>OY728152.1:1873766434-1878766434 GCA_963277665.1 Viscum album
AACAAAAAAGCGCCCTCCCAACATATGGTGTCTCCAGTATCATAAATCATGGACAACTGTTACTAGGTCAAGGTTGTGCATTAGGTAATTACGATCATGAGATCTCAACTAGTGATAACCATATTCAACAAATCTATCATCTTGTAGTATTAAGACACCCATCCCAACACTATAATCATCACAGAATAGGGTGTGACCTTTTTTAGGATCTAGTAGAATCAGAATTGATGCCAAAGTAAGACTTTATTTAATCTATGGAATGTCCTACTCACACACTTTAGAAGATAAGATGTTCAAACCCTTCTTTTCCAAAATAATAATAGGTTTAGAATGGTTTGATAAGTCCTATATAATACACATATAATATCCAACCATCCCCAAGAAACTCTCTATATCAAACACGTTCTTGGGATGATCCTAGGAAATCACATTACATACCTTATATGGGATAATGGATATTTCTGATTTCAAGATAAAATAACCTAATAAGTATGATTTAACAATCTATAAGTGTAACTTCTCATTATTATCATATTTATTATTCTTTTTCAATGTATTTAAAAGGATCTTGAGTTGTTTATCATGCTATCTTATTTGTACGAGAATACATCATGATGTCTTCCAAAAATACCATGACAAAGGAATACATATAGGGATAAAAGACCGTATTTATAAAGGAAATAAAAATGGTATATGTGTTCGTAAGACTGAATGACCTAACAAGATAATCTTATAAACCAAATCAACTTCAGAATGTTTTTTGTGGAACATTTGAGGTCCTAACTCACACCTGATGATAGCCCGATCTAAGGTTGATCTTTGATAAATATATAGCTCCTAAGAGCTAGTCAAAGAGATAATCTATTCAAGGAAATAGATATAGATTCTTAACCGTAAGCTGGTTCAGTCACATATAATCCACACATATCCTAAGGGTCCCATCTTCCTTGTTGACTAAAAGCACAACGAACCCCAAGATGAAGTACTGGTTTAGATAAAACCTTTACACTTTAAATCCTCTAACTAACTCTTGAACTTATGGAGATTAGTAGGTTACATTATATATGGAAAAATAGATACTAGACATTATCCTAGTATGATATTTATCATAAAATATACCTCTCTCTAAAGAGGTAATTAATAAAAACCATCGAGAAATACATAACTAAAACATTCTTCTACTCGAGGGAATTTATCTATATGAAAAACCTACTCATGAAAATTAATTCTAGAAATATGGTGAGTTACTCCACCTAGCCCATGATTCACTGGTCTAACTCTACCATCCTAGAAATTCCACTCACCCTTTTGTATATAAACATAACCCTCTGGTGATGTAAACAAACCATGAAGCGATAATAGTCCACATAGGTGTGATAGGGAATCAATCAGTCCATCATGAGGATGACATCAAAGCCAATAATTTCATGGATGTAGAGGTCCCATTAGAATAGATAAATGCCTAGCTTAAGGGGGTTAGTCCCTGCATTGTGTGTCCACTCAAACCACACACCCATAGTGTATCCAGCGTCATGATACCACGTAATTATATAATTACTAGCCTAAGACTTTCAATGGTTGATAAAGAGATAAAAGAGTGACTGGAACCTATATCAAATTACAAAGAGAAAATAATAGTGGAAACTATAATATTACCTCATTCAATAGACTATCCTATACTTTGATTATTGGGTATCAGTTTTGTAGCTTGAAACTGGCATAATCCATGGCCATATGCTACTACTGGACTAACCTGAGAAGGATCTCTCTACTGGTGCTGATAATCCGAAGTCTGGCTACCCTAGCTATTTCTTCCTCTTAAGACTTTAATTCCAGTGATATTCAAACTTCTAGTATGACATGACATAGAAATCCTTCTCCTAAAGGTGGAGCTAGTGTAGATCTTCTTCCATTAGAAGAGTGCGTAAAAGTTCGATAGAATCTTTAAATATGTCCCATAATAATGTAATAAAAAAACTCAAGAAGTTTTATTTATCACACTATAACTTCATATTCCCCTAAAATCAACATTGATGGAATAAAATAAAGCTTCCAGTGCAGATACTCTGGCCACCAATACTTTGATGAGAAACCTCAAGGATAGTGTTCCTACTACTAAAAAAAGAACTATCCTATATTGGCACTGAACCTTTTTACTCGGTACTATCAGCTTATCTGAGGTTTTTCTTAGGGATAAGAGCTTGATTTATGATCTCATAAAAGGTAGATAGGAAAAATAAATTATTTTGTGAATGGATGACATACCTGAGCCCATCCTTAAAATGTTTCTCCTGCGATACTTCATCACCGGCTAGAAGTGGTGAAAAGAGTTGCAACTCAGTAAAATGCATTGAATAGTCCATGATGGACATAACATCCTTCCCAATGTGAATGAACTCCCTAGATCAGTCATCTATCAGCATATGAGGGAAAATGTAATCATAGAAGATAGTTTGGAAGACTTCTGAGACTATGTATCGATGAATAAATTCCTGAGTAATCACATCCCACCAGTGTTTGATGGAATCATCCAGCATATAGGTGTAAAGAGTTACCATTATCTATATATGTTTCACGAGATGCTCAAAGATAAAAATAATGGAATATATCTAAGACTCACAATCTTGTAGACTGCCATCCCTAGAGAATAATGGAGGATGCTGGTGCTCGAACTCAGAAGTCAGATAATCCATAATAGGTGTAGATCATGGATATCCATACATAGACTGTATCAAACACATGAAACCCTTGAAAATCATAGTATCAGTTCATAGGTCATGTATAGTAGGTTGTGCCTTAGGTGGAACTCCTAATAGTAAGATTGGTAGCTCAGGGACCACCGTCTTTGGAGAATGGTAGTCACCACCCTCCTAGATGATGACTTGAGGATTTTATGGTGATATAACTCTACAAATTCCAAAAACAAGACCCATAAGATGATTTTAGCGAATATTAATACATTGGAAGAAGAAGAACTAAGGAATATAAATCACTACCCAAGATACCCACCCGGCTACTTGATTAGAAGGCCAGGGTTTTGTTAAGTGTTCAATCTTTAATTTTCAGAGGTTCTGGTGTATAAATGGTTCCATTGAAATTCAAAGAAGAAGACAACATTTAAATTACACTTGTACTCTCCATTTATAGAAAACCATTTTACTTATAAGTCACGATTTATATTTTATGTTTGTATGTGATTATATACACATAAAAAGGCTTGATTAAATGGAACTTCATTCCCAGTTAATAAAGGACCATACACTTTATAACTGAAATCTATACCCATTTAATTTAAAATATTCTACCTTACATTTGGTTATAGAATGTAATAGTAAAAGGTATGATGGATCGTCAAATTGAGATACCATTTCCAAGACATAAGGACCCACAAAAATTATAATTTAATTAGGTATTCATGGGGTCACAACCAAAACACAACTCATTTAACTAGGGCTACATAGATTATAGGGGTGGAAACTAGCTATTTCGGATGCCACCATCATCCTATATAGGAAAAAACTAATTTTATTGATGATGTAATTTTAAATAACAAATTTCCTTACCTTGAAAAAGATGATAGAAACAAAATAATATATAACAACCATTGATCACCCAACAATCATAGGCAACATAAGAAATGGGAGTACAAATATACCTATATGGAATGACATATGCTTGGAATTTGAATCCTAGGTTCCTGTAATGATGTATGTTACAATGGTCTGTACCATACCAGGGCAAGATAAAATATACATAAATCATCTCAAATGCCAAAATTCTTGTGCATCACCCAACATTGAATATATATCAATTTTAATAAGATAAACACAGAACAAAAATTTCCCATAAATAGGAAACATGGTATTTACCCCGAACATGGGTTAGTTACTCCCAAACATGGATTATAACCATGTCATAGCATGTTGCTAACATATTGTCTAAATTTACTAAACAATAAGTCAAAAAACCCCTTTAACACAACTTTGTGACATCCCAGCCTGGGTCCTACTCAAAGGTGCCCCAATATAGTGGGAAACATGGCCTCATGCGTGCCTCCCCACATGCCAAAGGATGAATACTATCACTGAGGGACTAGGGTGTGTCCATGGGAAGACTATTCCCACATAACCATAGTATAGATCTACGGTACAATAACATATGGATAAAAATTATAGAAGCATAACAATGAATAAATAAGATTAGTAGAAAATTTAATCATTAAAAAAAATTAATAATAATTAACTAAAAAGATAAACATTATAATATTAAAAATAATGATATCTTTTAATGTCTCTACAAAGTAGTAAAACACATACATGGGAGAGAGAAATGATTATAGTACATGATATACAAAAAAATCGAAATTTCCAAAAATTATCTAACTATCATGAGCATTGGCTCGATCAACTACTACCAAGATCCTTCCTAATGTAATCATGAAAGCTAGGTGTCCAAGGTCGGAGGCTTCCCATTATATATAATCTCATTCATAAGTCTTACCAGGTATCATCGGAGGCTCAGATAGGGTGAGAGATACATCTTAGTAGGCCACCACCAACAATGTCTATACAACCGAGTCTGCGAATATTTACTGAAACAATGTACAAGTATAATTAAATATAAAGTAGTATAAATGAACAACTCATAATTTCGTCAGCCTCAGCAGGTAATGCCTTCAAATTTAAGATCATTTTTTTAATTATTTTAGTTTATATATTTATGTAATGTGACATGTAAATAGAGATAATGATATATTGTAATAATAATAAAGGGAAATCCAAGGTGAAACCAATGCATCCTTGACCTCATGGGTTAGCCAACTCATTTTAGTAACTCATGAAATCTAGAAATAAAGGTTCTGAGTGTAATCCAAGGGGATCACCCAAGGAATTACACCTTAAATATATTCTAACTGATTCTATGGATCCCATATAATGTATTGTCAGGAAAGAATGATTGGATCATTGGGGTGAATCCATAGTGCCTCATGTATGACGACGACAAGATGGATTCAAGGAGGGTATCCAAGGAATCATAATAACTGAAAATATGGTGAAGGGATCCTTTATCATCATGTTGGGACTCCTCTAGTAGACAAGGACCATGTTCCATGGTGGTATATCCCTTGGAAACTATCTTCTTGAATTGGAATTACATCCTCTGAGTGATCATGAAATTCCCTCTAAAATCCAAGTCTAGCCCAAGTATGACCATTCCTATAAAGATAAAATGATTTATATGCAATATGCACATTATAAATATATCATTATTTATGTTTATGCCATTTAATACCCATTACTTTTATTAATTCCATGGGTTCATTCCACTTCCTATCATACTAGGTGACAAGGCTACATAGTACATGAAACCAATTCAAGTAATTATAAGAATAAGGGACAAGTGATAACTATATATATACATAATCTAATGAATAAGTAATTAGGTTCATTCCATTACCTTTTTTGAATTCTTACAAGGTTATATAGGATATGCAACAAATTCCCATTTAAGTTCACAAATATTTAATAGGTTCATCGAAGTACCTTTCATTTATCATGGAATAATGTGAAAAGAAAATGAATCATATTTAAATTAATTAAAATTGACCAAGCTAAGTTATAACCAATGATATACTTTCAATTTAATAATTTAATTATTTATTTAATTATAAAGGAACACTTACCTTAACAAGGTCATGTACAACGCACCTAAATAGGACCATAGCTAAACCAAACATGGGTCACCAAGGAATAAACAAAGAAGCACTGTAATTAGGGTAGTTGGTGTCGATGTCATAACCTCAAAATAAAATAAAAAAAATTTTAAATAAGGATCTAAAACAATAGTTCAATGATTATAATAAAGGAATACCAATTTAAAGGTAAATGACCAGTGAAACTGGAATACACACATCAATGAAAATTTATAAATGATGATAAATTTTGGGGAAAGTCATAGACCACCAACCTTGAGTATATAGAACTATAATCATATAATATTGACCCTTTTTTTCTTAGATCAGAATAAAATTAAGAAACAAATGAGCACCCAAAAAATAGATCATATGAGCTTACAAAAAAATAAAAAAAATATGGCCAGATAAATGATGAAAATAAGGGATTGGATTGGGGATATTACTAATCATGATCCAACACAGTGTATGGGTCTTCAATCAAAATTTAGATGAAAGAGATATAGAAGAACTTAGATTAGGATTATTGATGGTTCTTCAAATGCAGGAGGAAGGATCTCCCTATCTACTAGAAAAGGAGAAGGAAGAGGGGTTTTGGGATAAATTCTTTTAAGGTAAATATGGTATTTTTCACCAAAAACTATAGGTTTACATTGTTTTTTCACATAGTTGGCCAAACACTGCACCAACTATATGCCATAAAATTCCTATAGAGATACCTCTCATGGTTCAGTTGAATGGTTGGACAAATTCTATTCCAATGGTGCTTAACTCACTGCCAAGAGAGAGGACCCGCACAGTTTGGCTGCATGGTTCAAGAATCCATGCACAAACCATGTCGTTTGGATTTTCTAAAAACTACAGACACTTATAATGGGAATGAGGCCCATGTTTTATGGTTAGGGTAGACTATTCTCCCTTATTTTACCTAAGAAAATTTCTTTATGGTTAGGATAAACTAGTCAAACAAGGCTTCATGATTCCTATTATCCATGCATCCAAGTTGTTTTTTCAACGAGTCAGGATTTCGAGCAACAAACATCCCGAACACCCCAAAAACATCAATGGACTCACTAGGCATCCATAACATGTCTATGCTAAATAATTAGAGAAAAATCTAAAGGATCCATACCTTGTAGAAAAATCATGTTCTTAAACATGACAATTTGATGTAATATAATATGATTACTTATCATAGAGAAGTTTTACGATGGTGTTTTTCTAGATATTGACCTAGATTATTGAATATTATTTTTAATATTGAATGTACGATAATGAATATTTTTAGCGATTTTTGATATGGATATCCTACTTGGAGACTCACTTTGTAAATAATTTCATAACATTATAACATTGGGTGAAAATGGATGATAATAACATAGTTGGTAATACATGTTAAGATATATGGAGATGTTCATGTATATAGATGAAAAAAATAATAATAAAATACATGAAATATTATAAGTTATAATAACTAGTTTAAGATGTGTATTTTTATTTGGGTGATGTGGGAAATTTGTTGATGGAGTTAGTTAAGGTGTATAATAAAAAGATGAATCAGGTTTGAAGATAAAAGGGTTTATTTGAATTTAATGGTGATTAAGGTTATTATTTAAGCATATTATGTCTTAGTAGGATTTGGAGTAGGTTTGAAGTCATTTGAGAAGGATGGAAATAATTCTAGAAAAATATGAGTTCTGTATACGATTAAATAACATTTTATAGGGTCTAAAAGTGATTACATTAGGTTATGTAATGGATTAATTATATTGAACAATAATTTCAAGGGATTTTTGAAACTAAAATGAGCCATACAAAAGATTCATTGGATTAAAAAGGAATAAAGTAATTATTCATAATAATAGTGACATTTTTCTTAATATTTTATTTGATAAAACTAACTTCATGAAGGTCTACATTATATTATTTTATGCAATACCTAATTTATATTTGGTGTCCTTGTAAACTATATAGAATATTCTTTCTTCCTAAAATATGTGCCATATTAACTTGTTTTCCCTAGGGTATGTGTAAGAATGAAGAGATATTTTCAAGATCATAAATCCAAAAGTCAAAAAATCACATGTGATTAAATGAAAACTCATCACGACACATGTGAATAAATATATTTAAAAAATGGATAATTTAATGGTGTTTTGAAATAATGGAAAATATCCTAGGAAATAATTCATAGGATCAAGGATGATAGTTCTCGCAATGTAATTTCTATTGTGCACACTAGAACCTACTATCCATCTAGTGCCCCACTCTCTAATGAACACTGCACACTATACTTTTATATCAATGATTGTAACTCTTCTCCAGAATAAATCGATGACAATATTCATGGATTAAATCAATTTGATTGGTATAATAGAATCATGTGGTTAAATATTTAGTAAAAATAAATACCCCAATGATGGATGTATACCTATCATGAGACCCTTACCCCTTTATACATTAAACAATATAGAATAAAATAAAACTTACTTATTTATCATCAGAGGCTCTAGAAGCCTCTCTACCTTATACCCTAAGACAAGAACTGATGTGTGTGCAATAAAGAATTAAATAATCCATAATAAAATGTCATGAAAGATGTGGTAAAATATAAGTATCCAGTACCTTGAATGATCTCTATTCCACCTGGTGTGGACATCTATATAGAATTATACTATCCACTTTCCACTACTATGCCTCACCGATCCAACTGATATATATCTCGATGAACACACTTATCCTGAATTCCTATTTATAAGTTACATTTTAGGGTATTCTTATAACCAACCCATCTCGTCTCTGCAAGAAAAAATCATACTGACCTAATTACTGATAATTCCATATAGTAATCAGTTATGGTAACTAAAACAAAAGTTGAGTATCAATAATCTATTGTCTATTGAGAATTACCATGATGTGAAACTAATGATGAATGTAATGAACTTACTTCAGTCGACCAAACCCATCACAAATGCCAACACTTTTCTATATTCAAAAGCATGCTTTTGATCATAATAGGTTGGTGACAAGCATCATTCATAAGAAACAATCACATAGAAATGGTTTCCCAGTGGATAATAGACATGAACCATTCATATAATGGGATAACCAGACCCATTCGATTGGAGTCTAAAAATAAATTTTAATATCTAGAGTATATAGATTAGATGATAAAGATACTATAAGCAACAAACTAGATCATATAAAAATCAGGCCATAGAGGGAAAAATATATGTGGTATCTCTTGTCAAAACCCAAAACTCAAGTGAATGTAAAAAAAATAGAATCAATACCCAAACATATATCCCAAAGGGTACAAAATCCCAAAATGAATCCATATTATCCATTCCATGTGACACCTCATCTCTTACACAAAACAATGGATGGAGGAAATCAAGTAGAGAAATCCAGGTACATGGTTCCCTTTCCATTACTTATGTATAAAAAAATAAAGCCTATATACTCCCAAGAGAATATGTACATTGTGAGGTAAAAAGACCAATTGGATTCCACCATGAATATATTCAGGTTTTTTACCCATGAAAACAAATAAAATATTTTGAAAACCCTTTTTCAAAATTAAACCACATTCAAAACATACCATTTTAAAATAATCTATTGAAATCCATTTGGTATTACTTTCCAAATTTTTTTTTTCAAAAACCAAACTCAAACCTAGCTCAAATTAATATAAAAATTTACTAGGAAAATCATGCTCAATATATCTAACAAGGAATAACAAAGGGGGGAGGGGGTGATCATTGAATAAATATCACATAACCATACTAATGGAAAATAGGTAGAACATATCACTTCAAATGAATTATAGTAATATATAAATTCATAAATAATAGAAATAAATTAGGGATGAGTAAAAAGAACCCAAGAATTTAACCTCAGGGGTCTAACGTGAGTGAGTTTAATCAAATTTTTCTGGCCATATATTAAAATTGGATGCTCTCACCATCTTCACTAAGCCCAAATCCAAGATCTATCATGGTCGGTCAACAAAAAAGGAAGCTCCCATGGTCCTCTTACCCAATGGATCTCATGGTCCCTTAGAAACCAAAAATGAAGCTCTCAGGATCTTCCTCCCCAAAGGAACACATGGCCCCTCAAACAACCCCTTGATCACTCCTCGATTTTCCCATGTGCTACTCTATGCTAAGAGGATCAAAATACATGTTCCATATAAAATAGGATATTTCACATTCTATTTATATAAAAAATTCCCATTTTATAAATAAACCTTTCCCCATGGTAAAACAATTTCTAAAATCATTCCTGAAATCTATTAAAAATTGGGAAACCACTTTTATTCACTCTATTAAACACTTGGGGTGCACACATTCCACTCCCATTTGGAAAACCTTCATTAAATTTCCAAATTTCCTAAGAAAACTATGAATCACCAAAAACATGTAATACAGATAAAAAATAAATCACTATAATTGAAATTTAAATAATAAATATCCAAGGAAATTATAAATTTATAGTATGACATAGATAACACCATTATATATAGAAACCTACCTTTGAACTGGTTCCAACATTTACATCTTTAATGATAACCACCATGGATAAGAATATAAATTCCTCACACACATAATACATAATAAAACAGACCAATTCCCCCATTACTCACCCTATATTTTTCAAAAACCCTTTTTAGGGTTATATATCTCCATAAAAATGTAGGAACAAGCAGGATGAGGGGATATAAAAGAAGAAATAAAAGTGTTTTAGACTTACCTCATTCTAAACCACTAATAATACAATAAAAAACCACTACAAAAGGATAGGGTAATCTCTTTTTTGATGGATAAGGGGTTGAACATGATTGGAGGAGAAAATGGGAGACACATGACATTAAAATAAATATTGAAAAAATGGAAACATAAAAATTTTTATGTGACCATGAAGGGCCACATGGTTTTTCCGCACCATTAGAAAAACCAATCACTAACTAGGCGGGTGGTAATTCCACACAAAAACTAGAAAGCATGATTAATTTGGGCATCTAATAGTATTGAAAACTTTCCCCAACCATGAATACCCATTTTTTCCCACTCACACTATTAGCCCCGTTGTTAGTAAAACTATATACTAACTTTGTACCTTGGTCTGCCTCCCCAAAAATCCCATTTTTAACCCCCATCACCTAGGAACCACATGAACAAATTAAAAGGTAAATAACACCCAGAATTAGACATACCAGTGACCTGAAGGGTGTCAAAAAATCCCATATATGCCAATTTATACCTCTGAAAAGTTCTTAAGAACCCTAAAAAAGAGTAGATGAAGACACTATTCTCTCATCAAATATTCTCTCTCCCATCTCCCTTGGATATCACCACCTTGATGCCAACAAACACGGACCAAAAAAATAAACTTACATCAGAGCACCTTGGTTTTTAATAATCCAATATATGGATAGCATACTCCACTATAGTGGTATCATAATGTAGATTTTGATTCTACCAATCTAAAACATGAGATGGGTTTGGATATTATCTATTTATCAGGGAAACCTAAAATATTTGATGGATCAATGTCATCTATAGTTGAATCTATAACTTGTAGGCTATCTTCCCAAGATTCTCCAAAACATGAAATGGCCCGATATAAAATGAAGAAAACTTCCCTTTATTTCCCAAGTGATGGTGTCCCAAGATAACAGATACTTGATTTAATTATAGATTGCTAACCTGAATATACAATTGGTGATGGTGATAGTTGGAATAAAACTGCTAGAAAAAATTGTCTTTTACAAAAATTTTCTAAATCATACGAACTGTCATGGTCATCTCCTAGATGAGACATGGACTAACTATGGAACACTCTCCCACATCATCCCAAAACAATATGTATTGGAAAGGTAGGATGCAAGATTCCCCAAATAGGCCCATCCTGATTATGGACCGATAAATGTTATTATAATAAAACTCATCCATTGGTAGGTACCTTTCCCATGATACACCAAAGTCAAGAATACATGCCCAAAAATTATCATTGAGAGTCTGGAGGGTCCACTCAGACTGACCATCCATTTATTTTTTATTCAAAATTCTTAATTCTTGCTAGGTTTCCAAAGCCTCCAAGAGTTATTTCCTGAATCAAGATGCGAAATGGGTATCTTAATATGAAACTACATCTGAGGTCACATCCTAAAGCTGAATAAAATCTCAAACATACACAAATATGGGGTATTCTACCTTCACTGACTCTATGATGCGATGAAACATGGATACTTTCATAAGAATAAATATAATCATCCATAAATAATCTTTCCCACTCATATTATGAGTTAGCCTGATCAAAAAATCCATAGTGATCTCATCCCATTCCCATACTAGAATGGGAGTTGGCTGTAATAACCTGGATGGTCTATCATGTTCCTCTTTAGTCCTATACTAGTTTAAGCATATGGAAACAAAATTAGTAACTGCACATCCCATCCCATACAAAAAATACTGACCTCACATGGTTTAGAACATATTATTCACTCTAGAGTGCCGAACCCAACTAGAATGATGTTCCTCATGCATCACCTAAAGTGATAAGCTCAAAGGAAATACCAACCACTTATATAGGTGTCGAGAACCATAAGGAGATCAAGACCAATCAACCATGGTCTCTCTGATCTTTAGGGAACTGAGACACCCCATACCCACAATTTCATATCATGTTCTAGTAATTAAATTTTTTTATTACATTTCATGAATTAAAAAAAATACCAAGATCTATTGTTCCATTTATTTGGTAACTACGTAGATTTTCAACCAAAAACAATATACAATACAAATTCCTACATAAAGGATTCTCCACAAATGTAATTTACTTATATGTTTCCCATTAATTTTGATTCCTCATGAAATTTAGGAGACTAAGAAATCGGTGATCTATAAATAAATGTAAGGTATAAACATAAAAAATGGAGAATAAATAAACATTATGGGTAAAACATGATGCATTATAAAATAAAATTTATATAAAGGAATGATGCATAACATGATCACAAGTACATGAGGAAAATCATGATTATATGTATATGAGGCAAAATATAAAAAAGTTTGTACAACACAATCATTAGATATTAGAAACAATGTCACTATATATCATCAATAGGTTGTCTTAAAACACATTACTAAGTCTTTTTGAAAAATTATTTTTCCCAATTCACTAGAGAACTATAAGGGAGCGCCCTTCATATTACCAAATTAAATCAACTAGGTGTTATAAAACATTTCCAAGGAATGATGTCAAGGTATCATGAACATATCAAATCTAGATGTTGATTCTTTACCCAATACTTAGAAGAACCACCAGGGAATATCCTTCATATTACTTAATTCATGTTTACAATACAAGGAAAACATATATCAATACATCAATAATCAAATCATGATAAACCAATTGAAAAAACATGGGTATCCAATGAAAATTTCTCACTTTCTTGATAAATACCCATCAATTGACATAATGAAGTCTAAGGTACTTACATCATAGAGATAAAATTTATATACTATAGTCAATAATTTCCCTAATCAATTGATGTATCAATATCTATGTAAATGACCTTCAATAATAAGATTCATGAAAGGGTATTCACATGGAAATTAATGATAGTTCATAATTGATGATAAGGAAAGACAATGTTAGTGATGGATCATTCCCTTGATAGATCATATTTCAACTCTACCATTTTTACATACAAATATGGAAATATATAATAATGGTAAAATACATGATAATGATGGAGGGTGATAGGGAACATTATCATTGGATACAAATTATGTGGGAAATAATAACTCTAAAATCTGGGAGAATATCCAACAATTAATTTTTGAAATGATATGACATTCATAATTAAGAGGGGTAGTGTTTCAATTGATAGAATGATAAAAAGTAGTGTTGAAGTGTAAATCCATGGAAAAGGGATATCAATTGAATGTAAATTTCAATCTACATTTTATGATCCTTTATTATGGTTCATAAAGTGCATGCTAATTATCCAAAGACCATCCCTCATGAGTGTCAAACCCAGTACAAAATAAGGGACCACTCACCATGAAATATAATGATAATAAGTATATACCCAACCAACTCTTTCTGTTGTGTTAATCCCTAGCTGCATCTAGCCAGAACCAAGTCTACATGTAGTATCCACTCATAGATGTTTATTATAAAGTCTTGACCCTAGAAGGCTAGAGTTGGTGAATTATTTTATTACATTGGCATGATTACATAGAATCAAATCCCAAAAGACTAATTAATTTAGTAGTTTTGGAAAATATGATCAGATACATGATTCCCACACTAAATTGTAAAAATAACAAAAAACAAAACATAAGTAAAATATCAGTATCCTTGAAACTCATTCAAATGATTCCTCTTCATAACCTGGGTAAATGAAACATAATAAGGGTGATATCAAATAATCAATATAGTTAAGTAAAGAGGAAGAAATAATTAATCAATAAGAACAAGTAAACATGGAAAGGTGAATAACTGATAACACATGCCATTTAAATAACCTAATAAGGAATAATCAATATGGAAAGGTAAATAACTAAAAAACCTTCCATTTAGTCAAAAATATTAAATGAAATTCACCCATAGATTTTATCATATGAAAACCTCAAAGATAATAACAATGAAAAAAAATATCTTTGAATGAAATACTTAATTATTGGATGTCATTTCAGATTCACATGGAAACCTATACCATCATGACCTTGCATAAGATGGTTTAAAACTACAGGTAAAAAACCATTTAATTTGGACAAATTATTTGTCTCATGAGAACCTATCAAAGAATAGAGGGGATATATAATGTACCAAACCCACCCATAACATCCTATCTAAATAATTCCTCATATCCCATAATTTATTCAATTAATAAACAATATACCTTATCAAATATTCAAATTTAATAAAGGGCATGAGTTTATCAATATTTCCCTAGAAAATCAAATAAATATCAAATAAAACACTATATGTAAAAATTTTAGATGGTTTAGGTAATAATAATATCCTTAACCTAATAATTTGGATATTTAAGGAAATTTCTAATAAAAAATTATTACAAATAAATTTATTGTTTTAGGGGAAATTTAAAAATCACAAAAGAAAGTGAGATTGAATATTTAACTTTTACCACTTGGTAATTTTCAAGATAAACCCCTTGGGTGAGATAATTAAAAGTGAAACTTGAAATAAAATAATGTGTGATAGAATAATGATATTAAGGGGAAGTATAAACAACAAATTAAATTAAATTGGTTCATAAAAAAAATAATAAGGCCCAATGGAATGTAAATCGAGATAAAATTACTTACTACTTGTGAAACTTTTCAATCATGGGATCTATGAAAGAATAAAATAAATTAGAACTATAAATAAAATGAAGATAAATTTATTAATGATATAAAATAATATATAGCCAAAATACACACAACATAATATAATAAGTAGTGTAAATGGTGTACGCCTCAGAAAATAAAAAGTGAGGCAAGAATCCATTACCTTGAGTCGGACCTATCACGTGTGTATTTATCTTCTTGAATAATAAACTTATGTTAATTATTTAATTTATTTATAAAATTTTTCATGTTTATTATTACTTTTATTTCAATTATTAGGATTTTGAAAATAACTACTTAAATAATTATATTTATGTCAGCTATTTTAACCAAATTTAGTTCCTGTGTTAAAAATGAATTTGGTAGGTTGACTATGGTAAAAGCTGTTATTATATAATCATATGATGAATAATAATCATGAAATATTTATTATATTTATATATCAATTATAATTTTAAAACCAATCATGAATGATGGTTATAGAAAATGATCCAATGTTACAATCATGGTGACTGTAGGTCGTACGAACACATGAGTAACATTCACATTTTTCAATATTTCTTATGGAAGAAAATGTAAGTAACATTTAATCTTTCCAGAATGATAATTATATCATAAATAAAATTTTAATTAATTATATATAGTTATATAAATATATATAATTATTGGAATGTAAAAGGAATCATATCGCGTCTAGGATGTGGTAGTGCACTTGTCCGTGAGCAACGTTATCATATTTTTAGTGTGTGAAAAGCGTAATAAAGAAAATGATATATTATTTTTAAAGAAATCTAATTATGTCATTAATATCATATTTTTTTATCTCAGAAATGTTTTATTAAAACCATACTTAACACATTCCATGTAATGTGTGAATGTATCATATCACATTGAGGAGGGGGTAGTCCACACGTCCATAAATGATGTTTTCATATTTACACCAAATATAACTCTTAAAGGTACCTGTTATATAAAAATTACTATGGTATGAATAGAATATAAATATCACATATATATATATATAATATAAAAATAGGGTGTCCATCATAACTCCCAACCATGAGAGGTGGTAATGGAAAAACGAATGACATCGTATCACAAGGTGGAAGATTTCTATACTCAAAAATAGTAAATTATTTACACATTTGATGGAAGTGTGTGTAAGTATTAGTTAAAAACATAACATAGAAAATTATTTTGTATTTATGATACTTATCGTTTTTTATAATAAATATATTATAATAATTTAAAGGGTGGATAAAGATATAAAAAAATAAATCGTTGAAGAATGTTACCTCTTTTTCAGGTAACCCCTTTTATTTTTCACCAAATGACTTCCTTGGATTTAGTTAAACCTAAAGTGGGGATACTATTTTTAGGGTAGGGATGTTTTTATACTATTTGGGTAGATTTTGGATGATCTAAAGTGTCATGATAGGTGTGATTAAGTGTAAGAGTGAATTCTTTTTTATAGTGGAGGAGGAGTGGTATTTTTGTAATTATAAAAAGGTAAAAACTATTGGGAGGTCTCCGTTACCTCATGTGACTCAAATTTTAAAACTAAAGAAGTAAAGTGAAATTATAGTATGGAAAACCTAAAAAAAGTGAATTTTTATAATTTTGTTCCTTAACATCTAATTTTCCCCACTTTTACCGTTTTGGTTTTTATTAAAGTAACTTGTTTTAAAACCTATGTAATTTAACCATAATGTATAGATTAAAGTGTGATTAATTAGAAAATAATGAAAAAATAAAAAATAAATATTATATAAAATTTTCAGGATAATAATCTCTTTTGTGTCGATTTTTTTTTAAAACAATCGCATGTAGACCGTAAAAACACTAATTTAACCCTAACCTTGCTACTAATGTTTTTACTATCTATGGGTAAATGAGTTAATTATAATAGATAAATTGTTCCATTAATGTATCATATTCTATTTTTAATAAAACTTAAAATTAACTCAACAGAATATAAGGATTTTATTAATTTTAAATCATTTAATAAAATATCATTTATTGTAAAATAACAATACTGTCAATTTTGAAATTATTTATTTATTTTTAATTTAAAAATATCTAAAAAAATTTGAATTCAAATATATTAGGTTAAAATATATGTATTGTTATATATTAATATAAAAAAAATAATGGAACACAATAATTCATTAAATTTACTTTACTTTTAATGTTTTTAACATCATTTATTTTATTTAGTTATTAACTAAATAGTCCAAGTTCTTGTGTTTGTTGAGCGTTTAATGTAATTATATCATCTATAAAAATTAATATTAATTTAACATGATAAAAAAACTAATTAAAATTTTAAAATAATGTTTATAAATAAAATTATGTGTCTTCTTCCATACTCTAAAGCATTAAAAAATGTTAAAGGTAAGGAAGGTTCCTTTTTTGTCTTTTTTCTAACACAACTTTTTATATGGGTTAATTTCATAAAAATGTGTCCCAATAAATCATAGAATTCGAACCTAGAGGAAATAGTTTTCTAAATATAGGCATAAAATGGATTTTATACTTGTATTTAGGTCATTTCCCCCTTAATATTAATGGTTAGTCAATTGTTAAACTTAATTTTACCTTAATCGCTGTAATTAATTATATTTACTTTCACAAATATTTTTGGTAAAAAATTAAATTTTTTATATTAGACTTTGAATATAATAATTATTAAAAAATTTAATATATTTTCTTATAAATTATATTCAAATAATTGGTATAATTAATTTTGAATCAAATTACACAGATATGGAAAGAAAGTTGGTTCTTAATGTTAAAATGTTCAGAAGTTCAATACATTTTTTGTATCAAAATTTAATATAAAAGTGATTCCAATGAGCTAAATTGGATTAATATATTTATAATTAAAATATTTTTACTTTAAAAACAAATTTAAAATATAATATAACATTAATAATTTTTTAAACAAAAAGTTATTTTTCAAATAAAATGTTGTATTTTTACTATTCATCAAAAAATGAAACTTTTTAAAAAAATGCCAAAAATTTAACCTAAGATACATTTTATGTTTTTAATTCAAAATTGAAGTATATTTTGTCAAATAAAATTTATAAATGTGTAAGAAATAGTTTTAAAGTAGGTGTGTAATTAAGAGGGGTTAAAAATCGGTTTCTCGTGTAATGCAAGATAACTCAGAGTTGTGTGTAGCATTAGCTTAACATTGTGTTGTGTATAAAGAATGATAGAGAAAAATTTAAATTTATAAAGAAAATATTTTAATGTCTTTATGTGTTACCTTCTCCTTAAATCAATTAAATTATGTCCTCAAAATTTAACCTTGATCTCAACAATCTGGGTTTTGATATTTTAAAATACTATTATTGGAAAAACCCACATCATAAACAGGGTTAACAATACATATTATTAATAAGAGGGAAAAAGAAATGGGAAGGTCACCAAAAAACAAGGCGTTCAAATAAGAGAACATTAGTGAAAACATAGACATGGGAAAACATCAAACTATCATGTATTGATAGAGAGTGATATAGAACATGTTTGACTGAAATTTGATGACCAAAAATTCATAAACTAGATGTATGAAAATGTTTACTGATATCATAAAAAAAGGTGATAATAGGACTACATTTTTGTTTCAAAACCCTTTTCTCAGAGTTGAGAACGTATTTCACTCTATAAGAATGTAAGGAAATATAATTTCTTGATACATTTCTATTTCAAAAGCACAATCTTATCCTTTGGTTGTGTCTTGAACAATTCTTACTTCATTTTCTAGCATAAGTTTCATTATATGGTGAAGTAATACATTAACCTATAAAACCTCACCAAATATCAACTTAATATATTTCATAAATGGTCAAATATTCCAAAACATTATGATCAAATAGTTTAGAAATAATGTCACTGAATTTTCAAAATGAACATATCATTAGCCTCTAATCAACATAAAGCAGATCTAAATTGTCACATTACAAACATGTTAATATCTTCATTTTTTATTCTCTTAAAGTATGGTATTAACTTGAGTTACCATAAAACCTTATTGAAAACATTTATACTTCTTTATTATGTAAGTAAAAATCATTTTATTGGATATATTACTTAAATATAAAAGTTTTGTAAACTTAATCAATGATATAACAAACCTCTTTGTTGAGAAATCATTAATTAGTTCTAAGGTAGTCTATAATATACGATATGATTTATCCATATCAATCATCTATTTATTCAAACATCATTATCTCAGAATCAGGAACATATTAAGGGTTATCTTTCTATCAACCATGTGTTTTCTAAAAATGATCAACTTGCTACTGAATCACTTTTCTTCATTATTAGTACCGATAAACACACTCTTTTAAATCCTTATTGAAAAAGTACTACAGTACAATCCTTATATATTTTATAATTATCATGAGAAATACCTTACTAATCAAATACCCAAATTACATAATTCTTTCATCCAAAAATAGATATATTAATAATTACTGATCATATATGGAAGTATAAAAATCTTGAATATGATCTATTAGCCTCTTTTGGGGTATATTCCTTTAACACTTCAGACATTTATTTGTGTAGTGTTTTATATACTTTTAATCTAAGCATTGTACACCAAGAAAATTTTTGTTGTCCATGAAATCACAAGCACAATGACCATTCCTTCAACACTTTTAGAAAACTCCCATTCCTTTAAAGCAAGTACTAGGGTGATTATTTTGATAATTATTACATGTATTAAAATACATCTTTCCCTTATTCCCTTTATCCATATTTTTTCAAATGGTCCTCTTGTCCTCTTACTTCCCCCCAAAGCCATAATATAGAGATAATTCTTTCTCTAACTTATTAGAACATGATACAACATCCTCATATGATGAAAATACTTGGAAGACTAGTTACATTCATAAATTGGATGAAGACCACAATAATTATGATCCCTCTTACTCTTTGGATCACTTGAATTATAGAGGTTCACATTCATTCTACTAGGCACCATTTCTAAATGATGACATACACTAATCCAAATCACATCATTACAAAACATAATGTATAATCACAAAACTATTTAAATACTTAACATAAATAAAAAATATATGTGTATCTAATATAATAATAAAAAAATTGGTTTATTTGGATATATATTTAATTTAGATTCCCCCATAATGGTTTGTGATGAAAATGTGAATTATTCTAAGTGCGTCCCCCATGAGTGTCAAACCAATCACATAATAAGTCCCATTGTTGAGTACAGGGTTATGCTCAAGTCTGGACTGACACACCTTTTCAGATTTGTTACTCCTAGGTATATCTATTCTAGAACCACATCCACTTGTAATATCAAAACAAGGATGTTTTACTCGGGAGAACCACATAATCTCCACCTTTCCAAAATTCTAGGTTATACTTTTATAATTATCCTCAAAGTCTATTTTAGGTTTATGTTCCCTAATCAGTGTTCTCAAAATCTAGTTTCCAACATTACTTCTAAACTTCCATTAATACCAACTATAACACCATGACCCTAGAATCCAAGAGCCAGTGCATTATTTTATTACATTTTAGTGATTACTAGGAATGAAATTCTTAAGGAATGATGGGTTTAAAATTTTTTGAAAACCATATTTCATACATGATACCCATAATACATTGGGAAAATAAAATAAAGCATAACATAAGTAAAAGCAAAACATCCTTGAAACTCATTCAATAGATTCCTCTTCGTAACTCTAGGAAAGGAAACATAATAAGGGTGAGCTCAAATTCTCAATAAGGTAATGTAAATAATAATAAATAATGGATCAATAAGAATAAGTCAACATGTTTAGTTGAATAAGTGAGAACACATTCCATTTCAATAATAGAATAATTTTTAGTCAATATGTCAATGTAAATAACTGAATCAAATTCCATTTAGTCAATAAACTGAGAATGAAATGCATCCATTTATTTTTACCTATTAAAAAATAATGGATAATAAAATTTATAACTAAAATATCTCTGAAGTAAATGGTTAATTATCGGAAGTCATGTATGAGGCACTTGAAAACCTGTACCATCAAGACCTCTCACAAGATGGTCTATAACTATAGGTAGAAAAACATTTAATTTGGCCAACTTATTTATCTCATGATATCCTTCGAAAGAATTAAGGAGATATATGAATTATGGGACCCACCTATCACTACCTTTGTAAATCATTCCTCATATTGAATAATCGATTAAATTAATAAAAAACATATATGATCAAATATTTTCATTGAATAAGGGGTAAACCATTATCAATATTTTTCTAGTAAATAAAATATCTGTCAATGTAAACACCATGTGTAAAAATGGTATACAGTTTAGGAAATAATGATATCTATCACCCAATAATTTGGATATTTAAAGAAATTTCCAATGAAAATTGATTAAGGTAAAGTGATTATTTCAAGAGAATTTAACAATCACAAAAGAAAGTGAGATTGCAAACACAACTTTAACCACTTGGTAATTTTCAAGCTAAACCCATTGGGTGAGATTATTAAAATTGAAACATAAAATACCATAAATTATGAGATTATCATGATATTAAAATAAAATGGGAGTATATACAGCACATTAAAGTGAATTGGTGCATAAAATCAAATAAGTCTCAATGGAATATAAATCAAGATGAAATACCTTACTACTTGTGTAACTTTTGAACCATGGGATTCATGAAAGAATAAAATAAATTGGATATTTAATACCATTATAATAAATTTATTCATTACATAAGATAAAATAGGGGAATTATATAAAACACATAAAAGAAATAAGTTGTGAAAATGGTTTATTCCTTATGGAGGAAAAAGTGAGACAAGAATCCCATACCTTGAGCTTGAATTGTCCTGTGTGTATTTATATTAAAAAATAACAAACATATGTTAATTTTTTACTTTATTAATAACCCTTTTAAAGTTTATTATTACTTTTATTTCACTTATTATGATGTTTTATACTTCTAATTGAATCATTATGTTTACATCAGGTATTTTGACAAAATTCAGTTCATGTGTTAAAAATTACTTTGGTTGGTCGACTATGGTCAAATGGGTCATTATGTAAACCTATCAATAATATTAGCCATGACATAATTATAATATTTATACCTAAATTATACTTTTAAAAACAATCCTGAAATATGGTTATGAAAAATGAACCAACGTTATAATCATGGAGACGATAAGTCGTATGTATGCATAGGCAACACCCCATTTTTCAATGATCATTATGGAAAAAATGTATGTGAAATTTTATCTTTCTAGAATGACCATAATATAATAAATATAATTTTATTTAATCATATATATACTTATATATATAATTCTTGTGATATAAAAGGAATCATATCGTTTTGAGGATGGGGTAGTCCATACATCCACGAACGATGTTATCACATTTTCAGTGTGTGAAGAGGGAAATAAGGAAAATTATAGATTATATTTGTATTAATAAAAAAATTTCGTTATTATCATATATATTTCATGTATATATCTTATTTTTAATTAAATTAATCTCTAATATATTCCATGTAATGTGTGAACATATCACATCGATTTGAGGAGGCGCTAGTCCACACATCCACAAACGATGTTATTGTATTTACACCAAATGTAATTCATAAAGGTATGTGTTATATAACACTTAAGTAGGTATGAATACATCATATATATCATATAAAAATAGGGTATCTATCATAATTCCCATCCCTAAGATGTGGTAAAGGAAAAATGAACAACACCATTTCGTGAGGTGGTAGTTCTCCGTACTCACGAATGGTAAATTAGTTACCCATTTTATAGAAGTGTGTGTAGGTGTAGGTCTAACCTATAACATAAAAACATATTAGTATATTTATTCTATTTATGTTATTATATAAGAAATATATATGCATATTTTAATTATTGGGGAAAGAAATAAAACAAAAGTGATCATCGAAGATTGTTACATATTTTTCAGGTAACCCCCTTTGGTTTTCACTTTATGACTTCCATGGATTTATTTATACACAAATATTTTCTTATATATTAAGGTAAAGTATTTTGGGAGTCTATTTGGGTAGATTATTGATGATCCAAATTGTCTTGAAAGGTGTGAGTAAGGGGAAGAGTGAATGTATTTTTATAGTGGAGGAGGAGTGACATTTATATAAATATAAAAAGGTAAAAACTATTGGAAGGAATCCATTACCTAATGTGAATAAAATTTCAAAAATAAGGCACTAAAGTGAAATTATGGTAAATACAAACCAAAAAAAAATTTGTGTATTTTTTATAATTTTTTCCATTAACATTTATGTTTCCCAACTTCTACCATTTTTGTTTTTATTAAAGTCACTAGTTTTCTACCCTATGAAATTTTACCATAAAGAATAGATAAAATTGATATTTATTAGAAAATATATACCCAATTAATTCTAAATAATTTTTCTAATTGAAAATATAAAAATCCTAAGTTTTTCAGAAATTAATTTTAAAACAATCACATATAACGCGTAAAAACATTACTTTAACCCAAACCATGATAATAAAATTTTAACTATCTAAAGGTAAATATGTTAATTATAAAAGTTCAATTAGTCCATTAATACACCATATTTTATAATTAGTAACAATTACAATTATTTAGGAAGAAGATAAGTGTTTTATTAATTTTAAAACATTTAATAAAATATCATTTATTGTAAAATAACATTAATGTCAATTTGGACATTATTTATTTAATTTTAATTTAAAAATATCAAAAAAATATTCAAATTAAAATATATTAAGTTAAAATCTATATAACATGATATATTCATCTAATAAAAATAATAAAATACAATAATTCAATGATTTTAATTTACTTTTAATGTTTTTAGCATAATCTATATTATTTAATTATTCACTAAATGATCAATACATTGGAGTTTGTTAAGAGTTTAATGTAATTATATCATTTGAAAAAAATAAAAGATAAATTTTAATGATTAAAAAAACTCATTTAACTTTAAAAATATTTTTTATTACCGAAACTATGTAGTTACTTCCATATTGTAAATCTTTAAAAAATGTTAAAGGTAAGTAATGTTCCTTTTTTTGTATTTTTTCTTACTTAACATATTATATGGATAAATTTCATTAACAACTATCCCAATAACTCATAAAATTTTTGCCAAGAGGGGATATTGTCAAAATATGGGTAGAAAATGGATTTTAGACATGTTTTTATGTCATTTTGTCCATTAATCTTAAGGTTTAGTGCCTTGTTAAGATTACTTTTACCGTAATCACTATAATTAATTATAATTACTTTCACTAATATTTTGATTCAAAAATGTATATGACTTTATTATAAAAAAATATTATACTACTTAAAACCTTTTAAATCCTTTTTTTCAAATTTAATTCACAGAAGTGACAAAATTAAATTAAAATATAATCCCATAGATGTGGAAAGAGAGCGGAATCTTAAAGTGAAAATGTTTAAAAGTTTATTATTTTTTTATATCAAAATTCAATATAAAAATGATTTCAATGACCTAAATTGGATTAATAGATGTATAATTGATATATTTTGACATTGAAAAACATTTTAAAATATAACTTAACATTAGTAATTATTTTAATAAAAAGATATTTTTCAACTGAAATGTAGTATTTTTCACTATTCATCAAAAAAGTATAGATTCATAGAAAAATAAAAAAAATAACCATAAGATAATTTTTACACTCCAAATTCATAAATTATATTTTTTTACAAAATAAAATCTATAAAGGTTTAAAATTTTGTTTCAAAGTAAGTGTGCCATTAAAAGGTGGTAAAACTCAATTTTTCATGTAACACAAGCTAACTCAGTGTTTTGTGTTACATAATATTAACTTGGTATTGTCTATAAATAATGATAGAAAAAATATTAAATTTATAAGGAAAATATTTTAATGCCTTGGGGTGTTACATCTATGGTAGGAAAACCACACACACATTTCTCTACAAAATTTAGGATGATTTTATGGCTATGGGAAACCATGAGAATTATAATGTCTTATGAAGGTAGTATAATGGTAGATAATAGTGATATTCCATTGATAATAAAGTAATTATATAATAAAAATTATACATAGTAATACTTCATATTGATACAAGCATGAATATAAAATAGCTTGCAAAGGTATTTGTAAAAGAGGGGCGGGGAAGCCTTA
Source organism: Viscum album (assembly GCA_963277665.1). Taxonomy (NCBI): domain Eukaryota; kingdom Viridiplantae; phylum Streptophyta; class Magnoliopsida; order Santalales; family Viscaceae; genus Viscum; species Viscum album. The sequence continues at coordinate 1,873,791,697 of OY728152.1, forward strand.
TTTCGGTAGATAAATAAGTTATTAAAAAGCTATAATTATAGGTAAATGATGTCTCCCATTAACATATTCACATAAATAGGGGTATTTATAATTACATGACAATGAAATAATTTTATAATCACATGCTTATACAAAAGACGAACTTGAATCAAAATAAATGGATGAAAGGATTCCTTACTTTGGTAGGATGCTTCTTAATAATAGATAGGGACTTCTTTGGCCCTTTGAACAACCTTTTTGGGACTATTGAGAGGGATATTAAGAGAAAAATTATGATTAAATAACTTAATGTAGAAGGAGAGGATGGAAATAAGGGTATTTATACCTAAGGAGGGGGGTTTAAGGGTTAAAATATAAATTATTTTATTATATAATACAACAAATTATGGCGGAAATCAATTACAAACAGTTTTTATACGTATTAATGAGTGTAAGAGAGTGTTTATATGTTCAATGGATCCTTAATTTGATTCTTACCTTCTATATAATCAAATTCATGTGTAGAATCCATGGAAAAAATTGTTTATCCTTAAATTGATATTCTTGTATAAAAATGTATGATATAAATTTCTAAATTGAAATTAATATATTGAAATTAATTTTTAAACAAATAAAATATGGGATACATGTGAATAAAACTACATATGATGATCTTGATGTGAACGGAGTGGGATATAGGAAAAGTCCATATAAAACTGATAGTATAGAATATATTAGATAAAGTGGTTCAATATATAAATCATGATCCTAGTATATAGTGTGTAATAGAAAATAAATGACAAACAGAACACATGTGAATAGGATTATTGATATAATTAATTCTTCTCTCCAAATAAAACATTTAAAACTAATTTCAGTAGACTACACCACCTGTACTGGGTTACACGACTTGTGATCTCTTCTCCCTATGTCTGCAACATGAACCTAGGTACTGGGTATATTCCACTTCTACATATGGGTATGAGGTAAATGGAATGTAATCATCATACATGGTGTGTGGACATGGAGATGCATTGTTTTTAGTCCTTGTGTCCTATACCAGATACATGACACACTTAGACCCCCCAAGTTCTCAACTAGGAATAAATTAGTAATACACACCATGTTTGAATGTTGCATAACTTTTGGTTCTTCAAACCATATACTAATTGGTCAATATATATGTTAATTGGCATTTATTTGATGTGATACCATATCTTCGGAATGATCTGATATCTTTTTGAGATTCATTTTATATACATGGTTACATGAAAATTATTTATGTACACATTGCGTAGTCTTGAGTTATCTAACCATAATTCTTATTATACCTATTTGGAATTTTTATATGTTTCTTAATTTTGATTTAAACTATTTATTGGTAATGTGAGTGATAAAAATGAAAGGGAAGAGAATTTTTTTTTGGATTCTGTGACCAATATATATCTAATATAAGATAAAATTAAAGTGCATACCATTCAATGAAAAATTGAAAAATAATTACAAATTATCAATGTGACCACTCTAATACCAGTTTTCAGTTCAGGGTGTGGTAGAAGATAATGTTTGGAAGGTCCAAATCATATTTTAGTCATAATTTCATTATTATATGGGATGTATATAATAAATAGAGTCTTAATAAATTAATTCAAATAAAATATTACATGACTTGTTTAAATGCTGGAACCATACACGGAGGATAATCACATGTAATTTATAATTAATTTATAAGAATATTTATAACGAGATATATTTGTAATTAATTATTAGAAAAATGGTCTTTAACGTTAGTTTTTTTAATTTTAACATCGGTCTATAACCAATGTTTAAGTTGATGATGTTAAAAGTGGGACATTCAATGTTGGTTTTTAAAAATGAACATAAAAATTTAATTTTTTTCATTTAGAAGTCGATTTTTTATAAATACTATGTTAAAAGTATGATTACATAAGGAATTTAACATTGGTTTTTAATATAAAATAACAAAATATTTCATAATTTAAGTATTTTAATGATGGTTCTTCATTAATCGACGCTAAAAGTCTTATTTTATTGTCAGTTCATGAAATCCCACCGCTAAAAGATTTCATAGAAGACATTTAACATTGGTTTTTTTTTCAAGAACTAATGTTAAAATTCCTTTTTGATGTCAGTTTTTCAAATAACTAATGTCAAAAATATCTACCAAATTTTATATTATCTCCTAATCTTTGATTTGACAAGACATGTAGCTAAAATGGAGATAAAGATCAAAATTTATGGTTGTCAGAATTTCGACTTCTCTAAGTTTATATTGATCATTTCAAAGAAAACATGAGAAACATGGATAAAAATTACATACCCCAAATAAAAAAAATTAACTTAAGGCATCCAAAATATTTCTATTATTTTAAAGGATTACATCATATTGATATAGTGTATATCATCATACATATTATTTTAAGGGTAGAACTTGTCTAACAATGAAAATTGGTGATCGATAATGAATTTTTACCTTAGTTAGAAAATATCATCCAAATGATTTATATTAAAAAAATGATCATAAGAGGTCAAAAATGATGAAAAAATATAATATAGATTTATATATATATAATAAAAATATTTTCAATGAAATTGTAACAAAATTTAGGCAGTATTGAAAAAAATGGAATGCACTCATGAAAAAAATTGAAATATTGATCCCGTGTATTTGAAATTTTACTTTTAACATCAGTTAAATATATAACCGAAGTTAAAAACCTTCATATATTGTGGTTTTAATGTTAGTTTTTTTAAAAATAAACATTAAATGATCTCCAAAAACTTATAATGTTGGTTAATGATTAACCAATGTTTCATGATTAATTTTTATGTCAGTTCCAGAAAAACCGACATTAAAAATCCTAATTCAAGACTTTTAACATTGTTTTTTTTTCAAAAAATGATATGAAAATAAATTTTTGACTTTAGTTTTTCAAATCACATTTGGAAAAAATAATTACCATGTTTTATGTCATCTCTTAATATTTGATTTTACTATTCATTCACCAAATAATGGAGTTACAGATCAAAATTTATGAACATTAGAAGATGAACATTAGAAGACTTTTAACGTCGTTTTTTAGTAATCGACCTTAAAAGTCAATTTTGATGTTGATTTAAAAAAAATGTCAAAAATGTTAAACATGTTGTATCATATATCACATGCTTCAATTTAAATGGTTGTGTATCTAAAACTGACAAACCAATCAAAAGTTATAGATGCTAGACTATGGACTTCTCTAAGAGAAGTTTTAAACAAGTTCAACTTTGAAAGGACATAAATTTTGATTCATATATCTATTTGATCTCAAAAACCAGTGAAATTGAATCTTTTAAATTTTATAATTAATTTTTAATAATTTTAATTTATTTTTTAAAAAAATAATGTCAAAAGTCTCTTTTAACGTTTGTTCTTAAAAAAACTAATGTTAAAAGTATTTTGAAGTTTAACTTCCGACATTCATAACTTCTGATCCATAACTCTATTTTAGGTCCATGACCCATAAAATTGAATCTTATGAGATTATCTAAAACATTTTAATCATTTTTTATATCTTTTATTCGAAAAAATTACATAAAAATTATTATTAACATAAATTCTTGAAAAACAAATGACGTTAAAAGTATTCAACTAGGACTTTAATGTAGGTTTTTTTGGAAGTGATGAAATTTTTTTAGCTTTTATCATCGGCTACTAAAAAAATATGTTTGAAATACTCTTGGAATACTTTTAATTTCAGTCTAAAACCACTGAAATTAAAATGACAATGTTAAAAACCATTTTTATACTAGTGATCCCTTCTTCATTGATGTTCCAATTGACTCAATCTCATCCTACCATCATTGTGCTATAGGATCCAAGTAAAGAATATCTATCATAGTAATACAAACATGACCAAGAATCTAATAACTTAATGGTATAATCATTTGGTTTAGGAACGACCAATCCTAATCATTGTCATCATTCATTCTTTATCACAATTGGATGTTTTTTCATTTTTGAGGAACTCTTTTCTCTATGTTAACCACTTCATAGGTGAGGAGGATTCTCACCCATGATCTTTAGTTTGTTTTTGAGATAACTCTTAGGATTAAAAGATCATTTCTCTATCCGTTGTACATAAAAAATTATGTCTAATAATGTGATATAAAAAATATTTAATATGGTAGGATCAATGATAAAAATTTTCAAATAGACCCCTTATAACACCCTGACCCATCCAGACCAGAGTCGGTGAATTACTTGTTATATTGAAATGGTTAGAAGGAATTAAAATTATTAAGGAATTATTATTTTAGTAGTCTTGAAGAAATGAGATACATAGATGTAACTCAAATAACATTGGAAAAGGTTACAAAATATAATAAATAAAAAAAATTGAAAATTGCATCCACATAACTCAATCAATAGTCTCCTCTTCATAACCTGTTGAAGGTAAAAAAATGAAAGGGGTGATCTCAAATTATTAGTAAGGGTTAAAAATGGCGGAATCATGAATCAATAATAACTGAATCATAAACAATTTATTATAATCAATACGGCATGGTGAATAAATGAAAAACTCATGCCATTAATAAACTGAAAATGAAACTGCATCCACAGATTTTTTCATAGTGAAATCCTCATCGATAGTAATAACTGATAATGAATAAATAGAATTATTATTAATTTTAAATCATGTATCTGGAACATGATACCATAATACTGTATAAACGGTTTAGTTCTATGGGTAGAAACCTGTCTGATTTTTGGAAACAAACTCGAAGGGTTTATCGCCAACTGATTTGTCTCCTAAGACCTGTCAATGCATCGAGGGGATATAGAGGGCCCTAACTACCACTTAATTTCTAAATAATTCTTTATTAAATGATTTAATACAAGATAAATATTCCTTTTCAATATCCGTATAGAGTAGAGGATACAGATTCATCAATATTTCCACAGTTTAAACAACATTTCAAATAAACACCATCTGTAAAATGGTATACAGTTTAGAAAATAAACATATCAATGATATGAGAATATTTATATTTAATAGAAAAATAATTTCAAATAAAAAATGATCTTAAATGGGTATTAGGTACACCACATAAGGATTATTAGATGCATAATTCAAAGTTAGTCACAACAAAATGGATGTTGAGACAAAGTCCCTTACCACAATGCAATCTGTCGAATCATGTGAAAAAAACCTAATAACCATCCAATTAATCATTGAATAGCATGAATATAAAGGGAATCATGATATTATATGATAAATGTAAGTACACATACACCACATATAAGAAATAAGTGGCGAAGAATGGAAATTTCACATAATTTAAAGTGAGACAAGAAACCCCTTACCTTATGCTTGAGTGTGTTCTTAGTTTGTTTTTATGAAATTAATAATAAAAAATATCTTAATTAATTAATAATTCCAGAACCTTATATACATGTAATTTATTTTCCATAACCTTATTAGGTTCATTCATGTCCCTTTTTATGGGTTTAAGAGGTTGAATTTTATTATTTTGGAAGCATTTTCATCCTTGGTTTTCATGATTCATTTACTTGTATTTATGGATAGAAGTTCATTTGAAATGTGGTTAAACATCTAGATTTGTAAATATATATTACTAATGAAATTACATAGATAAAAATGATCTTATAATTATTCTGGATTATATACTTGAGGATGAATTATTACTTAAAAGTTATTAACAAACACTATGATTTTTCTTGGCGGTTTTGTGCACAATGAATTTTTTTTTATTATTCTTCCATATCATGACTGTGTAGAGATTACATGACATTATTGAGATTAAATAAATATATTTTGATCTATTTCAACTATAAAAAAGGTTTCATGAATAGTCTTGAAGATAGTAATGAAAATTGAAAACTCGTCTTCCTTGAGTGTGATAAATTAACACATCTCAGACAGTGTTTACATTTATAGTATAAAAGGATGGGAAAAGAGATATTATAATGAAATATTACATTAGAGAAATTAAAATAATGTACTTGTATGATACTGTAATTATAGTGGAATTTTTATGAGGTGAGGTGAGAAGAGAGAACAAAATAATGGAACTTGTATAAGATATTGAAGAAAAAGGAAGAGAGGTTCACCTCTTGAGTACTCCTCCATGAGAATCTCCTTAAGACCTTTGTTTTTGGCATTTTGGTGATAAAAACAGGCCTTGGACGTGAGGAGAGGTCTTGGGAGGAGTATTTGGAAAAATTTATCCAAGTATTGAAGATTGAATGGAGTGGGAGGAAGAGAGGGTGAGGGTGGTTTATATAGTGGTGGGGCAGAGAGTTTTCTTAATATTATAATCATTAATTTATTTTTTCTTCAAAAGACAAGAAATAGAGATTATTCCAGGACCTAGAATAGTAATATATGCATGTGAGTTAGATATTTGGGTTCTTACATCACTCATGATGCTAGGAATAGTTAATTTAAATTATAATTTACCCGTATGATAAATTAATGTGTTTTACTATTCACCAAAAATTCAAGTATTTCAAAAAAATCCCAAAAATTCACCATAATGATTTTTCGACATGTAGAATCCAAAAATGATGTCCATTTTTCAAAAAATAATTTTCTAAATATGATTATTTAAGAATTAATTAAAATCATTATTTAATCGAAAAATATAAGCACTTAAAATATTCATCTTCATGTTTAAGGTACCAAAATTTATTTATACATTAATGTGTATGGATACCATTTATAAGAGTTAAATTACTATTCATTAGGGTAATTTACTATTCATATGGGTCAGTTACTATCCATAAGGGTTGGTTACTATTCATAAAAATTAAGTTAATTCTATCAGACTCTAAATATCATCCTGAATACAACTATGTATGTCATATTTTTAAAATTCAAAACACACAAGTGGAAAATTTAAGTTCAATGGATATGATATGACCGTCTCTTAAATAACAATGTATTGTTTCAAATAAACTGATTGCTTTATGAAATATAGGCTATGACTAGAATTCATTTAAGAGAAACATACCATAAAATGTTTGGGGTGTTATATTATTCCCACCATTGGAAATTTCATCCTCTAAATTTTATGTATAAAGAACACCAAAAAGATGTGGTGGTTCTTCTTCATAACATCCTCAGGTTCCCATGTTCTTCCACCATATTCTGGTTTTCCCAAAAAACCTTCACTAGACGAGTTTTCTGATTTCTCAATACCTTATCCCTTATGTCAAGGATCCCGATAGGATTTTCAAAGTATGAAAAATTAGGTTCCAGTTCTATTTCTTCATATGTGAGTACGTTCATGGGGTATGACATGTATTTATTCAACAATGACACATGGAACACATCTTGAACATTTGGAGAGACTTTGAGGCATTTCTAAACTGTAAGCTACAACTCTGTTTCTTTTCAGAATATCAAATGGTCCGATGTACCAGGGGCTCAATTTCCCTTTTTTACCGAAACTTAAGACACCCTTCTATGGAGATAATTTCAGAAAGACATGATCTATCACTTGGAATTCCAAATCCTTTCTCTGATTGTCAACATAAATCTTCTTCTTACTTTGGGATTCTTTAATATGGGCTTGAATTGTCTTTACCTTTGTCATGGTCTCCTCAATAAGTTCTGGGCCTACGAGTTTCCTCTTACCAAATTCGTCCCAACAAGTTTGTGTTCTATATATCTTTCCATATAATGCTTCATAAGGAGATATTTGAATTATAAAATAGAAACTATTATTGTTGGAAAATTTCACCAAAGGAAATTATTAATCCCATATACTTTGAAAGTTGAGAGGGAATGATCTCAACATGTCTTTTAGAGTTTGAATAGTCCTTCCAATCTGTCTGTCAGTTTGGGGGTGATAAACAATACTCATATAAAGCTTAGTATTCAAATACATCTGGAGACATTTCCATAATTTTGATGTAAACTGTAGATCTCGATGGGACACAATCCATAGAGGTTCACCACAAAGTCTTACAACTTTATTAACATAAAGTCTTTCCAAGATCTCAAGTGGTAAATCCTCTATTATAGGAAGGAAATGTGATGATTTTGTGAGACGATCAACAATTACACACATTGAATCATTACTTCTAGGGGTCCTCAGTAGTCCGGTGACAATATGGCCGTGAAAAGAAACTGATTGAATCCATAATTCTCACTTCCTAAACTTCTCATATAATTCATTTTTTCTAAGAGTTTTTAGAATAATCCATTAGTGATTCTCATGGTCTTCATAGCTTTTTGCGTATACCAGGATATCATTGATGAATACTACAAAAAAATTATCAAGATATTCCTTGAAAAGTCTATTCATTAAATACATTAAAATAGAGGGTGCATTAGTAAGTCCAAAAGGCATCACTATAAACTCGTAATGCTCATACCTGGTTTGAAATGGTATCTTAAGAATATATTCCTTCTTCACACGTAGTTGATGATATACAGATCGAAGGTAAATCTTAGAAAAGTATTGATCTCCATTAATTTGATCATATAAATCATCAATCCGGGGTAGAGGATACTTATTCTTTATTTTAATAGCATTGATTTACCTGTAATCAATGAGTAGCCTTATGGATCCATATTTCTTCTAGACAAACAGGACAGAGGCTCCCCATGTAGAAAAACTAGGTCAAATAATCCTTTTCGCTCAACTCCTCTAGTTTTTTCTTTATCTCCACTAACTCCAATGTGGCCTTTCTATAGGGGTATTTGATATAGGTCTTGCACGAGGAATTAATTCAATGGAAAACTCAAATTGTCGCTCTAGAGGATGTCCAGGTAAATCCTCCAGAAATACATCATTGTATTCTTTCACTATATGCACATATTAAATTTAATGATTTCTTTCCTCACCCATAGATATTGGGTTCTATTCCTCTCCATTAATTTCATTCATTAGAGATACTGGGGGTGGATCTAGATAATAATCAAGTGGCGAAGTTTCTTCTCTAATGATAAGGGATTCTACACCATTTTAAAAAATTGTTACTTCCTTCTTCTTATAATAGATTTTCACATCATATTTTGATAACAAATTTATACTGTGAATTATATCAATGTCAATCATTAGTATGATGATAAGTTTAGAAACTAAAGCCCTTTTATGTGTCACAAGGGGGACTAGTTGGCATGCCTTTGTTGCAACGATGCATCCCCTATAAGTTTTTACTGAAAACTCATTTATTATGTCAAATTGGGCATGTTTAATTTTCTTGGAAAACTGGGAAGATATAAATGAATGCAATGATCTAGAATAAAATAAAACATTGGCTACATCTGAGGAAAAATTAGAGTACCTACCAGCACATCATTAGGAAAATCAACCTTCAAGATTGTTATTGCATAAGATTTCCCTTGCTCTCGTGGCCTTTTCTGTGGAATGTTTCCTTAGCACTCAGGACACTCATTTTCATAGTGTCCCATCTCTCTACAATTATAAAATTGAATATAATTGAATTGTTTCTTCCCATTGCATTCATAATATCTATGTCCCTTTTCTCTGAACTTATTGTAGACTCCCATTACTTTCAAGCATTTTCCCGGATGATTCTTTCCACATTTCTTGCATAACAGGAATTGCGTCATTCTCTTGTTCTTCTTTGATGATTCCCCTTTTCCTTGGTTATTAGGGTACCACTTATTATCTTAGCTTCCCTTGAAAAAATTTCATCATGAAAATTACTTCTCTGTTTTTATGGCACTTGATAAAATTTCATCATATGATGAAAATGTTTGAGAAGACATTGCCCTTAGAAGACTTGGCTTAAGACCATCAAAGACATGATCAATCTTGTCTTCTGTGTCACGTAGGTAATCCATGGAATACCTAGATACCCTTGTGATGGTATCCCCATACTCTGAAACAATTTCATCTTCCATTTGCATTAATCTAAGGAATTTCCTCTTCACTTCGGTTCATTTCTCATGAGGGAAATATTTTTCAAAGAATAATTTTTTTAAAAGTACTCCATTCCATATCTTCTATTTCTTCTTCATCGGCAGTATTCTGAATCAAGGACTACCATTGATCAACATCACCCTTGAGACAATATACTACCAACACTACCTTTTAATTCTCATTGAATCTTAATGCCTTGAATACCTTTTTGAGGGAGTTGATCTACTGCTCAGCAACACTGGATTAGTAGTCCCACTAAAGGATGGGGGATTCTGCCGCATGGAATGATCCAAAAATAGTGTTGAATGTTTATTCATTATAACCTGAGTAAGTTTTCCCAATATGGTAATGATCTGATCTACTCCAACATTGTATTTGTTGACTTGATCAGTGGGGAAATCCCTACATTTCCCACGAGTATTGATTCCCCTTCTCCAATTAGGAACTATTTCTAAATAATGGAACACACTAGATTAGGGTATGAATCATAATGTATAATATTATAATAACAAAATGATTAGCATAAATTGAGATCCTAGGCATGGCTAATCCCATAATTAGAAAAATGGTTTCTTTGAGGAATAATTTATATTTCAATCCTTCATAATGGCTTGTAAAGAAAATATGAACTTTCCTAAGCTTATCCACCAGGAGTTTCATAACCAAGAGTGAAGCAAGGACCATTTTCGTGTACCAGGATACCCCGAGTCAATCCTGAAACTCCTTGTCAGAACATTCACTCCTAGGTACATCTATGCCAGAGCCACCTCTACCTACTCGTATCCAGTCAAAGATGTATTTCTTGAATGATCTCCATAATCTATTCCTTACCAAAATACTGGGACGTTCTTGTATTTTATTCTCAAAGACTATCTTAGGGACTCTCCCCTAATCTACGTCTTCTAAATCTACTTTCCATGTTTTCTACTAAACTTCCATTGATACCAACAATAACACCCTGAACCCTCTAGACCAAACCCAATGCATTACTTGTTATATTAGAATGGTTAGAAGTAATGAAAATATTGAAGGAATGATCAGTTTAGTAGTCTTGAAGAAACTATACGCATAGATGTAACTCAAATTACATTGGAAATGGTTACAAAATACAATACATAACAAAAATTGAAAACTGCATCCACATAACTCAATAAATAGTCTCCTCTTCATAACCCGTTGAAGGTAAAAAAATGAAAGGGGTGAGCTCAAATGCTCAGTAAGGGTTACAAATGGAGGAATAATGAATAAATAATAATGGAATCGTAAACAACTTATCATAATCAATATCGCATGGTGAATAAATGAAAAACTCAATGCCATTAATAAACTTAGAATGGAACTGTATCCATAGATTTTGTCATAGTGATACCTAATGGATTGTAATAAATGATAATTAATAAAGAGAATTTATATTAATTGGATGTCATGTATCTATCACATGATACCATAATATCGTAAAAATGGTTTACTTCTGTGGGTTGAAACCCATCTGTTTTTTGGAAACAGACTCGAAGGGTTTGTCACCAACTGATTTGTCTCATGAGACCTATCAATGAATCAAGGGGATATGTCGGGCCCCAACCACCACTGAATGACCAAATAATTACTTACACATTTATTTAATACAAGATCAATATTCCTTTTCAATATCCTTATAGAGTAGAGGATACAGATTCATCAATATTTCCACATTAAAAAACATTCCAAATAAACATTGTAGGTAAAATGGTATACAGTTTAGACAATAAACATATCCATGATATGAGAAAATGGATATTTAATATAAATATAATTTCAAATGAAAAATAATCTCAAATGGGCAGTAGGTACACCTCATTAGGATTATTAGGTACACAATACAAAGTTAGTCACAACGAAATGGAAGTTGAGACAAAGCCCCTTACCACAATGCGATCAGTCGAATCACATGACCAAAACATAATAACCATCAAATGAATCATTGAATACCATGAAAATAAAAGGAATCATGATATTATATGAAAAATGTAAGTACACATAAACCACATACAAGAAACATGCAGTGAACAATAGAAATCTCACATAATTAAAAGTGAGATAAGAAACCCCTTAACTTATGCTTGAGTGTGTTATTCATTTGATTTCATGGCCTAAATAATAAAATTTATCAAAATTAATTAATAATTCCATAACCTCCTACACATGTAATTGATTTATAATAACTTAATTTGGTTCATTAATGGCTCTTTTTCTGGGTTTATGTGGTTAAATTTTATTGTTTTGGAAGCATTTTCATCCTTGGTTTTCATGATTCGTTTACTTGAATTCATTAATGGATGTTAATTTGAAATCTGGTTAAACATCCAGATTTGTTAATATATTTTATTAGTGAATTTATATAGATATAAATTATCTTATAATTATTATGGGTTATATACTTGAGGATGAATTACTAGTTAAAATTATTGACAAACACTTGGATTTAGCTTGGCGGTTTTGTGCACAATGAACTTGTTTTGTATTTATGAGTGTATTGGGATTCCAAGACACTATTGAGATGAAATACATATATTATGATCTCTTTCAACCATAAAAAAGTTTTCATGACCATTCTTGACGATAGAAATGAAAATTCAAAACCCGTCTTCCTTGAGTGTGATAAATTTACACATCTCAGATAGTGTGTTCATTTATAGTATAAAATGAGGGGAAAAAGAGAGATTATAATGAAATATTACATTAGCACAATGAAAATAAATTACATGTATGGTACTATAATTATCAAGGAATTTGAATGAGGTGAGGTGAGAAGAGAGAACAAAATAATGGAAGTTTTAAAAGAAATTGAAAGAAAAAGGAAGAGAGGTACACCTCTTGACTACTCCTTGAGAATCTCTTTAAGACCTTTTTTTTTATTTTTGGTGATACCAGCAGGCCTTGAACGTGGGGAGAGGTCTTGGGAAGTGAATTTGGAATAATTTAGGCAAGTCTTGAAGATTCAGTGGTGTGGGAGGAAGAGGGGGTGAGGGGTGGTTTATATAGTGGAGGGGAAGAGAGTTTTCTTAATATTATAATCATTAATTTATTTTTTCTTCACAAGAAAAGAAATAGTGAGTATTACATGACCTAGAATAGTAATATATGCATGTGGTTTTTCTATTTTGTTTCTTACATAACTCATGATTCTAGAAACAATTAATTCAAATTATAATGTATTTATACAGTAAATTAATATATTTTATTATTCACAAAAAATTCATGTATTTCAGAAAAATCCCAAAAATTCACCCTAGGAATTTTTCAACGTGTAAAATCAAAAAAAGAAGTCCATTTTTCAAAAATAATTTTATAAATATGATTAATTAAATATTTAATTGAAATTATTATTTCATAGAAAAATGTAAACTCTTAAAATATTTATCTTCGTTTTTAAAGTGCCTAAATTTATTTACACATTCACGTGTATGGATACCATTCATAAGAGTCATATTACTATTCATTAGGGTAAGTTTCTATCCATAAGGGAAGGTTAATATTCATAAGGGTAGGTTACTATTTATCTAAAATTATGTTAATTCTATCAGACTCTAAATATCTTCTTGAACATAACTATGTATGTCATATTTTCAAATTTCAAAACACACAAGTGGAAAGTTTAAGTTCAATGGCTAGGCTATGACTATTTACTAAATAACCAAGTGTTATTTCAAAGAAACTGAGTGCTTTATGAAGTATAGGCTATGACTTGAATTCATTTAAGAGAAATATACCATAAAATGTATGGGGTGTTATACCCCTGACCATTTTCATAATTCTTAGTGAATCCCATGTGTAATAATAATGCCAAAATTATTATTAAGTTAAAATGGGTATAACCCAAGAAATATTAAAAATCTTTTATATCATTTTCTATAAATCTATAAATCAATGTCTACATATCCTCCACAGTCTTTAACGAACATTGAATATTGAATATTTATTTAATAAATAAATACAACAGTACTATCCATCGATGATTATAATAAATGTTATATTCACCTAACCATCTATATAAATACTAATTTTCATTATATAACTAACTTATTCCTTTTAAATATTGGTTATTTAATCTTGGCGATCAATCAAACCTGAATAATTATTAAACCAAAAAATAAAAACAATATTGATTCTAATGTGTTAATATCAACATTGAATGTCACTGTGATTCGAGATACAAAAATAATGTGACCCTCTGGTACCTTTTCTCATTTTATACACATGAATATATATGAGTCACAAGGTTGGTGTAACACCCTGAGATTTTTTGAAATAAGTTTTTTTTTCGAATTAATTTAAACTAATTGATATTTTTCATTTCATGCAACACTGAATATAGATTTTTATATAAGAAATAATTAAGGTTAACGTACATTATAAGAAACACCGTGCTAATCTTGCACTACAAGAAAAACATATATTGGCTTTAGATACATTCAATACTATGTCCCTTTGATAGCTTACGGAACACACATAGATGGGTTTTACATAAGTACAAAATATTATTAATATTGTTATTGAAATCTTATTATAGTCACCACATAGTAGTTGGAATGGAGGTTAAGAATATGATTGAAATAAATGTGAAAATATTATTTACACATTTAAATAAAATTATTACTTTGGTTATCAATTAGTTATAAATGATAATAAGTTCTATTTGAAAATAAATAAATTCTTTTTCTAAGAAAACTATTTATCTATGTACAAACACCATTTTATCTCAATAATTTAAACAAAAAATTTTTGATTATTTTTTTAATAAAATTTATATGTTATGTATTCAATAATTTTGTTTACATCCAACTAATATATTTTATAGGAATAAGATAATAGTAAATCTAATTATATGAATAAAAAGCTGTATTTTTTCTAAAAGGTAATTTTACCACCTTTTAATATAAAATATATTTAAAATCCATATTTTGACACTTTTATAATTTTTATTTTAAAAAAACTTCATTTTTGAATTAATAATATCAAAATTTACTTTGGGTGATTTTTTTTGTATTTCTATAAGAAGTTTCATTTTATGATGAATAGGGAAAAATACATAATTTTAATTGGAAACTACATTTTTTCCTAATTTAATGATATAGATAAATTATATTTTTATTTACTTTAAATGTAAATTTAGATCAATATTACATAAATTAATAAAATTTAGGTTAATTTAATAAATTTTACATTTAAATTTAATTTAAAAACAATTCAAACTTTTGAACATTTTCACTTTAAAAAACTCATTGTTTCATCTCGTCTGTGAGTTTATTTTTAAATTAATTTATGAAAATTATATGTTTGGAATTTATAAAAATGTATTAATAGTTTGGCTCATCATAATATATAATTTTTAATAATTTAAACTTAATTTCTGACTAAATATCTTAGTGAAATTAATTGAAATTAATCACAATGATTAAGGTAAAAATGAGTTTACAAAGTGGTTAAACTTTATATTAACTGAAAAAATACAATAGAAACATTTATAAAATCCATTTTCATGAAATATTTTTTCCATATACTCCATTTTCAAGAAAATGGACTATTATTGGTGACACATGATGTAAGGTAGACCTCTCAATAGTGTTTACCTTTTTATATTTTTAAGAATTCCACTCCTCCTTCAATACAAAAGGGAACTCACCCTATGACTTATTCACACAACTAAATACACTTTGGATCATAAAAACCATACCAAATAAGATCCCAAAATCTATAACTTCATCCTAGAGGCCTCAATTGGTGCAGAAATCTAACCAAGGAATCCCTTTGGTGTGAACCAAAAAGAGTTACCCAAAGAAGAGGTAACATCCTTCAACAAGTATTTTTTTTATTTTCTATCTCCACCATATCAATTATTAATATTACAGTATTATATAATGACCTATGTATCCTAAATAAACATATTTATTTTATTATAACTTTTATACCATAACTTAAACACACTTTTATTAAATGGGCAATGAAATTACAGTTCATGTGAATAGTGGACTACCACCTCGTGAAATGATGTCACTTATTTTTCCTTTACCACATCTCATGGTAGGTAATTATGATAGGAATACTATTTTTATATGATATATATGATATATATGATATCTTTATACTTAAGTAATTATTATATAAAACATACCTTCATGCTTTCCATTTTGTGGGAATACAAAAACATCATTTTTAGATGTGTGGACTACCACTACCTCAAAGTGATGTGATTAGTTCACACTTTACATAGAATTTTAGTGAATTTATATGATATATAAGAAATAATAATTATACTATAATTATAATTTATATATAAATATATACATAAATATATTTCATTTACATTTATTCTTTCAATATGATAATAAAACGGAAATGACCCTCATGTGTACATACAACCGACCATCTCCACGAATGATGTATTCTATGTCATGTTTATATCTTTTATAGATTGTCATAAATATTTATATATTGAATATATATGATATTTATACCATTTTTTAAAATCTATAAATAAGTAAATCATGATCTAAGTAATAGGATCAATAATAACAAGTCAAAACATATACTAAAAATAAAGAAAATATTACACAAAATATGTTTATTTAGGATACATAGGTCATTATATAAATATATTAAAATTATATGTACTATATTTATTATACATGAGTTTTGAATGTGTATGAAGAAAGTCAAGACTTAAGGTAAGGGTTTTCTTGTCTCACATTTATTTCTATAGGATATATTCCATATTCACCCCTTACTCTTATTATGTAGTTTATATAATTATAATGAATGTATTATATTATCCTTATCATTAAATTTATGTTGATTTACATACCTATTTTAGTATCTCTATTTCATGGGGTTTTTTAGTTCTAAAGTTACCAAATTAGTGAGTTAGTTTTGTCTTCATTTTCCTTCTTTGAGACACATGTTTTGTTATGAACCTATGATCTTATTTGGGGCATATATATTAAAATTTGAAATTTTATATCATTAATCTTGTTATTGAGATGAAATTTTGTGCTTTATGAAATTTCATCTTCTTACATGGGGAGTTTTATTCAACATCCCAGAAGTGGTAAGAGTTTATCGCAACAATATCATCGTTTTTCAGGATTTTTTATGAATATGATTCCATTAATGAAATATTATGTTACATATATTAAAAAAACATTAATTCCTTTTCCTTTGGTTATTCAAGATATCTTCAAGTAATGGTACCATTTTCCCAATATTTGGTAGTTATGATAATTATGAATTTTTTTAAGAAAAGATGGCTTTATTACACTTTTTGGTTTGAAATATTTGTTCTTCCAAATACCTATTTTCTAAAAATGTGTTCAAATATTTTAAAATATTCTCCTATGTTCGTTAAAATATGTTTTTACCCAGGTATTACATTTTAAAAAAAATTTGTTTTTTAAAAGGAATATTCTTGTCGTTTTTCGATCAAGCCATTTTTCTAAAAATTTAACAGCTCAAAAGGAATGTTTGGAATATATGGATTAATCTAATATCATGAAAATATTCCTTTTATTCTTAATTTAAATGTTTATAATATTTGTTTTTATGAAAAATATTTTTCCTAATATACTATACATTAATTTTTATAAATGTTATTTTCAATGAAATAGGTTTTCTAAAATTTTTTTTGTTCCAAAAGTGTTGAAAATGTTTTCAAGATTCATTTATATATTTCCAAATTATTTTCAAATAAAATATATTCAAAATGTTTTCAAAGATTCCTTTAAAACTTTCCAATTTTATTTTCAAGGAAATAGTTTTCAAAACGTTTTCAATCATTCTTTATTATTTTTCAAATTTATTTTTATGGAAAATATTTTCAAAAAAATTTCAAGCTTACATTATAATTTTTCAAATTTATTTTCAAATAAAAGGTTTTAAAAAAGGTTATGAATTTGTTTTTTATGTTTTCAAAGTTATATTCCAATAAAATGTTTTCAAAATATATTCAATATTTATTTTATAAATTTACAATTATATTTTCAATGAAATAGTTTTCAAAATGTTTCAAAGCATCCTTTATAATATTTCAATGTTATTTTCAAATAAATGACCTTCAAAACATCTTCAAGAATTCATTATAAGTTTTCAAATTTATTTTCATAGAAATGTTTTTAACAATATTTCAAAACATCTTTTACATGTTTTCAAATCTATTTTCAAAGAAAATGGTTTTCAATAGGTATTGTGTTTTTAAAAAAAATTAAAAGAAGAAAGGTTATTTTCCTCAAGAAATGTTTTATAGGTTTTTAAAATATTCCATGAAATGTTTTTCAAATTAGTTTTTAATTAAATGGATTTTAAAAATGCTTCATGTTTTAAAAAGTGACTTTAAAATAAATATTATTTGACTTTAAGAATACTAAAATTGATCTATAAAAATCCTTCTCCAAATAAGGTGTCATACTTTTATATAGTGTATTATATATTGTCTAGATGATGTAAGGGTATTATTAATGTTATTTCTTTAAATGGTTTATGTTTTGATGACATGACTTCTATGGAATCCATTTCTCTTACATGAATTATATTCTTATGAAACCCATTTTTTTTCATGGGTTATGATTTGATGAAATTATAATGAAACCTATCTCTTTCCCATAGGTTATGATATGATTACATGTTATGGTATCAATTTAATTTCATGGGTTATGTTATGATGTTTATGTAACCCATATATTTTAAAGGGTCCTGATAGGATGAATGTTTTATTATCATAAGGAATATGTATATATGATTCAATTATATGATAATTCATGTCTATATCTCACTCCAATTAATTCTGTAATGTTTTATTTCTCATGAGATAGATATTTCTAGGACAGGGAGTAAAATTGATTCTGTAAAAGTGTTTTTCCACTAAGATGGTCTTGGGAGTGAACGTTAACAACTAATGTGGTCTTGGTAGTGAACCTTGACTACTAAGATGGTAAGGGGAGTGAACCCATTCCACTATAGGGAAAGGTATATGACTGGGGATGGTGGTGTGTCCCACCCAATAGGTGTATCCCCTGGAAGATCCATTGTAGGTTTTGGAAATGTGCCTTGACTTATAGGGAATGATTTTATATTATTACATGTATTCCAAAAACTCCATGTATTGCTCCTAAATTTTTGTCTCATGGATTATTCCCTTGATTCCCTTATGATTCATGTATTTTGAACTAAAAATCATTATGCCATGACTCATGTACATGATCTTTGATATGCAGGTTATGATATTTAATTATTATTCTTGTGTTATCATACCATTATGATCATTTTATGATTATGTATATCATTAATGTACCATTACTGAGAATCTGAGATCACCCTTTATTATGTTTTATTTCCCTAGGTATTGATCAAAGGTTATAATTAGAATTACTAAAGGGGAAGATCATTGTTGGAAACATTGAAGATCTTTCACCAAGTTTGAATATTGTGTTCCATGTTTTCAAAGACCATATACTATTATGGTCCTCAAGTATATAATTTTTTAATGTGCTTAATATTCTTCTAAAATGATGTAATATTAATATATGCTAAGCCCGAGTCACTTTAGTTGGTATCAAAGGAAAGGATTATTCAACATTTGGAAACTAGGATGAGAAAAATTTATTGAGATACCTAAGGGTATTTATAAGGATGTGTTTAGGGATGTATATAATGATAAGCCAAATGTGTCATAGGTTAAAGAAGGTTTCATAATTTGGACATCCAATAAGTTATTTTTCATGATTATGTGGTTTTCATCTATGATAATTGGCTCTCACACTATATTTTTTGGTTTTATTCAATGGAGCGAACAAGAAGGAACTTGGTTAACATTGAATATAATGGAAAATTTGTATCTATGAGAACCAAAATTTTATACTGAGGGGTGATAAATATGATGTATTTATGATGAATCAAATATTGTGATATATGATTAAAAAGGTGAACCTTGGTGATATTCCTAACACATCAAATTAGAGGAAGATGGAATATTTTAAATATTCACTAGGTATGGAACATATAGGAAATAAAATTCATCCTCTTACATGTCAATAAAAATGGAGGAATAACCTTGAGGAATACCTCCTATAGAGGGGACGATGTTATCTATGCCGGAAAAATTGATATAGAGTGAAAAATTGTCATGGAGTTTAATGCCTTATCTAAAGATTACATGGGAATTACCCAACTCAATGACCAGACCTATGAATTTTATTCTCAAAAAAGTAAGGAACTATTCCATCACAATAATTGAAGATAAAGGATTGAAGAGTTTATAAATTTTGATTCAAGAATTATGAAATATATAAAGATTTTTCAGATTATTTTTTTTCACTAAGGATTTGGAATAATTATCTAAATGGTTCTGATGGACTATAAAAGTGATTTAATTCCAAGGTAAAATTTTTAAAGAGAAAATATTACCCTTAAGATACTCTTAATGTTAATATAATTATGTTTAGATAATGATATGTAGGATTTGAATAAGAAAATTGGATGGTACATATTACATCCGAACTTATAAAAGACTTTTTGACAAAGTAGTTTGCACCATCATGGATGGAGTTTACAACATTTTTTTATTTAAGGAATGTATCCAATAAACTTTGGAATAAGGAAAAATACCTTTTTTAAATAAGGATTTATGGTAATTATCATTTTTCATGATAATACAAGATTAAGGAATTCAAATGTTTAGTATGTGATAAACAAGGCCAACTTTATGATATATTGGTGATCAATGCTAATCTATATTTAAAAAATTTATTGTTCTTATGTTAAGGACATTCATTATTTAGAAGGTCTATAAAGTTAACTATTTAAGTAATGGTTTATATGAAACTTCAGATGAAGTTTTATAGATTAATTTATTATCTTTCCATATTTATATTTACTAATGTTGGATAACTTGTACTACCCTTTATATTTCAATAAATACATATGGAGTGACCTATCATTCTATTTAGGGATCTCATGATCTGATAATGCTTCAGGAATGACAAATTAGCCTTTATTTTTGAAATAAAAGATAAAGTGGAAATTGATCAAGGCATAAAAAAGGGTGAGGTTTTCCTAAAATAATGTGAGTATATGTTCTCATTAATATTTATAAACAATCGAAAAAATGGTCTTGAAATAATAGTTTTCTTATTATCATCATTTATATTGATATTAATGACATTTTTCAGCCTCTTTGGGTTTTGGAATTGTGATCAGTAACTTTATCTGGTTGATGTTCTATGTCACTCTCCATTAGAACATGATGTTTAGATTTCTCTTCCCTGTTCATGACTTTACTTTAATCCTATCTTATCATATATGTAAACTTAGATATGAGTTACTTTTTGTAACCATTACGGTGCAAAAAATTTTAAAGGATGTTTTAGTATTCATTATTACATTGTGGGTACCTATGAAATGAAATTCCATGTATTAATCCTTTGATAACAAAAAGAATATTGAGGGACAAATTCATTTTAAGGGGAGTATAATATAAGGCCCAAAGATTTTGGGAAATATACTTTTTCGAATAAATTTAAACAATTGAATTTTTTTAATTTCATGCAACAGTAAATATTAATTTTTCATATGATAGAAATAAGTTTAGATTTAATTATATGAAACACCATGTTAATCTTTCACTACAAGTAACACTTATATTTCCTTCCGTTTTATAGCTTGCGTAACATGCAAGGATGAGTTTTACCAAACTACAAAATACGATTAATATTTTTATTGAAATATTATTATAGTTTCCACCTAGCCAACAGAATTGAAGTTACAATTAAGATTAGAAATCGTGTAAAAATATTATTTAAACATGTATAAAAAATTATTCCTTTAGTTAACAATTAAATAGAAATTAATTTAAGATCCATTTGAAAATAAGGAAATTCCTTTTCTAAGAAATATTTTTCTCTATGTACAAACACCATTTTATCTCAATAAATTTTTAAAAAACCAATTTTGATGAATTTATTTAATAAAATTTATATTATATATATTCAATTATATTATTTTACACTCATTCAATAGATTTTATGAACATAATATAGGAATAAATCCAATTATATGAATAAAAATAGGTATTTTTTGTGAAAGGTAATTTTACCACCTTTTTTCAGAGAACCTATTTTGAATCTATTTTTTTTTAATTTTATAATTTTTATTTGAAAAAATAAAAATAATTTTCAAAGAATTATTACTATAATTTATATTGGGTTGTTATTTGGTATTTTTCTGAGAAGTTTCATTTTTTTATGAATAGTGAAAAATAATGAATCTTAATTGAAAAATACATTTTTTTTCTAATTTGATTATATAGTTAAATTAAACTAACAATCAGATTAAAAGATAATTTGGATATATTTTACATAAATTAGTAAAATTTATCTCATTTTAATCATTTTCAAAACGAAATTGGATATAAAAACAATTCGATCCTTTGAAAATTTTCACTTAAAAAAACACTTTCTTTCATCCCTTTTCTGGGACTAATTTTAAATTAATTTATACTACATATAATTTAGGAATTTATAAAAATAGATTAAATATTTGTATTCATAATAATTTATTATTTTTAATATGTTAAACTTAATTTTTGACCAAAAATATTAATAAATGTAATTAAAATTAATTACAGCCATTAAGGTAAAAACGAGTTTACTTAGTTGTTAAAATTTAAATTAAATAGACAAGTACTATAGAAACATATTCAAAATCTATTATATGGACATATTTCTACAATATACACCCTTTTATATAAAATGTAAAATTTTTGGAGATGCATGATGTAAGGGAAACCTCTCAATAGTGTCTACCTTTTTCTATTTATGAGAATGCCTTTTCTCCTCCACTATAAAAGAGCACTCACACCCTCACTTATTTACACCTATAAAGACACATTTCCTCATCAAAAAACTTAAAAAATAACCTCCAAAATTATATATATTCATACAAGATGACTAAATTTGGGATGAAATCCATCCAAGGAAGCTCTTTGGTGCAAAACAGAAGGAGTTACCCAAAGAAGAGGTAATATCCTTGAACAAGAACTTTTATTTTATTTTATTTCTACACCACCTAAATTATTATTATTATATGATTATATAATAACAATATTATCCTAAATATAATTATATACTGTTATTATAAGGGTTATACCTACACCTACACACACTTCCATCAAATGGGAAACTAATTTACTGTTCGTATGAAAGAGAGACTACCGACTCAGTAAACGATGTTGCTCATTTTTTTAACACCTCTCATAGTTGGGAATTATTATGGAAATAAATTTTTTATATGATATATTATTTATTTATGAAGTATTTATTATTATATAATAATAATATAAAACATACATTAATACTTTCCAATTCATGGGAATATGATAACATTATTTTTGGATGTGTGGACTACCACCTCCTCAAACCGATGTGATTCATTCACAATTTACATGGATAGTATTAATTATGGGTGTATTAAATATATAATATATATATGAAATAATAATTATACTATAATTATACTATAAATATATATTCACACACAAATATATGTCATTTAAATTCTTTCTTTCAGTGTGACAAGAAAACTGAAACATCGTTCATGCATACATACGACCTACCATCTACATGAATAGTGTATATCATTTAATATTTCAAAATTTTATATATTATTATAAATACATATATAGTGAAAATATATGTTATTTATATCATATTTTAAATTCTATAAATAAGTAAATCATAATCTATGTAAGATGATCAATAATAACAAGTCAAAACATATATGAAAAACCAAGCGAATATTACCCAATACATAAAATTAATATAGAATTGTTAATAAATGGGTTATTTAAAGTCATAATAAAATAAAATATTTTATTATGTATAATAATATAGTGTTTTGGTATATTTATAACTCAATCATATTTTTTATATAGGGTTTTTAAACACGTATGAATAATGTCAAGACATAAAGTAAGGGTTTTCTCGTCTCACTTTTATTTCTATGAGATACATGATATATTCACATCTTATTCTTCTTGTGTGGTGTATATAATTCACATGAATATATTATATGGTCCTCATAATTCAATTTATATATATTTATGTACCCATTTTATTATCTCTATTTCATGTGTTATATGGTTCAAAAGTTACCAAATCAGTAAGGTAGTATTGACACAATTTTTGTTCATTGAGACACATGTTTTTCTATGAACCTATATTATTTTATGAGGTATATATAAATAAATTACATGCTATATCATTAATATAATTATTTTTATGATATTTTAATCTTTATGTAATGTCATTTTCTTCCATGGGGATTTTTATTCAATGTTACAGAAGTGGTAAGATTTTATTGCAACAATATCATTGTATATCAGGTTTGTTTATGATTATGATCCCATTGATGAAATATTATAGTGAATATTTCAGGGAAACCCATGAATTTTATTTTCCATTGGTTATTCATAATATCTTCAAGTAATGGTATCATTTTCCCACTCTTTGTTACTTAATATAATTAATAAAAAAATTTAGGAAAAAATGACTTTATTACACTTTTCGGTCATAAATCCGTGTTCTTCCAAAACCATGTTTTCTGAAAATGTTTTCAAAAAAATTATATTATTATACTATTTTATTTAAAATAAAATATTACCCATGTATTATGTTTTTAATAGAATTGTTTTTTAACATAAATATTATTTTCATTTTTTGATCATGCCACTTTTCTAGAAATTTTACAACATAAAAGGAATGTTCGACATGTTTGGATTTATCTGATGTCATAACCATCCATCCTTTGAAGATTCCTTTGAATTTTTACAATATTTATTTTTAATAATTTTTTTTCCTAATATTCATTAAATTTATTATTTCAAATTTTATTTTCATAGAAAAAGGATTTCAAGAATTTTTTATGTTCAAGAAGTGTTAAAAAATGTTTTAAAGCTTGAATTATATGTTTTCAATGTTATTTTCAAATAAAACGTTTTTATAATGTTTTCAAAAATTTCTTTTTTAAGTTTTCAAAGTTATTTTAAAAGAAATAGTTTTCAAAATTATTTCAAGTTTTCTTTATATGTTTTAAATGTTATTTTCAAGGAACAGGTTTTCAAAATGTTTTCAAGATTACATTATGAGTTATAAATGTTATTTTCAAAGAAAAGGTCTTCAAACTATTTTCAATGATTCCTTTATAATTTTTCAATATTATTTTCAAATAAATGGTTTTAAAAATGTTTTCAAGATTAATTTTTATGTTTTAAAATATATTTTTAATGAAATGGTTTTCAAAATCTTTTCAAAGATTGATTTATAAATTCTCATAGTTATTTTCAATGAAACGGTTTTCAAAACGTTTTCCAACATCCTTATTATGTTATCAAACTTATTTTGAAGGAAAAATCTTTCAAAAATGTTTTTATGCTTCATTTATATGTTTTAAAAATAATATTCAAAGAAAATGGTTTTCAAAAGGTTTTTCATTTTAAAAACCATTCTTCAATGAATAAATAATGTTTCATTCAATAAATGTTTTATCGGATTTTAAAAGAACCCATTATATGTTTTTAAATGTTTTTTTCAATGAAATGTATTTTGAAAATGTTTCATTTTTTAAAAAGTGATTTTCATAGAATGATTAGTTACCTTTACAAATTTTTCAAGGGATCTTTAAAAATACACCTCTATCTAATGTTTCATACTTTGATATAGTTTATGATATACTTGGGATACAATCCAGGGGTACCATTCATATTTTATCTCTAAATGGTTTTTTTGATGGCATGATGTCTATGAAACTAGTATCTCTTCCATATGTTACATGAATATTAATCCCACATTTTTTATGGGTTTTGATATGACTAAATTATTATTAAACCTATATCTTTTCTAAAGGTTATGATATGTTGACATTTTTATAGTACCCATTTAATTTTATGGGTTATTTTATGATGTTTTTTGAAACCAAATTTTTTTATTGGTCATGATATAATGAATGTTTTATTATCTTTTAGCACATTTATGTATGATTTTACTATGTGATAGATGGAACCTATATCTACCTCCAATTCATTGAGTAAATATTTATATCTCATGAGATAGAAATGGCTAGAACATGGAGTGAACTCTGTTTTGTAAAGGAATTTTTCCACTAAGATGGTATTGGGAGTTAACCTTAACTACTAAGATGGTTTTGGGAGTGATCCTTGACTACTAAGATGGTTTGGAGAGAGAACCCATTCCACTACAAGCAAAGGGCTACAACTAAGGATAGTGGTATGTCCCACCCAATATGTGTTTCCCCCATGAAGTTCCCTATTAGGTTTTGGAAATGATCCTTGACTTATAGGGAATGATTTTATATACTTATGTGTAAACCACAAAATCTAAGTCTTATTACATTGTTATGCCTTCATGGATTATGATTTCAATTCCATTATGATTAATGTCTTATTAAATACCAATCTTTAGTCCATGAAACCCATATATGATCTTTGGTTGGCATGGTATGATCTTAAAATGTTATTCTCAGGTTCTTATACACTAATACTCGTGTTATGCTTATGTATCTCCTTTATTTACCATTAATGAGACTTTGAGCTCATTCTTTATTATGTTTCCATCCCCCGGGTTATGAAGAAAGGTTTTAATTATAATTATTGAATGGGATGATCTTTTGGTGAATCATTTAATATCTTTCACTAAGTTATAATATTATGTTCTAAGTTTCCAAATTCACTAAACTATTACGATATTTAGGAATGTACTTTTTCAATGTGCTTAATATTCTTCTAAAATGATCTAATACCCATGTATGTTAACCCTAGGTTACTATAGTTGGCACCTAGAACTCACAAGGAACCCATGAGGATTGTTTTTAATGTCATAATTACATAAAAACTCCTACTAATGCTCAGTATATAATATAATACTTTTATGAATATATCTCCATCAAATCAAGGTGTATACCATTGTCATCAACCTATGATCTCAAAGTAATATAATTTGAATTTTCCAAAATATACATGGAAAAAGATTATATGGCTATAGATTTATCCAATTATTTCCATTCCCATAAATATGATTGATATATGACCTTCAATCAATAAATATAAGGAAAAAATACTTTCTCACATTATCCAATAAAGAAATATCACTCGCAACCCACCTGACATTTCCTACTTCACGGAAATCATATGTAATCATGGTTTTCACAAATACATATAAGTATACAAATTAAGATATTAATTAATGATAATAATAATGTGTAAGGATCACTACACATCTGTATGGATAGAAATACCAAATGAAAAAAAAATGTGGATTTATGACTGGAATGTTTCATTCCAATAATCTCCTCCTCTGGAAATTTCAATGAATGCTATTATGGAACCGTCGGGTTCTAATCACAATAGGGAACTTATATTAACATATAAGGCAACATATATTATTTTATATTATCATTTACAATGTATTATAGAGTAATATTTATTATTGGATATGAATCATCATTAACATTCAAGAAAATTAATACATTTAATCCTCAAGTACATAGAAGTTGGTTATAGGGAACTAACTCCAACACTTTACCCCTAAAATCACAATAAAAACACCCATACATAAAAAAAAGGAATCATAAAAAAAATTCACACTAAGGAAATTCCTATTAAATATTAATTTATAAAAAAGTAGGATTACCAGTTCATACACAAATACATTAATTCTATATTTCCACACAATCAATTAATTTACATTTTTATTTGACTAACTCATTAAAAAAATATGATTCCAAAATATCAATAATAGTAATTTTTTTCCTAAAATGGAACATAATCTATTCTAGTAGTAACCATAATAGACAATGAACATATAAATAATAAAAATGGATTTTAAGAAGCACGTGAGAATCACCCTCATCCCCTCAAATTGGCTTAGTGAATTTTATTATCTTAATTTTGTTAATCCATACAATCCAACCAAAAATACCTATTATTCAAAATTTTACACATAAATATAGAAAAAATAATTTAAAATCCATTATATAAACTAATGATTCAACGATCATTACTTGATGTGGTAAGGATACTCCAATCAAACAACACTCACATAAGGATCAAACAAATGGCCAATCCCTCGCCATTACACATAAAAACACAAAAAGACAGCACCAAAACCAAATAATAACTACTGTCATCAACAATCCTATAATGAAGGATAGGTAAAAAACCAATAGTAAGAGAAGAGAAATTCTCCATGGATTATAAATTGGATGATATCTAGAAGTTTATTGTTAAAACTGATATGGGAATGGCTAAGGATATCCAAAGGCTTACTATGATTCAATGTATTTCAATGAATATTAGAATAATATGAATGATATTTTGAATTTTTAATATAACTAGAATGTTAATGAATCACCATGTGCAGTTTCATGATCACTCCACTATAGGATTAAATCAAATGCACCTTTGAATATCAAGTCATGATATCCCCTTATCCATCCCTTTATATCAAACTAAAAATATTACTTAACTCCATGAATTTAATGATGTCTAGAACACATATAAGGCATCAATTCCATAGTACTTGATCATTTTTTAAACACTATGAAAACCATAACTTACTCAACATAGACCTGATGAACCTCTATCCAAACCATTACCTAATGAAAGGAAACATAGAAAAATAAAACTTAGATAGATAGAACTAAGAAAATTTCCACTAAACACTTCATTTTTTAGTGGGTATAACCAAATTAAATTTTTTAATCATGTAATATTAACCATGATATCATATAAGATAAATCCCAAGAACCAAAATGTCATATATAAAATATAAGATAATTTTTAAGCACATCAAGATAACCATACCATGAACTGAACAACCACAGAACAACCTTCTTCATGGAATACCAACTAAGAATCCCCGAGTTCCCTTCATGACATAATCTACACTAATCACAAAACTACATGAATTTACTTAATGGACACTTGAAACTAAACTCTCATATCTCACACCCTTCATATCAGTATATAAACCACATAGTGACTCACCCCTTCATGGGATGATATTCTAGACTATATAATAAGCTCTTCCTCTATCCAAATTCTCACAAAATTAATTATGGGTTGTTCCGCAATGAACCCCTCTATTTGATATTCTTGTTCTAAATCTATATTCATTATTAAAATATCCTCAAAAAAAATTAAACACACAAAAGTCACAATGTAATAAACCATGAATGTTTGGGCCATTACTCTCAACAAAACTAGTGAATAAATAATTTAGTGATTGGTAAGAGCAGTAACTAAGTCTCTTTTGATGGAAAGAACGAATTTATTTTATGGTAATTCTAGTGTCACATCAGTTATGGTTACTAAAAGAAGATTTATGATAGTTAAAAATGGGATCTATATTTTTAGACTGCTACTAGACGTCAAATATACTTCATTGAAAAAATTAAAGGCATTCCAGGACACTTTTTTTCATCTCCAATACCAAAATACATAAGACATACCAAACATATGAACAAATAGTAAAAAATAATTAAAATATATTTAGAGATTTGAAGAAAAATTGAATCACAATAAAAATTAGATGATCATGTATGTATAAAAAATTTAAAGGCATACTTATTGAGAAATATTTTTATCTAATATAAATAAATGTAAAAAAATCAACAAAATCGCTACGTTTTATTACAATATTAATAAAAAAAATAGATGTAACAGAACGTTATTTGTTAAATAATAATGACCAATCATTCACTAATAACTCTACTAATATTTTTTATCATAATAAAAGAAGTATATTTATTTAAACATTAAATAAAAATGGTACATCGAACAAGATCATTTCTCTTATACATATTACCATACACAAAAACTATATCAAAATGCATAAAAACACTTAAAAAAATATAATAAAAATGTGCATAAAAAATAATGGTGTTACACAAGCCATGAATTTTTAAGAAAACTGATCATCTAACAACTAGTAAAAAATTATAATTCTTTTATTTAAAATATAAAATAAATGTGAAAAATTATAACGCGAACAAGTAGATTCATATAGGGTAAAAATAACCCAAGGAAACTTTCATAATATCATGACCATTATAGTTAAATAATAAAAAAGTATAAATTATGGTAAAGTAAAATTTTTACACGGTAATGCTATTATCCCCCAGTAAACTTATGTTGTTAATAATTACTATTAACATTTAGAGCCTATAGTGAAAATTACTATATTGACTAAATTCATACTGAACATTTTTAATATTTTTGGTTGTGTTATTTTTTATTTTAGAATCAAGGAAACATCAACTCTTCCTAAGACTTGACCAAACTAGTTGTCCTTATACTATTATAACTATTCATCTTATTCCTAAAGTGATGTAATAACCTCCCACAATAAACTATTCTCTTCCAATTATTCCCAAATAACCTCACTAACCACCTCTATTATATATATGATTTTGACTTGTCATGTTTTATTAGCTCATACAATGCTTCCATAAGGAATGTCAGTGTTGTAAGAGAGTGTATATCTTTGATCACCATCTCATATGATAGGAAAACATATTTCATACCACATGGATGAGATAAATTTATTCTCTTATAAAATCCTCTTTACCACCTCATCAAAATAAGTATGCATACAATGTTATATATATACACTAACTCCATTGCAAGACCAAAACATGATGACATGACTGCCCACCTTATAGCTATGATCAATAATATCATCTGATGTAATTTTATCAAATAAGTTTTCATAAATTATAATAACATTGAGGCATGAAACAAATCATGCAATAATGAATTAATGATAAATTGGTCATTAAAGAGACCACAAATATGAATATAAATGAGTTTTTCATTATACGCGTTATAAACAAATTAACAAAATCACTGGCTGAATGTTATAAACAATTAGGTTTATCCATTTTGTAAATAGACATAATAAATGAAATTATTTCATGACTCATTTTTATATAGTTGATCATGTTAATATAAGACAATTTCTTGTCCATCCTCTTTCTCTCCTTAGCCTGTGGGTAGTGTCAGTTTGTCAATTTTGGTTAAAAGAGGTATTCCAAAAATGGTTTGGGTGATTACATAAGTTGGTTGATATCAAATGATGTGAGTGGTTATAGTAATTTATAATGGATTTCAATCATCCTCATTTGTTTCGAAATTATGAAAATAGATAAAAAGATTGTTAGGTCCAAAATAGACCTAGATAACCTGAGAGGGGGTGAATTAGGGTATGAATATTATTTTCAAAATTCTTATTTCCCCACTAGATATTGGCCTTTTTATTATAAGGGTCACTTTTTTTTCACATAAGTGTTTATTCTAATCTTATTATTTTCTTATTTATCTAATGACAATTCTTGAATGTAATGCATAAAAGAAATCACATGGACACAAAATGTTTTACTTGGTTCACTTTCACTAGGACACATCATATGATTATAAAATGAGAATGTGCCAATTGTACCAAATCCACTTAGTCACACTACCAAAATGTGGTTCGGCATGGATCACTTCTATGCTCATGCTTACTACCTTTACAAGGTTTAGGGTTAGTACACTGATTTCCCAAGGGACACTCCCTAGGTATCTTTATCTGGCTCACTACTGGTGGAAAGGTTTGCATTATTCCTATTCCTTTTCTCACTGCTCTTGGAAGGGATTCAAACACATTTTACCTTTTATTATCACTAATTAATTCATCCTTAGTAGTAGATAGATTCTCTACTGAAGTCTGGCTTTCATCTTTTTGATGAATATCAATTTACCAGAGTTCATTGGGAAAACATTTTAGAACACTTTTGTAATGTTCATTTTCTTCTCAAATTTCACATCTTTCACAATGCTCAAATATCCTTTGCAAAGAAACCACATTTCCAAAATCACACCAAGCCTTCACGAAGGACCATAATTTCACAAAGTATACTTAACATTAACAAAGATCATCTATTTCAGTCAGTTTTGTATATCCTTCACGAATATCAACACTTTCATGATGCATACATATTTTTATTGGATTTTATAGCCTTCCCAAACCACCTTCTATTGAGGACATTTTTTCAAGTTCAACCTTCACCAACCAACTTCACAAATCCAAATCCTTAGAATGTTCGTTAAGTCTCACTAAATTTTCTAAAGGGGGTAGATTCTTACTTATAGGCATTTCCATTGATTCCATAAACATCAATCTATGTCATCAGCATTTCTTGATGCTCCATCATTTCATTATCAATGCTCTCTATCTCATGAAGCCCCATGGGAATTTATTATTTCATATGATTATCTTAGTTGCAGAGATTAATGCCAACTTCTTTGTGCCTTCATAAAAACACTTTCATGAATCTCATTCTTCGTGAAACTCGTTCATTTTCCATATTTTCACAAGGCCTTAAAGGAAATAAAATGTTTGAAAGCCTTTCCATCCCCCAAATTTTGGACCCCAAAAATTTGGCAAACACTCAAAAACTACATCACCATTTGTATACAGTTTATTATATCGCTTCCAAGGAATCCATTCATTTTTCTTGGATCTTTTTAACATGATTGATAAAAACCACTCTAGAAATACACAACATACCTTGGAAACCAGCTTTGATAACAAAAACCATCAACGAAAAAATACTGTAATGTTACCTTGATAGATTTTTTTCCCAACAAAGATATGTATTTTAGGTTCTTTATTTTACTAAATACATAATTTCCACAAAAATAAATCATGTGTGTTTTTAAGTTTTATTTCTCTATTTTGAACACAAATTAATGATATAAAATTCATTAAAAGGGATGTAAATGGGGAAGGGTATGGTAGAAAGGGATCATGGTTTCCATGTAACACCTTAAGTTGTTATGAATTTTTTTCTAAATAAATTATATTTCTTTAGTAACTTGTGTTACACACAATATCAAGTTTTAACGAACCTCCAAAAATAATTAATATTATTATTATTTAAAAAAGAACTTTATAACCAAACCATTAAATTAAATGAATGAATTTGAATAAAAAATTATAAATATTCTCTATAATGGTTTTATTTAAGGAAAACATATTTTTAAAAAATACTTTATTTTCAGTAAAATTTTTATATGTTTCGATAATACTATTTTCTAAAAAATTGGTCATTATTTAATTCTTTGAAAGATAATAAAATTAATTTTTAACACTTTTAGAAAATTTATTTGCATTATAAAATTACAATTTCAAATCATTCTATCAAAATTCCATTAGGGTGATTTTTTTTTGAAATTTGATAAAAGATTATTTTTCGAATGGATAGTGATAAATGCATAATTTTTGTTGAAAACATATCATTCAATTAAATATTTTATAAAGTAAAATTTATTTTAAATTTGTTTTAATGTAACATTAGTCATATAATATATTTATTAATTTAATTTTATCAAATTGGTATAATCTTTATATAGAATTTTTATATGAAAACATTAAACACTTTTGAACATTTTGTCATTGAAACCCTACTTTCTCATTGTGTCTGTGAGATTAATTTGAAATTAACTTTTTCAAATTATGTGAATTGAATTTGGAAAAAAGTATTAAATATTTATAATTAGATTATTTTATATTATCTAATCTATTAAACTTAATTATTTACCAAAATGAATAATGAAAATAGTAAAATTTATTTACCGCAATTAAGGTAAAAATGGGTTTTCTTTAGAAAAATACTTTCATTACTTCCCAAATACAATCATATAAGCGTTATTTTATTAGTAATCCATAATAGGAATGATTTTCGTTCAATTATATGAAGGTTACCCAAAAATTAAGTAACATTTTTAAATGAACGTTTTTATTTCATTTCTTCCTCCACCTCCATCAATTCTTATGAAAAAATTATTATGTAATATCCTCAGTATATTAAATATACTGATATGTTTTAATTCTATGGTAATGACCTAAAACTTTATCCATATCCATCAAATGGGATCTAAAATCATTATTCATTTGTACAAAAGACCACTAGCTCGCCAGCCATTGTCATTAGCTTTTCTATTACAACCTCTCGTAGCTAGACTTAATGATGTATTAAATGTTTATTTATGATATTTTTGATATATTATATTTATTTAAATATTATTTCACATATAAATTCTTAGATTAAATTTTTTGTAAATACTATAATGTCGCTCATGTGTACATAGGTCTACCGCCTCGCAATGCAATGTGATTTGTCCATGATTTTATTGGAAGGAAATAAATATGAGATTAATAAAAAAATGTGATATATATGAAATAATATTTTTTGTAATGATAATAAATTATTGAACTTTAATTTATTCAATCCATTGAGAAAATTGAAATTTTATTCATGTGCACGTGTGGATTATCATCTCCATGAAAGACGCATTTCATTTTCTATCTCTAAATTTTCTGAAATACTCTAAATAGATATATAATGAAGATATATAATATTAATAACATCATTAGAATTAGGGATATTATAGAACCATATTCATTTTATGATAATAAAAATTAAACATATGAAAACATGCACAAAAATGAAGTTATTGGTCGAAGCATGACTTTAACATGGAATTATTAAAATGGGTAATAAATGGTAATAAGTAAATAATATATGGTTTGATATATATAATTATGGTTCTATAATAAATGAATAATAAAAATTTATTTATTTCAAAAGATGTGTGAAGTTGTACGAAGGAAGTTGAGACATTAGGTATAAGATTTTTGACTTAATTTTCCTTCTTTGTGACATATGTTATTTTATGAACCTATCTTTTTTTACAAGGTGTATATAAAGATCCATTAACATGTAATATCATTAATTAATTTATATTAGTGATATTTTATGTTTCATTCAATTATATTGTGTCCTGGGGCTTACCGTTTATGTTACTGAAGTGGTAACGATTTTATGATAAAATCTTGTCATTTATCGAGATTGTTTATGATTATGTTTCTGATGATAAAATTGTATGATCCATCTCTCAAGAAAAATATTACTTTTCTTATCACCTATTTATTTCATAATAATGTATGTTTTTTCCTTCATTATCCTCTCTTAATTTACTAATGTGTTCAAAAGAATGATTTTATGAAAAATCATCTTGCATTCTCTCCTTGGTCGAAAACCCTTTTATCCAAAATCCAGTTTTCAAAAAAAAACTGTAAAATGTTATTAAAATCATTAAATTATTTTTTAAAGAAATTTTTACTCATGTTTTACTTTAATTTTTTTTGAATGGAATATTCCTATCAATTTCCAAATAATGCTTATTTGGATTTTAAAGAAAATTGTAAATGAATCTTTATTTTAATGTGTACCGTATAAACAAAATTTATAACCATCATGAACATTATTTTATTTGAATATTCCTTTATTATTTTTCATGTATAAATTCATAGAAAATAATTTCAAAAATATATTTTTTATTTTTAGTTTAAAAATGTAATTTCATTGAAAACTAATCTTCCTCAAGATACATTCCAAGTGATTTTTTATTCCAAATATTTTTTCATCTAAGATGACATTAACTGATATGTCTTATTATTTACTTGGGATTTGAACCAAAAAATACCCTTCTTCTTTTTTATCTAAATGGTTTATTATGAGAATATGTTTATGAAACACATTTATATTTCATAGGTTATACCATGATAATATTTTTATGAAATCCGATTATTTTTTCATTGGTTATGTTATGATGAAATGATAAAATGATTATAAAATATTTCTCTTATCTACAGGTTATAAAATGATGAAATATTTGTCCAACCCATTTAATTTCAGGGGTTATGGTATGATAAATCTTTAATGATCTTTTGGTACACTTACATTGAATTTTCATTATGTAATTAGTGAAACCTATATCTTCCTCCCACACATTAGGTAAATATTTCTAATAATTGACATGGAAAGGAATTGAAAGTAGATTAAACCTAATTTAGTTAGGTAATTTGACTACTAAGAATGTATTGGGAGTGTACCATTACTATTATGATGGTTTTTGGAGTGAAACAATTCTACTATGATACCCTTTTAAATGATCTATGAGTACTTTGGGAATAATTTTCCATGTTTATATTTATACCAAGATTCCATGTATTATGAAAATTTTAAAATTTCATAGCCTATGTTCTTTTATGCATTTCCTATTAATGTCATGTGATCTTATAGGATTTATTCCATGAATAAAGTTTAGGATCTGTGATATATAGGGTATGGTTTTCTAATTTCATTTTATTGCTTTAATACCCTTATAATCATTTTATTTTGATATCTTCATTTGTTACCCTTATAATGAATCTAATATCACCCTTCATTTGGTCTCATTACCCTAGTATATGATGAAATGTATTATGTATGATATTTATAAGAAGGATTATAGTTTTTAAGAACTTAGTGGGAGATGATGTAGGTTAACTATAAACAAGATATTTATGTATATGATTTTCCAAAGGCACTAGAACTAAATAATTCTACAGTAGATCATTAAGTTATTTAATGGATATTATTATTACAATATATAATTATTATGTACGTGAATTTTGGGCCATGATAGTTGGTATCATATGAAGGTGTAGTTTACCATTGGTAACTAGGATGATAAAACATTAGTGAGATCCCTAAGGTTATGTCTATGGATTTTTACAAGGATGAGACAAAGTATAGGAAAATATCCTGGAATTTTTTTAATGGATAACAACAGTGGTTTAGAAATAATTACATCCATTTCAAGTTACTACATGTGGATTTGGATCTGGAATAGAGGTACCTAGGCGTAATAGCTCTGAAAATGGTGCATTGATTAAGACTCATTCTCTACCCGGTTTATAACAACGGGCCTTACTGCACATCTAGTTTAATAATCCCAGGGGATATTATTTGGTAATTCATAAAAAATTTATGAACCATCAATATGTATTTAAATAGTATATGAATATCAATTTCCTATGAATAACTTAAGGTTTCATATATTTAAAAACAATGTGTCATGATTTAGAAATCCTAAAAGTGATTTTTCATGATTATCTGGTTCCCCACTATTATTATTATTTCTTATTAAATATTTTTTTTGGTTTTAGTCAATAGTTGGAACTTGAAGGAACCATGAAAGTGATAAGTGAAATAGAAAATGTAATTATTTTACTCTTGAGAATCCAATATTTATGTGGGATGGAATGTAAAATCTTGTTTCCATGTTCAAACAAATATCTCAATAAATAAATAATGAAAGACATCTAAATGGACAATGGAGGGAGAAACATTCAGATGAGTCCTCCAGGAGGAAACATCCACCTCCTTCTAGTGGGTCTATGGATCCACTGATTACTCTATAAGGGATCAAAACCACTGAAAAGATATTTTCTATTATCCTGTTTTTTGAACATGAAGAATTTATTATTCTTATATTCTATTTTGATGGTGATGTGGACCAAGGTTGGATACATATAAAGAATATGAGGAAATATGATGAAATTTACTCCAAGGATTGGGATAAGTTCATAAAAATATTTTTCAAGATTTAAATTCCATGAATTCTTCATACAAAGATGGACTATGAGTTCCTTGAGATAAATAAAATTGTTGATGAATCTATTGGTACCTATGAGGTAAATTTTTCAAGACATGATTGGTACCAATTTTTTATTTTCATCCAACCTAAAAGTATAGTTGATTGATTCTTCATTAGCTTAAAACCAAGTCTCAAAAGGGAATTATCCATAAAAGATATCAATAACTATGAAGATATTTTTGTTGAGTGTTGTCAAGGAGTAAATACAGTTTGGATTTATGTTTCAATTCAGGGATTTTATAAGAAGAGAAAAGTGTAATTCAATGGAAAATCTAAAAAACATATAGTGAAGAGGAGGATATTTCCTTTATGATAAAAGTGTGGGTATAAACATGAAGGATATTATCTTAAGGGGACTGGTAAAAGATATATTTGTGGAAGGGATAGGCCAGCCAACAATTGATTTCTGAAGTGATGGGAAGATATTACCTAACGATGTGAATAGAGTGAAAGCTGCATAGATATCCTAGCCCACACTCTATTGTTTAAAATGAAAGGAGTATGTGAACTATACTAAATATATCCCAAATCCAAAGGATAATGATGATGATTAATGTTAGAAACCTCTTAATCCAAGAGAAAATGGGAATTTTCTATGATCGCTATTTTGGATGAATGGGGGGATAACAACCTCATTGAAGGTACATTTAGCATCCACTATAGAACTATTAATGTCTTATTAGACTCAATATATACCCATTCGTTCATATCTGATGATTTTTCTACGGGTATTAAGATTCCACCAAAATAATTATGTAATGAACTTCTCTTTTCATACATCGATATTACATATAAATGGATGAATATTTATTTCAGAACATATCAAAACCATTCTAGAATCGTATGTGTTTAGTGTCTTTGGAAACATGGAATAAAAAATATAGTTTCAAAAAATGCCTAAATAGTCCCTTTCTTATTCGATCATAACGATAACCATTTTTGACACAACAAACATAATACCTTTCATCATATCTTGAGGAAAATAAACAGAAGAAAAGGGTGATCGTAGATACTCAGTAAGGCTAAACAAGGGAGATATGAATCATATCATAAACACAAGGTTATAAGATTGCGAACATATCAATAAAAATTTATACCCTGCATATCAAATACCATAATCTTGGGTCCTAGAATGAGTAAAAAAAATTCATATGAAATGAATTATAAAATAATAACTTTGGTATACAAAATTTAATTGTGAAAAACACATAAACTTATAGCATTATGAACATGCATAAATAGAGACTGGTTCACTCAATAAGTTAATGAAGTGAAATTAGGCCCTAACATAAATTTATGGACATGAAATCCAGTCCATACATAAAATATTGAACATTTTGTCAGGTTCAATAATTAAATTTAAAACATGTAATTAGGTTCATGTTTAAAATTGTGAACATGGAATCAGATTCACGCATAGAAATGTGAACATGCAATCAAGTTCACACATGACATTGTGAACATGTAATCAGGTTAACTCATAACATATATACTAATGAGTTATCCATCATTACCCAATGAATTTGTGGGATATATAGGTCCCACCCATTACATAATTAAACCATACATAAATGTACCATATGAAAATAAATCTATAAGAACATGAATCGTTCATCATATTATAACCCTGTAAAAGAAACAAGTTTCATAAATATTTCATCAACACCCTTGGAAAAGAAGTGAGATTTATAAAGATCAATCCATAATAAAATTAAACCAATTATAAATGGAGTAATTATAATTTACTTGAATAATATACCTAGTAAAGAATAAGTAACATCAAATAATTTTATACTAGATTGAATATAGTTTTGAGAGATCACTTGAAATAATTCATGAGGAAAATATCCTTTCTATTTTGAAAAATTTATTTTAAACAATAATCCATTTAGAAAATATTTTTTTTTGAAAATAACATTGAAAATTTAAGAAGTAATCTTCTAAAAACCATTTTAATCATATTTGAAAACTTTTCTCTTGGAAACTCTTAAAAGTTCATTTAAAAACATTTTTGAAAACATTCTTAAAAAGTATGTTTTTTGAATAAAAAAATTGATGACCAAAGACAGAATAAAATTAAATAAAACATTTAATATCATGAAAAGAAGGAAATTAATGTTAAAAAATGTCAAAGGTATGTATATAATTCTTGTCAAAGTATACAGGTTCATAAGATAACATGTGTCTCAATAAAGGAAAATGGAGACCAAATTACTTACTGATGTGGTAAATTTTGAACCATAAACCCCATGAAAGAGAGACCGTAACATGGATTTGTAAATAAAAATAAATATAAGGATTGAGATCATATATTACATTAATGTGTATTATATACACCACAAATAATAAGTAAGTAGTGAATTTGTCTTATATCTCATTGAAGAGAAAATTTAGATGAGAAACCCATACATCATGATTCATTTTGTTTTTTCAAACTTAAAACTACTATATAATGTTTTATAAAATGTTATTAATTAATTTAAAAACTATATTTATATTTATAATACCTCATATGATATTTTTATAACATCTTACCACCAATTCATTAATAATATTTCATGATTTTCCTTATTTTGGGTGTATTTGTTACATTGTTTTCATAGTCGGTTCATTTTTGTATAATTATGGATTTTCATGTCAAATGGAAATTAAACTACAGAAGTTAAATGAAATGGTATTAAATACAATAAAAAATTTTAAATGGTTACATATATAATTTTAATTTCTTACATGAGGATGATTCATTTTATAAAACATTAATGATAAATGTTTTGTTTTTTTTGGCAGTCTTTATGAGTACCATGGATTAGTTTCATATTATTTACTATTATGAGTAAATAATACTTCCAAAACATGAAATAAGAATAATATGCCTTTAGAAATATTATTTTAACTTAATAATAGTTTTATTATCATCCATGAAGGATGTAATGGGAAAAGAAGAATAACATTATTCACATTGGGGATTAACCATCAAAATTTAGACAATAGTTTTATTTCTTTTAATAAAAGGAGGTAATAAAAGGGATGAATACAAGATATTCCATTAGAAACATAAAATTAAATTATGTAATTTATTTTTTAATTTTTATTTCATGATGTATGAATTAGGTGAGGAGAAAGTAGAAAATTAAAATAAATTGAGAGGTGTGTTTTTTAGGAACTTACATCTTGAATATCACCTCCTTGAGAGACCCATGAGGAACTTGGATTTAGTATTTGGTGAGACTAGAAGCACGTGGACATGGAGATGTGAGGATAATAGGTTTGGTTATATATTTTAGAAGCTTCAAGGCTAGTTAGTTGAAATTGGATGGTGATGGGGGGTATTTATAATTGAGGAGAGGGGGGTTTAAGTGATTAAAAAAATGATTATTTTATATTTAAAGACAACCACATTGAGGTATCATTAATTTAAATGAATTATATTGTA
Source organism: Viscum album (assembly GCA_963277665.1). Lineage (NCBI taxonomy): Eukaryota > Viridiplantae > Streptophyta > Magnoliopsida > Santalales > Viscaceae > Viscum > Viscum album. The sequence goes on from OY728152.1 coordinate 1,873,832,655, forward strand.
AATTATTGTTTTGGAGGATATTTGGTGTCTATAAAAACCTTAAACACCCATTAACTATTCTTATTTTGAGGTCTATTAAGCTTTTATCTTTTAACATCAACCCTTGTCATTATTTTACCAATACCATGGTCAATATTTCTTTTCCATGATGATTTTTTATACCTAAAAATGAAATTGAAATTAAAAAATAATTTTTTATTTTTAATTTAAAATATGGAATAAAATTTTTCAACTTAAATTCTCATGATTTTCAAAGTTATATTTAAAATTAATTACGCATACACAATGAAAAAATAGGTTTTTAAAGTGAAAAATTCCAAAGATTGAAATGTTTATCTTTCGAATTTCAATGGAAAATTTATTCTAATTACCTAATATTATTTATAAATGCATAATTGACCAAATTATAATTTAAAAATAATTTAAATATAATTTATCGATATAAATTATTCAGATGAAAGAAATAGTTTTTCAATTAAAATGCAATTTTTTCACTATTCATCAAAAAATGATACTTATAATATTAATAAAAAACACCTTAATATAATTTTTATTTCCTGATTTCAAAAATGTAGTTAATTTTTTCAATTAATACTTATAATGTTTCAAAATTTAGTTTTAAAATAGGTGGTGCATCAAAAGGTGTCAGAATTCCCTTTTAGGAAAATATAGTATTTATGATTAAAAGTTGATTTATTCATATCCTAAGCACATGAGACATGTTTTTTGAAATTTAAAGAATTTTATTTAATATATAAATTGTAAATTTCATTAATATCTTTCACTAATAGTGATTATTTTAATCTATTAAGATAAAATTCAATTATGATAATAAAAATTATTTTTTATAAAAATACATCCTTTTTGTTCAATTGGATTTTATTTTCATTTCTAATTTATCCATAACCAATGAATTAGATTTATAAACATATGTAAACTATATTTTCAAAATTTAGTTATTCTCATTCATTACTACCATTCCAATGGCCATGTGATAATAATAAAATTAATAATTGAAACTTTGTTTAAGCTTAGTGTTTTGTGAAAATAATGTTATTGAAGAGATTAAATTTATTAAAAAAAGTGATATAGCATAAAATATTTGTGTATTACACTCTACCCTATTAAAATGAATTTTAGCCTCAAAACTCACTGTTTGGAAATAAACAGATGAGGATACCTATACCTCATCACATTCTCAGGTTCCCATCTAGCTTCCACAAAAATTTTAACCATGTGAGTGGTCTTGTTTTGACAAAAATTATTTATATGATCCAGAATACCTAATGGGTTTTCATTATAATAAATATATTTCTCCAAAAAATATGACATTTGAGTTTCGTACATGTGAAGGACCATGTATATACTTACTTAGGAGAGATACATGAAGCACATTAAGAACTTGAGAGTGATTCAATGGAATAACCAATCAATAAAATACCATCTTCAAATGATCAATAATTTAAAAAAATTATGTCCACAAATATTTGAAATTCCACTTGAACAAAAAATATGGTTATTTGAAACATTCCTTTTTTTGAAATCCACATCAGAAAAAGGGGTGAATAAAACATCCCCTCAAAAATTGGGAACGTAAAAGGAAAATATCCCCATAAAACTGTGATTCTGGTAATGATAACATTATTAAAAAGTGAAAAAAATATATGGATGAAAATTATAACTATCATGTTTTGATGGATAATGATAGATAATGTGGTCATTAGAAGGTTAACAACCAGAAAATCAAAGACCAAATAGTTCTAAAAAATGTCATTAATATTATCATAAATGATGAAATAGGAAAACATTTTATATAAGAGCCATTTGAGAAGATATACCTACTTGATTTAATCTCATAAGTACAATCACACTCTACGGATGTTCATTTATAAACATCAACCTCATTTATTACTCCAAAGAATGAATTTGAGAATATAATACCTACAAATCATGACGTCTCGAACCCAGATGCCACTCAGAGGTTCTAAGAGCCCGGTTGGCCACATGTCCTCAAGTTCATCTCCATAGAATGGAAGAGGTTTCCCACTATCTGTGAGGGACTAGGGTGTGTCCATGGGGTGAGTATTCCCTCAGTACTAGAGTGTTTCACAATAGATAAATGAAATAGAAGAAGGTAAATAACAGAATTAGTGGAACAAATGTAAATAACAAAACATAAGAAGCTATGAAAAACAAAACAACAGATTCAACTGATATAAATATAAAAAGGATGAGGATACATGTCATGTCTCTATAATGTTGGAAAAAATGGATACAAAGTAGCAGACAATACATGCTATTATAAAGTTGCAAAAAAGAACCCAAAAAATATCCCTAGCATCTCGAGATCCATCTTAGTCATCGGATAACAACTCTATTATAAGAAATTAATCAATCAAGTGTCAAAGATGTATTCTTCCCTTTATCAACACTTTCATACATTCAGTCTACCTCGGTACCAATGCCATCCTAGAGAGGGTTTGAGATGAATATCAGTAGGCCACCACCAATGGTGTCTATAACATCTTTTCTGTGTAATATAAAATGAACAAGTGTGAAAGCATGCATTTATAAAAGCCAGCAGTAATGTAATATAAATACCAAAGTACCTTCTTCATCCCTCAACTAGTGTCTGAACATATTACTTGTTAAATAATTAATTATGTTTTAGTTTATATAAATAGGTCATGTTAGGTAATACCAAAAATACCAAAATAATAGTGATGGATCCAAGATAAAAAAAGAATCATGGTGTTATTAATATTGAAAAATGTTCCAAGGTAATAACCAAGGAAACCTAGACCTCAAGGGTCACTAACTCAGTTGTAACTATAGTTTTGATAAAGGGTAAGAGTGTAATCTAAGGACCATCATCCAAGGAATTCCCCAATATTTAATCTAACTGATTCCATGGAAAACATCAAAAGAAGATAGGAGAAGAAATTTATAATCCCAGGGATGTAAGAAAGGAAACTAATGTCCATAGTATCCTTTCTATATACAATGAGTGTAACCAAGGAATACTATAAATGATATAGAAGGGACCCAATGGTGTCATACTGGGAATCCACTGATATATGAGGATTGAGTTCCAAGGTGGGTATCAGCAAAGGAAACTGATATCCTTGATTCAGAATGAAATCCATGAGTACTCAAGGAATTACCTTGGGAATACAAAATATAACTCAAGTATAACCATTCTAATAATGATATCATAGTCCATATACAATTAGGCACCTTAAATTTTATTCATTTAATTAATTAATCCATGTAATGATCATGTCATTTAATAAGTTCATTTGGTTCAATCCTTGACTTTTAATAGCGTGACAAGGTAAAGGGGAAACCAACCATTTAATTCATTCCATATAAGATAAAAAGGTTCTCCCATTAACCTTTAATAAAATGAAAAGGCAGGGATGTGGATTAGAAACCATATACAATTACTTCAGTATAATCTAGGCCATGTAATATCAAGAATAAAAATTAAATTTCAACCATTTAATCATTGATTTATCAAATTGATGAACTAACCTATGGATGGTCACGTGAAAAAAACATGCTACTATCCATTTAAGAATTCACAATTTATTTAACTAAGGGAGGATTACCATTATCTAGGTCAAGCTAAATCACACGCGAACAGCGACTCAGAAGGACATGTCAAAACATTAAAAAAACAATTATGTAAGACACCATACAAGGGGTGGTATTCATTGAAATCATAACCTCCAAAAATAGATAACATTAATAGCATGAATCTTAGAATATAGTTCCACCGACTATAAGTAACACACATCAATTAAACAGATGGTGCCCAATGAAATTGGTGAGTGCACAAGAAATTTTTTAAAATGATGAAACTTGAGGAATCAGTTATAGACCACCTACATCATACTCATACATCTCTTCGAATCTATTATTTGACCTTAATTTTTCATGTATTTAAAGAGATCTGAATAATGGTTCAACACACTAAAAATTGGTCTTATGAGCTAGCATCTAAATAGTATCATCTATGGGAAGGGGAATGATGAAAGATTAAAAAGGAATTTAGTACTTACCTATGTAGATCCAAAATATAAAAAATGATTCAATTAGACTATGATTGGATACGCAGGATCAAAATATACTGAAGAGGGCTTGAGAAGGCCAAAAGTGGGATAAGAAGAGGTTCTTTCCACTAGAAAAGAACTAGGGAAGAAGGGGTATTAAAATTAGATCACTTAAGAGAGAAATCATAAAATCAACCAAAATTGGCCTTTAAATGCTTTGGCCATAATGTCTGCAAAATCATCTTCCAACTATACAAGTTCTATTATAAAATGTGTAACTTATTGGGTTAGGCTGCGTGGTTAGGGAAACCCTGCGCCTACCTTGATAAATGGATCTTCAATTTGTCTGTAGCATTTTTCATGGTCATGAAGCCCCTGGTGCATAATTGGGGATAACTGTATGCCCTATAACAGCCCACTCTCTAGCACCACATAGTTAGGAGAGATCATGTAACTTGAATTGAATGGTTTCTACTAACCTGGTGACAAGTGTATTTCTTTTGTTGATTAGGGATACAAGCACCGAAAAATATCTAAAAATCCATAAAACATTTTCTAACTCATTAGGCATCCACATTAGGTTCAAAAAAAAATTAGGCCAAATTAAAAAAGATCCTCAACTAAGTGAAAAATAGGGTTCTTATAGTGTTTGACCATTAAAGGGACTCATTACACTTTTTATCTTCCAAGGGTGGTGAAACACTGTATGATAAAAACTCCGGACACAAGACACATACATCAACATCCCACTGCTAATTCTCGTCTTGTACATGGTCTTCCTTCCATATCACCCATACTAGGGGGAATAATAGCCTTAGAGAACCTTCGTGCTTTAGGTGATGATGTGTACTGGGTACTCCTCTAATGAAGCATTGATATCTATCTCAAATTCATCGTGATCAAAATTATTAGTTGGGTAAACATGATACCACAAAAGTTTTGAAACCTGGAAGATATCATGGATGGAATTTTACCTATGATTTAGTAGCAATAGATAAAATATTAGACTAACACTCTCTAGAATCTCAAATGGACTGCCAAAGTGGTCTGACCTCTTCTTTTTCCTATGTATTTATCTTTTCCCTAGCCTGGTTGACAACCATAGGAAAAGAAGATCCCCAACTTCAAACTCTAGAGGACATCAACAGCCATTGGCCTATGATTTATTTCTACACTGAGTAGTATAATAATGATTTTGGATCAGCTAAACCTACTTTGAATACATTTGGATGAGATAAAGACCTAGCAGGGCTACCTAAAATACCTCTAACTAGCACATGGGTGAACAATATGGCCTACTATACAAGGCATCAAAATGAGCTATTAGAATATTTTCCTGAAATATATTATTATATGTGAACACGTTGAGAGAGACATGCTTCTCCCACGAACTACCAAAATCAAGGATACATTCTTAAAGCATGTCCTCTTGAAACTATATCATCCATTCCGAATTTCCATCGGTTTGAGGATGGAATGATGTGTTCAGAAGCACCTATTTACCCATAACCTTCAATAAACCCTTCCATAAGCATGATGTAGAACAAGCATCCATATCGAAAATGATTGAATGAGGGGCACATTGTAGTTATATGATTTCAAAAATATATAGCCTTCCTATATCATCTACTAAAAAATTATATCTAGATTGGTTAGAAGTGGGATACTTTATTTAATTGGTCAATGACTAACCATACAACATCGCTACCTCCAGGTGACCTTAATAATCCAAATTTGATGTCAATGGGAAAATATTACCATTTCCATTTTATGACTAGAAGTGGATATATCAAGACTACAAGTCTATTGTGCTTTTCCTTCACCTATTGAAAAGTTGTACACCTAGTAGTAATGCTTTCTTTTTGAAATTTCATTCTAGTCCACCAATACTAGCATCACATATCTCGATACATCCTTGAGATGCTTAGATGAACTTCCCACTAAGAAGCATGTTAATCTCACATCAACTCTTCTATCATATCTATATGAACCTAGACACATCCATATATACGAAGGATGTCATATATGTGCATAAAAAAATTTGTAGGTGGTCCATCTCCTATAATACTTTCATAGAGAACCAAGACCACATGATCAAAAACTTTCTGGACCTTAAACTTGTCTTAGAGGGAAGAGGTTACTGTCAAGGCTAAGAGATACAAATTCTTGTGACTATCAGAAACTCCAGATGAATATCTAAGAAGAGTTCCATCATTTTCCTTTCATAACTAGCTTCTCATATGGCCTGTGTTTGAGTTTTATGACTTAGTGCATCAGCTACTGCATTTCCCTTTCTAGGATTATAGGCAAGACTAAAGTTGAAGGATGGTAGATATTTGACCCATCATCATTGTTTGAGATTTAATTCATGCTATGTAAAGATATATTTAAGGCTCTATTGGTTCATATACACCCCAATGTGCTCACCCAATAGAAAATGTCTCTACCAATGTAAGGCATGGACAAATGCTGCTAGGTCATGGTGGTCCCTTAGGCAATTTCTATCAGGAGGATTCAAATTCCGAGATCTGTATACTACAACTATATACTCCTACCTCAGAAATTATCCTAGTCCAATGTCTAATGCATCACATAACATTGTATATCCTCTTCCATTCTATGGTGGAATCATAATTGGTGTCAAGACAATCCCCCCTTTTAGCTCAGGAATGGATTTCTCACACTCTTATGATCACACAAACATAACACCCTTAGTTGTAAAACTAGTAAGTTCTGAAAAAAGACTTGAAAAATCCCTTCTAAAAAAATTTAATATCCAGACATCACCAAGAAACTCGATATACCAATAATGTTATTGGGATGAACCCAGGAAAACACAACACTAACCTTCTATGGGTCAATAGAGACTCTTGAATCTGAGGTATTATGAACCAATAAGTGAACTTTTTTGATTTAGAAGTGGAACTTATGAATATCTACATAAAGAAGATGCTATATTTTTGCACTTTACCAAGGTTCTTATAATGGTCACTACAAGTGTGAGAATACACCAAGATTTCATTCATAAATACCAAGATAAATGAATATAGATAGGGGTCAAACAACCTATTCATTAGATCCATGAAAATAGAAGGTGCATTAATAAGAACAAAAAACATAATTATGTTCTCATATATACAGACCATACCTACTATGAAAATCTATATGAGGTATGTCTAATATCCTGACTCACACCAGATGATTACCCAATCCAAGGTTGATCCTAGAGAACACACTAGATTCTTGGATCTGGTCAAAGATATTATCTATTCAAAGAAGTGGATAACTTTGCATAATCGTAAGCTGGTTCAACTATATGTAATCCCCATAGATTAAGGGTCCCATATTCCTTCTTGGTGAATAAGATAGCCAAAACCCAAGAGGATGGGCTAGGTCGTATAAAAAATTTGACCTTTAGATCCTCTAACTTCCACTTAAGCTCTCAGAGCTCAGTATGTTCCATACTATATAGAGGAATGGATAGTGAATCTAGTATTGTAATGTGATCAATTGTAAAAAATACCTCTCTATCATGAGGTAATCCAGAAAACTATCATTAAAGAAGTCCATGAAATGATCTACTACTAGAATAAATTTAGCCCAATGTAAACTTTGATCCTCTATAAGATGATTTAAAATATTGTTTATCCCTTTACCTATCCCGTGATGCTCTATAACATCTATGCTACAGTAGAAATCATACTCTCCATTACGTAGATAACTGATAACCATTGTGATGTAAATGTCACCTTTTAGTGATAGAAGTCTACAAAGTCATGATATAGAATGAACCAATCTATCCCAAGAATGAAATCGAATCCTACCATCTAAAGAACAAAGAGGTCCCAAAATAAAGTTTAACTTCCTACCTCACGGGGACAATATCTATATTGTCAAATACCCTTTTAAATTTACTCCCAATGATGTATCAAGGGTTATTACACAATAGTAATACTGTATTTCCATCTTGGGACTCCCCAAAAGAGTTAATAAGATGAAGAAGTGTGAAGAAATTATATAAAATAAATAAGATACAATAGTGGAAGCGACGGAAATAGTAAATTGTACTAAAGATGGTCCTATAGCATGATAATTTTGTATTGTCTATAGTGCATGAAAATGACATGATCTTCAACCCTGTGCAATACTTAGACTACCATGATCAGGACTGCTCTTCCAGCACTGCTAGAAATCTGAAGTCTCACTACCATGGCCATGACCTCCTCTTCAGCAAGTCCTTCCAGTGCTACTCCAATTCCCCACCCGATGTGGTGTAAAAAACCTACCCTTGATGGTGAAGTTGGTGATGATCATATTCTTCTAGAAGCATATGGAAAGGTCCAACATAATCTCTGAATGTGTCCTATATAGACACAATAATGACACTCTAGAGGGTCTCTATCACACTAATCCATCAGGTTCCCCTATCATCCACAGTGATGACACACAATAAAGCTACCAGTATGGGTACTATAGCTACCACTTCCTGAATGAGAAACCTCAAGGGATCACTTTCTGCTACCAGAAGAACTACTGGCCTACCACAAAACTGATCATATATAGCTAATAGTATCACCATTCATCATGTTTCTCTCAGTGATATGATATTTAATAACTATCTCAGAAAAATTAGGTAGGTGAAAGACATTCACATGTGTGAGGATTTTGTACACAAGCCCATCCTTGAAACTTATAGCATGTGAAATCTTAGCACTAGCTAGAAGTGGCTCTATTCATTGTAATTATGTGAAACACATTGAGTATTCCATAACTAACATTGAACACTACTCGATATTCATGAACTATATAGATTGTACAGCTCTCATCATATGATGAATGACGTACTCATAGAAGATAGTTTGGAAATCATCATATACAATACCCTGATGGAGACCTACCTATGTAATCACATTCCACCATCACATTGAAAAATCACCAAACATATAAGTAGAAAGCTTGAACCTTTTACCTAGAGGAATCTCTAGATGCCCAAATATTGACAATGTGGCCTCCAGCCAAGACTAAGCATCCTATAGACCTCTATCCCCCATAGAAGGTTAGAAGATGCTATTTCTGGAACTGACAAGTCATATCAACCAGCGTAGGTGCTAATCATAGATCACCTTTCATAGACTCATCAGATGTAGAAAAATGTCATGAAACTGAGTGTCAATGCTTAGATCAAGTATAATAGGTAGTGCCTTAGGTGGCACTCCCGGTGGTAAGAGTAGTGTCTTAGGACCCACCATGTCTAGAGCATGGTCATCATCAACCTCCAGGAGCACGACACGAGAATTCCATGGTAGCATTGGACAAAAAATTCAAAGTACACACCTCAAAAAAATATTAGAGAAGATAAGTAGAAATAAAAAAATCTGAAAGATAGAAAACACTAGTACAAAATAAGGCTATAGCCATGGTTTGGAACCATGGATATAGGCCCAAAAACCATGGTTATAGGTTATAGCCACAATTTGATGAACCACGACTAGTATTGGTGTGGATATAGGGAAAGGCTTATAGCTATAGTTTGAAATCATGGAAGAGGATTAAGACACATAAGGTTTATAGCCACAGTTTGAAACCATGGAAATAGGTCTTCCCATTTCATAAAAAACATCATGGTGAACCGTGAGGGTTTTTAAGAGGACCCCCCGCCCACAACCCCCCACCCTACACCAACACCCCACCACCTACTCCTGCATCCCTTACACCCTTTCCCCCCCCCTTGCACCTTGCCCCTTGCACCCACCCCACTTCACCTTGCACCCCTACCCCCTTCTCACTACACACCCCACTTCCACCCCTCCCTCTACACCCTGCCACCTGAACACTCCCAACACCACCTCCTCTGCACCCCACTTGCCCCATCCCCTACACACCCCCATCCCCCCTAAACCAGAACCCCAGACCCTTGAAGAACCCACTTGAACCCCCTACCACACCCCTCCCCCTTTCACGCCACCTGCACCCACCCCTCCCCCTTCATCTAGACCCCCTTCCCTTACCCCTGAATACCCCCTTCCCCTGCCCCTCCCCCTGAAGACCCCCCCTGCACCCTCCCCAAACCCACTGCACTATCCCCCCACCCTACACCAGCACCCCAACCAGCACCAAAACTGTAACACCCCGCCCCTACCTCATTGTCCTGAGGAGGCGGTGAGGGTTAATTGTCCTTAAGCGATGTTCCCAAGGAACCAAAGGCTGGAAATAAATTCCGAGGGCTCTGATAACATATTGGGGAATGATTTTCCTTAAGAAAAAACAACCAAACAATCCATTAACAACCACTACACGATGCATGTCAAATAAATACCCAACCATGCATTCCCCAAAGACAACCAAGTTGTTCCACAACACAACCCAAGACCAATACAACCAGACATGTCCACACAACAGCAGATTACAATACGGAAACTGAACAACCAAAAACCACAAGCTGTGTCACCACCACAGATCCACACCAAGCTCCAAGCTCAAAGATCCACCAAGAGATCACAATGCTCCACTAAAGGAGGGTGATGCCATACATTTTCCCACGTCACAGTACACAACATCTGCAATGACACCACAGTTCCAAAGTAGGGGTTGAGTACTAAAACTCAGTAGGTTTTCCCCAAATGACTTCCCTACACACGCCACTAGGATAAAACCATTAGCACATTTATTTAAAAAAATTTATATAAAATAATCACAAGTGCAACCATTTCCATAAGCCAAACACACCCTTACCAAGACATCACACCCAAACTAAGAAACCAAGGGAAAGCCAACCAAACATGCCACATGCCATTTCATCATCTACAAACTAGCACAACAATTTCCAACTTGCAAAGAAATGCACAACAAACAACCAAAACGGTGGAGCTTCCATCCAACCCATTCACCAATTCACACCAAGTGGCACTTGCCATACCCTTATCCTTTGATGGTGGCCCTTGCTTCCACTATCCACCCCCCTTTATTTTAGTGGCACTTCCCGCACACTTCCTCACAACATTTCAAAAAAGCCAAACCAAGCATATAACCCACCAAGGTCACAACATCATGCAATCAACTAGTTCCATTATATGAAAAACCACTTCAATAAATCATCAATTTATTGAAACCACCTTTAATCATTTCCATGCCAAACTAAATTTAAATAAAAAATCATTTTTATTGAAACCCATTTTCATCAACCATTTTCACAATCAATCATATTCACCAATTTTAAAATCTCCATTTTAAAATACACAAAAATAAAGAATTTCACTAGAAAACCCCTTTTTCCCAAAAATAAACAAAACACCACTCAATGGATTTCCAATCAATTTCGCACTTGAAAAATACAAGCTGAAAAAATTAACTGTAACCAAAATCATTTTCTCTAACCATGTGGAGTCGAGAGAGAAGCCACATACCTTTAGGGTTCCGGTGAACTCGACCCACAAGAAATCACACCTCAAATTCGATGAACGCACCAACGAAACCTTTCAAGATCCTTTTCCCTAACATTCAAAAGCCTTAAAGTCAACATCCAAGGAATCCAAAAGCCTAGATCTACAAGAAACAGAAGTAGATCTAGAAAAATAAATAATGGAGAAGAGTGGATCTAGAGAAAACGAAAAAGAACCATGAGAGAGGACTTACTTGGGAGAAATCACCTTTAAACCACCTTGAAATCCCTTCAATTTGCTTCCAAAATGAGTGGAAGAGCCCCTCCAACCCTTGAGAAATGAAAACCTTGAGTGATATTCGAGTTGGAGAAGAATTGGAGAGGAATAAGGCAAGCCCGATGTAGCCCAGAACTTAAAACCCTACTTTTATGTGGCAGCACGGTTAGCCCGCATGGTTTGGAAAGCCGTGCGCTAACCGTGGGCACACTACTATTTTGAGAGCAAGGGTCCACATGATTTCCTCACAAGGTTTGGAAAACCATGTGTAGGTCATGTGAAGCCTACTGTCTCCCCCTACACGATCTCCTGGAGCACCTGCACGGTTTCCTCTAACCATGCTCAAACCGTGCACCCTGAGAAAAGCTTCTAAACTTATTCAAAACCATTATAAACTCTCCCAACCTCTTTCCAACTATTCCCATTCACTTTAAACACATAAAAAGGAATGAAAAAAGGATACATACCTCAAACTAGGGGTGCTACATTCTCCCCACCATTGGACTTTCCATCTTCAGAAAGTAGAGGACCCTCGCTTTGCCGAAAGAGCTCAGGCCACGGCTCAACCATCTCTTTCTCCCAATCCCAAGTCTCTTCTTGGATCTGACCATGCTACCACAAAACCCAAACAAAACCAATGATTTTACAATGCAAGACCTTCTCTGGCCTATCCACAACCCCCACTGGAACGTGCACCAATGAAGCATTTGATTCTATCTCAACATGATCCCATCAAATAACATGGTCACGATCTGGTTGATACTTTTTCAACTGCGACACATAAAACACATTGTTCACCGCACTAAACTGTGGTGGAAAATAAAAACGATAAGCCACATCCCCAACCTTCTCAATAATCTCAAAAGGATCAATATACATTGGAGATAACTTTCCCTGCTTCCCAAACCGATGATGTACCAACCTAGGATAGATCCTCAAGAAAACATGATCACTCAAATCGAACAACAACGACCAACAACGATGATCTACATATGATTTCTGATCACTCTGAGCCTTCTCCATTCTCTTTCTGATCAACTTGATATTTTCCATAGTCTCTTGGAAAAGGCTTGGTCCAACTATCGAGGACACACCCGTTTCCACCCAACATAGTGGAGAACAACATGACCACCCATACAATGCTTCAAATAGAGCCATATATATGGATTCCTGATAACTGTTATTGTATGATAACTCAACCAACGACAAGTTATACTCCAACAAGCCACCAAAATCCATAACACAAGCCCATAGTATATCCTCCAAAGTTTGTATCATCCTCTCGGATTGACCATCTGACTGAGGGTGATACACCGTACTCATGGTCAACTTAGTTCCAAGGGCATGCTGTAAGGATTTCTTGAAACGAGACGTAAACCTCAGATCTCTGTCAGATACAATCAAAAATGGAACACCATTCCTCTTTACCACCTCTCGGATATAGATTTTGGACAGATCCTCCACCATTTGAGATTCACGAATTGGAATGAAATGGGCCGACTTCGTTAGTCGATGCACTATAACCCAAATGGAATTTTACTTTTTGACCATTATTGGGAGACATGTGAAAAAATCCATCTCTATTTTCTCCCACTTCTAAATAGGGATTGGTAAAGATAGCAACATTCTTGATGGCCTCTGATGCTCTACCTTGACCTGCTGGAAAGTCAAGCATCTCGAAACAAACTTAGACACTCTTCTTTTCATACCAGACCACCAAAACTGTGATTTCATTGCTATATACATTTTCTGAATTCCAGGGTGAACAGCCCACTTGGAATGATGATAGGCCCTGAGAATATCCTCCAGACAAGAAACTGTTACAACCATCCAATTCTGAAAACAAAAAACTGAATCTCCATTATGTTTCCAACCCTCAATGGTCTCCCCAACATTGAGTTTCAACCTCATGGTCACACACATAGAATTAGATATATGTGCCTCTTTAACCAGGATAACCAAGTTAGGAATAAGAAAAACCGGAAAGAATACTGCTCTATCTCTCTGGTCCTCACATTCCAACCGCATTTCACCTATAACCCACATTTACTACCACTGGTCTGATGCCTGTTTCATCACATGAGATTATTATTTTCTACTTAATGCATCTGCCACTAAATTTCCCTTACCCGGTTTGTAGATCAAGTCAAAATCATACATATGGAGATATTCCATCAATCTCCTTTGCCTCAAGTTCAAATCCCTTTGTGAGAAAATTTTCTTCATGCTCATTTGATCTATATATACCATGAATTTATCACCTAAGAGATAATGACGCCACACTTTCAAAGCATGGTCCACTACTACCAATTCCAAATCATGAGATGGGTAGTTCTTCTCATGAACCCTCAACTTCCATGAGCCATACGCAACCACATGATCCCCTTGCATGAGAATGCACCCCAACCCCGATCCCGATGCATCATAATACACCACGTACCCTTTTCCTAGTTCTGGAAAAACCAAGATTAGTGTTGATGTAAGGTGACCCTTTAGCTCTTCAAACCCCTACTGACACTATTCATTCCACTGGAATGGAGCATTATTTCTTGTCAAAGCTATCATCGGTGTGGCCAAACGTGAAAAATCACGAACAAAATTCCCATAATAACCAGCTAGACTAAGGAAACTCCATACCTCAAACACATTATTTGGTGGCGCCACGAGATAAAATCCTCTATCTTTTCCAAACCCTCTGAAACACCATGTTCAGAAGTCACATGGCCAAGATAATGAACTTCATGTATCCAAAAGTCACACATTGACAATTTGGTATACAACCGATGATCCCTCAAGATCCCCAACATTGTCGCCAAGTGATACTCACACTCCACCCTTGTCTTTGAATAAAGTAGAATATCATTGACAAACACCACCACGAATAAATCTAGATATCTCCGAAATATCAAATTCATTAATACCATGAACACCACTGGCAAATTATTTAGACCAAAGGGTATAGCCACATATTCATAATGGTTATATCTACTTCTAAAATCTTTTTTTGGAATATCCTCCTTCCTCACCCGCAATTGATGATATCCCGACCTCAGGTCGATCTTGGAAAACCATTGGGCTCCCCTCAAATGGTCGAACAAATCATCAATTGGTGGAAGTGGATATCTATTATTTATCATAACTTGGTTAAGTCTATGATAATAAACACAAATCCTCAATGTTTCATCAACCTTTTTTACAAAAAACACAGACGTTATCCACAAAGACGTGCTAGACTGGATAAACCCTTTGTTTTTTAACTCTTCCAAATGGACATTCAATTCCTGCAATTCATCTGGTGCCATCCGATAAGATAGAAGTTAGATAAGACTGGTCCCTGGAAGGAGATCAATTCTAAACACCACTTATCTTACAGGAGGTATACCAAATAATTCTTCGAGAAAAAAATCCATGAACTGATCCAACACTACCGGAAGAACACTCTTCTCAACACCCTCTACGGATTCCAACGACAACACCTCCAACCGATACGATACCATTCCCACTGCTAGTGCCAACAAACCTGTTGCACCCTGCCTTTCATGCCTCTCTCCTCTAAAGAGATGTCTAACGCCATTGTGTGTCGTAAAATTCACTCTTCGTACATTACAGTCGATGTGGGCCTTAACTCTACCATCTAATTCATTCCTAGGATTACATCATACCCATCCATCTCAAGAAATGAGAAATCCCAAATCAGCTCAACCTCGCCCACAATGATACAACATGCTCTACACAATAAGGCTCGACACTCTCTTTGACCCAGAGGAGTTTGATGTTTCAAAACCAAAGGCATCATTTCAACCCTTAAACCCAGAAAATCAACCACACATGAAACAATAAAAGAGTGTGAAGCACACGTATCAAAAACCACTTTTATCAAGGTAGAATTTAAAATAATAGTACCTCGCACCATGGATGGTCCCAACTGATCATCCACCACAACCAGCTCATCTCTGAACAACAGTTTCTTGCCATGATCTTATCTTTATTGCCTTGCTGAGGCGTCGTGCTATTCTAAGAATCAACATGACCCAATTTTCTTTTCATAGGAGGGGTATACTGCTGTCCCCATCCTGTCAAAGTGTACGACATCTACGGTCCCTGAGGAGTTTTACACACACCCAACCTCGGATCATTCTTACAATAACGTTGTAGATTCCCCATCTGCTTATAATTATGACATGCTTGAGGTTGTACCGTACAATCTCGCTTGATTTGGCTCGTAGAACCACACTGAAAACATCTTGGTTTTCTCTCGGGCATCAGAGGAAGATTTATCGATCGTGGCATTGGATTATATGCCATACTCCCGCCCTAGGAATAAGTGTCTCTCCTCTGGTTGAACCCAGCATTAGAGTTCCCACTATTACCCATAGGTACCCCCATGCTTCCTCCGCCTGGAGCACCCAACAGATCCTACTCAGCCACCGAGGCTCTATTCACCATCTCTATGTAATCATCTATACATAGCACCACTATATTTGAATGGATTTATTTCCTTAAACCTGCTTCAACGATCCTTGCCTTCAACGACATGCAACCCGCCACCTCGGGTGCAAACCTCACTAAGTTTATAAACTTAGCTACATACTCCGTCACAAACATAAGCTCTTGCTTCAAACTGAAGAAAACAGTCATGTGCTGAATTCTAAACGTATGTGGGTAGGATTTTTTATTAAACAATTCCTCAAAGCCTTCCCACATCGTACCCTGGTCCATCCCAGTTTGGACTACCAACTCCCACCACTAATGGGACTGATCTTCCAACATATACGTGGCCAACTTCACTTTCAACTATACCGATGTTCCCAAGAACTCGAAGATCTTCTTCATTATTTTTAACAGTGCTTCTGCCCTCTTTGGCTCTAAATCACCCCTGAATATAGGTGGACTATGCTTTTGAAACTAAACTGCATGATCCACATGCCTTGGTTTATCTTATTTATTCCCACTTTCCTCAGCTTAGAAAGCTTGCACTATAATTTGCACTAGATGCTGGTTCACCTGAGGCTCAGGTGCAACCACATTCTCTGTATCCTCCTCCGGTTGGTCTCTAAATCGCCTACTATGTGCCATTTCTATAAATAGAAAACAAAAAACCATGAGTCTCACTTCCATAGACCTCAATAATTCCTATTTCAAATTTCATTACACAACACTATCACAACAAGGCTTTCCACAAGTTCACATTTCCCATGTTTCACCATTTTTTTTGAAAACCAAACCATTTTCAAATTACCTCCAGTTTCCATGTTTTGAATATGTCTGTTTTGAAACCCAATTCTGATTTTTCAAAATCCATGCATTCATATCAAACCATAAATCATTATACCACAATTAAATATGCATCCTAGTAGGAAGTCATTTCTACCATGCATTCCATGATCATCTCATTGGCTATACCCATGACAATGAGATATCCAATGCCTATAAGTGTCTCCAAAAAAACTTATGTACCCAAATCCCTGGTAACATGAAGTTCAACATAAGAGGGTTAGCTACATCCTTTTATGCAATACATTTGAAGTTCCTACATTACTAGGCCATGCAACCATCCCGAATCTAGGAATACACCACAACGAATGTCAACTCCAAAACCAATGATCAACACGAAGGATCGAACAACTTCTATCACCTGAAATATAAGGACCGAACAAGCTGATATCACTTGCAACAACCCTCCCCTACCTCATTGGCTTCAGGAGGCGGTGAGGTTTACTTGGCCTTAAGAAACATTCCCATGGTGCCAAAGGCTGGAAATAAATTCCAAGGGCTCTGAGAACAGATTGGGGAATGATTTTTCCTTAATACAAACCCAACCAAACAATCCACTAACAACCACTACATGATGCATGTCAAATAAATACCCAACCATGCATTCCCAAAAGACCACCAAGTTGTTCCACAATACAACCCAAGACCAAAACCACCAGACATGTCCACACAACATCAGAGTACAATGTGGAAACTAGACAAGCAAACACCACAGGCCATGACACCACCACAGGTCCACACCAAGCTCCATGCTCCAAGCTCCACCAAGAGATCACAATGATCCACTAAAGGAGGGTGATGCCTTACCTTTTACCACGTCACAGTACATGACATCTTCAAAGACACCACAGTGACAAAGAAGGGGGTGAGTACGAAAACACAGTAGGTTTTCCCCAAATGACTTCCCTACACACACCACTTGGATAAAACTGTTAGCACATTTATATAAAACAATTTATATAAAATAATCTCAAGTTCATCCATTCCATAAGCCAAAAACGCCCTTAAGAAGCCATCACACCCAAACCAAGAAACCAAAGGAAATCCAACCAAACAAGCCACATGCCATTTTATCATCTATAAACTAGCACAAAAATTTCCAACTTGAAAAGAAATCCACAAAAAACAACCAAAACACTGGAGCTTCCATCGAACCTGTTCACCCATTCACACCAAGTGGCACTTCCTGCCCACTTATCCTTTGATGGTGGCCCTTCCGTCCACTATCCAAACCCATTTATTATAGTGGTAATTCCCTCCCACATCCACAAAACATTTCAAACAAGCAAAACCAAGCATATATCCCACCATGTTCACAACATCATGCAATCAACCAGTTCCATTACATGACAAAACACTTCAATAAATCACCCATTTATTGACACCACCTTTAATCATTTCCATGCCAAACAACATTTCAATAAAACAAAATTTTTATTAAAGCCCATTTTCATCAACCATTTTTACAATCAATGATAGTCACCCATTTTAAAATATCCATTTTAAAATCTACAACAAAAGCATTTCAACACAAAACCCTTTTTTCCCAAAAATCGTTAAAACATCACTCAGGGGGTTTCCATTAAATTTCGCACATCAAAAATACAATTAATTTCTAGTCGAACAAATTAATTGTAACCAAAACCATTAGCTCTAACCAAGTGGAGTCGAGAGAGAAGCCACCTACCTTTAGGGTTCCGGGGAACTCGACCCACAAGAAATCGCAACTCAAATCTGACGAACGCACCACTGAAACCTTTGTACATCCCTTTAAATAACATTCAAAAGCCTTATAATCAACATCCAAGGCAACCACAACCCTAGATCTACATGCAACAAATGTATATCTAGAAAACTAAAGAAGGGAGAAGAGTAGATCTAGAGAAAACGAAAAGGAACCATGATAGAAGACTTACCTGGGAGAAATCACCTTCAAACCAAATTGAAAACCCTTCGATTCCCTTCCAAAACAAGTGGAAGATCCCCTGTAACCCTTGAGAACCAAAAACATCGAGTGGGAATCAAGTGGGAGAAGAATTGGTGAGGAATCAGGAAATCCTGAGAGAGCCCAGAACTTAAAACTATACTTTTAAGTGGCCGTAGGGTTTGGAAAACCATGCACTAACCGTGCACACACTACTATCTCAAGAGAAAGGGTCTGCACGGTTTGGAAAACCGTGCGCAGGGCATGCAAAGCCTATTGTCTCCCCCTTCACAGTTTCCTGGAGCACCCTCACGGTTTCCTCTAACCGTGCTCAAACTGTGCGCCCTGAGAAAAGATTCGAAACTTATTAAAACCCATTCTAAACTCTCCCAACCTCTTCCCAAATCATCCCATGTACTTTAAACACATAAAAATGCATGAACAAAGGATAGATACTTCAAACTCGGGGTTCTACACAAACCACCTACCCTTGTAGACCCCTCTTCCATCCCTTCCCCATCCCACCCCCTTGAACCCCACCTGAACCCTCCCCTCCCCCTGCCCCTACCCCTTCAGACCCCATTCCCCAATCCCCACCACCTATAGACCCATTGCACCATCCCACACCCCCCGTCACTAGCCACCACCCTACACCATCACCCCCTGCACTACAATCCTCTACCCTTACAGACCCCTTTCACACCCTTCCCCACCCCTCCCCCTTACACCCCACCTACACCCCTGCCCCTCCCCCTTCCCTACAGACCCCCAAACCCTTACCCTTGTAGACCCTATTCCCCTGCCCCATACCCAAATAGACCCCCATTACCCTCCACCCACCCCACAACACTAGTCCCCCACCCTGCACTAGCACCCCCTGCACCAGAACACCCCTCCCTTATAGACCTCCTTGAACCCCTGCCCCCTTGCACCCCACCTTCACCCTCCCCCTGCCATGCAGAACCCCCAGACCCTACCCCTGAAAACCCCCCTCCCCCTCCCCTTGCCCCTTCCCCTGCAGACCCCCCCTTCACCCTCCACCTAACAGGTTTGCACATAAAAAAATCATAGTCTCATAATGCACTATTATACTAAATTGTTTTCACATAAAAAAATAGGTTTTCATAAAGCAAGTTTTCACATAATGCATAACACATAATAGGGTTTCATAATGCAGTAATGCATAACATGTTTTCATAAGAGGACTGAATAATGTAGGTTATCACCCCCTCCCTACATTCTCACCCCCGTCACCCCCTTCACACCCTTCACACCCCTAAACACCCCATGCACCCCTACACAACCCAAAGTTTTCATAATGAAGGTTTTCACCCCTACCCCCTGCACACCCCCTCACCCCCTCCCCCCTTGCACACTCCTCAACCTACACCCTCACCCTTCCCCTTACAACAGAACCTAGCACACCACCCTGCCCTTGCCCCTCCCCTACGCACCCTTAGCCCGTGCACACCCCATGCACCCCTTCCACACCCCCTGCACACCCCTTGCACACCCATGTACCCTCCACCGCCCCTTACAACAAAACCAAACACACCCCCTCCCACGTCCCCTAGCACACCCTGCACACCCCCCTACACTAAAGTATTTTGAAATCATGGCACTCGGCTAATAGGGGAGAATCCATCCTTATGTGTTAGTCCTAAATTCTTAGATGGTATTGGGAATGTAATAAATGTTGTATTCACAGTAGGATTATAGAATGTGGATCTAGATATAATTTTTTATCATACGTGAGCAAGAATAAAGTTTTTTTCCTTAGATTAGTGCCCTTTCTACACATTTGTCTACACATGAGAAAATTTAATGGTTTTTTCTTAGTTTTAAGACTGTAGGAGAGAAAATTACAAAAACTAGTAATCCCATACACTTGAAAATGACAAATAGATATTTCCTTGAGAATGATAGTGGATATTAGAAAACTAGTTTTTAAAGAAATCAATCAATTATGGAAAAATGTTTTTAAAAAAATCAAGAAATTATAGAATTAAAATTAAAGAGTTAGTTAGAGGGAACCTACCTCAACCTCAAGGAACACTGCTTCAGATGACGCCAACTCAAAAATTACTTTTTTCTACTTGCAAGCATATGAAACTTTACATATATTTACAGACACCGAACCCCTATGTACATATTTTCATGGCCAAATATGCACAAGGGGGTCCGTAGATATATGTTTATATTTTCATATTCCCCTTTACACTTACACATATATGCATTTTTCATATTTATATATAAACAAAACTTTCCCAAATATATATATTCATACTACCATGAGTGAATATATATATAAAGGGGGAACTTATATATGTATATGTCTAACTATGCATACACATGTATTCATTCATCAACGGTGACTCGAATATGTCTCAATGAGATCCAAAACGTGCTACAAAAATATAAGGAACCCAAAAATCACAAAATCTATAATTAAAATTGGGGAAAAGAATAAAAAAAGAATAAACCTTACCTAAATCTTATGTTGAACTCAGTGTCTTCGATGGTGGTGGATAGAACTGGCCTCATCATAAGAAACCACCTGTAAGGAAATAGTGGGAAAATAAATATGATATAATGACTTCTTATATATATATGACTAGTGTGTAAAGTGTATATGATAAATGATAAATGATACATGAATCAATAACCAATAATGAAAAAATAGTATTCTGATTGATATGTACATCTTAATAATTATATGAATTATTTTAATAAATGCAACACCCCCCCATCACCCCACCCACCTTGCACCCCCTCTTCCATCATCATCATAACACTAATACCCCCCTCCAACACCCACCAACATATATTAAATATGTCAGAAACACTCTCTTAATAGATGGTGTTTTTTCACAAGAACCATGAATATTGAGTGTACATGCATATAGTACTAACATGGTTCTAAATTAATTAAATCATAAAAAACAATAAATTCAATCACATATAAAATTTCCATGTACAATTAAATTTAAACAATTAATTAAAAAGAATATATAAATGACTTATTAAAAAAATAAACCATATTCATACAATATATTTTATGAATAGTAAGTGGAGTCCTTAAATAGTTGTACATTATCCAATTGCTTTAATTATATATATATATATATCAGAGTATATATTTTATGTATGTAATAATTGCATTCGTTATTCTTATAAAATGTTATTATTTATAATACAACACTAAAGTGGTGTCAATGAAAATATGGCATACATGATATTTAATTTATTGAACTATACATGTATAAAATAATGTATGCAACGAATATGGATTATTATTTCCAAGTAAAAATTGAATATGGATAAAGATTTCCAACTGAGAATTAAGGATATTCTGTAATAAAATTAAAAAAATTATTGATGATATTCTTTTAATATAAAACAATGTATGTAATGAAGAGAATGTGTGCTTGTGTATACTAATTAATAGAATTGAGAAGATGAGAAACTAATACATAGTTCTATTAGGGAGAGAAATAATAGATTGATGTTGGAAACCATTCAATATGTAGGTGATCTATCTATCCCAGTACTTGAAAAGATTAGAAGAATCACATAGTTGATACTACAAAGTGACTGTTTCATACTAATAGAATAGATTACAACAATTACCTATCAATGTTCTTGTTGTGGTTAAACATGAGAATATTATTTCATATATAATGTATGTGGAGGTAAATCCCCATCGAGTTGTGCTAATGCAACCCAGAGTCAAAGGATATATTTCCAACAATTGAATCATACATTTTTATTAGAAAGTGGAATGATGAATTCTCTAGAGGGACCCTACAACAGGAATAATGGGGGACACTATGTTGATAGCAATTGGATGGTCCTTAATGTATCCATCAGAATTTATAGCAAAGTATATAATATTTGATGTCCTATCAAATCAGGACAAGGAGTTGGATTTTAAATCTGAAACATTTAAATCCTTGTGTTTTGTGCTCATTTTATTTTATTTACATAAGAAGTGAGGTTGAGATAATTAATGTAGTGAGAAACGAGACATTAACATGTCATAGAAATTCAATCTAAATGAAATCATTATAAAAGTTTACCAATAAATCACCCCAACCAAACCAGCGCCTCCAACACCCACCCCTTCCCCCCCCCCCATAGCCCCAGCCCCAGCCCCCCTGCACCAGTCCCCCCAGCCCCATGCACCTGTCCCCCACAACCCCTACACCTTTTGAGATCAATATTTGTATCATTATCCCCCCTTTTGTAAATAAAATAAAAAGCCCAGTTGGGATAGGTTTTTACACTTCTTTATGTGAGAGGTGAGGGTCTAACATAGAGTTGCATCCTGAAATCAAAGAACTTATCTCTTTGTATATAATTTTTGAAGACATTTTCAATATGATTTTAATGTAGAAATGTATTCAATATTTATATCCAAAATTCCCATTTATTATTTAATAAAATAATACCTAATGTTTATGTGTTTTATCTAAAATGATTGTAAGGGTTCTTGGAAATATTTATCAGACATTGATTGGAACAAAAAATCATCAATGGCCTCTCAATCTGAATGATCAAATATCTGTTGTAAATAACCATCCAAAAAACATGTTTACATGTATGAGTGGATTCAACATACTCTGTATCATCTCCACAAAGTGTCATTGAGTTCTGATTCTTATACTACCATCTCACACAACCCTCTCAAATGAAAAAAGTTTCACATAGTGTGGATCATATATTAGTATAATCTCGTACCCAATCTAAATCAATAAATACTAGAAATTTTAAATCAGTACTGTATTTGTAAACCATTCCATAAATTACTACTCTATTGACATATCCTTCAATCACCTTTTCAGAAATCATGTATGACTCCCTTGGGTGTAGAGAGCAAACTTTTTCTCAAAATTAGGATACTGTCATCTCTAAAGTGAAGGAAATTTCATTTTCCACAATTGACAAGGTTGAAATTTTCTACTAGTCCGCGTTGAAGGCTAAGGGAAATCATGTAAAATAGGTGAAAATGTCATTTAAAAGAGACCCAAAATTTTTTCATAGAAATAAACATTATTTAATAATGAAAAAAAGTTTTTATAATATATAAGATATTATAGAATTCAAATTAAAGGGTTTGGAATAAGGAACCTACCTCAACCTCAAGGAGTGATGATTTTGATGATGAAAACTTGAATCTTTATTTTTTTTCTACTCACACACATATGAACTGTCACCTATATATAATGATCACTAACAAAATTCTAAAAAAATATGTGTTTCAAAGAAATGAGTAGACGATTAAATACTATAATAGGAAAAGATAATCATTGAATATTGATGTTGACTGAGAAGGAGTACTAACACTGATATATTCTCAAAGAATTATTTTGTGTCAAAGCTAAAGAGGAGGGATATCCAATTAATTGTCTGTTCATTGAAGAAGAATATAAGGGAAGATGTTAAGGCTTATAAAGTACAATTTATGTTATAGATGTAAAAACATTTATGTTAATTTATACAACACTTAGACATGATTATGTAAAGTGTAATAAGAGTTTTTGTGTGTCACAATTTAAATACAAAGGAAGAGAAGAATCAAGAATAAAACTTCATGTTTTAAAATACACTAAATTAGAGAAGAATTGAGAATTAAGCTTAGTTTTTATTGCTGAATGGATTAGCTGGGAACAAGTTTTGGTTTCAAATTTCAATGTAAATACAACCTAACCTTCCAAGGGCTATATACATTTCCTCAGAATTCAGTGCCTCTACACACTGAGAAAGTATGTGACCAATCCTACTCAAGTGGATTTTTTTCATGATATAGAGTTAATGGTAAGGATATCTATTATAGACTAGCATATTAGTACAATGAGAATTTGATGAGATGGACGTAATACAATCACTTGAAATTTAATTATGGAAATTTATGAATTAATAATTTCAGAGATATATATAGTATAAGAGTTTTTATGTATATAAATTTAAATTTAAATAGATCAAATATTTACAAAGCTATATAAGAACTGAATTGTTTCTGTAACAATGATAATCTCCTATGTAATCTAGCTTCATCAAAACTTTATATTCCACTAAAAGAAACTATAGCCAATAATTTGGTTTAGAAAGAGTTAATAGTCATATACCATTTTGATAAGAGTGCTCTATATAAAATCTATTTGAAATGTTTATTGGAAATTATATTTTAGATGTATGCAAGTTGACAAATTATTTGAATATCCATAATAAATCACCACTGGGATATATATTTTCTATGATACATGCTTTGAAAAAAGGCTCTAATATAGTCCTAAGAAAGAACATATTATGGAAATTAGAAGAATAATATGGAATGTTCAATGAACATTAAATTATGATTTGTTGTTTATTTTTGGAAAGAAACTGTACTTATTAGAAAATTGAAATAATGATTGAGATACTGACATTGTGGATAGAAAATACACTAGTGGATGACCTTATTCCGTTGGAATATCTTTTTTTGGTTGGGTAAGATAAAAACATTGTTGTGATTCTTTGGGTATAGTAGAACCCAGGTATATCACAGTAAGAAAAATATATACACATCTTATATAGATGAGGAAATATTTGGAATACATCAATTAATTGTTGAAAAAAATAAATTCATTGTACATATCTGAAACCAACTCTACTGTAGATGTTTCTTGTAAATATGAAGATTCTGATTTTCTCATCACCTAAATGTTTATAGGATGAGACAACCACATAATGTGGTAAATATGGATATTTTTTATGTAATTAAAAAAGAATCCTCAAGCCTTAATTATTCCAGCATAATAGATTTGGATGGAGAAAATAGAATTTTTATTGAGGAAATGATGTCTTCAATGACGACCCATTGCATGAATGAATAAGAAAATGAAGGAAAACGTGGTATAATTGAAGAAATTGTTCTTGAGTGGAATTTGAGAATTGAAAAAGAGACTCCATGGAGATTCTATGTCTGAGCTGAGAGAGAAACACAAAGAGTAGATGAAGATTGTAAATGAAAATAATAATTCTCAGTTTGAGAATTTAGAAGGCCAACTGAAAGAGAAGGACTTAAGGATTATGAAGCTTGAGGGAGAGCCCCATGATGTGAGGAAGAAGTAAAATAATGAATATTTTTATATAGATACATCATTAAGTAATAGAGGAAAACAAATCTGTAATCATGTAGAGTCAAAAAACATATGATAAATTGGGTGGAATAAGATCTGAAAGAAAGATGACATTACAGTTCTATTTTTATTGAAGTGTGGGAAACATTATGAGTTTTTTCAATAAAGCTAGAAGGTTCCATAGAATATATAAAAGAAGAATATGGATAAGGAAAGAACAACTAAGAAGGTAGAAGAATATTTTGTATTGTAGAATAGATTCGTGGTCTTGAAAGATAATTCTAAAGAAAGGAAACAAACAACACTTCAAGAACCAAAGGTTGTGTACACTCAACAACTCATCGTTAATGATTGGCTATTTATGATGTCTTATATATGGGTATCTAGTTGTACTTAATATTATTGAGAATGTAAAGTGTTTCCATAGATTAAGCTATAAAAAAGAGTTAATAGTATTGAAATACTTTTAATATATTGATGTAAAGATGTAATTAATAGTTTTTGAAGTAAATGAATGAACTATAAAGCCCAGGTGTATACCACATAGGTTCTATCCAGTCCAGAAAAATGAAATCATGAATTCTAAAACTCCACCATTGTAAAACGATATTCCAATACCGACATGAACGTGTTAATAATTAAAAGAACCATAAAACTAATTGGTATGGACAGATCTGTGAAAAATATATAATAAAAATAGCAGGCAAAAAATTGGGAACAACATACATGAATCAAGATGCATTACTATACTGATTATGTGGTTGCAAAAGCTATTATAATTCTCCTATAATCCATCTGCAACCACAACCTGATAAAATTATTCTACTATTATAAAATTCAATACTAGTTTTCCTGGAAACTCTCATGATATAAAAGAAAGTGCCATGCTTCAAGTGCTGCTACTGAACATTTTATACAATGGAAAAGATATGTTGAAATATGGATACTAAAAAGTCATATTTTTTTAGAAAATAATTTCAATACTTTTATCAATGTTTTTTTGAGGATCTATTTAGATAAAAAAAATAACAAGAAAAAATAGTTCCACCCACCTTGTCCCTTGCCCCCCCCCCTTCACCCCCATTTCCCCAACACCCCCACTACCCCTCCACCCCACCCAGCAACCTCATCCATACTGACCCCAACACCCCCCTCCCCAAACTGCACCACCAATGCCCCCACCCACCCTATACCACCCCCACCTGAAACCCCCACCTACACGCACATTTCCCCTACCGCCACCCATCACAAATATTTCCCCCTGCACCCCCACCCCCCTACACCCTCCACTTCCCCTACATCCCCCACACCTGGACCCCCCCCACCTACACCCCCACTTCCCCAACCACTCCCCCCTATACCCCCACCTGCACCCCCACTACACCCCGCCACCACTTCCCCCCTACAACCCCCACCACCTACACCGCCACTGCCCCTACCCCCTCCCCCCTTCACCACTACTACACCCATCACTCCCAACCATCACCCACACTACCCCCACCTAAACCCCACTTCCCCTGCACCCCACACTTAGTATTCTAAGAAGAATTCAAATAATAACCAATTGGAATATGAATACAGTTGACACAATTAAAGTATAGTTTTAATGAGATATATAAAAGAAATAACATTTCATCTTGTAGAAATATTTGTATCTTATTACTACTTTCCCAATATTACATATCATTCATAATAGTCAATGATTTAATAATGAAAATGAATAAAAGGGGAAAAATAGATGATAAGTCGTATTAAAGGTGGAAGAAAGCAACGTGGATTATAAAACATGAGTAAATATACTGCATAACATTTTGTTTTATATAAATACAAATGATTCAAAAAGTGAATCACTTAAGTAGTTACTCATATAAATTACCTTTTTTATATTTTAGGATTTCAAGAAGTCATCATGTAAATGGTGCCAAAAAGTGGTAAACCTCATGCGCATTAACATTGTGATGTTGACCTCTCTATCTATGAAATACTGAGGAACGAATAAGATCTCATCTAGAATCTATCATCCTATCCTCCTATTTCTGAAAACTACTTATTGAAGGAGTAACATATATAGGAAAAAATTATGCCTTATGGAGTTATCCATGGTGGGTGATTTTTGGAAATAACACATGGTTAGAGTAGAGGGTAGAGATAGATTATTTTTGGGCATTATAGATGATGAAAAATAGGGAAGGATCTATAACACCATGTGTTATTTTTAATTTTTTTTGATGATGTGATAAGGTAACTTTTCACGTGAAGTGGTACATGTGTCATAGATTTAAATTAAAAAAATTAAAAAAATATATAGAAAATTGTAGTTACATATAGTATACAATGAACAATATTTAATGAAAGGTAAGAAAACATCACCAAATGACAAATGAAAATTACAAAATGAAAATGAAAACTGAATAATACACTAAACTATTGACCAGAATCTGAGCATAAATGGTCACCAAAACATAATTTTTTGAAATCATCACCGAAACAATATTGAACTTTTTCCTTACTATATAAATGATTAGGAAAATTGAAAATCGATAGATTCAGGAAAACTTCTAACCACCTTTTTTACATATCTTAACATGATCGCCATAAACACATAGTTAAATGCTATTAAGAAGTTAAAAAATGTGTCATCAAGAAATAAGTTATGAAAAGATAAAAATAGTACCTTTATAAGTGAAACGATAGAAACGATATGGGCAACCTTGACTATAAAAGTGAATCTAAAACTCTTGTGATCACATATTACCTTTTTGATACTATTTAGAAAATGGTTATTTTTTGTAAATTATTAGGGATGAAAACCATAATATATATCAATTTCACAGGGTCTCCTAATCCACATTGATATTTTCATCACAACCCTATCTAGTTATCAAAAGAAATTATAACATTAAAAAATTCTTAATGTCTTTAAACTATCATTTAGTTCAAATGTTTTATTCATTGTTTTCAATAAAATATCTCTTTAACCACAAACCATTAGGCCTAGTTTAGCACATTTAAAATTCATTACATTAACAAAATTTGATAATGAAATAATAAAGTTCATAAATAATTGAATTTCCTTCCATGTTGTAAATAAAATGGTTACGAAATCCAATAAGCATCCATCGACACAGTTTATACAATGTATGCCAATAGAAATGTATGCTATATTAAATAGTAGTGATTTAATGATAGTCATTGGAGATTAATATTTCATATGACAATGTGTTAGATAAGAGAATACCATATTAAGTATATGGATTATAACAATATATCCATAATAATCATTGAATGTTTAAATTATGTATATTTCAAATTAAGTGTCTATGTTGTGCATTGAAACCAAGACATGATGCACATTTCACAAATAGTATTTGATTAAAAAGTATAGCTATAGTGAATTGGTACAAATAGAAGGATCATAAATTAAATATATGTCACAAGGGGTACTAACTATTATGTTTATTTGAGTAATATTGCATGGGTAGATGGATAGTGAGATCAGAATGAATGATCGGGTGGGTAGAATAAATTATGGGAGAATGATGGGAAGTGATCAATGGGAATGAACAGGGGGCATGCGAATGAGAAGTAGTGTACAGAAAGGATAATTTGATAATAAGGAGTGGCCACAACAATCTCTAAACCATAGAAGGATGATCCCATGAGGTGGTATGTTTATTTTGATCGGAGGAGGTTGAATCGAACTTTCGAACATTTTCAGTTGAAAATGGTGTCCGAGTAAGATAGGGTTCATGTGATTAGAAATGGAGGAAGGTGGTGAGGAAAATCAGGATCCATGATGAAATGTGATGTCAGTTAAATAAGTTGGGGAATGATAAAAGCATTATAGGCCATAGATGACTAAGGGTCGATGGTTAAGGACTGAGGGAATCCAGGGGAGATCAAAATGGACAGTGGTTGGGGTAGGGTGTGACAAGAGGTATAGTGGTTGGGGATGGGAGAGATGGATGAAGAAGAGTCTGAGAAAAAGATAGAGGTGGAGGTGGAGGATGGAAGGAGAATGGGAGGGAGAAGTAGGGGAGGGGGATGTAGAAGAGGTGGAGATGGGTATGGAGACCTTGGGGATGGGATTCAAATATGAGTTTGGGGTAGGAGATTCAGGGGTGTGGGGATGGATGTTGGGAGGGGGTGTGGGGGGGGGGGATGAGCGAAAATGAAGGAGAAAAATACACGTAAAGGAGAATTGTTGAGGATCAGACACGTTATGGAATTGGGGACACTCTTTATTATATATAATGGATATTCATGTTTTACTATAACATGGCATGTTTCATTGTTATGCTGTATAGTTTTGTAAATCGTTCACTAATTGTGCAGTTTCAAGATCACTTCCATTGAGGAATTAAACAATGGGGTTGTATGGTGACTCCACACTATGTTCCAACAATGTAGGTTACCCTTATGAACAAAATGAGCCACACACTTTTTTGAAAGGACTACCTAGTTTAGAGAATCTTTTTCCCACCATGTCAAACCTCTTTATCAAAATTGTAACACCCCTCTCATGATTTCCATAGAGTTACTACCAACTGTGAGAAAACTATGAAACATATAAAAGATCCCAAATTTATAAATCGAAGTGATTTTTTTACAAAATATCATGATTAATAAAAATAATTTAATATAAATAAATACATTAACCTGAGGTGTTATAATCTTCCCACCATGACACTTTCTTCCCCAGGAAAGTATCTTGTGGAAGTGGAATTACTAAAAGATATGCATCAATAATACCCTAAAAAAGTGGTTTCTTGGGTGTGGAATAGAAAAGATATGGTCTTAAATATGAAAATTATAACATTCAAAAAACTCTCTAAATTTATTAGTTAAATTCACAAGATCAGGTGACATCCCAAAGAACTATTTAGTAACAATTATGAAGGGAGAAACCAAAGGAGATAAAGATTTTTCATAGATCTCCAAAAAATTATAATTATTATAAAATGGCACAAAATATGACACACACACCTCAAAGAAATAAATCTTCAAGAAGAATAATATCCTCCAAAAACGTCAAAGCCCATAGTCATCCAAGAAAACAATCTAAAACACCATAAAGGGAACATAATTAAACAGAAAACCATATTCAAAAGATGAGAACCATCAAAATGATTCACAAAAAAATAGAAGAAATAGAAAAACACAAGTCTTAGTAAAAAAAAATTAGTCTTTATATGTTTTGTCACTACAACCAACCGGTAAACTGGGACCTTATACTTGTAACATCACCCCATAGTGAACTAACAAACAAAAATGATCACTAAAAAGCTCATAACTTCTCTAAGTCCATATTGGTAATATTTACTAAATCATTGGACCAACGGAATCTCGTATTCAAACAATCGTGAAACTAAACTTGAAAAAACCTGTTTAAAATTATACAGCCACACCTAAACAAAAGGAAACATAAATCAAAAGAGAACACACAAATCCCGAATTCACTACCACCCACAAAATAATTCTAATAAACGTAAAACACACCTCATAAAAAATCCCAAAACACACTAATCAGCCAAAAAAAATTAAACCTAATACTCCCCTTTATGATAATTCAACTTATGAAACTTATGAATATGGTACAATCTACCCACCAAAGAAAATACATTGGACATTTCATGAAAGAGGACATATAATTCCTTGGAACTCCACAAAAAAAATCACACAATGTGGATCTCCTTAAACTTTTGAATAAAAAACCTTATTATTCTAACCTTATATCTTGGGATGTGTGGATGATGATGTAGGAAGGGGGAGGCAGGGAGGCAGGGAGGCCAAAAGGTGGAAGAGGATGCAGTGACTAGGTGAGGTGAGGAGGAGGCGGGGCTGAAGATATGGGAAGGGGAGGCTCGATGGAGGCCAGAAGGTTGAGGAGGCATAAATGAGGAGAGGTATACTATGACGGGAATTAGAATAGGTTTATGTTTATGTTTATTTTTTTAATAAAATTAACATATAAACTAGATTGGCTTTATGGTCTAGAATTTTTAAAAAATTTTACCAGATAAGCTAAAAAAATTCAATAAAAGGGAATCTAGAATATGATATTCTGTCACAACTATAAACATCCATAAATATAAACAAATATAAACACGCAAGAATATGAAATTTAACCAATTCATACATTTGACATAGTCTAAGTTAGTACAAATAACAGAAAAAGATTATGTTCATGAATTAAATTGTATTTTAATGAAATAAATATGGTTCAATGTCTAACTAAACACATATTATAGAAGAATAAAAATCAGTTTATAGGGGAAATTAGGGAAATCCTAACATGTTATGGAGATTTAATTCAGTAAAAGTGTATCTGGTAGATATTTGGAAAGAGAAATCACATAAGGGAGGGTTTTTTTGTCGACCGAAGGGAGGGTTTTTCTATCTAACGAATGGGGTTAGTGATAAATTGTAAGAGGATGTGGATAGATAGGGTATGTATTAGTTCTAATGAGAAATCAGGGAGGTGGAGTCACTGTGTGGAGAACATTTAGGGGTGTAAAATTTGTAGGAGGAGGATCCTAGGAGGTGGGGTGGCTGGGACATAGTCACGTCAGAGCAGCATCAAAGCTGTGTCAGATCCGTTTTAGAGCTTCATCAAGGCCATGCTGGAATCACGTCGGAGAAATAGTATCATGGGGAGGAGGGGTGGCCATGTCAAAGGCACATCAGATGAGGAGGTGGGGATTCTGCGTCGGGGTAGTGTCTATGGGGAGGTGGGGTGGTTGCGTTAGAGAAGTAGGAGGATCGTGGGAAAGATGGATTTCCCCTTTGGGGGAGGATGGTAGAAGGTTGGGTGGAAACGTCGAGATAGGATGATGGTGGGGGAGTAGGATCATAATAATAAGGGGGTGGAGGAGGATCATGAGGGTAAGGGGGTAAGAGGAAATTGATGAGGGTGGGGGAAAAGCTATAGCACAGTGGGATGCTTCCATGAAGAAAAAAATCCGTCAGGGGTATAAGTGAGATATAACCACAAAAATTATTTTCAATGGCTATAGATCTAGGGATATAAGCCATATTTGTAGTAGTTAAAGGAAACACTACCCATGGTATACTACCCTAACTACCAACTTACATGGCCAGGTATTGGTAAGTGATCACATTTAAATCACATGGGTTCCAATAATTTATGGGCCAACTATACCTTGCCTAATCATTTACTGGAAACATTTATTTTATAAGTCATTCATTACCCTCTACAATTTACATTTTCTTATTTTCATATGTTAAGGTTCATTCAAGATTAATCACCATTTCTAGTGAATCAAGGCCCATACACCTTGTCACTGAAATTGACATCCATTCAATTTTATTCTAACAGATTGACTCAGTAAATTACCAATTCCAACCCATGAGGTCCCATAACACCTCCTGAACTGAAACTAAAATCCTCTAAATCAAAGTAAAAAAATTGAACAAGCATAGTATAATCCCACAACATCACTGAACAATCACCGACATACCAAGAAATAAAAGATGTGAAATACACCTATATGGCATGGAAATATGCATGAAGTGTGAATTATAAGTGCCTATAATGATTCATGTGACAATGCCTATTTCCCTCATATCATTAGGACATGGATGAAAAAAATTATCAACCAGAATAATAGAAATAATTATTACAGGGAATGTGCCTCACCCAATGGTTAAATGAAATCACCTGTAATAAAAAAAACCTGAACAAAATAATAATTCAAGAAATTAAACAATTTCCAAAAACATGGGTTTGGTACTCACACGAATGGATTATAAACAATCTCCAAACCATTCCTAATTATTAATGACCATGAACCTAGTAGCCAGGAGCTGGTGACTTACTTTATTACATTGGCATTGATATTAGTGTTGAATCCCAAAGGACTTGTCAGTTTAGCAGTCCTAGAAAATAGAATACATACATGATCCTTACAATAAAATTCAAAATCTAAACTACAATAAAGAGAATCCTTATAAAACCATGATTATTCTAGTGTAAACCTTAATATCAATCATAATATACATATTTATATCCTCAAAAAAATGAATCATAAGAATGTGGTGAGCTCAGATGCTCATTATTGGTAAATAATAAAATGAAATCTATCATAATTTTTTGAAAAGTTTTAGGGAAAGGTATATAACTAAAACACAGGCCTCTTAACAATAGTATTTAGCATAATATAAAAATAATAAATTGAATAATTCCATATAAACATTCACATGAATATTTTAATAGTCGAATAATCACATGTAATATCAATAACTAATCTCATAATGAGGGAATTCATAATTCCAGACATCATAATCATACAGTCGAGGATTTAGCCAAGATACCACACATAAAAGTTTAAAAACCCATACTAGTCTATATATTGATACATACTAATGCATCAAGGGGATATAGGGGTCCTTTACCCTCACTTACTAAGTCCAATGAATTCCTCATTTGAAAAGGGCGAAACATAAAAAACATAAACATTCTTATCAAAATTACGACATAAAATGTTAATAAATTAACCATGAACCATGAATGATATCAAAATAGAACATCCATAGTCAAACATATCATTAAACCTTTAATATAATATGGTAGATTTTATCATAATAAATCAACCTCAATTAAGCATAAAATTCAACAAATGATGTTGACATAAATGAAAATATTCTGATAAAATCACTAAAAACTTCTTGAGAGAAAAACCCCTTTTCATTTTGAAATTATTTTTAAAATGGGTGTGCAATAAAAAAAATTTCAGTTAAAATAATATTGCAATCTTGTAAGGTAATGTTCAAAACAATAAGATGTCATGATGGTGGTAGAATCTGCTCATTCTATATAAGCTGAAGAAAACATTCTTCACATACTTTGTCGAAAAAGTCAAAAATTACTTCACATGGAAAACGAAAAAAATGATGCCTTTCAAACCATTTTATTAAAGTAAAAAATGGGTAAATATGAATTTAAAAAATTGTAGAAGGTTAATAATAATATTTTTTTTATATTTTTAAAAAACATAGAAATGGATGATAAATATTCCCCAGTAGATACTTATGTATAAACAACATCGGATAATAATGATATTGGAAAATTAACCCTTACCTTGTACTTTATGTTAGTTGAAGGATATTTTACCTACTTTATGCTGATTAAATCATGTTACTAAATTATACCAAAATCATAATAATATTTATTGTAACATCCCTGACATGGAATCCACTAAACCGGTGCTCTGAGCCTGGTGGTTACATGACCTTAAGCGCGCCTCCCCGTACGACAAAGGCTGCCAACTAGCAGCGGGGGTCTATGTAGTCATGTGGGGTGACTAAACCCCATTTTTATCAGAGTAAGCCAAAAAAGAATAAAACAAATCAAGGAAAAAATAACCAACAACATGGAACATGTACAACAACCATTTCCAATAGTAAATATGTCAAGTCATACTACAAGTGCAAAAGTGAGAAAAGCCCAAAATAAAGACAACTGCCAAAATCCCCAAAATGGTCCCGACTCCAAGTCCGGATCCTCCACCAAGTGCTACCCATGTTCACTCACTATCTATCAAGGACCTCTGCCCTTCTCCTGAACTGCAACCATGAAGTCTGCTCGGGTACCCAACGGAGGCCCGAGCAGGGTGTGAGTACAACTCAGTAGGCCACCACCAACGGTGTCCACAAAATATCCAGTATAACATGTAGTTCATGCAAAGGAATATGAATGATAATTTCCAAATAATTATTTAAGGTAACATTAACCAGTTTAGAGACAATCCATTTCCACTTACATTACCATTCATTACACACCCATTATCCTCATTTTCCATTTCATCACATTTCCATGGGTTAATCAAATACATTGTGTTACATGGGTCTAAGGCCAACAATCACATGCAAGAGGGTAAACACATCATTATCCAATCTCACTAGGACTAACCCCTCATAGCAACCATATCTTCACCTCGAAGCCTCAGTCCGGGTGGATGAAACCGTTAGGAGAATAGACCCTTAGTCCCCTTTCCTAACCCGTGCATTTTTGGTGGAGTTTAGAACCTCAGTCTTCACTCAACCTTTGGGCATAAAACCTCAAGTCATACCCCACTCTATGAATTCATGTGCACATGCTTATGTATAAGTAACCATCAACCATCCAAACCATTTCCCTTCGGCAAACACTATTCGCAACAACCCACATGGGAATTCACATCATGCCTTAACCCATTAACACATTACCATTTCACATTATTTAACCATTAACCCAATTCCTATGTGTTATTCCTATCTCACAAAGCATTCAACATTAAACCCATAATCTATCCCATTATGGTCTTTAATTAGTTTACACATTAACCCATTTAACCCGTTCATCATTCCCAAGAATCAACCCTTCGTTCCCTTTTAAATAACCCATAGGTTGTTGCCAAGTCTAGGTGCATCACCTATCATCTATTCCAAGATCAAACAATCATACCAACATATTTTTCAAGCACTCTATAATTCATTATGACAGGGTCACTTGTTTAATAACAATCCCGAAACCTGGGAAAAGCTGGCACATCTCAGGGATGGCCCTAATTAAGTCAAGACAATCCCATCACATCCCACGAGGATAGTGAGGGTTCCCATTTACCATTTTAAACACCAATATTACCAAAAATGCCTAGGTTATTCAAAACATAACCATGGGAAAAGAAGAACATAAGAAAACATGCACAAAACCCAAAATAACCATTGGATATCACTTGTAGACCACCTACCTCAAAACCGCAGTTGAACGCACTCTCAATCGAGTCCTTAGACCTCGATCCAACCATCATTTGTAGCTTCAACCTAAAACTCACCCAAAAAAATAGGGTTTTAGGGTTTCAGAACAATAGGGAGAGAAGGTACTAACACTAAACCAAAAAGAGAAGTAAGGATGAGGTAAGCCTTACCCGAAGCTTCGATCTGAAACCAACAGCACCAGAAACTCCTTAGAATCAAAGGAGTTTGATCTCTTGAATTCCTTGGGAGGTCTGGTTCGTGCCTAAGGTTTAGAGAAGAGAAAAAGAGGAAAATCCTGAGTGGGGTTTAAAAAGCCCGGAGTGGAAATTTTGTAAATTTTCTCAACTTTAAGTGGCTGCAAGGTTTGTCTATATGATTTGGAAAACCATGCGCATGCCACTGCCCGGAGGAGGAGGAGTCACATGGTTGAGCCACACTATTTGGAAAACTGTGCGCAAACCGTGCGCTTGTTTCTATCTAGAGGAGGGAGGGTCGCATAGTTTAGCCAGGGCAGGCCACACAGTTTGGCCAACCGTGCACAGGCCATGCACCTTGGTCTTCTTTGCCCAGCCTCCCCTTCTTCCGTGCCGCGATCCCCCGGAACACCCCCAAGGCCTCTCACACTTTCAAGAAACCTTTTTAAATTCCCAAAATCAAGGGTTTAACCTGGAACACAACAAAAACATACCTTTCCAAAAACCGGGATCTTACATCCTCCCCACCATATAACGGCTCATCCTCGAGCCAAGCTTCCAAGCCTCATTGATCCACCGAAGAGAAAAGTTTGGGCCACTGAGCCCGCATATCCAATTTCGGCTCCCAAGTTTCTTCGTGAACCTTTACATGCTTCCATAGTACTCGCACTATTGGCACAACCTTGCCTCACAAGACCTTTTCACTACGATCCACCACACGGACAGGATGCTCCTCAAAGGACGCATCAGCCTCAAGCTTCACATCCTCAACATCATCCAAATGAGATGGGTCAGGGTGATACCGTCGAAGCTGCAACACATGAAACACATCATGAATCCCTTCATACCGCTGTGGAAGATCCAATCGGTGAGCCACTGGTCCGATCCTTTCCACGATCTCAAAAGGTCCCACATACCTGGGCGCCAACTTACCCTGCTTCCGAATCCAATAGTGACCCAACCTTGGTGACACCCAAAGGAACACTTTATGACCCACCCCAAACTCAAGAGGTCTACGCCGTCGATCTACATACGACTTCTGCCTACTCTGATCCATATCCATTCACTTCCTAATCAACTTATCATTTTCTGAGGTCTCCTACACAAGACTTGGTCCCAACAACTCAGATTCACCGGCCCCTAACCAACACAACATATATCTACATGGCATCCCGTAGAGTGCCTCAAACGGTTCCATCTAAATCATAGCCTGAAAACTGTTGTTGTAGGAAAACTCAACTAACGATAGGTGTCCCTCCCAAGAACCACCAAAGTCCAAAACAGAAGCTCTTAACATGTCCTCCCACACTATGATCGTACGTTATGACTCCCCGTCCGTGTGTGGGTGGAAATTCGTACTCAAAAACATCTGCGTACCAAGCGCCTTCTACAACCCTTGCCAGAAATACGAGGTGAAACCTGGATCTCGGTCCGAAACTATGGTCTACGGCACACCATGCAACCACACTATTTCTCAAAAATACAGATCACCCAACTGGTGAATGATATGGATCACCTGAATCGGTAAGAAATGATCCACTTTTGTTAATAGATCCACAACCACCTAGATTACATCATTATTTCGTGGCGTCCTCAGAAGACCCATGACAAAATACATTGTTACATCATCTCACTTCCATTCTGGAATGGGTAATGGATGCCACAAACCACCTGGGTGTTGATGCTCGGCCTTCAACTGCTGACAGGTGAGACACCATGCCACAAATCCCGAAACTTCCTTCTTCATTCCAGACAACCAAAACTGCCTTCGGAGATCACGGTTCATCTTGGTCAAACCAGGACGCATATCCCACTTCGATGCATGAAACTCATGCAACAACTCTTCCCGCACACACTTTGGCACAACCACATGATCACGAACATGAACAACACCATCCTCACCGACGGCCCAACCAGAAGGTAGCTCCTGACCTTTAAGCTTTTCCTTCATGATCAAACACTCAGGATAATCAAGATGAATTTACTTAACTCGACTCAAGATCATCGACTCCATTGTTAAGGAAGCAAGATTGACTTGACTATTATCCTCCTGCACCTCTAGGTGCATTTCTGCAAACAGATCCATCACCTTTCACTCGGTGCTGGACTCCTACACCACCTGATTCTGAACCTTCCTACTCAGAGCATTAGCAACACTGTTTCCCTTTCCCGGCATGTACACAAACTCAAAGTCGAAATACTGGAGGTATTCAACCCATCTTCATTGCCGAATATTTAGATCCCACTGTGAGAAGATGTACTTCAAACTCTTATGGTCAGTGAACACAGTAAACCATTCTCCCAACAGATAGTGCCTCCAGCATATCAAGGCATACACTACTACAGCCAACTCAAGGTCATGAGTGGGATAATTCCTCTCATGGGGTCTCAATTGCCTTGACCCGTAAGCCACCACCTGCTCATCTTGCATTAGCATAGCCCCAAGTCTGACTCCGGACGCATCACAAAACATGATATACTTCTTACCCGGCTCGGGTAAGATCATGATAGGTGCGGTCGTCAGTAGCTTCTTCAGCTCTTGGAAGGAATTCTCACAAGCCTCCGACCATTGGAACCAGGTTACCATCTTGGTCAATCCTGAAAGTGGTGCTTCCAAGTGAGAGAAATCCTAAATGAACCTTCGGTAATACCCGAACAAACCCAGGAAACTAAGAATTTCAGAAACACTCTTGGGCTGCTCCAAAGATACAAGTACCTGTACATTCTCTGGATCCACTGACACACATGCCTCCGAGATGGTGTGACCCAGAATATGTACCTCACCTATCCAGGATTGACACTTGGATAGCTTGGCGTATAGTCGATGCTCTCTTAGCATATCCAAGATGATGTCAAGATGTTGGGAATGATTATCGTGAGTTTTTTAGTACACTATGATATCATCAACAAAGACAACCACAAACCGATCTAGATAGAGGTGAAAGATCCAATTCATTAAAGCCATAAACATCGTCGGTGCATTGGTCAAGCTGAAAGGCATTACCAAACTCAAACAACTCGTACCGACTCCGAAAAGCTGTTCGTGGTATGTTGGAAGACCTCACCCTAAAATTGTGATAAACCGACCTCAGATCAATCTTAGAAAACACTGATGCACCCCTCAACTAATCAAACAGGTGATCAATTATACGAAGAGGGTACCGATTCCTCACTTTCATCTGATTCAACTTTCGATAGACAACACACAGCCTCAACCACTCATCAGCCTTATTTGCCAAAAGCACAGAAGATCCCCAAGGAGACGTTCTAGGATGGATAAAACCCTTACGCTCCAAATCCTCAAGTTGAAACTTCAGTTCCTGGAGTTCTTCCGGTGCCATTCGGTATGGCGGAATAGAAAATGGCTCCGCTCCCGGCAGCAACTCGATCGTAAACTGAACATCCCTCTTATGGGGTAAACCCAATAAATCCTCTAGAAACACATCCTGAAACTGATCCACCATAGGAGTGAAAATAGACTGATCCCCTCTATCATTGTCATCAAGAATGAGACATTCCACTCGAGCCGTGACTCCACTCATCTGTTGATAAAACGGCCCCGGACGCCCTGGTCGAACATCCCATTCACCACGGTGGACATAAGCATCACCCTCAAGCGACCTGAACGATACTCTGTGATGGTAATAGTCTATGTGCGTCTGATACTACACCAACCAATCCATTCCCAGGATTAGGTCAAACCCTAAAATCTCGAGAATGAACAAGTTCCAAATAAAACGATACCCACTAACTTCCAAGGAACATTCCTTGCACTGCCTGATATCATCAACCTGCACCCCCAATGGAGTGTTAATTGACATCACCCCACACACCCCCTACAGAGGTAAACCTAGTGCTACCACAAGTTTAGTAGATATAAAAGAGTGTGTGGCACCTATGTCAAAAAACTCACTAGCAAGAGTAGAAGCTACAAGGATCGTACCTCGAACAGTTGACGGTCCAGCCTC
The DNA here is from genome assembly GCA_963277665.1 of Viscum album. Taxonomy (NCBI): domain Eukaryota; kingdom Viridiplantae; phylum Streptophyta; class Magnoliopsida; order Santalales; family Viscaceae; genus Viscum; species Viscum album. Next base: position 1,873,873,604 of record OY728152.1, read on the forward strand.
ACCATCACCAGGCGAAAACTGAACTGCCAGAAGCTGACTTGCTCCTCTACCCAGGGATTCTGCATGAACGCCATGTGCTACACTGCCTTGTTGGTGTGAGCGATCTTTCTCATGAGTTCCACATCCACTGCCCATACTAGTACGGCCTGTAGAGCTCCAACTCCCTAACTGATACGGGGAAACTGATCCCCTTCCCGTATCTGGTACCAGCCTTCCACCATCATTCTCACCTGCCTGCCGAGGATTCCTTCATAACATCTGCACATGCCCCATCCTTCCGCACGAAGGAAACTCGACTGGAGGTCGAGGAAACTGACCACGCATATGCCCCGGCCTACAGCACTGATAGAAGAACACATAATTTCCACTCTAAGAGGATTACACTCTCTTCCAGCCACCTTGCACACTTTCTCCATGTTGTGAGCTCTCATGGCGTCATTTCCGACCTTCAGTAGCTACACCGCTCGTCTTTTCTGCTGGAACCACAAGCCCACTACCCGAAGCTCCCATCAGGTTTCCTTTTGCAATCAGTTCCTAATCTACTACCTCTATGAACCTGTTCAAGCGGAAGATGTTTACTTGAGACCTGATCTCATTTTTCAGCCCATCCTGGAAACGCCTTGCTACTACTGCCTCATCCTCTACTAACACTGGGACAGAGCATCTCAAATCAGTGAAGAGAATAACATAGTCCATCACCGATAGCGATCCGTGAGTCAGGCTCATAAACTCTACAGCCCGCTCCTACCTCAAGGTCTCTGGGTAGAAATGCTCTAGAAACATTTCTTGAAAAATGTTCCCCAACATTCCCTCAGCCTGCTCAATTTGATCCTGAATGTCCCACCAACTCCTAGCCTGGCCCCGCAACATATAAGCGGCCAACTTTACTCGCTTCTCGATTGGGGTCTCTAGATGATCTAGTATCATCTGAATAGACTCTAACCAGAACTCCGCTGCTTCTGGACCACCCTCTCCGGTGAAGGTCGGAGGGTGCTGTAGTTGGAATTCCCTGGTCATCTCAAACATACTCGGTGAAACCCACCCTGGGTCCCAATCCATCATCTACATAAGGCGAGTCAAGTTCTCTCAGAACTGGTCTGCACTACCTTCATTGATCTCCACATTTTCTTTCCCCTCTACTGGAGGATTTTTCTCAGCAACACCCTCCTGTTTCCCAACTGGTTACTGACGTCGTGGTGGCATTTCTCTACAATGAAAATCATGAGTTTTTGCACACATACCATAAAATTTCACGACTTTATCAAATCTCTTTACTAGCTAAAACAAACCACTTTTCATACGCTAACCCAACAACATTTTACAACTTGTTTCAAACCCTATTACTCCATTAAACATCATTTACCCACTTGTTTTAATTCATTCTTCTCATTATTTATTGGTTTCATGAAATACATGTTGCACCCTACTTTCTTGCCTCACACACCCACCCCATGCGTGTGTCTAATACAATGCATATAACCTATCTCCCTAGGTGCCTATAATGATGCATGAATGATAATCCTCGTACCGTTAAGTCCACGAGACAAATATCATAAAACAATCACATCAAACCACATGTGCATCACCCAATGGTGAAATATCATCAACTGTAACAACACACGACAAAGAATAAAAATTCCCACCCATGGTGAATTGGGTTATCCCTCGTACCTGGGTTAGATACTCCCAAGCACGAGCTCATTACCAAGGCCCAACATGTCTAATCCCTTGTCTACCAATCCCAAATAACAAGACCTCATATAAGAAGAAGAAAGACCTCCTCTGATACCACTTTGTAACGTCCCTGACACCGAAGCCACTAAACCGGTACTCCGAGCCAGGTGGTTACATGACCTTAGGCGTGCCTCCCCGTATGCCAAAGGCTGCTGACTAGCAGCGGGGGTCTATGTAGTCAAGTGTGGAGACTATACCCCCTTTTTATCAGAGTAAGCCACAACAGAATAAACCAAATTGCGGAAAGAATAACCAACAATATGGAAGATGTACAACAAACATTTCCAATAGTAAATATGTCAAGTCATACTACAAGTGCAAAAGTGAGAAAAGCCCAAAATAAAGACAACTTCCAAAATCCTCAAAGTGGTCCCGACTCTAAGTCTGGATCCTCCACAATGTGCTACCAATGTACAGTCACTATCTAGAAAGGACCTTTTCCCTTCCCCTGACCTGCAACCATGAAGTCTGCTTGGGTACCCAACGGCGGCCCGAACATGGTGTGAGTACAACTCAGTAGGCCACCACCAACGGTGTCTACAAAATATCCAGTATAACAGGTAGTGCATGCAAAAGAAATATGAATTATAATTTCCAAATAATTATTTCAGGTACCGTTAACTAATTTAGAGCCATTCCATTGCCACTTCCATTACCATTCATTACACACCCATTATCATCATTTACCATTTCATCACATTTCCACGGGTTAATCACATACATTATGTTACATGGGTATTAGGCCAACAATCACATGCAAGAGGGTAAACACATCGTTATCCTATCTCACTAGGACTAACCCATAATAGCAACAACATCCTTACCTCGAAGCCTCAGTCCAGGTGGATGCAACCGTTAGGGGAATAGACCCTCAGTCCTCTTTCCGAACCCATGCATTTTGGGTGCAGTTTAGAACCTCAGTCATCACTCGACCCATGGGCGTAGATCCTCAAGTCATACCCCACTCTACAAATCCATGTGCACATGCTTATATATAAGTAACCATCAACCATCCAAACCATTACCCTTCAGCAAACACTATTCGCAACAACCCACATGGGAATTCACATCTTGCCTTAACCCATTAACACATTACCATTTCACATTATTTAACCGTTCACCCAATTCCCATGTGTTATGTCTATCTCACTAAACATTCAACAACAAACCCATAATCTATCCCATTATGGTCTTTAATCGGTTTACACATTATCCCATTTAACCTGTTCATCATTCCCATGAATCAACCATTCATTCCCTTTTAAATAACCCCTAGGTTATTTCCATGTCTAGGTGCATCACATAACTTCTACTCCATGTTCAACCAATCATTCAAACATATTTATCAAGGGTTCTACAATTCATTACAACAAGTTCACTTGTTTAATAACAATCCTGAAACCCAGGAAAAGCCGTCACATCTCATGGATGGCCCTAATTAAGTCAATACAATCCCATCACATCCCACAGGGATCATGAGGGTTCCCATTTACCATTTTAAACACCAATATTACCAAACATGCCAAGGTTATTAAAAACATAACCATGGGAAAACAAGAACACAAGTAAACATGCCCAAAACCCTAAATAACCATGGGATATCACTTGTATACCACCTACCTCGAAACCACAGTTGAAAGCACTTTCAATCGAGTCCTTAGACATCGATCCGACCAAACGTTGGAGCTTCAACCAAAAACTCACCCAGAAGATAGAGTTTTAGGGTTTTGGAACAAGAGGGAGAGAAGCTACTAACCTTAAACCAAAAAGAGAAGTAAAGATGAGGTTAGCCTTACCCGAAGCTTCGATCTGCAACCAATGGCACCAAAAACGCCTTATAATCGAAGGATTTTGATCTCTTGAAGTCCTTGGGAGGTCTGGTTCGTGCCTAAGGTGAAGAGAGGAGTAAAAGACGAAAATCCCAAGTGGGGTTTAAAAAGCCCGTAGTGGCAATTTTGTAAATTTTCCCAACTTTAAGTGGACGCACGGTTTGTCCGCACGGTATGGCAAACCGTGAGAAAACCGTGCACATGCCACTGCCCGGAGGAGGAGGAGTCACACGGTTTAGCCACCCGGTTTGGAAAACTGTGCGTAAACTGTGTGCTTTCTTTTATCCAGAGGAGGGAGGGTCGCACGGTTTCTCCTGGGCTGGCTGCATGGTTTGGCTGACCGTGCGCATGCCGTGTGCCTTGGTCTGCTTTGCCCAGACTTCCCTTCTTCCATTCCGCAATACCCCAGAACACCCCCAAGGCCTCTCACACTTTCATGAAACCTTTTAAAGTCCCAAAAGAAATGGTTTAACCCAGAACACAACAAAAACATACCTTTCCAAAAACCAGGATCTTACATTTATGATATCATATATGATTCATTTATGACTTGTTTATTAATAATTCCATGGTTAAGAAATATTTTGGTTAATAATCTATTTGTTTATCATAAACGTTTTTAATTGTTATTTTTGATCCTATTAATTAGATCATGATTTAATTACTTCCATAATGTAAGACATGATTTATATATCATATATATCTAGTTTATAAATATACATTAATAATAGATATATGGAATGGAATACATTGCTCATGCAGACAGTTGGTCGTACATACACAAGAATGTTTTTCCGTTTTATTATCATATTGAAAAGAAGTAAGTAAATGAAATATATATATATATATATCCAGTAGCATTTTTATGTAATATTTTTAATATACATTCACTAAAACCTTCTTTAATACATCCCATAAAATGTGCGAAATAATTTTATCACTTTGAGGAGGCGTTAGGCCACACGTTCACAAGTGAAGTTATCATATTAAAAAAATGGAAAGAATGAAGGTGTGTTTTATATTATAATTATAAAAGCATAAAAAATCATAAATTATATATATATAATATAAAAAAATAGTTCCATAATAATTCCCAACCATGATAGGTGGTAATGAATAAACGTACAATCATCGTTGCATGAGGCAACAATTCATCATGTACACTAATGTTATGTTAGTTACCCATTAGATGGAAGTTTGATAAATTGTTGGTAAAAACATTAATATAAAAATATCCTTGTATCTTGAGGATTATTAGGTTATTATATAAAAATAAAATAAAAACAATTGAGGGGGTTTAATGAAAAAATAAAAAAAATGTTCAGTGAAGAACGTTACCTCTTCTTTTGGTATCTAATTCTAATTTGCATAAAAATAATTCTTAAGTTGGATTTTATCCCAAAGTAAGACTTCTAGGATGCAGTAAAAGAAGTTTTTATGATATTTTGTGAGAGTTCTGATGAGAAAAATGGATTTAGTGGTGTAAAGAGAAGAGAGGGAGAGATAATGTTTTATAATAGGGGAGGGGCACTCTTGGAATCTCCTAAAAGAATAAATTAATATAAATTAATTTTTAATTACAAAAGGATCCAGAGTGGGTTATTTCAAATATAATATAAGGATATGTCGAAGTACTATCAACCAATAAAATATATACATATTTTTATTTAATTTTAAACCTTGTCATTTTTGATTTACCCTTAATTAATATTTTTAATTTTAACTATGGTAAAAACATTTTAAATATTTAATGGATATATATTTTTACTTATCTGGTGTAAATTTTTCATAAATGGATTTTGACAATATATACCTTATAATAATTATTTTCTTATAATTTTTAAATAATTTAATAAATTATTTTTTATAAAATATCAACACTGTCAATTTTGACACTATTCGCTACTTTGATTTTAAATAAATTTTAAAAAGAAAGATAACATAGAAAAAAACCGTTTTATACACTCCTAAAATTTCATATTATCCTATAAAATTCTTGTATAACCATTATAAATTCATATTATATTTAATTCAATATTTTTAATATCATTTATTTTATATTTCTATTAATAAAATAATTTATGTATCACTATTATGTCAACATTTATGGTAATTATTTAATATCTAAAAATTATAAATATATTACTATTATATATATAATTATTTTATATTTTTATAGATTATTTATTATTGAAGTTATCTCCAAGTTATCACAATAGTAATATTATTATAATTTTAAGAAATGAGAGTCTAACATTGTTTCACATTCTTTGATTTTAATAATATCTATGACATTATCATGAAAAAGTATCCATTAAATGATTAAATTTATAAAATTAGGTAATAAGGGTCTAATTTTATTCCTAAAATAGTATTTTATCAAGTTTTAGGGTATTTTTATAATATTTATAATATGATTTTTACCTTTACCTGATTTACCCTTAACCGTGGTAAATAAAAATTTATTAAAGTTACTATTCATAAAACCCAAAAAATAAGATTTTACAATGATAATATAAATATAATACACATTACAACTATGTATTTCGATTTTTTATATTCAATTCACAGAAGTGACCAAATTAAATTTAACACCAATCCCACAGATGTGGTGATAAGGCAGGTAAAAGAGATGTTCAAAAGTTAAATATGTTTTTATATTTAATATAAATATGATTTAAATGAAGTAAATTGTAGTATTGATCTATTGTGAATTTTAAAAATAAATTTAAAGTATACTAATTTTCTAAAAGAAAAGATTGTTTTTAAACTACAATGCAATATTTTTTACTATTCATCCAAAAATGAATCTTCTCAAAAAAATACAAAAAATGCACCATAAGATAATTTTGATATTCCAAATTAAAAAATGATTCCTATTTTGAAAAATAAAATTTCCAAAATTTAGTTTAAAAATAGGTGTTCTATTAAAAGAAGATAAAATTCCACTTTAAAATAATATAGTTTTTACAAATAAAATCAGATTTGTTCTTAAATAATTTTATTGGAAGAACATAATATGAATGTTAAAATTATATAGCATATAACTAAATTTCATAATGTGGTTAATACAAGTCAAAACTTATATTTAAATGGATAGTTTTTTATATCATTGTGTGCTTGAACTTGATGTAGTGTACAATGCAAGCAATTGAGTTTTTTTACAATGAAAACATCTCATGAAATATTGGGGTGTTATATTATTCCACAATTTAAAGAATTTCGTCCTAAAAATTTCTAGATTATCAAATCATAAAAAAATTTGGGTGGTTATTCATCATAAATTCCTCTAGTTCCTACATCGCCTCTTCTATTTTATGGTTCCTCTAAAAAACCTTTATCAGTCGAGTCATTCGATTCCTCAAAACTTGTTCTCTAATGTCAAGAATTTTGATGGTCTCTTCACAATATGGAAAATCGGGTTTTAGTTCTATTTCTTTATAGCTGAGCGCATTCATTGGTTATTGCATTTATTACATTAATATTGGTACATGGAACACATCATGTACTTTGAAGAGACTTTGCAGCTTTTCTAAATGGTACGCAACATCTTCAATTTGTTTTAGAATTTCAAAATCTCTAATATATATGGGGTTTAATTTTTCCTTCTTTCCAAATTTTATAACACTCTTCCATTGATATACTTTTATGAAAACTTGATCCCTAATTTCAAATTCCAAATCCTTCATTTGGTTATCATCATATCTATTTGACCTTCTTTGAGATGCTTTGATTTGGGTTTAAATAATCATAACCTTTTCTGTTGTTTTCTCAACAAGTTTTTGGCCTATAAGTTTCCTTTCACCAAAACCATCCAAAAATGTTGTTATATGACATCTCATTACAAATAATCCCTCATAAGGTGCCATTTGAACTCTTTAAGGGAACCTATTGTTATAAAAAAATTCTAACAAAGCTATATATTCATCACACATACCTTTAAAGTCAAGTGAGAAATATTTCTACATGTCTTAAAAGGTTTAAATAGTTATTTTTGATTGTCCATCAATTTGATGGTTGAAGGAAGTGCTCAAATTAAGCTCAATATCTAGGTCCTTCTGAAGACATTTCCATAATTTTGATGTAAAATGGGGATCACGATCATACATATTTGATATATGTAACCCCTGAATTTTTATAACATCAATAATATAGATTCTTGAAAAGCATTCAGGAGGTAAATATTTTCTTATATCAAGAAAATGTGCTGATTTTGTAAGAAGATCAATAATAACCCCTATCACATCATTAATTCTAAGATTCTTTTGTATCACAATGAAAAATTCCTTTGTAATATCATCCCATTTCCACACAGGTATATGAAGAGGTTTCATGAATCCTTTATGATGTTTTCTTTCAGCCTTCACTTGTTGAAAAACCAAACATCTTGACACAAAATAAAAAATTTCTCTATTCATATTATGCCACAAAAAATGTTCCTTCAAATCTCGATACATCTTAGTCCTATGAGGGTGTATATATAAATTTGAACTATGAGAATCATCCAGTAATTCACGTTTTATCTTGCATATGGAGGGAACAAAAAGAATCTTCCCGAATTTCAAAATTCCATTTTCATATATAAAGGCTATCATTTTCCCATCATTCATAGAATCAATTTTCTTTTTAAAATCCTCTTCATCAGACTGAGAACATTTTATTTATTCTATAAAAGATGGTTTTAAAACCATGTGAAAATATAGCAATGTTTCATATGCCTAGATAATATCCATATCTTTCATTACTAGATCCATTAACCTAGGATCTCTTTCAATTATCATTTTGTTCCAAAATCCATGGTCATTCCTACTCAAAGCATCTTCCATTATATTTTCCTTCCCTAGGTGGTAGTGTATTGAGTAGTCATAATCCTTCTATAGCTCGTGCCATCTCCTTTTCCCCACATTGAGTTATTTTTACTAGAAATTAAATTTCAAACTCTTGTGATCTGTATATATCTCACATCATTCACCATAGAGATAGTGTCTATATATCTTCAAATCAAATATTACCGTAGTTAACGCAATATTAGGAGTTTTATAGTTCTTTTAATGATTTTTTAATTGATTTGATCCATATTCAATAACTCTATAATTCTTCATAAGGAAAACACCATGTCCTTTACTTGATGCATCATTATAAATCACAAATATATCATTTTCAGATGGTGAAGTTAAGATAAGAGCATTGAATAATCTTCTCTTCAATTATTCAAAACATTATTCACACTCTTTTTTCCACACAAACTTATCCCCTATTTATCTGATCTTGGATAATAGGGTATCCAATTAAGAATTATCCTGAATGAAACACTGATAGTGACCTCATAAACCAATAAAACTGCGTACCTCGATTATGCTCGTTGGTGCATGCCATTATTTGATTGTCTGTATTTAAAGGGTAAATAGATATTCCATAAATGGAGAAAACATGGCCATGAAAAGAAATTTCCTAAAGCCATAATTTTCCCTTTTTAAATTTACTACAAAACTCTTCCCTTCTGAGAGTATCAAGAATGATTCACAAGTGATTTTCATGATCTTCATAGATTTTAGAATATACCAAAATATCACTATTGAATACCACAAAAAATAATGAAGACGTTCCTCGAATAATATGTTAATTAGATCCATGAAAACCAAGGGTGCATCAGTTAATACAAATTATATTACTCTAATTCATAATTTCCATACCTCGTTCAAAAAGGTGTATTTACAATGTATTCATTATTCACTCACAGTTGATGGTGTACATAATGAAGGTCAATCTTTGAAAATAATTGACCTCAAAGATGTTGATTAAATAAATCATCAATAGAAGGTATACGATACTTGTTATTTATTACAATATAATTGATTTATCTATAATCAATACACATCCTTAGGGATCCATATTTCTTCTTGACTAAGTGAATGGGGGATCCCAATGGAGAAACACTAGTGTGAATAAATCAATTTTACCCAACTCTTCATGATCTTTCATCAAATCCAATAATTAAACTATAGAAATTATATAGAGATTTGTTGATATTGGTATTGAATCGGGGATAAAATCAATTAAAAACACAACTTTATTCTCTAGGGGTGTCCTAATAATTCCTTAGGAAATAAATAATTGTATTCCTTTAGAATGGGTATATACTCAATTTGAAGATTATCTTTTTCATACCAAGATTATTTTCTTCATCCTCAACAAGATTTTAATTCATTATAGCTACTTGTGGTGGATCAAGATAAGAATTAGGTAATTTTTTTTCTTTAAAGATAAGATTTTATTCTTCTTACTCACAAATCGTAATTTACTTCTTATTGAAATAAACTTTAACACGATATTTTGAAAGCCAATACATACTAAGTATTATATCGATGTCTGTCATAGGTATCATGAAAAGTTCAACAACTAAAGTACATTTATGTGTCCTAAAAGGGATTTTGAGAAATATATTTTTTGCAATGAGACTTCCCTTAAGAGTTTTTACTAACAACTCATTTGTTAAAACAAAATTTAAATGACTAGTTTTCATAATAAAATGACTAGATAAAAAATAATTTGATAATCAAAAATCAAATAAAGAATTGGATAATTTTGGGTATTGGACTAATGTACCTCCCACCAAATTATTTGGAACTTCAAACTGAGTAGTGGTGATCACATAAGCTTCGACTTTCTCCCTCATCCTTTTCTAGGGAACAATTCCTTAACATTTAAGGCAATAATTTTCTTAATGTACCATTTAATTATAATTGTATAATTGAACACTGGTAGTTTCTTTCTTTCTATTTCAATCATGGACATGGGTTCCTTTTTATCCACATTTCTAAAAACTCCCATTCCCTTCAGAAAAGCACCAGGGTGTTTCTTCCCATAATTATAACTGGATGGAAAGTAAACTCTTCCTTTCTTCTCCCTTTCCTTATTTAGTTTTCTAAATTGTTAAGCAGTACTCTTCTTCTCTTTAATTCCTTTAAAGTAATAAGAATTATAGAATTTATTTTCTATCTTGATAACACCTGATACTATATCATTTTAGGATAATAAATTTTGGGAGATCAGTTACCATTAGAGGAATGGTTTTAAAACATTGAATAATTAATCAATACTTATCTTCGGATTGTGTACATAATCCACAGCATGCCTTTCTATCCTTTGTGTTAGCTTCATACATTACAGCATTCTCATCCAACTTTTTCCCCAGACTCATAAATTTACTCTCTAAATCTGCTTGATGTTCACAAGGAAAGTATTTTTCTATGAAGAGTTATTTAAATTCACTCCATTCCATGTTTTATATTTCTTTATCTTCCTTAATGTCTTCAATAAATGACCACCATTGATCTACATCTCTTGAGAGATAATAAATTTCCATCACAACCCTCTCCCTTTCATTACTTCCCAATGTAAGAAATATATTATCTATGGAACTTATCCACTACTCATATAAAAAATAATTTGTATTCCAATTGAATAGTAGAGGTTATTGTCTCATGAAGTTGTATAACATTATTCCTCATTATTTTGGATCAGGGTGCTCCATACAAGTATTTTTATTATTCATAACCTGAATCATCTGTCCCATTATAGTTTTAAGATGTTCAACACCAGTTGTAGCTCTAGCTCCAATATCATTATCTTACATAAGAGGGAAATCCAAACATGGATTACGTACTTTGATAAGGTTCCCATTACTTCCACTATGCTCCATTTAAAAACAATGGAATACACTAAATTATATTTTGAATCAAAATTCATATTTTCAAACTACTAAAAAATGTAACATAAATTAAAAAATTTATGCATATCTAATCTCATTATCATAAACATGGATTATTTGGAACATATTTACTCTTAAATCCTTCATAATGGTTTGTAAAGAAATTTTTTATTATCCTAATCGTATCCCATAGAAGTGTCAAACCAAGTCTGTAGTAAGGCCCATTATCGTCTACTAGGTTATGTTGAGTCAAGATCAAAAAACCTTGTCAGATTTGTTACTCATATGGAAATATGTTATAGAATGACATCCAATTATAGTATCTAGATAGGGATGAACTTTTAAGAATACCCACATAATCCCAAACATACCAAAATTGTAGTATGTTCTTATATACTTTTCCTCAAATTATATCTTTGGTTTGTGTTCTCTAATATATGTTTTCTAAATCTAGTTTCCAAGGTTTCTACTAATCTTACTCTAATTCAAACTGTAATGACCCCAACCCTAGTAGAAAAGAGATAGTTTGTGTATTTATTATATTGGAATTGATTCAAGTGTCAAATCCTAAATGACTGATCAATTTAGTAGTCTTGGAAAATACATTACATACATGATCCTTACATTACCATTAAAAATCTAAACTATAGTATAGAGAATCGTTTGAATGCCATGATTATCCTAGATTAACCCTGTATATCAGTCATAATATACATATTTTCATATTGGAAAAAATGAATCATTTGAAATGGGTGAGATCAGATGTTCATTAAGGGTTAATAATATAGTAAAATCTATTATACATATTCAGAAACTTTTAATTCAAGGTATATAACTGAAAGAAAAGTATTTTAAACATAATCTTGAGCATAAAATAGAAATAATTAATCAAATAATTACATATAAACATTCATCTGAATATTCTACTTGTAAAATAATCACATTTAATATCAGTAACTGATCTCATAATGAGGGAATTCATAATTCTAGATATACTATCAAGGATTCTTCCAATAAACCATACATAAATAGGTAAAAACCCAAAATAGTTTGTCTTATAATACCTACTGATGCATTGATGGAAAATACAAGGCCCCACCCATATCTTACTAAGTCCAATGTATTATACATATGAAAAAGATAAAACACAACTAACTTAAACATTTGTATTAAAAATATCATATGAAATTTTACTACATTAACTATAAAACATGAATGGTATCAAAATAGAACATCTAGAGTCAAAAATAACAAAAACCCTTCAATAAAATATGGTATTTTGTATCATAATAAATCAACCTCAATTAAGCATAAAATCCAACAAAGTATGTTGTAAGATAAATAATCTAATAAAATCATCAAAAACTTCTAGAGAGAAATATCACTTTTTATATTATAATTATTTTAAAAGGGGGAAACGAATTTAAGAAGAAACAATTTTTAGTTAAAATAAAATTTTAATATTGTATGGGATTATTCAAAACAATAAGTCATTATGATGGTGGTAGAATCTGATCATTCCATAAATGTAAAATAAAATATTATTCTCATATTTGTTTTTTTGAAAAAAGTCAAAAAAGTGCCTCATAAGTAATATGATAAAAATATTCATTCAAACCATTTCATAAAAAGTAAATAATGGGAAAAAATGACTTTAAAATTTTGTTTAAGATTAATAAGAATATTTTTTTAATACCTTTTTTAGAAAAAACATGGACATTTATGATAAATATTCTTCAGTACATACTTACTTATAAATAGCCTCATATAATAATGAGATTCCTAAATAATCCCTTACATTGTACTTTACAATATTTTATGGTCATTTAACCACATGTATAATTCATAAATCATGTTATTAAATTATACGTGAATAATAGTATTTATGATATAACATATGATTTATTTATGAAATGTTTGTTACTAATTTCATGTTTAGGAAACGTTTCAGGTAATAATCGCTTTGTTTATAATAAGTGTTTTGACTTGTTATTCATGATCCTCTTAATTAGATCATGATTAACAAACTTATAGAACGCAAAACATGATTTCAATATAATATATATTATATATATATATAAATATATATTAATGAAAAATATATAAAATTGAACACACTATTCATGGAGATGGTAGGTCGTACGTACGCATGAACGTTGCTTCTGTTTTCTAATCATACTGAAAGGAAGTAAGTAAATAGCACACACACACACACATATTAATACAATAAAATTATAATGTAATATATTTTCTATATGTTCACTAATCTCATCCTTAATATTTTCCATGTAATATTTGAACGAATCACATTGCTTTGAGGATACGGTAGTCCACACATCCACAAGCGAAGTTATCATATTTACAAAAAATGGAAATCATGAAGGGGTATTTTATATTATAATTGTAAAATTATAATGTAATCATAAATATTATATATATCATATAAAAATAGAGTTTCCATCATAATTACCAACAATGATTGGTGGTAAATGAAAAAGGAAGAATCATCATTGCATGAGGTGGTAGTTCAGTATACACATGAACAGTAAGTTCATTACCCATTAGATGGAAGTGTGTGTATGTGTACATAAAAACATTAATTTAAAAACATCCCATTATATTGAATATACTGAGTTTATTATATAAAAATTAAATAAGAAAATTTCAGGGGTTTGAATAATAAATAAAACAAACTCATTCATTGAAGAACATTACCTCTTTAATGGGTATCTCTTTTTGAATTGCACAAAATGAATCATTTTGTTTGATTTATTACAAAAGGAAGACATATAGGATGAAGGGAATTAATTCAGGAGGCAGTTTGGGGAGTTTTTTCCAAGAAAATTGCTTTATAAGTGTAAATAAAAGAGAAGGAGAGGTGACTTTTTATAAGAGAGGGGAGGGGTACTCTTGGAATCTCCAAAAATAATAAATTTATATAAATTATTTTTTATTTAAAAATGACTCCAAAGTATATTTTTTCAGAAATAATAAAAATATAGGTCAAAATAATATAAAAACAATAAACATGTTTGGATTTAATTTTAATCCTTATCATTTTTTATTTACCCTTAATTAATATATTTAATTTTAAATGTGGTAATAAAATTTTAAATATTAAGAGGTTATAATTTATTAATTATATGGTGTAAATTGTCCACAAATTTATTCTTTATGAATTTATAGACCTTGTATTAATCACAATGTATTTTTAATGATTTTTATGACTTTTAAATAATTTAATGAATTATTATTTTTATAAAATATCAACTGTGTAAATTTAGACACTATTCATTACTTTGATTTTAAATAATATACATAAAGAAATATAACATTGAAAAAAAGAATTTAATACACTCCTAAAATGATATATTAACCTATAAAATTCATGGATAACCATAATTAATTGAAATTATATTTATTTTAATATTTTTGATATAATTTATTTTATATTTTTATTAGTAAAAGAATAACTTCATCACTTTTGTGTCAGCATTTATGGTCATTATTTAATAACTAAAAATTATAAATAAATAAAAATGATGTATGTAATTCATTTAGATTTAAATATACTATTTATGATCTATGTTATCTCTTATTTATCCCTATATTAAAATTATTATACTTATAAGAAATGAGAGTGTGACATTTTTTCACATTCTTTGATTTTAATAATATATATTCCATTTTCATGGACACATGACCATTAAATTATTCAATTTATTACCATAGGTGATAAGGGTCTAATTTTAATAATCCAATAGGTTTTTAGAAGGTGTTATGGTAATTTTATATTAATTATAATATTATTTTTTACCATTAATTACTTGATATCCCTTTAACTGATGTAAATTAAACTTTTACTAATGTTACTATTCATAATATTTAAAAATTAAGTTGGTACCATTAGACTCTAAATATCATACTAATTATAACAATTTATTTTTATTTTTCCAAATTCTAATCAGAGAAGTGGCTAAATTATTTTAACACTAATCTCGTAGATGTGTTGAGAAGGTGCGTAAAAGTGAAATTCAAAAGTTCAATAAATATATATTTAATGAATTGTTTTACAATTACCAACATTTTATTATTGATCTATTGTGACTTTAAAAAATAAAATTAATGTAAAATAGATATTTAAATGAAAAGTTAGTTTTTTTAACAACAATGCAGTATTTTTCACTATTCATAAAAAGTAAAAATTCTCAAGAAAAATAAAAAAAATCAACAAAAGATAATTTGGATATTATAAATTAAAAAACAAATTCTATTTTGAAAAATAAAATTATGAAAAGTTAGTTTTAAAATTGATGCATTGTTAAATTGTGGAAAAATATCCCTTTAAAAGAATATAGTTTTTATACATCAAATAATATTTGTTCTTATATAATTTTCTTTGAATTAAAAAATATGAATGTTAAAATTATATAGAGTATACATAAATTTTATAATGTGGTTAATACTATTCATAATAACTATTTAAATGACTATTTTTGGAGATCATGGTGCACCCAAACTCGGTGTTTTGTAAAATGCATGCTATTTAATTATTTTAAAAGAATACGTATCGTGAAATATTTTCATGGTACATAATCTCCCAAATATTTTATCCATATATTAAAGTAAGAAAGGAACCACTCTGAGACCATTTTGTGACATCTCAGACCAGGATTCCACTCAGAGGTTCCCCAATCCCGGTTGGCCCCAAGTCCTCAATCACATCTCCCTGAACACTCATGGATTATAACTAGAGGGGAGTTCCTAGGGTGTGTCTTTGGGGTGACTATGACCTCATTACCATAGTGTATAAGGACAAATAAATGAAATAGATGAAGGGAAATAGCTGATGTAGTGGAAGTGGTGGAAATTTCACTACAGAAGAAGACAAGATTAATAATACAACAGATGTAACGGATATAAATATACAATGAATGATGATACATGTCATGTCTATAGAAATATAGAAAAAAAGTATAAACACAACAAACAATTCATTCTATACAAAAGTTGCAAAAAGGAATCCAAAACTATACCAGCATCCCATGCTCCAGCTCAGTCATCTGCTACAAGCTCCATCTCAAGAAGGTAATCAATCAAGTGTCCTAAGCGGTATGCTTACCTTTATCAAAATCTACATATATTTAATCTATCTAGGTACCAATGGAAGCCCAGATAAGGATATAGATAATTCAATAGGCCACCACCAATGGTGTCTATAACATCCTGTCCATATAATATAAACTGAGCATGTGTGTAAGAATACATATATAAAAGTAAAAATTAAAATAATGTAAATATCCAAGAACCTACATTAGACCTTGGCTAGTGTATTAATAGGTATCCAATTCATTAATCAATTATGATCCATTTTATATTAATAAGTCACATGATGCAATACCAACACTAAAATGATAATAGTGATGGATCCAAGATATAACAAGGCATCTTAATGCTATTTATAACGAAAATGTTCCAAGGTAATAACCAATGCAACCTTGATGTCAGGGGATATGAATTCAGTATTATATAAATCCTAGCTAAGGTTTAATAGTATAATCCAAGGAGATTCATCCATGGAATTCCAAAATATTTAATCTAACTGAGTATATGGAAAACATCCAAGGTAAAATGGGATAAGCAATGGCTAGGCCCATGCATGTAATCAATACACCTCATGTTTGTATAATTCATGATGGATCCAAGGAATGTATCCAAGGAATCCTATAAATGATATAGAAGGGATCCTATAGTTTCATACTGAGCATCCACTAATAGACAGGGATTGAGTTCCAAGGTGGGTCTCAACCAATGAAATTGACATCCTTGAATTAGAATGGAATCCATGAGTGATCAAGGAATTTCCTCAATAATACTAAGTCTAACTTGGTTTGTACCTTTCTTATAATGATTTTAAAATCCATATAAAATTAGGAACCTTTATTTTGATTCATTTAATTAATTAAACAATGTAATGATCATGTCAGTTAACTAGTTCATTTGGTTCAATCCTTGACTCTCATTAGTGTGACAATGCCAAGGGGAATGCAACCATTTAATTTATTTCATATAAGATAACTTGGTTCTCCCTTTTAACTTTAATAACAATAAAAGTATTGTATGAGGATGACCAACCATGTGCAATTCATTTATTATAATCTAGTCCAAGTGATATCAATACTACGCTTGGAAATTAAACCATTTAATCATTGATTTATCAAAATAAAACACTTACCTTTGGAAGTTCAAGTAAACGAAAACATGGTACTATCCATTTAAAAATTCAAAATTCATTTAATCAAGGGAGATTTATTTTTATAAAGTTCAATCTGAATCACACCTGAATAGTGGATGAGATAAAAATGACAAAACACTAAAAACCAAATTATAGAAAACACTCTACAAGGGGTACTCATTGTTGAGGTGACAACCTCTAAAAATGGATACCATTAATGACACGAGTCTTAAAAAATAGTTGTAATGACTATAAGCGAGACACATAAACTAAATAGATGGAACCCAGTGAAATCGACATTCACAAATGAAAATTTATAAAACAAAGAAACTTGTGGGATAAGCTATATACTACCTACCTCATACTCATATGACTCTCCTCATCCAGTTTCTGCCTCTAATTTAGTCTGGATTTGATAAGATCTAAAGAATAGTTCGATGACTTAAAAATATGGAATATGATCCTATATCTAAATAGAATAATTGATGGGCAGAATAATGGATAAAGATTAAAAATTAATGGAGTACTTAAAAATGCAGGTCCAATGAGATGAATGGTTCTTGATCAGACAATGGTTGGATGCTTGGGATTATAATCCACCAAATTAGGATTGAGAGATCAAAAGGAGAGAGAGGGAGAGGTTCTATCTTCAATAAAATAATCAAGGAAGAAGTGTTATTAAAATTAGATATCTAAATAGAAAAAATTTAAAATCACCCAAAATTAGCCTTCAGACGGCTTCCTGTAGAAAGTGGTCACCCACATGGTTAGACTGCACAATTAGGGAAACTGTTCACCAACCATGCAAAAGGGACATGAAATTTTTATGTACAATTTTTCATGGCCATGTGGCCTATGAAACACAGTTAGGGAAAATTTTTCACCCTATACTAGCCCACTATCCATCACCGCATGGTTAGGAGAGACCATGCAGCCGGGATCGCACCGTTTTTACTAATCTGGTGGCCAATGTATTTCCTCCTCCGATCAGGCATCTAAGATCCAAAAAAGTTTTTAAAACCTTCAAAACCTTCTTTGTCTCATTAGGAATCCATATTAGGTCAAAAATAAAAATTTATACAAAATTAAAGGGATCAATACCAAAGTGAAAAATTGGGTTCTTTCACAGAGCTTGTAGATCATAAGATCCTTAATGGGATGAAAAGTCAATACTTATGTCACTAGTTATCATCATAAAAAAAATGGTTGACATAGGTTATTCAGTACGCATAAATCATCACATGGTTATGTAATGCATTAATCTTTAAAACCACATCAAAAGTTCAATGCAATCAATTTCTTAAATGGGTTTTCTTATGAACCTAAAAATATTCAAATCCAAATTTTTTTAATGAAGGTTAGAAAATTTCCGAAATCAACTTATCCTTAATCCCTAAAACAACATGATATTGATCTTAATTTTTACACACCAAAAATTTGAATACCATTAACATGTAATATCTTGATACACAGTAATAACATGAATTACCACAAAACCATAGTGAAGACCTGAATAATTAAAAAACTTAATTATCTACTTATACGATAAATAAAAAAATGTATCAATCCATAAAACACCTTGTTGTCATATTACTAATCAGTTCCAATTTCATTAATACCATCACTTTTATTTTATCATAATCATCCATCTCTTTAGTTCATTGTTATCCCCTAATTATATACATATTAAGGTTTATCATTCCCTTAATCATGTGTTCTCAAAAAATATTAGCTTACCATTAAATAACATTTCCATTCCATAAACATCACTCAGCATATCCTTTTAAATCCTTAGAGAAAATATTATTCTGAAAAATACTTATATATTTCACAATAAAATAATTCTAGTACATAATCACTTTATTCATACAACTTCCTTCTCAATAAATAATCTATGATTTAACATCTTATTCCTTAAAAGTTCTTTCCTTTCACATGTCAT
Organism: Viscum album; assembly: GCA_963277665.1. NCBI lineage: Eukaryota > Viridiplantae > Streptophyta > Magnoliopsida > Santalales > Viscaceae > Viscum > Viscum album. The sequence goes on from OY728152.1 coordinate 1,873,893,055, forward strand.
TTGTAGTCTCAATATAACCATCACTCATACCACCTTACTGATTTTATTCATGAATTTTTCCCCAAGGACATCGATTTTAGTAATTCCCATACTTTCAACATTTTAAGACTTCATATATTGATAATACCTTATGGTGACCAATATTCTCATATATTTCATTAACCTAACTATTCATTTTCCTTTGAAATTAATTTCTTTGTGTCATTCATTCCAATAGGAAAATCATATTTCTATTCCTATAATAAATATAATTGGGTGTTTATTCCCACATTCTCTACTTGTAAGAAACATAATCTTCATTCCTTTTGGGTATCCACTACCCGAAATCGTAGCGAACTATTTCCTTCTCTTATTTTGTGAGTATAAGATGTTGTTAAGGTATACATTTTTAATCTTGTTTCATGAAAACTGGTTATGCATAATCACAACGTCCTTCTCTCCAATCATCATCCCATTTTACTTCTCGTAAAAAAAACTTCTATCACAGTCAACTTTAGCTCAGTTCTTTATGGTTCTCACCATTGAATAAATCCAAAAATAATTGTGTGAGAATATCTAATAAAATTGGGAAAACCACATAGTTATGAGGAATAGCTATAAAATTTCAATCTATGTAACCTTAGGTTAAACCCTAGGTTATACATTATTGTTACAAAAAAATATATCATTTTAACCTAGACACATCCTTAGGGTTCTTACTAAGGTTTTCTCATCATATTTTCCAAAGGTTAACTAAACCATTTCTCTAATACCAATTATAACGAAACACACTTTTAATACATAGGTATTACATCTAAATGGATGAATATTCATTATATAACATATAAAAAACGCAACAAAATCATATGGGTTTATTGTATTTTGAAACTTAGAAACAAAAACAATAGTTTCAAAAAACATCTACATTGTATCCCACTTATTCCTTCACAACTAGAACCCTTTTTGACATATTGGAATTAATACCATTATTCGCATCCTGGGGAAAATAAATAGAATAGAAGGGTGATATAAAATTTTTAGTAAGTGTAAACATGGGTTATATGAATCATAAAAAAACATTAGGGTATAAGTGTACGAACATAACATTAAAAAAATATACCATGCATATCAATGATCAAAATATTGAGTCACAGAATAAATCATAAAAATTCAACTGACATGAATAATAAAAGAATATCTTTTTCATAAAACCTGGAATTGCAGAAAAGGTAAAAACTCTTAGCATTGTTAACATGCATAAATATAGACAAGTTTGATCATTAAGATAATGAGATGAAACCAACCCCTCGCATAAACTAATGGACATTAAAATAGATCTATGGATAACATTGTGAACATGTAATAAGGTTCAATAATCACATTGCGAACAAGTATTTAGGTCCACTAAAAACATTGTGAGCATGTGATTGAGTTCACATATAAGATTGTGAACATGTTATAAAGTTCACGCATCACAATGTGATTAAGTAATCAGGTTCACACAAAACATTTATACTAATGAGTTATCCATCATTACCCATTGTGTTATAGGAAGATATGGTTACCACCCATCACATAATGAAAACCATACATACTTATTCCACAAGATCATAAATCCAAAAGAATTTAAATCATTCATTATATTAGAACCATTGAAACAAAATAGGTTTCATAAACAATTACCTTAATCTATAGAAAATAAATGGGTTTTATAAATATAAATACATCATAAACATAAACCTACAATAAAAAGAATAATTATATTTATGTTGAATAATATAACCATTAAAAAAATTAGTAACATCCAATAATGTTATCTTAGATGGAAAATAATATTGAGAGATTAGTTCAAATAATTCTTGATGAAAATATCATTTCAGTTTAAAAAAAACATTTTAAATAATAAAATATTTATAAAAACTTTTCCATTTAAAATAACACTGAAAAATTATAACGTGTCATTTTAAAGACTATTTTAAATATCTTTGATATTTTTTCATTTAAAATACTTAAAGGATCATTTAAAATCATTTATGAAAACATTTTTACATAGCATGGTTTTTGAATAAAACAAATTTATGATCAAAGAGAGAATAACATTAAATAAGACTTCTAATATCATGAAATAATGGAAATTCAAGATAAAAAATGTTAAAGGTAAGTATATAAAACTTGTAAAAGAATATAGGTTTATAACATAACATGTGACTTAAAGAAGGAAAATTCATACAAAATTACCTTACTGATGTGAAAAATATTGAACCCTACACCCCATAAAAGAGATATTATCAAATGGATATGTAAATACCCATAAATATAAGTATAAGGATCATGGATTACATTCATGGTACGTAAATACACTACTCATAAGAAATATGTGGTGATTAAAGCTTATATCTCATAGAAGAAAAAAGTGAGATGAGAAACCCTTACCTCACACTTCCCTTTAGTTTTTCATACATAAACCTATTATATAATGATTTATATAATATTTTCAATTAATTAAATAACCACATTTATATTTATAAAACCTTATATGATATTTTTATAATATCATACCATCCATTTATTAATAAAATTTCATGATTTTCCTTATTTCATGTGCTTTTGTTTCATGGTCTTCATGGTTGGGTCATTTTTGTATAATAATGGATTTTCTTGTCAAATGGAAATAAAAAACAGAAGTGAAATTAAAAGGTATTAATGAACTTTCATATGTTTAAATTTTCCCATATATCATTTTTATTTCTTAATAGAGGATGATTAATTTGATAAAATGTTAATGATAATTTTTTAGTTTATTTTGGTAGTTTTTCTTGAGACCAAAGACTAGTTTCATCTTATTTAATATTATGAGAATATAATAGTTCAAAAAAATGAAATAGGATATAATATACCTATTAAAATATTATTTTACCAGATTAATATTTTTTTGACCAATAATGAAGGTGGTAATGGAAAAAGAACAAAAACATTATTCACAGTGGCGATTAACCAACATAATTTGGACAATAATTTCATTTATTTGAATATGATGAGGTAATAAAAGGGATGGATATAAGACACTCTATTATAAAAATAAAATTATAGTATTTTCAGGATTCATTAATTATTATTTCATGATGGATGAATTAGGTGAGGGGAAAGTATAAAAATAAAATAAAATAAGAGATGTGTTTGGAGAAAATTACATCTTGAATATCACCTCCTTAAGAGACCCTAGAAGTCCAAGGAATTGGTCTTTTTGTGAGACCAGTAGAAAATGGATGTGGTGAGTGTGGGGAGGAGAGGTCTGTAGAGATATTTTAGGAGCATAATGTCCTGTGAGTTGAAATAGTATGGTGAAGGGTTGTATTTATACTCAAGGAGAGGTGGGTTTAGTGATTAAAATAGTGATTATTTTATATTAAAATCCAACCACATTGAGGAGAAATTAATTTCAATGAATCATATTGAAAATTAATTCTTTTTTTATGTTTAGGGTCTATAAATGTGTCTTACAACAATTAATTTTTTTTAATTTTCAGGAATGTTAAGCTTTAACATTTTAACTTTAACCCTTGTCATTATTTTACCTATAACGTGGAAAATAATTTTTTTACCATGGTAAATTTTATATAAAAAAAATTGAACTTAGATCTAATTTTTACCTTAATTTTCCAAATATTGAATATTTTTTACCAAATTAAATTCACATAATTGGGAAAATTATATTTAAAATTAATCATGTAGACAAATTAAAGAAGCATGTTTTTAATGTGAGAAGTTCAAAAGATTGAAATGATTTTATATAAAATTTCAATGTGAAAGTCATTCCAATGACCAAAATTAGTTTTATTGATTTTTAATGAAAATAAATATACTTTAAAATCAATTTTAAAAAAATTTATCTATTTAAAATATTTAGATTTAAAAATAGGTTTTCATTTAAAATGCCGTATTTTTCACCATTCATCAAAAAGTGAAACTTATTAAAGAAATACCAAAAATTAAACATAAGCTCATTTCTATATCATGAATTAAAAAAAATAAAGATTATGTTGTTAAATAAATCTCATAAAGTGGTCAAAATTTACTTTTAAAATAGGTTCTCCATCAAGAGGCGGTAAAATTGACTTTTAGAAAGAAAAAAATTATGTTTAAAAATGGATTTATTTTTATCTTTATCCTATCAAAATTGTTGGATGAATTTAAAAAAACCTATTTATCAAAAAAATAATAAATCTCATTTTTATCTTTCACAAACATAGTTTACTTTAATTTAATAATATAAATTTCCGTTGTAATCATGAAAATAGTTTTTTTATAAAAACACTTTCTTTATGTTAAATTGGATTTTATTTAATGTATAATTAATTGTACCTAACAAATTCATTTTATAAGCATGTAAAAACTATGTTTTCATAATTTAGCAAATTTCGTTGATTCATTTCATTTCAATGTTTTGATGATAAATTTCACAAAAATATTTTGGAGTTTGTTTAAGCGCAATGTTTTTTGTACTGAAATCCATCGAAGAGATTAAATTTATTATAAAAAGAGAAAAAGTGTAAAATATTGCAGTGTAATAGATTATATGAAAAATTATCAGTAAAAAACACTAATGGTAAAATAATTTCATCTTAGGTATATGATTCTTCTCTAATTCACATTGGTAGGAAAGTGACTCTTTAAAATATTTTCATTCTTCTACTTGTCGAATTTGATATCATCTAAGGAATTTTTGGAATTATATACATAAATATGACATCAATTTTATAGTATGGTAAGTCATGATTGATATTACAATCCAACCTATGATCATATATCAATTTAATGGTATGTATAAACTTCATATGAAGATCAAATCCATTGTATAGGACTTTATTCCCTTTCATATGGGGTGTCTATTTTAGATGGTTTGGGAGAAACTTAACATTAATAAAATCCCTATTGAGTGTGAATTTGTTGATGTATTTCTTGATAATCTACACAATATTCAACCAAAATTTGAAGTTGAGTTTTCAAAAGAACTCAGACCAGGTGGAACACCAATTTCAATGTCTCTCTATATAATTGAACCAATTGAGTTATAGAAATTAAAGAAGAATCTCCATAAAAAACTTGAAAAGGAATTTATTCAGCCAGGTGTGTCACATTATAGTGAGCCTGTTCTTTTTGTTAAAAGTAATGATGGGTTAATGAGACTCTTTATTGATTATTGTGAGCTGAATTAGATCATTATCAATAAAATGAATCATCTACCCCATATTGATGACATAGTCGATCAATTGTGTGGAGATCAATATTTTTCTAAGATTTACCCTCATTAATGAAATCATCAATTGAGGTTGGGCAAGAAGGATATTCCAAATAAATTATTCTATACCAGATATGGACACTGTGAATATATATTAATTCCATTTATTCTTACAATTTCTTCCACTATCTTCATGGATTTAATGAATAAATCCTTTGGAGATTAAATTTATCAGTTTTTTGTAGTCTTTATAGCTAATATTCTTATATATTAAAAAATAAATGAAGATCCTGAATATCACATGAGAATTATACTAATGTTACTAAATTATGAGAAACTATATGAAAAACTATAATATAAGATTTTTTTGAAAAAATTTTCATTTTGGTGTTATATAATCTCAACAGAGTGTATATTGGTAGATCCATCAAATACAAAGGCTATTGAATGTTATCCCATACCAACCAAGGGGATTGAGATCAATAGATTTTTGGGTTTTAGATAGATATCATTGATTATTTACGGAGAATTTATCAAAGATATCTAATCCAATGACCACGTTAACATGGAAGGGATCCAAGTTCCACCAGACTAAGGAATGCGAGGAAAATTTCTAGAATTAAAGATAATATTAGTATCCACACTTGTTCTTAAATTAGATTGTGGTGGATAATGGTTGGTAAAATATATTTATGCATCCATGTATGGACTGGGATGTATTATTATGGATAATGAAATGGTTATAGCTTCTACCTATCTAAAATTGAATGTACATGAGAAAAATTACGAAAGGCATGATTTGTAGTTAGCTGTGGTAATATTTTCTTGAAAGATATTAAGACCTTATCTTTATATTGAAAAGTGTTTTATATTTTACAATCACAGATGTTTAATGTGTATATTCACAAATAATGTATTTTATATGTGTTATATAATATGGTTAGAGATTATTAATGAATATGACTTCTCTATAAATTACTACTCTAGTAAAGTGATCAAGGTTGTTGATGCTTCGAGTCAAACTGATCCTGATTCTATATCCATGAAGTGGATAAAAAAATATCCTATATTTCTTTATTTTCAAAGTACTGATCTAGAAATCATGAAGGAGGGGGGTAAGTCTTATCTTTCTCAATAAAATATTCTACCATATATCAAAGTGATGATTAAAGAGGTATATAACCATGATTTAGAACTTTAATAGAATGTTATAATTGTTCTTGAGTTTAAACAAGATCATTATGTAATGATATGGTTTAGGAACTAAGTATAAATTCTACCCATACATGATTTGAAGAATGTGGTGTTATAGGAAGCTCATAGTTCATCATTATCTATTCATCTAGAATGTTTGATTAATTTTAGATATTTGAAACAGTATTTCTAGTGGGATGGATTGAATATAGTTATATACGAGTTTATAACTCGATTCTTGGAATTCCAAAAAGTTAAAGATGAGAGACAAAAGTGTAAGGTTATGTTACATCCATTACCTATACTGGATTGGAAATAGGAAAACATCACCTTGGATATTGTCATTAGACTCTAAAAAATGTCTTAATGGTATAATGATATATTGGTCATAGTAGATCTAGTTATAAAGTCATGAAAATTCACCACTATTATAGAATATTTTTATCTTGATAAGCTTCCCATGATATACATTAAGGAAGTGCTAAGGTTACATGGAGTTCCACATTCCACTATGGCTAATTGGGATACGAGGTTTACCTTAATGTCATATAAAAGTCACCAGAATACACCTGATAAAGTGTTGTGTTTTAGCGCCACATATCATCCTTGAAAATATAGTTAGTCTGAGAAAATAATTCAAACCATAGAATACATTTTGATTTCTTTATCTTTTAATTTCAAAGGTTTTTGGGATTAATTACTTTCCTCTAGATTATTTTTCATACACCAATAGATTTCACTCAATCATTAATATGGATCCTTATGAAACCCTCAAGGGAAATAAATGTTGAGATTTAATGTACTGGGATGAATTTTAGGAAAGAAAGATATTGGTACATGAGATAGATGATGAAATTGAATAGAAGGTTAGATTCATTCAACAACCCATAAGGAAGACACGAAGTCTATATAATAGATATACTGATAATCACGGACATGATCTTGATATTTTATTTGGTGAAAAGGTGTTTCTAAGAACATATTCTTGGAAAAAGGTTTTGAGAGTTGATAAGAAAGGGGAAATAATCACTAGGTATATTAGTACCCTTGAAAATTTTTATTGCATCCGTACTGTAGCGTATTTCATGGTGCTTCTATCAAACCACTATCAAGTCCACAATGTTTCCATGTCTGTCTCATGAGTAAGTACATACCAAAACTTTCACATGTATTGAACTCATATGTCATACCACTGGAGAAAGTTATTTCTTATTAATAACAACTAATGGATGTTTTAGATTATATAGAAAACATCTCAAAACAAGACCACTCACTAGGTTAGTGTTCTGTGGCGAAACTACCAGTTTGAAGATGCTAATTTGGAATTTGATGAAATGATGAGTTAGATGTATGCTAATTTGTTTGTATCATAGTGAGGAAATTAATGGGTGAAATTAATTTTACAGAGGGTATAATATAACAACCTATGTTTTAATGAATTCATATTTTTTTAATAAATTAAATTTCTTTGATAGCTTGTGTTACGTGCAACATCAATTTTTAATGAACGATGAAAAATTATTTATTTCATTATTTAAACAAGAAAATTTTTACCTAGACATAAAATAGACAGAGTAAATAGGAATAAAGTTTTTAAGTATTAAGTATAATATTTTGTATAAAGAAACCATATTGTTAAAAAATAAATTATTTTTTGTAATGTCTCTATATGTATCCAAAAAACTATTTTAGAAAAAAATAGTCTTTATTTATTTTTATGAATAATAATAAAATTAATTTTTACTAAACTGAGAAAAATTATTTGAAAAAAACCTTCATTTTCGATTTCATAATAATAAAATTATATTACGGTGATTTTTTAAAATTTAATTAAAAAATTAAAATTAATGATCAATAGTGAAAATAATAAATTTGAAGTGAAAATTCAAATTAAGTTTAAATTATTTTAAAATTTAAATTATATTTAAAATTATTTTTAAAGTAAAATTATTTAAATTTTATATTCATTAATACATTATAGGTCATTAAAATATTTTTCATATTGAATTTTATATAAAAATGGTGTAAACTTTTATTCATTTTTTCTTTGAAAATATGCATTCTCGTAATCTCTACTAGATTAATTTTAAATTAAATTTTAAATTAATTTTATTTGTAAAAAATTATTCCATATTTTTAATTAGAATAATTTATATTATCTAATATGGTCACCATAGTTTTTGACCAAAATAGTTAAAATAGTGAGAATTAAATATAGCAGTTAATACAAAAAATGTGTTTACCGGGGGTTAAACTAAAATGGAAGGAGTCAAAATCCCCTAAAAACAAGTCTAAAATATATTATCTCAAACTATTTATACCCTATAATTTATAATTCTAAATATAATCCATTTTACCCCTGTTTATTGTTAATAACATTGGTACTCCTTTTTCTTTTAAAAAATTACAGTTGTTCCACCCACCTCACTTATAAAAGGCCACCCACTCTCATTTATTAGTCACAGCTTCAAACCATTTTTTTGGACAATAAATAAATAAAATAACTTCATCAGTTATTTAATATAATCCCAGAAGAATTATTTACATAAAAAATCCATCCTATGAAGTCTTTTGGTGCAAACTGAAGGAAGTTATCCAAAGAAGAGGTAACATTTATCATCAAGCATTATTATTTCATTTCTTCCTCCAAATACTTATATTATTATTAAAAAATTATTATCTAATAAAATCAATAAATTTCATATACAAATTTTTTTATGGTTTGAGAATGACCTAAATCCATTTATACTTCCATCAGATGGGATATGAAAATAGCATTTATGGGTATGCCAGACTGCCAACTCACGAACGGCTGTAATTCATTTTTCTAAAACCACCTTTCAAGGATGGATATAATGATGGATTAAATGCTTATATATTATAATTATTATATTAATATACTTTTTTAATTATTATATAACATTTACATTCTTACTTTTTATTTGTTGGGAGCATGTTAATGCTGCTCGTGTGTATGGTGGACTACCACCTCGTAAAGTGACATGATTCATTCATTCTTTACATGGAATTTATTATGTATAGTGTTAATGAAAATATGTTATATATATTAAATTATTATTATTATATAATTTTAATATACTATTTTTCTTTCTTTCCTTCAATCTGTTGAGAAAATGGTAACATTGTTCATGTGTATGTACTACTTACTGTCTCAATGAACAATGCATTTCATTTTACATATCTTAAATTTATGGAATAATATAAATACAAATATACTAAATATATATGATATCTACATCATGGATAAAATTATTTATATCCTTTAACATAGGTTAATTTGATAGTGCCAAAAATATAACAAATCAAAACATACATGAAAAAAAGAACTTATTGGCCAAAAGGTGACTTTAAAATGGAGTTGTTAATAAATGAGTAATAAAAGGTCACAAGTAAATCATATATTGTATGATGTATATAATTATTTTTATTTAATATATTTATAATAAATTTATATTTATTATACATGTAGTCTAAAAATTTAATAAGGATGTCGAGACTTAAGGTAAGAGAAATTTGTCTTAATTTTCCTCCATTGAGAAATATGTTATGTTATAAACCTATATTCATTTAAGAGATGTATATATATATATATATATCCACTTTTAGAACTAATAAAATGAAATTATTTATCCTGATGATATTTTACATTTCAATTATTGATATTTCTTGATAGGTTTTTTGATTTAAAGTTACCAAAGTGGTAAATATTTTTTTATAATCTCATCATTTATCGAGATTGTTTATGATTATGTTCTCTGTGATAAAATATTATGATCCGTCTCACATTAAAAATTAATTTTATTCAAAACTATATAAGTAATTAGAATAGATTTTTCCCTTTATTTTATTCTATTTATGAACTCATGATTTATAAATAATGTTTTCAAGAAAAGTCTTTTGTGTTTCTCCCTTTGGTCGAAAACACCTTTCTTCTAAAATTATGTTTTTAAAAAATTGTATTCAGAAACGTTTTTAAAATAATTCAAATTATTTATTAAATTAATTTTTACCCGTATTTTAATTTTTTACAAATTTTCTGAATGGAATATTATCATATTTTTCCATAAAATTCCCATTATGATTTTACATAAATTGTGAAAGTAATCATTATTTTAACATGTTGGACATGATTAGAATTTCATTCCATCATGAAAATTATTTTATTTGTTGATTAAATTATATGATTTAATGAATATTTTCATTGGAATGGATTACCAAAATATTTTATGAATTTATAGTTTTTAAAAAATTTAATTTTAATGAAAATGTATCTTTCTCAAAAAAAATAAATGTGATTTATCTTTCCAAATAATTTTACATCTATGATCGAATCATTCAATGTATCTTATAATTTACAAGAGATATAGACCATGGATTCTGTGATTATTATTTCCTTGAATGGTTCATGATGAAAATATTTTTATAAAACTTGTTTATCATCCACAGGTGATACCATGATAAAATTCTTATAAAACCTACTTCTTTTTCCACAATTTAAGTTATGATGAAATTTTTATGAAACACGTATCTTTACAAAATGATTTTATATGATGAAATTTCTTTGAAATCCATTTAATTCATGTGTTATGATATGATTAATTTTATAATATCTTATGGCACACATACATATTATTTTCCCTATGTGATGGGTGGGACCAATATCTCACTCCAATGAATTTTGTAAATATTTATATCACATGAGATAGACATGAATTGAATGGAGAGTGAACCCTATTATGTAAGGGGATTTATCCATAATGATGGTCTTGGGAGTAAACCTTGACTACTATAACGGTTTGGGGAGTAAAAAAATTTACATATGATAGCCTTGGAAATGAACCTTCAATAATAGGGAAATGATTTTCTATTCTTATTTGTGTGGCATAATTCCATGTCTTATTCTAATTTTATAGTATCATATCCAATATTACTTTATTCAATTATGATTCATGTCTTATGAACTTCCCTAATTTATTCCAGGACTCATGTTTTTTATCTATGATATCTAGGGTGTCATTTGTAAATGCAATTGTCATCTTTTGATACCCTTATGATCATGATATATTGATATCTCCATTTTTTACACTTACTTATCAGATGACATCACCCTTTCTTATGTTTCCAATCCCCAGAATATGATTTAATGTATTATATATTATATATCTAATAAGTATACATGTTATTAAGAACATAGCAGGATACGATGTAGGTTAATTATAAACAAGTTGATTATGTGTATAAGATTCTAAAGGAACTAAACCTAAATGATTCTAGTTTAAAAAGTTATTTAAGGTAATTAGTATTCATATAATAAGATGTAATTATTATTTATAAAAATATTTTGTTCACCACATTCCCTACACCATTCTCAAGATATACCAATTCCCCACCCCGCACATAGAGAGATTATTTTACCCATCCTCAAATCTTAATGGATCTTTATAGAAAACTATTGACAGTAAAAAAATCATCCAAAATTACTCTATAGAGAAAAAACATCCAACAACAATATTATTACAATTATATTGAAGATATTTTGTGGTATATATAGAGATATAGTCAAATCAGATATTCTAAATGAACACCAAAATATGAAAAAAAATAACCCTCAACATATATGGAATGGTGGTGTAAAAAACATGAAGTCCTAAGATCATACAGGAGGTAAATCATGGAATCCATGTAAATTGAGGTATATGACTATGACGATAGAGAAATATAAAGATGTTAGGTCTTGAAAAGGATATAGGGAGATATCATTGAGTGAATGGGAGGGAGGTGAATCGAGAGTTGTGGCGAGCTTCGCTTTGGACCACTCATAAAAAGATATCCAAATAAAGGGAGGGAGTATTGTATATGGATAGATATTTGGGGGAGACCAGTATAAAAGAATATAGGTAGTATGAGGTGCGAATGTGTGGGGTGTCAGTGGTGATCAATTATAGGGACTGATACCGATTGTTATTTTTAAAAAAAATTAATATAATTAATCTTAGTACATGGGTTAGAAGGTTAAAAAAGTTTTATAAAAAATAATTATTGGAGGAGAAATATTTAAAAAATTAAAATGGAATGATTATACATGATGATGATAAATAGTAGTAATTTTTTCAATGACCTTTTTATTTATACTTTTATAGTAATAATAATGATATCTTTTTCATTGAATAGTGAAGAATAATTGAGATGTTATTAATTATTGTTAATTTATATTTGTAAATAATTTTTTAATGGTAAATATGTTGAAATATTTATTTAAAATGATAATATTATTGAATTTTCTAAAAATGTCAAATTAATTGATAGATATTGAGTGATTTATTTATGAATTTATTTTAGCCTAGTTTTTTTAAAGGATTCTTATGATCAAAAAACACATTTTTAATAGAGTGGAATAATATAAAAAATCACTTCCATGATATACATATTATTGAATCCAAAATAATGTTAAATAAAAAATTAATACCATTATGTGTATTTTTCACTAGTTTAGCCCCTTATATAGTCTTGCCTCATTATACTTGATGATGGTCCCTTAAAGGCAGCCAACATAATTCCTCCACCAAGGTTCATCCATAAGATAATGTGGATCAACCACTATATGTGAGGGGCTCTCCATTACTCCATGTCATACTAGTTTAACTAATTTAAAATATGAAAGAAGAATATATATTCGAGTATAGGTAAAATAAAAAAATATATTGGCTAAAATGAACATACCATATCTATGTTGCATTTTGGTCCTTACTTATCCTTATCTATCCTATATGCATTAAAACATATTGTACGATACAAGATAATTTCAAAATACGGATATAAAATTTATAAATCCTTATTCAAATCCATATATCCCATAATTACTATTTTATTTACCCAATACAGTTAATGATAACATTCAATTGATGGAATTTATATGTCATCATATAATGTTCAGTTTCACAAGAATGTTATAGCCTCACCAAATGAATCATAGTCTATAATTCATGGAAAAGGTATTGTATTATTATCACTAAAATATTACATATTATATTCAAAAAATAATTTATAAGATATGCCATAAAACCATGCATGTCATACCATATATGAAGTATATATTATATACTAATATATAGGGATTTAAGGAATATTCCCTTCAATTTCTCACTTTCACTAAAGCCCTGTAGAATTAATGCAATTTCACAGTCTATTTTATCATATATAATAACAAGTTAAAAAATATCCAAATATGTTTTTATAAAATTTCAAATATAGTTTCAGAATTTTTTCATAAAATATATCGCATACCTAATCTTAAGTAACACCTATCGAATAACCATCCTAAACACATTTTTAATTATTTAAAAAAAAATTTATAGTATCTATTTGAGTCTAACTAAATCATTATTTATTCAATAATAATGTCTGAAACCACAATAATTTATATTTTTTAAAAGAAATATAAATTATTAAATACATAAATGTTTTTAAGGAGTGGCCTATAATAATGAATTACTATTACTCATGCTTTAAAGGAATCTATAATGATCTCCAACACACACATGTATCTCAATATATTTTTCCACCAGTTGCATCATATTCTTGCCTAAATTTTTATATGATAATTTTTTCTAATAAATCGAGTAACCACATGACATATGGTACGCCAATCCCACATATCTGACTAACATAATCTAAATTATCTTTGTATGTATTGAGAAGATAAATGAATACATCACATTTCTTTCACCATTATAGATGTTCATCTCACATATCCCTCTCCCTAATATAAAACCAAATCATATGTTCTCAATATGTATGTACATACACCACCTCATTCTATCTCTATCTATGGACCATATGTAATTCTCAACATAAGAGAGGAAAAGCATCATCTTGGTTATGTTCTAACAAATATCATGATTATAAACATACCTAACCACCACTTGATAAGATAAATATAGAGGCCTATATTAGAATGGTATAAAAGAATGAAGGTTCTCATGCTAGGTGTCTATCCAAACTCAGTTACCTTTGACATAAAATATGAAACAAACACCCCTAGTGTAAAAAATATAAAGTGTGTTCCACTCCATGTGGTATATACTTAGTGGATCATCCAGTGTACAAACCAAATTTATTCCTCATGAACATATTTTATATCTTGATATAGGGATCCTACTTAAACTAACATGGACATTTCATTATAACAAATAATACTTAATAAGGAAAACTTGTTAGGGATAAGATAACATTTGAGAGTTTAATAATCATTTCACTTCATAATATATGATTACAGAAAATGTGAAAGTAAAATAATGTAGATATTTTCATTTATATATTATTATATGTTTTAAAATTTAAAAAATAAATTAAGGGTTCTTAAAAATCCATGTACAAGGGATTTTGTGACATATCATGTATGATAGACTACCAGACCGTCTTTCTGTTTACCAAACTTTCAGGGTTTTGTTACACTCATTACATATCTATGTCATTCATGCCTCATTACGATTTTACTATATGATAAAAAACACTTCAGTGAGTAACATTAATGAGGAAATAAAGATGAAATAACATTGATATATGGTAATCATATTCCTATTTTTTCAACCACTTTAATATATTAATCAAACTCATTAACATTAAGGCATAAAAATATACAATGGTACAATTTTTTTTCAACTATGATCTCTTTTTAGATTTATTAAAATGTTCATTCATGGAATATTTCTATAATTTTTTTCTTGAAATATTTTTTTTATAAAATGTAACTTTTCTCATTAATCATTTACTAACATACTCTAAACATTTTAGGATACTAAGGGTTATTCAATTTATTTTTTTGACAAGAGTGATCCTTTATTTTTTTATCATTGAACTTTAATAAGTCCATAAATACACCCAATTTCCTCCAATAAATTATATTTTCCTCATAATATAATTCTAATATACATAAACTATTTTTTCTTAGGATCTAAATTCAATTTAATTTTGTGGGAATTTTTAATAAATAAGCTATTGTATCTATATCTCATCTAGTTCTCTATATGTTTATAGATTTATTTTATTCAAATAAATATAATTCTTTAAAATATATCACATTTAGTGGGATTAGATCAATCATATTTTAAAAATCATTAGGATAAACCATTTTTATCTTTTATATTCCCTTAATGTATGTTGTATAACCAAATAAATCATAAACCATGAATATTTAACCAATCATTCCAAGTTGAAAACTATTTGCCAATAAACTTATCATCAAATTTAATGAGAGGAATAATATGAATATTCACATATTTTTATTGGATCTATATAATTTTGATATATTTTTCATTTACATCAATTTCATGAATCAAAAAAACTCTTCCTTAAGAATTGAATGAAAACTAAAATCTCCATCAATTTTTCCCCTTAATTTTGGAATCTTGTAGAATTAAATTATTTTTAATCTATAAAATTGGTATCTCATAAAAAATATACTCTTGAGGAACAAAATGTTTTTTTCACAATGGATGACCCCCTAAGTATATAACACAAAATGTGTTATACACTATGTTTTTGGTATATTAGGGGTTGAAGAATTATATCGGTACCTATTTTTTACCTATGGTTGGTGAGATACAAAACTTGGGAACATCATACTATGATACCATTGCTACATAAGCATTGAGAATTAGCTAATTAGTGGGTGGTTGGTAATGTTGTTGGTCATGTATTTAGTATGATATTATCCAATATGGGAGCTTACCTCTCTAATGATGAGTATGAAATCTAGGACCTCAATTTAGGATGACATAAGGAGTTTAAGGTCATAACAATGTCACACATATGACATGGTTATCTATATGAATTAGGGTCATGCGGTGTACTTTTCAATGAGGATGAATAAAATCTGATGTTTACATTGGCCTAGTAATTAAATACTCTGATAATTGAAAACACTTCGGTTGGATGTATGGGATTGAAATAATTTTTTCCTAGGTATTCTTGACGCCTCTATAAAGGGATCATATGAAAATTATAACTTTCATATAATGTAGCAGGTGGAAATAGGTTTATAAATACAAGTGTTTGATGAAGATCACATTAGATCCATTTATATATTGGGTAACATTGATGATTATTTAGAGTATATTGTAATATAATTTATGGATTTATGAATTAATTATTATAAAAATTATAAAAAGTTATGTTGGGTCACACATTATATACATGTGAATGAAGAACATGTATATGGAACTTTGTGAGCTGACCCAAAAGTTTTTCGAATGAAATTAAGATGAAGTTCATGATAATTTTTGAAAAGATGTTATATATGATGTAACTTATGGTGAAATTTTATTATATCTTTTCCAAATGAATTTTGGAAAATATCCAAATGGAGTTTTTTTTTGGTTACATGGGTTGGTACATATGATGTGAAACATGGTAAAAGTGAATTATATCAAAAATGATTTAGGTAAAGTGAATATTTATTAATTTATACACCATAACATTTGTAAATATTATGGTAGTATTGACCACATCATGTTCGATTACTGAGTATATCAAGTCATAGTGTGAGACACTTTGTTGTGGTGGTTGTATGTGGGATTATCCAATTATATATTAATCCTTTTTTTCTATCATCCTTTAAAAAAGATACCATAATAAAAAGTAATCATTATATGATAACTATAAAAGGGATTTTGTACTTAAATCATGTTCCATTAAAGGTTATATAATTTGATAGATGATTAGGAAAAAAATAACTATGTTTTTTAATGTTATGTTATGTTTATAAAATGATCCAAAAAATGATTGTGAACAATTTGAGGTTCTCGGGTCCCCATATATATGTCATCCTTATGATCATGTAAGGTATATTTGTATCTATCATAGAAAATACTGAATTTTATTATTCTATTAGCTCTAAATTCCATATAGTAATTAACCAAAGGTTTTAGTAGTTAATATTTAGAGAGAAGTCCTTCCTGATAATTGAGTGATTCCAATAATCCATGGATTCCCACAAAGGAATAAGTCTGTCTTATGCTTTTTAGTGGTCTCTGTCAAACTCCTATGAAAGGAATTAATATTTCGGATCAATTTGTGTAAGGTATATCATTATTATTATTATTATCATATATTCATTCCATAAAATATATAATTTTTGGGATTAATGGTTTTTTGAGGTTCAAAATTTTCTATGTTTTTATTGTTAGACTTACCTTTGAAACCCAATAAATACAACCACTGATTCACCAATATAATAATTCATATGACACAGCTGACATGAATATTTTACAAAAATTGACCATTAAAATACTACCCACTATAATAGATAATTTGATAAATCAATGTCATGATGGATTTTAAACTATTATATTAAGGAAAGAAGCATTAGGTGTTATTGGGGTATAAAGATTCATTTAAAGGTTCAACGAATAATAGGAAGAAAAAATCAAGTGGTGTGTTCTATCTTGGTGATAAGAATATTTTTTTAGTTAATAATAGAATATAATTATATTTTACTGATAGATACACAATATAATTATATTTCTTCTACTGGAAATTTTACATAGCTATTTTGGAAGATACAACTTTTTAAATATATTTAGAATGTTGTATTTTAATAAGCCAACCTGGGTTTCCCCTGTACTAGGTACCTTATTCAACTCACCACAAGGTCTAAAGGGATTATCCTTAAGGTATTAAAACTAGATCCATGGAATCAAAAGAAATATCTTGGTAATGATTTAGCCCTCAAATTAGAATAAATAAGTAATATAACTTTACCAAAAACCCCGCATGGTGTGTCCATCTAGTGGATGCCCATGTGTAGTTGAATGAACATATAAAAATAAATAAAAAAAATTAAAATTGGATATAATATAATAAAATACAAACCAAAATATACAACTTTATTATATAAATGAAATACAAAAAATTACATATAATGAGTATGAGAATACAATAAAAAATGAAACCAACCTAGTTGGATGATACAACACCCCATAAAAAACCATGCAAATAGCTATCAGCCACATCCCTATGGTCCAAAACCACTAATCACATCCATATTAATTTAGTAATTGACCAACCAAAAATAAATCTTGAAATAAAAAGAATTAGTGTAGATTTAGGTAAACTAAAATGATTTTTGTAAGATTCATATACCAAGTAGTGAATATAGAGTGTGAGAAAAATTGTTCCTTGTATGACCTAACCAAGGAGTCTATGAAGTTCCTTTAATTAAACAATTCATTTATGATTTTTTGAAATTAACTAAAAAATATCATTTTTCATTTTATAAATATGATAATGAAACCAGAAAACATCATATTTTTTATAAGGAATAAATTTTTTTCAATTTTAATAGAAAACCATCGAAAACACAATTTAGTGATAAGAAAATTTGAAAGCCTAAATATGGGTACATGATTTAATGAAAACAAGAATAAAACCAAATTATTCATTCCAAATTATTCACAAAATCCTAAATACAAAACAAATAATTTCACTTTTATTCAAACGAAGTTTCTCAAAAAAAATCAAAACCCATTATAAAATAGAACCAAATTATAAGACAAAATAAAAATATAATTCGAGAAGATTATACTATATAAATTATGATCAAGGAAATAAAAAATGACAATAGATACATAAAAATGTAAATAAAAGGAAATAAAAAAAGAGAGGAATACACTTCTGAGAACTACTGATCATGAAATGAGTGTCTTAGGTTAGGTACCATGGATTAAAAGAAACCAATAAACACATACACTCAAGAAGACTATTAAGTCAATCCTCATCTATCCCATTAGGAATTTGAAGCACCAAATTTCCCTATTTTATTAGAGTATATGGCCTAAGGTCCCAGATGCATAAATGTCTATGATAATGCATATCCTAAAGGAAAAAAGAACTGAAGGCTGGTTAGATGGATTTTCCATAAATTAGTCTTCAAATTCATTCTTTATCACTAGTCTTACAACTTATCTCCCCTATCTATAGTCATAACATGGTGTTACCAAATGTTGGAGCATTCTAGCCTCTTATGCATCGTGGTAAGGAAACCATTTATCCCACATTGAATATCCATTCCAAATGAGTGTTAGATGATATGTGTTAATACATTGATATCTCTTTCAAGCTACCCACTCGATGATACCTATATAGAACCTTGCTACATTGTCTTCCTATTACGTTTCACCTTATGACTAGTCCCACAACATTAACATTCATGTGGTACAGAAACCATCTATCCCATATCAAAATTCCATGGGAATATATGGTTGGTTGAAAGGAACTTGCAGGCCAATCCCTCTTTTGTGATCACTTATGCTTCAGTTCATGTGTATCACCATACTGCATTACTTTCCAATATAAAGTACTTTTTTTCACTTCAAAGACAAAAAATGGAAATTCCTGATAAAGGCTTTGATAAGGATGGCACAATAATGTACTATTTAATGCTATCTATATGTTGTTTATTGTTATTTAGTTGAATTATTTATGTTCAGTAGTGATGAATTGCATTCTCTTATGGGTGAAAGCCTTTTTATTGATGTACATATGAGAAAAATTTAGTATTAACTGATAGAAAATAATGTTATGAAATTTATCACTGTTAGATATTTAAGAATGTAATCATCACTCCAAGGAAATTTTTTTATTTATAATTTTCATTTTAGTCCAAATTATTTTTTATATACTAATAAATAAGAAAACATGCCCGCATTTTCTTCAAGAATTGGGAAAATAATTTTTTATTCATCTGTGATATGTAGGAATCAACCACATTTCAGTATAAAAAATGATGAGGTTGTAATGGATCAATGTTTTTATTTTCATAATAGAAGTGTCATTTTGGACTAAATAATTTATCACATACCCAAGACCAAGAAAATTTAATTATATTTCCTTGTTACATTAGGATAATGATGTATTATTCATTTTTAACATGTAGGAATGGAACTCACATCAATCAGACCCTCGGTGTGGTCTGTATGACGTAAGGTTCATGTTATAATTTTAAACTATTATTTTAGTAAGAATCATGGGTCACACACTCAAAACTAAGGAAACAATCTCATACTATATTTATATTTTTGGAATTTTGTTTTGATTAATTGGTGATTCATATGAATGAACCGCATGTCAACCTGACACATGGTGTGATCGATATCAAGAGACACACATCAAATCCTAGAATCACCCAAATTCCATCATCACCCAAAAGGAAAAAACCAATACAACACCCATCCAATAGACCAAATCATAATTTTATAATAAAATATAATTCAAGAGAAATATATTTCCCAATAAACTGAAACCATCAACATAATCTGATCAACCTTCGATTGTAAGGGAAGTAAAACAACCTAAAAATATGTCTCTTAATGAACCAATGTGCTATCTCAACACTATTATCAATACCCAAAGAAGGTAAGCAAGGAATTCAATACTTGTACACTATTTCATAATGAACTAAAAAAATTTATAACCAGATCTATCAAGTGTTCGATTTCCATCATCCTAGTTACGAAAACAAAGACCCAAGGATTCCCACATTCACCCAACCACGAATCCAATCACACCTATCCAGTGTCACTAATACACAATCAAATAAAATATAACCTAAAAAATGAATAATTCATAAAATATATATTCCTTATCATCAACAAAAGATTAACCTATGAAATCTCCAGTACCCATGAATAATATCCCAAAATCCAAACTGACTTGACATCCATGCAAAATAAATCCATAAATAACCAATCATCCTATAACAAAAATCATACCCATGACTTACCCTAATAGTTTATCTTTCACCAGCAATTCCCTTTCGAACATCACATAAAATGCTACCCCACCAAAATAAAATAAAACTAAGATGAGTTATATTGAAA
Source organism: Viscum album (assembly GCA_963277665.1). Lineage (NCBI taxonomy): Eukaryota > Viridiplantae > Streptophyta > Magnoliopsida > Santalales > Viscaceae > Viscum > Viscum album. The sequence goes on from OY728152.1 coordinate 1,873,914,364, forward strand.
AAAAATACTCTAAATGATTTAACATACTTGGAATCATAAATGACTAGACTGAGAGAAAAAACCCTAGATACCAGAAATGATAGACACACTCTGTGATAATTTTCTGACGTTGATAAAGCCTCTTGAACATAAGATATTTCCCAACCTTCATTTCCAAGGGAGTTCCAAGAAAATTAGGAACTCCCTCAATCATTTCTAATGACTCCACCACTTTATCTAACCTTATATCACCACAGAATCAAGGGGGATGTTAATTAATAAAATACAATATAAGGTATAAGATAAAAGAAAATTATTTCCTGAAATTATCCAGACACCCTAGTCCCATGATTCCCAAACCGATCCTAACATATCCTAAAGGGCGTTCCTAAGACCCATGAGTCAGAGACTAGTACCTGACATCATACAATATGAAAGTTAGAACAAATTTTCACCAAACATAATTAAATCAAGGAAAATAAGTTAGTATACATACAAGAAGAACATCATAGGGAGAAGTGTACTATAAGACAGATAGGTATGAAAAATACAAAGTAAAACTCAATGTACCAGAATGACATGATAAAAACCCCAATTCTCAATATACACAACTATCTAAGCCCAAGGTTCAATAGCTCACACCACCTATAAGTAGAACCTTACCCTTGCTTTAACTTGGGAGAAGATAATCTACAAACACTAAAAGGAAAATGTAGGGTGTGAGATAAAATCCTAGAAGGATCTCACCAAGGATTCCATAAAAAGATTAAAATATTTAATTAACGAAATAAAAATTTCAATTATAAATAAGTTGGAATGGAATTTTAAAAAAATATTTTGAAAAAATCAGGCTTTACATTTAAAATGATAGAAATAATTTAAAAAAATTTCTTAATAAATTTTTTATATATATTAATTTATATAAATTTAGAAGGAATGATAAATAGTTCACAAACAATGGATTTTTTTTTCAAATATAAACAATGAGAAACAAGGTGATGCACCAAATAGTATGACTATTCCATGATATGGGAATCCTCACACTCAAATGTTTTTCACAAAAATATTTATACACATTTTCTCCTAACATTGGACAAGGAGGAACCCATCACCATCCCATAATAGATCTTACCTGATTCATATGTATTGTTAGTGTTGTAAATGATTGTGTTATCCCAAATAAGGAAGAAACTAACAGGACTTGAATGTCCTCAAATAAAAATCAATTATGTTCAATTTTTTTAAAGCTACTTAAAATTAAATTCATCCCATTATTCAAATTAAAATATGCCAATTTTCCTTTAAACCCCAAAATATGTTTTTAATTAAATCATGATATTTTTAAGATAAAACCAATGGGTTTCTATGAAAATAATTTCACACAATTGTTTTATCAAATAATGATTTTAAATCAATTTCATAAAATCAATTTCACAATTCAAAACCCACAATTCAATTGGAAAACTTTCCATCAACTTTAACAACACACCCCAATAAAATGGAATTGGGTTTTCTCCAAATTTCATGCCAAATAATATCCAAATACCTAATTCACTAGAATTGAGTTTTTAATATACAAATTGAAATAAATATAATTGAAATAAATAAATTGTGTTTAAATAAAATAATGGATTTTAAATCAATAAATTTAGGGTTAATTAAAATTATCCATCATAATGGAAACACCTACCTTGGGATCATAGGATAATGAAACACCATGACATAATCAAAAAGATACAATAAAGAATTTCATAAACGAATATATGAGAATCTAACCAAGATTTTAAATCTAAAATAGTGGATATTATATCCACTAATATCATAAAGATCTACAAAAACCTAGGAATGAAAGAGGATATAATGAGAGAAAGTGAACGAGAAGATAAAACCTACCAGTTATAGGTTAACCATCATTTGAAATGCATCGATCCTATTTTAAAAGGGTGAATAGGGGAAAAGTCACCACTTGGGAGACTAAAAGGAAGAAGAAAATGTAAGATGTCAAGTTAGGTATATCAGGCCCCTAAAAAGAGGCTTCCATGATTTTAAAATTAGGTTTTTAGATTAATTAAATCCCATTCATTATTTCCTAGGTTGGGCTTCACGATTAGAGAAACTGTGCACCCCTTTTAATTAGGTTGCACAGTTTCTCCTATGTGGACACAAAATTTGTCAAACTATTTGGAAACAATGAAAACCCTCACTATCTTTTTCTTCACGGTTTTCACTAGTAGGGTGCATGGGTTGGGAAAACCGTGCACCTACCATTTGTAGCCTAGAAATATTCAAAATTTCCAATAAAATTACCTTAAATAGCCCTAAAAAAACCCAACCAAAATATGATCAAAATTGGAGTTTTGGAATATGTGAAAACATGAATAGGATGTTACAACCTTCCCACCATATAACCTTTTTGTCCCTAGAAATCCTAATAAAAAACATCCAAGTCAAAAAAGATGAGGCCAGTCCTCTCTCATCAGTGTCTCCCTCTCCCACATCTCATGAGAATCAGAACAGTGATCCCATAGAACTTGAACAAAAGGTATCATACACCAACAATATACCATTGTTTTAGAATAAATGTTCTTGACTGAATTTTCATTCATATATAAACAAGGAACGACCTAAGATAACCCCAGCTCAACACATGAGATTGATCAGTTATATAATTTTTTATTTGTGATACATGGAACAAGTTATGTATTGATGTTAGCTGTGGTGTATGTTATAAATGGTAAGATACGTTAACCTCCTCCTCAATAACCTCATAATGTCCTGAAAAATAAGGAGGAAGTTTCCTTTACTCCTCAGACATCGATAAACAAAATGGGATGAAACTTTCAAGAATACCTAGTCACCAACTGATAATTCCAACAGTCTGTTGTGAAAATTAGCATAAGATTTATAATAGATCTATGACATCAATATTATATGAGGAATAAAATAAATATCAACTGTTGTCTCTTGATCCAAGATCGATCTAACTAGGGAACTTTCACTGATCTATGACCAACACAATAGATATATAAATTTTTGACCATATAAGGAATAAAAATGAGAAATTCTAATCAAGGACTTGGAAATTTTTTTATAAGAAAACTCAACCATCCCTATATGGTCTTCCCATGCTCTGCCAATGATGGTAATACATAAATGGAGCATATCCTAAAGAATCTATATATCTCTTTCTGTCTAGCTATCAGACTATGGATGGTATGTCATACTCAAATGAACCTGAGACACCAGTACCTCCCGAAGGCCTCTAAAAAAATGATAAGTGAACCAAGGACCACTATTAGAGACTATTACAGATGGAACTCCATGTAATAAAACAATCTCATTAACAGATATATTTCCCAACCCCTCAACACTGGTTATATCATTAATGGGTATAAAGTGAACCGATTTTTTCAGCTGATTAATAAAAACCCATATCACATTCTTCTTTCATTGCATTCATGGAAACCAAACCAAAAAGTATATAGATATCTCATTGGACTTCCATACAAGATTTGGAAGTTGGCCAAGAAAACCTGATGTTTTTTTATGCTTGTCCTTGACCTGCTGACTTGTATAACAACAATAGAAAAATTTAGCAATGCATCACTTTATACTTGGCCACCAAAATCTATACCAAATTTCATGAACCATATTCATGTTTCACGGGTTCATAGCCCATTGGTAATTATGTAAATTACACATCAAAATTTTCCATACCTCTAAAGGGATAAAAATGTGATTACAATAACATAGAATATTCTCCATGCAGAACGACTAGTCAGCAATGGTATCCCCACTATAAAGAGATCCTATAATGCTACATAACTCATAATAAAGATGAGGATCCTAAATAATCATTTTTATAAGAGTGAACTTCAACTACACACTAGCTGAGGAAACCTCTACCCTAATTCCCTAACTCCAATATAAAACTGTGAAAAGAGATCCATCAAGTTCCACTCTTCCGATGATTCTTTTACGTCTAGGGTTATAATTTTATCGTTCAAAGGATCTACAATGAAATTCCCTTTCTTTGGGGTATAGTTGGTGTCACATTTTAATGATTACAGGTATTACACCCATTTTATCATGTAGAGAATTAAATCATCTTTATAGATGATATAACTCAAGATCTTGTGGTCATAACATGTGGTAAAACATTATCAAGAAAGGTATTGCCACAAAATCATAATCATGTTCATCATAACTGCATGTTCATGGTCATGGGTAAGCTAATTCTTCTCATGTGGTCTAAGATAATGAGAGCCATAATCAATGACATGAACACCTTGCATGAGAATCCAGCCCAAACCTGAACATGATGCATCACAGAAGACCACATTGCCCTACCAAGCCTTTGAGATAGTCAACACTAGTACAGTAGTCAAGAGACATTTCATCTCAAAAAAATAATTTTAACATTTTTTTAACCCAATCAAACGTTACACACTTCTAAGATCGAGAAATCACCTAAGAATACAAATTTGATAATCCCTTAACGAACCAACGATAATATCCATCAAAACCAAATATGATTCTAATCTCAAAATCATTTAATGGTTGTTCAATGTCATAACTACTTTTAAATTTTTAGGATCAACTAAAATACCATGTTACAACACCACATGTCCAAATTACTTCACTTCCCAAATCTAGAAATAAAAATTTTAAATATTGGAATAAAGTCATTGATTACTCAATAATTCTAAAAATTCTCTCATATAATGCACATGATCTCCTTGGACTTAGAGTAATGAAGGATGCCATACGCAAAGAGTACCAAAAATACGTCATGTTATTCATGGAAAATCCTATTTATCGTATCAATAATGACTATAGAAGCATTGGTAAGACCAAATGGCACGAAAAGGAACTTATAATGGTCATACCCATTCTAAAAGGTAGTTTTATGATTTTCAGATTCATTTATCCCAAAGTAATGGTAACTTGATTGATGTTAAATCTCAAAGAACCACTTTTCCCCTTTAAAATAATAAAAAAAATCATCAATCCATGGAAATAGATATTTTCTTCTCTACTGTAACACGATTTAGTTTTTGGTGATCAACACAAAGTCAAAGTGACCCATCAATATTCTTAAAAAAGCGAAACAATGACCACCAAGGAGACACACTCGAGCATACAAATGATTTCTATACAAGATCATCAAACTGAGAATTCAACTCTTTCATTTTATTCGTTATCATTCAGTTAGAATGTATATACACTCATTGAGTACTTGGTACTATGTTTCTAGAGATCTATAAATCCCTTACCTACACCAAATTAGATAATTCATAAGAAAAAACATTCATAATCTTGATAAAAAATGGTGGGTGATCACCGCTCAAATATTATTGTTCTAGGTCAAAATCAAAGACTAATATTACTTTCCAAAACTTTGGATAAGAAGGTCTGTATCTACTTGACCTCAGTCCCCATTCTATATAAAAGATCTGACACATCCCATTGGGTGTTGTAAGGGAGACTCGTCAAAGATAAAAATCAATAATGGATTTATTAGTAATAATCCAATCCCTCATAAATATGAAATCAAGACGTTTCATGTCAAGAACTAGAAATTCATATACAAGATCAACATATTTCAAAGAGAAAACATACGCGGGACTGTGGAGACACTACTCTCTCTTCGTTCCAAGTGGTGTAGTAATTTCCCTCACATAAGATAAAATCATCATAGGAAGATTAACCAGATTAATAATACTAGTTTAAATAAATGAATGAGATGCACCAGTATCAAATAAAGTAGTTAGTAATGATGAATATAGAGTGATGGTACCTATCACAGCCACTAGACCCATATCTACTTCCTCTAGAGACTCTTCTACATGATAAAGAATCTTCGTTCAAGATACCTATGGGTGGAACCAATTTATTCATAAATCATCTGATTTTAATGTAGTTTTAATAGGCACTGATGATCTTGTGCTACTATTTGGAGTAAAAAATACATGTAAGAACTTCTAAAACTGACCTGACCATCCATAGAAGCCACATATGATGGGTTACTTAGTGAAAACACGCTTAGAATTCCCAGACATTCCTTAAGGGTAGAAAATCAATGGGCTTCTTACAGGCACCGTAGGAGGTATATAAACACCATGAGAATCATCATTATTTCTATTCCCTTTATTGGAATTTACACTATCACTAGGAGAAAAAGAAATTCCCATCAAGACTGACTTGCCAGACATGTCCATCCGGAACATCAATGCTCTATCCAAGACTTCCACATAAGAAGATTACTTTAGTAAGAAAACCTAATAATGAATATTATGTCGAAGCCCCAACTCAAATCATCGAGTTTTTATCTTCTCATTTGATATTATTTCAGGTGAAAACTACACTAGCTCAAAAAAATGGTTTGCATACTAGGCCACAATCTTCTCATCCTCCTTGATATTGAAAACTCAATATCCTTGTCCAACACCATCGATTCTGGATAGAACATGTTGGTGAAAAAAATCCTTAAATTATTTAAAGTCTAATCCCCTTTTCTTATTCAAATAGATATGCTTGACATTTTAAAATCATATTTATAAAAAATATGATTTACATTTGAAATTATGAAAATACTTTAAAAAAATGGTTAAAGAAATTTTTTATATAAAACAATATATATATATTTGTAAATAATGGTAAACATTTCGTAAACACCAGAATATATATTTCAAATAAAAACAATGAGAAACATGGTCATCTACCAAAAGTAATGATAGTTCCAGGATATGGGACACCCTCACACAAAAATATTTTCCATGGAAATATGTGTACACACATCCTCCTAACACTATAAAAAGAGGAACCCATCACTATCCCATTTTTGAAGTGACCTGATGCATATATATTTTTACTATTATAAATAATTGAGTTTTGTCCCTAATAACTCACTAAATAGCTAGTCTTTCCTGTTGTCTAATAAAAATTGTTGATTTGAAATGTATATTAAAACAATTTAAAATAAAATTTATTCCATTCTTGAATTTTTGATATGATCATTTTCCCTTTAAAAACAAAAACACATTTTTAATCAAATAATGATTTTTTCAAAATAGAGCCAATAATTTTCTATGAAAACCACTTCAGTAGTTTTTTCTCAAATTCCAATTTGAAATCAATTTCATCAAATCAATTTCACAACTCAAATTCCATAATTAAATCCAAAAATTTAATGTAAAATAATTCTATGTAATTTCAAAAAACACAACAGTTAAATAGAATTGGGGGGGGGGGTTCCCCAATTTCATGGAAAATCAAATTCAAATCCCCAATTCACTGGAATTAGGTTTTTACAAAACTAATTAAAATCAATTTAAATGAAATATTGAAATTTATTTTAAATAAAACAACTGAATTTAAATTTAATAATTGAATTTAAATCAAAAAGTTGAATTTAAATCAATCCATTTAGGGTTAATCACAATTTTCCAACACAATATAACTACCTATATAGGGATCATGGGACCACAAAACCCCAAGTTCTAATCGAGAAACTCAAATGAAGAAAATTGGTTTTCTATATCCAAGAATCAACAATAGATTCATGATCTAAAAAAAATATTTTAGTTCCTACAACAACATAGATATCTATAAAACCCTATGGTGTAAAGAGGAGAGACTGGGAGAAAGAAAACACGAAGTGGAAACCCATAGGTTAGTGATTGAATGTCACTCACCAAGATTTGATTTTCTTCTATAAAGATATTGAGGGGATAAAATTACCTTTTGGGAGACTACAAAAAAGAAGATAATATAGGAGGTATATTTAGGTCTATAGAGAAGATAAAAATAGGGTTTCTGGATTTTTAAAATTATATTTTTTGATTAATTAAATCTCGTAAACTCTTTCTTGGGAAAGGCCACATTGTTTGACAAACCGTGTACCCTAACCATGTGCCCATTTAAATGGGCTTTTATGGTTTCTCCAAGGTGGGTTTATGGGTTTTCAAATCATGCACCAATCGTGTGATCCCTCAGTATCTAGGTTTCTACAGTTTTCACTAGTAGGGTGTATGATTTCTGAAAACTGTGAGCCAATAGTGAACATCCCTGAAAAATTCAAAATTTTCAAAATTTCCACACAAGAAAACCCTATATATAACCCAACCATAGTATGATCAAAAGAGGGGTTTAGGAATACCATAAAATATTAATAGTATGTTAAAAATAATAACTATTCCACTCAATTTAGTGTATGGGCAGAGTCTGGGACTGGAAGTAACATCCTATAATCGACAAGAAGACTCAGCTTCAGAGTCATCCAGAAAATAGGGCTTATACGTCTTTCTCAAGATCTATAGGATTCATACCAAGTAACACACTACATAAAGAAAATCAATTCATGCCTCATATAATACAAAAAAATAGTTCCACAAAAACCAAGAGACAATTCAATGATTTTAATTATTCTAAGAAAAAAACCATACACAAACAATACAAAACTACTTTTATCCAAACAACCTACTCCCAAAACAATGTTTTTAAACCCAGTCTACCAAGGTATATATTTAAAAAACAGACCAGAACTTCTAAAAATATCCCTCTCTTAGTAATACACATTTTTTATTTTCACAACAAAATCATGTCATTTTACAATTTTTGGACACACTAAAACCATTTCATAATACTATAAATTCATTTGAGAGTCCTCTTGAAAAGACCCAAAATTAATCGTAACAATAAATATTTTTTAATAATTTCCTCAAATAATCAATACTCAAGTAAAGTATACAAAACTACCTTTATTTTTAATGAATACAATTGAAAAACAATTTGTCTCCTTTATAACACCATGATTCATTTTAAAAACAAAATTAAACTATTTCTGACAACACTATCTTTTAAATTCATTTCTAAGAAAAATGGGATTATTTTAACACATAATCTCAAAATGCCAATTTATATTTCAATGGTTATACAAAATTATAAAATTAAATTTGACACTTTACAATGTACCCCCTAAAAATCATAAAAATCCATTTAAAACAACTCATTGAAACAGACATTGAAATCAAACATTTCATGTAATTATTCAACTTCAACACCAAAAAAACATTAAATAATTAAAAATAATAAAACCTAACACAACACATCAAAAAAAATTAATCCAATATCATTGAAACATCATTTAAACCCTTTTTAATTCCTTATAATGCATGTAAAAACCACATCATGAGTAATTTGAAATCATGTGGGACCCAAAACAACTGATCTTGGGTTACATTTTGTTGTACACAGCATGGTCTCATGAATTGTCATGTTTTTCACCAGCTATATGAAAAACTCTAGTAAGTCCTCTAAAATATCTACATGAGATCCATATGGGTTGGTAGAAAATGGGATATAACCATGAAGCTCTATTTCATAATATATTTTTCACCATAGAAGCTAAGAAATTTCTAAATCACTTGATTGAACTCAAGGGAATCCAAAAAACAATCAAAACATAAAAACAAAATCCAATTCAAGGAATAAAATCCATCTTCTAATGGTATCTCAAGGCTCAAAAAAATAAAGTGTTTCTAGAATCTTCCATGAATTTACCTGCCTTTTTGTGATGAGGACCCAAACATTCATGCTACCCAGATGTATAAAAATAATAATATGGTGATTCGTTACTATTTTTTTTTTGAAACCATCTAGGGTACCACCCTAAAATGGGTACCACATCTAGATCACCATAAAGACTTATGGGCATTCCTGACCCCCAAAAGTACGAACTCATGGTAGGGAATCAAAAAATTTAAATATGGAATGAGTTATCAGTCAAATATGAGTAAATAAGCTACATAAAATTTCTTAAAATCATCCATGGATTGTCCATACACTAAATAAAAATGCGTTGTCAAATAAAATGGTATCAATGAATTAATAATCAAAAAAATTCATAATAAAATAAATAACCAACCAAAATATAAAATATAACAACCTAAATAAAATACAATAGATTAATATACATTTATTACTAAAATAAAATTGAAAATTTAATAGGGTGAATAGGTCGATTCCACTTGCCAAAAATATAAACCAACTCAACCACTACCAATCGCCTCTTCATGGTCCATGAACACTCATCACATCCCTCATCATATAGAAGTTGACCAACTGTAAATAAAATAAATAATGGAATAGAAATAGAGAAAATACCGATGACCTGAAATGAATCATGAAAGTACACTCACCCATGGGTATATGTGAAGTGTTTAAAAAATCTAGTCCAATAGGATCCCATCAACAAGTCAATATTGTTCCATTCATTATACTTTTAATTAAAACATTCTTGAAATAAATTAAATCTTAAGAGTTTTTTTATAAAAATTATAAAGATACTAAACAAGATATTAATACTTATGAGGGACAAAACATTTCAATTTTAATAGAAAAACAATTAAAAATTATTGATTAAACACTTTTTAAACCTCAAATGAGGATAAATTATTTAATGAAAACCAAAACAAAAATATATTCTTCAATTCATAAATTAATAAAATAAAAAGTAAAAGACATCCCATTTCACTTTTATTTAAATAGTCATTCACAAAATATATATTAAATCATTTTAATATAGAACACAACCATACATGAATGAATAAATAATTAAAACAATTAGGAACCAATACATCATTGATGATCAAAAAAATAAACCACAAAAATGGATCTGTAAAAAAGTGCATTAGGATGCATAAAAATGAGAGTAACCCCTATATATAATCACAAATCAATGAATAATTATCATGAGTTACACTCTAGGTTCTAACATGAATGATACTGGACTTGGTTCTATGATTCACTAGACCCTATGTGCATCATTACGATATCCCTATATGGCTTCCCCTAATGTAATGTAGAGTTCCATATGAAAACCTTTAAGGAGGTAATGAATCTTCTAGGGAACTATCCATCTTTCACAAACTGGGAAAGAATAACTTTCTTTAAGAACTTTTATTGTCTACACTTGGTTCGAAAGTCTTCATGAAAAGAGTGGAGGTGAGAAATCACCCATGAATTAAATGCATTAATAAAAATATAATTTTTTTCTCGACACTAGTTAAACTCCCTCACATTAAAGAACTCCTTCATTAGTTATGAAAACACCATATTAACAAAGAACCACCCAAATAGGGTATAAAAAATACAAGGGACACCACAATGTTATGAAGAACATGAACTATTAATTTTAATAAGGTTTCCAATAAAATATCAATGAAAATATAACTTGGAACGTCAAGACACATTAATTTATTAAAATTATCCTTTAATAAAATTTATTACATATTAATTTGAAAATGAGATAATTTTTTACATTATAAACTCATTCTTTAAGACATAATTTTTATCCCTTAGAAACCAAAATGGGGAGAACCCCCTTTCATTTCCATTGAAATATATATATAACAGTCCAGATCTTTATTAAAATTTAATATATGTTTTATTAAATATTATTATAGTTAATAAAACCCATAATATTGATAGGTCTTGTGTCTTTGGGAAATAATGTACACTACATAACAACTTTAAACATAATAAGAAACATCATTATTGAAATCTTCTATAAGATAACCAACACGTTCCTTTGTATTTAACACTGAATGTGATAACATGTTGGAATAAATAATAAAGGGGTTATCTATAAATCCTATTAAAGGAGTAAAAATGGAATAAAATGAAGAATAAATTTCATGTTTGGTAATAGGAATATCATGGAGCAAAAAAGTAACAAGAAGAGTAAGGCATGATATAACATGATAATCATAACATGAGAAATGTCAAGAAAAAAAAACCATGCATCATAAATTGATCAAGTCTAAATCTTCCAAGACACCATGGTATGAAAATTACTATAAAAAAATCAGGTAAACCATATATAACAACACAACATATCATGATACTAAACATTTTGCAATGCATTAGAGCGCTATCAGGGCACACCCTTCATAATCATTTCATTCTCATTCTTAAGTGTGGCACATAGATCATATAAAATGGATTCTTTAAACATCATAATTTATTCCATAATCAAATAATAAAGAATATATACATGTAATTACTCAATAAATATGTATATTTTCATAAAGGTGAATACCCTTGATATATAATTGGAATGGTATTCACCATACAATTGTTTTGGTGAGGAAAATCCCACTGTAATGTTCGAAGCATAACGACGACATATAGAAATTTATAAAATGGGATGATGAGAGAGAAATGGGTCTCTAATAATTTATACATGAGATTTAAAATAAGAGGCACAAGGAAATACATTCGAAAAATAAGTAATTGGAAATAAAAGGTGTAACATAATAAAGAAACCTGAAGAAAGAGGATAAAGGAAAGAACCCTTACAATATTTTGGCATGGTAACAGGTGTGAAGAAAGGAAATTAGGAGGGTTTAATGGGACTTAAATAGGATATCATAATTTATGAATCAAATGGAATGTAATTTTTATATTTAATAACATATCCCAATATTGACAAAAGTAAATTAAAATACATAACATAAAAGGAGTTCTTGATAAAAGAGTAGGGCGGAAGATGAGGATCCCTTACGAAATTTCGGCATAGTAACAGCTTAGGTAAGGGTCCAAATGACGGAAAATAAATGATCAAACATTAAAATAACATCATTTTTAATGTAATATATTCTTTATACCATAATTTAAATATAACAAATTGAAATTAACAAGTCTAATTACAAATAAGGTGCTTGAATTGAAAAGAGAAGTGTGAAAGATCCCTTATATGAATGTGTGACTCCAATGGCATAGTAGAGTCTTCTTGGGATTTGGGGGTGCCTTAGAAGGACTATAATGGGTATAGGGAAGAGTGTGGACATTCTAAAAGGAGTTTTAGGGAATATAAATGAGATATTGGGTTTGTTTATGTAGGAAAAGAGGGGGATTTCTTTATTAATTCGGTTTTTGACTCTACGTAATAAAATATTCAAAACCACAAACCATCCAATGTTTTTTCCCATGTTTTATAAGAAAAAGGATCTATTGAAATTATTTTATAAGTCCAAGGTCCTAACATATGAAAATAATATCCTTGATGTTGTTGAGGTGAGTCACACTCTCAAGGAAATAATTTTGAAAACCTAAAATATATTATAAGTCCTGGTGGATTTATTAAGGATTTATAAAATAAATAAAATAAACATAAAATTAAAATATTTTGAATGTAAAACATATATATGGCCGAGGATACCTTTAATATTATTTATCACATCACTATTGGGCCATTTTTATGTCATAAAACACAACATTTATATATAAGGTATTTAATTTTTACCCAAAAATTTGAATGCCTTAGAAAAGTAACTAAAATTTAACATTATAAAATTTTGACATCCATATTCCAAAAATATTACTCATTTTATCTAGATAATTTTATAAATATTTTTATTTTCACATTTAAATTAAAAACTGACATTTATTGAAAACGATCAGATTTTTTAATAATAACAATTTTCAAATCCTAATAAAAATTACTTTTGACATCATAAAAATTATAGTATCATGTATATTTAATAAAAGTAATTTAATAAAAATACTTTATTAAAATATTATTTATTTGAAAAATAATCTAATTCATAAATATAGATTTCTTAATTGAATTTGAATACTAACCAAAAGTACTATTTGTTCTTTAAAATTTATTTACAAGGTAACAATAATATGATGTAAATATATTCATTACATTATAAAAATATTTTACATATTATTATTTCTAGGTTATTGATACATATCCTTTTAATACACTAGAATAAGCCCTATGAGTAAGGTACGTAATTTTGGGGCTTTTATGGGATCGTTCAGTGAAGTTGAGTTACAATCTCGATGAGCTTGAAATTATCCCATAAACAGTTTCTATCATGAGTATGTTTTTTGATATTGGAATGAGATTGGTATATGGAAAAGCCTATAAATTCAATCTCACTCAGAAGAGCTGATATATGGGATTCATAGGGTATGATCTTATTGGTTAAGGCTATCATTTCCTTTGTATCTGTCAGATGGATTTGATAAAACCCTATATTTATAATAGTCATGTGACCATTGTTCAATGTTTATATTATCAATGGTAATAATACTTAACCATCATTTAAATCCTATTGGATATAATAAAAGAATAAGTTCATGTGTTTACTATAATCATAATATAGTTAAATATAACAAAAATTGTAATTTTATTTATAAAAGTTCGGGCCATTACAATCCACCTTTTGAAATTTCACCCTCAAATTTTCTTTTTCCCACACTAAAAGAAATGTGGGAAAATCTACTTCATCAATTTCTCCAGTTACCACGTTGCTTCTTCAGACATTTGTTTTCTCCACAAATCTTTGACTAGGGGAATTGTCTTATTTCTTATAACTTCTTCTCTACAATCTAATATCTTCACCAATTTCTCTTCATATGAAAGGTCAATCTGCAATGGTACCACCTATGTGTTGAGTACATGTGATTGGTATTGTGTGTACTTTCTTAAGAGGGATACATGGAATACATCATGTACTTGATACATGTATGGTGAGAGTTCTTGTCGATATGCCACTGATCTGATGCCACCAAGGATATAAAATGGGCCAATGTACCTTGGACTAAGCTTTCCCTTCTTCCCAAATCTCATTACTCTATTCCTTGGAGATATGTGGAGGAATATAATATCTCCAACATCAAACTCTAGTTCATGCCAATGATTTTCAACATAGATCTTCTATAGATTCTAAGTAGCTTTTATGTGCTTCTGAATGGTTATAACCTTATCCACCATTTACTCAACTCTTTTAGGACCTAAAAGTTTTATTTTTCCAACTTCATACCAACATGACAGTGTTCTTCACCTCTTCCCATTAAAGGTTTCATAGTGAGAAATTTGGATTCTTGAGTGGAAACTATTGTTTTAGGAGAACGAAACCAAAGGAATATGTTGGTCCTATCTGCCTTTGAGGTCCATAGGACATGTTTGTAACATGTCTTCTATTGTATGAAGAGTCTACTTAGAATGGCCATCGGTTTGAGGATGGTAGGACGTACAAAAATTTGGCTAAGTGTTTAGAGCATGCTAATGATTTTACAAAACATGGAGGTGAATTTTGGTTCTTGATCAGATACAATCAATAGTGGTAATCCATATATCCTTACACCTTCTATGATGTATATCTTTGACATTTGATCCAGTGAGAGATCCTCTCTAATCACAATGAATTGTGAAGACTTTGTAAGACAATCCACAAAAACCAAGATAGCATTGTTTCTTTTGTATGTCTTAGGAATTCTAGTGACAAAGTCCCTAGTGATATTTTCCCATTTCCATGTTGGTATGGGTAATGGTTTCATCATACCCTTAGACTTTTTCCTTTCAACATTCACTTGCTAACACACCAGGCACATTGATATATAATCAGTGATCTCATTCTTCATGTTATCCCAACAATAGTTCTTATGGAGATATTGATACATCTTTGTGTTTCCTAGGAGGATTGAGAAGGTAGAACTATGTATGTAATCAATTATTTCCTTATTTAACTCAGTATTTAATGGAACACATAGTCTTGAACAAAATCTCACAATTTCTTCTTCATTAAAACTGAGCTATGAGGATTTCGGATTCCTTATAGTTTACACTTTCTTCAGAATTTTCATATCATCATTTAGATCATCCTTTAAGCATTCCAAAATAGATAGTTGAGAAATAATTTGTGAAAGGATTTAGGATGGTCATTTATTTATTAATCTCATGTCCATCCTCTACAAATCCAATCATATTGGATGTTTTCAAATATCATCAATGATAGAATTGAGGGGTCCATTCTACTTAGAGAATCCAAAACATGTTTTCTTTACTAGGATGGTAGTGGATTGAGTAGTAATAATCCTTGATGAGCTATAACCATCTTCACTAGATCATATTAATCTCTTGTTATGTGAATATATATTTATGGCTCTTGTAATCAATATATATCTCACACTTCTCCCCATAGAGATAATGTCACCAGATTTTCAACATGAATCTCACAGCTGGAAACTCTATACCATGCATTGTATATTTTTTCTCAAGAATTTTCAACTACCTTGAGGCGTAAGAAATTAATTTGTCATTTTTCATCAACAAATATCCAAATCCTTCTTTGAATTATCACTGAAAATTTCAAAAAGTTCCCAACTTGTTTGTAGTGCGATCAGAGGGTAAATGATAAGCCTTCTTATCAACCCCCTAAAGTGTTATTCACATTCATCATTACATTTAAACATGACTCCCTTCCAAGTAAGCTTCATAATAGGGTTTGAAAACCATGAGATATTTCTCAAAAATTAGTGATAATATCCAGCTGTCCCTATGAAGCTACAAATATCTATCACAAATTTTGGCCTTAGCCCAATTTCTTTTTTATTTGTAAGATCTATAAATATCCCATTACTTGTGATGATATTCCCCAAGAATGAGACTTCCTTCAACCATAAATCACACCTTCTATACTTTTTAAAGAGTTTCTCCTTATGTGAGGCCTTTATCACAGTGTTGAGAAACTCTTCATGATCCTCCTTTCTTTTAGAGTATATTTGAATATCGTCTGTAATGACTACCATGAATTTTTCATGGTAATCTCTAATGACTCTATTCAATAAGTCCATGAATATTTATATATAATTATTGCGTCTTAATGGTATAACTATGAACTCATAGTGCACAAAACTTTTACAAAAACAGTCCTGGGGAAATCCTCCTTCTTTATCCTAATTTGATATTCTCCCGACCATAGATCCCCCTTTGAGATTTATTTTTATCCACATAGATGATCAAAAGAAGTCATAAATTCATGGAAATGTATAATTGTTCTTTATCATGATCTTTTTTACATAACAATAATGAATGAAAAAGCTCATTCACCCATCCTTCTTCTTGATGAAGAGGACTAGTGCACCCCATAGTAAGGCACTTGGGTATATAAACCCTTTATTCAGATTATATTTTAGTTTTCTATTTAGATCTTCATGTTCTACAATAGAAATATTATATGTAGTCTTGTATATTGTCAATTCCCTAGGTATAAGCTCAATTTAGAATTCAACCTCCATGTTAGGAGAAAGACCAAAAAATTCCTTGGGAAACAAATAATTGAATTCCATCACAATAGGAATGTATTCAAGGATAATCATTTACATGGATTTATTTATTTGAGAAAGATAAAATTGCTCATAGGGTAATAATACCTATTATTGGGATGATGGTGCTGAAGATGATTCATCCCAATCCTTTCACTTATACAAAATTTGGGGTATATTTTCCATATGAAGAGTGATTCACATATTTCAACAATTTAAGTTGGTTCTATATAAGGAAATACAATGCATTCCTTTAATTACCTCAAATTAAAAAAAAGGGAGTATGAAGAGATTCACAGAGAAGTTCTTCCTCAAAAATTGATAGTGTAGGAGTTATATACATGGGATGAAATAATTGTCCCACTTCCCATTTTCAACAAAATCTCTACTTCAATGCCATATCGTGGTGTTTGAAAAGCTCTACTAACATTTCATGATATAAAGGAATGCATATAATTAGGTTAAAAAAGTATATTCGATATTCATTAATGATTAAATAGCATACATATCACCACATCATTGTTAGGATTCACTTTTGTGGTAGTGGTGGAAAAATCTCACCATAGCTGCTTTAGAGGTTGTTGGTTGCCTCCGAAAAACCATGGCTTAGTGCATTGGTTTGCAAAGTTCACTGACTTTTTATAGTTTAAGTAGGGAACAAAGAATTTATGTTTGATCATATCATTACCTTCCTCTATCACATTTGTGGGTTTCACCTGTCAGAAATCATCGTCTAGGTTCCCATATCTTCTGAACATAAATAATTTCTTTGTCCCCCATAGGCAATTTTTGGGGTTCTTCTTTCTACACGTTTGACAAGTGGGATGATGAAATTTCTCATCACTTTTGGATTTATCCATCAAACCTCAATAATTAAACTCCACTTTAATATTCTTATCCCCATGATACCCATGAGATTCAACGATCATAATTTTGACTTTGAGGGAACATCAGACAATTTCCTCATAGCAATCAAAGTCACGGATCACTGAGGATTTTTGTAGACTAGGATTTAGACCACAAAATTAGGGGATAGACTTCTTTTTGGGGGAAATGGAAAAATAAAAGTAATATCATGAATGTATTTTGAATATTTCCTTGTATGACCCAATAGACTCATTTTCGTTTTCCACAAGTTCAAGGAAATCTCTTCCAGTTTTATGATAGATGGTGTGGGGAAAATATTTATCAAAAAACATTTTATGGAATTCCTTCCACTCCATTGCTTCGATGTATTCCTTAGTCTTTGTATTCCTAATAAAAGTACACCACTGATAAGCTTCACCCTTCATATGATAAATATCCCAATGAACCTTCTCTTGTTTGGAATGTTGAAGGATGTAGAATATCATTTCAATGGAGTTGATCCCTTACTCTGTGATTAAGGGATTAGATGATCCATTAAAAGTAAGAGGCCTTTATTTCACCAATATATCGATTGTGGATTGTTCTATATTAAGGGGGTTTGGGAACTCCTCTTGATCCAAGTTTGTATTCATAACTTTTGTTCGGTGATAGAGTATCATGAAAAATATTACGATTCTTACTCCCATAATGTTGGTAATCTCGTTGGGGGATTCATCACATTGCCCTTCGCATCGGTTGTTAACATGATTCCTCATATTACTATCCATTGGCTAGAATAAAGGGAAAATTAGGGATGAGTATTTAAAAAAATAAATACGTAAATCATAATCCATTGAAAATAAAGTTATAACTTATAAATTACATTTATTTCCTTAAATTATGAATTTATAGGCTTCAATCTATGTTATTCATGATCTATCTCCTAAAATATATTCATATGGGAGTTTTTTGTTCTGTTAACTATTATTTATAATGATATTATGAATTTACCAAAGAATATCCAATACAATTTTCAAACTAGGTGTGCAGTAAAGCCTATTTTCGGGTACCAGATTACCCTAAGTTAGGCCTGGAACACCCTGTCGGAGTTGTTAACCCTAGCTACATTTGTGCCAAAACCATGCCCAACTGTGGTATCCAGAAAGGGATGTATTTTCATGATAAACCACTTAATCTATAATTACAAAAATTACGGATGTTTTCTTATACTTAATCTTATCTCTATGTCTTTCTATATAGTTCTCTATTTCTAATTCTTTCACTAGAGTTTTGTAATCTTAATATGAAAAGTAACTAAACCAATCCTTTGATACTGAATATAACAACCTAGATCTTTTTACACATTAATACATGTTTAATTACATAAAATTACACTTAATACATCCCAAAATATTGATAGATCATGTTTCATTCGGAAATTAGGTACGTTACATAACAACTTAGAACATAAAAAGAAACATCTTTATTGAAGACTTCTTTAGCATGACAAAAACAATCCTTCATATTTAACACTGAATTGGATAACATGAGGAAATAAATAAGTAAGGGGTGACCTATAAAGCTCAGTAAGGTAATAAAAAATTCATAACATGAAGAAGAAAATACATTTCATATAATATCCATATAAATGGATCATAAAAGGAACATGAATAAGAAGTCACGATATAACCTGATAATCATAACATGAGAAATGTTGCAATAACTTAAAACACTGCATCATAAATAGATCAAGTCTAAATCTTCCATGAAAACATAGTGGAAAAGGTTCTATAAAGTAATTAGGTAGACCCCCAATACCAATTTGAAGTATCATTATACTAAACATTACCTAATGAATTGGATCACTGTCCAGGTGCACCTTTCATAATCATTTCATTCTCATGCTTAAGTGTTCCACATAGACTAACATGGATTCATTAAAAATCATAATTTATTCCCCCATAAAAAAATTTGGAATACATAATTGAAATTAAAAAGAAAATAAGTATATGTATATAAATTTGAATACCCTTGATAGATAAATGTGTATGGTAATCACTACAAATTTAATTTGGCATGGAAAATCGCGGTGCAATTTCGATAGCATAACGACATGAAATATAAATTCATAAAATGTGTTGATTAGAGTGAAAGGGTATCTCATAATTTATACATGAAATGGATAGTAAGAGGGAAATTTAAAGAAACTCTCCATTACAAGGAATTGAAAATATAAGGCATAACGTAATTGGGAAACTTGAAGAAGGAGGATAAAGGAAAGAACCCTTACAAAATTTCCGCACGGTAACATGTGTACATAAAGATTTCTAGGAGGGATAAATTAGTGTGAAAGAGGAACTAATAATATATAAATAAAATGGATAGTAAAGGTAAGATTTAAGAATATACCCCAATATAGTAAAAAGGAAATTAATATACATAACATAAAATGAGTTCTTGATAAAATATAAGGGTGGAAAATGAGGTCCCATTTTAGAATTTTAACATAGTAACGACTTAGGTAGGGGTAAAAATGAGGGAGGATAAATGATACCTCACTAAAATAAAATCAATAATATTGTACGGTAATCATTATAAAATAATTTTAATATAAAAATTGAAATTAATAATCCCAATTTCAAAGAAGTTTCTTGAATTTAAAAGTGGGGAGTAAAAGATGAGGGTCCTTTAAAGAATTTCAGCATAGTAACAACTTAGATAAGGGTCAAAATGAGGGAGGATAAATTATACATAAATTAAATTAAATCATTTAGAAAATAATGGAATCATTATCAAATAATTAAATTATAACAAATTGAAATTAAGAATCCCAATTTTAAATGAGGTGCTTGAATTGAAAAGAGGAGAGTGGAAGATTCCTTACTCGAATTTGTGACTCCAAAGGCTTGGGATAGGCTTCATATGAACTTGGTGGATACTTTGGAGGACTCTAGGGAGTCAATTGTTGAGTTTGGTTGTGCTAAAAAAAGTTTTAGTGAATATTAATAGGATATTGGGTTGGTTTATATAATAAAATAAAAGGATTTCTTTGTTATTTTGGTTTTGGACTCTACATAATAAAATAGTCAAAACCAGAAACCATCCCATTTTTTTCCCATTGTTTCAAGAAAATGGATTAGTTTACATTATTTAATTATTTTAATTGAATAACATATTAATAAAATTCACTTGATTATGTGGAGGTGAGTCACACTCTCAAGGAAATGATTTTAAAATCTTTAATATATTAAAAGTCTTGGAGGAATCATTAAGTATTTGTAGAGTAAATAAAATAAATATAATATTAAATTATTTTAAATGGAAAACATATATTTGGCCTAGTATAACCTTTATATTATTTATTACATCACTATTGGGACATTAAGATTTCATAAAACACACAATATATTTTTACGACAATTAATTTTTACCAAAAAAATATGATTGTCTCATAAAATTAATGAAAATTAACCATTAGATAATTTTGACATCCTGATTCCAAAAATAATATTCATCTTTTCTAAATAATGTTCCAAATATTTGAATTTTCACTTTTAAAATAAAAACTTCCAATTAAATGAAAATGACGAGTTTATTTACAATAACGGTCTTCAAATCCTAAAAAAATTACATTTGAATTCAAAAAAAATATATGATCATTTATATTTAATAAAATTAATTTAATAATAATTTATTATTAAAATATTATTCATTTAAAAAATCCATTAATTCATAAAAATAGACTTCTTAAGTGAATTGGAATTCTAACAAAAAATATTATATATGCTTGAAAAATCATTTACAATGTAACAATAATAGGATGATAATATAATCAATAATTTATAAAAATAATCTACATATTAATATTGATAGGGGGCCGATACATATAATTTTAATACACCGACATATTCTCTAAGAGTATAGTGTGCGATGGTGAGTCTTTCATAGGGCCATTTGACGAATATGGTTTGGGAAATGACCTTGATGATCATTGACTTCTATTGTAAATAGTATTTCTTAGGAATATTTTGTTGGATATCAGGTTGGTATTGGTCTAGGGAAAATTCCAAAAATGCTATCTCCCTCAGAAGATCTGATATATGGGATTCATAGGGTATGATCTTCTTTATTGAGGCCATCACTTCCTTTATATGTGTCAAATAGATTTTTTAAAACCCTATATTTATAATAGTCATGTGATCATTGTTGAATGGTTATATTATCCATGATAATGATACTTAATAGTCATTTAAATCCAATTAGATATAACAAAACAAAATAAGTCCATGTGTTTTATATAACAAAAATACATTTAATTAAATAAAAAAGGGGAGTCTTATTCATAAATGTTTGGGTTGTTGTAATAAAAAACATCTAGAAATAATTTTTAAATTTATTTGGAAAGTAAAACCTTTTAATGCAAATGCATAACATAAACCACATTTAGAAAACCCTTTATACAATTCCATTGATGGATGAGAGTGAATTTAAAATTCCTATTTGGAATCATAAAGAACCATAATATTATAAAAAAATATAATTTATATAACTCATAAATCTCATGAATTTAAAAGTAATGAAATTAAATAGAAACACCTACCTTAATCCAAGTGGTATACTATCATGACCAATCCCAAAAAGTTTCCTTCAACACTGAATTCCCCCCCCAAGCAAGAAAACAATCCCTAAAAACCTTGAACAATATAGTCCCTAATTAAAACCAACCCCTAATCCACATATCACCCCATATCACACAATGGTTTTATAGAGGATGTGAAACTAGGGGAAATATAATAAAGGAGAATGTGAAAAAAAGGATAGAAGATCTAAGTGTTTTACATAAAGAGATTAACTCAAAACTGGGTGGGCACATTTCATGGACAAAGGAAGGTACCACCTCTCATGTTCTCAAGATAAATCATAAATATATGATAATAATATGGGGTTAAAAAATTAAAATCAACAACAATAATTATAGAAAACCTAAAAAAATTAAAATTGAATGCATGCACATTCAAAGTGTGGATTCTCTTGTTCATGTAAAAATGGGAACATATAGAGATTTCATGGAATGAAGCCTCTAATTCATGATATGATTATCGCAAATAAAAAATATTTTTAGGGTTGTTTCATGGTTTGAACCCCCCAGTTTTTAGTGTGAACTAACCCAGAAAAAACTGTGTGGAATGGGAGGCAGTTGGTGCCATGAACAATTTAGTCACATCAAGTTATTCTATAGGATCAGACCTACATCTTACTAGGACATCAAGAACAAAAAAATTCACTATATAACTTCGTGAAAACATAAAATTAACCAAAAACACAATAAATAAAAAAATTATGGGGGTGAGATGGGTATGTTCTTATGTTGTGATTTAATGAGATAACACAAGTGTTTTCAATCATAAAAAAATTATATACACCATTCAGTAATGAAAAATATTAAGATCATGAATAACATTATTAGGAAGAAAATTTTACAATTGATGGAGAAATTGGAGAATTGTTCAAAAAAAATATCATTTTGGAGTCATCACAACAATGGAAAAAATCTAATTGGAGTTTTGTGAACCATCAGTTAGATTTTAGAGTAAATATATCCCCATTAACAAGATGGTTTTACAGAAGGACCTCTTATAACAAACTATCTTGTATATGAAAGATTTAAAAAAAATTTAATTTAAAAATTGGTTTAAACATATGGTATTACTTTGTAAAATATTTACTATGTGTTTTTAATGGAATGTTTGTTTCCTATACTTTTATTCTTTATGTTTTTTCCATGATTATTTTTTATTTTTATATGAATTTTATTTTCCTCTCCTTCCATTTATTTTTGAAATAATAAATAAAAAAATAAACTCTTTTTATTCATTTTTAGTGTGTAAAAAACATTGTATTAAATGACATAAAATTCTCCCACTACATTTTTTCTTCAATGATAGCCATTGGGCAATTTTATCCACAAATTAAAAATGATTAAATATGTGATTATAAATTATTTATTTTAACATTTAGACATAAAAAAAATTTATTCTTAAATGCTATAATCATAAACATGGAAATATGTGAATGATATTATTGGTTTTATTTTTATGAAACCATCGAGTATTAGAAATACTTTGGATTTTAGTTTTTATAGGTTTTTGTATCCCATCATTAAAAAATTTTGTATTTGACATACATTTTGTATTTATTATTTGAAAACATGATAAATATGAAAAATTTACTACCATAATTTGATTCATGGAAGGACTTGATATTTTTATATGTGAGTATTAAATAGGTAAGTATTTACCCATGATTTTGTTTCTACCATATTACATGATGTTAAAAATGTTTTGGGACTTAGTCATGAAATTGGACTATTTCACCATGTCACCCAAATTAGACAGAATGAAGGTAGTTCTATAATAACTTCCACCGCACTGACTGAATTTTTTTAATTTTTTTGTAGGATTCAAGAACAATGTGGATTCAGTTAAATAAACTAGATATAAAGCTTAATACAATAACATGATCCCAATGGAGAGCTATGGAGTGATAAAATTACGGGTGAGATAGTTTAGAATTATCTTCACTATATATTCCATCACTTGGGATATAGAGGTCTAATCTACCTAATTCAAATGAAATTTTAAAGTTAATTTCATTTCAAATAAGATGATGAAATATTAGTCCAAAACACTATCCTTTGAAATAATTAAAGATGAGTATCATAGATTAACATTTAAAATTCCTAAAACATGATGGATTGATATGATTTATGATTTTGATAATTCTTGATACAAAAAAAAGATCATTTGTGACATAATTTTAGTTATAGTTTGTATATATTTCTCAATTTCACATTCAAGAGATGTATAATAAATATATTTAATATCCATTGTATAATCACCTTGAATTCTCTCTCACGACAGTCACATTCGGTTTCCTTTGACAGTTCATAGATATTTTTATCATAATTTAGAAAGACTAATTAAAGGTGTGTATAATTTATATTTACATTTATTGTAAAATATATTTATTTGGTACCATTTGGAGTGAGCATACCCCTTCTTTTAACTTTCTACAAATGAATTGTACAAACACCTCATTATTGGATATGGTCATTCATCATCCAATGTATGTTTTAGATATTGAAATGACTACATGGACCATGATTTCTTATCTCATCCATTGTAATTATGTTCAGAATAGTAATGTACCCACTATTTATTAGGTATAAGTTTTTTAAATGAATTATTGAATTTAGTATTTTTGGATGTTTATAGTAAGATAGATTATTTTAATTTCATTACATCCATGGACTCCCAAATTGGAGGGTCTAACATGTAATTTCCTCATAGATCATGAATTTTTTGATTTATAGTATTAGGTTACGTCATTACATCTTCTTAGTAGTGCTAAATCCATTAGTCATATAGGTAATAGTGTTTGATGAAATTGTAGACACACCTAAGGAAAATGAGGATAGCATTATCAGTACTGAAAAACTAAAATAATCTAAAATAATCATAAAAAATAACAAAATTGAGTTCCAAAAATCAAGATCTTATTTAATGGATGCAACAACCACATATCCTTATTGTTTGTCATGCATATAATTAATTAAAAATAATAATACATTTCCATTATTCCCCCATATTCCTTTCTTATGTAATTAAGGAATAGAAGTATAATAGTCCAAGATCTATAATTATACTATTTTCTATCCTCTCCTCCACAAATATTTATCTCTCATTTAGTCACATCTCCCTAATCATGTAGTGGATAAAAATTCATCATCACCAATTCACCATGTATGTTAGCTCTAACAATTACTCACCATCTGAACCATACCACCATTGTAAACTTCATCTAATATTTTCGACCCCCCACCATGTTTGGCACCCCTCAACAATCAATCATGTCCCTCTCCCCTCAATGATCCAACACATCTGGCTCCACTCAACCCTGTTAATCATATAAACTCCCCATCCAAATAATTTTCTCTATTCAAATGTATTTAATCCCCCTCCACGCTTGACTTCTCTCCATCCACATCCCCACCTAGACCCTAAGATTGTTTTATAACTCGGTTCCATTGAATTCCAAACTCATCACCATCAACCTATATTTCTTAGTTACTATAGGATGAAACTACACCCGAATCAAGAAAATTAATCCATCCTATTATTTTCATTTTTTGGTGGCCAAGATACATTAATCGACAGTTGATTACTCTTCCAATATCATTTCATAATGAGCATAATAGGTTGAATTGGGTTCATAATTCTATCAATGTATAATCCCAAAACCTCGGTCAGTTTCCCCTTTTTCTATATCATTATTTATTGAAATTTTACACTTTATATCTTACATCCCTTAAATTCATGTGATTCAAATACATTAAAAAATTTATAGTCCCACTAATTGTCTCTTCAATTTATTAAACATTTTTACAAATCCCAATGTACTTGAAAATAAGTAATTCTCATTTTCCTTGTTGATATAATTATAATTCTTATTTTTTATGAAATTTCAATGTTATATAATTCCAATGTAACAAATTTTTATTTTACTAATCCTTAATCTTTTATACATATATGTTGCACCTTCTATTTTTTGTAGTATCTATTTATCCAAAAATAGAGGAGTGATAGTAATTATCTACTATAGTTTTTTATTATTCCTTATGAATTTCCATTATAATTTTTATATAATTTTCAACAGTATTCAATACACTATTAATATTTCCCTTATTTACTTCATAAAATATTATTTGGTTATACATTAATTCAATATTTTTTCAGTCCCTTTTGTTATTTGGATTCTAGATCAGTGAAATATATTATAATTGGTATTTTTATTTTTTTATATAAATTACTTAACATATGTTCATGAAATTCATTTACAATCTCATTATCATAATATTAAAAATATGGAACAAACAATTTCCAATCAAAATTACTACTTTTTGGAAGCCATACTATAGTGTTTGTTATCTTATATACTCATTTACATTCCCTCTCTATTATAATCTAATCTATTGGTTATAATTAATTAAACCATAGTAACAAATTTCCTAATGATAGAAAAAAAATGTTCATTACCTTTCATATTCTGGATAATCTTTTAATAATTGATTACATTTCTTATTATTAACAATCATTTTTGAGTTCATTACCTATCCAATTCTATGTATTCTTCTACTGGGTGGGAATGAAGAATAAATAAATTTTTTTTTTCATAGATGTATAACTTATCAATGGAATTAATATCCTATGTTATCTCTGGTAGATCTGTAGTGGCCACAAGAAATCCCAGTAGTAGTTTGGCATAACATTTCCTTGTATTTCATCACATGATTTTTGAAGTCCAACGGATATGATGTAATTATGGTGGTGGTATATCGCCTCTCGAAATTACCTAATTTGAAGTAATTGCAACACCGTTATACTGTTAATAGTTTTTATAAAGTTCTAAATTGAGTGTTCATTTAGTTACATGAATCCCAGCCTCCATCTTCAATGACCGGGACCCCATTTTCTATATCCATTTCTAGGAAGAGATATTCTGAATCAGCAACACAAAATTAATGATGATTTCTACATACCATCCTCAAACCAATGGACAAAGTGAAATGGTAAACCACTATTTGGAAATTAAATTATGTTTTATATTAGAGGAAAATCTTAATGGATTTCCTATTGGATTTTAGGAGATGAACAAACCTATAATTTTTTTGCTAGAATCTATCAAATCCACCCCATTTATAGAAGTTTATGATCAGAAAACACCCAATATTTCCACTATCCTTCCTTCTGATGCACCAGTAGAAGAAAATTCCACATATTTGGGGACTTTGATAAGGTTTTTAAACAACTAAAACACTATATCAACCACTCTTTTAAGTATATAAAACATAAACATTAAAAACACAGTCATTCAGTATCTTTTCAAGAGATTTTTACTTGTTTTGGAATCTTCATTCCCATTGAAAAATATACCCACTCAAAAAATTAGTCCTATGATATCCCCCATAACTTTTGGGAATTTTAAGTTCCTCAAACACTTTAGATCAAACACCCAATCTATAAAATTTCCACTAACAACATTCCTTCACTGGATAATTCACATCTTGTAGCTGAAGGGAACTATTATCACTCAAATAATTCATCTATAAATACCATCTGAATAGATATGATATACTCTAATTAAATGATAGAAATATTAGAGTAATAAACATTGGTAGATGAATCTATCCTCCAGAAAAAAATTTCCCTCTTTCAGTGTTGAGGAAAAGACTACTTTCAAGTGGTTATGAGTCTTCGAGAACAAGACAAACTAGATGATTGGATTCTATACTCTATAAAGGGTAGGAATTAAATTCCATGGATATTTGGCTTGGGAACACAAGAATGAATGGGAGGGGGGATTTTGTTTTGTTGGATGTAGACCATAAGAAAGGTAGAGGGAATTTTTTTTTATGTATGAGTTAATGTGGGATGGGGTATCATTTCTTTTTTGGGGATGCCCCGACCATTTGTTTTGGGTAGTTGAGTTCCTCACACTCTTTTGTATTCCATATATATTTATAATATCACTATACTTTTACTATAAGTATGTACCCCAACTGATTGAATACATAACATATTCTCAAAATTCTTCTTTTGCTATAGGTGGGTGCCTAACAACATTCTTTAGCTTGTGATTATAGTAAGAATATATATTTCAATTCCTAATTATTTTTTTGAATTAGTATGATTGATGATAAATTAGTATAATAACACATATTAAAATATTTATAGTAGTATTTGTAGTTAACATTGTATAGTAATAGGTGAATTCATGATGTCAAATTATGTAATTATAGTAAAAAAATATTCTAGATGATGAAATTACATTATGAAATTGAAAAATAATAAAAAACCTAATTACCTGTTATTTAAGAACAAATTTATTTACATCATGAAATATTATTTTATAATATTTGAAGTCATAGTTTTCCTTTTCATTATGAATTTATATTTCATTAACATTTTTCAGTTTAATTTGTCATCTATATGAAATTATGATTATTTAAGATATTTAATAAAAATAAAGAATTTAATTTTATATTATTTTTAGTTACTCTCCCATGGAACTATCTAAGATTCATAAATAATATGATGTTTTTAATTATATATATAAATTAATGTGAAAACATATTTTAATTTTTAATATTAAAATAAAAAATAAGACAGCATTATAATATGCATTCATTTTTTCATATGAATTTTATTTGTTTACATTGAGTTTGAAAAGAATATTAATGCAGTTACATATTTCATTTTATGAATGCATTTTAATTTACTATGATGAAAATTACATATTTGACTATATGAATGTTTGTCTATTTGATAGTGTTAATGCTATAACATATTTTACAGAATAAATAAAAGTACATTTTACATTAAGTAGTTACATTTAATTGGATGAATTAAGTTACATTCACTATGTTTCTAATTACATAGTTTACTATATAAATATAGTGAAATTTATCATTAATTAGTTTTTCCCATTTAATTTATGAATTCAGTTTTATTTAATATTTCACTAGTTAAAATTTCATGGGTTTCCAAACATATTTAACTTTTCAATAGAATTGAGGTTAGAGTAATCAATAAATAAGTTCCTATTATGTTCTTGTTTAGTTCCCAAACTTATTTATAGGTTATCACATCCTTCAATGTTAAATAATTTTTTTTGAATATATTATGTTATAAACTACTTTCTATTTATAATATGACATTATAGTATTTAATTAGAATATTTATTCATCATAATATTAAATCAAAAATTCTTTGATTTAAATTTTTTTTGAATAAACAATTACGACATTATTTTTTATGATGAATCTTTTCAATGAAAAATTAATGTCAAATAGATTTCATCAATTGAACTTCAATATTAAAGGATATTCTGAAACCATGGAGTAAAAAAATAGGATGAAAATATAGACTGGGAAAAATGACCAAATTGTGTTTAATATCATTAAATGAAATTTCCCACTCATAGGAGAAATCTATACATTAAACAAAAAACATGTCAAATTTTTAGTATTTCATGTTTATTGTAGAATTATTCTCTATTTCAATATTTATTTATTTATTTATTTATTTTAAATAAAAATTCATCATATTTAAAAAAAATATATTATGTCCCATGGTAATTCAAGGGGTAAATACAAGTTATAGTTAAAAGGATAAAACTAGAAGATATAATTATATTAAAATGAAATCTGGTTGTTAAAAAATTAGAAAGGATGCTAAAAACAATGAAATAATACTTGGTAACATATTTAAATAATTTTACCTCAAAATCTTCACTATTTTTGAACCAAAAAAATGTATTTGTCTTCTTGGAGATTTTAACATGATGATGAAATTCTAAACCACATTTTAATCACCCTTCAGGTTTGTTAAAAAAAACGCACATTCATACAATAAACATGTTGTTCATTTATACATTCTTGGTATACTAAAATCTACATCAATATTATATTTTGGTTATCTTAAAGCCTAACATTATATCTTACTATACAATAGGTATTTCACATTTATTACACTATCAATCTATGCAGCTAGTCGATTACTTCTCAAAATCACACATGGCCCCTATTTAAAAATTCATCACATCACACTTGGTCCCTAGTTTACAAGACATAAATTTAGGAAAGTAATTGTAAAGAACAATATTTTGTTGAGAGTACATATGAAATTATCCAAAAACATTAACCATGTAAAAATCCCATGGAATACAATATCACTATGATTTATGTTGAAATTGATTGAAAACCCAAACGTAACCGACCCTCATACAATGATATTTGAAATTCTAAATTCTACTAGTCTAGTACTCAAAGTAAAAAATTTAAATAATGAAAAAAACATTGAGAAACTAATTCAAAAAAATCTATAAAAATCATATAAAACCATACCCCTGAGCACAAAATTCTCAAAATGAGAAAAGGGAAAAAATAGTAAGCATGTTTTGAAATATATTAGAGTATTCACATACTGAATAATTAAATCTATAAATATAATGTGCTCAACCTCAGTGTCATCATTGAATTTATAATTATTTAGGATGTTAAAAGTTACTACACAGTTCCCAGTCCACTATCCATGTTTCTCAAGATATTAACTTTGAAGATGGATTTTCTGACATCCCAATAAAATTCATCAAATTGAAAAAAATCACACACTATGAATTTTCCTATTTAATATGGGATGAAAAGAGCCACAATCTATCTCATTGATTAAGATAACCTTATTTATATGATAAATGATTTTAATGGAAAAATAAGATGAATTAAAATAAGGGAAATAAATAGCCAACACATAATTATTGTTATAAGAAATAATTATGTTTCTTTATTGTGAAAATTCACCACTTTCAAGTATTTTATTATCCAATCAGTATTTTTCATCGTGTGGTAAAAATTACATGATGGTCCATATTTTGGTATAAATATAATAAACTCAACATCCTTTTGTGTTATAAATAATAATGATATTATGGAATTTATTGAAAAATGTCACTAAATAATCACTTTTTCAATTATTAAATGGTGGTAGAAAATGAATTTATATGTTTTCTTTAGTGGTTCACACACCTCAAAATCTGGAAAAGGCACAACATAATAAAAATATTTGATCTTGTACAATTTATATAATCCAACCCATCAATTTGATCAATTTTAGAATTTTCCCTCCCTATCTCTACAGAAGAAAATGAAAATGTTTTTAATGAACTAGAATTGGAACACTTTATCTTATACATAGTGGAGTTAAATGTAATATAGTTAAAGGATACAACTTATTATCCTTTGAAAATATATATCTCATAACCTATAGTAAATGTAGTCATTTATTCTAGAAAATTATCCTCCTCTGAGTTAATAACCTTCTTGAGAGTAGGGATATTTCCAGTTTACTTCCACACTATTATGTTGAGTCTTCAAAAAAATGAGTTAAATTCCATGTATACAGAGATAGCTTTGAATCATTTTGATAAATGAATTCTTAATCTTATTAATTTCTTCAATGTAATTGGATCCGAACCTTCCATTAATTATTCTTTGATTTCGGTTTGTTTCATCCTTCATACAATGATTCTTTAGTTAAATCATTGAGGAATACTTATTTTTTCCCTTTTATCGTGTATTATTCCTTTGTTTCTCTAGTTCATTCCCTAAAATTGGAATGATGGATTTTTTTATCACCATATTATTGGTCATGAATCAACATAATCATTTCATATCTTATTTTTTATATGGTTGTTTTATGAAATTGGTGTTCTTTTAAATGATGGTAATGTGTTATATAATAATTATTTTCCAATATTGGTGTTCATTTAGATATAATTTAATGTGTGTTTTCATAGTTTTTATAAATATAATTCTTAAATATTCAATCTATACACTATTGATGATTGTAAATAAATTTATGTTTTGATGTTTTTTTTGTTTTCATAGTGGGTGTTAATAGATAACATGATTAATATTTCATGTTATGATTCATAATTTAGGATGTTTTATAGCCTTAATAAATTGGTGTTACAGTTTATAAATCCATATTATTAAAATATATTAGCCTAATTTTTAAATAATTTTATGGTTGATTTAAATATAACCAAAATTAATTGTTCACACAACATGATTGAAACCCCATTTTATAACTATATTGTACTTTTTTGTGAAGTATTTTGTATAATTATCACTCATTTGTATATTTCAATATTATGGTTGTATATATATGGAATTATGTTATCTCCTAGGATATAGTTATGAAATACAATATATGGATGATAAATATGACGATTTAATGTTTTCTAAATAGAAATTCCCCATATAAAATTGTAGTTTTCATGATATAATAAGTTGTTTTATATAATGTTATATTCATGAATATTAAATTTTTTATTTACTAACAAAAATGGGGAGTGATATAAATTGGATTTGAATTTAATGTTTTTTCAATGTTTTTCTAGGAGATTGAAATCAAGTGAACTAGTATCATTTACTTAAATATATTTTATATTTGACATAAATATTAGTTCAATTATTTTATGACATGAAATATAAAATTGTTATATTTCTTTAATTTTGTATCATTCCATCCCATCTTCCATACATTGTTTCCCCAAGAAGGTTGGCTATGGGACTTCAGCTATGCCTCCCCATACAACAGAGGATTTTAAATAGCAGTTAGGGTCTAATATTGATCATTAAAATACTATACCCTCATTATCAATGTAGCACCATTGTGGAAATAAATTAAAAAAACCAAGAATATAACCATAACTGAAAAATAATACCACTAAGAGATGATGACCAAAACATGAATAAAATATTCCAAACCAGAGTAGTAGATATGTCATCCTAGGTAAGTTTCATTTGTCAAATGAAAAACCAAAAAATAGACACAATGATACTCCCAAACGGGCCCTGACACCATGTCGGGTTCCCTCATCCATGATCCATCCCGAATCATCCATCTAATATGAGGCCTTATCCCTTAACCTATCATGAAACCATGAAATCTATTTAGGTACCAATCAGCCAGCAAGAGTAGGGTGTGAGTAAAAATCAGTAGGACACCTCCAATGGAATATAAAATAATATCCAATCAATATCAGTGTATGACGTTGAATAAATAATAAATTACAAGAAAGAATGTAACACGATTACATTTATTGAATTATTCATTATTTAACCACATTACTCCCAGGTTCTTGAGGACTCGTGATCCTCAATTCCTACTTCATCCCATTCTAGATTATAATATATCCCCATGGGATATCACATATCATATACCATGATTATCATTTATCATCTCAATTCATATCACTATGGGATTTTGAAGTTGCAGTCCATGTCCCACACACGTTTATCAATTTATAACTATGGGATTTTTATGCAGTAGACTGTGTCACATATAAGAAAATCAATATTTATCACTATGGGATTTTGATACAGCATACCATGTCCCCCACATTAATTTCAATAATTATCACAATGTAATTTTGATGCTACAGACAATACCCCACACATGTTTATCAATTTATCACTATGGTATTTTAATGCAGAAGACCATGTCTCACACTCAAGTATCACACTCACATAAATTCCACATATATCACATCATTCAAGGATAATCAACATTAACATTATTAGCACATTCCACAATCAAAACATATACTAATTAATTCAATAATTAATTAATCCAATTCAATCAATTCCATAACCGCAATAATTTCCATTAATTAATTAATACAAATAAATCAATTTCATAAACACAAAAATTCCCATTAATTAAATCAAAAATTAATTAATCCAATTGAAAAATATCAATATTGTCATAATTAATTCAATAATTAATTATTTCAATTCAATCTATAGCATAATCACAACAATTTATGTTAATTTATTCAATAAAAAATTAACCCATTTCAACAATCTCAATATCCACATAATTAGTTCAACAATTAATTATTTTATTTTAATCAACTTCATATCAATACAATTCCCATTAATCAATTCAAAAATTACTTAATACATTTCATTAATTAATTATTCCAAATTAATAATCCCTTAATTAATTCACCAAATTAATTAATTGAATTTTAGAAATTCAATTGTTAATCATCCAATAGAAATTCTAAAAAAATAAACATAATTTAAATCAAGTCATTAAGATTTGAATAATATACCACCTGCCACAAGTCATTAATGAGCAATTACCCAACAAAAATCTCCAATTGAAGAGGAATAGTGTCAAAGAAGGATATCTATAATGGGAACCTAAATCCAAGATCAAAACTATCATGATCCAATAAAACCAGTCCTATATCTATTAAAACAGATTTTAACATCCCTCCAAAGGATGATAGAAACACAATAAATGGGAAGGAAACCACATAAAAATTATGATCTCTTTCTGAAGGGGGGGGGGGGTTAAATCATAAATCTAGGATTTTAATCATCAATAATGAAAGTTTTAAGCCATAATAATTCATTTATAAGACACAAAAAGTGAGAGAAATCGATTAGGTAATGGTTGGGTTGAATTTGGGTGATGTACGAGGTGTTAGATATTTTAAAACCTAATTTTCAGGTTAATTAAAAACCCACACATGTTTTCTTGAGTAGGGGCACACGGTTTCTAAAACCATGTTTCTTAATAGTACACATCTTCTAGGGGGTCATAGTTTTTACATAGAGGTAACACAATTTGAAAAATGATGTGTCATCCATGAAAATATCCTCTGGTTGGGTTTGAACTGTATGCTGGGCTGGGTACACATTTTGGGAAACCGTGTGCCATTCGTGCACAACCACTCTTCCTTCAAAAATTCTGAAATCTATACCCAAAATCAGCCATGATAATACCCAAACTAAAGTATAAATAAAATGAGGAAAAATAATATTTGAAATCAAGCATGTTTCATCTCAAAAAAAGATCATGATCTTAAAATTTCACCACCATATAGCAGCTCATCCTCGAGCCCTACTCAGAAGTATCTCTAAGACACTAATTCAAAAAGTTCAGGCCACTGATCCCATATATCTACCCATATCTCCCATGTTTCTTCCTGTACACAACCATATTTCCAAAATACATAACCTATCAGCACAGAGTTCCCTCGCAATAATATCTCACTGTGATCCAACAAACATATCTGATGCTCCTCAAGGGACACATCTATCTCAAGATCAACATAATACACATAAATCCCATGTGAAGGGTCTGGCTAATAGCATTAATGTTGTGACACATTGAAAAAATCATGAATTTCACTGTATATCAGTGGAATATCCATTCGGTATACCATCATACTAATTCCCTCCACAACCTAAAATGGCCCAACAAACCTAGGCATCAACATTCCCTATCTCTGTATCATATGGTGACCCAACCTTGGTGATACCGGAATGAATACACAATCACCCTCTAAAAATTTTAGTGGTCATCAAGATCTATTGGTATTTAACTTCCACATTCTCTAAGTTGTACCTGTATATTTTTAAATCTGCTGAAAATTCTCTGACGTCTCTTATATAAGACATAGTCTTAACAACTCTAACTCACCGGCATCCATTCGATAGTGAGGTGATTTATATGGAAAACCATAAAGAACCTCTTATGGTTCCATCTATATCATATATTGATAATTGTTATTATATGGAAAAACCCCAATGCTATATGCTTCTCCCAAGATCCACCAAAGTCAAGGTCACTTGCTCGTAGTATATCCAAAAGCACTTATACCGTACACTTCGATTACCCATATATATCTAGGTAGAATGTTGTACTCATTAAAACAAATTTACTAAGAACCTTAGGTACACCCTACCCAAATAACAATGTAAAACATGAATCATGTTCTGAAACAATAGTATGTGGCACCCCATGTATACTGACTATCTACTGAACATATAAGACTCCCAACTGGTCCATTGAGAAAGTAACCTATATAAGAATGAAATGTGTTACGGTCTCCAGCCAGTCTACAATAAAAAAAATATCATCATTATTCTAATGTATCCTTAGTATACCCACCACAAAATCCATATTATCATCCTCCCACTTCCATTATGAAATGGGAAACCGATGTAGTAAACCATAGGGTAATTGATGCTTGGACTTCACTAGTTGACAAGTGTATCATTGTGTAATGAACCCTGCTATCTCATTTTTCGTGAATGGCCACCAAAACCATCGACATGGTTCATGGTAAATTTTGGTAATAAAAGTATTCACTGCCCACTTCAAGGCATGAAATTACCACAACATATCCTCCTACATAGTAAAAGGAACAAAATCCTAATTTCAGACATATATGATCTCATCATCATATATCAAACAGTCTGAAGGTTCCTCCCCACCTTTAGAGGTGTTCATCAAGGCCAAGACTCATGGATTCTCAAACTGCCTATCTCTGATCTACCTCAAGAGTGTGGACTCAACTGAAACTAATATGAGAGTCATATGCTCTTAAGCCTCATAAACTAAAAAATACATCTCATCTAGGAAAGTCATTATCTTTCACTCAACACTAGACTCCTGAACTACCTGAGTTTCTGTTTTCCTAATTAAATAGTTAGCAACAATATTCCCCTTTCTAGGAGTATATGCTAGCTCAAAATAAAATTACTTCATATACTCAACCCATCTTCGATGCCAGAGATTAAAATCCCAATATGAGAAGATATACTTTAATATATTGTGATTGGTATAAAATGTAATCTCCTCTCCCAAAAATTAATGTTTCCAAAGCTTCAAATCATAAACCACTAAATCTAACTCCTAATTGTGTATAGGGTAATTATTTTCATGTTTAATCAACAATCAAGATCCATATGCCACAAATTTATCTCCTAACTTCTGCATTTCTCCAGGTACAATTCTAGAAGTGTCATAAAACACCATATAATCCTCACCTTGATCGAGTAGGATCAATATTAGTGTTGACGTAAAATGACTCATCAAATCCAACAAGTATTTCATGCATTCTTATGAACATTAAAACTTTAGTCCCTTATTTTTCAAGCTTGATATTTGTTCTGTCATGTGGAATAATTCTAGGATAAACATCTGATAATATCATGATTATCAAAGAAGATGTTGGATATAAAAAATGTTGATGAGCTAATCCCAAGATACAAATTGGTGAACCTTCTCAAGGCCGACATATGCACCTTCACCTAAGTTTATGTGACCAAATAAGCAAACCCAATCAATAAAAAAAAATTCCCTTAGATATATTGGCATATAACATATGCTCTCTTGGTGTATTCAGGATGATACCAAGATGTTGGGAATGATCTTCATGAGTTTTGGAGTACACTAAGATGTCATACACAAACAAAAAAGAAAACTGATCAAGTTATATATGGGATATTTTGTCCATAGATTAAATATACACTGCTAGTGAATTAATTAGACCAAAAGACATAAAAAAACTCATAAAGTCCATACCATCTTTTGAAACAAGTCCTCCGTATATCAGATGGTCTAACCCTTAACTGATGATACCCTAACCTCAAGTAGTTATTGGATAATACACAAGCTCCCCACAAATGGTCAAATAGATCATTGATATGTTGAAAATTATAATAGTTCATCATTGTTATCTAGTTCAAATTTTGATAATCAAAACATAAGTGTATAGTCTTGTTAGCCTTATTTACAAAAAAGACTGAAGAAATCCAAGGTGACATACATGGTCAGCTAAATCCCATACCCTTAAAATCATTTATAAGAGTCTTATACTCTTGTTTCCCCTCTATTTCCATTCTGAATGGTGGAAAAGAAACTTTTTTAGCCATCGACATGAGCTCAATCATAAATTCCACATATCTCTTAGGTTACATCTCTGTGAAGTCTTCAAGAGAAACATCCTGAAAATTATCTACTATGGGTGGAAAGAAAACAAGGACTACTCCTCCGTCCACCAACAATATAGTAGAGTATTTGGTGTTAAGACCCCCTATTATTGGTGAACTGTCCCTTCATGGACCTCTTAGATATACCATTCTCCATGATGGATATAATTATCGCCTTTAGGATACACAATGGTTACTCTCCTTTAGTAACAATATATGTGGGATCGGTATGTTACAAACCCGTACATTACCATTATTAGATCAAAGTCTTCCATTTAAATGATTTAATGATCCCAAATAAAATGATACTCAATAAACTTGAGAGAACACCCTATGTATAAACAGAAGTCTATCAGCTGTACTCACAAATATGTATCAATCATCAAATCACTTCTCACAAACTCCACTTCCAAGATCAAACCATTCACTTATTGTACATAAATTATTGAATGAGAGGCTCCAATATCAAATAAATAACTAGATAACTTAGAAGATATAGGAATAGTACCTCTAACTTTCAATGGTATGGCCTCTCTATCCACTAGTGTAGGATAAAAAACATGATATTTCCCTACCCCTTTTCATGTGATGCAGTTTGAGCTCCATGAGTTGCACCGCTCTGATGATACATGAATTATTTCCTAGAAGCACCTCATTCACTACCTCCACCTCTATGACTATTATAACTATAAATTTCAGACAAATATGGTATAAAAGATCCCCTTCCTAAACTCTGGTTCTACTTGAATGCTCAATCATTACCCATCTGTCATGGATTCCTGTAAAACCTTTATAGGTGTCGCATCCTACTGAATCTTAAAAAAACTACTGGTGGTCGAGGGAACTATCTACAGAATTGCACTGTCCTACCACACTAGTAAAAAATCACTTGGGTAACATCTTGTGTGGCTGACCCTTACCCATGTCTACACCTCTTTCTATCACCATTACTAACATTATCATTGCAATGATTCCCATTCTAAAAATTCATACATCCTAACCATGTAGTAGAAACCACCCAACCACCACTAGATTCCTCCATCAGGTTTCCATTATATATTGAGAGCCTCTTTCAACACTTCTAAATACTTCTCATACCTGCCAATATTCACCTGGGACATAATTTGACATTTAATCTCATCCTAAAACCACCATATCATCATAGAATCATGTCTTTCCAATGATAGAGAAAACAATGAAAATTTGTAAATAATATAGAATATTCCATCAAAGATATACCCCCATGATTCAACCTCATTAGTTCCACTTCCCTCTCCTACCTCAGTGTATCTTGAAAAAAGTGCTATGGGAACTTCTCTAAAAAGTCCTTCTATAACATATTATAGGACCATCGGGTTTGATATTGAATGTCCCACCAATGCTTTGATGAAACTTTTATCACAAGAGAATGCATCATGTCCCTCTTATCTGCATGAGTCTCTAAATGTTCAATTATATTTTGGATGGACTCAATCAAGAACCTAGCTACCCCAGGTCCACGCACTCCAACAAACGTCGGAGGGTGTTATAATTGAAACAGGCTTGTAATATCAGACATAATCTGCACCACATGCTCTGGATATCTCTCCATAAACTCCATGAACCAACCAAAATTCTCATGGAAGTAATCTCCTACTTCCTCACCTGGCACTTTTAGTGCTTTGGGTTCTATTACTGGTGGAGCATCTCTAGTCATAACCTATAATCATTCTATCAACAAGTGTCATCATGAAGGCATATCTCTAAAATATAAAAATAAAATATCATGAAATATAACCCAACATTAATTAATTTAATGAGAGGTATTTAATAATAGTCATAAATGTTCATTCCCCCAAACCTCACCACATTCCCAAAACCATGGCACTATCTCTACCCTTAAAGATCCTAAATCATGGTCAGGGTTAATGAAGGGTAAAATAATCCTCATCATTATTGTTTCTAATTAGAAATCTATTTATTCACATCATGAAACATTTAAAATTCTCAATATCATAATAGAAATCATTTTCCATTTAAGTCACATAAGGAAGTAACAACATTTCAATATCAACAACTTTACCCAAAAACCCATTTTCTCATGCATGCCTAAAAATGATGCATGTCACAATACAATCCTGAGTACCTATAATGATGAATGAATACTCTACTTTCATTACATATAGGGAAACTAGTCCAATATCAAAAAAATTTAGAAAAAATAGTCACATCACACAAAAATTTCATCATTCAAGGTGAAATAACATAAACGGCAACAACACACATTAATTACAAAAAACCTATTGTTGGTACTTGGATCTAATCAACGTACATGGGTTAGAAAACCCTATTATTAAGCTCTTAACCATGACCTCAATCATCCTATTCTTTTATCTTACTTTCAAAAATAGTAAGACAAAATAAAAATAAAATAAACTCTTATAGTACTACTTTGTAACATCCCGTAACAGGTGGTACACACTGGTACCCCGATCTAGTCAGTTATGTGACTTTAAGAATGCCTCCCCATATTGCAGAGGCTACTGACTAGTATTGAGGGTCTAATATATATATATATATATATATATATCATGAAAATAATGTAATCTATTTATCATAGATCACAATAGAAAAAACATATGAACAAAAACCAAAAATATAACCATAACCAAAATAATACCAGTAGAACATACTGAACAAAACAGGAATACATTATTCAAAACTAAAGTTGTATATATATCATGCTAGGTACATATCAATTTTCAAATGAAAAAACAAAATTAAGACACAATGAAACTCTTAAACAAGCCCAGACACCATGTATGGTTCTCTCATCCATGTTCCATCACAACTCATCCATTTAACATGGGTCCTTTTCCATTATCCTATCCTAAAACCCTGAAATAAATTCATGTACCAATATGGAAGCTCGAGTAGGGTGTGATTACAACTCAGTAGGCGATCACCAAAGACATCTATAAAAATATCTAGTCAATATTTGTGTATGCATTTTTATAAACAATAAATTATAAGTAAAAAACTAAACATTTTACATTTATTCAATTACTCCTTAAGAACATAACTCTGAGGTTCCCAAGGACACCTGACCTCAATACCTTCTTCAACTCATGCTGAAGTATGAACTATCCCCAAGGGATATGAAAAGTCATTAGACATGGTTATCATTTAACATCTTAACTCATATCACTATGGGATTTTAATGTAGAAGTCCCAATCCCCTACATGTCCATCAATTTATCACTACGGTCTTTTGATGTAGTAGACCATGTACCACATTTAAATATCAATTGTAAGATCCAAGACTTCATGGAGGTATGTCCCTGTTCAATTATTTTCCAATCTCATATTTTTGGTTAACTCAATGGTTATGAAGAGTATGTGGGGTCTTAGTGGAGTCCTAAGGGTTTGGAAATTAAAAAAATGGATAACAAGGCCAATATGTGAAAGGCACATGGTTTGTGAAAAGTTAAGAAAACAATGTATAATTTCTAAGTAACAATGAATCCTTGGACAGAGGCTTAATTCATGGTCAGAACGAAGTATTTCAAAATGTGTGGACTCTCAAGTAACTGTGCGGTCCATCTTCCCTTGGATAGTGGATGGTGCACAGTTTATGCATGATTTTTCAAATCATGTGTGTAAATTGTGTGCCCCTGTAAAGATTGGAAAAATTATAGAAATACCATTATGTGATTTTCAACCCTTAAATTATTTTTACTACTAATTTCCTTTTTGAACCCTAGTGATGAACAAGATCTTCCAAGGGATTAAAAATGAGATTCTCATTCATCTTTAGGTCATTTGGATTTCTATCGATTGTAGATCGAATCTCCAGGTAAGTCTAATCCCTCTCTTCCTTCTCTTTTTTGATTTTGATTTTCTTCCTTATTTTATATCCATAAGAAGATCTAAAACCCCTCTCTTATGGTGTGATCTTGATTGAGGATTGAAAGGATATTTAATCGAGGTCTAAGGATTCGATAAGGAGTGTGTTCATCACTGGATTTGAGGTAGGCGGTCTATAAGTTACATATCATGGTATTTCATAGATTTGTGCATGTGGGGTTATGTTATTTTTCTCTCCATGATGTTTTCTTCGTGAAGATTACAATATGTTATATAATTAGTGTCTAAATAACTAATTAAACTCTTTTATGAACCTCGTGGGATGCATGGAGGATGACTAGATCGATTTAGGGCCACCCATGGGGTGTTTTGACTCTCCCAAATGTGGTGAATGAAAATGTAACGTGTGAAATTGACTTTTGATTAAGTAGATCCTATTAAAAATTCAAATTGGTTAATATAAATATTAATAAAGGATTATTAGTAGTTGTGTCTAGATTTGGATAATGTTTAATGTGTCATTTGGATTAATATGAAAAATGTGTTGAATGGGAGTAATGGGAATGTTCCAAATGAATTTCGTTTTTCACTTCAAATATATAAGTGGGTAAATACATGGGAATTGTTGAATAACATTAGTGAGTTAGGAAATGGTAAAAGGGATTTCGACTAAATGTTTATATGATATAAATGATAAATGTTTTAATGGGTTATGGTATAATATTGATTTCTTTTTAGGTTGCTATTGT
The DNA here is from genome assembly GCA_963277665.1 of Viscum album. Taxonomy (NCBI): domain Eukaryota; kingdom Viridiplantae; phylum Streptophyta; class Magnoliopsida; order Santalales; family Viscaceae; genus Viscum; species Viscum album. The sequence continues at coordinate 1,873,957,327 of OY728152.1, forward strand.
TTTAATTTTGCTAATGATTTTAGTTATTCTTTCACTACTACAAAAACGGACAAGGGAAGCACCACCTTATATCAGTGCTAAGCAAAAACCACTGATAAAGAAACCCTATATCAGTGAAAAAATTTTATCACTGACAACGGATTTCTTTATCAGTGATTTTCTAGCCCTGATGAAGGGATTCTTTATCAGTGCTAGAAAAGAGCGGATAAAGATACACTATACCTACGCTAAAATTTTAGCACTGATAAAGAAGTCATGTATAAGCGCTAAAATTATAGCACTCATACAGGGTAACCTTTACCAGCATTAAAAAAGCACTGATAAAGAGCCCATTTATCAGTGCTAGAAAAGCACTAATAAAGAAGGAATGTATCAATACTAAAATTTTAGCGCTCATACAGGAAGGATTTATCAGATCTTTTTTAGCACTGATAAAGAGGAGCTTTATCAGCGCTTTTTTAGTTCTGATAAAACCGGAGTCCAATATTTTATAATATGTCACACAGTGTCCTCATTTTATCGTGGCCTAAACCTCTCGCAGTACTGAAACCCTATGACTCCCATCTGCTGCCCCCCAAGCATCGCGTTGCTGAACCTCTTCCGCCTCCAATATTCACGTTGTTGGACCTACACCACAATCCCTCCTCCTAACCCTCCCCCTCGAACCCCTTCGGCGGATCCTCCTACCTTCAAACCCTACTTATCCTCCTCTTCTCTCGACCCTACTCCCCACGAACCCTACTCCTCCATTTCTCTTCATTTGGCGGATCTTCCTATGCACCTCCTCCTGTGAACCTCCACCTCTGGAAGTTCCCAAGTGTGTGGTAAGTGATTCAATGATTTTACATTATTAGATGATTTTGATAAGCTTTCATAGTTTCATAGGATATCCCCATGCTATAACTTCTTATATTTGGATGGGTTAACTATGAATTTAGTTTTTTTTGTAGTGGAATCCCATGCTACCTCATATTCTACCTATATTAAAATACTATCTTCTGTTATCCTTGTTTATGAAAGTATCATATGATAAAGCTGTAATTTTTTTTCTTCATCATTGGTTCATTATGGATATTATTTTTTGAGATAGTGGGTTATCTCTGGTCTCAGTGATAGTGACTTATTATGTTACATATGGATTTTTGTAAATGTGCTTTCATAATAATCAACCCCTATAAACGACATTTTTTCACATATTTTTTTTGAGTTGTGCTCTTCATTTTGATGATGTTAATCATGCTCACATATTGTATTAATATTTTTCATTAGAATGTCACTATTTGAGTGGAACTATATTATATTGGGTAACCACTATTGTTTGTTTTTTGTGTGTTAGTAATTTATTATTTTGTGTGTTTCGTCATTTTTATTCGGAGGAGTATATTTTAGTTAGAAACTTATTTTATGATTTTCCCCCTACAAACACATAGGGTCAGAATGTAGTGATTTTTTTAGAATCTATCTACATTTCATTTTTTTTAGAACTTTTTTTCAAGGTGTTCATTAATTGTTGAGGTTGTTATATATGAGAATCAATATTTCCACATCATTGACTTACCCTTTATATTTGGGGTCCCTCGTGATTGTTTGAACTATTAGAAATGGGAATATGTGTAATTTCACATTTCTATATTCAAATTAAAATATCTAATATTGAGAAGAAATTTTGATAGTTATTCATCTTTTCTTGACTATTTTATTGTTATTAGTGTTGTATTTTTGAATCTTTTTGGAGCTGGACACCTCTATTACCCTGCCTTGCAAGATCATGCTCTGGGTGTAGGATGCCTTCTGCTGGACTGAGGAGATCATCTACCATATTTTCCCTAGGTTTTTCTCCTACTACCTTATCTAAGGTAATTCTCTTCAGGTTTGTAGAAGGTGACACCAAGGGGACCGAAGCCACCCGCCTAAGATCTTGATCAATAGGGATAGGTTGTCTCCCCCTCTCGAATGTCTCTCAGATGGATTCCCCGACGTCAGTAGGTGTTCCAGTGATGGTTTCCCACTCATAACCCACCCAATCCTTTGAGATGTCTTCCTCCTCCTCTCTCATTGATTCCAGGTAAATCTACCAATCCCTTGTCCTCTCCATTCCAAATTATTTTCCTTCCTTCTAGTTTTGTGCAATTGTTCCTCCCTTATTTCCTTCATTCTATATAAGTGACTTTGTCTGGCAGTGCACTTGTATGTCCTGATGCCATGACCACCATGATTTCTAGCCTTGCCACCCCTACCTTCATATTTTCCCTTCTCCCTCGCTGAGGTTTCTAATTGCTTCTCTAAAGTGTCCAGGCCCCTTCCTAGTAGTGTTTGTTCTATCTCCCTTGGCTCTGAGCCTGTCATCCATCTCCAAATACTTATGGATCAAGAGAGAACTCCCTAACCAGCCCCTAAGTTTCATTACCCATCCTTCCCATGCCCCTTTTGATCCTCATATCCCTCTCATATGAATCTTACCAACAAGAAGAGATTATGAACATGTTCAAAATCAAGGGACCTCAATGAGAGATCGTCCTCCCACTTCAATAAGGATACTAGCTCTAGATCAATTGCCAGAGCCCTGTCCTACCTATTATTATTATCTTTATATATAATGATCATAGTCTTATTGCCCATGTTAAATGATACTTCCTCAACATAGAAATCAAAAATCATAATGTCATTGTTGTTGTTGTCAAATAACACAAAATACCCTATAATAATCATAGAATTCTCCTGGAAGATTAAGTTTCATGGATTTCTACACTCTGACCCCTCCAATAGACACAAAAGGGTATTTTGGCACAATAAATATGTTGGTGAGACTGTTCAAGATTGAAATCAATTCATCACTACCAAGGTGTCCAACGGTGACACATATTTCCTTATGACTTTTGTTTTTGGAAGCTATGACCCTCTTCAAAGGGAATCTCTATGGAGTGAACAAAATACCTTCAATCTAGGACACTATCCATAGTGTGTTGGGGGTGAATTTAATTTCATTTCCAACCCAAAGGAAAGGAAAGGTAGAAGCCCATTCCAAAGGAAGGACATTATGGAGTTTGTTCAGTTCATGGATGAGAAGGGCCTCATTGATCTCAGCTTCTCAGGTGACAGTTTCACCTGGTGCAACAACTGCAGGGGCCATCACCGCTTGTGGGGTCTATTGGATAGGTTTCTATCCAACATGAAAGAAACTAACCTATTCTCCATTACCATGATTTTCCATATTTCTTGAGGTATTTCGAACCACTCCCCCCTCTGGGTTTCCATTTCTTCTTGGAATGATCATCAGGAACGGTTTCACTTCCACCAGCAGTGGTTTAACATCATAGGGTATGAGGACATGGTTTGTGAAATATAGAATGAACCCTTGCAGGAGTATCAGGCCACCTTCAACCTCAGTGACCTGACCTCTAACACCGATAGGTGCATGTTTTCCCCTTCCTCCATAGGAACATTCACCCCCTGGAACTACTGTAACATATGGTTATTTAGGCATGATGATATTGAATATAGGGGAGATACCTAGGAGTGGTAGATGTATCATTCTTGATTATTCTTTTGTTTGGGCTGGGGTGATTTCAGGAAACTATAATGAATCTAATGTGATTATATTTAATGATTTCCATATTATAGAGATTATGAGAATCCTTTCTTTACTTATAGAGTTGGCTACTGGTTTTCATCCCAATGTATTTTAGGTTGGTGAGGTATAAAATTATGGACTAGTTTACCATAGAAGGGTTGACTTGATAGAGTAGGATGAGCCATAGAGGATGATTCCATGTGAGTTTTACCATCTATGACACAAGTGATTATCCCAGCGAATCCCTTTGTGTTTGGAAACAGTGTTGATTTTGATGGGGGGTCTATCCTTGTTCTGTTGATTTCCAAATCATTATTGGAAATGGTTATACTATATTAATCACTAATTTTGTAAGGAATTGTTTCACTTCTACTATATTTGGAAATCTTTTTTTGTTTACTTGAACAATAAATACTAATATTTGAGATTCAAATAGGATGAAGATGAATAAAGATTGGATGGATGCTAATCATTTGACAATAGAGTACGAGAATGGAGTGAAAGAGTTCATCATGTTTGCAAAGGATCATGCAGAGGATCTTCTCAAATCCTTTTTCCATGTTTACGCTGTTGTTATAATAGACAACTTACTCCAGATGAGTTGGACGAACATTCGATATGTCACAGAATAGATCAGAGTTATAAATGTTGGAATAAACACGGGGAAAAGGCAAATGTTGCTACTGATTGGGATAAATCTGTGTTTTATGGATCATCAGATATGAATACAAATATGGATAATGAATAAGACCATATGGAGGATGTGATTACAGATTTCAATGATGATAAATATCCTAATGATAAAATGAAAAAGACAATTTAAGATGAACTCCTTGATTTCCCAAAATTGTTTGAGAAGTTAAAGAGTTGTGAAAAGATGCCATTGTATACTGGTTGCACCAAGTATACAACATTTTCATCTATACTGAAGTTTTATAAATTGAAAGCATGCAATAGATGGAGTGATGTCAGTTTTACGGAACCACATTCTCTATTTAATGACATGCTTCCTAAAGATAATGAGCTCCCAAGACGGACATATGAAGCTAAACGAATGCTACGCTCGATGGGTATGATTTTTGAAAGAATACATGCCTTCCCAAAAGACTGTATATTTTTTTTCAAGGAGAAAAAATCACATACAGAATGACCAAAGTGTGGTTCTTCTCGATACAAGAAAGATGAATCCAATCCTAAGAAAGTTTTATGGTACTTTCCAATCATTACAAGGTTTGGGCGTCTATATGGGAGTGAAGAAACGGCACGACAATTGTCGTGGAATGCAGATAAAAGAATTTATGATGGGAAATTATGTCATCCTACTGACTCTCCTCAATGGAATAAAATTGATCATGAGTATCCTCAATTTGGAAAAGAGACGAGAATCCTTCGTCTTGCGTTATCTATAGATGGAGTAAATCCTTTTCGTTATCAAACCAGCACTAATAATGCATGGCCAATTGTGTTGGTAAATTATAACCTACCACCCTGGTTATGCATGAAGTGGAAATTCATCATGTTATCTATGATTATATCCAGACCAAAACAACAAGGTAAAAATATTGATGTTTATTTGGCTCCTTTGGTCGAGGATTTGAAGAAATTGTGGGATTCAGGTGTTATGTTGTATGATGCTTATAAAAGTGAATACTTCATGTTGAGAGCGATTTTGTATGGGACAATAAATGATTTCCCTGCTTAAGGAAATTTTTCAGGCTATAACATTAAATAAACTCAATGGTGTCCTGTGTGCAAAGAAGATACATAATCAATTAGGTTGAAACATTCATCGAAATCTGTGTTTCTAGGACATCATAGATTTCTACCTCATCAGCATAAGTACCGATCTTGGAAAACATCATTAAATGGAAGTTCAAAACAACACGCAACACCGTCTCCAGTAATAGGTGATCAGCTGTTTGAGAAAGTAAAAGATCTGAAAACTATTTCTGGTAAACCATTTTAAAAAAAGCTTACAAAAATCGGTTGGAAAAAGATATTAGTTTTTTTTTTGAATTAACATAATGGAATTTTTTGTATGTCATAAATATTCTTGATGTGATGCATGTGCAAAAAAATTTATGTGACAGTGTTATCATAACGTTGCTAAATTCCCCTAAAAAAACAAAGGATGGAATTAAGGAAAGGTTAGACATTGTTGACATGGGAATACAAGAAGTGTTGGCTCCCTTGAAGGGTGAAATTTGAATGATTCTTCCTCCAGATACTTTTAATCTTTCGAGGGAGGAGAGATACCAGTTTTTCAACTTCTTCGATGATGTAAAGGTTCTATAGGGGTATTCATCAAATATCCATAACATTGTGTCAATGAATGATTTAAAGTTAAAAGGTTTGGAATCACATGAATGCCATGTTTTTATGCAAGACCTAATTCCTATAGCTTTACGTTGCATTTTTCCCATGAATTTTTGTCATACGTTTACTAAACATTGTTTCGTTTTCAATGCTATATGTAGCAAAGTTTGAGACCTGGTGAAATTTCCAGCTATGGAAGAAAGAAATTGTCATCATATTATGTGAATTAGAAATGTTCTTCCCACCAACATTATTCGATATGATGGTTCATTTTATGATTCACTTGGTTATAGAGACTAGAATTTGTGGTCCTATGCACTATAGATGGATGTATCATGTTGAATGGTATATGAAGATTTTTAAAGGGTATGTCAAAAATTGAAGATGGTCAGAGGGTTGTATAGTGGAGAGATATATTGTTGAGGAATCCATTGAATTTTGTACCAAATACCTATCTGATGTAGAAAGCATTGGTCTCTTAAAATCTCATCACACTGGACGCATTGAGGGTGAGGGAATTTCTGGAAGAGATGTTGTGATAATCAGCATTACAGATCGAGATCAGGCCCAGATTTATGTTTCGTATAACTGTTGGGAGGTTTTTCCATATATTGAACCTCACAAAGAAATTCTTAGATAGTTGAATCCATCAAGGGCTGAAAAATGGTTATCAAATACACATAATCACCATTTTCTAGGATGGTTTCGGGTCCATATTTTTAAGCAGTTGGATGAAAATCCAAATTCAATTTCAGAATGACTTCGATGGCTAGTCGTTGGACCAAGTGTGTATGTATTATCTTATAGTGGTTATGTAATTAATGGTTATATATTCTATACAAATAATCATGATGAAGATAGTACCATGCAAAAGAGTGGAGTTACACTAGTGGCTGAAGCGATGCATGTTTTTGGTAGTAAGGATAGAAATCCTATTTATGAAAATATGTCATACTTTGTAATTATCAAACTAATATGGGATTTGCATTACACAACATTCCAATTTTCATTTTTTAATGAAAATGGGTTGATAACAATAGTGGTGTTAAAATAGATGAATGAGGATTTTTGAAAGTTGATTTAAATAATGAAGTGTAGAAAGACGAACAGTTTATAATGACATCACAAGAAGTACAAGTTTTTTATGTTCTAGACCCCGAAAACGGAAAGTGGTTGATTGTTTTGTTATCGTCCAAAACTACTGAAGGTTCTAATGAAAATTCAGTTGAGGACGATCCTTTCAATGGTACGTCACAATCATTTCAGAGCGGTCCCAATGTAGATGATGTTTTGTATGTTAGAGGAGACCACAGTGAAGGGATTTGGATAATCTATAGAGGTGTCAAATACATTTAGCCTTTGAAAAAAAGAAATAGAGTTCAATAAACAGGTTATATTTTGTTTGTAATATAGATCATGTTATCTAACGTTATTATCTTATCATTACTGAATTTACGTAATCTAAATTAACTATTCAACCACTTTTGCAGATAATGACTTTTTCACATTCTGGTGCTCCTAACCTTGAGGCTGAACAAGTCTCTCAAGCTACTACTGCTGCTGCTCCTGCTGCTCCTACTACTCCTGCTGCTGTGACTCCAGCTGCTCCTAGTGTTGATGTAACGACCCAAAATTTTGAGTAAATCTTATTTCCTAATTTTTTGTATGGTTTTTTTATACTCAACAAATCTGTTTCATTTGATAACATGAGTATAATTAAAATGAGACCGTTGGGTTTAGACTGTTATATGATCATTGGTCAATATGACCACTGGAAACTAAATGTTTTGATTATTGTCTCTAAATACAAGTGATCTTGGATAATTAATATAGAAAGAAGATTTGATGGCCTCACCCTGTAGTCTTTGACCGATCGAATCCCATCTAACAGAACTTGGGAAGGAGGTAGCACCACTGGGCTTTTCTCTAGACCAAACCCAAGACAAACTTCACCGTGTGAAGCTAGAATGGAATCGTCTTCGCGAGAAGTTAAAACTGATAGAAATTACTACTCGTGCGATGTTAGCCGAGCCTCCCTCGGATTCTATCACCATAGCACACCTTACACTTAGGTCCTATGCTGGTGTAATAAGGGGCTATGTAAGGAGACCGTGATTGCCTTGTGTAATCCTTTGTATTAAATAAAAAAATTTATTTCTTCTTATGATGGAGCTTATGAATTTTCAAATGTCCGGATAAATATAGTAGGCATATTTTTGATGAATTTTAGAGAAAGGATATTTTCAAAATGTTTATGTAAACCTTAAATAATTAAAAATGTGTAATTATTTTCAAAAAATGGTCTTCTACAATTATGTTCAGTACGAAATTTAGATTCTAATAAGATCAACTTAATTTTTGATGAATAGTAAATTATGAATAGTGATTTTATGCTTAGGATTAGTAATGTGACCAAATGGATTAGTAATCTCACTTATAGAAATTATTAATATAATCTAGGCACCTTGATTAAAGTAATGTAATTCAATAAAATGGTTAAATAATGGTTTTATAAATTATTATTCAAGTATTAGTTTTTTAGGTGAATAGTGTTTTTAATTAAAAATTAAATTAAAAATATTTAGAAAATTATTTTTATAAAATGGACTTTATTTTTTAACTCAAAGCATCGATATTATGTTAAGGTAATTTTGGGGGATTTTTTTGAAAAAAAATGAATTTTCAGTGAATAGTGTATTTATTTAAAAATTAAATTAAAAATATTTAGAAAATTATTTTTATAAAATGGACTTCATTTTTGAAATCATAGCATTGATATTTGGTTAAGGTGAAATTTTGGGATTTTTCTGAGAAAGTTGAATTTTTGATGAATAGTGAAAATACAGTTATTAAGTTACGGGTGTTTAATGACATAATTAAATGATTTATTAAGTATGTAATCAATGTGGTCTACTTATGAATAGTAATATAATGTATGAGGTGACCCAAGTGGCCAATACCATTGGCAAATACCATGGGCAAGCCCATGATTTTGCCAAAACCACTAGTGAGGTGACCCTTGTCCATTAATGCCGTGTCCCCTCACTTTCCCTATAAATATCCACCCTTTCCTCCTTTAGTTTTCACCCCGAACTCTCCCCCAACGATTCTATGGTCTCATTACCTCCCAAGGAGTGCTCCCAAGGTTCCCCCAAGCCCTCAAGGTCCCAACCTTCGAGTTTTAAGAGTTACGTTTAAGGTAAGGGATCCTACCTCCCTCTTTCTTTTCAAGTAATCTCTTTTATGTCATTTATTTTATGCTCCATGCTCTTATGTTAGAGGATGTTATTTTATATTCATCCTAATGTCCTTTTCATGTTCATATTATGAGGGACCCCCTCTTTCTCTCATCATTTCATTTTAAGAATGTTAAAGTGGTGTCGGTAGGCTGCCGAATTTTTAAGGGATTCTTTCACCCTTCTCAAGTTCTATTTTCATGTCAAGTATTTCAAGTTCCTTTTTATTTTTTTGGGGTATGATCTCAAAATCTATCATATTTATCTTTTATTTTCACATGATGAGAGACCCTATTTGATCTATTAAATTCAGTATTTTGATGTTTTAAGTGGCATCGTTAGGATGCCGAATTTTTAAGGGATTCGTTCACCTTTCTCATTTTTCAAAGTTCTAATTTCTTGTCAAGTCTTTCAAGTTCCTTTTCATTATGTTGGGGTATGATATCTATATCTATCATACTGATCTTTTATGTTAATATGATGAGAGAATCTATTTGATCTCATCAGGTCATTTTTTTAAGTTTAAGTGACGCTGTTAGGCTGCCGAATTTTCATAAAAGAAATCTTATTTTTGTCTTCCTTCCACGTTTTTTTATTTAAAATGGTATGTCCTTCAAATTTCATTACCATGTACATATATCTTTCAAATTTGGTCCCTATACTGTTTTATGGGTCATTTATGATTGTTTGACCCATGTCCCCTCTGTTTTCAATGTTTTCTAAAACCTCGTAACAAAGCCGTTATGCTGTAGAAATTCCGTCTCAAAATGACTCTATCTTTTTCTAAAGTTCTCTTATTTTATTAAGTGAATACTCAAAGTTCTCTCTTATATAGGGTTATTCAAATATATACCATGTTGTTATATTTTAAATTATGGTATTTAAATACATGAGACCCGCTCTCCCTTTTCGTGGGTTTGAGGTGACATAATGATCATGTCTTTAAAGCAGTTTTTAAACGTTATGATTATGAAATGAAACCCATTCTTTTTTTTTTTCTATATGGGTTTTTTATGAAATTATTGATGATGATATATGTTTCTCACATTATAATAAATACATTTCAATGGTGCGCCCTGATATCACTCCAATGCATTGGGTAAAGACTTAATCTCTAGAGATGACCATTTAGACTGATACCTTGGTGAATAACCTTGGTAATTTTTATTGACACCTTGGGGATGGACCTTGGTGAAACAGAAATTATTTCCTTTGTTAAATGTTGTTTCCACATCTTCAAGTTATGAAATATGTTATTTTTATTATGATACGACTCATGATTTCTTTCTCATTCTTTAAAGTTCTTTTTCATGACTTTATTGATGAATCTCAAGTTCACATGTTAAATGTTTCCCTTGCTTCCCTTACTGGGCCTTTTGCTCACCCTTTCCTTTGATGTATGCTCCCAGGTTATGAGATGTTGTAATGAACATAGGACGATCAAATTAAGGATCCTTTCAAGTGTTTAAGAAGAATTTTTTTTCTCATGTAATAAGTTCCTAGTTTCCAAGACACTAAACCTTAAAGATCCTCGGTTGTGTAAAATGTAATGAAAAGTTATGTCATAAAAAGGCGGGATTCTATAGTGGGTATCAAAGGATGCTTTAGTTATTTGTGGAAATTAGGATATGAAAACATTATGAAGAAGCCTATATAAATGTTTAGATATAGGAAATCTTCCTGGTATTTTGGTGAGTATTGAGTAAGGGTTTTCCAAGCAAATACATCCCTGTCTAGATACGAGAAGGTAGAGGTGGCTCTGGCACTGATGTACATAGAGGTAAAACCCAAAAATACCGCTTTGAGCTAGACTCGAATGGGAACTAGTACACAACAACCAGCCTTGCTGCACTCTTGGTTATGACACTCTCGGGGGATATGCTTTGGTAAATTCATAAGCTTAGTATGAACCATTATTAAAGGAACAAAGATAAAATAAAATAAAGATTCAAATAAGAATATATGATCATGGTTAACCTAGATTGGAACCTAGGGGATCACAAGTTAGGGTATACTTTTATTTTACAAGTTTATCCTTATATTCTTTAAGTTTCCTTTTCATGATTATTGTCTATGTATTTAAGCCCCCTAATTATATGTTCTTTTCTTAGTTAATGGCGGGAAATGGAAGAGCATGTCTCAACGTCCAATGTGATAGGAAATGTGACGATTTCCCTATTAATGTGACAGATATTACGAAAGATCAGGTTTAACTTATTGTGATTATGCCAAACTAGCTATCAAAAAATCACAATTAATAATTGGTACCTAGTTGAATGCCCAAATTCATCAAGGAAGAAGAATAGAAAGTATCAAGGATGTTCATCTGATAATTTTGATAAGGGAAAGAAGACCCAATTTCTTTTTTGCAAAAAGTGTGGCAAGAGGAACCAAGGAGAATGTCACAAAGGAACCGGGATATGTTTTAAGTGTGGGAAGATAGGGAATAAAGTATCCAATTGATTTAAAAAAATGGATAATGTGATGAATGGAGATAAGGTTAGATCTGATGTACCTTATACATTTCGATTTCATAAATGTGGAGAAGTTAGACATTATCGAAGGAAATGCTCTCTTAGAAGGGATGAGAAGCATGATGAGCATCAACAATCTTCGAGGACAAGGGAACAATGCAATTCCTATGCTGAGATGGGTCATGATGACTGAATTACATGTAACTTCTTCACAATAATTGTCCATGTCATGTTGTATTTTAGTTCGTTCTCTGTGAGCATATCTTTTATGTTTTCTAAGATCATCGAGTCGCTACCTAAGATGATTTTATATCATTAAGGAAAACATATATTGTTATGTACCACATGTTGATGTAGTGAAGCTGTTCTTCTTTAAAAAAGGTGATTAGGGGATTAAATGACGATTATTATTTTGGAATACATTCACTATTTTGGGAACCCTATTTGATCGAGGTAAATAGATTACTATGGTATTTTTCTTTTAGGAGTAAAGTTTGACTTATATTTTGAAGAATCTATGAATTTAAGGTGAACTTATGGTATTATAGGTTACTTATGAAAATGATTAACCTATCTTGGGGAAAATGTGATTAGGTTAGTTACTTTTGTTATAAGATGATAAGAGTGGTTGATGTTGTTTGGAGATGAACGATAAAGTCTATCTTGGAAGACTATGTTATCAAATCCTTCTTGTATTTGTGTTTCAATCTTATTTTGGGTTATTTTGAGGAATTTTAAGGATAGTTATTTATAGAATGGTCTTTGATAAACTTTGGGTAGTTCCGTGGAACTTTGAAGATTTAAAGTAGTTTCCCTTCCTATGGGGTTCTTTATTTTTGAAGAGTTTTTTTATATTACCCTTTCTGTTTTTGGGATAATGTTTAAAGATAGAAGAAATTAATAGTTAATCCTTTTTGGATTACATGACTCTCAAGAAGATGACTCTTGTGTTTTGATGTGACCAAGTATTTTGAATGCTCATCATTTAGAGAAAAGATTAGTTTTGGTAGAAACTTATTAAAGGATTAAGCTCTACTTGAAGGTAGGTATATTTCTTTATGTTTTTATTCTATGTAGTAAATGAATTACATAAAACTATGAAAAGGAACATTAAACAAAAACATTGTCTGTTAACGTTTCCTACTAGGAAATCAAATACCATTTGACCCATTATAAGTTTGTGATTTTCTTATTGTTAACTTTATCCTAATCATGTTTTCTATCACTCTCCCTCAGAACGTGACCCTTTTTTTCTCCTCCATGTCCATTTTTTCCTACATGGAATCCTAGTATGGATTAACTCGGGTGACCTTTGTACTTCCTTTTCATTATTTTAAAGTAATAGTTTTAGTAAATCCTTTTCCGATATGGAAATTTCAATGAAATTTCAAAAACCAATTTTAAAAATTGTGAGGACGCAATTTCTTAAGGGGGGAAGATTGTAACGACCCGAAATTTTGAATAAATCTTATTTCCTAATTTTGTGTGTGGTTTTTTTTATACTCAACAAAACTGTTTCATTTGATAACATGAGTATAATTAAAATGAGACCATTGGGTTTTGACTGTTATATGACCATTGGTCAATATGACCACTGGAAACTAAACGTTTCGATTATTGTCTCTAAATACAAGTGATCTTGGTTAATTAATATAGAAAGAAGATTTTATGGCCTCACCCAGTAGTCTGGGACCGATCGAAGCCCATCTAACAAGACATGGGAAGGAGGTAGCACCACTGGGATTTTCTCTGGACCAAACCCAAGCCGAACTTCACCGTGTGAAGCTAGAACAGAATCGCCTTCGCGAGAAGTTCAAACTGATAGAAATTACTACTCGTGTGATGTTAGTCGAGCCTCCCTCAGATTCTCTCACCTTAGCACACCTTACACTTAGGTCCTATGCTGGTGTAATAAGGGGCTATGTAAGGACACCGTGACTGCCTTGTGTAATCCTTTGTTTTAAATAAAAAATTATATTTCTTCTTATGATGAAGCTTATGAATTTTCAAATGTCCGGATAAATATAGTAGGCATATTTTTGATGAATTTTAGAGAAAGGATATTTTAAAAATGTTTATGTAAAACTTAAATAATTAAAAATGTGTAATGATTTTCAAAAAATGTTCTTCTACAATTATGTTCATTACGAAATATAGATTCTAATAAGATCAACTTAATTTTTGATGAATAGTAAATTATGAATAGTGATTTTATGCTTAGGATTAGTAATGTGACCAAATGGATTAGTAATCTCACTTAAAGAAATTATTAATATAATCTAGGCACCTTGATTAAAGTAATTTGATTCAATAATATGGTTAAATAATGGTTTTATAAATTATTAGTCAAGTATTAGTTTTTTTGGGTGAATAGTGTTTTTTAATTAAAAATTAAATTAAAAATATTTAGAAAATTATTTTTATAAAATGGACTTTATTTTTGAACTCAGAGCATCGATATTATGTTAAGGTAATTTTGGGGGATTTTTCTGAAAAAAATGAATTTTCGGTGAATAGTGTATTTATTTAAAAATTAAATTAAAAATATTTAGAAAATTATTTTTATAAAATGGACTTAATTTTTTAAATCAGATCATTGATATTTGGTTAAGGTGAAATTTTGGGATTTTTCTGAGAAAGTTGAATTTTCGATGAATAGTGAAAATACTATTTTTAAGTTACGAGTGTTTAATACCATCATTAAATGATGTATTAAGTATGTAAAAAATGTGGTCGACTTATAAATAGTAAGATAAGGTATGAGGTTTCCCAAGTGGCCAATACCATGGGCAAATACCATGGGCAAGCCCATGGTTTTTCCAAAACCACTAGTGAGGTGTCCTTTGGCCATTAATGTCGTGTCCCCTCACTTTCCCTATAAATACCCACCCTTTCATCCTTTAGATTTCACCCCAAACTCTCCCCCAACGAATATATGGTCTCATTACCTCCCAAAGAGTCGTCCAATGGTGCCCCTAAGCCCTCAAGGTCCCAACCTTAGAGTTTTAAGAGTTACGTTTAAGGTAAGGGATCTTACCTCTCTCTTTCTTTTCAAGTAATCTCTTTTATGTCATTTATTTTATGCTCCATGATATTATGTTGAAGTATGTTCTTTTATATTCATCCTAATTTCATTTTCATGTTCATATGATTAGTGACCCCCTCTTTATCTCATAATTTCATTTTAAGAATGTTAACGTGGCCCCGTTAGGCTGTCGAATTTTTAATGGATTCTTTCACCCGTCTCAAGTTCTATTTTCATGACAAGTATTTCAAGTTACTTTTTATTTTTTTGGGTTATGATCTCTAAATCTATCATACTGATCTTTTATGTTCATAGGATGAGAGACCATATTTGATCTCTTCAATTCAGTATTTTGAAGTTTTAAGTGGTGTCGTTAGGCTGCTGAATTTTTAAGGGATTCGTTCACCTTTCTCATTTTTCAAAGTTCTACTTTCATGTCAAGTCATTCAAGTTCCTTTTTATTATATTGGGGTATGATCTCTATATCTATCATACTTATCTTTTATGTTAATATTATGAGATACCCTATTTGATCTCGTCAATTCATTTTTTAAGTTTAAGTGACGACGTTAGGCTGCCGAATTTTCATAAGAGAAATGTTATTTTTGTCTCCCTTCCATGTTTTTTTATTTCAAATGGTATGTCCTTCAAATTTCATTACCATGTTTATATATACTTCACATTTGGTCCCTCTACTGTTTTATGGGTCATTTGTGATTTTTTGACCCATGTCCCCTCTCTTTTCAATGTTTTCTAAAACCTCGTAACATAGCCGTTATGCTGCAGAATTTCCGTCTCAAAATGTCTCTCTCTTTTTCTAAAGTTCTTTTATTTTATTAAGTGAATACTCAAATCTCGCTCTTATATAGGGGTATTAATATACATACCATGTTTTTCTATTTTAAATTATGGGATTTACATACATGAGACCCGCTCTCCCTTTCCGTGGTATTAATGTGACGTAAAGATCATGTCTTTAAAGCAGTTTTTAAACATTATGATTATGAAATGAAACCCATTATTTTTTTTCTATATGGGTTGTTTATGAAATTATTGATGATGATATATGTGGCTCAAATGATAATAAAGACATGTCAATGGTGCGCCCTGATAATGCTCTAATGCATTGGGTAAAGACTTAATCTCTAGAGATGACCATTTAGACTGATACCTTGGTGAATAACCTTGGTAATTTTTATTGACACCTTGGGGATGGACCTTGGTGAAACAGAAATGATTGTCTTTGTTAAATGTTGTAGACACATCTTCATGTCATGAAATATGTTATTTTTATTATGATATGCCTCATGATTTCTTTCTCATGCCTTAAAGTTCTTTTTCATGACTTTATTGATGTATCTCAAGTTCACATGTTAAATGTTTCCCTTGTTTCCCTTACTGGGACTTTTTCTCACCCTTTCCTTTGATGTATGCTCCCAGGTTATGAGATGTTGTAATGAACTTAGGATGAACAAATGGAGAATCCTTTCAAGTTTTTAAGAAGAATTTTTTTTCCCATGTAATAAGATCCTGGTTTCCAAGACACTAAACTTTAAAGATCCTCGGTTGTGTAAAATGTAATGAAAAGTTATGTCATAAAAAGGCGGGATGCTATAGTTGAGGTCCAAAAACCATCAGCACATGCCGTTTCTACCATTTCAGATGAACATATACATTATATTGATATCAATGAAATGGTCGGGAATGAAGGATCGACATCGTAGAAAACAAAGGTGTGTCGTAGTTTGACAATGTTAGCCAAAGTTCTTCAGGAAAAAAGAAAAGGAATCAAATTTGATTTCGGATGGAATTCATGAGGCCAACATGTGAATCCCAACAAGGCTATGTTTAGTAGTTACATTGGAGTTTTCACTTGGCAATGTGTGAAAATTGACATAGACTCATGGAACCATGTTGTGTCTGGGATGAAGGCTGTGATCTGGGAAGAAATTAGGCTAACATTATGAATTTATTTCTTTAAATTACTAATATATAAAATAATGAAACAATGTCTTACTCTTCTCAATCTCTTGCAGAGTAAAATTATAGAATATGATTCACACAAGGATTATTTACTAAATCTTACAGGAAGGATTCATCGAGGTTTTCACAAAATTTTTACAAGACGTCACCTAAAAGAATCCAAAGGTAAAATAAACCCGCACCCACCCATTGTCTACGCTCACCTGATATCCCAAGAAGAATGGGATGAATTTATTGGCCACCATGGGGATGAAAAGTTTCAAGTACATTGTGGGTGATAATACGTTGTTTGAGGATACGTGTATTCATCACTTTGATTGGCAATATTTCATTTATAAAAAACCAAATTTGTAATGAAAATAAGGAATGTGCATCAAAACCAACATACCCCTATCGTAAATCAAGGATCGGGTACGCTTCCCTAGAAAAGAAAATGGTACGTATTTTAAATTTACAGTAATATTGTTAGATTCCAACAAACAACATCATAATTATCTTTCAATGTTTATATGTAGATTGATGAGTCTAAAACCAAAGACACTTCCATCCCACGTCATGTGATTTGGAAGGAGGCTCGTGTGAATAAGGAAGGGAAACTAGTAGATGAGAACACACAAAAAGTGTGGGAAATTTGTGTAAGTATGAAATGAGGATAAAAAATTTGTTTTAAATTTCTATTACATAAAAATAATTAGTTATTTTCCTATATCAGACAGTCACAGGAATCAGCTACTCCTGTAGCGGATGAAAAACTATTATCGACAACTTTGAAGCATCTACAAAAATACAGTCATGTCAGAGGTGCGGTTTTTGGGGTGACACCCCGAGGATATTTTGAGAAGAAATGAAATGGATGATAAAGATGAAACATTGAAACAAATGAGAGAAAAACTAGCAACCCTTGAAGAATGATTTCAATGGTAGGGAGAGTTGATAGAAACTTTTATGGGTGGGAAGCAAGGAGAAGACACAACTCAGGAACAACTAGTGCATGAAGATCCCGCCCCACCCCCACTAGCTTTGAGGCGAGTCATTCCCCTTAAAGAGATGTCTTAGCTGTGGTAATAAATATTCAAATAATTGTTCCCATGAAATGTGAATCATAAAAACACTGATATTTTTCCTTTACTGATATTCTACAGGGTGATAATGATTGTGATTTATATATGTCAACACCCACCTATCGCCTTTAAGAGAGGGCTATAGTGTTCAACATCCCGGATGACATGCTGCATAATAGACCACTTCTGAAAGATCATCTGAAAGTGACGATTACTATAGCTCATGAGCCAAATTCAGAGCAAGCTATTCTACTTGATGACGATGATATTAATATGGTCAAAAAGGCTATTGGGACATTCATTTCATGGACGTCACAACTTGTAAGAGTACATGCGGCCAAAGAGGTATTTATTTCCTTTTTTTAAAGCTAAACATTTAACAATTAATGAAAAAATGGTCTGAACCAATGAATGTTATTAAAGATGGATAAAGGGAAGGGGGTGACAAACGTCAGCTCAAAACCATCTAAAGGATCAACCAACCTATCCCAAGGAGATACTGAAAGCACAATAACACCACCTGTTCTCAATCCAAATTTACTAGAATTGAAGACACATGTGGATACGAAGCTAAGAGGTGGTATTAGTCATATAGTGTCTTTTGAAGAGAATATATACAGAGAGAAAAGTCAAGATTTTTTTACTGCTGAAAATGTAAATGAGATCCTTGAAAATGGTTGGCTAGGCATCACAATTATAAATATATATATGTGGTATGTTTCCGGGAATTTATTTTCTAAAAGCTAATCTAATGTAAAAATTATGACTAAATGCATTTTATATTATTGACAGACGTATATATGAAAAACAGTTGAAGGAATTTTCCCATGATCCAAAATTTGGACTCATTAGTCCTTATACAAAATCATCACATCTTACAAAAATAGATCCATCAAAAAATAATGAAATAGTTAATGGCTTGTTGAAAACATTTGAAAGCAAGATTACATATGACAGACTCTTCTTAATACCAACCATGTAGGGGTAAAACATTACGATTAAAGCATATCAATTATATTATGACTTCATTTATTACTTATTCCTTTTTTTGTTTTTAGGCAACATTGGATGCTAATTGCGGTGAACAGGGATACTCCAAAGATTTATTTTCTGGATTCAAGGAAAGGATGTCCATCAAACCGACCACACATGATGGAGGTTGTGAATCTGTAAGACACTACATCCTACATTTTAGGTCTATACATCATGTAATATAATTTATATTATCTTTTACTGAGGATTATTTTATGATAGGGAAGTGTATCATTATTGTCTAAAAAAAGGAATGACAACAGGGGATAAGCATAAGGAGGCGAGCAAGTACTACGTCTGGAAAAATATCAGGGTATATATAATGAAATTTCACTATCCAAAAACATCTCAACACAAGTTAATTATTCTCCTAATGATCAATTTTTTTTGTAGTGTCCAAAACAAACAAACGATAATGATTGAGGTTATTATTTTTGTAAATTTATGAAATAGATCTTTTTTCATCAACAAACAAGCATCCCTAAAGATGTATTTTCAAAAACAACTACTATTTAATTTAATTTATTTATTAATTCTTTATTTTTATATTTTTCAGTACTACTATAACTGTCGAAATACCTCATACTCACAAGACGATATAGATATCTTCATAAATGAGTGGTCCACATACTTTATGGTAGATTTTACACAAATAACATGAACATCTGACTTGGGGACGTGTACAATTGGTCGTCATTTTTGAGAGGGGTTAAGGGGATCAAAAGATGACACATTATTGTATGTAAATGTTCGTAGGAATATTGTAATTGTTATTAAATAAAACAAACCTTATACAATGATTCAATTTCCTATTTTACAGATGATATGCACCAACAACATGCAAGAATGATGAACCACTCAAATGGTATCTCTTTTGTTTAAAATGAACATATTTTTAAGGGAAAACAATAACTGACCTACGAAAATCCGACCAAACGCATTCTTATTGAGTTGATCCTTTAGGATAATGATCCAAGGGTGCATTGGGGTTGTGTACAAGTCAACCCTGCCTCAATCCGAGGCATGGTGTGGCCGGTACCACTCAAAGGGTCTCTCTTTTGTTTAAAATGGACACAATTTTAAGTGAAAACAACAACTGACCTATGTAAATCCAACAAAAACCATTCAGATTGTGTTGATAATTTAGAATAATGATCCAAAAGTATGTTGGGGACAAGTACAAGTAAACCCCGCCTCAATCCGAGGCACGGAGTGGCTGGTACCACTCAAAGGGTCTCTCTTTTGTTTAAATTGACACAATTTTAACTGAAAACAACAACTGACCTATGGATGTCCGACAAACACATTCATATTGTATTTATAAATTAAAAAAATTATCCAAGAGTGCATTGGGGATGTGTATGAGTCATCCCCACCTCAATCCAAGGCACGGTGTGGCCAGTACCACTCAAAGGGTCTCTCTTTTGTTTAAAATGGACACAATTGTAAGAGAAAAACAACAACTGACCTACGGAAATCGGACCAAACACATTCGGATTGTGTTTATCTTTTAAGAGAACGATCCACGAGTGCATTGGGGATGTGTATGAGTCATACCTGCCACAATCTGAGGCACGGTGTGGCCGGTACCACTCAAAGGGCCTCTCTTTTGTTTCAAATGGACACAATTTTAAGCGAAAACAACAAATGACCTATCGAAATCAAACCAAATGCATTTGGATTGTATTGATCCTTTAAGAGAACGATCCAAGGGTGCATTGGGGATTTTTAAGAGTCAAACCCACATCAATCTGAGGCACGGTGTGGCCGGTACCACTCACGGGGTCTCTCTTTTGTTTAAAATGAACACAATTTTAGGAGAAAACAACAAATGACCTAAAAAAATACAACCAAGCGCATTAGGATTCTCTTGATACATTAGGAGAATGATCCATGGGTGTGTTGGGGACATGTGTGAGTCATCCCCGCCTCAATTCAAGGCATGGTGTGGCTGGTACCACTCAAAGGGTCTCTCTTCTGTTTAAAATGGACACAATTTTAAGTGAAAACAACAACTGACCTATGTAAATCCAACCAAACGAATTCATATTGTCTTGATCCTTTAGAAGAACGATCCAAGGGTTCTTTGTGACGTGTCAGAGTCGTCCTCATATCAATCCAAGTCACGGTGTGGTTTTTATCACTCAAAGGGTCTCTCTTTTGTTTAAAATGGACACAATTTTAAGTGAAAACAACAACTGACCTACAGAAATATGTCCAAACACATTCAGATTGTATTGATCCTTTAGGTGAATGATCCAAATGTCCTTTTTAATGTGTACAAGTCATCCTAACCTCAATCAGACGCATGATGTGGTCGGTACCACTCAAATGGTCTCTTTTTTGTTTAAAATGTACACAATTTTAAGTGAAAACAACAAATGACCTACATAAATCTGACCAAACACATTAGGATTGTATTTATCCTTTAGAATAATGATCCACGGGTGCATTGCAGAACTGTATGAGTCGACCCCACCTCAATTCGAGGCACGGTGTGGCCGTTACCACTCAAAGGGTCTCTCTTTTGTTTAAAATGGACACAATTTTAAGTGAAAATAACAACTGACCTACGGAAATATGACCAAATGAATTTGGATTGTATTGATCCCTTAAGATAACAATCCAAGATTCCTTTGTGATGTGTAAGAGTCATCCTAGCCTCAATCTGAGGCATGTTATGGCCGGTACCACTCAAAGGGTCTCTCTTTTGTTTAAAATGGACACAATTTTAAGTGAAAACAACAAATGACCTATAGAAATCCAACCAAGCGCATTTGAATTGCCTTGATCCATTAGTATAATGATACATGGGTGCGTTGGGGATGTGTACGAGTCATCCCTGCCTCAATCCGAGGCACGGTGTGGCCGATACCACTCAAAGGGTCTCTCTTTTGTTTAAAATGGAAACAATTTTAAGTGAAAACAAAAAATGACTTATATAAATCTGACCAAACGCATTAATATTGACTTGGTACATTAGTAGAATGATCCATGGGTCCTTTTTGAAGTGTGAGAGTCATCTCCGCCTTAATATGAGGCATGGTGTGGCCGGTACCACTCAAAGGGTCTCTCTTTTGTTTAAAATGGACACAATTTTAAGTGAAAACAACATCTAACCTATCGAAATCCAACCAAGTTAATTAGGATTGTCTTTATCCTTTAGGATAATTATCTTAGGGTGCGTTGGGGATGTGTACAAGTCATCCTCGCCTCAATCCGAGGCATGGTGTGGCCGGTACCACTCAAATGGTCTCTCTTTTGTTTAAAATGGACACAATTTTAAGTTAAAACAACAACTGACCTACGGAAATCTGACCAAACGCATTAATATTGTCTTGATCCTTTAAGAGAACGATCCATGGGTACTTTGTGATGTGTATGAGTCATCCCTGCCTCAATCTAAGGCATGTTGTGGCCGATAACACTCAAAGGGTCTCTCTTTTGTTTAAATGGACACAATTTTATGTGAAAACAACAACTGACCAATGGAAATCCAACCAAACGCATTCATATTGTATTTATCCTTTTGGAGAACGATCCAAGAGTCCTTTTTGATGTGAAAGAGTCATCCCCTCTTCAATAAAAGGCATGGTGTGGCCGGTACCACCCAAAGGGTCTCTCTTTTGTTTAAAATGGACACAATTTTATGTGAAAACCACAACTGGCCTATGGAAATCCATCCAAAAACATTATTATTGTATTGATTCTTTACGATAACAATCCACAGGTCCTTTTTGACATTTATGAGTCATCCCTGCCTCAATCCAAGGCACAGTGTGGCCGGTACCACTGAAAGGGTCCCTCTTGTTTAAATGGACACAATTTTATGTGAAAACAACAATTGTCCTATGGAAATCCAACCAAACGCATTCCGATTGTATGTATCCTTTAGGATAATGATCGAAGGGTCAATTTTGATGTGTATGAGTCATCCCCACATCAATCTGAGGCCCAATGTGTCCAGTACCACTCAAAGGGTCTCTCTTTTGTTTAAAATGGACACAATTTTAAGTGAAAACAACAACTGACCAAAAAAAATCTGACCAAGCACATTCGGATTGTCTTGATCCTTTAGGAGAACAATACATGGGTTCATTGGGGACTTTTACAAGTCATTCCCACCTCAATCTATGGCACAGTGTGGCTGGTACCACTTGAAGGGTCTCTCTTTTGTTTAAAATGGACACAATTTTAAGGGAAAACAACAACTAACCTACGGAAATCTGAACAAAAAGCATTCAGATTGTATTAATCCATTCGAATAACTATCCAATAATCATTTTTCACATGTACGAGTAATCCCCACTTCAATATGAGGTATGGTGTGGCCGGTACCACTCAAAGGGTCTCTCTTTTGTTTAAAATGGACAGAATTTTAAGTGAAAACAACAATTGACCTACGGAAATCCGACCAAACGCATTCGTATTGTGTTGATACTTCAGAAAAACGATTCCAAGGATCTTTTTTGACATGTAAGAGTCATCCCACCTTAATCTAAGGCACTTTGTGGCTGGTACCACTCAAAGGGTCTCTCTTTTGTTTAAAATGGACACAATTTTAAGTGAAAACAACAACTAACATAAGATAATTAGACTAAACGCATTCAGATTGTGTTGATACTTTAATAAAACAATCCAAGGGTGTGTTGGGGATGTGTAAGAGTCATCTTAGCCTCAATCTGAGGCTCGGTGTGGCCGGTACCACTCAAAGGGTCTCTCTTTTGTTTAAAAAGGACAAATTTTACGTGAAAACAACAACTGGCCTACAGAAATCCAAACAAATTCATTCAGATTGTATTGATCCTTTAAGGTAAAAATCCACGGGTGTGTTGGGGATGTGTAAGAGTCATCCTTGCCTCAATCTGAGGACGTTGTGGTTGGTACCACTCAAAAGGTCTATATTTATTTTAAAATGGACACAATTTTAAGTGAAAACAAAAAATGACATAGGGAAATATAACTAATCGCATTAGGATAGTCTTGGGGAATAATACAAGGGTGATTTTTGACGTGTACGAGTCATCCCCACATCAATCCGAGGCACGGTGTGGCCGATACCACTCAAACGGCCTCTCTTTTGTTTAAAATGGACACAATTTTAAGTGAAAACAACAACTGACCTACGGAAATCTGACCAAATAGATTCATATTTTCTTGATCCTTTAGGAGAAAGATCCAAGTGTCCTTTTTGACGTGTAAGAGTCATCCCCTCCTCAATCTGAGGCACAGTGTGGCCGGTACCACTCAAAGGGTCTCTCTTTGGTTTAAAATGGACACAATTTTAAGTGAAAACAACAACTGACCTCTGGAAATCTGATCAAACGCATTTAGATTGTATTGATACTTTAGTATAATAATACATGGGTACTTGTGATGTGTATGAATCATCCCCGCCTCAATATGAGGCACGGTGTGGCCAATATCACTAAAAGGGCCCCTCTTTTGTTTCAAATGGATACAATTTTAAGTGAAAACAACAACTGACCTACATAAATCCAACCAAACGCATTCGGATTCTATTTATCATTTATTATAATGATCTATGGGTCCTTTGTGATGTTTAAGAGTCATCCCCGCCTCAATCTAAGGCATAGTGTGTCCAGTACCACTCAAAGTGTCTCTCTTTTGTTTAAAATGGACTCAATATTAAGTGAAAACAACAAATGACCTACGGAAATCTGACCATGCGCATTGGAATTGTCTTGATCCTCTAGGAAAAAATAAATGGGTGAATTGGGGACATGAATGAGTCATCCCCGCTTCAATATGAGGCATGGTGTGGTTGGTACCACTCAATGGGTCTCTCTTTTGTTTAAAATGTACACAATTTTATGTGAAAAGACCAATGACATACTGAAATCTGACCAAATGCATTTATATTGTATTGATCCTTTAGTAGAATGATCCATGGGTCATTTGTGATTTGTATGAGTCATCCCACCTCAGTTTGAGGCACGGTGGGGCTAGTACCACTCAAAGGGTCTCTCTTTTGTTTAAAATGGACAAAATTTTAAGTGAAAACAACAACTGACCTATGGAAATCCAACCAAACGGATTAGGATTGTCTTGATCCTTTAGGAGAATGATCCAAAGGTCCTTTTTGATGAGTAAAAGTCATCCTCGCCTCAATCTGAGGCACAATGTGGCTAATATCACTCAAAGGGTCTCTCTTTTGTTTGAAATGGACAAACTTTTAAGTGGAAACAACAACTGACTTATGGAAATCCAACCAAACGCATTCATATTGTATTTTTATTTTAGGTTAATGATCTTCTGGTTCTTTTTTGACGTGTATGATCCATCCCCTCCTCAATCCAAGGAACGGTGTGGCCGGTACCACTGAAAGGGTCTCTCTTTTGTTTAAAATGGACACAATTTTAAGTGAAAACAACAACTGACCTGCGGAAATCCAACCAAGAACATTCAGATTGTCTTGATCTTTTAAGATAATGATATAAGGGTGATTTGAAGAAGTGTATGAGTCATCCCCGCCTCAATTAAAGCCACAGTGTGGCCGATACCACTCAAAGGGGTTCACTTTTGTTTAAAATGGACACAAATTTAAGTGAAAACAACAACTGACCTAGGGAAATACGACCAAACGCATTCATATTGTGGTGATCCTATTAGGAGAATGATCCAATGGTCGTTTTTATGTGTAAAATTCATCCCTTCCTCAATCCGAGGCACGGTGTAGCCGGTACCTACGCAAAGGGTCTCTGCTTTGTTTAAAATGGACACAATTTTATGTGAAAACGACAACTGACCTACGAAAATCTGACCAAACACATTCGGATTGTATTGATCCTTTTGGAGAAATATCCATGAGTCCTTTTTGATGTGTATGAGTCATAAACGCCTAAATCTAAGGCACGGTGTTGTCGGTATCACTCAAGTGTCCTCTCTTTTGTTTAAAATGGACACAATTTTAAGTGAAAAACAACAACTGACCTATGGAAATATGACCAAATGCATTAGGATTGTCTTCATCATTTATGATAATCATCCATGGGTCCTTTGTGACATTTAAGAGTCATCCCAGCCTCAATCTGAGGCATGGGTGTGGCCGGTACCACTCAAAGGGTCTCTCTTTTGTTTAAAATGGACACAATTTTAAGTGAAAACAACAACTGACCTATGGAAATCCAACCAAATGCATTAGGATTCTATTGATCCTTTTGGAGAATGATCCAATTTTCCATTTTGACCTGTACGAGTCATCCCCCGGCTCAATCCGAGGCATGATTTGGCCGGTATCATTCAAATGGTTACTCTTTTGTTTTAAATGGACACAATTTTAAGTGAAAACAACAACTGTCCTACGGAAATCAGACCAAACACATTAATATTGTCCTAATCCTTTAGGAGAACAATCCAAGGGTCCTTTTTTATTTGTAAGAGTCATCTCTGCCTCAATACGAGGCACAGTGTGCCGGTACCACTAAAAGAGTCTATCTTTTGATTAAAATGGACACAATTTTAAGTCAAAACAACAACTGACCTACAAAAATCTGACCAACTGCATTTGGATTGTCTTGATCCTTTAGGGGAATGATCCAAGGGTGCGTTGGGGATTTGTACAGGTCATCCCTGCCTCAATCCGAGGCACGGTGTGGCCGGTACCATTCAAAGGGTCTCTCTTTTGTTTAAAATGGACACAATTTTAAGTGAAAACAACAACAAACCAACAGAAATATGACCAAATGTATTCCGATTGTCTTGATCCTTTAGGAGAACGATCCATGGGTCTTCTGTGACATGTTCGAGTCAACCCCACCAACCCCCTGGACACCCCAACCCCTCTGGACACACCCCGCCCCTAGAAATCCCTCTCAACCCCCTGGACACTCCCACCCCCTTGACAAGCCCATGGACAGCCCCCCCCCCCCAACCCCCCCGGACACCCCCACCCCCCTGAACATCCACCACCCCCCATGGATGGCACCCCCACCCCTCCTTGACACCACCCCACCACCTGCATACCCCCAACCCCCCCTGGGCACCCCCACCCATGGGACGACCACTAACACCCTCCTAGACACCATCCCACCCCCCTGGACAACCCCACCAACCCCCTGGACCCCCCTCCCCAACCCCAGACACCCCCACCCCCTAGAAAGCCCCCCCGACACCTTGGACACCAGCCCACCCCCAGGGACACCCCATAGACAGCCCCCCCCCCCACCTGGACACCCCCTCCTTTGACACCACTCCACCCCCCTTGGACAGCCCTACCAACACCCTGGACCACCCCCACCCCCTGGATAACCCCCACCCCCTTGACACCCCCACCCCCTAGACACCCCCACCCCCTGGACACCCCCTATCCCCCTAGACTCCCCCATCCCACCCTCCTGGACACCACCTCACCCCCATTGGACACCCCACCAACCCCTCGGACCGCCCCACCCCCTGGACACCCCAGCCAACCTCATGGACTTCCCCCAACCCCTTGAATTCTAAATAGAATTCTTTATGTATTTAATTAACTTATGAATTATGTGTTAATATTTTATGGGTATACATGGTGTAATTATCTTATGACTTATGTGTTAATTATGTATGGGTATACTTATTAAGATGCTGAATTATTTGCAGGTGCTGTTTGGGTGTACTTCTACAGAATATTTTTTGCAACAGACAGTGCATTTATCAGTGCTTTTTTAGAAATGATAAAATAGGCCTTTATCCGCACTAAAAAAGTGCTGACAAAATCCCCATTTATCAGCGCTAAAAGAGCACTGATAAAGGAAGCCTTTATCAGTTCTTTTTTTAGCGCTGATAAAATGTACATTTTATCAGCTCTTTTTTAGCACTGGTAAAGGCATACTTTATCAGCGCTAAAAAAGAACTGATAAAGGGGACCCCCCCTTATAATCACTGAGCTTTACAGTGCTTTTTTAGCACTGATAAAGCCCATTTTGAGCGCTGATAAAGGTCGTTTTTGTAGTAGTGTTGGTCATAATGTGGTTAGGTGTGGGAATATATAAATAAGTATGTGCACAAGGATTTTATAGTGGGGTATATACATAAGGTACTACACCCATGGGTCATGTTAGACCAAGTGTCTCAAATCCATCCCTCAATTCACTAGCCATGGAAGGGGACAAAGTTATATTCCCTTAATAGTTTCACTCAACCCGAACAGAGGCTTCGATATGAGGATAATTTTGGCGTTGTGATGTGTTGCCCTAGTGAAATAGAAATTGATTTATTACCATATGCCTTTCAATTATTGAACATTCCCAATCCATAAAAATCATTTAAAGGGTTAATTAATCACTATGATGTTATAAGTATAGTGTCTGAATTTAATAGTGGATTAACTTAGGGGAAACCATATTACAAATGGTTACATGAACTATATTTTATTTATAAATCAATATTTATTACTGATGTGGCCTTATTTTTACCCAGTTTTCCACATCTTTTTATTACATTTTATACAATTTATTTAACTATTTTAACACTTTTTAATAAATAAATGCACTTTTGTAATTTTTTAAATAAATTTGTCTATTATTCACTTTTTATAACATTTTATTTAAATTTTGAACAATAAATAGTTAATTTATACCTTCTTTATTTTTAATGTAATTAATTTTCAATTTTTTTATTTAATCTTTATTTGTTTATTTTATTTAATTTGTCATTGTTAATAATTATTGTGTTTGATAATTAATTTACTTTTAAATTTTTATGTTTATATAATTTAGTCGTGGCTTGCCAGACTACCGGTAGCTAAGCTACCGATAGCAGGGGTCCTTTTTCTCTACCGGTAGTCAGGTTACCGGTGTTGTTTATCGGTGACCATTGTCACCGATACTCTTTCCTACCGGTAGCTCTTTTTCATATCTTATTGGTAGACTTTGATTTCTACCAGTGAGCCCTTCAATTTTATTAACAACGGTGAGTATTTAGTTAGGTTAATTTAATTTGGCTTGGCTTCTTTAATAAGTTAATTTCTATTTAAACAATTATTTAATTAACATAATTCTAATTAATTAATTTAGACTTAATTTTATTAATTATTCTTTCAATTAAGTTATGTTAAAATAGGTTAATTTTATTATTTTATGTGTTTAATCACCTGCTAGTCATTTAAGTAAATAATATGTTTTTTTTAAATTAATTAAATTGGTTCTCCCTTAATTTTATTAGTTCAATTATTTAATTAAATAATTAATTAATAGTTTTTAAACATTAATTATATTATTTTATATATGCAGATTGAATTTTAATTCATTTTATAATTGTTTTAGTCTAAGTGTTTGCGGTGACCCAAGTCACCGATGCTCTTCTATTTTATTCGCTACTACTCTTTAATTAATTGATATAGTTATTTTAATTTAAGTTTTTTTTTATCTTAGTTTAATAATTATTGAGTTAATAAATTAAGTGTTGTCAATTAATTATTTTAATTTTTTAATGGTTAACTTAAAATTCTGTTTTGAATTCATGGTATTTAGCATTATTTTAATTATTTATTTTAAGTTTTTTTATTTAGTTTATTTTAGTTTTAATTTTATGATTTATTTGTCTGTTATTTTTAAAAGTTCAATGTTGCGTAATGGTAAATCTTTTCTATCGGTGGACTTCTTTCACCTTAATCCTCACTGTTACCCTGCTTCCTACCGGTAGCCCTTTTTTTTATCTATCGGTGACCCCGCGTGGCTGCACATTTTGTTTAGTGTATCAGTGACCCTCACGTGGAATTTCCAACCTCACCGATACTGCCTTTGTTTTTTTTAAACCCCCAAGTCACTGATCCTCTCCTTCCTTTCTGCTACCGATGCATCGGTAGCTCCTTCTCACTGATACACCCTTTTTCTAATTTTCCTCCTGTCACTTTTTCCTCTGCTACCGATAGCCCTTTTTGTAGCTTTCCATCCTCACTGATAGACTTACCCTCACCGATACCCAACTCAATCACCTCACCGTTTTTTACCTCACTGATAATCAGTGACTTTACCCATGCTTCGCCTACATCCTCACTTCACAAACTCTGCGGGCACCCATTTTCCATCTTCTTACCTTCATCCCCAGTAGCAGTAAATTGAAACAACATCACGCATAATCAATAAAAAAACAGATGAAAATAGAAATGAAGCAGATGTAAAGAAATAAACCACACAGCAAATCCAGCACCCAAAGGCTCCTGTTCCACTGTCCGCTGGAGTTGAGCTGAGTCGGGAGAGGCGCCAAAGCTGCCACCCCACTGCCTTTCTCAGACCAGAGGGTAGCCGCACATTTTTATGTCCACCGCGCCACTCGTTAGAGGAGTCGAGATGCTGCTTCTCAAGTGGAAGAGGGCCGCCGTGGGTCTATTGAGTTGGAAAGGATGGAAGTCGTGGTTCTGCTGCGCTGAAGGGGGGTCGCGCCGCTGCTTTATTAGCAGATTGCTAGGTGCCACCTTGAGCAGGAGATCCACACTACCTGCTGTTTGCTGCTGGTCCGTCGCTTGAGCCGAGCAGTGAGCGCCGCTGCTGTGTGTCGCTGGAGGCAGAAGCTGGGATCTGCTGCAAAGCCGCCACCGCGCTGTAGGATGAGGAGATCTGCCGCACCCTGTTCAGCCGCAGATGAAGAGACAAAGATATGGCATGCCGCACTGGTTCTCGATTGAAGCTGCTGTCCAGGCACTGAAGCCGCAATGGTGCTGTGGACCTGTTGCTGCGCCGTCTTCAAAGGAGGAAGAAACCCTCCCCTGTGCGCCGAACTTGGGGGAGGAAGGAAGACATATTAAAAAATAATAATAAATAGATAAAAATTTTATAATTAAAGTAAAGTCAAAAGGAAAAAAATGAAAAGAAAAAGTCTGAAGTAAAGTAAAGTTAAATTAAAGTTTACTTTTCATAAAAGTAAAATTAACTAAGTCAAATTAATATAATTTAACTTATAAAAGTTATGATTTTAAAACAATTAAAATTTTAATAAATAAATTTTAAATTAAAATATTAAAACTAAATTTATAATAAATGATAATAATAAATTAATTTATTGATTATAGTATAAAATTATATAATTTATAATAATTATAATTAAGCTATAAAATATACTTGTTAATTTTATAATATTTAAAACTTAAGTATTAATTTTAATTATTAAATTATATTTAACTAAATAATAGATTAATTTAGCAATTTAATTTATTTAATAGTAATAACTAAATTATCAATATAATATTAAATATAATTTTAATGATTTATTTACTTTTAATAACTTAGTAATCTTATTTATAAACTTAGTTAAAATAATAACTTTTTAATAAATTATGTTTTACCGTAGTATTATTTAATGGATAATTTTATAAATGAATTAAAAGTAAATAATAATTAAAAATTAACTTATGACTAACTTTCAAAGAGTAATATAACACTCAACTTTAAAAATAACCATGTTTTCTTTCTTTGGGTCCTTATTTATTTACCCTTTTTATTTATTTATTTATTTGTGTAGGTTCATACCAAAGTTGAAGACACGTCCAGGTACTTACAACTAACTTTACCGAAGTTAGTTACGTGAGAAAAGATTGTGCGACGTGTCGGTTGTGAAAAAATGCACATTTTTGCAGTGTGTGGGTAAAGAACTTTTGAAGTCGGCGGAGATTGAGCGGTGACGTGTAGTGGATGACAGAGAGTACTTAAGCAGAACAAGAAGCGTTTTTTAGGGGGTGACACATTCATTGACGGAGACATTCATACATTTGCCCGGGGGGAGACGATCAGGAGACGATGCTGAGCAGTGCAGTCCAGGAACTTAGGAGAAGAGCATTTTTAGGGAGTTAATTCTCCCTCACGATTTAAACTTTTGTACTCTGTTTCTGTAATGTTTCCCATTACTGCTGTAATAATGAATAGTATAGTTAGCTAAGTCTCTTAGTTTGGGGAGAGTTATAGCTCTATTGGCATCTTTTTCATCCTTCTCATTAACCAATTCTTCTATGATTAGAATTGATCGGTGAGATCAAATCTAATTTCATTTATCTTCTTTGTACCACAAGCACTGAAATATTCTAGACTTTGTAATCATTCGGCGAGTTTGGTTATGGAGTTATCTTTTTAGTAAACAAATCATAATGAATACTTCAGTACTTACGGTGAGTTTGTACTGTTGTTCATCTTAAGACATCTTTCTGGAATTGTACTTCTCTGAGTGGTGAACTCTAGTTGTACAATTTCTACGACTTAACTCCTGGCGAAGGAAGTAAGTCATATCTTTAATCCAGTGGTATAAAGAAGTACTTTATATGAAAAGGAGAATCAATTCAAGCCAGTAGACTAGAATGAACCCGAATATTCTTTACTGTTGTCTTTTATCATCATTTTGTATCTGTTGTTGCACCTTGCTCCAAGCTGTACTTTGTTTTAGTATTGTTTAAACAATTTTACTATAAAATTGAAGTCTCTCAGTACATAAAACCATAAGGAAATCAAAAGATATAAAAATTTAAAAAGTGAAAATTAGAAAAGAAAAACACTCTGCTGCTGACAACAATGGAGATTTCCAAGTTTTTTATTTAGTAGTGGCCAATTTTACCTTCCCTATGGGTTCGACCCTGCTTGCCACATATACAGTAGTTAGTAGGAATATAAATTTTAAACATTGACCGATTTCAACGACGGTTTAGGTCAAGTTTTTGGTGCCGTTGCCGGGGAGGGCACGAGCCATTGCTAAAAAAAAACTCTTAAAAACACATATATAAAAAAATCCTTAAAAAACTGAAAATTTTGAAAAATTGTAAAAAAAAATTAATTACTTTTCTTTCTGTGTGGTTACTGTTAGAAACTATCTACAACTGTTTGTATGAGCACGAGAACATCTGCTGTTATATTAGAACCTCTAAACCCTGAACTCGATAAACACTTAGCTGCTCTAAGAAGGAAAAACAAAATTGAAATGGAAAATCCAGAAAATATAATCCCTGAAAATAATAACTTTCGAAATAACCATCCAGAACTCTTAGATGAACACGAAAGGCCTAGGATGAGGGAGTTTCAACTCCCTAAAGTTTCAAGCAACCCATCATCCATTAGATTAAGTCCTAGAGCCAGAAATTATGAGTTGAAACAATCACACATTTCTCTGCTGCCTGCATTCAATGGGCTCTCTAATGAGGACTCTCTAGCCTTCATTAGAGACTTCTATAATACTTTGCAGCAACTTCCACTTTTAGGACTCACTGAAAATGAACTAAGGATGAGAGTTTTTCCCTTTTTCCTTAAAGGGAATGCGAGAAATTGGTTTTTAAGTCTAGATGAAAATATTGTTGAGAATTGGGATCAAGTGTATAACTCATTCATTATGAAATTCTATCCCCAAAGATTAAAAGGAGAACTTAGAACTAAAATCACTAGTTTTTATCAAGAGGATGGAGAAGCCTTCCATGAAGCTTGGGATAGATTCATGGATCTTCTTAGGAAGTGTCCCCATCATCAACTCCCTTCACATCTCCTTATGGACACCTTCTATGAAGGGCTTTCCTCCACTGGTCAGAATTTAGTGGATCAAGCTGCTGGGGGTAATTACAATGATAAGACTGATGAAGAGTTGAGACAAATTTTCAATAATCTGGCCCTAAATTCTCAACATAAGAATTCAAGAAGAAAAAGAGTTAATAGAACTGTCAATTCAAATACTGGTTCAATGAATGAAACTCAAGATCAACTAGCTGAAATCACTAACCAACTTCAAATATTAATGAACCAGAATTCAAAACAATCTGTTAACCAAGTTGAAAACCAGAATCAGTATCAATCTCTTAGGCAACAGTGCACTCAATGTGGTATGTTTGGGCACTCTGAATGTTTTTGTCCTAATGTTGATCTAACATCCCAACAATCTGAAACCTCAAACTTTGTTAATTACGGTCCTAGGATGCCTCAAAAAGAAGATCCATTTTCTAATAATTACAATCAAGGCTATAGGAACCATCCAAATTTGTCATGGAAAGATCAAGGATTCATTAAGCAACCAACTGCCCCTAATTATCAGAACCAACCAAGACCAAATTTTCAAAGTCAACAAAGGGGAGAGTCTTCAAATGTTCAAGGAAGTAATGATAATCAAATGTTTTCTAAATTGGATCAGATCTTGAATAAAATAAACTCACAAGAGGAAAGGTACATGTCTCAACTTAATAAACAGAAAAGTCAATATGAGTCAGACAAGATGCAAACTGATGTGAGAATGCAGAATATGGAAACATAGCTTGGCCAATTAGCTAGAGATTTGACTTCTAGGGATAAAGGTAGGTTGCCTAGTACCACTGAACTAAATCCTAGGGAGAATATCATGGCTGTTGTTACTAGGAGTGGGCTGAATACTCAAAATATTGCTGAAAAAACTGTAAAAAATGCTCAAAATGAGAAACTGTTTGAATCTACAAATGAAAATATGCTTTGTTCACAATCTGGAAATTCACAGAAAGATGTCAAAAATGATGAGAATCTGAACCTTTCACCTGGAAATCATGATGAATATTTTTTAAAAAATCAAAAAAATAAAGTAAAAGAAAAGGTTGTTGAAGAGGTGAGGAACATGCCTACTGTTCTGAAAAAATTTTCCCCACCCATCCCTTTACCTGAAAAACTGAAACCTCAAAGTAATACTAAGGCTGAACTTCTTCAGTTCCTTGGTATTCTTTCTAAGCTTCAAGTGAACATCCCTTTTATCCAAGCCTTAATTCAAATCCCATCCTATCTGAAATCTTTAAAGAAAATTATTTCAAATAAAAAGACCCTTGAAGAATTTTCTACCTACAGCCTCACTGAGGAGTGCAGTGCTATGCTTCAAAAGAAAATCCCACCAAAATTGAAAGACCTAGGTAGATTTGTCATCCCTTGTACTCTAGGTAACTCAGGTCAGCTGAACTATTTGTCTGATCTAGGTGCCATTATTAATCTGCTCCTATACTCACTTTTTCGACAGTTGAGGTTGGGTGATCTTCAACCCACCACATTCATTCTCTAGTTGGCTGATAGATCCTTTACTCATCCTATAGGTCGAGTAGATGACTTACTAGTTGGAGTTGGGAAACTGTTCTTACCTGCTGATTTTCTTGTTCTAGATATAGAGTGTGATCAAGAGGTACCTATCATCTTGGGTAGGCCCTTCTTGGCCACAATTGGAGCTGTCATTGATGTGTCTAAGGGTCAACTGATATTCAAAATTGGTGAACAAGAAGAAGAGTTCAATGTTTTTAAAAATATTAAGGAACCAACTTACTCTGAAAACTGTTCAAAAATTGAGTCTTTTGAAGCTGAATGTTCTTATAAGAATCAACTTGAACTCATTGAAAAATCTGAAAATAATTCTTATGTTGAAGAAAGCATTTGTGAAGCTGAAAATCTTTGTGAATCTATTCTAGAAGCTGAAAATTCTGTTGTAATAGCCAAACTGGAAAATCTTCCAGAACTGGACAACTTTCCAGTTTCTGTTGTAGGAGAGTCTTATGTTTCTGAACTTAGGAGTTTTCTTAGTGAAATTGAGGGTGTTTCTATTAACACCAACACTTCTGAATACTTTGATGATACTGAGGGAGAACTGTTAAGACAATTAGATGATTCTTCTTTGATTATTCTGCTGAATACAAATTTGGAAAATCTGGACAGTGTACTGCCTACCTTGGACAGTAGCACTGTTATCTCTAAATCTGAACTGGAAATTGAGAATATTTCATCTTTTAATACTCCTTACAAGAAATATGTTGAAGATCTTGGACCTCCCAGGCCTAAGAGTCTTCCTTCGAGTGTAGTACCACCTGATCTTGAACTGAAGCCCATCCCTGCCCATCTTAAATATTCATTTTTAGGTGAGAACTCTACTTTTCCTATAATAATCTCTGTTGAACTAAATGCAACCCAAGAAGAAAAACTGTTGAATGTTTTGAAAAATTTTAAATCTTCCATAGGCTGGATGATAACTTATATCAAGGGAATTAGTCCTTCATTCTGTATGCGCAAAATTCCTATGGAACCTGATCATAATCCTAGGGTAGAATGTCAAAGAAGATTAAATCCAAACATGAAAGAAGTTGTGAGAGAGGAAGTAATCAAGCTGTTAGATACTGGAATGATATATCCCATCTCAGATAGTGCTTGGGTCAGCCCTGTCCAGGTTGTCCCCAAGAAGGGAGGTTTCACTGTAGTAAAGAATGAAAAAAATGAAGAATTCCATGTTAGGAAAGCCACAAAATGGAGAGTCTGTGTTGATTATAGGAAGCTTAATGCAGCCACTAGGAAAGACCATTTTCCTATTCCCTTCCTTGATCAGATGCTTGATAGGCTTGCTGGAAATGAATTTTTTTGTTTTCTGGATGGGTATTCTGGTTACAACCAGATTCCTGTTGATCCAGAGGATCAGGAGAAGACTACTTTCACATGCCCCTTTAGAACATTTGCCTACCGGTGGATTCCCTTTGGGTTGTGTGGAGCTCTAGCCACCTTTCAAAGGTGTATGATGGCTATCTTTTCTGATATGATCGAGAGAATCATTGAAGTTTTCATGGATGACTTTTCTATAGTGGGGAGTACTTTTAATACTTGCTTAGGAAATCTTGAGTTATTCTTAGAGAGATGTATTGAAACCAACCTTGTTCTTAATTGGGAGAAATGCCAATTCATGGTTACTGAAGGTATTGTGCTAGGTCATAAAGTGTCAAAGAGAGGTTTAGAAGTTGATACTGCGAAGATAGAAGTTATTCAAAAACTTCCGCCTCCTGTTAATGTTAAGGGTGTTAGAAGTTTTCTAGGGCACGCTGGTTTCTACCGGATATTCATAAAGGATTTTTCTAAAATCACTAATCCCTTGTGTTATTTGTTGGTAAAGGATGCGCCTTTCAATTTTGATGAAAACTGCTTGAAATCATTTAATCTGCTTAAGGAGAAACTCACTACATCACCTATCATCACTGCACCTGATTGGAAACTACCATTCGAACTTATGTGTGATGCTAGTGACATGGTTGTAGGTGCTGTCCTTGGAAAGAGGAGGGATAATAGATTTCATGTGGCATACTATGCTAGTAGATTGCTAGATGATGCTCAAAAGAATTATACCACCACTGAAAAAGAGTTGTTAGCTGTTGTTTTTTCTCTGGAAAAGTTTTGACAGTACTTATTAGGTTCAAAAGTCATAATTTTCACTGATCATTCTGCTTTAAAATACTTTCTGTCTAAAAAAGAAACCAAACCCAGGCTGATTAGATGGATCTTATTGTTACAATAGTTTGACTTAGATATTAGGGATAAGTAGGGAGCTGAAAACTTAGTTGCTGATCATTTATCTAGGCTTCCTGTTACTCAACTTGAATCTGAAAATTATAGGGAGATTAAATCTTCCTTCCCTGATGAAAAACTGCTCACTGTTTCAGTCAGGAAATCTTCTTGGTATGCAGATTTTGCCAACTTCTTAGAAGTAGGTGTCATTCCCAAAAATCTGTCTAATAATCAAGGAAAGAAATTCATTTCTGAGCTTAAATATTATCTGCGGGATGATCCCTTGTTGTTTAGGAGGTGTGCTGATGGTATTCTTAGGAGATGTGTACCTGAGGAAGAGATGTTTTCTATTATTGAAAGTTGTCACTCTTCACCTTGGGGAGGTCATCATGGGGGTGAGAGGACCGCTCAAAAAGTCCTGCAATCTGGTTTCTATTGGCCTACCCTCTTTAAGGATTCTAGGAGTTTTGTGGTCGGGTGTGATAGGTGTCAGAGGATGGGTAATGTGGGTAGGAAACAGGAGTTACCCCAAAAGGGTATTTTGGAGGTAGAAATTTTTTATGTTTGGGGATTAGATTTCATGGGTCCATTTCCATCATCTCATGGGAATGAGTATATTCTTGTTGCTGTTGATTATGTATCAAAGTGGGTTGAGGCAGTAGCTCTGCCCAACAATCAAGCAAATAGTGTGATAAAATTTGTAAAAAAGAATATCTTTACACGATTTGGAGTACCAAGAGCTTTTATTACTGATAATGGAACACATTTTAAGAATTACAAGTTTAAAAATTTGATGGAAAAATATGGTTGTGTTCACAAAACTGGTACTCCATATCATCCACAGTCCAGTGGACAAGTAGAAATTTCTAAGAGAGAACTAAAACAAATTCTTGAGAAAACTGTGTCAAACTCTAGGAATGACTGGTCTCTTAAACTGGATGAAGCTTTATGGGCATATAGAACTTCTTTCAAGACCCCAATAGGTATGTCTCCTTACAAGCTGTTGTTTGGGAAATGCTATCATTTACCTGTGGAGTTGTAACATAAGTCATATTGGGCAGTTAAGGCTCTGAACTTTGAATTTAAGAGTGCTGGTGAGAGGAGATTGCTTGAGTTGAGTGAACTTGATGAGATTAGGAGAGAGAGTTATGATAATTCAAGTATTTACAAAGAAAGGACTAAAATTTTTCATGATTCTATCATTCAAACTAAAGAATTTAAATCTGGACAGAAGGTTCTCCTCTTTAATTCTAGACTTAAACTTTTTCCTGGGAAGCTGAAGTCCAAGTGGTCTGGACCATTTACTGTTGTGAGAGTTCGGAAGAATGGAGCTGTGTAAATAGTTGGTGAAGTGAAAAAACCCATGTTGGTTAATGGGCAAACACTGAAACTCTATTTTGAGGGGCAGCCAAAGGGTTTGGCTGTTTTCACTGTACTTGAATGAAGTCTGGCTGGGGACTTTAAACCTAGCGCTGCATGGGAGGCAACCCATGGTTTGTGTTTTGTTAATAAATAAAAAATTGTAATTAAATAAAGTCTAACTGAAGACTTTAAATTCATTGCTTCATGGGAGTCAACCCATGCTCTTTCTTTGTTTTTACTTTTGTTCTGTTCTTATTTTACTTTGAATAAAGTGCTGCTTTGTATGCTTATATATGCTCTGTTTTTGCTGGATAATTGTTCCTGGTCTATATACTCTGTGTTTTTAGGAATGCTGCTTCTGTCATCTAAGGAGCAGAATTCCCATGGTCATTTTTGGACAAGAGCTTAGTCAGGGAAGTACTTCAACTTGCTGCACTTATTTTTCTGCTCCTGTTTTTGTAAATAGAATTCTACTTGCTTAAAATTCTGCTTGTATTATAAGATTCTGCTACATGTTGTGTAACTAATGAATTAAAAATCTTCTTGAGCTTCCATGCTTTAAAAAATTGAATTTCACTATTGTGATAAAACCTTTTCACTGCATGAAACTAAGTGTGGGGGGGGGGGTACATGCTGCTGGTCATTTGAATCTGCTTGTTTCGTTGAGGTGTTTAGCATGAACTTTGTCTACTATATTGAACATGTTATTGAACTTTTTGTTTAAAATGCTTACACCCAGTTTATTGTGCACCAACACATTATATACTTCTTTTGTGCTTTAATGAAAATCTTTGTCACTGGACTGAATGTTAAAGCATGTGTGTGTCTGAAATGAACCTGATTTTATATAACTATTGTGGAAAACACTATTTTTGAACTTCATTGAGACCCTTTATACATGTCATATATCTACTAAATTGAAAATCTGTTTTGAACCATAATTGATTAACTGTTCTTCTTCATATTTAGAAGTCAACTTTGGGGACAAAGTTGGGTCTTAAGTGTGGGGGAGGGGGTCTATTCTTGACTGTGCTAAACTGTGTTTAATTGTAATGCTCATCAATTCCCACTACTTTTTAAACTTTTTGTCAAAAAAATGGTCAAAATTTTTCAAATATTCTTCACAATTTTAGGCTTTACACTGCACTCAAATGAGTCTTGCCTTAGGATGGTTCTTGATTGGAAGTTGAGTCTTGCATTGAGTCTAAAATGAGTGTT
Organism: Viscum album; assembly: GCA_963277665.1. Classification (NCBI taxonomy): domain Eukaryota; kingdom Viridiplantae; phylum Streptophyta; class Magnoliopsida; order Santalales; family Viscaceae; genus Viscum; species Viscum album. The sequence goes on from OY728152.1 coordinate 1,873,996,823, forward strand.
AGTGGAAGATTGCTGAGTGGAACTGTTTAGTGGTTTAATGAATTTTGGTTAGGAACTTCTTTTGAGAGTGATATGGGAAACCTTTTAGTGGATTTAAGATCATAATTTTAGGTACTGGAAGTTTGAATTTTATCCGAGGAGCCTTTTCATTATTTTAATTTATAAAAATGATCATTTTTATTGAGTCAATGTAAATGGTTTTTATATAAATCCTTTGTAACTGGAGTAATACTGGGCATCTGGGATCCCATGGTGAATCTCTGAGACCTTAGATACTGGGTGCGTTTCTGTTTACAATAAGCCCTCTGTAAACCTTTAATAAGTGCATTGCACAGTACTTGGCACAAATTACATGGCTTGGGAAAAATAAATAAAGTGTCCAGGGTCAAAAATGAATTCATTAAGGTGAGGGGAATGATGAACTCCAGATGATGAAGGGGATAACTGGTTTATATGGGAGTCATTTGGGTTGTATCAATAAAGTGATTTACAAAAAAAAACAAAAATATCTATGTTTTAATTTTGGAACCAAGGGGATTAGTCAAAGTACAAAGTTCCTTTTGTTAAGGTTTTGATTCCACTTTCATTTTACCTTTTATCACTCTTGAATTTAGAAATTGAGCTTGAATTGAAGTGAGTCACTAGGCAGAGTCATATATGAAGCAGGACACCTTCATTTATGGATGATTCGTGGTTTACTTGATTTCCTTTTGAGTAGTGGTTCTAGGCGAGACATTATTTGAGGCTATGTTTTCAATATCCTAAGAACATTTTTTTTGAGTCCTCTGTTGAAACTTCTCTGAACATTGCTGATTTGTATAATTCACTTTTTTTTCAAAGATGATAATACATGAGATTGTTTGAGGACAAACAATGTTTAAGTGTGGGGGAATTTGATGTGGCCTTATTTTTACCCAGTTTGCCACATCTTTTTATTATATTTTATACAATTTATTTAACTATTTTAACACTTTTTAATAAATAAATGCACTTTTGTATTTTTATAAATAAATTTGTCAATTATTCACTTTTTATAACATTTTATTTAATTTTTGAACAATAATAGTTAATTTATACCTTCTTTATTTTTAATGTAATTAATTTTCAATTTGTTTATTTAATCTTTATTTGTTTATTTTATTTAATTTGTCATTGTTAATAATTATTTTGTTTGATAATTAATTTACTTTTAAATTTTTATGTTTATATAATTTAGTCGCGGCTTGCCAGACTACCGGTAGCTAAGCAACCGATAGCAGGGGTCCTTTTTCTCTACCGGTAGTCAGGTTACCAGTGTTGTTTATCGGTGACCATTGTCACCGATACTCTTTCCTACCGGTAGCTCTTTTTCATATCTTATCGGTAGACTTTGATTTCTACCAGTGAGCCCTTTTATTTTATTAACAACGGTGAGTATTTAGTTAGGTTAATTTAATTCGGCTTGGCTTCTTAATAAGTTAATTTCTATTTAAACAATTATTTAATTAACATAATTCTAATTAATTAATTTTGACTTAATTTTATTAATTATTCTTTCAATTAAGTTATGTTAAAATAGGTTAATTTTATTATTTTATGTGTTTAATCACCTGATAGTCATTTAAGTAAATAAAATGTTTTTTTTAATTAATTAAATTGGTTCGCCCTTAATTTTATTAGTTCAATTAGTTAATTAAATAATTAATTAATAGTTTTTAAACATTAATTATATCATTTTATGTATGCAGATTTAATTTTAATTCATTTTATAATTGTTTTAGTCTAAGTTTTTGCGGTGACCCAAGTCACCGATGCTCTTCTATTTTATTCGCTACTACTCTTTAATTAATTTATATAGTTATTTTAATTTAAGTTTTTTATCTTAGTTTAATAATTATTGAGTTAATAAATTAAGTGTTGTCAATTAATTATTTTAATGTTTTAATGGTTAACTTAAAATTCTGTTTTGAATTCATGGTATTTAGCGTTATTTTAATTATTTATTTTAAGTTTTTTTTTATTTAGTTTATTTTAGTTTTAATTTTATGATTTATTTGTGTGTTATTTTTAAAAGGTCAATGTTGCGTAATGGTGACTCTTTTCTATCGGTGGACTTCTTTCACCTTAATCCTCACTGTTACCCTGCTGCCTACCGGTAGCCCTTTTTTTTTGATCTATCGGTGACCCCGCGTGGCTGCACATTTTGTTTAGTGTATCGGTGACCCTCACGTGGAATTTCCAACCTCACCGATACTGCCTTTGTTTTTTTAAACCCCCAAGTCACTGATCCTCTCCTGCCTTTCAGCTACCGATGCATCGGTAGCTCCTTCTCACCGATACACCCTTTTTCTAATTTTCCTCCTGTCACTTTTTCCTCTACTACCGATGGCCCTTTTTGTATCTTTCCGTCCTCACTGATAGACTTACCCTCACCGATACCCAACTCAATCACCTCACCGTTTTTGTAACTCACTGATAATTAGTGACTTTACCCATGCTTCGCCTACATCCTCACTTCACAAACTCGGCGGGCACCCATTTTCCATCTTGTTACCTTCATCCCCAGTAGCAGTAAATTGAAACAACATCACGCATAATCAATCAAAAAAAGATGAAAATAGAAATGAAGCAGATGCAAAGAAATAAACCACACAACAAATCCAGCACCCAAAGGCTCTTGTTCCATTGTCCGCTGGAGTTGAGCTGAGTCGGGAGAGGCGCCGAAGCTGCCACCCCACTGCCTTGCTCGGACCAGAGGGTTGCTGCACCTTTTGATGTCCACCGCGCCACTCGCTAGAGGAGTCGAGATGCTGCAGCTCAAGTGGAAGAGGGCTGCCGCGTGTCTATTGAGTTGGAAAGGAGGGAAGCTGTGGTTCTGCTGCGCTGAAGGGGGGTCACGCCACTGCTTTATTAGCAGATTGCTAGGTGCCGCCTTGAGCAGGAGATCCGCACTACCTGCTGGTTGCCGCTGGTCCGTCGCTTGAGCCGAGCAGTGAGCGCCGCTGCTGTGTGTCGCTGGAGGCTGAAGCTGGAATCTGCTGCAAAGCCACCGCCGCGCTGTAGGCTGAGGAGATCCGCCGTACCCTGTTCAGCCATGGATGAAGAGACAAAGATATGGCATGCCGCGCTGGTTCTCGATTGAAGCTGTTGTCCAGGCGCTGAAGCCGCAATGGTGTTGTGGACCTATTATTGCGCCATCTTCAAAGGAGGATGAAACCCTCCCCTGTGCGCCGAACATGGGTGAGGAAGGAAGACATATTAAAAAATAATAATAAATAGATAAAAATTTTATAATTAAAGTAAAGTCAAAAGGAAAAAAATGAAAAGCAAAAGTCAAAAGTAAAGTAAAGTTAAATTAAAGTTTACTTTTCATATAAGTAAAATTAACTAAGTAAAATTAATATAATTTAACTTATAAAAGTTATGATTTTAAAACAATTAAAATTTTAATAAATAAATTTTAAATTAAAATATTAAAACTAAATTTATAATATATGTTAATAATAAATTAATTTATTGATTATAGTATAAAATTATATAATTTATAATAATTATAATTAAGCTATAAAATATACTTGTTAATTTTATAATATTTAAAACTTAAGTATTAATTTTAACTATTAAATTAAAATTAACTAAATAATAGATTAATTTAGCAATTTAATTTATTTAATAGTAATAACTAAATTATCAATATAATCTTAAATATAATTTTAATGATTTATTTACTTTTAATAACTTAGTAATCTTATTTATAAACTTAGTTAAATTAATAACTTTTTAATAAATTATGTTATACCATAGTATTATTTAATGGATAATTTTATAAATGAAATAAAAGTAAATAATAATTAACAATTAACTTATGACTAACTTTCAAAGTGTAATATAACACTCGACTTTAAAAATAACCACGTTTTCTTTCTTTGGGTCCTTATTTATTTACCCTTTTTATTTATTTATTTATTTGTGCAGGGTCATACCAAATTTGTAGACACATCCAGGTACTTACAACTAACTTTACCGAAGTTAGTTACGTGAGAAAAGATTGCGCGACATGTCGGTCGTGAAAAAATGCCCATTTTGCAGTGCGTGGGTAAAGAACTTTTGAAGTCGGCGAAGATTGAGCGGTGACGTGTAGTGGATGACAGAGAGTACTTAAGCAGAACAAGCAGCGTTTTTTAGGGGGTGACACATTCATTGACGGAGACATTCATACATTTACCCGGGGGGAGACTATCAGGAGACGATGCTGAGCAGTGCAGTCCAGGAACTTAGGAGCAGAGCATTTTTAGGGAGTTCCTTCTCCCTCATGATTTAAACTTTTGTACTCTGTTTCTTTAATGTTTCCTATTACTGCTGTAATAATGAATAGTATAGTTAGCTAAGTCTCTTAGTTCGGGGAGAGTTCTAGCTCTATTGGCATATTTTTCATCCTTCTCATTAACCAATTCTTCTGTGATTAGAATTGATCGGCGAGATCAAATCTAATTTCATTTATCTGCTTTGTACCACAAGCACTGAAATATTCTAGACTCTGTAATCATTCGGCGAGTTTGGTTATGGAGTTATCTTTTTAGTAAACAAATCATAATGAAAACTTCAGTACTTACGGCGAGTTTGTACTGTTGTTCATCTTAAGACATCTTTCTGGAATTGTACTTCTCTGAGTGGTGAACTCTAGTTGTACAATTTCTACGACTTAACTCCTGGCGAAGGAAGTAAGTCGTCTCTTTAATCCATTCGTATGAAGTAGTACTTTACATGAAAAGGAGAATCAATTCAAGCCAGTAGACTAGAATGAACCCGAATATTCTTTACTGTTGTCTTTTATCATCATTTTGTATCTGTTGTTGCACCTTTCTCCTGTTTTACTTTGTTTTAGTATTGTTCAAACAATTTTACTATAAAATTGAAGTTTCTCAGTACATAAAACCATAAGGAAATAAAAAGATATAAAAATTTAAAAAGTGAAAATTAGAAAATAAAAACACTCCGCTACTGACAACAGTGGAGCTTTCCAAGTTTTTTAGTTAGTAGTGGCCAATTTTACCTTCCCTGTGGGTTCGACCCTGCTTGCCACATATACAGTAGTTAGTAGGAATATAAATTTTAAACTTTGACTGATTTCAACGATGGTTTAGGTCAATTAAATTCATGCACTATCTACCCAACCTTTATATTTTGTAGATACCATTGGTGGTGGCCTAATGAGTCGTACTCACACACTACTCAGACTGTCATTGGGTACCCAAGTAGATTTCATGGTTTCAGGTTAGGTATAGGGGAAAGGTCATGTTCTTGGGAGTTTAGAAAGATTTGGGATGTGTGTGGATGAGGTTCCGAACATAGATTTAAGAACATTTTGGGGATTCTTCTATTTGTATTTATTTTGTATTTTTTCCACTTGGCACTGTAGCATGACATGATATATTAGCTATTGGTTGTGGTTTGTAATGAGTTTGGGAGATGGTTATTTATGCATGTTCATTGATTAGTATATTATGTTCCCACTATTTTATAAGTTTTATATTGTGGATCACTCTGATAAAGAGGGTATAGTCTCCCCACAAGGATTTTATACCCTCATTTCTAGTCAGAAACCTTTGGCATTTGGGGAGGCATGCTTCAAGTCATGTGATGAACTAGCTCACGGCACCAGTTTACTGGTACCCAAGTCAGGGACATTACTAAGTGATATAAGAGCTAGTTTATTCTATTAATTACTATTTTGGAAGGGTAGGTAGGATATTAGGAAGGTGTAAAGCCTTGGAAATGATCTTGTTTTTGGGAGTAGCTATCCCAAGTACAAGGGAAAACACAAGTCACCTAGGGTGGGAATTGTTTCTCTTGTTATGCATTGTTACAATTGATGATATTTCACCAATGGATGATGCACACATTGTGTGATGTGGAAATTTATTAATGTTTTTCTTGTGTTTGTAATGGAATGAGGTTGTGAATTCTTGCATCATTATTGGAACAATGGTATATAGGAGCCATTAATCATGGTAAGCATACATGGGAAGATTGTGTTGGACATAAAAGATAGGATGTATTTGATTTTCTTGAAAGAAATAAAAATGGTGTCTAATGAGATAAAGAAAATTGGTAAAAAGGGAAGTAAAATGTAGAATGAGAAATAAATAATTATGATTGATAATGTAAATTAACTGAATTAAAATTTTGATAGAGTAAGTTGTGATAAAATTTCTTTCTGAAATGATGTTTAAGGTAAGGCTTGTAATTGTGTGAGTTAGTTACCTTGATTAATCTGTGGCCATGGTGTGGATTGTTGAGGGTAGTGTTTCAGGTATGATCAGGTCTATTTGGGTAGTGTATGTGAAATTTTTTATTTATGAATTGTGACGAGTCGTTCCTTATACATTGTGATAACATTTCAGTATGTGCTCTAAAGCTTATGTTTGGAATTTTAGAGAAATTCTACCATGAAGGAATGTGCCAGTCGAGTTATTGGAGGATGTTGCAGAGAAAAACCCTCCCATAGTGGAGTATGTGAACATGGTGATTCAAGAAAATAGAGAAGATATCTTTCATGAGAACTTTTCTCCTTTTATGTTGTTTATGGAACGTGACCCATGGAGGATTTCACCAGTTATGCTTGAGCTGACCAGGGAGTTATAGATATAGAATCCTCAAAACATTACATGAGAGGGTGGGACATAAGTAGTAGATTTATGGATAGAGACTATCCAGTCAATTCATGATCATCAAGAGACTCCTCTTGAGAAGCTTGTCTAGTTAGCGACCTATATGTTGAGAGGTTTGGAAAACCGTTGGTGGGGAATCATGGTTCAAATGGAATGGGACAATGTAATGATGTATAAAGATTTCTAGGAGAAGTTTCTTGAAAAATTTTATCCAGAAACCTTGAGGTAGGATAATTCTACAAGTTTTATGCGCTTGACCCAAGGAAAAATGTTAGTGACAGATTATGGTAGTTATTTCACCGATTTGCGATGCTTCGTTCCAGATTTGGAAGAAGATGAGGAAGCTATGGAAAATCACTTTGAACCTAGTATTAGACACAATATTAGGTCTCAGGTGAATATATTACATTTGAAAAGGTTTGCAGAGGAAGTGATCTTGTTTCTTATCATAGAATAGAACCTGAATGGAGCTTCAGGTGATAGTCTTGTGGTCCCATCTAGGCGGACAAGTGGTATAGATTCTGAAAGCAGGAAGCACTATTTTGGAAACTTCCATTATGGTGGAAGTTCTTAGAGTAGTTAGAAGAGGGTGAAAGCCTCTCATGGTGCTGACTAAGTTCTCTATTATTAGTGTGGTAGGACTAGGTACATTCACAGACAGTGTCCCCGACCACCAATCGAGTTTTAATCATGTGGAAATATGGTCGATGTGTTGAGGTTCTGTAAGAACCCTCAATTGTTAGAAAATGGTGGTGGTTAGAGTAAGATGCTGAGTAGAGATAGGGGGTCAGTTACCCCATATCGGTTAGGGATTTAGAGCTCCATTGGACATACTGGTAGGGGTGGTGGATGTTTAAATCCTTCTTGAGAAAATCCAAACCAACAAGGTTGTACTTTGTAGGGTACTCAAGTTAGAACCCATGTTATAGGGGCAGGTCATCATTATTCAATTCAGTATACACCTAAAGGTGGAGAGGTAGGTCCATCTAACGTTCAATGTAATATTCTTGCAGATACCATGCTCAATAGTTCTTTATTTGATACAGGTGCTACACATTCTTTTAATTATTCTCAGTTTATAGTTTTATTATGATTAACTATGTAAATTTCATATAGAGTTATGTCAATTGATACTTATGGGTATAGGTTAAGGATATCAAATATAGTAAGGGTTGTGCATTTGAGGTTGGTGGATTTCATTTTCATTGGAACCTGTTTTTCCTTGAGATGTCAGGTGTTGACTTGATTTTGGGTATGGATTTTTTGGTTTTGTATCAAGACCATATCTACTATTACCTACATCGGGTGATGTTCACGTATCTCAATAGACACACTTATGTCCTTCATGGTGAGTGGGATGTTCGAGAAGTCCATACATAGCAAATTTGATAGTATCTAGGAGAACTCATATCCCAAGTATCTTTCCCTATGCTAGATGAAGGAGGAAGAGAACCACCAGTCATTCCTCCTGTTGTGGATTGATTTCAGGATGTGTTTCCTAAGGACTTATTAGTTCTACAACTCGGAAGAGATTTTTAGTTTACTATTGAATTGCTATCCGGGAAGGGGAGAGTTTCTATTCCAATATATATAATGACACCATTATAACTCTAGGAACAAAAATTTTAGCAAGATGAGTTGGAGAATAAAGGGTTTATCCATCCTAGTATGTCATCTTGGCAATCTCCCATACGATTTTCCAAGAAGGTAGATAGATCATTGAAGTTATTTTCTGACTATAGGATGTTGATTCAGATGATTCTTAAGAACCAATACTGACTTCCCAGAATCGATGACTTGTTTGATCAAATGAGGGGTTCCTTAGTGTTCAATAAGATTGATTTAAAATCAAGATACTATCAGTTGAGTGTGAGTCCTTTTGATGTACCTTGGAAAACATTCTAGAGTAGTTGTAGGTTGTATGAGTCTGTGGGGATGTGGTATGGGTTGACCAATGCATCGAAAGTGTTCATGGATTTGATGAACCATATATTCCACCCATATCTAGATCAGTATTTAGTTTTCTTGACAGATGACATTTTGGTGTATTCTATATCTCATGATTATTTTTCCAAACATCTTGACATCATCCTAAGTACACAGAGAGGGAATATGATTTATGCCAAGATAGAAAAATGACAATTCTAGATTGATAAAGTGAATTTCTTGTGTCATATCATTTCTAAGTCTGGTGTGTCACGGGATCTAGAGAAAGTGCAGGTTGTGGTGTCTTGGGAGCATCCCAAGAATGTTTCTGATGTTTAGATTGTTGTGGAATTGGCCCGTTATTACCAAAGGTTCGTTAGGGATTTCTCCTATTTGGTAGTGTCACTCAAAGAATTAACTGGGAAGGGAGTCATGTTTGAGTGGTAAGAGGCATGCAAGAATGATTTTCAAGACTTGTAGAAGCTGTTAACTACAACACAGATTCTGATGTTACCCAAACAAAGTAATAGCTACACCTTATTCTATGATGCATTGAGTATTGGACTTAGGGAAGTGTTAATGTAGGATGACTGGGTTGTATCTTATGGGTCAAGACTATTTCAGGCTCATAATATTAATTTCCATACTCATGAACTTGATATAGATTTTGTGTTTTATGCCTTAAAGTGTTGGAGGCATTACTTTTTGGGAGAATATTTTACAACATTTACTGACCAATATATTCTTAAGTACATTTTCTCTCAGTGTGATTTGAATCTTTAGCTATGAAGATAGGTTGATTACCATAAATCCCTTGATATCTAGAAGGTTTACACCCTGACATAAGGGAATAGTTTTGTAGATGCTCTGAGCTGGAAGATGCTGATTCAATTGGTTAAGGAATCCAACTATGAGTGGAAAATGATGGCCTTATTTGCTGAGATACACCTAGAAGTGAATGATGGACACGAGAAATGACTATTGCATCTATATTAGTGGATTCCAATCTTTTGAGTCGGGTTAAGGAAATCCACTTGGTGTATCTGGAGTGTTTAGCGATGAGGGAAAGTCTTAAATGTTGGGATTCACCTTTTAGTTGGGCTATTGATGATGATGGGATTTTCAATGTTTGTGATAGTGTTTTTGTACTAGTATGTATGCTAGAAGAGTTAATGTTCATGTTTTAAGTATCAAGGTGGGCAGTGAATCCTGGTATGACTAAGATGTATCGTGATCTTCGTAGGTAATATTGGTGACTAGGAGTGAATAATGAGGTTGTGTGTTTTGTGGCATGATGATTTACTTTTCAAAAGGTGAATGCTAACCCTCAGCACCCAGGTGGTTTGTTATAGTCATTGTGCATTCTGGAATGGATGTTGAATGGTGTAATGAAGGAATTTATAGGGATTCATCCGAGGACACCTCGAAAGAATGATGTAGTTTGGGTAGTTGTGGATTGATTGACTAAGGTTGACTACTTATTACCAATCTAGGAGACCTAAAAAGATGATTAGTTGGGTGAGTTATATATTCAATACATGGTACGATTGCATGGAGTTCTAAGAACCATGGTTTCGAATCATGATCCGTACTGCACATCACACTTCTAGAAGGGGATACAAAAGGCACTTGGTACTTAGGATTTTTTGAGTATGGCTTATCACCCATAGATGGATCGGTAGCCAGAGTGTAAGATTTAGTTATTAGAAGATACATTGAGGGCATGTTTTCTAGATATCGACAGTTCATGGGAAATGAACTTTCCGCTTGTTGAGTTTGCCTAAAAAATTGGGTTTCAGGCTATGATTCAGATTATACCTTTTGAGGTACTCAATGGAAGATCGTGTAGAACTCCATTTTCTGGTTAGATTCTTGGGAATTTAAGCTTTTGGGATCAAGCCTCACGTACAAGACATCAGAAAAGGTTTGATTGATTCAGAAGCAGATGAAAATGGATCAAAGTAAGAAGAAGTCATACACAGATCGGCCTCATAGACCGCTTGAGTTTTTGGTGGGAGATAGTGTGTGTATTTGGGTGTTTTCAAGGTTAGGTCACCATCAAATTTAAAAACAAGGAAAGTTGGCACCTAGGTATTTCAGACCATTTGAGATCTTGAGAGGATCAGATGGTTGGCTTACCGATTGGATCTTCTAAAGTAGTATGGTGGCATGAACGGTGATTTCCATGTCTCAGAACTCTAACAGTATCACCCTAATCCATATCACGTCATAAACATCGAGGATGTAGGTATGGAGCTTGATGGGTCCTTTGAGTAGCATCTAGTTTTTATTGTGGACCTAGTGAGAATGTCTTGCAGGGAGAGACTGTGCTATTAGTTTGTGTTTTATGGAAACAGGGGAACATTTAGGAAGAATCATGGGAGAAATATTTGGATATATAGACCTAATGTCATGATCTATTTTCATTAGAACTCATTAATTATAGAGAAGAGAGGCTCGATTACAAGATGTTATAAGGTGGAGAGGTTGTAAGATCCTGAACATCATGGAGTTATGTCCCTGTTCAAATTTTTGTTCCAATCTCTTTTTTTGGTTAATGAAATGGTTCTGGGGAGTATGTAGCATCTTGAGGGTTCATGACTCGATAAAAGGGAAAACATGGACAATCTATACAAGGCATCTAGTTGTCCCATAGTCTAGTAACCTGTGTGGAATTCCCATGTAACCGTGTTTCCTTTGATAGAGGATTAACACATAGTTGGCGCATGGTCCGTCAAGCAGTGCATCCTGCCCAGGTAACCGTGTGACCCAACTTCCCTTGGATAGTGTATGGTGCACTATTTTCATACAATTTTTCAAATTGTGCATGTAAAACATGCACTCGTATAATGTTTGAAAAAATTACATAAAATTCCATTACGGGATTTTAAACCCTCAACCAATTTTGACCCCTCATTTCCTCCTTTGAACCCTAATTATGAACAAGAGCTTCTAAGGGATTCCAAGGGTGGTTCTCCTTTATCTTTAGGTTGTTTGGAGTTCCATCAGTTTTGGATCAAATCTCTAGGTAATTCTAATCCCTCCCTTTCTTCTCTTTTTGGTTTAGAATTTTCACAATTCTCTTATATAAATCTGAAGCTCTAAAACCATTCTTCTCTGGTGAGATCTAGATAGAGGCTTTAAAGGGTTGGTGAATCAAGATTTGAGGCTTTGATTAAAAGTGTGTTCATCAATGGATTAGAGGTAGGTGTTCTACCACTTATATACCATGGTTTTACATATATTTTTGCATGTGGGGTTATTTTCATGTTCTTTCATTTGTTTTTTCTTGGTGACGACTGAAAGATTTGATATAATGATTGTCTAAATAATCAATTGAACCCTATTATTATTCCTGTGGGATGCATGGAGGATGACTATACCAATTTTGGTCCACCCATGGGTTGTGTCAACTCTCTAGAACATGGTTAACAGAAAGGTATAGTGCAAAATTGACTTGTGATCAAGTAGATCCCATAAGAAATGTGAATATTGGTTAATATAATGATTAATAAAGAATTTTGAGTAGTTGTGTCTAAACATGGATAATAGTTATGGGTTTGTTTGGCTTAACATGAAAGATGTGATAAGTGGGCGTAATGGGAATGTACCAAATGAATTGTGTTTTTCACTAAAATTTATAAGTGGGTCAATAAATTAGAATGGTTGAATACACTTAGTGAGTTAGGAAAGGGGAATGGGAATTAGGATAAATGGTTGTCTTATATAATTGATAAATGTTTTAATGGATTAGGCCATAATATTGATTTCCAATTTAGTTGTCATTTTTGTAATATTGCTAATGATATTGGATATTCTTGTTTATAATGTGGTTATGTGTGTGAATGGATAAATATTCATGTCCACATTGATTAGTAGAGTGGGGTATAGATATTAGGTTCTATGCCCATGGGTCGAGTTGGACTGAGGCTCTAAAGTACACCCCTTAATGAATGGATTATGGAAGGGAAGAAAGTTATATTCCCCTAACAATTGAATTCTAACCAGAATGAGGCATCGAGGTGGGAATAATGTGGTCAATATGATGTGTTTCCCTAGTGACATAGGACCTAATTTATTCCCATATTCCTTGTGATTATTGAACATAACTAATTCATTAAACACTTAAAAAGGGTAAATTAATCACTAAAATGTTATAAGTATGGAGTCTAAATTTGATGGTGGATTAAGTTAGGTGAAAACTTATTACTAATGGTTATATGGAATATCTATAATTTACCTATAATCATTTAATACATTCATGCATTAACTATTTAGACTGGATATTTTGTAGACAGTATTTGTGGTGTCCTACTGAGTTGTACTCACACCATGCTTGGGCTGCCATTGGGTACTCGAGCAGATTTCCTGGTTGCAGGTCAGGTAAAGGGGAAAGGCCACATGGTCGGTAGATGAGTTAGATTTCGGATGTTCATGGGTGAGGTTCGAGACTTGGAGTCAAGACCATCATGGTGATTCCACTGTTTGTCTTTTTTTAGGTTTTGTCCACTTGGCATTATAGCATGACATGACATATTTACTGTTCATTGTGGTTTGTATCTGGTTTGGGAGACGGTTATTTTTGAATGCTCAATGATTATACTATGGTATTACCACTATTTTATATGTTTTATGCTATGTATTACTCTGATAAAGAGGGTATATTCTCCCCATGTGGTTTTTTGACCCTCGCTGCTAGTTACCAACCTCTAGTGTATGTGGAAGCGTTCTAGAGGTCATGTTATGATCCATCTCGACAGATTGGTTTAGTGGTTCCCTTTTTGGGGAGATTTAAATAAATATTTATCACTATGGAATTTTGATATAGAAGATCATGTGCCACACATGAATATAAATAATTATCACTACTGTCTTTTGATGCAGTAAACCATATCCCACACATGTTTATCAATCAATTTATCACTATGAGTTTTTTAATGTAGCAGACTCTATCGCACACATGAATATCACAGTCACATATATATCACATAGATCACATATTTCATGGTTAAACAAAATTAACCTTCTTATCACATTCCACAATCAAAACAAATATTAATCAATTCAAAAATTAATTAATCCAATTCAAGCAATTTCCTAACCACAATAATTATAATTAATTAATTCAATAATTAATTAATGTAAATAAATGAATTGAATAATCAAAAAAATTAAAATAATTAATTAAAAAATTAATTAATCCAATTCAAGAGTCTCAATATCCCCATAATTAATTCAACAAAAAATTAATCTAATTCATTCAATTTAACAATCACAACAATTTCCTTTAAATAATTCAATAATTAATTAATCCAATTAAATAATATTAATATCCAAATAATTAATTCAATAATTAATTATTCCAATTCAATAAATTTCATAATCAAAAAAATTATTATTAATTAATTTTAAAATTAATTAAACCAATTCAATAATCTCAACATCCCCATAATTAATTCAATAATTAATTATTCCAAATTCAAAATCACTTAATTAATTAATTCACCAAATTAATTAATTATATTTTAATAATTTCAATTTCTAATCATCCATTATCAATTCTACTATTAAAATACATAATTTAAATAAATTCATTGGGATTTGAATAATATATCATCTACCATAAGTCGTTTAAAAGTGATCTTGCAATGAGAATCCCAAATTGAAATGGAACAACGATGAAGAATAAGAGCGAAAATTGGAACCTAAATCCATGACCAAATGAATCAAGATTAAAAAAATAGATATATATATTCCTAAAGTAGAGGAATAAAACCCTCTAAAGGATGATGGAAATGGGGTAAGGAGAAAGAAAACCACATGATATAAGGATCTATTACCATGAGGGGTGCATATGTTCAATCCATGAATCGAATCATCACGAAAGGATTTTAAAAGCCTAAATAATTCTTCTATGATCCTAAAAAATGAGAGTAATCAATTACAATATATTTGGATCTAATTGGGGTGATGTTAGAGGACTTATAGTATCTTAAAATCTTATTTAATGATTAATTAAAATCCCACACATGGTTTTCTGGGAAGGGGCACACAGTTTTCAAAACCATGTTCGTTACTAGCATGCCTCTTTGGGGGGGAGGTTGCATGGTTTGAAAGACCATGCAATATTCAGATGAATCCCTTTTTTGGGTTCACATAGATTTCTAGTCAAGGTGCACGGTTTGGAAAAACCATGCCCCAACCATGCACAACCCTTCTTCCTTACAAAATTCTTAAATTTTCACCCAAAGAAACCAAATATAAGACCTGAAGAAAATACACTAAAAAAGGAAAAATAAAACCTAAAATAAGTCTCAATATATATCCATAAATGGTCAGGATTGTTAAAACTAAATCGATAAATTTTTGTTGTATAATACTGATCATATCTCAAATCAATTTTCAAAAAATATTTTTTTCTTATATTTTGTGTTTAATAATGCATTAGATAGAGGTAATATAAACATACCATGTTATAGTTATTCTTTAAGTATTTTTTTATGTCAAGAAGAAGTTATCTACCATATAAAAAAAATTCGGTTTCAGAAAAAGTATTACGTTTTGGATCATAATGGATAGAAAAGACAGTCTCCAAATGACTATTATTTGAATACAAGGGCCATATTAGAAAATTTATTATATGATTTATTTATATTTACCCATCATGATGAGAAATAAATTATGCTAATGAATGAAGATAATGATACTATCTAACATGATAAAAGTAAGAAAATTATTATTTTGAGAGTATGAAGAAAGTAAAGGATACTACCAAGACAATTGTATATAGACACTATGGTAATGATTTCTTGACCTGGAGAAGGTTATGTCATGCATTCACCAGACAATCCTAGAATTTCCCCTTTCCCCATATTCCTCCTCCCCCTTCTTCTTACTATTTTTACAGCTTCATTCGGTAGTGATGGAGCTCCCGATGATTCTTTTGGAAATCACAAACCAATCCTGTTGTTTTTCCCCATGCGGCAGTGTATTCGCAATGCATACCATTTCCCATGTGACTTCTCACTTTTCCATGCAGGGGCGGCTCTCCCTCTTCCCATGCGTATCTCTATTTCCAAGAATATCATTTATTGCCTTATTTTTTGTTCCTCCTTTAATTCTTTGGTGTCTTTTAATTTTTGGAATTGCCTATAAATATGGCTCATATGTAATCTGTAAAAAACAAGAGTTTTGTGCAATACAAAAAGGTTACTCCTTTGTGTGAAGTTTTCCTCCTCCGCTTCTCTATAATTTCTCCCGTGACAAATCTTTTGTCTTTGTAAAGCTATCTCCCACCAACAAACTGGTATCAAAGGCGGTTCGCAGGCATCCTCCATATTCTGAAGATGGCCACCGTGATCCAGCCACAAGTTCCGACCTTGTCTAAGGACAACTATGAGAGGTGGTGCATTGAAATGAAAGCATTGTTCGGGTCGCAAGAATTATGGAAGATTGTCACTGACGGGTATGTTGTACCCACTGCGGAGGAAGAATCCACCTTCACGAATAAAGAAAATACGACCGTTAAAAATCAAATGAAGAAAGACAACAAGGCATTGTTTCTCCTCTATTAAGGGTTGGATGAATCGACCTTTGAAAATATTGATGAAGAAACATCAAGTAAGAAAGCGTGGGACACCCTTGCAACTATCTTCAAAGGCATTGATCGAGTGAAGTGGGTTTGTCTTCAAACATTATGAGCAGAGTTCGAAGCGGCGCGAATGAAGGAAGGTGAGAGTATCTCGGATTACTTCTCATGCCTAATTGCCATTATTAACAATTTGAAATGAAATGGTGAAAAAATGGAGGATATTCGAGTTATTGAGAAAGCACTTCGATCACTCACAACCAAGTTCGAGCATGTGGTTGTGGAAATCGAAGAATCGAAAGATTTGGGAAAATTATATTCTAAAGTGTTGATGGGGTCGTTTTAAGTACATGAGCAGAGAATGCTGAAAATGCGGGATCAACAATAGAGCATGCCCTAGAGTCCAAGTTGACTCTACAAGAACCCAAGAATGGACAAGCTCAACGAGGCGGTTATCGTGAAAGAGGAAGAGGGCGTGGAAATCCTCCAAGCCATCAACAAAAGCAACAAAACTTTACCAACTTCTGTGGAAGAGGACACGGTGGAGGTCGATTCATGCGTGGTCGTGGAAACACAAGGAACGTCCAATGCTACAACTGTAAGAATTTGGCCATTTTGAGTCTGATTGTTGGATCAAGGTGGATCATGATGAGTGATCCAACTACGCTGAAGCATATCATCATGAAGAAGAAGGTACCACACTCCTCCTGGCATAAGAAAAAGAGTGTGAACGCCCCAATGTATGGTATCTCGACACGGGTGCAAGAAACCACAAGAGTGGTAACAAAGAGCTGTTCGAGGAACTCACCGAAGTAGTTTGTGGAGATGTGAGTTTTGGAGACACATCGAAGGTTCCCATTCTTTGAAAAGGTAAAATAAAAATCTTTCTAAAGAATGGTGAGTCAAATTATATTTCCAATGTGCATTACGTACCAAGTATGAAAATTAATATCATAAGTCTCGGCCAACTCCTTGAGAAGGGGTATGTTATACACTTTGAGAATTATTTGTTGTCAGTAAGAGATGCTCACTGGAGGTTGATTTCTCAAGTTAAAATGGTGAAGAATCGCATGTTTCTGCTACATATCAACACTAAGGCTGAGCAATGTCTCTTTGGCCTCATGAAGAATGATTCCTAGAGATGGAATTTGTGTTTTGGGAATCTTCATTTTAGAGGGCTTAAACTTCAATCCTCGTCAAGAATGGTGTGTGGCTTGCCAACGATTGAATCAACAAATCATGTTTGTGAGGCATGTACACTCGAAAAACAACAAAGGAACTCATTTCCAAGTGGAGTTTCTAGAAGAGCAACAGAACCACTTCATCTGGTTCACACTGATATATGCGGGCCATTGGAAACACCATCAATTGGAGGTAATAGGTATTTTATTACCTTTATTTATGATTTCAATAGAAATTTGTGGGTGTATAGCATCACAAAAAAATCATCTGCTTTCACTATCTTTAAAACATTCAAAGATCATGTTGAAACTGAAAGTGGCCACAGAATCAAAGTACTCAGATCTGATAGAGGTGGAGAATACACCTCAAATTCATTTCAAGTTTTCTGCGGGGAGCATGGAATCAAACAACAATACACTACAGCCTACATGCCACAACAGAATGGCATCGCTGAAAGGAAAAACCACACTATCCTCGACATGATGAGGACAATTCTGAAGGAGAAAGGGCTGCCAAAGAGTTTCTGGGCAGAGGCAGTGGCATGTACTTCCTACTTTCTCAGTCAGTGTCAAACGAAGAGCGTCAATAACTTGACACCACAATAGGTGTGGAGTGGCTAAAAACCGAGTGTGGCACACATAAGAATCTTCGAGAGTGTCACCTATGCTCAAGTCCCAGAAGCGAGAAGAAGGAAGCTGGATGATCGTGGCGAGAAATGCATTTTCATCATCTATTATGAAGCCTCTAAAGCCTACAAGCTCTACAATCCACTAACCAATAAATTAGTGGATAGTAGAGATGAGGTCTTTAGTGAGGAAGAAGCGTGAAATGGGTGTACAAGATCAAGCGAAAGCCTGATGGCGAGGTCGATCGATACAAGGCAAGTCTTGTAGCAAAGGGGTACAAACAGAAGTACGGGGTGGACTATGAAGAAGTCTTCACTCCTATTGCTCACCTTGACACTATAAGGATGATTATATCCCTTGCTGTCCACCACAGTTGGATGATCTACCAAATGGATGTGAATTCTGCGTTCCTGAATGGAATCTTAGAAGAAGAGGTATATGTTGACCAGCCTGAAGGCTTTGTTATTCATGGGGAGGAAGACAAAGTGTATCAACTGAAGAAAGATCTTTACGGGTTGAAGCAGGCTCCTCATGCTTGGAATGCATGCATCGATAGCTATCTTTGAGAAAACGGATTCGCCCAATTTCCATATGAGCATGCAGTTTACATCAAGAAGAATGATCGAGGGGATATACTTATTGCATGCTTGTATGTTGATGATTTTTTGTTTACAGGGAATTGTCGACCGATCTTCGATGATTTCAACGAGGCCATGTTCAAGGAGTTTGAGATGATCGATGGAGGTCTCATGTCCTTCTTTCTGGGCATTGAAGTGAAACAACATGGCGACATCTATATATCTCAGAAGAGGTATGCTATGGAGTTGCTTGAAAAATTCAAGATGACCTATTGTAATGTTGTAAACACACCAGTTTCAACAATATTGAAAATGACAAAAGATAGAGAAGGAAGAAGCATTGATTCAACTCTATTCAAGAGTCTGATTGGAAGCCCGAGGTATCCCACAATCACAAGACCTGATATTGTCTATAGTGTTGGGATTCTAAGAAGGTATATGGAGACACCGAAAGAGTCACACTGGCTAGCTGCAAAACGTATCCTCAGTTACATTAAAGGAATGGTATATTTTGGTCTCTTTTATCCATACAATGAAGAAGTAGAGTTGTATGGATACTTAGACAGTGATTGGGGAGGTGACCAAGATGAAAGAAAGAGCACTACTGGGTACATATTTTTTCTTGGATCGACTACTTTTACATGGAATTGAAGAAAGCAAAGTGTTGTTTCTTTATCCACATGTGAAGCAGAGTCTGTGGCAGCATCCTCTACTGTTTGTGAGAGAATATGGTTGAGAAATTTGTTGAAGGAAATGAAGCATCCATAGGATGGATCCACGGTGATATATGTGGATAACAAGTCAGCTATTGAACTAGCCAAAAATCTAGTGCAACATGGGAGAAGCAAACACATTATACTCATTTTCATTTTCTCAGGGATCATGAGAAATAGAAAATGATGAAATTGGAATATTGTCACACTACCGAACATGTGTCAGATATTTTCAAAAAGGCACTACTGATAGATGCATTCAAAAGGCTAAGAACGATGCTCGGGATGAAGTCGGTTTTGGTTTGAAGGGGAGTGTTGGAAATCACAAACCAATCCCATTGTTTTTTCCCCATCTACAGTGTATTCCCAATGCATACCTTTTCCCATGTGACTTCTCACTTTCCCATGCAGGGGTGGCTCTCCCTCTTCCCATGAGTATCTCTATTTCCAAGAATATCATTTATTGCCTTATTTTTTGTTCCTCCTTTAATGCTTTGGTGTCTTTTCATTTTTGGAATTGCCTATAAATATGGCTCATATGTAATCCGTAAAAAACAAGAGTTTTTTCCAATACAAAAAGTTTTCTCCTTGGTGTGATGTTTTCCTCCTCCGCTTCTCTATTCTTTCTCCCATGACAAATCTTTTGGCTTTGTAAAGCCATCTCCCACCAACAGATTCCCCCATCCACCTCTTCCTCCTTCCCCCTTCTTCCTATGGTTCTTACAGCTTCCTTCGATAGCGATGGTTCTCCTCACCTCACATAGGCTTGATTCCTCCTCCCTTCTTATTGTCTACTCTCCTCTTGGCTGGGGTTATTCACTGGTGTGGATACCAGCTACATCTCATCGCACCTATTTCTGCCAAACCCAGCACATCAGAACTCCATGTTGGTTCTATGTGTTGATGTTTTAGAAGGTTTGGGCCAGTTTTGGTGGTGGAATCTAGTGTTCTCCCTCTCCTCTTCCCTTCTTAGTCAAAACATTTCCTTCAACCCCATTTTTGGTTGAGCTCGATGTGGTTTTAGGTCATCTTGGGATGGTGATAGTGGGGGGATGGTAGCAGTCATGAACCTTGTTCTTATTTGGATTTTTCTTCCTCTTATCGTCCTTTTGGTTTCTTTTACTTTGGCTCCCTGAAGTTTCTCCTAGTGGTATTATTGGATTCATTTTTGGATATTTTTTGTTTTTTTGGTTTTTTTATGTTGCAGTTTCATTTATGCCAATGGGTAGTTGGGTTTGTTCTTGGAAATTGGCATGTCTCTCTATACAGGCTCTAAGTTGCTTCAACTCTATCCTGAATTCATGTTCCGTCTCTCCTCCCCATATTGATGGTCTGGTGTGGTGGTTATCAAGGTTGACTTGGGATGTGTTGTTTGAGTGGATTCTAGTGCTCCATGAGGAGAAACCTTCATTTAGTGGTGAGTTCTGATGGAAGAAGATATATTCTACAAAGATGTGGTGTCAAAGAAAGAAAGCATCGATGAAGGCCATGGTTTTTTTATGATTTGATATAGATATTTTACAAAGGTGGTTTTATGGTATGGCGGTGATCGGGTTTGGTGACATTTTTGGTGAGTCAACAAGGTTGAGGGTGAATATTTCCTTAAAAAAGGTGGGTGGAAACACAGTACTGGTTATACTTCTCAGAAATCATTCTCCCTTAATCAGTTCTGATGGTGATAGGGTGTTGATAGGGGTGGGTTGAAATCATGAAGCTGGTGATATGTCTTTCCCTATCATGTTGATCAAGATCTATTTGGGTTTCATTTTTGGGATTTTTTTTTGAAAATTGTGATAATGCGATTAATATGATGATGGTGGTGTGGTAGGTTTAGAGGTCCCCTATGATGTGGATTGAGGTGGGTAAGTCATGGTTCGAAGATTTATTTGGGCGGTACTTCTAAATTTTGGTTTTGAATGTTGAATGCCCATATCTTGAATTTTGAACGAGGTATGTAGTGTGGATGGGGCTTATACGGAAATTATGTATGATCTTTGTGGCTTTTTTTTCTTAGTTACCTAAAAATTTGTTTTTAATAAATTAATAAAATGTATTTTGTCACTATGGTAACATGAAAATTCTATAATTCATAATGTTACTATTTTGTGGGAAAACTATGTATCAGATTTCTAATATCGCTATTTATTATATTCTAAAATATTTAAAGTACTTAATTATGACTGATGTAGATATTCCCTTGAACCATTATCTATAATAGAAGTGAATTGTGCAAATTTTACTATCAATAAAAATAATTATATTTTACCATTAAAATTTTAACTTATTATGGGAGGAAACTGTGGGCCAAAATGAATACATAAAATGTGGAAGAACTCAATGGAATTTAAATACTTATAGAACACATGATCATATTCCATAGATTATTTTGGAACATTCTATTAATTATTCTTCCCAAAACCATTTCATGTCAGATAAAATCTCATAAAATATGCAATGACATGATAAAAAAAGAAATAAAGATAATGATGAGTTCATTTATCCTATAGATGGAGTAGCACAGACAAAATTTGAGTATCGCTATCTATATTTCTCATATGAGGTGTGTAATGTGAGGTTTGGTATACATTTGAGGGTTTTAATCCATTTTTTTTCTTATTCTTACTTTACACAATATGTGAAATGATTTCATCTAAATTTTAAACCTTCATCCATGGATGAGTATGAAAACATTTCACATTGTTTATTATAATCATATATGAAACTTATGGTCCAAAAATTATATATATTTATAATTATAACCTTTAATAAAATAGTTTAATCATCCGTGTAATGTGGGTGTGTGCACATATGATGCTTGTTTTAAATATATAGTTCAGGTGTGTGCTTCTCTTTTATGTATGGTTAATGATTTTCCTACTTATGAAATGATGTTTGAATAGAGAACTAAGGGAAAAAATTCTTATGTAGTTTGTATTAATAAAACATAATATAGAATACTAAATTATCATCAATATTTATGTTTTATGGAACATCAATAATTATTACCAGTAGATCATCCATATAATAATAATCGTTGGTGTTTTAACAATACAATTGAGACAAAAATGTTCAACTCACATTATTTATTGACTTTATGTACTCAATTAAATTCAATATTTTAGTATTTAATTTTGGAAGTTGAAGAGAAATATTGAATGAGGAATAATGTTTTCATTTAATCCAATTATAATTCTAAAAGTATCTCCCTTATGTTTCCTTATTATCCAAAAAAATATGTCATTTTTTAGATGTAATTCAATATGAAAAAATATGAGTAATGCTTATTTAAATTTTATTAATTGTCATGATGAAGATAAAATATGATTTATGATATTGAAAAGACTTTATGGATTGGTTTATTAGAGCATAAATACATCCTTTGTGTATTAGTGAAAATAAATGGAAAGTTTCATGTGCTTGTAATGTGATAAAACATTCAGAAAGAATTCATCTTCTATAAGTATAAGTGACATTCAATGTTTATGATTGCTATTCAAGAAACATTTCAAAATAGGTCAGAAAATTATTATTAAAGCTAAAATCTTTCAAAAATCAAGATTATCAGTTCCTTATTCATGAGTTGATTCTAATTATAATCATTCATATACTGTCTAAAAATTTAATGATAAAAGTTATATTATTTTTCAATATACATAGATATCATTGTGATAAAAAGTTAACCAATTTGTTCTTGAAAACATGAAGGATCTGGAACTGTAAATATTAAACAAGTTATAGAAAAAATTTCTTAAAATTTTTTTTAATGCACGATGCATCTAACTATCTGTTTCCGATGCATTCATCGGGGCGCGCGCATCCGTCCGTCCGTTAGGGAGGACGCGCTGCGCTTGTTGCCCCGTATTCCCGCTTTCCAAAGGCGGGCATCATTCGCTCCTTATTCAGGGACGTCTGCTCCTTGATCGAAACGGGATGATGGGGTGTAGGTTCTTCCTTCTGTTGATTCCTCCTCAGAACTCATCACCTAGTCCGGGTCTCCCTCATAGATTTAATACGTAGTTCGTGAAACTCTTACCAGTGCCATGTTTCCATGGATTCTGGTTAATTACACTGCTTCTGTCAGAACATTCCAAAGGGTACGGTCAGGGCAGCAACCTTCAGTCGGAGGAGTAGTCATGTTGAGGCATCTGTAGCATGTCTGGATGCTGGGGAACCAGGCATGTATATCTATTATCCCTGGTCACAGGGCTTCTCGAGGGCGTGGAGGCCCGAGGCATCCCACATCAAGCGCGGGGAATCATAAGCCATAGACACATATCTGAGGTTTTCCTCAGCTTCCCATGTTTAACACGGGGTACGCCGCGGGTTAAATGTCTAGCTGAGACGGATCAGCCCGATCAAAGAATTAGCTAGAATAGATCTGATCGAGTTATTTCCTTTGAAGGGATGCCGATACCGAGGCCAGTCCATGGGCGGCTGTGAGGAGCGTACCGACATGGTCTCACCAGGATATAACGGTCCGGGCGAGGATCGAGGTGGATGGTGGGTGGATGAATGAATTGAAGGGTGGACTGGCAAAGAACCATCGCAAGGGAAACGGTGAAGTTGGGCTTGATCCTTAAAGGGGCTTCCTATGTATCCCCGTGTTTGGGAATCAAAGTCCACGTAGTTCGAGATGGTGCCAGTGAACCGGCAGGAGGGTGGACCTTGGTCCGATGAGATATGGGCTTGAACCTCGGGGAGGCTTCCTACATACCATGCCTTGACATGGATCAAAGACATTGTAGTTAAAAGGGTTTCATCGGGGAACCGACGTGAATTGGATGATGAGTGGGATTGAACCTCATGGAGGCTTCCTACGTACCATGCCTTGACATGGATCAAAGACCTCATAGTTCAAATGGGTGTGCAGTTTAATGTCATGTGGGACAAGGGGCATACAGTTTAACGTCATGATGGACGAGGACATGCAGTTTATCGTCATGCTGGATGAAGTGTGCAGTTTAACGTTATGTTGGATGGGGATATGTAGTTTATCATCATGCAGGACGAAGTGTGCAGTTTAACGTCATGCTGGACGGGGGTGAAACTCGACTCGAATGAGCGACCGAGTAATGTGTCTTGAACCTCATAGAGGCTTCCTACGTACCATGCCTTGACATGGATCAAAGTCCTCGTAGTTCGCTGGGTGGGGGTCAGGGTCGGTGCTCACTCTAAGCCCACGTGAGTCATGATCGGTGTAAGAAACAAGAGGTTGCAAGGCCCTGACGATCACGTCACGAAGGATGCATATGTGAGAAGTAGAAAGGGGCTTACGCGCGGAGCGGCCCATGGTGTCTTCCTCATGTCTGGCCATGAGGGCATCCCAACTCACTAGCGTGTTGAGGTAATCACCTATGCGCTAGTGCACAAGCGGGATAATGTCAAGGGCATTGGAATCTATCCCAACAATGGGAGATGAAAAGTGTGAATCACATGCCCATTATTCAGAAAGTCGTGAGATTGGCATGGTGATGGAGGATAATTGTTGACCATGGCGGAAACGCAGCGTCCATATCACATTAGCCAGAAATGAGGACAATAAATGAGGGCCGACCGCTGACCATGTTCGCAACACGGGGCCTAACTCAAATATCGTCGATCAGTCTTCCGGAACGTTGGCCCAGGACAGCAGGCGGACCATAGGTCGAACATCCATACTGTTAGGGGGTCCCTCTAGACATGATCAGTCTTCTGGGGCATTGGCCCAAGACAGTAGGCGGACCGAAGGTCGAGCATCCATAGTATTAGGGGATCCCTCCAGACTTGGAAGTGAGTGACGATCCCAACGAAGAACACACAAAGCGTGAGGTGGAGTGATGGAATGTTTGAATGGATTCCAACGATCTTGAAACTACGCCACCGTAATCATGGCATTAGGCATCTTATTCTTGGCGCACAAGGTATCTCTTATTTGGAACAAGAGGCATCCTATGTTTGGAGGACAGGGTTTACTACAGTTTATAGTCATGTAGATAGGACTACTTCCATAAGGCACCTAGGAAGGCTGGTGTTGGGTCTTATGCAAGGGTGGCCCATGGTGTTGGGACTTAATCCAGGATGGAGGCCCGAGGTGTGGCAAAGCGCAGCGAAAGAGGGATTTGGGACCAAAGATGGAAGGTTCCTCATTCCCTATCATGCTCTCCACTAGCCTTGGCAGTGGGGAAGTACGGAGGTGCATGGGTTCTACCTTCTGCAAGAGAGGCTTGGGGGCTTACAACAAGGTTGTTTCCCTTCTCCCATGGACATACGCAACTCCGAGAAGGAGGATATCAACCCATGTGAGGGTGATTCCATTCCCGTGGAGACGAGCGGCGTAAAGAATGTCCGTGCTGGGGGGACCCTGCGTGCGGGGAACGGGGTCGGATCACAGTTTAACGTCATGTGTTGAGGACGTGATGCTTGGCAGTTTAATGTCCTGCAGCTCGGACGAGGTGGGTTCACTCCACACCCCTAGGACTTACATAACCGGTACCCTCTGGTCCTTGGGGAAGGGAAGGTACTAGTAAGGCCGTGGTGAAGGGGGGTTGTGGAGCGAACCATCGAGGGGTCCACGTTAGCGTGACTATGCGAAGAAGCAATAGTTGTTAGCGTGCCTATGTGAAGAAGCATTAGGTGAAGGAACGCTACGAGTGGTATTGTCCATGGGACTTTGAAATCAAATCGTGCAAACCTGGAGGGTTGCACGGGAAGAGGAATTGCCAAGCAAAGGAGTGTGCTTCGTGAAGCAAAGCGCCTTGGCCTTAGCATAGGGCATAGGTGCGAGTGGAGGGTGCTTCGCGAAGTGGAACAGTACTCGCGGGGCACTGCCTCGCGAAGAAGAGGTGCCTCGCGAAGCAAGGTGCTACAAAGTAGTGTGCTTCGCGATGTGTGGCGATCCTGCCTTAGCATAGGGATCACTAGCATAGGTTGGGTGTTTCGCGAAGCATAAGTGCTCTGCGGCTGCCCGAGTTCCCTTGGGAATCCCCTTCCTTCGTGAATGCCCTTGAGCTTCGTGAAGGGCATCCCTCTCAGAAGAGGGGGTCAAGAAAAGACCAATCAAAGGCGTCTCTCGAAGTAGAAGTACCTCGCGGAGCTCATGATTCTCGGGGGAAAAGGGTGCTTCGCGATTCGGGAGAAGAGAAGCCGAAAGGTCAGATCGTCTATCCGCTGGACTCAGGGGGAGCCCAGTATTTATAGGCAAGGGGATCCGCGAAGCAGAACTTGCGTGCCACTTCAGGTGCTTCGTGGCGTGCTCGTCAACGTCAATGGCATCCGCGGAGCATTATCGCCTCTAGAGCTTCGCGACGGGCTCGCGAATGTCAAATGTGTTCACGGAGAGTTACCGCCTCTGGAGCTTTGCGGTGGGCTCGCGAACGTCAAATGCGTTCGCGGAGAGTTACCGCCTCTGGAGCTTCATGGCGGGCTCGCGAACGTCAAATGCTTTCGCGGAGAGTTACCGCCTCTGGAGCTTCGTGACGGGCTCGCCAGCGTCAAATGCGTTCGTGGAGAGTTACCGCCTCTGGAGCTTCATGGGACCGCGGTGCTCGGGGTGCTTCGCGCCGGAGCTTCGCAGCGGCGCTTCGCGGGGCAGCGTCCCGGCTGTCTGTTTCATCCCTTTCTTTCGTGAAATATTTTGGCGCCAACAAATTCCCCCCCTCAGACATGGAGCCGCGGAGGGTGGAGGGTCGAAGTCTGAGGGAAAATCGCCAAAATTGTCGGTGGTTCGCGATGCGGCTTCGCGAAGGGGCCCCGTGGTGCTGACCGGGGCCACGGATCCGGACGTGCCGCGATGCTCCGCGTGGGTGAGCGCGCCGCGATGCTCCGAGGTCGCCGCCTATAAATAGGGGGGTCGACCTCTTTTGTCTTCATGCAAATTCCTTGTCATTTTGCGCTCTCAACTTCACGAAGCTCCGCGTACTCTGTGACAGCCCTCTGCGAATCGAGCTTCGCGACAAACCGCGGGTCTCCAACTCCACGTCCATGCCAAGAGAACTTCTGCTTTTTGTCCTGGTCCAGACGTCGCGGCTTGGTCTCGCGATCCAGCTTCGCGATCCATCTTCACGCTCCATATTCGCGATCCGTTGAAAAAAATCTTTTCCGAGGGCCAGAATCGAAATGGCCCATCAAGAGGCTGTATTGGGGGTGCTTGCAGATGCTGCCCGTTGGGATGAGATGGCCAACTGTCCAGGCCTTTGGGAGATGATCCGAAGCCATTCAGACCACACTTCTTTGACAGATCTGCTATCAGAGGTTCAGAAGGATTATCTACAGTGCAAGAAGCTGCCATTGTACGGCTTTGGGTTGAGGGATGATGTCTTCATCCCTGAGGCGAGTATGGACGAACCAGCTTGTTGGTTCAGAAGCATACCATGCCAACACCAATGGTTCAGGGAGGCCGATGGTCACGCACAGGAGAACTTCACACCCGTCACTGCTGACTGTCTCTACAACCATGTGAACGATATTGACGGGAGGCCACTGCAACCGGAGACGTCCCCTCCTCTCTACCGTACCATTCTGAAGGCGGCTTTGCAGGATTCAAAGAAGGGATGGTTCGATGAGTAGGACCTGCGCCAGGGCGGCAACTTCACTGATGACTGGGCCTGGGCCTACTGGGTAGGCACCTCCTGCGAGGAGTTCGGGGCCGAGCTGAGGAGAGTGGGGTTGTATGAGGCCTCATGGTCCTCCCAATTCCACATTTACAAACCGAAGCAACTGATGCCGGAATTGCTGAGAAGGTGGTCGTCCAGGACCAATACCTTTCACCTGCATCACGGGGAGGTGGGCATCAGCCTGTGGGATGTCCACCAGATTTCTGGGGTTCCGATCTTGGGGGCCATGTATGATGAGTTCCTCCCCGTCATCAGCGCGTGGGAGGATACAGAGAAAATGTTGTGACTGGCGTCAGCGCTGATGGCACTTATCCCTAGTGAGGACAAGGAGGCAGTGAGGGATGTCCACTTTAGGAGATGGTTTAAATGCTTCCTGAATTTCCCAGAGAATCGAGAGTTCCCTCCAAGGCCTCGAACTTGTCCGAGGGCAGCCCAACGAGGCAAGGGGCACTCGTATTGGCGGGTCTTGGAGGAAAGTCAATGGAAGACTTGGGGTTTCAGTGTCAGCACTGAACAATAGCCGATAGTTAGGCTGGCGGTGTTCATCGTGGATCTCATCTGCGGTTGGATCCTACCGGTGAGGGATACAAGCATGGGGGTGCGGCCCAGCTCGTTTATTATGGCGTCTATGTTAGCCATGGGGAAGCGGATTAATTTGGGGATCCCAATGCTCGCCAAACTGTACAGAATGCTGCGACACATTAGCGAGGGCACGAAGCCACCGAGGATATGCGGGCCCTTCCACCTCCTGTATGGGTGGATCGCAGCACACATCAGGGGGATTTACGAGTATCCAAACCCCATTTCGCCACCGGAATCGAACTTCCGCCCCTCCATCCTGAACGCGGTCGGGAGCTTCCCATTCAAACTAGTTGTGCCGATGGTGCTGAATCGGGTGTGGAGGGCGTATGAGTTTAATTTCCACCCCTTCCCATTGCCGACGGGGATACTTACTGATGACGGGCGGGGAACGGAAGAACATCGAGCTTACCTCCTGGCCTTTAGAGGTGGAGTTTTGGTGCCACAGATAGATCGTGAGCCACTCTGCGAATCGTACACCCCGCATCAGTTTGCGAGGTAGTTCCGGTGCCTCCAGCGGCTGACCCTGCAGGTCTACTGGGAGGTGCGTCACGAGGAGCACCCATGTGTGATGAGGCAGTTGTGGCTCATGT
Source organism: Viscum album (assembly GCA_963277665.1). NCBI lineage: Eukaryota > Viridiplantae > Streptophyta > Magnoliopsida > Santalales > Viscaceae > Viscum > Viscum album. The sequence goes on from OY728152.1 coordinate 1,874,025,849, forward strand.
TCACACGGAAAGATGGGAAGATGTGGAATGCGTTGCATCCATCCACTTCCGCTTTCGGATTGGTGAGGGAGTATGCCATTAGTTGGGAGGCTGCTTACCCAGGGGATATGCTGAAGCAACCCACTATTCGGGTCGGTGATGGTGGTCCTCCCCTATCCCGAGGTCGGGGTAGAAGGGCAGCTAGGGCCGCTCGCGGTGGCGGGGCTGCCATGGCGGCGAGACCCGCACCGGCCGAGGGTATGGCAGTAGTGGTGGGTCCAGTGGTTCTAGAAGAGCAAGGCCATCCGGAGGGGCAGCCACCGAGGGGATTTCGTAGGATATCCACTCAGGCTCCGGGGAAGCGGCTGCGTCATATTGACATGGAAGAGGATGCTATCTTCCCAAAAGCCTGGGACATTTGGGATGTCAACCGGCAATTCCTCAGACCACCTGAGATATGGGCCCATGTAAATCGCCTCGGGATGGAATTACCGAGAATAGGCCCAGTCCGGGCTGGATTCATGGTGTCTCCAGTGGAGGAAGAGCAATACCTGGACGAGCTGGAGGATTACGTTCACTCCAGTGGTGTCCCTCGTCCAATGACAGACTGGGTGAGGGTACTGCTGAATCGAACGGTCCCCCCACAGTTATCGGTTGCCGATCTGAGGTAGCGCTTCCCCCTTCCGGATGAATCAGAGGACTCCTCTCGGGAGGATGAGGCAGGAGGAGGGAGCCCGTTGGAGGAAGGCGAGGTCGTAGATCAAGGCTCATATTCCGACGATTTCACGGAGGCTCTCGAGGTAGAATTCCAAACTTCTTTCCTTACGATCCATTCCTGGGTCATTATGGACTTCTCACTGATGTTTGAGCCATGCAGGGGGAACTTGTTCGCAGGCCTCGTTCTCGTCCCTTGGCGGGTGATGATGCAGGACCTTCAGAACCCGCGCCTATGGCTGTGTCCAGTTCTGTATCTGGTGGGACCAGAGCACCTGAGGTGGCTACTCCGGAATCTCCAGACCTTCTAATAGTATACGGAGGGCCTCGCCTCGGGGTCCCGTCAGTACCGGCTCAAGATCAGCGCCAGGAGGTCGATCTCTATAAGTCTCCTCTACCGGTTCCCTTCTCGTCATATGTAGACCATGCCTTACAACTAACATTTATGTCCCTCTCTTTCATACAGTTCTCTGACTGGCGTGGGCTACTACGGCAAGACTGGTCGGGATGTCTGGTGGCATCCCTCATAGGGGCATATCGGTGATGGTGGCGATAGTTCCCCCATCTCCTCAAGCTTCAACGCACATCATCACTGGCAGGACCACCAGCAGGGTCGCACCCGAAGTCATTGAGGTGGACTCTGAGGAAGAGGATCAACCGGTCAGTCCCAGTATTGTCACGCTTGCTTCGGCGCCTGGTGTCGTACCGGATTCAACACTAGATGTTGATCCTGCCGAGGATTTCCTGTGGGCGTATCCCGCGTACGAGCCTGCCAATTGCGCAGACTAGGACAAAACGGCCTCCGCTGAGGAAGACAACAGCATAGTCCGCCGCCGGTCGTGGAAGTTGATCACACGCTTTATCAAGGACACCCCCAAGTGCAATGGCTGGCCGAAATGGATAGACTCCGCTGGCGGTTGCGCGAACTGTGCGCTGGGGGAGTGGATGCCCAACGTCCTCACACACTCATCCGAGATCTTATGGCTGAGAAGATCTGGGATCATGATCATGGGCTCAGCGTGGGCCGGCAGCGGAGGAAGGCGACCAACATCAAGAAGCTCTATGAGGCTGAAGGCGAGGTCCAACAGATGCAGACCCAGGAAGATGAGCTTTCAACCTCTCTTAATGCACAATCTGAGCTGATCTCCCGGTTGAAGGCCCAGCTGGCAGAGGCAGAAGATTGTATGAGGCAGGCCTCTGGAAAGATGGTTGCCACTCAAGCTGGAATAGAGTGGGCCAAAGCCAAGGTTAACGAATTGTGTCCCGCTGCTGCTGAGGAGGAATGGGAGATGAGTCAGCAGCAGCAAGCCTTGGATGCCACAAGCCGACGAGTGGCGGAGATGCAATGCTCTTTTGACAGGGTCAACCCGTCCATGGGGGGGGGGGGGGGGGGGTCAACCCTCGGGTATTGTAACAAACCAAAAACCTTTTATTGGTACTTTCGTGCTTCAATTTTTATTTATTTGTTTTGAATTCCGTAGCGCACACGATTTCCTCTGTTTGAATTTCCTTGTCACATCCCTACAATGTTGCGGGACGTTCGAAAACAATGCCCCATGAAAATTTCACACTTCGGGCTCTTTGTTGAAACACATCTGAATACGACAACGAGACGTATTAGAGAGAGGGAGCAAATTCCTTTCTCATGGGGAGATCTTAGTTTAGGGTCATAGAATTCGGACCATGTACGGGTAAGGGGAGAAGGGGATACATGGAAAGGCGGTTACAAAACCCGACATGAATGAGGACCTAAGCCCTACTTACCATGCATTCTCTGGGGAAATGCTCGAGTCGAGGGACCGAACACGAAGGTTTGGCTGGGCTCGCGGGGAAGTTCCTGGGCGCTCCTACGTATCTCATAAGGATGAGAATCAAGACATATGTAGTTCTGAAAGGTGGCACGGTAAGGTACCAGTGTCAGGGGAAAATGGGGAGTGCGGGCATGGCCCTTTCACTAAAAGAAGCAGAATTTGATAAATCTTGATTTTCCTTTAAGGTGAGTGTTTTTTTTGTGAAGCGACAGGCCTAGAGTAGTAGGTCGTGATGTCGCCACAAGGATCAAGTCGTGATGGGCGTTGAAAAATGGGATGGCATGTGACCAATACCCAACGTGATGTCCTCTACAACGAGGTCACCAAAATGCAGTGCTGTTTTTCGTCGTGCGGCCAGGACGATAATGTCACAGTTTAGGGTCGTATGATAGGAACAAGCATGAATTTTATCGTCATGCAGCACAGACGTAGCAGAGGCGATGCTAGGCGGGGAATGTGCGCAGTGTCATGAGACACAATCGATGGAGACATGATCCCACATCACACTATGCGCCACTCCAAGAGGGAGACCTCAGGCCGAGGGGCCTATATAGAGGTAAGAGGTGAAACATGGGGGGGGGACTAGCTCCCCAAATGGACTGGACCCGACAAGGCGTCCGGGCGGTCCTACGTATCCCATCAGGATAGGAATCAAGCTGAACATATTTCTAGATGGATCTTAGTTTATGGTTTTAGTGCTCGGACCATGGGAATCCCGTAGGACGCCATATTGCAGCTTTTTCCCCATGGCATGCAAAGGTGCACTGAGGGATAGCGCCAAAAGTGTCAAGATTCCACCTGGACATGATGGGGTGAAAAATGATGTGAATCATGCAACCAACATTCGAGGACTGAAGGGGCTGGTGTGATGACAGAGGATTACTACTGACCATGTTCGCAACACAGCATCCTGTCGCGTTAGCCTGAAATGGGGACAAACAAATGAGCATCGACCGCTGACCGTATTCTCAATGTAGGGTTTTATCGATTTGTTGTCCAAAACCCTCGGGGGTGTTGGCCCGTAACAGTAGGAGAGCCCTTGGGTGTAGTATCCAGGCCGTTATTGGGGGTCCCTCCGGGTGTGAAAGGTAATGGAAGCCCGAATGGAGTGAAACACGAAGCTTGAAAAGTGGAAGGAACTTGATCACGTTGAATCTGACACTCTTGGTCCTAGACCAGAGTACTCTTAACACATGGGTTGGTAGCTGTATGGAGTCGAGGGACTCAACTTGAGGGTGATCGAGAGATGGCGGATTCTCGGGAGAAGGGGGCATGGTGCCCAAATCCTTGTATCATACCTACATATCCCCCTCCTGGAGAGGGATAGACCAAATGGCCTAGGTGACTGGGAGATCAAGAGATCTCTAAGAGGTGGGGCTGGGCCTGGAGTCTGGACATTCAGGTGGTCCTACGTATCCCATTAGGATGGGGATCAAGACACACATATTTCTGAAGGGTGCCTTTTAACGTCATGCTGGACAAAGAATATGAGGGATAACTCTCAGAACGGGGGTATGGGTGGTGCAGCTATTGAAAACCCGGCGTGAATGAGGACATAGTCCCACACTATGCCACGCAGTCCCGTAGTCAGGGTCCTGAAGGCAGGACCAGAGATGTGAATTAGCTGAACTCAAGCTGGACCCAAAGACAAGGGGTCTGGGCATTCCTACGTATCCCATTAAGATGGGAATCAAGCTGAACATAGTTCCAGATGAGAATCTTAGTTTATGGTCTTAGAGATCGGACCGTGGATGGTGAAAATTTCTCGAGTAAGAAGAGATGTCAACCCGATCCCTAAGCCCACGTGAGTTAAACTTGGTGTGGGAAACAAGGGGGGAATCCTTATCGCAATACTTGGGGCGTCCATCAAAGGGGAGTCAGCAGAGAGCCCCGAAGGGTACCTCTGACGCGGCTTGTTCCCCCAATGCGCGGACATGCATGGAGGAAAAGTACCAAGAGTTCCGAGACTCTACTTGGACATGATGAAGTGATGAAGGATGTGAATTGTGTACCCGACCTTTTGGGCTTAAAGGGTTGGCGTGGCGATAGAGGAAAACCGTTGACCATGGTGGAAACGCAGTGTCCATATCGCGTTAGCCTGAAGTGGGAACAATAAATGAGCATCGACCGCTGACCATATTCGCAATGTGGGATTTTATCGATTTGTTGTTCGAAACCCTCGGGGGCGTTAGCCCGTAACAGTAGGAGAGCCCTTGGGCGTAGTATCCAAGCCGTTCTTGGGGGTCCCTCTGGGTGTGGAAGATGATGGAAGCCCTGACGCAGGGATACACAAAGCCTAGAAAGCAGGTGCGGACGTGTCCGAGTAAATCGTGGCATTCCAGGTAATAAACCAGAGTGCTCTTAGGCACATTGGTGACCCGCCGAAAAGGGATCGACCAAACAACTCAGGAGGGAGAGGTACATGGCGTGGTCATTACAAGACCGACGTGAATGAGGACATAATCCCACACCACACCATATAATCCTCTCATGGAGGAAGGTTAGGCCAAGGGGCCAAGATGGGATGAAGATTCCCGAGAGATGTGGCTGGACCCGAATCCTAGACATTCAGGTGGTCCTACGTATCCCATCAGGATGGGAATCAAGCCACACGTAGTTCTCTAGATGTAGTTTAACGTCATACTGGACGAGGGGAGAGTAATATACCTCCAAATAAGGGAGGTGTATGGTATGGCGAATAAACCGACGAGAATGATAAAATAATCTCATGCCACACCATACGCTCCTATAAGAGAGGACCTGGGTCGGGGGCCCAAAAAGGGCCAAGGGGCCTGATGGTTAGGCATTGGTCAGGAAGGCCAGACCTTCTTGTAGTTTAACGTCTTACATGAGGAAAAGGGTCGGGGACCCGAGGAGGCCAAGGGGCCTGAGGCTGAGCCTCGTAATGGAAGGCGTACGACATGGCACATGATTCCGACGTGAATGAGGACATAGTCCCACACCACATCGTACACCCCGGGTAAGAGGTTGAGCAAAGGGACCCGAGAAGGCCAAGGGGCCTAAGGTCAGGCATCGTTCAGGAAGGCCTGACTGGCCTGCAGTTTAATGTCTTGCAATGAGGATGAGGGTCGGGGACCCGAGGAGGCCAAGGGGCCTCGGTCAGGAAGGCCTGACTGGCTTCCAGTTTAACGTCTCGCAATGAGGACGAGGGTCGGGGACCCGAGGAGGCCAAGGGTCCTAAGGCTGAGCCTCATAAGGGAAGGCGTATGGCATGGTACATGACCCCGACGTGAATGAGGAAATAGTCTGACACCACACCGTACACCCCTATGGGGAATCGGGGCCGTGGGCCCGATCGCTAGCACCACCCGGGAAGAAATTTGTTACTTCGGGATGGGGTAGAATGAATCACTGCACTCGATGTCTGGGATATCTCTGGGTGGACCTGAAGATCCAGGGGGGTGTCGACCATGTTTTAAACACAGCGTTCCCATGGTGACACGATATGGAAGCAACAAATGAGCATCGACCGCTGACCAAATTCGCAACGCAGGACTTGCATCGTCTTGTTTCTTGAAAACCCTCGGTGGAGTTGGCCCGTATCGGTAGGAGAGACGTTGGGCGTAGTATCCAGGCCATTCTTGGGGGTCCCTACGGGTGTGAAAAATGATGGAATCCCAGTCATGGAGTGGGTGAAGCATAGCTGTTTCCATCCACGAAAGAGGAAAACATCTCCAGGGGGGATGTGCAGCCGGGTCGAGGCTTGCTCGATGTGAGTTGGGGTAAAAGTGTGCACCCTTCCATGTCTTGACCTGAGGGGAAGATTTTGGCTTTTGAGCTGGGCCAACGGATGAAATGTATGGGCGTTCCTACGTATCCCATTAGGATGGGAATCAAGCCATACGTAGTTCTTTAAGTCCATGCAGTTTAGCGTCATACGGTGAGGATGTGGGAGGAGAGAAGAACGAGAGTGTGCACATGGCACGACCCTTACAATCCTTGTGTGAGCGGGGTTGTATGAGCGGGGCTAAGAAAGCCTACTCCCTGCTACACAAAGATCCTCTAAGGAAACTATTCCCAGGGGGGATAGTGGAAGAGAAAAGCTTGGGGCTGGGCTCAAAATGAGGCATATGAGCGTTCCTACGTATCCCATGAAGATGGTAATCAAGCCACACGTAGTTATTAAGATGCATTTTAACGTCATGCAGGATGCAGAGGCACCTCATTTTGGGGATATGTAAGGTACGACAAGTAATCCGACGTGAATGAGGAAATAACCTCACACCATACCGTATGATCCCGCAAGAGGGTAAGTCAGGGAAAACCAATGGGCCTGAGGCCGGACCGTGGTCAGGGAGACCTGACCAGCTTGCGGTTTAATGTCTCGCAGTGAAGAATGGGGGCCATGGGCCCAAGGAGGCCAAGGGGGCTGAGGCTGAGCCTCGGTCAGGAAGTCCTGACTGACTTCCAGTTTAACGTCTTGCAGTAAGGACGGGGGTAGATCTTAGTTTAAAGTCATAGAGCTCGGACCATTTTTTCAGTTTATCGTCTTGCAGGACGAAGATGCAGTTTAGGGTCGTGCAAGACCATAATGTTTAGTTTAAAGTCATGCGGGACCTTTTCGCAGTTTAAGGTCATGCAGGACCCTTTTGCCCTAGGAAAAGTATCGCCTGAGGAATTTGGCATTGGTGGGGGGGGGGGGGGGTTATACGCTCTCCATCCATGGTCACCAAGGAGTATGCTCCATTGGGGTAAACCTTATGGATGATATAAGGACCTTCCCATTTGGGTTCTAATTTGGGCGGTTTCCTATCGGGAATCATTGGCACTCGAAGGGCCAGTACCAGGTCGCCCTGTAGAAAAGAGCGGAGACGAACCTTCTTGTTGAAGGCCCTCTCTATCTTATCCTGATGCCTTTCCAGATTGTGTAGGGCATGAAGCCGGTTCTCGCCCAGTGCTTCCAATTCAGCTAGACGGATTTCGGCTACCTCGTCTGATGTCTGGTGATCATAAAATGCAGTGTGTAACGATGGAAGCTAGATTTCAATGGGTAGGACGGCCTCAGCTCCATACACCAGGGAACATGGGGTCACCTGGGTAGAGTTGCGAGTCATCGTCCGATAAGCCCAGAGGGCGTTGGGGAGCCTGTCCGGCCATCTTTTCTTGTTCTGACCAACCATCTTCTGCAGAATGTTAGAGAGGGTTTTGTTGAACGCCTTGATCTGTCCATTTGCCTGCGCGTGGTAGCGGGAGGTATGGTTTGAACGGATGTCATACTTGGCGTACAATTTCTTTAGTTCAGTCACTCGGAATTTGGTGCCGTTATCGGTGAGGACGACGTGAGGGAGCCCAAACCGGTGGATAATATTGGAGCTCACAAAGTCAACAATGGAACGGGCCTTGACCTCTTTGAGTGGAACTGCCTTTTCCCAATTGGAGAAGAAATCCGTAGCAGTCAGGATGAACCTATACTGGCAGGCGATTGCCGGTGGATACAGTCCCACTACGTCAAGACCCTATACTGGAAATAGACAATAGTTCTCAGTGGGGTGGAGGGGCTCCGGTGGCCGATGCAGGAAGTTGGTGTGAACTTGGTACGCGTGGCATCTCTTGTAATACCCAATACAATCATGGATCATAGAGGGCCAGAAGTACCCCAACCTCTGGATTTGATTGGACAGCTTCGGCCCAGCTTGATGGGCGCCATAGAAACTGGCGTGAACCTCTTGCATAACTTGAGGTATCTCTACTCCTAGGATGCAACGGAGGAGGATACCATCGAAACTCTGCTTATAAAGGATATGTTCAATACTGGGGCCACTCTGGAGGGTAAATTGCAGCGCGTGGCGTCGAATTCGCTCATGCTAGACCCGGTCATCCGGGAAGGAACCATTTTGGAGATACTCGACAAAAGGCGCCCTCTAGTCATAAGTGGCTTCAACCACTGTGTCTGACGAACCCGGGACCTCTGACGTAGAGGGTCCGGTGGTGAGATGACTTACCTGCAGGCCATCATTGTCCTCTTGGGTGACAGGGTCAATGACTCTCCGGTGTGCCACATGTATGATCAAATCATCTTGCTCGGGTTCTGCGAGCGATGCGGCTAAGACAACTAAGGCGTCTGCTTGACCGTTCTGCGACCGTGGTACATGGGTAACCTCTGGTCGAGGAGAGAACTGGGACATTAGGCGGAGTGTGTACTCTAGCAACGGTGCAAGATCTGGCTTCCTGATGACATAGTCTCCATTAACCTATTTGATTACCAACTCAGAATCTCATTTCACATGTAGATGGGGCACATGGATTTCAAGGGCCAGCTCGAGGCCGGTTATGAGAGCCTGGTACTCTGCCTCGTTGTTCGTACAACCTTCTGACAACAGGAATGAGTATGGAAGGATGGCTTGCACTAGGGTAATGAAGACAATACCCAGACCCAGTCTGTTGATCTTGGGATCGTTGAGCCGCCTATCGGTGGGGCTCCGGGAGGCGCCGTCGAAATGCATTTTCCAACACAGGACGACATGATCGACTGAGAGGATCGTCTCATCAAGAAAATCCAGGTCCAGGGATTGATCCGCAAAGGTTGGATGGGAAGCTAAAAATTATGCCAACGCTTTTCCCTTAATGGCCTTCTGAGGTATGAACCAGATATCAAATTGCTGGAGAATCACCGCCCAACGTGCTAGTCGACCAGTCAGCATGGGGCAGTTCAGGATGTACTTCAGTGGGTCTACCCGAGAGAGAAATTTCACCTCATGGTGCTACATGTAATGTCGCAACTTCTGCACGGGGAATACGAGCGCAATGCAGCTCTTTTTGATAGGGGAGTATCTGACCTCCGTATCGAGAACCATGCGACTGAGATAGTAGAGACTTTTCTCAGTACCCTCTTTATTCTTCTGGGCGAGCAGTGAACTGAGGGATCTTTCTAGGGTGGTCAAATATAGGACCAGCAGCTTTCCGGAGACGTGTGGCATAAAAACCGGAGGTTGGAGTAGATACTGCTTAATTTCCTCGAAGGCGGTCCGACACTCCTCATCCCATTCGTAGGCGGCACCCTTCATCATAAGACGGGAAAAGGTCTTACACTTTCCGGATAGATTCGCGATAAATTGGCGTATATAGTATAAGTGGCCTTGGAGGCCTCGAAGCTCCCGAATGTTGCTCGGGGTAGGCATTTGGCTGATGGCCTTGATCTTCTCTGGGGCGATCTCGATACCTCGGTATCTGACAAAAAAGCCCAGAAACTTCCCAGAGGTGACCCCGAAGGCACACTTCAACGGGTTCATCTTCAGGTGATGGGAACGGAGGAAACCGAACACTTTCTCGAGGACTTTGAGATGGTCCTGGTGCTGACATGATTTGACTACGAGGTCATCCATGTAGCATTCCACCAATGTCCTGAGAATCGTCTTGAATATGCGATGCATGGCCCTCTGATAAGTGGCACCTGCATTTTTCAAACTGATTGGCATAACCTGGTAGAAAAAGGTACCTTGGGGAGCCCTGAAGGCAGTGGAATCCTCGTCTTCGGGGGCCATCCGGATCTGGTTGTACCCGGAATACCCTTCCATGAAAGAAAGAGCTTGGAACCCGGTCGTGGTTTCAATCAACAACTCCGTCACTGGGAGTGGGAAGTCATCCTTTGGGCAGTGGCGATTAAGATCACGGAAGTCGATGCAGAATCTGATCTACCCATTCTTCTTCCTGACTGGCACAATGTTAGCAAGCCACTTGGGGTACTGGACTTCCTTAACGAAGTTGGATTTGATAAGCTTATCAACTTTGGCCTCAACCATAGCACCATTAGAAGGGTGAATCTTCCTGGGAGGCTACTTAAACCCACGATGTTTTGTCGGGAGGCCCAGACGGTGAACAGCTACCTGGGGGTCTAGTCCTGGCATCTCGTTGTAACTCCAAACAAACACGTCACGGTGTTTTTTGAGGAAGTCTACGTACCGTTGCCACTCCTCGGGGGACATGGATGCACTGATCAATGTGGGTCTCAGATCTGCCTCGCTACCAAGGTTCACTTGTACCAGTTCATCAATCGTGGTAGAGACGCCTTCCTCAAAGGCGTGGGGAGCATTCTCCAGGTCTTTCTCTCCACCCGTGGGGAGATTTCCCGCGACGGGAGGTACTTCTGGGCTATCAATGCCTAAGGGGCAGCTGGTGTCGGCTCGGGCAGTAGCGGTCACCATATTAGGAGAATCACTTGCCATTGAGACCATAGCAATGAAGGCAGTCGACCCTATCCCATCTGGCCTTCGGCCTAAGGGGCCACGTTTGATGACATCAAAGCAGTGGTGACGTGTCAGCCTGAGTCGGTTAATTCCAGCCTGGTGGAAGAGACACGTATGGCGCACCGCCGTTGTCATAAGCTTGACGTCCCGGTACCATACAAGGGTAGGAGGTTCCGGGATCACCTGATCCTGGTTGATGTAGGAGTACGAGGTGATTTTCTGTCACCGCTTGGACGCGGGAACATGCCTTCCTTGTGTACCCGAAACAACAAATCATTGCCCCATGTCGGGGGTCGTGGCCTCCAATCAGTGGATCGGGAGGATGTATGCGTCATCCATTCTTGCCCAGGGATCACTTGTGACCGGGGCGGGTTCATCCTCACTTACTAGGATTTGCTTGTCCTTACTTTTGTAGTAACCTGCATCCAGATAGAGAGCCTCACAAGAAGCGAAAGGAGACGCATCCCCTTGGATCACTCCTACTCGACTGTTGAGCGAGTATTTAAGGCACTGGTGATACGACGAAGGGACCGCTGCATGCAGATGGATCCATGACCTACCCATCAACGTGTTGTAGGCAGTGTCCTGAGAGACAAACATGAACTCGGTGCTGGAAATTAAGCCACTGAACTGAGTCTTCAGGAAGATCTTGCCGACTGGGGTTTGCTCGGTCCTGTCGTACGCCTAGATTCTGAGGTCAGAGGGACTTAAATCACCTTCAGACAGACCCAGCTTTCGCAATGTTCGAGTCGGAATTAGATTGATTTCGGATCCCGTGTCAACGAGGTAGCGGCGGACATCCACGCCATTGAAGTGGCCAGTGATGTACAACGGGCGAATGTTCCCCGGTAGAGGAGGGTCCTCATCTTCACCGGAGAACAAGATAACGTCCTGACATTTGGCGTTTTCAATCGTCTCGGTATGGAAGGCTTCTGCAGGTGCTACCTCCGTCTCAAACTGGAGGGGGCTCCTTAGGGCCTCGACAAGTGCCTCGCGCATTTCGGATGACAGGTGAAGGGCCTCAAGGATAGAAAGCCTTGCCGGAATGCTGGCCAGGTGCTTCAGGACATCATACTTTCGTGCCAAATGCGAACCTCTGCCTACAGGAGGTCGTTCGGAATTTGGAGGCATAGCGGGTCCTGTCGGTTGAACCGACGATCGGCTAGAACTGGGTATATCTTGCTTCCTACTAGTAGAAGCCTGGAGAGTAGTCATCGGACTAGGATTGGGAAGTGGAGGCTGGCCTGTAGCTGGGAAAGACTGACTGTGAAATGAACGAGGCAGCTCTCCCTGATCTAGTAGCACGAACGGCGGCGGAGGTAGAGCTGAGGGCATTAGACGGGGTTGCACATGATGAGCTCTGTGCTGAGCCTGCTGTATGGTCTCAGTAGCATGCACGGCTTGGCTGAGAGTGCCTGCTGACGTACCTCTATGACCGGCGCGGTTGCGATTCTGTCGTCGTTGACGTCGGTTGGAAACGTTGGGGAGGTTCGCCTGGCGCTCCCCCTAGTCGGGAGTCATATAGGGCTCTACCAGCTCCACAGTGTTAACCAAAGCGTACCCCTGGATGTCGCTCGAGAAATCATCCAGTACCAGGAGGATTCTGGGAGGAATCCCCATTTTGGGGGTCATAAAGTCACCGAGAATACGGGATGATGGCGGCAACGGTGGTGCGCATTGTTTCTCCTTGCGTCGCTGCTGCTTGCCCTTTTGGGAAGAGGTCGACTGTGAAGACGATGCGGAGGTACCTGCTACTTCTTCTGAAGGTTCTGGCTGCTTTAGGCGCTCCTAGATGATACCATGGGCACGGACGACAGTTTTTCAAGCCATCCAGTCATCGTATTTCTGTGATCCGCGGTTGGGAACCTGCTTCCACTCGCCTTCGCTGTTGCTACCGATCTCTGACCCTGCAAAGACACCCGCCACTTGCGCTGGTGTCGGGCCCAACCTGACTATGTTTTTGTTGACCTGGTCCTGAATCTAGTCTTTAAACACATAGCATTTCTTGAGGGTGTGACCCAGGAACCGATGATAAGGGCAGTAGTTAGGTTGATCGGTGAGATTCGCCTCTATCGGGCTTCTGCACTCGGGCAGACGCACAATCCCTTGCTCTAGAGCACTTCGGAAGTAGCCAGAGACCTGATTTTTGTTGAAAAAATAAGTCTGGTGCCTTCTTTTCGGGTAGGGGGACCTGGGGGCCTGGCCCTGACGAGGGGCCGCAGGGGCCTGCCGAGGAGGCGGCGCCTGATTTTCTCGCCTAGGTGGCAGTGGCGCATTGCGCGGGGGAACCTGTCGGTTCTGAGGTGGTCGCTGCTGGGCAGGAGCCTATGCTTGAGGTGGAGGACCTCTGTGGGGTTGCGGGGATGGTGCCGCTGGCAGTAATTCCAGCTGCCTAGGGGCTTCTATTTGGGCCACCACGGCGGGTTCAGCCCTGGTGGTCCTCCTGGCCGGGATCATAGGGGGAAACAAACGTGCCTGACTAGCCTATTACAGGGCTTCCTCAAGGCACTGAGCCTTATCCGAGAAATCACTGAATCCTCCAGGGTAGTTCTGGGTAATCAGGGAGGGTAGCAGCTCTGTTTTGACATTCCCCACACACATCGTCATTAATTGCTCCTGAGTCAGTGGCATATCGAGGGAATACGTAAGTCCCTTCCACCGGGCGATGAAATCTGTGACTCGCTCATCAGGCCTTTGCTTGCACTTGAAGAGGTCTGCAATGCTGGTCTTCCGCGTGGTGGAGCTGAACTAGTATAGGAACTGCTGACAGAGATCCTCCCAACAGGTCACCGATCCGATAGGAAGCTGGTTGTACCAGACGAATGTTGGGCCTTCTGTCTGCGGAAGTAGCATGATCAGGGTTGCCCGGAGGCATCTTGCCGGGGGGAAATTGTTCCTGCCCCTGCTGCCCCGGCCTGGGATTACCATAGTCGGGTCGCCGCTCCGCAGCGCGCTTAGCCAAGAGTTCGTCAACCAACCTCTTCTACTCGGCAAGCTGCTGGAGTAACGTGACCTTCTCGGGATCCTTGTCAGTTTTTTGCACAGAGGAAGACGGGTCGGAGTTCTTGACAGTTCCGACGTTCTCCTTACCCTTGCCGGTATTTTGACCGAGTACCAGCGACTCAGTGGGTGCGGGGAGGCCTAGCATGTTCCTCTGCTAATGGGTAACCCTCCCTGATGGGTCCAGCAGTGGAGGTACACCCTTAGGGGGTAAGTCTCCATCAAGGAACTCAAGCTCGTCTTCCTTGTCTACGACGCCAGCCATGTGGACCGCGACCCCTCTCAAGGGCATGTCCTCAATGTCGCATAACGAATCAGGCTGCCGTCGGATAGGGTCGAAGAGGAGAGCGGCATAGTGTCCCCAACCACGGATTTTCACATGGGGGGTAGCTTCCCTGATGATTCTACGGAGTGCTTTAAAACTCTGAACACATTTCCGTTGAAGGGTGCTCTGGCGGCCTGGCGACTCAGGGTGCTGGGCCACAAGGAGTGTGGCCGAATCGATCAGGCGGCATTGCTCGCCGATTTCTTCGAAGTGATCTTTACTCCTGGGGTATTCCACCCAATCGTAACGGAGGCAGATGTGTGTCACCCATAGGGTTCTAAAGAAACACCCCACTTCTTCAGCGGTAAGGGACTCTGGTACGTGAAAATTCAGTGCCACTGTCGGCCAGAACATCTCCGGGAAGTGGTCCGCTGCGAGAATACTCCAGAAGCTCCTGGGTTCGGACTCGGGGTCTGGCCCTGTATTGCCCCACTCGTCAACCAGGGGTGGCTGAGGGACCGGTAGCGGTACCGAGGCGGACCTCTGGGATAGTAAACTCTATGGCGGAGAATACGGCGAACGAGCTGACTGGACACCAAATTCCGGGGCATCCTCTGAGGAGTGAGGTGACCGGGCCACGATGTCATGGTACGATGGGCTGATAGCCGCAGCTTCCGGCGCAGGAGTCACGGCTACTGGCGACAGGTCGTGTCGTCGCTCTACCGTCGTTGGCCCCCAAAATAGCTCTCCGTGATCTCTGGTAGAGGTAGAGGGCGCTTCTAGTGATGATGGTGGTGATTGCATGGTCGAGACCTGCAGAATCCCCAAGATTTCTTCCTCCTGGATATACCTGCGGAGAGAGATGGGAATCTGGTGGACCTCATATTCTGGGAGAATGAGGTTAACTCGCCTGGTTCCTACCCCGGTCCTTGATACAGAGGAGCGGGGAGAAGGTTCCATCACTGAGTTGCACTCTGCTTCAGAGTCGGAGAAGTGGGCAGGTTTGATCTCCACCCGGGCTTTCCCATGAGTCTTCTTGTGGCGGCGACGACCTTCTCTCCTGCCCCGGGGTGGCTCTTCGGGACAGGGTTGATCCCTATCATGTAGTATCGGGGCGGCGTTGGCACCGTGGCGGAGGGAACCCCCACTCGAGATGGCCGAGGTGCGAGGGGCACTGGGGAAAATGTTGAAGGGTACATGGGGAGGACCTCCATGGACATCACCCATGTGGGAGGAGCCTCTGTTGGAATCGGTAGGAGCATGGGGAGGACCTCCATGGTCTCTGAGGGAGGAGTGAGGCTGGCCTTCACTCCTCATGTTGCTGGGGTGAGGAGGACCTTTGCCCGTTGCAGAGAGGACGTAGGGAGGGACCCCACGTTGGAGAAGGACTGGATGGACAGTACCTTCAGATCGGTGGTCAGGGGTAGGATTGAACCCATACCGTGTATGGTGGGAGGGGGAAAGGTTTCCGCGCCAAGCATCACTGCAGCTGGGCAGGTCTTCCTTCAGGATGGGGGTAGCACGAGGCATACCTCCATAACAAGCTTCGGAGCGGGGAAGGCCTACTCTCTGTGGAGTAGTGGTACGGGGAGGGCCTCCGTACGGGGTGACATCACCGCGAGTTAGTTCGCGGCGATCACCACTCGGGCCTGCAACCCGGAGAGTCAACCCAGCCTGCCCGTGGGGCAGTTGGGGTCTCGATCCTAGTTCGGTGAAGGAGTTCCCCTGCTCAGTGCATGCAGGGACTTCATGATGCACGTCGGCAGTGGCTCAGGCCACTATACCTGCTGACGTTGACGCACCTGGGCGGGTGTTCTCAGTTCGGGCCCGGCGCTGACGTCAGGTCAGGCGAGCTGGTGCAGGTGGTGCAGGGGCATAGCCTGCCTGCACTTCCTGCGGAGTCAGACGGTAGTGCTGACGCGGCCGGGCGGGAGCTCTTGCCTGGATCCCTTGGGTCGGGACCCTGAACGGGCTAAGCTGGACGGCGCCCGCCTCATTAGCGTAAGGCGAGGAGTCGTTAAGGCGTTCCGGTGACAGGCTCCCAAAACTATTGAACTTTGGGGTGAGGAGCAGGGGCTCCCTGCGCGGCCTATTAGGGCGGCGTTGATGGCGGGGCCTGGAGGCCTCCAGGTCCAAACGGGCCATATCCCTAGTTGGGATGACCCCTTCCTCCTTGTACCTGCGCACGAGGTTATTGATCACCCTTCGCTGGATGACCTCGGATGGGGAAAGGGGATGTGGGCACCCCATATTCCGCGATGTGGCAGTCGTCGTGGTGGTAGCGGCACCATGCGGGGTGGTTGTGGCGGAGTTTCCCCTGCCCCTGCGTAGGCGGGCGGGCGGTGATCGTGCCCCTGTAGCAGCAATCTGGTTCCTGAGAAATGAATGGATCAACTCATCAGCACTGAGAGGATAAGAATCGACAACCAGTGCCCCAACATCCTTCCATTCTCCACGTCTGTAAGAAGGATCCACTCCAACACACTGCAGAATGGAGTACCCCACGTTCTACTACCCCGACTTCCGGTATGTTTCACGATAGGCCCACTATTTGCTTGGCGAGACCAGGCACCGGATATCTGGATCCGGTGACACGTCAATCTACTAGTGTCTCGAACGCTACTAATCTCCATATTGAGGACAAGAATTTCACATCGGGTTCACCATTTCTGTTTCCGACGCTTTTGCCGGGGCGCGCGCATCCGTCCGTCTGCTGGGGAGGACGCGCTGCGCTTGTTGCCTCGCATTACCACTTTCCAAAGGCGGGAAGCATTCACTCCTTATTCAGGGACGTCTTCTCCTTGATCAAAAAGGGATGATGGGATGCCGTTTCTTCCTTCTGTGGATTCCTCCTCATAACTCATCAACTAGTCCGGGTCTCCCTCATAGATTTAATACGTAGTTCATGAAACTCTTCCCAGTTCCATGTTTCCATGGACGCCGGTTAATTACACTGCTTCTGTCAGGACATTCCAAAGGGTCCGGTCAGGGCAGCAACCTTCAGTCAGAGGAGTAGTCACGTTGAGGCATCAGTAGCGTGTCTGGATGCTGGGGAACCTGGCATGTCTGTCTATTATCCCTGGTCACATGGCTTCTCGAGGGTGTGGAGTCCCGAGGCATCCCACATCGAGCGCGGGGAATCATATTCCATAGACACATATCTGAGGTTTTCCTCATCTTCCCATGTTTAAAACGGGGTACGCCGTGGGTTTAACGTCCAGCAGAGACAGATCAGCCCGATCAAAGCATTAGCTAGAATAGATCGGATCGAGGGATTTCCTTTGAAGGGATGCCGATACCGAGGCCAGCCCATGGGTGACTGTGAGAAGCATACCGACATGGTCTCACCGGGATATAACGGTCCGGGCGAGGATCGGGGTGGATGGTGGGTGGATGAATGAAGTGAAGGGTGGAATGGCAAAGAACCATCGCAAGGGCAATGGTGAAGTTGGTCTTGAGCCTTAAAGGGGCTTCCTACGTATCCCCGTGGCAGGGAATCAAAGTCCGCGTAGTTCGAGATGGTGCTGGTGAACCGGCAGGAGGGTGGACCTTTGTCCGATGAGAGATGGGCTTGAACCTCGGGGAGGCTTCCTACATACCATGCCTTGACATGGATCAAAGACCTCATAGTTCAAAGGGTTTTATCGGTGAACCAACGTGAATTGGATGATGAGTGGGCTTGAACCTCATGGAGGCTTCCTACGTACCATGCCTTGACATGGATCAAAGACCTCGTAGTTCAAATGGGTGTGCAGTTTAGTGGCATGCGGGACAAGGGGCATACAGTTTAATGTCATGATGGATGAGGACATGCAGTTTATCGTCATGCTGGATGAAGTGTGCTGTTTAACATCATGCTGGACGAGGACATGCAGTTTATCGTCATGCTGGACGAAGTGTGCAGTTTAACGTCATGCTGGATGGGGGCAAAACTCGACGTGAATGAGCGACCGAGTAATGTGGATTGAACCTCATAGAGGATTCCTACGTACCATTCCTTGACATGGATCAAAGTCCACGTAGTTCACTGGGTGGGGGTTAGGGTCGGTGCTCACTCTAAGCCCACGTGAGTCATGCTCAGTGTGAGAAACAAGAGGTTGCAAGGCCATGATGATCACATCGCAAAGGATGCATCCGTGAGAAGCGGAAAGGGGGTTACATGTGGAGCAGCCCGTGGTGTCTTCCTCATGTCTGGCCATGAAGGAATCCCAACTCACTAGCGTGTTGAGGTAATCACCTATGCGCTAGTGCACAAGCGGGATAATATCAAGGGCATTAGAATCTATCCCAACAAAGGGAGATGAAAAGTGTGAATCACATGCCCAATATTCAGAAAGTCGTGAGATCGGCGTGGTGATGGAGGATACCTGTTGACCGTGGCAGAAACGCAGCATCCATATCACGTTAGCCAGAAATGAGGACAACAAATTAGGGCTGACCGCTGACCATGTTCGCAACACGGGGCCTAACTCAAATATGATCGATCATTCTTCCGGAACGTTGGCCCAGGACAGCAGGAGGACCATAGGTCGAGCATCCATACTATTAGGGGTCCCTCCAGACATGATCAGTCTTTCGGCGTGTTGGCCCAGGACAGCAGGCGGACCAATGGTCGAGCATCCATACTGTTAGGGGGTCCCTCCAGACTTGGAAGTGAGTGACGATCCGAACGAAGGACACGCAAAGCGTGAGGTGGAGTGATGGAATGTTTGAATGGATTCCATCTCTCTTGAAACTACGCCACTGTAATCATGGCATTAGGAATCTTATTCTTGGCGGACAAGGCATCTATTATTTGGAACAAGAGGCATCCTATGTTTGGAGCACAGGGTTTACTACAGTTTATAGTCATGTAGATAGGACTACTGCCATAAGGAACCTTGGATGGCTGGTGTGGGGTCTTACGCAAGGGAGGCCCATGGTGTTGGGACTTACTATAGAATGGAGGCCTGAGGTGCGGCAAAGTGCAGCGAAAGAGGGATTTGGGAGTAAAGATGGAAGGTGCCTCGTTCCCTATCATGCTCTCCACTGGCCTTGGCAGTGGGGAAGTACGGAGGTGCATGGGTGCTACCTTCCGCAAGAGAGGCTTGGGGACTTACACCAAGGCGGTTTCCCTTCTCCCATGGACATACGCTACTCCGAGAAAGAGGATATCATCCCATGTGAGGGTGATTCCATTCCCGTGGAGACGAGCAGCGTAAAGAATGTCCGAGCTGGGGGGACCCTGCGTGCGGGGCACGGGGTCAGATCACAGTTTAACGTCATGTGTTGAGGACGTGATGCTTGGTAGTTTAACGTCCTGCAGTTCAGATGAGGTGGCTTCACTCCGCACCCCTAGGAGTTACATAACCGGTACCCTCTGGTCCTTGGGGAAGGGAAGGTACCAGTAAGGCCATGGCGAAGGGGGGTTGTGGAGAGAACCATCGAGGGTTCCACGTTAGCGTGGCTATGCGAAGAAGCAATAGCTGTTAGTGTGCCTATGCGAAGAAGCATTAGGCGAAGCAACTCTACGAGTGGTATTGTCCATGGGACTTTGAAATCACATCGTTCAAACCTGGAGGGTCGCACGGGAAGAGGAATTGCGAAGCAAAGGAGTCTGCTTCGTGAAGCAAAGCACCTTGGCCTTAGCATAGGGCATAGGTGCGAGTGGAGGGTGCTTCGCGAAGTGGAACAGTACTCACGAGGCACTGCCTCGCGAAGAAGAGGTGCCTCGCTAAGCAAGGTGCTACGAAGCAGTGTGCTTCGTGATGTGTGGCGATCCGGCCTTAGCATAGGGATAACTGGAACAGGTTGGGTGTTTCGCAAAGCATAATTGCTCCGTGGCTTCCCGGGTTCCCTTGGGAATCCCCTTCCTTCGTGAATGCCCTTGAGCTTCGTGAAGGGAATCCCTCTCGGAAGAGGGGGTCAAGACGAGAACAATCAAAGGCGTCTCATGAAGTAGAAGTACCTCGCGGAGCTCATGATTCCTGTGGGAAAAGGGTGCTTCGCGATTCTGGAGAAGAGAAGTCGAAAGGTCGGATCGTCTATCCCCTGGACTTAGGGGGAGCCCGGTATTTATAGGCAAGGGGAGCCGCGAAGCAGAACTTGCGCGCCGCTTCAGGTGCTTCGCGGCGCTCTCGCGAAAGTCAACGGCATCCGTAGAGCGTTACCACCTCTGGAGCTTCACGGAGGGCTCGCGAATGTCAAATGCGTTCACGGAGAGTTACCGCCACTGGAGCTTCGCGGCGGGCTCGTGAACGTCAAATACGTTCGCAGAGAGTTACCGCCTCTGGAGCTTCGCGGCGGGCTCGCGAACGTCAAATGCATTCACGGAGAGTTAACGCCTCTGGAGCTTCGCGGCGGGCTCGCGAACATCAAATGCGTTCGCGGAGAGTTACCGCCTCTGGAGCTTCGTGGGACTGCGGTGCTCGGGGTGCTTCACGCCGGAGCTTCGCAGCGGCGCTTCGCGGGGCAGCGTCCCGGCCATCTGTTTCGTCCCTTTCTTTCGTGCAATATTTTGGCGCCAACACTATCCCTACCTCATTTGAAATACATCTTGCAGGACTGGTTTCTTTGCAATGGATGTATCCAACAGAAATAAATATGTACATATTAAATTATTAGGTCAAGAAGATGAATCATTTATAAGGTTCCATTTCTAAAGTTTACCCGAATCATGAATGTATGGATTTATGTTCAATATGTTTGAAATATGTGGCCATGAGAAATAACATTCCATAGATAAATGGAGATGAGTTGTATAAGAATATTGATCCCATATTTCAATCACTTCATCAAATTGGTGAAATTCTTGGATCACATACATTTGATACATTGAGCCATTAAGAGTTGGATATGGCACATCACATAGTCTTCTTTAATTGTGATATGCATGGTGACTAAGTAAATTATATAAATTGAACATGTATATATAATATCTTGATATCTAATTATACATATACTTTAAACAATTTATTTAATTTAATTTATTGAGAATAGAAAAATTATAAACATAACTTACCATACATTACCTTTTAGAAAGAGTGAGCCATTTCATAGAAATGAGTATCCTTTTCTGGTTTAAATTGAATGTAGAAATATCCATTTAATTTAAATATAGATTTATATTTCTGGTTTTGAGTTTACCTATTGACTTTGTCTCTCTTTAAATAAGAGATTTGGCCACAAGTATGAATTCTATGGTAAGTGAATGCAAACCAATAGTGATCAATGGGTGTATATATTTTTTATAAATGATCAACAAGATAATATGATAACACAAAATGATAGTGTTATTATATATATAATGATATATTATTCTTCCACTACATCGTATAATAGGCCTTTATATGAAAATGTTTCATATTGTATAGATGTTGATAAAGTAATAATTTGGGATTATTACTGTTGAGGTCGAGTGTCTATGATGAAATGCAAGAGGTTTGATTCAATAATAATACATAGATCTTTTATTGGTAATTGCACATTTTGATTTATTGAAATTACTTGTATATGTACTACTAATAATCCATAAATGTTGTCTATATTAGATAAAAAAGTTTTTTTTATGTGGAAGATAATCCAAGCCCTCAATTTAGTATATTTATTTTAGTAAAACTATGATATATTTTTGATGATGGTGTGGTTGATATATTCACCATCACTACCCCCATTAGTCTCAACAAATGTATTACTTCCGAGGACTCAAATAGTCTAATTATCAGTGTTGATTATGAACCTAAAGTTGAAGTGTTTAATATATATACCCATCGATATGTCTTCTCTATTCATTCTTATTAGCTCAAGTTGTGTCATTCATGTTGGTACCATTCAAATATCTTTAATTTTAGATTCATTTTTTATCAAACATGACCTTCATTTTCATTTTCAATATAAAGTGGTTGTCTTTTTCTTTAAGTTTCATTTTTCAATATTGAATTAAACTACATTAAAATCCAAAAAACCATGCAAAATAGAAACCATTAAATATTAACAAAATAAATAAAAATTAAAACAAACCATATTAAAATAATTAGAACAAAAAAACAAAAAACCAATCGAAAGAAATTGACGTGATCCAAAATAAATAAAATAACCATATTGAAAAGAATTATTTAACCAAAAAATGAGCCAAATTTCCAACCCAAAATTGACCAAATGTTCTGACTATATGACCAACTAACCTAATGAAGGAATTACCAAATAACTTAACCCAATGATAAACTAAATAAACGTACCAAAATATGAACCAAATTTCCTAGCCATAAAATTTAGAAAATGACCCAATCAAATGAATAAATGTACCAAAGGACTTAAATTAAACTAAATTGGATCAAATTTAAAATATAATTATAATACCATATCATACCCATGTTTAAAATACTAATTTTTTTTTGTATGAAAAAATTTTTTGTTTTGGAATTCATTCCACTATATATTATATGAATATGTTATTTTACTACCCATCCCTCTTGAGCATGAAAATTGACCACCCTTAATTAAGTCACATAACCTCTTATTTATTCTATTTATCACACATTAGTTATGAATCTCAAATTAATTTCAAATTTATTTGACAACACCATAAATGATAAATATTGAAGAGATATGAAGAGATGATCTAGAAAAAAAATTATGATGAGAGTGTTTGGAACTCCTCCACTAATGCATATTATGAATATACTATTTGAAATATAAAAAATATCATATAATTTCATGTCATTAATAAATTTTTAAAGATTAATATGGATCCCCTAATACTGTTTTCCATCCTAAATATTCAACTGGGGGTGGTACTAGAGCTACTCGCAACAATCACCATAGTATATTACATATTGGCCCATCATCAGTTATACCATGATGAAAAACCTTATATCATAAGTTTCCATTAGAGTAAAAATGGATATTCATACCACCTATAATCTCAAGATTATTT
The DNA here is from genome assembly GCA_963277665.1 of Viscum album. Lineage (NCBI taxonomy): Eukaryota > Viridiplantae > Streptophyta > Magnoliopsida > Santalales > Viscaceae > Viscum > Viscum album. Next base: position 1,874,048,736 of record OY728152.1, read on the forward strand.
ATGTTTAATCATTCTCATATATCATTTCCTTAACCAATTATGGATCCCACATTACATCTATATTATCTTTCTAGATAAATGTCCATGCGAGCACTATTTCATACTACTTTTTTTCCATGATTTTATGTTCATTATATTTCAAATTTTACTTAGAAACATATTCAACATCAAGGTCATATTGATCATCACGAGAAGAAATTAGACCCCACTAGTGGATTCAATGTCTTTCAACATTGACAGTTTTGTGATCCACCAGTACCCACTAATCATCCATTCTAAAGTATATATATAACCTTAGTAAATTTTATTATAATAATTTATTTTCAAAGTAATATGTATTAATATATAATGTGACTTTTATCAAATCATATTAGGATAATCTACTCTTAGGAGGCTTGGGATTACATAAATAAATGAAGTTTTGAAATTCATGACACAACTGATGGTCATGCATAATGAGGATATAACATGATTGGTAAAACTAGGAGAAAATGATGGAGTATTATAACATTACATGCCCAATACAGTGACATCATTCCTCATTATCATTAATACTATAGACAACTTAATATTGAAACAGTGGAAAATTATTTGGATTAGATATGGGTAAAAAATTAAAAATATTTAATGCAATATAATTATTGAATTTATATGAATTAATATTTGGATTGAATCACCATTATAATTTTCTTTATAGTAAAGGTTTGAGAACTGCAAGACTAGTCAAATGATTTAAAATATGGAGAGAATATAAAAAAGAGATATATAAAATCTGTTTTTCTAGATTTGGAATAGATTTAGAGGTTATAAATATCATGAATGTGTTCCCAATAATAATTTATCACTAAATGATTTCTCATTACAATAATTCTCAAAATAAGGTATTATTCAAATTTTAGGTTTTTTTATTGAGAATAATGACCATTTTTATTAATATGTTGTTATATGTTGTTTAATATTCTCTGTTAGGAATCATCAAAGAGAAAAAAATGAAGAAGCATTCCTTAATGTATATTCACACTTTTGCGTGAATGATGATGTTGGATCATGAGAGGAAACATATATTTTTCATGGAAAAATGCATTTAATTTTTCCCCATTTGAACTAAAAATGGACCACAACTTAATAAATGGGTATCTTGTTAAACAATGTGTGTTATAAATAGACATGAAATGGAAAAAACATAAAATCTAAAAATTTAAACAATTATTTTTAATTTTTTTAAAGTTGTTACAATACTACTTTTAAATAGTTTGTTAAAAAAATTTACATATAGTTTGAAAAGTTCTTTTACACTTCAATTAAATAGTTTTATTGTTTTGATTATCTAACATATAAACCACTTTATAAAAATATTTAATGTTATTTTAATTTTTTTAAATATTAATTTAATTTTTTATAAAATCACTTTTGATAATTCTTTTAAACTGGTTTAAAACCTACTATAAAATGGATTTTAAAAATTATTTTAAACAATATTAAAAATGATTTAAAATTATTTTTCAACTATTTTATTATGTTGTTTAAAACTTATTTTAAATATTTTTAATTATAATTTTAAATAGAATTTTATATTTCTTTAAAACTAATTTTAATCAGTTTTTTAAAACATATTTTAAATATTATTTAATACTGATTTCAAATTTGAGATTCTCAAACCATGCATATCATTAAGAATTTCATTACCAATGTATCATGATTACCTATGAAAAACATTATATTTTTCTTCCATAATATGTTATGCATGCTCTATTATGACCCAATAATATGTGACTCAATTATTCATTCTTCTTTAGATTCCATTTCCCCATTATGCTTTTCGTATTTACTTATCATGTGATTAATTCTTAATTTCATTACCTAATCCATCAGAGCCTTCATGGCCTATATCATGTCAAGTGTGACACCCCAATCCCACCTCTAATAGGCTGGGGTTGATGACTTGTACAGAGTATCCAAATGACACACATGTGATTCCTTAGCCTAAGGTAAATGTATACAAGAACACAACTCCATAAACATGTATAAAGTGAAGTGATTGAAAAATGATACTGTAAATTCATAAATTACAACTAATCCCACATCAGTGTACAAAATTATTATGAAAATTCCTAAGGGATAAGTAAAATATCTCCAAAACTAAAAAAATTCCAACATTCTAACAAAGGGGAACCACAATCATGATGATTCTATTATAAATGTCCATGGTCCCCCTAGTACAACTGACCTACACACACTTCAGGTCTACCTAGATCCCCATAAAAAGTCTTTTAATCTTTATAAAACATAACCTGTGTGGGAAGATCCTATTCAGGGGTGATAATAAATATTTTGAATAGGACACCTCGAAATCAACAAACACAAAAAAATCAGAGAGGGAGTAAGAACTAAATCATAAGAAAGGGAAGAATAAATATGTAACATAGATACACTCAGAGGTAGATAATATGTTTCAATATAAGGTCATCAATTCATTTCTCTCCTACAAATCTTCTCAAGGCTCAATGGTTGCATTCATATAATAGAACTCACACATCGGTTTTTGATACTCTAAAGGCTATCATTCAAGCAGTTTCACTCGATAAGCCTTACGTTGAAGATGTAGAAACCAAGACTCATGATAATTTATGGTACATGTAAGGGATTATGGATAGGGATTATAGAGGATACCAAACCCTGTCTAGAAAAACCCACTATGAAGGGGATACCATAACCTAAATGTTAGAAATGGAATACCTTACCCATTATAGGGAAGGATGACGGGGGATTAAAACGTGTTCCACATGGAGGGATAACCGAATCTATCATGAACTATCCAATATATGGTATCACTCATCCTATGATTAGGATGAGATACCTCACTATACCCTCTTAGGGATACCAAGGGAAGACACTCAAAATAATTTTGATATTGGACTAAGGAGAGCATGGGATCCATGTTTTTGTGGGATAAGTTCATGATATGTATAATATACACATGTCATGTACCTCTATTTTCAGACCTATCCATTACATGTTTTGTGTATATTATCCCGTTACCATGTACATTGGTTGTGCATGTGTACACTATTGATGTCTGTGTGCACCTATTTGTGCTTGTTACAATCTTCCCTGGGGTAAAGAGAAGGTTACTAACAAAATTTCCACATAATCTGTGACCAACTGACATGAATATGTGATTTATAACATCACATGTATAACCTATGGGCTGTGGAAGGGATCTACATAGTTTGTGTTCATAGGAGCTACACATCACGTACGTCAAATTTTTCTAAAACTACATAACTCTCATGTGTCTTCACCCATTCTACTAGTAGTTCTGATTCCACCATATAATCCACCAAGAAGCCTAGATCTTGATTGACAAAAACTACACCATCTTTGGTGGCTAGATTTCGGCCACCATCTTCCTAGAAATTGTCTCCCATCAAACTACATCTCTAAAACACCAAATCCATCAAAACCTATCATCTTGTATCCATCACACAACATTATTCATCAATTTCAAAGTACTTTTGGACTATTTATTCCGAATCGGAACATGTGACACTGGTACTTTATGAAAAATATTTATTATGCACAAATTGGCTCACAAGTATAGTGGAACCATTGGTCAAAAAATACTTATGATAAAATTTTGAATAATGAGGGCCGAAAATAAAAAATAATAGAGGAATAGAATGAAAATTGGCCACTATTATAGATATCCTTCATAATTTGACATTGAAATTGATGAATGAATAAGAATAATCTAAAAACAACAAATCATTTATCAATTTTTAATTACAGGAAGGAAAATCACTCAATTGTAATTAAACAACGATGGATGAATTAATTTTCAAAAGTAATTATTTCACATTATCCATAGAGATATAATAAATGGGGATTAATAAAAAAATAAACTCTAACCTCAATATTGTTTGAATCCCAAATGGAGAATGATTCCATATAATAATCATTTGAGAGATCTGAAAATTCCAATGATGATGATTGTCTCCTTAATTGGGACATCACCAAATCAAAAACTCAGTGTCACTTGCAAATGCTATCCTCCATGATCATCTCTAATCTATAGGATTATGATACTAAAACTTTGATTTTACCATAGACACAATTTCAAAAATAAGAATTTTATTTCAGTCATTTAATAGGTAATAAATCAATTAAATAATTTATTTTTCTATTATTCTATCGATGACTCCTCATAAATGGAACACTCGATGAGTACAAACATTATGTCATGCTCAAGGTAAAATCAAAATCTCAATTTTAATTGATTTATTTCTTATCTCATCAGATAAATTGTGTATGAGATATTAAATTAATCCTGAAAAACATTGTGTGCGTGATATAATAAATTTAGTTTTTTTATATATCAACACTGAGGCCCAAAACCCCTATAATTCCATGATGAATTTTCTCCTAACTCCAAAATTATTTTGCAAAATATTTCAAGGAGTTACATAGATGAAACAAATTTATTGAAATTAAAATTAATAGTTTACCCTTAAGCATGCCTATCAGTTTTTCAACAACTATTCATGGGATAATTGTTTTTATAGTTTGATATTTAGGGTAACATTGATTTTGAAATGATTTTATCATGCTTTGAGAACAATTATAATAAAATATAAGTAGATACATAGTAAACATGTTATGATAATTATAGTGGAATTAATATAAGAGGAAATGTGTTATAACATGAATTAGAACAACACATTTATGAATCAACAATTATTTTTTTATTTCATATTTTTTAGGTGGTCATTATTTTACATCACATTTTTGAAAAGTAATTTTTTATTAAGAGAAATAAAAATTTTCAATAGATTCAACACAAAACCAGAGTCACAGAATATGAAAAAGGTTCTAAAATGTATGTTCAAATTCAAATAATAGTAATAATTTTTAATGTACATTAATATGAAATCTACCTTCATATGTTAATATAATAAATATCCAATTTATTTAAAAAACTCCAATAATTCACTTTCCAAAACAAGTCATCATATTAATTTTCATCTCTTAATCCTAGATTTCATATAAGAACAATTTTACCTTCTCAATATGAACTACCATTTATGAAATTTTATCTCAGTAGACTATATTATTTATTAACATGTAAATTTATTCAATTAAAATTGACATAAACATGTAAATAAAATCATTTAATATGAACATATATAAATTTCAAATATATACTATAAATCATTTGATGTGAATATAATGAACCTAATTATAAATAAACATAACTAGAGATACCGACCAATTCAAAATAAAACATAATAAAACAAAACTGAACCAAAATGGAACAATATTACCCTTACAGAAATGAACTATCCCGACAATGATAAAATAAAATTAAACCAAAATAAATTCATTAAATAATTAAATAACCTAAACTATAACAAAATATATGAATGATATATAAATAAAATGGTATATTAAATTGAAATATAACAACTAAAACAAGAATTGAACAATATTGAAATGACTTAAATTGAACAAAACCAAATAAAAATAAACCAGTCAAAATTAACCTGATCAAAACTTTCTCAATATAAAATAAATCATATTGACCTAAACTAATGCAAAATAATATGTTTTATTCATAAAATATGAATTGGATCTAAAGGTGTTGAATTAAACTTGAAAAGTATTACTCAAATTAAACTCAACCAAAAATAGTTGATATAATAGAAAATGAACTTTACCCAATACAATATTTAAAAAATTAATCAAAATATAGATTCACAGAAACAACCAAATTTTTTTATTTTGGAATGATTGATTTGAATTTTTCTCAAACATTTTTGTGAAATTTAGTTCACCATTTTTTTGGCTATTTTCATTTAAATATTTGTTTGAATGAGTTAATTTTGTTTAAAAATATAGTATTATTGACTAATTTTTTTAGTATTTAATTTTATTTCATAGGGTAGTATTTAAAAATGAAGGTTTTGTGGTTAGATAAAAGTTATTTATCTTAGGAATAAAGTATAATGATAGAGGTTCAATAAAAAATGGTGAGAAGAAAAATATTGTAAGTTTTAAATTATAGCCTCTAAATTTTAATATAACTTTTGTAACTAATTATTTTATTTATAATGGAAACAATGTTCTTTGGTGGCCCTTTACGAGATTGAAGATGGAAAATTTGGGCCCAACCATCATTTTAAAAAGATATTTGTACTTGGAAATAAAAGTAGAGTACATCGTTGACATGGGAAGAGTATTATCCCCAGTAGGTATTGGACTACTATCAGAATCTCTAATAATTCTTGTATAACCATATTGGAAATGACTCATATAGAGGAAACACAAGATAAAAATTATCCATAAAATAACATAAAAATAGTAAAAAGAAAAATGATAAATTTGTGAATATAATGATAAAATTATGTCAATCACTTCCTCTTGATACCATAATAGTTTCTGTTATATTAATTTTAATTATTTTTTTATTATATGATGAACAAGGAGATGATAAAGATGGTCCTAGTGGTGGTCAAAAAGTTAATCTTCCTGATGATGGTGAGGGTGATGGTGATGATTATGGTTATGGTGATGGTGTTTATTATGGTGATGATTATAGTGGTGGTGATGATGATTATGATGAAAAGTACATTGGTGATGATGGTGATGATAATGATGGTAGTGGTGGTCATGATGAAGAGATTGATTCTCTAATTTTGTGAATGATATTTACAACACATGATGTTCAAAGACTAAACATGATTTCATATATGTGTTTATATTTGTTTTTTAATTTATAAATTAATAAAATGTAAAATATATAATATATTTGTGATTTTAAATATGTATAGGTGAGACTATTGGGTCTAGAATGATTGGGGAAATGGTTTCTACATATTGTGTTAATAGTGGAAGGATATATCAATAGTTTTTATAAATGCTCATATGGGATTTTATCAGTGGTTATTTATAACCATGTGAATAATGAAATTTCAGAGGGGATATACTTACAGTTTACTTAAAACAATTTGTATAGGGCTCTCCACACACCAGACTACCTGACGGTTATGGGGACCATTGGTATAGGATATACACAAGGTTCCCTACCCTATAAAAATGGTTTGAATTTTTTTCAATGAAATCATTTTGAGGCAGTGTCCTATTTCAAAATAACTAATTCCAATTTAACTTTTGAGGAGTAACATTCCTAGTCATCACCCTTTTTTCACCTTTGATGGATAAAACATTACTCAATGCATTATAGAGCTATATTGGGCTCCCCCATCATCATTTGATATATCATTCTCATCATATATAATGATCTTGTATCATATCATGAACCAAAAGATGAAATATTTCTCATTTTAATCATTAAATCCTTAAAAAACACATTTTAACCCATATGAAAATCACTTTCCATTCTCACATAATCATAATGAGAAATATATTTTTTTCTTAAAAAACTCATAAAATATAAAAATCCATAGAAGATATGGAATATTTTTTTCTTTGATAACTCATATGAACTTGTTGAGGAATTTTATCAAGAATAATATAATTACCCAATATTTTAAAAGTAAATACTATGATCGATTGTGTACAAGGTATGAAACACTGAACTTAAATGAAAAACAAAATATTATTCTTTATATGTAATAGTTATAACCTATCCATTAAATTGGAATGAATGAATAGTGAAACCATATTATTAAATATATAATGGTCTTACTAATTTATAATTTATTAATTAAAACTTTTTAAATAAATACAATATTTAGTAAATTAATTTTATTCTTCAACAAATAATTTTTTATTCAAAACTGATTTTTATTTCCTTTTATGAGTTATTATTATAATAAATTTAGGAATGTTTAATGAAATTTATTTGAAAAAAATTAATTTTATTTTTGAATTCACAATTTCATGATTATCTCAAAATGGATTTTTGAGAATTTTATGAAAATATATATTATTCATGTTATAGTACAAAAACTGTTTTTTATTGAAAATTTTATTTTACATTAATGGTAAAATTATATTTTGGATTAGTTTTAAATTTAAATTATTTTGTTATAATTTTTATACTCCAATTATAATTTTTAATGTATATTTTTACATGAATTTTATATAAGAAAAATATATATTTAAAAGGATATTTTTCCAAAAAAAAACTATTTTCATTTCTTTTTTCTAGTTTTATTTTAAATTAAATACTGTAATAGATGTGTTTTGAATTTTGGAAAATGTATTCCATAATTTGAATCATGATGTAAAAATTTATTATATACACCCTTTCATGACCCCTCCCCCCATGTGTACCCCTCTTGGGTAAAAAATGAGATAAGAGAGATAATGACCCCTAAGTCCCACCTCCAATATGCCTCGGGTAGGCGACTAGCACCGAGGGTATAGTAAACAGACAAATGGGAGGCATTAAACTATAAGAGATCACTCTTGGAAGAGAGAGATAAGTTAGACACCACCCAAATCTTGATCAAACTACCAAATAAAAGAATCCAAAGTACAAAATTGTAATGTTGTGTAAGAACTACTACAACTAAAATTGAAGACTTCATGTACCAAAAGAAAGTAAATAACATTGCCCAAGATGCCCGAACAACTCCCGCAAAACCTAAAAGCTAGTAGTAATCAACCTGATCTCCAACACGCTCCATGTGACCTGAAAAACTTTTTATATAATGTAGGGTGAGTATAACAGTATACTCAATAGGATCCTCCCCAGAGCCTCTCATGCAAAAGTAAAGAAATAATGATAAAGCACTGCGAACAACATGTGAAGCTAAGTCTTTACCTAAATAGGTATACTGTTCTCGCAGCCTCACCATGTCTACTATCACCAAGTATCTCATACAAGAGTATATAATATTATAAATAATCTAAAGGGCATCTTACTACCACTTCCCCATTGGTTTCCCGCATTGACCCACTATCACATGTCCTCAACCTCTCTCCCCCAAAGGGCTAGCCTGAAGACACCTGGATGTAGCACCACCACATACACCTCATGCAACCCAAAGGCTTTCCCATATACACCTCAGTGAAGCACCGCACCATCCACACTACCAAAATTAACCAAGTAGTTTTTGGGATCCCCAATAACCTACATAATGTGTATCAAAACATTAGGTATTATACCCCAATCCATCATATCCAATACACCGAGTAAGGACTCTCAAGCCATCATAGCGTATACATGTCAAACCTATAGTAGTCTGTAGGAAAATATATCCAGAATACAAGTGTTTTAAATAACAATACATTACATCCCTCTATACATATACATCTTGAAAACTAACTGTCATGCATATTAGCACAATTAGCTACACAAAGAAGAGAGCGGGGCTGAAGGGGGTAGTCATCCATCTATCCTCCCACCTGGATGTTAGGGAAAACACCCCAAGGGCTCAGAATCCCCGATGTGTTATTCCCCCTAATCGATAGGGTGGGTTAGAGTATATAAATAAAAAAAGTACATGATATAACATATCTCCGAAACAAACTATGGGAAAAACCTTGTCTCAAACACAACTGCAGCTAACGTCTCTCAGACTCCCGACTACCACTGTTAATACTAGATATCCTATAAGCACACGACCATTTAACGAGCTTTACTAAATCATCTTATCCTTTTATCCAGTTTCACATTACATTGATTAATTCATTAACCATTAATTAACCATTATCAATTCCACATTACAGTTAATTATCATTCCAACAAAGATCCATGTCCTCCAGGCATAACCAAACAGAGTCCACAGCTTCTCAAAAACATAACCTCAGCACTAAATCCCAATAAATTCCAACCCTATGGGTTGAAATTCATTTATTCAATCATTTATTAACAACATTACCATTTTCCATGTTCCATATTCTATATTCCCGACCATTTTATAAAATAAATTTTAAGATCCTAAACACAGGAGGCTCAACATGGTGAGTAGATGAACTATTGATAAAGTCCTTGATACCTAAAGTAGAAGTGTAGAACCAACCATCCTAAAGATTCTAAACATGGAAATAACATGGCATACACTACGTGTATTCACCTCTTTTCGAAATAGGGTAAGAAAGATCAGATTTCATAAGGAGTTGGGGAATTAAAGCACATAAACAAACAATAGATTAAACATGCATCCAACATTCACATAATTTGGTAAGCCCAACATCAACCCTTTTCATCACCTTTGGTGTCCCACCCAACACCCATATGCATAAACTGATTCATCTCACCACTCTAGGTGTCAACTACTACCACAAATACTAGGCCTCTCTACCCCACTTACCACAATAGCCCTCTAGGCCCAGCCATCCCAAGATCACAACTCATACAAATCAGTATGAAATAAACAAATAAACTAAGATTTTGGTTGTAAAAAGGGAATTAAACCTTCACAAAAAATGACCTCTCATGGATCCAAAGAACATGGAAATAATCGTTTACATGCAATGGAAGAATACGTACCTATAAAAGAATTATATTTTATCACACAACCGGTTATTATTCCATCTTGAATTAACCAATTTATTTTTCATAGGTTCCAACTATGGGAATCCTAAGAAACAAGATATTACTGATATCAAAAATTAATTACAGAATTAATTTAACATGTCTCTATTATATATCAACAAGAATCAACATGCTACAAGATAATTAACCAATTAAATTAAACATGCATATCTGCATTAATTTTATTATCATCAAATTACAACCACAACAACTGGATTCATTTAAACCTGACTCTTTAATCCGTTATCCAATTAATTATTAGTTAATTATGGATTTATGTATTTTACCAATTTCCATCCAGAACAACATTCTAAAACAAGAAAGTCATAAATATCACACTATCTAGGAAATAAAGATGCAAACCATTATCATGGTATTATGAAACCACAACAATATGCGATCGATACCAATTTCTTAATCTGGTTCAAGTATTTAGTTAGGTAAATTCCATTGTGATCCATGGGATAAATCATGAAAACTCTAAAATTGAACATAAAAAAATAGAGAAGCAATGAATCCCCTATCTCAAAAGGTATTTGGCATTCTTTTCTCATGAACAAATCAAAGTAATGGATCCCGATCACTTTTCCTACAACAATTGCATCCACTTGAGGACACCGCGACACAACCACATTAACAAAAACCCAAGGAAACTCCATTAGAATCATGGAGATCACGTTCCATCACATGGAAGAGAGATACAAGAGGAAAAATATCAAAGAACTAAAAGAAATGAGGTATATGATACATTAAATCGAAGACGTATCAATGGAGGGAAGCCTGAGATTGATTCTTATAAAAGGGATCTATAAAACACCCAGGAACGAGCTATCAGGATGTCTGGAAAAGAGAGAGAATAGGTACAGCTGTAGGGTTTGAAAAACCTGAGTAGATGAATGTTTTAAAACATACAATAGTGGGGAATTACATGACGTGAAATGCCCATTCACACCGTGTAATGCCTCAGGGTCGGGTTATACCAAAAAAACTATCTCCACCGTATTTTATTTAATTTTTTGAAACCTGAAACACTACACATTGTGAATGCCTCATTCCTGACATGTAATAACATTTCATAATTTGAAGGATCCCTACTCCGAGCTTCCAATGACCAAACTTCTTTAGACTTCCTCTGATCCTCTTTTGAGAACCTTGGTCTTTGAATACACACAAAGGGTTGAACCACACAGATCCAGACCCATACATCGAATACCTCTCAAAACATTATCATCGTCGAGAATCTAAAACCAACCCAGAGAGGAAACAGAAAAAGGGGGTCATCCTAATGGCCACCCTGTGAGATACCTCTCAAGGATCTCTCCACTATAGGAGATCAACTGCTTCATCAAAGGAAGAATGTGAAACCACATGTCAACCACTACCAGCTCCTAAACTCTATCCTGAGGGAGATACCTATAAAACGAGAGCGAGACACAATAAGAAATAAGAGAAATCCATATCATAAACATAAAAGGGTCTACAACCACAAAGAAAACAACTTTATAAGAGAAGAGCTAAACATTAAACAAATTTGGGTACTGAGCATGTATATGCAACTCATGTTCCTAGGTACCCTCCTCCACACCACCATTCCACCACAAGACACGAAACAAGGGAATAACATGCATATGAAACACCTTATCCTTGTGGTCCAAGATCTCTATAGGATGATCCTCAGAGGTCTCATCATCATCAACATCGATCTCACCCCAATAAATGATGTGAGATTTGTCATGAAGATAATGGCAGATCTGTGACACGTGAAAAACATCATGTATCCCTCTCATCTATGTGATTTGTGCTACCTGATATTCCACGACTCCAACATGAACCAAAACATTGAATGGCCCAAAAATCAGGGAGAAATCTTACTCCCACGATGAAAACTTCTCTAAAAATGATAGGGTTCCACATTTATAGACATGTGATACTCAACTACAAACTCTAGAGGTCTCCTCCTATGATAGACATAGGATTTCGGATGATCCTGTGCTGCCTTCATCCTTTCATGAATCACATGAACCATCTCTACCATACTCTGCACCAGTTTCAGTCTAGGAATTTCTAACTCTTCAATTCCAGTACAAAACAATGGATAATTGAATTTTCAGCCATAAAATCCTTCAAATGGATCCATACCAATGGCGGAAGGGAAGCTTTTGTTTTATTTGAACTGTACCAAGGGTAAGTGCCTCATCTAAGAACCTCCAAAATTAAGGACACAAGAGCGCAACATGTCTTTAAGAGTTTGGATAGATTGGTTTGTATTACCATCCATCTACAGATGAAAATAAGTTATAAGTCATAGATATGAACCAAAAGAATGATGGAGTCCTCTCCACACCCTAGATGTAAAACGAGGATGTTAATCAGAAATGACCTTCCATAGGACTTCTTGGTGTCTCACCACCTCCTCTACACACTACCTCTACAAAACCTCCACTGAGATAGACTCCTTCATTTCTATAATGTTGGATGGTTTTCATCAAATAGTCTACTAACACACATATAATGTCATATCTTCCCTAAGATCATGGTAAATAGGTAAAAAAGTCCATTGAGATGTCCTCCCACTTCTATTGTAGAACATTTAATGGATGGAGAAAACCACTGAGAACATGGTGATCAACCTTCACTTTCTTCCAGACCAAGAATTGAGACACAAACTCTACAACTTCACACTTTATCCAAGGAAACCAGAACTGACTCCTCAAAGCTCAGTACATCTTGGTCACTCTAGGATGTACCGATAAGGGTGAACTATGGAACTCTCTCAGAACCAACTCACGCAATTCCAAAGGAATGAAAATCCTTCCCTGCAATAACACATGGTGTTGATCATCCTCTAACTAACCATCAGGGTCCTTTCCAAAAAAGAACTCGGTCTCTCTAGACCACCACATAAATATTACCCAACTAGGACTCTTCTACCAACTATACCAAAGATGACTTCACAATCATTTTAAAAAGAAGACGTTTTCCCCCAACTTCTACCATATCCATATTCAATACTGAATGTCATTCCATCACTCTATAGAAATCAACAGATTCAAATACTACATCACTATGTGACTTCCTGCTCATTGCATTGGCTACAACATCCCCCTTACTAGGTGTATATGATATTTCAAAGTTGTAATCTAGTAAGGACTCCATCCACCGATGTTGTCACAAGTTCAAGTAATTTTGGGAGAAAACATACCTCACGCTTCTATGATTGGTCAAGACCATAAAAATTATCACCAATGAGGCAATGTATTGAAATCATCATGGAAACACCACCTCTTCCAACTAATGATTTTGGGAGGAATAGTTATGTTCGATGGAACCTAAATTCTGAGACCCATAAGCAACAACTAATCTCTTCTATATCAAAAGAGAACCTAACCCAATATATAAATCATCACAGAAAAACTCAAACTGAACTCCTTCTGGTGGAAGAAAAAGAACAAAATCACTAACCAACTTCTTCTTCAGATACTCAAAAGTAGCCCGACACTTATCAATCCACAAAAACACTTGATCCTTTCTATTCATAACAGTTATAGGAGTCGTAACCCAAGATAAATTGGATAAAACCTCCTATAATATCCTTTAAGACTATGAAAACATTGAACTTCTGCCACTGTCTTGGGGGCTTCCCATGACACTACTTCTTCTATCTTTGACTGATCTATAACTACTCCATGTTGGGATACATAATTCCCCAAGAAAATGACTTCTCAATCCCAAAACTCACACTTTTAAAATTTCCAAAATAGTTTCTATCGATGAAGAAGTTCTAAAATGGAACAAAGATTATATTAATGATCCTATTAATATGGGAAGTACACAAGGATTTCATTGATGAAAACCACAATGAACATATCCTGGAACTCACAAAACACAATTTTCATCAACCCCATGAACATAGCTGAAGAATTCTTCACACCAAAATAAAACAAAAAATATTGTTAATGCCCATGAAGATAGTAGAAAGGATTCTTCAAAATAACCTCATCCTTCACACACATCTGATCATATCTTCACTGCAATTTGATCTTCGAGAACAAACTTTCAGCCTTCAGTATATTGAACAAATCATCAGTCCATAGAAGAGGATAGTGGTTCTTTACTATTTATTTGTTGATTTAAAGATTATTGACACACAACCACATAATCCTATCAACCTTCTTTATGAAAAAAATAGTGCACCCCATGGCGACACACTTGGCAAAAAAAACCGCACTGCAATGACCAAAAAGCTGTATACACAGCACTTGCAACTCATAAGGTTCCATTCTATAGGGATACATCATGATGGGAGACACACCTGGATGCAGCTCGATCCTGAACTCAATCTCTAGTTGAGGGGTTAACTCTATAATCACTTTTGGAATGACATCATGGTACTCTTCCATGAACCTGGAAAATGCCAAGAACTGAACCTCTAACAAACTCAACATCAACTCTTCCATCAAGTATGAGAAGAACAAAACATTCCTCTAACCTATCTAAGGGTCTCTCTTGCCAATGAACACTTCTGTATCTCTATCTTCATTTAAGAACACCACCTACCTTTGGAAGCTATCAATGATGGCCTACACCAAATAAGACCAATCCATTTCGAGGATTTCATCATATGGTTATATCTATAAACATATGAAATCTCCCCAAGAGTGGTTCTTCCCTAGTACAAACTCACAACCTCTACATACTTCAAAAATGTAATATCAACCTCCAACTACTGTATTCAACGCTAAGGTCACTAGAAGCATCTCTACCTCATGTCCCAAAGCATGGACAAGGGAAGGTGATATGAAGGAGTGAATAACTCCAAAATCAAACAAAGTATTCATCCATATAGAAAACAAGAAAATGGTGCCTCGAATGACGTCTGGCTCTCTTGGCACTCGCAACACTAAAGAATGAATCTTACCACAACATACTCCATGGCCTCTCTGACCATACTAGAGACCACCCCAATGGTTGTGCTCTGCTATATAATGATAAGGAGAATCCTAGGGATGTCTTATGCCTTCCCCATTTGCTCTCTGGTGGTCCAAAGCTGGTGCAACTTTCCACTACCTTGGATAAAGCTACAATAATGAAGGAACCTAAAGAGGAACACCTGGAACATGTTAGACACTCTGAATGGTCAGACACTTTCATTGCTTATGTGCTCAGAATCTACAAGGAAAACAACCACTTTATCCCTTGGCATAGGCCTAATATTTGTTTCCTATATATAAAAGATACATAGAGTGTTGGGACCTACCCCCAGCCGAATAGAAACTCTTATTCCATGAAAACCAGGGACCCCAGACCCCAGATCTGCTTCATGAGGAATCCTGACAGCTCCCCACTTATGATAATTCAGTTTTGGATAATGTCCTCTCGACAACCTCTTCCCTATTTAGCACCTCAAGATATATCATGAGCATAAAAAAAATGATATGGCACTTGAAATATAGACACAAAGCCTCCTTGAAATGCCTTTCCCTGGCCTCCTCATTTGGAAACTGTTCCGAAGCATATCATAGAAGGTTCATGAAAAGGATCCCAATATCTTGCACTCTAGAGCTCCCATGCCGAAGGGTAAGAAACTCATAGCGATTGGCCACCTTCTCGGTCGTAGAAATAAACTCATATATGAACTACTCTCATAACTTCTTCCATGAGACTATAGACTCCTCATGATCCCAAAGAATAAGAACCACTATTACCTCACTTCCCTATACCGCATCATCACAACAAAATTCACCAAGTACTCCTTCCAGGAATTGATCGAACTAATGGATATCTCAAACCTTTCCAACCAGTCTTCTCTCTATGCATCTGAAAAAAATCCCTCATACTTATATAGAATCTAGAGATGAAAATCTCATAGTGTCCTCCTTCAAGTGTTTTCATCGTCAGCCTCTAGTCCACAGTGATATACTTTTGCAACTTACTGAACATCTTCTATGTGAACTAGATGGGGATGTTGAACTAGAACCATACCTAAAAATGAAAAAACAATTAGAACTCCTAAAACTGGAATATGGAAGACCCAACATTAATTAATTATTTTCTTTTATTCATTTTAGCCTATCCTATCCCATGGTCTACCCATTCAGACGGAGGCACAATGAAGAATGATTCATAATCCTTTCCTAGGTATCTACCCTATAACCATCATTACATCATTTAGTATCCACTATGAACATAAAGGTTCATGCATCATATCACAAGGGTCCCTAAATACTCATGTCTTAGCTTGTCTCCAGTGTCTACAATGCTTGATAAACCAAGACGAAACCATTTCCCTACGAACCCATGCAACTTCACCTATCCCAAACTCAAAAATCCATCCTATCACTCAACTAGATCCTTATATACCACAATGTCATGACCCCCTCCCTGAAAAGAGTACCCCTACTGGGTCGATAATGAGAGAAGAGAGATAATAACCCCTCGAGTCCCGACTCCGATAGGCCCCGGGTTGGGGACTAGCACCAAGGGTATAGTAAACACACAAATCAGAGGCATTACCCTCTAAGAGAACACATGAGGAAGAGAGATATAAGATAGAATCAAACTAAATCCAACTCAGACTACAAAATAAAAGAAACAAAAGTGCAGAAATTTAATTTCATGCCAGAACTACTACAACTGAAATGGAAAACTGTAAGTACCAAAAGAAAGTAAAAAATCAGCGACCATGATGCCCGAATATCTCCTGCAAAACCAGAAAGCTAGTAGTAACCATAATGATATCCAAACTTCTCTAAGTGACCTAATCAATTATATAATGTAGGGTGAGTATAATAGTATACTAAGTAGATTCCTTCATGGATCCTCTCATGAAAAAGTAAAGAAAGTACGATAAAGCATAGTGAATAACAAGGTAAACTAAATCATCACCTAAATAGGTATACTAAGTTCCCAGCCTTACCAAGGCTACTCTCACCTCATATCACATAAAAGAGTATATAATATAATAATTAATCTCAAGGGTACCCCTCTACCACTTCCCCACTGGTTTGCTAATTTTCCCCAATGTCACATGTCTTCAGCATATCTCTCCAAAAAGGTTATTCTGAAGGCACCTGGGTGTACTACCACCATATAAACCTCATGAAGCACAAAGGCTTTCCCGCATACACCTGGTAAAGGAACCACACAATCCACACAACCGTATGTAACCATGTAGTTTCTAGGAGCCACCTTAGCTCGCATAATGTGTATCAAAACATCAAGCATTATACCTCATTCCATCCCATCCCATACACTGATTAAGGAACCTCAATCCATCACAACCTATACATTTCATATCAATAGTAGTCTATAAAAAAATATCCAGAATACATGTGTGTCAAATTACCAAAATCCATTACAATTCCCTATATACATATATGGGGAAAACTAACCATCGTGAATACCAATAGAAGTAACTACCAAGAGAATAGAGTAGGGCCAAAGGGGGTAGTCATCTATCCATCCTCCCACCAAGATGTTGGAGAAAACACCCTTAGGGATCAGAATCCCCAGGGTGTTAGTCACCCTAACCGGCAGTGCGGTGTAGCATATAGAAACAAAAAAATTACATGATATACCATAGCTCACAACCACAATATGAAAAAAACCTAGTCTTAGGAAAAACCACAACAAACATCTCTCGGACTCTCAGCTAGCACTATTAAGACTTGATCTCCTATAATCATAGATCTGTTTAATGAGACATAAAAATCATATTATAACTTTTAATTAGTTTAACAATAAATAGATTAATATTTTAAGCATTAATTAACCATTATCAACTCCACATTACATTTAATTATCATTCCAAACAAAATTCATGCCCTACAGACATAACCAAACCAACTCTACAACTTCTTAGAAATATAACCTTCGCACTACATCCAACAAAGTTCCAACCTCAAGGGTTAAAAATCATTTATTAAATCATTTATTAACAAAATTACCATTTTCCATATTCCCAATAATTATAGAAAATCAATTCTAATCTCTCAATAATAAGGGGCTCAACATGGTGAGTGGTGAAATACCCATCGAGTCTTTTCCGCCAATAGTATGAGCATAGACCCATCCTTCCTCAAGATGCTAATCACAGAAAGCACCTGGCATACCCCATGTGTATTTTCCTCTTTTATAAGGAGGGTAAACAAGACCAGCTACCTAAAGAATTGAGGAATGTAAAGAAGATAGAAAAACAACAGATTAAACAAATATCCAACTTTCACATCATTGGGTAATCTCATCTTCAACCCTTTTAATCACCTTCAGTATCCTCCACAACACCCATATTCATAAAACGATGTATCTCTCCATTCTACCCATCAACCGTTACCATAAACACTAGGCCTACCTACCACTCATACCAAAATATCCCTCCAGGCTTAGCCATCCCAGACTCACAACACATCACATACAGCAAGAAACAAACAAAAAACTAGGCTCTTGGACCTAAACCATGCATTCATCCTTCACACACATAGAGGTCTCATGGCTTCAAAGAACAAGGTACTCCGCCATTACATGCCATGGAAAACTCATGCACTAAAAAGAATTATTTTTATCACACAACTTGTTCTTATTCCATCCTGAATTAACTGATTTATTTTTCATAGGTTCCAACTATGCGCAACCAATGTAACAAGATATCAAAGCTATCAAAAATTAATTAAAAATTTAATTTAACTGGATTTTTTTTCTTTATCAACATGAATCAACATGCTTCAGGCTAATCAACCAATTAAATTAAACATGCATAACTGCATCAATTTTATTATCATCAAATTAAAACCACAAAAAATTGATTCATTTAAAAATACCTTATTAAACCTTTATCCAATTAATTATCAATTAATTCTGGCATTAATTTCTTTACTAATTTCCATCAAGTACTAAATTATAAACCAAGAAAACCCTAGATATTAGACTATATAGAAAATAAATAGAAAAACCATTATCATGATACAAAGAAACAACATCGCTATTTTCATGACCCCCTCCCACCAAAGATGCCCCTCCTGAGCTGGAAATGGTGAAAGGGAGATAATGACCCCTGAGTCCAACCTCCAGTAGGCACCAGAGTGGCGACTAGCACCAAGGGTATGAGTTTTCATAAATATGGGAGGCATTACCATTTTAATTATTTAAAATCCGGAAATAGGATGAGTCAAACACCAAAAGAAAAATGAACATGTAAATGAAAATAAACCCAAAACCAAACCCATATGCATGTTTTATACACCACTGAAACAAAAGTACATGTACAAGAGAAGGTCAAAAGTACGATACCAAAAAAAAGAAAGAAAAAACTAGAACCAACAAAACTCCAATGCCCAACTAGCAAGGTCCCGCAGGGTCCATGAAGTCCTCCTAAAAACTTGAAAGTAAACGTAGGGTGAGAATTGAAGTATACTAATTATGAAAACCTAAAGCTCTGGTGAACAGGTTGGGAGACATCCAAATACCCCATGAGAAAACCATAGGAACCAAAGAAAAGAAAGGAATCTGTCCACCCATCCTTACAAGCCACACTCACCAAATATCGCATGTCAATAGAGTAGTATATTAATATTATCAAAGTATGGGTACCCCGCACCACCTTCCCACTGAATACTGCTCAAGCCCTCACGCCTAACGCTCTGATGCATCCCCCAATTCCTGACCTAGTGCTGCAACCTTGCCATACGAAGCTTGAGCTAGTTCTGCAACCTGGCCATACAAAGCTCATAGTATCCTGTCGACACTCAATCCTCGGCCATCATTGTATGCCGCTGGCACTCAATCCTCGGCCATAACCACATATCATCCTGAAGACACTTGGGAACCACATCACATATCTTCCCGAAGACACCTGGGAACATATCACATCCTCATCCCAAAGACTCTTGTGAAATATCTGTCGTAACCTGCCTGAAGGATCTTGGGCTATAGAACCTGGAAGAGGGAGCACAGGGAAGAACAATAACAAGCCATCCTTTAGATGTTTGAGAATCTCACCCCTGTCCCACGGGTGTTCGGAACATAGTGCTCAACATGGGTGGGGTGCATAGAGAAACATAAAACATACAGATTTATATAATTATATCAACTGCTCAGTCCATCCTAAGGCTTCTACACAAAAGATCTGAGCACATTCCTCGGCACTACTACCTCAAAAGATTGCACACAATAAACAGCCCCGAAACCTATTAATATTTTCATGTTTCAACAGTTTTATTTTATTAGTTCCTTAACTACTGAGAAACTAACAACAACCAAACCAGATCAATCATTCGTAAAACATATCCCTGCCAACCACAAATAAAGTTAGGGAAAAACACAAGAAACACAATACCATTTTCTTTTATCATCGAATCAATTCCATTGATTTTTTGTATTTAATCAACTACCATGCCCAACAATTCATTAGTTATCTCTTCTAATTTTATTCATATGCACAACCCATCCCTGCAGCCCTACTGCCAAGCACCATAACCACAAACACATTAAAATCAATACCCATACCACATCATCATCCCATTGGTACCATTTCCCGCAGCTTCGCTGCCCATCACAAACATAACATAAACACCAACCCACAACCAATACAACTACATCCCCAATGCTCACCCGTTCCACAACAACCCAAGAAACACCCCTTCAAATAATTAAACCCCAACCAACACCCACAAAATTCATTCTTTCATTTAGTTTAACCTAGGTGATCATACAAGGGTTCCAGGTATTCATTTAATCAGACAAATTTACATGATTAACCAATTTCCACATTCTATGAAATCTCATCCACAAAACAATCAAGAAAAATAGGGCAACATTTAATTGCACAAGAAAAGGCCTCCAACGACCGTGATTTTCAGTAGGCATAAGCCTATTCAATTCACAACATAATCAAAGGATAACCATTGATGGAAATAAGACAACAATATCAAAAAAAACTTCCTCATACCTGTTCATTAACTAGTCATTATCTTTATTTACTGGTTCAACCGAATTTCACAAAAACAAGAGGATACCCACCCCACATGATGCCCAAAATAGAGAGAGACGAAGGAAATATCCCTACCTTAATAGGTTTTGATGTTCTTTTGTGAGAACAACCACGACGAGGATTTTGATCACTCCTCCTGACGACTACGTCCTCCCGTGGATGCTGTGGAACAACCACACTAACAACCAAGAGAGACTCCATTAATGTTTAAGGTGTCACTTTTCATAGCATGGAAAGGAGGAACAGAAAGTGTAGATCGAGGAAGGAATAAGAATGGGGTAGAATGTACCATTAAGATGACTTTCTTCGAAGAGCGTCCTTCTTGTCAAATATCAGCAATCTCCTCAGTAGGAAACAACAAAGAGGAAGTCGAAGAAGAGGGAAAGGAATGAGGTGCATGATGTTCGCCTCGTCGACATGATCTCATAGCCAAAGATAGATCAATGATTGGAGTCTGGATGAAGAAGATAAGAGGAATGCTTCTGTGTCATTTGGGAGCGTCACCATGCGGAGAAGAAGAGGAGTCCGTAAATAACACGTTACCCTCTCTTATATTGGCAGAGAAAAGATAAAATGGTACGCAACGTGTATTAATGAATACATGATGTGACTGTACAACTGTTACACTGTTTGACTGGTCAACACATGACACGTCACACGGTTTCCATGCATTTAATGATAATAATAACTTCAATTAATAATAGATGTTTTATTGACCCGAGACATGAGTCATAAAAGGTAATCATCATTGGTCTTAAAATGACCGTCATAATTTCAGGGTTGCAATGTCACAGACGGTTCGCCAATCCGATACCGTATGAGGGAGATACATTGGATACAAGATCCCATAATAATAATGATATTATTATTATTGGGAGTCTCATGGACCCGATAAATAAACCATTATTTAATATCCAATATTAGACTTGAATTGATTGTATTAATGAAAGGATCATATCGCCACTGATGATAAGTCAATCGGACGTCGCACGCGGGAGTTATGACAGGTCGAAGATATAGTTATAATATTAAATATATTAATTCACGAGCGTTTTGCGTTCCCGATCCAAAAACCCGAAAGAGACATCCAATATTGGACTCATAATTTCCATCTCGAAGTCAAGGTCGCACTGCCACTGACGTTTCATAAAACTAAGGTCACACGAAGAAGTTATGAACTAAACATGGTTTTCCCAACAAAATTAATAATTACATTATTATATTATTTAATTTAATTTAATTTAATTTCTTAAATCCACATATACAAAATACACTCCCCACCAAAACAAAAGGAGCCTCTTTGAATCCATGTCAACCACGCCCCACCGCTTGATTGATTTCCTTTTTTATCTTATTTATTTTATTGCATTAAATTTTAAATCTTTATTTCCATTAACTCTCCCTCTCCAATCTTCTTCCTTTCCTCCACAATTTTCAATCACTCCCCAAAATTGGAGCCTCCCATTCCTTTAATCCATGTGGCATGCCCCAACCATTATTAGTTTTTTAACAAAATTATCATAAATAATAACATCTCTCATCTATCCTCATATCTCAAATCTCATTGCATTGAATTCAAAATTTAAATCTCATTAAATCATTATTAATAGATCATCCAGAATTTATGCCAACATTATTATTATAATTATTTAGTATAATAATAATAACAAATCTCCAATTAAAATTTCTTAACTCATCATCAATTATTATTAATAATTATTATTATTATTGATGTTCTCTGCATTGACCATGTCCGACCACTGTTACGTCAACGCCAAGCAGCCTCCCATTACATGCACATCACACACATAATTTATTGGTTATTAAAATTTAAATAAATCAAAAGGAAAACATGCATCTCAGGGCTCTCGTCATAACAGGAATCCAACCACTATCCTAATTATATGAGTCAGGGAATTCCTTCCCCCATGTCGAGATATTATCCACTTTAGGTGACATAGACTCACCTGCACAGGTTTAATTTCATCAACATTAATGTGTCTCAATTAGAGATTAGGTCATCCCACCCCTATAATTTAGGATTTCTCATACACACACTGCCCCCAACACCGCACAAAACAAGAAACACGCTGCCCCGACACATGTATTGGGTAATCCTTCACCCATGTCAAGAAACTATCCGCTTTGGGTGGCACTGACTCGCCCGCACGGGTTTAATCGCATCCACATTAATGTGTCTTCATTTGGGATCAGGTCCTCATCTCCCCAGATGTTAGGACTCTTCACACACATTTAAAGGAAAGAGGGAAACAACTTACCATTATAGACTCATAAAAAACAAGGTCTAGGCCCATGCATGGGTGAGAATGAGTTTCAACAAAGGAGTGTGATGATTTAGAATTTAAACAAAACATAAAGGAGAGCATTTAAGTAAAACCTAAAACAACTCTCTCAATCTTTGTCCTTTCTAGGGTTGCCGCTTCTATTGCGTGTAACTGTCTATGTCCCACTCCTCTGCCTTTCTGTTGACATCCAGGTGACATAGTTGTTCGGAAAACAAGAAACGCATAAGCCCAAGTAGCAAGTAAATTTTCTCAAGGATTCATTTTACCATTTTATTTAAATTTCTTTCCTAGAACATCCAAATAAAGTAAAGAAAATCATGATGATGCATGTACTTTTCCTAGGGTCTCTACCCTGCAATCAATGTAGTCTTACTTGGTTTTTCGGTAAGCTCGAAGTCCTTGCATCGGATCACAGGGGGCCCAAAAATCCTGTGTCCTAGCCAGTCTTCCCTGGCCTATGTCATGGACCAAGACCATCCAACACTGTTTCCCTACCATCCCATACAATCCTCACTGCGCCTAACTCCAGACTCCATCCTATCTCTCAACCATCACCCTCTGATACCATTCTGGCATGACCCCCTCCCACCAAAGATGCCCCTCCTGAGCTGGTAATGGTTAAAGGGAGATAATGACCCCCGAGTCCCACCTCCATCAGGCCTCAGTGTGGTGACTAGCACTAAGGGCATGAGTTTTTAAAAATATGGGAGTAATTACCCATTTTATTATTTAAGATCGGGAAATAGGATGAGTCAAACACCAAAAGAAAAAGGAACAAGTAAATGAAAATAAACCCAAAACCAAACCCATATGCGTGTTTTAAAAAATATTGAAACAAAAGTACATGTACAAGAGAAGCTCTAAAGTATGATACCAAAAAAAGGAAAGAAAAAACTACAACCAGAAAAACTCCAATGCCAAACTAGCAAGGTTCCGCACGGTCCCTGAAGTCCTCCTGAAAGCCTGAAAGTAAACGTTGGGTGAGCATACAAGTATACTCAGAAGGAAAACCAAAAGATCTCATGCACAGGTAGGGAGACATCCTAATGCCCCATGAAAAAACAGAAGGAACCAAAGCCTTGCAAGGAATCTATCCCCCCAACCTTACAAGCCACACTCACCAAATATCTCAAGTCAATAGAGTAGTATTGTAATATTATCAAAGTATGGGTACCCCGCACCACCTTCCCACTGAATACTGATCAATCCCTCACGCCTAACACACCGATGTTTCCCCCTCTTCCCGAGCTAGCGCCGCAACCTGGACATATGAAGCTCGAGCTAGTGCCGCAACTTGGCCACACGATGCTCATAGTATCCCGCTGAAACTGAATCCTCGACCATCATAGTATCCCTCTGGCACTCAATCCTCGGCCATAACCAAATCTCATCCCAAATAAACTTGGGAACCACATCACATATCATCCAGAAGACACCTGGGAACATATCAAATCCTTATCCCAAAGACTCTTGGGAAACATCTGTCGTAAGCTACCCGAAGGATCTTGGGATATAGAACCTGGAAGAGGGAGCACAGGGAAGAACAGTAACCAACCATCCTTTAGATGTTTGATAATCTCACCCCCCCGTCCCACGGGTGTTCGACACGTATTTCTCAACATGGGTGGGGTGCGTAAAGAAAAATAAAACATACAGATTTATATAATTATATCAACCACTCAGCCCATCCTAAGGCTTCTACACAAAAGATCTGAGCACATTCCTCGACATTGCTACCTCGAAAGTATGCACACAATAAACAGCCCCAAACCCCCATTATGATTTTCATGTTTCAACAGTTTTAGTTTATTAGTTCCTTAACTACCGAGAAACGAACAACAACCAAACCAGATCAATTGTTCGTAAAACATCTCCTTACCAACCACAAATAAAGTTAGGGAAAAACACAAGCAACATAATAACATTTTCTTTTATCATCCAATCAATTCCATTTATTTTTTTTATTTAATCAACTACCATGCCCCACAATTCATTAGTTAACTCTTCCACTTTTATTCATATGCAAAACCCATCTCTGCAGCCCTACTGCCAACCACCATAACCGCAAACAGATCAGAAACAATACCTGTACCACATAATCATCCCTATGGTACCATTTCCCGCAAATTATCTTCCCATCACAACCATAACATACATGCCAACCCACAACCAAGCCAATCGCAGCCCCGCTGCTCACCCATTCCACAAAAACCCAAGAAACACCCCTTTAAATAATTAAACCCCAACCAGCCCCCACAAAATTCATTCTTTCATTTAGTTTAAGCGGGGTGATTATAAAAGGGTTCTAGGTATTCATTTAATCATCCAACTTTATATGATTAACCAATTTCTACATTCTATGAAATTTCATCCACAAAAAAATCCATAAAAATAGGGCAACATTTAACTGCGCAAGAAAATGCCCCCAACGACCGTGATTTTCAGTAGGCATAAGCCTATTAAATTCACAACATAATCAAAGGATAATCATTGATGGAAATAAAACAACAATATCAACAAAACTTTCCCAAACCTGTTATTTAACCAGTTATTATCTTTATTTTCTGGTTCAACCAAATTTCATAAAAGCATGTGGATACCCACCCCGCATGATGCACAAAAGAGAGAGAGATACGAAGGTAAGATCCCTACCTGTACAGGTTTTGATGTCCTTCTATGAGAAAAACCACGACGAGGATTTTGATCACTCCTCCTGATGACTATGTCTGCCCGTGGACGCTACAGCACAATCTCACTAACAACCAAGAAATACTCTATTAAGGTTTAAGGTGTCACTTGTCATAGCATGGCAAGGAGGAACAGAAAGTGGAGATATGGAGGAATAATAACGGGGTAGAATGTACCATTAAGAGGACATTCGTCGAAGATCGTCCTTCTTGTCAAATATCTGCAATCTCCTCGGTAGGAAAATGCGAAGAGGAAGTTGAAGAAGAGGGAAAGGAATGAGGTTCACGATGTTCACCTCTTCAACAAGATCCTGCAGCCACAGATAGATCAACGATTGGAGTCCGGATGAAGAAGATATAAGGAAGGCTTCTGTATCATCCGGGAGCATCACCGGAGAATAAGAGGGGTCTGTAAATAACATGTGACCCTCTCTTATATAGGCAACAAAAAGGTAAAATGGTACGCATCATGTATTAATGAATACACAGTATGACCGTTCAACCGTTACACTGTTTGACTGGTCAACACACAACACGTCACACGGTTTCCATGCGTTTAATGATAATAATAAGTTCAATTAATAATAGGTGTTTTATTGACCTGATACATGAGTCATAAAAGTTATTTATCATTGGTATTAAAATGACCGTCATAATTTCAGGGTTGCAACATCACAGACGGTTTGCCAATCTGATATCGTATGAGGGAGATACGTTGGATACAAGATCCTATAATAATAATGATATTATTATTATTGGGTGTCTTGTGGACCCGAGACATGAACCATAATTTAATATTCAACCGTAGACTTGAATCAATCATATTAAGGACATGATCATATCGCCACTGATGAGAAGTCAATCGGATGTCGCACGCGGGAGTTATGACGGGTTGAAGAATTAATAATAATATTAAATATATTAATTCAGGATCGTTTTGGGCACCTGATCCAAAAACACAAAAAAGACATCCAATATTGGACTCATAATTCCCATCTTGAAGTCAAGGTCACACTGCTGCTGACGGTTCATAAAACCGAGGTCGCACGAAAAAGTTATGTATTAAACATGGTTTTCCCACCAAAATTAATAATTACATTATTATATTATTTAATTTAATTTAATTTAATTTCTTAAATCCACATATCCAAAATACACGCCCCACCAAAATAAAAGGCGCCTCTTTGAATCCATGTCAACCACGCCCCACCCCTTGATTGATTTCCATTTTTTATCTTATTTATATTATTGCATTAAATTTTAAATCATTATTTACAATAACTATGTCTCTACAATCTTCTTCCTTTCTTCCACAATTTTCTCTCAGTCCCCAAAATTGGCGCCTCCCCTTCCTTTAATCCAAGTTGCACGCCCCAACCTTTATTTTTATTTTTTTTAACACCGTTATCATAAATTATATCATCTCTCATCTATCCTCATATCTCAAATCTCATTCCATTGAATTCAAAATTTAAATATCATTAAATATTTATTAACAGATCATCCAAAATTTAGGCCAACATTATTATTATAATTATTTAGTATAATAATAATAATAAATCTCCAATTAAAATTTATTAACGCGTCACAAATTATTATTAATAATTATTATTATTATTGACGTTCTCCGCATTGACCATGTCCGACCACCGTTACGTCAACGCCAAGCAGCCTCCAATTACATGCCCATTACACAGATAATTTATAGTTTATTAAAATTTAAATAAATCAAAAAGAAAACATGTACCTCCCCTAATTGAATTAAATATATTCAAATTTATTTCTTTTATTTCACAATGATTAAATTAAAAACATGTAATCTAATTAACACCAAAACTTTTCATGCCACCATTATCAATTATTATTATCAAAAACAATTATTATAACATGTGTCGTGTTTGAACACATCAAATTTTACAATGTAATGGACCAGAGAGGTCTGGGACATTACATCAGATATCTCTCAAAACATTCTCGTCCTCAAGAATAAAAAACCAACCCATAAAAAGGGGAAAGGTCCGAACAACAACCCCGCAAGATACCTTTCAAGGCTCTTGTCATAACAAGAATCCAAACACTATCCCAATTATATGGTTCAGGGAATTCCTTCCCTCATGTCGAGATATTATCTGCTTTAGGTGGCACTGACTCACCTGAACGGGTTTAATCGCATCCACATTTATGCATCTTTATTAGGGATTAGGTCTTCCCACCCATATAATTTAGGATTTCTCAAACACACACTGCCCCCAACACCGCACAAAACAAGAAACACGCTGCCCCGACAAATAGATTGGGGAATCCTTCACCCATGTCAAGATACTATCCGCTTTGGGTGGCACTGAATCGCCCACACGGGTTTAATAGAATCCACATTAATGTGTCTTGATTAGGGATCAGGTCCTCCTCTCCCCATATGTTATGACTCTTCACACACATTTAAAGGAAAGAGGGAAAAAACTTAGCATTATAGACTC
The DNA here is from genome assembly GCA_963277665.1 of Viscum album. Classification (NCBI taxonomy): domain Eukaryota; kingdom Viridiplantae; phylum Streptophyta; class Magnoliopsida; order Santalales; family Viscaceae; genus Viscum; species Viscum album. The sequence continues at coordinate 1,874,077,694 of OY728152.1, forward strand.
AGGAAAAACACGGTCCAGGCCCATGCATTGGTAAGAATGAGTTTCAAAAAAGGACTGTGATGCTCCTGAATTTAAACAAAACATAAACGGGATCATTTAAGCAAAACCGAAAACATCTCTCTCGATCTCTGACCTTGCTAAGGGTGCCTCATCTATTGCGTGTAACTGTCAGTGTCCCACTCCTCTGCCTTTTTGTTGATGTCCAGGTGCCATAGTTGTTCGGTAAACAAGGAACGCCTAAGCCCAAGTAGCAAGGAATTTTTTTCAAGGATTCATTTTATCATTTTATTTTGATTTCTTTCCCAGAACACCCAAATCAAGTAAAAGACAAATCAAGATGATGCATGTACTTTTCCTAGGGTCTTTACCCTGCAATCAATGTAGTCTTACTTGGTCGTTTGGTAAGCTCAGAGTCCTTGCATCGGATCACGGGGGGCCCTAAAATCCTGTGTCCTAGCCGGTCTTCCCTGTCCTATTTCATGCACCAAGACCATCCAACATTGTTTCCCTACCATCCCATGCAATCCTCACTATGACTAACTCCAGACTCCATCCTATCTCTCAACCATTAGCCTCTGATACCATTCTGTCATGACCCCCTCCCACTAAAGATGCCCCTCCTGAGCTGGAAATGGTGAAATTGAGATAATGACCCCCAATTCCCGCCTCCAGTAGGCCCCATAGAGGCAACTAGCACCAAGGGTATGAGTTTTCACAAATATGGGAGGCAATACCCTTTTTATTATTTAATATTGGGAAATAGGATGAGTCAAACACCAAAAGAAAAAGGAACTACTAAATGAAAATAAACCCAAAACCAAACCGATATGCATGTTTTATACAATACTAAAACAAAAGTACATGTACAAGAGAAGCTCCAAAGTACGATACCAAAAAAAAGAAAGAAAAAACTGCAACCAGCAAAACTCCAATGCCCAATTAGCAAGGTCCCGCACTGTCCCTGAAGTCCTCCTGAAAACCTGAAAGTAAACGTAGGGAGAGAATACAAGTATACTCATTAGGAAGACCTAATGCTCTCATGAATATGTGTGGAGACATCCTAATGCCCCATGAGAAAAAATAAGGAACCAAAGCGTAGAAAGGAATCTATCCAACCAACCATAGAAGCCACACTCACCAAATATCGCAAGTCAATTGAGTAGTATAGTAATATTATCAAAGTATGGGTACCCCGCACCACCTTTACACAAGATTCTACTCAAGCCCTCATGCCCAATGCTCTGATGCTTCCCCCTCTTCCTGAGCTAGTGCCGCAACCTGGCCATATGAAGCATGAGATGGTGCCACAACCTGGCCACACGAAGCTCATAGTATCCCACCGGCACTCAATCCTCAGACATCATAGTATCCCATTGGCACTCAATCCTCGGCGATAACCACATCTCATCCCAAAGACACCTGGGAACCACATCACATCTCATCACGAAGACACCTGGGAACATATCACATCCTCATCCTAAAGACTCTTGGGAAACATCTGTTGTAACCTTCCCGAAGGATCTTGGGCTATAGAACCTAGAAGAGGGTGCACATGGAAGAACAGTAACCATCCATCCTTTAGATGTTTGAGAATCTCACCCCCCGTCCCACGGGTGTTCGGCACATAGTGCTCAACATGGGTGGGGTGCGTAAAGAAACAAAAAACATACAGATTTATTTAATTATATCAACCACTAGCCCATCCTAAGGCTTCTACACAAAATATCTGAGCACATGCCTCGGCACAGCTACCTAGAAAGTATGCACACAATAAATATCCCCAAACCCCATTAATATTTTCATGTTTCAACAGTTTTAGTTTATCAGTTCCTTAACTACTGATCAACTAACAACAACCAAACCAGATCAATCGTTCATAAAACATATCTATGCCAACCACAAATAAAGTTAGGGAAAAACACAATCAACACAATACAATTTTCTTTTTTTCAGCCAATAAATTCCATTGATTTTCTGTATTTAATCAACTACCATGCACCACAATTCATTAGTTAACTCTTCCTATTTTATTCATATGCACAACCCATCCCTACAGCCCTTTTTCCAACCACCATAACTGAAAACACATTAGAAACAATACCCGTACCACATCATCATCCCTTTGGTACCATTTCCCACATCTTCGCTACCCATCACAACCATAACATACACGCCAATCCACAACCAAGATAACCGAAACCCCAATTCTCACCCATTCTGCAACAACCCAAGAAACACCCTTTCACATAATTAAACCCCAACCAGCACCCAAAATATTCATTCTTTCATTTAGTTTAACCGGGGTGATCATACAAGGGTTCCAGGTATTCATTTAATCAGCCAACATTACATGATTAACTAATTTCTACATTCTATGAAATGCCATCCAAAAAAGAATCCAGAAAAATTGGGAAACATTTAATTGCGCAAGAAAAGGCCCCCAATGACCGTGAATTTTAGTAGCCATAATCCTATTCAATTCACAACATAATCCAAGGATAAGCATCGATGGAAATAAAAAAACAATATCAACAAAACTTCCCCAAAACCATTCTCTAACCAGTTAGTGTCTTTATTTACTGGTTTAACCGAATTTCACGAAACCAAGAGGATACCCAACCCACATGATGCACAAAAGAGAGAGAGACAACGGTATGATTCCTACCTAAACAGGTTTTGATGTCCTTCTGCGAGAACAACCACGATGAGGATTTTGATCACTCCTCCCAAAAATACATCCTCCCGTGGATTCTATGACACAATCGCACTAACCAGAAATAGAGACTCTATTAATGTTTAAGGTGTCACTTGTCATAGCATGGCAAGGAGGAACAAAAAGTGGATATCGAGGAAGGAATAAGAACGGGGTAGAATGTACCATTAAGATAACGTTTGTCGAAGAGTGTCCTTCTTGTCAAATATCAGCAATATCCTCGGTAGGAAACTGAAAAGAGGAAGTCGAAGAAGAGGGAAAGGAATGAGGTGCATGATTTTTGTCTCATCGACACGATCCCGCAGCCACTGACAGATCAACGATCGGAGTCCGGATGAAGAAGATACGAGGAACGCTTCTGTGTCATTCGGGAGAGTCACCGTGAGGAGAAGAAGAGTGTTCCATAAATAACACGTGACCCTATCTTATATAGGCAATGAAAAGGTAAAACGGTATGCAGCGTGTATTGATGAATACACGACGAGACCATACAACTGTTGCATTGTTTGAATGGTCAACACATGACACGTCACACGGTTTCCATGCGTTTAATGATTATAATAACTTCAATTAATAATAGGTGTTTTATTGACTCAAGACATGAGTCATAAAAGGTATTCATCATTGGTCTTAAATGACCATCATAATTTCAGGGTTGCAACGTCACAGATGGTTTTCCAATCCGATACCAAATGAGGGAGATACATTGAATACAAGATCCTGTAAAAATATTGATATTATTATTATTGGGTGTCTCATGGACCCGATCCATGAACCATAATTTAATATCCATCCTTAGACTTGAATCGATCATATTAATGTCAGGATCATATCGCCACTAATGAGAAGTCAATCAGATGTTGCACGCTGGAGTTATGACGGGTTGAAGATTTAATAATAATATTAAATCTATTAATTCACGAGCGTTTTGGGTACCCGATCCAAAAACCCAAAAAATAAATCCAATATTGGGCTCATAATTTCCATCTCGAAGTCAGGGTCACACTGCCGCTGACGGTTCGTAAAACCGAGGTTGCACGAAGAAGTTATGGACTAAACATGGTTTTCCCAACAAAATTAAAAATTAAATTATTATATTATTTAATTTAATTTAATTTAATTTCTTAAATCCAAATATCCAAAATCCACGCCCCACCAAAACAAAATGCACCTCTTTGAATCCATGTCAACCATGCCCCTCCCCTTGATTTATTTCCTCTTTTTTATCTTTTTTATTTTATTGCATTAAATTTTAAATCTTTATTTCCTTTAACTCCATCTCTTTCCAATCTTCTTTATTTCTTCCACAATTTTCACTCACTCCCCAAAATTGGCGCCTCCCCTTCCATTAATCCATTTGGCACGCCCCAACCTTTATTATTATTTTTTTATCATAATTATCATAAATAATAACATCTCTCATCTATCCTCATATCTCAAATCTCATTGCATTGAATTCAAAATTTAAATCTCATTAAATCTTCATTAACAGATCATCTAAAATTTAAGCCAACATTATTATTATTATTATTTAGTATAATAATAAAAATACTCCAAATAATATTTATTAACACGTCACCAATTATTATTATTATTAATTATTATTATTGACATTCTCCACGTTGACCATGTCCGACCACCATTACGTCAAAGCCAAGAAGCCTCCCATTACATGCCCATTACACAAATAATTTACTGTTTATTAAAATTTAAATAAATAAAAAATAAAACATGCACCTCCACTCTTTGAATTAAACACATTCAAATTTGTTGCTTTTATTTCACAGTGATTAAATTAAAAACATTTAATCTAATTAACACCAAAACTTTTCACAACACCATTATCAATTATTATTATCAAAAATTATTATTATAACACACATCATGTTTGACCACATCAAATTTTACAATGTAATGGACCGGAGAGGTCTGGGCCATTACATCAGATACCTCTCAAAGAATTCTCATCCTCAAGAATTAAAAACCAACCCACAAAAAGGGGAAAGGTCCAAACAACCACCCCGCAATATACCTCTCAGGGCTCTCGTCGTAACAGAAAGCCAACCACTATCATAATTATATGAGTCTGGGAATTCCTTCCCCGATGTCGAGATATTATCCTCTTTAGGTGGCACGGACTCGCCTGCACGGGTTTAATCGCATCCTCATTAATGCTTCTCTATTAGGGATTAGGTCCTCCCACCCCTGTAATTTAGGATTTCTCATACACACACTGCCCCCAACATCGCAAAAAATAAGCAACACGCTGCCCCGACACATGGATTAGGGAATCCTTCACCCATGTCAAGATACTATCCGCTTTGGGCGGCACTGACTCATCCGCACAGGTTTAATCGCATCCAGATTAATGTGTCTTGATTATGGATCAGGTCCTTCTCTCCCCACACGTTAGGAATCTTCACATACATTTTAAGGAAAGAGGGAAACAACATAGCATTATAGACTCATTAAAAACAAGGTCCAGGACCATGAATAGGTGAGAATGAGTTTCAACAAAGGAGTGTGATACTCCTGAATTTAAACAAAACATAAATGAGATCATTTAAGTAAAACTGAAAATATCTCTCTCGATCTCTGGCCTTGCTAGGGTTGCTGCTTCTGTTGCGTGTAATTGTCCATGTCCCACTCCTCTGCCTTTCTGTTGACGTCCATGAGCCATAGTTGTTCAGTAAACTAGGAACGCCTAAGACCAAGTAGAAAAGAAATTTTCTCAAGGATTAATTATATGATTTTATTTTTATTTCTTTCCCAGAACACCCAAATCTAGTCAAACACAAATCATGATGATGAATGTAATTTTCCTAGGGTCTCTACCCTGCAATCAATGTAGTCTTACTTGGTCATTCGGTAAGCTCAGAGTCTTTGCATCGGATCATGGGGGGCCCTAAAATACCATGTCCTAGCTGGTATTCCCTGGCCTATGTCATGCACCAAGATCATCCAACACTGTTTCCCTACCATCCCATGCAATCATCACTGTGCCTAACTCTAGACTCCATCCTATCTCTCAACCATCAGCCTCTGATACCATTCTGTCATGACCCCCTACCACCAAAGATGACCCTCCTGAGATGGAAATGGTGAAAGGGAGATAATGACCCCCCGAGTCCCACCTCCAGTAGGCCTCAGAGTGGCGACTAGCACCAAGGTTATGAGTTTTCACAAATATGGGAGGTATTACCCTTTTTATTATTTAAGATCGGGAAATAGGATGAGTCAAACACCAAAAAAAAGGAACAAGTAAATGAAAATAAACCAAAAACTAAACCCATAAGAATGTTTTATACAATTATGAAACAAAAGTACATGTACAAGAGAAGCTCCAAAGTATGATACCCAAAAAAAGAAAGCAAAAACTGCAACCAGCAAAACTCTGACGCCCAACTAGCAAGGTCCCGCACGGTCCCTGAAGTCCACCTGAAGACCTGAAAGTAAACATAGGGTGAGAATACAAGTAAACTCAGTAGGAAAACCTAAAGCTCTCGTGTATAGGTCGGGAGACATCCTAATGCCCCGTGACAAAATAGAAGGAAGAAAACCCTAGAAAGGAATCTATCCACCCAACCTTACAAGCCACACTCACCAAATATCACAAGTCAATTAAGTAGTATAGTAATATGATCAAAGTTTGGGTACCCCGCACAACCTTCCCACTAAATACTTCTCAAGACCTCACGCCTAACTCTCTGATGCTTCCCCCTCTTCCTGAGCTAGTGCCACAACCTGGCCATACGAAGCTCAAGCTAGTGCCGCAACCTGGCCACACAAACCTCATAGTATCCCACCGGCGCTCAATCCTCGCCCATCATAGTATCCTTTCGGCACTCAATCCTCATCCATAAACACATCTCTTCCCGAAGACACCTAGGAAACACATCACATATCATCCCGAAGATACCTGGGAACATATCACATCCTCATCCCGAAGACTCTTGGGAAACATCTGTCGTAACCTGCCAGAAGGATCTTGGGCTATAGAACCTGGAAGATGGAGCACAAGGAAGAACATTAACCAACCATCCTCTAGATGTTTGAGAATCTCACCCCTCATCCCATGGGTGTTCGGCAAGTAGTGCTCAAGATGGGTGGGGTTTGTAAAGAAACATAAAACATACAGATTTATATAATTAATTCAACTACTCAGCCCATCCTAAGGCTTCTACACAAAAGATATGAGCACAAGACTCTGAACTGCTACCTCAAAAGTATGCACACAATAAACATCCCCAAACCCTATTATGATTTTCATGTTTCAACAGTTTTAGTTTATCAGTTCCCTAACTACCGAGAAACTAACAACAACCAAACCAGATCAATCATTCGTAAAACATATCCCTTCCAACCAAAAATAAAGTTAGGGAAAAACACAAGAAACACAATACCATTTTCTTTTATCGTCCAATCAATTCCATTGATTTTATGTATTTAATCAATTACCATGCCCCACAATTCAATAGTTAACTCTTTCACTTTTATTCATATCCACAAACCATCCCTACAGCCCTGCTGCCAACCACCATAACAGCAAACAGATCAGAAACAATACTCGCACCACATCATCACGCTTTCATACCATTTCCCGTACCTTCACTGCCCATCACAACCATAACATACATGCCAACCCACAACCAAGCCAACCGCTGCCCCGCTTCTCACCCATTCCCCAACAACCCAAGAAACACCCATTCAAATAATTAAACCCCAACCAACACCCACAAAATTCATTCTTTCATTTAGTTTAACCGGGGTGATCATACAAGGGTTCCATGTATTCATTTAATCGTCCAACTTTACAAGATTTACCAATTTCCACATTCTATGAAATTTCAACCTCAAAACATTCCAGAAAAAAAGGGAAACATTTAATTGCCCAAGAAAAGGCCCCCAATGACCGTGATTTTTAGTAGGCATAAGCCTATTAAATTCACAACATAATCAAAGGATAATCATCTATGGAAATACAACAACATTATCAACAAAACTTCCCCAAACCCTTTCTTTAACCTGTTATTGTCTTTATTTACTGGTTCAACCTAATTTCACAAAAACATGTGGATACCCACCATGAATGATGCACAAAAGAGAGAGAGTGAGACGAAGGTAAGATCCCTACCTGAATAGGTTTTGATTTCCTTCTGTGAGAACAACCATGATGGGGATTTTGATCACTCCTCCCGACGACTACGTCCTCCCATGGATGATGCGACACAACCTCACTAACAACCAACAGAGACTTCATTAGGGTTTAAGGTGTCACTTGTCATAGCATGTCAAGGAGGAACAAAAAGTGGAGATCAAGGAAGGAATAAGAACGGTGTAGAATGTACCATTAAGACGATGTTCGTCGAAGATCGTCCCTATTGTCTAATATCAGCAATATCCATGGTAGGAAACTTAGAAGACGAAGTCGAAGAAGAGGGAATGAAACGAGGTGCAAGATGTTCGCCTCGTCGACATGATCCTGCAGCCACCGACAGATCAACGATCGGAGTCCGGATGAAGAATATAGGAGGAAGGCTTATGTGTCATCTAGGAGCATCACCGGAGAAGAAGAGGGGTCCATAAATAACATGTGACCCTCTCTAATATAGTCAATGGAAAGGTAAAATAGTACGCAGCATGTATTAATGAATACACGATGTGACCGTTCAACTGTTACACTTTTTGGCTTGTCAACACACCACACGTCACGCGGTTTCCATGCGTTTAATGATAATAATAACTTCAATTAATAATAGGTGTTTTATTGACCCTATACGTGAGTCATAAAAGGTATTCATCATCGATATTAAAATGACTGTCATAATTTCAGGGTTTTAATGTCACATACTGTTCCCCAACCCGATACCGTATGAGGGAGATACGTTGGATACAAGATCCCATAATAATAATGATATTATTATTATTCGGTGTCTCATGGACCCAAGCCATGAACCATAATTTAATATCCAACCTTAGACTTGAATCGATCGTATTAATGATAGGATCATATCGCCACTGACAAGAAGTCAATAGGATGTCGCACGCGGGAGTTATGACGGGTCGAAGATTAAATAATAATGTTAAATCTATTAATTCACGAGTGTTTTGGGTACCTAATCTAAAAACCCAAAAAATACATCCAATATTGGATTCATAATTTATGTCTTGAAGTCAAGGTCGCACTACCGCTGACGGGTCGTAAAACCGAGGTCACACGAAGAAGTAATGGACTAAACATGGTTTTCCCAACAAAATTAATAATTACATTATTATTTAATTTAATTTAATTTTATTTAATTTCTTAAATACACATATCCAAAATACATGCCCCACCAAAACAAAAGGCACCTCTTTGAATCCATGTGAACCACGCCCCACCCCTTGATTGATTTCCTTTTTTATCTTATTTATTTTATTGCATTAAATTTTAAATCTTTAATTCCTTTAACACACTCTCTCCAATCTTCTTCCTTTCTTCCACAATTTTCACTCACTCCCCAAAATTGGTGACTCCCATTCCATTAATCCATGTGGCATGCCCCAACCATTATTATTATTTTTAACACAATTATCATAAATAATAACATCTCTCAACTATCCTCATATCTCAATTCTCATTAAATTGAATTGAAAATTTAAATCTCATTAAATCTTTATTAACAGATTATCCAAAATTTAATCCAACATTATTATTATAATTATTTAGTATAATAATAATAACAAATCTCTAATTAAAATTTATTAACTCGTCAGTAATTATTAATAATAATTATTATTATTATTGATGTTCTCCGCCTTGACCATGTCCGACCACCATTACGTCCATGCCAAGCAGCCTCCCATTACATGCCGATTACACACATAATTTATTGTTTATTAAAATTTAAATAAATCAAAAAGAAAACGTGCACCTCCCCATATTGAATTAAAGACATTCAAATTTATTACTTTTATTTGATAATGATTAAATTAAAAACATTTAATCTAATTAACACCAATACTTTTCACGCCACCATTATCAATTATTATCATCAAAAATTATTGTTATAACATGCGTCGTGTTGGACCACATCAAATTTTACAAAGTAATGGACCGGAGAGGTCTGGGCCATTACATCAGATACCTCTCAAAACATTCTCGTCCTCGAGAATAAAAAACCAACCCATAAAAGGGGAATGGTCTGAACAACCACCCCGCAAGATACCTCTTAGGGATCTTGTCATAACAGGAATCCAACCACTATCCTAATTATATGAGTCAAGGAATTTCTTTCCCCCATGTCGAGATATTATCCTCTTTAGGTGGCACTGACTCGCTTTCACGGGATTAATCGCATCCACATTAATGTGTCTCGATTAGGGATTAGGTCCTCCCACCCCTATAATTTAGGATTTATCATACACACACCACCCCCAACACCACACAAAAAATGCCACACGCTGCCCTGACACATGTATTGGGGAATCCTTCACCCATGTCAAGACACTATCCACTTTGGGTGGCACTGACTCACCTGCATGGGTTTAATCACATCCCCATTAATGTGTCTTGATTAGGGATCAGGTCCTCCTCTCCCCACATGTTAAGACTCTTCACACACATTTAAAGGAATGAGGGAAACAACTTAGCATTATAGACTCATGAAAAACAATGTCTAGGCCCATGCATGGGTGAGAATGAGTTTCAACAAAGGAGTGTGATGCTCTTGAATTTAAAAAAAAAACATAAACGAGATCATTTAGGTAAAAACGAAAACATCTCTCTCGATCTCTGGCCTTTCTAGGGTTGCCGCTTCTGTTGCGTGTAAGTGTCTGTGTCCCACTCCTCTGCCTTTCTTTTGACGTCCAGGTGCCATAGTTGTTCGGTATACAAGGAACACCTAAGCCCAAGTAGCATGGAAATTTTCTCAAGGATTCATTTTATCATTTTATTTCGATTTCTTTCCCAGAACCCCAAAATCAAGTAAAACATAAATCATGATGATTCATGTACTTTTCCTAGGGTCTCTACCCTGTAATCAATGTAGTCTTACTTGGTCGTTCAGTAAGCTCAGAGTCCTTTCATTGAATCATGGTGGGGCCTAAAATCTCGTGTCCTAGCCAGTCTTCCCTGGCCAATGTCATGCACCAAGATCATCCAACACTGTTTCCCTACCATCCAATGCAATCCTCACTGTGCCTAACTCCAGACTCCATCCTATCTCTCAACCATCAACCTTTGATACCATTTTGTCACAACCCCTACCACCAAGTATGCCCCTCCTGAGTTGGCAATGGTGAAAGGGAGATAATGACCCCCCGAGTCCCGCCTCTAGTAGGCCCTGGAGTGGCGACTAGCACTAAGGGTTTGAGTTTTCACAAATATGGTTGGCATTACCCTTTTGATTATTTAAGATTGGTAATAGGATGAGTGAAACACCAAAAGAAAAATGAATAAGTAAATGAAAATAAACCCAAAACTAAACCCATATGCATGTTTTATACAATAATAAAACAAAATTACATGTACAAGAGAATCTCCAAAGTACGATATAAAAAAAAGCAAAAACTGAAACCAGCAAAACTCCAATTCCCAACTAGAAAGGTCCCACACGGTCCCTGAAGTCCTCTTGAAAACGTGAAAGTAAATTTAGGATGAGCATACAAGTATACTCAATGGGAAAACCTAAATCTCTCGTGCATAGGTGGGGAGACATCCTAATGCCCCATGAGAAAAGAGAAGGAACCAAATCCTAGAAAGGAATCTATCCACCCAACCTTACAATCCACACTCACCAAATATCGCAAGTCAATTGAGTTGTATAGTAATATTATCAAAGTATGGGTACCCCGCACCACCTTCCCACTGAATACTAATAAATACCTCACTCCTAACACTATGATTATTCCCCCTCTTATTGAGCTAGTGCCTCAACCTGGCCATACGAAGCTCGAGCTAGTGCGGAAACCTGGCCACACGAAGCTCATAGTATCTCGCCAGCACTCAATATTCAGCCATCATAGTATCCCGCCGGCACAAAATCCTCAGCCATAGCCACATCTCATCCCGAATACACATAGGAACCACATCACTTCTCATCCTGAAGACAACTGGGAACATATCACATCCTCCTCCCGAAGACTCTTGGGAAACATCTGTCATAACATGCCCGAAGGATCTGGGGCTATAGAACCTGGAAGAGGGAGCACAGGGAAGAACACTAACTAGCCATCCTTTAGATGTCTGAGAATCTCACTCCCCATCCCATGGGTGTTCGACACATAGTTCTCAACATGGTTGGGGTGTGTAAAGAAACATAAACCTTAAAGATTTATATAATTTTATCAACCAATTAGCCCTTCCTAAGGATTCCACACAAAAGATCTGAGCACATGCCTTGACACTGCTACCTCAAAAGTATGATCACAAAAAACATCCCCAAACCCCATTATGATTTTCATGTTTCAACAGTTTTAGTTTATCAGTTCCTTAACTACCATGCAACTAACTACAACCAAACCAGATCAATCATTCGTAAAACAAATCCACGCCAACCACAAATAAAGATAGGGAAAAACACAAGCAACACAATACCATTTTATTTTATTAGCCAATTAATTCCATTGATTTTCTATATTTAATCAACTACCAATCCCCATAATTAATTAGTTAACTCTTCCACTTTTATTCACATGCACAACCCATCACTTCAGCCCTGCTTCCAACCACCATAACCGCAAACACATCAGAAATAATACTCGTAACACATCATCCTACCTTTGGTACCATTTCCTATAGCTTCATAGCCCATCAAAACCATAACATAAATTCCAACCCACAACCAAGACAACCGCAACCCCGCTGCTCACCTGTTCCAAAACAACCCAAGAAACACCCCTTCACATAATTAAACCCCAACCAGCACCCACAAAATTCATTCTTTCATTTAGTTTAACCAGGGTGATCATACAAGGGTTCCAGGTATTCATTTAATCAGCTAACATTACAAGATTAACCAATTTCCACATTCTTTGAAATGTCATCCACAAAACAATCCAGAAAAATAGGGCAACATTTAATTGTGCAAGCAAAGGCCCCCAACGACCGTGATTTTCCGTAGGCATAAGCCTATTTAATTCACAACATAATTAAAGGATAATCATCGATGGAAATAAAAAAACAATATCAACAAAACTTCCCCAAACCCATTCATTAACCAGTTATTATCTTTATTTACTAGTTCAACTAAATTTCACGAAAACAAGAGGATACCCACCCCACATGATGCAAAAAAGAGAGAGAGACGAAGGTAAGATCCCTACATAGACACTGAGACACAACCGCACTAACAACCTAGAGAGACTCCATTAAGGTTTAAGGTGTCACTTTTCATAGCATGGGAAGGAGGAACAGAAAGTGGTGATCGAGGAAGGAATAAGAATGGGGTAGAATGTACCATTAAGATGATGTTTATCGAAGAGCATCCTTCATGTCAAATATTAGCAATCTCCTCGGTAGGAAACTGTGAAGAGGAAGTCAAAGAAGAGGGAAAGGAATGAGTTGAACGATTTTCGCCTCGTCGACATGATCCTGAAGCCACCGACAGATCAACGATCAAGGTTCGGATGAAGAAGATAAGAGGAAGGCTTCTGTGTCATCCGGGAGCATCACCGTGTGTAGGAGAAGAGGGTCAAAAAATAACTTGTGTCCCTCTCTTATATAGGAAATGAAAATTTAAGATGGTATTCATCATGTATTAATGAATACACGACGTGACCATAAAACTGTTACGCGGTTTGACTGGTCAACACACGACACATCATGCAGTTTCCATGTGTTTAATGATAATAATAACTTCAATTAATAATAGTTGTTTTATTGACCCAAGATATGAGTTATAAAAGGTTTTCATCATTGGTTTTAAAATGACCGTCATAATTTCAGGGTTTCATCGTCACAGATGGTTCGCCAATCCAATACCGTATGAGGGAGATATGTTGGATACAAGATCCCGTAATAATAATGATATTATTATTATTGGGTGTCTCATGGACCTGATCCATGAACCATAATATAATATCCAACCTTCGACTTGAATCGATCATATTAATGACAGGATCATATCACCACTGACGAGAAGTCAATCGAACGTCACATGCAGGAGTTATGATGAGTCGAAGATTTAATAATAATATTAAATCTATTAATTCATGAGAATTTCGAGTACCCAATCCAAAAACCTGAAAAAGACATCCAATATTGGACTCATAATTTCCATCTTGATGTCAGGGTCACACTATTGCTGACAGTTCGTAAAATCGAGGTCGCACGAAGAAGTTATGGACTAAACATGGTTTTCCCAACTAAATTTATATTAAATTATTATATTATTTAATTTAATTTAATTTAATTTCTTAAATCCCCATATCCAAAATACACGCCCCACCAAAACAAAAGGTGCCTCTTTGAATCCATGTCAACCACGCCCCACCCCTTGATTGATTTCCTTTCTTTATCTTATTTATTTTATTGCATTAAATATTAAATCTTTACTTCCATTAACTCTCTCTCTCTCTAATATTCTTCCTTTCTTCCACAATTTTCAATCACTCCCCCAAATTGGCGCCTCCCCTTCCTTTAATCCATGTGTCATGCCCCAACCATTATTATTAATATTTAACACAATTATCATAAATAATAACATCTCTCATCTATCCTCATATCTCAAATCTCATTGCATTGAATTCAAAATTTAAATCTCATTAAATCTTTATTAACGGATCATCCATAATTTAAGCCAACAATATTATTATAATTATTCAGTATAATAATAATAATAAATCTCCAATTAAAATTTATTCACCCATCACTAATTAATAATAATAATTATTATTATTATTGACGTTCTCCACGTTGACCATGTCTGACCACCGTTATGTCAACGCCAAGCAGCCTCCCATTACATGACCATTACACACACAATTTATTTATTATTAAAATTTAAATAAATCAAAAAAAACATGCACCTCCCCTCATTGAATTAAATACATTCAAATTTATTTCTTTTATTTAACAATGATTAATTTAAAAACATTTAATCTAATTAACACCAAAACTTCTCACACCACCATTATCAATTATGATTATAAAAAATTATTATTATAACACGCGTCGTGTTTGACCACACCAAATTTTACAAAGTAATGGACCAGAGAGGTCCAGGCCATTACAACTATGGGATCGATACACATTTCTTAATCCAGTTTAATTATTTAGTTTGGTCATTTCAATTTTGATCCAAGGGAAAAATCATGATAAATTTACAATTAAACCTAAAAAATAGTGAATCAATGAATCCCCTTCCTCAAAAGGCCTTCAAAGTTATTCACTCAAGAATGGATAAACACAACAGATCCTGGTCACCTCTCCCACAAAAATTGCATCCATCCGAGGATGCCGCGATATAACTGCATCAACAAAACCCAAATGAAAATCCATTAGAATAAAGGATATCACATTTAATCACATGGAAGAGAGATATGAGAGGATACAAATCAAAGAAACCACAATAACTAAGGTAGATCATACCTTAGATCAAAGACGGATCGAAAGAGGGAAGAATGTGATCGATTCCTATCGATGGGATCCCTAAAACTCCCTAGAAGGAGTTTTCGGGTCTCGTGGGAGTAGACAGAGAGGAGGTGTAGTTGTAGGGTTTGAAAAAACTGAGCGGATGAATGTTTTAAAACATATAGCACAAGGGGAGTTAGATGACATGTAATTCCCATTCACATCATGTAATTCCTTGGGGTTGGGTTACGCCGAAAAAAAGATTACTACTGTATTTTATTTTATATTTCAATAATCGAAAAATTACACATCATGAATGCCTCAATCAGATTATGTAATATCCTTTCATGACGTAAAGTCTCCCTGCATCTAGCTTTCAATGACCGAACTCCTTCATAATTTCTCCGAGTCTCCTTCGAGAACATTGGTCTTTGAATACATGCAAAGGGTTGGTCCATGCAGATCTGGGTCCTTACAGGCCCCTCCAAATATGGGAAAGTATGAATAGAAACCATGGTATGTATTTTACCTTGGTGATGGGTAAATTTGGTTAAATAGGGTTAATACTGATGGAAAATAAGTGATAAGGCCTTAATATTTTGATTTTTTTTTTTCATATTTGATGAATTTAATATTTATCTTAACACCTAATGTTCTAAATTGAGTTGTTTAATGGATACTTGTTCATAAAAAGTATTTATAAATTATTTACACAAATAATGACACAAAATTTCTGTTTCTCGGTCTAAAATATCTATTACGTGTGCACATAAGAAAAAATATAGGTTATGAAATAATATATGCTTCCATATTTAACTTAATAAACTTTATTTCATTATTCAAGTTTATTTATGAATTTTGAGGCCACATGTATAAGATTATGACATTTATAATATATTATTTAAAGAAAAGACAAATATGTCACACATTATTTTAATAACTATAAATTTTTAATATGGGGTGTTATAGATTATATCTTCCACTAAAAATATTAATTTTAAATACAAAAGATTAGTCTAAAACATGGTAATTTATTTATAATTTTTAGTGATAATATATTTACCTTAAATTCATACACAACTCTAATTTGGTAATTATTTTAATAATTGAAAATGTAAAATAAATTATATTCAAAACAGTACAATAAATATAATATAACATAATTAATGTCATACATGTATTTTATAGATTAAATTTAAATATTAAGGATGTATTAAAATATTATGTGTGAATTTGTTTTGTTGTATTGATATTTATACGAGTCAATGTAATGAATAGTGTCAAAATTGATATTTATGACATTTTAAAATAAATAATAATTTATTAAATGATATAAAATTCCTAAATAACATAAATTCAGAAAAAATATTGAGAAAATGTTTAAGATCTCAACCATTATCCAATTTCGGGTCTTTGGTTAATATATAGTAACAATAATGACCCTCAAATAGTAAAAATGATGTTCTCGAGGTATGATTTAATGGGGTTAAATAAAGGTTAAGACTAAATGATAAGGTTAATAATGTGATCTAAAAATTTAAATACATTACTGTATGAGATAATTTTTACCTAAATCCATATTATCATTCAGATAAATAACTTTGGATCAGTTTTGAATTGAATGATAATTTATATTAATTTATTTTTTTGGGAGATTCCAAAAGTGCCATCACCTCAATTGTAAAAGGGTAGCACCTCCATCACATCTTCACAAGACATTGATCCTTCTATATCGACCAAAACCTATCCTTTTCATTTAAAAATATTCTTATACAAGTTATGATGGTCCTGTTTTTCCAAAAAGATCAACCCAAATCCCTAAAGAAGTGATCTAAATGAAGTCCGACAAAGAAGAGGTAATCGTGTTTACCAACTCATTCAAGTTAATTTCTTATTATACATACTCTTAATGTGTTTTTTACATCCTAATATAATAACTATTGTATTATATATATAATTATATGATATTATGATTATGATACTACCATATTATATTTTTATTAATCCTATTAAAACTGAAAGCATGACACATGTGTTTTCAGGGCATATCATCTCTACATAGCGGTGCAATTTTTTTCATCACCACTTTTCAAGGATGATTATAATTATATAAATAATGGATATATATGATAATTATGAAACAATATAGATTATGTAAAATTAATATATCACCATATTCTTTACCATTGCAATCATTAATTGAATGACATTGTAGGTTGTCCGTATGTACGACCTACCATTTCAAAGACGCGATCCGATTAATTTTCCATCTTTAACACTCTTTAATTATTATAATACATATATATATATATACATATATTTATATAGTGAATAAATATGACATATAACATCTTAATAGTATAATACAGATGATCAAACTATATCTCATTCACAATACTTGGTACATACATGACCAACATGCATTAGAGAATAAAGAACTTAACACCCAAAACAAGGGTAACAAAGAAATTATTAGAAAAAAAAGTAATA
Source organism: Viscum album (assembly GCA_963277665.1). Lineage (NCBI taxonomy): Eukaryota > Viridiplantae > Streptophyta > Magnoliopsida > Santalales > Viscaceae > Viscum > Viscum album. Next base: position 1,874,095,450 of record OY728152.1, read on the forward strand.
AGTTGATATAAGAGGATCACATACGAAATAATAAATATGAATAATATTCTGGTATAAATTAATTATATTCTTAAATACATTAATAATTAGGTTAAATCACATTAAATTAATGGTTAATATAAGGTAAGGGTCGCATAACTCAATTTATATTCATTGTGTTATATGTCTAATTTTCGTAATTATATTATGCTAATATTATGTCTAAAATGTCATTTACTTTAATTATTTTGTATTTAATATTGTATTTGTGTGGATCTACAACTGTTACACATAATCAATTCGTCTAATAACTCTCACCTTAATGATATGAACTTTTTAAGGGAGTTCTTAATTGAATTTCTATTCATTAGGTTAAACACCTACTTCTTTGATTATATTGTGCTAATATTATGTGTGAAACAAATTTTATTAAAAATTTTTTAATTTAAAATTTTTTATATAGATTTATAGTGAATAAACATAATCATTTCAATTGATTAATTCTGACTTCAATGATATGATTTTTTTAGGGATTTTTGTCTAAATTCTATTTCTATAGGACATAGTCCATATACACTTATGGTATGTATTTTGTGAAATATATACATTCTATGAATGTATTTTATTATTCTTATCCACATTATTGTCTGATTTACATATCCATCTATGTTTCTTTATTTCATGGTGCATATGATTCTACTAATTACAGAGTGGTAAGGGTTTTTTTAACAATCTCATTATTCTCTAGGATTTTTTACATATAATACTCCACTAGAAAATATTTGTCTTCCATGTTCACATATTCTAAAAATGTTTTTAATATTCTCTTAATAAAATTTAATGTCATTTTTTACAATTTTTTTACTTTTTACTAAGCGGTTTGAAATGAATATTTTTATCCTTATTAAAACTTGGTGCTTTGTGAATTTCCCAAAACAAATATGGAAGGAATTTTTTTAACTCATACTAAATTTGTTGATTTTTCCAACATCATGATTCCTTAATACATTGAGGATTACTAAATAATATTAAAGGTTTGTTTTATATGAAAATGTTTTCCTTTTTAATTTTGTGGCCTTTCAAAAAAATGAATGTTTTCAAAACGAAAATGACCCTTTGTTGATTAATTATTTCAAGTGATCTTTCAAAATCATTTCCCATTTATGAATACATTTTTTGATGGTACGTATCCTCTATTAGGATATGATCAATGGATATCATCCATATTAATCTATGGATTCATTATATTTTTGGTGAAGAGAATAAATGTTTATGAAACCCATTTTTTCCGTGGGTTATGTTAGGATAAAATGATTTTGATACCCGTATCATTCCTTTGGAAACCCTTATTTTTTTTTAATATTTTTTTCTATAGGTGTCACACATATTCATGATCATTTTATGATGGGTGTGGCCATATATCTCTCCAATGCATTGTGTAATGATTTATATATCTGGAGATATAGTGTTCTAGAATGGGGGTGGTCTTGGTTAAGTTAGTGACGTTGTTCGCCATGATTTTATTGAGATTGAACCTTGACTACTATGTGGAAAGGGATGCTACTAGGGATGATGGTGTGTCTCGACCAGGAGTTTTAACTTCATATATATTTTCTATTCATGTCTGTATGCCACAATTCAATTTCTTATGTTATGATCTCATATATTATTTTCTTTTATTTTTATATGATTAATGTCTTATGAACTGTAATGTTTTTTTTCATGATTTTAGATTATGCTCTTTTATATATATGGTATAATTTTTAAATGTTATATTCATGTTCTTATACACTTATGTTATTCTTATGTAGTCAATGATAAATCATTTTTTTAATATTACTGAGTATATTAGATCACCCTTTTCTTATGATTATTTTCCATATGTTATGAGGAATGAAGTTAAATGATTTTTTATAGATGAATTTTCATGGATGATGTTGATGAATTATTGTTAAATAAGAAATGTTTGGTAAAGTGGGATATAATTTTTATATTTAAGATCATGTTGTTTATAAACCCAAGTTTTAATATCCTTTCCTAATTTTCTACAACTATAAATCTAAATGGACGTCCAGTATGTGAATGATACAATATTTTATTTTGATGTTGTATGTTTATTTTTGAAGGAAAAATATGGGTCAAAGTTGTAAATTTTATGTCATTAGAACTAGATCTGAATGTTCGATTCTGGGCTATTATAGTTGGTATAAGATGCCAGTTTAGAAAAAATTGTAGATTAAGATGTTTCATGAAAAGTTGTTTTGAGAGTTATAGATACTATCTTGTGTATATAAGATCAAGGTTTAGCATATTTTTAGAGTTATAGAAACCCCATTTTGAGGTTATAAATTATTGAGTTTTAAAGAGGCTAATGATATTTTGGGATAGCTATATGTTGTTGGGCTTGTATTGTCTCAACAATAATCTATAATTTATTATGATTTTGATAATCACAAATACCATTGTTTGTTTACAAATGATTTTACATTACGTGTCTTTCAGGTAATTAATATTCTTTATATTTGTTCTGCAATTATTTTCAAGCTTTTAATTTGTAATAAATATTTATTAAAAGTGTTAGGGATGATTTTTTTGCATTCTTGAAACACTGTTCATACACATCATTGGTAAGTATAACGCAAGGAATAACCCTAATATTTATATAGTGTGTGTGGATATTGAACATTACATTTGAAATGAACCTTATGTTTTTTAAGAGAAGAATTTATGTTTAAAGAACCCTACATAAGTAACAAACCATACTTTTTAGAGATAAATGTATGGATCACCTACCTTACTTTTATGATCAACCTTATGCTAGGAGAGTGAACTCTAGGTAGTTGAACCCTAAATTTGTCATGTTTTCGCTCGGTGAAGGAACCCTATGTTGGAATTTTCAACATCAGTGTTTTAAATCAGTGATATTTTTCACTATTTGTGCAACGGTCTTGATAGTCTTACATGATGTTTTAAAGCTTTTTTTAGGTCAATTTAAAGAATGTTATATTTGATTCAAAGAACCATATTCAACAAGGAAAATCAAACCTATTATTAAGGAAATTTATAACTCCTCTAATCTATTTCAAAATTGAATATCAATAGTTTATCCAGAATATTTAATGGATTTGTAATTCTAAATCAGGACATTGTCCTTATATATTATACTGGTGTTACAGTTTCAATGAAAAGATTTTTATGAAAGGATATTTTTCAAATATTCAATCACATTATAGTGAATTTTTTTTATAGTGCTACAATGAATGGACAACTAATAAAGGTGTACTACACTTTGGTGGCATACATGTTCTATATTTTTCTACTGTAAGTTTGCGACTGCTCTATTTTGTCACTTATTTTATATTGAAGATCATTTTTCTACAAGGATCACTTCAGACTCGTTGTTTCTTGAAGACTAAATTTTCTAAAGAAGAAGATCCATCAACTGTCTATTACTACAACAGAAATTGTGAAGTTTTACTAAATTCAACAAATCAATCTCTTTGGAAATATTACACTTCCAAATTGTCATACTCAGTTGTGGTATAGTATCAGCTTCTCAATCTACGCTGAGTTTTTTAGGTTCTATATTAACGAACCAAAAGGCTCTATTTTTTTATCATTTTTGTAATGGTGTCAACTTCCTGCACTTAGTTGTGGAATTTCAATCTTGTGAGAAGAGGTCCATAATAGTGAAATTCAGCAATCTCGTAGAGAGATCATTTGGTGGAGTAGACTAGGGGATCTTTGTGCCCCAAACCACTATAAAAAGCTGTGTTACTTTTTATGTTTATATGCTTCAAATTTTCATACAGAAGAAAAAACTGCATATTTTTATAAATTACAAATGGTGTTTAAATCCATAATTATTGGTGATTTTGAAAAGACACAATTAACACCCCTCTTATGTTACTTTTTTTATTCTGACATAATAATTGGTATCAGAGGAGAGATTTTTGGGTAATGATATAGCCAGATGAAAAGTTTATTTTATATTAAAAATGGAAATGGCTAATCATAGAGAACGAATGTTAATTGTACGTGATCCATACTTCAATGGTGAAAATTATATGTGTTGGAAATCAAGGATGATTATCTATCTAAATAATTTAGGATTTAGAGTTTTCTCTAAGACTATTACTCTTATAAGATTATTGAGAAACCAAAAATATAGGATGATAAAACAAAAGTTGAATATGATATGAATTCAAAGGCATTGAATACTGTCATTTTTGGTCCTGGACCAGATGAATTTAATAGTGTATCACAATTTCCTACTACCTATGAGATGAAAAAAACCATTGCAGTTCCCTATGAAGGGACATATAATGTGAGATAGACGAGGTATGCAACAACAAAGATGAAATTTGTCACATTTTTAATGTTTGATGGAGAAATAATTACTTAGATGTATAAAAGGCTTATAGAAATTTTCAACAATATTACAGTCTTAGGGGAACCCATAAATAAATCTGATCAAGATATAAAAGTGATAAGAATATTTCCATGAAAATGGAATGGAATATCTACTTCTATTCATCAATCATCACTTGTCAAAGATCTGATAATGAAATAATTAATCGGGACACTAATGGTGTATGAAGTTGAGATGAAATTTTAAGCCAAAAATAATAATATAATAGTGAAGAAAGAAAATACAGATCTAAAAGTGACATCTCATAATCAAATAAAAAAACCAAGAGACAAAATAGAGAAGAATTCTGATTCATCTAATTCTAAAATGGAACTAGCTTAGCTAGCCATAATGTTTAAAAAAAATTATAAGAAGAATATAGGATTCAAAACATCCTTCAAAAAGGATGGGAAAGACTCAATAGAATTCTGATGTTATGAATGTAAGAAATTAATTCATATTAGAACTAATTTTCCTCAACTAAAAGATGATTGAAAAAGGTCAGAAAAGTGATATTAATAAAATTATGATTATGAACAAAAAGGAAAAAAGATCATTTAAATCTACATGGAGTGTATCTGAGACTACAATAGCCCTTGAAAGTCTGATTCAGATAAGGAATGATCAAATATAAAATCCAACATGTGATTTATGACTAAATTTTTAAAGGTAAAAAAATTATTACTCTTCTGATTTTGATACTCTTAGTTTCTCAAGTGATAAATTAGTTGCCTACTGTTCCATGTTAGATGAAAAATATGATTCTTCATTAATGAAGAATAAATAATTAAATAATATTCATAGTGATATTATAGGTCAAAGAGATTCCATGCTAAAACAATATCAAGAACTACATGAAAATTTCTATTCCTCTAAATCAAATAGTATCAATAATAAAAAGAAAATCAAGGAATTATTGAATGAATTGGAATCCTATAAGAGTTCTTCTATTAATTTACTAAAGTAGAAAAAGTATCGAATGAGATTCTGAGAAATAATTTCACTAAAAGATAAGGATTTGGAATAGGAAGTAATGGTGAAACATATAAATTGTATAGAAACTAGTTTTTTGCCCAATTCTAAATATGAAATCTGTTATCATTGTGGAAAAAAAGGCCATGTCACAAGTAATTATTATTAAAAAAAATACTAAAATCATTGGCATTAAAAGATAATTTATTTATATAATTTTATATGAAGAAAATGATGAAAATTATGGAAACAATAAGTAGATCTGGATTCCGAGATCATTGCTAGATAACATTGTTGGACACAATAAGATATGGGTACCAAAACAAACAATTGTTTAATATATTTTTCAGGTAACATCCCATGGGAACAAAACTTCTATATGGTATATGGGCAGTGGATATTTCAAGAACATGAGTGGAGATTCATCAAAATTTCCTAAGATGACTCAAATAGAAGGAGGTCATGTCACTTTTGGTGACAATGCCAAAGGAAAAATAGTTGGAGTTGGAACTGTTGGAGATCTGAAGACCATCTCAATAAAAAATTGTTGTACATGAAAGGGATAAATCATAATATGACAAGTATTTTTTATCTTTGTTATGATGGTTTCTATGTTTAGTTTTCTAAAGATTCTTTCCCTATGTTTAAGGATAAGTTTCTTAATTTTAGAGAACCTAGAACTGACAATGTTTATACTCTGGACTTGTGTAAAAAAAGTGAATTGCTTAACTTCAAACACAATTGAGTCATCGATCTGGAATAGGATACTTGGTCATTGAAATATCTATTTTCTATATATATATTATAATAAATAGTTATTTGTTTAATTTTCCTAGTCTTAAATCTAATAATGATAGATTTTGTGATGTATTACAAATCAACAAGCATCGCAGGTCTTATTTTAAATCTATTAAGAAAATTTCTACCTATAAATAATTAGAACTTATCCATATGGATTTGTTTGGACCATACAGAGTAGCATGTTTGGATGGTAAATTATATATATGTTTTCATTGATCATATTTCTAGATTTACTTGGGTATATTTTCTTAAACATAAAAGTGATGTTTTTATATTTTTGATTATTTTTGTAAAAATTTTCAAAATGAAAAATGTTTTAAAATAATTTCATTGAGAAGTGATCATGGTGGAAAACTTGGGAATCAGGAATTCAATTCTTTTTACTCAAATTTAGTTATTAAACATACATTCTAAAGACCAAGAATACCTCAGAAAAATGGAATTTTGGAGTGAAGAAATCAAACTATTCAAGAAATGGCCAGGACTATGCTAAATGAATACTGTATTCCTACCTATGTTTGGTATGAAACTATAAGAACAAAAAACTATATAACGAATAAATTTTTAATATGGCCTATTTTAATAAAGACGCCCTATGAAATTTTGAATAACAGAAACCTAAAGTAAATTAATTTAATATTTTAGAATGCAAGGTGTATATCTTGAACACCAAGCACAATCATAGAATGTTTGATCCAAAATCTCTTGAAAGAATATTTTTAGGATATTTTGAAACATCTAAATCCTATAGAGTGTTTAATAAAAAGTCAAGTATTTTTGAATAATCAGTTTATATGATGTTTTATGAAACTAACACTTTTATTAAATAGAAATATCAAAAAAATTAAATTACTAACTCTTTTGAAAACATGAGACAAGAAAACCTTAAAGATGTTGTTGATAGTTATATTAAAAAATTCAGTCATGTTTAGAAGAATATGATACTAAAGAACCTAAAAGTGTTCTTCCTAGAAATTATAGAACCCTAAAGAACCATCTTTTAGAAACTATTATAGGAGACCTAGAAACATGTATTAGAAATTGAAGAAATTTAAGAATCTTATGAGAGTTCTCTGCCTTCCTATCTCAATTAGAAGCTAAGACTATTGAATAATCCATAAAAGATGAATGTTGGATTCTAGAAATGCAGGAAGAACTAAATCAGTTAAAAGAAAATGAATTTTGATAACTATTTAAGAGACCAAAAAACTACCTAGTTATAAGAACCAAGTGGGTATTTAGAAACAAATAGGATGATCAAGGGATTATTACTAGGAATAAATGAATATTAGTTGCTAAAAGGATGTAATTAGGAAGAAGGTATAGATTATGATAATACCTTTTCCTGAGTAGAAAGATTAGAATAAATAAAAATCCTTTTAGCCTATGTATCTCATAGGAATTTTAAATTATATCATATGTATGTTAAATCATTCTTTTTAAATGGTTATTTAATTGAGGAAGGAACAACCTCCTAGTTGTAAAAATACTCAAAAACTGAATTCTGTTTTTACACTTACTAAAGCTCTTTATGACCTTAAAAAAGAACCTAGAGATTGATAGAAAAGATTGTGTTATTTTGTTTGGAAAAAAGAATTTACTATTGATTTGGTAGATCCAATGATTTTTAAGGAAATATTTTTTAAAAATATTTTATTGGTTCAAATTTATGTTGATGATGTTGTTTTTGGTTCTTATAATAAAAATATTTATCCTAATTTTTCAAATCTAATAACAAAAAGAATATGAAATGAGTATGATGGGAGAACATAATTTTATTTTAGGATTTCTGATTTATCAAAAAGATTTTGGAATTGTTTTAAATCAATTAAAATATATTATAAATTTAATGAAAAAGTTTGGACTTGAAAACAATAAGACATTTACAACTCCCATGTGTACCAATATAAAATGTTATTTGGATGAAGCTATGAAACTAGTGGACAACATGTTATATAGAGGTATGATTAGAAGTTTGTTATATCTTATTTTTTGCTGACCAACTATTATGTTTTTGGTAATAAATTGTGCTAGATTTCAATCAAATACAAAAGAGTCCCATCATATTGATGTTAAAATAATCATAAATTTTTAATAGAACTATTTTTTGATATCTTCGTTTCCCAAAAACTTTTTATTTTTATTTAATCTCAAATTCAGATACTGATTTTGGAGGATGAAGATTAGATAGATAAAGTACCCCAGGAATTTATCACTTTTTAAGAAAATCTTTTGTGTATTGGTCTAGTAAAAAACAACACTCAGTTTCCCTATCAACAACCAAAGCAGAATATGTATCTATTGGTAGTTGTTGTGCATAAGTACTATGGATGAAAAAAACCTACTAGTATTTGGACTAAATTATAATAATATTACTATTTTATGTGATAATACTAGTGCTATTAATAATTATATGAATCCTATAAGTCATTCTAGGACTAAGAACATTGATATAAGGAATCATTTTCTAAGAAATCATGTTATTAAAAAGGATATATCTTTATAATTTTTAAAACTTAATATCACTTGGCTGATGTTTTCACTAAACCACTTCCCACTGCTGGTTTTTATTTTATTAAGGGAGAGTTCGTTTAATTTAATTTTAAATGATTGTTTATTAGTTTAATTAATTATGATGAAAATTTAATTATGATAATTTTTTTACAGTTTTTACCTATTTTAATCTCACTATTTATTTTTTAAAATGTTTATTAGTTTTTATTTTTTAAGATACATGTTTTTAAAATTAAGATCTTTCATAATTACCCTATGTAACTGGAATTGGAAATAATTATATGCCACCATCTGTCAGAAACCTTTTGACTTACCTTACCCCTTTGATTCTCAAACTATTTTGCATACTAAAGCCTCCATCTACCTTTGAAACCATAGAATCCGAAAAACCTCAGATCGTCATATACTCAAAAAGGGAAAAGACCAATAAAACTAATGAAGGAGAACCTAGTGACTTGAAGAATCAATGAGTTCCATCAAGAATGATTCTTTACGGATTTTTTTTTGATTTCATGTGCCCGTACTAGGAAAAACTTATTCTTACGAAATCTTTAGAATTTCAATTTTCAATTTTTTATTCATTAAGGAAAATAATTTTTTTTATGAGGTTTCAATGAAACATTTCTTCAATAGAATTTATTTATGTCTTGGTGAAACAAATGATATTGTATCTGTGAGAATAGAAGATAAGGAGTTTTCAATTTATTCTATAGAAATTGCTCATCTATTGAAATGTCCCCATGAAGGTGTATTTAATTTTGGCCTTTGATCTATTGGGAATAAAAATAATATGTCTGTAGATATTGTGTTTTTATTTTTTGGATCAAAAAATATTAGGAAAATGTTTGTTAAGGATCTCGAGGAAGATCAGAAAGTGATAGTTAAGTTCATTTAAACTACACTTTCCCCATGAATAGCTGAAATGGAGAAGATATTGTAACTAGATATGTACATTATATTTTTGTTCATTAGTGACATCAAATTCAATATTCCTGGATACATGCTGGGATATCTAAATTATTTTTTCCTTGTAGATGAACGAATTTCATTTTATCCCTATGGAAGGATACTCTATTTGATTCTATTTTGAAATAATATGATTTGGTTATTCAACTCAAGAGTAAAATGTCATCATAGTATTGTCCTAAATGGTGGTACTCTAAATAAATTTGGTTTTTAATATAATACAATGAAAGTAAATCTTATGCTAGTTGGTATAGATTAATAACATATGTCTGGATCTCTTGCACTGGGTGAGAAAAGTGATAAAAGCGAACTAGGAATTCGACTTCTACTTAATAGGTTAAGTGATCAGTAATTTCAGTTTATGAAGAATAGGACAGATTGCATGAATTTTTGAAAAACAATTTAGTTGAAAATATGCATGTCAATTAGGATACCAACATTATGATATGGAAGTTAGGAGATAATGTTGCTGATAGGCTCCATGTGCAGATGGTAGAGCTAAAAGTGGCGTTTCAAGCTATCCATGCCCCTACAAAACTAATACTAGAAACAGACTTTGACCAAACCATTTTATACTTGATATGACTGCTTAACTAACTTGTTTCTTTAGTCAAACTTTTTACTATATTTGTACTGTTTTTATTAACAAAATTTCATAACTTTTATTTTTTGTCCTTTATTTGATATTTGTTTATTTTTTTCTAGAGTTCCCGAATCTATATCTTATTTATCCAAACAATACATTATAACATTCATTTACTGTTCTATGTAAAAATAAAAATGTTTTAATCCTTATTCTATAATTTCTTTTTTATATCAAAAAGGGGGAGACAATTGAATAAAGACAACATTTCATTTTATCAAAATAATACTGTGAAATCGAAATTATAATATTTTATTTAAATATGTTTACAAAATTATATAGTTTATTAATAATTTTTATGGGTTTTGTGATCATAAAAAAGGTTGAGATTGTTTGTAATGTATTGTCTCAACTATATTATATAATTTATTATGACTTTGATTCTCAAAAATAACCTTTTTTATTTACTAATGATTTTACATTAAGTGTATTTTAGGGAATTAATATTATTTATATTTAATTTTCAATTATTTTTTGTTTGTTAATTCACAAGGAATATTTATTAAAGTGTTATGGATGCATTTTTATGCATCCTGGAAACACTGTTCATAACCTAGGTTGGTAAGAATAACATATGGAATAAACCCTATGCTTTATACATCACATATGAATCTGGAACCTTATGTTTGAAAATAACCTTTCATTTGTCAAGAAGAGAAAGTATAGTTAAATAACCCTACGTATGTAAGGAATATTATATTATAGATAAAAATGCATGGATCATCTACCTTACTTTTATGATCAAACATAAATTTTCAACTATACATTCAGATAATGAATGCTACATAGTTGTAGTGTCAATTTTCTATTTCTTCACTTTGTGAAGGAACCTAGCGTTTTACATTTAAATGTCATTATTTTAAATCTATGATTTTTAGCACGATTTCAGCAATGTTATCGAATGTACTAAAGGCTATTTTAAAGCTCATTTACGGTCAATTTAAAGATCATTATATTTGATTCAAGTAACCATATTCAATGGAAAAATCACTCATATACTTAAGGAATGTCATAACTCCCATGATCTATTCCAAATTTGAAAATCTATGGTTTATCTGGAATCTTTTGTAGATATGAAATTTTCCAACAGCCCAAAGGCCTTTAAATTTTTATGATTATATGATAAATCCCTCTTTTAGTGGATGAAGGGGGTGGAAACCCGAGAAGACAACATTGAAATAGTACAATTACACTCGAAGGATAGAAAGAGTAAAACCAAAACGAAATCACAATAAAACTCTTCCTAGAATTTGATCATGATGTACCTCTCCACCATGGCAAGGCTTTCTAGCAACCATGTTTCCTATGTTAAAACACAATCCTGATCCAATGGATGACTCCATACCCTATCAAACAACCAAATCCAAAAAACTCTACAAAGATGAATAACCAGATCTAGAACCACCTATGGGGTATGTTGCATGAAGTAGGTACACTATCTCAAACTTCCCAGCTTCGAAAAAAAAACCATCCAATCATATAATAACCACCATTTTTGAGACATCATTGCCGAATGAGAACAAGGAAATGGGTAGAGCCAAGACAAAATCTCCTGAAGAAATCACCGTTGTAACCAAAGACAGAAGAACCCCAACACGACCGCAAGGAACCCATCGAACACATCTGTAACAACCTGAAAAGGAGTAAAAACCAAGGAGCATGAATCCAGATCTTCTTCCTCTAATATTGAAAGATCCAATAGCACATTGGTGGATCTAGAATTCTAAAGAAGTACATTTTCATTATATATTATACTAGTGTTTCTTTTTAAATGATATTATTTTTCTAAAAGGATATTTTCATATATTCAATCAAATTCTAGTGAAAATATTTTTATAGTGATACAAAAAATGAACAACTCATAAATAAGGACTAAAATTTGGTGACATGCATGTTCTATCTTGTTCTACTATATGTTTGTGACTGATTTGTTTTGTTACTGCTTTTGTATTGAATATCATTGGGCAACAATGATCGATTAAAACCCGTTTTTCATTGAAAACTATATTTTATAAAAATGAAGATACATCAACATAAATTGTTTAAACTGAAATTGTGAAGTTTAAAATGTTTCAACAAATCAATCTCTTTTCATTTGTTGGAGTCCAAACTGCTCGTACATAGTTGTGGTGGAGTATCAGCTTCCCGATCTATGTTGTGGTTTTTAGGTTCTCTGTTAAAAAAATAGAAGGCTCTTTTTTCTATATAATTATTATAAATGTTTCAAATGCCTCCAACCAGTTGTGGAATTTCAGTCTTGTGATAAGAGGTCCATACTAGTGAAATTCGCCAAGCTCGCAGAGATAACATTAGGTGGAGTGGACTGGGGGATCTTTTTTCCCAGAACCATTATAAAAAGTTGTGTTCTTTTTTTCTATTTATCTTCTCATATTATTATACAGAATAAAAACACTTCATATCCACATAAATTATAGAGGGTGTTAAAAGCTTGATTATCGATGATTTTGAAAAGACACAATTCACCCCCTCTTGTGTTACATTGTATATTATGACTAAAAACATGTAACCCTTAAGTTTATAATGTGGAAAAGGTTATTTTTGAAAGAATGATATTTTCATTTTTGGGCATAAATTTAAATTTATGGATATCCTTTAGGGATTAAATGATATTTATTTTTGTGTAAATTATTGGTCATTAAATTTTTGGATTCCAAATGAAAGGTATGATCTAGCCTCTAAGGTGAAAAATATCTTTAATGTTGAATATATTCAGTTTATTTTTTAGTATATTTATCACCAATCATGTAATTTTAATGATAGTTATTTATCAAACGATCTATGTTGAATTTTGGGTACTACTGTTGAATTTTTTCGATTAATGTATTTTGGGAATTATATTACCTTATGCTATCCTTTTTTGTTTTTGTTAAATACATGAGGATTAAATTTTTATTCCTTTGCGGAATATGTGATTCTATAAATGTTGATTTTAGGGATTCATGTATAAACTATTCATCTTGAATAACTCATTGTTTGGAGATAATGATGAGATTGATTAAAGGATGAAACTATACTTATTAGGTAATTTTATTTAAATATCTTTTTAATATAGGATGTAATATAATTCAGCCACTTTGGAAAAAATGATTTTGAAGAAAAAAATTATCTATTTACCTTTCATATCTATAAATCAATTGCCTTTTACCTCATCACATATTTACAATTTTATGAAGGCTAACATTTTCACTAACATATTCTCTATCACTATCCATCAGTACTTGATAGTTAGTTTTATCTTCTATATCCTTGTTTTTACTTCCCATTTATGTTCTTATATATGGAAAAATATTATGTGATGACCTTGGTAATTCCCTTTCACTTTTTTCAAGTGGGTGTCTCATTAACCCTTCTCACGATGTAGTATTTCAATAATTGTACTATGAATGGTCAGACCCCTAGATAATGAGACTACTTAAAAATTTTAAGGAAGAAATTTATTAATTTTAGGGAGAATTTAATATCCCAATATTTTAAATGTAAATACAATGTTTGATAATGTAAAAGATATTCGACATTGGGCTTAAAAACCCCCAAAATATTATTATTTATAAGTGACCATTAAAACATAACCTTTAATATGGATGGAATGAATATTAATAACCATATTATGAAATATATAATTTTCTTAATCATATCTAATTTATTAAATTATTATTTTTAAATAGGTACTATATTTTTTAGTAAAATCATTTTATTCATCAAAAAATTAATTTTATTTAATGTTGGTTTTTATGTCTTTTTATAAGTTATTATTATAATTAATTTTTTGAATTTTTATGAAACGTATTCATAATAATGAATTTTATTATTTAATTAATAATTTCATGATTATCTTAAAATTAAATTTTCATAATTTTTTGAAAAATATGGTTTTTCAAAGAAATATTGATAAATAATGTTTTTATTGAAAATTGAATTTTATATTATGGGGATAATTATGTTTTTAATCAGTTTAGATTTTTAATTATTTAATTTTATATATAATAATTTAATTATAGTTTTTGAAATATATTGTATACTTGAATTTAGTATAAAAACATCTTACATTTTAAAAGGAAATTTTCCTCCAAAACTATTTTTCATTGTGTTTTAATAGTTTAATTTTAAATTAAATACTTCAAATAATGTGTTTTGAATTTTGAAAAATGAATTCCATATATGTAATTAAGATATTTAACATTATCAAATAGACCCCTTTTTATTTTTGAATGTGTGAATAGTGATCATGGTAAATTTTGTTACCTCAGTTAAGAGTAAATAAAGTTATATCAGGTTAATATGCATTAAAAATAAGTATTAAGACCAAAATTTTTCATTTTATATCTTATTAGAAGAATATAATTCTTCCCTTAACCGCTATTTTTCGAAATTTATTTGTTTTATGGACACTTGTTGTAACACCCCAGGTAAATAAATAATATGAAATCTTTATATTTATCCATATTTTTGAATAAAATATTAATATTACTTTAAATGGGATGCTATGCTCGATGGCATACCCAATACGCAACAACGAGTTTCTTGGGAATCTTACGTTGCACTCTAATAACAAAATAATATTATTTAAAATGGTATTTAACGCCTAGCCATTGTAATGGCGGGAATGAACAGAACTAACTAAAAAATGATTATATATGTTTTTCAAATATTTTTACTCTTTAAAACAAATGTTAGAGGATTAAAAATTCAAATGAATCCAGTTTTTAAGCGTAAACATTCTAATATTCTTTAAAAGGTCGATTAACCGCCTTTTGATAGAGAACCCATTTTAAATCCACTTTTTAACAATTTTATAAGTTCTATTTTTCAAAATAAACATATTATTTATGATTGGGACATCGAAATTTACCTTGGGTTAATTTTTGGTATTTTTCTGACAATGTTCATTTTTCAATGAATAGTGAAAGATACTACATTTTACATCAAAACTGCTTTTTCATATATTTTAATTATATGGTTATCTTATATTTTTAATTAGTTTTAAAGTTTAATTAGAATATATTTTTACCATGTAATTCAATTATGGTCATTGGGATTAATTTCACTTTGGAATTAGGCATAAACAAGTGCCAAACTTTTCATAAATATTGTTTCTAAAAAACCCGCTATTTGTTTTGACAATCAGAAGTTTTTTAAATTTAATTATTGCAATTTATGTGTTTGGAATTTGGTAAAATTAATTAAATATTTGGAATTAGAAGGTCCAAATTATTTAATTAATACTCTTTTGTTTTTGGAAATTATGAATAGTAACGACGGTAATTATCTTTAATTATCTTGATTAATGAGTAATCGGGTTGTTAAAGATAATAAGATAATGTCATAATAATAAAAAAATGACCACAAAATGTGTCCTAAGGCTACTGGTTGTCTCATGGCTGACCATATAATTCCTTGTTCCAAACTTGGGGTTCCAATGGAATCACTTTTGTGAGAAATTGACTTTTTATCTTTTTATTTTTAAAGATTGTTAAATGTAACAAAGAATGTATCACCTAAGTAAAATATTTTTAATTTTGTCTAAATAAATGATCTTTTGGAATAAAAATATTCATTAGAAATCTAAAAATATTTCCTACATCATAGTATTTTTTGTATAATTTTTAGACATTAAATAAATTAAATTATTTATGACATCATGATGATGCAGCGATGACCTCATTATTTAACGATTTAAATAAAATGGAAAGATAATGTAAAATATAAGGCTTAAACATGTCCAAAACATATTGTATGGGTGTATTTCGAACCCTTTTCACCTTATCCTAAAAACACATCAATGTGGGACCATTAAAATCCGAAACTCATTTGGAAATAAAGTTACATTTTATACCTTTCCAAGAGTGCCCCTCCTCTCCTCTTATAAAAGGCCCCCACCTCTACCTCCTTACCCACACTTCCAAAGACTTTGGCTCGGCCAACCCCTTCCATTTTGTCTCTCCACATCCCTCCTTAACTCCTTGAAGCCTCAATTTGGGCAGAATCCTTTCCAATGAAGCCTTTGAGCTCAAATCAAAGGAAGTTACCCGATTTAAAGGTAATGTCTTCACCTGTGACCTTTTGTTTTATTTTTCTTCTCCAACCCCCTAAACTCTTTTTATACATTTATTTTGTAACAAATACAGTATCTTAAATATACTAGGATGTTGTTATAAGAAGTATTAGAGCTACACTTACACACACCTACATCTAATGGTTAAACAATATATTGTTTCCGTGGATGGCGAATTTCTGCCACCCGAAACGATGATTGTTCAACATTCTTCTAACACCTTCAAAGGTGGCCATTAAGATGACACTATATTTATATATAATATCTAATATTTTTATGTTTTACTTAATCTTCTGTATTTTTCATTTATGGCATACCTTTATGGTTTCCATTATAGGTAAATGCGATATCTTCATTTAAGGAAGTGCAGACTACCGCCCCCTCAAAGTGATTTGATTCGTTAATGCCATATGTGGGACGTATAAAGGATGGAATTAATGGTATTACATATTTTATCCTACTGTAATTATATTATACCTTTATATCTTTATTATTTCATTCAATTGAATACCAAAAAAAGAAATTAAAGTAGCGTTAATGCGTACGTACGGCTTACCGTCTCCATGAACGGTACATTTCATTTCTTATCTCCAAATGTTATGTACTATTATTAGAACATATATATAATGTATATATATGTAATATATTACATCTAAATGATGGGTATCATTCTGGAATTACAATATATATATCTCACATTTTGTTTTAATTCCATTAATATGGCAAAAAAATGAAAGTAGCGTTCATGCGTACGTACGGCCTATCGTCTCCATGGACGGTGCTTTAAATTTTTTATCTCCAAATGATATGGAATATTATAAAATGAATATATACTGGATATATATGATATTTAAAACATAAATAATATTCTGGAGATGATGTACCTATAACTACCTGTAAAAAATTCTTTTCCAACAAGTTCAAGTTTTACTCATGTACTGAACATTGACTAAAACATCTGATACGAACTCACTTTATTAACCAATTATTATAAAATTATAATAAGTGATATGAACTGAATAATAATATTTAAAGGATTTCCTTAAGAAATTATAAATTGAACAAATTTTATTATTCAGGAGATTAAAGAACGATCGAGTCAAGTCAGACCCGAGGTAAGGGATCCTACTCCTCTCTTTCTTTTTAAGTACGCTCTTTTATGTCATTCCTTTTAAAGATCATATTTCTTGTTATTAGGATGTTATTTAATATTAATCTTACTGTAATTTTTATGTTCATATGATGAGAGACCCTATTCTCTCTAATCAATCCATTTTGGAAGTTTTGAGTGGCGCCGTTAGGCTGCCGAATTTTTGTAAGAGATCTAACCTCTCTCTTTCTTTTTATGTACTCTCCTTTATGTCACTTATTTTAAGCTCCTATTTGTTATGTTGGGGGATGTTCTTTTATATTCCTCTTTCTATAAACTTTATGTTAATATGATGAGATACCCTATTTGATCTCATCAATCCATTTTTGTAAGTTTTATGGGGCGCCGTTAGGCTGCCGAGTTTTCGTAAGGGATTTTTCATCTCACTTTTATTCCCATGAGATTTATGCTACATTTGCCACAATTTCCTTTGAGTGGTGTATGTACTACCCATTATTTTACTCATTGTGTAATATAATCACATTTATGAGTATTTACATCAATGTTTTATTGTCCTTCTTTCACGGGGTGCATGTCTCGAAAGATACCCATGTCGGTAAGGGAACATTTCACCCTCCTTTTTTTAAAAGACTTCTTTTGTTGGGTCTTTTAATTTACTTATTGTTATGTTGGGATATTTTCTCATATATCCTTATTGATGTAAATTTTATGTCCAAGTGATGAGATACCTTTTTTATCTCTCATCAACTCATTTTCTGAATTTTGTAGTGACGTCGTTAGGCTGTCATATTTTTGAAAGGGAACTTCTTTACCCAAATTTGATTCTTTGGGATAATCTTGTACTCGTTGAATATGTCTTTCTATGAATATGTGTGAATAAACTCTGATTGTTTTACACTTAATATCCACTTATATTGGGTGTATTCGTTTGTCACACATAATTATGTAATTGATTTATCTTTAAACCAAGGATACCGTCTTTGTAAGGGACTTCGTCTCAATCTCCATCCATTGAGGCATATTTTGTTTTATACACAACCTTCTTTTATACAGTGTATAAACCCCTTTTACTTTTACGTTTATTCAAAAAGAATCTTTTATCTACGAAGAGTTTTACTAAACGACAAAAAAGGAATGTTTCTTTTTACGTACACAGTGACAATGACCTTTTCCTCCGCCGCGAGTATTATTTGATCTTTGGCTTCCACAACAAGCCGTAATGTTTTTAAAATAAAATAATACCAGATACTTTTTTTTATATTTTGGTATTGAAAATGGTTTTGATAAAGGATTCTTTTATATCAATATATTTAAATGATATATTGTGATTGAAATTTGGAAATTTTATCATTCCGTTATGTTGGTTTTATGTGTTATAATTTTATAATGTTACTTGAACATTTTACGGGTGGTTACGTGATAAACCATATGACGGGTGGTGTCGTGAATACCAGGACGGGTGGTTATGTTATAACCTCCAATGCATTGGGTATGGAAGTCGGCCGTATGGCCATTCCATTAAGTATGTATAGAAGTTGGCCGAATGGCTATTCCATTATGTGATATGTGTGGAAGTCGAACTTATGGTTATTCCACTTAAGTATGTTTATGTCCCAAGTTACCTTTATATGTTATGTGATCTTTATATGGGTTTTATAGTAATATTTTGGTTATAGAAGGGTATTTAATGAACATTTATTTAGTGAAGAGTTTTTACTACTTTGAAAAGGTGAAAAGTATTACTTTGATAAAGTATACATGGTTTGCTTGTTTTTTTGAAAAACTAACAGTTTTCATTCTTTGTGTATCCCTTACTGAGATTTTTATGCTCATCCCAAGTTTTTGAAATGTTTTTCACAGGACTTAATGTGGAATAGGGTCAAGGATGGGATCAAGGGAAATTCATGCTACCTAAAACATGGAACTAGACATGTTTCTTTTTAAGAGTTTTTACTTTATGGAAACTTAGTAGAAGTTTCTACTTTGTAATCTTTTGAGATGTAATTGTTATGTCCTAATTCTCTAAAACTCTAAACCTGAAAAGATCCTTAATGTGAATTATTAATTTAATTCAAAATTAAGAAAGGCTTAAGGCTGGGGCCTTATAGTTGGTATCAGAGGTCGGTTTAGATAACTTTAGAGGTTAGGGTATTCTTTAAGCATAAGTGACATTACCATAATGGTTAGGATTTTAGAAAGAGTCCCAGTTTTAGATAAATTGAATGAGTAAGTATATCTTATTGTTTATCTTAATCATTAGTACATCATGGTTTTGTTGATATACTCACACTAACCTTTTTGGTTTTAGTAAATGGATGGATCTAGCAGGCACCAAAGTAACAGTGGATGTGAAGGAAACTGTGATAGTTTTTTGAGCAAGCAACTGAATGATATGGGAGCTGCAATGAGAACTCTTGTTATTATCCTCAACCAACTATCTAGAGTCATTATTGGCCACCTAAAACTTGGTGATTTCTCTAAGGCATCATATATGCGAGAAACAAATCCCTACGGAACTACAAGTAATAATCATAAAGGTAAGTGTGTTCAAAAACCTATGTGTCAAAAATGTGGAAAGAAACACCTAGGAAAATGTTTCAAAGGGACGGAAATATGCTATAGATGTGGAAATGAAGGTCATAAAGAAATAACCTTCCATGGAAAAAGGAAGCATCCAGTTGACTCGAGGAAAGGGAAAGAAGTTCTTTCTGAGGGATCAATTGAATGTTTTAAATGTGGTGTGCATGGTCATTATGCAAACACATGTCCTATGAAGAAGTTTCTTGAATGGGATCACCAAGATCGTATAAATGTTCGTTTACCAATACCTAATGCCATTCCGATTGAGGATGAAGATACTGAAAATGACCAATCAAAGGTATGGATTATTTCATAACTATTGTTTTCCTATTTTGGAATCTTAGGATATGATTCATGATTTTGTTTGTAGGAAAGAAGTATTTCAGAATAAGTTGGAAAGGAATAGTCAATGGATCATGAATAATGTTGAATGAGTAAGATGTCAACATATAAGGGCTTCAAGAGTTATGGTGAAATTATTAAGAGTATTAAGTCTCTTTTGAGGATGGGGTTACATTAGAAGAGTTTTTATAGTATGTGTAACCCTGATGTTTAATATATGAAAATTTTATTCAAGGAATAGTTATCTATTATTTTGTGGACATAGTTATAAAGAACCATTTGGGTTTATATGATCCTTACTTTTGAGGTAATTATGGGTTACTATATGTTATGATGGAAGTGAAAGGCTTGAGATAAAATTATGGTTAAATTATGTTATTGTTATTTTTGATGATTATATCTCTTTTTGGGGAATTATTCGAGAATTATATAGTTTTGGAAAAAGGAAAACACACAGACCATGTGACAACCCGTTGCGTTGGACAAAGCTATGGGAATCGAACCCACAACCAAAGTGCAACAGGTATTTATCGCCTACCACTGGACTACTGAAGTCCCTGGTTAGTTTGACTGATTCTTTTTAGTTAGATGATTTTATGAAATAAGAGTAAGTTGATTTTGGGTTATCTATGGATATTTATTAACCTATCATGGAGGATATGTGATTAGGTTAATTACTTTTCAATACGAGATATTAAGAGCAACTGATGTTGTTTGGAGATAAATGTTAAGATTTAACATGGAAGACTATGCGACTAAATCCTTCTGATTTTTGGGTTTCAATCTTAGTTTGGTTTACTTTGAAGAATTTTATGGAAAAATTGATTATCGAATGGTCCTCGTTGAACTTTGGGTTTTGTTGGAAAAATTTTGGAGAGTAAGAATAGATTTTCTTTTTATAAAGGGTTATCCTTTTTTGGATTATCCGATCTTGTACTAACTTTTTTGGTTTTGGTTCTGGTTAAAGTCTAAAGACATTGGAAGTATATTGTTCTCTTTTTTGGATTAGGTGATTCTCTAGAAGTTGATTATAGTACTCTTAATGCGAACAAGTCTTCCTAAATACTCGTCTTTTGGAGAAAATATGAGTTTGTGTAAGGAATCTAATAAAAGTTGAAAGTCAACATGATAAGTGATTATGTTTCCTTATGAATAAATTCCTCAATAAAAAGTAACTTAAAACAAAAATGTTTTCTATTAACTTTTCCTACTGGGGAATCGAATACCATTTAACCCATCACAAGTTTGTGATTTTCTTGTGGTTAACTTTCTCCTAAACATGTTTTATATCACTCTCCATCAGAACATGACCCTTTGTTTTTTTCCTCCATGTCCATATTTTCATACTTGGGATCCTAGTATGGGTTAACTCGGGTGACCTTTGTACTTATCTTTCATTATTTTAAAGTGATTGTTTTACCAACTCTTGTTCCGATGTGGGACTTTCAAGGATGTTTCCAAGCCCAATTTTAAAATTGTGAGGACACAATTCCCAAAAGGGGGGAAGGATGTAACACCCCAGGTAAATAAAGAATATGAAATCTTTAAATTTATCCATATTTGTGAATAAAATATTAATATTACTTTAAAGGGGATGCTATGCTCGATGGCGTACCCAATACCGAAACAACGGGTATCTTGGGAATCTTACGTTGCACTCTAATAACAAAATAATATTATTTTAAATGGTAGTTAACGCCTAGCTGTTGTAATGGCAGGAATGAAAAGAACTAACTAAAAAATGATTATATATGGTTTTCAAAAATTTTTACTCTTTACAATAAATGTTAGAGGATTAAAAATGCAAATGAATCCAGTTTTTAAGCGTAAACATTCTAATATTCTTTAAAAGGTCGATTAACCGCCTTTTGATGGAGAACTTATTTTAAATCCACTTTTGACAATTTTATAAGCTCTATTTTTCAAAATAAACATATTATTTATGATTGGGACTTGAAATTTACCTTGGGTTAATTTTTGGTATTTTTCTGACAATGTTCATTTTTCAATGAATAGTGAAAAATACTGCATTTTACATCAAAACTATTTTTTCATATAATTTAATTATATTGTTATCTTATCTTTTTAATATGTTTTAAAGTTTAATTAGAATATATTTTTACCATGTAATTCAATGATGGTCATTGGGATTAATTTCACTTTGGAATTAGGCATAAACAAGTGCCAAACTTTTCATAAATATTGTTTCTAAAAAACCCGCTATTTGTTTTGACAACGGGAAGTTTTTTAAAATTAATTATTGCAATTTATGTGTTTGGAATTTGGTAAAATGAATTACATATTTTTTATCAGAAGTTCCAAATTATGTAATTAAGACTCTTTTGTTTTTGGACATTATGAATAGTAACAACGGTAATTATCTTTAATTATATTGATTAATGAGTAATCGGGTTGTTAAAGATAATAAGATAATGTCATAATAATAAAAAATGACCACAAAATGTATCCTAAGGCTACTGTTTGTCTCAGGGCCGACCATGGGATTCCTTGTGTGAAACATGGGGGCCCCATGGAATCACTTTTGTGAGAAATTGACTTTTTATCTTTTTATTTTTAAAGATTGTTAAATGTAAAAAAGAATGTATCACCTAAGCAAAATATTTTTAATTTTGTCTAAATAAATGATATTTTGGACTACATATATTCATTAGAAATATAAAAATATTTCCTACATCATAGTATTTTTTTTATAATGTTTAGACATTAAATAAATTAAATTTTTCATGACATCATGATGATGCAGTGATGACCTCATTATTTAAAGATTTAAATAAAATGGAAATATAATGTAAAATCTAAGGACTACACATGTCCAAAACCTATTGGATGAGTGGATTTCGAACCCTTATCACCTTATCCTCGAAAAAAATCAATGTGGGACCATTAAAATCCGAAAATCATTTGGAAATAAAGTTACATTTTATACCTTTCCAAGAGTGCCCCTCCTCTCCTCTTATAAAAGGCCCCCACCTCTACCTACTTACCCACACTTCCAAAGCCTTCAGCTTGGAAAAACCCTGCCCATTTTGTCTCTCCACATCCCTCTCTAACTCCTTGAAGCCTCAATTTTTGCAGAATCCTTTCCAATGACACCTTTGAGCTCAAATCAAAGGAAGTTACACGATTTAAAGGTAATGTCTTCACTTGTGTCCTTTTGTTTTATTTTGCTTCTCCAACCCCATAAACTCTTTTTATTCATTTATTTTGTAACAAATCCAGTATCTTAAATATAATAGGATGTTTTTATAATAAGGATTCTAGATACACTTACACACACCTACATCTAATGGTTAAAGAACATACTGTTTCCGTGGATGACGAATTTCTGCCTCCCGAAACGATGATTGTTCAACATTCTTCTAACACCTTCAAAGGTGGCAATTAATCTGACAATATATTTATATATGATATCTAATATGTTTATTTTTTACTTTATCTTCTGTATTTTTCATTTATGGAATACCTTTATGGTTTCCATTATGGGTAAACGCGATATCTTCATTTAAGGAAGTGCGGACTACCGCCCCCTCAAAGTGATTTGATTCATTAATGCCATATGTGGGACGTATAAAGGATGGAATTAATGGTATTACATATTTTATCCTACTGGAATTATATTATACCTTTATATCTTTATTATTTCATTCAATTGAATACAAAAAAAAAAGAAATTAAAGTAGCGTTCATGCGTACGTACGGCTTACCGTCTCCATGAACGGTACATTTCATTTCTTATCTCCAAATGTTATGTACAATTATAAGTAAATATATATAATGGATATATATTTAATATATTACATCTAAATTATGGTTATAATTATGTAATTATAATATATATATCTCTCATTTTGTTTTAATTCCATTAATATGGCCAAAAAATGAAAGTAGTGTTCATGCGTACGTACGGCCTACCGTCTCCACGAACGGTGCTATTAATTTTTTATCTCCAAATGCTATGGAATAGTATAAAATGAATATATACTGGATATATATGATATTTAAAACATAAATACTATTCTGGAGATATTGTACCTATAAGTACATGGAAAATTCTTTTCCAACAAGTTCAATTTTTACTCATGTACTGAACATCGACAAAAACGTCTGATACGAACTCACTTTATTAACCAATTATTATAACATTATAATATGTGATATTAACATAATAATAATATTTAAAGGCGGTCCCTAAGAAATTATAAATTGACCAAATTTTATTATTCAGGAGATTAAAGAACGATCGAGTGATGTCGGACCCGAGGTAAGGGATCCTACTCCTCTCTTTCTTTTTAAGTACGCTCTTTTATGTCATTCCTTTTAAAGATCATATTTATTGTTTTTGGGATGTTATTTTATATTACTCTTACTGTAATTTTTATGTTCATATGATGAGAGACCCTATTCTCTCTCATCAATCCATTTTGGAAGTTTTGAGTGGCGCCGTTAGGCTGCTGAATTTTCGTAAGAGATCTAACCTCTCTCTTTCTTTTTAAGTACTCTCCTTTATGTCACTTATTTTAAGCTCCTATTTGTTATGTTGGGGGATGTTCTTTTATATTACTCTTTCTATAAACTTTATGTTAATATGATGAGATACCCTATTTGATCTCATCAATCCATTTTTGTAAGTTTTATGTGGCGTCGTTAGGCCGCCGAGTTTTCGTAAGGGATTTTTCATCTCACTTTTATTCCCATGAGATTTATGCTACATTTTCCAAAATTTCCTTTTAGTGGTGTATGTACTGCCCATTATTTTACTCATTGTGTAATATACTCTCATTTATGAGTATTTACATCAATGTTGTGTTTTTTTTCTTTCACGGGGTGCATGTCTCGAAAGATTCCCATGTCGGTAAGGGAACATTTCACCCTCCTTTTTTTTCAAAAGACTTATTTTGTTGGGTATTTTAATTTACATATTGTTATGTTGGGATATGTTCTCATATATCATTATTGATGTAAATTTTATGTCTAGGTGATGAGATACCCTTTTTATCTCTCATAAACTCATTTTCTGAATTTTGTAGTGACGCCGTTAGGCTGTCATATTTTTGCAAGGGAACTTCTTAACCCAAATTTGATTATTTGGGATAATCTTGTACTCCTTGAATATGTCATTATATGAATATGTGTGAATAACCTCTGATTGTTTTACACTTAATATCCACTTATATTGGGTGTATTCATTTGTAACACATAATTATGTAATTGATTTATCCTTAAACCAAGGATACCGTCTTTGTAAGGGACTTCGTCTCAATCTCCATTCATTGAGGCATATTTTGTTTTATACACAACCTTATTTTATACTGTGTATAAACCCCTTTG
Organism: Viscum album; assembly: GCA_963277665.1. Lineage (NCBI taxonomy): Eukaryota > Viridiplantae > Streptophyta > Magnoliopsida > Santalales > Viscaceae > Viscum > Viscum album. Next base: position 1,874,121,191 of record OY728152.1, read on the forward strand.
ACTTTTACGTTTATTCAAAAGGAATCTTTGATCTAAGAATCGTTTTACTAAACGACAAAAAAGAATGTTTCTTTTTACGTACACGGTGACAACGAACTTTTCCGCCACCGCGATTATTTTTTGATCTTTGGCTTCCTCAACAAGCTGTAATGTTTTTAAAATAAAATAAATACCAAATAATTTTTTTGTATTTTGTTATTGAAAATGGTTTTGATAAAGGATTATTTTATGTAAATATATTTAAATGATATATTGTGATAGAAATGTGGAAATGTTATCATTCCTTTATGTTAGTTTTATGTGTTATAATTTTATAATGGTACTTGGACATTTTACGGGTGGTTACATGATAAATCATATAACGGGTGGTGCCGTGAATACCATAATGGGTGGTTAAATTATAACATCTAATGCATTGGGTATGGAAGTCAGTCGTATGGATATTCCATTAAGTATGTATGGAAGTTGGCCGAATTGCTATTCCATTAAGTAATATGTGTGGAAGTCGACCTTATGGTTATTCCACTTAAGTATGTTTATGTCCCAAGTTACCTTTATATGTTATGTGATCTTTATATGGGTTTTATGGTAATCTGTTGGTTACAGAAGGGTAAGTAATGAACTTTTATTCAGTGAAGAGTTTTTACTACTTCGAAAAGGTGAAAAGTATTACTTTGATAAAGTATACATGGTTTACTTGTTGTTTTGAAAAACTAACAGTTTTCATTCTTTGTGTATCCCTTACTGAGCTTTTTATGCTCATCCCAAGTTTTTGAAATGTTTTTCACAAGACTTAACGTGGAATAGGGTCAAGGATGGGATCAAGGGAAAGTCATGCTACCTAAAACATGGAACTAGACATGTTTCTTTTTAAGAGTTTTTACTTTATGGAAACTTAGTAGAAGTTTCTACTTTGTAATCTTTTGAGATGTAATTGTTATGTCCTAATTCTCTAAAACTCTAAACCTGAAAAGATCCTCAATGTGAATTATTCATTTAATTCAATATTAAGTAAGGTTTAAGGCTGGGGCCTTATACTTGTTCATGAAAATCACTTACATATTATTTAAATTAAAGAAAGACACAAAATGTCACTTTCTTTGTCTTAAATATCTATTATGTGTCTACATAAGGAGAAATGTAGGTTATGAACGAATATAAGTTCCCATTTTATACATAATAAACATAATTTCATTATATAATTTTATTTTTTATTTTTGGAGGTACATGGTTAAGATTATGAACTTTATAATATATTATTTTATAAGAAGAAAAAGACATCATTCACGTGATTTTATTAACTACAACATTTTTTATATATTGTTATACAAAATATGTATTTGAATATATAATTTCATTCAGAATAAAGAATATTTATATATATCTTGGTGATTTATTTAAAATTTAAAGTGATAATATAATTATCTTAAAGGCATACAAAATGATGATGCAATAATTATTTTATTAATTGAGATATCAAAAAAATTATATTAAAAATAATAAAATATTAATATTATATAATTAATGTCATAGATGAATTTTATAGATGGAATTGACATATTTTGGAAGTATTTATATTTTTTTGAAGGTATCTTGTTAAATTGATGTTTTTAGAAGACAATTTAATGAAAAGTATCAAAATTGACATTAATGATATTTTAAAATAAATAATATTTTATAAATGATATAATTTTTTAAAAAATAATAAATTATGTAAAATGATTGAGCTATGTTTAAAAATGAAGCCCATGATCAAATGTGTGTTTTTTTCACTTTATTGTCACAATAATGACACTTAAATAATAAATAATAATGTTGTCATAGTAAGGGTTAAAGGTGAAAAATAAGTGTTTAAACTAAATTATAAGTGTAAAAATGTGATCTAAAACTATCCAAAAATTATTGTATGAGAGGATTTAAACCCATTATCATCTTATATATTAAAGAACTCACTTTTTATACATTTTTATTTGAAAATAAATTTATTTTAATTTAATATTTTCAAAGATTCCAAAAGTTCCCCTCCGCTCAATTACAAAAGAAAACTCCTCCTCACTTATTCACACCACTTGGAGCCATGTATATCGACCAAAACCTACAAATTTATCTCCCCAAAATCCATTTCCATGTTTTGAAAGACATGGTCTTCCAAAAAGCCAACCCTATATCCCTTATGTACATATCTAAAAGATGTTCGCCAAAGAAGAGGTAATCGTGTTTTCCAACCCATTCAAGTTCATTTCTTCTTCTACATTATCTTGTTGTGTTGTTTCCAAAAAAAATAGTAAGTAATGTATCATATATGTATATATATACTAGTATGTTATTATTATGAGGAAACCTTATTCTACCTTTTTTCCATCCTTTGAAAACTGAATGCACCGCAGTTGCGATGTATGACTTACCGTTTCCATATTGGGGTGAAACTTATTTTCTATCAATAACATACAAGGATTTTTATAATTTTGGACATATTGGATATATATGGTACAAATGAATTTATATTGGTTCTATAAAATTAAATATATCACCCACTTCCATACTATTTCACCCATTAATGGAATGATGTCTTCGCTCGTGCGTACGTACGGCCCACCGTCGTCACGACGCGATATGATTCATTTTCAAGGTTAAAATATCAATATTTATTATAAAAATATATATATAATGAATAAATATGAAATATTTAACCATAATATCATTATAGAAATTATTTAATTATATCCCATTCAGAAGAACTGTGACTTACATGACAAAACAAACCTAAGATAATGAACCAATTAACACCCAAAATAACTAAAATAAAGAAATAATTTTCAAATGGGTGACATGATAATATTAGAGGATCATATATGAAATCATAAATATGAATATAGATATATTATAAGTTAATAACATTAATTAAATCATTATATAGGAGGATAAAAAATGTTCAATTAACATAAAGCGTAAGGTGAGGGATTACTTAACTCAATTTCTATTCATTAGGTTATATGTGTACATTATTAATTATATTATTCCATGATTATCTATGAAATGAAATTTTAATGATTTATGTTGTACCTCCACTTCTATTTTCTGGTATCTACATTTTATACATATAATCAATTGATATAATATCACACATATTAATGATATCAATATTGTAAGGTATTTTTTAACTCTATTTCCATTCATTAGGTAAAAATACAACATCAATAATTATTTCATTCCATGATTTTGGGTGAAATGACTTTATATAATCTAAATTTGTATTTGAAAATGTTTTATGTGGAGTTATAGAGGATACACACTATAATTTCTTTTGATTAATGGTCAAATCAATGATATAACCTTTTAAGTGATTTTTTTCTCTTTAATTTTTGTATGAAACATACATTACACACTACTTGTTTCTTTGGTGATATGTATATACTAACCATGAAAGTAGTTTTTATTAATTATCCTAAAACATATTATATTGACATATCCATCTAATTTTCATTAATTCATGGTGCATATGGTTCAATTGATTACAAAATAGTAAGTTTTTATTTCACAATCCAATTATTCCTCAAGACTGTATACATTTAGGAATCCACTGGGGAATATTTATTTTACATTTACATGTTTTATAAACTTGTTTCAAAAATGTTTTTACTATTCTCCTAAATTTTTTTAATGTCACCTTTACCAATGTTTTAATTTTTACTAAATGGTTTGAAGGTATTCATTTTATCATTTTCCGAACAAGGACTTTCTGACATTCTTGAAAATACAATCATAAGGAATGTTTTTTTAAATATTACAGAATGAGAGGATTTTCCTACAGTCATGAAACCATATTGATTTGAAGAATACTATATATGATTACGTAGTTATTTTCAGAGAAAATTTTTTCCATTGTAATTTCATGTATTTAAAATAATGTTTCCACAATGAATAAGGCATTTTCCTCAAGAATTATTTCATGTTATCTTTCAACATCATTTCAATTTAAGAATACATTCATTAATGTTATTTATACTACCCTAAGGATATTATCAATAGATACAATCCTTAATATTTCTATGGATGGTATATGTTTATGGTTAAGAGATGAAATTTTTATGGAACACATTTCTTTTCCATGGGTTATGTTATGATGATATGATTTTGATACATATTTTGTTCCATGGGTAACCCCTATTTTTATTCATTATAATTTATTATATTTGTGGAACACATATTAATGAACATGTTAGTATGGTTTCAATAATATATTACACTAATTCATTGGGTAATTATTTATATCTTATGAGACAGACAGGACCAGAACAGGGAGTGAACTCAATTCAGTAAGGGATTTTGTTCTCCATTATAGTCTTAAGAGTGTACCATGACTACTATGATGAAAGGGATTCCACTGGGGATGGTGTTGTTTCCCACCCAGGAGGTGTAGTTACCTATTGATTTTCTATGGTTATGTGGGTCCCAGAATTCAGTGGCTTTTGTTATTCTCTCATAGATAATGTTATTTTACTATTTTATAATTCATGTCTTATAAAATATTAAGATTTATTTCATGACTAAGGATTATGTACTCTAATATATAGGGTATAATTTACAAATTTTATATACATATTATTATACCCTTATGTTATGCTTATCTAATAATGGGTATATCATTTTTTACCTTTAATGAGAACTTGAGATCACCCTTTTCTTATGCCTCTTTTCTCCAGGTTATGAGGAAAGAAGTTAAATGAGTTTCTGTCTAGTAGAATCTCACATGGATGATTTTGATGAAATATTTTGAAAAATTAAAATCAGGTTACAATGGGAGATAATGTGGATCTTTATAAACATGTTGTCTATGAACCCATGTTTCAAGATTTTTTCCTAATTCTCAAGAATTATAAAACTAAAAGGTCCTTCAGTATGTGAGTGATATGATTTTTCTTTTTTATGTTCAACGAAACTTTTTTATGGAAAAAATTGGGTCACATTTTTAATGTTTATTTCTTTAGAACCATATCAGAATGTTATGATTCTAGGATGTTACAAACTAGCTCGAATACCCTAGTACCATGATAACTGGGCTGATCTTGACATAGGATAAAGGCCATTCCCGAATAGCATGGGTTGGGAAATAGCACCTAAGATCATGAAAAATAAGTCTGGGAATGAATTTTCCACAAAATAGTGGAAGATAAAGATTCAAATTGGTATGGTCAAAAACACCAAAAGAAGATTGTACCAGAAACCATTTAGGTATATAAAATACCAAAAAGTACATTATAAATATACAAGAGTTAAAATAGGATAAACTCAACATCTGAAGGGACATTTCCCTCAAATCCCAAAAGTATCAAGGAAATCCACCACCTCCATGTGGTTCATTCCCTATTCTTAAACCTGGTAGAAGGAAATCTTCAAATTCTTTAAGGAAAAGGTAGGATGTGAATAAAAAATCCCAGTATTTTCTCACCAAGTGTTCTTCAAAAAGATTTCATAAACAATAAACCAAATCATTCTATCAATATAAAATAAAATAGTTAGGGTAGTACAATTTAATATTTAAAAAAATATTATTTTAATTTCAAATGATGGAAAACATTTCAAACAATGGATTATGTACATAATTAATATAAAATAGTTTATATAAATTAGTAGTAATGAGTAAAGAAGTACAATAATCAATGGAATATATATATAGGTAATCAAAATATGTACCGTGGTCATCTTCCCTTCATTATGATGGATTCTAGTTATAAGATCCCCAAACTCTAATATCAATGATCTAGGAATATCTGTACACACATCCATCTAGATTAGGTAAAATAAGACTCATCAACATTCTATCAAGTATATGATCTTCCTAACTTGATATTTATTAGATTTTTCATCATCATTCTATTTCTATGGAATTACCGTCATAACATTCTTTTCCCAAAAAACACACTAACTACTCAGGCTCTCATTTTCTCAGTCAATCAAATAATCAATAATGCGAATGTCATTTCAATTTTGTTTAAAACGCAATTTCCCCATTTCGAGTTTCAATATGCCAATTTCATTCCAAAACCAAAACATAGGTTTTCAATTATTTCATGGAATTTCAAACCAAAACCAATCATTGGTTCTTATTCAATCGATTTAATTCATTTTTCACAAAAATTAACTTACAAAGAGTTTAAAAATTTCCATCAATTTCAAATCACACACCAATTTCCAATTCCCTTAGAATTAGGTTTTTTCCAAAATCCATACCAATTGAATTTTCAATTCTAATTCAAAAATAATTAGGTTTTAATAATTAAATGGAATGAAATTAAAATCAAATAAATAATATAAAGGTTTAATCAATTTTCCAATATTAAATAGAAGCACCTACCTTTAATCACGGATCAAATACTAACAACTCCTGAAATTGGATTTTGTAATGAAGAATGATGAAAATGGAAGATCTGGGAAGAGACACTAGAATCAAGATTCAGAAATAGGGAGATTAGATCCATCCTTCTCAAGATTATTTGTCAAACATTAAGTAGTAATGAAATATAGAATAGAATATAAAGTAATTCCATTTACGTGAAGAGAAGATCCACAACCAACACAACAATCAATCACTGGATGGATGATCTGGAGGGATTAGAGAACTCCAAAATCAACTAGGGATGGTTCTAAGTTGATAGGGAAGGAATTTAAATTGAAAAAATGAAATCATCCAAGCCACCAGGTTTAAAACATTAGGTCAGGGAAATTCAAGATGTGTATTCCATTAACGTCATGTAACTCCAAAAAGTGATATGATGTAAGAAAATGTATCAACTTTTTATTAAAAACTCAATTTAACCATTTCACACTATGATCCAAATTCACAAAAACAACTATGAGGAAATTACATGATGTGTAATCACTTTACATGTTGTATAAATTCACATAAGATAGTGTTTCACCTATTACCTAATATAAAATCCTTAAATAGAAATAAAGGAATCCAAAACGAATGAAAAGAAATATTATATATGGTAACATGGATGTTACAACATCACCAACATAAAAAATTTACATCCCCATAAATATATCCATGATGTTTCCTTATAAAAAATATGATTCCACTACTCTCTGATTAGTTCCTCCCTCTCCCAGGTATCGTGTGAATGATAATGATTCTACCAAAGCCCATAGACCAATGGTGTCATCTTCCCATGAAGTACCTTCATCTCAAAATCATATATCCTCACCAAATGCGTAGTCATGGATAAATGAAGATCAAAATCAAGGTCCTCCCAGTTTAGGACTTGATATGGGTTATATACATATCTCTAAAGCTATGATACATTGAACACCTTATGCTTCGACATCAACTGTGGATGAATTTCTAAATGGAAATACACTTTCCCCAACCAATCCACAACCAAAAAAGGTCCCACAAATTGGGGAGCAAGATTCCCTTACAACCCATGCCATTAGTGACCCAAAAAAGGTTAAACTCCCAAGAAAACCTGGTCACCAACTGAGAACTTCAATGTTCTTTAATGATGATCATCTTAAGATTTACATGGACTATGTACCATTAAAATCCCCTGATGAATTAACTCAGTCTTTACTTTGATCTCTTGGACCTGGCATGGTCCAACCTGATTAATTTTATAAATATCTGACCAACAAAACAAATATTTGAGAAAAATTCATTAAAAGGCCCAAAAAGGATCTATTCCGATCACAGATTTGTAACTATTTTTATATACAAACACGGTCACCCAAATCTCCACCAAAATCATGGATTTAGGCAAAAAGCATATCCCCAAGAATGTTTATATCTCTCTCTATCTAGACATCCATCTATGGATGGTATGCCTTACTCAAAAGAACTTGAGATCCTAATTCCACCTAGAGGCCTCTCCAAAAGTGTGGAGTAAACCAAGGATCCTTATTAGAGACTATAGTATATGGAACTCTGTACAAATGGATGATCCTTTTCATATATAAATTTCACATATCCTCATCATTGGTTGCATAATGAAATTGTATAATGTGAGACGATTGATCAAAAACAATATGACATTCTTCTTTCTCTAGATACATGGAAACCCAATCACAAATTTCTTAGAAACCTCCTCCCACTTTGAATTCATAACTAGAAGTGCCTAATGAAAAATCAAAGGTATCTGGTGCTCGATATTGAATTCTTATAATGTATAACAATGATAGAAAAAATCAGTAATGTCCAATCTCATACATGGATGCCATAATTTAAAAAAATATCACAAAACAATATTATGGTTCATGGGTGAATACCCACAAGTAATTATGACATTTCCCCATCATAAATTTCCACACAGACAACATCACAACAAACTAATTATGAAATAATAAAATAACCTATATAGAGAATGACCACTTAATAATGGTGTAACAACCATAAAAATGGTATACAATGATAAAAAATTAATCAACAAGATGTGGTTCTTAATGAATCATCTCTATAAGAGACAAGGTCAACTGAACACTAGCCTTTAACTTATTTTGGATACTTTCATACTGCATATTTCAACCAGAACCACTCCATGTTTAATACCAACTCATCAGCCATTTTCAAAACAAAAAATACCAAACGAAGGTAAAAACACAAAAACTTACTCCAATTACCATCAATCTTTCTTCTGCAAGATCCCTCGAGAACCTTCGCCCGACACAGCCAAAGCATTCAACTGCACACCTTGACCCAATTTCTAGTATGACTTCAGCTTCCCGCACGCTTCTAAAAATGAATTAATTTCATCCTCTATCATCCCATCATCTTCTCCCACAGGTTCCTCCCACACAAGTGATCGCATGAACCACACCTCCTCTTCCTCTTAAATCACCACATTTGGGCTCAAATTAGACAATATCCCAGTATCATCCCCCACAAATGAACTGCCATCACCATTCACCTCCCCACTATTCCTAGTTGAATGATGCATTGTCACTTGAGCCCCGCCTGTTAGGAAACTTCCTAGTTAGCGCAATTCATAACGCCTCCTCAATTGGTTCCCATGAGGTTTCTCTTTTAATGAGGTGTTTTAATGAGGTCCAAGACTGCATGAATTTATTCACACAGTGACACACTTTCGACGCGGTGACATTATTTGATGTTGATTCTTTTCCCTATATAAGGAGGTAGAAGTAAGGAATTTCATCATCACCGGCACCAAAAACACCAAGAAAAAATCCCATTTGGTGATCTCCATTCTTTGATGATCATATTTCATGTGCTCCACTTTTGATCCACACTTTTATTCCTGAGTATTACTTTTCAGATACCTTCCATTTTTTGGAGTCCCTATCGTGTACCTCTTGATTTTAGTGGATCCCTCTTTCTGGACTAGGTCCAGTGTTTTTTCCCTTCTTTGGTTTTCAATGTAAAAATTTGCGGTGTAAACTTTATTTTCTTCACATTTAATTTCATGTCGCTGCACATCCATTTTTTTTTAGGGAAAGGATTTTATTTCCACTGTGAATTCACTTTTTCTATCATTTACGCATTCGTCACATTCCCATATTTCCCTACATCTTGTATCAGAGGGTTTGGTTTTTATTTCAAATTTATTATGGAGGCTAACTACAATTGGATGATTTTGTTAAATGGTACCAACTACCATATGTGGAGACTTAAAGTGAAGGATCTGCTTTATGTCAAGCGAATGCATCTTCCAGTGCTTAGTACCCAGAAGCTAGAGAGGATGTCAGACAAAGAATGGGAGTTCAAGCATGAGATTGTTTTTTTCTTCATTCGCCAATGGGTGGAAGACAATTTAATGAACCACATTGTCAACATCTCTCATGCTGGAACTTTATGGGAGAAGCTATGACCTATGCTTCCAAGACGGGAAACAATAAACTGTTTCTTCTCAAGTAAATGATGAAATTGAGGTACAAAGAAGGTACACCAATTTATGATTATTTAATTGAATATTAGGTATGTTTTGATAAATTTTCTAAAATGGGTATCAATTTTGAAGATGAGGCTTTAGCTCTTTTACTACTTCACACTTTCCCCGATTCATGGGAGAATTTACGTGTTACTCTAACCGGTTATGCTCCTAATGGTTTTGTGACATTTAGTTTTTTCAAGTATAATGATTTAAATGATAAGGTTAGGAGACACACTTAGCAGAAATATTCTTCCAAGATTTTCGTCACAGAGAATAGGGGTGAAGCCCGGACCGGGGGCAGAGCAGTCAAGGTAAGAACAAAGGCAGAAGAAAATCTAGACCGAAGCATAGATATTTTGAATGTCATCATTGTGGTATGAAGGGGAATGTAATGATGTTTTGTTATCAGCTGAAAATAGAGTAAAAATTGAAGGAAAATCCACGGAAGGAAAATGGCGATGGAGATGATCATGTCGCTGCTACTACAAGGGGTGATCTTGTTATTGTTTATGACTCCATTAACATTGCTTCTGATGATTCTTGCTGGGTTGTTGATAGTGGTTCCTATTTTCACGTGACATCGAAGAAGGAGTTCTTTTCATCTTACAGCCCTTGTAATTTTGGGATTTTGATGATGGGAAATGATGGTCATGCAGACGTTGTAAGTATCCAGACTGTTTTTTTAGAGACTAGTATAGGATGTAAAGTCATTTTGATGAATGTTCTACATGCACACATGTTTCGTTTGAATCTTATTTCTTCCAGCGTTCTTCATGATGAAGGGTTTATCAGTACATTTGGTGATTTGTAACAGAAACTCTCCTAGGGATCTTTGATTGTGTCTCGAGGGAAGAAGAAATCAGGTTCGTACTAGACTAGAGTTTCTATTTCTTATGATACTACTTGCGTTTTTTGAGTGCAGTGTTTTGTCCTTGTTGTGACATAAGAGGATCAGTCAAATCAGTGAGAAAGGGATTGGTTTTTTGGCCAAGAGAACTCTTCTTCCATATTTCAAGAGTGTCAAATTGGACACATGGGATCATTGCATGGATGGAAAACAGAGTAGAGTGAGTTTGAGCAGTCAAACTCCACACAGGAAGTCATAGGAACTTGAGTTAGTACATTTTGATGTTTGGAGTCCTTTAAAATCTAATACCTTTAATGGCAGTTTTTATTTTGTTACATTTATTAACTACTACTCATGAAACTTCTTGGTTTATGTTTTGAAAGACGAAATTCAGGTGCTCAGTATTTTTAAGCAATTTCATGTTTTTACAGAGAGGGAATCAGGCAAGAAATTGAAATGTATTCGCACTAACAATGGGGGAGAGTATTATGGTCAGTTTGATCAATATTGCATACAGGAAGCTATTGGGCATCATAATACGATGCTCATGACACCTCAGCAGAATGGTGTAGCTGAGAGGATGAACATGACTTTGCTGGAATGTGTTAATTGTTTTCATTCAGAGGCAAAGTTACATGGACATTTTTGGGGTGAGTCTTTACTTAATGTTGCTTAAATTATCAATTTATCACCTACGGTTTCTTTCTAGATAGAGATACCAAACAAATTTTGGTATTGAAAATACATCATGTACGATCACTTGCATGTTTTTGGTTGCAAGGAATTTGCTCATGTGCCTAGAGATGAGAGATAAAAGCTGGATGGTAGGACATACCTGTGTATTTTTATTTGATATGGACACGATGAGTTTGGGTACAGGTTCTATGATCCTGTTTTGAAGAAACTTGTCAGAAGCTGTGATGCAATTTTTAAGGAGGATAAGACTATTGAAGACATTGATATGGGAGAAAAATTTACTTCTCCAACTTTTTATGGGTTTTTTGGTCTTGATCCATGTTCTGATTCACATTTTCCTCATATTGTTGATACTGATGATGATGTTGATGTACAGAATGATGCTCAAGGTGAACATGTCAGATTTGATGTTTCTAATGCACCTTTTGTTTCTGATGATCTGGTTCTAGGGGTTATTAATGAACCCGTAGTACCACTCTAGAGGTCATCTTGGCATCGCACCATTTCTACTCAATATTCGCCTGATGAGTATGTGGTCCTCGCTGAAGGGGGAGAACAATAATCTTTTGATGAGGAAGTAGAAAGTGAAGAGAAGGAAAAAAGGGTTGCGGCAATGGATGAAAAGATGACATCATTGCACGACAACCAAAATTTTGAGCTGATGAAGTTACCGACAGGGAAAAGAGCATTGCAAAATTGGTGGATTTATCAGATTAAGAATGAAGAATCCAGTTCTGTTCCTCAGTACAAGGCAAGGTTAGTTTTCAAGGGCTTCCGTCAAAATAAATGTATTGATTTTGATGATATTTTCTCATATTTTATCAAAATTCATTCCATTAAAGTTTTCATTGTTTGGATGCTAGTTGGGATCTGCATATTGAGTAGATGGATGTGAAGACAACTTTTCTCCATGGAGATTTATAGGAGGATATTTATATGGAGTAGCCATAAGTTTTTATTGAAACAGGTAAAGAAAATCATTTCTGCAGGTTGATGAAGAGTTTGTATGGTTTGAAGCAAGCTCTGAGGCAGTGGTATAAGAAGTTTAAATCCTTCATTTCTCATTAGGGTTTCAGGTATACATCTTCTGATCATTGTGTTTTTGTCCAGAGATTTATTGTTGATGATTTTATTATAATATTTCTATATGTTGATGATATGCTCATTATTGGTCATGATACTTCTAGGATTTACAGATTGAAGAAGGATCTTTGTCAGTCTTTTGTAATTATAGTCTTGGGGCCACCACAACAGATTTTTGGTATGTCGATCTCCCAAGATAGGAAGACCAAGAATGTTTGTTTATCTCAGGAGAGATACATTGGGAAGGTTCTTTAGATATTTTACATGGATATAGAGAAAGTGGTTATTACTCCTCTAGCTTTACATTTTATGCTCATCACTAGTCAGTCACCCTCTACTGATGAAGAGAGAGAGGAGATGCAACACATACCTTATTCAAATGCCATTGGCTATTTCATGTATGCTATGGTATGTATTAGACATGATATAGCTCCTAAAGTTGGTGTGGTCAATCATTTTCTATCAAATCAGGGTAGAGAGCATTGGAGAGAAGTGAAGTACATTTTTCATTATCTTTGTGGAACTTCTAATATGAAATTTTGTTTTGGAAAAGGGGAACCTATGCTTTTTGGATTTACAAATTCAGATATGGAAGGAGATATCAATTCAAGGAAGTCTACTTCAGGCTACTTGATCACTGTTGTAGGGGGAGCTGTATTATGGTAGTGTAGATTTTAGAGATGTGTTGCTTTATCTACCCCATAGTGAGAGTTTGTTATAGCTATTGAGGCATGAAAATAATTTTTGTGGATAAAATCAATTTATTCGATATCTCAGTTTTTATTAGGACATGTATGTTTTATTTTTTGATAGTCAGAGTGCTATTTTTTTCGGAAAGAATTCCACTTTTCAAGGTTGGTCGAAGCATATTGATGTTCGATATCACTGGATTGATAACATCCTTGATTTGAGACAGTTAGAGATTGAGAAGATCCATAATGATGACAACAGGTCAGGCATATTGACCAAGATTTTACCCAGAGGAAAATTAGAGACTTTCCGACTGATTGCAGGGTTGACGGTGAACCCCACTTGAGTCGAAGTAGGAGTTTTTTGGGCGCATTCCTAGTTTGAGCACTGCGTAACGCCTCCCCAATTTGTGCCCACCCGGTTTCTCTTTTAATGAGGTGTTTTAATGCAGGCCAAGACCGCATGAATTAATTAACACAGTGACATGCTTTTCACGCGGCGACATTATTTGATGCTGATTCTTTTCCACATATAAGGAGGTAGAGGCAAGGCATTTCATCATCACCAGCACAAACAACACCAAAAGAAAATCCCATTTGGTGATCTCCTTTCTTCGACGATCAACTTTCTTGCTGTCCACTTTTTATCCACACTTTTATTCTTGAGTATTACTTTTGAGATCCCTTCCATTTTTTGGGAGTCTCTACCATGTACCTCTTGATTTTAGTGGATTTCTCTTTCAGGACCAGGTCCCATGGTTTTTCCCTTTTTTTATGTTTTCCACATAAAAATTTCCGATGTCATCTTTCTTTTCTGCACATTTAATTTCAAGTCATTGTGCATCCATTTTATTTGGGGGAATGATTTTATTTTTTCTATGTGTTCACTTTTTCTATTGATTGCGTGTTCGTCACTTTACCATCTTTCCCAACACCTCCTTCCTTTACCTTCACAAAAGCAGAAGTAGTGGGTGCGTGTGGGTTGTTCCTCAAGATTTTATTCCTCATTAGGTTGAAGAAATCATTTCACCTCTGGGCATGGGTTGAGGATGGACTCCTCTCAGTGCTAGGTCCTGCACTCAGGCCTAGTGGACTAGTCTTGTGCTCGACAGGCTTCGACTCACTAGGGATTCTCATTGGGCCTGATGCAGCATCCACGAGAGTAGTGTCAATCTGGTTGGTAGTGGTATGGATCGGGCTCGGGGTGCCTTTAGGAGCTTTGGAGGTTCCATTCTACCATCCAGGATTGAGAACGTGAAATTTTACAGCATGGGATGGGGTATAAGTTTATGTCCTAACACCCGGAAGCTTGCCCGCTTTTAGCGATTGCAACTATTTCAGTAGCTCTAGAAACTATTTTAGAGTCCAAGACTTTGGATGTCAAAGGCACCATTGGCACAAGTTGTCTTGATTTCTTTATAGCTAATTACTCTAATGCCTCTGGTGTAGATTCAAATCCTTTTAAGAAAATATATAACTCAACCACATGTAGTCAGAATACATGAAAATCAATTCTCTTAAAACATAATTCCACTAACATGTAAGTGCATGAATCACGACTATGATTTCAAGGTCTTGGGTCAGATAATTATTGTCATGTGTCATATTCTTCTAAGACCTATCAGATATCATGTGATCACACTACATAAGAAAACTACCCAAACCCAAGAATGAAACATCCAAAAAGAATACATAGCCCTACACGACCTCTAGAAGATCCAATACTGGTGTACAATTCAAAAGAAACTTCAGCTCAATAATATTAATTCTTAAATTTTTCATTCCAAATGAGTTTCACTCCATTCCAAGTGCGAGTGGTAATAAGAGATTTAAACTTCAAGAAATCCTTTACAAATAAGAGATAATACCCCACTAATCCTAAGAATCTCTAAATAATCAAAAAAATTATTTATTTTCTACCATTTAATTATATCTTTAAACTACTTAGGATGAACTGTGATTCCATGTTTCGAGACCATGTGTCCCAATAACTTCCCAACATAAATCCAGAAATCACATTTTGTTATATTGGAATAGTGTCTATGGTTTGTCAATATGTTTATAAGACCTCTCAGTTGAATCAAATGATCCTTCTAAGAATTATATTAATCACAGATTTCATCAAAAATTACCACCATGAGTGTATCAAGATATTCATGAATGACCATGTTCCGGAAATCCATAAATACTATAGGAGTACTGGTTAGACCAAATGGATTGAAAAGATAATCATAATGACCATACCAAATCAAGGATGTGGTTTTCTGAATGCCAGAATCATTTATTCTCTATTAGTGATAATGAGATCAAAGATTAATATTTGAGAACCACTTCTCCCTATTCAACTCATCAAATAGATCATCAATATGTGCAAATGAATACTTTTTCTTTACCATAACTCGACAGATTTTCCGATTCTTAATGCATTGGTGAAGTGTCCCATAAATATGTTTCGTCAAATAGAAGAGGAACCACCCAAGGTAAAACACTCTGGTTAATAAACCATTTATCTAATATATCATCCTAAAGAGTATTTAACTATTTCATTTCATATAGTGACATTCGGTAGTAAGGAATCTACATAGTTTGGGTACCAGGTAGTAAATCAATAGAAAACTCCACCTTTTTTTACCAGTGGTAGCCCTTATAAGTGAGAAGAAAAATTTCAAGAGGATTGATGAAAACTAGAGTGAGATCATTACTCAAGTATTCTTGCACCAAGTTAAAAGAAGAAACTGATATTGTATGTCCCACCTTTGGATAATAAGGCCAGACTCTACTTGACCTCATGTCACTTTCTCCCTGAAAGACGCGACACACCCCTTCAGACATAGTAATGGAGACCCGACAAAGATAAAAACCAACTTATAATTTATTAGCAATGATCCAATTCATCCAAAAAAAATTAAACCATGTGGTTTGATGTCAAGAAAAAAAATTATCGGTAATCTTAGTCTATGATAAAGAGAAAATATAAGCAAGACAATAGAGACACTACACTCTCCATTCCGAGGGGTGTAGTAATATAAATAAGATAAGAAAAAATATCTGTAGGAAGATAAAATAGGATTAAAATATAATATGATATAAATGATGTACATTCACTAGTATCCAATAAAGAAATCACAAGAGATGAATCTATAGTGATGGTACATCTTACAGTCTTCGAACCCATATCAGCTTTCTTTGTAGACTCTTATACTGCGTAAAGAATATTTGTTCTGGATGCCTTTCCATAGAAACCCTTATATCTTGAAGTATATTTTTTTCCATAGTAATTTTTGGTTTTGATGAGACTGTTCTACTACATGGATTAAAGAATATATGACAGAACTTCTTTAAGTGTCCTTAATTTTTTTAGGAACTAGATATCATTAGTGCCTCAGGGAAAACCTATTTTGAATGTCTAGGATTTCCACACAAGAATCAAGTCAAAGGGCCTCTTCCAAGAAATACATAAGTTTTAGAAGAACCCTATTGTTGATATCCACCATATAACTCACCATTCACTCTTTCTTATTTATGGTAACTTACAAAACTAATATATGTAGAAAATGGAACTCCACTCATCTCTGGCTTATTACCATATCAAGTTCTACCATTGATGCCCTATCCAATAACTTAGCATATGAATAGATATTCATTGATAAAAAATGAGAAATAATATCATGTTAGAGTCCCATATCATACCATTTAGCCTTCATCTTCTCATTTTATACAATATCAGTTGAAGAATTCACAAGCTCAGTGAATCATCTTGCATACTCTGTCATAGTCCTATTTGCCTACATGAGCTTGAAAAACTCCATATCCTTAGAATGTACCATAGAATCAAGATATATATTTTCAATTAAAATAGATTTAATGTATTTCCACTCTAATCCCACATGCTTCTTCAGCATCAACATCATGTCCCACAACCTCTTAATAGGTCCCTCTAGCATGAAGGTGACACTTATAACCTTAATAAAACCAAGAGTCTCCAAGGACTCGAACAAAAGATATAACCTCCAAAAAAATCCTTAATATATTGAGGATTATTTGAAAATTAAAAAACCGGGAGATTATAGTAAAGAAACTTTTGCGAATGATTTTGGGACACATCTCTATGAGGTTCCATAGTTGGGTCCTGAACGGTAATGGGTGCATGTGCTTATCAAAGAGCTTGGAAGACACATACAATAATCTCCCAGAGATTATAGTCTATGAGTGTATTTTTTTAATACACAATAATCTTCTTCCTAGATCCTTTTCACACACATTCAAGGAGGCATGATGCTACACAATATCAAAAATCAACATTGAATACATTAGAAATTAACCAAGATCAAAAACCCAAACAAAAACAAAAGGGAACATAATCCCATAAGATAAGATATCAAGATTTTGATTTCAACTATCCAAATAAAAATAATGTAAATGAATAGAATTAATTATCAACATGTGATTCCTAAATAAACCATGGTATCTTAAGTCTCATTTGATGAGAGATGGAAAAAAAATTCACAAAACTACAAAAAAATTCCTATAATGATCTCTCAACTACAAGATTTAATCAATGAAAAATGGGAAACAATAACACTAAACCTCCTTATGATACCACTTTATCATAAAACATCCAATAAAACTAGGTAACCTAATAACTTGGCTGATCTTTACATAGCTATAAGGGTGTTCTTGATACCCACGGGATGGTGATGTGCACCTAGAATCATGAAAAATAAAAGTGAGAAATAATTTAACACAAAATAGAAAAAGATAAAGATACATATCAGTATTCACACAAACATTGAAAGGATATAATACTAGAAACCAGACAGGTATATCAAGAACCAAATAGTATATCATCAAGGTACCAAAAATAAAATATGATAAACCCAATTTCCCAATGGACAGTTACTCTATGACTAAAATATTCAAGAACATCCACCTCCACCAAGAGGTGACTTCTATTTTATCATAACTGGAATAAGGAAAATTGAAAATTCGTGAATGAAAAGTTATGATGTCAGCTAAAAATCCTAGCAGTGCCTTACTAAGTGTTCCATAAAAACATCATAATAAATAAACCAAATCATGATCTCTATATAAAACAAACTGATATGGTAGTACAATTTCATATTTACAACAAAATATTATTTTCATTTAAAATGATGGAAAACATTTAAAATAATGCATAAAGTAAACATTTTATATAAAATAGTTTATATAGATCATTAAGCATGAGTAATGAAATTTAATAATAAATGGAATATATTTATATATGTAATCAAAATAGGAAACATGGGCATCTGCCCTATTGTATGATATTTTATGGTTATAGGATCCTCACACTATTATATCAATGATCATGGATTGTGTGTACGAGTATACCTTAGTCTTAGGATGAATAGGATTTATACACATTTGATCTGAAATATGATTTTCCTCACTAGATATTTTTAGAGTTGTCACCACCAATTCATTACTATGGAATTACCATCCATGCTTTATTTTCCAAATATCCCACTAACTATCCAAGTTCATATGTTCTCAATCAGTAAATAAATAAATAATGGTAAAATCATGTCAAATCAGTTTAAAATACAATTTACCCATTTCGAGTTTCAATATTCCTATTTTATTCCAAAACCAAAACATGGGGTTTTCATAATTTCTGACTTTTCAAACCGAAACCAATCATACATTATTATGAAATAAGTTTAATATAGTTTTATCCAAAATCAATACACAAATTTAAATGAATTTAAAAGCACACCCCAAATTCCAATTCAGTTGAAATTATATTTTTTTTGAAAATCCATAAAAATTCAATTTCCAATACCAATTCAAGTAAAATTAGGCTCTATAATTCAATTGAATGTAATTTTAATCAAATCAAGAAAATCATATTTTAATAAATTGTCCAATATTAAATTGACCTACCTACCTTTAATCTCAGATCACAAATCAACAACACCTGCAACATGATTTTCCAATGAAGAAAAAAGGAAACAAAAGATATATGAACATAACCTTGAATCAAGATTCGACCACATAGAGTTTAGATCCATTAGTATAAATATATTCTATCAAACTCCAAGGAGAAAATAACGAGATAATGGAAGAGATATGAAGACCTATTTCCTGAGGAGAAGTACTACAATAAACATGATGATCAATCATTGAAAAAATGACCCAGAGGGATTTGAGAGATCAAAATTTCCCTAGGGATGGATCTAGGTTGAGAGTTATAAGATTAAGGTAAAAAAATGAAATTATCAAAGATGTATGGTTTAAAATGTTCGATCAAGGAAGTACACAACATATTTTCCTTTTACATTGTGTAATTCTTTGAAGTGAAATGATGTCGAAAAACTCATCAACTTTTAATTACAAACCTGATTTAACCATTTCATGTCATGAAAAATATTAATTACACCTTCTTGGTGGAAATTACACCACATGTACACATATTACAAGATGTGTAAAATGTCAACAGATAGTGCTTCACCAAGTTCCCTAAACAAATTCCCCAAATGAAAGGAAAGGAAGCCAAAAAAATGGAATATACATACCATAGAAGGAAAATATGATGTTAAAAAAGATGATTATGAATAGATTATATAAATGTGGGAAATAGAGACCAAGATATATACATAAAAACATTCATTATAATTTTCTTAAAGAAAGTCAAATTGACTAGTATGTTAAATGTTAAAATGATTCATTTTTTATCTTTTCAAAATAAATTAAAAATTATTTGAATATTTCATTTAAATATATTTTATTTATTAATAATAACATACTTATAAATTATTTAACAACATTTATCTTGGAGGAAATTGTTTAAAGGAATAAATTACAAAACATTTTAAATAAAAATATCTTACCCTGAGTCTCAAATTTCTTCATTCGTATGTCCACCCCCATTTGTAATAAAATTATGTTAGTTTAATACTCAGTTAAGAACCATTACCATGTTCATTCAATTATCATTATTACCTTTATTTCACTTTTTACTATTTTTTATTCAGTTTTAAAATTGTTACATTCATGTTAGATGTTTTGAAGTTGATCGGTTTATAAACTCAAAAAACGCAAGTGCATTGATCGTGGTAAAAGTGGTTATGGCTAAATTACATCTAGAATAATAAAATATAATAATTATCATATTTATACTTTTTAAAATATTTTAAATCCATCCTTTTAATGTGGTTATGAAAAATAAACAACATCATTAAATATTGTTGGCACTCTGTACGTACGCATGAATGACATTTTCATTTTCTAAATGGGTGGAAATAAAAAAAATTAAATAATATTTTACATATAAAGAATCATAAATATATTATATATTTCATATTTATTCATTATTTCTGTCCTTATTACCATCCTTATGCGGTGGAGATGAAAAATGATTCACATTGCTTCCTGGAGGTGGTATTCCATATATATTGACACAGAATACTATCAATTTCTAACAAATTAAATGGGTAATATTATCAAAAATATATTACCATTATAGAATCATAATTATTTCATAAATATTGTATATACTCATTATTATCATCATTTTATCCAATAATATATTCCATTGATGAAAAAAATACACCCATCACTTCATAGAGATCATAGTCTACAGAGACACACAAGCAATGTTTTAATTTCATATATGATTAAAAAAGAGATGAATAAGGGTTTTACAATAATAATAATTAAATTTATGTATATAAAATATAATGATACTATTATTTTCTCATTGTTAAATAATATTTAAATTAGGTATAATTACATATAAACTTCTAATAGGTCGGTTAAGACTTATTCATTATCCCTAGATATTTCCCATTTCCATAAACATAAGACTTCTAGGATCATTATTTTGAGAATAAAAGGAGCTTTAGGATGTTGGTAGGGACGTTCTTTTAGAGATTTCGGAAGGTCTTGTGTTTACTAAACTTCTCAAAATGTGCGAGGAAGGGAAGAGAAATAGTTCCCTTTTAAAAATCAAGGGAGTTGCACACTTAAAATTATTCAATGTTTTTTTAAAAAGGTTATTCAATATCTTAGTCATGTAGAATTAAAAAAATTACAATAAAAGGATATAATATTTGAAATAAAAACATCCATTTATAATTTATATATGATTTTTCAGCCTAATCACATAGTTTTTTATTTTAATAAAATAAATTTACCCTTTTAATATAGTAACACATTTTTACCATGATAAATATACATAATGACCAAAAATTGAAACAAAATACATTATTAAATTAGATACAATGGATTAAAATTTTATAATTAATTTTTATAGATTTAATTTTTAGATGTTTTTAATTTAAATTTTATATAAGTGTACAAAATGCAATGGAAAACTGTTTTTAGAAAATATTGTTTTTAAGTATAAAAATGAACTTATAACTAAATTAAATATATTGTTGATTTTAATGAAATTATATAGATTATTCTTTATAAAATTGATCTTATTTTACATTAAAAAATTACCTAAGTATAATTATTTTCTTAAATTAAACTATTTAATGAAATGAAATTATAGTTTTGAAAAAATAGTAATTTTTAATTTACTAAAAAATAAATCATCTTGTGTTAATACCAATAATTAACCATAATATATATTAGAAATATTTATTACAAAAATGGATTCATTTTTACCAAATTCAATTTCCAAATCAATAAATTTATCTTTTAAATAAAACTAGTTAATTCATAGAAAAGCAATTTAGTTAAATTAAACTATTCCTTTTACGAGTAAAAACATTAATAAATGTATTTAAAAAACTATGATAAATATAAATCCATAAAATAAATACTTGTAAATCATAATATTTTTTTTATTTTTACCTAGGTTATCAAATTCTCTCCCAAAATGAAATTGTGTCTTCAGAAATATATTCATTACTTAAATAATTGAAGGTTTTTTCTCTCATACCATTTTCATATTCCCATGTAGCTTCCCCAATCCTGTGATTATTCTATAAAACCATTACCTGGTGAAGTACATTACTTTTTAGAACCATCTATCTATGATCCAAAATCAAACTTGATAGTTTTTCATTGGATAGTTTCTACTCTAATATCACCACTTCACGGATCAAAACATGAGATACAATAGATACATGATTTCATAGAAAAGAATCATGAAACAGATCATGTACTTGAGATAAAAATAATGGTATAGTTACTCATAATACAACTGATCCCAATTTTTCAAAAATTTTGTATCAATTGATACACCATTGTATTTATTTTCCTTTCATTCCAAAACTCATAACACATTTCCAAGGTGACAATTTATGAAATACTTGATCACAAAGCACAAATGATATATTTTCCTTATATTATCTACATATATCTTATTCTTGCTCTATGTTTTCCTAATGCACTATTGAATCATCATTACTATTTCTTACATTTATCCTACCAGTTCTAGTCCTAAAAACAACCTTTCACAAACTACTTCCCAACATGAAGATGTTCAACATTGCTTTCCATATAATGACCCATGAGGTTTAATATTTATACTAAAATGAAAACTATTAATACGTTAAAATTCAACTAATGAATTATTTTTTCCCATTATCATTTATAATCCAAATTAAAATATTAAATAAAATCCTATGTTTTTTGAATGATTCACACTGATTGTGAATTAGACTTTTGATGAATGGTTCCACTGGAATTCAATTTAGCACATAAGGAATTTTTAATTACTCTATTTAAATTTGTTGTAAATTTGAGATCATGATAAAATACAATATAGATATGGACTCCATGAAATCTAACCATCTCTTTAAAATATATCCAAGAAAGATGATCTAGAGATATTATATCTTGAAAAGGAAGAAAATTTGTAGATTTAATTGATAAAAAAATAACCCTAATCAGATTATTACATTGAGATTCCTTTTGAAACCCTAATTAAAAATTTATGTATATATTCTATCATTTAAATTTAGGGATTAAAAAAGGATGAATCATCCACTTCATTATTTTTCACTCAACATTAACTAATTGATAAGTAAGACAATGTGTGGTAAATTTAGAAATATATTTCTTCGTACCATCAAATTAATAATATTTCTTATGGTCTTTCTATAAATAAACACTTCTAGGATGAAGAAAAATATAGAGTTTTGATCTGAAATAAAAAATTCCATCTTCAACTATGAATCAATAAGAACACATAGTCTCCTTCCAAACCTGAAAACATCATCCTAATCGACATTAATCCCCTGAAGCATACCCTTTTGACTGATTTTACTATTTCTTACAAACCATGATAATCCATATGAGCCTTCATAATTATTTATACCAAGGATGATTGTACTGAAATTTTTAATAAAATAGAGGGTGTTCTAGTATAAAAAATTTATATGCTAATATTTAGTCAATCATTATTAATTGTATCATGGTCCAAATGTATCATGTTTAGTGATGCATTATATTTTTTACTTAAGTAATCATCTACCTTGTTTTCTTTATATAGATGATTGTTTATCGTGCAATCATGACCCTTTATTGGTTACAATAGTCTTATTTTGTCATGATAAATTTATTTTGAGTAAATATAAGCCTTAATAATTTGTATTCAGTATACATTTCAAATTTTACCCTATAGAATGGATTCTTCTAAATTACTAATGAAGAAACCTCTATTCAAATCCCAAGATCCTGAATATTATAATTCTAACAATAATATTTTAATTGATGTGAATCATATTCAATTACCCAGTAATTTTGGATTAAGACACAACTATGTTATTTCAAATAAGAATAAATGTAAAAAAAAATCACAATTTCATAGTAGAATTGATTAAACTATATCATTAAAAAGTCTTCCTTTCAAATCGTAAAATCATTAATCACATTCTGTTTTCTTGATGAATTGAACACCTTTTCTACATAAAAAAGTAAGTGGAAAAAATAAACAAGAGAAATTCTCAAGAAACCTTCATTTTCATCCCACTAACCCAAGAAAACTTAAAATCATACAACCATTTGAGGGTCATGAATATTATTCAAAAACATTACTTTTAGTAGGATCTATCTTTTTTAAATCATTAGAAACAATATTCCAATTAAAGAATATGTATTACAGGAAAAATTTATATTTACATAATCTTCCATTTTACATATTTTATTTTATGATTTTATGAACAATCCTTATATATTTCTCATGTTCTTTAAAAACAATTTATTAAACCAAAATATCATAATTGAAAATAATAAAAAATTTCTCTGAATATTCAAAAAATAATCTATCCATAAGATCCATAAATTCAGACAGTTCATTTTTTCACCCAAATTCAACAACCACAGACTCAATAAGACTATACCTAGTATGAAACATCATACTCATAGTTTTTCCTCATTTATTTTCACCTCGTGATACCTAAACCTAAGACCAGTCTTTAAAAAATACTATACACAAAGAAACATATCAAATAAATCATTGATATGGGGTTTCCAATACATGTTCTTAATAGTTATGTTTTTGAGTTCATTTTAATTAATTAAAAGTATCATGGTTCCATCCATATTTAAAAAAAATAAAACATGGTAACCCTAATGAAAAGGATATGGGAGATGAAATCCTTATTAAGAAACTATTGTTACTTAATTTTACATTATGAAAATAAAAATGAATTAATTCAATAAGGGGTTTTGAAATTGTATTAGTGTAATGCATTAATTCAATAGTGATTTAAACCTCCATGTCGGGAATAACACCAAAAAAATAATCAGAAAATAAATCCATATATCTATAATCTACTATAACATCACTAATTTTAATAGTTTAATTTTCCCAAAAACACATACAAGGTAACATTCACTTCCATGTTTTATAAGTTTCTCAACATCTTGATATGTTTTTAAATGCATGGAATCATTTATATATAAAAATTTAATTTTTCTATAAAAATAGAATATGCCTTAATTATCTTGGATATCTAAATTGGAATGAAAAACTTCAATCCAATCCATAACAAAAATAACAACAAGCTCTAAAATGGGAAATATAACATGCTTATTTGGAAAAGCTATTTCATAGTTGAAAACAAGATGATTTCTATTATTTTTTTAACCTATATAATACCTCGAGAGTTTTTACCATAAGTTCTGAAATTATTTTAGGAAATTTTATTTTCATTTTACTTGAAAATTTTTTAGATATAAAATAATTCTTGTATAGAGAATTAAATAAGTCAGTAGAATAATTTGATAAAATGAGTAATGTGCCTGAAAATAATTCATTTGAGGGTCCACCGTCTTCTTTAGTAACATCAAAATAATTTCACACACTCTTCTTCTTTCAATTTTTATGATTCCATCATTGAGGAACTAAAATTAATCATTCATTAGAGTAATAATCCAACTCGTTGCAAAATAAAATTTCACTGTTTATTGCGAATCAATTTTCACATTATTGGTCTGGAAGAAATATTTTTATTTCAGTCACAAGAAAAATATCCAATATTACCACATTGATAATTCTTTTTGAACCTTCTAGATATTGATTAAAATATTATTTTAAAACATTTAGAACATTTGGGGGGGCTTACATCAAGATTTATTATTTGATAATTTCTATATTCAATTCAACTTATACTAATTCTTAATTTTTTCATCACAGAGTAAATATGATTCATTATAATCTGTCTCAACTTTATAAACATAATGAATAAATTCTTTATAACTATTAAATTAAAAAAATTCTAATTCTATTTGTAAATATGGTTTTAGGCCGATGTAAAATCTATCAATCATTCTATCATGGTCCAAAATAAAATTCACGGAATAACTGACTAGCCTGTAAAATTTTCCTTATAAGTTTCCTTTATGTCTCTTTTTTCTTTTACATTAACCCCAATACATGTATTTAAATTATATGTTATTGAAAAATAGGTAAATAATTCTCATGAAAATTTTCGTTAATGTTCAACAACTCTATGAAATCAATATAATAGTTTTTCCATAGTATTTTAGATTACTATCAATCATCATCTCCTTAAGAAATATATGTAGAAAGTGTTTCACTTTTCTTTTTTATACATACAATAAATATCAAAAATATGTTCATGGGAATTGATCCATACATCATCTTTCGCCAGTTTTAATGATTGATTGAAATCTAGAGGGGTTTATTTAATGGAATATTCTACTATAAAAAAGTTTCAATATAAAGAATACAATCACATTATTTTATGGTTTCCACTATTCAAAATCTGCATCAACTTACTTAACACTACTAAAAAAATCTATTTTATTCATTCTAGTTTTATAATTCAAATTCATATCATCCCAATAATGTCTTTAAACCTAAGTAGCCCAGTTTGCTTTAAGGAAAACCATTTCGAAGAGTCATGTATTATATGAAGAAAAAGAAAAAATTTTAAAATCTATCTCACTATAATATAACCACGAATAAATTCCCCCTTAAATTGTATATTAAAATTCTCCTAACCACTAAATTTTCCTAAAACAATACTCTGAAACCAACTATAACAACCATTAAACTGAAAAACCCAAAAATACATTATTTATAATAAGGATTTCCCATCTAAAATTTTTAGGGTCTTTTCAGTTTTTATTTTTAATTATTAGGTAAATCAGTACATAAAAAAGTGGACACCTTCACCCTGTATAAATGTTTTCAAATAAAACTGAGCCTTATATTTACACCCATACTTTATTCAAGACATTGTTTCTTCATATAACATGGGTCACGAATATGGGAATATTGACCTTGAAAACATTATTACTCCTCTATTGATCCTATTAAAATCATTTGAAAATTTTAGATGACAAAAAAATTCTTAGTAAGGGATGTAAAATTAAAAATAAATCACATTAATCTAGTAAAAAAATAAAAACCCATGAAGAAATTTTCCATTTTTAAAAAAACAATTTAGTGCATAAATAAAATATTTCCACATGTGAAATAAAAATATAATAAATGGAAATCATCGAAAACCATTTTCATGAATTGGATATAATATGAATACATCTTATGGCATGTGGAAATTCATGAAAAAATTCATTATAAATACAAAACATTCACCTTTAAACTTTCTATTCCTCCTAAAATCTAAATATTTATGTAAAACCCCTATTTGAAAGAATAATTTTTCCCCAATGGAGAATTATATTCATCACCCATGTTCACTCAATTTAATCCGATGTTTGAATAAAAAAATCAAAATGAATTCCATTATATTAACCAACTAGTATTCTCCATCATTTTTTCCTTGAAGATTAAATCATTACCTAATGTATTGGAGAGTTGTATCAAGATCACCCATCATTATGAGTTATACTAGCCTCACCCGTCATTATATATAATGCAATGGTACAATAATAAAAAAAATATTTTGAAGAATTAACTTTTTCATCCTAAAATAATTTTGAAAAAAACTTGAACACATAAGATAATAATAACACAATTTATGATAATCATAAAGATATATATTGTTTTTATTGAAAACTATTTAAAATTTAAAAATCATAAAAGAGAGAAAAAATCATATTATTTGGAAAACAATATTTACATATTGATGAATCTTGATAATTAATTATAATTATATTTAAAAGAAATTATGGTAAATCTATATATATAAAATATTTTTTTTTCTTTTGTAAAAAAGGCCAAATGACCTATAAGATAAATGTAAAAAAGAATCCATTTAATCATTTCAAATGATATTAAAAAGTAATTGAAAATTTACATTAAAAATATTTGACATAAAAATAATAACATACATGGAATATTTTTTGGACTATGGTTATGAAATAAAAAGAGTAAAAGGTAGTACTATAAAATATGGTTTTAATGAAAAACCCCTTACCTCGATTCTCGACATGATTTATTTATATCTCTACACCCTGTGTAAAAAAATATATTATTTTTATAATTGATTAAGAACATTTTTCATTTTAATTATTTTATTATTATAAATTTTATTCTATTTTTACCATGTTTTATTTAGTTACTAATATAGGTAGGTTTACATTGGATGTTTTGAGGATGTAAAATTTATAGTATCAGAACAACATCTGTGTATTGGATATGATCAAATGGTTTACATGCATATTTAATATATAATCTAAAAAATGTTTTTATTATGATATTTATACATTAGATAAAATTTTAAAACCAACCCTTTAATGTGGTTTCGAAAAATGTACAACATCTTTTAACGGAGATAGTAGTCCATATGTACACAAGAATGCCAATTTCATTTTTATTATATTTGGTGGAAATTAATCTAGTTGATATATTTTATTATAGAATCATTTATATGTTTTATATGACTTATTTATTCATTAGTTATATCCTCATTACCTTCCTTGTATGGTGAAAATTTCAAATTTATCACATTAATTTGTGGAGGTCATATTCAACAAGTATGCATGAGAGACATTATCAATATACAAAAAACAGAAAGGGTAAGAAGGTATGTAATATCATATCTTTTTAAAATCATAATTATGACATAAAAATTAGTTATATTCATTTTTTCCATCATTTTATCACTACATGTAATCTTTGATAAAAATGAAACACGTCACTTTATGGAGGGGGTAGCCCACACATACGAATGAGTTGTGTTTTTTATTTCCCTTAGAATGTAAAGTGATCTGTAAAAGGGTCCTACCATAATCATAATATCATTTATTTATATAGATCATACGTATTTTTTTATTTCATCATGGTTTAATAATATTTTAAGGATATATAATAATAAATAAACTAGAAATGTGTCGATTAGGACTTCTAATTTATCTAATGATATGTCTAGTGTTTTAAACACATAATCCTTTTAGGACTGGTCTATTTTGAATACTAGGACATCTGGGACATGTTGAGGTATGGTGGATAGAGATTTGGGTATGGATTTTCAAAACTAGATAGTTAAAAATGTTTTAGGAATAGAGGAGAAGAGGTTTCCTTTTATATGTGTGTGGACTGTCATTATTGTAATTATTAAGTGATTTAAAGTAATATTAATTAATTATCATATTCAAGTGGAACTTGCACATATCATATTTTATGATAAGGTTTTTAGGATTGAAATACCATTATAATAAAAGAATATATATAATATTTTTTGGGTAACACCCCAAGATGTTATGTCCTGAAATTTTTTAAAATATTTTTTTTCAAATGTATTTAATTTCTTTGATGTCTTGTGTAACATGAAATGTATTTTTTAATAAAGCACGATTTTTTACTAATATTGTTACGTTAAAAAGTCCATTAAAACCTAAATGTTAAAATTAGTGTAGTCAATAGTAATAATAAAAGTTTTATAATTAACTATAATGGGTTTATATTTATAAAATATATTTAAAAATATGAATATAATTTTTGTGTTAGTCATTATATTATTTGAAAATACTTTTTTCTAAAAAAATGATTTTATTTATTTTTTTGAACAATTAATAAAAAATATTTTCGAAAAATTAAGAAAAATTATTTGATAAAATAAAATTATTTTTTAAAATCACATTTTCAAAATTATATTAAGGTGAATTTCATGTATATTTATGAAGAGATTAATTTTTTTACGAATAATGAAAACACTATTTTTTTGAAAAACTAAATTTAATTTAAATAATTTATTTGGAAATATTTTGTTTGAAAATAGTTTTAAAATTAAAATTACTTCAATTTTATTATTAATAATAAGATTTATATTATTAAAACCAATTTCATATTGAATTGTTATAATAAAACATTCTTTACTTACGATAATTTTCTATATAGAAACCCTCTCTTTCATCACATTTTTGAGTTTAATTTTAAATTAAAATATTCTAATAAAATGATTTTAATTTGAGAAAATGTATTCTAAATTTGGAATCTGAATTATTAATATTATCTAATTAGTTCATCCTAATTTTTGACTATAATTAATTATGGAAATAATAAATATTAATTATTACAGTTAAGGTAAAAATTTGATTCTCATGGTTTAATCTATAAGGATAAGCGCATGTTTTCAAATTAAAATTGTCGAAAAATAATTATATAATTTTTTTAGATCTTATTGATAGAAAATTATACACTAATTTTAATCAGAGTCATTTTTATTGTGATTGAATTTATCATTTTGGATTAATTTGGGAAATTTCCAAGTTGTTTCCAAGAAGGCCCACATTCCCCATATATAAAATAAAATAATATCCCTTCAATAATTCACACCTATAAAGACATATATCTTGAAAAAAAATGTAAAATTAAATCCCTAATACCTTTATAAATATTCTTATTGTTTTGGACCTCCCATATGACGAACGTAGGGGTCCTTAAGAAGTGATTCAAAGGAGGTTCTTTTATCCAAACGTAATAATCATCTCTAAGGTTATTTTTTTCATACTTATTATCCAACCTTCACTTTTTCTCAAAGAACTACCAATATAATTACACCAATATATAACATATAAAAATATGTTATTATGTTAATGGAATCACTTATATCCATCTCAATTTCCATTAAATGGAACGAAAAACTGGTGATCATGTGTATGAAAAATTACTTCCTCATGAACCAATGTTATTAATTTTCCCATAACCAACTCTCATAGATGGAAATAATTATTGATTTAATATTTATATATTTTATTTATGATATTATTATACTTTATAAGTTATGATATCACATATACCTTCTTACATTATATTCCATGGGGGTATGATAATATCGCTTGCAAGTACAGCGGACTACCCCCTCATGAAGTGATGTGATTGGTTTTTCACTTATGATTTACATAGATGTCAATAAGCTTAAATTTAATAAATAAATGGGATATATATTTATTAATAATAATAGAGGATATATAATGGCGATATATTATTTACCTTAATTTATTTTAATCCCAAGAGAAAATGGAAAAAAAATTCTATACGTACGTACGACCTACCATCTCCATGAATATTGAAACTCATTTTCTATATCATAATTTAATTGATTAATATAACTAAATTTATAGTGAAAATATATAAATATATAAATAAATATATACATATACTATATTTTAAATTTGGTAGATGAAAGAACCATGATAAAATTAAATGTAAAAAAATACAAAATCAAAATGTACATGTAAATGACATTAGTTATTACCCGAAATGAAATTTTAACAAGTAATTATAAAAAAAGGTTATAAAAGGTCACAAGTAAAACATATATAATTATATTTATGATTATGGATTTATGATATATTTTTAATAAACCTACATTTATTATACATGAGGTTCAAAGATATAGGATGCAAGTCGAGACTTAAGGTATGTGAATTTTGTCTGAGTTTGACTTCTTTGGGAAAAAGTTATACTATACACCTACCCTCTCATATGATGCCTCTATACAACCCCTTTGAAAATTTATATCCTTTATATTCTTATATTAATTATATTAAATGTTTAATTTGTTATTATTCTTTCACGGTACTTATGATAAAAAGTTACCAATGTAATAAAGATTTTATGTTACAATTTCATAATTGGTTAATATTATCTATTATTAGGCTTCAAATCATAAAATATTATGATCTATCTCTTAGTAAAATCATTTATCTTATTCAACTCAGCTTACTAAAGAACTAATCAAGTAATATTAAAATTTTTCATCACTTTGGTTCATAAATTTTTTTGAGAATGTTTTTAGGGAATATATACATTATTTATCTCTTTGGTCAAACCCCAATTTTTTCCAAATCCATGTTTTATAAAAACCTTTTAAAATTTTTAATGATTTTTTAAATTAAATTTTAAAAAGTTTTTTTTTACAATAATTAAAATAAATCTTCTTATAGTGTTTAAAAGATGAATTATTTCACTTTTTTTAAAAATGTGAAAAGAATCCTTGTTTTTAACATATATTTAATGAATAGAGTTTCCTGAAATCATGACCACTATTTTATTTGAATAATCCTTTATAATTTTCAATGATAAATTTAATGGAAAATTATTTCAAAATTATTTTTTTTATTTTCTAGTTTTTAAAAGATTAATTTCATTGAATGGTTAATTTCAATGAAAAGAAATTTGAAAATGTTTTGTGAAATTTAAATTTGAAAAGGTAATTTTCCAAATGAAAATGTTTTTTTCACAAAAAATTCTCTATTTTATTTTTCAAAATAATTTTCCATCTAAGATGAAATCATTCTATGAAAATTAATATTTTTTTGGGATATGATCTAATGATACCATCTTTGTTCATTACATTGATGTTTTATATTTATGGTGACTAGATGTTTTTCAAACCTATTTCATTTCTGATGGTTTGATATGATTAAATGTTTATGAAACCCATTTATTTTCATGGGTTCTGGTATGATGATTGTTTTTGAAACCCATATCTTTTCATTTTTTAAGATATAATGACTGTTTTTTGATCCTATAACACAAATATATATGATTTTCAATATATGATGGGGGGAACCAATATCTCCCTCCAATTAATTATGTAAATATTAAAAAATTATGAGATAAATAGTAACAAAATGGGGAGTAAACCAAGTTCTATATGGAAAACCATCCACTATGATAGACTTGGGAGAAAACCTTGAATACTACAATAGTTTGGGATTCAATGTATTCCATCATGATAGCCTTGGAAATGAGCCATGAAAACTGATGAAATTATTTTATATGCCTATGTGAATGAGACAACTCTATGTATTATGAAAATTTTAGGCAATAATGGATTATGTTCTTTGATTAATTTATTATTAATATATTATAAACATCCATGATTTATATCATGACCCATGGTTAGGTTCCATGTTATGTTGGGTATGATTTTTTAATGGTTATCCTCATGTTCTCATAACCTTATGCTCATGTTATATTGATATCTCTCTTGTTTACACCTATGGAGAATCTAAGCTCACCCTTTCTTATGTTTTCTTCCCAAGGTTATGAATAAAGGAATTATTTTTTTTATGCATTGGAATAGGGATTTTTATGAGGAACTAAGTGAAAGATGATATTGAACACTTATGAACCAGTTGTTTATGTATCCAAGATTCCAAATGAACTAGAACTAAATGATTGTACTGTGTATTTTTATATTATTTATGAAATATTTGTCTAATAAAATGAAATATCAATGTAGGAAAATGTTGGTTCACTATAGTTTGTATCAAAGCATAGTTTAAATAACCTTTGGAATATAGGATGAGAAAAAAATATTGATAACCCTTAGGATTAGCCTAAGTATTTGATAAAATACTAATTTTTCAGAAAGGAAGAGATTATGTGATTTTATTACAAATAAATCCCTTTATGAAAACTACAGGTAGATATTTTTTTTGGCATAGTGGTTCATAGGGCTAATAAAACTAAATAATCCATATTTGGTAGGACTTGAACATTAACTGATAAATGGAAACATGCCTTAATATACACATATTTTGAAACTACTTGGGATATATGCTTTGACTATTCAATAATTTCATTAAAATACATTATAAAGGAATAGAATAGATGATAATCGTGGATGAACTAGAATAAATCTAGGGTGTTAGAAACATGAAATGAACATGTTAGGATTTAGACATCCTATAAATTATTTTTCATTATTATATAGTTTCCTCACTATGATTATCATTCCTTAAACTTTGATATTTGGTTTTAGTCAATGTCTTGAACCCAATGGAACTATGTTAGTGGTATGTGTGATTTATAAAGAATTGATTTTACACCAGTGAAACCAAATTTTTTGGGAGTTATAATAAAAAATATAATTACAATTCTCACACCACATTAAATGAATCATGATGAGCCTCCAAAGGAGAAAATAATGAAACAACATTATGTTGAGTCATTTATGGGTCAACTTCCACCTTCTTTTAGTGGTTTTACATATCCTTTAGTTTTTTATTCATGAATCAGTACCAATGAAATGAAATTTTTCATTATCCAATTTTAGGACCATGAAAATTATATTTTGTTTGTCTATTTTTTGTAAGGTTAAGTAAATCAATGGCATAATCTCATCAATAATACGATCCAACAAGAAGAAATTGACTATCTATAGTGGGATGAGTTTTAGGGATTAGTTTTCAATAATTAATTTTGTAATGACCACGATACTATCAATGATATTTTCTTTCATATAATTTTATTATATAGTATAAATCACATAAATATCACATAGAGAACACAATTAAAACAATATAAATATAGAATGAAAGAAAGAAGAGGTATTTGTAGAAGTTAAGCAACCCATACTAAAGGAATAATATCTTGAACTTTGGAATAATTACATGGAAATGAAGAATATTAACCTTAACTATGAAAGTATAAATAAAATTTGGGTATATTATAATTGAGAATGTGATATTTTTATCTTGGATTATGTAAATAAATGTTTTCAAAATGATAAATTAATTGTTTGTATTTTTATGAAAGATAAATGTTTTATTTTTAATTTTATAATTAATATAACTATTTCAAAGAATATATATTTTCATAAAATACATTCTTAATTTAATATTTCATTTTATTATAAATATAATATAATTTTATGAGACCTTAAGTACATTTTTATTATTTTATAAAATCAGTTATAGTTTTAAAATTGATATTTTTCGAGTAAATGATGATTTTAATTAAAAATTAAATGCTTCATATTTAGAATATTATTTTCATAAAATGGAGTTTATTTCTTAATTATACATATCATGAAATTATTATTGTGAGTTTTTGGGAATCTTCTAAAATAGTTGAATTTATTATGAATAGTGAAATACTATAATTTATTGTATATATACATTTTATATTAAATAAAATATTCCATGAGTAATTGATGATGTAAGCACAATAATCTCAAGATACATGTAACTATTTAATATATTTAGTGACAATTATCAAACTATTCATATTTCTGATCCAAAATAATAATAAAAATGAATTAAATAATCTACAAGGACCCCTATCCTCCACCATAAATACCACCCCTTCACCTCACACCTCAAAATCTGTGAATCTATTACAAATTAAGCCCAATACTCCTACCAAGTCTGTCAACAAATCAAAGATCCTTTCATCTTGAAAAAAATAAAAAACTAAATTCGCATGTGGTGGTTCTCAAGGAGAGGAATTCAAGAGGTAAAAACCTCTTTCTTTTTCTTTTAATTTTAATTTCAATTTATTTACTTTTATTATTCTCTCCCTAACTACTGTTATCCAAGTTAAATGAAAACTCCAGTATCATTTATTTACTATAATGTTATTGTGTTAATGGAAAAAACCCACATAACTTCTCTTCCCCTATCCTTTTATTCTAAAAATGAAAACATTTTTTGTGAGGTGCCAATTAACCTCCCTTGTTAATGATGTGTTTTTCTTAAATTCCTCCATTAAGGTTTGGAATAAAACTTTTTTTATTTTTAAACTAGATTATAATATATGTATTACAACCTATTTAATGTTATCGAAATATAATATATATACATAATATTAATTAATAAAAAAAGTAGTTCATAATAATCAAAATATTCCAAAATAATCTAAATGGTTATCATTAACATTTTATCTAATTAATCAGCCTCATATATGGAAAAAATTATATATAAGAAAATTTAATATTATTTAAGTTCTTTAATAAAACATAATTTAAATTATAGATATTTATTTCCAATTCACATGATCTTCCATACATGTATATAAGTGAAATGATCATGAAAACCTAGGAAATGAACACTCTGGAACGATGAAATTGTTATTTATAACTCAAAGATAAGGTTAAAAATGAATTAAATAAAATTATAATAAATAAAATACTTGTAAAATATGACGTATATTAATTAATTAATTTATTAAATTTGAGTATCCATGGCATTAAGTACAAGTACAGAACCATTTCATACATAAGGTAATTGATTCTACACGAACCTCCATTTTTTCCTTTGGGTTACTCTTTCTCTCTATTTACCCCAATTTAATTCTTATTTAATTTTATTTAAATATACTAAATTATATTTATATGTTCTAAAATTTTGAATCAAAATAATATAATCCGTCTTTTATGGGGAAATACTTGTTTTTAAAAAGGACCCCTCCTCAAATATTCCCAATAAGCAAGCTTAATTATATGGAGATTCCCGATTTATAAACCATTTTCATGTGTACTCTATAATATATTTTAATCCACAATTATTTTTCTAAAATTAATAATTTTATCATGAAAAACTATTTTGGTTCATTTCTGGTCTTATATAAACAATTAGGTTTTTTTTTATTTTTAAGAATTTTTAATATTTTCCATTAAACTGCATTAAAAGGGGTTCATTTCTAATGTTTCTTAAACACTTTTTTTACATGTTTACACTTTAATCTAATGTCACATGTCATGATATATTCCATGTTTCACTAATTAATGTCTATGTATGTTTAAAATCCATTCTTACTTGAAAACCATTATGATATGACAATTTGTTATGATTTATGACATGATTATGATACCCATTCATTCTCAGGGGTAACCCTTATATTAATTTTTTATTCATCATTTGGAACCCATTTTAGTGAACATGTTATGAAGGGTATTCCCATATAGTTATACAATTTTTTGGGTAATTCTTAGTCTCATGATATGTTATCGAGAACTGTCCTGGTGGTTAACCTTGACTCATGAACCTTCATATGCAATGGTCTTAGTGGATAGACTTGAATCATGCCCCTCAATGTCGAATGGCATAGGTAGTTATCAATGACTCATGTTTATTTCATGTTGTATTTTGTTTCCACATTTCTATAATACCCTGATTACAAGATCCAATGTCATACATGATATTCTTTCTTATATTTACTCATGTTCGATGACTTTTTTATTTCATCATGTTATTCCTTCTAAGCTAAGTGTTATGATTTATTCCTATGTTTATTCCCTGAATAGGATTTTTAGCCCATCCCTTTTGCTCATGTATTCCCTAGGGTATATAATGTAGATATCAGTTCTTATAGGGATCTAAGAACTCATTATGAAGATTAAATAAATGATATTTTGGTTTTATAATGCTTAATTATGTAGCTAATCTACCAATGACACTAGACTTTATGATCACTGGTTATATTTGATGTTAGGTTATTCTTAAAATTATGTAATAATATCTATACAATTATAGGGCCATTATAGTTTGTATCAAATCATGGCCAAGTAATTTTTAGATATTAGGACTAGAGAAATTTATTAATAACCCTAGGGAAAATTCTATCACAGTGCATATCCTGTAATGAATCATAGAGAATCACATGGTATGATATACTTTTCATTTACATGTTTATCTTATTATGTTCATTGTTTTCTTTCTATATTATTATTATATAAGTATTCATGGCCCCTAATTGTTTTTTATTTTTCATAGTTAATGGATAGAAATAGGATAACCCATAACAATAGTCATTGTGATAGGCAATGCGATGATTTCCCTAATGAAATTTCAAATATGATGAGAACATGTGCTCAAAACGTCACGACATTACTTTCTCAACTAAATCAAGTTATGAATAATATCATTAATTGTGTAGAATTTATAAAAACCATTCTATTAAATATATATTAATACATTATTTAATACATAATATTACAATTAATACAAGTGGGATTATTGATAAGTCTAGTGTCATTGGGAATTAGGTACATTACATATCGATTTAAAACACGAATTACAACATATTTTATGAATACTTCCCTAACAAGATCACAGTTAATAGGGAATGGGATAACCTAGGGACATACATAAGAAAGGGTTGAGTTATCAATCCCATTAAGGAAATAAACATGGACTATCATGAAGAAGATAATACATGTAAGACAATAGGAATTTTATTGGGGTATAAAAGGTGTAGTAATCATAAACATGAACAATGAGAAATGATATAGAATGATAATCATAAAGGCATCAGGGGAAATTTGGAAACAACTTAAAACATTACATCATTGTTCATGAATAACATCAAAGACATCATAATGGAAAATTCTGATAATGGAATTAGGTTAAATCCGTGTTCTAACATGACGTATCATGATATTAAACATTATCTAATCTTTCAGAGTGCTATATAATTCTTGGTGCACCTATCAGATTCATTTCATTCTCATTCTTAAGTGTGGAACATAGATTATACAACATGGATTCATTCATCATCATAATTTATTTCACAATCAATTATTTTGGAATAAATACATTTAAACCCCCAATAAACATGTATATGTGTATAAAGGTGAGAACCCTTGATAAGAGGTGGGAATGGTATTCACTACAAAATTGGTTCGACATTGAAGATGAGGGTGTATGTTTGGTAGCATAATGTTGTCACATATAAATTAAAAAAATTGGGTTGAGGAGAGAAAAGGGGTATCTAATAATTTGGAAACCAAATGTGTAGTAAGGGAGATATGGAAGAACATATCACACCACAAGAAAATTTAAGTTGAAAGACGTGGCATAAAAGGAGTGCTTGACATAAAAGTGAGAGTAGAATATTCCTTATCAAAGTTCAGCATAGTAACATATTATGAAAAGTCAAAATGAGAGAGGATAAATGACCTCTCATTCGAATAAAATCAATTAGGCAGTAAGGGAATGTTTATAAAAGATTTTTAATATAATAAATTTAAATTAAAAAAAATTCAATGGAGTTGATTGAATTGAAAAGAGAGGAGATAAATCCATTACAAGAGTGTGTGACACCACATGCTTGGGAGGGTATCCTTGAGGGTTTTGGGGAACATTGTGAGGAATCTATAGAGTGGGGGGAAGTGTATGGATGTGTTCCAAGGATTTTGAGTGAAGATAAATGGGAGATTTGTGGGTGTATATTGAAAATGAGGGTGGTTTCTTTATTATTTTGGTTTTGGATTCTAAAAAATAAAATAAAAAATCCAAAAAACATCCCATGGTTTATGAAAAATGGTATTGGATCTCATTATTCAATAAGTAAAAATTATGATAATAATAAAATAATTCCCTTGCATATGTGGAGCTGAGTTACTATTCAGAAATTATTTTAAAACCATAAAATATATTAATAGTTTTGGAGGATTCATTAAATATTTATTAAATAAATCATATAAAAATTAAATTATGTTATTTTAAATGGCAAACACAAATTTTTTCATTTATATCTATTATATAATATATTACATAAAAAATTGGTCATTATGATGTCATAAAACACACCATATGATTATATGGTATTTAATTTCATCCTAAAAATTAGAATGCCTCAAAAAATTTATTAAAAATTAACCATTTGATAATTCTGACATTCTAATTCAGAAAATAATATTCATTTTATCAAAATAATTTCATCAATATTTTAAATTTCACTTGTAAAATAATAATTGATTTGTATTAAGAAATGATGGGTTTCTGAAAATAATAATTTTTTGAATATTTAAATTTTTTTGACTTCATAAAGATTATATATTCATTTATATTTAATAAAAAAATTTAAGAATATTTTAGTGAAATTATTTTTAATTCAAAAATTCAATGATTCATAAAAATAACATCTTAATTAAAAATAATACTTTTTTTTATCATTATAATGTAACAATAATAAAATACAGATATATTTATTACTATATATGACATACATATTCATACTATTAGGGCCTTCTTATATATACATTAAATACAAAAGTGAATTGCCTAAGAGTAAGGTGTGTGATAGTGAGATTGTCATGGGGTGGTTCGGTGAACATGATAAGGGACATGATCTCGATGAGCTATAACTTCTCCTATAATTAGTTTCTCTCATAATTAAGTTGTTGGATTTCATATTGGGCTTGGTTAAGGGAAAATCTGAGTAACTTTATCTCCCATGTAATACCTAATAAATGGTCTTCATAGGGTATGATCCTACTAGTTGAGGCCATCTCTTCGTTTTTATGTGTCCATTTTATTTGTTAAAACCCTATATTTATACTAATCATATGATCATTGTTCAATATCTATATTATCAGTGGAAATGATACCTAACGGTCATTAAAATACAAAAGGATATAATAAATCCAATTAAGTTCATGTGTTTTCTATAACTATATTACATAATTGGAAATTTAATTAATTAAAAATAAAAATTTCATTTATAAAATTTTTGGTCATTACAATCATCCCCGTTTAGAAATTTTTCCCTCAAAATAATCATTTCCCACACTAGAATAGGCATGAATAACTCTATTTCATCTTCTCTTCTGGTTCCCACATCTCTTATTTAAACTTTTGGTTGCTCCACTGAACTTTCAACATAGGAATTGTCTTATTTAATATAACTTT
This sequence comes from Viscum album, assembly GCA_963277665.1. Classification (NCBI taxonomy): domain Eukaryota; kingdom Viridiplantae; phylum Streptophyta; class Magnoliopsida; order Santalales; family Viscaceae; genus Viscum; species Viscum album. Next base: position 1,874,161,690 of record OY728152.1, read on the forward strand.
TTTCATTACAATATTAGATACTCACTAGTTTCTCCTCATATGATAGGTCATTCTCAAATGGTACCATATCTGGATTGAGTAAATTCAAGGGGTTTGGTATATACTTCCTCAAGAGTGATACATGGAATACATCATGTATTTGAGATAGTTTTGGTGCAAGTTCTAGTTGATACATCACCAGTATAATTAGATCAAGGATCTAAAATGGTCTGATGTATCTTGGACTAAGATTTACTTTTGTCCCAAATCTCATCATTCTTCAATGAAGATATACAGAGGAATACCATGTCTGCAACCTTATTCTCTAGGTCTTGTCGAAAATTTTCAGCATAACTCTTTTGTTGACATTGATAATCCTTGATGTTTTGCTAAATGGTCTTTTTTTCCATTATTTCCTTGACCATTTCAGAACCTAGTAATTTTTATTCCCTAAATTCATCCCATTATGTAGGTGTTATTCACCTCTCCCCATAAAGGCCTCCATAAAGAGCCATTTTTTGGCTTGAGTGGAAACTCTTATTGTATGATAATTCAACAAGAGGAAGATTTTGGTCCCATCCTCCTTTGAAGTTAATTTAGTATGCTCTCAATAGGTCATTGAGTGTTTTTGTAGTCCACTAATATTGTCCATCATTTTGGGGGTGATAATCCTTTCTAAAGATAAAATCAATATTTAGAGCATGTTGAATACTTTTCTTGAACATAGGAGTAAATTGAGGGTCTTGATAGGATACAACTGATAGTGGCATTTCATGAAACCTCCCCATTTATCCAATGTATATTCTTGCAAGCTGATCGAGTGAGAAGTCCTCATGAATTTCAATAATGTGTGAAGTAATTATAAGATAATCCATTACAACCCATATAGGATTATTCCCTCAATATGTCTTTATTAGTCCAATGAAAATGACCATGGGTATGTTTTCCCATTTCCATGTAGGTCTGGGTAGGGGTTTCATCATTCCCTTGGGTTTTCCCTTTCCCCCCTTCACTTTCTGGTATATGACACATCATGATATATACTTCATGATATCATTCTTCATATTGTCCCACCAATATTGCCCTCGAAGATAATTATTCATATTTATGCTACCATTATGGATATATAAGGTCAATCTTTGTTCTTCATCCATTATCTCCTTATTTATCTCAGGGATTGATGACACACATAGTCTTGACCAGAATCTTACAACACCTTCTTCATTAATATTTAACTTTAAGTGTTTCACTTTTTGTATAGTTTCTACATTCTCCTAAATTCCTACATCATCCCTTTGATAATCCTAGGTCCTTTCTAAAAGAGATGGTTGAACAATCATTTGTGAAAGTATTAATGATGTTCCCTCCTTAATGATTCATATGTCCATCGTAATTATGTCTAAAAGACTAGGTCCTTCTCAATTATCGTAAATGATTGAATTTTATGGATATTTTCTACTTATATCATATTCCACTTTATTCTCTTTCCCATGATGGTTTTGAATTTACCAATAATAGTCCTTGATCATCATTTACCACCACTTTTGGCACATATTCAGATCTTTTTTTTGAATATATACTTGAGGTTTTCAATTAATATATATTTCAAACTTTTTCATAATGAGATAATTCCACCAAATTCTCAATGAAAATATCACTATATCTAACTCTCAATAAAGCTCTTGGAAGTTCTGTTTGTGAAATTTCAACTGCCTTTTAGCATGGGATATTACATTTTCACTCTGTGTCAACACACAACCCAAGACCTTCTTCAAAGAATCGATGAATAATATTAATTTTTCTCCACTAGTGGGTAGTTTGAGTATAGTTGTAGTGATAAAACTACTATTAAACACCATGATACATTCTTCACATTCACAATCCCAGGAAAAATTGACCCCCATCAGAGTTATCTTGGTTAGTGGGTCTGAAAATAATGATAAATTCCTCAAAAATCTATGATAGTACCAATCTAATCCAAGGAAACTATGAATAACTATTAATTATAATGACCTCGTCCGTCCTTCAATTGGTTAAATTTTTGTAGGGTCTATAGATATCCCATTTCTTGTGATGATATTCCCAAATAATGACACTTCCTTGAACCAAAACTCATATTTTCTATACAGGAATAAAGCTTATCCTTTCATAAGGTTTTTAGCATAGTCCTCAGATGCTCCTCATGCTCATCCTTTCTTTTTGAGTATATGAGAATTTCATCTATAAATAATACCAAAATTTTTTCAAGGTAATCACTAATGAATATATTAATTAAATACATGAATATTGATGGAGAATTAGTGATTCTAAATGTCATTACTATGAAAACATAGTTCACTCGATTTTTACAAAAAGTAGTCTTGGGGATCTCCTTATTTTTTCACCATAACATGGTAATATACTTACCGCATATCCCCCTTTGAGAGGTACTGTGCTCCACATAGATAATCAAAGAAGTCATAAATCCATGGAAGAGGATACTTGTTCTTTATCGTGATCTTGTTTAGCTCATGATAATCAATGCAAAGGCGAATTTCATAATCCTTCTTCTAGATGAAGATGACTGGTGCCCCCATGGTGAAGCACTTGGGTGTATGAATCCTTTATCCATATTTTCCTATAGTATTTTATCAATATCATTAAGTTCCACAACATTTATTTTATAAATATTCTTTGATAATGAAAATTCCTTATGTATAAGCTCAATTGAAAATTTAACCTCTAGGCCAGGAGAAAGACCAATTTTTCTTCCAGATAATACATCAACATTTTCCCTCACAATGGAAATGTCTTCAAGGATAATCAATTCATTAGACTCAGTCATTTTAGCTAGATATTATTGATCATAGTTCATCAATTTCCATGCTTGAGATGATGGAGATAATAACGATTCATCATCCTCCTTGAACCTGAAAAGAATCAGGGGATGATTCAAAATACGGAGAGTGATTTCTTTATCATGGAAATTTATGTTCGCTCTATATAAGGAAATCCAATACATGCTTAGAAATACACTAGATTCCACCAAAGGGAGTATGAAAATGTTATATGGGAATTTAAGTCTAGAAACATTGACCTGGGTGGAGTTATATACTTGGGATGCAATAATTGACACATTATACATTTTCACCGATAGCTCTACATCCATTCTTTGTGGTAGTGTTTGAATTTTTTAAGCATTCATTATATGAAGGAATGCATAGATCTCGAAAAAAAATTACATTCTCTATTCTTTAATGGATAAATATCTTACCTATCACCAATTAATTATCGGGATCCACCTCAATGGTTGTGATGGAAAAAGATCATCCTTTCTCACTTAGAGGTTGTTGGTTGCCTCAAAAAACTCTTAGCTTAGTGTATTTGATTACAAAGTTCCCTAGTTTGATGAAGTTGATTCAATGAACAATGTGTTGAGGGATGATTGGAGAAATCCTTTACTCCCTTTCACTAGTGTGTTTCTTATATTGGAAACCATTTTCTAGGTGTCCTTCCTTCCCACACCTAAAACATTTCCTCATTCTCCTTAGGAAATTTTTAGGGTGCATGTTTCTGCACTATTGACAAGTGGGATGTATAAATTTCATAAAATCATTATATTTATCCATCGGACTACCATAATTAAACCACACATTCTGCTTATAATACCTATGATATCATTGATATTCACCAATCACTATTTTGACTTTGAGGGAACATCAAAAAATTTCCTCATAGTTATCAATGTTGTTGATTTCTAGGTCTTTTAATAGACTATGATTCATCCAACCTACAAAGCGAAAAACCCTTCCTTTAGGGGTAACGACAAAAACAGAGGAGTATCATGCATGTATTGTGATGTTTTCCTTATAAACATCAATATATTCATCAACTTTTTGGTTGAGGGAAATTAAGTCCCCTTCCATTTTATGTTGGATTGTGTGAGGAAAATATTTATTGTTTTTTTTTGGAATTCTTTTAACTTTATCTCTACGATCTCTTCCTCATGCCTTGTATTCTGATCAATTTTCACCACTGGTTATCTTCTCCCTCCAAATGATAAAAATCTAGAATAACCTTCATTTTCCCATAAAATTGAAGGATGGAGAAGATATTCTCAATTGGGTTGATTCATTGTTCCATGATTAAGGGATCAGATGATACAATGATATTAAGAGGCCTTTGTTACATGAACCTCTTGATTTCTTCTTGTTATATTTTATAAGTGTTTAGTAACTCCTCCTGATCCATGTTTCTCTTTATAAACTGAGTTAGTTAAGAGAGTATCATGATAAATTTTGAGATACCTACTCCCCTTAGGTTGTGAATTTCATTGGAGATGTCATCACATTTCCCATCCCATTGATTCTTTACCCAATTCCTCTTATTTTTGGTTATTGGATAGAACAGAAGTAAAATTAGGGATTTATATTTTTAAACTATGAAACACATAAATGGGAATCAAATGACTTTAAATGGAATTTTTTATATTACTTTTATTTAAAAACTTATGAGTTTCTAGGCTTCAATCTATGTTATCTAGGATCTATATCTTATCATATATTCTAGTGGGAAATTTTTACCTTTATAATGTTTCATAATTAGATTAAGAATTTACCAAATAATATCCCCCAAGAGTGCCAAACTAGGTGCACAGTAAGGCATATTGTCATGTATCACGTTATACCGAGTCAGGCCCAACACACCATGTCAGAGTTGTTACTTTCTAGGTACATCTATACCCAACCAATATCCACTTTTAGTAACCATAAAGGGATTTATTTTCATGATAAACCACTTATTATATACATACAAAAATTTAAGGATTTTTTCTTACACTTAGTCTCGTCCCTAAGTCTTTCTATAGTGTTTTTTAATCATAATCAGGAAAATAAATAAACTTTATTTTGATATGAAGTATAAAAACCCTTCTCTTTATTACATATTAATACATGATTTATTACATAATATTAATCTTAATAAATCCATAATAATCAATAAGTATAGTGAATCTGGGAATTAGGTACATCATATAAAAATTTAAAACATTAAATAAATCATCTTTATTGCAAACTTCCTTAACATGTTCACACTTAAAATTGTATGGGATAAACTGGGGTAATACATAAGAAATAGGTTAGTAATAAAGTTGGGAATGGGAGTTAACATGGAATAACATCAAGAAGAAAATACATGTTACACAATAGGAATTTCAATGTTTCATAAAATGATTAAGAATTATTAATATGAATAATGAGACATGATATAATATGATAATTATAAAGGCGTCACGGAAAATATGGACACATAAAATACTACATCATATGTCAATGATAACTGAAAAGAAATAATAATGGGAAAATTCACATATATGAATCATGTTCACTTCCTATACCAACATGAGAAATCATGATACTATATATTAGCTAATGCATTGGAGCACTATATAATTTTGGGCGCCCCCATCACATTCATTTCATTTTCATGTTTAAGTGTTCCACATTGATCATACAACATGGATTCATTTATCTTTATAATTTATTAAATGATCAAGGAATATGGAATTCATAAATTCAAATACCTAATCAATAAGTTAATTTTAATAATGGTGAACACCCTTGATAGGGAATGAGTATTGTATTCACTACACAGATTTTTTGTCAAGGTAGATCGGGGTGTAATTTCGGCAGTATAATAACATCACATATAAATTAATAAAAATTGTTGGATGAGAGAAAATGGGTTCCCTAATATTTATTAGGAAAAATGAGAATTATTTTAGATATATAATAACATATACCATCATAATAAAATTGAAATTAAAGGACATGACATAAACAGAGTGCATGAAAAAAGAGGAGAGTGGAATATCCCTTATAAAATTTCTGAATTGTAACAACATAGGAAATGGTCAAAAAAGAGAGTATAAGTAATATATCATAAAAATAAATAATATTGGACAATAATATTATATTTATAAATTATTTTAAATATAATAAATTGAAATTAAAAGACAAATTTCAATGGAGGTGCTTGAATTGAAAGGAGAGGAGAGAAATTCATTAAACGAGTGTGTGACTCCGAATGATTTAGAGGGGCTCCTCTAGAGTTTGGGTGATCCTTTAGAGGACTCTAGATAGTGTAGGTCAGATTATGGACGTGATATATGTATTTTGGTAGAATATAAATGAGAGAATGGGTGGGTTTATATATGAAATGAGGAGGATTTCTTTATTATTTTGGTTTTGGATTTTACGTAATAAAATAACAAAAAACACAAACCATCCCATGGGTTTTTCCATGGTTTCTATTAATTTTGAGTGGATCTAATTAATATATAAGTAAATGTTGTGAACATAAAAATATAATTCCCTTTATTATGTGTAGGAGAGTCACACTCTTAAATAAGTGATTTTAAAAGCTTAAAATATATTAATTTTTGGGGGATTCATAAAGGCTTTCAAATAATAATAAAATTTACATAAAATTATATTATTTCAATGTTAAAACATATAATTCTTCCGGGATACCTTTTATAATATTTATTACAATTCAATTGGGTCATTATGATGTCATAAAACACACCGTATAATTATATGGTATTTATTTTTTACAATAAAATTCATCATTCTCAGAAAATTTTGAAAAAATAACCATTGTATAATTTCAATGTTTCGATTCGAAAAATAATATTCAATTTATCTTAATAATTTTCAAAATATCTGAATTTTCAATTTTAATATAATAAGCGGCATTTATTAATAATTGTTGGGATTATGACATTAAAAATGTTTGAATAGTTAAAAAATATATTTGAATTCATAAAAATAATATAATCATATATATTTAATAAATATTATGTAATAATATTTTATTAAAATAACATTTTTTTTATAAATCCATTAATTCATTAATATAACTTGTTAATTTAAAATAGATCTTGGGTTTTATCATTATAAGTAATGATAATAAAGTAAATATATATTTATTAATATATACAATATATATATTACCTATTAGGGCATTGTTTCATATACTTTTAATACACTAGTGAATTCCCTAAGAGTAAGGTTCAAGACAGTGAGACTATCATGGGGTGGTTTGACAAACATGGTTTTGTCTGTGATCTCAATGAGCATGAACTTCTCTGATAAATGGTTTTTCTCATGCTTAAGTTTTTGGATCTCATATTGGTATTGGTCAGTGAAAAATAATAGAGGTGTTATCTCCTTTGGAGTCTCTAATTATTGGACATCATATGGTTTGATCCATTTGGTTGAATCCATATCTTCCTTTTTCTGTGTCCATTGGATTTCTAAAACCCAATAGTTCTAAATATCATATGATCACTATTCAAAATCTATATTATCAACAGTAATTATTAATAATTCTCATTTAAATATAAAAGGATATAATAAAACTAAATAAGTGCATGTGTTTTCCACAACCATATTATATAATAATAAATTTAATTAATTTATAAGGGAAATTTTATTTATAACATTTTAGATTAATACAGAATTCCTTCCTTTTCATAAGAAATAGAAAGTTGTGGTCAAATCCTTCAGGCTACAAAGGCCTCCCATGTTTAGTGAATATCCCAATCCCATCATCAAGGAACAATTTATTAGCTCTATTGAGATTATATTCATTATTTTTCAGTTCTCTGAAGAATATAATTTCACTCTAATATTCTATCATTTTGTTGGGGGAAGATGATCAGTAGTGGACATTTATCAAGAACATGAATTCCAAGGATGAAATTTATTCCACGTATATGGATGATTCCAAGAACATATTTTTCAATAAACACATTCTATGATACCTCCGTCTCAATATAGAAAGGGAGTGCTTTGGATTGAAGGAGATGGAAGACATGTCTATCGTGGCGTATGAGGAAAACTACACAAGACTTTCATGATACACCTATATCTTTTTCATTAATAGTGAAGGAAAGGTGGATCAATTCTTTAGGGGACTAAAGTTGAGTCGACAAATTGAAGTGGATATTTGATACTTCAATAGCTTTGAAGATATTTTACACTGTTCCATCAAGGTTGAAATGGAGATCAGAGACTCTTAGTGTTCTCATGGGCTCGAAGATAAAATTTGGAAGATGGAGTTTAATATGGGAGGATGAAAATATTAATCTCATGATGGAAATAAAACCTAACATCCCATGTGTCAAAAGTTTTGGAAGAAGCATCATGGAAACAATCTAAAGGGAACCCGAAAATGCTCCAAATGTGGGAGAATGTGGAATCTTGCTAATAACTTCTAATGTGAGATAAAGAATTTGACAAATGTGGAAGAAGAAATGAAGGTTCAGAGGAACACTGAGACTATATTGTTGTGTTTCAACTGCAAGGAACATGGTAATTATGAGAAACATTGACCTAACCCAAGGGTGGTTATAGTAAATCAACAACAACCTCAAAGGAATCATGGAACATTATAAGATATTACTACTTCGGAGGTAGAGCCTAATAATGATGTGGTTATATTTATGCTAATTATTCATTAAAGAATATAAAATATAATATTTTATTCTAGTTTTAAAAATTATTATATATCTTTAGGTTTATGTACATCAAACACTGCATAAAAATATGGAGGTTGAGTTATCTTTGAGAACAAAAAAATGGGGAAACTATGACATCTAAAGCACATAACTCCTCCTTAGTTAATGTTTGTGTGCTAAACGTCAAAGAAATTTTTTTCTTACTTGATTTTTTGGATTTTGAAGAAATTATGGGAATGTATTGTCTATCTTTATAAAAGCCCGCATCAACTATCGATAAAGGGGGGTCACTCTACACATCTTGAAGAATCATCCAACTCTGTAAAAGTGTATGGGAAAGGATGAGTCTCCTTTAGAATAATTGTATCAGTTATGTATATTATTTACTAATGAGAAAACATATCTAGATCCAATGATTGAGAAAATGGAGAGGATCATACTCAAAGACATGCCCATTATGAGGGACTACACTAGTGTGTTCCTTGAAAATTATTCTTTTCTTACTCCTAATTGAGAGGTTGAGTTCTCAATTGAACTTATACGTGGATCTCTTCCTATATCCATGTCACCTTATAGAATGGACACTGTTGAGATAAAAGAACTAAATACGCTATTACAGGAGAATCTATAAAATGTTTTTATACACCTATGTTCTCACTATAGGGTGCGCCAATATTCTTCGTAAAGATTAAGGGTGGATTGATGCACCTATAAATTGATTATCGTGAGCTCAAAAAAATCATGATGAAGAACAACTATTCCCTTCTAAGGATAGATAAATTATTTGATCAACTATGTGGGGATAAGATTTTCTCTAAGGTGGACCTTTGGTCAAGATATCACTAATTAAAGGTGAACAAGTAATATATTCCCATTTTTTCCATTCAAAAAAGGTATGGACACTATGATTTCATAGGGATTTCCTTTAGAATCACTAATTCTTTATAAATTTTCATGTATTTAATGAATAGAGTCTTTAGATATTACCTGTAAATTTTTTTTGTAGTCCTTATTGATGATATTTTAATATACTCTAAAAGAATTGAGGAACATGAGGGGAATATGAAAACTATGATAAAGACTTTCTAAAGAGAGAGAAACTATGGAAAGTATATTAAATGTGATTTCCAGATAGAGGTAGTATCATTATAGGGGCATGTTATCACAAGCAAAGGGATATTAGTGGAAATATCTAAGACAAAAAAAATTGAGCAGTGATCCTTGCCAACATCTGTAATAGAGATACTTATATTGTTCGATCTACCTAGGCCCTACAAAGGATTTTTGAGGAAAATATCATGATTTCCAAACCCATTAACCCTGATAACTCAAATGGTAGTGATGTTTTTCTGTAATATTAGATGTAAATATTTCTTTAAAGAGTTGAAAAGGAGGCTTCTCACTATGATAGTACCCACACTACCAACAAGTGGGTAACTATTTGTGGGTATAATGATGCCTCAAATAAGGTATTCGGTTGTATACTGATGAAAAATGATAAGTTGATAGCAAAACTCTCAAGCCAGTTGAATATTCTTAAGAAAAACTATCTTATACATGATATGGAGTTGACGGTTGTGATCATTGCATTGAAATTATGATGACATTATCTCTATGGGGATTAGTGTGAGATAAATAATGATAACAAGAGCCTCAAATATACATTCACCCAAAACGAGATAAATATGTGCTAGTGAATATGGTTACATCTCATAAAGGATTTTGACTGATCAATCTACTACCATCCTGGTAAAGCAAAGAATGTGGAAGATTCTCTATGTAAAATGGTTCTTGCAACATTACCAATGATGAGAATTGATAGATATCCATTAATCTTATATTTTCAAAGTATGGACATGGGAATAATTAAATTAGGAACATCATAAATCTTTTCTCAAATGATTTATCAACCATCCCTCATGTAGAAAATAAAGGATGGTCAAAATGTTATGTGGAAATTTATAAAAGGGTGGAAGCTATCAGGAATGGGAAATCCACAATTTTTAAAATTGAATAGGAAGAATCCATGAACATTGGGCCACCGATATGTGCACCATCAAATAAATAGATAAATAAAGTGCATCTAAATGATTCACATAGCTCAAATTTCTCTATTCACCAATGAATAACAATAATGTGTTGAGATATTTGAGAACACATTTGGTGGGTAAATATGAATAAATAGATTTCTGAATATACATCAATGTGGATGGTATATTATTAAGTGCAGGATAAAAGTAAAAAATATAAGGGGATGAAGCAATCTTTACCTATACCAAAATGGAAATGGGGGACCATCGCTATGGACTTTCTCACTATACTTCTAAAGAATTTGATATTAAATAATTATATATGGGTCATTGTGGATTTCTTACATAGACATATAACTTTAATATAATTCAATAGGACTTCACATTCGACAAAATTTCATGTATATACATCAAAGAAGTGGTAATTCTTCATGGAGTACCATTATTGATTGTATCTGATTGAGATCCATGATTTTACTCTATGTTTTGGAAAATTATCCAACATGATCTAAATACAATGTTTAAAATTTTTTTGGTCTATAATTCTCATTATGATGACCAATCAAAGAGGAAAATTCAGAAACCAGATGAAATGTTGACACAATGTTCTATGGATTTGAAGGAATGATGGGACCAACATCTACCACTAGTTGAGTTCTCTTACAACAATAGTTTCCACTCATGAATCAAATTGGCTCCATATGATGTCCTTTATGGAAAAATATGTAGAACACTGGAATGCTGGGATGAAGTCACTAAACATAAGATTCTGGGAACTAAAATGTTTGGAGAAATCATATAAAATATACTATTTTGAAATAAGATCTATGAAGATAGACGTTGATGGGACCTAGAGTTTAATGTGGGATACATGTGATTCCTTTGCATATCTCCATGGTATATGATCATGATACTTGGTTAGAAAGGAAAGTTGAGTCATAGGTATATTGGTAACTTTTGGATTCGTGATCATGTTGGAGATATGGCCTATCTAATAACACATAAACTATCCATTTCCCATGTACATGATGTATTACATATATCTCGCTTGAAGAAGTTCTTACCAGATCCCTCAAATGCAATGAATCCAGAGGTGGTACAGTTGGAAAATAATCTGTCTTGTGAGGAGCAGCAGGTGAAGATATTGGATTGAAAAGATAAATTTCTACACAACAATACCACTCACCTCAAAAAAGTACTATGTCATAACCATAAGTACAAAGAGGAAACATGGTAACTAGATTAAGTGATGAAGTACAAGTACCTTCACTGGTTTCACATTAGGATGTACAAAAAAAATTCATGGGTGAAATTTAATAAAGGGGGAAGAATGTAACCAAACAAGATTATATCAATGAATTTTATATTCTTATAATCTTGTTATATAGTATAAATCACATAAATATCATATAGAGAAAAAAATAAAAACTTTTTAAATAAATAATGAATGAAATAAGATGTATTTCTAGAAATTAAGAAACCTATACCCATGGAATAGTAACCTGACCTTTGGAATAGTAATATTCCCAATAGAATAGTAACCCCACCTATGAAAGTAGAAATAAAATTTTGGTATCTTATAAATGAATATATGAAGTATTTATATCATGAATTAATTACACATATGTTTTAAAAATGATAAATTAATTGTTGGTATTTTTATGAAATAGAAATGTTTTATTTCCAATTTTTCAATTAGTATAATTATTTAAAATAATATTTTTTTTAATAAAATAAATTAATAAATTAATATTCTTTTTGTCTTATGATTATAATATATTTTAATGAGACGTTAAGTAATTTTTCAAAGTGTGGTAAAACTAGTTATAATTTTTAAATTGATATTTTTCACATAAATGATGGTTTTATTTTAAAATTTTCTTTTTAATTTTTATAAAATAATTTTTAAAATAAGGATTTAATTTTTGAAGCCTACATGTTGAGAAGTTTTAAGGTTTAATTTTTGTGATTTTTCTCAAATAGTTTAATTATTGGAGAATAGTGATATACGGTAATTTATAGTATATATACATTATAAATTAAATAAACTATTCCTTTTGTCATATATGAAGTCAGAACCATAATATTGAACTCTACTTCATTATTATTATTTTTTTAATTATAATACTATTCATATTCTTGAGCCAATGTAATAAAAAATTTAACAAAATAACAAAAAAGAACCCTCTCTTATACTATAAACACTACACATCACCACCCCTTCTTTTTACATTTCAAAATCCTTGAAGATTGTCCAAATTCCACACAATTATCGTCCCATTTCCTCCCCATATATAATAGTATTTTGTATCAACAAAATAGAAAAACTCAATTCTGCTATGGAGGTTCTCATGGAGAGGAATTCAAGAGGAAAATACCTCCTTATTTTTCTTTTAATTTTTTTAATTTCTTTTCATTTATTATTCTCTCTTAAATTCCCCTTATCTGAGTTAAATGATAAGTCCAATATATTCTAAATACAATAATTTGATTTTTTTAATGGAACAAACCATTATCACTTCTATTATCCTTTCTTTTAATTCTAAATATGAAAATATTGTATGTGAGATGCCAATTTACTGCCTTCATGGGCCACATGTTTTCATTTTTCAATTCAGCATCCAAGGATAGACGTAGAACCATTTTTTATGGTTTAAAAATATTATAATGTATTTATTAAAACCTATTAAATGTTATATATCCAATATATATATATATATATATTCATAATATTAATTAATTAAATAAAACTAGTTTGTAATGATTAGAAAAATTCCAAAATAATCTAAATTGTTATCATAATGGTTTGTCTAATGAATCATCCTCATATCTAAAAAAATTACATATAAGTCCATTTAATATTATATATTTTGATTAATAACATCTAATTTCAATTATGGAGATTAATTCCATATTCACATAATCTTCCATGAACATATACAAGTGAACTGATCATGAAAACCATGGAAATGAACACTCCTGAATGATGAAATTGTATCTTATAACACATCAAAAAGGATAAAAAATAACTAAATAAAATTATAATAAATCAAATACATGTAAAATAGGTTTTTAATTAACTAATTAATGGATTTAATTTCACTATTTAGGACATTATGTACAAGTGTAGAACTGTTTTAGACATAAGGTACGGTATTCTACATGAACATCAATTTTTCTTTTGGGTTACTCTTTATCTCTCTTTACCCCTATGTAATTATTGTTTCATTTGATGAAATTAATATAAAATATGTTTATATTAAAAAAAATCATTAATCTAGATTAGATGATCCTTATTTTATGGGGATATACATTTTCGAAAATGGTTCTCATCTCAATTCTTCTCGATAAGCAAGCACGGTTAAAGGGAACTTTCCTATTTCTAAACCTTTTTCATGTGCACTCAATAATATATTTTTATCCAAAATTATTTCCCTAAAATAACTCATTTTATCTTTAAAAACTATCTTGTTTCATTTCTTGTTTGATACAAAAAATTATTACTTTTTCATTTAAAAGACTCTTTAATATTTTTATTTAAACCACAATGAAAGGGCTCATTTTTATTGTTTCTTAAACACTCTTTTTACATTTTTCCACTTACATTTGGCATAAATTATCATTATCTATGCTTATTTTTCTTCATGAATGTGTATTTATTTTTTAAATCCATTCTTTCTTGGACTCATTTATGATATTCCCATTTGTTATGCCTTGTGGCATTATTATGAAGCCCATTACTTCCTATAGGTAATCCTTATATTTATTTTTGATTCTCCATTTGGAACACATATTCATGAACATGTGATGATTGATGTATCAAGATATAAATCCAATTAATTGGGTTATGTTTCTTATCATGATACGTCATGTGAAATGGTATTGGTGGTTAACCTTGACTCGTTCCCCTTTGCGTGTAATGGTCTTGGTGGTTAGCGTTGTTTCTTGATACTATATGTGAAATGGTCTTGTTGGTAATCCTTGAATCATGATTATTTCATGTTTTATGTTTTTTACACATTCCTATAATTCCATTACTATAGGATCCAATGTTATTCATGTTATTCTTCTATATGTTTACTCATGTTACATGCTCTTTTATGTCATCATGTTATGCCTTAAAAATCGTGTGCTACTATTTATTCCTATGTTTATTCCCTTACTATTATTTTTATCTCTTTCCTTTTGTTCACGTATTTCCTAGTATATCCAAGGAATATATAAGGGATTATAGGGTATTATGATCTCATTATGATGAATAAAAAATATTTCTTTTTTCACTACAAGAAAACCGCCATTTAGCGGCGGTTTTTTCGCGGCAGTTTTTAAAACCGCCGCGAAACGTGTTTTCGGGCCGTCATTTCGCGGCAGTTTTAAGAACCGCCGCGAAAAAACCGCTGCTAAACGGCAAAATTTTTTTTTTTTTTAATTTTTTTATTTTTATTTTAATTTTATTCGAGGATTAGTGGCGGTTTTTTAAAAAACCGCCACGAATAGCGGCGGTTTCGGTAAAACCGCCGCTAAATGAAATGAAAAAAATAAAAAAACGTGAGAAACCCCGAAATCACTAAAACGACCATAACTTTTGATCCGGGCGTCCGTTGAAGCGCCACGACCAGTCAAATCGAACCTCATGAAGAGATATAGTGGCACATATAATCAAAACCGTGAGACGGTCTAAGGTGTGGAAGATATTAGAGTTATAAGAAAGTTGAAAAAAGTTCTCCAACTTGAAACGGCCATAACTTTCGCTCTGGGTGTCCGTTTGGGCTCTACCACATATCAAATCGAAGCCAGCGAAGAGAGCTACGCACTTATGCGATAGAAGAAAGCTTCTGTCAAGTTTTTCGACCCCAAAAAGCCCTCTGAAGGCCTCCAAAACCCTGTTTCCGTCACCAGTGTCCCGTCGAACTTGTCTTCAAACAGACCTAACTTTCGATCTGCGTGTCAGTTTGGCCTCCTCCACCTGCCAGATCATAGCTCGTTCCATGAGCTTCAGTTTGACTGGTTGCGGCGCCCACATGCACTCCTAGATCATATGTTATGGCCTTTTTAGTGGGTATCGGGTTTGTTATGTTTTTCAGTGTCTCGTTTCTAGCACTCGTTCTCCGTCATCTTTTTTTAAATGGTCATAACTTCCGATCCGTCTGTCCATTCAGACTCTTTCACCTTTCAGGTTGAAGAGCGTTTCAGGATCTTTGATTTGACAGGTCGCGGATCTAAAACGGACTCTGGGATCATAAGTTATCTCCGTTAATGTGAGTCCAATGTTTTTGTCTCTTTATGACCGTTTTGACGGGTTTCAACGGTAGCTCCATTTATTACTGTTTACTTGGGTTTCCATGACTTTTTATCTTTATCAATGGTTTTTTATGGGTTATTATGATGGTTATGTTGAATTATTAAGGAGTTTTCCAGAGTTGTCACGAGTTTTCATGCGTTCTTATTTTTTCTAATGCCTCATTCTTCATATGCTTCTCCATCCTTTTTCATGCGTTTTCATGATTTTTCATCCCTTATCACGTCTTTTCATACTTTTTCATGTGTTTACTTTATTATTTATTATTTATTATTTATAATATACATTAATTTTTTTATTATCTATTATTTGTAACTGGTTATTTATTATTTATTATTTATTATTTATTATTTATTATATATCTTTATTTATTAGTTATTATTTATTAGTTATTATTTATTATTTATATTTATTTTTTATTTATTTTTGTTTATTATTTATATTTATTTATTATTTATTATTTATTATTTATTATTTATTATTTAGTATTTATATTTATTTATTATTTATTATTTATTATTTTTATTTATTTATTATTTATATTTATATTTATTTATTAGTTATTATTTATTATTTATATTTATTTATTATTTATTTTTGTTTATTATTTATATTTAATTATTATTTATTATTTATTACCTATTATTTATTATTTATTATTTATTATTTATTATTTAGTATTTATATTATTTATTATTTATTATTTATTATTTTTATTTATTTATTATTTATTATTTTCTATTTATTATTTATTATTTATATTTATTTATTATTTATTATTTATTATTTATTATTTATTATTTATTATTTATTATTTATTATTTATTATTTATTATTTATTATTTATTATTTATTATTTCTTATTTCTTATTTCTTATTTCTTATTTCTTATCTATTATTTATATAGATTTATTATTTATTATTTATTATATATTATTTATATTTATTTATTATTTATATTTATATTTATTTATTATTTATTATTTATTATTTATATTTCTTTATTATTTATTATTTATTATTTATTATTTATATTTATTTATTATTTATTATTTATTATTTATTATTTATTATTTATTATTTCTTATTTATTATTTCTTATTTCTTATTTATTATTTATTATTTATTATTTATTATTTATATATATTTATTATTTATTATTTATTATATATTATTTATATATTATATATTATTTATATTTATATTTATTTATTATTTATTATTTATTATTTATTATTTATATTTATTTATTATTTCTATTTATATTTATTTATTATTTATTTTTATTTTTATTTATTTTTATTTATTATTTATATTTATTTATTATTTATTATTTATTATTTGTATTTATTTATTATTTATTATTTATTATTTTCTATTTATTATTTATTATTTATTATTTATATTTATATTTATTTATTATTTATTATTTATTATTTATATTTATTTATTATTTATTATTTTCTATTTATTATTTATTATTTATAGTTATTTATTATTTATTATTTATATTTATTTATTATTTATTATATGTATTTATTTATTATTTATTATTTATTATTTTCTATTTATTATTTATTACTTATATTTATTTATTATTTATTATTTTTATTTATATTTATTTATTATTTATTATTTTCTATTTATTATTTATTATTTATTATTTACATTTATTTATTATTTTTTATTTTTTATTTATTATTTTTTATTTTTTATTTTTTATTTATTATTTATTATTTATTATTTATTATTTATTATTTATTATTTATTATTTATTATTTATATTTATATATTATTTATATATTATTTATATGTTATTTATTATTTATTATTTATTATTTATTATTTATTATTTATTATTTATTATTTATTATTTATATTTATTTATTATTTATTATTTATATTTATATATTATTTATATATTATTTATATATTATTTATTATTTATTATTTATTATTTATATTTATTTATTATTTATTATTTTCTATTTATTATTTATTTATTAGTTATTATTTATTAGTTATTATTTATTATTTATTATTTATTATTTATTATTTATTATTTATATTTATTTATTATTTATTATTTTCTATTTATTATTTATTATTTATTATTTATATTTATTTATTATTTAATATTTATATTTATTTATTATTTATTATTTATTATTTATTATTTATTATTTATTATTTATTATTTATTATTTTGTATTTATTATTTATTATTTAGTATTTATATTTATTTATTATTTATTATTTATTATTTATATGTATTTATTATTTATTATTTATATTTATTTATTATTTATTATTTATATTTATTATTCCTTATTTATTATTTATTATTTATTATTTATTATTATTGAGTTTATATTTATTATTTATGTATTATTTGTTTTTTCAATTAATATATATAAGTATATTAAATTCTGTTTATTAAACACATGGCGAGCTTGCTGGAGTGGTAAAGTCTTTGGAAAATATGCAAGAGGTTAGGGGTTCAAATCTCACCAAACGCATAATTTATTTATATTGCATGGGTGTGCATGTGCATGTGCATGCATGGATAAATAAATAAATAAAAAGAATACGAAATAAAAAATATAATAAATACGGAATTAAATAAATAAAATAAGATAAATAAATAAAATAAGATAAATAAATAAAATAAGATAAATAAATAAAATAAGATAAATAAATAAAATAAGATAAATAAATAAAATAAGATAAATAAATAAAATAAATAAGAAATAAAATAAATAAATAAATAAATAAATAAATAAATAAATAAATAAATAAATAAATATGAAAAATAAATAAATAAATAAATAAAATAAATAAATAAATAAATAAAATAAATACGAAATAAATATATAAATAAATAAGAAAAATAAATAAAATAAATTAAATATACAAATAAATATATAAATAAATATATAAATAAATATATAAATAAATATATAAATAAATATATAAATGAATATATAAATGAATATATATATATAAATAAATAAATAAATATATAAATAAAAAAAATAAAAAAATAAAAAATAAAAAAACCGCCGCTAAAAAACCGCCGCGAAACGTTCTCCGACGGTTTTGAAAACCGCCGCGAAATAGTTTCCCGACGCACGATTTAGCGGCGGTTTTTCAAAACCGCCGCCAATCGATTTAGCGGCGGTTTAAACCGCCGCGAAATGCATTTTTTGCTGTAGTGTTTCATGATGTTTAATTATGTTCCAAATCTTCTAAAGAAACTAGAATTTATGATCCTCAATTGTATTTGATGGCTAGTTATAATTAAAATGATGTAATAACATTTTTTAAAGGATAGGGATGATATAAATTCCATCATATTCTTCATATAATGATAGAAATATAATTAATTGAGTTCATTTAAATGAATAATTATTCTACTGGTACCCATGGGGAAAATTTTACATGACCTGTAAGGTACACTTCAAGTATTATCATTCAAAATGAATATAAGGTTGATAAACAATTACGTTTCAATAAACCATGTTCCAAATTTGATTTATGCATATGGGGATTCAGTAGATATTAATAAATCCATCATGGTCTTATCAAGGTGAAAATGGATATTTTAGTTACCAACGAATCACATTATTTTGATAAGAAAAGAAAGAAAAAAATTCATGGGAATATCTAAAAACCGTGGAGAAATTAAGATGATATTTCCATTAGTCTCAATTTTTGTAAGTAAACAAGGAATAAATTTTATTAAGGGGTCTACAAAATGTATAAATTGTGGAAAGGAATTCCATTAATTAGCTAAATTATAAATTTTTGTGGAGAAGTAATCTAATGATGAGAATAGAATGAAATTTGCACCAAATGAACCACCCACATTCCAGTGTTTCAAATTAAAGGTGTGTGAGAATTAAGAATATAAATTTCCCATTACAAGGGATAATGAGGATAAAAATACACAAAAACCTCTAATGATAATGTAAAAAGGGATGGATTTTGTAATAATGGGAACTAAACTAAATAATTATGATCAAGGAACTATTATATTCCACTAGAGATTATGGAATTTTATGTTATAATTTCTATTAATATACTCTATTAATATATTATTATTATTAATTTATTGAAATTTGATGTGATTATGAGCATTGATTATCTCTCTTTATATGGATTTTAGAATATTGAAATCACAGTTGATATTATATCGGTTCATGGATGAACCCAATATTATAATGTATTTTTTATAAGATATGATCTTATTTAAGGAATATATATTTAATTATCTTTTTGAAGAATATATGTCTCTATGTAATATTAACATGAGTGTTATAGATACCATCATGGGTTTATTAGTTTGAGATTGATCATAAGTTAAATTTCTTAGGCACCCCTATTATGGTTTTTATGGGATTTTATTAAGATTAAGGATATTTTGGGAGACATTTTTTTGTAATTAAACCCTTTGTTTTTATATTATTTTTGGAAAAAGCTATTTAAGAAGTAATTCAATTAAATTGGGTGGACATAAGATTAAAGGTATTGATATCCTTTGGGATATATCAAATATTTTATGTTGATGTAATTATGGGTCTTCAAAAATTTTAAATTATATTGGAATTATATTAAAATATATTTGAAAAAATAATAACACACATGTAAGGTGATAACCTATGACATCTTGAATGGCCATTGGGATTGAACCTATATGAATGGAGAAAATGGTATAATTCCTAATAATATCCTTTATGTAAGAGTATTTATTCTAGAATAAAAATAAGATATATATTTCTAAGTTTATATCTTTGTGCATGGCATGTTATCATGATAATCATGGGAGAAAATAATCTAATAGGATTTCACTACCATTTCCCCTACCAAAATTTAAATGGGATAACAACACCATGGATTTTATATGGCTCCCAAAAATATCTAATAAGAATAAGGCTATATGGTTTGTAGTCAATTTATTTTCATTGTAATCAAAATAAATTTCTATCTAATAAGATATATCTCTAGATTATTTTTCAAGTATATTAATCGATGAAGTGGTATGGTTCCATGGAGTAACACATTGCATTATATGATTAGTATCTATGGTTTACAATGATGTTCTAGAAATTTTTTCAACAAGCCATTGACATGGAATTATTTTTCATCGCTTCATATCATCCTCAAATAGATTTCCATTTAGAGAGAATATTTAAAAAACTAGGGGATATGACATGACCTTGTTCTATGGAATTGAAAGGAAGTATGGATCAAATCCTTCCTCTAAGTGAATTTTCATAAAATAATAGCTTTCAATTGAGCATTCAAATAGCTAATTATGAAGACTTCTATAGAAGAAATTGTAGAAAACAAATGTTCTATGATTTAATTGGATAATTGAATATATTAAGTCATTAACTAGATGAAGAAATGATAGAGAGGTTTCAAGAAATTCTACAACACATAAGGGAAACACAAAGTTAGCAAAAATGTTATGTAGACAATCATCCATGTTATGTGAAGTTTGGTATTAGTGAAATTTATTTTTATGAATTTTTACGTGGAAGATGTTAATGATAGTTATAAATAAGGAAAATCTATGACCTACGTACATTAGTCCCATTGAAATTAATTATCATATCAAGACAATATCTTATTGACTAACACTTGCACCAAACCTCTCTCATTTCCCTATTTTGTTCTATGTATATCTTATAATGATGTAAATACATATGCAATTACATGAATTGATATCATAGGTCATACCACCAGAGCATGATATTTCTTATTTGGAACAACTGGTGGAGATTCTGGATCAAAAATACAATTTTTTGATTAATAAGACCACTCACTTTTTCAAAGTTTTTTTTCAAAAATCACTTGATTTATGAAGCTATGTGGGAACCTGAGGGTGTACTGAGGTATAAATATCCTAATTTGTTTTGTAACAAAGTGACAAATTATGTGGGGGTACGTTATTTTTTTAAGGAGTATAATGGAACACATAGTGATTTATGAAGTTTTTTGAATAAAATTAATTTCTTCTATATATTGTGTTACACATTATAATGAGTTTAAACAAATTGTGATATAATATTAAAAATACTATTTAAAAAAAATTATAACCTAGATGGTAAATATAATGTTATAAATATTAATAACCAAAATTTCTACAATAATTATAAAAGGTTTAGATAATTAAAATAAATTTTAAAATAAGAATTTAATTTTTTTTAAAGTCTTTATATGCATTGAAAATATTTTTTTCTCAAAAAAAGATTTTCATTTCCTCTCTATGAAGAAATAACAAAAAAAAATTGACACTTTTTGAAAAATATTTTATAAAATAAGCTTCATTTTTTATATCAGAATGTAAAAAATTAACTTTTAATTAGTTTTTGGGACTTTTTAGAAAAGATTAATTTTTCGATAAATAGTGACAAATATTGGTATTAATTGAAAAATGACATTTCATTAATTAATTTTTATGTGTAATTTATTATAATGTTTCAAAAGTTTAATTAGTTAATTTTTATTATTATTTTCCCAATTTATTTCATCAAAATAAATTTCATATTTAATTATTTTACTAAAACATTCTTTACTTATGAAAATTTTCCCTCTAGAAACCCACTCTTTCATCGTGTCTACTGGTTTAATTTTATATTTAAAATTTTCACTTATTTGAGATGAATTTGAAAAAATATATTCCATTTTTTGAATCAAAATATTTATATATTCTAAAAAGTTATGCTTAATTTCTTACCATAAATAATAGTGAAAATAGTAAAAATTAATTATTATTGGTATGATAAAAATGGGTTTACTGAGGGGTTTATATGTAAATATAAGAGTAAGATTGAAATTTAAACATGTAATAATTCTATTGTATGGTATTATTTCAGAATCATCCACCACAAATTTAAATTTAAGTTTATTTGGAAGAATTTTTATTTGTAATGAATTAATCATTTTGGATTAATTTGGGAAACCTCTAAGTAGTTTCCACGAAGCTCCCCTTTCAACACTTATAAAAGCGAACAACGTCTCTTCACTTATTCACACATACATGTCCATATAGTTCTGAAAAAACTACTAAAATCCACCCCCAAGATCTTTATTAACGTTATAGAGGTTATGGTACTCTTAAAATAACATCAATAGGGTACGTTTTTGGAGATCCAAATGAGGCTCTTTTAAGAAAAGGTCGTTGTTTTCACAAAGCTTCTTCATTTTATTTCATCTTTTTACACCTTATAATATTTTGTAACACTTACTATAATATAACACCAGTATAAACCATACCAACATGTGTTATTTTTTTAATCTAATATCCTATATCTATCTCTACTTCAATCAAATAGAAAATGAAACTCTCAATAGTGTGTACCATAGGCAACCGCTTTCCAAACTAATGTTAGTCATTTGCCCATAACAACCATTCATGGATGGTAATAATGATGGAATAAATATAAATATATTATATTTATGACATTATTATAATTATATTATTAAAATATCATATATAACTTCTTACTTTAAATTCCATGGGAATACGATAATGTCGGTCGTGTGTACAGCGGACAACCGCCTTTTGAAGTGATGAGGTTCATTTTTTACTAACACATTATAAGGAAGGGAATAAGGGTAAATATAATGAAAATATGATATATATATATAAATATAATATTTTTAATTTTTTTATGGTCTAATATTATATCTTCTTTTATTTCAATCCGTAGAGAAAATGGAAAACAACATTCATGCGTATGTATGGCCTTCCATTTCCATGAACATAGTAACTCATTTATTATATATAACTTTAATTGATTAATATAAATAATATTTAAAAAATATAAATGATATATATATATATCATGGTTGAGATTCAATAGATTATGTAACATTGATCAACATAAAAGTACTCGAAAATACTAAATCAAAACATACAAGAAAAACAAAGTAGTTGTTACCTGAGACGTGATTTTAACAAAGAATTGTTAAGAAATGGGTGATAAATGTTTATAAGTAAAATATATGTGGTATTATATATATCAATACAGTTATGAAATATATTTATAAGAAACTTATATTTATTATATAAAATATTCTAACATGTACGAAGGAATTTAAGACTTTAGGTAATGTATTTTTTCAAATTGTCTTCTTTTGGACATAAGTTATGTTATGATACTACCTTTAATTAGAACGTGTATATAAATCCCCATTGAAATTTTAGATCATTAATATAAATAGTTTCATTATAGTCTAAAATGTTATTTTATTTTATTCTTTTAAGGGGAATACAATATAAATGTTATCAATGTGCTAATGGTTTTATGTTACAATCTATCTTTTTATAGGATTGTTTATAAATATGATTCCAATGATAAAACATTATGATCTAGATCATAAGAAACTAAAATATTTTTTCAAATCTGATTATGAATGAACATTTTAGATAACAGTACGATTTTCCCTCTCTTTGGTACTTAAAATTAATGTGAAAATACTTTAATGGAAATTCAACTTTTATTTCTATCTTCAATGGAATTTTTTTTCTCCCAAACCCATAATTTCTAAAAATAATTCTGAAAAATTTTAATATTATATTTAAAGTCATTTTCACCCATGTCTTATTTTTTTCAAAAATGTTTTTAAAATGAATCTTCATATCTATTTCAAAACAGTGCATGTTGTTTTTACAAAAAATGTTATAGGAATATTGATTTTTAATGTGTATGACATGAAATTATTTTCTAGATGTCATGACCATTATTCTAACTAAATAATAATTTATAAATTTAAATTTTTATTTTAAAATAAAATTATTTCCAAAATATTTTATGAATTTATAGTTTTTAAAATATGATTTTAAAATAACTGTTATTTTTATAGGAAATGATTATGAAAAAGTTTTCTGAACTTTTATTTGGAAAAGGTGATTCTAAAAATGAGAATTTTATTTTCCAAAAGACTTTTTCCAAATTAAATTTGAAAATAATTTTATATATAGGATTATATCCTTTGATGTTACATGATATTTATAGGGGATATGATTTAATGGTACAATGTTTATTATTTCTCTGGATGGTTTATATTTATAATGAAAAGATGATTAAGAAACCCATTTCTTTTACACAAGTTAAAATATAATGAAATGTTTATAAAAACCATTCTAGTTCATGGGTTTTGATATGATTCATTTTTATGAAACCCATTACATTTCATGGAATCTAATATGATGAATGTTTTGTGATATTGTTTCACACATTTGAATAAGTTTCATTATATGAGGGTTGGGACCTATATATCCCCCAATGAATTAGGTAAATATTAATATCTCATGATATAAATAGGATAGGAAAGGGGTGTGAAACTAGTTCATTAAGGGACTTTTTCCCCTACGATAGTCTTGGGAGTGAACCTTTACTACTTTGATGGTTTGGGGAGTAAACCCATTCCACTACGATTTCCTTAGTAACGAGCCTCGACTAATAAAGAAATGATTTTATATGATTATGTATATACCAAAAATCTATGTATTATCTCAATGTTATGATCTCATGGATTATTTTGTTTGATTACATTTTGATTTATTTCTTATGGACTGCCATGATTTATGTCATGCCTCATCTTTATGATCTATGTTATGTAGGGTATGAGTTTTAAAATTCTATCATCATGTTCTCAAACCCTTATACTCATGATATATTGATATATCCTTTGTTTACTCTTAATGAGAATATGAAATCAAAGTTTCTTATGTCTCTATTCCCTAGATTGTAAAAAACATTTAATGAAAGATAGGTCTAAGAATAGTGGTGGTCAAGAGGAACTAAGAGGGAGATGATGTACAACACTAATGAATGATTTTTTATGTATCCAAGCTCCCAAGGAAACATACCTACACATTTCTAACACAGACCATTTTGAAATGTAATTAATATTTTACTAATTACATATAATATAAATTTATGAACATTATGGGTCATTATGTTGTGGCCATGTAACTTATTTTTTTACATTAAATAACTATATTTACCCTTTTAAAGTGGTGACTCAATTGTACCATGGTAAAAATTCAAAAAAAAAAGAAAATGAAATTAACCTCAATAGTAAATTTAATCCCCCTAAATATAAACATGGAATCGATTTTTAAATGTTCAAATTGTATATGTTTTATAAATTACTTCTAATATAAGGGTGAAAATTACAATGAAAATAGATTGTTGGAAAATTTTGTTTTTAAGCATAAAAATGAACTTATCAAAAAATAATATATAGTATTGGTTTATATGAAAATATTTATATTATGTTTAATATAATGGAAGAATTTAATACAAAATGAAAAATATAATGAGACTATTAAATTTCATGACTGAATGAGATGAATTTATTGTCTTACAAAAATTAACATCTTTCATTATTCACTCAAAAATCAAGCATTTCCATAAAAATAAACCCAAAACTTCACCATATGTTATCATAGATATTTTTATTACAAAAATGAATCCTTATTTTATCGAATTCATTTACGAAAATCAATAAATTTAACTTTTAAATAAAACCATGTAATTTATGGAAAATTAGTGTAGTTAAATACAATTATTCATTTTTCAACTGAAATATTTTAAAATATTATTTATAAAACAATGATGAATATAAATCAATAAAAAAACTTATAAATAATATGAATTATTTATTTCTAGTATAAAATAAGTTTTTACACCTACCATTTTTCATCACTTAATGTTTTTGATGAAGAGAAGACTTTTATTAGTCTTAATTAAAAACATTGAAAAATGAAACTTTTATCTGTGTTAAAAACATGTTAATAACTTTTAAAACTTTGGTAATTATTTTTATCCCTGATAAAATTCACCATTTATTAGTTCATTTTTTAGCGTTGACAAAGGACACCATGAACAATTTAATTTATACAAAGAAATTAATAAATTTTTAATAATGATTTTTAAAAAAATTATATTTATGATAAAAAATTATTAGTAATTTTATTCTACAAATTTATATATAAAAAATTACCAAATTTATTTCAATCAATAAAAATATTTAATAAAATATTTAAATAAATTAAAATATTTACATGTAAATATAATATATTATAATTTTATTTACACCATTATATAAATATGAAAATTAATATATATTTATTTAGGTATATATAATATATATATACCTATTTATATTCTTAAATATTATTTATATAAGCGAATATAATTGTAGATATAAAATATTTTTTCATTCATCAGTACTTTTGTTTGTTCTTTTATTCAGATATGTAGTTAGAAATATAATTACAATAACATAGACAAAAATTTAGTTATATGACCATTTTCGTATGTATATGTATGTTGATGTATATATATTAATGTGTGTTCATATATATATATATATATATGTTCATGATCATGTTTATTAATTTATTAATATTAATCTAAAAAAATTATTTTTTCATTATATGTTTTTATTTTTTGTTTTTATTCATTTTTATATTTATTCAATTGTAGTATTATAGTAATTTATTTAATTTTAATTTCTTCATGTGTATGCGTGTATGTATGTGTGCATGTATAGAGCTGTATACGTATATCTGTATGTATTCATGTATGCTTGTATATGTTTATATATGTATGTCTGTTTGTATATGTGTTGTGTGTGTGTATGTATGTATGTATGTATTCATAAATTTGTATATAGGTATTTATATATATGTAACATCCTAACCCCAAACCATTGGCTTGGGAATTAACAAAATTAAACTAATCATCAATGACATTCCATGAGCACCAAAGGACTGAAATAAATGGTGATGGTTTAGATATATCGTGGGAGAATGTCATGCCATTACGCACACACAAACTTACACACACAATTCATAGTATACACCATAATATATGATACGTGATTTAACACTTGAAAACACCAAATAATATAACATGACTATAGTTAGAGTCACAAAAGAATATAGTGTAAAGAAGATTCCTAAATCCCTATACATGAATACTAAATGTTCCAAGGTGGTAGTATTCTAGATATCGACACCTGGCCAATATCCAAGCTTCATATCCCATAAACAATGTCACCAAAAACAATATATTTTTAAAGTATGAGACCTACCATTTATCAGATTCCTGAAAAATGGTGTATGCATACACACTAATACGCATATGGAGGGGGTGAGTATATTCACACAGTAGTAAAACCCCACAAGACATCTCACGCATGAAGCTAAAAAAACCATGTTATGTCACATTTTATATAAATGGTAATAAATTAATAAAAAAATTATCGAGAGAAGTATACAATAAGAATTGAAATAACTCATAGAAATACCACAACCATAGCATGAACAGACACACCCATGCACACAAATACCCAATGCACCTCACACCAAAGAAGGTTATCTAAACATACTAACTCATGAGTGAAAAAACCCCCTCCAAACCCAAGTCATCACTAATTTATGTAAAATAATGTATCTAGAATTGGTATAATGTCTAATTCCAACCCGACACAGCCCTTCCCATTGTATACACACACACAAAACCCATGTTCCTATCAATGTCATGTTGGAACCACAGTCTTTCTATGAAGGAAATGGAGTGTGGTTTGTGTTTGTTTTCAATCCACATTAGAAGTTAAGATTGTTTAAGGAAAGGGATTATACAATTCAAGAAGACAAAAATACTGAAGGCAGCGTAATTTCCTAGTGTTTTCCAAATTTTTGGGCCTAAAAATTAGAAAATTAAAGCATGGGTTGTTCACAAATGGAGGTTCTCACAAAAAGTATGTGGTGCGTGAAATAGGTGAATTGTGCATGAAAAGAGTGTGGTGCCCAAAATAGTGGAGTGATATTTTTTGTGCAAGAGGTGTTTTGAACTTAGAACATCAACAAATGGCAAAGGCATGGGCTGCACGAAAAACATGGAGGTATGTGTGAAAAATGGTTCGTGCGCAAAAAGTATGTCATTCCAAAAGAGCGGTTTTTCATGCCATAATGTGTTTTCCACGTGGGGGTCAGAAATTCCTATAAATAAGAGGTGACCATGCTCATTCGGTATGGTTGAATACTTAGAGAATATTTGAGGGTTGATGTGCGTAAAAGGTTTTCATAGAGGTAGTTGCATGAAAAAGTCTGAGATGCGTGGAAAAGGAGAAGTTGCATGTAAAACATGAGGTTGCAAGTAAAAGATGATGTTGTGCGAAAAAGGGGGAGCTGCGCGTAAAATATTCAGTTGCACAAAACGGGTGTTTTTGCGCGAAATATTTTCCGCACGAAAATAAATTATTTCCCACAAATGTGAAATCTTTCACACAAAGGGTTGGTGTTGTGCAAAATCTTCAGTGTAAACTATTTGCACATTCCAAATATCTGATTCAATGGTTCAGTGCTTTCATGTGCATCATTTTAGGACTTCGATGAAAGAAAAGTTTCGTGCTGAGCAGAGGAAAATAATTCAATGAAAATATATTGAAGAGACCTTTACGTCTATAAACTGAGTTGGACTTCACCAGCGACTGTGAGCTCGGGGGAGTCAACGGAAGTGATTCGAGGGACATAGTGAGCTATCCCGGAAATTTTCTAAAGGCAGTGTGCCTAGGATAGAGTGATTGTACCTTAACATTGTAATCCCTGACTAGTGATGTTTATTGGAATTAGGTATGACTGGAAACCTGTTGATGTATGCTCCTTGGACGTATCCATTTAAGGTGAACCAAGTAAAAGTGTTGTGTCAACTTCTAGCTTTCATTTGTTTGAAAGGTTTAACAAGTTCCTACCAATGTGGGAATAAGACCCATAACATTAAAAACAAAAATTTGACAACCTGATTCACCTCTCGAATCTCAGGGTGTTCCGAGGTCCTTCAAGTGGTATTAGTGGGAGGTTAACTGGTGTTTGATTTGTAATATACTGTTTTGGAAAATTCAGCCAATGTTAAGGGAGTCCCTCTCTTCTATGGAAGTAATTTACAGATATGTAATAACATAATGAAATTTCATCCAAGAACTTTTGGAATGGAAGTCCTTTTTTCTACTGTTCAAGGAATACAAATCACTGATCCAACATGCCCACCTATGACTGATGTAGATAGGAAAATTCTTGATGTAGATGCTAAAGCACAAAATTCTCTCACCACAGCCCTTTCTGATCAGATCTATCTAAGAGATGATGAGTTTCACCTTAGAAAAATCCATTTTGGTTAAACTTAAAAATATTTAAGAAGGAGAAAACAAAGTGAAGGAGGAAAAACTAAAAGTTCTATATAATAGGTTTGATGATTTGAATATGCATCTGGATAAGAATGCAGACTCATTCTTCAATCGAATTACTAAAATGGTTGGATCTATTCGGGGTCTAGGAAAATAAATCAAATACATTGATATTGTAAATAAAATATTCATAAAACTTCCACCCCTGTACAATGGAAAGGTGCCATCCCTTGAGGAAAGAGATCTTTCCAAACTATTGTTGGATGATCTGCTAAGAAGTTTGGTGGCATATGAAATGAGAGTCAAACTAGAAGATGCTACGACTCGAGAGAGCAATGAAATGGGATTTAAAGCCATATAGAAACCAAAAATTTCACAAGATAGTAGTTTTGAATATGATGAGGAAAAATAAATTCTTTCTGTCATTGCAAAGAAGTTCTAGAAGGGAAAAGGGAATTTCAAAGGGAAGTTACCTCTTTATTGATTTCATTATTGAAAAGCTGGGCACATTGCCTCCTAGTTCTTAGGAAAGATCAATGATGAAGATATTGTATATGAAAACATTGAGAAGCCTCAAAAAAGGTTTTTCAAAAAGGGAGACATCAAATCTATAATGAAAGTGCAGAATAAGAGTTTTATCAGTGAAAAGGAAGATGATGATAAGGAATTCTGTGAAGAAGAAGAACAAGAATTTAATATTGGAAACCACGCTTCCATGATGGCCACTATTGAAAAATCAGAACCATCAAAAGATAATAGTCAAGGTAATAAGTTTAAAACGGATTCCAATCCTGAGTTTCAACTTAAATATTATGTTAGTAAGATTAAGATCAAATATAAGAGTTGCAATAAGTGGACATAAATTGTTGAAGAATCATCTGATTATGTTGAATAGATTGAAGATGAAATTGAACGACATGAAGAATTTGTGAAGTGTAGTCTATAATTCTTGAAAGCATTGATGATGTAGTGGATTTGAAGCTGATAATTGAAGAGAAATCAAAGGTCATCAATGACCTCACCACTAGACTGGAAGAAAATACCAAGACTACTGAGAGTATTGAAGATGAATTTCTTACTCTTAAGAGAAAACTTGAGAGTGAATCAATTTCAAAATAATCAAGGAAGAAAATATAGTTTGGAAGGTTCTCAGATGTTGAGCTGGTGGAGAGAGCAAAACATGGCTCTAGTGGAGTTGAAAATATTTTAAATGATCAAAGATCTGACTTCATGGGAAATAGTTGAATTGATTAGGAGGAATAGTCATCAAATGACGCAAATAAAGGTGAAAAAAATAAAGGAAATCGGAAAGTGGGTGATGTGGAAAAATCATTTGATGTGTTGAAAGAGAAAACCCCCAATTCAATCTGAAAGAAGAAAAGAAAATTATACTTGAGCCTCCTAGAAAAGGATCCCTCAAACTATTATCCCACAGAAGAAGGAATGAGGATAAATAGAAGTGAAAAGACATTTCCTCTCATGAAGTGTCAGTTCTGTAGATATTTGGGCCATACCATGTCTTATTGCGAAGAGGCAAGAATCTATCTAAATGGAGAAGATATGGGAGTTCAGAAGAGGTGAACAAATTCATAGCCTAATTCTTTTAGAAGAATAAATTTCTATGGATATTGTTTTCATTGTTCTAACTTTGGTCATAAGGCTGTTAATTACAGGCAGAGAAGGTATATGGACACCTCATACCGGAGTTTGAGACAAGTCAAATCTCGTCAACAAGATAGTGTTGCTATTACAAATATGTTTTCTTTTCTTGAATAAGATTTCGACTATGAAGAACCAATTTACATGGAAGATATAATTGAATGGCCATCAGTGTTCTACACTCAATCCAATATCTCATGGAACGAAATGTAGAAAATTGAGAAATCCATCCTTTCGTAGGTGGCCCTCATAGCTACAAAAAGTAACAGCACATGGATTTTGGACTGCGGTTGTTCATCTCATATGATAGGTAATGAAACCTTGTCAATGGATATCAGAAGGAGGGTTTATGGAATAGTACGATTTGGTAATGTTGGAGCTCTGAAAATCAAAGGCAGTGGAAGTACTAAATTAGCCAATGGTGAGCTAAAGAAAAATGATGTCCTTTATGTAGATGGAATATGTCATAATCTCATTAGCGTGAGTCGACTCTGTGACTCAAGTCTTATAGTTACTTTTAATCAGAAAAGCTACACTATCAAGGGAAAGACAAGAAATTCACTTATGATGGGATACAGAACAGAAGGCAACTTGTATCAGGTTGATAGTAAAGAAAAC
Organism: Viscum album; assembly: GCA_963277665.1. Lineage (NCBI taxonomy): Eukaryota > Viridiplantae > Streptophyta > Magnoliopsida > Santalales > Viscaceae > Viscum > Viscum album. The sequence goes on from OY728152.1 coordinate 1,874,193,989, forward strand.
ATTTCTTAGATTACTGTTGAAGAAGAAAAAAATTTGTGGCACTGGAGACTAGGACAAATCAATCAACAAGACATGGAGAAAATATCAAAATTGAGGATTGTCATGGACATTCCCAACCTAAAGCGTGAATGTGAAAAGTCTTGTGATGCTTTGATTTGTGGGAAGCTGGTATGCATTTCATATCATCCAAAGAAGGAAAGGGCATCACATCTTCTTAATCTCATTCATACAGACATATGTGGCCCAATAAATATTATCGGAACTCATGGATATATGTACATCATCCTTTTCATAGATGATTATAGTAGAATGGCTTGTGTAATGTTATACATAGGAAACGAATAGAACTTGACTGCATGAAAACATATCTTCGAATCGCTGAGAATGATACTGGATGAAAAATCAAAGTGTTGCATTCAGACAATGGATGGGAATACATGATCATTGAATTTAAAAACTATCTGAAGAAGCATGGGATACAACATGAGGTAGCTTTCATTAAAACCCCCTAGCAAAATGGAGTTGTTGAGCCTAGTAATCTGCAGGTGAACAACAATGAAGGAACTATACTGATTGAGAGTCATATTCCACTAAATTACTAGAAAGAGGTCGTTCAAGAAACAGTGTATATTCAAAATCAAACAGGAATTTATATGGGTGCGACGAAGACACCTTAGGAATTGTGGAATTAAACAAATCCTTCTTTAAAATACTTTTATGTTTTTGGAAGTATGTACTTCATTAGAAAAAAAGTAAGAAATCAAGGGAAATATGGAGACAATGCAGATGATGAAATTTTCCTTGGATACTCAATGAATAGAAAAGCCTACAAGTGATTCAACAAGCGAGTAGGAAGGATTGTGGAAAGCAGTTATGTTATGATCATTGAAGAGAAAACCACAAATACTTCAAGGATTTCATATTCTTATACGATAGAAAGAGAGGATGAAAGTGAACATGTAGCAATTAAAAATACAGAAATAGATAAAGGCGTAGAAAAAAATCAGGATTCACATCATGATATTGACTCAGAAGAAAAATCTAAAGAGGAGTCCTTGGCTGGAGAGAATGCGACTGAACCTCACAAGAGAAATCAAAGAAAATAAACTGATCCATATAATATAATTGGGGACAAGAGTGCACCCACACAAACAATGAGGATGAGGAATAACACACAATCTGAATTTCTGTCAGTTGTAGAGCCAACCTCATTTGATGAAGATGCAAAGGAAGAATCTTGGGTGAAAGCCCTGAATGAAGAGTTAGGTCAGATTGAAAAAAAATCAGACATGGGACCTTTTCCAGAGACCTGAATGTCACAATGTAATTGGTACAAAATGGATCTTCAAGAACAAGTTTGATGAGAATGGAAGTGTTATTAGAAACATGGAACGACTGGTATGTAAAGGATATTACAAAATTTAAGGTGTTTATATTGAAGAAACCGTTACTCCTGTGGATAGAGTGAAGTCAATTAGGATTTTCCTTGTCATGGAACTCCAAAGAGGATATAAAATATTTTATATGGATGTAAAGAAAACATTCTTGAATGGTGTACTCTAAGAAGAAGTCAGAATTGAACAACCAGTGGGTTTTCTTCTTGGTGCTGATGGAACAATGGTTTGAAAACTAAATAAATATCTCTATTGTTTGAATAAGGCACCACAAGCATGGTATTCCAGGATGGACTCTTATCTCCAGAAGATGGAATTCAATAGAGGAGGATTATATGACAATCTATATGTGAATAAATCACCAAAATACCATTTCATGGTTCTAGTATATGTTGATGACATTACATTCGGTGGCGGTAGGTATAAATTAGTGGATGAATTTGAAAATCCCATGAAATCAGAATTTGAAATGTCAATGATTGGGGACCTCACATATTTCTTGGGAATGTAGGTGACTAAAAAGAAAGATAACACTTTCATCTCTCAAGAAAATTATGCAAGAGATTTACTGAAGAAATTTAATATGCATGACTCCAAACCAATGTAAACTTCGATTTTAGTTGGAACCAAACTTAGAAATCATGAGGATGGGACCTCTATAGATCCCACCATTTATAGGAGGATCATTGGGAGCCTTCTATACCTAACAGTGACATGATCAGATATTGTCTTTTCCACATGTCTAGTGGCCCACATTCAATGTAATACAAAGTAGGAACATATGATAGTAGTAAAAAATAATCATTAGGTACAATTAGGGTACTCATAATTATGGGTTATACTTTGCTGCAGGAAGGGACAATGAATTATAATCTCTTTCTGACGTGGATTGGGCAGAAGAGATATAGTGGAAAGAAAGTCCACTAGTGGTGGAGCATTAATTATTGGGAAGAAATGTGTTGGATGGTTGAGCAAGAAACAAGAACGTAATTTTCTTAGTACTTCTGAAGCTGACTATATCTCTACTACAAAGGCATGCACTCAACCACTATAGATGAACTAACAACTAACAAATATTGGTGATGAGGTGAAATAAGCAATGGTGATTTACTATGATAAGAAGAGTACAATTGATCTTATGAAGAATCCTGTTCAAAATTATCATACAAAACATATTGAAATCAGATATCACCTTATCAAGGAAAATTTTGAGCAAGGTGTGATTAAAATGGACCATGTGGGAACTGATGAGCAAGTGGTTGATATCCTCACCAAGCCACTCTCTGCAGCTGTATTTGAAAAACATCGGTTAAACTTCGGTGTTCAGCCACCTACCAATGCATAAGGTGGTAACAAAAATCCCATATCCCTAGTTATGTTAACTATTTTTAATCTGTTTGTGGATGTGATGGAGGTTTGTGGGGGAGATACTATCCAAGGGGAGTGTGTTTTGAGCTGCACAATGAACAATTACTGATCTTTGTGTTTATCATCAATGGGGGAGAAGGAATAAATTCAGAACATGTGATGGACATGTAATGCTCTGTGATATGATGAGAATTTGGTGAAATGATCAGAATATGGTGATAGGATGAAATGGAATACATTGGATATGTAATTGTTGTGTGAAAAAGTAAGAGAAATTCTTGAGAGACTTTGAAAATTCCAAAACATGGGAACCAAATTCAAGCTTCACCTCTTTTTTCTACACCGAGCATTGCTCACGTAGACTTAAATTGTTGGCTGAGTTGATTCTTGAGATTTAGGTTTTGCATATGGTTCGTACTTAGTGAATTTATCTGGTGATTTCCAAAAAACCCAAAGGGGGAGATTATTGGAACCACAATCTTTTTATGAAGGAAATGGAGTATGGTTTGTGTTTTTTTAATATTCATTAGAAGTTTAGACTGTTTATGGAAATGGATCATACAGTTCAATTAGACAACTATATTGAATGTGGCGACATTTTCCAGGGTTTGCCAAATTTTTTGGCCAGATAATAGGAAAATGATGGCATGGATTGTTCTCAAAAGGAGGTGCACACAAAAAGTAAGTGGTGCACAAAATTGGTTAATTGTAAATGAAAAAGTTCATGGTTCATGAAATAGTGGAGCGAGATTTTTTGTGCAAGAGGTGTTTCGGACTCAGAACGTTGAAAAGTGTCAAAGGCATGGGCTATGTGAAAAACATGGAGATGTGCATGAAAAAAGGTTTCTATGAGAAAATTATTTCGTTCCTAATGAGATTTTTTCAATAAAAATGGGTTTTGCGCACAGGGGTCAGAAACACTTATAAATAAAAGGTGACCCCCCTCATTTGGTACAGTTGAAGACATGAGAAGATTCAAGGGCTGATTAGCATAAAAGGTTTGCATAATGGGATTTTCACGAAAAAGTCCGAGTTGTGAGAAAAATGAGATGTTGTGCATAAAACATGAGGTTTCCCATAAAAGTTGATGTTTCACAAAAAAGGGGGAGCTACGCATAGAAGTTGAGGCTGTGCTTAAAAGATTTAGTTGCGTGAAAAGGGTGCTGTTGAGCGAAATATTTTCCTCGTGAAAAGAATGTATTGTGCGAAAAAGTGAAATCTTTCAGGAAAAGGGTTGGTGTTGTGAAAAATCATCAGTGTAACCAGTTTTCACATTCCAAATATCTGAATCAGTGGTTCAGTTCTTTCAGGTGCATCCTTTTAGGACTTCGATGCAATCAGAGTCTCGTGCTGAGCAGAGGCAAAGAATTCAATTCAAATCTATTTAAGAGACCATAACATCTATAAACTGAGTGGGACTTCACCAATGGCAGTGAGCTAGGGGGAGTCAACGGAAGTGACCCGAGGGACATAGTGAGCTATCCCTAAACATTTGTAAATGCAGTGTGCCTAGGAAAAAGTGACTCTACCTGAACATTGTAATCCAAAGCTAGTGAAGTTTAGTGGAATTAGGTATGTCCAGCAACCTGTCGTTGTATGTGCCTTGGACGTATCCCTTTGTGGTTAACCATGTAAAATTGTTGTGTCAACATCCATCTTTCATTTGTTTGACAGGTTTAACAAGTTCCTACCATCATGGGAATAAGATCCATAACTTTAAAAAGAAAAATTTGACACCCTGATTCACCCCTCCCCTCTCAGGGTGTTCCAGAGTCCTTTATGTCACACATTAAAACCATATTTGTTTGATATTTCATTAAAGTATCTTATCAAATATTTTATGGGTGTCACCCATATCCAATGATTTCAAGATCAACCGGGAAATTAAATTAAAACAAATGATTCAACATGTGTTTTTATAATCTAGACATAGTAGAAAATTATTTTGGAAAAAAATACTTCAAGTTCTTGGAGAACATAGGCTAGGAGGGAATCTACATACCTTTAACTGGTTTGTGCTAATGAATCACACCAAAATCTCATTGTTCCAATCCTTTCTCACCTCTCTTTCAATGAATCACAAATACTTCTCATAAAAACACATTCGAAACTTATATATGGGCATGAAATCCATGGACTTGAGGCCCGTTCAAGATAAAATGATATTTTCTAGAAGTAAAAATTAAAACATGATTATTACATTCAATGTCCTATATAAAATTCTCAATGATTTGATGAAATTAGTATATATAAGGTAGAGGATCACAAAAAAACTAGAGAATACCAGTGTTTCAAATCCAAGTTCAAAATAGAAAAAATGAGTGTTACTTGGGATTTTTTGGTAAAAAATAACGTTTTAAAATTTCATTAAGTATTTATCACTTCTATTCCCCATAGTTTAAAAAAATGGGCATAAAAAATGGTAATATTCACTGTTTAGAAATGTCTAATGCCACACAATTACCACAAGGTTTGGAAAAACCATTTGACAACTATGCTCTTTCCCTCAATACCCTTCTTCATCTTCTATAGTTATTTGGGGAATCTATACAGTTTTCCAAAACTATTCATCAATAGTGGACCATCCAAAACACCTATGAAACTTCCTGAAACCATAATGAAACTTCCAAAACAATACCAAATAATAAAAAATCTTCTAGATACATAACTTAGTGTGGATATACCTAAAACTAGGTATTTTACTATATATGTGTATATATGAATGTGTCTATATGTATGTATGTGCATGTATGTTTGTATATATCTATATGTGTATGTATATATATACATGTAAGTATATACATGTATGTGTGTGTATGTAATGACTCACATAGTTATGTGTGGAAAATTCCATATGTTATGAGAACCATGACATAGAATGATATTTTAAGAGGCTAAACATCTTAAAAAATTGTTTTTCAAGGTGATTTTATGTTTGAGGGATTCCTTGTGAGATTGTGATCAATTTATAGATGGATTCAGGTGGTTGGGATACTGAATTTTAGCAGCACCCCTACCAACTTCCTGATTGGAAAACTTGTGGCCTAACACACTTCCTAGTATCATTTACTAGTCTTTGAGCCTCCAGTTATTCTATGAACTACTATGTATTGTCGGTGGATATTTGGATGGTTTATTTTTTAAATTGTGATAGTCTTGTCATTTAATTATCAGGGTTCTTTGGGATTTTTGCTGTGAGGTATCTTGGGAGAGGCCAATTCTTGGATGAATTTACCCTCCCAAGATCCCCATGAGGAGGAATGGTTTTTATTTTATCCAATGAATATTCAAGGTACATCAATACTTAGATTCCCCATTTTTGGGCCCCTCTTAATTTTAATTATTTTTGGCACAATTCGAGAAAGGGTTAAGTGTTTATTCTAATAGAGCATGTGGGAGTCAACTGAGTAATATGAATATTTGGTGTGTAGTGGCTATAAGATGTCACAAGATTTTTTCTAAACACTATCATAAGATTTTTTGGTTTAGGTAAGACACTAAACCAATTTATTTCGTTTTCATTACTAAATTATTGTTTTTTTGGTTAATCAAGCATTGTGTGATACATATTTTTTCAGGTCTAGTGTTGGTGGTTTTCTATAAACCCAGTGGAGGTTTTCAAAAAAAAATTTCAATGTGATAGTTGTGACTAGTATGTTTCATTCCCATTATCAAACATAGGTTTAAATTACATAAGTTATTAATAAACTTAATTAATAATTTACAGTGTATTAAATGAGGTAGGATATTGTTAGTCAATGTAGGCATGGATGTGGCATGGACTGGCTTGGTCAATCATCGATAGAGATTTTCAATGATGGTAGATCCTTAAAGGAGGTAGGGGATCCCTTTAATACAATATTATATTCTCTTTTATATACGATTATGCATGACTGAAATAATTTTATGGGATTAGGGAGATGAATATGGGCTAGGGATTCTATGGGAAGGATAAATGGGATGAAAGTAGACCACCTGGGTTTGGTAAAAAGAGTATTGAACAACTAGAGTTCATTGAACCACCCGATGACAACATCACCAATGGATTAGTTTTCTTTCTATGTTGATAGAAGACCCATGGTGGGTATTAGGGTTAAAGACATGACATGGGTAGCCCATGATGTTTCTCCTAGGGGAAATTTATTAGGCATGTGAGTCTTATGTTTAGATACAATGGTTGAGACAATTGTTTATTTCATTATTAGGGATATATTCCCTTATGAGGTTGTTATAAGAACTTGGTGATCATTTTGAGTGGGATGAGGCTTCTAGGATTAAATGAGTTTAATAAAGAGGGGTTAGTTTTCTGAATAAGTTGATAGAAGACCCATGGTGGGTATTAGGCTTAGAGACATGAAATGGGTAGCCCATGATGTTTCTCCTAGGGACAATTTATTAGGCATGTGAGTCTTATGTTTATCGACAATGGTTGAGACAGTTGTTTATTTCATTATTAGGGATAGATTCTCTTATGAGGTTGTTATAAGAACTCGTTGATCATTTTGAGTGGGATGAGGCTTCTAGGATTAAATTAGTTTAATAGAGAGGGGTTACATTTTAGTAATGGGTTTTGGGATCTCCTATAGGTGATTTATGATTAGACCAAGGTATAGGTTGTGAGTTTTTTTAGGACTTTGCATCGATATTCTGATGGTGCATTGACCTTAATGGATTTAGATAGTTCATAGATTGCAGTTCCCATAGCGATGAATGATTTTTAGAGGTTTTACTAGACCATGTGGTCTGGGAAAGGATGATCCTATTGATTGTGATGCCACTAACGTGTGATGAGTTATGGATAATAACAATGGGTAGAGACTATGGTGGTTTTGGAGGACCAAGTTGATGCTCTGATGGGTGAGGTGAGATGTGTTTAGTGATGGGATATGTCTCTATTGATTAGTGCCTATGGACCATCAAGAGAGCTATATGACAGACGACACCCTATGTGATTTAATGTTTATGTAACATCCGTATAGTTCTATAAGGATGGGTCAGTGTGGTTGGACCGCCCAAGAGTCTACAAGGATGGGTCAATTTGAATATTGTTCCCTAATAAGGGTATTGTGTACAGGACTATACCATTCATGATTTAAGGTGGCATGATGATAGACCATTCGATAGGTTTCTTGAGTCGATGTGTGGGAATTGGACATTTCCTTGTGTATGAATTGTTTAAGTAACTCCTTTTGTTATGGGTCCTGGGATGGTGTGAGATAGGATTTATAGACCTCACATGACTGGTAAGGGATGGGTCAACAATAATGAATTTATGATACTGAATGATGTATGTGGGTTTTAGGTCTAGGTTTTGGAAATATCCCTACCCTGAGTCTTTGGGTGTGGGTTAGACATTAGTTTTCTTGAATGATATGTGATGATGTGGGGGATTCTCACATGGAACTGAATCGTGTAAGATCTTGTTTCATGGTTCCCATGTTAACACATAAAATCCTTATATCCAAGGACTCTTGGTGGACCGGTTAGCACAAAATGTGCATGGATCATGTGTGAGAATGTTTATTTTCCTCAAACATAGCCACATATGATTGATTAAACTAGGGTAACATAAAGATAACCTATATAGATGTATCTCACACACCGCATACTAGCACTCGGGTGAGCATATAGAATTCATGTTTCCATTATTATTATTGTAGTGGATCAAGATGGTTTAGTATGTTGGGTTTATAGAGATAGGGTGTGCGGGGCCCTGGGAGGTAAATATGCAAAGTGTGCATGATTTTTTTATTGGTTTGTTTTTTATTTGGGAATCACCAAATGACCAATCAGTGTTTGTATTACTATATGATTTTACTTGAAATATAATACATAACATCGTGGTTATTATTTGTACATGCTATAATTATGTTTTATATTATCTTTATTATTTTTCAATTTTAGTGTGACTCTTATTAAAGGGTATAGTATCTTTATTATATTTATTTAGACCTTTTCACTAGTTTGAAACCTATAACACACAAAGAGGAATGCCTAATCTCATATGGTGACCTTGGTATGGGAATTGATGAGTGTCCCAAAGTTGGGGAATTACAATGTGGTTTTATAAGCTACTTTTGTTTTATGATTTAGAGAGATGGTAGATAGGTTGTCTAGGATTATTTTATATCTTTTGATGGACCTTATAGGGGTTTACCATGAACAAACATTTAGTGGAGAGTCCTAGTTACCAGGGTAATGAGATTGATATTATTGGTTTTTCTTATAATGGTTGTGAAACTAATTGAATATTTCATTTTTGATAGAGATTGTATTCATTATTTTGGCTCTAGGATTTTTGGATGTAGGACTAGGTAAAAGCATCATGTGATGAACTTAGGATTAAAATAACATACTACTTCTTGTGTGTTATTAGAATTTCTAATATCAATGATTGGTTATTGAATGTGTCAGAAAAATATAATTTTTTTCATTTATAATTTTTGGGGGACATTATACTCAATTAAACTATGATATTTTCCCTTAAAATATCTTGTAAATAGATTAAAGAATGGTTATATATAAAAGATATTATGTAGTTACATTTTTAAGGGGTCCGTAGAGACCCATGATGGATTGATATAGGAATTTTATGCCTCGATAATGGAACCCTAGTGTGTTTTTTATAAGAATGTGATACATGAAGAATGGTCTAAGGATGTGAATGTGTTTCCTTAATGATTTAGAACCCAAGTTGGTGGGAAATGAGTTTGGTTACATAAATATTCAATAATAACATATATATTGTTTTCCCGTTTTGTTTATTGGTGGTATTATACTTAACTGAACCGGGTAGTTAGAAAAAGATTGTTATTTCCATGGGAATTTTGGATGTTGGATTTTATATTTCATTTTTTATCAAGGGTGGTATTGAAGGGAAGGATAATTTGTATTCCTAGCCTAGTTTTTCTCAGTATTCCCTTTCAATGGTTTAGTGGGAGTGTAGGTTGACACTTTTGGTTTGGAATGATTCTTACATTTCAAGTGAACATGAATTTTTCCTTAGGATGGTGAGATGAATTTGGATACTGGATGAGCCTTAAATACATGTGGGTCATGTTTATTATAATAGTCATGTGATCCTTGGTGATATGAGACATGATTGATGTAAGAATGAGTCTTTTTATGTGGCTGTGTTGTAAGGCGGGACACAAAAGTTATATTTATGTGAGTCGTATGAAAGGGTTACTGGTGGAATACTCTTCCTTGATAATGAGAGTGAGCATTGGGGAGTCCTTTTGGGAAAAGTCTTGGTGTGCATGGGTGACAGACACATGGTATTTATGTTGCTCGATTATGTTACAGATTAGTGAATAGGATATATGTACCCAATATTGGAAGTTGTTCTGTTTGGGGATAAACTAAAGAAGTGTTTTAGTGGGTTTATATTGGTGAGATTCTTATGGGTATGACGACAAAATGATTTTTGTAAGAGTAGTAGAATTCCCTTGGTGGGTAGAACTTACATCAGTGATGGATCAAGTTATCTTTCTTTTGTATATTAGCTTCCCAATGACTCAAGAGTAGGGGTGAATTGAGTTATTAATTTTTTTTCTTAAAATCACCATATTTTTGGGCTTTAATGGTTCTAATTTTTTATTTTAAAAAATAATTAGTTGAAATAAAAGCATAAATAAATTATCAAACATATGATATTTATAGTTTTTTTAGGAACATAATTCCCCTATTACACTCCACCAATACTCTACTCCATGAGTTTGGATATTTTCAATATACAAGAACTTTTTCTAGGGGTTCCCCATCTAACTATAAGAATTTGTTACTTATTGTAATGGTCCATGATTTTTTAACTAGGCTCTCCCTTTACAAGGATAATACATAACCTTAGAACACATTATTAAAATGAGTGAAAATATATACAGGTATGAAAAAATGACATTTAGAAAATAGTACATTATATTTTTTCAAGAAGAAACTAACATAAGATGATGAAATATCAAGTGATATTGAGTAACTTCTATAAACTACTTTGGATGTTTTCTAATTGAAAAAAAATCTTGTATGCACAACATCTATTGTCTATATTCTAGTATTGTATTTTTTTTGGATATATTAAGAACATATCATTAATTATTTTTACAAATTTCTATATCTTTATTTATTTTTCACATGAAGCATCAAAATATTATATTTACATATTCTCTATTTAATTTGAATATAATCACACCAAATAATCTCAACGATCAAGTGGATAATCCTTTTGACATATGAATAGATATACATATAATTTGGGTGAATACTTATTTTCTATATATGTAATGTATACACGCGATAGGTGAAACCGATTTATCCTTCATTGGATTTTTTTTTCTTCAAAAAACATTTTTTTTTAAAATTTATTTTTCCATATTTAGAAACTTGTTTTCTGATGCATGTAAAATCATAAATTGAAGTAATGAAACCTCAAACCAATGTTAAGGAGTATAATCTTAATTATTCTATGAATGATAACATGATCATAATATGATTAATCAAAATAATCACTATTCTCCTAAGATAATTTATTTTTACGAAATATTTATTCTCACGTCATTAACCTATTAAAGGAAAAAAGATAAACATTATGGATTTTCTATTTTTTAGGTTAATTCTTTCTTTTCTGACTCTATAGGATAATCCTTAACTGGTATAAAATAAGAAACTTCTATGAATGTATTTAATCTCTATGAAAAATAAATTATGATGGTCCTCTTTATATGAAAAAAGACAAGTTGGATTTGGAATTGGAATTTCATTATATACATGACTTCATTGTAAGATAATTCTACTCGATAAGATAAATATGTTACATAATAAGATAACTATTTAATCATGGACTCTGTATGATAAATTCATTTAGTGCACTATATGTGATTTTATTGCAAGAACAAAATCTATTCTATAATTTAATTCTATTATACGTAAGATAATAATTTCATGTAAGATAAATTTCTCTATGAAGACTAAATTCTTCCATCAATAAAATGAATTTATTTTCATTTACAAGATAAATGATATTTACCCATTATCCATTAAGGGTAAATTATTTTATAATATATTCAATAATAATATAATCAATTTTAATAAAAGATAGAATTTAAAATTTAAGAACTCAAGATAAACTCTTAAATAAATAAATAAATATTTTTTTAATCAACAAAACACATAATGTACTAATATATGTTAGAATAACATAAGTCTGTCAGAGAATCTCCAGATTTTTTGTAATTATAAAACCCATAAAAAGAAAAATAAAAATAAATATTTGTAATATTTTTCACTCTATTTTATTCACATCCTTTTTATGATATTAAAAAGAAGAAAGGTAAGTAAAAATAATACAGTCATTATTTTAAGTGAACATGTCAAAAATGTTACTATAATAGGTACCAAAAATGAACAGAATATGGAATGGGATTTTCAATTAAAACATAAAATAAAATTTAATATGAAGTATTAATTATTAAAAATAATTTCATGTAATGAAATAATAATAATTAAACATTAAATAAACTGTTAAAATATTCAAGTAAATTTTGAAAGCCTAAAATTGTTTATGAAGACAAGAGAAACACAAACAAATATTAATGAAAACAACAAAATGGTGTAGAACTAAAATATTATCTAAAATATCTATGAAACTATTCAAATATTTTAAAAAAACATCTAGGATTATCAGTTATTGAAAACATCAACAAGATGTAAAATCATTTATATAGATTTAGGTCCATTGAACTATTCTGTGATAGTGTATTATGGTAGGATTGAGGTTGTCCAGATGGTAATGAAATGTTTTCATCTTTAAGATTCAAATTCTCCCTTGATTAAATTAGTATTAGTTAAATGATTTCATTCAATATTTTTTAGGTGGATGGATGGAGATTGTGAATGGGTAATACAATAGACCATCTCTCTCTCATATTATACAACAAATCCACCCACATGAAAACATTTTTTACCACATCATTATTGTAATAGTTAAGTAGAGTAGTGAAATTTCTCCACAACATCTAAAAAATCCTTCAAAAAAATTTCTAAAAATTTCATATCATAAAATTTCTAATCATCTGATTTTAAAATTATAATATGTTATTATAAAAACTAAATGATTATGTAGAAGGATGAAAATAACTTGAAACTCTTGAGAGGCATCATGATAAGAAACTTCATTATCATTACTAGTGACCCAATACACCTTAGGTTTGGAAAAAGAATCTTCTTCCTTGGAAGAAGAGTATGAAATCTTGGAACTCATGATGAGTTTATATAGCTATCCAAACTTGTATAATATAATTGATAAGTTCTTTTCAAAATATCAAGCCTTCTTATCTAGTACAGTGATAATGATTCTCACATCATTTTAATCTTTCACTGAAGTATCCTAAATTAAGGTTCATTTTTATTTAGAGGAGTGCTAATATCCATTTGGACTAATCCATACATGATATGAAAATTTTTTGGATTATTATAATTGTCTTAATAAAAAAACACACAACAAAGATATATAAAAATTTCTCTTGAAATAAGTATATATTTTAAGGAGGTGATCCCGATAGTCAGAGTATCCTAATATTGAGAGGGATCTTCGAAAATTGACTTCATCACAACCCAATGCAAAGATCCTTGGAATATGAATTCTATATATGATTCATCATATAGTTTTATTATAACATATTAGATAAAAACATTAAATCAATCAATTTTTGAATTGGAAACACAATTCCTTTTAGAATATTTTATTCTTTTGATGAACTCAAACTAACATAATACATCCTTCTTAAAGGAATCTAGATTATCCTTTGAAACAAAATTATCATAAAGTGTAATGACCTCTACATAAGACTCAATTAGATCATTTTCCAATATAATGAATTTAAAAATCGACTCATTTTAATATAAATGTGCTCACTCATCATCCACATAAATCTTGGATATAGGTATCTCAGAGCTACTAAAATCTCTAAGGGTAGGAAAAGATACATCTTGATGCACTTCTACACCTTAACATTCATCCATAGATAAACTTTCTTCAAACTATTGAATTTATTTAACTAGAGGAACCACTTAAAAATGATATTATTTAGTAAATTCTCACCACGATATCAACTTAGCTACGAGAAGGGTAGCTTCATGGGATTATTCTAATTCTTCTTAATCAGAACCAACAATATCCCTACCCTTACACTGAATAGATTATATCCTAGAATTCCTACTTGTCTCAGTAGGTGGATCCCGACAGAATGTAGAAATATCTCTTGAAATAGTGGTGATAGAAATTTTTTGACAAATACTTACATCATTTATATGGTTCAAACCCAAACATTATATTATTGATGAAATCAGTAAAGTAATTGTGTAAAAAAAGAAATCCTTGGGTGTGTTCATAATAAGATTTCATACTTTTGATTATATCTCCAATTTATTTTCCTACTTCTTTAAAACATCATCCAACTAAATATTGTCTAATACAGTAACTCAATCTCTATATTGTCTTCCAGAAAGAGTGACAATATCTAATTGGTCTTCCACAACCACACATGCATAAGGTTCATCAAAAGGTACATCTAACACAATTACATGAGATGTATCCCCATAAACATGAGAAGGGCCTAATTCCATCTCTTCTTTAGATCCATCATTAAACACCTTACTCAATGAGAATCTATAGAAAAATTTACAACACTCCATTAAACTAGCATATTCATTTTTCAAACAATGATAGTGGGTAGATGTTTTTTCATCCAGGCATGCATCTACATTAAAAAAATGTGAACATCCTCCCATGTGGAAAGAAGTTAACAGATTGTTTCTAAGTATAGTGCATATACCTCATTACATAACATTCAATATTTACATGTTTTTCTATCATGAAAAATTATAACAAAGTATCATATTGGATGAAATTTTTCTCAAAATCACCATTTCAATGGAAGATTGTTGGCTTAATAAAATTCTGTAAGACATTCCTTGACAAAATTGTTATCTAGATATGGAATACTAAATAAGGATTTCATTGTTTATTATGGGATAACATTGTCGATGGTAGAATGAGAGGTGTTAAAATCAATACTAACTTCATGATGACATATTAAATCCTCAAACATAAATACTAATGACATATATAAATTACTCTAATTCATAGTCATGGTAATAATAACTTTATAATCTCCCCAATGATACGTGGTGGTCTCATAAAACCCATGAAATTCAATTTTAAAGAAAAATTATTTTTTCACAAGAAAGACATATTCCAATCTATGATGATTGATTACAATTTTTAGAATAATATCCATCTTATTGACTTAAGTAAATTAAATTTATTTACTATTTACCACTTTCCTCACAGACCTTGAACTCTTTTAGATTCTAGCATAACCACTATCTAAACACTAGGTTTGTCAAATGACTAAAGAATGTATGAAGTTTTGTGGTAAATAGGGTTGGAGATAAATGGAATGAGATCTCAATGTTGTAATGTGTTGGAGGTTCTTCGAGTAAGACTGATATTCTTTTTTTCATTTGAGATTATAAAGGGTCATATATGGCAATGTGAGGGTTAATTATTACAATTACAGGATACATCTAATATTATGATGCGATTGAAATTAGTTATGGTAAATAAAAATAATAATAATAATATCTGACTAAATATAGATTCTTGCGTGCCACAATATAAATAGAAAATGTGATTAACTGAAATTAAACAATCCTAATTAATATTTAACAAAATAATATCTATTAGTAGGTAGTGGTTTTTTGAATATATATCCTAATATATTTTTGGTACCTACAAATTCTAAAGGGACATCACATTTTTTCTAATTTGTTATGAAATGAGGTCTAAAATCTATGTGATTTATCATGGTATTGTTTATATAATTATTATAAATATTAGTAGCACTTGTGTTATAAATTTTTATTAGAAGAAGATTAAAATTAAATCCAAAATCTATCAGGGTGTGTTTTGTCCACAACAATTGTGCACAAAACCTTCCAACTACAATATATTATTATTTTGTATTATATAATTCAATAGAGTGTTATTTATTACTAGACCATGTTACTAAGGATTTACCTAGAAAATTATAGGTTCCTAAGGTTTTTTCTAATCATAGTCTAAAAAAACAAGAATCATTATCAGAATATGAAGTTAAATTGAAATCCACGGTTTTTGGAAAATGTAAAGAAAGAGAGATGGTTTTTTAATACCATAAATTATTTGGGATGTACATAATTGAGATTATTTTGGTTTTATTTAAATCCATGACCAAGAAATATTGATAACATAATGTATGGTCAACTTTCAGTGAGGAAAATAAAAATAGCAATACTTCATCTATATAGTTTCTTGTCAATTGGGGTTCCTAATTCATTTAAATAATGTTTAATATTGGAACTCATTGGATTTGAATAAGTCTTAATGCATTCAAGTCCTAAAAAATTATGTAAATAACTTTCTTGTTTTAATTGATTTGAAACCTTTCAAAAATCAATTTGATTAATTTGAAAACATTGAAAATAGTTTATTTACCCATCATGCTAATTTTAAATTCTTTTATGGATTAGTTTATAAAAATATGTACAAAAAATTTTGTTCTTTGACCCAAAAATAACATAATAATAATATATTTTCATATGAAAACACCTTTTGATGATTTTGTTTGAAGAGAGTAGGACATTGCAATATAATATCAAAAAATATGATAAAATAAAATATCTTAATCAATCATATGAAGTTGTAGGTGTTGTTGAAGTCTATAAAGAGAATTGTTATGTTTTAAAATAGAATTCTAGAAATTGGGATCCTTAAAACCAAGAGGATGTTCAATATAATCATCTGCCCTTAAAAATCCATTTTAAAAATATGATTTAACATCCATAAGATATAATTTGAAATTCAAATATGATCTATTTTAGAGAAAGACTCAAATTTCATCTAACCTGGTTACAGGGGTAAAGGTATGTTCATAATCTATTCCTTAATCTTTAAAAGAACCCTTTAGAACTAACCTAACATTATTTATATTGATTAAACCTTTATAATCCTATTTCACTCATAATTACTAGTTAGTTCAAATAATATATTAATCATAGAGTCTATAAATTAAGCCTAAAACCTTTTCCCTATTTGATTGGATTAACTCTTCTTGTATAGAAAAAATAAAACCCTCATCAACTGATACGTTATTTTAAGGTTTTAGTTTCAAGATAAGACAGAAGTAAAAATACTCTACATGGTTCCCTAAACTTCTCTACTCCAAAAACAATAATTTAATATTCCTATAATTTTTACTAAAGGATCATATTTATGATTTAATGGTTGTCTAGAAAATTTAATTTTGGGACCTTTATTATAAATACTTTCAACATTAGGTTCACAAAAATCATATTCTATGTCATAATACATTTCCTTTAGAAAATGAGTTTCATGTCTTATGTATTACAATGAATCACTTAACTCATCAAAATGATTCATTTTATTATTAAACAGTTCACTTTCATCAAATTTCATATGGATTGACTCTTCAAAAATATGTGGTTTTTTATGAAAACTCTATAACCCTTAAAAATAAATGATTGTACAATAAGGATTCATTATTTTTCATTTGGATCAAAATTAAATATATTTTCCATGGTGTTTATATTTTTGACATTGCATCCAACCAATTTAAAGTATAAAAAATTTTTCATTTAATTTTTCTATAGGTCATTGGGAGTTTTTCTTCAAAACTCTCTTATTTTTTACTCCATTTATAACATAACATTCTATATTTATATATTCTTCTTAAAAAAGTGTGGGTGCGTTATATTCATGTAAAATACTCATAGAATGTTATTGTGAGGTACTTTTAATCCTTTCAATTACAACCTTATATTGAGGTTCCCAATAAAATGAAATAATATTTTTGATACCTGGTTCTGAACAATAATATTTTAATTCAATGATTTCAAATTATCCCCCAATGTCTCTTATAAAAGTAATACATTTTTTATCTATCTCCTCTAGAAATATTTTGGAGAAAATTATAAAGAAAAAACATCAATTTTAACACATAAAAACCCAAGAAAATTCATAATAATCATAAAATAACACATAAAAATATAATTTTTCTCTTAGGATTGTTGTTTTTGATGGTCCAAAAAATCAATTTGAATATGTCATAGAGGCCTAGATGATGAAACCTCTTTAATTTTTTAAAAGATGGATTGTTTTTCTTATCCATTTTTCATGCATCACATTGTCTCATTTAAATCAATTTAATTTGATCTAAATCTATAATTAAAAATATTTTCAAAAATCATGTTAATGAATATACATAAAAATATCAATGTCTTCTATGAAAAATCAAAGATACATTTTCTCCTAATTTAAATAGTTCACTATTTTTCTATATGTGGAATTAAAATCTAAAATATCTAAATTCTATATTCTAGGTGACATTGATCTATGGTGGTTATCTTTGATAAAATAACTAAAATTGGCAGAGTATTAAAATGAATAACCATCATCACAATGTTAGGAAAAACTTTTAAAATTGTGCCTATATCCTTCAACACAATGAATCTTATTAATATGGAATGATCCAAAATTTATAATTTATCCTACTCCCATAATAATTAATTTAACATTATCATTAAATGTGTCATAGCCTCCATAAATTTTAGATAATGAGTGGAAATGTGTGAAAACCCCACACATGTGTCTTGATAATAAAATATATATACCATTCCCCTTTTATTCTCTAATAACTTATTCACTCTGAAAATGAATAAAAAAAGAGATTATTTTGGTACCCTTATCTTCTTGTGTTCAAAAAAGTTTATACCTAACTATTAGGGAATCACAATCAATTTGTGTTGACCAAATGTTCCATAATTTAATTTTGGAAAACATTTTAAAATGAAATAATGTGTAACCCCCCCAAAATTGAGTGTTTATTCAACTAAAAACATTGTAATACTCTCTTAATTCACCATTAATTAAACAAAAATAATTTGACATGATTTGTTACATATATCAAGTAACATGGTATTTTTTTATTCAATTTTTAATGTATACTTCCTATTCAAAATTTATCATATTGGATTTTATTATTGCCTATGATTTATTTTAATAATTTCCATCCTCTAGTTCAAACACTAGTATCAACCATAATATTTTAAAATTATTTCTATGAATTTGTTTATCGTGTTCCATACATGTTGTATCAGAACTTACCATCTTGGATTTATGATCTAAAATTTGTTTACAAAACCCCTCATTTTGATTTAATACATCTGTATAATAAATTTTAATGGATTTTTTTTATTTTTTATGATTTTAAATATTTGTCACACATGGAATTATATTCATTTATTTCTTCAAAAGAATAGATTAAATTTTAAAATCCAGACACATGCTCATGAGAATAAAATGAATGTAACTCATTTGAGTGTTGTATAAAGAATACGTTTTACTTTTAATTAAAAATATCATCTTATAATTATAAACATGTATCTTCACATTAACCATCATAATAAATCCATATCTCATTCATGTACTTCCTGGATTTCTTCTTGTTTCTAACTATGTTGAAATAATATCTCTCAAACTTCTTGTTTTTTTTTGTAATTTAGGGATATCTATCTTGGAGTGCCTTATTTTCATACACTCATAGAATTATACCCAATCAGAGTTTCGCTCATACTTCTTATACTTATTTAAAGGCTTTATAAACCTCCCTATTTGTTATAAAACTTTGGAACACTTTTGAAAACTGAGAAAGGTCACTATTTAATGGAAAATGTTTCGAAGTGTCTTCATCATATGACATAGAAATTTTTATTCATTTATTATTCTTCCCATATTATTATGTTGTGACATTTAGAGAATCATTACCCTTCATAATCATTATAATATCACTATATTATTCCACTTCAACCTCACACACAAATGTGATACAATGTGATTTTTGACCATGAATTATTTCACATTAGTGGATTTCTTAACAGTTGATGAAAGACTACTCCACATAGATGCTAGACCTATGAGAACATTCAAAAAATTATTTGGTTCACTTGTTGGTGAACCAAAATAATAAAAAATATTCACTATATATGTTAAATATATATTAATATGATTTTTGGAATCTCTATAAACAATTCAAAATGTGTCAAACATTAACTTTGAAATGGTATATCTCAACGGTATAACATTATAAGTACCTATATAGAAAACTACAAAAGTTTTCCACATCTAATCAGTAGTAACACACTATATATCTTAGTTTATGTAATCCATACCTAATACACATATGATTGAATTCATTTAATTGTATTTTAAATCAAAATCCAATTCATTATTATCATCCCATTTCTTAGATTCATTCTTGGGAATTTCATATGGGTTAATATCCTTTAAATAGACTTTGAGACCATGATTTTTAGGTATATAATCATTCGAACCATCTAGCCACAACAATATTCTCTATTAAATTTGATTTATCTAACCATATACATCCATTATATATTATATTTTATTAAATAAACTTGATATTTATATTTACAACTTCAACCGGTTAGATTTGGGAACTAAAGAGTCTCAACCTCTGATACCAATTTTTTGTAAATGATATTATGCAGAAAGACTCCAGAGAGGGGGTGAGGGGTTAACTTAATTATTGAAAATTTATTTTTATTAGACAACACTACTTTAGGATTGAAATGTTTCTTACAAAAAATTAACAGAAATATATTTATAAAAAAGATATTGAAAATATAAAATTTATAGTGGTTCGATGATCATAACTCCCCTAGTCTGCTCCACCCAAACTCTACTCCACGAGTTAAGTTATTTTCACTATAATATCCCTTTATCCAGAAGATTCCAAGTTGAGTGAATGGAGTTGTTTCTTTTTAAGAAAGGACAAGAGATTTTATCCATTATTTCCCTTTAAAATAAATATCTACAACCGTAGCATTACATTGATTAAAAATAGAAACAATGTTGAATAAATAATGTTTTGAAACTATTTAATCACACAGTTTCAAGAAACAACTGACAAAATGTGTAGCATCATCTAGATAAGTTGATTAAAATATGTAATTACATTTATAGGTTCTTGTATTACAAAATTTAGTCTCTTTATTCCTAGAAACTATTGAAAAGATTCATGTATTTTCTTATTTTTTTATGTATTAATCATGTTTTATTTCGCTTTCATTTTTGTATCTCTCTGGGGTTTTTGGTTTTTACATACTCCATAAAAATATTCTATTTTTTATCATATTTGGATTTCCAAATTAGTCACAATAAATAATATTAATTATTGAGTGGAAAACAATTTTGAAAAATAGATAAATTGGTACTTAAGTTAAGAGATTCCACATTTTATAAATAGAAAATCAACAAATATGACAACTCCAATTAATATTGTCTTTATCAAATTTTTTCATTAATTAGAAAAGATGTTTTTTTCGAAATTCATTATCCTTATTTTGAAAACTACATTTCTAATTCATCTAAAATTATAATTTTACATAATGAAATGTCACACAAATAGTATGGTTTATAATCACAATTGTTATCCAATATATAAAATGTTTATTGTATGTTAAAATATATGAATCACTTTTGATATAAGATAAATTATTTGTTATAAAAATTCATTCTTACTTTATTGAATTGTTCAAAATGTTAGATAAAAAACACAGATCCCATATATCCCTAAGATTTATAATTATTTTCTTACTTTATAATATCATATTTATTTTTTATAAGATAAACAACATGTATGGATTTATTTGTTATACATAATAAAATTTTCACATAATATAAATTAAATTTATAGAAATATGATTCCCTTTATCCATAAAATGAATTTCATTATTATTTCGGGATAGATGCTATTGAATCATTATCAATATAAGATAAATTCATTATGAATTTATACAAAAACCAGATCATAACTTTTTTGAAAATAATATATTAATAACTAAAACATATAAATTTAATTCATTATTAAAAAATTGATCTTTTTTCAATAATTAAAACAAATAAAGTAATTATTTATGTATGGATAAAAAAAGTATGTCAAATAGTATCAAGGTAATACCAATCTGATTTTGGTCCATGATAGGTATTATTGGGGATGAGTAAGTACAGATCATGTGGAGGTGTACACATGACATGTTGGGAACCATTGTGTTTAGTTCTCATGGAACTATTTAAGAGAATAATTATTATTTTTATAATACAATTGATTATTATAGAACATAGTTCTAGGTGAGATGGGACTGAGAATGTGTTGGTGTTTTGTCTTAAAACTCATATTGAAGCTGGACGAACATGTCCGGTTGTAATGGGAAATATTGTATGGTTCTTGGGAACTTGTACAATCAATTATCATGTTTATATTGGAGATGATAACAATACTCCTATAGTGGGGAGAATCATATTGGACTTAGATAAATGACCTTCATGTCAAAAGTGTTATAGAGGTAGTGAATGACTTATCGAGAGATGGTTGAGTTAAAACCTTGACTCTAATGTGTAGTGGATCTGATGTGATTTAGATATTTAATAAATAACTAAATAAGGATTCATATTCTTTCTGTGGTTTATTAATTGCATTGGAATTGAGGTCAATCAATTTGGTCTGGTATGAGGCTATGTCAAATCAGAGGTGAATCGTTGCTCAGGGTGAGAGCATGATAGTGGTAGCAAGTGGTTAGTGATCCAATATAAGAATTTCATCGTATTTTGAGAACAAATTTTAGTGTTCTCTTTGGTTGAAATTATTTCATGACATGATTAAAAGTGGTAAATCATGTGGAAAATTGTAGTGACAGTGCTTGTTGGGAAGAAAATTCCTCAGAAGAAAGGGATGCTTGTAACTAGGATCGGGGTTCAAGCAAGAACATGTGTGTTGGAGATGAAGGAATATATTTCTATTGAGGATGCATTGGATGGTGTGAAAGAGTGATTGTGAGAATTTTAGTTGAAGAAGTCTTTTTAGTGTCTTACATGAGTTTGGATGTAGTGGGTAAGAAATAATATTAGGTAAAGACACTATGGTGTGTTTGGAAAAAATGGGTTTGATGAGCACTATCTTGGTTTTGGAATTGGTAGGGAGTAGGTGTATTGACTTATGGAGAAAAATGAGCATGTTGTATGTTGTTTGGACTTTCCCAGTAGAATAGAAGTTGTACTTTAGAGTTAGAATGCATTATGTTCTTGGTGTTTTGTTAACCAAGGTAGATTGAGGGGCATGGTTTTTAGAATACCATGCCTTATTAAGGAGGTGAATCATTATAACGGGGAGTTTTTTTCAACCCATGTGTTGGTAAAAGGTCATGGAAAGAGGAGTTTGAAATTACATTTTAATAAATTTAAAGAGAAAAGAAATTGTACTATGTGAATGTAAAATTGTGATTTTTCTTAAAATTTGATTGGAGTATATAATAATAAAACCAACATAATTTAAGAATGAAAACAATCAAACCTAATTTATCAAATTTTGTGAGTTGATATAAAATTATGAAATAAAATATAGTAAATAGAGTCAAAATAGGGTTTGATAAGAAGTTTTGATAAAGCATGATGTGATCCCCTATATCTCCACCCATTGATTTGAGAGGCCAATTTTATAACTACCTAGGTCTCAATAGTGACCAAGAACGTATAGCTTATAAATATTTCTTGTGAGTTACCTCATTAATTTCATCATTATCTCAGTAACTTTTACATGAAAAATGTATAATTTAAACCATTGAGTAATAGAGGATGAGGAGAGAGTGGTTATCTTTATGAAATCCCATTACAAAGATACTCAAACATATATTCAAAAAGAAATTGTATAATGGAAGATTAATAGATTTTATAGGAAGGTATGTGATAATTGATATAGTTGAAATGTCAGAGCTCTTGAGATAATTGATAATTCCATAGCTTCATTATTGAATTGTCCTTAGAGAGTATGACCAAGGAATAACAGATCATATGTTATAAAAGTTAGGTTTTCTTGTGGACAATGGATAATTTTATAATATTTTAAACAGATAAATAATCTTCTGGAATTATCTTAGAGAATTTAATGCAAATAATAATGAATTTATTGTAATTTAGACAACAATAATTTTACCACAGGAGAAGATTCTATTTTTCTACATGATACAAAGTATCCTCCATTGGGTAGTTGGTAGTCCACCTAGAGTTGGGGGTTGCTAGATGAACACTATCAGTAAGACACTACTAGAAAGTGGCTGGCCTGTGGAATTTTTTTTCAGAAAGATAAGAATGGAGGATCTTAAATTGTTAAAGTTGAAACATTACATGAGATGAAAATAAGGAATTTTACATTTTACCTAGTAAGAAATGGGACCATGTCATTAGGAATGGTGTTAATGTGGATGATCCTCTCTTCTGACACCCCTCCCCTTGCAAGTCCATCTACAATGTGATTCGCCTCTCGGAAGGTATGCATGATGAAGTAGTTTAAGAAAGAGAGCATATAGAGATAATTCTTCCATTTACCTTCCAGCTTCCAAGACAACCTTGTCTGACCCATCCTAATTGCATGCACCACCATCGGCGAGTCACCCTCAAACCAAATGTTGTTCCAATTCCATTGGAAAACCATATCCACCGCGCTGATGAGAGCCATCATTTCAGACTCCAGAGCTGTCATGTGCCCACACGGACAATAGTTTCATTCCACCCCATCCCAATGTTGATTCCTGAAAATTACCCCGTAGCCTGAAGGTCTGGGGTTCCCATTGGAGGCTCCATCCATGTTGCATTTTATCCACCCATTGAAGGGGGTTGTCCAAATAACTTCCATCATGACCCTTGGTTTGGGATATGGGCCTGCAACTTTTGGTCTTCTGAGAACCATGAACTCCCAGACTGAGGCGTCATAGTGTTCATTAATCTTTGAGCTGGAATTTTTTATTTCCATGAGGATTATGTGAATAACAGTGGCTTCATTAAATCTTGCATGTTGATGTAAAGAGTTATTGTGTGCCTTCCAAACAGCATTATGCAGGGAGATACTTCATTGGTTGAGACACCTCTACTGCAGTGCTACACCACCAGCAAACAAGTGGGTCTGGTGGAAAAAATATACTACTTCATCATAAAAATAGTTAGTTGATTCCATTTACCTACTAGATAGTGATCCCTATACTTCTTCCCATTCAATTGTGACCACCTCCACATCTTTCTATGATCTTATTTGGATCTTCAAAGATTACCCTATTGAAATCATGGATGAAATGGGATTTGCTGATGCCTTTACCATGAATTCAAATAAACTATGATAATCTATTAATCCCACCAGATTTAATTTAAAAAAATTATTAAATGGCACTTAAATAAAATTTTTAGAGACAATAAAGTCTGTTAGTGATCATAAAAACTCCATGAGTGAGGTAGGTACAACACTGAGTTATCACACATTGTAAAGTAGATAGAGAACACAATATTTTCATCTCGTGGATACTTTTTCACAAATGATGACCCAAAATCAGATTCAATGAGTTATAATGAAATAAAATAGTGTTCTCTCTGGGTTTTTATGTATGGGGGTTTCCCTAGATATTTGTGATAGTATCTAAAAATTCATAGGGTGTCATGTTACTAAATTTAAGTAGTAGCACAACCATATAGAGGATGAGTCACCACCGACTACCCGATGGGATAACTAGACGCCCATCCCATTTCCTAGACTTTTTAGATAGCCATTGAGCCTATATATAGTTGATGACGGCTAGCGGCTATCTAGTGGGGCATGGGTGGGATAATTTTTTTAATATTGTAGTCCTATTAATTTGCAGTCAGGAGAAGGGAGAGAGTTGAGAGAGGCAATTTCTTAATCAAATTTCCACTCCCACACCTCTACTTTCAAACACCATTGGTGGAATGTTTTTTATGGTATCAGATGATGATTCAAGTTTCCTTACTACCTAAGATACACTAGTTTTGGGTTTTCACATCATTTCCACTCTATTAGTGTGATTCGGTCCAGGTTTTAGTTACGATTCTATTAGTGTATGGTGGAATTGCCTAAGAATGATGGTAAATTCATGAACGGTAGAAATAAGACATCCAGAAATTATTTCCACAATACATAGAAAGTTTTATTAGATGAGTTAAGCCACTTTCCAAAATATTTTTTGGGTATTTCCAAAATTAATGTTTTTATAGTTTAATCAGTCATCTTGTGACTGGGATTTTACTGGGGGGTTGTTTTCAGTGGTGTGTTGCAAACCCTCTAAGTGTTGTTGGGAGTGGTTTCTGTGAGTTAGTGGTGCATTGTGAGGTTTTTCCCTGATGACTACATGGATTAAATTACATAATTAATTATAACTATTTAAATTTAAGTATTTATTTTGTATAACATGTTGTGGGTGATCAAGATTTGATGTATGCTTTGAAGAGGCATGGGTGAGCATGGTCGAGACTCATTATAGAATGAAAAGGATGGCAACTAATTAGTTGGGGTAGGTGGTGACATTAATTCTAGATCATATGAAGGTTTATGTATGTACATACCCAGCAGCATGAATTATATAGTACCCAATATATGGATCAGGAATATAGATTCCTTGGGAAGAATAATTATGATAAAATTCATCCTCCGGAGTTCGAGACTATTATTAAAACTGACACATGGTTGGTCTTGGGGTTGAAGATGGGATGTAGGTAGCCCATGTATGTTTTCCTAGGGATAATTGTGTTGGAATGGTGTAAACTGGTCCTCATGGATGATTTTGGGCCAACACTAGATTCCTAGACTACACAATAGGCTCAAAATATTGATGTTAAACATTGAATAATTAGTAGTGTAGAATTCTACATGGTACAGTAGAAGCAAGTGACTGGTGACACTCACATGTCAATGTAGCATCATGGAATTCTATCCACCAGTTAATATATCATAATAGAATCATTAGGTTGTTAATGGAATTTTAGTAATAGACATTACTATAGAAATAGGTTTCTTTATATTCCAATTAGAATGTATGGTATCTATAGGTTCTAAAATAACTTTATAATATTTATCCAAAATAGAGTTAAATTATTCAACTTCTCCAAGAAGTAGGGATTAATCTCAAACCATGGAATCTCTATGTATGTGATCTTATACTTCTTCTCATTTTGTTACATTTTCCCTCTTAGTATTATTTTGATATTAATTTATTGTTTATTTTTCCATGATTTTCTATATGATGTTGGGAAGGAAGGGGAGGAATGAATAGGGGTGGGATGATTATTTATCCCATGCAGAGTGAGAGACACACTTCTGAATGTGGTCTGAGAACTCTATGAGTGTCGTAATTGGGAAACATCATTTAGGATAACATGGGTGTCACATAGAGGGATTTCCTCTACATAAAGGGTTATGGGATATAATTTAGAAGATATTTTATGGGTCTGGATTGTAAATCATGAGATTTTTTAACTTGGCATCCATTTGAGAATGGGGTTTTCAGTACAATGTCTTAGTGAAGACCCTGAGTAATGAGGGTTTTTTCTAGGTTAGTCTGGACCAATGGGTTTGGGTTGGGATGAGTGTATTGGCTAAGATGCAACTAATGAGAAATGAGTACCAAATGGTATCACCGTACAACGACAGTGGTTGGTCTGGTGGACACAGTAGGCACCCAAACGAGGAAGATGATATGTGTTCGATGAGGGGCTTGGTCTCAACCAACTAGAAGCTTATGATCAGTTCGAGTGTAGTGTGATGGGCTATGACCCTGTGGGCCTGATTGTACTTATAAAATCCCTTGTTTTCATTAGGGATGGGTATGTGGAGTCCTGATCTGAACCTAAATAAATATTACATTGATTCCATATTTTAAATAATACTTATCACTAATAGTTTCACAACATGAGGGTCAATAGGTTTAGTGTCTTGGAGAGTATAAAACTAAACATCATATTTTAATATAATTCATGAAACTTATCCATAACCATACTACACTATAAAATTTGTTAGATATATCACACAATATAATAATCTTTATAACATGGTGAATAGGAATAGATGAATGGTGTGAGATTGAATGCTCAGTAAGGGAAATTGTTTTATTAGTCATAACTGTTAGATCATAAATATGATGGAAAACAGGAGAAAGGAATAAATATTAGAAACAATGATCATGGGGTGATAAGTGACAATAATAAAACTTTATTTATCATTATTAATCCATAAATAGTAATATAATACCCAAGAAATGTCATCAAATCATGTGATATAAGCATATAATGAAAATCAAACAAAAAAATGATATTATAACATAGTAAATAAGAATATGATTATGAAATGGCATATTATAACAATTTCAGATATCTTGTATATAATAATTATCATAGAGAAATGAATTATAACAAACATAAGAATAGGTATACATGTAATAGTTTACTATAAATCCCCACTTGATTCCTAGAGGGGATCATGCATCACTACTTGTTTTCCATAGTGGAGCACACATCAACACCCAATTCCCATATCCCATCAATAATCCCTGACTCAATTCCCATACTCATCTTATGAGATAAAAAATCAAAACCAATAAATTTTACATTGATATAGGAACTTACCTATCATCCTCCAAACATATGAGTGTGATATAAAATCAAATAATTCATCTAATCGTAAATATCCCATGGATGGAAAATGTGTTCCATAACTTCTCTTAGTAGATCAATTAAAAAATAAATATCATTTAGAGAAAAAAACATGGTCACCCAAATATTATATTTAAAAAGTGAATATATTAGGTGATTTATGAATCATTACTTCATTGTGGAAGTACAAATTTCAAATGGAAGAGAAATCAAAATAATGATTTTTCTTAAAAAGAATTTATTAATTTCATCATAAAAATATGTGACCTTCAAATCAATTTACAAAAATAATTTCATTGATGAATAAAAATCAACTTAAAATTTTTCATTAAAAATTAAAATTATTATAAATTGAACATAAATAAATCAAAATTAAAAATTTGAAGTAAAAAAGGAAAATTTTCTTAGAAAATAAAATCCATTGAAGTATTTAAATTTGAATTTAGTGAAATAGAGACATAATTAAAAGCATAATTTTTTAAAAAAAATGACTAAGTTAGAGAAAATAGATAATTATAGAAAAAATCAATTTGAGATTCAACAAGTAAAATTAAATCATTTGTGGGAAAAATATATACATGGAGAAAAAACCATTAAATTATAAGGGAATTGTTCCTATCAAAATGAAATTTTTTATGAAGTAAAAGATTCATCGTGGATGATGATGTACATGTGAAAGATGAAATACCCCGAAAATATTATGAAAGTAAAATATAACATCATAATAGGGTAAAATAATTCAACCATTAAATATAAATGTTATATTGGAGTGATTAGGACTCAAGAAAATGATTTGATTCAAGAAAGGCCCTCACAACTTTAAGAGAATTTATATAAAATCATTATTGAAGAGAGATATTAAAATTGAACTTAAATTACTATAAATAAAAGGTAATAAAATATTAAATATCTTAGTTATGTTGTACATACATCACATAAATGGAATTAATATCATAGTACAAAACATTTCTCAAAATGAGAAATTGGTGACAAAAAATCTTATATTGTATTCCCTCTTACTCAATTGTACTATACCCTCTTATATAATGAACATACAAATCAAAAAAATTTATCATAGAACAATAATATAATCAAACTAACATTTTTAGAATTATTTTATAACCATATATTAATATTATATTAATTGATCATAGTTTGCTTCAATTGTGAGGTGTTAGAACTTTTAGTTGTTTGTTTTGTATAAAGTTCATGAATATGGAGTCAATTATCGCTAAGTGAATTAAATTTAATCATTCAAATATCATTAAATATATAATTATTATTATTTTTCAATGATTTATTATTTCTTATACTCTCAATTTGAATCAAATTAATATGAGTTGTCAAAATGGAAATCATGATGAACTCACCCTCGATATATTTAACAATTGAATGGTTATATGTTAATAAATATTTAAATATATTCAACAACATTAAAAAACAATAGAAACATATTAGATACACCATTAATACATTATATTAACCTTTTATGACCTCCCATAATCATTTATGACTTATTTGTTATAATATTGATTACATAGGATGCAAAACCTACCAAAATGTTATCATATTATAATGTTTTCATGAGCAAGGGAATGTATTTAGATAATGATAATTTTTCATATAACAAATCTGAAAAATATCATTATTATCATATATTCTCATAATATTATTTATTATAATTGACCATGATGGGTGGTGATGACATAAAAAATTCAATATTCATGGATGAGGTAGTAAACTATTCACACGATTAACGATCCCATATCTCAATGCACGAAAGGAATGATAGTATTTTATAAATGGTAATTTTTAACTTATTTGAGACATAGTAAACATATTCATTCATCAAATCCATCACTGATTCTAGCATTGAGTGGGGGTGAATAAAAACAAGAAACATCACTTCATGGAGGGTGTAATATGAACATACACATGATCGATATTATCTTCTTGTCATAGTGGATGAAAATTATTTAATATTTATTGTCCAATTAATATAATTAAATTTTAGTATAATAGTTATGAAGATTTAATTATATTAATATGGTTATATATGGTTCATATTTTAAAAATTAAGATGCAAACAATAATAATAATTGGATACTCACGTCAGGAACATGAACTTTTTATTGGAATTATCCCCGGAAATAAATTCCATAGGTTTTATAATATTTACCAGATTATTTTGGAAGTTAGAGAGGGATTTATAATAGTTTAAAGTATAAATTCAAAGGTAATTTGAGTCTTGAAGTGGTGTAAGGGTTAGATTTTCATTAATGAATCGAAGGAAAATTTTGGGATTTAACATTACTTTTCAATAATGTAATGTTACCATTCAAGATTCAGTGGAAAAAATAGAAAAATTATATGATTGTGATTATGGGTATAAAATAATCTCATTCACTAAATCTGGAAACAACATTCAGTTTTTGAAGGAATTTTCTTATAACTTTTTTGCATTTAACATATTTTACTCTGACATTGATATTCAATTTTTAACCTTAGTAATTTATTTTAATGAAAAAAATTGAGATTGATGATTTTACTTATCTTTAATTTTATAATTTCTATTTTTAAAATCATTTTATAAATAAATTATCTATAGAATTGTAATTTTTTTAAAATAAATACACCTAATTGAAAAAAATTGTATTAATAAAAATAATATTTTCTAGAAGTAAATTTACATATATGATTAAATTATCAATGTTAATAATTTTGATTAAATAAATTGATTAATTATAAACCATATATATATTATGAGGTATTAAATTAATTCTAAAATTAATCTTATCTTTAATAATATTTTTTAATGAAAACATTGGAATTAATTTTCATTAAATTAATATTTTAATTTTGTACTAAAAATTAAAAACCCATGATTTTTTTGAAAAAAAATATATAAAAATAAATAATTTTATTCAATAAATAAATATTTTATTACTTAAAAGTTTTTAAAAAGTTCTAGGTTACATATTTTTAATGATAAACTTATTTAAATTATAATTTTTGCTAAAACCACAATTTTTTTACTAAAAAATTAATATTTTCTGAAAAATTCCAAAATTCATATAAAGACAATTTTTATGTGATTAATTACAAAAATAATTTCATTTTATTAATTTAAAATTATATGATTTATACAAATCCTTTACTATATAAAGGTTTAATGTGAAAAAACAATTTGCAGACAATCATATTTTAAAATATAATGTGAATTTATTCTTATTTATTGTCATGAAAAATTTATTAGACGAATTATAAATTATATTTATGTATATTTATATCTTAAAGGGATATTGGTTCATTTTTATATTGGATCAAATAATTCAAATATATATATATATATATTAAGCATCAAGTTCCTTTTATATTGATGTTCCCATTTTATTAAATATAAAATAATTACATGAGGATATCATCCTAATTTATATTTAAAAAAACTTATAACCTATGAATAAGTTCAAAAGGTATGATAATTGGTACTGACTATCATAGGTGGTGATTTAACTAGCATGGATTTCACATCGATCTCTAAATTTTTTTTTCATTCGCCGAAAATAAATTATCTTAAGGTGTAATTACTTGAGTTTGGATTGGACATCATCTTGGGAAAACCCAAATAAAGTCATGTCCTCTTGGAGCTCTATCAAATGTGATTCCAATGGAATAATTCCAGTTCTTGATCAAATTTCATTCTACTTTATTTATTTATTTTCTTAAATGGTTACTTTAATTTATACCATCGAATTTGGATACTATGTTTCAATGTTCATATATAATTTCAAAACAATATAAAGGTTATTATATTTTTAATTTGATAAATTTTGAAAACCCACTATTTAATATATTACATATTTAAGGAGAATATAAAATTAAATTTAGGGTCATTACATCTCCTCCTTTAATAAATTGTATCCTTGTAATCTTAATTACATCATACTAGCAAAGCTATCTAAGGGTACCTCTAAGATGACACTACATATAATACCTCTTTATAATATCAATCACATATATATTTAGTTTTCATGATCATATTCTAATTGTTTTTATTCTTCCTATCTATTAGAGTTAAGTAAATCTCATGGTTTGTAGTTAAGACCCGTTTTATATTTTCTTGATTTCGTAGTTTTGACAAACATTGAAATACAATCATAAATAATTTTTAGTTATGAAATTTTATTCTCTCTTTTTAAAATAGCTACTCCACACACACTAATATCGTTTATTCCTTGTTTCCTTAACTTGGATGTGTAATTATATGTTTTTGGAAAAACAATGATGTCAATGAAGAATCATCCTTGTCCTCATTATGCTCTTTTAGATGCACAATTAGACTACCCCCGATCCATTATATAGTTGTAGTGTCTATTATATCAATTTTCACTATCTCAATATTCTCTCTTTACTACATCTCTAACTTTAATAGATAACCACCTATGTCCTCACCTAATTGTTTCACTATTACTTTCACTTCATTCTCCCTGAAACCCTCTATTTTAAAGGGTTTCCAAAATATTCATATATCTTTTTATATTATCTATAATGATATATATACCTCAATATCATAGGAAATACAAGAAAAAATCTTTCTCCCAAACCAATTATGGGAAAAATTTATCATAAATAGGTGTTAAAACCCATATGAAGGATTCAATTTTCTCCATATGTAATTCATAGTTGTCCTTTCATAAGCATATGTCCACAATTTATTAAGAAATTTTTTCCCAATTCTGGAAAACAATGCATTGTCAATGTGAAGATACCTATTCTATTTCAAAAATAGAATCCGTTATTTTCATGTTGGATATTATTATTTCTACAAGGTTTATTTCCAAAAAATATAATATTCATACCAATAAATGTTTTCCTTAAAAAAATCATTGAGGGTGGTTATTTGGTGTTATTATAAGACATCTTATATATATATATGGGTTGAATGAACAAGAATAAATCCAATAATTATTCATGAAGGTTAAGTGAAACCTAATTAAAACTATAATCATCATCGATAATAAATGTATTGGATCATTATTTCACCCTGGGTCTAGAAGGTTTTTGATTCTTTCCGTCCTTAGAAATCATTGGATTTGGACATTTACTAGGAGAACGCCTCGGTTCTCTGCACATAATACATATAATTGTTAGTGGTTCCCTATGATCAGTTCAATCCTCATTCCTAATTTTAGATGAACTCTTAATTTTCTATTAATAGTTTGATTATTGATGGTCTCCTTTACCGTAATTTAAGAATCTTCCAACCCCCTCAAGGAAAACCCCTTGGTGATTATTTTAATAATTTTGAAAAATAGGAATTTATACATTTTTTCACCACTATCTCCATCATATGATCTTTTATGAGACTCCATTATTCTCTTCTTTGGTGTGTTTGTGAATTTTACCATGTTCACTCAGTTAATTATACTTCATGATTGTTGGTTTTCCATAATCATGAGGTTTCTCACACCCAATCTCATTCCAATGGGTTTTCATTGAGGCAATCTCCACATTGTCTCTTGTATGCATTGTTCCTTCATGTTTCAACCATTTCTAAAACCAAAATGTTCATCACGAGTGGTGAAAATATAATAATAATAGGAAATTATTAAAATCATAATGTCAATTAAACCATAATATTTTTTACGTTATACAAATATCTAATAGTTCCTTTATTTTAACCTATATCGATCATATTCTAACCAAGGTTTCATTAAGTCACATTATCTTATACTTCTTAATATAACCACTCTATGTAATTAGTAAATAATTCCTTCATAGTTGTTCATGAAGATCATATGATTAACCAATGTATACCTCCATGGAGTGTCTAGCTAAGTGTGTAGTATGAGGCCCACTCATCATGCATCAGAAGGGTGGTTGAGTCAATTATAAACTAAAATGTTTCTAATGGTTTACCTCAAGGTGAGTATGTGCCAAAACCAAATTCAATCTTGTGTATCCAAACATGAATTTCATTCTATAAAAACTACTTACTCATGTATTTAATAATATTCTAGGATAGTATCCCATTCAAAGACACATCTTTTTATTTTTCACTATTATTCTCAGACCAGCATCCCAAAAGTATCTAATCTAATTTCCCATAATAATAAAACTATATATAATACAAACTAAAATTATATATGATAAAAAACATAAATATTACATGAATTTGATTTTTTAGATAAATAATCACACAAATATTCTCACAACATGAGGGGTGATATGACTAGTGTATTGGTGACTAGATATATAAACATCTTATTTTAAAACAATTAGAATTTCTATATAATATTACAAATCTAAACCATATTATTGAAATCACATATGATATAATAATCTTTATAACATGAATAATGGAATCATAGAAAATGGACGAGCTCAAATTTCATATAAGAAATACTTATCAATCAGTCAAAACCATTAGATCGCAATCATGATGGAAAATAAGTGAATGAGCGAAATATCAAAAAAAAAATCAATGGATCATAAATTAAAATCATAAACATAATTTATCAATATGTACTAAGTAATATAATCATAACACATAATTAATTTCATCAAAATATGCCTTTGAATCGAATAATTAAAATCAATCAAAACATGAAATCATAACATTTGGAAGTAGAGTATATCTAAAACATATACTATCATAAAAATTTATCATATATTATAAATATATCATTTTATTGAAAAAAGTGAAAAAAATATAAGAATAAGAAAACACATCAATTTAGAGGATACATCACCACTTGATTCTCATAATGAAGCTAACATCACTCTCTGGTTCCCATAATAGTGAAGAAATCACTACTTGGCTCCCATAGTGGAGTTAGAATTAGTTGCATGATTCACATTGTTATATAATGAGATATGAAACAATAACCAATGCATAATTGGGTTATATAGTACCCCGCTTATCATTATCCATACAACTAAATTACACATAAAGTTAAATCATTCATCTTTTCATAAATACCCCACTGACTGAAAATGGGCTTCATTACATTCCAAAGTGGCATGACATAAAACACAAGTTTATTTGGTTAAAAAAACTTGATCTAGCAAAATGTGTGTTTAAAAGAAATATTTGGTGATTTATGATCCATTACATAATTGGAGAATAATGCTTCTAAAATGTAAGAGAAATAAAAAAATGGATTTTTATAAAAAAATAATTTCTTAATATCTTCTTAAAAAGTTTTTATTCTGAGGTCACGTTTCAAAAACCAAATTTCAAAGATGTAGTGAAAACATCTTAAAACATTTTATAAATATAAATTACAATAAATATAACATAAAGATAAATATACCATATGTCAAAATGTGAAGTTGAATGTTATAATGTCACTAAAAAATAAAATCCTAGGATGTATTTGTAATCACCAATAATGAAAAACACGTATGGTTAAACGGATGAAAAAAATGTTTAAAAATGAAAAATGGGGAAAATCTAAATTGTTTTAGGCACAAACAATATGATTTTTATATAGGGAAATGAGAAAATTTATGATATGTAATAACATGTATATAGAGAAAAATATTTATTAAAATAGATAGGAATTATTCTAAACAAAATTACTTTTTACGTAATTTATTCCTAAAGGAATAATAATTCTTTGACAAATAAGAATTCAAAAAAAAATATTTAAATTAAAAATAACATTATAATAGGTTATAATAATTAATTATTGATTTATCATAATCAATTTTGAGTGATTAACACTCTAGAAGAAGATATATGTAACACCCTAAGATTTTATGAGAAATTTTTTTTATGCCTTACGTTATACGCAACACCAAAGGAATCTTTCATAACACACAATACTGGCTTGGCTTGCATTACACGCAATCACGAACTTACTCGATAGCGGGTGTAGTACGCAATACCGGGTTTCACTAATCAATGATATATTATTATGGACTAGACATTATGAATATTATTAACTACATTTTGAATTTTATAACATTATTATTCATCTTACACATTTTCTAGAACATGGTAAGAGAACAAAATAAATTTTCGGGTCAAATAAGTATTTTTTAAAAAATGCAGTTTTACTGCCTTTTGATGGCGCACCCACATTAAATCTAGTTTTTGACATGTTTATAAGTTCAATTTGACAAAACAAAATTCTTCTTTGGAATAAGGATATAAAAATTTACTTTGGATAAATTTTTGGTATTTTTCTGATAACTTTCATATTTTGGTGAATTGTAAAAATACACTAATTTTTAATTAAAAAAACTTTTTCATAGAGATAATTTATATGGTAAAAGTATAATAATGAATGGTTTTAAAGTATAAATAGAATATATTTTTAAAATTTAATATAATATATTTCATTGGCATTAATTTCACATTGAATTCATAGGTAAAAACATTTCAATCTTTGGCAATGTTTTAACTTCTAAAACCTGTTTTCTTAACAACAAGATTAATTTTAAATTAATTACATCAACTTATGTGTTTTGAATTTTGAAAAATGGATTCTATATTTGGAATCAGTGGGTCCAAATTATGTTAAGAAGCTACTTTTTATTTTTGGGCATTATGAATAGTAACTGCGGTAAAATTTATTTACCATAGTTAAAGGTAAATCGGGTAATTAAGGGTAAATATAAGATTATAAAATTACCCTAACACCTACCAAAATCCTATTGGATGACTAAAAGTCGATCCATATCACCTAAGGGTCGGATTAGATTCATTTAATGGACTTTTTTCGATGAAAATAATTTAATTATTCTTAAAACCAAAGAAAGTGACAACATGTCACTTTCTTAAATCTTATAAGTATAATAATTTTAATTTAGTGATACAATTTATGAAACTTAAAAAATTAATAGTATCCAGAAATATAATACAATTATATACATCATATGAATTTTTTTATAATTTTTAGAGATTAAATAATTATCATTAATTATGACACAATAGTGATGTTGAAATTATTTTATTATTTAAAATATCAAATAAATGGTTCAACAAATATTAAAATAAATATTATATAAACTATTTAATGTTCTCCACTAATTTTCTACATATATATGACATTTTAGTAATCTATTAAAGCATTTATTTTGAACATATATTCTGTATATATTTTATTTAAATTCAAATAAATGAATAGTGTCAAAATTGACACTATTGTTATTTTATAAAAATAACATATTATAAAATTGTTTAAAAATCACAAAAATATTTAAAAATTATAAATTAAAATTTATATGGTCTACAATGTGATAATGTGTCAAATTATGGAAAATTCACTACACATATGAAATTATTTAAAATAATTTAAAATTTAGAATATTATTACCACAAATAAAATTAAATTGATAGATAAGGATAAATCAAGTTGATAAGGTTTAAAATAAATTCCGAACGTGTCTAGATTTTATTGGTTGATGAGATTACAACCCTATCTCATCTAAGCTTTGGATATGAGTCATTTTGGAAGTTTTTAAGTGGGTTTGGGATTTAATATTAACTAATATTTCTTATATTTCCAAAGGTGTCCCTCTCCTCCCTTATAAAAGGGAACCTCCTACCTCTCCTCCATACACCGATTTTAGCCTTAAAGATCAGAAAACCCCTGCACATTTCACTTACCCACATCCCTAGAAACATCCTATAGGTCCTAGTCTTCTTTAAAGACCAATTTTAGTGCCCTAAGAGGAGGGCTCAAAGAGGCACTTCAAAGAAGAGGAAATGTCTGTTACCGATTCTTTCAACTTTATTTCTTCTTCTACTTCTTCTTCTTTAGTTGTTTCATTATGAAGTAATAACATCAGTATCACTAATATACTGATATGTTATTATATATATTAAACAAACCTATTTCACCATTTATCCATCCTACGGAAAGCGAAATCACCGTGCGTGCGTACGTACGGAATATCGTCTCCACGCCGTGGTGTAATCTATTTTCCACCACTACCTTACCTGGATGGGTATAATGGTGTAAATAATGACTATATATGATTATTGTAAAGTGATATTGATTTTTAAATAGTATACATACACTCCAATACAATTCCACAATCATGGGAACGATGTCATCGCTCGTGCGTACGTACGGAATACCATCTCCACGATGTGATGCGACTCGTTCAACATGATCTTCATTGCATAATGATTATATAAATGAATTTAATGAATAAATATGATATATATTACACTAATAACATTCTGTAAATGAGGTGTCTATAACCTAAAAAGAGGAATAAGAATTTATTCTACAAAACACACATACGAACATAAAGTAATAAACACCCGAATAACAAGTAGTAATGAAATATTACTAATAAGAAGCTAAGAATATGACCATATATGATATCATAAAAATAAATATGATTCTGTAATAATTCAATGACATTATTTAAATCATTATACAGGTGGTCTGGACACTTATGAAGCAAATTGGACCTAAGGTAAGGGATAATTATTCCAATCTCATTCTTATCCGAGATTATTTATTCGTAGGTATTTACTGGGGTTATATTTTCATCCATGTCCATAAAATGTTTTTCATAAAGTGTTTAATATTCTTCCATGTAATATGAAATTCATTTTTACCCCTCTTTGACTTTTACTTTTTGTTATGGAAGGAATATTTGTTTTGTTTATCATACATGGTACTTTTTGACTTTTCCGAAAGAAGTAAGAGAAGAATGTTATTTTTAACTTATACGGTGTGAATGGATTTTTACGGTTTCACAACGCCTCATTTTCATGAAGCTTACTCTACAATATTTCGTGACTATTTTCAACAAAATATTTTTTCTTTTAAAATTGAATGGCATTTTGTGGAAAGAAAATTATTTTCAAGAAGAAAGGATATTTTCCTCAAGAATTCATTTCAAGTGCTTTATCAAAACCATTTTCCATCTAAGATGAAATTATTTCATACGTGTATGTTTCAAGTATAATGTCTCTATGATTTACATGGATTCATTGTTTTTATGATTAAATTATATCCATTTGATTTATATGGATTATTTTATGATGGGATGATGTTTATTTCTTTGGGTTATGATGAATGATTTATGTTTATGTTGTGACACAAGTAAGAATGATTTCATTATGAGATGGGTGGGACCTATATCTCCCTTCAATGCATTGGGTAATGATTTATATCTCATGAGATAGACATGGATGGAAAGGCAGGTTAAACCAGTTCAGTAAAATAGGACTGAAATGAGGAGTGAATTCAGTTCAGAAAAGGACTTTGTCCACTAAGATAGTCTTGGCAATGAGTCTTGACTATTAAGAAATGACTTTCTATGATTATGTGTGTATGCCACAAAGCATCATGTTTTAAGTTATGATTTTTGGAATTACATTTCACTTCTATGATTTATCCCATATTATGATCTCTTTTGCAGGATAATATTTTCAAAATGTTATGTTCTTATAAATATGATATGTTTTATATTTCTTTTGTTTACCCTTACTGAGCATTTGAGCTCACCCTTTTGTGTGTTTTCTTTTCCCCAGGTCAGGTAGAAGGATATTAAGTAGAATATGCCAAAAAGGGAATCTATATATGATGAAATAAATGGGAGACAATGTAGATGATTTACGAACTAGTTGGTTATGTTTCCCAGTTTCTAAAGATATTATACATGTACGGTCCTTTCATGGGTTTGTTATATGTTGTAATAATTATGATTCAATTTTGATGTAATAACCATGTACGTAAAGTATGGGTCATTATAGTTGGTATCTAAGGAAAGGTATAGTCAACCTTTGGAAACTAGGATGTGAAAGCCTTAGTAAGAAACCTAAGGATATTTCTAAGCATAGAACATAATCTTAGTGTTTTAGAAATGGCCATGAACAACCTATGATAAGACCTTAAGTGTGAAATTTTATTCTTGATTATGTGGTTTTCCTATTATAATTAGTGTTTCTCACACTATTCTTCTTGGTTTTAGTCAATGGATGGAACCTGAAGGAACCGTGTTAATGCAGAATGCGACGGGCAATGCAATGATTGTCCCCCTGAGCAACCAAACATTATGGGAGCTGGAATGCAGAATCTTGTAGCCATACTCACACAACTTTCTCAAGCTATTAATCATGCATGACTTCCAAACGAGCAAAGGAAGGAGAAACATTCTGTTGAATCCTTCATGAGGTAGTTTCCACCTTCATTCAGTGGGTCTTCTGATCCATTAGTGGATGAACAATGGATCAGTACCACTGAAAAGATATTTTCAGTTCTATAATTTTCTGAAAATGATAAAGTCATCTTAGTAGTGTATCATTTGGAAGGTGATGCTGATCAATGGTGGAAACGTATTAAGAATACGAGGCAAAGGGATGAAATTGAGTCTATAGAATGGGACAAGTTCAGGAACTTATTTTTCAATAAGTATTTCCCTCGTATTCTTCGAACAAAGATGGAGAAGGAGTTTCTTGAACTGAAGCAAAAGGATGATGAATCTGTTGGTACCTATGAAGAAAATTTTACAAGACTTGCAACGTACGCTTCCTGAATTATTATCCAACCTGAGAGTAAGATCGATCGATTCTTTAGTGGCTTAAAACCAATTCTTCTAAGGGCATTAGACATAAGGGACTTCAATAGCTATGACGAAATTGTTCTATGTGATCTCATGGTTGAGATGGAGATGGGTGTAACCCATCAGTCACATGGGTTTGATAAGAAGAGGAAAATGGAATTTAATGGAAAATCTAAAGACCACACTAAAAAGAAGATGAGTTTTCCCTTATGCTCAAAGTGTGGAAAGAAACATGGAGGAAATTTTATTAAGGGGACAAGAAAAAGTTATAATTGCGGAAGATAAGGTCATCGGGAAATTTAATGTCGAAATAATGGGATGAAGATGTCTAATGATGCAAACAAAGGAAGGGATGCACAGAATGAACCTACGACACTTCAATGTTTCAAGTGCAAGTAGATGGGGTATTATTCCAATCAATGCCCAAATCCAAGGGTTGATGATGATGATCGATGTCAAAAAACTCTTAAGGCCAAAGAAAAAGGAAAGTCACATGCAATTACTATCGGCGATGTGTAGTACGACAACAAAGTGGTGAGAGGTACACTTATCATCCACTCTAAAGTAGAAAATGTTTTATTTGATTCTGGATCCACCCACTCTTTTATTTCTGAAGAATTTTATAAGGGTATCACCGTATTACCTCAACAATTAGATGTTGAGTTTGTTGTGACAACTCCTAATGGCACAACAGTCTCATCAATAGTTTACAATTCTTCTCCGATTGAAGTTTGTGGGAATGTGCTTCTGGAAAATCTTGTGATCCTTCCTATAGTGGAATTTGATGTGATTCTTGGCATGGATTAGCTTTCTTTATTTGGATCTCATATCAATTTCCAGATAAGGGAAGTCACATTTCATATTCTAGATCAATCTATGATCGTCTATCGATGCAAGGATGAACATAACCTTCCAGTGGAAATTTCTTCCCTCTTATGGGTCTTGATTCCACTAAATGAAGGTTATTTATCTCAAATGGTTGGAGAGAAACTCACGATTAATAATATTCCCATTGTACGGGAATTTGATAATGTCTTTCCAGAGGAATTTCCAGGTCTTCCACCAAATCGTGAAGTTGATTTTTCAATAGAACTCATACCGAGTGCTTTGCCTATTTCAATGAAACCTTATAGAATGGCCCCAATTGAGTTGCAGGAATTGAAAAAGAAACTCCAAGAGAATCTTGATAAAGGATTCATATTCCCTAGTGCGTCACCATGGAGATCAGATGTTCTATTTGTTAAGAAGAAAGATGAATCAATGAGGCTCTACATTTATTATCGAGAACTTAACAAGATCACTATCAAGAACAAATATCCTCTCCCACGCATTGATAACCTATTTTACCAACTTTGCGGAGCTCAATACTTTTCCAAGATTGATCTTCGTTCTGGGTATCATCAATTAAGGGTCAAAAGGGAGGATATACCAAAGACAGCTTTCCGTACAAGGTATGGACACTATGAATTTATAGTGATTTTATTTGGTCTTACTAATTCCCCTATTATCTTCATGGATATGACGAATAGAGTCTTTAGAGACTATCGTGATCAATTTGCGGAAGTCTTTACAGATGGTATTCTTGTCTATTCAAAGAGCAAGGAAGAATATGAAGATCACTTGAGAATTGTATTAAAGACCCTAAGAAAGGAGAAGTTTTATGCCAAATTTACCAAGTGTGAATT
This sequence comes from Viscum album, assembly GCA_963277665.1. Classification (NCBI taxonomy): domain Eukaryota; kingdom Viridiplantae; phylum Streptophyta; class Magnoliopsida; order Santalales; family Viscaceae; genus Viscum; species Viscum album. The sequence goes on from OY728152.1 coordinate 1,874,236,588, forward strand.
TTGGCTTCAAAAGGTTGCATTTTTGGGTCACATAATCTCAAAAGAGGGGATATCTATGGATCTAGTAAAAAAAGGTTATCGAAAGATGGTTGAGACCAACAATAGTAAGTGAGATCCAAAGTTTTCTTGGTTTGGATGGATATTACCGACGTTTTGTGAAATATTTTTCAAGGTTATCTAACCCACTAACCATGTTGACTCAGAAAGGAGTTAAGTTTGTTTGGATGGAGGAATGTGAAGAGAATTTCAAAGAGCTTAAAATAAGGTTATCCAGTGCACCTGTTCTCACACTACCTTGCAGTGGAGAAAGGTTTGTGATCTATAGTGATGCATCCAAGAAGGGACTGGGGTGTGTTCTCATGAAAAATGATATGGTGATATCTTATGCCTCATGACAGTAGAAAATCCATGAGAAAAATTAATCAACTCATGATTTGGAGTTAGGTACGGTAATATTTTCATTAAAGATTTGGAGACATTACCTTTATGGTGAAAGGTGTGATATTTATACTGATCATAAAAGTTTAAAGTATATTTTCACACAAAAGGAGCTGAATATTCATTAAAGAATATGGTTGGAGCTGATTAAGGATTACGACTGCTCAATTCTTTACCACCCTGGGAAAGCAAACAAGGTAGCATATGCATTAAGTTGACAAGACCATGCTATATTATCCATGATGAGATCACAAAATATCCAATATTTATGGATTTACAAAGGATGGATCTTGGAATTATAATGGAAAGGGGAAAATCTTATCTTTCTCAAATGAATGTTCAACCATCTTTACAGGTGAAGATTAAAGAGGCACAGAAAGAAGATGTAGAGTTAAAAAAGAAGGTGTGAAATGTTCCTAAATTCAACCTTGATTGTGATGGGATAATAAGGTTCAAGAATTGGTTTTGTGTTCCTCCCATCAAAAAATTAAAGTAGGATCTACTGGATGAGGCTCATAGTTCTTCATTTTCTATTCATCCTGAAAGTACAAGGATATATAGGGACCTGAAAGAGTACTTCTGGTGGGATGGCATGAAAAGAGATGTTGTTGAATATGTCTCTCGATGCTTGGTTTGTCATCAAGTTAAAGATGAGAGACAAAAGTATAAGGGGATGTTACAACCATTACTCATACCAAAATGGAAATGGGAAAACATCACTATGGACTTTGTCACTGGACTTCCTAAAACATCCAAAGGCAATAATGATATTTGGGTTACAGTTGATCGTCTTACAAAGTTGGCACACATCATTGCTATTAGAGAAGATTTATCTCTTGTTCATCTTGCCAGGATATATGTAAAGGAAGTGGTAATATTGCATGGAGTACCACTTTCCATTATATCTGATTGGGATCTGAGGATTACCTTGAAATTCTGGCGAAGTCTTCAGCATGCTCTAGATATAGAGTAGAGTTTCAGCACTGCTTACCATCCTCAGACAGGCGGTCAGTCTGATAGGACAATTCAAACTCTAGAAGACATGTTGAGAGCTTGCTCTATGGATTTCAAAGGTGGTCGGGATCAACACCTATCTTTGGTGGAATTTTCTTATAATAATAGCTTTCACTCCATTATTCAGATGGCTCCTTATGAACCCCTCTATGGAAAGAAATGCAGAACTCCAACTTGCTGGGATGATGTTGGGGAAAGAAAGCTATTAGGACATGATCTTGTTGATGAGATGGATGAAAAGTTCAGATATATTCAACAACACATAAGAGCAGCTCAGAGTCGACAGAAAAGTTATGCCGATAACTGAAGAAAAGACCTAGAGTTTGAAGTGGGTGATAAAGTGTTCTAACAAATATCTCCCTAGAATAGGGTCATGAGATTTGGAAAGAAGGGAAAGTTGAGCCCTAGATATATCCGTCCATTTGAAATTCTGGATCATGTTGGGAAGGTAGCTTACCAATTGTCTCTTTTACCGAATTTATCTCAAGTTCACGATGTGTTGCATATATCTCTCCTATGAAAGTACATACCCGATCCTTCACATGTACTCAGCTCAGAAGTTGTACCGCTGGAGCAAGATCTTTCTTATGAAGAACAACCGATAGAGATTCTGGATCATAGCGAAAAATTCATATGGAACAAGACCACTTTCTTGGTGAATGTTTTATGGAGGAACCACCAATTATAAGAAGCTACATGGGAACTTGAGGATATGATGAGGGAGAGGTATCCTCGTCTGTTTGTAATGGTGTGATGAATTTCGAGGGAGAAATTCTTTTTAAGGGGGTAGAATGTAACACCCTGAGATTTTATGAGATTTTTTTTATGTATTATGTTATACGCAACACAAAAGGAATCTTTCACAACACACAATACTGACTTGGCTTGCATTACACACAATCGCGACCTTCCTCGATAGCGTGTTTAGTACGCAATACCGGGCTTCACTAAACAATGATATATTATTATGGACTAGCCGTTATGAATAGTATTAACTAAATTTTGATTTTTATAACATTATTATTCATCTTACACATTTTCTAGAACATGGTAAGAGAACAAAAAAAAATTTCAGGTAAAATAAGTATTTTTCAAAAAATGCAGTTTTGCCGCCTTTTGATGGCGCACCCACATTAAATCTAGTTTTTTGCATATTTATAAGTTCAATTTGACAAAATAAAATTCTTACTTGGAATAAAGATAAAAAAATATAATTTGGATAAATTTTTGATATTTTTTTGATAACTTTCATATTTTGATGAATAGTAAAAATACGATCATTTTTAATTAAAAACAACTTTTCTCATTGAGATAATTTATATGGTTAAATTATAATATTGAATGTATTTAAAGTATAAATAGAATAAATTTTTACCATTTAATATAATAAATGTCATTAGGATTAATTTCACATTGAATTCATAGGTAAAAACATTTCAATATTTGGCAATGTTTTAACTTCTAAAACCCGTTTTCTTAACAACTGGATTAATTTTAAATTAATTAATTCAACTAGTTTGTTTTGAATTTTGAAAAATGGATTCCATATTTTTATTCAGTGGACCAAATTATGTTAATAGGCTACTTTTTATTTTTGGGAATTATGAATAGTAACTGTTGTAAAATTTATTTACCATAGTTAAAGGTAAATAGGGTAATTAAGGGTAAATATAATATTATAAAATTACGCTAACACCTTCTAAGATCATATTAGATGACTAAAGGTTGATCCATATCACCTAGGGGTCGGATTAGATCAATTTAATGGACTTTTTTCCATGATTATAATTTAATTATTATTAAAACCAAAGAAAGTGACAAAATGTCACTCTCTTAAATCTTATAAGTATAATAATTTTAATTTAGTGATAAACTTAATGAAACTTCAAACATGAATAGTTTCCAGAAATATAACACAATTATATACATCATATGAATTTATTTATAATTTTTAGAGATTAAATAATTATCATTAATTATGACACAATAGTGATGTTGAAATTATTTTATTAATTAAAATATCAAATAAATGGTTTTAAAAATATTAAAATAAATATTATATTAACTACTTAGTGTTCTCCACTAATTTAATATATACATATGACATTTTATGAATCTATTAAAGCTTTTATTTGGAACATATCTTCTGTATATATTTTATTTAAATTCAAATAAATGAATAGTTTCAAAATTGACAATATTGTTATTTTATAAAAATAACATATTATAAAAAATTTTAAAAATCCCAAAAGATTTTAAAAATTATAAATTAAAATTTATATGGTCGAAAATGTAATAAAATTTCAAATTATGGAAAATTCACAACACATATGTAATTATTTATAATAATGAAAAAATTAGAATATTATTACCACAAATAAAATAAAATTGATAAATAAGGATAAATCAAGTTGAAAATGTTTAAAATAAATTCCTAACATGTCTAAATTTTATTTTTTGATGAGATTAAAATCCTATCTCATCTGATCTTCGGATATGAGTTATTTTGGAAGTTTTTATGTGGGGTTGGGATTAAATATAAACTAATATTTCTTATATTTCCAAAGGTTCCCCTCTTCTCCCTTATGAAAGGGAACCTCCTCCCTCTCCTCCATACACCTATTTTAGCCTTCAATATTGGAAAACCCCTTCCCATTTAACTTACCCACTTCCCTAGAAACATCCTATAGGTCCTGGTCTTCTTTAATGACCAATTTTAGTGCCCTAAGAGGAGGTCTCAAAGAGGCGCTTCAAAGAAGAGGTAATGTCTGTTACCGATTCTTTCAACTTTATTTCTTCTTCTACTTCTTCTTCTTTAGTTGTTTCATTATAAGGTAATAACATCAGTATCACTCATATACTGATATGTTATTATATGTATGAAACAAACCTATTTCACCATCTATCCATCCTACGGAAAGTGAAATCACTGCGTGTGCGTACGCACGGAATATCGTCTCCACACCGTGGTGTAATCTATTTTCCACCACTACTTTACCTGGATGGGAAAAATGGTGTAAATAATGACTATATATGATTATTGTAAAGTGATATTGAATTTTAAATAGTATACATACACTCCAATACAATTCCACAATCATGGGAACGATGTCATCGCTCGTGCGTACGTACGGAATACTGTCTCCATGATGTGATGCGACTCGTTCTACATGATCTTCATTGCATAATGATTATATAAATGAATTGAATGAATAAATATGATATATATTACACTAATAACATTCTGGAAATGAGGTGTCTATAACCTAAAAATTGGAATAAGAATTTATTCGACAAAACACACATACGAACATAAAGCAATAAACACCCGAATAACAAGTAGCAATGAAATATTACTAATAAGAAGCTAAGAATATTACCATATATGATATCATAAAAATAAGTATGATTCTGGAATAAGTCAATGACTTTATTTAAATTATTATACAGTAGGTTCGGACACTTATGAAGAAAATCAGATCTAAGGTAAGAGATAATTATTCCAATCTCATTCTTATCCGAGAATGTTTATTCGTAAGTGTTTACTGGGGTTATATTTTTCATCCATGTCCATAAATTTTTTTTCATAAAGTACTTAATATTCTTCAATATATGTTTAATGTCATTTTTACCCCTCTTTGAATATTACTTTGTGTTATGGAAGGAATCTTTCTTTTGTTTATTATACGAGGTACTTTTTTACTTTTCCGAAAAAAGTACGAGAAGAATGTTATTTTTAACTTATACGACATGAATGGATTTTTACGGTTTCACAAAACCCCATTTTCATGAAGATTACTCTACTATATTTCATGACTATTTTCAACAAAATACTTTTCTTTTAAAATTGAATGGCATTTCGTGGAAAGAAAATGATTTTCAAGAAGAAAGGATATTTTCCTCAAGAATTCATTTCAAGTGCTTTATCAAAACAATTTTCCATCTAAGATGAAATTATTTCATATGTGTATGTTTCAAGTATAATGTCTATATGATTTACATGGTTTCATTGTTTTCATGATTAAATTATATCCATTTGATTTATATGGATTATGTTATGATGAGATGATGTTTATTTCTTTAGGTTATGATGAATGATTTATGTTTATATTGTGGCACAAGTAAGAATGATTTCATTATGAGATAGGTGGGACCTATATCTCCCTCCAATGAATTGGGTAAAGATTTATATCTCATGAGATAGACATGGCTGGAACGGCAGGTTAAACCGGTTCAGTAAAACAGGACTGAAACGAGGAGTGAACTCGGTTCAGAAAAGGACATTGTTCGCTAAGATAGTCTTGGTAATGAGTCTTGACTACTAAGAAATGATTTTCTATGATTATGTGTGTATTCCACAAAGCTTCATGTTTTAATTTATGATTATTGGAATTAAATTTCACTTCTATGATTTATCCCATGTTATGATCTCTTTTACAGGATAAGATTTTCAAAATGTTATGTTCTTATAAATATGATATGTTTGATATTTCTTTTGTTTACCCTTACTGAGCATTTGAGCTCACCCTTTTGTTGTTTTCTTTTCCCCAGGTCAGGAAGAAGGATATTAAGTAGAATATTCCAAAAAGGGACTCCAGATATGATGAAATAAATGGAAGACAACGTAGATGATTTTTTAACCAGTTGTTTATGTTTCCCAGTTTCTAAAGACACTATACCTATATAGTCTTTTCATGGTTTTGCTATATGTTTTAATAATTATGATTCAATTTTGTAGTAAAAACCATGTACGTAAAGTATGGGTCATTATAATATAGGTAAATAAAAACGCCTCAGAACTTAAAGAGCATTTTAATCAAATCCTTATGAAAGATATAGAAATTCTAATTGGTCTTCATTTAAAAAAATTAAATTAAATTAAATATATAATATAACAAATATATTGTATATGATCCACATAATTGAAATTATGTTCATATTTAAAACAAGTGTCAAAGATAGATATTTGGGGAATAGAAACTATACCTTGTAATCCTGTTTACCCATCAATTTTCTATCTTCATATATAATAAAAATAAATGTATTAATAAATTATATAAAAATTGGAATATAATCATACTACCTTATTATTATTATTATTATTACTATTATTATTTTATATCCATAAGTTAAAAATATATTTTCCCATTATAGTTTACTTTCATAATCAAGTATTTAAGAATTCGAGTTTTTGTTTCATTCAAAAAACTAAAATATGGGATTGAATCTAACATAGCGGTTTACATTTATTAATCAATACATCATTAATGACATAAGAGTCAAATATTTTTCATTAATTTCTTAAGACCCATTTTAATTTGGTGAAATACATGAGTACAACATGTGAAAATTTAAATCATGATGAACTAGTTTTTGATGTATTTAATTATAAAAAGTTGAGAACTAATAAATATTTGAAACATCTTAAACACATTTTAAGAATAATTAAAACATAAAAAATATATATAATTTTTATGTTATATTAAAATTATATTACATTCCATAATAATCATTGACATATTTTTTATAATACCACTTACATAGGTGGTAATACCGACCAAAATGGTAATATATTGTAATATTTTAAGTAGTAATAGAATTTATTTATATAATGATAGTATGAAATATTAAAAATTTAAAAAATTTAATTCTTATCATATATCATCATTAAATCCATTTATAGAACCGTCAATGACGGTTGGGAATGGAAAACAAAATTCATTGCCTTCGGAGGCGGTAGTCCGCCATACACATGATTAACGATCACATTTCCCAATGAATGGATTGAATGATGATATATCAAATATAATCATATAATAATTATATTTGAGACATAGGAAACATAATTATTCATAAAATCCATCCATGAGTTCAGCCTTGATATCCAGGGGTGGAAAATAGACAACATTACTTCATAGAGGTGGTAATATGCATGTACAGATGATAGATGTCATCAAATTCTCTTAATTTATTGAAAGAATTGAATTTTTTTATAATTAACATAAATTTATTTATTTCTGATATTTTTAATTATCTCACTATATTAATAAGGTTATATAATGTTAGGATAGTGATAATTAAGAAGGAAACACAATGAAAAATTTTATAAACATGTTAGAGACGTGAATTTGCCGTAATAATTCTACCAAGAAATGAAGGGATCAAGATTAATAATTTTTACCAGAGAATTTTGGGAATGGGGTTGGGTTAAATAGAAATAAATATTTCAGAGATAAAATGATAAATTATTGGGTAATGTGAGCCTTGATTTGGTGGAGTTGTTGTCTTTTAAAAAGTAAAGAGATGTGAAATTATTGTAGTAACCATTAAATATTCAATATTATAATGTTAATATTAAAGTGTCAATGAAAAAAAATGGAAAATGGTATATTGGAATTTTAGTGTTGGCTGAAACACCCCATAACTACTAATTTTATGACAATGTGGAGTGTTTTAGAGGATTTTCTTTTAATTTTTATAATTTTAACTAAATTTACTTTTACATAGGTAGATATTTTTTATCCTTAGGAACAAAATTTATTGAATAATAATAATTTTTACCCTTGTAACTAATTTTAAAATTATGTTTCCAAATTTTAAAATCAACTTATTAAATAAATCTCTAAATGTGTGCTATGTTAAATATCAATTAATCATACTTAAGAACGTAAAAAAGTTTTTAAAAAAACTATTTTCAGATTTAGATAGATATATCATATAAAATTATCATTATTATTAATTTCAATGACATAAATTTATATTTTATAAATAAAATAAATGTTACGAGATAATAAATCCAATTAAAAAAATATCACCTTTAAATTGAATTATTCTAAGAAAACATCAAAAATAGTTTTTATTAAACTCACATTATATTTTAGTTCTAAAAAATTTGGACATGAAATCTATAAGCTCATAAAAATATAATAAAATCTTTAATTTAATTAAATATGAAAACTTTATATTACATAAGGGTTTCATAAAATTATTGGATACACTTATCTAGTGATAAAATCATAAAAATTATGTTACTGAAAAAAACGTATTTTTTGAGTAAAATTAAATATTTTTTGAACATTTAAAAAGATCATCATAAGAAAAATTTAATGAAACTAATTATAAATTTAATTTCATTTTTTGAATAAAAAATTTAAGAAATAATTGAATTTTTAGTAAATATAAATGTGAACGGAGAAGGGAAAAATTATTTTTATGTATAATGTGAATGTATTCTTATTTAATATCAGGAAATTTGTATAGGATGGATGATAAATTTGTTGTTATATGTTATTATCTAAAATTGATATAATTTATATTTCATATCAAAATTCATAAGTTAGAAAAAATGGTGTTAATCCTAAAATGGATTTTATATTTATATGACCATTCAATTCTATAAATAATAATTACATGTTGATATTATACTAATTCCTACATATAAAATCCTATATAACTTCCTCATAAAATATATGGGTTGGATAATCGGTTGTGATAGTAATGGGTGTGGATTCAGTTAGTAAGGATTTCATAGTGATCTCTTTATATTTAAGCATTTTCCACAAATGATTTCACTAAATTTATAATTTCTTGAGTTTAGTATGGGATTAGTCTTGGGGAAAACCTATTCAAATTATGTCATTTTGAGCTCATACAAATGGGCTTCCTATGGAAAACTTCCACATCCAGATATAATTTATTCTTTATTCCTTTATTGAATTTTTGATAAGGTAAATTAAACTTATACTCTCTAGTTTGATTGAATTGTTATAACAGTTTTATTTAATATTAAAATGTTATTATTATTTTGTTTCATTTTAATTAGGTATATTTTGTGTAGCATTATATTAAATGTGTTATTCAATTAAATAGATAATACAGTGAAATATTAGGGTGTTAAATACCCCCATAAATTAATTTCATCCTAATAATTATAATTCCACTTAAAGAAAAAGTTAAATAAGTATAACTATAATATAAAACAAGATGTAATTATTCTAAATAAATATCAGTCATATATATTAACTTATATTGAGAATATTCTTAATATTGTATTTCTTTATATCCATCATGGATAAATATATCTCATGGTTTGGTGTTGACACACATTTTTTTCCTTGAGTTTATAGGTTAGACCTACATGGATAGATTATTTTAGGTTGGTTTAATGTATGATATGGGATTATAATTTTTATTAAAATTAGACCACACCCACATATATCATTTATGTCATGTTTATTCAATATGGTAGTGTTGGTGGAATGTTGAGGTTGGATGATATTGTCGATGATGAAACCCCTTTTCCCCATTAGTCTTATTTATATCCACATTTATAGCCCTCTCATCCATTTCTATTGTATCCACATCCAATAAACTAGATTGGAACCTCTCCATCTTATACATCATGAGCATCACCAACTTCAAAAAAACAACAATCCATATCCTCACTAGATTTATGAACCAGTCCTTTTATTGTATTCCCTATGAATACCTTTGGGGTAATAGATTATAAAATGATTTTATTCTCTCTAGATATTATATATATTAATATTTAAACATCAATATAAAACGGAATTAAATAAAAAACCTATTTTACATAACCATTTCAAGGAAATGTATCTCATAACTAGGTATTAAGACCCATTTGAAGTATTTAGTCTTCTTAATCGAAAATTAAGAGTTGTTCTTACAGAAATAAATTTCTACAAATTACTAAGAATGATTTCCCATATTACATAAATTAATTTAATTTTTATATTTATATACCATTTCTATTTTTTAAATAAAATAAATTTTATAGGATTATATTATGTTTTATCATGTTTTTCTTACACAAATTTAGTAATCATACAACTAAATTTGTTCCGTTAAATAAAAATCAATGATGACTTGATTTTCGATCCAAGATAAAAATATGGTCATAAAAATAGAATATATCTACTAATTCATGGTGGAGGGTAATAGAGACCTAATTACCAATATAATCTTCACCAATATTCATTACATAGGTTATTATTTTCAATATGTATCTAGGATGATGTTGATTGTTACCATCCTTAGAAATCATTGAATTAGGGAACTATGACAACCCATATTTTTTGTGCACTTTATTTCATGATTTATTACATAGAGGTACATATGATACAATCCCAAAAGGTCATGAAGCATGTTGTATTAATCATATTTGGTACATATCATAATGACATGATACATGTATATATAAACATTATTGGAAGAATCCTTAACATTCTTCTGAAAATTCATAATTCTTCTAAAATAGCACGTGATAACTTATGGATGAATATTAGAAATGGGTGAGCTATAAATAATTGTAAGGGAATAAAAAAATAATGGAATAGGGTAAAATAATACAAGTTATATAGGAGGTATATCAATGTAATATGAGATATAAAAATAATAGTAAAAAAGAAACACCTTCCTATGGTAGGTTTATATAGGTATAGAGGGGATTTTTTTATTATTTTCTAAACATAATTTTTGTACTCCATAAAATAATTTACTAAAAAAGAAACACCTTCCTATGGTTATAAAAAATGGATTCTTCCATATAAGATTTCTTTTCATTATTTTATAATTACATGAACCAATATCAATAAAATATTAATCTTAGTGATGTTGAGGTGAGTCATGTTCATAAAGAATAAATTTTAGAACCTTAATATATAATATAGATTTTTGAGGATTCATAAAGGCTTTATAAAATTAATCATATATCCTTAAGAAAACATTATTTTAAAGGGAAAATAAATATTTTGTTTTTATTCATTTTATCGAATATATAACATCACTTTTTGTTCCTTATAAGGTTATAATAGACACTGTATATTTATAACATATTCAAATTTAACCTGAAAATTTGAAAGTCTAAAAAAATTATTAAAATTTCATTTTTGGATAATTTCGAAATTATGATTTGAAAAATAATATATAATTTATCCAAATAATTCCTTAAATACTATTAATTTAATTATTAAATCAAATTCACCGTTTATTGAAAAATTCATGTTTTTTATAAAAATATTTTTCTAAAACTTATGAAAACTAAATTTTTAATTTGTGAAACTATATGAACATTTTTATATAATATATATATATATATAATAATATTTTATTTATATTTTTTGTTTTGAAAATTTAATAATTCATCCAAAGGAATGGATTTTTTGATGTTTCATTTTACTCAAAAAACAATTCGATTTCTTTCGTATTCAATTTTAATTCTTATAAAACACATTATTTAATAATTTATAAATTTAAAAAAATAATTAATAAATATATTAATTATTTAATTTAAGATAAGATATAAATTTACATATTTTTAGGTTCAAGGTACATATCCCTTTATTACACCAATAAACACCCTATGGGTTAGGTGTTTAACAATGAGATTTTCTTAGGGTGGTTTGGAGAACCTGATTTGCATTATGATCTCATTGAGATAATATTTATCCATGAAACTGTATTTAGTATGTTTAAATTATTCATTTTAAATTTTTTTGTAATGGTTACTATAAAGATAATATATCTCTGTTGGAAGCTCTGATAAAAGGTCTTCATATGTCGCGATTCAGCTGGTCGAGGTCATCACTTCTTTCATCTGTATCATTTAACATTATCATTGTGCTATATATATACTAATAATATTATCACTTTTAAATAAATATATTATCACTTTTTATGACTCATTATGTTCATTTAAATATTATAGGATATTATATTCCAAAAAAAACTAATGTAGTACATGTGTTTTCAATAACATCATTACTTAATGATGCATTTATTTATTTAAAGAGGAGGAATTTGATTTATAAAATATTGGGTTGTTACATTTTCCCCCTAAAAGAAATTGGCCTCAAAATTTTCATTTTATATAATAAAAATAATGAGGGTAATTTTGTTTTATGGGCTTATATTTTTTCCAAGTCGCTTCTTTAAACATGTGGTTCCGCCACTACACTTTTACCTGGTGAGCTTTCCTGTTTCAGTAAAATATTTATCTATGATATATGATCATCACATGTTGATAATAATATGAATAATCATTTTACAAATGTAACACCTTAATATTTAGTACGTTTGATGGGCCTGATATGTATTTTCTCAACTGGGATACACAGAAAAAATCATATTCTTGAGATATGTTATCTTGGAGTGCTACTCGATTGGACACTCTTTAGAAAAAATAAAAGATCTAAAATGGGACAATGTATCTTGGTATAAGCTTTAAATTATTCAAAAACATCATGAATTTCTTAAATGGAGATATACAAATGAAATATTTACTATATTCCTAAAATTCAAGGTCTCATTTAAGACACTCTACATAGATTCTATGTTGACTTGGTGTAAATGTTGTATGATGTTGAATAGTGTAATCCATCTATATCATCACAAGGTTAAGATCAATTCCTATAAGATTAATCTCCCCAACATCATTCCAATATGTTGGAGTCCTACAACTCTTCTAATAAATAGAATCATCATTTTCTATGTGGATTCTTGTATGGAAAAAGTTGTTATATGAGAACTCTACTAGGGTAAGGTGTTGATCCCAACATCTTTGGAAATCCATTGAACATGATATCAATATATCGTATAGAGTTTGAATGGTCTTTTTTGAATAACTATATATTTGATGGTGATAATATTTTCTAAATACCAGTTATGTATTCAATTCTTATTGAAGGATTCTCTAAAACATCATGGTAAACCTGAATTCTTGATCAGATTATATAGAGAGTGAAGCTTCATGAAATCATACCATGTATTTTATATATATCATTAAATGTTGGTTAGGAGAGAAATGATAGATGATTTAAACAAAAAAAACTAATTTGATAAGAATATTGAATAACACTATAAGATCCACTTATTTCTGAATATTTAAAATATAATTTACATCTTGTGGTGCACACAATGAACAAAAATATAATATTAAGTATTATTATTTGAACACGATAGTGAAAACCTAGAAATTAAATTGGAATTCGTAAATATGACTAAATATATTATGAAATATATATATAATCTGTATTCAATAAAAAAATATTCTTAAAAAATAAACATATAATATTTAGAAAATTCATTTCATTCATTAAATATAAGTTTTCTACAAAAAGAGATTTTCATTTCTTTCTATGAGAAAATAGATGTAATTAATTTTTGACACATTTTGACATTATACAAGATAAAATTAAATTAAATTTTTAAATAATCATATTAATAATATCTGAGGGTGATTTTTTGAAGAAATTGTCTATATAGATTGATTTTCAATTGAACATTGATAAATACATATTTTTATTGAAAACTGTATTTTTTTGAACCATATGAAATGAAATAAATTAATTAAAAATATTTTACAAGAAAATACAGTTAAATTATATTATTAATAATAAAATTATGTTCATTTAAATCAATTTCAGGGTAAGATTTGGAATGAAAAAAAGTTTTACTTAAAATGGCTTATTTTTGAAAAACTAATTTTTGTTGCACTTTAATAGTTGAATTTTAAATTCAATTTAGAAAAAATATGTGTTTTTATATATGAAAAAATTATTCTATAGTTGGAATCAGGAGTTCAATAGTTATTTAAAATTTACTTTTTATTTTTGGTCATCATGAAAAGTAACCATATTAATTTTTATTTCTACTGTAATGAGAATATCATGTAATTAAAGGTAAAAATATTTTGATTAGGAAAAAAAGGCCTTAAAAGTTGGAAAAAATTTATCGGATGGATAATTTTCATCCATAATAACTATAACATTGGTTATAGGACCACTTTTGTCCATTTGGATGTGAATATGACCTCTATTATATTTTACTTAAAGAAAATCCAAAGATTTCACATTCTTGTTATTAATAACAATAAAATTTTTAAAATTGGTTTAACGAGAGGATTTGTTGAACTATAAATATTACTTTCAATACTAACGTATTTATCTACATAATGTTATTTTTTTGAATAAATAATTACATTAAATTTTTATTGAATGCTGATGCATCAATTATTAAATTAATGGGAAAACCAAAATTTTTAATGGAAATATTAACTATAATATAATTTGAATTAATTATATTGAAATATAAATTTTATTGATTAATATGAAATATTTGGTAATTATTAGATTTTTTTTAAATATATATTTTTATTTTGATATTCATAATGTCAAATTAATGAATAGTGTTACAGTTGACAATAATGATATTCTATGAATATAACATTTTATTAATTTATTAAAAAAAATTAAAAATATTAAATAAGGATAGTGGGGATAATATATAATTGAAAATTTTATCCTCTTTGTATTTATAGGCCATTTGGAATCATTTCACTCTAGAATAGTCTTATTATATTTTAATATTTTATGAAATTCCCAAAGATCCCCTCGCCCCAATGATAAAAGAGAACCCCTTCCTTCACATCATTCCACCACATTAATTAATCTAGCTCAACCAAAACCTCCTTTTTTATCTTATTAAAATCATTATACATGTTCTAGAGGTTATTTTCCTTCCAAAATACCAACACTAGATCCCTTATTAAATGATCTAAAGGATGTCCACTGAAGAAGAAATAATCATCTTTACCAAATCATTCTAGTTTATTTTTTCTTATACTTTCTATTCATGTGTTGTTTCTATAATAAATAAATAAATAAATTATAATTTAAATAATAATATATTTTTATGGTTATGATATAACCATTTTCTACCATTTAACAATCCTATGGAAAAAGAATTCACTTCAAGTGCATACATAAAGCTTACAATCTCTAGGTAGCTGTGTAATTCATTTATTCACCATGACATTTCATTATTTTTTTATTAAAAAAGGGAATCCATAGGAAATTAATTTTAAAGCCCTCCACCCCCAGGAACCTCTCCCCAAAAAATTGATCACTCTTGAGAGGGCCCCATACGGGAAGGAGACGTTGCAAGGATAGATTGCAGAGCCTCCCATAGGTCAAATGTTTGATCAACGATGGTTCGACACAAAAATCAACTAGATAGGTAGTATGAACCATTATACCCACTCATTGAGACACTGGGTGACCTAAAAAGGTGAGTTTACTAGGGGAGATGGAAATTATACAAATATCGGGCTCTTAGGGATCGATCCCCGTACCTCCAATGAACACCATTGCTTTTGATCCTCATCCTTGACCACCGTGCCACTCTTGAAGTGAAACCACCACTTTCCTTGAATGGGTTTAATGGTGGAAATAATATATATTTATGATTATTCTGAAATGATATTGTGAAAATTAATATATTATCCCCTTACCCTTTCAACCATTTAGAAATGATATTTTCGCCCATGTTTACTTACAATTTACCATTTCTACAAAGTGATGTGATTAATTTTATATGTAAACCATTATATATTGATCATAAAAATATATTTAATTAATATATAGAGTATTTATAACCTCAGTATCATTCTTGAGATGATATAATTATATCCCATGTAAGATAAATTGTACATTCGTACCAAGACATTCTTCTAAAAACAAGGAAATTAACACACAAAATAGTGATAAGAATGAAATATTATTAATTAATGGGTGGTATGATGTTATAAAATGACCATATAAAAATTTATAAATATTAATATGGTTATTTTATAATTTAATTACTTGTTTAAAACCATTATAAAAGAGGTTTTTACTTAATTAATGATGTTGAACCTAAGGTAAAGGACATCATCTCACTTTTCTATCATTAAGGCATATTTTCTTATTCTGCACATATATTCATTTATGATGGGTATATAATTTCCATTAGACAGTTTATATAATTAATTAATATATTTTCATGATATTTAATGTTTTTTTAATGTTTATTCATTCATGGGGCCTTGGATTCAACTGATTACAAAGTGGAGACGGTTTCTCTTATCACTTTTACTTATATGAGACATATATAATATTCACCAATTATTTATATTTTGTGGTGTATATACATACCCTTTGATATGTTATATCATGAATCCATTTCATTCATGGAATTTAATTATTAATTTTATTTTATTTCTTTCATGGGTCTTACGATTCGAAAATTACTAAAGTTGTAAGGGTTTATTTCACGATCTCATCATTTTTTGGATTGTTTATTTATATGTATTTTTTGAGCAATATTTCTCTTCCATGTCCATGTTTTTGGAGACTTTTT
Source organism: Viscum album (assembly GCA_963277665.1). Lineage (NCBI taxonomy): Eukaryota > Viridiplantae > Streptophyta > Magnoliopsida > Santalales > Viscaceae > Viscum > Viscum album. The sequence continues at coordinate 1,874,253,235 of OY728152.1, forward strand.
TTAATATTATCTATTTATTTTTTTAATTCATTTTCCCCCTTTTCCATTTTTGAAAAACTTTTTTAAAGAAATCTTTCAATCATTTCCTAAAGAAGACAATTTGTGAATTTTCTTGTAATAGTGTTAATAGAATATTTTTTTAATCATTAATAGCATGAAAAAAAATTCCAACCATAATGATTCCTTAATTATTTTAAGCCTTATTTAAATTTTTACAAGGTTATTTTCAAATAATTTTTTCCCTTTCTTACATGCACATTTTTTTATTTTGAAAATTATTTTCAATGTAAAAGGGCATTTTCCTTGAGAAATATTATAGTAATCTCTTTCATATAATTTCATCTATGTAAAAAGATTTTGATTAATATTAGGATGATTATTTACTCCAATTAAACCATTCATTTTATTTCTTTGGATGGATTATGAATATTTTGAATATGAATTATATTGATATTTTGCAGGACTAGTTCTTATAATACAAATTATTGTTGTTCTTGGTAAGTAATATTGATTCGGTTTCATTATTAATCTATATGTGTAAGTAATTAGACTAAGTATTTTATGGGAAGGGAGTTCTATATCCCCTTGATGCATAATTATGTCTCATGAGACAAAATAGATATTGTTTTTGGAATGGACTTACTGATGTACTTGAGGAAGGCTTGAAGTCAACAATATTAGATATCAACATGATGTTGGTGGTATTAGATGTCATGATGAAGTCAATGGTATTATATTTCAGCATGATGTTTATGGTACTATATTTTATCACAAATTCAATGATATTATATGTTGGAATGATGTCGGTGGTATAATATTTTTTCACAAAGTTGATGGTGTTAGCTACCGGCACAACGTTGATGGTATTATATGTCGGTATGAAGCCTTGGTGGTAGTAAATGTCTTAGAGAAAACCCTCAAAGACATGTTTTAGATGTATGATATTATTCATTCCAAAATTTTTCATTCAATTATTATTATTGTATGATATTTTGATTAGTTATAATATCCATTGTTAAGATTAATGGTAATGTGATTATTTATATGAAAATATTTGATCATCATTTATTCATTCCATATAATGGTCATTTTACTTATTAAATGGAATGGGTTTTAAATAGTTACCTCTACATATTATCACTAATTAATTAATGAAATATTCCACTATACACATAACCTTACCTTGAATTAGAGCTCACCACTTTCTTATGTTTCATTTCCATTAAAATTAGCGATGTGTGATATGATTGTTTTGAAAAGAAATGATGGAGGGAATAATGTTATTTTCAAAAAAATATGTTGTAATTTGTTTTCTGAAATGTCACATGGGAATCAAGTATGTAGCTATTTTACTGAGCATAATAAAATAATTGTTCATTCGAGATGTGATTCCTTGTAAATAGTTGAAATATAATAAAGTGACCACTATCTCTTGGCTACTAGGGTCATGGTCTTTATATCCACCCAGATGGAATTATTTCCTTTTGATGTCCTAGGGAGTCTTATGAAGAAATCATTGGTTATGTTTTCTCATATTCATATTTTTATTGTAAATGTTTGAATCATACCTTTATACTTTTTTTCTTCATTTACGTGGTGGAATACCATGCATAGAGATACAAACTCAAAAAAAATATCTTCATGTTTTCCCACTAGAAATATTTGTTCAAATATCTATACATCATAGAGATTCCTAGATTAATAGAGTTGGATGAGTTGGGTGCATCATCCAGAGGATCCTTCTTCAGTTTTATATTTTATGGGTTATATATCTAAGTCCAAAAAATTATAACTCCATCTTTATAAATTTCAGACTTCGAAATATTTTTTATCTACATTTGCAGCAACACATCATTTTTTAAACATCCATAATCCTATCAAGAATGGATGGATGAGATGTTATCTGTGAAAGGTAGGATTAATATCCTTTCATTATTACCATATCAATCCTTTTCATGTCTAAGAATATTGGATCCCTTGTGATCCTCATGATGGATATAGTTAAAGAATCTATTATATTCATAACATCGCCCGCTTTGTTTGCTTTCATAGGATGTTCATGGACAAAAAAATCCTAATAATTTATTATCCCTAACAAAATATTAGTTTATGTTAAGATCATTCTGTTCTAATACATCAATGAGGTTTTTATAGTCCGTATATAAATCACACTTTTCCACATATAGATAATGTCACCATTTTTTTTTCAAATAACACTTATTGTAATTGCATATCTTTATTTTGGTAGTTACTATCATGGATCATTATTTTGAGGGTGATATGCTATCACATTTTCATTTTTCATGATTATGCAACCCATCATCCTGTTGGATACATCACTACATATCACAAATACTTCCCCACTAGAGGATAATGTGTGCATAAGTATAGTGATGACACCAATTAATTATCTCCCCTTTTGAAGGATCCATAGATATCTGTTTATTGGTGATGACTTATCCCCAGAATATTATTTACTCCAACCAAAATTCACATTAACTATACATTAGAAACACATTTTATTTTCTCATAGTCTTATGTACAGTATTCATATACTCCTTATATTATATGTTAAATTTGCATTAGATAGTAATAGATTCTATAAATACTTCCAAAAATTGGTCGAGGTAATATAAAATGACACTATTAACCATGTCAATGAAAAATATTGATGGAATTCCCATGAAATCATAGTTCCCATAGCTTATATGAAACATAGTTTTAGAGATGTCCCCATCCATCACCTTTATATTATAATATATTGACTGAAGATCGATCTAAGCAAAATATTGGGATCCATGAAGCTAATTCAAAAAATATTCATCCATGGAAGAGGATACTTTATATTTTTTTTGATCTAGTTTACCTCATAATAATAAATTCAAAGGCATATAGACCCCCCCCCCCCATTCCTCTAGATAAATAGGATTTGTTTACCCCAAAATAAAGAACTCGGGCATATAATACCATAATCCAGATTCTCCTTTAGTTGTTTCTACAGCTCCATCAGTTTAACAACAACCATTATATATGATATATTATATATTTTAAATGATCTGGGTATAAGATTGATTAAAAATTCAACCGCATGGCTAGGTGTTAGATAGGGAAATTAATTTGGAAACACGCTTGTGTATTCCTTCATAATGGGCATGACATTAATGATGACCTTTTTCTTTGTCTCAATTATTTGGTCGAGGTACACTTAGTTAGAGGGACAAAGCATCCATGATTTAGATAATTATTCCAAATGATATTCATCCTCCTCTCTGAAAATGTACAGAATCTGAGGATGATCCTCATTTGAGAGAGTGATTTTATTCTCTCATCAATTTATGTTATCTTTATATAGGGAAATCCAATCCATACCTACAATTACATCAAATTCCATTAAAGGAATTATAGAGAGGTTCACTAGGATGTTCAGTTTGGAAATATAGGTAGGTGAGTAGTTATATACATGGGATTTAATAATTTCCACATTTTCCATTCTCACCAACATCTCAAGTTCCATGATTAGCTGTAATGTTTTTATAGTTCTATTAAACAATGAGATATTAAATAATAAAGAACCAAAATATCAATTTTCATTCTCTATTATTGATAGAATAAAATGGGTACCTATTACCACTTTGTTTTTGGGATCTACATCCATAGTTTTTTTCATAAGCTTTCCCTTTCTCACTAGTACTTGGAAGTTTCTATCATCAAGAACCATTTTATTAGTGCACTCACTCACGTAGTGTCAATGTTTTTTATAGTCGATATTGTGGAAAATGTGATAAGGGTTGACTAGATCATACCTTTCATCCATCATATTGTTGGGATTCTCCCACAACTAATATCTATCTAAGTCCCCTTCATTCCGACACTTAAATCATTACCTCATACCCATCAATAAATTTCAATAGTGCCTCGTCCCACACATTTGAACAGTGAGATATTTTAATTTTTATTGAACTATTATATTTATACACCACAATACTAGAATTATACTACACTTTCAACATTTTATCCTCATGATAATTTAGCGATCTAATGGTCTCCATTTCAAAATTGAGGGCACATCACACAATTTTTTCATAACTCTCAATGTCTCGAATTTTCAAGTGAAATTGTAGAGTCGACATTAGTCCACCAAAGAAGTGGTTAACTTAACATTCAGAGTTAATGATAAAGGAAAAGTCCTTTAGTGTGAGTCATTTGATGTTTTTGTTATACACACTAATGTATTTGTCTTACTTTTTCTAAATTATAAAGAAGTTACTCTCTATTATTAGTTAGAGAGTGTGAAGAAAATATTTAATGAAAAACATTTTACAAAATTTCTTTTAGTCCATCTCTCTCATATCCAACTCAGGCATCGAATTATTTACCAACATCTACCATTGACCAACTTCACTACCCATATGATAAACAAAGAACATGATATTCCCTTGTTCAAATGATTGAAGGTTGAATAAGATCTTTTTAATAGAGCTGATACATTATTCTATAATTAAGGGATATGAAGATCCACTAGAAGTCAGAGGCCTCTATTTCATAAAGGTATCAATTACAAATTTATCATAGTTATGGGGATTTAGATATTCCTCATAATTCCCAATTTTATTAATAACTTGAAACAATTTATAATTTATTTTCACAATGTTTACAAGTCTTTCTCCCATTGGGTTGAGCATCTAATTTGAACATTCATAAAATTTTCCCTCACATTTGTTATTGACTCTATTCCTAATATTTATATCCACTAAAAAGGATAAATTTAAAATTAGGTAGGATACTTTTTAAATTATTAAACAAATAAAATGGAAACTATGAACTTCAACGCAATAAAAAAATAATCGACATATGTTCCTTAACCTATTAACCTATAGGCTTTAGTCTATGTTATCAATGAACTATTTCCTAATTTAAACCTTATGTATATTTTAGTTCCCTTAATAATTGTTCATTATTATATTGTGAATTTACAAGAGAAAATCCATAGGGAGGGTAAAACCAGGTGTATTCTAAGGCCCTTTTTCATGCACTAGTTCATGATCGATTATAACAGAATATGATGATGTTATGATTGTTACCTCAATGTTCACCTATTCCAGAGATAATTCCACTTATAGTATCCATACATGGATGTATTTTATTTTAAACCACATACAAAATAATTTAAAAAAAATTATTTATTTTTTATTATTTTTATTATTATAAAATAAGTATTTCTATAGATTTTTCTAATCCTAACCCCAAAAATAACAATGGTTTTCTTTGATACTGAATATGAATACAACATATTTTTAGTAAAATTTATTTCATTATTTATTACATAATAAAACACATGTTACAATCCCAAAAGATCATAAATACTAGATTATTTTAGAAATGAGGTATGTTTCATAACATCTTGATACATATATACATCAATGTTTTTGAAAACATCCTTAACATGCTTTTAAAAAATCATCATTCTTCTAAAATAGAACGAGATAACCTCAGGAAATACATAAGAATGGTTGGATATATAAAGACCAGTAAAGGAATAAAGTAAAATGGAATATGGTATATAAATATGTGTGATCCCAGAGGAATGGCAATGTGACATATTATTTCAGATTCATAATAATGAGAAATTATGAATGATGTAATATGATAGCATAAATACATCATGTGAATGTGGAAACAACCAAAAAATGGAATCATAAACATAGTTAAAGAATAAATGTAATGATATCACATCATGGTGTAAAAATCACCATAATAGATTAGTTTTACTCCATAACACATACATTTAATCCCATGAATCTAAAACATTACCCAATGAATCATAGTACGATATAATTCTGGGTGCAATTGTCACTTTCATATCATTTACCTGCATAAGTGTTCCATATAGATCATTCAACATAGGATCATAATTCATCACATTTAATTCCATGGTTAAGGAGTGTAGAATAAATAAATGTAAATACCTAATAAAATAATTATAGGTATGGTTAATACCCTTGTGTGGAGATAATGAAGGTATTCATAATATAATTATTTGGCATGGAAAATCACACAATAATTTTGTCAGAAAAATGGGGGTACATATTAAGTCATTGGATGGATTAATGATAGTGAATGTAGTTCCGAATGACATTGAAATCATGGACGAAGTAATTGGGATAATATAAAACATAATCCAACTTAAAAAAATGGAAAACAAAATGCATAACATAATGGGTGTTCTTGAACAAAGAAGAGATGGAGAGAATCCCTTACCTTAAGAGGATGTTCCAAAAAGTATGGGAGGAGCATCCTAATATCTTGGATGAACCATGGGAAAAACTTAGAGAGAAAAGGGTAGATTATTTTAATGATCCATGGGATTTTAGTGAAGGGGAATGGAATCATGGGTGGGTTTATATAGGAAGAGAGAGTGGAGTTCATTATTGTTTTCCAAACAATGGTTTTTGACTCTATATAGTAATATAGTCAAAACTAAAAACCATTAAATTTTTTTTCACATGGATTCTTCCAAGTATGAGTGGTTTTAATTATTCTATAATTCCATGAACTGAGGTCATTAAAATATTACCCTTAGTGATGTGGAATTGAGACATGTTCATAAAAAATTGAATTTAAAAAGTTAATATATAATATAGGATTTGGTGGATTCATAAAGGATTTATAAATAAATAAAAAAAACCAAAAATAAATTATATTAAATGGAAAATATATATATCATTTTTAATACTTTTATTGAATACAATACATCACTTTTTGGGTAATTGTGATGTCGTAGTACATGCTATATATTTATTCTGTGTTTATTTTTTACCAGAAAAATATACTCTATCAAAAAATTATGAAAATTTCATATTCAAATATTTTTTAAATTATTTATCCCAAAATAATATTTATTTTATCCAAATAAATCTCTAATTATTATAATTTTCAATTTTATATAAAACTCGATTTTTATTTAAAAATATCAATTTTGACGATAATAATTTTCTTACCATTATAATAATTACATGTTCACATTGTAAAATTATTTTATCATATATGTCTAATGTATACTTTTTAATAATATTACTTTATTAAAATATAATATATTTTGAAAATTTAAAAATTCATTTATATGACTGTATTAATTGAAATTGAATATTACCTAGAAATACAATTCGTGTTTTGTCGTATAGAAATATAGTTTTAATCAAACTATTTTATTTAATTAATTATAACATAATAACAATAAGTAATAAATATAATATTATTTTATTGGAAATAAAATATTCATATTATTTCAATTAGGGTTGAGATACATTTTCTTTTATTACGCCCTTAAATTCTCTAAGGGTAAGGTGTGCAATGGTGATATTTTCTTGGTGTGGTTCGATGATCATGGTTTAGGTAGTGATCTATATGATCTTGAAATTTTCTTTTAAAATACTTTTCTCATAATTATCTTTTGAATATTTTATTTTTCATGGTCAAGAAAAAATCACAGAGATTTTATCTTCCAGGATGCTCCGATAAATGGTATTCAAGGGTGTTATCCAATTAATCAAGGCCATTTATTTTTCTACATGTATCAAAGTAATTTATCCTAGCCCTATATATTTTATAACCACATGTTCATTGTTCAATGGATATATTATCAACAATAATGATTCATAACGGTCTATTAAAATGATCATTTAAACAGAACTCTTAATTTCACCATGATAGTTTGATTCTTGATGACCTCCTTTAACACTATAAAGCATCATCTAATCCACTTGTTTAAATCCCCATGGTGATTCATTCCACATTTTTGGCATACAAGAAATTATTATTTTTTCATTCATCATCTCCACCACTTGATCATTCATGAGACTTCATCATTAACTTCATTAATATATTTAGGACTTTGAACATGTTCACATTGTTAATAATATTTCATGATATATTTCTAGGCATAATAACAAGGTTTCTCACTCCTCCCATTCAAAAGGGTTGTTCTCTGGGGTATTCTCTAAATTTTCCCTCAAACCAAAGTTTTAATATATTTCCATCAATTACTACAACCAATAGTGTTTCCATGAGTTAGAAAACATTAATAATACTAAGAAATTATCATAATCATAAATGAAATTTGACAATAAAATGATTTTCTCTTTTACATTATCACATTATCCTCTAGTTACTTTATTCTAACCAATGTCATTATTAGTTTAACATAGGTTCCATTAAGCCATGTAACATTTTACAGCATAAAAAATACCTCAAAATAACTAGGAAATTAGACTTTTGTAGAATTTTTTAAATATCATGTGACAAATAATGAAAATCCACTGAGAGGTTCATGCCATGTGTACAGTCCTATCCCCACACATTTTACATCAATTTTATAAAAAATTTAATGCTCAAACAACCCTTTTAGGATGATTACCCCAAGGTGGATTAATATCACAACCACATACTCTTTTTATTATCTAGATCATGATGTGTTTCTAGGAAAACTACTTACTCAAGATATAACCAATATTTCTAGATATCATCCTATACATAGACTCACCTTTAGGGTTTTCACTACACATCTCTAACAGTAATCCCAAAAGTATTTAAACAAATCTCACATCATAAAAAACCCCTATTTTGATAAAATTTTAATGATCAATGATAAAAATTCATAAATAATTCAATGATTACATTTTTAATATAATACATCTCACTTACAGTCACACAACTTGGGGACCAATTGGTTTAGTCTATTGAATAATATCAATATAAACATATTTTTTATAACATTTTTTTTGGGATTTCTCCATAATCATAGTACTCTATATCATCTTCTAGAAATATCATATCATAACATAAAAAATTCTGAATGTAAAGATAAGAAAGTGTGGAAATTTTATTCTTATTAAGGGAATATTATTAACCAGTCATAATTTTTTAGAATATAATTAAGTGGGAAAATAACTTCAAGACTAAAATATCAGATAAAAATATCATTGGATCATATGTGGGAATCATAAAACATGATTTATCATTATGAATTATGTCATTGAAACAAAATAACCAATAAAGTTCATCAAAACATGGCATTCGGTGCATAGAAAGAAAATTAAAGAAGACATGAATTCATAATATAAGAAAGTGGAATACAATTAGAATATCGAATATCATAATTTTTCTTTTCATAGCATAGAAATAAATAATCTATTAGGGAAATAATGTAACAAAAACATAAAAATAGGTGATCATATGATAGTGGAGAAGGCATCACAACATGATTCCCATAGTTGAGAACACATTACTATATGATTCCAATAATGGAGTAGAAATCAAAACAAAATTCCATAGTGTTGAGGGAATTCAGTACTCAATTTTCATAGTTATCACATGACTAAAAATACCAAAACTAATATATTGAATGGTGATATGGGATGTCACCCGTCATCATCTATATATTTGAGTGTGAAATAAAATCACATCATTTTTCTTGTCATAAATAACACATTAAATGAAAATAGGTATCATAACTTTTACAAGTGGTATAAAAGAGAAAACATGATCATTTGATACAAAAAACATGATAAAAAAAAAGAGTATTTAAAAATAGCACATATAGGGTTATTTTTAACCATTACTTTATTGGGAAATAATCCTTTAAAAATAAAAGATAAATCACACAAAGTATTTTTCTTAACATGGTTTTCTTAATATAATCATAATAACATGTGGTTCTCAAGCTGCATTCCAAAAAACATTTTTTAAAGATGATGAGAACATAAAAAATGAAATATATTCAAAATAAATTAAAATAAAGGAAAATATGAAATGAAATAAATTATATGTCAAAATTATAAGTCAAATGGAAGAATATAACTAAAATTAAAATCAATGGAAATAATTGAAATTACTTTTTGTTATTAAACCCATATCATAAAATGGATGAAAAATGATGTTTTAATATGAATAAGGGAGAAAAAGAGGATAATTTTTAATAAACAACTTTAATTTCAAATAAGGACGGGGGAAAATTTATGGGATGTGAAATAATATATATGGAGAAAATATATCCATTAAATGATATGGGAATTATTCTTAAGAAAATTATAATTTTTTAATGAAATAGATTCATCAAGGAGGAATAAATTAGTGGAAATCATGAATTCCCTAGAAAAGTATTTGTAAATACGACCAATAAACATCATAGGGTAGAATAATTCAATCTTTAAATATCATAGTCAAAGTGGAGTGATTATGACTCAGTAAAATGATTTGAGTTAGGAAAACCACACACAACATAATGAGCATCTAAATCAAATCCACATGAAAGAGAGAAGACAAAATTTATCTTTAATTAATGTTAATAAAATTTATTTCATTATAAATATCTCAAATATTTTGTATATACACCATATAAATTGAATTATGTTGAAATTAAAAACATGTCTCAATGAGATAAATTTGAGATGAAATCCCGTACCTTGTGTTCCAGATTACATGACTATGTTTAAACCTCTTGTTTAATAAAAACAACTATTAGAATAAATTATCTTAAATCATTCCAATAATCATACTACACATTTAATAAATATTCTATAACCATATATGAAACATATATTAACTAAATATAGTTTTCTTTTATTTTCGGGTGTTAGAACATTCAATATTTTGTTTTGTACTAACGTTATGATGATGGGATTGATTATCACTATGTGGTCTCTTGTTTATCCATTATAATTTAGTATATCAAAATAATATTTTTTCCATGATTTAACAAATCATATTTTCATTACGTGGAAGATATGAATTTATCTTATGAAAATAGAAATCACGATGAACTAGTTTTTTAAGATTTTAATGACCAAAAGATGATATATTAATAAATATTTTAAATTTCAAAAAAAAATTATAGAATCATTAAAAAATAGGAAACATATAATTATAAAATGATATTACCATTATATTACATCACATAGTCATCTTTGGGATATTATCTATAACATAGATCACAATAGTGGTAAAAATGACAAAAATAGTATCAAATTATAATGTTTTCATGATTAAAAGAATTGATTTAGATAATGATAATAAAAATTATGAAGATTCATAAAAATTTAGTTATTATAATATATCCTCATTAATTCTTTTATTTTAACCATCCATAATGGTTTGTGGTGATAAAAGAAATTTTTTGTTCATGGAGGTAGTGGTCCACCGTATGCATGATTAACAATATCATTTATCCGTGAATGGATGGAATGATAGTACATGGAAAATGATAAATTCATAATTTATATTGTTACATAGATAAAATATTTATTTTTCAAATCTATCTCTCAAATGATCCTTGATACGTGGTGATGAAAACAAATAACACCACTTCATGGAGGCATTAATCTACATGTATTCACAATTAATATTATTGTGTTTTCTTTATGTAAAAAAAGGGTTGAATATTTTTTAAAAAAATTATATTTTGAAATTTATTTATAATTTTTATACTGAATTAATTATATTATTAAGGTTATAATAGTTTAGAGCAGTAAATATTTAAAATTAAATAGTAAGAAGAAGTGGATACTCAAGTCTCGAACATGAATTATCACTAATAATGATACCACTAAATGAAAGGAATATTCATTATAATAGTGACCAGAGACATTTGGATGTTTAAGTGGTTTCTAAGAGGATATATTTTCATAAGTTTCAAGGGTAAATTTGAAGGGAATGAGTGTCTTGAAGTGTTTAAACTATTGGTTTTTATAATTAAAGAGAAGGGATCTTTGGTGAGTAACCCTTACATTTTAAAATAATTTAAAGTCATTATTCTTGATTTAATATCCAAAAAATATAAAAAAAATATAGTGGAGTATTATTTCTGGGTGAAATTCACCTCATCCAATAATTTTCTAAAAAACCATGTTTACTTTAGGGTGTTTTTCTTTGAATATTATAACATTTACTCTAATTTAATTTTCCCTTGGTAATTAATTTTTAACGATATTAATAAAATTTAATGAATAAATTAATATTCACCCCTTTAAATAATTTTTTGTTTTTCATTTTAAATTATAAACTAATTTTTTCTATAAAATCTCTAAATATTTGAATTTTTTTGATAAAATAAACACAGTTAATCACATTAAAACATCTTTTTAGAAATATAATTTGTTTTTCGCATTAAATTTATATATAAGATAAAATTGAAATTATTAATAGTTTTAATGATAAAATTTTATTTATTATAAATCATACAAATTTATTAATCTTTCATGACAATCTAAAACTCAATATCATAATGAAAATACTTTATTCAAAGAGAAAATGAATTTTTTTCTATTAAACTCACAATTAAATTTATTTCAAAAAAACTTGGAAAATAGATTTATAATCTAAAAAAACTAAAATTCATAATTTAAATCAATAAATTAAAAATTTATTAATTAAAAATTTATATAAAATTTAAGTATATTCTTAAATAATGATAAAATCAAAATAAATTATAATTTTCCCAAAGGCTGTATTTTCAGCTAAAAATCAATCTTATCAGAAAAAATAAAACAAATCATAATTACTAAATTTTTATACGATGAATTAGAAACTGAAGTTGATTTTGTTAACTTTAAATCATAAAACTCATAAATTTATTTTCAATATAATGTTGCAATGAATGAAAGAAATGTTTTTAGAAAAAACTTATTTTTAACTATAATGTGAATGTATTATTATTTATTGTGAATAAATTTGAATTGGATGGATGAAAAATAATTTTTATATATGGTCATATCTAAACGTTATATAATTTAATTTTAATATTGTAATTTATACCATAGAAAAGAATATTTACTAAGATTAAAATGGATTTTATATTGATATTCCCATTCAATTATATAGATAATTACTAAATGTTGATATCATACTAATTTCTATATACAAAACCCCATATAAACTCTATATAAGATCAAAGGATAACAGAACTAGTAGTAGTGTTCGACCATGATGATTTAGAAAGAATTTATTTCTTAGTAAGATCTAGAATACTAAGCTTTTACCTCAAACGATCTCACTCCAGATATAAGTACTTGAGATTAGTCTGGGCTTGGTCTATAGAAATACCAAGTGGACCTTACTACATTATCAACTGAGTTAAGTGGGATTCCAATGGAAAACTGTCACTTATAGAAGAAATTTATTCTTACATTATTTAATTATTTTTTGACATAGTTACTTTATTTTATACCTAATAATTTAAGAGATTGGTTTTAACAGCCATATTTGATATTCAAAATATATCAAGGTTTTTTTAAATTTATTATATTGTCTAAAATGTAATGTTTCATATATTATTTATTTAAGTATTGGTTAATTATATACCCCATGAAATAAAATTCCTCTTAGATATTTTAATTATCATTTATTAGAAAAATTAGTAAAGGGAATATATATTATGACACAAGATTTAATTCATCTATAGAAATATGAATCACAAAATATTTACTTTTAAAAACCATATTATTAATATTATGTTCCTTCCTAACCATTAATGATAAATATCTCTCATGGTGTGGTGTTCAGACATTTTCTGTTTTTCATTTCTCTTTATAGTTTAAATTTATAGTGAAACATTTTCATAAATAAGATGAAGGTATAAAATATTAATCTATATTCTTATAATAGCTCCACCATAAACCCCTATATTTTACACTCCATGTTTCTTCAACTTAGCAGTACTCGTGGAAAGAAGATGTCAAATGATGAAGACGTTGAAGAATCCTCTTTTTCCTCATAATAATAATTGAGATCCACATTTATACCCATCCCATAAAACTTGTAGAAGATGCATCCACCACACTAGTCTGCTCCCTCTCCATCTTATCCCTCACCAACGTCACATTCTTCTATAGATAATCACACATCTCCTCACTTACATGGCCAACAATTACTTGAATTGTCTACTCCATGAAAACCTCTTGACTAAAGGTTGGTAAAAATAATAAATGGTCTCAAGATCTTATCAATAATGAGATATAAATCTCATTATCCTAGGGAATACTAAAAAATAATTCTTTTCTATAACCATTTTTTGTAAATGAATCTCATAACTAGGTCTTAATAACCATTTTAAGGATTTTGTTTTGTTATTAGATAATTCATTTTTGGAATTGCACTAATATATTTTCATAATTGGGTTAAAATTTGTTTACACAATTCAAAAATTTAACATGGAGTCAATGTGAAGATAACCATTATATTTTTAAAATCAAAAATGTTTTTTAAAGGGATAACAAGATTTTGAAAACTATTATTTAAAAAAAAAATTAATCATACCAAAAAATTTCTTCCTTAAAATAAATATCACTAAGGGTAGTGATTTTATGTTCATTGAATAAATCCTAGATAAAATAATGTTGATAGAACAAGAATATATCCTCAAATCCTTAGTTCAATGTAAATGAAACCTAATTAACACTATCACCTTCATCAATAGATTTTTCAAAAGATCTTCCTTTCCCCCTAGGTCTAGGTAGATGAGGATTCCCACCAACATCAACAATCCTTGGATTAGGGAATTGGTTTAGAACATTCTCAAGTTATATGAACATAAGTCATTGAATAGTTAGTAAATCCGTAGGATGAGTTCTATATTCTTTCCACATGTTCACATAACTATTCATTTTCCCTCGATAGTCTGATAATCTTCACTATAAGTATATCATCTTCATGTATCCTTTAGGAAAACCCCTTGTTTCATCTTTCCATGATTTTTGACATTTAACAAATTGAACATTTTTCTTCTTCATCAACTCTATAACATGGTCATTCAAGAGAGTATATCTATATTTTATTTGGTTTGTTTGGGAATTCAGAAAATTTTACCTTGTTAATCATATTTCATGATATCATTTTTGGTATAATAACAAGGATTCTCACTCCAACATCCATTCATATGTGCTATTAGTAGGGTAAGATTCTATATTATCCCCCAGAACCATGATTCTCTCTAGTTTAGTAATCAATAAAAGAAAATGGGATACATGAGTGATGAAACACTAATAATGAGGGGTAATAATTATAAACAAAAAAGTAATTTGACCATAAAATTTTTTATTATTTAAAATTATCATGATGGATTATATTTTCATTAGTTTAACCTATATTTATCTATTTTAATAAAAGATTTATTTAGGTTATATTATCATATATATTTAAAAAAAAATACAAAAAAGTAACTAGGAAATAAATCATTCATAAAGATTCACATAGTTCATATCATTGAAAAAAATAATATACAATGGTGTGTCCTTAAAAATGTACAGTCTTAGTCATTATCATCATATATCAGGGTGATGGTTATGTAAATGATCAACCAATCTATTTTAGGGTGATTAACCCTAGGTGAATTTGTTCCCTAAACACATACACTTGTTAATATATATACATGTATTTAATTTTTAGTAAAACCACTAACTCATACTTTAGTAATAATATTCTAGAATATAATCCTATACATAGAATCATCTTTTTTGTTTTCAGTATGGTTTTCTAACCCTAACTAAAAATTTATCTAAAATAGTATCAAAAAATAATTACACCATCATATAATACCAACTATTGTGATACAAGCTAAGAATACATAAATATTACATTGATTTAATGTTTTAGTTATTATTTCTCACAAATAGTCACCCAAATCGATGGACACTATGTTTTTTCATTAAAGACTAGTATATAAAAATTGTATTTTACAGCACTCGTTTTCATTAACCCATAACCATAATCCACTGAATCCTCTTATAAACATCTCATATGATAATGTTAACTTCATAAACTAAGGAATTGAAATTAATGGAATGATATGAGATCAAATTATCATTAAGGGAAACTTATCATCCTGTCAATGTTTTTAGATGTTAAACATTAGGTAAGAAATGGGTAAGAGAGAAATATTAGATTAACAGATATTGGGACCTTAAGTTAAAATCATAAAACATATTTTTCAATTACGGATAATGGAATAGAAAAAATAAACAAGAAATTTCATTGGAACTTGGTTTAGAGAAATATAATAAAAATAAAACAAAACATGAAATCATAACTTATGTATGATAAATATATTTAAAACATGGGACATAATTAAAATTTTGAATAGATATAAATAAGTCATATTTTTGAAAAATAATTTTCACAAACATATTCATAAGTATGAATATAATAGTGTGGTAAACATTAACACCTAATTCACATAGTGGATATGACATCAATACATGATTCTCATAGAGGAGCATACATCACTACCTAATTCAAATAGTAGAGGGAGAATTACATACCTAATTCCAATACATATTTCATGACATATAAAACCATGGAAATTTTTTTGTAGGGTGATACAGGACCCCAATATTCATCAACTATTCATATTAGTTCCATAAAATAAGAATACATTAATCTTTTCACAAATAACCCATTGAATAAAAATTGGTTTAATAAATTTCCTGTGAGGCATCATAAAAAAGATCATTTGATACAAATTTTTTTCCCAAAAGGCGTATTTAAAAATATAACATATAACATAATTTATTGACCATTACTATATTGGATAAAATTATTCTATAAATGGAATAGAAATTATAAAAATGGACTTCTCTTAAAAAGTATTTCATAGTATCATCATAAGAAGACATGATTTTCCTATCACATCTGAGAATCAATTTTTTGAATTTGAATAGGTATCTTCCTAAATCATTTAGTGAAAATAAATTCCTATATATTAACCACGAAAATAAATAATTCATTTGAAAATATTAAAAATAGGATTGAAAAATATCACAAAAAAATTTCCTTTGATGGTTATAAAATCACATTTAGTGAAAAACCAAAATTCTTAGAAGGATAAAATTAGAGTTGTTTTAAATTTAATAAATTCATGAAAAAGGTTCATTGAAGATAAAAATAATTTTAATTTCCATTAAGAAATTGAGATAATTGTTGGGAAGTAAAACATGGATATGGATAAAAAATCCATTAAAAGAGATGATTATTATTCTTAACAAGACTTTCTTTGATGTAATAGATTCATATAAGAAGATTAATTCTATAAGAGGAATGAATTAAAAAAAAGATTGGAAAACAACATCATATCATCATAGTGTATAATAATTAAATATTGAAAGATCATAATCAATGTGGAGGTATTATGTCTCAATAAAATGGGTTGAGTCAAGAAATCCCCTCACAAATCAATGATCATTTAAATCCAAGCATCAAGAAATAGAGATATTCTAATTGATCATAAATTACTATTAATAAAATTTAATTCATAATATAATATAAAAATAGGTAGTATATACACAATATAAATGGAATTGGGAATATAATAAAAATTAAGTTCCAAGGAGAGAAAATTGAGATGAAACCCCATACCTTCTATTCTAGCTCACCCGACTGTTCTATAATCTCTTGTATAATAAATATAAAATTCTGGTCACTTTTATCATGATATTTACATAATCATAATACCTTTTTTTATAATTATCATAAAACCATATATTTCAAATATATTATCTTATTTTTGTTTCCCTTTATTTTTGAGTGTTATAAATTTTGGTTGTTAGTTAATAACAAAATTCATTAAGATGGGTTGTATTATCACAAAGTTGATTAAAGTTCATTGATATTATATTTTACAATATATAAGTATAATTTTCTTCAATTATTTTAAAAGTCACATTTTCATTTGGTGAAAGAAATGAATATGCCTTGTGAAAATTGAAATCACAATGAACATGTTTTTTAATTATTTGACAATCGAAAGGTGATATGTTAATAAATTAATTAAATATGATCAAAACATTAAAATAAATATTAAACATAATAGATGTGTTATTATTATATTATATGACCATTATATTAAATACAGGAATCTTCTAGGAAATATTGGTTATAGGATCGTTTATATATGCGTTAAAACCAACCAAAATAGAAGAGTATATTAATCTTTTCGTGAATTAAATGTATTTAGATAATGGTAATATGATATATTCATAATATTAAACATTTAATTATAATTTTATATCTTTTTAAATGAATTATTATAACCACAGATGATAGTTGGTTATGAAAACAATTATTGTTTCTCATGCAATCGGTCAACCTTCGTACGCACAATTAACAATCCCATTTCCCAATGATTTGACAGAATGATGGTATATGAAAATTTTGATAGATTTTATATCATTGGAAAAAAGTTTTATACATTGAGTAAATATTTATTCTATTATTTGAATATTAATAATATATATTATTACATATTGTTCATTTTCCTGCCAGACATTAATGTAAAATGTCTTAGAGTATCTCTCGCATTGACAAGGTCATAGAAGTTCCCCGCTATGATGACAGCCATGATGTTCTATGACTATATTTATGAGTATAGATATTTGGTTGGATACCATACTATGAAATGGAAATAGTAAGCATACTTTTAGGAGAAATTCCTTATAAGTGGATGGGTTGTCTTCTCATGAAGTCCGCAATTGGTAATCTCCAAGATGGGAGGCTATGTGAATAGACCTACATAAAAGAATTATTCTAATTTGTTTGTCGATGAATTTTAATATCTATTAGCATGTGTAATCTTCCATATACTTTAAAATTATAATTAATTCATTTCACGACTTGGGAATTTAAATTTCTTGATAAAAACCATGATGTGATATATTTGCAACGAGGAAGTGTACATTGGGTGTGTAATAATTGACATCTCATATGTGGATACGTCAAAGAAATATTTTTCACTTACATTATTATTAATATTAATATCAAAACCATTTTATAAGAATAGAACCTTTAAATTAAATTCCCAGGTCTTTTAATAATGATTTTTTTCAGATGGTCAAAGAAAGATGTATCAATTATATAGGTTGGTCATACAGATGTCCAAAAAAAATAATGAGAAATTGTCATAATGGGATTATATTACATAGTAATCATTCATATGTGATTTTTTTCATTGAGACATTACACTCTTTATCTTGAGTTCCTTGAATAGTGTTCATATAGTAATATTGGACTTTAATCAACCCCGCCTAATGCCAATGCGAGAGAATCCCAGAGGTTCACACACTAAGGGTTTTTTATGTTTATGGTTAAATTACATTTGAATTTAATTAATATAATAAATATTATTCTCAATTTCTTGGAATAATGTTTCCACATTTTATCAGTCAAAACTGTTTATTGATGAATATAATATTTAAATTAAATATTAATTTTGTTATATAATAAATTCTATGGAGGATAAACAGAATAAGACCATGACCATTGATAAATATTTATTTACAGGATGCTAAATGTTATTTATCATTGTGTAGGTTGAGGAATGACATAAAATAATAATAATAATAATACTATTATTATGTGTTATACGGTTTAAAAAATATTCTAATATTATTTAAATTCCAACATTCAGTTGAATAATAATTTTAACCTAAACCATAACTCTATAAAATGATTTTTTTTGCGTATTTATTAAGGAATTGTATAACTAATAATAGAGATTCATTGCAGACCAAAAAATTATATCTCTATCTCTCTCTCTACAACTTGAATTAATCCTAATTATCTCATCCTCTCTAGAATGAGAAATGACATACAGACTCCTTTAAGAACAAAGGATGGTCGATCAATATGAATAATGTGATACTATTTATTTACCGCGTTATCTCCTAGAAATCAATTTTCATTTCTCGATAATCAAAGGAGAACATGTGGATCACTGCTAGAGGGTTAATATGATTAGATACATATATCCCAATGAAGGCAATCTAGAAATTTTTATTCAGAAGATCAATAATTTCATCTAATAATGGATCCTAAGAAAAGATAAATATTTTATTCTGTTGTAAAAAAATGAATTAAAAATTTTACATTAATAGTCTTCACTAGGGGTTTCAAGAAACATATTATTAAAATAAATGTTGATACATTTCCTACCAATTTTTTTCTTTTCTCATAGCCTATATGGTGTATTATATAGGTCATATATTAAATTTATAATTATTTATCAGGTTGCGGATCTATGGGGAAGAGTGATTAATTTTTCATTTCATGTTGTTTGTTCTTTAATCTAATTTTGATTAATATATTATCAAAATATTAATATAGTTTGTTAAGTGGTGTATTTTTTAATGTTTTAAGAATATATGAATAATGATAGGAGATTCCATTAAGAAGTGCCAAATTTTTTGTCACTAAGACTATGGTATACAGTGTGTATCCATAGAGAATACCATGTACCCATGTGTACTTCACCTATCCCTGTAATGGGATACCTGACACTCCTTGTAGTAAATTACTCAGAGTACATTTATTACACACCATGTTTTGATTGGGAGAACTGTTCACATGACTTGATAGATTATATGACTTGTAGCATGCATACATGCCCAGTCTTCTACAAATTTTAGTGGAAAATTTTCTGCAATTCATTTGGTCATTATACATGGTCAAACCACATGATATGGATAGCCTTGAGAATTAATGATATAGATGTTGTGTATTCAGTGTACACATGGTGTTGTTCATCATTTCT
Source organism: Viscum album (assembly GCA_963277665.1). Taxonomy (NCBI): domain Eukaryota; kingdom Viridiplantae; phylum Streptophyta; class Magnoliopsida; order Santalales; family Viscaceae; genus Viscum; species Viscum album. The sequence continues at coordinate 1,874,273,804 of OY728152.1, forward strand.
AATATATGAAGAACATGTAGAGGCATTCTGTGAATAATGGGGACACATGACATGTTTTATACACAGTGTGTATCTATAATGTACTTTTCATGGAGTCTCTTTTCTGAGAATTGACCTTGTTTGTTTGCGGGTTCCACTACAAAATAGAAAGAGGAACATAAAACATGTTGTATGTTAGTACATTCTATGAAATCCATCTATGGTACACACTGAAGCCCCATGCATGTAACTTTGATACACAAAAACTGAAGTACACATCATGGAGCTGAACAGTATATTTTGTGTAGTCTCACAATTAATGAAATATTAAATTACATTAGATTAACAATTTCAATATTAAAATATTGTTTTACTGATTTTCACCTATTGTGTTCGACAATTTAATAAATGTTTTAATTAATTTTTAATCACTACGCCAAAAAAGGCATTTAGAGGCGGTTTTTTTCCGTTTTGCGGTGGTTTAAACCGCTGCTAAATCGATTGGCGGCGGTTTTGAAAAACCGCCGAGAAATCGTGCATCGGGAAACTATTCACGGCGGTTTTCAAAACCGTCGCAGAACGTTTCACGACAGTTTTTTTGCGGCAGTTTAAACCACCTGTAAATGATTTAGCGGCGGTTTTTTTATTTTTTTTATTTTTTTTATTTTTGTTATTTTTGTTATTTTTTGTTATTTTTTTTAATTTTTTTTATTTTTAATTTTATATATTTAGTTATATATTTATTTATATATTTATATATATATTTATTTATTTATTTATTTCGTATTTATTTTATTTATTTATTTTTAGTATTTATTTATTTATTTATTTATGTATTTTATTTATTTATTTTTCCTATTTATTTATTTATTTTTTTATTTTTCCTATTTATTTATTTATTTATTTATTTTTCATATTTATTTATTTTATTTATTTTATTTCGTATTTATTTTATTTTTTTATTTTATTTTATTTTATTTATTTATTTATTTTATTTTATTTTATTTGTTTATTTTATTTATTTTATTTACTTTATTTACTTTATTTACTTTATTTCGTATTTATTTTTTACTTTTTTTATTTCGTATTTATTTTTTATTTATTTATTTACTTTATTTATTTATTTCGTATTATTTTTATTTACTTTATTTATCCATGCATGCACATCCCATGCACATGCACATGCACATGCATGCCCATGCAATATAAAGAAATTATGTGTTTGGTGAGATTTGAACTCATAACCTCTTACATATTTTCCGAAGACTTTACCACTCCAGCAAGCTCGTCATGTGGTTAATAAATAGAATTTAATATACTTATATATATTAATTGAAAAAACAAATAATACATAAATAATAGATATAAACTCAATAATAATAAATAATAAATAATAAATAAGGAATAATATATAATAAATAATAAATAATAAATAAATATAAATAATAAATAATAAATAAATATAAATAATAAATAATAAATAAATATAAATAATAAATATAACTAATAAATAATAAATAATAAATAATAAATAAATATAAATAATAAATAATAAATAATAAATAAACATAAATAATTAATAAATATAAATAATAAATAATAAATAATAAATAATAAATAATAAATAAATAATAAATAATAGATATAAATCATAAATAATAAATAATAAATAATAAATAATAAATAATAAATAGATATAAATAATAAATAATAAATAATAAATAATAAATAATAAATAATAAATAATAAATAATAAATAATAAATAATAAATAATAAATAAATAAATAAATATAAATAATAAATAATAAATAAATATAAATAATAAATAACAAATAATAAATAATAAATAATAAATAATAAATAAATATAAATAATAAATAATAAATAAATATAAATAATAAATAATAAATAAATATAAATAATAAATAATAAATAATAAATAATAAATAAATATAAATAATAAATAAATATAAATAATAAATAAATATAAATAATAAATAAATATAAATAATAAATAATAAATAATAAATATAAATAATAAATAATAAATAATAAATAATAAATAATAAATAATAAATAAATATAAATAATAAATAATAAATAATAAATAAATATAAACAATAAATAATAAGTAAATATAAATAATAAATAATAAGTAAATATAAATAATAAATACTAAATAATAAATAATAAATAATAAATACTAAATACTAAATACTAAATAATAAGTATAAATAATAAATATAAATTATAAATATAAATAATAAACAATAAATAAATATAAATAATAAATAATAAATAATAAATAAATATAAATAATAAATAATAAATGAATATAAATAAAAATAAAAATAAATAATGAATAATAAATATAAATAATAAATAATAAGTAAATATAAATAATAAATAAATATAAATAATAAATAATAAATAATAAATAATAAATAAATCATAAATCATAAATAAATAATAAATATTAATAATAAATATTAATAATAAATATTAATAATAAATAATAAATAATAAATAATAAATAACCAGTAACAAATATTATTATTATTATTAATATTTTATTATTATTAATAATAATTAATAATTAAATATAAATAATAAATAAATAACAAATAATAAATAAATATAAATAATAAATAATAAATAAATACAAATAATAAATAATAAATAAATATAAATAATAAATAAATATAAATAGTAAATAACAAATAAATAATAAATAAATAATAAATATAAATAATAAATATAAATAATAGATATTAATAATAAATAATAAATAATTAATAATAAATAGCCAGTAACAAATATTAATAATAATAATAATATTTTATTATTAGTAATAATAAATAATATATAATAAATAATATATAACAAATAATAAATAAATATAAATAATAAATATTAAATAAATATAAATAAAAAATAAAAAATAAAAAATAATAAATAACCAGTTACAAATAATAGATAATAAATAAATTAAAGTATATTATAAATAATAAATAATAAATAATAAATAATAAAAGAAACACATTAAAAAGTATGAAAAGACATGATAAGTGATGAAAAATCATGAAAATGCATGAAAAAGGATGGGGAAGCATGTGAAGAATGAGGCATTACAAAGAATGAGGCATTAGAAAGAATGAGAACACATGAAAACTCGTGACAACTCTGGAAAATCCTTAATAATTCAACATAATCATCATAATAACCCACAAAAAACCATTGATAAAGATAACAAGTCGTGGAAACCCAAATAAATAGTAATAAATGGAGCAACCGTTAAAACCCGTCAAAACGGTCATAAAGAGACAAAAACATTGGACTCACATTAACAGAGATAACTTATGATCCGTGAGTCTTTTATAGATCAGCGACCTGTCAAATCAAAGATCCTGAAACGATCTTCGACCTGAAAGGTGAAAGAGTCTGAATGGACAGGCGGATCAGAAGTTACGACCATTTTAAAAAAAGCTGACGGGGAATGGGTGCTAGAAACGAGGCATTGAAAAACATTACAAACCTGATAACCACTAGAAAGGCCATAACATATGACCCAAGAGTGCATGTGGGTGTTGCGACCAGTCAAACTGAAGCTCATGGAATAATCTATGATCTGGAAGGTAGAGGAGTACGAACTGACACGCGGATTGAAAGTTAGGTCCGTTTGAAGACATGTTAGACGGGACACTGGTGAAGGAAACGGGTTTTTGGAGGCCTTCGGAGGGGTTTTGGGGTCGAAAAACAAAAGAGAAGCTTTCTTCTATTGAATTGGTGTGTAGCTCTCTTCACTGGCTTCGATTTGATTTGTGGTAGAGCCCAAACAGACACCCGGAGCGAAAGTTAAGGCCGTTTGAAGTTGGAGAACTTTTTTCAACTTTCTTATAACTCTAATATCTTCCACACCTTAGACCGTCTCAAGTTTTTTATTATATGTGCCTCTATATCTCTTCATGAGCTTCTATTTTACTGGTCGTGGCGCTTCAATGGATTCCCGGATCAAAACTTATGATCATTTTAGTAATTTCGGGGTTTCTCGTGTTTTTTTATTTTTTCATTTCATTTCGCTGCGGTTTTACCGAAACTGCCACTATTTCGCGGCCGTTTTTTAAAAAACCGCCACTAATCCTTGAAAAAAACTAAAAAAAACTAAAAAAAATTATAGCATTTCGCGGCGGTTTTTTCGCGGCGATTTAAAAACCGCCGCGAAATGGCGGCCCGAAACGCGTTTAGCGGCGGTTTTAAAAACTGCCGCTAAACGGCAGTTTTCTTGTCGTGAATTCTCAATTATATTATTGTAATAAATCAATGTTTATTGTTTCATCTATTTAATTTCCATAAATTCCCATAATTAAGGGTATCTCTAAATGAATTTTGGGGGGTATTATGAAGAATGGATATTAATTATTTAATTAATTAAATCTACCACGTTTACCTTACTAATAAAGAAAAATATATAAAATGAATGTTATAAAGTTACTTTTGCACAATCCTTGCATATATGGTCATTAATGAGCATTAACAAGACCTATGCATGTGTTTAAATTATTAACATTAATCTATTTCATGAGTTTTCAATTATTTATTATTTAATTATATAAGATGTCATGTGATTCATCCCTCCCTCTATTTTATATAGGACCTCTGTGTCCATATTTATTAATTTAATTTCTCTTAATTAATCATTTTGTTCATATCCCTTATGTTTAAGTTAGAAATACCTATCATTAATTGAATATTATAGGGAACATGGAGGCAGTTACAAATAGAATCATAAGGATGTTTACCTAGGTGATACATAGGTGGCAGGTGGAATGTTGTTGCTTGAACCAAATCCAGAACAAGGATTTATTTCCCTAGGACAATTATTGATCTATTATATGCCCAATAAATCAATTGTTATATAATCTCATGAAATGTTCATTTATATATATATTTGTTTTTTTCAATACATTTTTTAATTTGTGGATGTATGATCATGATCACATAAAAAAATAAATTATTGTGTAATGATTTAATATAAATAAATTTATTATGAGTAAATTTTTTATCCAACATGGTTAATTAATTAAGTAAAATCCACTTAATGATTAAGAAGACTTACAAAGGATAAAAACAGATAAAATATATGCATACCAAATTAAAATCCCTCAACTAAATATTAATTAACACGTGGAAATTCATTACTTTATTATGAATCAAATACATAGAACTAAGTGATTGAAAACCCATTTTTGGGATAATTACATTAAATGTGGGGTTCGTAAGAAGTTTATGAGTTGAAAAATTGATCTTATTTTAAGATAAGTATCCCTTTATAGACTTTATGTAACATGGATTCAAGTGTTGAGGAATTTCATGTGAGGATTTCAAGATTGGGGTGTCCACCCAATGGATCAAGGTCTTGTAATCCTAAAATAGTCAAAGAACCATCTAAAAAATACCTTCAAGTAGATTGACCAAACCTCATTGGGGTTATAAAAAGGGGAATATGGATCCTTGATACAAGATTTTTCTACCAACTAGATAATCAAAGATTAGTGGGGATGGATATTATGTCTTGGTAATATAGTTAGAGATTTAATAATACTTATTTATTATTATTTCATAAATAATTTTTAATCATGAAATTTACTACTAATCTCCTCTTATATAATTGAATGAAAAATGAAATATTTGTTACACACACTATACATATGATATATATTGGATAAATACCTTCTCTTTAATACTAGTAACTTGTAGGAGTGATTAAGATGCCTTTGGGATTTGTTGTGCTGTGAACAAAAATGAAATGTGCTATAATCCTCGCATCCTGATAGGATTGATAAATTATAGAGTGATAAAGGATTAATTGTCTATGAGAAAAATTTGAATGATGCAATCAAATTTTAACATTTGATGATTTCATCTGTTTTCAGTGATACCATGACGTCTAATGAAAACATGGATTCTTATTGGATGTTTGATAGTCTCATTGGCCTATACTAGGAGAGATAAAGACCGGAGGAGTTTGGGATCTCTAAGTCTCTTTTTTAGAGAATGACTATAGTGGGTTCGCCAACTAAGCCTTTGGTAGTAAACATCATTGTCAGTATTGATCTTCTAAATGTTCTAGTGTTTAAAATACTTGATGAATTAGGTGCTGATCTAATTCTTGTATCACACTTATAGAGAATCACCATATTTGTTGTTACTTTTACTATATAACAAATTAAGAAGGATCTCTTAGATATTCTTACTCCTCATCACAATTCAGATATGGATACGAATCAAGAAAAGCCTTCAATATTTTTGGTAAAAAATTATAAATTCCATGAAAAGTGATCCAATCCCAAATCATCCTTGAAAATAATTTACATGAAGAGGGAGGTCAAATAGAATGCTAGGTAGTAGAATATTTCTTGTTTCACATATGGAAAGTTGGGACACTCTAATAAAAACATCACCAAGCTGAAGAAGATTGGGGAAGTGTCATGTATGCTTTCTATCAAGTGAAATATATCAGTTTCTAAAAATTAGGTAATAGATACAACTTTTTTAATCAATTATATATTAAAATATAAGAAACAAGTATATTCAGAATAGTAGACCAAAATTAGTTAGATCTACGATCATACAATAGAGTAAAACAATATATTACAACTGTTAAGTACTACATCCAAACATTTCCAACTAGAATGATATTGGTTTTGTAACATTGTAATTTTGTGCCATTTTTTCCAAAATATTTTTTTTATAAAAAAAACACACAAATAGTTTTTTTTTGATGTTAGGAATTCATTTTCTGATTTTAATGAATATATCATATGATAAGGAAAATTTAAATAATAGTCTATATGTGATGGATTACTCAATTCCATTAATAGAAATCGACAGAAAACCCACTTCACTTGAATAAAACCACACCCCAATATGGAATCACTGTTTAGGTCAGGTAAATTAAAAGTTCATGAAAAAATTATATCAAGATTGAGATTTAGATTCATTCAAAATAAAACTAATTGGTATATGTCATGCATGTTTACAATGTAGAATTGTCAATGCCCCATTTTTTGGAAAATGTTCAAGGGACAAAGAGAGTCTTTAATCATTTCATGATGATGTGAGTAGACCTTTTCTTATTAATTAATGGGGTGCGTACTCATACTTCATAATTTTTAATGATGATTTTAGTATTTTTCAACATTTCTACTTAATGTGGATTAATTTTTATTCCAATGAATAAATCAAAGAGTACAAGAATATATTTTAGAGAAATCTTGGTAAAAAGATTAAGAAACTCTTCCTATTCCTTTGTGAAGAATATCTTAATCAATAATTCACTAACTATTTATGGGAGTTTGTGATTCTATCTCCAAAAAATCTTTATTATACACAACATTGGAATACTGTTAGTTAAAAGAGGATCGCCACATTGTTTGACATATTGAGATCATTGATGAGTCATGTGGTTCTTATATTATCCTTTTATAGATACATATTTCTAACAACAACACAAATACAAAACCAAGTGCCAACTAAAGTGGTTGATGGTATGCCATACCATTTATGGAATGAGAATAAACTTATGTTTTCATACATCCATGAGGGGGGTTTAAAAATGGTTGTTAATACCTATTTAGGTCACAAACATAAACCATGAGGTACAAAGTGTATCTTTATATGATTCCATAAAGAAACAATGGGTAAATACCTATATAACCACTCAACCATAAATGTCATAGTGGAACAATATTTTACATTCCTTGAGATGAATGAAATATTTAAAATAGATTGTGGGAGTGAGATAGACTCTAATTAATTTGTTTCTCATGGTAGACAAGAGATATAATATCAAAATATTCTATAAATCCCTATAGATGAAGAAATTTTTCTATAGAAATTGATTATAGTGACTCATTATTAATTGATAGTAATGATCAAAAAACTTATTGGTAAGAAAAAAGTGGAACCAATGTTTCCATGTGGCATGAATCCATGAATTTTTAAATGCATTCCATGTACAAAAAAATGTATATATTTGGGGTGATCCTTTAGTGGATATAAATTTCATTGGATGTAAATGGGTATTCACAATGAAACTGGACATGGAAGGACAAGTCAGTACCATTAAGTCATGACTTTTTTCAAAAGGTCTTAAATGAAATCTTGGTATTTACTAGAATAAAACATTTTCACTAGTTCCAATGATAATATAAATCAAGAATATAATTTACTTATGACCTATTATGACTCTTATATTAAAAAAATGGAACTCAAAATAGATTCCCATAATTATAAAATTAAAGAAGATTTCTATTTGACACAACTAGAAGGGTTTTTGACTCCAAAAGCTTCCAAAAAGATATGAAAATTACAAAAAACCATTTATTAGATTAAGGAAGGAATCTACTTCATGGAGAATTCGATATGATTAATCCATAAAAGAATATTGTTTCATAAATAATGATTATTATCCTTGGGTCTATAAGAGGTTTTGTGTGAGTGATGTCTCGTTCATAATAGCATATGCTATTGACATATTAGATTTTGGAAATGAGGTGCAAGCCTTTTAGTTGGTTGAGGTCTGGTTAAAAAAATCATTCTCTATAAATTACATAGGTGAGGAATCATATATTCTTTGGATCATGATACATTGTGATAGATAAAATATGTTTATAATCCTTAGTCAATCTGTATATATTGAAATGATTCTAAATAGGTGCACTATGGAAAAATTCATGTGGGGATTATTTACAGTTTCATAAAACATTCAAAATTCTAGGAAAATATTCCCTTATAAACATTAGAAAAGACATTTAATAATATGTATTTATATAAAAAATTTATAGGGTTAGACATCTATGTAACTCCCTATAATAGGAATTATGTCTATTAAGAATTAATTATGGAAGGATGATATCAAGAAGAAATTAGTGACCATCATTGGATGGTAGTCAAGAATATCCTTAAGTATATGAGGGATACTAAAGATATTTTTCTATTTTTCAAGGGATATTAAGGAATAATCATCATATGATTTGTATATTAATGTTTTCAATCAAATCAATCCAATATGAAATCACAAATGGGGTTCACCTTCACTTTTAATAGAGGTGTTAAGAGATGGAAGATCTCAAATCAGGCTCTAGTAACAGATTATATATTAGTGTTTGAGTATATTGAGAATTTAAATATAGATAAATAATTATTATTGTTATGAAACTCTATCAAATACATTTATGTGGTAGATAGAAATAAATATCCCATCACTATCTATTGTGATAATACTGAATTGGAGGTCCTTTCAAAGGATCCTTGGTCAAATCGGTGGATGAATCACATAATTCTAATGTATTATCTCTTGTGGGATTTATCTCTTAGAGGTGAGAATGTAGTGATTTATATTCCCACATCGTAAAACATGAATTAACCTATTATTAAGGCCATGACTCAGTAGAAACATGATTATCATGTGAGGCATATAAGACTAAATGTGGCATGCAGTTTGATATAGTCCACATGAATGTTTTTGGAGTTAGTGTCATAGGACCAACTGTTTTTATATTTATTAAATTTTTAACTTATTTGTTGAATATTAATAAAATATATTATTACATATTGTCTATTATTATTACTGAAAATAATGTAATAATATCTTATTGTATCTCTCACATTGACAAATTGTATAAGTTCCCCTCAATGATGGTATACTTTAATAACTATGACGATATAATTTAATATAGATCAATGATTAGATACCATAATATAAAAGTTAACATATTATTTATACTTTAAGGTGTGAATACTCATAGTACTTTGAGTCTTCTTCACTAGATGTTTTCACTTGGTAGTCTTTAAGATGGGATATTATGATAGTCCCACCAGTAGGAAATATGCATGTTTTGTTGTCAAAAAATATTCATATCAATGAGCTTATGTAATGATCCTTAAACAATAATTATACAATTAATCCATGTCATGGATCATGAACTTAAATTTTATAATGGAAACCATGATTCCATATATTATTGGTGGGGTAGGGTTTGTTGGGTGTATTATAATTGACATGTCATTACTAGATAAGGAAAGAAAGGATTATCCCATCCTCCTTTATGGAAGTTGATATCTTGGAACTTTTATTGGAGTAGAACCTTCACATTAAACTACATGTCCATGGTTTAATGTAATTTTTATTAAATATAGTGATATTAATATTTATTTATAATATAGGTCGGGGATATTGATGGGTAACCTTCTTGATGAGATACTGAGAGAAAGTGATCATATTACACAGTCAATGTTCGCATGTGGTTTCCATTATTGTGACATCAAGTTCATTAAAATGGGTTCCATGAACCTTTTATTGATACAAATATAGGTAAATTAGAATTCCTAGCTAATATCAGGAGAAATAATCTTATAGGGTCAAAAACTAACTGATCTGATGATCTTGATAAAAAAAATTGAATTTAAATAAAATAAAAAAATATTATTCTCAAGACTAATGAATAATTTTATTCATGTATTTTCAATATCAAATACTTATTAATAAATAAATAATTTAAATTAAATATTTATTCAGGTATTCAATGAATTTCAAAGAGGAAAAATGGACCATTCCCACAAATGTTGATAAATATTTATTTACGCGCTAGTAAATATTATTTATTATTTTGCTGATTGGTGTGTGCTATAAAATAATTATATGATTATTATTATATTGAATTGGGATTATTAAATATTATAATATTATTTAAGGATAGAAATGAAATAAAAATAATTATTTTAGTCTAATTTCCATCTGTATAAATATATGGTTATTTATATTGAGTATGGAATTGAATAATTGTGCATAGAGAATATTTTGAAACAATGGACTTCTCTCACTCTTTATTTATCTAGAATTCATCCTATTTATCTAATACCATCAAGAATGTGAAAATTAAAATATAATCCTTTATGATAGATGGATGAGTGATTGACATGAGACATTCCAAATAATTGATTCACTGCACCAGCTCTTAGAAATCAATTAGCGTTTCATTGAGATGAAAATTGAATGTGTGGATCACCACTATTGAGATTATGTCCTTGGATAATTACCTCACAATGAATGAAAACCAAAAACTATATTTTTAAGCCCATGAATATAATAAAATAAAGGATCATAATAAAAGGTATTTATTTTCAACATATCAAAATATATTATTAATAAATTAAATGTGAATGATCCTCACATGGGGTATCAAGAAACTAAGTGTTAAAATAAATTATAATATATTTCCCATCTAAATATGCTTCCAATACTTGAAAAACGTTACAAATTATGATTTAAAAATTGTGTTCGTGAAATATTCTCATTTTTATTCATAAAATCCATCCCTAATACCATACTTTGGTGCTGATCATTAAAAAAGCAATATCACTTCATTAAGGTAGTAATTAACACATATACACAATCGATGTTATCAAGTTCTTTTAGTGGATGGAAAGGATTGAGTTTTTTTAAGCTAATATAATGAAATTTATGTTTTTGAATCATATTAATTTCATTATATTAATATGTTTAGATAAGGTTTGGATAGTAAAAGTTTATTAGGAAACACTAAGAATAAAAGGATACACTAGTCAATGACATGAATTTTTATTGGAATTATCCCATGAAATGAAGTATGTAAGATATGTAATAGTGACTAGAGGATTTTATATGTGGGATAGGGTTATATGAGGGATATTTTGGATTTTTTTCAAATATAAATTGGATTGGAATTTTACTCTTTTTAGTTGTTGATGTGCTATAATTTTATAAATGAAGAGATGGACCGTTTCTGGAGTAACCCTAACATTTCCAATAATATGAAGTTAATATTCAAGAGTAAATGGAAACAATTTAAAATAAGATTTGATAAATGTGATTTTGGGTCTAATATCACTTAAACCAATCATTTTTTGGAAACATTTATTGTTTTATTGATTTATCTTTTAATATTTTCTCTTTTACCATAAGTTACTTTTTACTTGGTAATTAATTTTTAACATTAATATCTGATTTTAATGAATGATTTATTATTGGATTTATTACATAATTTGGAACGTTTAATTTAAAATTTGGAAGTCATTTTGTCAAATATTATCTCTAAATGTGTAAAAACATAATTATAAAATAAACACGCTTAATTATATAAAATATTTTTTTGAAATATAGAGTTTTTGAGATTTAAATTTATTTTTTATATAAAATAATCATTGATGATATCAATCAAGTGATAAAATTAATCATTATAAATAAAATTAATTTTATTAGACATTTTATGGAATCTTAAACCATATCACAACTTGAAAATACTTTATTCATGGAAAATTGTTAAAAGAGTTTTATTAATCTCACAAGTAAATTTAGTTCTAAAAATGATGGAAATGAGACATATGAGATAAAAAAATATATTAAAATTCATAATTTTATTCCACAATTATATATTTAATTAGTTGAAAAATTAAACTTAAAGGATACCCTTACATAATTAATAAATCATGGAATATATAATTTTCCCAAAATTTTATTTTTCTACTAAAAATGAATAATTTATGAAAAAATATAATAATTAATTATATTTAAATATTGATGGAAGTAATTAATAAATTTATTTAAATTTATTAATTTAAAATTCTAATATTTATAAAAATATGTTACAATATAATGGTACAAGGTGTAGAACATCAATTTTTAGAGAAACGTTTTTTAATTATAATGTGAATTTATTCTATTTATTGCTAGGAAATTTGTATTAGATGGATGATACATTATTTTTATATTTATTCATATCAAAATGTGATATAATATTATTTTAATAGGGTAATACAAATCTAATAGAAAAAAGTATCATGTAAAAAATGGATTTTGTATTTATATACCCATTCAATTTTATATATTATAATTACATTATGATATCATATTAATGTATATATAAAAACCCCCTTATAAAATCCACATATGAAATATGTATAAGATAACTCTAAGTGATACTCATGAGGTTTGATATGGCTAGAATAGATTTTAAAATGACATATTCAAGATTATTCTTTCACCATAAATGGTTTCAATCTGTTATAATTGCTCAAGTTCGTCTATTGAATTTTCCAAGGAAAGCTCTAGAAGATATAGATATTTTCTAGGCTTAGAAAAATTGTATTCATGTGTAATAATTTCACTTCTTGATTCCATTTATTCACACTTTAATTATTGATTTTATGATATGGTTACATCAATTTATACCATATTATTTTAAAACTATGTTTTAAATGTCAAATTTAATATTTAAAATATATCATTTCTTTTTATTGATTTTTTTATAGTGTGTGAAATTTTTTATTTCAAATATAATTTATTTAAATAACCTATATGGTGAAATCTCACATAACATTTTATGCCTTCTTGGCTTGTTACATTTCCATTTTTTGTACTTGTAGGAGTTCTGGGGAGGTTTCTATAATTTTTAATAAAGGCTACTGCTACTGGAGTGCTATAGTATGTGGTTCGTGATGTGAAACTAATTTACACTGTGATTTGGTGGTTCAAATATTGTGTAGTCGACTAGTTTGATGATTTGTGGGTTGTGTTTGAGGAATCTGTTAGAAAAATTCTAGTTTCGAATGTGTAATTCATGACATGTAATTAAATCAAATCTACGCGCCATGAATTTATTTGTAAAATAATGATATGGGGGTGTTACACCTTACAAGGAATTTATGACTGGTAATCCACATCCCCCTTGGAATTCACATCATGAATTAGGAATTCATGCTGCAGAACCCATGCATTCTATGTTTTTAGATCATTTTTTGGATGTTTTTCATCTTAATTAGGTTGTGTCCAAATCATCCTCCAATTTTTAGTTAACCAAATGTGGATTTTGGAGTATCTTTCACCCCTTCATTCTTTAATGATCTATGCAATCCATTTTTCTTGTTATGGTGATTTGATACTTGTCTTTCTCCCATATTCCATTAATTTCCATGTGATATTCTTTATAGATCAACTGAGGCATAGTTGGTTTTTCATCAGAGTGTGTGGGATATATTTATTTGACCCATTATTTAATGTAGGTTGATAACAGTATTCCATGTATAGTTATCTCTTGTAGGAATTTCTTCTTTACATTGTGATGCACAACTAGTCGATAAAGCTCCTATTAAAGTAGGGGTTCCAAGGATTCTCTTATATTGTATCTTACAGGATGAATATTATTTCCTAAAAATTTGAGATGTTATTTTCCATATATATTAATGAAGATAATAAACAAGTTTATTTTAAACATAATGGGTAGGGATTGAATGGGATTTTCTATCTACATTGATATTATTTGATATTGAATTAAATGAATTTAAGGCCCTCTCAATGTCACTGATATTGGGAGATTTCTGTTGACTTGTTTGACATGGTGTGGAGCCCTTATTGTGTGGTCATTTTGATATCACTATAAATAAAATTAGTCAATCACTTATATTTGGTTAATAAAATGGTTTCTTGATATTTATGGCCTCTCTAATAACACCAATATATAAATATGTGGTATTGATAACAATCAACTTGAATATTCTGAAATTGTTGTGTTTGTGTGAATTTATGGGTCTATATGGTTGTTTCATGGGGAGGTGATGTGATAGGATTATGTGGTTATACTCTGGGTTTCTATGTCATGGGTTTGCGTGGCTGAGATGTTGGGAAGTGATGTGATGGGTTTGTGTTGTCATGTTGTGGTGATGTATGTGTGGAAGGTGGTTTTGATTCAATAGTGATGGAAGTTGGTATCAGATGTTGATATGAGATGCTGGTGATGTTGGTTTTTCTATATTGAAAATGTTGGATGTGTTTTTCACTTGGGTGGTGAGATGTGTTGTGATTGTTTCCCGAGTATTTTGGAAATTATTTAATTACTATTGGGAATTGAAATGAACGACCAAGTGAATGGATTAATGGGACAAAATAGTCGAATAAATTTTAATTAAAATATGGAAAATAGTTTAACTTGAAAAGAACATGTTGTATGAACTTTGGCATGAAGTTTATTGTGTAGTGTTCTTTAGGTAGAGGTAAAAATGACCAAGATGTTTTTTATGACGCTTGGGGTGATTTCATGAGTTATTTGATACTACTATTCTAAACCCATGATATCAGCTTGTGTGTTTGGATATATATAAATATATATATATATAAATTATGTTCTAGTGATTTTACCTATAAACATCCCACCTATGTCAAGAAGCAATATTCCACACCCTAATCTATATTTAGAGGGATTTTATCAACATCTTTGTAGTGAGGATTGATGGATGGAAACATGTTCTTACCTGATCCCTCTTCCATGAAATGATGACATGCATAGGATATGATGTATAGGATTCAAAAGTAAACTATTAATATGTGATGTGATGGAAGAGGTGTCTACAGGAGGGAGGTGATGTGACCATGCAATCGAGTGGTGATATGTGATGTGACTGTGTTGTGGGGCGGCTTATAGTGCAGGTCATGCGTGGTAGGAGGGGATGAGGTTGATGTAATTCATGTTCACAATACCCTACCGCTATAGGTATGGTAGTAGATGTGTGTGTTGTCCCATGTGTTTTTGTTTATGATGTGATATGACCATGTTATGGGGAAGTGTCTTAGGATGTGATATATAGAAGAGGTGGGAGAACTAGGATGAAAAATGTTGGTGTGTGAGTGCATAAAATTATCGTGAATGAAATGTGAGGTAACCATTATCGATATGATTGATATTTGATTATTAAACCTCTCCTGCATTATTGGCTGAGTGTGCCTTGGTGAGTGAGGGATTTGATATATGACCTATTTAGGTTCTGTTATTTATATTATTTTCTCAATTTTGAATTAGTATTCTCTTATAAAATGTACATGAGAGACTTCGATTAGCCTTTTATGTATACTTGCACACTCACCCCACATATATATAAACTGTTATTAGGTTTCCAATAGGCCTATGAGGATCGTTCTAGATATTACTATCTTGGACCATGGACTATTATTGTAGGGCTACCATTTATTTTTTTAGTATTTCTTTTGGAGTCTTTTATTTTTATCATTTCCATTTATTTATTAATTATAGAATGGTTCTGAGATTTATTTTATATTATTTCAGGGAGATTCTTTTTGTGGATCCATCTTATCTTCTAATTCTATATTATTTTATAAGGTAATGCTTCCCATTTATGTAGTTTCTGGGTGAGAAAACGGAGTTGGGTGTTTCATTTTCCAACATTTGAAATGAGTTTTGAGAAAAGATTTTTCCTCTACCATAAAGGTTCTATTAAATTAAGACATTATTTATCTTTTGTAGAAGAGTATGTATCTATGAGGTCTTGGGATCATTTTTATGGGACTTCTATGTTTCCCAATATCTTTTAACAGTTGGGGAGTCTCATGGGAGTTTTCATAAAGAGGAAGTCCATCCTTTTTTCAGGTTTATGATTAATCCATTTACACTGTCGATGTGTCTAGAGTTATAGAAGAAAGAGATGGTGATTAAGTGGATTCACTCGAGAGGAGTTTTAGATTCATAGTATATCCCACTAAGTTCCTTGAGGAGGTGGTTTGATAGTGGTAGGTATCAAATATTAGGACCATAGAGGTTTTGAATATCATGGAATTGACTTCAACATACTACTTTCTAGATATATGAGGATAGTGGTGTTTTTACATTTCCTAGGGGCTTGAGGATGTTGTAATTTTTTATTGGGGATCGATGCTATTTTCAGAATCAGGGCATAGGGGTTCTTAGATCTCAATTTAGTGGAGGAAATCTAGTTCAGCATCATCCTCTACATTAATTTCAAGAGATGTAGTTTCAATAGAAGAGAAGAAGGTTTCTGTTATGCTTAGAGCATATAGATCTTGTAGAGGTAGAGCTATGACTTTTTATTATGATCATTGACATAGGATTTATCTCATATATATTGGTTCCTCAGTAGAGAGGTATATGAATTTGGAGTGGCCAATTTCATGCAGTAGAGGTTGTATATCTAGTGGGGATAGATATCATTCGAGGTGTACTCATCTTGACATCTACTCTTATTTACACCTTATTTTATTTGGTATATTTTAACTCCTTTGATTCACCCACTCTATTCAATCATCTAGGAGTTTATATAGATGGGATTATTGTGCCCCTATTGTTCAAAAAATCCATTTGGAAGTGAGGAAATATATTTAATTTTTGTTGAGTGTGTAGGTTGATGATGTGGCCAATCAGTCCCATGGGAATATTTTGTTACTATATATTAATCCATATGATTTCATTATCAAAATTGAATAGTTTTATCCCATGAATGTTGTTATTGACTTTTTCTAGTGGAGAGTCATGTTTTAATATATGTAGGGATAGTGTGCCATTTTTATTGGTGAGTAGAGTTTTTAGGTGGGATGTTGAAATGTAAAGCCCCATTCATTATTTGATGGATGAGTTTTCTATGGAATCAGTGTATGTTGGGATTGAGGAGGCACCTAGTGTTGTTAGGGGGTTTTAAGATGTCTTTCCTGAATAGGTTGTGATGCTATCCTTTTGACATGGTATATCATTTGGGATGGATCTAAAACTCAATGATTCATCAATTTTTATGGATCCTTATAACAAGGAACATTTTTATTAGTGGGATATATGGATACATATAGAAAACATGATGAAAAGGGGTTCTATATAGACTAGTGTATTATTGTGGGGTGATCTAGTATTATTCCCCAAGAAGGAGGAAGGTATACAGACACTGTTTATAGACTTCTGTAGGTTGAATTGGGTAATAATAAATAATATTTACCCTATCCCATGGATATATTATTGATTTTGAATATATGAGAGGAGTGTGTTGGTTTACTAAGATCGATCTATAGTCTGGGTATCACCAGTTGTGGTGGAAGGAGGGTGATATCATAAGGAATTACTTCATTTATTGGTAGGGGAAATTCAAGTTTGAAATCATGTCCTTTTGTGTCATAAACATTCCTACTAAGTTATTTGGTCTTATGAAATCAATGTCCCATGAGATTCTAGCCTGGTTACTAATTGAGTTAATTAAAACATATTGATATACTCAAAGACAAAGGAAAATCACACTAATAACCACAGAGCTATCTTACAGGTTCTTTGATGCAACAAACTAAATGGAATGTTTTATATGAATATTTTTTGGACATTAGAATGTGTTTCCTTGGGCATGTGGTGTCTCAACATGGTGAGGTCATAGACCCATTTTAGTTTGAGGTAATTATTTATTTGGCAGTACTCAAGAATGTTGTAAAAGTTCATATTTTCCATGGAATCATGGGATATTACCATAGGTTCAAATTGTATTTATTTCATATATTGTTCCCCTTGATTATATTGAATAGGAAAAAAATGATTCTATTCGATAGATTTGGTTCATTAAAATTCTATTTCTTAAAGGATATGTTATTTCGTGCTCTAGTTCATCAGTTTATAGTGGAGGATATTTTGTTTAAGGTGTTCTATGACGCCTCCCATTTAGGAATGAGATGTGTATTAATGCACCAGAGAGTAGTGATATGTTATTGTTCTTGGAAGTTACATCCCCAAAGTGCGACTATTCCACCCTTGATCTAAATCACGTAGTGGTTGTATTTGCGCTGATGTCATGGAAGCATTACCACATTGGGGATCACAATGTTCTCTTCATGGATCACACGATCTTGAAGTAAATCTTTTCACATTGTGATATGGACATACTATAACATAGATGGATGGAGGTTCCTAAAGACTATGAAATTAATATCTAATACACCAAAGCAGAGGTTAATGTTTCGGTTGACACCTTGAGACTGAAATCATAGATTGTTGTTATTCGGATGTTTGCAGATGATTGGATGAAAATAGAGGAGTTTGTAGCCCCTATCATTGATAAAAAGTTGGTTTATGGTGGAGGTTGATAATTTCAAATTACAGTGTAGTATTATTTGATATAGTTGGTAAATTTGTCTTTGTGGGGAGACTCCAAGGTGGAGGTGATGTGTGATCATGTTAGCCATTTTGATGCTATATTGGGATGGTTAGAAGATGGCCAGAACCAGTTGTTATTTATGGATATGATATTTGTTCTGGTAGTGATGAATGAGGGATTCCATCATGAGTTACATAGATAAAACTTATTAGTACATATGGGCATGGAAATGTGGTTTGGGTTCCTAAGAAGACAAATCCAGTGGATAGGTATGTAACTAGTGGTGGAGGAGTTTATGGATCGTCCTCTAGTTTTCAAGTAGGTGAAGGGTGAGAACTAGGATATAGGTGGGGTTTTTTCATTACTTATATGTTTTCAAGTAGAAATGTAAAGAGGTGGTATGGTAACCTTTAGTTCAATGGGATATTGAATCATATTAGGATACTTATTATACCACATGATTCTAGAGGGTATTATAATATGTTGTTGGTGCCTAGTTTTGACTCAGCACTACATTCTAATATTCGGTGGATAAGAAGATAGAGTGAACTATCTAGATAATGGAGGATATGTTGCGGGATTTAATCTTGGATTTTGGTAGATAATGGGTATGAAACTTTCCTTTGGTTTTGTTTTGATAAAATTTAATCTATCACTCCTCCATTTGAAATACTCTATTTGAGGCACTATACATGTGTCCTTGTCATTCTTAGTTGTACTAGAAATTGGTCAATAAGTTATCAATTTTGGTCTTGATTTGATGAAGTTAATGAAATAAGAGAACTATCTTGTTTGTGAGAGGATATTAGTATTGAAGGACTAGAAGAATTCTTCTTCCAATTGCAGGAGGGGCCATTAGAGTTTGAGGTTTGAAATAATGTATTCTTGGGAGTACCTAATTTATGTGGAGAGTGGAGGATTGAAAAAGGATAAAGGTTTCTCCTAGGATTTCTTCACCCTTTGAGGTCTATGAGCATGTTTTCGAGGTAGGGTATCAGACAGAATTCCCACCATGGATGGAGAGCCTCCAAAACATTTCCATGTATCCCAGATTTTTTGTAATCTTCATGATAACTCCCATGCCATTGACAGTGGAGAGTTTTATATCAAGGATGAAGTGATTTCTGTTGAGTGACTAGTATATATCCAAGAATATTAGTAAAATGTTAATTTTGGATGTACTATACAATTGTTTGATGTGTTTTGGAGGCATTATTCCCAAGAGGAGTGTTTGGGGAGACATATATAGATGTGTTCCCAGTATGTGGAGTTTTGGGAGGTTTTTTTCTTTTTTACCTTATAATTTTTTCGATGTCAAAATTTTATAAGATCTATTATTCCACGGATTTTATATTTTCTTTATGTGTGATAAGTTTCACCAAATGAAAATGAGAGGATCTGATTGCTAATTGAGATGAACTATACTATGATTTAATTAAACACATGTTTTCGAGTTAGTGTCTCGTAGTAGATGTAACATCCCAGGTAAATAATGAATAAAATTTTTTCGTATTTATTAATATTTACGAATTAAATATTAATTTTACTTTAAAGGGGTTGCTATGTTCGATAGCGTACCCGATACGCAACGATGAGTTCCTTTGAAAACTTACGTTGCACACTAGTAATATAATAATATTATTTTAAATGGTAGTTAACATGTAGCCATTGTGTTGGCAGGAATGGATAGAAATAACTAAAATATGATTATATATGTTTTTTAAATGTTTTTACATTTATCCAATAAAAGATAAAGGCTTAAAATACGGAAAGAATTCAATTTTAGGCATTTATACCCTAATTTTCACTAAAGGTTCACTTATCACCTTTTGATGGCGAACCATCATTAAATATAGTTTTGATCAATCTTATAAATTCTATTGGACCAAATATAACTCTTCTTTATAATCGGGACATCAAAATTTACTTTGTGTAAATTTTTGGTATCTTTCCGATAAAGTTCATTTTTTAATGAATAGTGTAAAATGTTGTATTTTAATTCAAAACCACTTTTTAATCTAATTTATTTATATGATTTGATTATCTTTTGAATTGGTTATAAAGTTAAATTTGAAAATATTTTTACCATTAAATCCAATAGTGGTCGTTGGAATTAATTTCACTTTGAAATCGGACTTAAACTAGTGTCAATCTTTTGATACTTATTGTTTCATAAAAACACGCTATTTGTCATGACAACGGGAATTAATTATTAAATTAATTAATGTGACTTATATGTTTTGAATTTTTTAAAATAGACTTCATTTTTGAATTCAGAATATCAAATATAGCTTAGGGTGAATTTTTGGTATTTTTCTGAAAAACTTCAATTTTTGATGAATAGTGAAACCACTAAGTGGTACTTATAAAAACTGATTTTTCGTTTAAATGAAATTTTACCACTTCTGTGTTTTGAATTTCAAAAATCTGACTTACATGGTTGTCATTAATAAGTAAAATGTGGTTCAATGAGATTAAATTTTTTTTTGTGAATAGTAACTCTTAAGTTCTTAATCGCGATTAGAGGTAATTAGTGTAGTTTAAGGTAAGAATAATGTTTTAATAAAATGAAATGACCTAGACACATGTCCTACCCTCATTGGATGTGTCATGGCCGACCAAGAAAATCCATGGGTCAACTTGGGACCCCATGAATCCACTTTGGTTGAAAAATGACATAAATACCTTTTATTTAATGTTAAAGTAAAAAATGACACAAACATGAAATGTTTTACTAAACCAATTTTTACATGGGGTTATACAAGTCATAATTTTGACTATAAATAGTAATTGGAAAGCTAAAAAGATTTCCTACATCATAGTAATTTTTTTATAATTTTTAGACGTTAAATAAATTAAATTATTTAAGACATCATGATGATGTAGCGATGACCTCATTATTTAACGATTTAAATAAAATGGAAAGATAATGTAAAATCTAAGACCTAAAAATGTCCAAAACCTATTGTATGAGTGGATTTAGAACCATAATCACCTTATCCTAGAAATACATCAATGTGGGACCTTTAAAATCCGAAACTCTTTTGAGAATAAAGTAACATTTTGTAACTTTACAAGAGTGCCCCTCCTCTCCTCTTATAAAAGGCCCCCACCTCTACCACCTTACCCACACTCCCAAAGCCTTTGTATCGGCCAAAATCTGCCCAATTTGTCTCTCCACTTCCATATCTTACTGTTTGAAGCCTCACTTTGGGCATAATTCTTCCCAAGGAAGCCTTTGAGCTCAAACCAAAGGGAGTTACCCGATTTTAAGGTAATGTCTTCTTTTGAGTCCTTTTGTTTTATTTTGTTTCTCCAACCCCCTAAACTCTTTTTATTATTTTCTTTTGTAACAACTAATGTATCATAAATATACTAGTATGCTTTTATAAGAAGGAATCGATCTACACTTAAACACAGCTACATCTAATGGTTAAAGAACATACTGTTTCCGTGGATGGCGAATTCCTGCCTCCCGAAACGATGATTGTTCAACATTCTTTTAACACCTTCAAAGGTGGCCATTAAGATGACAATATATTTATATATGATATATAATATTTTTATGTTTTCCTTAAGCTTCTTTATTTTTCATTTTGGGCATACCTTTATGGTTTCCATTACGGGTAAACGTGATATCTTCATTTAAGGAAGTGCGGACTACCACCCCCTCATAGTGATTTGATTCGTTAATGCCATATGTGGGACATATAAAGGATGGATTTAAAGTTATTATATATGATTTTATACTGGAATTATAATATACATCTATATCATTATTATTTCTTTCCATTAAAGTATGAGATAGAAATGAAAGTAGCGTTCATGCGTACGTACGGCTTACCGTCTCCATGAATGGTGCATTTCATTTCTTATCCCCAAATGTAATGTACTATTATAAGTACATGTATATAATGGATATATATGATGAATGATACATCTAAATTATGAATATAATTCTGGAATTAAAATATACATACCTCTCATTTAGTTTTAATTCCATTAATATTACAAAGAAATGAAAGTAGCGTTCATGCGTACGTACGGCTTACCGTCTCCATGAACGGTGCATTTCATTTCTTACCTCTAAATGATTATGTAATATTATAAATACATTTATATTCTGGATATATATGATATATATGATATCCAAATCAGGAATTTCATTCTGGATATAAAGAACCTTTGACCACATGAACAACATGTAATTGTAAGAAGTCCACTTTCGACTTAAGAACCAAATATCGACAAAACAAACATTATGAACTTAAATGGTTACATAATTTTTATAAAATGGCAATAAGTGATATAAAAGGAATAATTAATTTGAAAAATGTTCTTAAGAAAATATAAATTAACTCAAGTTTATTATTCAAGACGTTAAAGAACGATCGAGTCAAGTCGGACCCGAGGTAAGGGAACTTCTTAACCCAATTTTCCTTCTTTGGGTTAATCTCACACTTTCAAATTATGTCATGATATTATTATGTCCTATCTTGTATTTGTACTTTCATTATGTGTACTTATAGTGAATACACATAATAGATCTATTTTATTTAAAAATGATCTTTGTAAGGGACTTCGTCTCAATCTCCTTTCATTGAGGCAAATTTCGTTTTATACACAACTTTCTTTTATACGGTTTATAAACCCCTTTGAATTTTACTTTCATACAAAAGGAATCTTTTTATATGAATCATTTTACTAAACGACAAAAAGGAATGTTTTTTTAATGTACGCGGTGACAACGACCTTTTCCGCCACCGTGAGTATTATTTGGTCTTTGGCTTCCTGAACAAGCCGTAATGTTTTTTTTAATGGAAAAAAACCATATACTCTTTTATGTATTTTGGTATTGAAAATGGTTTTTATAATGGATTTTTTTATGTCAATATATTTATGTGATATATTGTGATCAAAGTGTGGAAATGTTTTCTTTCCATTATATTTGTTTTATGTCTTATGATTTTATAATGGTACTTAGACATTTGATGGGTGGTTACGTGATGGACCATATGACGGGTGGTGCCGTGAATACCAGGACGGGTGGTTACGTTATAACCTCCAATGCACTGGGTATGGAAGTTGGCCGTATGGCTATTCCATTAATTATGTATGGAAGTTGGTCGTATGGCTATTCCATTAAGTGAAATGTGTGGAAGTCGACCATATGGTTATTCCACTTAAGTGTGATTATGTCCCAAGTTACCTTTATATGTTATGTGTTCTTTATATGGGTTTTATGGTAATCCCTTGGTTACAAAAAGGTAAGTAATGATATTTTATTCAGTGAATATTTTTTACTACTTCATAAAGGTGGAAAGTATTACTTTGATAAAGTATACATGGTTTACTTGTTGTTTTGATAAACTAACTATTTTCATTCTTTGTGTATCCCTTACTGATCTCTTTATGCTCACCCCAAGTTTTTTTGAATTGTTTTTCACAGGACTTAATGTGGAATAGGGTCAAGGAAGGGATCAAGGGAAAGTCATGCTATATAAAACATAGAACTAGATATGTCTCTTTTTAAGAGTTTTTTTTATTTTATGGAAACATATTAGAAGTGTCTACTTTGTAATCTTTTGAGATGTAATAGTTATGTCCTAATTCTCTAAAACTCTAAACCTGAAAATATCCTCAATGTGAATTATTCATTTAATTCAATATTAAGTAAGGTTTAAGGTCGGGGCCTTATAGTTGGTATCAGAGGTCGGTTTAGACAACTTTAGGAGTTAGAAAATTGTTAAATTATAAGTTAATTTATGGTATGACTGAAATGATATAGCATTTAAAGATTACCATGTTACTTCGCCTAAGGTATTTCAGTGTTAATAATGGTTTTTCGTAGAGGAAATAGAGAAGATTTTTTGGGAAGGCATGCTGTGGGAAATGACCTTCCAAATCAGCATACTGAGATGGTCAGAATCAGAATTGAGTAGTTTACTACAGTGATGGCTCAGTTGAATCAGGTGATAAATCGTGTTTGTCTATATTGATGATATTTTTGTCTTTTCTAAAAGTATATAGGAGCATGAAAGTCATTTAATGGTTATTTTTCAAACCTTAAATGAAAAGAAATTTTATGGGAAATTCAGCAAGTGTGAGTTTTGGTTACAACAAATTTCTTTCCTGGGTTACATTGTTTCAAAAGATGGCATAACTGTTGATCCTACTAAAACAAAAGTTGTTAAAGAATGGCCAAGACCTACAAATGTAACCGAGATCCGTAGTTTTATTGGTTTGGCAGGTTACTACCGAAGGTTTGTTGAAAAATTTTCACGGTTATCTAGTCCAATGACTACGCTAACTCTTAAGGGTGTTAAGTTCATCTGGATAAAAGAATGTGATGATTGTTTTCATGAGTTGAAGAGAAGATTGGTGAATGCTCCAGTTTTGGCACTTCCTTCCAGGAATGGTGAGTTTGTTATATAAAGTGATGCTTCGTTGAAGGGACTTGGCTGTGTCCTTATGCAGAATAATCATGTTATTGCATATGCTTCACGTCAGTTGAAAAATCATGAGGGAAATTACCCTACACATGATTTGTAATTAGCTGCTGTTGTTTTTTCTTTAAAAATTTGGAGGCATCATTTGTATGGAGTAATGTGTGAAATATATACTGATCACAAAAGTTTAAAGTATATATTCATTCAGAAAGAATTGAACATGAGACAGAGGAGATGGATTGAATTAATCAATGATTATGATTGTACAATTCACTACCATCCGGGAAAAGAAAATAAAGTGGCTGATGCTTTGAGTTGAAAAATTAATGCTTCATTAACCATGCTACGTTTGGAATGAGATCCTTTGGTTTTTGATTTGATGAACTTTGGCATTGAATTTTTTGGTGTAGGATGTCCTTTTTTTTGTTTCAGGTATCATTGAGATCTTCTCTATCAGACAGAATCAAGCAAGCACAGAAGCAAGACAGTGAGTTGCAGAAAAAGGTAGAGCTGGTTCAGAAAGGTAAGTTGCCTGAATTCAACATTGATAGTGATTGTGTTTTGAGGTTTGGGAAGAGATTATGTGTGCCATGTGATTCATAGTTGAAGAATTAGTTGTTATGTGAGGCTCATAGTTCCCCGTTTTCAGTTCATCCTGGCAGTACTAAGATGTACAGAGATCTGCGGGAGTATTACTAGTGGGATGGAATAAAAAGAGATATTGCTGATTTTACTGTGAAGTGTTTGACTTGTCAGCAGGTTAAAGCAGAGTGGAAGTTACCGAAAGGGATGCTTCAGCCTCTACCAGTGCCAGAGTGGAAATAGGAGAATATATCCATGGACTTTGTTGTGGGATTACCGAAGACATCTCGAGGTAATAATGCAATCTGGGTTATTGTTGATCGCTTGACTAAATCTGCTCATTTCCTTCCTATACATGATAATTTTTCCCTAGATCAACTTTCCCGTTTGTATCTTAAAGAAATAGTCAGGTTACATGGATTTCCTCTCTCCATTGTATCTGACCGTCATCCTAGGTTTACTTATAACTTTTGGAAAGGCCTTCAAAAGTCGTTGGGTACTGAATTAAATTTTAGTACAGCTTTTCATCCTCAATCAGATGGGCAGTCAGAACGAACAATTCAGACCATGGAGGATATACTACGAGCTTGTTCGATGGATTATCAGGGAAGTTGGGACCAACATATTTCTTTGGTTGATTTTTCATATAATAACAGTTTTCATTCTAGTATATAGATGGAACCATTTGAGGCATTATATGGGAAGCGGTGTCGAACTCCAGCATTTTGGGATGAAGTGGGTGAAAGGAAGTTGATGGGACCTGAATTGATAGAAGAGATGGCATAAAAGGTTCAGCTGATTCAGAAACACATGAGAACAGCTCAGATAAGGCATAAGAGTTATGCGGATAACCGGAGGAAGGATCTATCTTTCGAGGTAGGTGATCATGTTTTTATCAAGGTTTCTCCATGGAAAAGTGTGATGCGATTTGGTAAGAAAGGAAAGTTGAGTCCAAGGTTCATTGGACCATATGAAATTCTGGAGAGAGTTGGATCAGTTGCATACAGAGTGGCATTACCTCCGAGTTTATCTCAGGTACACAATGTTTTTCGTGTTTCGATGTTGAGGAAATATATGTCAGATTCATCTCATGTTTTGAGCCCAGAGGTAGTTCAGTTGGAAGAGAATCTCTCTTATGAAGAAAAACTGGTCCAGATTCTTGACCGAAGAGAGCAAGTGTTACGAAATAAGGTAATCCACCAGGTAAAGGTTTTGTGGAAAAAAACATATGGTTGAAGAGGCAACGTGGGAATTTGAAAATGCTTTGAGGGATAAATACCCCCACTTATTTTGATAATTGAATAAAATTGCGAGGACGTAATTCCCAAAAGGGGGGAAGGATGTAACATCCCAGGTAAATAATGAATAAAACATTTTCGTATTTATTAATATTTACGAATTAAACATCAATTTTACTTTAAAGGGGTTGCTATGTTCGATAGCGTACCCGATACGCAATGATGAGTTCCTTTGAAAACATCCATTGCACACTAGTAATATAATAATATTATTTTAAATGGTAGTTAACATGTAGCGATTGTGTTGGCGGGAATGGATAGAAATAAATAAAATATGATTATATATGTTTTTAAATGTTTTTACATTTATCCAATAAAAGATAAAGGCTTAAAATACGGAAATAATTCAATTTTAGGCATTTATACCCTAATTTTCACTAAAGGTTCACTTATCACCTTTTGATGGTGAACTGTCATTAAATATAGTTTTGATCAATCTTATAAATTCTATTGGACCAAATATAACTCTTCTTTATAATCGGGACATCAAAATTTACTTTGTGTAAATTTCTGGTATCTTTCCGATAAAGTTCATTTTTTAATGAATAGTGTAAAATGTTGTATTTTAATTCAAAACCACTTTTTAATCTAATTTATTTATATGATTAGATTATATTTTGACTTGGTTTTAAAGTGAAATTAGAAAATATTTTTACCATTAAATCCAATAGTGGTCGTTGGAATTAATTTCACTTTGAAATCGGACTTAAACTAGTGTCAATCTTTTAATACTTATTGTTTCATAAAAACACGCTATTTGTCATGACAGCGGGAATTAATTATTAAATTAATTAATGTGACTTATATGTTTTGAATTTTTTAAAATAGACTTCATTTTTGAATTCGGAATATCAAATATAGCTTAGGGTGAATTTTTGGTATTTTTCTGAAAAACTTCAATTTTTGATGAATAGTGAAACCACTAAGTGGTACTTATAAAAACTGATTTTTCGTTTAAATGAAATTTTACCACTTCTGTGTTTTGAATTTCAAAAATCCGACATACATGGTTGTCATTAAGAAGTAAAATGTGGTTCAATGAGATTAAAATAATTTTTTTTTGAATAGTAACTCTTAAGTTCTTACTCGCGATTAGAGGTAATTAGTGTAGTTTAAGGTAAGAATAATGTTTTAATAAAATGAAATGACCTAGACAGATGTCCTACCCTCTTTGATGTGTCATGGACGACCAAGACAATCCAGGGGTCAACTTGGGGACCCCATGAAGCCACTTTGGTTGGAAAATGACATAAATACCTTTTATTTAATGTTAAAGTAAAATATGACACAAACATGAAATGTTTTACTAAAAAAAATTTTACATAGGGTTATACAAGTCATATTTTTGACTATAAATAGTCATTGGAAATATAAAAAGATTTCCTACATCATAGTAATTTTTTATAATATTTATACATTAAATAAATTAAATTATTTATGACATCATGATGTTGCAGCGATGACCTCATTATTTAACGATTTAAATAAAATGGAAAGATAATGTAAAATCTAAGACCTACACATTTCCAAAATCTATTGGATGAGTGGATTTAGAACCCTCATCACCTTATCCTCGAAATAAATCAATGTGGGACCTTTAAAATCCGAAAATACTTTGAAAATAAAGTAACATTTTGTAACTTTACAAGAGTGCCCCTCCTCTCCTCTTATAAAAGGCCCCCACCTCTACCACCTTACCCACACTTCCAAAGTCTTTGGCTCGGCCAAAATCTTCCCATTTTTTCATTCCGATTCCCTCTCTTACTCTTTGAAGCCTTACTTTGGGCATAAGTCTTCCCAAGGAAGCCTTTGAGCTCAAACCAAAGGGAGTTACCCGATTTTAAGGTAATGTCTTCTTTTGAGTCCTTTTGTTTTATTTTGCTCCTCCAACCCCCTAAAATCTTTTTATTCTTTTTTTTTGTAACAAATCCAGTATCATAAATATACTATTATGTTGTTATAAGAAGTATTCGAGCTACACTTACACACACCTACATCTAATGGTTAAAGAACATACTGTTTCCGTGGATGGCGAATTTCTGCCTCCCAAAACGATGATTGTTCAACATTCTTTTAACACCTTAAAAGGTGGCCATTAAGATGAAACTATATTTATATAGGATATATAATATGTTTATGTTTTCCTTAAGCTTCTGTATTTTTAATTTTGGGCATACCTTTATGGTTTCCATTATGGGTAAACGCGATATCTTCATTTAAGGAAGTGCGGACTACTGCCCCCTCAAAGTGATTTGATTCGTTAATGCCATATGTGGGATGTACAAAGGATGGATTTAAAGTTAGTATATATGATGTTATACTGGAATTATAATATACCTCTATATCATTATTATTTCTTTCCATTAAAGTATGAGATAGAAATGAAAGTAGCGTTCATGCGTACGTACGGCTTACCGTCTCCATGAACGGTGCATTTCATTTCTTATCCCCAAATGTAATGTACTATTATAAGTACATGTATATAATGGATATATATGATGAATGATACATCAAAATGATGAATATAATTCTGGAATTAAAATATACATACCTCTCATTTAGTTTTAATTCCATTAATATGACAAAGAAATGAAAGTAGTGTTCATGCGTACGTACGGCTTACCGTCTCCATGAACGGTGCATTTCATTTCTTACCTATAAATTATTATGTAATATTATAAATACATGTATATTCTGGATATATATGATATATATGATATCCAAATCAGGAATGTCATTCTGGATATAAAGAACCTTTGACCACACGAACAACATGTAATTGTAAGAAGTCCACTTTCGACTTATGAACCAAATATCGAAAAAACAAACATTATTAACTTAAATGGTTACATAATGTTTATAACATGGCAATAAGTGATATAAAATGAATAATGAACTTGAAAAAGGTTCTTAAGAAAATATAAATTAACTCAAGTTTATTATTCAGGACGTTAAAGAACGATCGAGTCAAGTGGGACCCGAGGTAAGGGAACTTCTTAACCCAATTTTCCTTCTTTGGGTTAATCTCACACTTTCAAATTATGTCATGATATTACTATGTACTATCTTGTATTTGTACTTTCTTTATGTGTAATTATAGTGAATACACATAATAGATCTATTTTATTTAAAAATGATCTTTGTAAGGGACTTCGTCTCAATCTCCTTTCATTGAGGCATATTTCGTTTTATACACAACTTTCATTTATAAGGTGTATAAACCCCTTTGACTTTTACTTTCATAAAAAGGAATCTTTTTATACAAAGAGTTTTACTAAATGACAAAAAGGAATGTTTTTTTTAACGTACGCGGTGACAATGACCTTTTTCACCACCGCGAGTATTATTTGATATTTGGCTTCCAGAACAAGCTGTAATGTTTTTTTTAAATGGAATAAATACCATATAATCTTTTATGTATTTTGGTATTGAAAATGGTTTTTATAATGTATTTTTTTATGTCAATATATTTATGTGATATATTGTGATCAAAGTGTGGAAATGTTTTCTTTCAATTATATTTGTTTTATGTCTTATGATTTTATAATGGTACTTGGACATTTGACGGGTGGTTACGTGATGAACCATATGACGGGTGGTGCCGTGAATACCAGGATGGGTGGTTAGGTTATAACCTCTAATGCATTGGTTATGTAAGTCGGTCGTATGGCTATTCCATTAAGTATGTATGGAATTTGGCCGTATGGCTATTCCATTAAGTGATATGTGTGGAAGTCGACTGTATGGTTATTCCACTTAAGTATGTTTATGTCCCAAGTTACCTTTATATGTTATGTGTTCTTTATATGGGTTTTATGGTAATCCCTTGGTTACAAAAAGGTAAGTAATGATATTTTATTCAGTGAAGAGTTTTTACTACTTCCTAAAGGTGGAAATTATTACTTTGATAAAGTATACAAGGTTTACTTGTTGTTTTGATAAACTAACAGTTTTCATTCTTTGTGTATCCCTTACTGAGCTCTTTATGCTCACCCCAACTTTTTTTGAAATGTTTTTCACAGGACTTAATGTGGAATAGGGTCAAGGACGGGATCAAGGGAAAGTCATGCTATATAAAACATGGAACTAGACACGTCTCTTTTTAAGAGTTTTTTTTTTATTTTATGGAAACATAGTAGAAGTGTCTACTTTGTAATCTTTTGAGATGTAATAGTTATGTCCTAATTCTCTAAAAATCTAAACCTGAAAAGATCCTCAATGTGAATTATTCATTTAATTCAATATTAAGTAAGGTTTAAGGTCGGGGCCTTATAGTAAAGATTTCATCTTGACATAGAGGATAGAATTCCTTGATTTGTTTGCTCAAGGCAGTTATTATATTGGTTGTATTAGTGGTATTTTGGGCTATGTGGAGGATCTGGTGGATGATTGGATAGATGTGTGGAAATTTTGTGGCTTCTGGATGGTATCAGATAATGTGGTTATATTTACAGTGAGAGGTGGTGATGAGTTTTTGTATTTGTTTTTTGGGTTTTTCATTTTGGTGTGTTTGGTTAGTAGTATAATTTGAGGTATAATGAGGACATAGAGAAGATTATAATAGGGTTTTTGTCCATAGAACTTTATTTTCATCGATTTAGGTTTTTATTATCATGTAAATGAATTGTTTTAGAGGTTTCTAATATAATATTCTATACATTCCCTACTCATTAAATTCCTAGTTTTGGTGGTTGGAGGTGTTCAAGGAAGGTTCCAAGAATTTTTTATGGAGGCTGGAACTGTAGGAGTGACACATCAAGATACTCATGACATGAACATCATTCACTCCATGGGTTAGTGGTTAATGGATTGTTTAACCAATTGGTTTCATGAGATGAGTGAGGTGGTGGAGGAATCTATGGGTTGTTTTCACACCATGAATATCTAATTCAAGATGCATAATTTAATCATGTTTAGGTGACATAAATTTCATGTTAAACTAAATATATGTGGATTTCACACCCTTTACCAAATACAAGACTTGTAATCCATTTCCCCTATGGGATTACCATCATGAATAAGGAATTAAAAATTTAAAAATTAAGGATTCAAGAGTTTTATTTCATTTTTTTCATTTTTCTTATTGGCTTATCTCTAACCATCTTTACCTCTCATTTTTTAGGGAACCATAGGTAGTTCATAGAGGACTATCCATTACCTTCATCCTACCATGATTCATTGGTTATTTTGGTTGAAATCTTGGTATCTTATATAAGCCCTTCACCCTTCTACTATTTTTCCTTGCGATATTCCTTGTAGATCCATTGTGGCATTGTTATTTTTGGTTTCATGTGTGTGGGATCAGTTTTAATAACTCTTGATATAATTTAAGTTGATTCATAGTTTTAAGTGTCTCGATGTGGCTTCTAGAAATTTCTATTTTACCCTACAGTGCACAATGAGTCAAAAAAACCTCTGATTGAGGTGGGAATTATGTTGTTTCTCATGTAATGCCTCACACTGGATGACTATGATTTTTTAAACTTTTGAAATATGGTTTTCATATAACATAATAAAGATAATTAATCATTTTAATTGATATTTAAGGGGTAAGGGATTAAATAAAATGTTTTTACCTCCATTGATATTATTTGATATTGACTTAATGGGATCCAAGCCATACTGGAAATTTCAGCTATTTGGTACCATTTATTTTCATTGTTTGATATGGTGTGGAGTCCTTTATGTGTTATTATTATGATATTATAATAACTAGAATAAGTTAATCACTTATATTTGGATAATAAAATTTCCTCCCATAAGTGATAATATCAATAAATAAAAATGTTTAGTTGATAAAAACACCCATTCTAAATTTTAAAATGATATGATTGTGTAATGGGATGGGATTTTTTGGATGTGATGTGTTGTGATTATGTGATAGGTTTTTGTGGTCTTCATTTGTGGTAGTGTTTTGGTGGGGTTTTGTGGTCTTGTAGTGGGGAAACAATGTGATAGATTTTTGAGACCTTTCTATCTTGTAGTAGTTTTGAAAGGTGGTGATGATGTTATAGTGATGGGAAGTGGTATGTGATATGGCCACGAGATGGTGTTGGTGTGGGGATGGATGGATTGAAAAGGTTTATGTGTTATTAATTTTTTGGTGAGTTTTACTGAGGTAATTTCATGAATCATTTTGAAATTTCAAGATAACTATTGTTCTTTGAAATTAATGGTATTGTTAATTAATTGAGTGGTTAAAATAACTAAAATTATTGGCAATGTCAATATAAAAAATAGTTTAACTTGAAATGAAGATGATGTGTGAATTCTCTCTTGGGGCTTGGGGAGTGGCATTTTAAATATTGTGGTGGCAACAAATAACATGTTGTTAAGAGCCTTGTTGTGATGTCATGAGTTAGTTGGTACTAATGTTGTGAACCCATAGGATGGGATTGTGTGTGTGGCTATGTGTATATAAATATAATGTCCCTTTTATAATTTTATTTATATTCACCCCACCCACATCGATCAACAAATTCCCACACCTGTATTTATATATGGGCTATCTTTTTCCAAAATCCTGGTGGTGAGGATATATTATTGGCTATCATATCTCACCCTATACCTTTACTAGGTTCATTGGAATGCATGATCAAGGTTAAAAAAAGGTTTAATGTGCATTATCTAGATGTGAAGTGTTGGACTATGTGTCTTCGGGTGAGGGGTGATGTGATTGTACTCTGGGGCTATGAGATATGATGTGATTGTGTTCTGGGGAGGCCAGTGTTTGGGGTCATTCATGGTAATAGGGATAGAGGTTGATGTAAATCATGTTCATGATACCCTACCATATTGGTTATGGATGTGGATGTGGTGTGATGACCTAGGTTTGTGAAGGCCTAATTAGATTTGACTTTGTGGTGTGATGTTGGATTGTGACGTGTTTAGCAGAAGATATAAGAGCATGAGAACATTTTAAAATGGGGTATGAGTGTCTAAAATCAATGTAAAACTACTGGGGGTACCATTTTTCAATATTAGTCATATTATTTTTTATACTTGGCATGTATTTTTTAAATATCATGCATTTGTGATGATGGGATTAGATAGTTGAGATGTTTAGGTGATTTTGGTTCTTCTATTTTTTCATGGGTGTATTAGTAATCCCTTTTCATCTATTAATGAGATAATTGGTTACCCTACTAAGTATACATGTATGATCTCCCCCAAAATATACAATCTACCTGCCTGGATATCCTATTCTCCACATAGGATGTATTTTTCACTCTTCGGAAAGTTAAAAGTAACTCTCTTGCAATAAAAATCTATGTGGGATCAATATTCAACTAACTTGTCCATTCCCATAATTATGTTGGATTCATACATATCAAGAATGTAGAGATATCAAAGAAAGTGATACTCACTAACCTTAAGGGAACACCCTTTGCATAAATAGATGTCTCTAAATCGTACCACCAAAGGGGTATCTATTTTAGGTTTCCATGAGAACTATGTGAATCATGCTTGGCATGACCATCTTAGACCTCAGAGAGTTTCTAGGTCACTCCCTTAGTGTTTCATTTTGGTATTTGTTTTGGTGAAATTTATTTATATATGTTCTGTTTATAAATTCATATTGGGACAATTTTGTGTCTTTTTTTAAATTGTTTCAAGCATTTTTGTATGGTTGAAAGAACTTATCTCATGACTATATTATTTTAGTGGGTAATGCCTGATATTTTTTAAATTTCCATAACCTCAGTGCTAATTCCCAACTTGGGTCCTAATTTAGGTAGGCGTTGTGGGGTCATTATATATCTTCCTTCATTTAGAAATAAATGTAGGGAGGTGTTTGTGGCCTCTCATGTCATTACATATTTGGTTTTTATAGACCTCCGTGAGTTAGGGGGAAGATTTAGTTTAATTTACATGCCCTGAAGATAATATAGGGTCAATTACATTTCCAAAGGATTCATGGTTTAGTGAGTTCATAGAATATCCTATTCATGGATAGGGTTAGTTCCTATGAATTGGAATTTACCTTAAAAATGTTTGAGTCTAGGATTTCATTAGGGTTATGTTTTAGGATGAAGTGAGATGATACCAATGGACCTCCTTTGACTGAGAAGGTGTGATTCAAGGATTATAGATATATGACCATGCCCAGTGTTTATGGGATGTGAGTCATGGTTTTGATCATCAGCCTAATATGATTCTTCTGGTATGGGATTTGAATTGGTATGCTCGTATTATATATGACATGTAGGTGGATTCTAGCATGACATAAAAGTAGGAATCATTGGTATTCAGGGAGTCCTGGTTAACACAGATTGACCGGATGCATAAGGAGACATTATGGACAGTTTACACATTATTTCCAAGGATATTTTGAGATATTTTTTATTTTCCTTATACACACATATGATTTTGAAAACTAGAAGAACTTAGTGAGACCCTAGTGATATGAATTTATCACACCTTCCATGGGAACACGGGTCCATGCACAGTCATCATGTTTACATTCTTGTTCAACATAGGTTGTGATGATTGTCGATATATATTAGCTTAATGGGTTCATGGAAATATGAAGTGTGGGGGGTGAAAATAGTAGTTGGGTCTACGTGTGTGCATTTTATATTCGTTGTTTTTTATTTGGGATGGCCCAGTGGGTGATCAGTGTTTTCATGATTGTATGCTTCCACAAGATACATTTTATATAGAATTGTGGTAAATATTTATGTATAATCTGATAGAAATGGATATTGCTTTGTTATTTTCTGGCTATTGAAGGACTATGATTCTAGGACATAGTCTACCCATTTTATGGATAAATAACTTATTAGTAGTCATCGTTCTCAGATTTATGGGGAGGAAAGACTGAGGTTATGTTGCAACCTCAGTACGAGCACCACTGAGTTTCCCAAGGTCAGAGAATTAAAGTGTTTGTATGTACTTATATATGTATGTATGATTTTATGTGTATGTCTATATATGTATGTGTATGCATGGGCGCATATGTATATATATATATACGTATGTGTGCATGCAAATGTGTGTGCAAATGTGAAGGCATGCATGTGTGTATGTATATGTGTAATTATATATGTATACATGTTTTTGTGTGTGTGCAAGTATGTAAATGTTGGTGTATTTATATATGTGTATGTGTGTATTTATGTATGTGCATGTATTTATGGGGATGTATGGGTATGTATGTATGTATGTATAGGAGTGTGTATATTTTTTTGTTAATGTAATTTATAAATTTTAAAAAAATAATATTTAAATTGTAAAAATTAATGATATAA
This sequence comes from Viscum album, assembly GCA_963277665.1. Classification (NCBI taxonomy): domain Eukaryota; kingdom Viridiplantae; phylum Streptophyta; class Magnoliopsida; order Santalales; family Viscaceae; genus Viscum; species Viscum album. The sequence goes on from OY728152.1 coordinate 1,874,310,327, forward strand.
ATATTTTATATAATATAACTGATAGTAAATTTGATATTTATATTTTAATTGGTAAAGTGTGTTGAAAATCTTTTGAATTTTAATAGAACATAGTAATTGTATTTAAAGAAAAACTACAATTTTTAATTGTAAAACTTTTTTCTATTAATATATTTAGTAATACTTTTTCAAAGTACAACTAATTATATTTAAATATTTTTTTAAAAAAATTTAATATTATTTCCTTTTAATAATTAATAATTTTTTTATTATTTTTAAAAATTGTAAAATATAGACATTATTCATAATATATAAATACATTATTTATAATTTTATGATTTATTAATTTAATAATATGTATTAATTTTTAATATGTATTAATATTTTTTATTTTATTCGTTATTAATATTTATTTATACATTTTTATTCATTAGGATTTAATATTTTTAAAAAACTAGAAATTTATATAAATATTATGTATTAATAATTTAAAATAATTATTTCTTTCACAATGGAATTATTATTTATTTATTTTTTAGCATTTTTAATTGAAATTTTTAATATTTATTCATTTTTAATATTTTTCTAATTTATATGATTGATATTATTTATTAATTTTTAGAAAAATTAATTTATATAATTAATAATATATATTTATTTTGTTAGCACTCACTTTAGTACTAATGAAACATAAGATAATAATGAATATAATATTTTTTTAATTACAATTGATTGTGGATTCAATATTTATATTATAATTATAAATATAAATTATTTTTAAAAAAAATTAGTAATAATATTCATAAATGTAACATTGTGATTTTACTTAGTTTAAAATCTTTATTTATTTATATAATTAATGAATGTTTTTAAATATCATTAAATAAATTTACATATAATTATTAATATTATTATCTATTAATTTTTTATAATGTATATAAATATCATTTTATTAATTTTTTTAAACATTAAATAATAATAATTTTTAATTTTTAAACTTTAATTTATTATAAATCTGTTTCTGAATTGAAAATTTTAATATTTATTCATTTTAAAGTTTTTTAAAATTATATAAATGAAATTATTTAATCATTTTCTATATTTTTGTAATTTATATCATTAATATTAATTATTTTTTTCATCATCGTTATGTTTAGCACTAATAAAATGTAATTTTATCATCACTATAACATTTAACATTGATAATGGTAACTTTTATCAGTGTTAATGTTAGTGCTAATAATGAAAGGTCTTCATCCGTAATGATAAAGGAAAATTTTATCACCGCATGTCATTTTAGCATTGATTATTGGTATTTGTTTCAGTTCCTTTTATTTAGTGAAAAGAAAATATTAATCTCATTTAATATAACTCAAGGACTTCACCCCCTAACTCAAGTCCTTTCCAACATTCACAGAAGTTTTTTTTTCATTATTATGGAAGATAATTGATGAATCCGGACCAACATAACTAAATGTATGGTGTTCAAATATGAATAATAATTATTATTCACCATATTTTTTTAGTTTTCACATTTTTTTATGATGATCCTCCCTTTAAAATTGGTTCATGAAAGAGACACCTCTAATTAACTGAACATCCCTATTTTCATCCACTTATATGCTTTTTCTATTTTTTCACCATCGTTTGCTAACAGTATTGATCAACCACTAAGACACATGACCCCATGAGAAGAAGTGGGTCCCTATATTTTTCTTATAACCATAGTTTTACATAGATATTTGAAATTCACATATTGGTCGAATATATAAATCTAACCATAATTATTTCATTATTTAAATGAAAGAGTTTTCTTAGATTATAATTATTTCCCAGTTTTTTTATTTTTTTGTTAAAAACAATATTTTTAATGTATAAATTTCTCTTCAAATGTATGTTTGAAATGTGGAAAATAGATTTTGGTGATATTAAATACCATTAATGACCTTTGAAATAGAGAATTATTATTTTATTTTATTTATAAATTTCAATAACTTATTAGTTTTCTATAAATTTCATGTTATTAAAAAATATTTTTTATAGATAAAAAAATATAATCATCTGTAATTTTTTTAAAATTATTTAATTAAATTTTTTTAAGAATGATATTTAATTATCAATGGGGTAAATTTTGTGTATTTTTTTAAGTATGTTATGAAATTATTTATAAAACCAAGGTGAAATAGTTTTTATAAAAATATGGTTTGGTTTGATTAAGATGTACTTACTTGTGATTTTGTTTCATGTTGGTAATATTTGTATTTTCTGGTTATTACAAAAAAATGGGTGAATATAATTATATTACCTTTATTTTATAAATTTTTTAGAAACCATTTTATTTTTATTATTTAAAAACACAGTTTTGTGATAATTTGATGCATAATAAATTTTTTGGTTTTGTCTCAATTTATTTCCAGATAGTTAAAACTTACCTTCCAGGAGTATGTATATAATGACATGGAAGTATTTGAAATATAACACATGAAATAAAATATGTGGTTGATGACTATACAAACAAATATGTTCACACACATTCACACATAATTATATATTTACACGCAAATACATAATTTTCAATCATATCTATACAGATAAATTATATGTATACGTTCAATGTATTTATTTGTTTTAGTAAAATATGAAAATTGAGGAACCGTGTTGGATGGATATGAATATAAAATTGATGGATTCCAACTGTATAAAAAAGAACATGAGGAAGGGGTTAAATAATTCATCATGTTAGGAACATATCAAGCATATGATCCTTATTAAATAATTTCCATGGGTTTATGCTATTTTTGTTCAAGACAAATTTTCCTAGAGGTGTTGAAAGTAAACATGTTCTATCACAAAATAGAATGATTTTATAAATATTTGACTATACATGGGGGAAAATGAATGGTTTAGTGACTGGGATAATGGTATTTTTTATGGATCATGTAATGTCCAATAATTCCATGTAATTTTTTTAATTATATGAGATTATTTCAAGACCAAGCTCTAAGAAGAAATGTGATTCTGAGACCTGGAGTGGCTAGAATGTTTTTCTGAACTATTTTAATGTTCATTTAAATAAACGTGTGAGTGGGTTTTTTATAACATTTAAACAAGTTCCCGAATCAAAAATACGAGGACACTGTTGAACTCAAAACAGTGGGATTTTCCAAGAAAGGGCCTAACATCGACCGACATGGGTCGACTAGAAAAGTTAATTTTCTGACTTTTTGGAAGAAAAATAAAATAACATAAAAAGTTATTTTCTTTGTTTTCTTCACCATTGAGCGGTATCACGTCAGCACTGCAGTTCCACTACGAGAAGATGAAAAATCCCATTAAATGAATCAAATTAATGAAGCTCATTAATAAATCCACTATATATACTAAAGATGGGTTCCTCCAGCCTGACTTGTCGCCTCCACAGGCAGCCACGTCACCAAATCTACACTTCCATTCCCAAAACTACCCTCACACCATCGGGATTTTGCTTGGATTACCTAGGGTTTCCGCAATACTCCACGACGCTGCGATCCCTCATTTGCCAGAATCTCATCTCCAGCCGACTGCTCCTCCACCGCGTGCTCCGCCTCCGCGTGCTCCGCCTCCGCATGCTCCGCCTCGGTGTGCTTCGCCTCCTCGTCCTCCGCATTGGCATGCTCCGTCTCTGCCTGCTCCAACTCCGCGTCCTCCGTCTCCTCCACATCCGCGTGCTCCGCTTCTTTGTGCCCCGCCTCTTTGTGCTCCGCCTACACGTGCTCCGAGCGATGCATCACCGCGACCCATCTTCGACATTAGGGTACCTCACATCCAGCTTCTTCCCCGCGCGTCCTCTCGCACTACCCCTATTCTCTCCATATCCCTACGGTTGCCGCTATGGTTTTCCATCCCAACCCTGCTTCTACTCCTACAATCCATCGACCGCATTTACCTTGCAGTTTCAATCCTTCCTTACATCACGAGATTCTTCTACAATTGACTGGTAAACTCCCTCGATTTTCTTTGGTCAACTTCTGATTTGTGGATTCTTTTTATTTTAGGAGTTGGGTTCGCATAAGCAATAGGTAAATCTATGGGAGATTCATTAAATAGGAATGCGATGAAGATTGGTGAAATGTACCACCACATGAAGGTTATTTTTTTTCATATACATTTTTACATATTTGTAATTATCAGTCATTTATTTGATTCTGATTTCTTTATCAAACACCATTGTCAATTGTGCATTATTCAGAATTGGTAATTTTTTAAATGATCCTCATATATATTGAAACTGTTTATTTTTTAGCAACTTTGAATGATGTTTTGCAACTTTCTTATACTAGAAAACAACACTATCATTCTGTTGGTTGGGTGGGTGTCATCATTTTGATCTGTTTTGAAGTGTCACCTACACATTTCTCTCTTTCATCGTTAAGATTTTTATTTGAGGTTGTGGTTTTTAAATATTCTATGCTCATTTAAGTGACTTTAATGTTAGTTTTATTTACTGCTTATAATTTTACTGACTACTATTCTCATCCTCACATAGCAAATAACATATTTCCTAATGAATGTGCATGGGTTTATGGAATGAATGTCTTCTATTTACGTGCATGGAGGAAGACAAACATAAGATACACATCACTTATGGATCAAGGAGGTTGGATCCTGGTGTTTTTTTACCAACTCATTCTTCATATGGATTTGAATTATGGATAAGGACTGAACAATTTTATATTGTTCAGAACTCATGGATATAATGATTCAGCAATAGTCATGTGCTTCTTCAGTTTGACAAGACAGTACTTGAATATGACTTATTTGGGAAGGTATGGGTTTTTTTGGTAGTTTTTTCCAATTCATAAATGTTCATTATGTAATATATTTTTTCAGCAGGCATGGTTTCCTTTTTTATTTTCAAAATATCATGCTCGCATTTCCTTGTGTTTTATTTCATTTTATTTTGGCTTAAATTAATCTCACTGAACATGATTTGTAAGCCCAGTTTTATATTTTTTAGTAATTTTAATTAAGTTTCTTATCTTTGTAACTTTCAAATTATGATGGTTATTTTCATTAAATATTTTTGAGATTTGAAAGCTTGTAATCTTATGCGGGATTAAATTGAACTTGCTGAACATGTTTGGCAATCCCATTTTTCCCAGTTTTTAATCATGTCAATAAAATTCCTTATCTTAGAAATTTTCTATATATCTTGGTCATTTTTTTAATCATTTTTAGATTTGAATGGTTGTCATTATATAAAGTCTTATAGTGAACTTGCTGTGTACATGTTTGGTAAGCTCAATTTTTCCAGATTTTAATCATTTTAATGAAATTGCTTATCTTTGTAAATTTCTAAATATACTGGTTATTTTCATTAATCATTTTTGAGATATGAAATGTGGTAATTTTATGTTGGGTTTATTACTGATTTTCATTGAAACTGAACAATCACAAAACATTACATTTTTTTTCATTACTATATAGGAAGATCAAACCAGTGGGTGTTCAAGAGTAAGCAGTGGCGTTGATTATATCCAGGTATCATATCATTCAATTTTTCCAATTTCTTTCTTTAAAAAATTCTTATCACATTACTGACATTCTTTTTAACATTTCATGATCGGTCCATCAAAGTGTTAGTTCTTCTCCTGGGATATTAAATATTGGCACAATATATCATATGTCAACATCGATCATGTCTTCAACTGGGGTATATAAATCCTCTTTACTATGTTCTTAATTCTTTCCATTATTACAATAAAATTTTCTATAAACTAATTTATATTCTACTTTTTAATTTTTTTTTAAAAACATTTTCCTTTCAATCTTGACCTATATACTGTTAAATAATAGTTAACTGTTAAATCACTGATATGTGTTTCACTACTTTGAATTGCTACAGATTCAATCATCAAATCATCTAACAAAAATTTCTATGTAGAAAATTCTGTCACATGATTTTGATAATGAGGATGAACTTCGAGACTGTCCACATTTTTCGACACAACAAGGCTACTCCGATACATTCTATTGAATTACACACCTGAATGAAGGGAAATGTAAACTGGAGAACATAAAAACAGACTCAAATGTGATGCTGGAAACTAATGGGAAACATACCTGTTCACTATTTAATTTGTTTTCTTTGCTGTTTTTTAAATTCCTATTTGAAGGGTGACTGTCACTTGATTTAGGAGAATACACCATCATAAAAGACTACATCAAGGGTATATTTTCAAGAATCGGGTCTTTTTTTCAATTAAAAGTTTATTTTACATGTATTAAATGTGAGTTGTCATTCATTTTTTGCACCGCATGTACTCTCATTCAAGTAGTGGATGTTGTGGACCATAGACCTGGGGCTGAACCTGCTACTTTTTATTCTGCACTCCTGATACTGTTCCATTATTTATCAATCAGATGCTTAAATATTTACTATAATGGAAATTATACATGGGTTTCTTGTGGCAGGGGGAGAACTGGTGGTGGCCATATAAATGTTAGTGCAAAGATCATTCATTAGGAGGTAGGTCGGGTATGTCAAACTGGGGATTTTTCTTTGATGAAATGCGCCCATTTCAGTGTTGAAGTAAAACAAGGACTGTTGTTGCTTAGCTGTGCAGATGCATGGTGGAAAACTGTTGAGGGAAATCCACCGTTGGTTATGATGGAGTTCAATGTGTCTTTGGTGATGGGTCTTCTCTTGAAGAAAAGTAGAGGTCTCTTCTGCTGGGATTGATGATATGAAGGCAGCACAAAATTGTTATTGCTGAAGTGGAATCGGATTTGGGACAACTGGTGAGTATTGAACACGGTATAAAAAATTATCCTTGGTGGAAAACATATATTGTTACAAGGTGCAGAATGTTAATCATTCATGATGTCCTCTTCAAACAGACCTTCAGGGAGGGTATCTTCGTTGCGGATGCATTAGCTTCTCAAGGAACTATCGCCAATAATTGTATCATTTATGATGAAGAATGGTCCTTTCCATTTATGAATTACTCCAACGTATTTTTAGGTATAATTCCATATCTATAAACACATTTATTTTTTGTTACCATTCTTCCAAACTATCTGTTTTCAAATAAGTGGATGTTTAGGAGTCAAGTGCCACAATGACAAAGGATTTGTTATAGCAACTACAAATTCTTCCTCCACTCGGGTATTAGTATATTTATCTTCATCATCTTTTATTTTCATTACATCATTTGAATGGACATTATTGATTTTTTGACATGTCTACTTTGAATTATTTTTCAATTTCAGCATGTTAGTTGCCTAAAAAGTGTGCTGCATTTCAGGTGTACATAATTGGCGGTGATTGCACAGAGATGAGCTTCTGTGATTTTTTAGGTATTGTGATTTTACATCATTAACCAGTCTGATACTGCTATTTTCATGTTGGCGGTGATTGAACACAGAGAGGAGCTTCTGTGATTTTTTAGGTATTGTTATTTTACATCATTAACCAGTCTGATGCAACTATTTTCATGTTTTAAGCAATATTGTTCCCTGAGATCATTTTGTTTCGACCATTAACGTATAGGAAATCAGAAGGCGCGACATCAAAGTTGTAGGTATTCTTGTGTCCATTGGTATATATATATGGTACGTAATGTTATAATTTCCTCAAAAATTAAATCAAGATTCTGTTACAATAATTTGTTTCTAAACTCCATCCATTTCATCATCATCTGATTATGTTGATGGTTTCAAATTCCATAACACCATTATATATCTTTGATTTCATAAAAACATGTAGTGGAGATCATGGAAAAAAATAGTTTCATCCATTCTGTATTCAATGCTTTTTATAATTCAGTTGGTTAACATCAATCTCCTTCTATTGTTTTTTCATGGTTAGACTTTTGAGGTTCTAAATTCTCAATCCCATTAAAATCTGAATTATATTGTTCTTCTCCTGTTTGTTACTTGAAAAGTTGAAAAAAATTGATTGTTGTGCCCATCAATTTCATTGGTTTCTTCCACCAACAACCTTCACCAATGATCTTCAAGTTAAAAAACGATTGTTGTGCCCATCAATTTCATTGACTGTTTTCTAATTGTTTTCTCAGTGCATGTGAATACTTAAACAAGAATTGGAAATGAATGCAGGTAATTTGTCCAAAAATCGTGGAATTGACCTCCCTTCTGTACAATATATGAATACAGGTAATTTTTCTTCACTATTGAATCCACTATATATTGTTTTTTATGCACTAAAAAAATATGAATCCGACGATTGTTATGCTTTCATCCTTGACTACAGCAACATTTCATCCAGGCCCTGCTTTGGTGTGGCTTGACCAACTGCTTTGCTTTGTTCTGGGGAGTTATCTCTGACTCATTATCTCTATAACATATATTTATATTGACTTCCATTTGATTTTATCAAAAACAGGACCATAGAAAGCGGAGGATATCCAAAGAAGAGGCCCAACCATTCCCGCAAATTATGCACCCACAGTTTTACTTCTGGTAAAACTATGGGTGGCCATATTATGCACAACATGATGTATGGATTTTCACCCAAAGGAGAAGGAATGGAAAATCCCTATCATGATATATTTTGTAATTGATAGGGAGGGAGAAGCTGGATGAGGAGTAATCCAGTGTTATTTATGCTGAAATATAATTGACTACAAAAACATTTCATCCAGGCCCATGAATACGAGCCTGCTTTGGTATGGCTTGACCAACTGCTTTGCTTTTTTCTGGAGAGTTATCTCTGACTTATTTTTCTGTAACAAATTTTCCTATTGAGTTCCATTTGATTATATCAAATAAGGACCATAGAAATTGGAGGATATCAAAATAAGAGGCCCAAGCATTCCAGCAATTTATGCACCGAGAGTTTTACATCTGGTAATTCTATGGGTGGCCATATTATGCACCACGTGATGTATGGAATCTATGTATGGGTAATGCTGTTATTTTTTGACTCAACAGTGAACTGTCCAATGCTTTTATTGTTTCAAAATATATGAACAGTTGTGGAATACCCCCGGATTTTTATAGCTAAAACATTTTGATTGAAGTGTTTTCCCCAACTGGGGATCCTGAGAAAGGATTGCGCTTAATTGTAGATAATAGTTCGGAGTAGTGTGTCGATTTATTTTGATGCATGTGCTACCTAATTAGATGTAATATATGGTTTGTTTATTGTTTTTATGTTTCTTGATCATTTAAATGTCACCCAATGTAAATACATGTCTTCTTTAATTAAGTTTTTTTATCACCATCTCAGGTATGTAACATGCAATCATCATGTTTTTAAGGTGCAACATCAATAATGACTAACTATTGTGGCTAAAGGATTTGATGTCTTCTCAGAGGTATAGTTGAATCCTTCTAAAACTTGTGATTGGTAAGAATTCATTATGTTTTTCACTACATTATATATACACTGCAGTACCTGTTATGCCCAAATTTGAGATTTGTTATTCAGAATCACAATTTTACAGATTTGATGTACAGAATCATTAAACATTTCCATCGTTTTAATTAATTGCTTCCATTAATGCATCCCCTGTATATTATTTTTTCTGTTTCAATTATTTTGAACTCCAGTTTCACAAATAAAAACCTCAGTTATCATTATCTTGTAGATGTAATGCATATTTTGTGTCATTTGTTACATATTTTAGTCAATAGTACATGATTTTGCAATATCCTTTTCTGTGTTTTTTCTTACAGTTTTATTTAGTATCCCATTCAATATTACCTTTCAATGATGCAAAATTTGTACATTATAATGTTTTCCTTACTTTTTTTCAATGCCGTCCATGGGAAGCATACAAAGTCCACTGGCCACAGTGGGATGACTATTCATGTGTCGAAGAAGCATTGAGGGAAGATTGTTCCCCCTTCACGATGTTTTTTTTTTGAGTAGGTAATCACTGCTTTCTCAGTTGGGGTTTTAATTGCAGCCATCCATTCATGGGTTCATTGTTTTGAGTGGAGATTATTTGTATGATATCATAATATGATATTGCTTCCCATAATCATAATTGATGTTTTTATCTTTGCTGACAGCAGTAGTGGATGTGGCTGAATCATGTCTGAAGTTCACTAGAACAGTTTATCTCATTTAGATATTTCATATGCTTCTATTATTTCCAGGAACCCAGACAGTAAGTTGTTTATATATACGAAAATACTATTTTATGTTTAACAGAATCTACTTTTATGTGAACCACTTTTATGTTTAACCAAACAGCTGTAAGAATCTACTTATTATGTGAATCACTTTTATGTGAATCACTTTTATCAGCAAACTGAACCACTTTTATGTTTAACCATACTGTAAGAATCTACTTATTATGTTTTAGGAATTCGGCAAGCTACTAGGTGAATTTTTATTGGTTTAAGTAGTTAATCTCTGCAGGGATAAAAATAGGCCATGTTTGGTTATGGAAAACGTTTCCTGTTTTCATTTTCCACAAAATGTATTAAAACATCTGTAGGAAATAATTTGGATATGAAGAAAATATATTGAAAACATGAAAACATGAAAACATTTTTAGGAAAACATGAAAACATTTTTTTTTGTTTTCTAAAAAACTCCCATTTTCTTTTTCATTTTCCAAAAAATGTCTTCCATTTAAAGAATTTAATACATTTTTAGAAAATGAAAACAGAAAATGTTTTTCATAACCAATTGCATCCTTAGGTTTTCTACTCCCAACAATCTTTTAAACTTAGCTTATTCCTGTTTAAAAGTGGCAAAACCTCTTATTGTCCTCTGATATTTAACCACTTTTTAATGCATTCAGTATGAGCTGTTGGATTGTCATATGCTGTGTATTGAGGAACAGGTTGAGAGGGCACGTTCAATGTCAGTTTCTTGGACCCTACAAATTATAATACTGGAATGATTCTCCTTTTCTTTGTCTGTTGCTGTGATGTTTATTCATATTCAGTGCTTGGTTTTTTTATTTTAAAATTTTGATTTATCCATTTGAATTATTTTTTTCATTAATATCATTGATATCTACATCTTGAACACTTAGCATAAAAATGTTAGGTCCTCTCCAGGGACTTCAAACATTGGCACACGATTTGATACTTCAACCTTGAATATGTCAGATACCCAGGTATTACAATTGCCTTATATACTGGCTGGAAATTATTTTACCAGTCTTGTGTTTGGTTTTACATTCTTTAAACAATGTAACAACTTGAATTTTATTCTCTACATATAGCATCCCATGTCTCAATATAACTTAATGACCATTTGGTTTTCAGTATTCTCAATGTTTCTAACTTCTATTTTATAAAATAAATTACTATTATTTCAGTTAATTCTATAATTGTAGTCGTTGAATACCTTTCAATGTGATTTATCTTGCAATTCTATCTTTGTTCATGTACATAGTTTGTCTAACAATTTCTATAAATTTTTTCATACCACCTGTATGTTTTATAACCATTTTGGTTATTATCACCTCCATCTATTTTTACGGTTTCTCCAAATTTTATCACCTGCATCTATTCTCACGTGCACCTATTATAACACTTTCTCTAGATTGTGTCACCTTCATCTATTATCTTATCACCTGAATCTACTATAACTGTTTCTCTAAATTTTATTTTAACACCTGCATCTATTACAATATTTGTACTTTTTTAAATGAGACTCCTACATCATCAATTATCTAAATAAAACTTCTGACATGGATGTTAATATGTTTTGATCTCTTTGAATCACTAACCGTTGGGGGAGGATTCATCCTAGAAATAGAACCATATATTTGTATGCGTTTATATTTCCTTTGAATTGTTCATCTGTAAACAATTCATCATCCCTGTAGTCTGAATTTTTCATCTGTTAACAAGTCATCATCCCTGCAGTATAAAGATTTAAATTTATTTTCATCATTATGATCTTCATTGAACAAATTATCAACTCTATTTGAGACCTAATTCTCACTATTTCAATTTTCAAATTTCAGTATTCCTTTAACAACGTGGTTGGCAATAATGATGATGAAGACAAAACAGGAAATGAAGGCAATTGTTGAGTTATAGATCCATGGGTTTCATTGGAATCTTGGACCATATTGAAGTTACCAGCATGATGACACCGCCTTTGTGTGATCATTTGGTGCTTTGTATCACATTTTTATTGATTATTTGTATGGTTTTTGAAAGTAAAAAAACTCAACAGCAGGGGGAATAAATCTTCATTGTAGTGGGTTTGACAATTAAAAAAAAACTTACGTTGGGTGAAATGTTCTACTGTATATTTGATAATCGAAAAGGGAATTGTAGTGGTTTTATCTTAATAGAAGTTATAAGTTGAAGATTTTCTGTGAAATGGAGTGCTTCTACTAATAATTTCTTGTGTTGTAGTATAGTCCATATAATTTTGAATCATAATAAGTGGTTCAAAAGTTACTTTTCTTAGAAATAGAGAGTTTAAATTATTTTCATCATTTTCTTTCAGATGATTTTGTTTCCTTGATGAAATCTTTATTCTATTTGAAATGTATTCCATAGAAAACTAAATCTTAACAGACTTGGTCAGTAAACCATTCATGAATTAAATGTTATATTCATAATACCTCTTCCCTTTTGTATATGCATCCTCCACCTCACCGGCCAGTGCCTAGACATATTTTTCCTCCTCTCCTCTAATATAGTGCATATTCCATTATCATTTACTCCATTTACATCTTTCACAACTACACTCATGCCCTATTTTCTTTCAATTTCCTCCTCTCACAATAACTTAGATACATTGAATTGGTATAAATGATGTTTATTTGAGTATTAATATGAAAAATTGAAATTACATTATCATGCCGTGCAAATGCACGGGTAGGGTACTAGTTATCATAACGACACTACAACACAGCGTTAACGTTAACGGAAAGGTGTTTCCTCCTTTAATGTTTAAACATGGGGTGCGTCGTTGTTATGATGGGAAAATATTTCTAATCCTCTGGAGGATCACTGTTTAAAAATGATGAACAACGATCTCCAACGGCGTTGAGCACTCCGCCTCCTCTTTGATAGATTCTCTTCCTCGAGAGGATTAGAAATATTTTTCTTGGTGAATCCCCCCTTACCCCGTTCATTCTTTTAAATGACTAACGAAGGTTAAATTTCAAAAATGTAATCCCAAAAATCGATCTTTCATGCGGGGTGGTTAATGATGCAGGATAAAGGGGATGTTTATCGTTGTGACTTTTTCTGCCTTACATTATAATTCATGTTTCCACTAACTGGAACAATTTGGGGATGACACGAACAAAGGCCGTATGGTTCCATTTTGGTGTTTTTTGTGTTTTCCTCTATCCCTTTTATCCTCATTCTTCATGGTACTAAGGTGATGGCGCACCAGTCATGGAGGCACCGGGCTAAAGGACCGTGACCATGTGGGCTGCGACACCGGCGAGAGTCTGCGGCGGTGGTAAGAGGCCGTGACACCAGGCCGTGGAACCCTAGCTGTGGCGTCAGGAGTGAGTCGGCGCGGCGGCTGTACGGTGGAAGCGGGACACATATGTAGTAGGGGCTGCAGACACGGAGGCCGGTGGATGGCAGCATGCGGACATAGCGATCCGGTGGCTTCGGAGGCGCGACAGGTTCTAGGACTGCATCAGAGAGATGGACTCGTGAAAAAGGCACGAGCGAGGCGTGGAAGACCTGTCTGTGTAAGAGGACCAATGTATGAGGCAGCACCGCTCAGGCGCTGCATACGAGAAAAAACCCATGCCATGCGTGTTGTGGCAGGTGGCTGGCACGCGGTCCCCATGGGGCCCCATGCAGAGGGAAGGGGGCCGGCTTTAGCCGGTCGCCAGCGGTCGAACTGAATGTCCCGTGGGCATTCGGGAAGGAGGAAACTGACTTGCTATGCGGTCCGGGCCAATGGGATAAACCGGGTGTTGGGCACCCCGAGTTGTGGACAAAGCCAGCCCGCCAGGGCAGGGCATGCCGGATGGAATGGTGTCACTGGGCGACCCAGTAGGCTGGACCCACAGCTAAATCGGGCCGGGTCCAACAAGACCCAATGGGCCTGGCCTACCTAGACCCTTGTTGGTCGGGTCGGGTCAGCCGAATCAGGTCAGCTCATATGGGACCCTCAGGCAGGGTTGGTCAGGTAAGACCGGGCCCTGACAATACCGGACCCATACACAACTAGGCCCTGTTTACTAATAGTTCAATATCCTTTACATCGAGCGTCTGATTGACGAGTCATCTATGGAATTGGAACCCTTGTGACAAGTCTGTATGTTGGGAATACTCAAAGTGGGAATTTGTGGAACTCGAGACATGACCAATGGATTGAGGAGTAGATTCTCCTGAAATCAAGCGTGCTTTGAGCGGGTCTCAATGATCTAGCTGGCCCTGGTGAGGAGCGGGTCTTAGTGATCTAGCTGGCCCAAGTGATAAGCGAGTCTTGGTGATCCAACTTGCCCAAATAACGAGTGGGTCTCAGTGACCCAGCTGGTCAAGACAACAAGTTGGTCTTTGAGATCCAGATGGCCCAAATGATGAGTGGGTCTGAATTATCCAGTTGTCCTAGATGACAAGCGGGTCTTAGTGATCCATTTGGCCCAGATAACGAGCAGGTCTCAGTGATCCAGCTAGCCTAGATGATGATGGGTATTAGTGATCCAGCTGGCCCCAGGTGATGAGAGGGACCATATGGTGAATCCCTCATTAGTACGAATGTTCATCTTTATGATTGATAAATCTTACTTCCTATAACACGAGTTATACTTGGTGTGATCTGTATTTCTTTTTGATAATGCTTCGTGGTTTTTATTTGTGGATTTCTTTGTGGTCTTTCCTTTTTTGTTTGTGGTCCCTACTAAGTATATTGTTACTCACCCATGCACATGCTCCACTAGCATGTGTTGTGACTTGTGCAAATGACCGACGCCTTGATGGAGGACTTAGTGGTCTTGGACAAAGAGGTTCCCAGTGAGGGCAGGAAAGTGGGACATACTTCTATGACTTCCGATAGCTACACTACACTTACCCATAAGGTGGGGTTCTCAACAGACGGCTAATCAGTGATCATGTACTTTATTTTGTTTACAGTTTTCTTTTGTTGGGTTGTTATTGCTAGCCCATTTACCTACAATTTTTTTCGTTTGCATATGGTGGTTGTTTTAGGAGTTCTCTTGTTTCCCTCTCTTGTGTTGTGGGATGGGGTTGTGAGTGTGAATGTGTACAGGTACCAAACAAATGCCTCCCACTTACAGGTTGATTCCTTTGACGCTAGTCTCCAACCACTAGCCTTTGGGTGGCATGCTTGGGGGGAGTCATGACACGTGCCTTGGGGAATAGGCCATGACAAATTGGTATTAGAGGTGGTCAGTTGAACATCAATGACCAAGAGTCTATTGTTTTTTTTGATCATTGGTGTTAAATGTTTTGAGTTCAAGATTCAAATTCAAATAGTCCAGTGTAGGTGTGGTGGCCGACACATCTGTACACAAAGACCCTGGATTCTCCTTTTTAACTCTATAAATGAGAACACTGGTTGCATGCTTTTTATTGTGATTGAGAGTGTTCTGATGTCCTTTGGGTGTCTGAGTAAGCTCCTCAGATATAATATTTTGAAAGTGGTTCATCATGATTCTATTTCAAGATACCTCCACGCGCACGACCAGCCATGATTCCAGCGCATGACCACAAGGATGGTCCATATAGTAGTGAGGCTTTGGTATTGGGACCGTTTCCAAAGATGGAACCTTCATGTGGTGTCCCTCCTTTACCACTGCCCATTGGTCAATGTTTACTACCGGCGATACTTATAGATGATGCACATAGGATTAGTTCTTCAAACGGGTTCCAGAGATGGAGACTTCCAAGGTTCAAGGGAGAGATATATCCTTAGGTCCCTAAGGACTATCTGGAGGCGGTGATATGAATATTTTTCTTAGTGAGGAAACCACTTGAATAGATGGTGGTTCTAGCTGCGAGCCTTCTATAGGTCTCAGTAGGGAGATGGTGGATTTGAACGATCCAATCACATGAGGAGGTGACCCTCACCTTGTCTAACATCGAGTGAAATTTTCAGGAGGAGTTCTTCCCCGCTACATTGCGCTCAGTGTGCATACATAAGCTGATTCTCCTCCAACATGGCAGTATTTCAGTGGCTGAGTAACTTGCGAGGTTCACAGACCTCTCCCATTACTCTATAGATATGGTATAAGACCCATTATTTAGAGCCTAATCCTTTGAGAACGGAATCCGATGAGAGATTAGGGAAACTATGTTTTCCCTTAGTATCCCTACGTAGGCTAGAGTGCTAGAGCGAGCTATAATATTGGAGAGCTTCCATGCTGAGAGGTCACTAACGGTGGGAACTACCATCGGGTGATAGGTGGACGAGTCATAAGTGTAAGGCAACTAACAGATGATGTAGAGGTCCAAGCATGATAGACCATCAGGTGGATGACCCCAGGTCTCTGAGTCGGTGGTAAGAGGCCACCGAGGAAGTGAGAGTTAGCAGATGAGCAGGGCGTGCTACTTATGCGGCGGGCTGGGAAACATGGATCGTGACTGACCGATCCACCGCACAGATGATCAGCAGACAATCATAGAGCCACTGGGAAAGTGAAAGAGGTTCGATTGAGGTGTCCAACAAGGCGGAAAATTTTTAAGGGGAGTGGGAAAAGTGGCAGATGGTGGGAGGAGATTTGAGGTGTTACCACCACCACCCCCAGGTGGCCCACCACAAGTTCCCAGATCTAGTGGATAGGGATGAGGCAAGCTTCAGGCGATGGAGGCCTATGACTACAACCCTCTGGTGATGATTATAGTTATTATTTGTGTCTTCTCCACCTTAGATGTAATTATTATAGACATAGGTTCTAGTCACTCTTTCCTTTCCATGGACCTTGTTCGAAGCTCATAGATTACAGTAGAGCTGTTACCTTAATTCTTATTGTTAGTTACTCCTACAAGAGGGGATTCCATGATTACACACTGGTGCCAATAGTGTGTGCTAACTCTTGAGGGTTAGAGATTCTGCTAGGATCTCTTAGTGGCGCATCAAGAACTTACGATTTTATCTTTGGTACAAACTAGTTATCCAGAGTTCATGCTCAGATCGACTGTCTTAGGTGCAGAGTGCAGTGAGTCCGTGAGGATGGGACCATGTTTTCCAACACCATTTAGAATGGATCTATTGAAGTATAGGATATAATTCCTTGGATGAGGGTGAATCCTATCCCTCACCAGTTGGCTAGCCTCACCCTTAGGGTGGTAAAGAGAAGAGTCCTCACTTTCTTGTAGTGGTGGACAAGTATGAAGACATCTTTCGTAAGGATTTCCTAATATTACCTCCTTGTAGGGAGGTATACTTCTACACCGATCAGTACCTTAGGACTTCACTGATATAAATAAAATAATATCAAATGGATCCCACAGAGATTTTGGAGTTGAGGGTACAACTTGAGGACTTACCGGAGAAGGGTTTTGTGAGACCCAATGTTTCGCCATGGGCAGCCCCAGTTTTGTTTTCCAAGAAGTCAGATGAGAGTTTGAGGTTATGCATGGAACTATGGAACCTAAATCAAGTTTCCTTGAATAAAAATTATCCACTCCAAAGGATTGATGACCTATTAGCTCAAATAATGGTAGAAAAATGGTTCTCGAAGATAGATCCTAGATCAGGCTATCACCAGCCTCGTGTACGGGATAAGGATGTACCAAAGACAACCTTTAGATGATGGAATGTCCTCTACGAGTTCTCACTGATTCATTTTTTCATAACGAATTCCCCATTAGTGTTCATGGAACTCATGAACATGATCTTACAGCCTTACCTCGATCGTTTTGTGGTGGTCTTCATTGATGAGATCCTGTTGAACTCGACATCTGAGGAGGAGCACACTACACACCTTCGGATAGTCCTAGATACACTATGAGATCACTATATTTATGTGATGCTTCTGATTTTTTAGTTTTGGATTTGGGAGTTCCACTTTCTAGGACATGTTATATTAGAGGTTGGAGTTGCATTGGATCCAGCAATAATAGAGGTCATGTTGTCATGGGATCCGCCTAGGAGGGTGACAGAGGTGCAGAGTTTCTTAGGTTTGGCTGGATACTACCAGAGGTTCATGCCAAAATTTTCCAGGTTGGAATCACCCATATCTTCCATGTCACCAAAGGGAAATCCCATCTCCTGAAAAAAGAATTGCCATCAGAGTTTTCAGAAGTTGTGATGGAGACTAATGAGTTCCCCCTTATTGAGACCACCAGAGGAGTGCGTTGGTTATGTAGTTTTCTGTGACACATTAGGGACCGGGTTTGGTTGTGTCTTAATGTAGGATCATCAAGTGATCGCCTACAGTTCAATGCAGTTCAGGTAGCATGAGTAGAACTATGAGAACCATGACCTTGATCTAGTAGTAATGGTCTTTGATTTTATGGTGTGGTGTCACTACTTGATGGGAAAGTGAGTTTTTTTTAAAAAAAGTGAAGCTTTGGTCGAAGACCAATGCAGAATTTATTGAAAGTCAAAAAGGATTACAAGAGGCGAAAGGATGGGATTTTTTTACAATATCTATCCAAAAGATATAATAAATCAGAAGGAATAGATTCTAGCCAAGTCATGGTCTGATGAACTCCTTTTTTGGAAAGAGAATCAGCAACTGCATTCGCTTCACGGTAGGCATGAGTAGCTATATAATCAATCTCAGGTATATTTTCTCCTAGAAGGACCAGTACTTTATTCAACAGTGATGGATGGAGTTCCTCCAAGACTATGACTTTAAGGTAGTCTATACTCTTAGGATGGGGAATGTGGTGGCAGACACTCTCAGTAGGAGATTTGGGTTGCATTAGCTAATTGAGGTGATAGAGCAGCTATCCAAGATGCTGATATCCTTCATAGAAGATGATGGAGTAGCTTTCCTTCAGTCGATAACTATCAATCCACCGCTCTTATAGAGTGTTAGGGAGGTACAACATGTTGATATTGACTGTGAGGCCTAATGTGCTCAGTTATCCTCAGGACAAGCTCCAAATGAATTTTCAATAGGTGGGGGGCACACCATAATTTTCAGAGGAAGCACCATAGTTGTAGTGGAATTGTGGGAGGAGGCATGTAGGGAGTTCCATACCTCCCAATTGGTGGTAAATATAGGTGTGGTGAAGATTTACTAGGACCTCTAATGTTAGTACTTGTGGCCAAGGATAAAGAAGGCAGTAGCAGAGTTTGTCTCGAGATGCCTCACTTGTCAGCAAGTGAAGGCTTGGCACTAGGCACCATCATGTTTGACACAACCCATCGAGGTAAAAAAGTGGAAATGGGATGGTTTATTGAATTAAACTGTGATGAGCCTGTAAGAACCTGGTTTTTTCTGTGAAGGACTTTGGAATATTCTTGATGATATTCCAGATCAGTGCCTTCAGACGGCGTGCGATTCCGAGCCCCAGAGTGGTCGGAATTAAATTTTCAGTGCGTTCACACTGGAAATGCTAAATAAATGAGATAAATCCTAAACGGAGCTTCAGATCAGATATCCGAGTGTATGGATGGGTCCAGAATGGGGTGTTTACCCTAGGAACGACATAAAACTTGTCGGCGCGGGATGTTTGGACCCCTCGCCCGCTTCTGGAGCGTTAAACAGATTAATTAATTAATTAACTAATTCGTCTAATGGAGAAACGCCAGTATCTCTTAAATGGTGGCTCAGATCGGGAAACCGAGAGCACCTTTGAGTTCAGAGCGTGCCGTTTACCTTAGGAGGGGTATAAGTTTCACGGGCGCGAGCCGTTTGTGAAAAATGGCCCCAGGGGTGTTTTCATAATTTGGCGGCTTCGGACGCTAAGTGTAATAACTTTTAAACGGGGCCTCAGATTAAAATTTTGAGACCGAATTTGTGCTCGTGAGGTGGTGTTTACCCTAGGGGAGGCTTAACCTCGACCCCGTCGGGAGTTTCAGATGCAGGTCTTTTCGTGGGTTTTAAATTAATTAAATATTTAATTTATTTATTTAAACCCCACCCCTCTCCTTACCCTTCCCCCTGGCAGCCCCTCCTCTCCCTCTCCTCCTCCACCTCCGGCAAGGTGGCTCCAGCATGGCAGCTCGGGCAAGGCGGCTGTTCGGCGGCGAAGCTCCGGGCAACACCCACGAGGTAGGGTCTTGTTGCGTTTTGTCTTCCCGCACCTATTTTGAACCTAAATCATATGCTCTAATTGTTGTTAGATTTTCGAACGAAGCCCATGAAAGCATATTATACAATTTTCCCTTTCCAACGCATCTCTCTGATTTAAATTTTGAGCCCCGTGGCATCTGCAATCATCCGCCGAAGTAGGCGGGTTTTCGGTCTCCGGCGGATTCAAGCGGCGGCGCGGCTAGGGCGGACAGCGCGCAAGCGGGGTGTCCGCGGGTGTCTGGTGGAGCGGCTGGGCGAGGCCGGGGCGTGGCATGCCTTCAGCGGCAGGGAGAGGGAGGCGGCGTCCGGGTGAGGCCGGGGGTGTCCAGCGGGCGCCGGCGAAGCACAGCATGCGGGCGACGAGGCCCCGGCCCTCCTGGCCGGGTTGACGCGGCGACAACGGGGGCGGGGTCCTCGGGACCCCGTGACAGACAAGACCCGCACACGGCAGGTCTTTGCGGGAAAAAAGCACGACGGACCGGCTTGCTGCCGGTCCGGGCGTGGAAGGCCGGCCCGCGACTGCGGGCCGGTTCAGGAGAGTGGGCCGGCCGAACCGACATGGCCCACAAATGTCGGTTTTTTTTAAAACAGCTGTAAATGTCATCCCAGGTGTCGGATTCACGCGCCGTCACCGGCGACGCGTTCCTTGGGACGAAGAGAATATTTTGATATGGTTTTGGGAATTTTTTATTTCCGAAACGATAGGCCTCGGAGGCACGACACGTCTTTAAGTGGACGACCGTTGTTCCCGAGACTCTTGTTTTGGGCGGCACGGACGCATCAGACATCCGTTTTGAGCACCGTCAGTTGCGTTGGGGCCCTGGCGTTGGGGTGAAGTTTTCCAGGGTGGTTTAGGGCGTTGAAGCCGAAGTTGTGTAGTGGGCCCCATGACCCTTCTTTCGAGCTGCGTGCAGCGTTTCACGACTTTTTCGTCGGACGTCTGTTCGGGGCGTGCGAGCAGTCGATGTTGGGTGTTTTTCCGAGGGGATTGCAATGGTGCAATCCACCCGCCCTAATTCGGCATGATGGTGCAGGGGCCACAAGGGTCGTTTGGGCGTCGACTGTGATTTTACATCTTTATCACCGGGCGACCGTTTTGGACAAGTGGATAGTCCATCTTGTGTGCTTTTTCGAGAGGATCGCAATGGTGCGATCCGTTCGATGAGTTTCGGGACCAGGTTGTGGGTCCCATGTGGCACTGCTCGTGTGCGGTGCGCCGAGATGCATCTTTTTTTCCAGATATCTGTTGCACTCATGTGAGTAGTGCTTTTGACGTGTTTTCCCGAGGAGATCACAATGGTGCGATGCGCCCGACTGTTTTCGGGGCCGGGGCTCGGGATCATGGGATGTCGTTCGCGCGTGCGGCGGTGTTGGTGACTTTTCCGTCGGATATCGGTTGGAGGCGTTTAAGTAGTCTAACCCGCGTGTTTTTACGTGAGGTTTACAACAGTGAGATCCGTTTGGTTGTACGGAGCCTCTTGCGCGATCTTGTTAAAAGTGGAAGCATGGAAGGTGCTCTAGTGGCGGTTCGCCCTACCTTGTTTGTAGCAGGCCCTTGGCATGTGATCGCGCACTCTTGGGAGAGTGATGTTAGTGGTTCACGAGATGTGGTCGGCCGTGTCTGGGCCTTTGAGGTGGAGTTGTTACGTCATGCCTTCGCGTTGATGATGGGTGCCGTGTGCACGATAGCCCTTGGGCTGGAAGTGAGGTATACACTAAGAGTATACGGGAATGCTTGAAGGTACATGTGGTTGTTCGTACCTGATAACGTTTGGGCGCTTGGTTGGGGTTACGATGGGGCCACATGTTGTGTGGGCCCCACGTGCGTGCCAGATTCTACTTTATGTACTTTGACCTCTCACGACGTAGAGGGTCCCTCTATGTGATTGTTTGACTAGGAGGGTGGAGTTCTTCCCCTGGCTCTGTGCTCGTTTGTGACCAGCAGGGTTGAGTGGTCTCCCCCTAGTTTCGTTCTCGATGGATCGGCCAGTAGCGGTGCTAGTGGCACCCCGTGATGGAACAGGCTCTGAACCTCTTTTGGGGTGAGTTGTTCTGGAGTTGGGTGGTTGCGCGATACCCACTCCGTGTTCGGTTGGCCAGTGGTGTACCCTTCAGTAGAGATGGCCAGAGCAGTTCTGAGTTTTACCCTCCAGCGGGGCTGGGCAGTGGGTTACTCATCGACTTCTTCGGGTTTACCCTCTAGCAAGGCTGGGTAGTGGGTTGCTCACTGACTTTTAGGGTCTACCCTCCAGCAGAGACTGGGCAGTGGGTCACCCGATGCTATTAGGGTCTACCCTCCAGCAGAGACTGGGCAGTGGGTCGCCCGACGCACTTATGGTTTACCCTCCAGCAGAGACTGGGTAGTGGGTCACCCGACGACCTCTTAGGGTCTACCCTCCAGCAGGGCTGGGTAGTGGGTCGCCCGTCGTCTAGTTCCGGGTCTACCCTCCAGCAAGGCTGGGCAGTTGGTCGCCTGTCGAATTATTCCAGGTCTACCCTCCAGCGGGGCTGGGCAGTGGGTCGCCTAATGATATATTAAGGTCTACCGTCCAGCAGGGCTGGGCAGTGGGTCGCCTGATGATGTATTAGGGTTTACCCTCCAGCAGGGCTGGGCAGTGGGTCACCCGATATCTGGTTATGAATTACCCTCCAGCAGGGCTGGGAAGTGGGGCACCCGTTGAGATTCCAGGCTCAGACCTTTCTACTAGGCTAGTCTGAGGCTTTCCTCCGTGATTACTGGAGCGGGACCCTTGGTTATACGGGTCATTGTTGTGAGAGTTTTATCTTTGAGGAGACCTCTTGACTGCGGGGCAGTGACGAGGCGTGGTTTGACATTCCCTAAAACTCTCAAGTATGGGGGACACATTCCCCACCGAGACGCGTTCTTGTGACGCAATCTAAAACCGTGCAGGCGAGTCAGTGCCACCCAAAGCGGATAGTGTCAAGGTGTGGTGATTGAGCCCCTTGGCTTGCGGTTCGGGGCAGACGTGTATGATGCTGGGCATCGATGATGGAGTTTACTTCTGGGACTATTGGAGACTCACCTTTCTTGGGCTGAGCTGTGGGACAGAGATCCCCTTACGATGTGGTTCGGGCTTCTCGACAGAGCATATGGATTTGTATATACCATGTTCCTGCACCCACTTCTTCGGTTTGGTTTCTCTCCTTCCAGGAGAGGCGAAGACGCGTAGGGTATGTCACGTGCTTTCCGTGTCTAGCTTCTCGTGGTTGGACGAGTCCACTCTCCGGCTATAGGTATGGAAGACTCGATGAAAAGTTCATCTTCTCACCGTTTCCAGCTTCTTGTGTCTGGATGAGTCTACTTCCTTTCTTTTGATGGGTTGAGCTGGACTCTCTGCTGGTATTCTACTTCACTTTCAGTTGTACTCCTCTACTTTTCCTGTTCGCTCTACTGCTCACCCTTCGGTACCTCCTTTGTTGCTCCCTCGAGCCTTCGGGGTATCCTAATGAGTATTTTTATACTCACCCCTACTTGGTCTTTTCCCGCACTTGGTGTGACCTTGCAGACGATGGAAAGTTGGAGCGTGACTTCAGTGGAGCGTAGGAGCTTGGGAGGTTGGACCGCGTGCGGTGGTCATGGCCGGGTTCCAGGTGGGAGACCCGTCAGCTGGTTCTTTTTGTTTACCTGTTGCCGGGTTGTGGCACTTTTTGGTTGGGCGTGTGTTTTTCCCCTTTTCATTTCAGCTTGTACTTTGTACTATTTAGAGGTTGATTCACATCTGTGGTTTATATATATAACAGTTGTTCTTTTTCTACTCTGCTTGTTCTTTCTTTTACTCTGAACTTTTGCATTGAGTTTGCTGTGTGTGTGTGTACAGGTACTTAGGAAAAGGCCTCCCCGAGTTGTTGTGCCTTCGGCACTGGTTGCCAGCCCCTGGCCTATGGAGGCGGGCTTGGGGTAGTTGCGGCTCGAGCCCGGGTAGGGTCGGGTCGTGACAAAGTGGTATCAGAGGTGGTTCGTTCCTTGGGTCGTTGTACGGACGTCCCTAAAAGAGGAATTGGTTGGGATATATGGAAACAGTGTTAATGTGTCTCGAGAGCAGCTCTCAGGCTAGGGAGTCCAGTGATGGTGCGGCGGCTGACATATCCATTCACCAGGACCTTGATAACCCACTTGTCGACTCGGCATGCTGAGACACTTGTTGCAGGGAAAATTTGTTTGTGCATCACATAGGACTAAGTCTTGACTGTCCTTCTTGAGTCATCTCCCCATCGTTGTTGTTGTGGTATATACATATATGCTCATCTGACCGCAACATTCCTTGATAATATTCAGGATG
Source organism: Viscum album (assembly GCA_963277665.1). NCBI lineage: Eukaryota > Viridiplantae > Streptophyta > Magnoliopsida > Santalales > Viscaceae > Viscum > Viscum album. Next base: position 1,874,334,721 of record OY728152.1, read on the forward strand.
TCTCCGCGAAGATAGCCAGCCAGGATACCAGCTTTGGTTCGTGACGACGACCCTGTGAGCTACGAGGCCACAATACAGGACCCATCGTACGATCTCCTCTCTCTGGGTGGGCCGGTAGTAGCACCCCCCACCTATTGAGAAGTAGACAGTTTCAGTAGAGTAGGCTGAGTTTGAGCGCAGGTTGAGTGCGCTCCGTGACTTCCAGCGGCAGAGACCGCTGAGGTTCAGTGGTGAGCCAGACCCTCAGGCAGCAGAGGCTTGGCTCGAGACAGTGGGTTTCCTTTTCAGTCTTGTGCAGACGCCGATAGATCAGATAGTGGATTTGGCAGTAAGCCTTTTCTGTGGATCATCTTGGTGTTGGTGGAGTCTGGTGACTCAGCTTCTTGACGAGTCGTCGCTTTCATGGGACGACTTCCAGTTGTTGTTTTGAGAGGAGTTTTCCCTTCCTTCTTGCGCTCCATTCGGATTTAGGAGCTCCTACAGTTTCAGCAGGGAGGGATGATGGTGGCCGAGTACACGGCTAGTTTTGCAGACCGTGCACGCTTTTACCCGGACTTGGTCCATGACGACAACCTCCGAGCGCGGAAGTTTGAGCAGGGTCTCCACTGAGAGATTCATGCTGTCATAGTACCCTTGGGCATTTACACATATGCCGGGGTGCTAGAGCAGGCGCTGGTGACAGAGGGATTCCTTTCATGTTTTGCGTTTGGTAGTGGCAGTGGGTGCTACAGAGTCGGGACGTCTGCCTTAGCTTGCAGGCGCTGGAGGACAGGGCCTCGATGTAGGTGGCCTTCCCACTGCCGGTTTCGGATACGTGGTCGTATACCACAGTGGCGAAAAGGCGCAGGGCCTCAGCTGAGGATGCCCTTCCGTGAGTGGATCCCGGGACGTGGTAGTACATCACAGTGGTGCCGGAGGGCACCAGGTCAGCCTAGAGAGCTCCGGTTCTATGCTTGTGATGGGTGAGGTCACTTGGCACGAGACTGCCTGACCCGAGTTGCTGAGAGCTTCGGGCAGGCAGCAGGCGCACCACCACGGAAGAGGCAGTGTCGTGATCAAAGTAGTGGCCAGAGTGGTGGTGCTAGCAGAGGAGCGGGAGGAGCTGGGGGTGGGGGACGACGTTACGAGATCTCCCCATCACCACTAGGCGGTCCACGTCAGGCTCCGAGAGCTGACGGTTGGGACCGCGGGTAGCCGCGAGCTTTGGATGTCTACGATCCTTCAGAGCACAGGATGGTGAGAGGTACCCCTTGCGACTCTTCTACTTCTTTCAGTAGAATTGTTAGGCTCTGCGTGTGAAAGGCGTTTCTCCCTGCTCCTTGTTTGAGGTGTTACCAGGGTGACGCAGGGCGTCGGGTGTAACCCTATGTTGGTAAGGAAAAAGGCGTGATACCTTTTCCTTTCTTCGACGGTGTTGACTCCTTCGCTTCCGAGCGTGTAAGAGAGTCTTGGTTGAGAGACATCGGCTATGGAATCTTGTATGACCAGATATCCTTGGGTGTTTCACCATATGGATACTCTGAAGGAGGGAATCACCGGGCCTTGTTCCAGGTGCGGGCGGTGATTCCAGTCGCAGCGTGCGACGTAGGGGTTTGACCGGGGAGGTGAGCTACCCCCGAGAGCCTTCGGGCCATTTGAAACTATGCAAAGGGATGTCGAGGTTCCCTACCGCCTTTCCCTAACCCCAAAGTCTGGAGTGGGTGCATGACATTGGCAAGGGTCGACCTAGCATGAACAGATCAATCCTTTGGTCTGTGTGCAGTGACGCAGAGTTGTGCGTGGGTTCTTCTGGGTACGGGAAAGCCAGGTGTGGGCTTAGTACCCTGTGTTGCTCCCTAGTTTTTCTTTTCGGGGACGAAAATATTGAAGGAGGGAATGATGTAAGAACTTGGTTTTTTCTGTGAATGACTTTAGAATAATCTTGATGACATTCCAGAGCAGCGCCTTCAGACGACGTGCGATTTCGAGCCCCGGAGTGGCCAGAATTAAATTTTCAGTGTGTTCACATTGGAAAAACTAAATAAATAAGATAAATCCTAAACAGAGCTTCAGATCAGATATCCGAGTGTACAGATGGGTCCGGAATGAGGTGTTTACCCTAGGAACGACATAAAACTTGTCAGCGCGGGACGTTTGGGCCCCTCGCCCGCTTCTGGAGCATTAAACAGATTAATTAATTAATTAATTAATTCGTCTAATGGCGAAACGCTAGTATCTATTAAACGGTGGCTCAGATCGGGAAACCGAGAGCACCGTTGAGTTCAGAGTGTGCCGTTTACCTTAGGAGGGGTATAAGTTTCGCGGGCGTGAGCCGTTTGTGAAAAATGGCCCCAGGGGCTTTTTCGTAATTTGGCGGCTTCGGACGCTAAGTGTAATAACTTTTTAATGGGGCCTCAGATTAACATTTTGAGACCTCCGTTGTGCTCGGGAGGTGGTGTTTACCCTAGGGGAGGCTTAACCTCGACCCCGTCGAGAGTTTCGGATGCAGGTCTTTTCGGGGGTTTTAAATTAATTAAATCTTTAATTAATTTATTTAAACCCCACCCCTCTCCTTCCCCTTCCCCCTAGAAGCCCCTCCTCTCCCTCTCCTCCTCCACCTCCGGAAAGGAGGCTCCAGCAAAGCAGCTCTGGCAAGGTGGCGGTTCGGTGGTGAAGCTCCGGGCAACGCCCACGAGGTAGGGTCTTGTTGCGTTTTGTCTTCCCGCACCTATTTTGAACCTAAATCATATACTCTAATTGTTGTTAGATTTTTAAAATAATCCCATGAATGTGTATTATACAATTTTTCCTTTCCAACGCATCTCTTGGATTCAAATTTCGAGCTCTGTGGCGTCCGCAATCATCCGCCGAAGTTGGCGGGCTTTCGGTCTCCGGCAGATTCGAGTGGCGGCGCGGCTAGGGCGGACGGCGCAGCAGCGGGGTGTCCGCGGGTGTCTGGTGGAGCGGCTGGGAGAGGCCAGGGCGCGGCATGCCTTCCGCGGTAGGGTGAGGGAGGCGGCGTCCGGGTGAGGCTGTGGGTGTCCAGTGGGCGCCGACGAAGCACGGCGTGCGGGCGACGAGGCCCCGGCCCTCCTGGCCAGGTTGACGCGGCGACAACGGGGGAGGGGTCCTCGGGACCCTGTGGCAGACAAGACCCGCACACGGCGGGTCTTTGTGGGCGAAAATCAAGCCGGACTGGCTTTCTTCCGGTCCGGGCGTGGAAGGCCGGCCTGCGACCGCGGGCCGGTTCAGGAGAGTGGGTCGGCCGAACCGGCCTGACCCACTAATGTCCGTTTTTTTAAAATGGCTGTAAATGTCAGCCCGGGTGTCGGATTTGCACGCCGTCAGCGGAAAAACGTTCCTTGGGATGAAGAGAATATTTTGAGATGGTTTTGGAAATTTTTAATTTCCGAAACGATAGGCCTCGGAGGCACGACACGTCTTTAAGTGGACGAGCGTTGTCCCCGAGACTATTGTTTTGGGCGGCACGGACGCATCAGACGTCCGTTTTGAGCGGCGTCAGTTGTGTTGGGGCCCTGGAGCTGGAGCGAAGTTTTCCAAGGTGGTTTTGGGCTTTGAATCCGAAGTTGAGGTGCGGGCCCCACGGCCCGTCTTTCGAGATGCGTGCAGCGTTTCACGACTTTTTCGTCGGACGCCCGTTCGGGGCGTGCAAGCAGTCAATGTTGGGTGTTTTTCCGAGGGGATTGCAATGGTGCAATCCGCCCACCATAATTCAACACGATGGTGCGGGGCCCACGAGGGTCGTTTGGGCGTCGACGGTGATTTTCCATCTTTATCACCAGACGACCGTTTTGGATAAGTGGATAGTCCATCTTGTGTGCTTTTCTGAGAGGATCGCAACGGTGCGATCCGTTCGTTGAGTTTCGGGACCGGGTAGTGGGTCCCATGTGGCACCGCTCGTGTGCGATGTGCCGGGATGCATCATTTTCTCCAGATATCCGTTACACTCATGTGAGTAGTGTTTTTGTAGTGTTTTCCCGAGGGGATCACAATGGTGTGATGCGCCCGACTGTTTTCGGGGCTGGGGCTCGGGATCACGGGATGCCGTTCGGGTGTGAGGCGGTGTTGGTGACTTTTTCGTCAGATATCTGTTAGAGGTGTGTAAGTAGTCTTACCCGCGTGTTTTTCTGTGAGGTTTACAACGGTGTGATCCGTTTGGTTGTGCGAAGCCTCTTGCGCGATCTTGTTAAAAGTGGAAGCATAGAAGGTGCTCCAGTGGTGGTTCGCCCTACCTTGTTTGTAGCGGGCCCTTGGCGTGTGATCATGCACTCTTGGGAGAGTGATTTCATTGGTTTACGAGATGTGGTCGGTCGTGCCTGGGCCTTTGAGGTGGAGTTGTTACGTCACGCCTTCGCGTTGACGATGGGTACCGTGTGCATGATAGCCCTTGGGCTGGAAGTGAGGTATACTCTGGGAGTATACGAGAATGCTTGAAGGTACATGTGGTTGTTCGTACCTGAGAACGTTTGGGTGCTTGGTTGGGGTTGCGATGGGGCCACACATTGTGTGGGCCCCACGTGCGTTCCATATTCTACTTTACGTACTTTGACCTCTCGCGACATAGAGGGTCCCTCTGTGTGATTGTTTAACTAGCAGGGTGGAGTTCTTCCCCTGGCTCTGTGCTCGTTTGTGACCAGCAGGGTTGAGTGGTCTCCCCCTGGTTTCGTTCTTGATGGATCGGCCAGTAGCGGTGCTAGTGGAACCCCGTGATGGAATAGGCTCTGAACCTCTTTTGGGGTGAGTTGTTCTGGAGTTGGGTGGTTGCGCGATACCCACTCCGTGTTCGGTTGGCCAGTGGTGTACCCTTCGGTAGAGATGGCCAGAGCAGTTCTGAGTTTTACCCTCCAACGGGGCTGGGCAGTGGGTTACTCATCGTCTTCTTCAGGCTTATCCTCCAGCAGGGCTGGGCAGTCGGTTGCTCGCTGACTTTTAGGGTCTACCCTCCATCAGAGACTAGGCAGTGGGTCACCTGACGCTATTAGGGTCTACCCTCTAGCAGAGACTGGGCAGTGGGTCACCCAACACACTTATGGTTTACCCTCCAGCAGAGACTGGGCAGTGGGTCACTCGACGACCTCTTAGGGTCTACCCTCCTGCAGGGCTGGGCAGTGGCTCGCCCGTCGTCTAGTTTCAGGTCTACCCTCCAGCAAGGCTGGGCAGTGGGTCACCTGTCAACTTTTTCCTGGTCTAACCTCCAACGGGGCTGGGCAGTGGGTCGCCTGATGATGTATTAAGGTCTACCCTCCAGCGGGGCTAGGTAGTGGGTCGCCTGATGATGTATTAGGGTTTACCCTTCAGCAGGGCTGGGAAGTGGGTCACCCGATATCTGGTTATGAATTACCCTCCAGCAGGGCTGGGCAGTGGGACACCCATTGACATTCCAGGCTCAGACCTTTCTACTAGGCTAGTCTGAGGCTTTCCTCCGTGATTACCAGAGCGGGACCCTTGGTTATACGGGTCAGTGTTGTGACAGTTTTGACTTTGAGGAGACCTCTCGACTGCAGGGCAGTGATGAGGCATGGTTTTAATTTCCCTAAAACTCTCAAGTATGAGGGACACTTTCCCCACCGAGACGCGTTCTTGTGACGTGATCTAAAACCGTGCAGGCGAGTCAGTGCCGCCCAAAGCGGATAGTGTCAAGGTGTGGTGATTGAGACCCTTTGCTTGCGGTTTGGGGCAGATGTGCCAGATGATGGGCATCGATGATGGAGTTTACTTCTAGGACTATTGGTGACTCACCTTTCTTGGGCTGAGCTATGGGACATAGATCCCCTTACGACATGGTTCGGGCTTCTCGACAGAGCATATGGATTTGTATATTCCATGTTCCTGCACCCACTTCTTGGGTTTGGTTGCTCTCCTTCCAGGATAGGCGAAGACGCGCAGGGTATGTCACGTGCTTTCCGTGTCTAGCTTCTCGTGGTTGGACGAGTCCACTCTCCGGCTATAGGTATGGAAGACTCGACGAGAAGTTCATCTTCTCACCATTTCCAGCTTCTTGTGTCTAGAAGAGTCTACTTCCTTTCTTTTGATGGGTTGAGCTGGACTCTCTGCTGGTATTCTACTTCACTTTCAGTTGTACTCCTCTACTTTTCCTGTTTTCTCTACTGCTCACCCTTCGGTACCTCCTTTGTTTCTCCCTCGAGCCATCGGGGTATCCTACTGAGTATTTTTATACTCACCCCTACTTGGGCTTTGCCTGCACTTGGTGTGCCCTTGCAAATGACGGAAAGGTGGAGGGTGACTTCAGTGGAGCGTAGAATCTTGGGAGCTTGGACCGCGTGCAGTGGTCATGGCCGGGTTCCAGGTGGGAGACCCGTCAGCTGGTTCTTTTTGTTTACCTGTTGCCAGGTTGTGGCACTTTTTGGTTGGGCGTGTGTTTTTCCCCTTTTCTTTTTAGCTTCTACTTTGTACTGTTTAGAGGTCGATGCACATCTGTGGTTTATATATATAGCAGTTGTTCTTTTTCTACTCTGATTGTTCTTTCTTTTACTCTGCACTTCTGCATTGAGTTTGCTGTGTGTGTGTGTACAGGTACATAGACAAAGGCCTCCCCGAGTTGTTGTGCCTTCGGCGCCGGTCTCCAGCCCCTGGCCTATGGAGGCGGGCTTGGGGTAGTTGCGGCTCGAGCCTCGGTAGGGTCGGGTCGTGACAAAGCCTACCACGTATGTCCATGGGGCGTGATACCATTTTGGTGATCGTATACCGACTCACCCAGTCGACCCACTTCCTACCCATTTGAGAGAAGGGTTCAGTAGAGAGCATGATATTTCTCTACGTGCATGAGATAGTTCGACTCCATAGAGTCCCATACACTATAGTCTCTGATCATCATGCACACTTTACATCCCAGTTTTGCAGGGGATTGCAGGAGGCTTATGGGACTCATTTGTGTTTGAGAACAACCTTTCACCCACAGAAGGATGGTCAGACAGAGCAAACCATATATACATTAGAGGACATGCTTCATGCTTATATTCTTGATTTTGGTCATAGTTGGGAGGTCCACATGCCACTGTTGGAGTTCTAATAAAAAAACTATCACTCCACCATCAGCATGACACCATTTGAGGAACTTTACAGGAGACTTTTCATTTCACTGTTATGCTGGACAGACCCAAAGGATTCAGTACTCATGGGTCCAGAGATGGTACAAGCTACCACTAAAAAGGCTATGGTCATCCGAGAGAGGATGAAGAATACACAGAGCTAAAATAAGTCCTATGCGGATTGGTGACAGGGACCCTTGGAATTCGAGTAGGGGGGCCACATTTTCCTATGAGTCTCTCCTCGATGAGGGATATAGAGATTTGGCTGGGTCATTAATTTATCTCTGATGTTATTTCGACCTTTCATGATACTAAGTCGAGTGTGAGAGGTGAAATATTGCGTGGAACTACTGCCATAGTTAGAGAGGGTGAATGACTTTATCCACATATCCCAATTGAGTAGATATGTGCACAAAACTTCTCATATCATCGACCACAATTAGCTGAAGATCGACGACGGGGCAACGTTCACGGAGTACCCGGTAGAGATAAAGGTTTGATATGAGATGATCCTTCATTTATGGATGATTCCTATGGTGTGCGTTCAATGGTAGCACGGGAAACTCTAAGAGATCACATGGTAGAATGAGGCTAAGATTTGTGCTCAGTACCCCATTCTATTTGATTAGCCATTTTTTAGATTTCAGGGACGTAAATCCCTTAGGTGGGGAGAATTTCATGTCCCAGAATTCTAGGTAAATTTTTTTCATAAATTTATATGGGATTATATCAAGACCAAAATATGAGAAAAAAATTTGATTCCAAGTTATGGAGTGGCTGAAATAATTTTCCGAACTATATTAAAGTTCATTTAAAGAAACATGTGAGCGGGTTTTTCTAAATTTTATTCCGATGCTCGGATAAAAAATCTTAGGGAACTGTTGAACTCAAAATGTATAGATATTCCTAGAAAGAACCTAACATCGACCAGTGAGGGTCGACCCGAGAACATAGCTTTCAGACTTTTTGGATGAAAGATAAAATAACAAAAAAAGTTATTTTATTTGTTTTCTTCACCATTGAGCGGTGGCACATTATCACTGTGGTGCGGCAATGTGGTGAAAATGAATACCATTTAATGAATTACATTAATGATTCTCATTAATTAATTAGTGTAATGATATTCTATACAACATTAACGAAAAGGTGTTTCATCCTTTATTATTTAAATGGGGTTGCATCATTGTTTTATTGGGAATATCTTTCTAAACGTATAGAGGATCATCATTGATGAATGATGAATGATGAAAGAAAAATTATTATTGCCAACGATTTTGATCACTTCTCCTCATCTCTGAGAGACTCTCTTCCTTGAGAATGTATTGAGGACTTGCACTGATAGATCACTTCAACGACACCCCCTTCTTACAATTTATGTTTCACTAGGTACATGTTTATGTTTTTCTAGTGAATCACCCCTTTCCCTGTTCTTTCTTTTACACAATGAATGTGGGTTACCTAAAAAACAAGTAAACTCGTGAATCATTTGTTCATGTAGGGTATTTAATGATGTGGGATAAATGGGATGCTTATATTAGTGATTGTTTTTGCCTTACTTTATAATCCATGTTTTTGCTGACTGGAAAAATTCCAGATTGACACAAAAAAGGCCAGATTGTTCCATTTGGGTGTTCTTTTTTGTTTTCCCCTATACCTTTTCTCCTTATTCTTTATGAAAAAATGATGACAACACACTATATTAGGAGGCACTATTTATAATGGACATGACTAGGTGGGGTGAGGAATCAGCGAGAGGCTGTAAGGTGAGATTGTGGTGGCAGTAGGAGGCCGCAACACCTGGCCGCAATGGTGGAACCAGGCAGCATCACCCCTAGCCGCGGCGGTAAGAGGGAGGTGGCACACTGTCAGCACACTACGATGGTAGAAGGGGCCACCATCATTGAGGGAGGTGGCTAGCGGTAGGCTAACATGATGACCTTAATGCATTACAGGAACCACATGATCCGAAACCACATCGGAGAGCTGAACCAGTGACAAAGATGCGTGCCAGGAGGGGGAAACTGGTCCATGTGAGTGGAACAGTGCAAGAGGGTGGCTCCACTCAGACACCTCATGGGAGGATCGACCTACGCCTTGCAGGCCATGTGTGGAGAGAAGGTGGTGGGATTCACTCGGATGGGTATGGTCTAACCAGATTCCTAGAAGGAATCCGGGATGGAGAAACTTGCTTGTCATGCAGGCTATGTAGGGGGGAGCGAACCCGACCACTGGGTGGCCTGGACTGAAAACTAACCGGCCCCCCTTTATAATCTAGGCCAGAAATTAAGCCGCTGGACAGCTTGAGATGCAGGCAAAGACGACCCACCCATGCGGGCAAGGCAAAATAGAACTGGGTTACTAAGCGACCCGTTGTGATGGACCCATGGCCGAATTGGGTCGGGCCCAGTAAGTCCCATTGGGCTTCATCTAGTGGCTAGGCCGGACCAAGTTGACCCATACCCAATCAGGTTATGTTGGTTCATCCAAATAGGTTGGGTCATGTGAGACCCTGAGCCGGGTTGGTTGGGTCGGCCTGACTGCCCATACAGAACTGGTCCCTGTTTACTAAAACACCAATATCCTTCAGACAGAGCATCTGGTTGACGCACGGTATGCTGCATTGGGACCCTTGAGATGAGACGTTCCATTAGTCATAATCTAAGTGGAACTTCATGGAACATGAGATATGATCGATGTATTTAGGTTTAGAGAGAATCAAGCCCTCATTGAGTGAGTCTCAGTGACCTAGCTGGACCAGGTGATGAGTGGGAATCAGTGATCGAGTAGGACTAGATGACGAGTGGGTCTCAGTCATCCAACTAGTCAATGTGACAAGAGGGTCTCAGTGATCTAGATTTCCAAAACAAAGAGTGGTTCCCAGTGATCCAGCTACCCATATGATGAGTGGGTATCCATGATACAACTTTTCTAGAGGATGAGGATGTCTCAATGATCCAATATGCCCATACGACGAGCAGGTCTCACTGATCTAGCTGGAACTGATGAGGAGCAGGTCTCAATAATCTAGCTATCCCAGATGACAAGCAGGTCTCAGTGATCAAACTAGCCCCAGGTGACGAGAGAGCCATGATGGTGAATCTCTCAATAGTATGAAAGTTTCACTTTAATATTGAAAAAACTTACTTCATGTACCTTGAGTTATACCTTGTCTAAACTATCGGGATTTGTGTTCATGATTCATGGTTTTTATTTTTGGTATTTCCTTTGTGGTTTGGTGTCCCTAATGTGTATTTTGTTACTCACCCCTGCATGAGATTTTCCCTTATATGTCGTTTATTTTGCAGATGATCGACACCTTGACAGAGGACTTAATGGCTTGGGACCAGGAGCTGGATAGTGAGAGTTGGAAGGTGGGACATACTTCTATAGCTTCCGGAAGATACTCTACACTTACACATCATGTGCGGCTTTTATTGGATGACTTATCAGAGATCTTGTACATTATTTTGTTTAGATTTTTCTTTTTTTTGGTTTGTATTAGATAACCATTTTCCTTAAGTTTTTACTATTCTCACTTAGTGGTTGTTTTAGTAGTACTCTTATTTCCCTCTCTTTTGTTATGGGATGGGGTTGTCAGTGTGCGTTTGTATAGGTACCCAAAAAATTCCTCCAACTTGACGGTTGAATCCTTAGACACTAGTCTCAAAACCCTGGCCTTCACGAGGGGGTCTTGGGGGGAGTCATAGCATGGGCTCCAGGGGATTAGTTGTGAATGATCATATGATATGATTACACGTGTAAATTATAATGGAGTACATATATAGAAAATGTTAAAGAAATTTTTAGATGGACTTCGTTATTATCAAAAGTTATATTATGAAGTTACAGGGTCATAGAAGTATGAACTCGTATGTTGGATTTAGTAAATATATTAAATTTATAACTGTATTGAAGCTATAAAATTTAATGCTTAAAATAAATGGAGTGACACTAGATTTTAAAACTACTTTATCTCTTGAACAATATAGTAGACAATGATAATGAGATTTATCAGTGAACATACAACACTAAATAGATTCTATGTTCAATCGATATGATGTGTAAGTATAAGGCCCCATCCTTAAACATTACTTAATCCTAAGTTATTACAAGATTACACATTGAGGATATTTTCAGGTTTAGAGTTTTATAGAATTAGATCATAAAACATGCATTACATTCCATATATAAACAAAGTGGTTACATAAAAGATAGTACTCATTTTCCCCATCAATGGTAAAATATTTAAAATAAAACATGGATTCTTTCTTGACACTTCCTTGACAATATCATCACATCATGTACCTTTCCCTTGACCTGTGAAAAACATTTCAAAAACTTGGGATGAGCATAAAAAGCTCAGTAAGGGATATGAAAGTACGAAAAGGAAATGTTAGTCCATGTATGAAATCATACTTTACTCATAAAACATAAGAATTTTAACATACCTCATCAAATCATGAATAAATCATAGAAATCATAAGACATAAAGGTAACTTGAGGCATTCATAACATTCTTACATAGGGAGTAACCCTCTAGGTTACATTTGGAATACCCATCACAGTATATTCCCTAAATCTCTTCAGAGAAACCATAACGTTTAACTCCTTCACGCTACCCAATGCATTGGAGAGCTATATAGGGCTCACCCGCCCTTAGTTTATCACAGAACCACCCATCTTCATAACAATGCCCATGAACTATAACATAATCATATCACATAACACTAAGCATAATGGAAACATAACATTTCCACATTTCAATCAAAAGATATCAATACGACACATTGATATAAAAACATTTATCAAAACCATTTTCACTACCAAAGTAAATGAAAATTAAAAAATGGTATTTATTTTTCATTAAAAAGAAGGGTTATGGCTTGTAGAGGAAGCCGAAACTCAAATAATGGTCACGACGGCGGAGAAGTCGTTGTCGCCGCATACGTATGACAAAAAAACATTCCTTTTGTCATTTAGTAAAATTCTTAATATAGAAAAGATTCCTTTTGAATAAATGTAAAAGTAAAAGGGGTTTATACACCGTATAAAAGAAAGTTGTGTATAAAACAAAATATGCCTCAATGAAAGGAGATTGAGATGACGCCCCATACCTCGGGTCCGACTTGACTCGATCGTTCTTTAACGTCCTGAATAATAAACTTGAGTTAATTTATACTTTCTTAAGAACCTTATTCAAGTTTATTATTCCTTTAATATCACTTATTACCATGTTATGAACACTATGTAATTATTTATGTTAATAATGGTCATTTTGTCAATCATTGGTACTTGAGTAAAAAATAAACTCTTTATAATTACAAGTTGTTCATGAGGTAAAATATCCATTATATCTAGAATTATATTCATGATGTAGATATCATATATATCATATATATCAAGTATATACATGCATTTATAATATTACATAACATGTAGAGGTAAGAAATGAAATGCACCGTTCATGGAGACGGTAAGTCGTACGTACGCATGAACGCTACTTCCATTTCTATTTCATATTTAATGGAATTAAAACATAATGATACATAACAGAATTATAATTCCAGTATGGTATCATATATAATATTATTAAATCTATCCTTTATACGTACCACATATGGTATTAACGAATCAAATAACTTTGAGGGGGCGGTAGTCTGCATTTCCTAAAATGAAGATATCGCGTTTACCCATAATGGAAACCATAAAGGTATGACATAAATGAAAAATACATAAGCTTAAGGAAAACATAAACCTATTTTATATCATATATAAATATAGTTACGTCTTAATGGCCACCTTTTAAGGTGTTATATGAGTGTTGAACAATCATCGTTTCGTGAGACCGAAATTCACATCCACAGAAACAGTATGCTCTTTATCCATTAGATGAAGGTGTGTGTAAGTTTATCTCGAATAATTATTATAACAAAATCCTAGTATATTGAAGATACTTGTTTTTTTACAAAATAAATTAATAAAAAGAGTTTAGGGGGTTGGAGAAGCAAAATAAAACAAAAGAACACAAGAGAAGACACTACCTTTAAATCGGGTAACTCTTTTTGATTTGAGATCAAAGGATTTCTTGGAATGAATTCTGCCCAAAGTGAGGATTCTAGGAGTAAGAGAGGGATGTGGAGAGACAAAATGGGTAGGGGTTGGCCGATCCAAAGGCTTGATATGTGTGGGTAAGGTGGTAGAGGTGGGGGCCTTTTATAAGAGGAGAGGAGGGGCACTCTTGGAAAGTTATAAAATGTTACTTTATTTCAAATGAGTTTCGGATTTTAAAGGTCCCACATTGATGTATTTATAGGATAAGGTGATAATGGTTCGAAATATAGTCATCCAATAGTTCTTTTTCATGTGTAATTCTTAGATTTTACATTATCTTTTCATTTTATTTAAATCGTTTATTAATGAGGTAACCGCTGCGTCATCACGATGCCATAAATAATTTAATTTATTTAATGTCTAAAAATTATAAAAAAAATAATATGACGTAGGAAATATTTTTAGATTTTCAATGAATATTTATTGTCCAAACTATCATTTATGTAGACAAAATTAAAAATGTTTTACTCAGGTGATACATACTTTGTTATATTAAACTTTTTTTAAAAATAAAAAGATAAAAAGTCATTAACACACAAAAGTGATTCCATGGGGTCCCAAAGTTTGGTACAAGGAATCCCATGGTCGTACATGACACAACCAGTTGCATTAGGACACATGTTGGGGTCATTTTTTATTATTATGATATTATTTTATTATCCTTAACTACTCGATTACTAATTAATCAAGATAATTAAAGATAATTACCGTCATTACTATTCATAATGTCCAAAAACAAAAGAGTCTTAATTAGATAATTTGGACCTTATTATTACCAATATGGAATCCATTTTACCAAATTAAAAACATATAAATTGCAATAATTAATTTAAAAATTATTCCCATTGTCAAAACAAATAGTGGGTTTTTTTGAAACAATTTATATCAAGAGTTTGACAATTGTTTATGTCCAATTTCAAAGTGAAATTAATCCCAATGACCACCATTGGATTAAATGGTAAAAATATATTCTATTTAAACTTTAAAAACAATTAAAATATAATCTAAACATATAATTAAATTATATGAAAAAACATTTTTGATATAAAATGCAGTATTTTTCACTATTCATTAAAAAATGAACATTGTCAGAAAAATACCAAAAAATTATCCAATGTAAATTTCAATGTCCCAATCATAAAGAATAAGTTTATTTTGAAAAATAGAGATTATATAATTTTCAAAAGTTTGATTTAAAAACGGTTTTCCATCAAAAGGCAGTAAAATAATCTTTTAAAAATATTAGTGTATTCCATGCTTAGGATTGGATTTCTTCTCATTTTAAGCCTCTAAAACACTATCTAATTCATAAATAGACATATATAAGAATATATATTATTCATTACTTACTTGGGATGTTACATCCTTCCCCCCTTTAGAAAATTGCGCCCCCGCAATTTATTTACTTATCGAATAAGTGGGGGTATTTATCCCTCATTGCATTTTCAGATTCCCATGTTGCCTCTTCACTCATGTGGTTTTTCCACAAAACCTTTACTTGATGAATCACCTTATTCTATAAAACATGCTCCCTATGGTCAAGAATCTGGACCACTTGTTCCTCATAATATAGATTCTCTTCCAACTGAACTACCTCTGGACTCAAAACATGAGATGGATCTGGCATGTACTTCATTAACATTGAAACATGAAAAACATTGTGTACATGTGATAAGCTCGAAGGTAAAGCCACTCAGTATGAGATTGATCCAACTCTCTCTATAATTTCATATGGTCCAATGAACCTTGGACTCAGCTTTCCTTTCTTACCAAATTTCATCACACTTTTCCATGGTGAGATTTTGAGAAAAACATGATCACCTACCTCAAAAGATAGATCCTACCTCCGGTTATCCGCATAACTCTTCTGCCTGCTCTGAGCTGTTCTCATGAGTTTCTGTATCAAATGAATTTTTTTTGCCATCTCTTCTACCAATTCAAGTCCCTTCAACTTCCTTTCTCCCACTTTATCCCAAAAAGCCGGAGTTCAACACCGCTTCCCATATAATGCCTCAAATGGTGCCATCAATATACTAGAATGAAAACTGTTATTATAAGAAAACTCAACCAAAGAAAGATGTTGGTCCCAACTTCCCTGATAATCCATCGAACAAGAACGTAGCATATCCTCCAAAGTCTGAATTGTTTGTTCTGACTGCCCATCTGATTGAGGATGAAAAGCTGTAATAAAATTTAATTCAGTTCACAACGACTTCTAAAGGCCTTCCCAAAAGTTATAAGTGAACCTGGGATCACGGTCAGATACAATGGAGAGAGGAACTCCATGTAACCTGACTATCTCTTTAAGATACAAATGGGAAAGTTGATCTAGGGAAAAAGTATCTCGTATAGCAAGAAAATGAGCAGATTTAGTCAAGCGATCAACAGTAACCCAAATTTCTTTATTACCTCGAGGTTTCTTTGGCAATCCCACAACGAAGTCCATGGATATATTCTCCCATTTCCACTCTGGTACTGGTAAAGGCTGAAGCATCCCCTTTGGTAACTACTGCTCTACTTTAACCTGTTGACAATTCAAACACTTCACAGTAAAATCAACAATATCTATTTTCATTCCATCCCATCAGTAATACTCCCGAAGATCTCTATACATCTTAGTACTGCCTGGATGAACTGAAAACGGAGAACTGTGAGCTTCACATAACAACTCTCTCTTCAACTGTGAATCACAAGGCACACACAATATCTTCCCAAATCTAAAAACAAAATCATTATCAATGTTGAATTTAGGAAACTTACCCTTCTGAACTAGCTCTACCTTTTTCTGCAACTCGCTGTCTTGCTTCTGTGCTTGCTAAATTCTGTCTGATAGAGAAGATTTCACTGATATCTGAAACAAAACAGAAGGACATCCTGCACCAACAACCTCTATGCCAAAGCTAATCAAATCCTTAACCAAAGGATCACATTCCAAACACAAAATTGTTAATGAAGAATTACTTTTTCGACTCAAAGCATCAGCCACTTTATTTTCTTTTCCCGGATGGTAATGAATTGTACAATCATAATCCATGATTAATTCTAGCCATATACTCTGTCTCATGTTCAATTCTTTCTGAGTGAATATATACATTAAACTTTTGTGATCGGTATATATTTCACACTTTAATCCATACAAATGATGCCTCCAAATTTTTAAAGCAAAAAAAAAAAAATCAGCTAATTCCAAATCATGTGTAGGGGAATTTAACTCATGAGTTTTCAACTGATGTGAAGCATAAGCAATTACCTGATCATTGTGCATTAGGACTCAACCTAGTCCTTTCAATGAAGCATCACTGTAGATATGAAACTCACCATTCCTAGAAGGTAGTGCCAAAACTGGACCACTCACCAATCTTCTTTTCAGTTCCTAAAAACAATCATCACATTCTTTTGTCCAGATGAACTTAACACCCTTTTGAGTTAGCTTAGTCATTGGAATAGATAACCATGAAAAATTTATAACAAACCTTCAGTAATAGCCTGCCAAACCAAGGAATCTATGAATCTCAGTTAAATTTGTGGGTCTTGTCCATTCTTCCACAAACTTTGTTTTTGCAGGATCAACAGTTATCCCATATTTAGAAACAATATGACCAAGGAAAGAAATTTATTGCAACAAAAACTCACACTTACTGAATTTCCCATACAATTTCTTTTCTTTTAAGGTTTTCAAAATAACCCTTAAATATCTTTCATGCTCTTCTTTACTTTTAGAAAAAACCAAAATATCATCAATGAAAACAACCACAAACTTATACAAGAACTCATGGAAAATTCTATTCATTAAGTCCATGAATACAACAGGTGCATTGGTTATCCCAAAAGGCATTACTACAAATTCATAATGGCCATATATTGTATGGAACTTGGTCTTCAGAATATCTGATTTCTTTACCTTCAACTGATGGTACCCCGATCTCAGGTCAATCTTTGAAAAATACTGAGCTCCCTGGAGCTGATCAAACAAATCATCGATATGAGGCAAAGGACATTTGTTCTTAACAATGATGTTATTCAAGGCTCTATAATCAATGAAAATTCTCATATAACCATCTTTCTTTTTAACAAAATAAAACAGGAGCACCCCACGGTGATGTGCTAGGTCGAATGAAACCTTTCTCTAATAAATCTTACAATTGATCCTTCAACTCTAAAAGTTCAATTTGAGCCATTAGATAAGGGGGTTTTGAAATTGGCTTAGCATCAGGAACTAAGTCA
Organism: Viscum album; assembly: GCA_963277665.1. Taxonomy (NCBI): domain Eukaryota; kingdom Viridiplantae; phylum Streptophyta; class Magnoliopsida; order Santalales; family Viscaceae; genus Viscum; species Viscum album. The sequence continues at coordinate 1,874,352,105 of OY728152.1, forward strand.
ACAGTAAACTCAAATTCCTGATCTGGTATTATTCCAGGAAACTCATTAGGAAAAACATCAGGAAAATCATTTACCACCGGCCCATCATTAATCTGAACAGTTCCCTTGTTTTCAACAATATGTGCAAGGTAACATTCATTTCCATCTTTTACATGTTTCTCAGCCTCTTGATATGTTATCAACAGTAAGGGTTTATTCTTGTACACAAACTAAAAGTCTTTCTAAAAATAAACTTCTTTATCTCTACAATCAATCTTAGCATGGTAAATAGAGACCCATTCTATACCAAGGATAACATCAAACTATACTAGAGGTAAAACAATAAGGTTTGTAAGTAGGTTCTTTCCACGGATAAGGTTAAGAAGATTCTTAAAAATTCTTTTTGCCTCAACATTTCCCCCAGGTGTTTTTACCACAAGTTCAGGAGTCATTTATTGAGATGATATTTCCATTTTACTAGAAAAGTTTTCCGAGATGAAAGAATGTATAGACCATGAATCAAACAACACACTGGCATAATCTAATGAAAAACAAAGTACCTGATACCACTTCATTTGATGGCCCGAAATCTGCTGAAGTAGTTGAAAAGGATTTCACCACCCCTTTCTGCTTGTAGTCTAACTGCTTCCCATCACTCGATCTCTTTGTCGGACACTCGTTTCCATAGTGACCAATCTCATTGCACTTAAAGCATTTCACTAACTATAAATCAAATTTGGTCTTACCATCACCCTGATATTTTTCAGTGCAATCATGAGCCTTATGTCCCATCTTATCGCATTAATAGCACTTTCCAGAATTCCGAAGACATTCCCCAACATGCCTTTTACCACATTTATCACAAACTGGAAACTTAGTTTTCTTACCATCAGACCTTTTTGAAGAATTCTTCCCTTTCTTCTGCCACCTCGGTCTTTTCTTCTATTGGTTGTTATAGAACACTAGATCATCGGAAAACTCCATTTCCACCTTCTCAGCACATCAAACAACCTTTTCATAACTCTTGAACTCAGGAGAAGCTAAATACCTTCAATATTTTGGCTTTAATTCTGATTAAAAATGATTGATTTTACTATCAAGGTATCAGATAAAATTTGGAGCATACCTTGCCAATCGAGTGAACTTCTCTTCATAGGAAGCCACTGAGTCTTCCTCTTGACTCAATTCAAGGAATTGTTTTTCCATCCTAAGCTGAACATCCTTTGGAAAATATTTCTTAAGAAACATACCTTTGAATTCATCCAAGTCGAGAGAATCAATCTCATCAGCGTCCCAGATATTTTTAACCATCGACCACCACTGATCTGCTTCACCCTCCAAACGGTAAATTTCAAGACAAACCTTTTGATTGTCTGAACACCCCATGACATCAGAAATATTCTCCAATGCTTTAATCCACCCTTCAGATAGCACAGTGTCAGATGATCCTCTGGATGATGGGGGATGTTGCCTCATGAAATGTTCCACCACTAACATGTTCCTATGCGGTTGATCTGGCTGATCTCGGACATGGATACCACCACCATTTATCACTTGAGTCAACTGCACCATTACTGCAACAAACTGTTCAGCTCCAATTCTGACCATCTCAGGATGCTGATTCGGAAGGTCATTTACTTTTGTATGCCTTCCTAGCACTGCTTCCCTGTTTCCTCCGTGGAAAACCATTCTGAACAAAAATGTCTTAGATGTAGAAACATGGTAATCTTCAAATGCTATATCATTTCAATTTGACCATAAAAAAATATTTTTGGATAATCATTCAAAATAATTCTAACTCCTAAAGTTATCTAAACTCACCTCTGATACCAACTATAAGGCCCCAGCATTAAACATTACTTAATCCTGAGTTATTACAAGATTACGCATTGAGGATCTTTTCAGGTTTAGAGTTTTAGAGAATTAGATCATAAAACATGCATTACATTCCACATATAAACAAATTGGTTACATAAAAGATAGTACTCATTTTTCCCATCAATGGTAACATATTTAAAATAAAACATGGATTCTTTCTTGACACATCCTTGACAATATCATCACATCATGTATCTTTCCCTTGACCTGTGAATAACATTTCAAAAACTTGGGATGAGCATAAAAAGCTCAGTAAGGGATATAAAAGTACGAAAAGGAAATGTTAGTCCATGTATGAAATCATACTTTACTCATAAAACATAAGAATTTTAACATACCTAATAAAATCATGAATAAATCATAGAAATCATAAGACATAAAGGTAACTTGAGGCATTCATAAAATTCTTACGTAGGGAGGAACCCTCTTGGTTACGTTTGGAAGACCCATCATAGTATTTTCCCTAAATCTCATCGTAGAAACCTTAACGTTTAACTCCTTCGCATTACCCAATGCATTGGAGAGCTATATCGGGCTTACCCTCCCTTAGTTTATCATGAAACCAACAGTCTTCATAACAATTCCCAAGAACCATAACATAATCATATCACATAAAACTAAAATAAAGGAAACATAACATTTCCACATTTCAATCACAAGATATCAATACAACACATTGACATAAAAACATTTATAAAAACCATTTTCAATACCAAAGTAAAAGAAAAGTAAAACATGGTATTTATTTTTCATTTTAAAAAAAAGTTTATGGCTTGTAGAGGAAGCCGAAACTCAAATAATGGTCACGGCGGCAGAGAAGTCATTTTCGCCGCAAACGTACGACAAAAAACATTCCTTTTGTCGTTTAGTAAAATTATTCATATAGAAAATATTCCTTTTGAATAAATGTAAAAGTCAAAGGGGTTTATACACCGTATAAAATAATGTTGTGTATAAAACAAAATATGCCTCAATGAAAGGAGATTGAGATGAAGTCCCATACCTCGGGTCTGACTTGACTCGATCGTTCTTTAACGTCCTGAATAATAAACTTGAGTTAATTTATACTTGCTTAAGAACCTTTTTAAAGATAATTATTCGTTTTATATCACTTATTACCATTTTATGAACACTATGTAATTATTTATGTTAATAATGGACGTTTTGTCGATCATTGGTACTTGAGTCAAAAATAAACTCTTTATAATTACAAGTTCTTCATGGGGTAAAATATCCATTATATACAGAATTATATTCATGATTTAGATATCATATATATCATATATATCCATTATATACATGCATTTATAATATTATATAACATTTAGAGATAAGAAATGAAATGCACCGTTCATGGAGACGGTAAGCCGTACGTACGGATGAACGTTACTTCCATTTCTATTTCATATTTAATGGAATTAAAACATAATGATACATAATAGTATTATAATTACAGTATGGTATCATATATAATATCATTAAATCTATCCTTTATATGTACCACATATGGTATTAACGAATCAAATCACTTTGAGGGGGCGGTAGTCCGCACTTCCTAAAATGAAGATATCGTGTTTACCTATAATGGAAACCATAAAGGTATGAAATAAATGAAAAATATAGAAGATTAAGGAAAACCTAAACATATTAAATATCATATACAAATATAGTGACATCTTAATGGCCACCTTTGATGTTTTTATATGAGTGTTGAACAATCATCGTTTCGTGAGGCCGAAATTCGCCATCCACAGAAACAATATGCTCTTTAACCATTAGATGAAAGTGTGTGTAAGTGTAGCTCGAATAATTCTTATAACAACATCCTAGTATATTGAATATACTGGTTTTGTTACAAAATGAATGAATAAAAAGAGTTTATGGGGTTGGAGAAGCAAAATAAAACAAAAGAACACAAGAGAAGACACTGCCTTTAAATCGGGTAACTCTTTTTGATTTGAGCTCAAAGGCTTCCTTGGAAATACATCTTCCCAAAGTGAGGCCTCTAGGAGTAATAGATGGATTTTTAGAGACAAAATGGGAAGGGGTTGGCCAAGCCAAAGGCTTGAGAGGTGTGGGTAAGGTGTTAGAGGTGGGGGCCTTTTATAAGAGGAGAGGAGGGGCACTCTTGGAAAGTTATAAAATGTTACTTTATTTTCAAATGAGTTTTAGATTTTAAAGGTCCCACATTGATGAATTTCGAGGATAAGGTGATAAGGGTTCTAAATATACTCATACAATAGGTTTTTTACATGTTTAAGTCTTAGATTTTACATTATCTTTTCATTTTATTTAAATCGTTTATTAATGAGGTAATCGCTGCATCATCATGATGTCATAAATAATTTAATTTATTTAATATCTAAATTTTTTAAAACAAATAATATGATGTATGAAATATTTTTATCTTTCCAGTGACTAATTATAGTCCAAAATATCATTTATTTAGAGAAAATTAAAAATGTTTTACTCAGGTGATACATATTTTGTTATATTTAACTTCCTTTAAAAATAAAAAGATAAAAAGTCATTATCACACAAAAGTGATTCTATGGGGTCCCCAAGTTTGGAAAAAAGAATCCCATGGTCGTCCATGAAAGAACCAGTAACATTAGGACACATGTTGGGGTCATTTTTTATTATTATGATATTATTTTATTATCCTTAACTACCTGATTACTAATTAATCAAGATAATTAAAGATAATTACCGTCTTTACTATTCATAATGTCCAAAAACATAAGAGTCTTAATTAGATAATTTGGAACTTATGATTCCAAATATGGAATCCATTTTACCAAATTCTAAACATAGAAATTGCAATAATTAATTTAAAAATGATTCCTGTTGTCAAAACAAATAGCGGGTTTTTTTGAAACAATTTCTATCAAGAGTTTGACAATTGTTTATGTCCAATTTCAAAGTGAAATTAATCCCAATGACCACAATTGGATTAAATGGTAAAAATATATTCTATTTACACTTTAAAACCAATTAAGAAGATAATCTAACCATATAATTAAATTATATGAAAACGCAGTTTTGATGTAAAATGCAGTATTTTTCACTATTCATTAAAAAAATGAACATTGTCAGAAAAATACCAAAAAATTATCCAATGTAAATTTCAATGTCCCAATAATAGAGAATAAGTTTATTTTGAAAAATAGAGATTATAAAATCATAAAAATTTTTATTTAAAAATGGTTTTCCATCAAAAGGCATTAAAACAATCTTTTAAAAATAATAGTGTATTCCATGCTTAGGATTGGATTTCTTCTCATTTTAAGCCTCTAAAACACTATATAATTGATAAATAGACATAGATAAGAATATATATTATTCATTACTTACTTGGGATGTTACATCCTTCCCCCCTTTAGAAAATTGCGTCCCCGTAATTTATTTACTTATCAAATAAGTTGGGGTATTTATCCCTCATTGCATTTTCAGATTCCCATGTTGCCTCATCACTCATGTGGTTTTTACACAAAACCTTTACTTGATGAATCACCTTATTCCATAAAAGTTTCTCCCTATGGTCAAGAATCTTGACCGGTTGTTCCTCATATGATAGATTATCTTCCATCTAAAATACCTCTGGACTCAAAACATGAGATGGATCTGGCATGTACTTCATTAACATTGAAACTTGAAAAACATTGTGTACCTGAGATAAGCTCGGAGGTAAAGCCACTCAGTATGCAACTGATCCAACTCTCTCCAGAATTTTATATGGTCCAATGATCCTTGGACTCAGCTTTAGTTGCTGACCAAATCGCATCACACTTTTCCATGGTGAGATTTTGAGAAAAACATGATCACCTACCTCAAAAGATAGATCCTTCCTCCGGTTATCCGCATAACTCTTCTGCCTGCTTTGAGCTGTTCTCATGTGTTTCTGTATCAACTGAACTTTTTCTGCCATCTCTTCTACCAATTCTATTCCCATCATCTTCCTTTCTCCCACTTCATCCCAAAAAGCTGGAGTTCGACACCGCTTCCCATATAATGCCTCAAATGGTGCCATCTGTATACTAGAATGAAAACTGTTATTATAAGAAAACTCAACCAAAGAAAGATGTTGGTCCCAAGTTCCCTGATAATCCATCGAACAAGCATGCAACATAACCTCCAATGTCTGAATTGTTCGTTCTTAATGCCCATCTGATTGAGGATGAAAAGCTGTACTAAAATTTAATTCAGTTCCCAAAGACTTCTGAAGGCCTTTCCAAAAGTTAGAAGTGAACCTGGGACCACGGTCAGATACAATGGAGAGAGGAACTCCATGTAACCTGACTATCTCTTTAAGATACAAACAGGAAAGTTGATCTAGGGAAAAAGTATCTTGTATAGCAATGAAATGAGAAGATCTAGTCAAGCGATCAACAATAACCCAGATTGTATTATTACCTTAAGGTGTCTTCGGCAATCCCACAACGAAGTCCATGGATATATTCTCCCATTTACACTCTAGTACTGGAAAAGGCTGAATCATCCCTTTCGGTAATAGCCACTCTGCTTTAACCTATTGACAAGTCAAACACTTCACAGTAAAATCAGCAATATCGCTTTTCATTCCGTCCCACCAGTAATACTCTCGAAGATCTCTATACATCTTAGTACTTCCTGGATGAACTGAAAACAGAGAACTGTGAGCTTCACATAACAACTCTCTCTTTAACTGTGAATCACAAGGCACATAAAATCTCTTCCCAAATCTCAAAAAAAAAATCATTATCAATGTTGAATTTAGGCAACTTACCCTTCTGAACCAGCTCTACCTTTTTCTGCAACTCGCTGTTTTGCTTCTGTGCTTGCTTAATTCTGTCTGATAGAGAAGATTTCACTAATACCTGAAACAAAACAGAAGGACATCCTGCAACAACAAATTCTATGCCAAAGTTCATCAAATCCTTAACCAAAGTATCATGTTCCAAATGCAACATTATTAATGAAGCATTACTTTTTCGACTCAAAGCATCATCCACTTTATTTGCTTTTCCCGGATGGTAATGAATTGTACAATAATAATCCTTGATTAATTCTAGCCATCTATTCTGTCTCATGTTCAATTCTTTCTGAGTGAATATATACTTTAAACTTTTGTGATCGGTATATATTTCACACTTTACTCTATACAAATGAGGTCTCCAAATTTTTAAAGCAAAAAAAAAACAGTAGCTAATTCCAAATCATGTGTAGGGTAATTTACCTCATGAGTTTTCAACTGACGTGAAGAATAAGCAATTACCTGATCATTCTGCATTAGGACGCAACCTAGTCCTTTTAATGATGCATCACTATAGATAACAAACTCACCATTCCTGAAAGGTAGTGCCAAAACTGAAGCATTCACCAATATTCTATTCAGTTCATGAAAACAAGCATCACATTTTTTGTCCAGATTAACTTAACACCCTTCCGAGTTAGCTTAGTCATTGGACTAGATAACCGTGAAAAATTTCTTACAAACCTTCAATAACAGCCTTCCAAACCATGGATGCTAAGAATCTCAGTTACAATTGTGGGTCTTGGCCATTCTTCCACAACCTTTGTTTTTGCAGGATCAACAGTTATCCCATCTTTAGAAACAATATGACCAAGGAAAGAAATTTGTTGCCACCAAAACTCACACTTACTGAATTTACAATACAATTTATTTTCTTTTATGGTTTGAAAAATAACCCTTAAATGTCTTTCATGCTCCTCTTTACTTTTAGAAAACAAAAAAATATCATCAATGAAAACAACCACAAACTTATCTAAGAACTCCTGGAAAATTATATTCATTAAGTCCATGAATACAGCAGGTGCATTGGTTAGCCCAAAAGGCATTACTAAAAATTCATAATGGCCATATCTTGTACGGAACGCGGTCTTCGGAATATCTTCTTCCTTTACCTTCAACTGATGGTACCCTGATCTCATGTCAATCTTTGAAAAATACTGAGCTCCTTGGAGGTTATAAAAAAATCATCGATATGAGTAAAATGATATTTGTTCTTAAGAGTGGTGTTATTCACGGCTCTATAATCAACGCAGAGTCTCATAGAACCATCTTTCTTTTTAACAAATAAAACAGGAGCACCCCATGGTGATGTGCTAGGTTGAATGAAACCTTTCTCTAATAAATCTTACAATTACTCCTTCAACTCTAAAAGTTCAATTTGAGCCATTCGATAAGGGGGTTTTGAAATTGGCTTAGCATCAGGAACTAAGCCAAGAGTAAACTCAACTTCCCGATCTAGTATTATTCCAGGAAACTCATCAGGAAGAACATCAGGATACTCATTTACCACTGGCACATAATTAATCTGAACAGTTCCCTTGTTTTCAACAATATGTGCGAGGTAACATTCATTTATATCATTTACAAGTTTCTCATCCTCTTGATATGTTATCAATAGTAAGGGTTCATTCTTGTACACAAAATTAAAGTCTTTATGAAAATAGACTTCTTTAGCTCTACAATCAATCTTAACATGGTAAATAGAGAGCCAATCCATACCCAGGATTACATCAAACTCTACTAGAGGTAAAACAATAAGGTTTGCAAGTAGGTTCTTTCCACGGATAAGGATAAGAAGATTCTTAAAAATTCTTTTTGCCTTAACATTTCCCCCAAGTGTTTTTACCACAAGTTCAGGAGTCATTTATTGAGATGGTATTCCCCTTTTACTAGAAAAGCTTTTAGAGATGAAAGAATGTGTAGACCCAGAATCAAACAACACACTAGCATAATCTGAAAAAACAAAGTACCTGATACCACTTCAGTTGATGGCCCGACATCTGCTGAAGTAGTTGCAAAGGATTTCACCACCCCTTTATTCTTGTAGTCTAACTACTTCCCATCACTCGAGCTCTTTTTCGGACACTCGTTTGCATAGTGACCCATTGCATTGCACTTAAAACATTTCACAAACTGTAAATCAAATTTGGTCTTACCATCACCCTGATCTTTTTCTGTGCAATCACGAGCCTTATGTCCCATCTTACCGCATCGGTAGCACTTTCCACAATTCAGAAGACATTCCCCAGCATGCCTTTTACCACATTTATCACAAACTGGAAACTTAGTTTTCTTACCATCCGACCTTTTTGAATAATTATTCCCTTTCTCCTGCCACCTCGGTCTCTTCTTCTGTTGGTTGTTATAGAACACTTGATCATCGGCAAACTCCATTTCCACCTTCTCAGCACATCGAACACGATTTTCATAAATCTTGAACTCACAAGAAGCTAAAGCCCTTTGATTTTTTGGCTTTAATCCTGAGTAAAAATGATTTATTTTACTATCAAGGTCTCGAATAAAATTTGGAGCATACCATGCCAGTCGAGTGAGCCTCTCTTCATAGGCATCCACTGAGTCTTCCTCTTTACTCAATTCCAGGATTTTTTTTCCATCCTAAGTCAAATAGTATTAGGAAAATATTTCTCAAGAAACATACCTTTGAATTCATCCAAGTCGAGAGAATCAATCTCATCAGCGTCCCTGATATTTTTAACCATTGATCACCATTGATCTGCTTCACCCTCCAAATGGTAAATTTCAAGACTATCCTTTTGATTGTCTGAACACCCCATGACATCGAAAATATTCTCCACTGATTTAATCCACCCTTCAGCTAGCACAAGGTTAGATGATCCTCTGAATGATGGGAGATGTTGCCTCATGAAATGTTCCACCACTGACATGTTCCTCTGTGGTTGATCTGGATGATCTCATGCATGGATACTACCACCATTTATCGCTTGAGTCAACTGTGCCATTACTACAACAAAATATTCAGTTCCAATTCCTACCATCTCAGGATGCTGATTCGGAAGGTCATTTCCTTCTGTATGCCTTCCTAGCACTGCTTCCCTGTTTCATCTGCGAAAAACCATTCTGGACAAACATGTCTTAGATGTAGCAACATGGTAATCTTCAAATGCTATATCATTTCAATTTGACCATAAAAAAATATTTTTGGATAATAATTCAATTGAATTATAACTCCTAATGTTATCTAAACCGACCTCTGATACCAAATATAAGGCCCCATCCTTAAACCTTACTTAATCCTGAGTTATTACAAGATTACGTATTGAGGATATTTTCAAGTTTAGAGTTTTAGAGAATTAGATCATAAAACATGCATTACATTCCACATATAAACAAAGTGTCTACATAAAAGATAATACTCATTTTCTCCATCGACAATAAAATATTTAAAATAAAACATGGATTCTTTCTTGAAACTTCCTTGACAATATCATCACATCATATACCTTTCCCTTGACCTGTGAAAAACATTTCAAAAACTTGGGATGAGCATAAAAAGCTCAGTAAGGGATATAAAAGTACGAAAAGGAAACGTTAGTCCATGTATGAAATAATACTTTACTCATAAAAAATAATCATTTTAACATACCTCATCAAATCATGAATAAATCATAGAAATCATAATACATAAAGGTAACTTGAATCATTCATAACATTCTTACGTAGGGAGTAACCCTCTTGGTTACGTTTGGAATACCCATCACAGTATATTCCCTAAATCTCGTCGGAGAAACCTTAATGTTTAACTCCTTCACGTTACCCAATGCATTGGAGAGCTATATCGGGCTCACCCGCCCTTAGTTTATCACGGAACTACCCGTCTTCATAACAATGCCCAAGAACCATAACATAATCATATCACATAAAACTAGCATAAAGGAAACATAACATTTCCACATTTCAATCACAAGATATCAATACAACACATTGATATAATTTTTTTTATCAAAACCATTTTCAATACCAAAGTAAATGAAAAGTAAAACATGGTGTTTATTTTTCATTTAAAAAAAAGGTTATGGCTTGTAGAGGAAGCCGAAACTCAAATAATGGTCACGACGGTGGATAAGTCGTTGTCGCCGCATACGTACGACAAAAAACATTCCTTTTGTCGTTTAGTAAAATGCTTCATATCGAAAAGATTCCTTTTGAATAAATTTAAAAGTCAAAGGGGTTTATACACTATATAAATGAAAGTTGTGTATAAAACAAAATATGCCTCAATGAAAGGAGATTGAGACGAAGTCCCATACCTCGAGTCCGACTTGACTCGATCGTTCTTTAACGTCCTGAATAATAAACTTCAGTTAATTTATACTTGGTTAAGAACCTTTTTCAAGTTCATTATTCCTTTTATATCACTTATTACCATGTTATGAACACTATGTAATTATTTATGTTAATAATGGTCATTTTGTTGATCATTGGTACTTGAGTCAAAAATAAACTCTTTATAATTACAAGTTGTTCATGGGGTAAAATATCCATTATATCCAGAATTATATTCATTATGTAGATATCATATATATCATATATATCCAGTATATACATGCATTTATAATATTACATAATATTTATTGGTAAGAAATGAAATGCACCATTCATGGAGACGGTAAGCCGTACGTACACATGAACACTACTTCCATTTATATTTCATATTTAATGGAATTAAAACATAATTATACCTAATAGTATTATAATTAAAATATGGTATCATATATAATATCATTAAATCTATCCTTTATACATACCACATATGGTATTAATAAATAAAATCACTTTGAGGGGGCGGTAGTCCGCACTTCCTAAAATGAAGATATCGCGTTTACCCATAATGGAAACCATAAAGGTATGACATAAATGAAAAATACAGAAGCTTAAGGAAAACATAAACATATTTTATATCATATTTAAATATAGTGACATCTTAATTTCCACCTTTGAAGGTGTTATATGAGTGTTGAACAATCATCGTTTCGTGAGGCCGAAATTCGCCATCCACAGAAACAGTATGCTCTTTAACCATTAGATTAAGGTGTGTGTAAGTGTAGATCGAATAATTATTATAAAAACATCCGAGTATATTGAAGATACTTGTTTTGTTACAAAATAAATGAATAAAAAGAGTTTAGGGGGTTGGAGAAGCAAAATAAAACAAAAGAACACAAGAGAAGACACTACCTTTAAATCGTATAACTCTTTTTGATTTGAGCTCAAAGGCTTCCTTGGAAAGACTTCTGCCCATAGTGAGGCTTCTAGGAGTAAGAGAGAGATGCGGAGAGACAAAATGGTTATGGTTTGGCCGAGCCAAAGGCTTGAGAGGTGTGGGTAAGGTGGTAGAGGTGGGGGCCTTTTATAAGAGGAGAGGAGGGACACTCTTGGAAAGTTATAAAATGTTACTTTATTTTCAAATGAGTTTCGGATTTTAAAGGTCCCACATTGATGTATTTCGAGGATAAGGTGATAAGGGTTCTAAATATACTCATCCAATAGGTCTTTGACATGTTTAAGTCTTATATTTCACATTATCATTTCATTTTATTTAAATCGTTTATTAATGAGGTAATCGCTGCATCATCATGATGTCATAAATAATTTAATTTATTTATTGTCTAAAAATTATAAAAAAATAATATGATGTAGGAAATATTTTTATATTTATAATGACTATTTATAGTCCAAAATATCATTTATGTAGAAAAAATTAAAAATGTTTTACTCAGGGATACATACTTTGTTATATTTAACTTTCTTTAAAAATAAAAATATAAAAAGTCATTATCACACAAAAGTGATTCCATGGGGTCCCAAAGTTTGGCACAAGGCATCCCATGGTCGGCCATGACACAACTAGTAGAATTAGGACACATTTTGGGGTCATTTTTTATTATTATGATATTATTTTATTATCCTAACTACCCAATTACTAATTAATCAAGATAATTAAAGATAATTACCATCGTTACTATTCATAATGTCCAAAAAACCAAACAGTCTTAATTAAATAATTTGGACCTTATGATTCCAAATATGGAATCCATTTTACCAAATTACAAACATAGAAATTGAAATAATTAATTTAAAAATGATTCCCGTTGTCAAAACAAATATCGGGTTTTTTGATACAATTTCTATCAAGAGTTTGACAATTGTTTTTGTCCAATTTCAAAGTGAAATTAATCACAAATGACCACAATTGGATTAAATGGTAAAAATATATTCTATTTAAACTTTAAAACCAATTAAAAAGATAATATAACCATATAATTAAATTATATGAAAAAGCAGTTTTAATGTAAAATGCAGTATTTTTCACTATTCATTAAAAAAATGAACATTGTCAGAAAAATACCAAAAAATTATCCAATGTAAATTTAAATGTCCCAATAATAAAGAATAAGTTTATTTTTACAAATAGATATTATATAATTGTCAAAATTTTGATTTAAAAATGGGTTTCCATCAAAAGGCAGTAAAACAATCATTTAAAAATATTAGTGAATTCGATGCTTAGGATTGGATTTCTTCTCATTTTAAGCCTCTAAAACACTATATAATTCATAAATAGACATATATAAGAATATCTATTATTCATTACATACTTGGGATGTTACAGTAAGAGAATTAATTCCTTTCTAAATGATATTATGATGTTAAAAAAGAACCATAATTCACTAAGAAATGTACTATATGTAGTGAATCTTGATACAAGAAATATGAATCATGTCCATAGAATTTTGTGTGGTACATTCCAACACCCAAGTTCATCTCATTTACTCAATTAAAATCCTTGTGACCAATTTTCAATCCCTTTTCATCAATTAAATACCATGATAAATAAATATTTATACCATTCCATAGATAATTCACAATTCAATTTAAGGATATAGGTTTTCACATTCCATGCTCCAAACTAGGGTAATGAGTTTCCACTCCTCTTATGTGCTTGTAAGTCTAGTTTTAATGACATTGGAACTGAAGAGGACCATGTAATGTCTTGGAATGAAATTTTAATTCATACATTTGAAATCCAATTAAGAGAGGTCACACATAGTGTGTGCGAGCGTGATAAAAAAGGTTGTGTATAGTAGGAAAAATGTGTTTCTACAGGATATGTTTCAGACCACCTACCTTAAAAGCAAGAGGAAGATTTATAAGATCTAATTTATGGATCAACGTACAACACCATTGTCCCCTATGGATAGAAATAGATACACCACATATGGGCTAAATAAATAACATTCAAGGTGAAAATAAGAGTATTTCACCAAATCTAAGAAAAACATACCGACTTAATGTTTTCAGATCGATTAACAGATTAAGAAACCAAGGAAAGGTGTTTTAGGAGACAAAGAAGTCTTACAGAACCCTTTCCAATGATAAATATAGAGTTAGAGTGGAATAAGTGTTAACTAGGGGTTAAATTTGGGTTTAATTTGAACGAATAATGACTTTGAACTTCATTTTTTAAACCCTTCGTGGCTCCATTGGATAGCTGAGGGTGATAGGTAGTGATCTTGTACTATGAGAAAACTCACTATCTAGACGATGGACTTCTTATAACCATACTAGACTACTGTCTAGTCCATCCGGTAGTTGATGGACTTCATTTCCTAGATGGTGGTACTACATATTCTCCTAGGATATATTATACAACTATAATTTTCTATTACAGCTCTTCTAAGCCTACAAACACCATTGAAACATCATTTTTAACCTTTTAACAATGCACAATTATAGAAATTAAAATTGTAAATCATAATAGGATGAAAGATATATACATTTCCATAGTTAGTATTTTACTTATTTTGAGAATAACAGGGCCTCTATGACATGGGGAGATATTTTGGGGATATATTTGGGTAGGGTTTGGTTGAACTATAGTGCTCAAAAGTTGAAAGAATGATATGAGATGAAGTAGCTTTTTATAAGTAAGGAGACAGACACACTTTTAGTTATTGAATGTCTTAAAATAAAATCAAGTCACTTTTATAATCAATTATAACTAAAAAAAATGAAAGTTGAATCTATGTTAATAAATATAAAAATCCCATAATATAATAGGAGTTCACTATGTAGTTTACCTTAACTAACCCGATTAACCCTTTTTCTTTGTTGAAACATTTTTACCATTATGAATATTCATAAAAAAAATTAAAATGAACTAATTATTAAATTTGACCACATAATTACAAATATAGAATCTATTTTTCATTATTCAAATTGTATTCTTATTCTAAATTAATTTTAGTATAATTTTTAAAAACATAATGATAATATTTTTTTAAAAACATAGTTTTTAGGAATAAAAATAAACATATAAAAAATAAAATTTAATATTGATTGATATGCAATTATTTAGATTAATTTTAATTAAATAAATCTAATGTTAACTTAAATCCAAATAGAAAACATAGTGAGACTTTTAGATTACGTGATTTAAGTAAAATAAATAAATTTTTTTTAGAAATCATTATTTTTTACTATTCCCTCAAAAAAAAATCTTTTCATAAAAATAGAAAAAACTAATCCTACGATATATTTGATTTGTTTATTCTGAAAAATTTCCATTTTATCAACATCAATTTCTGAAACATGTAATATTTCTTTTAAGACAACCTTGGATATATGGAAAAAAATATAGTAAAATAAAACTATTCCTTTTTCGAATGAAAACATAATAAAATTATATATACAAGTTTGATGAGTAAAAATACATACAATCAATACTTGTAAAATATAAATTGATTTATTTATAGGATTACCTTGTCACAGAAAACTTTTATTAGTGCTAAAAAAGTTGATAAAGAGAAGACTTTTAACAATTCTAATTAGAAAACATTATTAAATGTCAACCATTTCTATGATAAAAAAGAATTGAAAAACGATTAATCTTTTATAATCCTTTTTTAACACTAATAAAAGAAACCAATTATCATAACTTTTTCATCATTGACATAGGAAATTATGAATAATTATATTTATATATACATTTTTATAAATTTGTAAATATAAATTACAAAAAAATAAGCATGGTTAAGATTATCAGTTATTATCAATAATATTATCATAATTTATATATAATGAATATCCAATTTTTAATAATCAACAATAATGGTTAATAGTATATTTAAATATATTAAAACTTGTATATATAAATATCTAATATTAAAATTTTACTTGAATAAATATGTAAATAAGTAAATAGATATATATTTTTTTAATTACATATATAATATATGTAAATATATATATTCTTAAATATAATTTATAATTTTAATCATTTGTACTTTGGTTTTTTCTTTTATATTTATATATATTTATATAAATAATTACAATCAAAGACACATATATGTATCTGTATATTATTGTATGTGTATAAATGTGTACGTATATATATGCATGTGTGTGCATGTATATATGTTATTATCATGATTATTAATTTACATCAGTTTACTTGTAAAATTTTATTTATTTTAAAATATTTTCATTTAATATTATATACTAATTTTTAATATTCATTTGTTATTTATATTTCTATAATTTTTTATGTATGTATGAGAATGTATGTATGTATATGAGGATATATACTATAGTATGAATATGTATGTATGCATGAATTCATGTATGGACATGTTTATGTATGTGTGTATGTGTATGTCTGTATGTATATTTATGTAAAATCCCAACCCTGACCCATTGGCATGGGCATGATCTAAATTCCACTAACCTTACGTGTCATTCCTTGAACACCAAGGGTGGGAAATAACTATCAATAATTTAGAGATGTATTTGGGTAATGTATTTCCCTTTTACACACTAATAGCCATATATTCTACATTAATAACAAATATATTTGACAAACTACATAAAATTGGAAAAAACCGAAATAATATAACAAAAAAATTGTCAGAGTTATAGATTAATATTAAATCCTTAGACACCAGGTGTCAATGTACAAAGGGGAACTATTCTAGATATCATCACCCAACCAACATCTATGCTCTATCTCCCGTCAACCCTAAAAAAATCATAAAGAATATTTTCTAGTAAAGTGTGAGATCTTTATCTTACATGTATCATAATAAAAATATCTTCATATTCACCAAAGTTCATATGTTAGTAGTGAATGAGTTTACATCAAAATAAAACCCCATGATTCATCACACACATGAATCTAAAACAATAACATGTAATCTATCATTTAATACAAATAGCTTGAATGTCAATAATATATTTATCAAAATAAATATACAATAAGTAGTCAAATAAACCACACCAATAGTTTAACCATGTCAAGTATGAAAAAAACCATGAAAAATCCATCCCAATACACCTCACATTAAAGTGGGACCTCTGAATAGTCCAACTTTTGAGTGAATACTCATCCCTCCAAACCCAAGTCTTCACTTTTTATTTTAATCTAGTATGTCTTAGGTTTCCATAATAGTTAGTTCCAACCTGATTAGGCCCTTCCCATATTTATATAAAAACACTCCACCCACGTTTGGCCTTACGTTACATAAAAAGAACATATTTTGTTCAAAATTACCTTAAAATTTTAATCAGATACATTATGGGAATCTTCTGCAACCCAAGACTGCAAGAATACAATGAAAAATGGGTTAAAAAATTGAGATTCAACACAGGTTTTTATAGTCAATATATATGAGAAAATCATTAGGGAAATAGGTAGAATTTTATTTCTTGGAGGAGGTAGAGTAGGGGGAATCTACCAACCTAAAATTGGTTTGTGATGAAGAATAACCCCACAATCTCATGGAAATAATCTTTTCTCACCTTCCTGGCAAGTAATCACAAATCCTTCTCATAAAAACACATTCCAAACTATTGATCTGGATATGAAAACTCAGTTATAGTTATCTTTTCAAGATAAAATGAGATTATATTAAAGGATAAAAGAAAAAATGAATCTAACATTCAATATCATATGTTAAAAGCTCAAAGGTCTATTAAAATTAGTCTCTGGAAAGAAGAGGATCACCAAATTAACCTAAAGGAAGCCAAGGGTTCATGATCCTCAGCAAGGGAAGGAATAATGATATTTTTAGAGAATTATTTGGGTTAAAAATAAAATTTATCAATTTCATTACTTTTGTCACATTGATTGGATACATAATTTGGAAAATGGCGCACACACTATATGAGTCAACACTGTCCAAAAATGTCAAAAGTCACATGGTTAGTACATGGTGTAACAAATTAGTGTATCTGTTGTGTTCCATATGAGAAGATCCTTATTCATCCATCACTATTACCTAGAGAATATACATGGTATACCCTAACAATGAATCTACCATGTACCCTCCATAGCACCTCCAAAATATCTCCACACCATCTTAAAACTCCTAAATCCAAACCCAATCATTGAATCACTTCATGATATATAATAAAATGGATGTATATATCAAACTAGGTATGTTACAATACATGTGTTTGAATATATGGGTCTTTAGCATGTTTCTTTGTATGTATGTTTATGTATGTATATATTTATCTCTGTGTGTGTATTTATTTATATTCATGTATGTGTATGCATGTAATGACCAACATCATTATGAGTTTGAAATTCCAGAGGGAACTTGAATTTTTCTTCTACTGGATGGTTAATTTGGAGAAATAGAACGTAGAATGAGATTATTATAGTTTCAAAATTATAAAACAATGTTTTTATGGGGTTTGAGGTTTGGGGGATTCCACAGGGGTTCGAGACAATGTCATAGAAAGCTAAGTGTGTTTGGGCTACTGAATTCCAACAGCAGCACCACCAACATGTTCACAGGCTAATTAGTGTCCCAATACACTATATGGGATCATCAACTAGACTATAATCCATTATCAATCTAGTGTTATCCAGTGGATTTATTTTTGAGTTTGGGTGGGTTAATATTCTATGTAGGTCTAGTATCGTATGATAGTAACATGGTCCTTCTGTAATTAGGTGGGCATGGGATTAGGAGAGGCCATTTCTTAGAAACATTTACCCTCCCACTCCCTTAATTTAATCAACCATGAAGGGGGATTTTTTTATCATATCTGATAATGGTTCATGTAAAATAATTCATTCATTTTCTTTTTTTTTGGTAACTCTTATTTTATATTATTTTGGTTTAATCTTGGCTACGTTTTTGTGTTGATTCCAATGGAGTGTGTTAGAATCAACTGAGGGAGATGGATATTCATTGCATGATGGCTAGAGGAAATCCTTCAATGATGTTTACACATATTCGAAAGCAGTTTCTATTGATTTAAACAATAAAATAATTTAATTTAAGTTTTTACTGAATTAAAGATGTTTGGTTGTTAAACAAGAATCACATGATTGATCTTTTACTAGGTTTCTTCTAGAGTTGTGTTGTAGATCCTCTAGGTTCAGTCAGAAGTGGTTATAGTGTGAAATAGGTTCTTGATGTGTTTAGCAGCCTTTATGACTCTTTGGTTTAAATATAATAATTAATTATATTTGTTTATAATAAATTATTTATGGAGTCTGACATAAGGGATGATCATGGGAGTTGATACAAGCTTGGAAGATGAATGGATTATAACATCACATTGTTTTCATATATATATATATATTTAATCTATTTAGATTTTTATTCAATATATAAAAATTGTATTCATGCTATAACTATAAATTTTTATAGTATTTAGAGATTAGAAAAAAAAACGTGTTCGTAAAATATCAACATCCTCGTCCTCTTATTCCTTCATAACTAGAACCCTTTTTGACAAATCATACTTTATAAATTTCTTCATATCTTTGAGAAAATAAAAATAATACTGGATGAGATGGAAAACACATCAAGGGTTAATGAGGGGCTACCAATCATTTCAATAGAATAATATGACTATAATTATATAATAACATTAAAATAAAACATTAAAATTATAGCCTATATATAAAATATCAAATTCTTGAGCCATGGAATAAATCATGGAATTTCATAGGATATTAACCATAAATAAATCAAATAACTTTATCCATGAGAACATACCTTTGGCATGAGACATGGAATTTGTGGCATAAATATAATCATATAAATTCATTTCCATAGAAGTTAAAGCTCATGTACAAGACAATAATAGTGTAAAGTTTATTATGATGAACTTATTTAATCCCTATTTGCGCCCTATATTTCTAAACCCGGTTCAAATCTCATTCCATCCCTATCTTACTTAACCAAGTTCACTTCCCGTTCCAGCGTTATCTTACTAAAATTGGTTGAATTACCATTCCATTCATATATATATATATATATCATATTATATAGTTCATTACAAAATTCATTGAAGGGAGATATAGGCCCCACCATTCATATAATTAAATATATACATATGTGTGCCACATAAACCCAAATCATTCATCACATAATTAACTATGAAAAGAAAAGGGTTTCACAAATATTTCATCATAACATATCCCAGTGAAAAGAAATGGGTTTCCTAAATATCATTCCCCCATAAACATAAACCATCAACAGAAAGAACATTGATAGTTAACATTAATCATAACCACAATAAAAAAATTAATATCATATAATGGTATATTAGATGGGAAATTTATTTAAAAGATCACTTGAAATAATTTTTAAGGAAAATAACCTTTCCATTTTGGAAATCATTATTCCATTCTAAAATCGGTATAGTTATAAATGAAAAAAATATTTTAAAATAACTTTTAAAATTTTAATTGATTCCTCAATACATTAAGAATTCAAGAAATCATGAAAATCCATTCATGTCGTATAAAAAAAAACATTCGTTCCATATTATTTTCAAAAAATTGTGAATGGAACTTGTTTAGAAAATGATAAAAATATTCATTTCAAACAATTTTTTCAAACATAAATCATGGGTAAAAATGTCATTAGACATTCAATGGATAATATTAAAAAAATTGTAATAATTCATATAAAACATTGACAGGAAATAGAAATATTTCCCAATGGCAGAAATATCAAATAATTATTAGATAGTTTAATAAACCCTTACCACTTTTGGTCACTTTTGAATAATAATCCAAATGAAATAAAAAATTTCATATGGATATATAGACACCCATAAAAATCCAAATATGTATCATAAAAGTCATTCAAGGGATTTATATAAACCAGAAAATTTAAACTACTAGTGTATAAGGCATGTGTACCACATAAATAAAAGTTAGATGGAAATCACTTACCTAATTTATTACCTTTATTTGTTCACCTTCAAACTACAAGAACAATAAATAAGGAAAAATTATATATTTATTCAATAAAATTAATTATTTCATTCCATGTAATATTTATTTAAAACATCTTATCAACAGATTTTTAATAGTTTGATATTAAAATCAATGTTTAGGGTGATAAAAACTTATTTTTCCAAGAATAATTCAGTTTTATAGTCTTTCTACATACACATTGATCTTGGTATCATAATTTATAGATTTTAATAATGTTATAATTATCCTATATAATAATTACATACTTATTTTTAATCAATAATATATATTTAAAATTGAAAAATTAATTACACCATTCATGGAGACATTAGGCTACATGTATACATAAACATTGTTTTCATTTTATTATTTATGCAACACAATAAAGGTAAATAATTATTCTTATTTCTAGAATAATTATTAGATATTATATATATATATATAATATTCATTAAAATCATCATAATACCCACCGATAAAATATTTTGATGAAAAATTAATTGTATCACTATGTTTAGATGGTAAGGTTTACATACATACGAACGATAATTTACCTTAGTTTTTGATAGGGAATATAATTTAAAATTATGTTTTGATATTAATAATAATATTTTTCATATTGAGGAAATTGAATTCATAATTTTATGAAAAAATCCTAGTTTTATATTAGGTTAGGATGATTAGAAAAATAAAGTTATTGGTTAGAGAAATTACACTTCTTCAAAATGTCTCATTTGTTTATCCTGTAAAGGGATACGAGGTTGGTATTTTGAGAAGAAACAAATAACAATAAAATACGATAATCAGGGATCTAGTTCTGAAATCATAAAATTAACATTTTTTATTGAAACCGATAATTGTGACCTAATATTTTCCATCCAAACCTTACAACATCAAAATGAAAAATAGGATCACTTGCATTTTCAAGGACCAGTAAGTACTAGAGATTTAGAAAATTAGGACAAAATTATAAATAAAAAAACATGTCATTAATTTATAATTTATCCCACATAACCTATATTTTATTAATTCATATTTTGTTTCATTTTCATCTATATCAACTATCATATTGACATAATTCATTTAACCACATTCTTTATAACCTTAAGGAAAGGAAACATAATAAGGGAGATCTCAAATGCTCAGTAAGGTAAATCATAATCATTATAATGTTAATGTAATCAATGAGAATAATAATTGCATACATGTATGACAATATAATTTGAGTGTATAATTGAATCATAAAAGATCTCATACACATCAATAATTTGATCTTTAAATATGAAAAAATAGAAAAGGAATGAGTAATCCGAACCAATAATCATGACCCATGTGATATCAACACTTATTATTAGAAACGTTATATAAAAATAAAATGGAAATAATAAATTTTCTTGATAATATGGAGCATCATATTCGTTAATCCCTTTAAAACTCTTTTAATTAGAATAACCCTATGTATGACATCAAATATTATCATTACCATATGCATTAGAGAGCTATAATGGGAACACCCAACATATAAACTATAACTGGCTCTGCCAAAGATATCAAGGAAACCCCATTATACATGATTTAATGGGCTCACCCAGGTATATATGAGACACACCGTCTTCAAAGATACAATGGTATCTCCTAGTGAAATCTAGGCCACACCTTCATCAAATCTTTAATGGGCTCACCCGACGCCATCTAGGCCACCTCGTTCATAAAGCTATAATGGGATCACCTGATTCTATTTGGGACACCACATCTTATAATAGGTCCATGAACCATAAAATTATTAAAACTCATTGAAAAAATAATTATTTATTATTTTACATGATTAACCCATGGAAAGGAAATGGGTTTTATGTCAATCTCTTGGAAAAGTAATTTACCCATTGAAAAGAAATGGTTTCTATAACAACGTCTTTGAAAAATGATTAAACCACAGAAATGAAATGTGTTACAATCAAATCTCTTTGAAACATGATTGAAACATGGAAAATAAATGGGTTCAATCAAAATATCTTAATAATATTGTTATCGAATGGGAAATAAAAGGGTTCAATAATAATCTTATAGAAATAAACTTAATAAATCCAAAGAAAGAAACGGAAAAATATCATTAAAAAATATCCCCATTATATCATAAGTAAAAATGGTGTTTTTTGATTTTGATGAATTTAAATGACACTAAAATATCATTAAAAATAATTTGAGGAAAATAAATATTTTCTTTTAAAAATCACTTTTAAATTATAAAACATTTTAGAAATTTTTTCCCATGGATATAACATATAAAAATTATAAAGTAATCATTTAAAATAATTTAAAACACTTTATAAAACATAATACATTTTTAATATAATTTTCAATGAAAATAGGAATAAATTATTATTAAAACCCATTTTGAATTTTTTTTATAAAATAATATTTTGAAAGAGAACAAATTTCATACTAAAGAGAGAAATGAAGTCAAATTTTACTAAAAAACATTATCAAACATTTTAAGTACCAAAGAGTGGGGAAATAGTTAAATTAGTTCAATACATTATTAATTACTAGAGGATAATAGAATTCCTAAGAATTATAATATATCATCATCAAAGAGTTAATCAAACCCAGTCCTGATAATGATGAGATAGTAATAGAAGACTCTAAGAAATTTTCTAATATTGAATCGTAATTCACATGAAATAATAACATTGAATGAAACAAATAATATCAAGAATAAAAAATATATTTATGATATACAATTTAAATGGTCAATATATGCACTATATAAAATAATATAGATGTATAACTTAACATACATCTCAATGAATGAAAATTGAGTCAAAAATCCCTTGCTGCTTTGGTAACATTGAAACCATATACCACGTGAAAGTTAGAAACTGAAATGGATATGTAAATACCTATAAATTTATTTATAAGTATAATAAAAGAAATTATTTTGAATTATATACCCCACAAAAGGAAAATATGAGGTGAATATGGAATACTTCTCACAAAAATAAATGTTATATGAGAAAAAATTGTACCTTAAGTCCCGACTTCAATAATACTCTTTCTAAAATAAAATATAATTAGTATAAGTTTATTATAAATATATTATATAAATCTAAATACATATATCAAACCATATATTATATATTATTACCCTTTATTACCCACTTATCAACAATTCCATTTTAATGTAACATTTTAGGTAATAACCGCTTTGATTTTCTTATATGTTATGACTTTTTATTTTTGGTCCATTTACTACAATAATGGTTTAATAATATAAAGAATGAAAACAATGTTAAAAATATAATATATATTAATTATATATTATTTTTTATCAATCCTTATAATTTAGTGATTGGAAATGAAATACACTATTCATGGAGACGGTTGGTCGTACATACTCATGAATACTATTTTTATTCACTTAACTTATTGAAAGAAATAAAAATAAAAAATTATATAAAAAATTATATTAAAAATAATTTTTTATTTTTATTTTATGTGTTACACATATTTTTATTAAATCTTTTTTAATACATTCCATGGAATGTTTGAACGAATCAAATTACTTCACGGGGCAATAGTTCGCCGTACACACAAACGACGTTATCGTATTCCAATGAAATGGAAAGAATAAAGGTATATGTTATATAATAATTCAAGAATCACAAAAGTCATATATATCATAAATAAAATATATAAACACTATGACCATCAGTATGACCAACCTTGAATGGTGTCAATGGAAAAATGAAAGGCATCAGTTCTTGAGGTGGTATTCCACCGTACACACAAAAAATTATTTTGTAACCCCTTTTATGGGATTGTGTGTGGTTTTAGGTCATAACAATCACATAAAAACAAATATGTATATATAGGATACTTAGGTTATTATATAATCATCGTAAAATAGTAAATTAAGTTGGTGGAGATGGAAATGTAAAAAAACACTTTTAGAATAACATTACCTCTTCTTTGGGTAAACTGCTTTGTTTTTAACTAAAACCATGATCCATTTTCTTTATACCCAAAATAAGTATTATATGATGAGGGTACTGATATAGATAAGTGAGTTTTTTATGGATTGGATGATCGAAATGGCTTGATATGTATGAAGAAGTGGGGATAGTGAGTTCTCCTTTATAGTTGAGGAGGACTGTCGTTCTTGTAAATACTCAAAAGTATTCAATATTAGAAGGTCTCTCTTACCTAATGTGATTCTAAAATTAAAAAATTACATATTTAGTTTACATTATGGACAATAAACACATACACCACACAAAAATATAATAATTTTTACCATTTTTTATTTAATCCTTAAGATTACTCAGTTTCATCCATTTTATTTTTACCAAGGTAACCCATTTTCTAACATATGTAATTTATAATTTAAAAATAAATTAAAGTTAAAATTTTCAGAAAATATATACCCACATATTTTATATATGATTTCTAATTTATACAATAAAAATAGAATGTGTGATGGAAATTAATTTTAATAGAAGTGCATGTAACGTGTAAAAACTTCGATTTAACCTTTAATGCGTTAACATAGTTTTTACTATTCAGGGGTCAATATATTCATTATAAAATAAAAATTGGTCAATTTATGGATATAATTTTTTATTTATTAATATTTAAAAATCTCTTAATATAATCTACATTTTTAGTAATTTTAAATCAATTAATTAAATATATTTTATTATAAAAGAGTATGACATTAAATTTTGACATTATTCATTTAATTTGAATTTTAAGATTTCAAGAAAATAATAGAATTCAAAAATATAATTTTAAATTTTTTTTATCATGATATTTTCCTCTTCAAAAGGAATGTAACAAAATAATTCATTATATTTACTTCAATTTTAATTTTTTTCATTTATTTTATTTAATTATTACCTAAATAACCCTTGTGTTAGTCTTTCATAAACATTTAACGTAAATATATCATATATAAAAATTAAAGATAAATTATTACTATAAATATCACTCTTATATATTCCAATTTAATATTTATAAACTATCCAAAGATGTTCTTCCCTAATCGAATATTTTAACAGAAATTAAAATGAAGAAAAGTTTCTTTTTTGTCTATTTCATTACATACCATATTATATCTATCAATTTCATGTAAAAGTGTCCCAAAGACTCATAAATTTAGATCTAAATGTCATATTGGTCTACATATTTTCATAAAATAGGGCTTTCAAAAGTTTATAGGTCATTATTTCACTTAATATTAATATGTAATCCCTTAGTAAATTTATTTTTAACTTAATTACAGTGATTAATTTTTACAATTTTCGATACTTTTTATGGTTAAAAATTAAGTTGGACTTATTAAAATTTATAAAATTATTCTGATTACGAATAAATAATCTATATTTAAAATTTTCATTGAAATTAGTTTCAATATTTAATTTATTATTAATACCTTTGACATGATGAGACAACTTGTTTTTAAGAAGAGATTTTTTTTGAGAAAAGGATGATTTTATATTAACTCTAGGACTAATAATAATCAATGTAAAAAAATAATTTTTTAGTGATATATTTTATATAAAATTTATTTTAAACCTTACCATTAGAGATTATTTCAAAATAATAAAATGGTGAAACATTATCATTTTAAAATAGTTTTTAGAAAAGCCCATTTTTAAACCCACATCCAAACTTCAAATAAAAACCAATATAAAGTTGATTGAAAAGTAATTAAGTAGATTAAATAAAACTAAAAAATATTTATGTTACTTGAAAACATATTAAATACATATTGATACTTTTAAATAACAAAATTTATTGAAAATAAAATATGTTTCACAGAAATTGGTATTTTTAACTATGCATTGAAAAGTTAAAATTTTCCGAAAAATCCAAAAACACCAACCAATGTAAAATTTTGATATTATGATTCCAAAAATGATGTTAATTTTTTCAATGAATATTTTTAATTTTTTAAAATAAAAAATAAATTATGTCCTTTAAGAATGAATAACCATCTTTTTAAAAAAATACTATTTTCAGGAAACATTTCATTTTCTTTTAAATGATTATGATTTTATTAATAATAAATATATAACTAATAGAAATTTGTAAACTATATATTTTCATATTTTATTTATTCCTACTCATACCCTACCATTGGAAAGTCTAGTTTATAATGGTAATATAAATCATGGGTCATTTAAGTTTTATGTTTCATGTTGAATATGCTTTCAAACCTAAAAATATTAGGCTTTTGTGTAACACCAGATAAAATGAATTCTATGTTTAATGAAATATAAACTTATTTTTTTGTGTCCGTTACACTATGAAGTATAATTTTCATATTTTAAAATGTTTTGGTGTTTAATCCCTCCCCCACACAATAATAATTTGCCCCCTCACAATTTAAACTATTTCTTAGTAATCAGGGGAAGGAAATTTAAAAATAGTTTTATATGTAAACCAACATCATAAAATGATTTAATGAAAATCATATTGATAAAAGTTAAAGGGATTATGAGATTCATCTAGAATAACACATACCATGTTTCAAACTAGAAGAACATAGGTGGTATGTGACGTTTTGGATATATAAGAAAAACATAATGGCCAAATAAGTATATAGTTTGGTCATAGATCATATTTCACTATTAAATGAATGATCCTGAGAAAGTTAACAATACAAAATCCATAAAAAATTAGGTGTGAAAAGGTAATTGATGTCATGAAATATGATGTTAATAGAATAAAATTAGGATCATATTCCTAGAGTTGATGAATTATCATACTATCTAGACAAAGAGGGTATGAAAATGCTTCTTACATAATGAATATAATTTCATCCTTTAATAAATTTTCACCAAAATCACATCTTTTTCCCTAAATTAAGTGTATTTTG
This sequence comes from Viscum album, assembly GCA_963277665.1. Taxonomy (NCBI): domain Eukaryota; kingdom Viridiplantae; phylum Streptophyta; class Magnoliopsida; order Santalales; family Viscaceae; genus Viscum; species Viscum album. The sequence goes on from OY728152.1 coordinate 1,874,379,900, forward strand.
GATAAATTTATCATTCCTAAAGTAGTAAAATGATTTTAAAGACCAAAAACCATAAAAGGTTTAATAATCTATTCAACCTATTAGTAGACATCAATCAAAACCAAAATCGTTAGCATATGGGGAGATAATTCCCAAAATGAAAAAATCATCATATGATACAATAATATTTAAAATTCATTTTTAATATCCAAAGTTGAAACTAAGTCCTTCCTTAACCATATATCCCAAATAACCACAATGAATTGAAAGTACAAGAGTGTTTTAACTGCAATGGTTATCTCCTTCATTTTAGATTTTTTGCCCAAAATTATGGTGATATTCTTTTTAAGTAACATTAATCACTTATTCATCAAATAACATTTCATTCCCATATTTATATATATTACAAAACTTGAGTTCTCACTATTACATTTATATCCTAGATCCTATAAACCCTAATATATTTTAATACCAAAAAACACATGTCTTCCAAATTTTAAATGCATGTAACATGTTAAAACAAAGCATTACATATACTTGAACTATTAAGTCACCCCTAAATTGAAATTAATCACCTTAAGTTCTCATCACTTGATTCATTAAATGTGTATCGATGGCTTCAAAAATAGGACAGTCCATAATATTATTGACCAATGATGGTATCCAAAACTCTTAATATAACCTCACAAGAGAATATAAAAGTCTCCATTGTTATCTAAAATGACATCTGATACCAACTATAACAACCCAAATCTCTCACTAATGGATCATGTGATGAAATCAGGAACATTACATTTATAGGATTGATACGAATAATTGTGAAACAATTTGATTCACATAAAAATATTATAGCATCATAAGGAAAAACAAGATCACTTATATTCTTAAGGACCTTTTAGGTTTGAATTTTTATAGAATTAGGAAAATATACTACATAAACAATAAAAATGTCATTAAATGAGCATTTATCCCCGTTAACCCATCTTTTAATATATGATATTCTGTAATCATCACCATCCATAAGAAATTTAATCTAGACATAATTTGTTAATTCACATTGTTTATAAGCAATAGGAAAGGAAAAAAAGAGTGGCGAGGTAAAATGATCATTAATGGTAGAAATAAGCATTAGAAAATGTAATTCAAAATGAGAAATAATAAGTGCATAGGGGTATAGAAATTAAATTAGAGTGAATGAGGGAATCATAAAATAAATCATACAAATAGAGAACGAAAAAATTCATCAGAATCAATTATCATGATCCACATGAAGTAAATATTTATTATCAAAAACATTTTAAACACAAAAGAAGAAATTAAGACCCTTTTTGGTAACTTGGATAACCACATTCATAAAACCCTTTCAAAACACTTTTAATTAGTATAAACGTTAAGTAAAATTACACTATTATCATTAAACAATTCAATAGAGAGATATAATGGTAGAACCCATAATATAAGATATAATGGGGTTACCTGGCTCTAGCTGGGTCTCCCCATCAACAAAGCTGTAACGGGCTCACCTGGCACTGTATGGGCCACCCCATCATTAATGTTGTAAAGGGTTCACCAAGTGTGTAACACCTATAGTTTTTATGTAACTTTTTATTGAGTTAATTATTTTTCATTGGTTTATTAAATTTAAATAATACAAATAATCCTTTTACACAACACCGACTCGACATGTGCAACATGCCACACTGACTTTGTGTACGTAACACATAACAATGAGTTTACTGGAAACATCATTTAATTGTTATTATTATTTAAATGATATATTTATGAATTATCCATTAAAAATAGTAATATGAATAGTAATAACCCCTTTTCAATTTTTTTATAATAGTTTTATATAAATAAAACAAATTGATAATGAAATATTTTTTTGGAAGAGTATTTTTATTTTTTAAAATACGATTTTCTCAAATGAACTATATTTCATGTACTTCATTCAAAAAATTAAATTTTCTATAATTTTATAAATTTAATTTGATAAAATAAACATTATTTATTAATTTAGAATATTTAAATTAGGTTAGGATTATTTTTTTTTGGATTTTTCTAAGAAACATCATTTTTAGATGAATAGTGAAAATACAAAATTTTAATTCAAACATAATTTTTCATATAATTTTTTATATAGATAATTTGTATTATATTATATTTAAATGTATAATTAGATCTATGTTTTATCGTTTAGTCCAACGTAGGTCTCTAAAACCAATTTCAAATTGAAATTGGTTATAAAAACTTAGTAATATTTTGATTATTTTTAGTTTCAAAACACGTTGGGTCATCCTGACCATGGGATTGATTTTAAAATAATTTATTCCACTTATGTGTTTTTAAGTTTCAAAAATGGATTTAATATTTTTAATTATAATTATTTATAATATCAAATATGTTTAACTTATTTCTTCACCAAAAAAATTATGGAATGTAGTTAGAAGTAATTATAGTTATTATGGTAAAATTAAACATAAAAATGAAATAAATCTTAAACAAAGGGGACCAAATGAAGCCATTTGGTGAAAACCAAAAGGAGTTACCCGATTCAGAGGTAACACACTCCCTTAAGCACCTTTCTTTTCATTTTTTCTCTACTCTTTCAATTATCTTTATTACATGATTATTTAACAATTAAAGTATCCTTAATATACTGAGATGTTTTTATACTAAGGGTTTGACCTAAAATTACACACACTTCCATCTAATGGGTAATAAACATACTGTTTATGTGTTAGGTGAACTACCGCCGCATTAAATGATGATTATTAGTTTTCCCTTAACACCTCTCATAGTGAGAATTATTATTGAAACCCTATTTATATATGGAATATATGTTATATATTATGTCATAAAATTTATGGAATTCTTTTACATCACATTTCTTTATACTTTCTAGTTTTTAAAATATGATAATTTTGTTTGAGGATATTTGGACTACATCCCCATAAAAGCGATGTGATTCATTCACACACTATATATAATGTATTAATTATGGATTTAGTGAAATTTTATGATATATATGATATTAAAATTCTAAATTAATAATTTTATACATAAATATATTTCATTTTATATCTTCCTTTCAATATGAAAATTAATCCAAAACAACATTCATGCATACGTACTGCCTACCATCTCCATGAACAGTGTATTCCATTTAATACTTATATATTATATGGATTATTATGACAAACAAACACTAAATATACATGATATTTATATCATGGTTTAAATTCTAGAAATCATTATATAACTATAAGGACCAAATATATAACAAATTAATACGCATGAGAAGAATAAAGCATACATTACCCGAAGTAAAACCTTTATATAGAATAGTTAACATGAGAGTAATATAAAGTCATATTCAAACCATATATGGTATTATATATTATAATAGGGTTTTTTATATATATTTAATAAAATTATATTTATTATATAGGATATTTGACAAGAACGACGGGAGTCAAGACACAATGTTTGGGTATTTCTAGTCTCACTTTTATTTATGTGGGATTTACACCTTATTCACCACTTATCTCTTTTGTGTGGTGATTATACTACCCATGAATATATTATATGATTGATTTCTTTTATTTTATGGGTATTTACATTTCCATTTTATGATCTATGTTTCATCGGGTTTATGTTTTAAGAGATTCCAAATTGAAAATATAGTTTTGTCTAAATTTACCTTCTTTGATAGACATCAATGAATATCAAGAACCATGTTTTAAAACAAAAATTCAAAGATTATATTTTAAAATAATGTTCATGGAAGATAGATTTAATTTTTTTTATGGTTTTCAGGATTCCTTTAATAGTTGCAGTTTATTTTCAAATAAATAGTTTTCAAAATGTTTTCAGGCTTCTTTGATAAGTTTTTAAGTTAAATTATTTTCAAAACATTTTCAAGAACTCATTATGTGTTTTAAAATAAAAATGTTTCCAAATTTTTTTCAAAGATTTATTTATATTTCTTCAATTATAATTTTGTGAAATTCGTTATCATATGTTTTCATTTTTTAAAGATCATTTTTCAAAAAAGAAATTATATTTTCCTCAATAAATGTTCTAAATATATATTTAACTGTTATTTTCAATCTATGATGACATCCATTTATTTTACTCATTAACTTATAGGAAATTATCCCAAGGATACAATAATATTATTTCTTGAAAAGTTTATGTTTTCCTAGAATGATTCTTATGACACCCATTTCTCTTCCACGAGTTATATTCTTTATAAACCCACTTCTTTTCATGGGTAATGATTTAATGATATGATTTTGAAACCTATATATTTTAAAATGGTTATAATGTGATTAAATTGTATTTTTACCCATTTCATTTCATGGTATTATGATAGAATTTTTATAAAACCCACCTTTTTTATGGGACATGATATGATTATTGTTTTATTAGCTTGTGGCACATGTATGAATAATTTTGTTTTGATATGGGTGGGACCTATATCTCCCTCAAATACAATGGGTATAGATTTATATCTCATGAGATATTTATGTGAATCAAGTTGATGGGTTTGATCTAAAATTATATGATAATGAAAACTGATCCCATATAAAGAATGAACTGCAACTCAGGATGGTGGTGTGTCCCACCCAATAGGTGTAGTCACCATTAAGATAGAAGATAGGGGGACCCAATACACTATGGGAATATGGGGAAACAATATTCCATACAAGGAAATGACGGAAATTGGGGATGGTGGTATGTCCTACCTAGTTGGTGTGGTTCCCATGAAGTGACTTGATATGTTCCATCAATTTGGCTTACCTTATAGGGAATGATAAAAAATGTTTATGTATTCCAAAAATCATGGTATTATTATAACAATATTCTTTAATAGATTATGATCTTTATTTCATTATGATTAATGTCTAATTAACCATAAACCTTTATTCCACGATTCATGTTTCAGATCTTATGATATGTGGGGTATAATATTATATTGTTATTATCACATTTGAATACCCATATGCTTATGTTTAGGTTTAAATGTCTCCCTTGTTTACCCTTACTGAGCATCTGAGCTCAACCGTTTTTATATTTCCTTCCCCATGGTATGAATATATGTATTTTATTTTATGTGTATAAAAATTGTGCAATTCAAGAAGAACCTAATGGGAGATAATGTATCTCACTTATATACCAGTGTTTATGTTTCCATGTTTTCAAATGCAGTAGACTAGTAAGGTCTTTTGGAGTCTCTATGTATAATGTTTTATGTATTCTAAAGAAGTTATGTAATTGTAATGTATGAAAATCAAGGGTTAATATAGTTTGTAGAAGAGAAAAGGATGAGTTAAAATTTGGAATCTAGGATGAGAAAACCTTAGTGTGAACCCCAAGGACATATATAAGGATATGTTTAAGTGTAAGGAAATGTATTGGAAAATGGTCTTGAATTCTGGTAAAGGATAGAGTGAATGGTTTCCAAGAAAAAAAAAATCCCTATATGGGTAATAAATATAGATGTGGTGCAAACACATATGCACTTAAGAGTAATAAATCTGACAAGGTGTGTTGAACATAACTCAGCGTATCCTAATACATGACAACATGCCTTTTTTGCACACCTAGTTTGACACTCCTGGGGGATATTATTTGGGAATTAGAAAAACCATTTATGAATAATAAGAAAGGATTTTAATATAATTTGGCTATAAATAACATAGCATAAACCTAAGGTGTCATATATTAAAGGATATTTCATAATTTAGACATTCTATAGGTGATTTTTCATGATTATGTGGTTCTCCACTGTGATAAATTTTTCTTATTGTATGTTTTTTTGGTTTCAGTCAATGGATGGAACTTGAATAAAACATGTTAATGGTTATTCGTATATAAATTGGAATGATTGATATCATGAGAATCCAAATTCTCTAGGAGATTGAATGAAAATCCTCATTTCTATGATCAAACAACTTTCTCAATCTATGAATCATGCTGAGCTTGCAAATGAGAAAAAGGGAGAACAACATTCTATTGAGTCCTTCATGATGAAATTCACACCTTATTTCAATGGGTAATCTAATATACTTTTTTATGAACACTAGATTAGTACCACTGAAATTATATTCTTCATTATCCAGTGTTCAGATCATGAGAAACAATTATAGCCATATACCAGTTAGAAGGTGAAGTAAAATATTGGTTTCTCTAATCAAGAACATGAAGAATCAAGATAGAATTGAATCTATGGATTGTGAAGTGTTTTAAAACATATTCTTTAATAAGTGAATTACTCATGTTCTTCACATGAATATGGAAAATGAGTTCCTTGAGTTGAAGATAAAAGATGATGAATTCATTGGTATAAACGAGGCTAATTTCACAAGGAAAATGAGGTAAACTTATGGAAAAATTATCTAACATAAATTAAAGGTGATATGTTCCTCAGTGGACTAATTACAAGATTCATAATCTCATTAAGAGACATTATAAAGCTACAAAGGGATTGAAAATTTTGAAATCAATTTTGAAATAGAGGTTAGAGTTACATATAAATCTCATGGTTTTAACAAGAAATAGATGTTGGAGTTCAAAGGAAAATAAAGAAACCATGATGAGAAGAATATGATCCTTGCTTTATTCTCTACATGTTGAAAGAAGCAAGATGGAAAATTTATTATGTGATATTATAAGTGTTTTAAGTGCATAAAAATAAGACAATCACGTAATTTATTTCCACACTAATGGGAAGAAGTTTTCCAATTATGAAGAAAATGGAAAATATATATAGAATTCAACTACCACACAAAAGTGCTTCATGTGTATGCATAATTGGTATTATGCTAATTAGGGCCCAAAACCAAGTGTTAGTTATGATGATTGATGTCAGAAACCTCTTAAACAAAGGGACAAGGGAAATATCTTGGGATCACTGTTTTTGTTGAGGGGTGTGATAACAACATAGTGAAAGGTACACGTACCATCCACTATAGAACTCCTAATGTGTTATTTGATTATGGATATACCTACAATTTCATATTTTAAGAATTTTTTAAAGGTATTTAGATTCCAATGAAATTATTAGATTTTGAATTAGTTGTGAAAACCCATAACGGTACAATGATTGTATCTCAATTCTATAATTCATCTATGGTTGATATTTGTGGGAATGTTCTTCTATCAAATCTTTTAATTCTTACTTTGTTTGAATTTGATGACATCTTAGGAATGGATTTTCTTTCCCAATATAAATCAAACCTAAATTGTATAGAAATTCAATTTATGTTTAACATTTCAAACCCTCCTATGATCATCCATCAATGTGATGATAAGTATGAACATCCTATGGAGATTGCTTCAAGTGTTTGGGTCATAATTCTCATTCAGAAGGGTTATTTACCTCAAATGGTTGGGTAGAATATTGATATTGATGATATTGTTATTTTCAGACAATTTTTGGATTTATTTCCAGAAGGTTTACCTAGACTTCCACCAAAATATGATGTTGAGTTCTCAATAAAACACATACATGGATCCACACTAATTTCGAAGACCCCATATTGAATGGACCCAATTGAGTTGCATGAATTGAAGAAAAGCTCACAGAAAAACATGATAAAGTATTCATTTATCCAAGTGTGCCACTATGGGGTGGACCTATTTTTTTTGTGAAAAATGTTGATGGATCAATCGGACTCTGCATTTATTATTGGGATTTGAACAAGATCAAAATCAAGAAAAAGTATTATCTTACCTATTTTGATGACCTGTTTGATCATCTATGAAAGATCAATATTTTCCAAGATTGACCTTTATTCAAGATATCATAAATTTAGTGTTAAGATGGAGGATATATCCAATATGGCATTCCATACAATGTATGGACACTATGAATATATCAGAATTCATTTTGGTCATACTAATTCCCCATTTATCTTCATGGATTTAATTAAAAGGGACTTTAGGGATTACCACAATATGTTATTGGTAGTTTTTATAGATGTTATTCTTAGCTATTCAAAGACAAAGTAAGAGATTGAAAACCAATTGAGAACTATACTAAAGACCCTAATGATGAAGAAACTATATGAAATAAATTATAAGTGTGAATATTTTTTGCAAAAGGCTTCATTTTTTGGGTCACAAAATCTGAAGAGATAATATAGTTATAGATCCATCAAAGATAGTGGAAATTGAATTACTGCCTTGACCAACCCTGGTGACTGGGATCTATAAATTTATTGGTTTAGATAATTATTATCGATATTTTTTTGAAACAATTTCACAACTATCTAATACTCTAAGAAAATTAACATATAAGGGTTTGAAGTTCCTCTAGACAGATGAATGTTGTGATACATTTAGGGAACTGATGAGAAGGATGGTATGCTCACATATTCTCACATTAACCTGTAGTGACGAAGGGTTTGTAATCTTTTGTAATGCGTCCACGAAGGGATTGGTATATGTTTTACGATGAATAACATGTCTATCATTTATGACTCACTAAAATTGATGATTTTGGAGTAAAATTACCCAACTCATGATTAGGGGCTAGCAATGATAATTTTTTAATTAATGAAATAGAGGAACTATATATTTGAAGAAAAGTGTGGTATATATACTGATCAAAAAGAGTGAAGTATATATTCACACAAAAGGAGTTGAACATGCACCAGAGAATATGGTCAGAGTTGATAATGGATAATGTATGATAAATATATTTCCACCCTAGGAAGAAAACTAGTTGGACATGATTTCAGTAAAAAATATAAAGCAATATTATCCATTATGAGGATCAAGGAATATCTAATATTTCTAGATTTTCAAAGGATAAAGCTGAAAATACTAAAGGAAGGAGAAAATATTATCTCTCTCAAATGAATTTCCAACCCTCAATACAAGTGAATATTAAGGAGGAAGAGAAGGAAGATGTAGAGCTGAAAAAGAAATCTAGAAATGTTCTTGAATTTATTGCAGATCTAGTTGGAATGATAAGGTTTAAGAACTATGTATGTGTTCCGTCCATACTAGATTTTAAGAGGGAGATATTATAAGAAGATCGTAGTTTTTCATTCTCTATTCATCCTAGAACTAAAAATACATATAGGAATTTGAAATAATACTTTTTGTTGGATGGAAAGAATATAGATATTGCATATTTTTTAACTCAGTTCTTGGTATTCCAGCAAGTTAATGCTGAAAGATAAAAATCTAAAGGGATTTCTAATCCATTACCCATAACAGAATGGAAATGGGAGAACATCACTATTGGTTTTGTAATTGGACACCAAAAAACTCTAAAGGGACTAATTTTATATTGGTGATATTTGATCACCTTACAATGTTATCCGACTTTATCACTCTTAGAGAAGACTTCTCTCTGGATCAGTTTTCCATGATATATATTAATAAAGTGGTAATGTTTCATGGAGTACCACATTGCACTATATTGGATTAGGATTTTAGGATAACCTCAATGGTCTGAAGAATTATTTAGCAAGAACATGATACATAATTGAGTTTTATCACTGCATATCATCATCAAATGGATAGTCATCCTGAAAGAATAATTTAAACCCTAGAGGATATGTTGAGACCTTATTCTCTAGATTTCATAGGTGGTTGGGATCAACACCTTACTCCATTTGAGATCTCTTACAAAAATCTATTTTACTCAAGTATTAATATGGAAACTTATTAATCCGTCCATGGGATGAAATGTAGACCTTCAATGCACTGGAATGAAGATGGATATATAATTATATTGGGACCTTAGATTGCCAAAGAAATACTTGAGAAGGTGAGATCAATTCAGAAACACATCAAGGTAGATCAGAGTTAGTAGAAAAGTAATGCTGATAACTGATGGTGAGATCTATAATTTAATAATGGTGAAAAGGTCTTTCTACAAATCCCACCATGGAATATGGTTATCAGATTTAGGAAGAAATGGAAACAAATCCATAATAATATTTTCCCTTTTTAAATTCATGATCATATAAGGATGGAAGACTATCGCTTGAAACTTCCTCCAAATCTATCTCAAGTACGTGATGTGTTTTATTCATCTCCCCTGAGGAAGTACATACATGACCCATCATATTTTTTGAAATCATAGGTCAAACCACTAGATCATGATCTTTCTTATGAGGATAAACCAATTAAAATTATTGATCATTCATAGAAAGTTATATGAAATAAGACCACTGAACTGGTCATAGTATTTTTTTGATATATCTATAGTTAGAGGTAGTTATGTGATAACTTTAGGATGTGATCAAGTATAAGTATCTCCATTTTTTGATACAAGAATAACGTATTTCATGGGGGAAATTCATTTTACTAGGGGTAGAATGTAATACCCCGAAATTTTCTGGACATTATTTCAAATGAATTAATTTTAATTGATGTCTTAAATTGTACTATTTCAAACATTCCTTTCACAAAACATCGATTTCTCTTGCACTACACACAATACTTACTTGGCATATTTAACATGCAATAACTAGTTTCTACCAAACATCATTTTATTGTTATAAATATTTAAACGATATAGTTATAACCTCTTTAGTAAACATAGGAATATGAATACTAATAAATTCTCTTAAAATATTTTTTATAGTAGGATTATATATATAGAATTTACTAATAATGAAAAATATAGTTTTTGGAAGAGTCTTTATATGTTTAAAGATACTATTTTGTCAAATAATTTTTTTTTCATGTACATATATGAAAAACAATTAAATTAATTTTATAAATTTTTAGAAATATAATTTTATAAAAACAAATTAATTTATTAATTTAGAATTTCCAGATTATCTTAGGTTAATTTTTGGGTATTTTTTGTGAAACATCATATTTGGATTAATAGTAAAAAATCATAAATTTAAATTCAATAATACTTTTTATATAATTTATATATATTGTTATAATATATTTTAATTTTGTTTTAATGTTTAATTATATATTATTTTTATAAATTAGTCAAATTTGATAAATTGGAACCAATTTCACATTGAAATTAGATATAAAAACATAGCAATCTTTTGATCAATTTTACTTTAAAAACAATTCATGTCGTCTCATTCACGAGATTAATTTTTAATTTATCTTTTCCAATTATGTGTTTGTAATTTGAAAAAAATGGATTCCATATTTGGATTAAGAATAATTTATAATGTCTAGTAAGGAAAAATGATTTTTTGACCAAAAATATTATTGAATGTAGTTAAAATTTATTACAGTAATTAAAGTAAAATAAAACATAAAAAGGGAACAAAACATAAACATAAGTGCCTAAATGACCTATCCAATTTTCCAAAACCCATTGGATGTCCATATGTCGGCCATAAAACTTTAATTATTTAGTTTTTTTGTTTTTTATGACTTTTTTGGGTAAAAATTTGGGTACACCAAACTTTTTTTCAAAAGATCCAATTGTGTCCCCTCCCTTTTGTATTAAAGGCCACCACCTCTACCCATTATTAACACATCTCAAACAAATTATATTCATAACATATATTCCCAATAAAATTCCTAACAATAATAAATTTCTCCTTTAATCCTCCATTTTTCAAGAAATCCTTCCATATAAGACCTTTTGTGAAAAGAAAAAGGAGTTTCTAGATTATGAGGTAACACCCTCCCTTAAGCTCCTTTATTTTAATTTATTTATCCACTCAATAAATTATTTTAATTACGTGATTATTTAATATAAAAAATTATCCTAAATATACTGAGATGTTTTTATACTAAGCGATCTACCTATATTTACACACACTTCCATCTAATTGGTAACAAATATAATATTTATATGTACGATGAACTATGACCTCACGAAACAGTGATTTTCCATTTTCCATTACCACCTATCAAGGTGGTAATTATGGTGGAATATATATTTATATATGATATATGTGGTATATATTATGTATTTAAGATTCTTTAATTATTTTACATCACATATCTTTATTATATTTAATTTTTGGATATTTGATAATTTCGTTTGAGGGAGTATGGAATACCACACCCTCAAAGTGATGTGATTCATCCACACACTACATAGAATGTATTAATAATGGATTTAGTTAAATTATATGATATATATTATATAAAATACTACATTAATCATGATATATATATAAATATATATACATATATTCCATTAATATTCTTCCTTTCAAAAAGACAATTAATCCGAATCATCGTGCATGCGAACATATGGACTACCATCACCACAAAAGGAGTATTCCATTTAAAACATATATATTATATAGATTATTATAAGTTTAAATTCTATTAAATCATTATATATGTTTATGTACCAAATATATAAAAAATTAATACACATCTGAAGAACAAAGTAGATATTACCCTAAGTGAAGTATTAACCTTGAATTGTTAACAAGTGGGTAATATAAAGTAATAATCAAACCACATATGGTATTAGTTATAATAATAGGTTAATTTTATATATTTATAAAGAAATTAGATTTATTATACACGATTTTTGAAAGAGTATGATGAGAGTCAAGACATCAGGTAAGGGTTTTTCTAGTCTCACTTTTATTTCTGTGAGATTTACGACTTATTAACCACTCATATATTTTGTGTGGTGAATATAATTTCCATAAATATATTCTATGATTATTATCCTTAATTTTATGGGTATTTAGATATCCATTATATGATATCTATTTCATGAGGTTTATGTTTCAACGGTTACCAAATCAGAAAAGTAGTTTTGTCTCAACTTTCTTTCTTTGAGACACATTCCATGAACATCAAGAACCATGTTTTAAAAATGTTTTCAAAAATCATATTTTAAGCCAACTTTCAAGGAAAAAGGATTTTAAAATTTTTTTTCTTTATTTTCAGGATTCCATTAATAGATTTTAATGTATTTCCAATGAAAGGGTTTTACAAGTGTTTTTCTGATTCTTTTAGATGTTTTCAAGTAAAATATTATTCAAAACATTTTCACGATCTCTTTATGTGTATTAAAATATTTTTTTATTCTATCTGAGAAGAAATATATTTATGTCACTCATGACCTTCTAAGAAATTATACAAAAGGATCTATTTTTATTCATTATTTTATGTATTCTATTTTGATGGAATGATGCTTATGACACACATTTCTCATCTATTGGTTATATTCGTTTGATATCCGCTTTTTTTCATGTATAATGTTTTGATGAAATGACTATCAAACCTATCTATCTTACATAGGTTATGATGTGATGAAATTTTATTATTACCCAATTCATTTAATGATATTTTATAGGATGTTTATAAAACCCATATCTTTTATGGGATACAATATCATGAATGTTTTATTATCTTGTGGCACATGTATAAAAGTTTTTTTTTGATATGGATGGGACCTATATCTCCCACTAATGTAATGGGTAAAGATTTATACATATTGATATAATAATGTGAATCAAGTCGATGTTGTTGATCAAGTATGGGAAAATAGGGAAACCAGATCCCTTATAAGGAAATGAATGTGATTGTGGATAGTGGTGTGTCCCGCCCAATAGGGGTAGTCACCATTAATATGGAATATGGAAAAACATGATCCACTATGGGAAGATGGGGAAACCTGATCCATTCCATGAAAAGGTCTACAACAAGGGATATTGGTGTGTCCTACCAAGTATGTCTAGAACCTATTAAGTGTCTTTATAATTTCTAGCAATGCATCTTGACTTATAGGGAATTATATCACATGTTTATATATCCCACAATTTCATGTATTATCCCTATGATATGTATTCATGGGTTAAGTTATTTAATTTATTATTATTCATGTCTGATTAACCACCATGATTTATGCCAAGATTAATGTTTCTGATATCATGATATGAAGGGTATGATATTCTAATGTTATGATCACATTCGAATACCTCTATACTCATGTTTATGCTAACATGTCTCATTTTTTTACCATTAATGAGGATCCAAGATCACCCTTTTAAGGTTTACTTCCCTTGGTTATGAAGATATATATTTTGTTTTATGTGTCTAATAAGGTTGATATTAATGAAGAAACTAATGGTATATAATGTACGTCATTTATATAATGGTTTTTATGTTTCCAAGTTTTCAATGGCACTAAACCAGTACACTCTTTGGGAGTCTATCTGTATACTATTTTATGTATTCCACAAAAGTTATGTAATTTTAATGTATGAAATGTGTGGTTCTCTATTAATGGTATTAGGGAAAATATTTAGTTATCCTTTGGAAGATTGGATGATAAAACATTATTGAGAACCCTAAGGACATGTCCAAGGATAAGTATAAGGATAAGGAAAAGTATTAGAAAATGACTTGGAACTTTGGTAAAGGATAGAGTGAGTGTTTTAATATAAATTAATACTTGTCTATATACTATAAGTGGATATGGATCTAGAATATATGTAACTAGTAGTAACAAACTATGATAAGTTGTGTCGAGTTTGACTCGACGTAACCTGGTATGGGACAACAAGCCTTGCTGTAGACCTTGTTTGATAGTCCTGATGGATATGCCTTGGGAATTCACAAAACTTTTCATGAACTATAATGAATGATTTAAATATCATTTTTCTATGAATAAGCTAGGATAAAAATTAGGTTTCATATATTAAATGACGTTTCATAATTTATACATCCTATATCTGGTTTTTCATGATTATTTGGTTCCCCTTTGTGATAAATATTTCTTACTATATGCTTTTTGGTTTTAGTAAATGGCTAGAACCCAAAGGAAATAATTTTATGGTGATTGTGATGGAAAATGAAACAATTATTCTCATGAGAATCCTAATTATATTGGGGGATATAATTTTAAACCTAATTTCTATGATCAAAAATCATTCTTCAAGGTATGAATCATGCAGAGCATCCAAACGAGCGAAGTAGGGAATGATGTTCTGTTTAGTCCTTTATAAGGAAAAACCGACCTTATTCCTATGAGTATTCTGATCCAATTTCTTTGAACACTATATAGTTACAAATGAAAATATATTCTACATTTTATATTGTTCATATCATGAGAAATTATTCATATTTATCTATCTGTTATATGGTGAAGTAGTCTAGTGGTGGACTCTAATCAAGAATATTTGTAATCAAGATGAAACTCAATCCATGGATTGGGAATAGTTCAAGAAATTATTCTTTAATATGTACTTTCCTCAGGTTCTTAATTTGAATAATGAAAAGGAGTTCCTTGATTTGAAGGAAATGGATTATGAATCTATTGAAAAAATGATGCTAATTTCATAAGACCTATGAGGTATATTTTTGGAATTATCATCCATCCCAAATGTAAAGTTGATAGGTTCATTAGTGGAATAATGTATAATATCAAAAGGAATATGGCCATAAGATAATTTAGTATCTATGAATATATTTTGCATTATGAAATAAATGATGAAATAGAGGTTGAAATTATATATCGATCTCATTGTTTTGACAAGAAAATGAAGAGGGAGTTCAATGAAATATCTAAAAATCATCAACAAGAGAAGATGAGAATTCCTTTATGCTCTTAATATGAAACGAAGCATGGAGGTAATTGTATTATGGTCTATAATAAGTGTTTCATGTGAAAAATGGAAGTCTATTAGACAATTGATTGCCACTTTGATGAGAATAAGTTGGCCAATGATTAAAATAGAGTAAAATCTATAGATAATTATTACCCCATACCATAATGATTCGTGTGTAAGGAAAATGGACATTATGAAAACCAATGCCCAAACCCAAGGGTTGGTTAGGATGATTATTTTAAATAACCTCTTAAACCTAGGGACATGAGAAATTTCAATCGATCATTATTTTTTATGAGGGGTGAGATAAGAAAGTTATTAAATGTTTTGTTATGATATAGTCTATAAATCCTAATTCCTTATTTGATTTTTAATATAACTATATTTTAATATTTAATGAAAATTTTAAGGGTATTAAGATTCCACCAAAATTATTAGACGTGGAATTATTAGTGAAATCACCTAATGGTATAATGATTTCATCTTAAGTTTATGATTCCTCTCCATTTGATTATTGTGGGAATTTTATTCCTATATAACTTTCCATTATTCCTTTGGTTTAATTTGATGTTATCATAGGCATGGATTGACTTTCTCTCCATAAATCCAACATGAATTATCAAGGAATAAATGTTATGTTTGAAATTTCAAACCATACTATGATTTTCCATCAATGTGAATATAAGAATGAAATTCCTATGGAGATAACATCCAGTTTATGTTTCATAATTCCCATTAATAAGGTTATTTTTATCTAAAATGGTTAGGGAGAAAATCAACATCGATGATATGCCTATTTAATAAGAATTTTTGAATGTCTTTCCAGAATAGATTCATATTATTCCACCAAAACATGAAGCTTATTTCTAAATAGAACTCATACCTAGTTTCAATCCAAATTCATAGATTCCTTATAGAATATCCCCAATTGAGTTTCCTGAATTAAAGAAACAACTCAAAGAAAACCCTGATAAGGAATTCATTTCCCCAAGAGTTTCACCATGGGGTGAACAAGTTCTTTTTTTAAAGAAAGATTTATCAATGCTAATCTTCATTTATAATCATAAATTGACCAATATCTCAATCAATAAATAGTATTGTCTTCCCTATATTGATAAATTATTTTATCAAATACATGGAGATGAATAATTTTCCAAGATTCACCATCATTCTTGATATCATTTATTAAGGGTTAATAAGGAGGATATACCCAAAATGGTATTTCATACAAGGTATGGAAACCATGAATATATAGTTATGCATTTTTGTCTCACTAATGCCCCCGCTATCTTCATGGATTTAATGAATAGATTCTCTAGGTATTACCTGGATTAGTTTGTGGTAGTATTTATAGATGATATTATTTTCCATTCAATGGGAGATGAATATAATGATGACCACTTGAGAATTGTAATGCATACCCTAAGGAAGGAGAAACTATATGAAAAATTTACTTTTTTTGAATTTTGGCTACAAAATGATTTATTTTTGGGTTAAATAATATCAAGTTATGGTAAAATTGTAGATACATTAATGATTGAGGCTATTAAATGCTGGTGTAGACCATAAACAATAATGAAGATCCATATATTTATTGGTTTATATAGATATTATTAATAGTTTGAGGTTCATTTGTAATGAATATATAATCTTATGACAATGTTAACTCATAAGGGATTCAAGTTCCTCTAGACAGATGAATGTCAGGAATATTTCAAGGATCTGAAGAGAAGATTGGGAAACACACTTGTTCTTACATTTACCTATAGTGGATAAGGGTTTTTAATCACTAGGTATGAATCCATGAAGGTAATAGGATGTTTTCTTAAGCATAATAACATGGTTATCACTTATGTCTCATTTCAACTGACTATTCATGAGAAAAACTACCCAAATTGTGATTTGGATCAAATAGCGGTATTTTTTTCATTATGATATGGAGGTACTTTCATTATGGAGAAATGTGTGATATAGATACTGATCATAAAATATAGTAAATATATATTCACATATAAAGAGTTTAATATGATCCAAAGAAGATAGATAGAGTTGATAAAGGAATATGGTTACTCAAAACATTACCACCCTAGAAAATATAACAAGGTGAGAGATGAATTTATTAGAAAGGATACTACTAACTTACCCATGATATGGATCACAAAAGATCCAATATTTTTATATTTTCCAAGGATGGAGATACAAATATTAAAGGAAGGGGAAAAATATTATATTAATCAAATGAATGTTCAACCCTATATCAAATTTAAGATTAAATAGGTGTTTAAAGGATATATATATCTTTAAAATAAAGTTAGAAATTTACCGAAGTATAACCCTGACTAGGTTGGAATGATAAGGTTCACAAAAAATGTATGTTTGCCTTCCATACCAGATTTTTAGAAGGAACAATTATAGGAATCACATAGTTATTAATTTTCTATTCATCATAAAAGTAAAATGATATATATGTATTTGAAAGAATATTTTAGGTGGGATGGAATGAAGAGAGATATCAATATTTTTTATCTTGATGCTTGGTGTGCCAACAAGTTTAGGTTGAAAGGAAAAATTCTAAAGGTATGTTACATCCATTACACATACTAGATTGGTAATGGGAGAAAATCACTATGTATTTTTTCATTGGACTCCGCAAAAACTTTAAAGGGGTTAATTATCTATGGGTGGTAGTTTACTTCTTTATAGAGCCATCACACTTCATTTCTATTAGATAAGACTTCTATCTTGGTCATCTTTCCAAGATATGCATTGAAAAAGTGTCAAGGATTCATGGAGTACAAAATTTAATTACTTTGTATCATGATCCATGTTTAAATTCTATGTTCTGGAAAAGTCTTTTGAAATCACTTGATATATAATTGAGTTTCAACATTACTTATAATCCTTAAACATATGGTTAGTCTGAAGGTATAAATCACACCCTAGAAGATATGTTGATATCTTGTTCCCTAGATTTCAAAGGTGGTTGAGATCAAGAACTTCCTCTAGTTTAGTTTTCTTAAAACAATATATTTCAATCATTCATTAAGATGGAACATTATGAAGTCCTCTATGGGAAGAAATTTAGAGCACTATCGTGATGGGATGAAGTTAGAGAAACAATGATATTAGGACCTTGGATTGTGGAAGAAATGGAAGAGAAGGTTAGATCCATTTATAAGAATATCATGGAAGATTAAAGTACGTAGAAAATATATGTTGATAACCAATAGGGAGATCTACAATGTAATGTTGTTGAAAAGGTGTTTCTATGAATCTCACCCTGGAATAAGGTTATGAGATTTGGGTAGAAAGGGATATTAAGTCCAAGGTATATCGACCCCTTTGAATTTCTTGATCATATCAGAATGCTAGCCTATTATTTGGCACTTCCTCCAAATCTCTTTGAAGTCCATGATTTGTTCTATGAACCTCTCCTAAGGAAGTACATAGATGACCCTTAGTATTCAACAAACTCAGAAGTCATATCGCTAGAGTAAGATCTTTCTTTTGAGGAATAGCTAGTTGAAATTATAGATCATACATAGAAAGTTCTACGAATCAAGACCACTCACCTGGTTAATGATTTCTAGAGAAATGAAATGTTATTTGTAGGTATGTGGGAGATTTAGGACGTGATGAATTATAATTATACTCATTTTTTTGTATGATAATGAAACATTTTGAGGGATAAATTCATTTTATGGGTGGTAGAATGTTACACCCCAAGTTTATATCTAATTTTTTTTGATTGATTTAGTATTCGTTGATGTCTTACATTTCACTATGTAAAACATTAATTTCACACAGCACCGACATGGCTTGCACTAGACACAAAACTAACATGGTGTATGTAAAATTCAAAAATTAATTCATAATGTCTATATTATCTTAGGGTGAATTTTTTGGATTTTTCTAAGAATATTAATTTTTGGATAAATAGTGGAAAATACAAAATTTTAATTCAAAAATACATTTTCATCTATTTTATTTATATAGTTTAATTATATTTTATTTTGGAATAAAAGTTTAATCAGGTCAAATTTTTATTAATTATTTCAATTTTGGATGTTGAAACCAATTTCACATAGAAATTGGATATAAAAATGTAACAGACTTCTAAACATTTTTACTTTAATATCATGTAGTGTCATCCCATCTATGGGATTAATTTTAAATTAATTTTTTCTAATTATGTTCATGTAATTTTGAAAAATAGATTCCATATTTTTAATTATCATAATTTATAATGTCTAATAATTTCAGAGAATTTTTTGAGAAAAACATATTAGTGAATGTAGTAAAAATTTATTACAATTGTTAAGGTAAAATTAAACTTGATGAGTGAATAAATATTGTAAATAAGGCCCTAAATGACCCATCCACTTGTATAGAAACCAATTTATGGAAATATGTCATATATAAACCTTCCATTATTTTTTTGTTTTTCTTTTTATAATTTGTTTTGAAAAAACGTGGGAACACCTAACTTGTTCTAAAAAATTCCATGTGTATCACCTCCCTTCCCTATAAAAGGACACCAAATCTACCAACTATTAAAACCACTAAACCCACTTAAGCTCAAAAAATATCTTTCCAATATACATCCCAACATCCACACCTTCTTTATGTAAGCCTACCTTTGGTCATAAATCCTTCCAAGGATGACCTTTGCTGAAAACCAAATGGAGTTACCCAATTAAGAGGAAATACCCTCCATCAAGCTCATTTCTATTATGTTCTTTATACTATCATTAATTTTTCCTTATTAAATGAATATTTAACTAGAAATTTATCCTAAATATAATGATATGTTTTTATACTATATTCTCAACCAAAACATAGACACACATCAATGTAATGAATAATCAACATACTATTTATATTTAAGGCGAATATGTCCTCACGAAACGATGATTGTTAGTTTCCCTTTACCATATATCATTGGGGGGATTATGATGGAAAATATATTTATATATTATATATATGATATATTTTATTCCTTTATGCTTCTATAATTATTTTATAACACATATCATTATATTTTCCATTTTTTGTAAATACGATAATTTTGTTTGAGGAAGTGTGGACTACCTCCCCCTTTAAGAGACACGATTCCATCACATACTACATTGAATTTTTTAAGGATCGGTTTTTTGAATGAATATAATATATATTATATAATAATTCTACTAAAATAAAGATATATATACATATATGTCATTTACTTTCTTCCTTTCAATGTGACAATTAAACAGAAACAATTTTCATGCGTACTTATGGTCTACCAACTACATGAATGGTGTATTCCATTTCATACTTCTATATTCGAGGTATTATTATAAATTTACTTTTTTTAAATCATGGTAAAAATATAAGGACCAAAGATATAACAAATTAAGACACATTTGAGGAACAAAGCAGATATTACATGAAGTGAAACCACAACATAGAATTATTCACAAGAGGGTAATATAAAGTATTAATATAACCATATATTTTATTATATATATGAATAGGGGTCTGTGATATATTTATAATAAAATTATATTTATTATAAAGGAGGTTTGAATGAGTACAATGAGATTTGAGACACAAGGTATGGGTATTTCTAGTGTCACTTTTATTTTGGTTAGATTTACGCCTTATTCACCACTCATCTCTTTGGTGTGGTGATTATAATTCTAATTAATATATTATATTATTTTTATCCTTAATTTTATGGGTATTTACATATCCATATTATTTTCTCTCTTTTATGTTGTTTATGTTTCAAATTTTACCAAATCGAAAAGGTAGTTTTTTCTCAATTTTCCATCTTTGAGACAGAAGGCATGAAATTGAAGAACCTTGTTTTCAAAAATTGAATTCAAATATATTATTTTAATATAATTTTGAAAGAAAAATTATTTTAAAAATGTTATATAGTTTTCAATATTACCTTAATTTTAAAAATTTATTTTCAATGAAATGGTTTTCAAAATGTTTCCGTGATCCTTTAATAAGTTTTTAAGTAAAATGGGTTTTCAAATTTTTTTCAAGATCTCTTAAAATGTTTTCAAAGAAAAAGGTTTCAAAAATATTTTGAAACACTTATTTCTATTTTTTCATGTTTATATTAACTAAAATGGTTTTCAAAAGGTTTTATGTTTAAAGGATTCTTTTTAATGAATAATGAATATTTTCCTCAATAAATGTTCTCAAAATATCTTTTCATGTTATTTTCCATCTATCATGACATCAGTTGATGTAACTCATTCCATTATAGGAATTAATCCAAAGTTTTAATACATATCATTTGATGAATGGTCTATGTATTGATAGAATAATGATTATGACACCCGTCTCTCTTCTATGGGTTATATGCTTTTGAAACCCATATCTTTTCATTGGTTATGTATTGATGAAATGATTATAAATCCTATATATTTTCCATAGGTTTTGATGTGATGAAATGTTATAATTACCCATTTCATTTCATGGTATTACGATAGAAGGTTTCCAAAACCCATCTCCTTTTTTGGGTTATAATATGATGAAACATTTATTATCCTATAACACATGTATGGATGAATTTTTGATCAGATGGTTGTGACCTACATCTCCCTTCAATGAAATGTGTGTGGATTTATATCTCCCGAGATAATGATGTGAATCATGTCAAAGGGAATGATCCATAAGGGGGAGATTGGGAAACCCAATTCCTTAGAATAAGGAGACCATGTGTAGGTTTCAAGCGCAACGAAAGCATGGTTGGGATGGAACCCAACTTTTATTTTTACCACGATCAATGATTATTCCAGGATCAATATGATTATGAACGCCAGTCTCCACAAAATTGAATCAAATATTTAGATAAAGAAGGAAGAGGGCCAAAACCATTAGAGAGGATCTTGCACATCATGTTTATAATTAATTTAAATAATTTCATAATGGAAAATAAAACATGGATCTTTGGTATTTTTTTCATTGATGACGTTGATCATCTAAAATGAACCTTCTTAATTATCTTATTGTGCCTGTAAGGATCCAAACTAGAATTCCTCTAGCGGTGATCCACACGTGCTCCGATGGCCTCCGATCAACACCGCTCATTCTCAGGGTGCTAGCATGGTGAAGCGAGTTTTTTTTTTCGGTCAATATTGATTGATATTTCTTCAGCCTTGAAGAAATTCTTTCATTATTGAGTGGGGTGGGAAGAGGATTCGAGAGATAAATTGTTTAGTTCAACAATTCTCAATTCAGCGGGTGTATGATTCAGTGTCATGTGTTGTCTAGCACAATAGGCTTAATTGTATATTTATATGCATGGAACTTCATTTACAATATTTAATTGCAAAAAATAAATTAAATATATTCATGAACTTAGAGAAAACCCATGATCATAATAATAATACCGTGTCATCATGTATGGTGCTCCAACTTACGCAAAACAAAATTATAAATAAAATTCTGCATCACAAAATAATAGTAGCGTCATTATTATTTTAACTTGTGAAAAATAGTTAAATAATTATTTACCATCTTGAAAATTATTATTTTACCCCCAGAACAACTATGGTCCGCTTAAACTCCACGTCCATTTATTGAAAAACCAACTAAATAAATAAATAATATACTCTCTTAAATAAATATTTTATTTACAAACTAGTAAATAATTATTTATTAAATTGACTATAAAATTAATATATTTAATTTAATTTATGTGATCATTTTAACTTGAATAAAATTATTCCATGGCCTTAAAAAAATATTTATTTCATTAATTATATTTAAATAGAATTTAGCCGAGACCACCAAAAACACAAAGTGTGTGACCCACTAAGATTCTTTCTTGTTGGAATTAGGCGGGATTGCCTAAATTCCAAGAGTACTGTCTAGAAACGGGTCAAGGAACCCAAGAGAAAGAACGTAATGTCACAACAGTTACATCCACATATGAACACTCAATATTTAATATAATTCATTTGTCGCAATATCTCATCATTCACGTTTCAAGAATGTGTCATCAACTTTTTTGCTTGATATGTTGTTCTTTGACTACCTGAAATAAACTCATCTTTACCCCATGGAAATGGAATTTTTTGCGACGGTTATATTTCAATGAAAGGGATGAGATATCAACATCCATAAATGGAAGGGAGAAATCTTTCCCGGGCTTATCCATTAATAGCATGCCACTCGTGTCGCACCCAACATACCCTACTTCCCTCCAACTGTCTGCATGACTATTTTCATCAGTAAATCAAAGTGTGTGAGTTGTGAGACGTATTAATGAAAACCATAAAGTCTATGGATCATTACACACACTCAAAGATAGAAATATATGATGAAACCAAAACTTGTATAATTCCTACTGGTGGGTCTATTCTCACAATCTCCTCTCTTGGAGATTACCAAGCGTGAACTTCATGAGGGGAAGTCCCATCTTTTACAAGTACTCCCTCATGAAGGTCCTCATTCTACGTGTCCCATCATAGTATGTCATCCGATGGTAGAACTACATTTAGGAACATTGTTATATAATTTTAAGGTTCTCATCATAGTGGGGAACTACCATGACTTTATCAATGAAACAAATACTCTAGGACATGATTACATCATAGTCATGAAAAACAATGGAAAATATGTAATAAGATTTTTAATATTTAAATACATTAAATTTACATGTAATCAATGTAAAACCAGTTGGTTCTAGGACACCAAATCTTACAAACTCCCCCTTGGACAAGAGCCAACTACATAAGACTTTCAGTCTGCTAGACCTCACATGGTGATCATGTTTCTGCTAAGCCAAGGCTTTAGTAATGGGGTTTTCAATATTGTATTCTGTGGAAATACTGCTTACTAAAACTTCACTACTCTAAGAAAAATCCCTTAATAGATGATATGTCTGACGTATGTGATTCATCCACTGATGTGACCTATGATCTTTTGCGAGAGCCACCACTGCAGTATTATCACAGTACACTGTGATGCGATCTTTAATACTAGGTATCACATCCATCTCTTGGATGAAGTTTTACACCCGAACTAATTCTTTATCTACCTCATAAGTCACAATATACTTGGACTCCGATGTAGAATCTGCAACCACACTATGCTTTGAGCTCTTCCAGCTCACTGCACCTCCATTCAAAGTGAAGATGTATCCTATTTGCAACTTCATGTCATCTTGATCAGTCTGGGAACTAGAATCTGCATATCCTTTGATGTCTATTTCCTCCTCTCCTCTATAAACCAGTTACATATCCTTAGTATGTCTCAGATACTTTAGGATATTCTTGACTTCCATCCAATGGTGGTCACCTGGGTCAGCTTGATATCTACCTACCACACTCAATTGATAGGCGACATCCATCCTAGTACATAGCATGGAATACATGACTAGCCCAATCACTTAGGTGTATAGAGTCCATGCCATTATATTTATTTCCTCACATGTCTGAGGACACATTTTCTTGTAAAGATGAATTCCATGTGACGCTGGAAACAATCCCCTCTTGGATTGTTCCATACTGAATCTCTTCAGTATATTATCAATGTATGTACTTTGACTTAGGCCAAAAAATCTATTGGATCTATCACGATGGATCTTGATCCCAATAATATATGCATCCTCTCCCAAGTCCATCATGGTGAAGCATTGATTCAAAAATTCCTTAACAGACTTTAAGACTGGTATCTCGTTTCCAGTAAGTAATATGACATCCAAATATACTATTAAGAAAATGATTGCACTCCCACTAAACTGTTTGTAGATACAAGGCTCAAAATCGTTGTTGATAAAACCAAATTTCATTATGGCTTTATCAAAACGAATGTTCCATAACCTTTCTTTAATCCATAAATTAATTTTTAAAACTTACATACCTTATTGGCATCCTTTGGAGTCATAAAACCTTCACATTGTGTCAGGTAGATATCTTCTGGAAGGTTCCCATTAAGGAAGGATGTTTTGACATCCATTTTCTAAATATCATAGTCATGGTAAGTGGCAATGAGTAATATAATTATGCTGGATTTCATAATTGCAACTGTTGAAAAGGTTTCTTCATAGTCAATGCCTCAATGCTGTTTGAAACCTTTTGCAACCAGTCATTCCTTATAGGTGATGACTTGTACTTCCTTGTCCAGTTTCTTCTTTAATACCAATTTCCAACCAACATTATTTACATCAATATGAGGATCTACAAAAATCCGGACTTGGTTTGGGCACATGGATTCCATTTCGGAATTAATGGATTCTCGTCACTTGACATCATCTGTGCCACTTACTACTACCTTGTAGGTTGGAGGATCGTTATTATCAAATAATAGTGAGTCTCCATCCTCGGTAACTAGAAAACTATACCATTCCAGTTGTCTAACTTGTCTTTTACTCCTACACATCTCTTGTGTCTCTGGAACCATTCTTTCTTCCATGGGGATTTGTGTAATCTGTTCCTATACCAACTCTTGTGTACCTTGAGCTTTAACTTCATCGAAGTCTCTCTTTCTCCCACTATCTCTTTTTTAATATGTGCTCCCACTCATGGAATATGGTGTGTCTTAGCACTATAACCTTTTTTTCTAAGTGGTTGAATAAGTAATATCCCCTTGTTTCCTTGTGGTATCCTATAAAGGTACACTTTGTGCCTCAAGTTGCAAGTTTTTTACCTAAAGAGGCCTTAAAAAACTCATCGCTTCACCACACATGTAAATTCGATAATATGGATTTATTTCCACTCCAAAACTCATATAGAATATCATTTATCGATTCAGTTGGTACTTGGTTCAGTATGTGCGATGATGTTTGTAACACATATCCCCAAAAAAGATAATGGAAGACTCACATGACTCATCGTTGATCTCACCATGTCCAATAGGGTGCGGTTCCTCATTTCTCTCACACCATTCCACTGGGGTGTGTATGGAGGAGTGATTTGGGATAAGATCTCAAACTCCCATATGTAATCTATAAAGTCTTGATTAAGATATTCTCCACCTCGGTCTAAGTGGAGTTTCTTAATCTTCTTACCAAGATGATTCTCAACATAATTATTGTATTCTTTGATCTTATCAAAAGAATCAGACTTATACCTCATTAAGTAGATATATCCATATCTACAAAAAAAATCAGTAAAAGTTATGAAGCATGAGTACCCTCCCCATGCTTTAAGTGGAAATAGTCCACACACATTGATATGAACCAATTCAAGAATTTCTTTAGCTCTTTCACCTTTCCCATTAAATTGGACTTTGGTTATTTTTCCTTGTAAACTTGCATGACATATACCATGTTTTTTTAGTTTTAAAGAATCCAAATATCCATCTTGATGTAAAATTTTCAAGCTTTTATCGTTTACATGACCTAGCCGGTGATTCCAAATTTGGTTGTGGTATGTGTCACATGAAGTATCTTTATTATCGATTCCCATTACTTGGTTTGTGTAATCCAACACGTAAAGACCATTGTATAAATGTTCCATAACAAAATGATTGCTATCTTTTTAAAAGAAGCAACATTCATTTCCAAACATGAAAAAAACTCCATCTGTATCTAATCTGGATATAGAAATATTGTTTTTAGTAACAGACGACACATAATAACAACCCTTTAACAACAATATCATCCTAGTTGTCAATGTGAGGTGGTATTCCCCAACAGCTACAAAAAAAGGTTTGGCTCCGTTGGTTGCTCGAAGATCTAACACCCCTCGGTCAATCATTCTGAATCTATATAGTGGATGTATTTTGATACATATGTGAGCACCACACACTGTATCTAATAAAAAATTTGTAGAAACAAAGATATTTCATTCGATAACCAAAACACCTAAATCTTCCCATTACATCCTAGGATGGGTGCAGTTCTTCTTTCAGTGGCCCTTCCTTCCACATTTGAAACAAATAGCCTCACGTTCCCTTGATTCCCCTTTGATCTTCATTTTCATGGAAGGTCGTGAAGAAGCTTTGGGATTAAATCTCTTCACCATACCTTTCATCTTATTCACTGTAACGACATATGACTTTTCACACTTCATATCATTGTCCACTTGGAAAATGGGGATAAGAAGATCCGAAATAGATTTATCAATGTTGTTCATATTGAAATTGACAACAATGTTAGAGAAGCAATGAGTGAGTGATGCGAGAATAAGATCGGTGCCCAGTTCTTCAGCGAGTTTAAACCCTAGAACTTCCCGGTGCTCAATGTAGCCAATGAGCTTGACTATATGAGGCCTAGCTAGGGTACCTTCTCCAATATTACTCTGAAAGAGTTCCTTAGTGATCTCAAACCTTTTCTGTCTTTCTCTCTCCAAGTAAAGACCATAGAGGTGCTCGAGCATTCTATAAGAATCCATGTTTTCATGAGAATTCATGAGCTCAATATACATTGGTGATAGAATCAAACATTGAACGTAGACTATGTCGTTCATATGTTTCTCATAGACCACAAAATCCTTACCACTCACCTCTTTGGAAGGCAGATCAGGTAATGCTGACTCTAGCATGTAAGACTTCCATTCATGTCATAGGATAACCCAAAGGCATCTAAACCATTCCTGGATGTTACTACCAGTGAAGATATTTTCTTTATCTAGAAATGATCGTAGGGATAGTGTGGTTGAAAAGTTTTTCATTTTTATTCTACAATTTAAATCATTGGTAATATCATAATTAAATTTATAACAATAATAAATTTTATTAAGTCTTTCACTATTTTATCAAGTCCCAATAGCCCTCACCATTGAACTTGGAATGTCCAGTTTCCATGAAATTCTAGTGTCAAGGATCTATATTCCCATTCGAATAACCCCATTAAGGGTTGGTCAATCTATTAGAAGGTATTTAGGTTGGATGGTCTTTGCCAACTGCGGGCTTGTAGCTCCTTGATCGGTTGAGTGGACTCCCCAATCCTGAAATCATGAATTTGGATTTCCTCAACTCTTGCCTCCAATATTACACCATGTATAGAAAGGGATCCCCCTCTAGATGTTATATGGTTAAGTCAACCCGAAACCTTTCACAAGGGCTTCCTATACAAAAGTATGTGTCCCAACAAGGGTTGGTCAAACACATTGTTTTATTGATTTTTTCCCTTAATCAAGTAACATAAGTCTTGGTCTGACATACTATTTTATTTGATGGATTTTTATCTCTTATGCATGAATTTCATATTATCATTACCACAGTCTTGTTAATATTAAGTGGAACTTACTTATGTGATTAACCATGTCATGATAATATTATTCATAAGTCTGGTTTATTTTAGTTCTATCTTGCATGCTTGTTTAATTCATTAATTATGTGATTGTGACAACACATCCATAATGATAAACCATTCAAGTGACTAAATGAAACTAAAAAGAATGATCATGATCCTTTCTAATGGTTACTTTATCTAGCGGTTGATAAACTAAGCCCAACCTAGGGTAGAAAAATCTTGAATCTTTTGGGTTCATGTTTAAATCTTTCCACCTGTGCTCCTCTATATATCTAGGGATTGGTTTCGTCTTAGCTCTAGTTTGAACCGCCTCCAATGACTTGGGAGTTCCATCCATTACATATGCCTTTTTAACTCACATACAAGTTAAGGGTAAAAATGGGTTTTATATAAATTAATCCTTGGGCATGCATGCCATACATATTAGTGAGTATAGATGGATCACATGCCAACAATATTAATTTTAAAAAACCAATAAAAAGAAACCATACATATACAATGGTCTTGGTCTAGCTCATGATCATCCATACATGCAACAATTTTTATGCATAAATAAAACTAGAATTTAATTATTTAATAATTCTTATTTAAGATAAATCATGATCGAATAAATTAATTATCATCTTTAATTAATCAGCCATGTTATTTTAAACTGGTTTTTATTAATTTACTTGAGATTCTCATCCATCATAATTTTAAATAAATAAATTCATTTAAAACTATCTTTATACGTAACATGTACCATGGAGGAAACCCTGTGAATTATTATTCACAACTACCCAATGAGTACAAATGAACATAATGAAGATGTTAAATTAAACACACGTATATAAAATACCTATCACGTATTGTTCCTTATCTTTACCCCTGCACAATGGTACACATCTCAAGGGTTTGTATAATATAATAATTTTTTTTATAAATTTTCGTAATTTGGATGAGTACACAGTGTGTAGTTCCAACTATACGGCGTGTACTATTTCTCCCCATCCATTTGAAGTACAGTCCTAAGGAAACAGTGTGTGAGTATACCTTGGAAATATTTAGTGTACATGGCATGTTTAGTGGTCCACACGCTGTGTAGTATCCGTGTTACACGGTTTCCTGCTGGGCAAGCCATGTACGGGGTACAAAGTCCAACCCTAACCCAAAGGGACTACATATTGTGTCCAGTGGACTACCTGGAGTCGAATTCGCAAACCATGTTCCACCTGTTCCTAGTCAACACACAGAGTCATTTAAGACTTAGAAAGACTCCAACACATAACATTGTCTGGAAGACTGGTCTGATGCATTGAATCTTGATTACATGTTGTGTACTGGAGAATAGACTCCGTGTGTTCTGGTTTTTTACGTCCAGGAATCTTTGGAACCTCAAGAATAGATATTCTATTTTATTTTAATAAAAATTAAAAGAAAAGCTCATTTCTATAAGGTGAATGAGAAGCGAAAGAGGAGGAATATATCTCAAAATTTATATTTTCATAATGATTAAAATGAATTGAAACAACTAAATTATTAAATGTGTAAGTCATCAAAAATGTATTTAAATAATTATAAACTATGATGTAACCCCTATGATACCACTTGTAGGTTCTGAGCGTAGTGGAAGTGTGGTTGGTCTGGAACCCAAATTTTATTTTAACGATGATCAATGATTGTTTTGGGATTAATATGACAATGAACGCCAATCTCCATGAAATAGAATCAATTATTTAGATAAATAAGGAAGAGGCTTGAAACCTTTAGATAGGATCTTGTAAATCATGTCTATAATTAATTTAATTAATTTCATAAAGAAAAATAATACCTCGATCTTTGGAATTTTCATCATTGATGATATTAATAATTTGGAATGACCCTTCCAGATTATCTCATTGGTCTTGTAAGGATCCAAACTAGAATCTCTCTAGCAGTGATCCACACATGCTCCAATGAATTTGGATCAACACTGCTCATTCTCCGGGTGCTACTGCGGTAAAGCGAGTGTCTTGTGTCAGTCATTCTTGATCGCTTGTTCTTAGACCTTGAAGAACGTCTCTCGTTATTTAGAGGTGTGGGAAGATGATTCGAGAGAGAAACTGTTTTTTCTCAACATTTCTCAATTCACAGGGTGTATGATTTGGTGTCATGTGGTGTCTAGCACAATAGGCATACATGTGTATTTATATGCATGGAACATCAATTACAATATTTAATTGCATAACTAAAATTAAATAAATTTATGAACATAAAGAAATTCCATGATCATAATAATAATACTAAATCATTATTTATGGTGTGCCAACTTGCGTAAAACAGAATTATATATATAATTCTATGTAAAAAAATAATAGCAGAGTCATTATTATTTTAACTTGTCCCAACTAGTTAAATAATTATTTACCATCTTGCAACTAATTATTTTACCTCTGGAACGGCCTTGGTCCGCTCAAACTCCCCTTCCATTTATTAAACACCCGAATAAATAAATAAATAATTTTCTATCTTAAATTAATATTTTATTTACAAACTAGTAAATAAATAATTATTAAACATTCAATAAAAAAATATATTTTTTAATTGATGATATCATTTTAACATGAATAAAATTATTCCACGGTCTTGAAAATAATATTTATTTCATTAATTAAATACAAATATAATTTAACCAAGACCACCAAAAACACTTAGTGTGTGACCCTCTAGGATTATTTTTCATTTGAATTAGGCGGGCTTGCCAAAATTCCAAGAGTAATTTTTAGAAATGTGTCAAGGAACCCAAGAAAAAAGAACGTAATGTCGCAACAAAGATATCCACATAAGAACACCCACTATGTAATATAATCCCTTTGTCGAAAAATCTCACCAAGCAGGTTTCATGATAGTTTCATCAACTTTTATGCTGGATACATCATTCTTTGACTACCTGAAATAAACTCATCATTACTCCATGGCCATGGAATTTCTTGGGATGGTTCTATTTCAATAACATGTCTAAGATATCAACATCCATAAATGGGAGGGACAAAATCTTCCTTAACTTATCCATTAATAAAATCCCACTCGTGAAACACCCAATGTACCTTACTTCCCGCCAAATGTCTCGATGACGGTTTTCATCTGTAAATCAAAGTGAGCGAGTTGTGACACATATTAACGATAATATTAAAGTCTAATGATCGTTACATGTGGTCATAGATAGAAATATACAATGTCACCAAAACATGTGAAATTACTACTAGCGGGTCTTTTCTCATAATCTCATCTCTTGGAGATTACCAAGCATGAACATCATGAGAGGGAGTCTCATCTTATCATGAGTACTCACACCTGACGGTCTGCATGCTTTGTGTCCCATCATAGTATGTCATACAACTCTAGAACTATATTTAAGAATATTGTTATAGCATTTCAAGGTTCTTATCATAGAGGGGAACTTCCATGACCTTATAAGTGCAACAATTACTCTTGGACATTATTATAACATTGTCATGCCGAAAAATGAACATTATGTAATATGATGTTTAATATTTAAATACATTAAATGTCAATATAATCAATTTACAACCAGTTGGTTCTGGGACACCAACTCTTACACCGTGACTGGGGATGGTTGTGTATCCCGACTAGTAGGTGTACTCACTATGAAGATAAAAGATTGGGAAACCTAGTCTACTAAGGGAAGATCAAGAAACCAGATCCCCTAAAAGAAATAGAATTAAAATAGTAATGGTGGTATGCCCTACCTAGTTGGTTAATTTCCTATGAAGTTACTTGATATGTTCTAGAAATGCTTATTGACTAATATAGAATTATATTACTTGTTTATATATGCAACAAATTCATGTAATATATCTATTATATGATTTCATGGATTATGTTCTTTATTTCCTTATGATTAATGTCTCATAAAATATTCATCATTATTCCATGATTCTTGTATCTGGTCTTATGATATGTAGGGTATGATCTTCTAATGTTATGATCATGTTCATATACTCATATACTCATGTTTATGATTTCATGTCTCCCTTCTTTACACTTACTAAGCATCTGAGCTCACCCCTTTTTATGTTTCCTTCCCCAGGTTAAGAAGATATATATTATGTTTTATTTGACTAAGAATTGACATAGTAATGAATAAATTAGTGGGAGATAATGTAGCTCACTTATTTACAAGTGTTTATGATTACATTTTTCTAAAATCATAAGACTAGTACGGTCATTGGGTGTCTATTGGAATAATTTTTTATGTATTCTAAAAAAATTGTGTAATGTTATTGTATAGAAATTGAGGGTTTCTATATGGGGCTATCACACCCTGACTGTAGATGCCCTGATTTTACTTCTTTTTTTTGGTCTCGGTTTGAATTTTTTTCAAATTTTAATTGTGTTGATAGGTTTCGCGCCGGTGCGCGGTCACCGCATCGTTAACGGTGACCGTGCGTTCAGCCCGTGTGACCGTGTGTTCGCCTGAGGTTTTAAATATTAAAATTTTTACGTTGACATTAATATAATTATTAGTATTAAATAGTTATAAATATTATTATTATTTTTATAATGTTTTATTTCTATGAAGTTTTATTATTATTATTAAGATTTGATTTTTAATTATTTACCTATTCAATCTTATTATTATTATTATTATTATTATTATTATTATGATAATAAAATGAAAGCAAAAAAAAATAAAAAATAAAAAACCCTAACCCTATTTTCCCATACCTAGCAGCCTACCCCCTCCCCCCTTTTTCTCTTCTGTGCGGCGCCCCCCCGTCTCGCTTCTCTCTCCCCGCGCGCACCCTACTCTGTCCGCCCCCCCTCGTCCGACCTCCACTCCGGCGCACAACCCACCGCGCCGGCTCGCCGCCCCCGCGCGACCCCCATTCCACAACGGCTCGCCGCCCTCGCACGACCCCCATTCCGCGCCGGCTCACCACCCCCACGCGACCCCCGTTCCACGCCGACGTCCTCCCGCACCCACGCTTCACCCGGTTCCATGCTCCCCTCCACTCCGACACCCGCAGACCGTACCCAGCTTGCTCCGGCCCTGCTCCGGCCTCCCGACCTCTGGCGACCCCACTACCCGCTGGACACACTCTCCAGTGAGCCCCCGCTCCGGCCAGCCGCCTCCGGCCACCCCGTCGGTGTTCCCCAGCCCTGCCGGCGCCCCGCTCTGCTCCGGTACCACACTGTCAGCATCCCCTAACCCTTTTTGGCGCTCTGGTCGGCTCCGCCGCACCTTCGTCCGGCCGCATACCGACTTTCCATGGCCCGACTAGCAGCTTCCGCCTTGGGCCAGCCAGTGTCGCACCCGGTAATCAGTGCGCGACCCCCCCGAAGGTCTCCCGGCAAGTGTGAGCCGCCTCTTTTGACTGGCGCGCGACCCCGTGTGTCGAGCGCGTCTCTGCGCCAAGGTATGTTTTGTGTCGTCCTTTTTTTTATTTGTGTTTTTTTTATATTTATCTTGTTTGGCTATTTTGGTTATGTGGTGTTGTTGTAGCACATTGGCAGAATAATTCCGCAACGCTGAGGTCTTCAGCTTGTGTGCGCGTATACACCTGTGTGAGGTGTTTTGCGTCGTCGAGTTCAGTTTGTGATTTTAGGTGAGTTTTTATTTGTTTATTACTTAAATTATTTTATATCAATGTTTATATATATATATATATACACGTTGTCTTTTGCGTTCTCATTCTTTTGGACTTTTTTTAAATCAGTGTTTACGTGTTTTAGTTATTCTACTTTTGTTGCAGCGTGTTCGCGAGGTATTTTCTCGTTATCGAAGTTTCCCGCTTGCGTTTTATTGTGCGCAAGTGTGAGGCGTGTCGTGTCATCGCAAACTAGCTGCAAGTCATGGTAGGTCTCCCACTGCACTCGCCTTTAAATTTGGAAATTTATTTATTCCTTGGCATTTCATTATTTTTCAGTAAATTTAAATTAGTACTAGAAAATTATTACTAGAATGGCGACTTGCTGAATTTGAAAACTGTTTACTTCTTGCATCACATTGAAAATATATTTCATGGATAAATATTTGTGGTTTTCTTGTGATATTGTCATACGGGTACTTTATGAAATGTGCAAGTCGTACTGAACTGTGTTTTGAGATGGTTTTTGGTGTGTATAAAATGACGGGTGTATCGTTTATGTAAAATGGTGTCTTCTTGAAAACATGGATAGAGGAAATGATGTTTGGACTTTAAACTGGATTTTTTAATTTTTTAGTGGTGGTTTGGTTTTCCTTAAATGGCTTTCTCAGTATGTTTTTCTGGTTTTCAACATGATGGCGTGTGTCATATCTTTTGGAAACGCTTTGATATTAAATGATTTAAATGTAAATGATGTGGCAGCCCGGTTGGCACTTTATTAATTGTGAACTGAATACATATATATATATATATACATACTTATGGGGCATCTCTACAGGGGGACATACCTTTTGAGGATTGTCGTGTATCAGTGTCCGTGTAAGGGGTTGAAAAGTGCGGTGAGGTGAGTCACGCGTGCGAGGGCCTCCCACTTACACAGTATTATTAAAACCAACGCGGGTTCCTGGTTGTCTTTTAGAGAATCGAGTGACGGTTGCTGGCTAACCCTGATTAGACAGGTTAGTCCCCCCTTGGTAGGTAGGCCTTGTGGGGCGTTCCACTGGTTGGCTATTAGGGCGGCCAGTTGGTTATTGATTGTGGAGTACCATGCCGGCAGGTAGTCTGAACCCGAGTATGTCCAGGGGTTCTCTAGGGATTTTTAGGATCACCCATGGTAACTTGATGTTCCTTGGTTGTTTACTTTCAGTTGTTCTTCACAGCTTATACTTTTATACTTGTGAAAATGGTTTTCAAATTAAGATGCATTATTCTCTTTGTGAAAAATTTGAAAAAAGTAACACTTCTTTCTCTTTTAGAATGAATTTGGCACCAATGAAAGGAATTATACTTTTGAAAAATAATAAGAGTAATGTCTCATGTTTTGACCTTCAAGTGAAACACTATAAAAGCTTACTTTTATACATTGTAGTTCAAACCTGGAATTTATAGATTCTTTATTTACTAGCATTGCCTAGGGAATTGTTGTTGGGCTCACCTACTGAGTACTTTTTGTGATCACGGCTATATTTTACCATTACAGCTGCGGGTTCCTTGTGTTCAGGTTTTCCTAGTTTGAGTCACTCAGTGATGAAGCGACGCTGGTGTTTAGTTGGGTGGTGATCACGAGGTCACGTGGAGGTATGTTTGTCATGTAGTTTTGTTTCTTTTTGCTGTTAGTGTTGTTTTTTTGTTTAGTTTGCTTTCTTTCTTTTGATCCTAGTATTGTTCGGTCTGAAATTGTTCCCAACGATTAAACTTTTTTTTATTCCTGACACTAGTTTCCATCCTGGGGGGATCGGGAACGCCCCTTGGGACTTGCCGCAGATCGGATCGGGTGACCGATTCAGGGTCAACCCGGGCTGGTTCGTGAAAAAATGGTATCAGTGGGAGGTTTTTTGTAATTTGGGTTGTCTGTGAGAAGGAGATTAGGACAGTCGGAACTTGAGAGGTAGGTGCGGGAAGAGCATCACGAACTCTTTCTCGCGCTGATCCTCGAGTTACCCGGGGTAGTCCGGAAATTGTTTCTTTTGACCTCGTTTTGAATTGAGGAATGAAAAAGGAGGTGAGCCAGTGTTATGTCGTGATTTCACATGGAGTAGTGACCCATGTGGAATCTGATTACATAGTTTAAGTTCCACTTAGTTGTTGATACTAACTCAGGGCATGGATCACTACCATGTCATCGGGTTAAGCGTAACTGCTAGTTCCTCATTCTACTGATTCTTTGTATGCTGTACTACGTTTGGTACTGGTTGGTGTGATCGTGTTTTTGAAAATTAATGTTTAATTTTGAAATGGAAGTGTTTTCTTTAAAATGGGTTTAAATTGGTGAAGGGGATTTTTGAAATTTAAAGTGTTTTGGTTTGAAAACCGGGTGTTTTCATGGTATTGGTAGGGTAATTATTTGGGTGCGACCCTTGGTTTTCCTTATGAATGATCGCATGTGTGTGGGTTTGTGCAAAAAGTGCATGAGAGGTACTTGTTTGTGGATGACGTGAGTGGAATGGATGGACACACATGCGACGATTCATGAGATGGTGTGGGTGTTTATTTGAAAACAAAGGGTTGACCTTGTCTTTCTAAGATGATTTTTGAAAGAGGAAAATTATTTTGGAAATTGGATTTTGTTTCAGAAAGTGGGTTTTATGTTTGGAAGTAGTCTTGAAATGAAATGGTGATTTTTGGAAAGTGGATTTTTGGCGTGCAAGCCAGTTGTTGGTATGCGATTGTCCTTTTGATTAAGATTTGATTGGATGCTAATTTTTGGCTTTGTGTTTTTATGTTGTTCAGAGAATGTCTCCCAGAAAGATCCCCAAAGTTTCAAATGAGTCATGCCCAATTTCTGGTCCTTCTTGGACGTTGCCTATTGTTCGTGGTGATCGAGGCCCATTAGAAGTAGTAGAGTGGGTTGAAGAAGTGGAGAGTATCTTTAGAACGTTGGGAACTCCCGAGACTATTACGGTACGTGCTGTTATAGGATTGTTTGAAGGTCCAGCTCTAGACCAGTGGAAGGTGGTTACCCCACCGTCAACGCAAGTCGGAATGACGTGGGATGTCTTTAAAACCATCTTCGTCCAAGGATTTATACCTGAAGAAGTGAAGGAAAAGAAAAAGGGAGAGCTCGTGCATATTCAACAAGGTCAATAGATGGTGAAAGAATGTGTTGACCATTTCAAAGAAATGATTTCCTTTTCTCCTGAGGTGGCGTCGCATGAGCTCAGGAAGGCCTCTCTTTTACCGGTGGTCTCCGTCCAGAAATCAAGGAGTGGGTCCTCCCTCCTAAAGAACATCGTTTCAAGAAGCTAGTGGAGGAAGCATTTTTAGCTGAGTTGGTGTCCAGAGCGCGGGTGGTTGGCAGTCCAGTGTACCCAGTTGTTCGTGGGGTTTCTCTATCTGGCGAGGAGAGGATGCCAGAGAAACCTGTTCCTAAGGAGTTATCTTCTTTGGTCCCAGCTCCCGGTTCGTCAGATCGTTCAGTGGTATGATATCAGTGTGGTCGTTTCGGTCATTTGATTCCATCCTACCGCAACCCTCTGATGACATGTCATCGTTGCGGCTGTCTAGGTCATTTGGAGAAGTTTTGCAGGAAGCGTCGCTTGAAGAGGATGTCGTGATAGGAGAGTGTCAGTACCTGACTGTGACGCAGGAGATGCTTCAGCCATCAAAGCCCCAGCCACAGGTCTCGGGGTGAAGCTCGCGCACAGTCAGGAGTCCCCAGGGGTGTGAAGCCTTAGTCCATGTTTTGTGTTCCGTGTTGGCAGTGGAACAATTAAGATCTTTTTGTACGTTTTTTTTCTGCTATTAACATTTTGACGTTATTGTAAGTTCATTGTTTTACCATGGGGTTATCATGGACTAATTCTATTCTGATCTAAGTAGTCCCGTTTGTGTGGATGTGGTTATGTTTTATGGATTTCAATGGGTCATTTTTTCAACTCGGTGTCTGGTTAAGTCTTTTCCATGGGTTTTCCCCTAGTGTTGAAGGTTGTTACTTTGGTCGAGGATTAAACGTTTCGATGAAGGTGTTGTATTTCACTCATTCTATAAGAGTTGGTTTAAACTGGTTGGGAGTTCCCGCTTCGACCCCCCCTTTTCCTTGGGTTGTCTATTTAGATGGTTAATTTTTCTACACAAGTTGATCTCTTTTGGTGGGGAGAACCCCTTCGTGTTCTCCAATCAACCTCGGACATCAGTTTTCTCTTGAATTAGTCAGGTACGACCTGTGTAGAGTAAGGTCATACCGAGAATCTCAGTTCTCTTCGTTTCCTTTAGTTTTTTTTGGGCATGGAATTGAATCTTGACCGACTTTTGGCTTGGTGACTTTCTGGGGGAAGAAAGTGTCTGTGGAGGGGAGAATTGTCACACCCCGACTGTAGATGCCCTTATTTTACTTCTTTTTTTGTCTCGATTTTAATTTTTTTCAATGATTAATTGTGTTGACGGGTTTCGCGCCGGTGCGCGGTCACCGCATCGTTAGAGGTGAGCATGAGTTCGGCCCGGGTGACCGTGTGTTCGCCCGACGTTTTAAATATTAAAATTTTTTACGCTGACATTAATATAATTATTAGTATTAAATAGTTATAAATATGATTATTATTTTTATAAAGTTTTATTTCTATGACGTTTTATTTTTATTATTATTAAGATTTGTTTTTTATTTATTTACCTATTAAATCTTATTATTATTATTATTATTATTATTATTATTATTATTATTATTATGATAATAAAATTAAAGAAAGAAAAAATTTGAAAACCCTAACCCTATTTTCCCCTAC
This sequence comes from Viscum album, assembly GCA_963277665.1. Taxonomy (NCBI): domain Eukaryota; kingdom Viridiplantae; phylum Streptophyta; class Magnoliopsida; order Santalales; family Viscaceae; genus Viscum; species Viscum album. The sequence goes on from OY728152.1 coordinate 1,874,418,970, forward strand.
CCAGGCGCCCACCCCTCCCCCCCTTTTTCTCTTCTGTGCGCCCCCCCGTCTCGCTTCTCTCTCCCCGCACGCACCCCCCTCTGTCTGGACCCCCCGTCCGGCCTCCGCTTCAGCGCACAACCCACAGCGCCAGCTCGCCGCCCCCGCGTGACCCCCCGTTTCGTGCCGGCTCGCCGCCCCTGCGCGAACCCCATTCCGCACCGGCCCTCCGCCCCCGCGCGACCCCAGTTCCGCGCCGGCATCATCCCGCACCCCCGCTCCGCCCTGCGCCATTCTCCCCTCCGCCCCAGCGCCCGCGGCCCGCACCCGGCTCCCTCCGGCCCTGCTCCGGCCTCCCGACCTCTGGCGACCCTGCTACCCGCTGGCCGTACTCTCCGGTGAGCCCCCGCTCCGGCCAGCGGCCTCCGGCCGCCCCGTCGGTGCTCCCTAGCCCTGACGGTGCCCCGCTCTGCTCCGGTACCTCCCTGTCGGCATCCCCCGAACCTTTTTGGTGCTCTGGTCGGCTCCACTACACCTTCGTCCGGCCGCATACGAGCTTTCCGCGGCCCAGCTAGCCACTACCGCCTTGCGCCGGCCAGAGGCACACCCAGTAATCGGTGCGCAACCCCCCCCGATGGTCTCCCTACAAGTGTGAGCTGCCTCTTTTGACTGGCGCGCGGCCCCATGTGTCGAGCGCGTCTCTGCGCCAGGGTATGTTTTGTGTCGTCCTTTTTTTTATTTGTGTTTTTTTATATTTATCGTGTTTGACTATTTTGGTTATGTGGTGTTGTTACAGCATGTTGGCGGAATAATTCCGCAATGATGAGGTCTTCATCTTGTGTGCGCGTATGCGCCTACGCGAGGTGTTTTGCATCGTCGAGTTCAGTTTGTGATTTTAGGTGAGGTTTTCTTTATTTCTTACTTAAAATATTTTATATCAACGTATATATATATATACACGTTGTCTTTTGCGTTCTCATTCTTTTGGACTTTTTTTAAATCTGTGTTTACGTGTTTTAGTTATTCTACTTTTGTTGCAGCGTGTTCGCGAGGTATTTTCGCGTTATCGATGTTTCCCGCTTCCATTTTCTTGTGCACAAGTGTGAGGCATGTCGTGTCATCGAAAACTAGCTGCAAGTCAAGGTATGTCTCCCACTGTACTCACCTTTTAAATTTAGAAATTTATTTATTTCTTTCCATTTCATTATTTTTCAGCAAATTTAATGTAGTAATAGAAAATTATTTCTAGAATGGTGACTTGCTGAATTTGAATACTATTTACTTATTGCATCGCATTGAAAATATCTTTCATGGATAAATTTGTGTGGTTTTCTTGTGATATTTTCATACGGGTACTTTATGAAATGTGCAAGTCGTACTGAACTGTGTTCTGAGATGGTTTTTGGTGTGTATAAAATGACGGGTGTATCGCTTATGGAAAATGGTGTCTTCTTGAAAACTTGGATAGAGGAAATGTTGTTTGGCCTTTAAATTGGATTTTGGAATTTTTCAGTGGTGGTTTGGTTTTCCTTAAATGGGGTTCTATGTATGTTTTTCTGGTTTTCAACATGATGGCATGTGTCATATCTTTTGGAAACGCTTTGATATTAAATGGTTTAAATGTAAATGATGTGGCGGCCCGGTTGGTACTTTATTGATTGTGAACTAACTACATATATATATATACGTACTTATGGGGAATCTCTACAGGGGGACTTCACTTTTAGGATTGTCATGTAGCGGTGTCCGTGTAAGGGGTTGGCAAGTCCGGTGAGGTGAGTCACGCGTGCGATGGCCTCCCACTTACACAGTATTATTAAAACCACTGTGGGTTCCTGGTCATCTTTTAGAGAATCGAGTGACGGTTGCTGGCTAACCCTAATTAGATGGGTTAGTCCCCACTTGGTAGGTAGGCCTTGTGGGGAGTGTCACTGGTTGGCTGTTAGGGCGGCCAGTTGGTTATTGACTGTGGAGTACCATACCGGCAGGTAGTCTGAACCTGAGTACGTACAGGGGTTCTCTAGGGATGTTTAGAATCACCCATGGTTACTTGATGTTCCTTTCTTCTTTACTTTCAGTTGTTCTTCACAACATATACTGTTATACTTGTGAAAATGGTTTTCAAATGAAGATGCATTATTCTCTTTGTGCAAAATTTGAAAAATGTAACACTTCTTTCTCCTTTATAATGAATTTGGCACCAATGAAAGGAATTAAACTTTTGAAAAAGAATAAGTGTAATGTCTCATGTTTTGACCTTCAAGTGAAACATTATAAAAGCTTACTTTTATACATTTTAGTTCAAACCTAGAATTTATAGATTCTTTATTAACTGGCACTGCCTTGGGAATTGTTGTTGGGATCACCTACAGAGTACTTTTTGTTCTCATTCCTATATTTTACCATTCCAGCTACAGGTTCCTTGTGTTCAGGTTTTCTTGGTTTGAGTCGCTCAGTGATGGAGTGACGTTGGTGTTTAGTTGGGTGGTGATCGCGAGGTCACGTGGAGGTATGATTGTCATGTAGTTTTTGTTTCTTTTTGTTGTTAGTGTTGTTTGTTTTGTTTAGTTTGATTTCTTTATTCTGATCCTAGTATTGTTTAGGCTAAAATCGTTCCCAATGATTAAACTTTTTTGTATGCCCGACACTAGTTCCCATCCCGGGGGGATCGAGAAAGCCCCTCGGGACTTGCCGCAGACCGGCTCGGGTGACCGGTTCAGGGTCGACCCGGGCTGGTTCGTGACAGGGGCCACCCCATCATACAACATTTACTTGAACCAAAATATGAATAAAACTCATCGAAAAATTATTCTCAATTTTATAACATGATTATCCCATGGAAAGGAAACGGGTTTCATATCAATCTCATAGAAACATGATTAACACGTGGAAAATAAAGGGATTCTATAAAAATATTATTAAAACATGATTAACCCATTTAAAGAATTAGGTTCCATAAAAATATATTTGAAACATGATTAAACCATGTAAAATAAACATGTTCCATTAAAATCTCTTTGCAGCATGCTTATCTTCTGTAAAATAAACCAATTCTGAAACAATCACTTTGAAATAATCATAATCCATCCAGATAAATATTGAGGATGACATCATTTAAAAAATATCCCCACTGGAGAATAAGTAACAAAGAGGGTTTATAATGATGATGAATTGAAATAGAATTAAAATATCATTAAATATATTATTAATAATGTACCATTTTCCTATTTAATATCACTTTCTATATAAAAAACATTTTTAAAACATTTATAATTGAAAATAACCTTGATGTATTATAATTGAGTATATAAAAATAATTAAAATAATTTTTTAAAACATAGTAAATTTTTAAATTATCATTCTATGAAAATTAAAATAAAATATCAATTAAAAAAATATTGAATTTTTTTAGAAGCCTCTTTTTGAAATAATAGAGATTTCTGATCAAAGAGAGAATTGATGTCAGATATTCAAAAAAACATTTTATAAAATATTTTATGTAATAAATCATGAAAAAATTGTTCAATTGCATTAAAATATCATTAATAACCATAGGATAAGAAAATTCATGAAATTTATAATATTTCATCACCATTGAATTAATCATACATAATCCTGATAATAATGGGATTGTAACAAAGGACTCTTACCATTTTTGTTAAATTGAATCATAAAAATGATGAAATTGTAAAATTAAATGAAACATATAATTTCCTTAAAAATAATGATATTAATCATATAAAATATAAATGGTTAGTATATACGCAATATAAAATAAGATAAATGTATAACATATCTTCCATATCAAAGAAGGTAAATTGAGACAAAAATACATTACCACTTTGGTGACTTTGAAACCATCAACCCCATAAAAGAGATATATTCAAATGGATATGAAAATATGAATATATTAAAGTCTAATAATAATATAATACAATAATGAGTGTATATACACCACAGAACAAAAAAAATTATTGAAAATGGCACACTTCTCAAAGAAAAAAAGTTGGATGAGAAAAAACCATACAATAGGTTTTGATTTCTGTCATACTCATTCAAAAATTCAGTATAAATAATAAAAGTTTATTATAAATATATTATACACCCAAACATAAATCGATCAAATTGTATATTATTTAATAATTCCATGTTAATGTTGTGTTTTAGGTAAAAACCTCTTTGTTTTTCGTATATGTTTTTACTTACTATTTTTGGTCTATTAACATAAATAATGCTTAAATAATATCCCAAATGTAAACCATGATATAATTATCATATATATTATGTATATATGTATTTATATTGATCTATAAAATTTATTTATAAAAAATTAAATACACCATTTATGGAGATGGTTGGTCGTACGTAGGCAAGAACATTGTTTCTATTTTCTTGTCATATTGAAATATAAATGTAAAAAAGGAACATATATATAATATCTTTATAGTATAATTTTTAGGTTATATTTATAAAATATTTTTATTAAAACCTTAAATAATACATTCAATGTAATGTGTGAATGAATGACATCGTTCCAAGAGGCGGTAGTTCTCCGTACACACGAACGACATTGTCGTATTCCCATAAAATGGAAGGTAAGATGGTATGTATTATAAAATATTTATTGAAGAATAATATAATCATAAATATCATAAATATCATATATATATATATATATATAGTTTTTTATCATAATTTATAAACGTGAAAGGTTGTAATAGAAAATAGAACGATATCAGTTTGCGATGTGGCGGTTCGATTTACACACCAATGATGATTTTGTTACCCATTTGATGGAAATGTGTGTAGTTGTAGGTAATATCCATAACAAGAAACATATATTTTTAGAATATAAATATTTAACTATATAATCATTATACAATTGGAAATGAAGGAGGCGGACATGGAAATAATATAAAAACACTTTTAGAAGAAGACTACCTCTACATCAGGTATCCTCCTTAGGTTTTCACTAAAACCATGAAATGTTTTCTTTCAACCCAAAATAAAACATCTAGGATAATAAAAGTGAAGTTGAAATGTTATTTTTTTTATGTTTTTGATGAGATAAATGGATTTATATGTGTGAATAAGTGGGGAGAGTGAGTGCCTTTTATAGTTTAGGAGGAGTTTAATTGTTATAAATACTCATAAGTATTCATTATTTGGATGTCTTCATTGCCCTATGCGATTCTAAAATTGAAAAATAATTAAATGGAGAGAAAATATGGTCGATCAAAAAATAGAATGCACACAAAGAAAATCATTTTTATCATTTTTTCTTTAGTCATTGAGTTTAATCAATTTCACACTTTTTGTTTTTACTATGATAAGTAGTTTTCTACCAAAGGTAATTTATTCATTAATGATAAATTAAAAAGAAACATACTATAAAATTTCTATATACTGATTATAAGTATTATATATATTTTATAGTTCAAAAATCTCACATGTGTTGGAATCAAATTTTAACAGAAGCGCATGTAACACACAAAAATACTACTTTAACCTTAACTACATTAACATAGTTCTTACTATTTAGTGGTGAATATGTTCATTATAAAATAAAAATCAATCCATTAATTGAAATTAATTTATATTTTTTAATATCATAAAATCATTTGACCGAGGATATGATTTTATGTAAGTTAAATCAATTAATAAAATATAATTTATTATAAAATGCCATTAATATCAATTTTGACATTATTCTTTTAATTTGAATTTAATAATATTAAGAAAATAGTGTAATATCAATATATTACATTAAAATATATTTATAATGATATTTTCATCTATAAAAATAATTAAAAAAATTAATTCAATCTATTTACTTAACTTTTAATGTTTTCAGTATATATTTTTTATTTAAATAATAACTAAATAACCAAAGCATTGGCCATTTGTATGTAGATAATTTATTTATATTATTTATAAAAAATAAATTAGAATTATTATTATAGAAATAAATATTTTATAATACATAATTATACGTACAAGAAAACCAATGTATGTTTTCCCTAACTCCACTAATTTATAGAAATTAAAATGAAGAGAAGTGTCTTTTTTTCATTCTCTTTACGTAACTTATTATATGGTTAAATTCTTAGAAACACGTCCCAAAAACTCATAAAAATCAATCCTATGGTATTATCAGTTTAAATATTTCTATTAAATTGGTTTTTGACAAGTTTAATGGTCATTATTCTCCTTAGGTTAAAAATTTAATCCCCTGGAAAAATTGTTTTTACCTTAATCACTATGATTAATTTTAATGATTTTCTCTAATAATTATGGTCAAATATTAAGTTTTACTTATTATAATTTTTAAATTATTCAGATTAACAAGGTTGAATCCATTTTGGGACTTTTAAATTACATAATTTATTAAAAATAAAAATCATTTACAAAGATATTTATTTTTCACTATCCACTAAAAAATTAATATTTTCATAAAAATACGAAAACATCTACCAATGTTAATTTCGATATTACAATTACAAAAATGAAGTTAATTTTTTCAAATAATATTTCTAAAATTTTTATGAAATAAATATAATTTTTTGTGCTAAGAAAGACTAATCATAGTTTTGGAAAAACACTATTTCCAATAAACATTTCTTTTTCTTTTAAATGATTGTCATTTTATTAATAATAAAAAGAAAACTAATAAATGTATATAAACTATATATTTTCAAATTTTATTTAATCAAATTCATACCATTCCATTCAAATGTCATGTTTATAATGTTATGATATATCATGGGTCATTTAACATAATCTAAATACGGTGTTGTGGGTAACCCAAGGTAAACATAGTGTTGTGTGTCCATTACGCTGTTGAAAAGAATTTTCTTCTTTTAAATCCTTAAGGTGTTACAAAAAACACCTCTAGAATGTGGCTAGGGAAGTTGAAAATGGATATTGATCGATTGTGGTCAAGCTTGAAGTATCAATGTGATGTAATTAAGTGAGGGAGGATGCACCCTTTTATAATTGAGGTGAGGGGTACTTTTGGGATTTCTCAAAAGATTAAATTACAAAAATTGATTTTCATTCCAAAAACCAGTAAATTACCATATAATCAAAGATAATGTATTATATGGTTGTAACCTATTTTAAAAATTTATTTTAGACATGTTTTTGGATTATTGTAAACCTTTTGAATTTGAATAATCCTTTGTTAACCTATTTTAATTTTAATTGTTACAACTAATTTTTTAATATTAAATGGTGATTATTTGTACATGCATGGTGTCAATTATTCCATAAATAGAATTTTGTTTTCACATTTTAGACCATATCATAATCACTTTTATTTTCTGAGTATGTTTTTTTTCATTTAAATAATTTAATAATAATGTATAATCTTAAAAAATTTCATTATTGCCTATTTTGATACTATTCACTTTATTTAATTTTATAAACATCAAGGAAACAAGTTTAATTAAAAATACATATTTTATTATTTCCCAAATATGTCAAGGTCATTTCAAAAATTCCTAGATCACCGTAAATATCTCAAATTATATTAATTTTCATATTTTTTATATCATTTATTTGATCATTATGTTAATCGAAAAATTAATACATCAGTGTTTTGTAAGCACTTAGGGTAGTTATTTAATTTAAAAAAATTATAAATGAATTACCCTGATGAAGATAAATATTTTATCATTCATAATACTATTTAAAGTAGAACATATACTCTAGAATACACCATGTTAAAAATATTATACTTCTTAAAACAAGAGTGTGTCATGTTTGGTATTTCCTTAAATAAAATACTATAATGGATGTAATATTATCCAAGTGGCCCCAAAAAGTCATCAATAAATTTATATCATGAAAAAAATATTATTATGTTCAAAAGTATCACTTATAATTTTTCATAACCTAATTTTGTCTACATTTTGAGACATAAGATATATTTAATACCAAGAAAGTGACATTTTTTGAATTTCATTGATTTAAATAATTTATATAACATGTTTATGAAAAAGTATCCCCTAAAAAACATAAATGGAAACCCTATGTTTTAAGGGTATAATTAAATTCTTCCAATAAGAAATATAACAATAAATTTATTTCCTTATAACTTATTTTTAATCTATATTAACTCGCTTTATCCTTTGTCGAAATAATAAATTTTATCAAAGTTATTATTCATAATAACAAAAAAATAAAAGGGGTTTATTTAAAAAACTAAAACCTATATATTTTTAATATATAATCTATTTATAATAATCGAAAACATATATTTTTATGCATTTAATTTAAAATGAAATCTGTAAATCATGATGGAAATTAATTTTTTTTGAACAATTCCCTTTTTAAACATAATTTTTTTTAATTTTAAATTTAAGTATAAAATTTACATAATAATTCATTAATTAGTTATTTTAAATCATAATTAATTATTTAATAATTAAAAAAATTCAAAACATAATTTTATTTAATAAAAACATTAAAATAAAATATATTTTTAAAAAATCAATATTCCTTGAAAAATAAATGATTTTAGGAACATATAAATTTCTTAATAATTTTATGAAAATTTTGAAATTATTTATTCAAAAAAAATATTAATTACGTACAAAATATTTTTTAAAACTTATAGAAGTTAATATTCACTCAGAAAAAGAAGAAAAACACTTTTTTGAAAACAGAATTTTTTTTAATAAAAAATAACTTCGCTAAAAAATTTTGATTTCATTTTCTAAGTACATAAAAATAAATTCATATTATGTTGGATATTTATTTAATAGATTATTTAGTCTTATTTATTACATCTAATTTAATCGATAGCATATGAAAGTCATATTATATTTTAATAATATAACATGGTTTTTTTAATTTTTATTGTGTGTAATGAAAGCTATCAATGATTAGTTGGGGTTTGGCTTAGTGGTAAGCACCCCATAATCCTACATGAAAAATGGGGGTTCAAAACCCATTGGGCACAGGTTACTGTAGTAGTACTGTAGCGGTACTGTAGCAGTGGTGGTACTGTAGATTGGTGGTACTGTAGTAGTGGTAGGGCACTGTAGTAGCGATAGTACTGTGCGGGTACTGTAGCAGCCGGGTTACTATTCATAGAATGGTAACTGGGCCATAAAATTGGGCCTACGGGCTGTGTAATGGGATACAAGCCCACTGGGCCTTCGGTCTATGTAATGGGTTTCCCTCTATCTAGTTAAAAGTGGTCTTCGATTTTTGTTAATAATAAAATGAGGATCAGCCCCAACCTTTAAAAAAATGAAAGCTATCAATGAAATCTATTTCATAAAATTCTCGTGGTGCTACATTCTACCATCATTAAAATACATTTCTCCATCTAAATTCTTCTCATTTTTCAATGGTTTAAAATTTGATAATTCAGTCATAGAAACCCGAATCATGTAAATTAATAATAAAACATCAGTTAAAAATGGAATGTTTGAAACTTTTAGGTTAACTGAAATAACACCTAACCAGGATTCCACATAGAGAAATTATTAGTGGAAATTTAAAATATGGATTTTTAAGTAAATACTATTCACCAAAAACTATTATGAAGTGATAGATAACATGATCAATATAACATTAATGACCATAAAACCATAGGCCAAATAGATCTGAAAATGTAATTTATATTATCATAAATAGTGATAATATGATAAAATTTATTTTCAAAATCATTTTAGAAAATATAATTTAATTTTTTGTAAGTTCAACCCATCTTTTTTTCACATTAATCATTTTTTGATTCATAAATTACTCCATGAAATGAAGATGAAATCATAATTCCTGAAGAGATAATGCATTATAGGATCCATAATAGGATGATAAATCATTTTTCTATATGTAGTTATCATCATAAAAATTGGTTGGAATAGGTTATCCAATACACATATATCCTCATATGGTGTAGTAATACATTAATCTCTAAAAAGTCTCCAAAATTCAACAATTATTTTATAAATGGTTACCCTAATGAAACTTCGAAATGACTAAAACCCAAAACATTTTAAAGAAGGTCGCAAAAGTTACAACATCAACATTTCATTAATACCTCAAACAATATGACCTAAAATTTAATTTTCACACACCAAATATGTGAAGATTATTATCATGTATTCTATTAAAACATGTTAATATAAAAAATTATCATAAAACCTTAATTAAAACACAATTTCTTTAAAAATTTAATCCTTTCCTTATACCATAAATACAAAAGTTTAATGGTAGCATAAACCACCTTATAATCTTATTAATAAGCAGTTCCTTGGTATTCAATACTACCAGATATATTTTTTCACAATAAAAAACTCTTTATTTCATCATTCACATATTAAGTGTTATATTTCCTTGAATTATGTGTTCTCAAAAAAATATCACCTTAACATAAAAATCACTTTTCCTGGTTACTAGTACCATTCAACATATTCTTTCAAATACTAATGATAAAACTATAGCTGACCAATCATTATATGTTTCATCATTCCATAATAGCATAAAATTACACCTATAACATTATTCTTTAATTCTAGTACATATACAATAAATCATTCCACTATATTATTAAACCATTAATCATTCATCGTATTTTTTCTTTATATACTACTTTCATATCTTATGTCATTCATAATATATTCATCATCAATAATATTAGCATTACTCATACAACCTTTCTAATTATCTTCTCAAGATTTCCCCTTAGGGAATATATATTCATAATTCCCATACATTCCACATTTAAGAAAATTAACTATCATTGTAACCATAGGAATGCCATAATTGTCATCCACAATGTTAACTGAACCTTCTAATTTTCCTCACAAATACTTTCTTTATGTCTATTTTCATTACACATAAAACATCTTCTTGTTCCATTGAAACATTATCCTTATGGACTTTTCGAACATACTTTACATGAGAATAATTTATCATTATTCCCTATATAGTCAACATGAAAAATAATATTTCTCTAATTAAATTGGTTTGAAATGTCTCCAATGTATAGATTATTATTCATATAATGATATTTCTAATTCATAATATTAACAATTTTTTCCATTGGACTCCCATTTAATTTAATTATTTATGGGGAATATTATTCTATTGTCCATCACATTCACCATTAACACTACTCCTCCTGGTTCCGTCCATTGTATTAAAACCAAAAGCATATTTTGAGAAATAATAATCATAGTGGGAAACCTCATAATCATGATGGATGATCTCTAAGTCTGATACATGATTTTGAAAATTTTACACCATAGTTTTAACCAACGTCATTCATGATCATTTCTAAACATGCAGAAATTATCTTGTACATAGTCCTATCCCTAAGGTTTTTATAAAAATATTATAAACCTAATTTACATTTATTTTCTGAATTCTTCTACAGGACCAAGTATAATATCCTATAGTTTTAATACATATATATTTAATCTCATTATATGTATATTCTATACATAAAAAAATTACCCATGCCAAAACCATAAAGGTTTAGAGTTATTGGAGTTTAGAAAACACTAGTAACTAGTTTATAATACATCTACACCATCTATCACATATTACTTCAAAACTAAAACCCTTATTGACATATCATACATAATTCTATTCTTCATATCATGGAGAAATGAATCATTATAAAGGGAGAGTTCATAAGCATATTTAGGGAATAAAGGCATTTAATAATGATTTTATAAGAATAATATTAGCATAAGGGTATATTAACATGAACATATCATTCTATAAGTATTCCCTAGATATCAAATATTATAATATTGAGTCATGGAATAACTCTTGGTAGTTAATAATACACAAATAAAAAAGAAATAAAAATACATGATCCATGAGATCCTAACATTTTAAAGTGATATAGAATTTATAGAATACACATAAGCATAGAAAATCATTTCCATATTTGTCAAGGATAACTATCCAGAACATCATAGATGAAAAAGTAATATACTGGATCTGGTTCACTCCTTGTTCCATTCTTCCTTAACTGAATGGTTTCAGGTCCCATTCCTTCAAGGTCTAACTGAATCAGTTTCACTTCCAATTCCATCCCTATCTTACAAAACTGAGTTCACCACCCATTCCATTCAGTTATATCTAATGAGATATAAATATTTACCTAATGAATTGTATTAATATATTAGTCCCATCAATCACACAATGAAAACAACACATATGTGTGCCATATGAACCTAATTCATTCATCACATAATAAACCATGAAAGAAAATGTTATTAATAACCATTTCATCAAAACATAACCCATAGAAATGAAATGGGTTTCATAAACATCATTCCATAATAAACCTAAACCAAAAATATAAATAATAAGGATAGTATCCATGAATCGTAACCCATGTATGACATAAGTGACATCCAATAATGTTATCTTAGATGGAAAATGGTCTTGAATGATCACATGAAATAATTCTTAAAGAAAATATACATTCCAATTTTGAAATAATTATTTCATTTAATAAGCCACCTAATTATAAATGAACAAATTTTATTTGAAAATAACATTATATAATTGTAATTCCATCATCGAGTTATTAAGAAATCAGGAATGTTGGAAAATCTGAGAATTTCATATAAGAAAAAAACATTCCTTCTATTTTTTTTGGAAATGTCACGAAGTACCTTATTTGTAAATTGATAAAAATATGCCTCAAAGTTTTTTTAAAAAGTAAATCATGGGTAAAAATGAATTTAATAATTCATAAGCTATTTGTATAATTTTTTTTGTAAAATCTTTTGGAAAACATTTTCATGAAGAGAAATATTTCTCAGAGGTTAAAATCATGAATATTAATGAGATTGTGAAATAAACACTTACCAATTTGGTATGTTTTCAATCCTAATACCCAATAAAGAAAAAACATTATATGGATATATAAATACCCATAAAATTCATATAATGTATCATAAGACGATTTCATGGATTTTATTTACACCACACTAGAGAAAAAATTAGTCTATAAGGCTTGTGTCCAACATAAATTAAAGTGATACAGAAATACCTTACCTAATGTATTTCTATTATCTGTTCAAATTAAAACCACCTATGTCATATATATGGTTTTATTATAAAATTATCCCAATACCATAATTATATCTTTCCATTTATTGTTTATTTATATCATCTTATCACCTTTTTATTAATAATTTGTTACTAAAAGAACTGTTCTTGGTGATAATTGCTTCATTTTACAAGGATGTTTCGATTTTGAAGTCATTATACTTATACTTTGTTGTTAGTCAAATAATTTTAAGATTTTTATACATTGTATAAGATAATATTTATTAATTTTATACATATTTATAATCATCCATAAATACCATAAATAGAAAAATGAATTTCATCGTTCATGGAGATGATAGGTCGTACGTATGCAAGATCGTTGTTTTGATTTGTAGATTGATGGAATGAAATAAATTTAATTAATTATTCATGTTTTAATAATAATTATTATAACATATATATCATATATATTAATTAAACACATCATAATTCCCATATATAAAATAAAGTGGTGAAAAATGAATTGTATCGCTATATAGAGATGGAAAGTCATACATACGCACGAGCGATCCTTTCAAATATTGTTTTGTTGGAAAGTGATTTTTTCATAATCATAATACCATTTCATAATATTTAGGATAATGAATTTATTACCTTATGATAAACATCATATATTTAAATTAGGTAAGGAATAGTACAAAAATAACGTGATCATTTAGAACGATTACAAATTCTTTGAAAAGTCTCCTCTGGATATCCTCTAAAGGGATATAAGGTTGGTATTTTGAGAAGAATAAAACCAATTTAAATTTTATGGGGAATTTTAGAAGAGAAAGTTTTAGGGTATATTTGAGATAGGAGGCTCAAGGTGATTTAAATAAGTGAGAGAGAAGGTTCCCTTGTATAATTTAGCTGATGGGATCTTTTTAAATTTCAAAAAATATTAAAATATATAAATTTATTTTCAATAATAACACCAAATAATGGCCATGTATTTCAATAAAAGATAATATAATTTTTTAATATTATTAAAAAATATATTTTATATAAGTTGTGGTGTTATTATGAACCATTTCATTTTTATGAACCCTTAGTTAACCGATATTTATTTTAATAATGATAAAAAAAAATTTAATGTTAAAAGGTTGTAATTTTTACATATAATGTGTCACTTGGAAAATAAATTTCCATCTTTTGATATTTTAGAATAAATATTAATCACATTTTTCAAAAAAAATTATGATAATTAAATTATTTAATAAAATATTAATCCAATAAAACATCCTTATAGTCAATATTAATAATATTGACTACCTTGAATTTTATAAACATCAATATAGCATGTAAAATTAGAACCTAATTATTTATTATACCCATAAAATGTATATGGAATAAATATAATTCATGTTTGATCTTTAATATCTCAAATTAATTTACTTTTAATATTTTTCATATCATTTATTAGTTTCTTCTATTGATTGAATAATTGCTGGATCGAAAGTATGTATCAATTTTGGTAAATTATATAATTTATAAAAATTATAAATAAATTCACATGATTAATATAAATATTTTATATTTAAATAGAATAATTGTAGTTGAACGTATCCTCTACATAAAATAAATTAAAAATATTATACATATTAAAAAATAGTGGGACATGGTTGATTTTTCATTAAATTAAATAATATGAAGTTTGTATTCTAAACCAAGTGGCCTAAAAAAGTCATAAAAAATTTATATCATGAAAAAACGTCTATAATTATTTAATACCATAAATTTTATCTCATGTGGACACATAATATATATTTAATATAAAGAAAATGATATTTGTGACTTTTTTTATTTAAATAGAATAAATGGTTTTTTATAGACAAGTTTAAATTAAAAAACATAATTTTTAACCTTTTAGGTTAATAGTCTAATTAAATTCATCCAATAAGAAGTAAGATCAAAATTTATGGCCCTATCCATTATTAATCAGTATTATCCATTTTCACCCTTTACCAATGTAATACATTTTTCAACATTTACAATTCATATTGACTAAATATTGAAGGGGTTTAATTACCAATTTTGAAACACATGATTATAAATATAGAATCATTTTTTCAAAATTGAAATGGAATATGTTTCATCATTTAATTATAAATTAAATTGACAAAATGCAATGAAAAATAGTTTTTTCTTAAAAATGAACATTTTAAACATAAAATTTTTTATACTAAATTCAATTATAAAATAAACATAAAAAAATAATTGAATTTTTTCAGTAATAATGATCTAATGAAAATATTAACCAAATACAAAAATAATTTTACTTTATAAGAACTTTATTATAAAATAAATTTTACATTAAAATTTTTTATTCCCTAAAAAGTAATTATTTTATAAAAATTTTAAATAAATAATTTTAAGAAAATATGTAAATTATGAATTCAAAAATGAAATTCATTTTTTCAAATATTAATTTACTATCTTATATAAATTAATATTCACTCAAAAAAAGAAGAAATACACATTTTTGAAAAATCATTTTGATGAATAAAATGGCTTTTCAGAAAAAACATTCTTCAATCATTTCTAGGAACATACTGATACAATCTTATAGGTTCAGATATTTATTTCACAAAATAGTTGTTACCATTATTTCCCAACAACTTAATGTCTCTGTAATAACGTATATAAAATAATTTCATAACATTTCACGATTTTTCTAACTTGTTATTATGTGCAACACTAGATATCAATTAAATTTATTTCGTAAAAATATTAGGGTGTTACATGGATTGGTTTGGTTGAGAATTTACTGAGAATGAAAAATATATTTACTTATTAATGGAGCTCAGTGGAAACTTCAATACAAGATTATAAGACTAATTTTTGTATTAGTGTGCCTTCTTATATAGATTTCAAGGGACCAAGTATATGAATAACAACCAGGGATGCATTGGGAAGAAGAAATGGGATGGTATTTTACCTCATGGGTTTGGTAAAAGATAACTTGATCCCATTGAAAAATTTGAACCTTTGACAACCTGATATTTTAGAATATATATATATGTATATAATAAATTTCATATCTTGTTTTTTTCATGTTACAGAGAACCCTGAGTTTAAATGAACCACGATATACAATTTATATATTATTATTTAAATATTGAAAATATAAACAAGATATGAAAATCAGTGGTGTGAATAGGAAACAAATCATAATGAATGATATTTCTAAATATTATAAATCATTATAATGTATCAATTAATTCCTAATAAATAAGTACTCACTTGTCCTATATTCATTTTATTAAAAAATGATTATTATTTCTGTTTCTTTAGAGAATATTATAACTAATTGATAGTTTTTTTTGTAAATTATATTTATAAAATTAACATTATTTCTTTAATCAAAATATTTATATTATAATAGATTGGAATTTTGGTTTTTTAAAATGACTGAATTTATAGTGAATAGTGATAAATACCGAGTTTTCAAATACATTCATCCATTTTCATTGAATAAAGTAAATAAAAAGTTGAAAAATATTTTGGACATAGTCTAAAACTTAAATATTATCTATTTTATTTTAAATAATATAATTTTAATCAATATTTTTCTTGTTCATGATATAATTTTTTTATACTTCAATCCCTTCTCCAAAATAAATATTTTTCTTTGGGTTTTAAAATTGTATATTAATATTAATTTCTGAAATTCAAGGAATTGAATCTTGAAAAATGGATTCCATATTTTTAATTAGTAGGTTCTGATTTGATAGATGATCCCATTTTAATTTTTTCTCTATTAATAGTAACAGTGGAAAATTTATCCCCTTAGTACAACTTTAATTATGTAATTAATGTTAAAAATAATTTTATAAGGAATTAAAAATCTTTCCAAAAAATGACCATATTTCATCGTATGGGATTAATTCATCCATACCCATCCTAAAATAAAATATATGTAATTATTGGATCCATTTTTCCCCAGTAATTACATTAGTATTATTTTAAGTAACTGAAATTCCAAAAATAACACTCATGATTTTAAATTATTTTTTATGTTAACATAAGGATAAGAATATTTTGTAAATGAAAATAAATTTTTTCTAACATAATAATGTTATTTTTATCATGGTAATTTATTTTTCATATTAAGTGAATGAATAATTAACTTCAATGATTTTGTAACACTAACATAGTATTTATTCAATTAATAGAAAATCAAAATAAATTATTCAAGAAATATTAATGGTACTACAAATTGGATGTGTTATTCTATTATTTTAATTTTATATATGAATATTAAATTCTATGTATGTGTTAAAAAATTATATTATAATTCAATATTTGACATGATATATTAAATGTTGGATTAAATGAGTTGTTTCTAAAATGAAAATAATGATATTTTATAAAAAATTTTATTTTATTTAACGGTTTAATATATATATAAATTATATCATTTTATAAGTTAATTGGATATGGTATTACACATCAACCACAATACATTGTTGTTATTTTATCCTATTTTGGTACCATTCATCACCATTAAAGTGTATAAATCTTTAATATTGATGTAATTATCAAAATTATTAATGGGGGTTGAAACTGAAAGATAATTGTGAAAACATAAACAAAAAATTTACAAATCTTATTTTATGAAATTATTTCGACTTATACTCAACATATATTTTAAATATATTAAATTTCATAGATTTGTAGAGAAAAAATTATAAAAATTTAATAATTTAAGAATTTCAAGGAAATCCCATCCACTGTATTATTAAAGGAAACCCTTATATCTTCTGTTTACCCTATTTTAAGAAATCCGACTCTTCCAAACACTACACTATTCTATTTTAATTTTTTATTTGCCTGAGTTTTATGTTATTTTATTCTTCAAATTTAATTATTAGGGACTTTGATAAGTGAACCAAATGAAGTGTACTAAATAAGTGGTAATCATTTTTACTGATTCTTTCATGTTTTTCCCACTTATAATTCATATTATTGTGTTTTACCAATAATAAAATAATAAACTTAGAATAAAAATATAATGATAATTTATTGTTATTATGTAATGACCATTTCCTATTCTATCCTACAAAAATTAAAAACATCACTCGTGCATACATACGACTTACCAACTCCATATAGCGGTGTAATTAGTTTTTTATAACCACATGACATTAATGGTTTTCAATATGTTAAAAATAAATATATTTAATATTTTTGAAATAATTTTTATTCTATAATTATAATATAAATACTATATTCTTTCATCCCACTCCATTGGGAAACGATAACGGCGCTCGTGTGTACATGTAGACCATGACGTCCACAAATCGATGCCATCCATTTTTTATTTAAAATATTCATAGAAGGTGATAAGAATAGATTTAATGAATATATATAACATAAAATATATTAAAATGATTCTATATAGGTGAATTATTACATATATTTCTTTTTTTCAATCTATTGAAAAGTTAAAACAACATTCATTCGTAAGTACGACCTATTGTCTCTAAGAATAGTGTAATTAATTTTTCTATTTATATCATTTATGGATGAATATATATATATACATTGAAAATATATTATATTAATATCAATAATAAAATTATATAGAACATGGACCCTTGAGGAAATGAATGTACAACAATGACCAAACCAAAATTCTAATGAAAAATTTAAAGTATAAAATAATTATAATAATAAAAGATTATTATCAAATGGTTGATAAAATGTTACAAATGATTCATATATGATATTACAGATATGAATATGGTTGTGTTATATTTTTATATCAAACCTATATTTATAATACATGCGTGTTACAACACTTACGAGGAATGTTGAACTTCTGTTAAGGGGTTTCATGCACATGAGCCTCAGCCCAGTTGGTGAGGACTCCTTGAATACATCCACGAGACCCAGGTTCAAAAACAGGAGGAGGAATAACTCTAGGGGTACTATAGTAGTACTATAGAAGCCATTGTAGCAATACTGTATCAGGTACTGTGAGGTTACTGTAGTAGGCACTATAGCAGTTACTGTAGTAGGTACTGTTCGGTACTGTAGTAGCAAGAACTATTCACCTTGGGCCACTGGTTTGGGCTTTGAGTCCTTATAGCCTTCATGCCACACAGACCTTCGGGTCAGTAAGGCTTTTATGCCACCTTTACGGCCTTCGAGCCACCTTATGTCCTTCAGGACACTTGATCAAGTGCAATTTCCCCAAACAGACTCTACAGAAAAAGAGAAACCCCAGAGGAGGATTCAGAGAAAGTGCACTCACCAGAGTAGAACCAAATGTATTTTTCCGAATGAGAGGGTATGGTTATACCATCGGGTCCAACATATTCATGCACGGAAAGCTTATCTAGATATCCATGCAAAGGTGGAGAGCTACTATGACGATGCAGATGCTGGGGAGGGGCAGTTTCTTGTAGAAATTCTGGTTAAATTCCCTAAGTCCTTTGAGTCATGTAATCTCTTAAAAGCCTATAGGTCATGTAATATCTGAGCCTACGGGCCTTGTAAGGGTTCCCCCTCAACCATTAAAATGGGGGATATCAAAAATAAATAAAAATGAAGGCCTTAGGGCTATTCGAGGGGGTGGGGGGGGGGGGGTTCTTTACTCAATCTCTTTAATCATGTTAAATCACTATATCATTGATTAAATTAAGACAATATTATGTGTGAAATGAAATTTTTATTTATTTTGTATTACCACTTTTCATTTTTTGTACTTAAATTTTATACACATAGTCACTTCACTAATTAATTCTCAATTAAATTTTATGATCACAATATTTGTTTTGACTCAATTTTCACTATATTGAGGAATATTTGGTAATTTTTACCATTTAAATTATATGTGCTGTATATGCCACCCTATTGAGGTTTTTTAGATGAAAATGTATTTATTCATGATGATTAATGATTCAATTCGACTTACAATCTTATGTCTTATAATTTGAAAGTTAAAAAAGGAAATAATTTAGGTTATAATCTTATTTATTTTGGATTGATCCTATTTTCATTGAAGGAATCATATAATATTTCCTTTATATAATCCATATGTATTCTTATGCATAGGATTTTTAAGGATTTCCCATGTTTTGTTAAAACATTTCTTTTATTTCTATCTTGAATCAAGTAAAGTAATATTTAAAATAAAATCTAATCATATATCACTTTTTCATGAGATATATTTTACTTCAAAGACCATATTATTCAAAATGGTTTGATGAAAGTCATTTTATTTACTCAAGTGACATATTAAAGTCATTTATGATATCCTTGAATTTTAAAATGGTTTTAATGGAATCATTGTAATTTTGTTGAAATGTTCATTTTTTACATTCATTACTAAATTCAAAAGTGCTTTTCAAAAATATACGTCATTAATGTATTCTCTAGCCACCATAACCATTTTTGGATTTTAGATTATTTTCACACCTAGAACATATTATTTCTTTTATTTTAATATTTTCTTGAAGGTTTATCTTTTTATTGAGTTTCTTATTGAGTTACCAGAGTGAATTTTTGAGTATTTGAGTTTGTGGGTGACTTTTGGCCTAATGGATAGTTTGTGGATATGGTATGGAGGGAAACCATGTTTCCTATTTAGGAATAGGGAATATTTAGTTCAATTTCATCTAAATATTTTTACTTGAATGGTTTGATCTTGGATTAATAGAAACATTGTGAGGACCCAGAGTTATAGTTCAGTTTAATTTTGGTGTTAGGGAAAAGGCACATAGCTTTTTCATAGTTAAGAGAAATTTAATGTAAAGTGTGTGAGGGGTTTTTAAATTCTTGATAGAACCACAACACAATATTGGTTCACGATTTTCCAAACCATGCATCCAAAAAATGCAATTTTCCTCCTTCTTTAATAGGGAGTGCATGGTCGATGCAAGGTTTGGAAAACCATGAGGTTAAACCATACGAGTTTTACAAGTCATTAAAAAGTTGGAAATACTCTTTCTAACTTCCCACCTTTTAACCCATTTCAAGATTCTTCCTCCTTGGTTAGTTCTGGCAGATGAATGCGACCGCCAACCCCCTCTCCTTTGGCTCCTCTTCCCCCATTAAACCTACTCGTTATTTCTAGGTGAGTTTTTATATTTTTTTGGATTTATTTCCTTTTCATATCTTCTTTAGAACCTATGTTATTTTTATATCTTGGTGGGGATTTCTCTTCGGAAAACCCTAGTGTTCAGAGTTGATGTCTTAATTGTGTTTATTTGGTTTTAGGGTGTTTGTATAATTTCTTGAGGATCATTCTTTATTTCCGTGGAGTTTCATTTCAAAAATACATTGTCGATGTAGGTGATTCAATTATTTTCATTTCTAGAAAAATTAATTTATTCTTGAGGTTTACTGGATTTTTTTAAAATGTTATAATCATTCTTGTGGTTGTTAGATTGTGTTTTTTTTTTGTGTTTTCGAAATGGAAAATTTCATAGAAATGGTTTACAAAGGGGTTTCTATAATTATACCTATATATATATGTATACAATGTTTATTTTAGAATTCCAAATACTAATTTAAAATGTATTTGGGTGTTTTGGGATACTGATGGTCCTTGGTGATGTTTTGGTAATTTTGGTTATTTAGGAATTGGGTGTTGTGTGTGAATTTTTGTTACATTTTTGGTATGATGATATTGTGTAATATCTTCTAATGGATTTATAAGCCCTTGTGATTTATAAATAGAATATTTTATAATTTTATGACTTTTAGTAGGTGTAACATTGGTTTTGCGCACATCCATATGTGCACGAGGTGCATATACGGATGATCTCACAAATGATAATGGCTCCCATTATGAAATGTTCCTTTGAAATATGGTATTTTATTTCATATGATCCTATCCCATTTATTTTTTAATTTTACACCTCTTAAAGAGTTCTTAGGTTTCAAAATTAAATAAACATGGTTTCAAATCATGTCTTCAAAATCATGGACCATTTGGAATTTTGGAATGCTGTATAGTAACTAACTGGCTTAAAGGCATGTTTGGAACCTTTGACCATGTTGCAGGTTTTCATCTTATATTTGGAAATGGTTTTGGGTAATGGGATTAGTTTTGTAAATCCATAATCCCAATTGGATATTTGAGATATTTTAAAATTGTTTTTGAAACCCATATGATGTTTAGGTTTAGTTGCCACAATTTATTGTGTGATGTGTAATGGGAACCTCTATGGTAGATCCACTAGGGAGTGGGTCACCACATAGGTGGTGTCAGTGTTTGTGATAGAAAATCATAAAGGATGTGTGTTATTTGTTCAAGACATGTGTGTGACGACCTCCACCCTTATGGAGTACTATTATCATGGGACAATTGGGAATCATCTAGAGGATTTAGTGATGGTTAATTATCGACCATGATTAGATGGGTTGGAACCGTATGGATTAGTAGAGAGGCAAGGTGGGACGTTCTGCTGGACTATCTATTTTAGAGTTTCTAGTTTGTTCTAACTAGAGAGTTACACCATATGATGGTAGGTGAATTAAAAATAATTATGTGTATGGATTAATTCTAGAGATGTTTTGTAAATAAGCATGATTATTATCAGTATGTTCAATTTTTTTAGGTTCACCGTAGTTATATACTCTATTAGTGTTTTTCTTTCCTTTACATATTTATTTATTTTCTAGTGTAGTACCTATGATATTTTGGTTTGGATTTTGATTTGAGTTTTTTATTTTTAAATCGGTTTGTGAAATGGAAAATCTATTTTGAAAAGAGAAAAGTGGTATGTGTTATTTAAAAAAGGGAAAATTGTTTCCTATTCTTAAAAATGATAAAAACCTATTTCATAAATATATTTCAAACTATAATTTATAGACTATTTCAAGGAAAATAAATTTATGGATTCTATAATGATTACATACTAGGTTGTTTATGTTCACACCATACTTGTGCCACCTGACATTAGTAGGAATGAGATGTTTTTTGGGTTCCGGTTCTTTTCTAGTTTCTTGTGGAGTAGGCTAGTTTTATTGATGGTGGTGACCAAGAGGCCAAATCAAGATTTTTTTGTTCTCTTTTAGTTTTATTTTATTTCTATGTTTATGTTTTTGTAGAAGTTGTATGAGGATAATGTTTTTGTATTTACTGATGGTTAGTTAATATTGGTTATATTTTCTGTTTTTATTAGTTATTTAATCATAGTATTCTTAGGATTAATCATTACCATAGAGATATCATTGAGGCCTGATACTAGTCACTAGCTTGTGAGGACTAGGAACTCAACATGGTCCTTTCCATGGGATGGGTCGGGTGTCGGGTTGGATGGATATCCCGAGATAGTTTGTGAGAAAATGGTATCAAATCATCCATTTGTTTTATAAGGAATTATGTAGTTCAGATATTATGATGATTGGGACTTATGTGGTAGGTATGTGGAGAGAATCGTGAAATATTGCTCATTTTTATCCTCTTGTTTCTAGGGGTAATCTAGAATTTTATTTTATCTTTTGGTTGGGGTGTGTATATGTGGAATGATAATGGAGGTGTACTAGTGATTCATAGTAGGCTAACATAGATTAGTGGCAATGTAATGTCTGAGTGCATTTTTAATGGTCTTATTTGTGGTTGGGTCTATCCCAAGGGAATGACCCACTAACAAGGTTATTGGGTTATGAATCAAAAATAGATTCTTTTTTAGGGAGTTTAGTGTGAGCATGTTTTGTTTTTGTTTTGATTTGTGTGAGTAGAAATTTAAAATGAAACATTTTCTGGTAAAAGTAGTTTTCAAAAGATAAAATTATTTTGGTCATGGGGTTTTTTTTTGTAAAAGTGGAAATTCAGATTTGTGTTGGATTGGAAAATTGGATTTTGTATTTTGAAAGTTTCTTTGGAAGGAGGTGGTCCTAAAAATTGGAATGAAAATGGTGGTTTTTGAAAGATACTATTGGTTTTTTGTGATATTTGGATTGTAATATGGTTTTTTGGACTACTATGACCTTTTAATTGAAATTTTATTGGATGTTGATTTTTGTTTTTCTATTTTGATTTTTTTAAGAGTTTGACACCTAGAATAGTCCCTGAGGTTCCTAGAGAGTCTATTTCAGTTTTTGGTCCAACCCAGACTCTTAGTGGAGTGGTGGTATTGAGTTCCTCTTGGTTATTTCATATATTTCATGGTCATCAAGGTTTGTTAAAGGCTGAAATGTGTCTTTATATTTTTCAAATATGTCCTTAGGTTGTTGAGAATTCTCAAATCCATAATGGTGTTTGCTATTTTGTATTTATTTGAAGGTTTATATTTGGATCGGTGAAAGGTGATACTCTCGATATAATTACAAGTTTTAATTAATTGGTAAGATTTTAATACAACTTTATTCTAATTATTTATATGAATGGAGGTGAAGATGAGGAGGTGGTGTAACTCATGAATGATCAGTAAGCCAAGTATTTTGTGAAGGTCTACATTGACCACAACAAGGCGTTGGTTTCCTTTTCGCCATAGGAAGCACCACATGATCTATTGAAATCTCCTCCTTTTTTTATTCTTTTCATCTATAGATTAAGAAGAAAATGTTCTCATATTGGGGTGTTCTATTAGAGAATGTAATGGATGAGGAATTCTTATCTGAGTTAGTCTCTGGAGCACCAGAAGCT
This sequence comes from Viscum album, assembly GCA_963277665.1. NCBI lineage: Eukaryota > Viridiplantae > Streptophyta > Magnoliopsida > Santalales > Viscaceae > Viscum > Viscum album. The sequence goes on from OY728152.1 coordinate 1,874,443,628, forward strand.
GGTGATCCGTTTTCTCTTAGTGATCATAAAGGATCCCCATCTTTCAAGAGGGGTACATCAGAGGAACCTATTCGAGAGGATTCTCCTTCATTGGATCCAGATGTTTGACCATCAAAACATTCGTTTTTTTTCTTCCAATCTTTTTAGTTTTCAAATTCGAAGCTATCGTTCCATAATCCTCACCAGGATTATCATTAATGTGGCTATATTGGGTAACTTGGAGATTTATGTAAGCAGAGTTATTAGATGTGGATGTTCTGATAGAAAGATCATAGATCATAATAGAGGGGAATTAGATGCTTCAAGACATCAGGGCTCCAACCATAGTCCTCAAAGCGGATCTCTTCATCTATTTTAGAATCATGGGGGTGGAAGATTTTTTGGCCCATCATTAGTCTCCAATGTAATAATAAAGATGGTTGAATTTTTCTATTATATTTTTCCTTTTTTAATTTTATCCTTTGTGGTAAACGAAGCTCGTTGGTTTCATTTTTTTTAATTTTGGGGTTTTGTTCTCTGAACAAGAATCTTTTGATAGTTAGATTTTATAAATTGGTCTTTGTTTGGGTTTCTAGTGGTTCTCTCTTTGGAGATGCTCATGTCTTGTTGAATATATGAATAGTGGTTTGTCTCATTGTCAGGATTAAGATCTTATCATAGGGTTCCCCATATTTTAAGTGTTATTTTATTGGGATGGGATTTATTTCTCCAAGTGTTTTTGTTGTTTACCATGTATATAGATGTTTTAGGATAATTCTTGTTGGGTTTTCTAGTGTCGGTGCCATTTTGATAAGTTGGTTCTTATGGTAGGGAGAACCATCCACTTTTATATATGGCTCACCTTATATTAGTTTCTAATAGAGAATGTAATGTGTGACTTTTGAAGATAAACTTCACCATGTGTTTTGTGGTTTTGTCTAATCTCAATCATATTTGAGCCTGATTTTGATTACTCATTCGACCGAGTGACTTTCTATGGGGAATAATGTTTTTGTGTTGGAGAGAATTTATCACACCCTAATAACAATTTTTCCTTAATTTTATTCCTATATTGTGGTTATATTTTTTTGGTGGAGTTATGGGATGAGTTCCGAGCATGAATATTTTAGTTTTTTAGTTTTTTGGGTGAGTTTTGGCCTTTTTCAGTGTTTTTTTACACAGTTTGGAGGGAATTTGTGTGACATTTTAAGGCTTGTTGAATTTTTAGTGCAACTTATTATTACATGGATTGACTTGAACAATTTGATCCTTTTAGTCTAAAACATGTGAGGCTTATGTGTAACCATATGTATTCCTTTTGGTGTCATGGACAAGGCACACAACTTTCACATGATATGAGAAAATGTGCATCAATTGTGCATGGGGTTCTACAATTTTTTATAGAACTGTGGTTCCCAACTGGCATAATTTTTCCCAAACCATGTGGAAAAACCATACAGGGGTTCTCCTTCTCTAGTAGGGTGAAAATTTTTTATACACAGTTTGGAAAACTGTTCATCCAAACAGTGTGAGTTGTCTAGGCCATTAAAAAGATGTATATACCTCTTTCCCCTCCATCCTTTTAACCCATTTTGGATTCTTCCACCTTGGTTATTTTTAGTACATTAAGGGGGCTCTCAAAAACCTCTCCATTATATCATCTCCACCCATTTATGCTTTCTATTGCTTCGTAGTTGAGTTTTTATTGGTTTTTGATGGATTTACTTCTGTTATCTTCTTCCTACCCTTAGTTCATGGTTTCTATTGTTGGGTATTTCTATTTTCTAAACCCTAGGGAAGTGGGTTTATTTGTGGGTTGTGTTTCTTTAGTTTTAGGGTGTCCAAATTATTAATTGAGCGTCATTCTTCCTTCACATGGAGTTTCATTGCATCTTCATGTCTTTGAGGTAGGTGTTTCCATTATTTTCATTTAGAAAACATTCCATGGATTATTGATTTTTACTTTTTTTAATTTAAATATTTCTAATCATGAATGTGGTTTTTTATATTAAGTTGTTGTCCTGATTTCATAATTGAAGATTTTATTGAAATGGTTTTCAAAGGGTTTTATATAGTACTGGATATATATATATATATACACAAGGTGTTTATTAAAATTAAAATGGATTATTTAAAATTTAATTTGGTGTTTTGGATAATGGTGGGCCTTGGTTATCTTTTGTTACTTTTGGAATGTTCATGAATTGGGTGTTGTGTGTGAATTTCAGTGAATTTTTGGTTTGTTGATTATATATGATCTCTTATAATGGATTGATAAGTCCTTGTGATTTCAGAATTTGAACCTTTGGAATATGATGTATTTTATAAGGATTTAAATTGGATGTCTCCATAAATATATGTGCAAAATGTGTACATATGTATGGGCACACAAATGATAATCAATCTATTTATAAAATGGTCATTTCCAATCCAGTATTTTCATTCAAAATACTTCTCTCTAATTTAATTCCTTCTATCGCTCTTCATTCGAAATAGTTCCTTGGTTTCAAAATGACGTAAAAATGGTTTCAAATCATTTTTTTAAAATAAATTCACATTTGTAATTTTGAAATGTGGTCTGGTAAATAACTATCATAAAGGAATGTTTGCAACCTTTGGGTGTTTTGTAGGTTTTGGTGTATAGGCTATGCAAGCTTGGTGGGTGATGGTTATTGGTTTGATCCATGCATGTAAGGACCTCAACATTATTTATGTAACATTATCCTGGGTCTCCTAGTTGTCATATATAGTGTCAAGTGATAGTTTATTATCAACCTTGATTAGATGAGTTGGTACACCCTCGATTACCTTATAGCCCAGGTGGGATGTGCTAATGGATTGACTAGTTTATAACAACCAGTTGGTTATTAACTATAGAGATGGACTATACGATCATAGGTGAGTACAAAACGAGTATATCTAAGTATTTATTATAGATATGTTTAGGGAATTCCAATGATTAATATCTGTATGTTCTATTTTTCTTATGTTGTACCTTGGTTACTTGATCTGCTAGTATTTTCCTTTCCTGTATTATTTTCCTTATTTTCCATCATAGAACATGTGTTGTTTTTATTAGTATTTTCTCTAGGTTATGGTTATTTAAATTGGTTTGTGAAATGGAAAATATTTTTTGAAAAATAGGAAGTCGATGTGTTGATTGAAAATGGGAATGCTCTGTTTGGTTTTTCAAATTGATAAAACCATACTTCCTAAATGTATTTCAAACTAGTTTTTATGAAATGTTTATGAAATAAAATTTATGTATTATATTGTTATTACCTACTAGTCTATTTATATTAACAACCTACTTATGAAACTCATCATCGGTATACTTGAGTTGTTTTCAGGTTTAGGTTCAGTTCAGGTTGCCTATAGAGTGGGCTGCAGTACTGGAGATTTAGCATATACCCACGATTTAAAACCATGGGTATAGAACACAAAACTATGGGTATTGGATATACCCATGGTTTCAAGGAACCATGGGAAACCAAGGAATCATTATAGCCTTGAGCTATACCAATGGTTCAAAAAACCTATACCCACAGTTTTCAAACTGTGGGTCTTCAAAGTGTATTAAACTGTGGGTATAGTCGTTTTTTAAACCGCAGCCCGTAGGTTTTGACCCCAAACCCCACACTATGCCGCTGAAGACCCATACCACTACACCGATCACATTTATGTTTACATATGAATATATATATATATATAAATATTGGTATAAATAAAATGTATCATGTGGGTTTCGAACTTTCACCTCTACTGCACTCCTTAAGTACTATACCACTACACTATTCACTATTATGTTAAAATTTCTATATATTATCTTATATTATATATATATATATATATATATATTCCAAGGAATAAATAAAACTAAACAACCTTGTTTCGAATCCGCACTTCTACTACGCCACTAAAGTCTACTACAGCTAAACCATTCGTTATTCCATGTATGTATATATATATAATCTTATATATATATATATAAACTATGGAATAAATAAAATTTGGCGCGCATGTTTTGAACCGGTAACCATTGATCCATAGATTATGTTACTTTCCACTACACCAATTGAATTTACAAGTATAAATATATATATTATCATATATATATATATATATATATAAAGCGACAACATAAGGTACCCTATACAAACATTTTTCATGTATTGTGGGTATAACCTTTGAGATTAAATCCTATACCCATAGTTCTTAGAGAACCATGGGTATAGACTTATATACAAAATTCTATACCCACAGTTCATGAAAAATGTGGGTATATGATCACCTATACAGATGATTAAGTGTGAACCATTGGTATAAGCATTAATCCCGAAGGCTATGCCCTTGTTTTTTTAAAAACTGTGGGTATAGCCCCAACTATTCCCACAGTTCAATGTGAACCGTGGTTATAGTTTTTCCCGTAGCATTCCTATGCAATATTTTGGATTCCCACACTTACACGAGTACCCTATACCCACAGTTTAGCAAGAACCATGGGTATAGGTTAGAAAATGTCACCTATACCCATGGTTCATAAAAAAGGTGGGTATAGGTGGGTCTATACCCATAGTTTTTGGGAAAACCATGCGTATATACCCATTTTCTAGTAGTTCTGGTTTAGTGGATAGTGGTGACCAATAGGTAATGTGGGAATTGTGTCATTCCATTTTGGTTTTACTTTCATTATCAGTTTTTTTGTTCTGTAGTGGTATCTAGATTCTATTTAGGTTTTTATTAATTCTCAGTTATTATTTGATTTTTTGTGTGCTTAGTATAGTTATTTGATCTCAATTTTATTTGGATGAATCATTCCTAAAATTATATATTTGATTCCTAATGCTAGTCGCAAAACTAGGTGGACTCGGAATGCCTCTCCAGCATTACCACAGGCTGATTCAGGTGTCAGTTTAGATGGAATCTGGACCAGTTCATGCCACTTCTTCAATATGATTTTATTTTTTTACAAAGAAAATTCATAAATGAATTATTATTTCAATATTTCACTTCCATTTTTTATTTCACTAAATAACAAAATTTATTTACAAAACATCTATTTACAGTGAATTTATGGTCATATATTCTCTCTTTGTAATTTTTTTTCGTTAACTTTCCCTTGAAAAATTCACATTATTGTGATCATTTATCAATATATTTGTATAAAATAATCCTATTTTTTTTATAATTCATATGATTATTTATTAAACATTATTCCATTTCTAAATATGGTGTTTTACTATGAGTGTTTTTTTATTATGGAAATATTGGTATTCCATATTCTTCACTCAATATAGATATTTTTAGATATGGAATATTTTTTACAAATTAAATTGATCATTCAATATAAGAGGAATGTAATAGCTATGTATTTATGGGTGGGAATTAGTTATTTAATTCCCCTCAATGAATCAGTAGGTCTCTTGAGACAAACATGTTGGAAAACCTTAATTATTGGGTTTCTAGTGTAAACCTACCCATAGTTTAAATTATCTTTGTGCAAGGACATGGAAATAAATACATCATATGACTGAGATCATTAATTCCAATAGAAAGCATTTTATTCAATTTAAATTCAATTATTATTATCCATGAAATTATATCATTGATATTGTCCATGAATGAATTTAAGGATCCTGTAATTGATTAAAGGGAGTGGGTTTTTACTTATTTATCTTCCCAAATGGATTATGCATTATTCACTAATGATAGCTTCTGATATATGTAAATTTTAATAAATATTTGACCCACAATTATTTTTTTCCTTTCACCAGGATATGAAAAAGTGATCATTAAATGGGTTTTGGGATGCAGAATATTTTCTCTCACAATGTTTCATATTTCATTTCCACTGTAATATATTAAGAATATATGTATCTAATTTTCAATGACTAATGAACTCTCTAGTCCATTGTGATGTGATTGGTTAAATCAAGTGAGAATTTAATAAAGCAACAATGAACATATTGTTATAGGAGATGTGGGTCGTTACAGTTTCTATCAGATCAAGTTTAGTAGAAACCATGTGAAGTAGAATTATGAAATCATATATTATGGAATCTAACCCTATGAAATAATTTGAGGATAAGTATATGAATGTAATAATATTATAATTTTTTCTTAAGTTAGATGTTATGTGGGTTTCTTAGAAACACATACATGTTAGGATGCATTATGTTTACTTGGTTTTAGAACAAACTATTCTTGGGGTAATAACCCCAAAATAGTTGGTTGAATATATCGTAGACTTAATTATATCGCACGATGAGTGTACCCTTACTTTGCACCTAGTTCGACACTCTAGAGGAATACACTTTGGTTAATTCATATTTTTTAATGGTCCATTATGATGAATGATTAAATATAACCTATGGATACCTTTGTTATTCCATTGTAATATTGGATAAAACTAGTGTTTCATGGGTTGATAATTCTAAGGTTCATCCTTAATTTTAATTTATTTATACCATATTTGTTTTTTAAAATTTTTAAAATTATTAAGGTGGTTTATATGAAATTTATTGGATAATATACATTTATTTTAGTATATGTTTTATAGAGAAAGTTATTTGAGGAATAATGATTTTGTATTTTGTGGACGCATGTTTACAGCTATTGATATCATTTTGGGTTAACACGATCACTGATGTTGAGGTAATTATGGTTGATTGGGGTAAAAAAATTAGTATATTTTGAGAATATGTTTTTATAATATAGATAACCATGGAATAGATTAGTGATTTCAAGAGTCATTCGTTATTGTTATTTTTTAAGAAGTACAATATATTTAGAATATTATATGATTAAGGTAAACATAAATTGAGGGATAAAATTTTGAGTAAATTTTTTGGATAATTTTTGTTTTTTAGTCATTTTTGGTGATTTTGGTTTTTAGTAGGTTTTTAGAGAATATACTAGGAATGTTCAGGATTGAGTGTTCCCGGTCCTAAAAAATTATTAGAGGCTAATGTTTTATATTTTTCATTATTGGATAACCTATGATAATCATTTTGGATTTGGTTAATTTAGATAAATATGAATAATTCCATGCCATTATTTTGTAGTTTATATGACATATTTAAAGTTAATTTTGGTTCTTCAGGAATGAAAAATTTATCTTGCATTTTTATTTAATATAATAAGATATGATTTAGAAATTTATCAAATCACAACTGTAGGTTGAAATTATGTTTATGAAATATAATGAAAACAATTATGTATATTTTCTAGTGATATCTACTTGGATAGTAAAATAATACCTAGAAATTAGGAAAATTATTTTGGAATAAAAAATTTATCATTTTACCTTCATTTCAAATGAATTGATGATTTTTTCACTCTTCACAATTTTATGGTTTTGTGGTCATTAACATTCTCATGACCATGTTTCATATCACTCTATTTACATCATTGGTTGTTATTTTTATAATCAATGACTATATGTTAACATCCAACTAATTTTATCCTAATCCAAGAACCTTATTTTTTTTTTCAGATAACCATCGTGTTTCCCAATTCCCCTTTTCAAAGGAAGTTTTATTATCTCTCTATTTGATGTAAGATTTCATTAAAGTTTGATCATTTTATGATTGAGATAAAACTGCAAGGGTGTAATTTATTTATGGGGGATATTATGCAACATATTTTTTTTCTAAAATATAACTCTTTAAATAAATTTTATTTTCTTTTATAGCTTGTGTTATATAAAACACTGAGTTTATATGAAATGTGACATAGTCTAAAAATATTTTTTAAACATCATCATTATAACCTAGCCATTATAATTAGTGATATAATTAGTAATAATAAATTATGAAAAATATTTCTAAAGGGTTTATATAATCCAAATATTTTGATTAATATATATTAAAAAAAGTGCAAAATTGTTAGTATTTCCATTTCATTTAAAAATAACTTTTATTAATTTTTGTCAGAAAATAATATCAATATTTTGATGGTATTACAGAAAGTTTATTTTATAAAATTAACACAAAATTTTAAATTAACATATTAAAAATAACATAGGGTGAAATTTTTATATTTATCGGAAATTATAGATTTTTTAGTGAATAGTGAAAAATCGCAGTTTTATAAATTCATTCATTTACTTTCAATAAATTAGGTAATTTAAAAGAACCATTACATTTAATATTTGGAAATAAAATTATATATAACCTATTTTGCTTGTAATATTATAATTTTAATAAAAAAGACACTATTTTAATATAAATTTATTTTAGTACTTAAAAAATATTTTTTTTAAACACTTTTTATTTTCATTTTATAAATTTAAATTTAAATTAATTTATAGAATACCCTATAAATTGAATCATACAAAAATGGATAACATATTTTAAAAAATGATTGTAATTTTTAGAAAATTGGTCCATATTATGTTTGGACATTATCCATATTAACAGTGTTATAATTTATCACCATGATGAAGGGTAAATCTTTTAATCAAGGTAAAAAATTATTAAAATGGGAATTAAAAATAAACCTAAAATATAACTCTCTTTAATTTTAGGGTATTTATTTTTATCATAAATATTCAAAATTATAATACATTGAATTCTGGTTCCATTTGACCCTTTTTATGAAATTTTGATTATTTTATGTAAAGAAAATTTCCAAATGTCAGTCTCCTCCTTTTTTTACTTTTTTAATATGTTCACATACGCGTAAAAAAAGTTTATTAAAGAATATAAAATATTATGTTAAACATTATTAATTTATTTATACTTTTTAGTAATTTTATTATTTTCTTAAATCCTTATGTAACATAGAAAAAATATTTATTTAATTAGTATAGAAATAAAATAAATAACTTTAAAAATATTAAAAGTAATAAAGTTTTAATGAAATATAGTGTTAAAAAATTATAGATACATATTTTATGAAATGGATTCTTTAAAGGATGATATTCAAATTATATCTTCGCCTTGATGTATTTAATGTCAAATTAAATGAAGATTTTCTAAATGAGATTAATGATATTTTTTAATAAATAATATTTTATTAAATGATTCAAAATTTTGAATAATTCAATAATTGGAAAAATTAATGTGATATATTTTAAATAATCAATCAAGTTCAATTTAGGTGTATTTGTTTCCTCTTATGGTGATATTATTAACATTTAAAGGGTATAAAATTATATTTTTGTGATAATTGTCATAAGGGTTAATTAGGGGTTTAAACTAAAAGATAAAGGTGGAAATATAACAAAAATTTGTCTAAATTTTATTAGATGAGAGTAATTTGACTCATATTCATATTTTCATTAAACTACATCAATTTTTAACCACTTTCACATGAAGAATAATTTATAATACTTTAATACATTATGAAATTACATGAATGCCCCTCACCTCACATATAAATGGACACCCTTATCTGTTTTCTTTATACCACATTGAGAGAATTTTCTTAACCAAATACAACTAAAATAATTGTTCAACTTATTAGGCCACTAATTAGAGGTTATATTCATATGAAAATTCCACTAAAAGTGTCATATATAGGGATCTAAATGAAGTCTACTGAAGAAGAGGCAATAATATTTTCCAACCCTTTAAAGTTAATTAATTATTACTCTTCCTATATATTTATTTTACCCATAATAAAAAATAATATTATTAAAATTGAATAATTGAGATGTTATAATTATACTTGTATGACCATTTTCATTTTCCATCCTCAAAATGAAAAAAACATTTATCATACGTACATTCGACTTACCATCTCCACATAGTGGTGTAATTAATTTTTCATCACCACTTTACTTTGAAGGTTATAAATATTAATGTAATGAATATATGTTACATTAAAATTCTTTTTTAAATGATAGCATCACATGTGCGGTCATGTAGACTACCATCTCCATGAACATATCTATTCCATTTTTAATTTTCAATTTACATGGATTGTAATAGTGAATTAATATTTACCCATTTTTCTTTACATCCATCAAAAATTGAAAACAACATTCATGTGAATGTATGACCTACCATCTCTATGAACAGTGCAATTCATTTTTCTTATCAATATCAGTAATGGATGAATCGAAATATTTATATATTGAATATATATTATATTCATACCAGGAGTAAAATTCACATGATTACAGAACCATGGAAGAAATATAGTGACTGGGACTATTAAATTAAAATTCCCATAAAAATGAAGTAATTAGCTCCCAAAATAATGATAGTAATAAAATATAATTACCAAAAAGGTGATAAAATGTTATAAATAGATCATATATGATTTTATATTCATGAATACGGTTCATTAATGTAGTTTTAATAAACCAAAATTTATTATATATAATGTTAGAATCACTTATGAGGAATTCGAAACTCAAGGTAATCAGATTCTTAACTCAATCTCCTTTAACTTTGTTAAATTACATCATCATTGACTATATTATTCCATGATTATGTGTAAAATGACATATTTAGGATTTTTAAAAATTTTAATTATATTTTTGTGGATTTAAATTTTATTTATATAATCATTTTAATGATTAACTCTTACATCAACATTATAATCATTAAAAGGGATTTCATCTCAATTTCCACTCCATTGATAAAATTTTGTATTATGAACCAATTTAATTTTATTTATTGTATATACTAACTCTTTTATGTACATAACATGATTATATATTTTTTATTTAGGATTATAGTTTCAAATCAACTTAAAAATTTATGGGTGATAATTTTAAGGTTAACAAAAAGCTAATTTTTAATTTTATAATCCAATTTATTTTGTTCTTATTTTAATTGAAGAAATATTGTAATATGTCCTTCATAAAAAATATATTATTACATATCATATGGATATTAATATAAATACCATGTTTTATTCTCATTTTTTCATCTATTTTTCACTTCTATCAATAAAAGTAATATTTAGAAGAAAATACAATCTTATTTTTCTTTTTCATCACGTATTTTTTTTCTTTGTCTATAAATTTTAAAATTGTTTTAAGGATGACACTTTATTTTCTAAATTGAATCATTAAATAAATTTTACACTATAATTGAATTTATAATAGGTTTTATAGAAATATTTCTTATGTTTTCTAAAAGGGTCATTTTATACTTTCATTACATAATTCGAAAGGAATGTTTTTTAACTTATACAATGTTAATGGATTTTCCTGACACCATAACCATTTTATCGTATTATATAGTTTTATATGATTTAATTAGTTTTACAAAGAAAACTATTTAATAGAACATTATTTTAATACTTTATTTAATTTTTCATTTCTTCTCTAATGGACATGTTTTTATTACTAGATTTATATTTCCAATAAATTGGTGGAATATTTTTTATCGTCCTAATTCATGTTGTCATTAACTTTCGATTTAAACATTAAATTGTTTTTTATCATGAAAAATTAAATTTCTCTTAAATATTCATTTACATTGTACCATTTATATGATATTTCCTAAACTGTATTACCTTAAGACATATAGTGTTTAAATATGAAAAACGGGGACATGTTATAGATAGTCCAATGATGAATCAATAGATTTCATGAGAAAAGCCAATTAGATAACATTTTTAAATGGGTTTTATGTGTATTTATTTCTATAGTTAAAAAAATATTAGTGAAAGGAAATTTTGGTAAAGATATAATGATATCTAAGATTTTAAAATCCAATATTAAGCATTAATTTCCTTTATAATTTGGTTATTATTATCATATGATTATTTCATTGATATTATCCATTGATTTAATTTATGCTCAAGATATTGATAAAATTAAAAGTGTTTTTACTGTTTTACCTCACCATGTTGATTAATCCAGAATCTCTCTTAATAAATTCCTTTATATGCGACCCTTTATACGAATTTCAGCTCACCCTTGTTTTTTTCCTTTCTCTATGATATAAAGAGTAGATAATTAAACGAGTTAAGAGATGTAAAATAATTAATCCCACTATGTTTTATATTTCAATTAAAATATAAAATGAATAATATATATATATATATATATATATTACCAATACTATTAATCTATTTAGACCCTTGTTATGTGATTTCTTTTATCCAGTTCTAATGTAATTATTGAACCATTAGATATAGGTTACTAGAGGTTTGATTGACAGAGAACATCTCTATGAAAATTTTTCCAATGAATTATTTTGTTTACTAAGTTTATAAAATACCCTATGGTGGTCTCTAGGTTTGATATTGGAATAAGGTAGCCTTGGTCGGTTCTACTAGGGATAGTTTTATGGGAATGTGAGACTTCGACCTAGTGAAAGTGGATGAAAAAAATTCATCTCATTCCTTGAAATAGATTCCCTTCTAATGGTATTATGAGAAATCATTAGACATTGTGAGTAGGATGATTCTTATGGGAGTTTAAGAGTTTCATGTTGAGGGGTTTTACCCAAGTAACAATATAAGGGATCTTATAAAAACCATAGTATTTTTTGAGGTTTAGATATTTTTTTTGGTTTATACTTGTCAAAAATGAGTAAAAGAAGTAAAATTATAGCTCCAGGCCTTAAATTACTTGACTTGGTGGATACACACCATGTAATAGTCTATCCAGCGACCCTGCATGGCGCGTAAGTGTTGTCAGAAAAAATGAATAGAAAATGAATATACACTATGTGTATTTCCACTGATATGCTGGGTATTTGTGTTTTTTTGTTAAAACAGGATGTAGCCTCGTTTTTTCAATTCTAGATAGATTCTCACCTAGGTTTTGATGAACTGAACCACCAAGGGTCATTTTTTCTCTTGATTCTCTATCCGAAATCTGATTCGATCTCCATCAGATGCGTTGGAACCCCATCGGTAAGATCTTGATTATTCTTGATCAATTATTTCTGATTTCATATCTCGAAAAATTTATCTACAGTTGAGTGTTTTTTCTTGTTTTATAGATCTACTCTTTTCTAGTATGAATTAGAGGTTGAAGCTATATGAGGAAAACTGTACAACTATGAGATAGGTGGTGTCGTGCATTTTGTTAATTTTTATATTGAATATAAGTTCCAGAGTTTTGCACACCCATTTTTAGTTGTTTCCTTGATTTATAATTTCTTATTATAGATTTATATTTTTGTTTAGGTAATTTATCATGTGTTCATAAACAGGTTTAGGGATGTGTACCTAGAAATAGGGCCACCCTATGGGTGTGTTTTCCGTAGATTGTCATTTATGGACGATTGGGCTAAGATGCCTTTGGGAATGACATTTTTTCCCTTTCATGGGATGTTTAAAATAAGATTGGTAATATAAATGATTTGTCCCATGTTATATAATTGATGGTTAAGCCTTGGGATAGTTTTAATTAAATGTTAGTCTTGTTATATGTTATGTGACCATGTGCATTGTTCATGATTATAGCTATGTAATGGTTTAATTTACTTGATTTTATTGATATGTGAATTGTTACCACATGAGAAATTTATAGTCCATGACTTTTGAGGTTGGACCTTTCTTGTTTATATTGGATGATTTTCGGTTTTTACCTTGCTTGCAAAAATAATTTTTAATTGAATATTAATGATTAAAAGGTTTATGTAGAAATTGGCGAGCCATGAACTTGGTTTGAAGGAAATGGTCGGGCTCATAAGATTAATTCACCTTATACCTTGGGTGAACCATGTATTCATCATTGAATGCCTCAGATAGACTCAAAGAGGGTATTATATTCAAGATATAAGTGAGTCACAAATGTAGTGTCCATGCTCATATAGGATTTATTTAAAATATCGTGCGAACTATGGATCCATTGAGAGATTCCATGGATGGTATCTATAGGGAATTTTTATAAGTCATTAGTTGATTTTTTTAAAACTAAACCTAGAGGGATGCTAGTTTCCTGATAGGATCACCAGAACAGGCTCGTAGGATGTTGGTATAATTTCACCTGGAGTGATACTATAATTCCCTCTTAGGAATGTAAAGGATAGTCTTTGGTCATATTGTATATTGAAATGCAATGAATTATGATATGTCTACCATTCTAAAGTGCAATCTTGGATTCTCACTTCACATATACTTGTTTAGATGGTCTTTTGAGACATTTGTTATTCTTTCATTATTGTGGGGAATGTTGGGATTAGGTCGGATTCCAAGACCATTAAAATTAAATGAAATTGAATATTTAATGAACATTAAATTGATGTTAATGGGAAAAAGTTCTAGTAGAACTATTTACTTTTGAGTACATCCTAGTTTACTGCTTTCACTATTGTACACTGCCTGTTATATAAATTCTCTCACATATTGACATAGACCTTGGGTGGTTTCCTAATGGGATTTAGTTCTCCCACCCTATTTGGGTCAATTTTTTTGGCCCAAACTGATTATATTGTAGTAGGTGTCTGTAAGGGAGCGTTACCTTCTACAGATACTTGATATTCTTTTAAAGAGTAGGAGAGCATGGGACCAAGCCATGGCTTGCGATGCTTCTGAGTTTCATTTGTTCTCTATTATAATGTTGGTACTTTTATCATTTATTACTATAGTATATCATGTTTTAGTTGTTTTCTAGAACATGTGACATGTTGTGTCATCTTTGGTTTGATATGACATATAGTTATTAATTTATCTATCTTCCATTGTCTACTTCAGTTGTATGGTATTACTACTTCCACTTTTTTGATATTGTATTCCACTATGTATACTCTACTAATGAGGTCATAGTCTCTCCATGATGACTCATAGACCCTTGCTGCAAGTTGGAAGTCTCTGGTGTTATGGGAGATGTGCCTGATTCCATCTGTAGAACTAGGTATGAAGTGCCATTAGAGTGGAATGCGGATCCGAGACACTACCTAGTGGTATCAGAGATTTATTTTCTGGTTTTCTTTAATGTTTAACGACAATATAAAGAGACAGAAATGCGAGTAATTTAGTAATAATCTATTCCTATGACTAGTTTCCCCATGTACAGGGATAATCTAAATTACCTAGAGTTGAATTGTTATTTTTTTCATTTTGAGCTATTAAAATTGATTCAATTACACCATTGGGTAATTCCCTTGTATTGTGGTGTTATTGTTGACATCGATGTGGTTATATTTTTATGTAACATAATGAGATGTGGGTATGCCATCTCATGCATCATATAGCTACTAGATCGAAATCACATTTCATGCATTCTTTCTATTCCCTTTAGAAGCATTAATAATTGAATTCTGTTATGATTGGTACCGTGATATATATTCATTCAATTATGATATGTGTTTTGGTAAATGCTATGGTTTGAGTTGGATGAATGCCAATCTTTGGTCCTTGAGGTGTATGGGACCTATTTGATTGGAATTTGTGGGATCATGTTTCATTCTTGTGTTGAATTGTGTTATTATATGTTATAGGTGGATTACAAGGTTTGATTCATGGGGACTATAGGCCCCCATAAATTGGAATTTGGAATACCATTGGTTTAATTTCTGAAAATAGGGTTTTTTGGGGAAATATAGTGTTTCTTCCCTGGAAAAACTCTAATTACACAACATGTAGTTTAGAGTTACATGCCATTTTTTCTTCTTGTTTGGGGGAGATTGAGTTTTCATTTTATGGTGTAAATGCCATTTTTTGGGCATGCATTCCATGTATGGGTACTTGGCAGTGTAGATGAGTATTTGGGAATGTCTAACAGTGTAAGGGTACATGGCCCTATAGAAGTACATAGTGAGACCCCGTGTTGGGGGGAACACTATGTATCAGTACGAAGCTTGGACAGGTAAATGACCAATCCGGTTGGGGAACATGGGAATGTACCTCATTTTGGGTATATGCTGTGTATCCTTTTAACAGACCATGTACCTAGGGTTGTTACACGCCCAGGATGGTGTGACTGCATGACCATGTGAAATCTTGAGGTTACACAATGTGTATTATTTCAATTTTCCATGTAGTCCTCATTTGTAACCTTTGAGGGGTTTCTTATCATATTTTGTTCATTCTATATAGAACTGTGAACCTTGAAAAATAATCATGAGATGAGGTGTGTTGTTAACCTTGAAGATTTATGCCACCATAATGACCTCGATATTTAGTCTTGGAGAGTGGTGATGATCATACTTCAGAGGTGGTAGGACCTGGGCTTCCAATGGATCCTCCAGTTGTGTCAGTCATGGAACTAGCTATTATACTGGATTCCGGTGTTGGTTCACAGTTCCATGAAGGATTTTGGAGGTTCATGGAAACCTTTTACGTAATTCCATATCCTTCCATGTCTATGGTAGAGATGATGTTAGTGTTCCAGTAGCAGCATTCACCCACATTTTCTGGGTATGGAGGACTATAGGCTGTAGAGTAATGGATGGTGTCCATTATTTTGATATTTGAGCATCTAGAGACTCTTATTGAGTGGAGAATAAATATCATGATGTATATGTTGTGTGATTCCCCCAAGAGATGGTGGGATGTTACCACTTAGGAAAAGTTTCAGGGGCATATGGAATGAGGATATTTTCATATTGTCTTATTTGATTACTATTTACCCAAGACACAAAGGGATGATAGAGACCAGGAGTTCATGCATATGGAGTAGGGTTCTTTGTTAGTGATGGACTAATACGCCCATTTTATTGAGATTTAGCAATTAAAACCTATTCTAATTGGTGATGATATATCGATGGCTAGGTGATTTGAGGATGGTATCAGGTAGGAAATTTGATCATAGGTGAATGTATTCAGGTTGGCTACTATATATGCTATTGTGAATAAGGAACTTATTACCAACTGTAATCTGACAGAAGTTTGAGGTGTGACATAGGGAAGTTTGGCACTCAGATTTGGTAGGATCTTGACTGGTGTAAATAAGTAATGTTTGGATCTTTCTTGTGGTGATACGAGTAGTCATAATGTTTCTTCTGGTAGCCAAGTGTGGTGCTATAAATACAGAAGGATTTGGAATATGAGAACATTGTGTTTGATGGACCCAGTCGAGTGTCGAGCTTCTGGTAAGATGGAACATCTACAACTCTTATGAAGGATGTTTACAATATAAGCTAGTGAGATAGGGTCTGCACCAACTCCACATTAAGGAACATGGTCGATAGCTTCTCCTTAGACTAGTATTTGGGGTATGTTAGGCCTTTAGGCTGATTTGGTGTTCATGGCCATGGTATCCAGACCCTATATTTTCAGCAACATGAGGTTTTATTATCTTAGGATAGCCAGATAGTGCCACAGGGCCGTGGTACAGGTCATACTTATGAAGTGAAACAGACCTAAATAGAGCAGGATCCCGAGCCCTCTACTGACATAGGTACTATTCTAGTTGCCTTTGTTTTAGCTTTTTCTCCTTTTCATATAGGGTCTTCACATATTTTTATATTTATTCTCTTCGTGGAGAGCCTTGGGATCTGTGTTTTTACTTATGACTACGATATGATGCTAGAACCTCCGTTAAGGATTATAACTTTTGGTGTGCACTAGTGTAAGGAGTTCCCCCTTGATTTTGGTGGGTGTCACTTTCTATGGGACCTCTTCGTCTTAGAGATTATAAGCTTTTATGTCATTCTCCAAATGGACTGGTTGATTTTATTTCAAACCTTGGATGATAGTTATCACTATAGGGAAAGTTTCACGTCACTAGAGAGTAGGGAGTTTTTACATTAATGAGAATAGGATGTCTAGGAAATTCAAGATGGAAACGAGCAATATGGGTTGGGTGGGATGAAAACCTAAATGCAATTTTATATTAGGATGTCTAGCAAACATGTAAGGAAGATTTCCCTCTAGTATTTGATCATTTTATGGATGTCTTCCCAGATAACTTTTCAGGTTTACCTCCAATGAGAGAGGTGGAGTTCAGTATTGAGCTAGTTCCTGGAGTTGCACCAGTATCCATTCCTCCTTACAGGATGACTACAATGTAATTTCTAGATCTCAATATGGAGCTAGAATATTTGGAAGCTAAGAGTTTCATCCGACCTAGTACTTCTCTGTGGGGTTCTGTGGTCCTTTTTGCAAAAAAGGCAGATAGTACCCTCAGGATTTGTGTGGATTATCGTAATGTGAACTAGTTTATGGTTATGAACCGATATCCACTTCTACGAATAGATAACCTCTTCAACCATCTCTGAGGAGCTCAAGTTTTTTGAAAGATTTATTTGAGATCTAGTTATCGTTAGGTGCATTTCAGATCATCAGATATACCACACATGACTATTCAGAGTATGTATGGTCTATATAAGTATTTGGTTATGTAATTCGGTCTCACAAAGGTGATAAAAATTTTAATGGAACTGATGAACTGATCATTCCATTCTTATTTGGATTCATTTTTTATGGTTTTTATGGGTGATATCTTGGTGTATTCTCATAATTGACAAGACTGTAGTTATTTTTCATTTTACTGAGAGAGAATTAGTTATATGGTAATTTCACAAATGGCCACATATAGATGGATCAGATTCACTTCCGGGGTCACATAATCTCAGACACAGGAGTATAAGTAGACCCAAAGAAGGTGAGAGAAATATTTCACTAGGAGCATCCCAATAACGTCGTTAAGCTGTGGAGTTTTCTAGGTCCATATGGTTTCTAAATGGATTTAATAAAAGACTTATGAAATGTAGAAGAACCATTTAAAAGACTATATAAAAAGGATGTTATGTATCTATGGAAACATTCATACGAGGCATTCTTTCAGGAGATAAAAGGGAGAATTAATTTTGCACCTATATCAATTTTAGAGAGCCAGACATGAGTTACACTATGTGTTGCAACACATTAGGTATCGGGATAAGAGTATTTCTTATGTAGGTGGTTTGAGTCATTGTGTACTGGTCTTAGTAGTTTAGGTCACATTAGAGGAATTACCAGAAACACGATATCTAGTGGGCTATGGTTGTTCAAGATTTATGATGTTGGATACATTACTTAATGGGATAAAGTTTTGTGGTGTACACGTACCAAAAAAATTCTCAAGTATATATTTACTCAATGTCATATAAATATAAGGAAATGAATGTGGGTGGAATACCATTAGTAATTTGACTTCAAGGTTGCCTATATTCTTGGTAAAAGCAATGTAGTGGCTAATGCATTTAGCAAGAGGACTCAGATTCATATAGTTCAACAGGCCAGTAGCAAGTGGTTGTTTATGGTTTTGTTATTTAAGATTCATTTGGAGGTGTAAGACAGTCATGGATAGACTTTAATTTCATCTTATCTATGACTTCTACCCTCTGGGAAAGTGTGAGGATAAGGTTGTTATCAGATCTCAGGTTCTAGTTCTGTGGGAGAGTGTAGCATGTGAGGATCCACCCCATGGTTGGATAGTAGGAGATGATGGGATCATGTGTACCCATGGATGTGTTTAGGTTCTAATGGACATACATGAGGAATAGATGTGGGAGTTTCTTGCTTCATATTAGGCAATTCATCTCAGAGTCACCAATATTTACTATGACATGCACTATCAGTACAAGTTTCCGGGTATGAAGAGTGAGGTGGATGGTTTTGTTATGAGGTATTCTACCTGTTAGTAGGTTAATGCAGAACATCTGCGTCCATCTAAGATTTTATAGAAGTTACCTATTACAAAGTGGAAATGGGATGATGTCGCAATGTATTTTGTGACTAGGTCACCGAGGTCACCTAGAGGCAATGATGTTTTGTGGGTTTTGGTTGACATGATTATGAAGGTCACTAACTTCTTACAAATCAATAGACCAAAAATGTTGATGATCTTGGGAAGTTGTATATTCATGAGGTGGTATGAACTCATGGGGTCCCTATTTCTATCATTTTAGATAGGGATTCCCACTTTATATCTTGTTTCTTGAAGTGTTTTTAGATGGTGGTGGGTATGAAACTTCTTAAGAGCATAGAATACCACCCCCAGACTAATGGCCAGTCGGAGCATACGATATTGGTGCTATATTACATGCTGTGCGCATGAGTCCCTGAATTTTTGGGTTCTTGGGAGAGGAATATTCCCATGGTTGATGTATCCTACAATAATAGCTTCCAGGAGACTTTAGAGATGTATCCTTACGAGACATTATATGATAGGCCATGCCAATCACCCCTGTACTAGATAGAGGTGGGTGAGGTAGCTTTTTTGTGACCATGGATTGTAAAATAGACTTATGATCAGGGCCAGTTGATTGATAAGTGGATGGATACAACACAATTTTATCAGAAATATTATGCCAATCACCATAGATGACATCTAGTGTTCGATGTTGGGAATCATGTTTTTTGCGTGTTTCACAGAAGATCGGTCATATGATAATGAAGAGATAGAGAAAACTCTCACCGAGATAAGTTGGGTCATTTGAGGTTCTGTAGAGAGTGGGGTCGAATGCCTATCGGTTGACGTTACCTCGATGGTGTTGATCCATGCACTAATACTTCCTTGTATCTCAGCTGCATTGATATCTCTTAGAACCATCTAACATTTTTTTTATCTTAAAGAGGTTGAGGTTCAGGTTGATGTGTCTTTTGAGGTGAATATGATTCATATAGTTCATAGGAGCATGAAGGTTTTCCAAGGATAATATGTTCCACTAGTACATGTGCTATGGTAGCATGACTGTTTATAGGATGGGACTTGGGAGAGAGAGGATGATATACGTGCTCAATGGATGGAGTTAATCTTTGATATTTCTTAACCATCCTTGGAAGGGAAATTCAGGGATGGATTTCTTTAAGGGAGGAAGTCTGTAAGAACCTGATTCTTCTTTTGAGGTATAACTCTTTTATTTTTTGTTTATACTTTTGGAAAAGGAGTAAAATAGGTCAAATGATAACACCATGCTATACATGACTTAACTTAGTGGTTACACGCTGTGTATTTCCAAGTACACATCATGTAATGGTATGGCCAGGACCCCTGCAAGACATGTAAGCGAATTCGGAAACAAATGAATAGAAAAAGAATATACATGTTGTGTATTTATACTTACACGCAATGTGTTGGTGTTTTAGTTTTAAAATGAGTAGTATCCCCATTTTCTCATTTCTGGATAGAAGTTCACTAGGTTTTTTATGAACTACAATGATAATGGTCATTTTTTTCCCGATTCTCCATATGAACTCTGATTAAATCATCGTCAGATGCATTGTGACCCATTGGTATGCTCTCAATTCGTATTTAAATTTTATTCATGATTTTTTATCTTGAACAAGTTTTTTAAGGTTGAGAATTTATTATTGTTTTTTAGATATACTCAATTCTAGTTCAAATTAGAGGTCGATGCTGGATGAGGAGAGTCATACGACTATGAGGTATGTGGTCTCTTTCCTTTTGTTAATTGCCAAGTTGAATATATGTTCCAGAGTGTCATGTGCCTCTTTTTTGGTATCACTTGATTTAAAATTTCATATTTTTGTTTCCTATTGGTTTTTAGGTAATTGATCATGTGTTCATAGAAAATTTTATGTTTGTATAACTTGAATTAGGGCTTCCCCATGGCTGTTTTTTCATTGGATTTATGTTTATTTATATATCTCCTAGGATACTTATAGGCATGCATTGTTTTCCCATTCATGGGTTTTTTAAAATTAAATTTGTTGTTTACATGATTTGGACCATGTGCGGTAATTGGTGGTTAAGCCTTGTGATAGTTTAAATTCCATATTAGGATTGTCATATGTTATGTTCCCTTGCGATTTGTTTATGATTAAATCCATGTAATTGTTTAATTTGCATGCATTGTTTTATATGTGAATTGTGCCCATGTGAGAAATTGAAATGACAAGCCATTTGAGGATGGTCCTTGCTTGTTAATATTGGATGCTTTTGGGTTTTCACCTCACATGCATAATGAATGTTTAATTGAATCTTAATGAGAAAAAGGGGTTAGTAGCTATGGGTGTGCCATGCCCTTAGTTAAAAGGAAATGGTTGACCTCATATGACTATTACACCTTATACCTTGTGTGAACCATGGAATAAACAAATAATTTCATGAACAGACTCAAAGAGGGTATTATATTCAATCTGTGAGCGATCCATGGATGTAGTGGTCGGGCTCATATAGGATTTATTTAAAAAAATTTATGATCCATGGATCCATTCAGGGATGCAATGGATAGTCTCTATAAGTAATGTTTATATTTCATTATTTGACTTATTTTTATACTACACATAGAGTGATGGTGGGTTCATGAGAGGATTGTCGGAATGAGCTTGTAGGAGGTTGGTGGAATTACACCTGGAGTGACACATGAATTATAACTCAGGAATGTCATGGATAGGCTTAGTTCATGATTTAATATTGAAATGGAATGAATTTTGATGTGTCTTCCAAGGAAAATTAAAATCTTGGATTCGTTCATCACTTATACTTGTTTAATGGTCTTTTGAGATATTTTTTGTGCTTACTTTACTGTAGGGAATGTCGGTCTTAGTTCATATTTTGAGAACATTATAATTCAATGTAATTGAATGGTTAATTAACATTAAATGGTTTAAAATGGAAACCATTGATTATAGGATGGTTTAATTTTGAGTACATCCTAGTTTACTACATTCACTATTGTAGACTGCCTAATATATATTTTCATTAATATATTGGTACAGACCATGGGAGGTTGCCTACTGGGATTTAGCTCTCACACCCAATTTGAATCAGGTTTCTAGGACCAAATAGATTATATTGTTGATGATTTCAGTAATATAAAGTTCCTTTCTATAGGTAGTTGATGTTCTGTTTAGGAGAAGGATAGCATGTGAAAATGCCATGGCTTGCAATGCTTTTGAGTTTGTTTTGTTATGTTTTGTACTGTTGGTACTTATATCATGTATTATTGAAGTGTATCTTATTTTGGATATTTTCCTTAACATGTTATATGTTGAATCATCTTTGGTATGATATTACATCTTGTTATTTATCTTATCAGTCTTCCGTAGTTTTTTTTGTATGGTAGTACTACTTCGACTATTTTTGATACTTTATTCCACTGTGTATACTCTTCTAATAAAGGAATAGTTTCCCCATGATAATTCCAAAGTCCTCACTTCTAGTTGGAAGCCTCTTTCATTTGGGGAGATGTGTTTTAGGCCATGTGGACACCTAGGTACATAGCACCATTTGAGTGGCATCTGGATCTGAGACACTACATATCCAACTTATGACATGTAATATAGGACCTCATTATAAGTCATGTGTTTTGTTCTAGAATTTTCATCGGTATGAAAAGGAGATTTTACTAAGATGGATTGGGATGGTCCCTGGGTAATGGGACAAGGAGTTATGAGGGTTTTAGTGTGGTTGGAAGAGACTATGGGGTCTGGGTTGTGGTGAGACCACATACTATAATGATTATTATAGATGATGAGTGCACAATGATATCCATGAGAATAGATCATGGCGGGTCTAGAGTACTAATAAGATATCTAGATAACTGAGGAGATATGTGTTCAGTGTGGGGCTAGTTCTCAAGCGACTAGTGCCCTTAGGTCACCAGGAGTGTTTTGTGATAGGCTTCCACCCTATGTGATTTCATGTTCTTATGACCACTATAGAGTTTTTTTGGGGATTATTAAATGTTCCTGGACCACTATAGAGTTTATAGGGATGTGTAGGTGTGAGGATTTTTCCCTAAAAAGGTAATTGGGTCAAGAACATTTCAAGTCATGTCTTGGGTCAGTGTGATGACGAACCATTTCTTGTGTGACATGGGTTGGTGTCTACAATTGGACCTTTCATTGCATAGGGTTGGGTCATCGAATTCCCTGGGGTATCAGTTATGGAATGATGTGAGACATATATAGTGGACCTCCCATGAGTGAGAAGGGATGGGTCAAGGATTATGAATGTATGACTGTGCCTAGTGTCTATGAGTAGATATTAAAGGATTTTGATTCCTCACTACACTACTTGAAAAACAGCCTATACCTATGGTTCAAAACCGTGGGTATAGCCCCCAAAACCGTGGGTATAGCCTATACCCACGGTTTTGGGAACTGTGGGCTGGAACGACGTCGGAATAGGTCTCCAGCCTATACCCACGGTTTTCCAAAACCGTGGGTATAGGTATCCTGCCACAATGTCACTGAAACATATCCAATTGTCACATTGTCAATGGCTTTTACCCACAGTTTCAAAACCGTGGGTATAGGTCCTAAAATAATACAGGCGCTGAGTTTCGATCTCGTGACCTCTCTGCTATAGAAACCGCATCTAACCACTACCCTAACATCACCTATATGTATATATATATATATATTGTTAAATATATTTATAAAAACCGTGGGTATAGAGGGAAGAACCATGGGTATAGGATTCCTGCCAAAAACATTTTCATTCCCGCGGGAAAATTTTTTTTCCCACGCACACAAAAGTGACCTATACCCACGGTTTTGGGAAACCGTGGGTATAAGAATTTTATCCTAGACCTATCCCCAATGTTTTCCCCAAAACCGTGGGGATAGGTACCCCTATACCCATAGTTTTGGGAAACTGTGGGTATAGGTCACTTTTCAGGACCTATCCCCACGGTTTGGGAAAACCGTGGGGATAGACCCCCCTATACCCACGGTTTTGGAAAACCGTGGGTATAGGTCTTTAATAGACACCTATACCCACGGTTTTCCAAAACCCTGGGTAGAGGGGGGGTCTATCCCCACGGGTTTCTCCAAAACCGTGGGGATAGGTCCATTTTCCAGTAGTGCTACCCTAAGATTGATAATTTTTGTTGGTATTTATATTTTTGAACATGACATGATGATGAGGTGGATTGAAACATGGCCCCAATTTTGGTATGATTAATGTTCATTGTGGCCTTCTTATCACATAGTAACCAAATGCGCATGAAGTCGGGGTGGCCTGGTTAGAACAAAATGTACAAGGAACTTGTGAGAGGATGTTTGTTTTCCTCAAACCTAACCATAAATGAGGTCACAGAATAGGGTAATAGGGAGAGACACAGATGATATGTAATTATCATACCCTTCATGGAAACATTGGTGAATGTAGAGAATTTGTGATTAGTTATAGGATCATCAAAAGGTGTATAAAGGATTGAGTTAGATCAATTCAATGGGTTCTTAAATATTGGGTGTATGGGTCCCTAAGATGGTAGTAAGGCCATAGTGTGTGAATTTTATTATTTTTTTGATTTGAATATGGGATTGGCCCAATGTGAGAATGATAATTGTATTATGGTATGATTTGGAAAGAAACATTGGATACTCCATCATGATTTTTATTTATGTATACTATAATAGTGAAGTTTATTATTTTTTCATTTCTTTATTGTTGTAGGACTATTATTTAAGGGTATGTTATCCACATTGTTTGGATTAGAACATAGTCTCTAGATGTAAGAGTCTATAATACAGGGAGGTGTTCCTAAGGTTATGTGCATAATGGAATGGAATCCTAAGACCCATGAAAGGAATAAAAATATGGAATCAAATTATATAATGAAAATAAAACAAAACATAAGATCATAACCTAAGAAAGAAGACTAAAACTAGAATATGAAATATCAAAAAAAAATTCCATAACATAGAGTTAAAAAATATATTTGGAAGAATATACGGTATAAAAATAATAATGGGTAAGAATATCATAATAGAGTAGAAATCACCCCCCCAAATTCCAAATACGGATCAAGCATTGCTACATGATTCCCACTATGGAGTATAAATTACTACATGATTCCCATACTGGTGAAATAATTATGTACATGATTACCATAGTTAACTCATGAGATATTAAACCATAAAAAATGCATTGAAGGTAGATATAGGGCCCCTCCTTCCATCATCCATACATACGCGTATCAAATAAATTCAAATAAATCATATTATCATTGTTAACCCATGGAATGAAAATGGGTTTCACAACTTTTCCAAGTGGCATCACATTAAAAATATGATCACTTAATAAAAAAAGATCAGAAAAATAGAGTATCTAAAAAAACACAAATAGTATTATAAATTAAATATCAAATAATTGGAGATTAATCCTTTGAATATGGAAGAGGAATCTAATATATTATTTTTCATAAAAATATTTTGTTTTTATCATCGTAAAAAGATTGAATTTTCATGTAACATACTACAAAAATTGATGATGAAGAAACATATTCACAATAAATATCTAAAAAATTTCCAGAAAATAGAAATTGAGAATTGATATATCATATATTAAAATAATAATTAGAAGGAAATAATATAATTGAATATAAAATACATTAAATCAGTTAAAAAATCCATTATTGAATAAATAACATCATTAAATAGATGATAAACCCTTTGTGTTGAAATGAATTATGGGGGAAAACGTATCAATGGATATAACAATATTATTAGTTACAAATAGGTAAAAGTATACATTGGTGGGATATAAAAACATGTATATGGAGAAAAAAACAATTAAGTTACAAGGGAATTATTATTAACAAAATAAAATGTTTCTATGATGCAAAATATTATTCAATGAATTATAATTATATATGAAATAAAAATAACCTATAAAAGAATATGGAAATTAAAAATAATATCTTCATGGGGTAGGAACTTTCAATATTGAAAGATAATGCTAAATGTGGAGGGATTTTGACTTAAGAGAATGTTTGGGTCACTAAAACCCCTCACAACTTTAGGAGAATTTAAATAAATTTTTTTCAGAGATAGAGATTCATATAAAACATCAATTACCATTAATAAAAGGTAATTCATGACATAATATATTAAATTTTTTGTATATAAACGAAGTAAATGGATTTTTTTGAATAATATAGAACATTATTCAAAAAGAGAAATTTGAGATGAAATACTCTACCTTTATTCATGATTTTTCAATAATGATCTATCCTCCAATATAATAAAGATAACTATATTAATAAACAATATCATAACCATAATATAATCATACCATGATTTTTTAATTATTTTATAACCATATATTAAAAATATATTAACTGATTATAGTTTTCTCTCATTATTAGGTTTTAGAACATTCAGTCATCTGTTTCGTATAAACATAAGAAGATGAGATAAATTATAATTTAGTGGTTTCAAATTCAGTATTACTGTATAATAAATGATATAAGATTTTAAAAAAAAATTTATTTTTAAGTCACATTTTGATTAAGTGAATGAAAAGAATATGACTTGTAAAAATAGGTGTAGTAATGAACTAGTTTTTGATGTGTTTAATGATTGAATGACGACTTTTTAATAAATAATTTAAATGTCAATAAAAATATTATAGAATAACTATAAATAATTATTATATCATTATTACATGATATTTATATTTCATTAAATCCCATAATAATCTATGGAATATTCCTTATAACATTGTTTACATTGGACATACAACTGACCAAGAGTGTAACATATTATAATGTTTTCATTATTAAAGGAATATATTTTGGATAATGATATTAAGGAATATCATAAATAATAAAAATGTAATTTTTACTATATATCCTCTTTAAATCCATTATTATAACTATCTACATTTGGTTGCGACGGAAAATGAAATTATTTATTCATGGAGGCAATAGTCAGGCGAACATGGTGTGAAGTCCTGACCTAAACATCCACCCGAACAGTGCTACATGGGTTGGGTTTTTCTAGCCATAGGCACATTCCCCAAATTCCAAGGGTATCCAAATAGAAGCGATGGTGTAATAGGTATAGTGGGGAAGCTATGCCCTCTAGGAAGGAGGAAAAATAAGGGTACTTGTCTGAGTATAAAAAAAATAAAAAACACTGCATACTCGAAGCAGACTAACATAGTGGAAGAACAATTAAGAGCAGATAAACTAGCCAAAGCAATATGAAAATAACTACAACAGTAAGTAAACATAACAACATGTTGAATACAACTATAAAATACTAGTGAAACAGACAAGGCATGCATCCATATCAAGTCATACATGTGAAAATATAACAAAGGTGCCAATGGATAATGAGCAGTAGCTACATAATAATGAAAGCATGCTGATATAGAATGAAGGCTAAAACAAAAGTAAACTCCAGCTAGTCATGACCTCAAGGTCTGAAAAAATCTCCAAGCCAAACACCCCTTCAATCTAGCTCAATATGCTGATCATTTACCTATACGTAAATCAATAGAGTCTACATGCATCATGAGGGACTCATATAGGGTGTGAGATGAATCTCATTAAGATACCACCCAGTGGAACATACCAAATATAATGGTTTAAGTAGGCATACATATATGAGGAAAGTAAATAGTACAATGTAATAAGTAAAAACAACCCCTACTGGTGCTCATCAGCCACCAAGGAGTGTCACCAGCTTCGGACAATGCTGAAATCTCAGAAGTAAATAGAGTCCTTGGACCATGTCCCATGGTACCCCTATGGTCACAAAGCCTAGGTTAACCCTTAAGTTTCACCTAAAACATATAACCCGGAACCATGTGCCTCCCGAAACCTCGGGTCTCAATTACCAAAATCCCACATGAATGACAAAGTAATAGTAACTTGGTCCCATGGACCTCTAACACCGTGTGTTTCTGGTACCGATGTCCCGCAGGCACGCCCAAGCAATTGTTTGCTAGCCCCATGGACCCCTGATACCTTGTGCCTCAAATATCGAAGGCTCCTCACCTCCCATGTAGTTTCCATGAAAGGCTCCCCCAAACCAATAGTAACTAAACCGCAGCTGTCAGGGGCCTCAACCCACACGATCAGTCAAAACCACCTCATCATGGAGTCCTCATGTGTTCACAATACTCATGTCACGGGTGACCAATAGTCAATAAATAAAAAACCCAAGCCACAACATCTCTTGTACCTAGTTCCCCTATGACCATGTCCCTCAAATCCAATGTTCTTTCCCTCCATGTATGACAGGCCATGCCCATCCTAAAAGTCACACAATCTCGACTGATGTCCATGACACACAATCCTATGGTCAAACTGCTCAGGTAATCCAGGACAAGCCCAACCTGTGATCAACATCACATAATAAAATCCGGGAAACACCCAATATAATCCCAATGGTCTCATCATATGAAATCCAAAGCATCACATATATATAATAACAATGAATCACTTTAAATAGGAAAAACAGTTTAAACAGAATAATTTCACTAGCCATCAGCTATAACATAACATCACTGAGGTCTTGAATTAATATAACAAGAATAATCATGCTTCAACAAAATAAAAAAACCAGTTTAAGAATAGATAAATCAATTATAACTATTTTTGGAATATCTTGCCAAAATAACCCAACATGTAATGATCTCTCACCCAACCTTGCTGAAGCAATTCAAGTATAGTGTATGACCAACGACATCCCACAAGTCTAACAGTCAATTCAGTATGCATCATCAGTTATAACGGGGTCTCACTCAAAATAGCCAAAGACATCGCAAAAGGTTGTTCCACCCAAAGGTTCAAAAAAAAACATGGTATGCACCACCTACCTCGTACTCGTACAATGTTCCTCATCTAGTATTAGCCTTTATTTTGTTCTAGAACAAGGTAGATCTACACAATGAGCATAAAGGATCAAACCCCTATAACCTGGCCAAAAAATAAATAAATAAAAAGGGTAAAGATTATTCAAGAGCATACTAAGGGGGTTCTAATGGATCTAACAAGGTTGGAATCCACCTTTAGATGATGAATCAGGATGGATTTGAAATCTCAGCTACCTATTTTGCGTAGGTTCAATCTAGAATAAGAAAACTGATGCTACTTCCAATTTTAAGAAAAAATTAGAAACTACACGACATATAATATTTGCATACACACTATTTATATTATTTAAGTATTCATTTGGTGTCTGTTTTATGATAACTTTCTTTCTAGAACCTACCGTCATAACTACACAATGCGTACTAGGGAGTACACGATGTCTTGTTGGTGTTTCCTCTCCTTCACATCGACATGACCACACCCCATGTATGGACATCACACATGGCCAAGATTACATGGCATGTACTTAAGGGTACACAGCCTGTAACCCTAAAACATTCCTTTTGATAGTTTTTTCCTAGTATTTACCCAGTTTCTCCAATTTTCTCAATAAACAGCTCGAAAATCGAATGAAAAAGAAACATGTTCTACAAAGGAAGAAGAAGGTTCTTACAAAATTCCCCCCTTAAAGAAATTAAACCCCAAATATAAATAAATAATGGTCCATTGAACTTTTTTCTAAACCCATCATCCTCCCATGATGCATCATTAATCTTTCACATCATCAGGTTCTCCTGTGCCACATCCCACACACAATAATATCCCGCACCGCATCAGCGCCCTCCTCGAGGACATGGAACCCATGGTACAATGAGGTCTTTCATCGCATGGATGATCAAAACAAAACCTTGTTCCTTGCACCTCATGTAACAAACATCTAACGATGCTCCTGGTTCCAATCACCACATGTAACCTGCATCCTCGTTGCCATGATTCCACCCAACTCAAGTAACCCATATCCAAAGATGCTCCTCATGCCAGGAACCTCAAGTAACCCTCATCCAATGATGATATTCATGCCTATCCACCTCAAGTAACCTGTATCCAATGATTCTCTTGATGCCTAAGCACCTCATACATATATAATCACGCACCCGAGATGGTACCAACCTACTGACCAGTGTCTGGGTAGTCTATAGAAATTATGTGCACCTCATGCACTAAAAACAGACATGCCTCAACAAGCCATGTGAAATGAAAAAAAAACAAATCATAGACACGCCCCATGGAATACATATAACCAACATCAGCTCACCAGTTTGCTCA
Organism: Viscum album; assembly: GCA_963277665.1. Classification (NCBI taxonomy): domain Eukaryota; kingdom Viridiplantae; phylum Streptophyta; class Magnoliopsida; order Santalales; family Viscaceae; genus Viscum; species Viscum album. The sequence goes on from OY728152.1 coordinate 1,874,474,299, forward strand.
GCCTTTGGCAGCTCCATGACATGCACCTGTCCTGACACAGGGCTTCTTGAAACCTGAACTCCATGTAGTGATACACCATCCAAAGGTCACTGACCTCATGACTAGGTCCAACTATCTCTTCCACATCCTCCATGTGATACTAAACTTTAGCCACCCTCCCCTATTACTGGTCATGATTTGCAACCATAAGCCACTATCTATCTTGGACCCTACCTACCGAATATCCGATAAGGCTTCCTATAGAACCTATCTAGATTCCCAACCTGTCCACATGACCGAAACTCTTTTGGAGGCCTATTGCACCATGTTCGAACATGTACTGACTACCCACATTGAATGAAATCCACTACTGAATAGCCATGAGGTGGTTTATATTTGTCCCTATCTTGGACTCCCTACTAGTACTCATCACAAAAATTCTTCCTTTTATCTGAACCATCAACTAAAGCCACTGCCTTACCAAAGTGAGACTTGTACTTCATGTTTCCCTTGGCTATGAGAGCCTGATTCACTGCCTCTGAGAATGAGGCCGACATGAAGATGTTTACCTGCACTTGTATGGCATGTCGTAATCCATCTTCGAAGTTTCTCACTCTTGAGGTGTCATATCTTACCATACCATGTGTGAAGTGAGACAAATCATTGAATGTAGATGAATAGTCCATGATAGACATGTCACCCTACTAAAGGATCATGAACTCCCAATCTCCCTCTACCCGCATCATCATTGGAAAAAGGGCTATAAAAATCTTCCCTCAAAGTCCTTACAGGACCATCGCTCGTGTCTTCAATCCTGAACCAGCAAATTCCACCAACGCTTTGCTGGTCCTCTCAACTTGTACATTTCCAGATTCACCCTCCATCATTGAGGCATCTTGAGCTACTCTAAGATCATCTTTATGATATCAATCTAGTTATCAGTTGCCTATGGACAACTATCATCTTGAAAAAGTTGTGGTTGCTTGAACTGGAACTCCCACATCATGTATTCCATAGAGGGTTCTAAACCCTGTGCGCCTCTTTTAATCCCCTAAAAGGCACGCACCCGACTTGATCAGAGCTACTCATCGAGCCATGGCCAGAACACTGCCAAACCCAGTTGCTGCGCTTCTTACACTAGACCATGAACCTAATCCTATCCCTTAACCTATAATTGGTGCCCATGCACTTCCTCTCTCTAAGGTTTCTGAACCTGAACATTATCCTACAACACTGTACCATCACCTTCTTGAGGTTCCAACTAACCGTCTAGGAGGTACCCGCTGAATAACAGAAACGGTCAAACATCCCACACATATAAATATATATATATATATAATATAGATAAGGAAAGTAGTAATGATGGTGCACATAAAAACTAACCTTACTTTCCCCCATCGTGACCATGCCCCGCGACATCCCAGCCTCATGGTCTCTTTACCCGCCCTCGAGAGAGTCATGTATGAAAAAAGTACCTTGGGCCATGCTAGTACTATGAAAAATTGTTCCCACAAACTAATTAATGAGTCTCCCAAACCCGACAGTCACACTGCCTCAAACGGATGTCCAGGATGCCCAATTTCGGTGATTAATATCACCTCATTCATAGTACATGAATGCTCGTATACAGGCTATGCCAAATATCATGCCACATGCAATTTCATATTATTTAAATCATGGCATATTACATTTAAATCAATAAGGAATTTTATCAATAATATCACTGTTCACAATTCAAAATCATATAAAGCATGGAATTTGATATTATTCACATGGTATTATCACTTCACAAAGTAGATGTGTATATATGAAATTGAAATAACCAACAAATGTGCCTATAAAAATCTAAACAATCATGCCTTACCATACCGATCCAAGGTCCAATCCTCCCTTACTTCATCGGGTTATGGTTCACATATGAAAACCAATAACATCACATACCATGTGCACCAACAAGGTGGAAACATTATAAATTGTAATCTGAGAAAATGAAAAACAGAAATTCCTACCCATGGGAACTTGGTCTATCCCTCGTACCTAGGGCTTCCAGCACCCAAGAACAAGCTAGAAACCAAGTTCAAATAATAACCTAGTCTTCAATCTACCAAATCAAAAATATTAAACTAGAAGAAATAAAACAAGAATTCTTGATAACATTAGTATCTTGTTAAAAGATACTACTAAATACCAGTCAAGAACTCCTTTGATACCACTTTGAAATGTTCTAACCCAAACATCCACCTGAATAGTAGTAAATGGGTTGGGTTTTACTAACCATAGGCACACCACCCTGAACAACAAATCCTAGCAACTATTATTAAGGGTGTAATAGGTAAATTTGGAAGGTTGTACCCTCTGGGAAGGATGAAAAATAAAGGTATTGGTTTGTGCATAATAAAATAAAATACTCTTCAGAATTGCACAAGACCCACAAAGTGGAATCAAAATTAAGTATATATAAACAAAAATAAGAAATATTGAAATATCTACTACAGAAAGTAAATAGAACAACATGTTAAATACCACTAGAAATTACTTTTTAAAAAAACATGGAATGCATCCATAGTATGTCAAACATGTCAAAATATAACTAGGGTGCCAATGGATAACCAGCAGTAGATACATAATAATTTAATTATTCTGATATAGAATGAAAAAAATGTAAACTATAGCTAGGCATGACCACAGTGTCATCACAAATATCCAATCCAAACATCACTTCAATCTATTTCATATTTTTTCTCCTTTACCTATATGTAAAACTATAATGTCTAAACACATCCCGAGGGACTCGTGTAGGGTGTGAGATGAATCTCAATAGGATAGCACCCAATGGTACGTACCTAGTATAAGTGTTTAACACGTCACACATCTATGAGGAAATTAAACAGTACAATGCAAAAAGTAAACCCAACCTCCACTGGTTCTCACCAGCCACCAAGGAGTATCAGCTGCTTCGAACAATGTCGGAATGTCAGAAGAAAATAGAGTCCTTGGCCCATGGACCAAGGTACCCCTGTAGTCCTAAGCCCAATTGAACCCTCAGGTTTCACCTCAAACATATAAATCGACACCATGTGCCTCCCGACACCTTGTGCCTCAAGTACATACATCCTATAGGCATGCCCCAGTATTATTAACCTAGTCTCATAGACCCCTCACACCTCATGTCTCAAGTACCAACATCCTATAGGCACACCCATGAATTAGTAAACCATTCCCGTGGACCCCTGATGCCTCATACACCAAGTAACAAAGGCTCCTCATCTCCGACGTGGCTTCCACAGTAATCCCCACAAACCTATAGTACCTAAATGAAAACTATTAGGGGCCTCTTGACACATAGTTGGAAAAAACCACCTAATCATTGAGTCCTTCTTTGTGCACACAACTTAAGTCATGGGTGAGTGGTAGTCACTAAATAAATAACACAAGCCATAACATATATGGAACCTCATTCCTCTAATATCATGTTTCTTTAATCTGATGACCTTTCCATCCAAGTATCATAGGCCATTCCCAACCCGACAATCACACTGTCTCAGCCAACATCCATGAAACCCAATCCTATGGTCAAAACATTCAAGTAATTTGGGACAAGCCCAAACTATGATCAACATCACATAGGAAAATACGAGCCATTCAAAACATACCACCAATGGTCATAGAATATGAAATCTCAAGAATCATATCTATATATGTAATCATAATGAAACACTTTAAACATGAAAAACAGTTTAAACAGTTGAATTGCACTAGACATGAGCTATAATATAGAAACACTAAGGTCTTGAACACCTATAACAATACTAATAATGCTTTAACAAAATAATCATACTATTTTAAGAATAGATAAATAAATTATAACCATTTTGGAATCACCAAACAAAATAAGCCAATGAGAAATGGCCTCTCGCCCGACCTCCATCATGAAAATCAAGTATAGGGAATTCCCAACGGAATCCCATGGGTCTAATAATAAATTTAATATGCAACAATAGTTATAATGGGTTCTCAATCAATATACCTGATGACTTTACAAAAGATGTGCCCCCCAAATATCCATGAAAGCACAAGACAAGATATGCACCACCTACCTTGTATTGTACGATGTTCCTCATCCGACAACAACCTCTAATTTCATCTAGAACATGGTAGATCTACACAAAGATCATAAAATATCAAACCCCTCAAGCATAGTTGAAATAATAAATCATGATGAAAGTCTCAACACTAACCAAGAATTACCTAGGGGATCTAATGTATTTGAATAGGTTTGAATCCGAATTCAGATGAAGAATCAGGAAGGATTTGAAGTGTCAGACAACTGTTTTGAATAGGTTCTATCCAAAACCAAAAAATGAGGCTAATATATGTGTTAAGAAAAAAAAACTGCATGACATGTAATATTTGCATACATGCCATGTATATTATTTATCTATTCATTTGACAGATTTTTTCTACCTACTTACATTCCAGTACCTGCCGACATGACTACACAATGTATACTAGGTAGTACAAAGTGTGTAGTTGGTTTTTCCTCTCTTTATCACGGACATGACCACACACCATGTATGGCCATCATACACGACCAATATTACATAATGTGTACTTAAGGGTATATGATATGCAACCGTAAAACATTATATTTGATAAATTTTTTCCAAAATTTACCCAGTTTCCCCTCTTTTCTCAAAAACATCTCAAAAATAGAAAGAAAATGTAACCCTTACCTCAAAGGAAGATCTAGGTTCTTACGCAAGTGAATAAACATAACATTTCTCAGTGGATAGTTGAAATTATGGTATATTAAAAATTATCATTTGATAATTTTATTTGTAATACATAAACAATATTTATGAATAAAATCTATCCCTGATATCATCATAATAGGTGGAGATAAAAAAGAATGACATCACTTAGTGGAGGTAGTAATCTACATGTACACAAGATTGATGTTATCATGCATTCTTATTGGAAGGAATGGATTAATTTTTTTTATAAAATTAATATAAATAAATTTAATAATATTAATTATAATTATTTAATTACATTAATAAGCTTATATAAGGTTAGGAGTTAAAAAAGTTATGAAGGAAATGAAAAAATTACTAGATACACTTCTAAGGGACATGAATTTCCACTAAGAATTGTCCCTTGAACTAAATTTATTAATCATGAAATTAGTTATCATAGGGTTTAACAAATTGGATTCAATTATAGGGGAATATATTTGGAATAATTTCAAAGAAAATTTTCAAAATATGTTGTGGCATGGAGCAATGGGAGTGTAGTATTTTTATAACTAAAGGGAATGGTAATTTTTTAGTATGTTTTAGATTCTTGAAAATGTAAAGTTTCTATTACAGATTCAACGAACAAAAAGTACAAAAAAGTTGTGAGTAATGTGATTTTGGTTTGAAACACATCCAAACCACAATTTTCATAGACAACTTTCATTGTTTTAGGGAACATTCTTTTAACTTTTTATATTTAATAATGATTTATTATTACCCTAAAAGGTAATTATTAAACATAGAAACATATTTTAATGATAACAATTAAGGGTGAACCATTTATCTAAATTGAGTCATTTTATTTAAAATGTGAAAATAAAATTTTCAAATAAAATGTATAATTATTTTAAAAGTAAATTTTAAAATATACACACATAATTAAGTAAAACTATTATTGAAGAAGTAGTATAATTTAGCATTTATTTTAATATAAGTTAAAATTATCATTTATTATAATGTTAATGATTTAAATCGATTCATAATAAATAAAACTAAAGGTATGAGACTTGTATGTCAAGAAAAAAATGAATCTCTCCTTGAAAATACATGGTTCAAAGAATATATAGAAAATAGTTGTTATTATACTCTCATTTTTGTTTCCTTCAAAAAATACTACACATTTGATTTAAAAGATTAAAAATATATTATAATCATTATATTATTCCAAATCTACATATTTGGTTACTTTTAAGGTTTTTAAAACTTTTATAAAACTTTTATGTATGAATGAAATCGAAAAATTTAAAATTTTCCCAAAAAAATTATCTGTTGAATAAAAATAGATATTTTTCAAAGAAAAAACCAAATTATTAAATATATATAAATTTTTATTAGGGGGGAGGGAATTAAATTTTTATATTAATTTTATTAATTTAAAATTGTAAAATTCAATGAACATTATTAAAATATAAATATGCAAGGTGTGAAACATCAATTTTAGGAAAATATATTTATGAATGTATTTTTATGTATTTTTATTAAATATATAATGAATGGATGATAAATTATATATATATATATATATATTAATATTTAAATGTGATACAATTTCATTTTTATACAGGAACTCATATGTTATTAAAAAATTTAACTGTACTTAAAGTGATTTTATATTGATATGGCTATTGAATTATACAGAAAAAAATGGTGATATCATACTAATTAAAATATATAAAACTCATATATTCTATTCATAAGATCTAAGAATAATATAATTTTTAGTGTTACTCATTGGAGGTGATGCAGATATCATGGATGTCGTGATGGGATCTAAAATATTAAACATTCCATATGATTTTTTTATATCTTTAGCCAAAATTGCTTGTGTTTATCATGGGATTGGTCCAAGGAAATCCCAAGTGAAGCTACAAAAATTATGAGATTAGAAAAAGGGTATTTTTACGAAATATTCCCTCTCCAAGATTCTATTTCTTCTTACATTCCTTATTGATTTTATCAATTGGTTACATTAAATTATACCAACATATTTAATGACTACATATTAACAAACATAATTAATATTGAAAAATATATGAGGTATTTTTGTGTTAATTTGTTATAGTGTGTAAAACATGATAATTATTATATGGTTTATATAAAGATATAATACAGTGAAATTTTAGGTTGTTACAACCCCCCCCCAAATTAAAATTACCCTTGAAATTTTAATTAGCACTTACAAATGAGATTAGTGAACGGTGTCTTTAAGATGAAATAAGAATTAATTCTTCTAAAGATGTATCAATCACATATATTAACTTATAATTAGTATATTATCAGTATTTGTTTCTTATTAATCATTAGAGTTAAATATCTCTAATGGATTGGAGATGAGACCCATTTAATTTTTTTCCTTGAGTTAAAAGAGAAATCCAAAAGTGATATATTATCATATATTGGTTTAATGGATGAAAATTGATTCTTTATTTTTATTATAACTATACCAAACACACCTATATTAGGTCTGTCATCATTCATCAACATAGTGGTGTTAGTGGAAATTTGAGGTAGAATGGTAATGTTTATGAAGAATCCATATTTTCCTCATAATGCTCATTTGATATCCACATTAGACCCCTCGAACCCCTCTATGTAGTAAATGAATCCATCACCCTAGAATGCACCCTATTTATCTTATACCTCTCTTTCATAATCTGTTTAAAAATATAACCACCCATTTCCTTGCCCATTTGTTTCACCAGTATTTGTGTTTCTTTCTCTATTGAACCCCCTTATCTAAATGTTGGGGGAAATATTGAATTTTTTCAAGATAAAATATTGAATGAGATATAAACCTAAATATCATATGGAAGATGATAAAACACATATTTTACTAAAACATTTCGTGTAAATAAAACTCAAAACTATTGATAACGACCCATGTGATAGAATCATTTTTCATCATTGATAATTCATAGTGTTCTATCCTCTAAAAAATTTTACATTTGATTTAGAATTTGTTTTTCCATTTTCTTAGAATTAAGGTAGATTCAAAGTGAATATATCAATCTATTTTGAAATAGACTAAAATTTTTAAAGTAGGATATTATGATTATCAAAAAGTCTATTTCTAAAAACATAATAATCATACTATTAAATGATTTTATTAAAATGAAAAGATCTATAGGTAGTGACATGATGTTCTTAAATAATATCCAATACAAAATAGGTATGATAAATCAATAATACAGAAAATATTTTCGGTTGAAGGTAAGTGAATTATAGTTTATACTATCATCTTAATAGAAAGAAATTTCATAGTTTCCTCTTTTCTACCTAGGTATTTGAGGATGTTGATTCCAACCATCCTCAAGAATTGTTACATTAGGGGATTCTCTTGGATAATAAACGATTTATCTACACATAAGAAATTAAATTGTTAGTGGTTCCCTAGGATTAATTCTATCTTCATTACTTATTTTGTATTAAATATATATATATATATATACCCCAAACCTAGTAGCCCGGATCTGATGCCTCTCTTTAATAAATTTTCATAGACAAAATACCCGAATCCCAATGGAATGATCAATTTAGTAGTTTTGAAGCCATATTACATATATGAACACTACACTACTATTTAAAACATAAAGTATAACATAAATAATACTTTGTGAAAATCCATTATTCTTCTAGCTTTACCCTACATAGCAGTCATAATATAAATCACATAACCATGGCAAAAAGATTAAAAATAAGAAAGGGGTGAGATTATATGCTTAGTAAGGGTAAGCCTATATCAATAAATATTATTAATAAATAAGAATAAATATTAAGGTAATATGTATAATTGAATCAAAAGCCTTTTAAACATAATATTGAGCATAATATTGAATGAATAAATGAAAATCACACAATAATTTGTAAATAATCACCTGAATATTATACAAATTGAATAATAACATGGAATAAAAATAACTAATTTTTTAATTAGAGAATTCATAATGGAGAACATCATAAACATACCATAAAGTATTAATATAAGACACCATATATAAATAGGTAAAAACCAGGACTAATTTTCCTCTTAAGATATACCGATGCATCAAGGGGATATAATGGAGCCCATAATAATTTTATTAATTCCATTTCATTCCACATATGTAAGGGTATGAAACATAATCAAAATATAAATTCATATTGAAACTAGAAAATGAAATGTTAATATCTTTCCCCAAATAATGAACATAATCATAAACAATTCCGAGTAATATGGGGAATTATATGAAGATAGTACACCACCAGTCAAAATAATCAAAAACTATTCCATAAAATGTGTTTTATAATAACATTAGAGATCAATTTCAATAAATAATATCATTCAATATAGGTTGTTGAAATTGATTTCAATACTCTAAGAAAATATTTGAGTAATTAATGAGAGAAATTCAATTTTTTACATTTTGAAAAAAGAGTTATTTAGGAAATTCATTTAGTAATTTTCAAAAAAATAGATCCTAAAATTTTATTCCCCATGTATGGAAATGAAATTATGTTTTATGCATATATTATTTTAAGTTTAAGTGAAACAATTTTAAAATTAATTTTTAAGAAACATTATAATTCTTCCACTTTAGTTGGGTTTATGATAAAATATAAAAGAATCCTTAAAAAGGACAAATGAATAATTTTTTACATAAAACTAGAAAATAGATAAGATTTATTTTCATGATAAAAAGTGTGATTTTATAAAAATAATGGTTTATTATAACATATTTTGTAGTATCCGTGAAAATGGATAATAAATTGGGATGTACCCTTTAATTGGGATTTTTTATCAGGAGGAATTGAAAAGGGAACCTTAAAAAACATGTATTACCATCAAAGAAAGATGAAATGATCTGGATAAAAGATTTTGGAACAAATTAAAAGATTTTATAAGAATAATATAGAAATAAATAATTGTTAAAATTGTGTAGTTATAGAGAAATTGTGAACCTAATGAAAAATGGAGGTTTGGGGAGAATCCCTTACCACATTGAAAACTATAGAACTGTATGCACCATAATATTAAAGGACAAAAAAACAAACATTATATACCATGAAGATAAATAGATTAATTATATGATACATCAAATAGAATTATTAATACACAATACAAAATAAATAGCTTTGAATAAGGCATATCTCACAGAAATGAATCTGAGATAAGAAAACCCTTACCTTATGTCCAAAAGTTCTATGTACTTGTAGTTAATATGATGGATAATGAAATTATATTAAATAATAATTGAATTTAGAACCTATTAAGCATGTATTTTATTTAATATAATTTTATTAATTTAATATATAGACTTTTTATGAGTAATAACATTTAATGTTGCTATTCAAGAGTATTTGTTTCCTTGGGTTTCATGTTTGATTCACTTACATAAATGTATGAATTATTTTTTTAAATACAAATAGTTATCCCAAATTGAAATTATTTATTATTAATGAAATTATAGAATATTGAAGGGAATTTATATCATTTTTTTTCAAATGTGAGAATGATTCATTAGATAAAATGTTAATGATAACTATTTAGTTTATTTTGGCATTTTTTGATCATTAAGTGGTAGTTTTGTTTTATTAATTAATATTATGTATACATACTGGTTATAGAATACTAAATATGTTTTAATATAAATGCTATAATATATTTTAACCCTAATTTTTTTTATTTAATCCATAAAAATGGGTTTATTTCATCCTTGAAGGTAGGGAATCAAAACCTCAAAGAATATGTTTTTATTGTTTTAGAACAAAAATAGGAAGTGAAAATAATTTATTCAATATATCCCATTATCATAGTAAAATTCTAATATTAATAATTTACTCGAGTTATCATGCATGTTTGGATACAGGAGTTATGGAAAGGATAATAAATGAATGTAAATTGAAGGAATATTAAAAGAACAAAAGGGGATTTTACTTCTAGATTCCCTCTCTTTGTGAACCTCCTTAAAGAAAATTGAAATGGTATTTTGGGTTAGAAAAGAAATAAAATAACATGGGGGATATTTTTTGGAGAGGGTTTTGGATAAAATTGGATAATATTCATGGCTTTAGAGGTGTGATGAGAAGAGGTGGTGAGGGGTGGTATTTAAAGGGAAGAGGAGGGGTTTCTTTTCATTATTTTATACATTAGTTTATTATTTTTTCTAAATAATATGAATATTTTTTATTAAAATTACTAAATAAAATTGAAATAGAAATAGTGTAAGATATTACAGGCCGCCATCATCAATACATTATCTATTACTCAATAAAAAATGTTTTTATCTTATACTATAAATCATCATTTATGACTATTCACTAAAAATTAAGGTATTTTTTTAAAATCCAAATAATTCACCCAAACCATTTTTCAAAAAATAAAAATAAAAAATGAAATCCATTTTATGAAAATATTTTTCTAAATAAGAGAAATTTAATAAAATAAATCTCTATTTAATTTAAAAATAAAGATTTTAAAATTATAACCAATTTTATGAAACTTTTAAAAATGATTTAATGACTTGTAAAATTATATTATAATAATAACACAACAAAATATTAATATATGAATATATATTACGAAAATAAATATTATTTTAGATAATTTTTTTCAATTATTAAATTGTAAATAAACATATATGATTCAAAAAAAATATCAACACATAATTTTTTATTTTTAAAAAATTTACTTACTTATTCTATGATATAAATATACCATATTTTCATTTATAAGATAAATAAATTTTATTTATACATTCACAGCAAATGTTTATATTTTTTTGGTCATATTACTATTTCTAATGGTCACATTACTATTTAAACAATCATCTTCAGTACTATATTATTGTTTTAAACCTAGTGTTTCATGAATCCTAAACTATGAAATATGATAAATATTAATAGAGACATACCATAATATATTATGGTGTTATAAATTATTTTATCTATATATATTGACACTATATGGAATCCTTTCCTATAATAAATGCATACAGCTATCCCTTGGAGGAAATTTTTTTTTCCATTTTTTTAATTTTTTTTGATATATAATAAATTGTATATTTTTTTATTTATCATATTCATCAGTTACTATTTATTGAGACTCCATATTTCTATTCTATGGTTTGATCCAGAATTCAAATGTGTACAAATTGTTAATATTATTTTTTTATATCTGATTTGACATAACCATAAGGTTTCTCACTCCATCTAACATTATCATGGGTTTTTCATTATGGTAATCTATACATTTTCTATAACACTTATGTATCATTCTAGTTCTCACCATCAATTAATCCAAATGGTTTGACATGAGTGAAGTATAATTAATAACGTGGGATAATTTTTATAATAATAAAAGTAATTTAATAAAAAAACTCTTTATTCTTTTACATTATCATGTTGGCCTATAGTTCATTTAGTTCAACATATATAAATATTAGTTAAACATAGGATTCTTTATAAATTTATATCTTATAATTATTAACTTCGTAACACAATGTAACTATTAATTCAATCATTCATAATGGTTCATAATTAAAATTTTATCAACCAAATAACATCCCCAATGTGTTTATAGCTAAGTGTGCAAGATTAGGCCTAATAATCTTGCACCATTATTATGATATAGTCAATGATCAACCAAATTTTTTTCGGTGATTACCACTAAGAATATATGTACTACAAATTTACCCTCTTGTACGTTTCCTGAAAAGTATGTATTTCTAGGAAAACCAATTTCTCATAAACTTTTAGCGTATCATCTGATACATAGACACATCTTTAGGGTTATCACTAAGGTTCTCTAACCATAATTCAAAAATAAAATAATCTTATATAAAAACATATAAAAAATCCTCAAAAAAAACTATATAAATAGAATATAAAAATATAAAAATATTTCATTGATTTAATGTTTTTGATAATATGTCTCACAAACAGTTCCACAATTTGAGGGTTGATAATTTTGGTTTACATTAAAAAAGATACATACACATCTTATTTTATAAAAGTTAATATCATTTATCTGTAATAGTACTCCTATAAAAACTCTAATATACATATTATTTGATATAATTATATTCATAATAGGGTTAATGGTAAAATATGAAAGGGGTGGGATCGAATGCTCTATAAGGGAAACTTATTGATCAATAATAACTGTTATATCATAAATATGAGTACAAATAAGAGTAAGAGAAAAATATAATATAAAAATATCAATGGATCAGAAGTGAAATTTATAAAACATTATTTATTAATATATATTATGGAATTTAAAATATTATAATAAATATATTTAATAAAAAATTTCCAAGAAGATTATAGAGGAAAAATGTTAATTCATAACATAAGAAAAAAGTATATCATTAGAACATGGAATATTCATACTATTTGGAATTTCATGGAAATAAATAATTACACTGGGAAAGAATGTGGTTAAAATAGAAGAATATGTAATCATATCTTTGTTAAGAATGCAACACCACCTAGTTTCCATAGTAGAGAAAGAATCACCACCTTATTACCACAATAGAGCATGCATCAATACAAAATTTCCATAGTGGATCAATTATTCTGTACTCGATTACCATAGTTATCTCATGAAATTTAAAATTTTTAAAAATTCATTGGTGGGTGATATATTAACCCTCCTATAATAATCCATTCATATTGGTTCCACATAAAATTAAATCATTCACCTTATCATAAATAACCCATAGAAATAAAATGAGTGTCATAAAACTTCGAAGTGGAATCACATAAATAACATCAGAAGTTGATAAAAAAACATGATCACTTAAAAGTATAATTTAAAAATATAATATATAGGGTGATTTATAAACAATTACTTTATTGGAGAATAATCCTTTGAAAATGGAAGGGAAATCAGAAAAATATTTTTTTCTTAAAAGTTCATGATTTTTCAACTCACATACCAAAAACCATTTTATTAAATATGGATAGAAAACATATTAAATAATCTCACAAAAAAATATTTCAATAATGATACCCTAAAATGATGTAAATCATGTTTTAAAATATGATTTTTAAGGTGATAATAACACTGAAAAGAAAATCCATTGATGAATTAGAATTCACTATAAGTGAAAACTGGTATAGTGAAAAGGATGAAGGAAAATTTACATTAAAATGAATAGAAAAGAGGAAATGGATCATTGGATATTGAAAAAAATTTGAATATCCACAATTTAAATTAGATCTTTTGTGCAAAATAAACCACAGATAGAGATAAAAATCATTTAAAGGAGAAATGAATTATTTATAAAAGAATTACATTTTTTTAAAGTAATAGATTAAAAAATAAGATGAATTTAGTGTTAAACATTAATTACCTAAAAAATAATATGTAAATAAAACATAATATTATAATTGGGTAGAAAAATTTAATGTTGAAATACAATAATAAATGTGGATGTATTATGACTAAAGAAAAAGGTCTGAGTCGAGAAAACTTCTCACAATATAAGGGGAATTTAAAAAAAATCACAGAGAAAGTAAATGATTCAAGTTGACCATCATTTACTGTAAATAAAAGTGAAATCACCATATAATATATCAAATTTATAGTATATACATCACATATATGAAATGGGGTACAATACAAAACATGTCTCAAAGACAAAAATATCAGACAAAAACCCTTGCTTATTTTCCCAATTACACAACCATGCTCTATCCTCATTTATAATAAAAATCACTATATTAATAAATTATCTTCAAAAAATAATATAATTATATTACTCTTTTAATAATTATTTTATAACCATATATTAAAAATATAATATCAGGTTATAGTTTTATTACATTATCAGGTGTTAAACCATTAAGTTATTTGTTTTATAAAAAAATAATGAAGACTTGATCGATTCTCAAAAATTTGTATCTTGTTCATATTACATAGATCATGAAATATATAATAATATTTTTATTTACAGGATTCATTAAGTCTCATTTTAATTAGGTGAATGAAGTGAATACTGCTTTTAAAGATTGAATTCATTGTGAACTAGTTTTCAATGTGTTTTACGATGGAACAATGATTTATTAATAAGTATTTTTAATTTCAAAAAAATTATAGAATCAATGAAAAACTAAATATACCATTATTAATTTATTTTACCAATACAAGACTTCCCATCACCGTCAACGAAATTTTTTTTATAACATTATTTAAAAAGGTGTTAAAATCGTTCAATTGGGTAACCTATTATAATGTTTTCGTTAGTAAATGAATGAATTTAGATAATGATAATATGAAAAAAATAAGAAGATTAAAAATTAAATTATTTTCATATATCCTCATTAAATACACTCCTATAACCATCCACGATGGTTGGTGACGACTAATGAAATTTAATGTTCTTGGAGGTTGTCATCTTCCACACACACCATTAAAGATACTATTTCAAAATGAATGGATAGAATGATTGTGTATGAAAAATAAACATTTAAGAATTTAATTTTTGACATAGAAATCATATTAATCCAGAAAATCCATCCCCAATACCATCTTATATAAGTGGTGATGAAGAATGCACAACATCACTTTGTGGAGGCTGTAATCTCCATGTATGCATGATAAATGTTATATTGTTTTATTTGACGATGTAATGGATTTATTATTTATTATGAAATTAAAAATTGTCAATTTAATTATAATAATTATATTTATTTAACTATATTAGTAAGGTATGATATGGTTATGATTTTAAAATTATATAAAAAGACTATAAGTTGTTGTAGATACAAACACTGTGGGATTTAATTATTACTTATAATTCTCCCTTGAAATGAAGGCATTCATCTTACTATCATTGGTAAGATTCTCTTTTTTTCCATAGGGTTCTACGAGGTGTAATTTTGTTTATTTTAATGGTGAAATTTGTATCTATGGTTAGTATCAAAGTTTTGAATATGATAGATTTTTATAAGAGATTATAATTGATGTTTTTGGATTAACTCTTACATTCTCAATAATTTAAATATAAAATTATTGATTAAATAGAAAAAATTGGAAATAAGTATATATGAAAGTGAATGTGGGTTGAAAATCAATAAAACCAATCATTTTAGTGACAAAATTTACTGTTTTTTGGAATTATAATTTTACTTTTTATCCTTTACCCCAAATCACATTTAACTTAGTAATTAATTTGGATAATTAGTAACTAATTTTAATGAAAAAATTTTGAATTGAAATTTTACCTAATATAAACATTCTTACAATAAATTTTAAAATAATTTAATTAATTAAAATATATATATGATTGAAAATTTATTTGTAAAATAATCAAACTTAAACACATAAAATTGTTTATTAGAAAAATAATATTTTTAGCTATAAATTAGTATATAAGATAGAATTTTCATTGTTAATAATATTTGGGAAATAATTTGATTTATTATAAATCAAATTAATGATATGATACTTTTTGGTCATGATAAAATTGAATCTCACCTTAAAAATATTTGTTCAAAGAAAATGCTGAAAATAGTTTTTATTAAACACATATTTTAATTTTGTTCTAAAAATGTTGAAAAATAAATTTATAAGAGAAAAATATTATAAAATGCCTAATTTTAATTAGAAAAATTATATTTTATTTCTTAAATTATTTTATAAACATATTGGATGCAATTAAATAATGATAAAATCCTATTAATTGTAATTAAAAAAAACGTATTTTTCGACTAAATTCCAACCATTTCAGAAAAATAAAAAATTTCATATTAAGTGAATTTTTATAGTGGAATAAAAAAGGGAATTTAATTTTATTAATTTAAAATTATAAAATTCATACATATTTTTTATAATATATAGGCATAAGGCATAGAACAAGAGTAAAAAAAATTCTTTTTAATATCTAATGTGATGTCATTTAATATGTATTGGAAGGATGATAAAAAAATTATGTATATTCATATTGAAAAGTGATATATCATTATATTAATAGTGGAACACATAACTTGTAAATAAAATGTATTAACCTTAGAATGTGTTTTATATTGATATTCTAATTCAGTTATGTAGATAATAATTACAGGTTTATCTCATACTAATTATTACATTAAAAACCCCTTATAGACTCTATATAATATCTATGGGTATGATAAATGATAGTGGGGGTTTTGGGTGGTGAATTAACTAGAATGGATATCATAGGGATCTCTACAAGATTATGATTTTATCACATTTCATTTAAGTCAATTCGTAATTACTTGTATTCGGCATCAGATTTGGATAGGGAAAAAAACCATGAAGATAGATCCTTTATGATATCATACAAAACATAATTCCATAGAAGAACCTCTCTTCCAGATGTCATTTCATCCTACCCTCTTAATTGATTTTATGGTCTTGCCACTTTAATCTATATAAGCTAATATAATTTCTATTTTTTGATATTCATATTCAATTTTCAAAATATATCACAGTTTATTTTCGTTATATGTTTTTATAGTATGTGATAGACAATAATTAATATATTAATTAGTTATGGTGAATATTAGATGAAATAATGGGTCATTATATCAGCCGTAAATAAATTTCATTTTGACAATTTTAATTGTCACTTACTAATGAAGTTAAGAAAGGTTATCTATAAGATGAAAAAAGATTTAATTCTTCTATATAAGTATCAACAATATGTATTAACTTATGATGAAAATATTATATATATAATTTTTCATCCAAACAATTATTGGTAAATCTGTCCTATGGTTTGGTGTCAAATCCCTTTTAAATTTTCATTGAGTTCATAGTTCTCAATAATAGGGAATGATTATTATAAATTAGTTAAGGTATAAAATGTGAATCCTATTTTTCTAATTTATACTCCACACACAAACCAAAACCCATATATTATCCTTTATTTTCCTTAAACTAGTCTGTGATAGTGGGATGTTGAGGTTGGATGATGAATTAGACAATTAATCATACTTTTCCCCACAAGGATCATTGATATCCACTTGTAACTCCCTCCAAAAGAATTCTGTAGTAGTGATGTCCACCACACCGACCATTTCCCTCTCCATCTTATCCATCACCAACATAACTAGCTTTAATATCTAACCAACCATCTTCTCACATACAATTTTCTCCAATCCTTGTGTTTTCTACACCATTATACCCAATTTTATAAAATTTTATGAAAATATTTTCTTATCTCAAGATATTCTCCCTTATTATATGTGAAACTCAATATCATAAAAAAGGCTTGAGAACACTAATTTCACCAAACCATTTTAAGGAAATGTATATGATAGATATGTTTCAAGATACATAGGAATGATTATGTTATTTTCATAGATCATCATAGTTGGACTTGCACTAATAGTTGGTCATAGGTGAATTATATTCTATTTTTCACTATTCTAGATATTAGTAACAGTCAAATTGAAGATTGAAAATCTATTTTTAAAATGAAAAACATTAAATGATTATATAAGGAAATATTAAGAGTTTACTTCCAAAAATATATTAAGCATACCAAATTTTATTTTCCTTAGAATAAAAATTAATGAAGGTGATGACTTGATGTTCATATAAAAAATCCTAGATACAATAGTGATTATAGAAGAAGAAGAAATCCACAAATTCATGGTTTCTATTATTTGATACCAAATTAACACTATCCTCTTAATTGATTGTCATTTCATAGGCTCTTCCTTTCCCCTAGGTCTAATAGGTTTTGGATTCCAACCATCCTCAATGATCCTTGGATTTTTGAATTGACATGGATAATGCACCTATTCTTTTCACATAATACAATTAATTGTAAGTGGTGTACTTTGATGATTTATATATTCATTACTCATGTTAAATAAACTCTTCATTTTCCCATTAATCATGTATGCTCTTTCTCTTCCCTTATAGAAGGTAATTCATCTTAGAGTCCCCTTGAGGAAAAACCCTAGGAGTTTCTTTCAATATTTTATATATATTGGAATACGGACATTTTTTCTTCTTCATCAGGGTCGCTTGGCCTTTAATAAGACACCATCGTTCTATTATTTGTTGTGTTTGGGTCATTGACCATGATATCATTGTTAATAATATTTCATGATAGATAGTTTTTCATAATCATGAGGTTTCTCACTCTAGGTCCCATTATGATAGGTTATTCATTGATGCAATCTTATCATTTCCCCTCTTACCCATAGATCCTTTAAGTTCAAGACATTATTAAAAAAAGGTTTGAAATGAGTGAAAAAAATAATATAAGGGAATTATCATAATCATAAGAGTAATTTATCCATAAAACACTTTCATCCATTATATTTCCATGTTGACCTACAGATTTTTTAGATAAACCTATATCAATATTAGTTTAACGTTTGTTTCATTATAACATGTTATCTTACATTTATTACAGAAAAACCTCAATGTCTATAGGAAACAAATCCATTATAGTAGTTTATAAAGAGTATATGATCTGGAAAATCATATCTCCTTGGAGTGTCTAGTGATGTTTGTATTCTTAGGAAAAATCATTGTGAATCATTGTGATGATCATATAAAGGACCAACCAACCCCTTTTGGGGGGATTACTACTAAGTTCATCTGTTCCAAAACTAAATCCAATTTCTAGTATCTATATGGAGTTGTGTTTCTATAAAATACAATTAAATATAACATTACCTATATTTCTGGATATCATCCTAATCATAGAGTCATCATTAGGGTTTTCACTCCTATTTACTAAAATTAATAACAAGATTAACTAAATAATCTCCAAAAATTACTAATCCATCCTTTGATAAAATTTACAATGATCCAAGCTAATCATAAATAAAAATTACATTTATTCCATGTCTAATATAATACATTTCAGAAATAGTAAAACAAAATGAAGGCCAATAGTTTTAGTTTTTTTTATAATGGAAACATTAACATCTTATTTTACGACACTTATTGAGATTTATCAACAACCATATTCCTCTAGAATCCCATCTATATGTCCCGTATTATAAGTTAATATTCATAACCATTGGAATAGAAAGATAAGAAATTTGTGATCTTGAATTATATTCAAGTGAATCTTATCATCCATTCATAATTGATAATACAGAAAATCAATGGAAAAAAGATAAATCAAGAAATATATGATAAAAAGATCTTAGGATAATAATGAACACTCATAAAACATGATATATCTTTATGGATAACTGAAAAGAAACATAATACTCAAGATAAAAAAACATGGGTTAGAATCATATAATTAAAATTAAACAAAAAATAAAATTATAACATATTAATGAGGAAAATCATTAGAACCAAGAATTTCATACAAATTAGCATAGAAGGGTTGTAAATTATATATTATTAGAAATACGTGGAAGAAACATAATCATGGGGATGATTATCCTTGTGTATTATGAATCACCACTTAATTATTATAGTGTACATGGAATGAATACCTGATTCCCGGAGTGGAGCAGTCATCTCTAACGTAATACAATAGTTTAGAAAGTATTCTATTATGGATTCCCATAATTATCTCATAAAATATAAGATCATAGACAATTTATTGGAGAAAATATAGGAAAATACAATGTTCTTTTGTCGAAGTGAGTTACTCAAGAGGGGCCAGTGTGAATTGAGATCCTAATAAAAATTTATGTTAATTATTATGTTAAAATATAACCCCATTAATAAAACAAACATTCTAATCAGTCAAAATATAAAATTTATATAAGATCTATATTTTGGAAAGTTTTCTCAATGAGTTATTATGTCTCAGATAAAATAATGTTTAGAATTACCTTATCTTTTTAATTCAATTTACTTAGACAAAAAAAATAAAAACACTCATTATGATTAATTATCAATGTAATTATTTTGATTATTGATTAAAAATAATCTAAGATATTGTAATAAAACAAAATTGGATAACACATCAGAATGAACAAGAGGTTCAGTCCCAATATGATACATAATCAATTCCACTTATCAATCACCTTATGGAAGGCTTGTTATAATAATAATCAAACAAATCCACAACATGGTTTAGGTGAAAAAACAACAGCTACAAGTTTCCCATGGTAAGGAGCATCTTCTATAGTTATATGTGTGATGTAAAGATAAAAAATACCACACAACGGACTCTTGCACAAATTCTATGGGGAAAAAATAAAATAAGGACAGAATAAAAAGTATTCTATTGTTATATTCATGAGATAGTGTGTGTTTGATAGTAAAGTAACGACACACTATTCAAAAGAGAATATAATTAACAACTAAGCGATGGATAATATAGAAACAATCAGTCTGGAATGTTCAGAATAGTTAAAGTTCCTAGATCAGTTTTGGTGAGGATTTACAGCTTTCTTTTTGAAGGTTGTAGTGAAATAGAGGATGATAATAATTTTTAGGAATATTAAAGTTGATATTTGTCATAATCTCAATAAATCTATAGAAAAAATTCTATTTTTCTCTTTTGTTGATCTTTACATTCCATGGATAAGTATTCTTGTGAGGGTTCAAAGATTTATTTGCACACATTTATGTAGGTTTTTTTTGACAATAATCATCATATATGTTGTGTAAAAAGTGTGTACATAGAGTGATATTTACTTCACATATAAATAACCACATTAGTTGGAGGAGATCCAAAATCCTTGGATTGACATTGACTATGTCATTAAGACCTCATCAAATTATCCTTGAATAGAAATAGTCATTGATCTATTCTCACAAAATTACTCTGACAGAATGGTAACAAGAATCTGGTGGCGACTCAGCATATAGCAGTATATTATTTTGGCAGCAACAAAGCTAGCGATGACTCTGTATAAGGTATATAATCCATAGAAGTGACACCAACTGAATGGGAACTGACCTCAATGGTATATCCTTCATGACTGTAGTAGGTCTGGCAGTGACCCTCAGCATATAGTGAATCACCATAATACTTAGCATAATTATCATAAAAAGAAGTATTACTATATAAAATTCTATCATAATACATTTAGAAAATTATTACTAAAAGAATAATGGTTTATGATTATTCAAATCAGAGTTTCCAAGACTCTTCATAAAGTATATTATAACATTCTACCCTATTTTTATAACTAAAAAACATTTCATTTTATATTAAATGTCTTAAATAAAAAAATTGACAGTTAATGATGTATTTAAATTAATGAAAAAATGATTATCATTTCCAAAGATATATGTGTGATATAAAAATTAGATAAAAAATATCAAAAATATTCATATACTAAAAAAACAAATTTTATCTATCCCTTTTAGATTATCAAAAAGGAAGGAAGGATGAAAAATAAAATGAGAATATCACTATGATATTTCATTGAATATTAGAAAAAATGGTTGAGTATAATAAGAAAAATATAAACAATAAAAGGTCATTACCCCAATCTAAAGACTTCATCCAATCATATTCACTCTTTAGAGCTTGTTGGAAGATCAACTTTCACATTTCCTTTGTTATTATCTTTTTCATGAGAGGATAAAATAGTAGTAAAGTTGGAGATATGGTTTTAATTGAAGGGATTCTTGTAACAGGAGGATGAGGTTCTCAAATAAGAATAGGTCTTAGGGGTCTGAATGAATTAGCTGGTGATAAATTCATATGCTAAAATAGATGAGGCATAATAGTATAAAACTAAGATATAACTCTTGGCCTCTACTACTAAAAATATGGGCATTAACAGCGCTAAAAACAGGCATTAACAGTGCTAAAAAATCATTGTAAAGCTCGGTGAAGATAAAGGGGGTACCCCTTTATCAGCGCTGATAAAACAACCCTTTATCAGTGCTAAACAAGTGCTTCTTTAGCGCTGATAAATGATTGTTTAATCAGCGCTCCTTTTGCACTGATAAACTTATCTTTTATCAGCACTTCTTTAGCACTGATAACAGTGTAGTTTATCAACGCTTTTTTAGCATTGATAAAAGCACGATTTATCAGCGCTAAAAGAGCACTGATAAATGCCAACTCTACTACTCCGATAAATCTGCAGCAGCACACCCAAACACCTGCAAAAAATAGCATCTCAATAACCCAATTAAAGCAAGTTTACCCATACAAAATTAACTCATAAATCAGAAGAAAATTAGACCAAGTATACCCATACAACAATTATACCCGTACACCATTAACACTTAATTTATAAGTTAATCAAGTACTTCAAGAAATCAATTCATAATTCAGGGGGTTTGGGGGCTGTTCAAGGGTTTGGGGTGGCTGTCCGGGGGGGGGGGGGGGGTAGGGGGTGTCTAGGGGGCTTTCCAGTTCAATCCTAAGGCTCCACATGGGTGTGTTTTATCAATACATAAATCTTTGGACTTTTCTCTATCCACTATGCATCATGTTCTCAACCTCAAAGAAGTTATAAGGTTTGTACACACACTGAGGTGCACATACTTGGGGGGGATGAATCTCATTAATAAACCCCCAATATTAAACCTGCAATAGGCTATTGTAAGTGCATGATCAGGCAATATGCACAACCTAGTTGAGAAAGAACTGGAATAAAACTAATAAAAAATCAGCATTGATCCGAAAATCCATGACCATGATTAAACCCAAATTAGTTTTCCAAGTGATGAACATTTACCAAGCATTTCAAAAGGATCATGTCGACATTATATAAATATAGTTTGACCAAGTCCTACCCCATCTACATCAAGACACATTGATTCTCAAGTATTAAAGCTTGATCAACCATACCTACTTCATCCAATGTTCGGTTTTCTCTGAGTACATCATAAGAACCACACAAAACATATAATATACCATGGTCTCCCCACTATATACATAATTATCATTGAACTCCAATATGTGAGTTTTATTTATACTCCATCATGGAAATCCACTTCTGGGAGTTTTCTCATCCAGGGAATACCCTCAACAGTATCTCAGACCACCCATATGTGTTCTTCCAATTCCGAGGCATAAGACCTACAAGGATCTCATCCCTATACTATGGGAGTAACCTTATTTAGGGAATAATACTATGAAGAATATATTATTTACCATATGGGAGTATTATCATCCAAATAATTATCCCTATAATCATATCAACCCTCTAATATGGGTGTATTCTCATTTAAGGCATAATCTATATAATTATCTCAGCCCTCCCCTATGGGATTATTTTCATTTAGTGAATATTCCCGATAATAATCTCATCCCACTCCCATGGTTTTATTCTCATTTAGGGAATAATACCTATATACATCACATCCCTCCCCTATGAGAGTATACTCATTTAAGGAATAAGACCCATAAGCATATCCACCCTCCCAAATGGGAGTATTTTCATCCCGATATAAGCCCATAAGTATCATAGACCCAAACACATGATCACCCTAGTATACCAGGCCAAACATGACTTGATATATATGAGGCCCCTAATAGATCACATTCCATGTCCCCCCATTTAAAAGATCAATACAATCCGAATGCATTTGGTCAGATTTCCGTAGGTCAGTTGTTGTTTTCAATTAAAATCATGTCCATTTTAAACAAAGTAGAGACCCTTTGAGTGATAGCGGACACACCATGCCTCATATTGAGACGAGGTTGACTCTTACACATCACCAAGGACTCTTGGATCATTCTTAAAAATTATCAATGCAATCCGAATGCATTTGGTTGGATTTCCGTAGGTCAGTTGTTGTTTTCACTTAACATCGTGTCCATTTTGAACAAAATAAAGACCATTTGAGTGCTAGCGGCCACACTATGCATTGGATTGAGGCGGGGTTGACTCTTACACACCACCAAGGACCCTTGGATCGTTCTTATAAAAGATCAATGCAATCAGAATGAGTTTGGTCATATTTCCATAGGTCAGTTGTCGTTTTCACTTAAAATCGTGTCCATTTTAAACAAAATAGACACCCTTTGGGTGATAGCGGCCACACAGTGCCTCGTATTGAGTTGGGGTTGACTCTTACACATCACCAAGGACATTTGGATCGTTCTTATAAAATATAAATGCAATCTGAAAGTGTTTGGTGAGATTTCTGTAGTTCAGTTGTTGTTTTTAATTAAAATCGTGTCCATTTTAAACAAAATAGATACCCTTTGAGTGCTAGTATCCACACCATTCCTCAGATTGAGGCGGGGTTGTCTCATACATGTCAAAAAGGACCCTTGTATCGTTCTTATAAAATATCAATGCAATCCGAATGTGTTTGATTGGATTTCCGTAGGTTAGTTGTTGTTTTCAATTAAAATCGTGTCCACTTTAAACAAGAGAGACCCTTTGAGTGATAGCGGCCACACCGTGCCTTGTCCTGAGTCAGGGTTGACTCATACACGTCACCAATGACCCTTGAATCGTTCTTATAAAAGATCAATGAAATCCGAATGCGTTTGGTTGGATTTCCGTAGGTCAGTTGTTTTTTTCATTTAAAATCTTGTCCATTTTAAACAAAATAGAGACCCTTTGAGTTCTAGCGGCCTCAACGTGCCTCATATTGAGGCAGGGTTCACTCGTAAACATCACCAAGGACCCTTGTATCATTCTTATAAAAGATCAATTCCATCTGAATGCGTTTGGTTAGATTTCCGTTGGTCAGTTGTTGTTTTCACTTAAAATCTTGTCCATTTTTAAAAAAATAGAGACCCTTTGAGTGATAGCGGCCACAACGTGCCTAGTATTGAGGCAAGGTTGACTCATAAACATAAACAAGGACACTTGGATCATTCTTATAAAATATCAATGCAATCCTAATGCGTTTGGTCAGATTTCCGTAGGTCAGTTGTTGTTTTCAATTAAAATCGTGTCCATTTTAAACAAAATAGAGACCCTTTGAGTGCTAGTGGCCACACTGTGCCTCGTATTGAAGCGGGGTTGACTCATACACGTCACCAAGAACCTCTATATTGTTCTTATAAAATATCAATGCAATACGAATGCGTTTGTTCAGATTTCCATAGGTTAGTTGTTGTTTTCACTTTAAATATTTTCCATTTTAAACAAAATAGAGACCCTTTGAGTGATAGCAGGCACACCGTGCCTCAGATTGAGGAAGGGTTGACTCTTACATGTCTCCAAGGACCCTTGTATTGTTCTTATAAAAGATCAATGCAATCCAAATGCATTTGGTTGGATTTCCATTTTTCAGTTATTGTTTTTAATTGAAATCGTGTCCATTTTAAACAAAATAGAGACCCTTTGAGTGCTAACGGCCACACCGTGCCTCAGATTGATGCAGGGTTGACTCTTACACATCACCAAGGACCCTTGGATTGTTCTTATAAACTATCAATGCAATCCGAATGCGTTTGGTCAGATTTCTTTAAGTCAATTGTTGTTTTCAATTAAAATCGTGTCCATTTTAAACAAAATAGAGACCCTTTGAGTGCTAGCAGCCACACCGTGCCTCAGATTGCGGCAGGGTTGACTCGTACACATCAACAAGGTCCCTTGTATCGTTCTTATAAATGATCAATGCAATCCGAATGAATTTGGTTGGATTTAAGTAGTTCAGTTGTTGTTTTCAATTAAAATCGTGTCCACTTTAAACAAGAGAGACCATTTGAGTGCTAGCGGCCACACCGTGACTCAGATTGAGGTGGGGTTGACTCATAAACATCACCAAGGACCCTTGTATTGTTTTTATAAAAGATAAATGCAATCAAAATGCGTTTTGTCAGATTTCCGTAAGTCAGTTGTTGTTTTCACTTAAAATCCTGTCCATTTTAAACAAAATAGAGACCCTTTGAGTTATAGAGGCCACACCGTCCCTCGGATTGAGGCACGGTTGACTCTTACACGTCACCGAGGACCCTTGGATAGTACTTAAAAAATATCAATGCAATCCTAATGCATTTGGTCAGATTTCCGTTGGTTAGTTGTTGTTTTCAATTAAAAACGTGTCCATTTTAAAAAAAATAGTGACCCTTTGAGTGCTAACGGCCACACCGTGCCTCGGATTGAGGCGGGGTTGACTCATAAACGTCACCAAGGACCCTCGGATCATTATTATAAAATATCAATGAAATCCGAATGCATTTGGGTGGATTTCCGTATGTCAGTTTTTGTTTTCAATTAATATCGTGTCCACTTTAAACAAGAGAGACCCTTTGAGTGCTAGCGGCCACACCCTGCCTCGGAATAAAGCAGGGTTGACTCGTACACATCACCAAGGACCCTTGGATTGTTCTTATAAATTATAAATGCAATCTGAATTCGTTTGGTCAGATTTCCATAGGTAAATTGTTGTTTTCAATTAAAATCGTGTCCATTTTAAACAAAATAGAGACCCTTTGAGAGCTAGCGGCCACACTGTGGCTCGGATTGAGGAGCGGTTTACTCGTACACGTCACCAAAGACCCTTGGATCGTTCTTATAAAAGATCAATGCAATCCGAATGCGTTTGGTCAGATTTCCGTAGGTCAGTTGTTGTTTTCAATTAAAATCTTCTCCACTTTAAACAAGAGAGACCCTTTGAGTGCTATCGGCCACACCGTGCCTCAGATTGAGGTGGGGTTGACTCGTACCCATCGACAAGGACCCTTGTGTAATGTCCCCGACCCGGAAAGCCACCCGAACAGTGCCGAACGAGTCGGGTGTTACTAAATTAGGCGCACCTCCCTGAATGCCAAAGGCTGCCGACAAGTAGTGAGGGTCTATTAGGTATAGTGGGGAGGCTATACCCTCTCGGAGGATCTTAATAAGGGTACTGGTCCATGTATAATAGTAAATATGTAGTGGAAAGAAATACTCAGTAGACTCGAACCAGACCTGTAGAGAAGAACCATAATCAATACAGATAAACAGCGGAAGTAGTAAATGAAACAACAGCAGTGGAAATAAACACAACAACATGCTGATAACATGTAACTACTACTGAACAGTAAAACATGCATCCAAAGAAGGTCATACACAACTGAATATAAACAAGGCGCTAATGGCTAACCAACAGTAGCTACAATAAGCATTCCAATATAGAATGTAATCAAAACAATGTAAACCCAGCTAGGCATGACCTTAAGGTCCATACCCTCTCCATGCAATAACTGATGTAGCCCAGCTCCTGAGGCTAGCCTCTTTCCTGCACGTAAATCCATAAAGTCTACACGCGTCCTGAAGGGCTCGTGTAGGGTGTGAGACAAAACTCAGTAGGATACCACCCAATGGTGCGTACCAAATATATGTGTTTAATCAGTCATGCATTTACAAGGAAAGCAGTAAACAGTACAATGCACAAGTAAACACAAACTCCACTGGTGCTCAACAGCCACCAAGGAGTGTCACCTGCTTCGGTCAACGCTGGAATCTCTGTCGTGTAACTTGGCACCACGTGCCTCCTGACACCTCGTGTCTCAAGTACCGACGTCCCAAAGGCACTCCCAAAATAGTAACCCGACCCCATGTGCCTCCTGACACCTCATGTCTCAAGTACCGATGTCCCGAAGGCACGCCCAAAATAGTAACCTGGCACCATGTGCCTCCTGACACCTTGTGTCTCAAGTACCGACGTCCCGAAGGCACTCCCATTTCCTTAAGGCTCCTCACCTCCCACGTGGATTTCTACGGCAAGAACCCCCAACCAACATACCTAACCGCAACTACGGGGGCCTCTACCCACACGAGTGGTCAAAACCACCTAATCACGGAGTATCTCTGTGTGCACACTACTCAAAGTCCCGGTGAGCGGTAATCACCCAAAAAGCCCTAGGCCACCAAAACATCTGACACCTCGTGTCCCTGCGACCATGTCGCTTAAGTCTTATGGCATCGCCACCCTAGTATCCTAGGCCATGCCCAACCTGACAGTCGTACTGCCTCAAACCGACGTCCATGACGCCCAATCCCATGGTCAAAACCACCCAAAGTTACCTGGGGAATGCCCCAACCTGTGATCAGCATCACTCAAGCATAATTGGGCCAAGCCCAACACAACCCAAAAAGGGTCAAGCAGATGCAATTCAAGAATTGCATATATAACATATTTAACCAGAAAACATAACTAGGCAAAACAACTGAACAGTCGAATTGCACTATACCAGGTGTTGTCCCATACCAGCACAGAGGTCTTAAAAGCCTCCAATAATTATAACAGGCTAAAATAATTTAAACTAACAGTTTAACACAATTATATTGAAATTAAAACCATTTTGGCATTCCCCGGCCAAAATGCCCCGATGAGCCACGACCCCTCACCCTGCCCCGCTCATGCAAAACTGGTAACCAGGCATACCCAAGGGCATCCCAGAGGTCCCATAAACAATTCAGTATGCAAAAGAAGATAAAATGGGTCCCGCTCAAAAATACCCGAAAACACGCCGAAGCCGCGTTACCCAAACAACGATGAAAACACAAAATGAGGTATGCACCACCTACCTGAGACTCGCACGATGCTACTCTTCCGGTAACACCCGCCAATTCGGTCTAAAACGCGGTAAATCTACAAAAGATTCAAAACCGCTCAAAGGGATATAACTCGTTCTACAACTAAAATCAAACAAAACGGCCAAAAAGGAATCAAGGCCTTACCGAGGGGGTTCCAACGCATCCAACCGAGATCGGATCGGAGTTCGGACGATGAATCGGGAAGCAAATTAAGATTCGACCAATTTGGGGCGGAGGAGGGGTGTTCTGCCTCAAAAAGGAGGATACTTCCCAATTTAAGCAAAAAAAAGAAGGTACACGGCGTGTACTTTAGGACTACACGCTGTGTATATTTCATTTAACTGTTCAAAAGATGGAAAGATTCCGCCGACCTTCTTTCCGAACCTGCCCACATGAGTACACGACGTGTACCTCTGGGTACATGGTGTGTACTGGGTTCCTCTTATCTGCCTCATCGGCATACCCACATGCCATTTATATCCCTCACACATGGCTTTACTACACGGCGTGTCCAAAGGGAACACAGCGTGCCCCTGGTTTTTACCCGGCCAACAGCCTACACGCCATGTATGGCCTCACACGGTTGGGGGTCTACACGACATGTTAAAAAATACACGCCGTGTAGTAAGAAACCACTACATGGTCATAACACGGCATGTACTCGGAGAGCACATGGCCGGTCACTTGCCTACACATACGCGGCGCGTACTCAAAGTACACGGCATGTAGTCTGGAAATTTCCAGAAACATCCGATTAAATCATGTTTCCTCAGAAACCTGTCAAAAATTTAAACAGGGTTGGGATTTTGACCCGTTCCAAAAACTTGGGTTCTTACACCTTGGATCATTCTTATAAAATATCAATGAAATCCGAATGCTTTTGGTCAGATTTCCGTATGTAAGTTGTTGTTTTCACTTAAAATCTTGTCCATTTTAAACAAAATAGAGACCCTATGAGTAATAGCAGCCACACCGTCCCTCAGATTGAGGCGGGGTTGACTCATGCACATCACCAAGGGCCCTTGGATCGTTTTTACAAAAGATAAAGGAAATAGAAATGCGTTTGGTCAGATTTCCATAGGTCAGTTGTTGTTTTCACATAAAATTGTGACCATTTTAAACAAAATAGAGACCCTTTGAGTGGTTCAGCATTCTTGCATGTTGCTGGTGCATATCATCTGTTAAAATGGGAAAATGACTCATTGGAAAAAGGTTGTTTTATTTAATAACAATTACAATTTTCCTACGAACATTTACATACAACAATGTTTCATCTTTTGATCCCCTTAACCCCTTTCAAAAATGACCACAAATTGTAGATGTCCCCAAGTCAGATCTTCATTGTATTTGTGTAAAATCTTCCATCAGGTATGTGGCCCAATCATTTCTGAACACATCTATATCATCTTGTGAGTATGAGGATTTTTGGCAGTCAGAGTAGTACTGCAAAATAAAAAAATAAAGAATCAATACATAACTTAAACAGACTAGTAGTTTTTTTTAAAAATACCTCATTAGGGATGCTAGTTTGCTGAGGAAAAAACGATCTCTTTCATAAATTTACAAACATAATAACTGCAATCATTATATATTTTTTTGTTTTGGTCACTGCAAAAAAATTGATCATTAGGAGAATAAGTGACTTGTGTTGAGATGTGTTTGGATTGTGAAATTTTATTATATATACCCTGATATTTTTCCAGACGTAGTACTTGCTCGCCTCCTTATGCTAGGACCCTGTCCTCATTCCTTTTTTAGACGATAATTATACACCACCCTATCATAATAAAATCCTCAGTAAAAGTTAATATAAATTATATTACTTGATTTTTAGACCAAAAACGTAAGATGTAGTGTCTTACAGATTCACAAACTCCATCATGTGTGGTCGGTTTGATGGATATCCTTGCTTTGAATCTAGAAAACAAATCTTCAGAGTATCCAAGTTCACCGCAATTAGTTACCAATGTTGCCTAAAAACAAAAAAAGGAATAAGTAATAAAAGAAGTGAAAATATAATTGATATTCTTTAATCGTAGAGTATTACCCCTGCATAGTTGGTATTAGGAAAAGTTTGTCATCTGTAATCTTGCATTCAAATGTTTTCATCAAGCCGTTCACTATTGCATCCCTTTTTGATGGATCTATTTTTGTTAGGTGTGTTTATGTGATATGAGGACTAACCAGTCCATATCTTGGCTCATGGGAAAATTCCTTCAATTGTTTTTCATAAATGCATCTGTCATCAATATAAAATGCATATAGTCATAGTTTTCACGCTAGACCAGCTTTTAGAAAATCAATTCATGGAAACATACCTCATATATACGTTTACAACTGTGACGCCTAGCCAACCGTTTCAAGGATTTCATTTACATTTTTAGTAGCAACAAAATCTTGACTTTCCTCTCCGTATATATTCTCTTAGAAAACCACTATACGACTATTACCATCTTTTATCTTCATATCCACATGAGTCTTCAATTATAGTAAATGTGGATAGAGAATAAGTGGTTTTATTGTGCTTTCAGTAGCTCCTTGGGATCGTTTGGTCGATCCTTTAGATGGTTTTGAGCCGATGTTTGTCACCCCCTTCTCTTTCTCCACCTATAACAACAATCATTCGTTCAGACCCTTTTTTCATTAATTGTTAAGGGTTTAGCTTGAAAAGAAAAGGAAATAAATACCTCTTTGTCCGCATGTACTCTTACAATTTGTGACGGCCATGAAATGAATGTACTAATAGCCTTTTCAACAGTATGAATATCATCTTCATCAAGTGGAATAGGTAGCTCTGCCTTTGGCTCATGAGCTAGAGTAATCATCACTTTCAGATGGTCTTTCGGAAGTTCTCTATTATGTAGTGTGGCATCTGGGATATTGAACACTATATCCCTCGCTACAAGGTGATAGGTGGGTGTTGACAGATATAAATCACACTCATTATCACCCCGTAGAAGATGAGTACAGAAAAATTATCAGTGTTGGTCTGATTCATATTTCATGGGAACAATTATTAGAATATTGATTAACATGGCTAAGACAGTTCTTTGAGGTGAATGGCTCACCTCAAAGCTGGTGGGGGGTGGGGCGGGATGTTCATGTGGTGGTTGTTCTTGAGTTGTGGCTTCCCTTTGCTTCCCACCCATAAAAGTTACTAGCAACTCTCACTTCCATTGCAATTGTTCTTCAAGGGTTGCTATTTTTTCGCTCATTTGTTCCAATTTTTCATCTGTATCATCCATTTTTTCTTCTTCTCAAAATATACTTGGGGTGTCACCCAAAACCCTCAACCTCTGACACGACCGTATTTTTCTATCTGCTTCAAAGCCATCGATAATAGGTCTGTATTAGCTATAGGAGTAGCTGATTCCTGTGACTGTCAGATATAGGAAAATAACTAATTATTTTTATGTAATAGTAATTTTAAACAAATTATTTTATTGTCATGTCATACTCACACATACTTCCCACACTTTTTGTGTGTTCTCATCTACTAACTTCCCTTCTTTGTTCACACATGCCTCCTTCCATAGCACATGACGTGGGATGGAAGTGAATTTGGTTTTAGACTCATCAATCTACTTATAAACATAGAAAAATAATTATGATGTTGTTTATTGGCACCTCAAAATATTATTGTAAATTTAAAATACGTACTATTTTCTTTTATAATGAAGCGTACCACATCCTTGCTTTACGATAGGGGTATGATGGTTTTGAAGCACGTTATTTATTTTCAGTACAGAGTTTCTGTTTCATAAATGAAATATTTACAATCAAAGTGATAAATACAGGTATCCTCAGACAACTTATTATCACTCACAATGTACCTGAAACTTCTCATCCCCACGACGACCAATAAATGCATCCCATGCATCTTGGGATATCAGGTGAGCATAGACAATGGGTGTGTGTGGGTTTATTTTACCTTTAGAATCTTTGAGGTGACATCTTGTTAAAATAGTGCGAAAACCTCGATGAATCTTTCCTGCAAGACTTAGTACATAATCCTTGTGTGAATCGTCTACTATAAACGTACTCTGCAAGAGAATGAGAAGAGTAATACATTGTTTCATTACATTATTTTCTAGTAAATTAAATAAATAAATTCATAATGTTACCATAATTTCTTCCCAGATCACAGCCTTCAGCCCAGAAAAAACATGGTGCCATGAATCTATGTCAATCGGCACGTGTTTCTGAGTAAAAAATCCAATTTAGCTGCTAAACATATCCTTGTTGGGATTCACATGTTGGTCCCATGCATTCCATCTGACATCAAATTTGATGCCTTTGCTTTTCGCCTTAAGAATTTTGGCTAACACCGTCAAACTACGATGCACCTGTGATTTCTACGACGCTGGTCCTTCATTCCCAACCATTTCACTGATATCAACATCATCTATATGTTCATCTAGAATGGTATCAACGACATGTGTTGATGGTTGTTGGACCTCAACACTAAGAGAAGTAGGAGCCGCAGCACCAGGAGCAGCAGGAGAAGCAACAGTAGCAGGAGTCGTAGCAGGAGGAGCAGCAGGAGAAACCGAAGCCGAAGCAGGAGCAACAGCAGCAGCATGAGCTGCAGGAGCAGTAGTAGGGGCAACAGCAGCAGCAACATGAGCTGCAGGAGTAGCAGGAGCTGCAGCAGCCGCAGCAGCAGCTGCTTGAGAGACTTGTTCAGCCTCAAGGTTAGGAGCATCAAAATGTGCAAAAGTCACTATCTGCAAAAGTGGTTGAATAGTTAATCCAGATTACATAAATTCAGTAATGATAAGATAATAACATGAGATAACAAGATCTATATTACAAACAATATATAACATATTTACTGAACTCTCTTTATTTTTTCAAAGGTTGAAGGGATTTGACACCTCTATCGACTATCCAAATCCCTTCAATGTGGTCTCCTTTAACATACAAAACATCATCTGCATTGGGACCGCTCCTTAATGATTCCGATGTACCACTAAAATTATTTTCCTCAACTAAATTTTCATCGAAACCTTCAGTAGATTTGGACGATAACAGAACAATCGAGCACTTTTGGTTTGTGGGACCTGGAACATAAAAAACTGGTACCACTTGTGATGCCATTATAAACTATTCATCTTTGTACACTTCTTTACTAAAATGAACATTCAAAAATCCCCATTCATCTATTTTAACACCACTATTGTTATCAATCCATTTTCATTGAAAAATCGGAAATTGTAATGTCGTATAATCCAAATCCCATATTAGTTTGATAATGCCAAAGTATGACATATTTTCATAAATTGGATTTCTGTCCTTACTACCAGAAACATGAATCGCTTCAGCCACTAGTGTAACTCCACTATTTTTCATGGTACTATCATCATCATGTTCATCTTTATATAATGTTTAACCATTAATTACATCACCAATATAAGATAATACATACACACTTGGTTTAGTGGGTAGCCATCAAAGATGTTCTGAAATTGAATTCGGATTTAATCCAACAACTTAAAAATATGGTCCTGAAACCATCCTATAAACTGGTGATTATGTGTATCTGATAACCATTTTCCAGCCCTTGATGGATTCAACTGCCTAATAATTTCTTTGTGAGTTTCAATATATGGAGCAACCTGCCAACTGTTATGCAAAACATAAAGATGAGCCTACTCCCGATCTATAATACTGATTGTCACAACTTCTCTTCCATAAATTCTCTCACCCTCAATGCGTCCAGTGTGATGATATTTCAAGAGACCAATGCTTTCCAAATCAGATAGGTATTCATTACAAAACTCAATTTCTTCCTCAAAAATATATCTCTCCACTCTACAACCCTCTGGATAACTTCGATTTTTGACATACCCTTTCAAAATATTCATATATTGTTCAACATGATATATCCATCTATAGTGCACAGGACTACAAATTTGAATCTCTCTCACCAAGTGAATCATAAAATGAACCATCATATCAAAG
Source organism: Viscum album (assembly GCA_963277665.1). NCBI lineage: Eukaryota > Viridiplantae > Streptophyta > Magnoliopsida > Santalales > Viscaceae > Viscum > Viscum album. Next base: position 1,874,509,377 of record OY728152.1, read on the forward strand.
AATATTGGTAGGAAGAACATTTCTAATTCACATAATATGATGAAAATTTCTTTTTTCCATAGCTGGAAATTTCCCTGGGTCTAAAAATTTGCAACATATAGCTTTGAAAAAGAAACAATGTTTGGTTAACATATAATGAACATTCTTCTGCAAAATGCAACATAAAGCTATATGAATTATATCTAGTATCAAAACATGGAAATCATGTGATTTCATACCTTTTAACATCAAATTATTCATTGACACAATGTTCTTGATATTTGATGAGTAACCCTCTGGAACTTTACATCATTGAAGAAGTTGCAAAACTGATATCCCTCTGCCCTAGAAAGAGTACAAGCAGTTGGAGGATGAAAAATTTTATTTTCACCCTTCACGGGAGCCAACTCTTCTTGTATTACCATGTAAACCATTTCCATCCTTGCCTTAATTCCATATTTTGTTTTTCCAGGGTCATTTAGCAATGTTCCGTTAACACTATGACATACATTTTTTTCCACATGCATCACATCAATAAAATGTCTGACGTACATACAATTCCAGTATGGTAATTCAAAAAAAAAACCGATCTCTTTTTCCAACCGATTTTCGTATGTTTTTTCAAAAATGGTTTACCAAAAATAGTGTTCAGATCTTTTACTTTCTCAAACAGCTGATCACCTGTTAGTGCAGATAGTGTTGCGCATTTTTCTGAACTTCCATTGAATGATGTCGTCCAAGATCGATACTTATGCCGACGAGGTAGAAATCTACGATGTCCTAGAAACACAGATTTCGATGAATGTTTCAACCTAATTGATTCTGTATCTTCTTCGCACACGGGACACCCTTGAGTTCTTTTAATGCTACTGCCTAAAAAATTTCTATAAGCAGGGAAATCATTTATTGTCCCATACAACATCGCTCTCAATGTGAAGTATTCACTTTTATAAGCATCATACAACATTACACCTGAGTCCCACAATAACTTCAAATACTTGATCAAAGGAGAGAGATAAACATCAATATCATTACCTGGTTGTTTTCGTCCTGATATAAGCATAGATAACATGATGAATTTTTGATTCATGCATAACCAGGGTGTCAAGTTATAATTATCCAACATAACAGGCCATGTACTATGAGTGATGGTTTGAAAACCAAAAGGATTCACTCCATCTATAGATAACGCAAGACGAAGGTCTGTCGGCTCTTTTCCAAATTCAGGATACTCATGATCAATTTTTTTCCATTGAGGAGAGTCGGCCAGATGACGTAATAACCCATATTTATTTCTTTTATCTGCATGCCACGACAATTTTCTTGCAGTTTCTTCACTTCCATATAGACGCCTAAACCTTTGAATGATTGGAAAATACCATAAAACTTTCGTAGGATTGGATTTATCTTTCCTATATTGAGAAGAACCACAATTTGGGCATTATGTAAGAGATTTTTTCTCTTTGAGAAAAAATATACAGTCTTTCAGGCAGGCATGTATTCTTTCAGAAATCATTCCCATCGAGCGTAGCATTCATCTAGCTTCATATGTCTGGCTTGGGAGATCATTATCTTCTGGGAGCATGTCATTCAAGAGAGCAAGTAGTTCCATAATACTGAAATCCCTCCATCCATTGCCGGATTTCAATTTATACAACTTCAGTACAGATAACAATGTTGTATACTTAGTGCAAGCAGTATACAATGGCGTCTTTGCACAACTCTTTAACTTCTCAAACAATTTTGGGAAATAACGGAGTTCATCGTGAATTGCCTTTTTCATTTAATCAATATGATCTTCATCATCATTGACATCTATAATCATATCCTCTATACGGTCTTCTTCTAATTTTCCATATTTTTATTCATATATAACGATCTATAAAATGCAGTTTTATCCTAGCCAGTAGCTACATTCGCTTTTTCTCCGTGTTTATTCAAACATTTATAACTCCGATCTATTCTATGACATATCAAATGTTCTTCCAACTCCTCTGGAGTAAGTTTTCTATAATAACAACAACGTAAGAATAGAAAAAGTATTTGAGATGGATCCTTTGCGTGATCCTTTGCAAACTTGATGAACTCTTTAACTCCGTTCTCATACTATATTGTTAAACAATTAGCATCCATCCAATCTTTATTCATCTCCGTCCTATTTGAATCTCAAATATTAGTATTTATGGTTCAAGTACACAAAACAAGAATTCAATATACGGTAGAAGAGAGCCACTTCCTTATAAAAATGGAGATTAATAGAGCCTAACCATTAGTATTTATTCATCATGCCTAAATACTCACTACGGGTGGAAGTGAAACCGTTCCTGATGATCATGCCAAGAATAAATGGAAACCAAAAGGGGGGAGTGAATCAAAATACCCCAAAAAATATTAAAAAACATGGTATTTGAGAATAGGTTAGTGTCTTTTATGTTTCCTAGAAACCTATAAAATAGACTCCACAAGTGGTGATGGCCCCTACAGTTGTTGCACCAGGTGAAACTGTCACCTGAGAAGATGAGATCAATTATGCCCTTCTCAACCATGAACTGAACAAACTCCATGATGGCCTTCCTTTGGAATGGGCTTCTACCTTTACTTTCCTTTGGGTTGGAAATGACATTAATGTCACCCCCAAAAAATAATGGATGGTGGTCGGGATCGAAGGTATTTTGTTCAAAAGGACAATCAATCCCCCTCAATTTTTTAAAATACCAATACCACAAACCATTTAAAAACAAGACATTTTAATTTATATTGGAAATCATTCCCAAAAAAAATCAATAAACAAACATATGCCAAACCATTTGGAATTTTATTTAAAGAATCAACCTATCTTTATTTTAAACCATGATTTTCATTTATAATATCAAATCCACCAACGGTAGAAGGAAACCTAATTTATTTCAGTGAAAAATGTTAATTCACAACAAGATACCATCCATTCCATATATTATTTTCATTAATAGGGTTATTTTGTGCTTCAGAATGATAAAAAAATATCTAAACAACTTCAAATGGATAAAATATGAATTCATGAAACACATGAATCCCAAAAAGAAGATATAATATAGAAACACCCACTTAGAATCTGAATGAGTCTACTCAAATGAAGACCATCATACATCTCCAACTACATCGATACTTTCTCATATACAACGTCACCACTTGCTAGATAGTGGCCCTCACCAAGAACATCATACATATCCAAATAAGAGACTACAACCACTAACCATGAAGAACATCATAAGATGGAAATATACAAAGAACACATCCCTTCACCCAAATAAGAGACTACAACAACTAACCATGAAGAACCACTAAGAGCATAATTTGAAACCTAAGGAAAAGTACACCCAAAACATACCAATGAATTCAAATGAAATACTTTCTAAACCAAACCATTGAAGTCCTCAAATGTTCCTAAAATCAAACCCCATCATATCTCATAATTAAATTCTTTGATAACACTATTTCATGGCCTATACCCATTTAGACCCCTCTATTGGTTAGTAGATTATAGTCAAGTGACCCCCTAAAATCATCCGCCAACATGTCATGGGTTAGTGAATGCACTGAGGGTATTTATCACAACCATGTGCAATGCACTTCTAATAATAAATAATTGATATAGTTTAACATCAAGTGGTATAGATAAATTGTCGAATGATACCAGGTGAAAGTTAGTATGGTAAATATGTCTGATAAGACATTTTTGGTCTAACTAAAACGGGATATAGCCTAATGAGTGTATTTTGGATTCACAAAAAATATGACTCTATATGGTATAGGGGTTTTTCAACTAGTAGATATATGGACCACATAGTGAATATGGTCCTCTATGTGTGGGAATGTTTTCATTTAGAGTATTCCCTAATATGTATGGTTTCCAAAGAATAAGGCCCATTTGAATTGGATATTTGGGATCATGGGTAATTTTTTGATGCCTCTACTAGGGAAATCACTCAGGCTTGAATCTGTTTCCTTGGGCTTGCCATAATCCCCATAACCTAGCTTACCTATTTAAAAAGGTGGAAAGAGTCCACCTCCATTGTTGATAATATTGTCCCTTTGATTGGAATGGGAATATGGGATGTTAGATATTCCTTCTATAGTTTCCCTCTTGGAGTATGATTCCTATTTTGGGTCTTTGTTCCAAATATATGACATGTTTCTGAATCTAGTTTTTGGTTCTACTCTCTAGTGGACACAAGTTAATTATAATTATTATTCTAGTTACAGGGAATATACTTTTATTTGAATATAATAATGGTGATGAGTGTATTGATAAACTATAAAATTCATCTAAATTTGAGGTTATTAATTTTTCATTAGCTCATGACATGAGGTGCATTATCTTTAATACATGAGTCATACCATGATTGATAATTGGTAACTTATTCTTATTGGAGAAGTAATTCAAGTCTTATAACCTCTATAATCTTATACTCATTACACAAGGTGGATCGCATTTTTCATGTGAGGAATCTACACCAATTTGGTTTATAAAATATATTCATAGCACATAAGTATTTCTATATTCATCAACTAATTAATCGTTTTCTTATCACACCAGGTAAGAACATAAGACCATCTACTAAGGGAAGTGTTTAGAGATCATATGCTCATCACATATGGGATTCTTTGGCACATCGCCTAAGGAATCTCATACTCCTCATGTGAGGTATAATCCTAGGATCATTACGTAGGAGATGAATAAGAGATCTTATGATCATCACTTAGGGGATTTTTAGGCATATCCCTTAATGAATCTATTTATAATCTCATGAGGTATAATCAAGGGAACATTATTTGGGAGATAAAGAAGATATCATATTCCCATAACATAGAGACTTCATATTCTCGTCACCTAAGGCAACCTAGGATTATCACCTTGAGTTGGATGTTTCCTGAATTAAGAGTGGTCATATGTTTATAAATTGGTAAAGGAACTCACATATTTGAATTCTAGAAGAGGGAACCACCCAATACACTCATCGCATAGAGGGTGAGTATAGTTTTATAGCCACCATTTCAATTTTATCGATGAAGTTATTCAATTCCCACCAAACCCTTTTCAATTTCATTATTAACAACTATATTCTATGTCATTGGGAAACTAAAAGGAAAACCCATATCGACTAATGATGTCATATCCCACAATAACCCACTCATTACATATTTTTAACAATGGAAAGGTTGATGCTTCCCCACAGCACGATTTACCACCTCAACCATCTCACATTTTCCCCCAATGGAATCTATCACAACCAAACTAACAAAAAACTTCTCAAACAACCCCACCAAAAAACAATGATGATTTTCAACAATAAAAGTAAACAAGAACCATGTTCTTGAGAAATATAATGAAAATTAGCAAACACATGTGAATCATTCCCTTTACATCATTTTCCATCAAGTATGGTTCATTTTCTTCAATTGTTCAATCAATAATACTCACCCATAGAATTAAAAATCATGTTAAAAAATGATATACAAATGGGATAGGAGAACTATATTGAAAAAACATTTCGAAAACATGCCTTAAAGGATGTTCGGAAAACCTAAGATTGAAAGCGTTGTGGGCGGCGGAGGTCCGGAAAACTGAAGCTCGAGGGTGGTGGAGGTCCGAAAATGCGAACTCAGTGGGCGACAGAGGTCCGGCAACGAGAAGCGAGGGCGGCGGTGGTCCAGTAATGTGATCTCAGTGGGTGGCAGAGGGGAGTCGCAGGGTTCCAGTACCGCGAGAGCTGTAGGTCACGATAAAACGAGGGCACTATGCAACTGAATTTATAAAAAAATATCCTAAGGTTTTATCAACGCTAAAAAAGCACTGATAAAAACTACCTTTATCAGTGTTAACATTTTAGCACTGATAATAACACCCTTTATCAGTGCTAGAAAAGCGCTGACAAATCCTCACTGTATCAGTGCTAAAATTTTAGCGCTGATACAGGGAGTCTTTCTCAGCGCTATTGTAGGGCTGATAAAGGTTACCCTGTATCAGCGCCAAAATTTTAGCGCTGATAATAGAGTTCTTTATCATCGCTTTTCTAGCACTGATCTATGGCCTCTTTATCAGCGCTAGAAAATCATTGATAAAGACTCCTTGTATCAACACTAAAATTCTAGCACTGATACATGGTAACATTTATCAGTGGTTTTTCTTAGTGCTAATATAAGGTGGTGCTTCCCTTGCACGTTTTTGTATTAGTGCTCTCTCGAACTAGCTATGTGGTTATGGTTGAAATAACTGTTGTCACTAGAATGTCCATTATCAAAACAACAGTTGTAATGTGTCCATGTAAGAAGGGTTTCATGAGATTGATAAAATCTATAATTATATTTCCTCCCATTTCCAAAGCAGTAATGAAATCCTTTTCATCTTCCATGAATCTCTGAAAAATTGGTATGAGAACCTTCAATTGACTAACTTGTTCTTTGGAAGTTATTTTCCTTGGTGTAATCCTAAAATTATCTTCTAGATATTTGAGGTTATCAGAAATAAAATTCTTTGTGTAAATCCTTGACAAATAATACTTTATTTATTTCTTGATGATGTCATTATCTATTCTAAGATCAATAATATACTCCCTTATAATTTTATATACATGATCTCTATAGTGATGTATCTGTCTTATTTGGTCACCATGAGTGTACATATCACCCAAGTAATTACAGATCTCATCTAATATAACCTAATTAAGAAGATATCTGTCAATTAGAAGTGGATAAAGAGGAGGTGTAGTGGATATAGAGGCAACACTAGACATGATTTAAAATTTCTAGAAGATAGAATTTAAACATTCAGGAAAAGAAGATGTCATAACCTATATTGATTCTTTAAAAATTTCTAAATATATTTAAAATCTTCTAGTCTACACATTAGTTCATCGAAAATGAAATCTTAATCTTGGGTTTATATGATAAATAACCAACTTAACCAAATATCTGGTGATTTCTTCACTAAGTCTAGATATTGGTGATGGTTGAAAGATCAAGATAATTATAAAATCAGAAACTAAATTCATTCTCAACGATTCTATATCATAGTTTACATTTCATTTAAAGGATTCTAAATAATTTTTTTCACCACATCAGGAGGTATAAAAAATTGAGCAAAAGGATGATATCATTTCCCATGAGGTACTATAGCCTCAGCTGATCTATCTTTTTCCACAGTTGTAAATGGCTCCAACTCCCTAGTTTGATCAATTTGACCCACTAAGTGTCCTTCTCTTATGACAAGACTTTAATTCTCATCAGCCAAATCACAATAATCCAAACCAAGTCAAATAAAACTAGAATAATTTTCCCATTCTTCAAAAGAACTAATTTTAGGTTTTTAATAAGGATGAATTGGAGATTCTCTTAGTGCATGAGAGTACTGCCCATCTTTAGGTATAGAAGGGGTAGGTTTTGAATGAGCTGTTTGTATGTTATCTACAGGTTTTAATTGATTCATTTGTTTTTACGGATCTAAATGATTGAGAGTGTTATTCCCCTCACTAGTAGTTGCCACAAATTCTGTAGTAATAGGTGTTAAATCAACCATCTCAACATATTTAGATTGATTCTTATCCCTAATATTACATGATACTAAAAGATATGTTGGATGAGACTGAACCATACCAAGATCATGATCAGTAGGATCATATTTTTTTATCACTATAATAATTTTGACTATCTTCATGATTCCCATCATCTACACTATTTTTATCATCTCTATCATCAGATAAATTATCATTATGATTAGATACTTCATCACGATTCTCATCATCATCTGCTTCCTTATAATAATTTTTATCACTACAATTAATATTCTGGTCACTTAATAATTTATTAGAAGATGTATAAAACTATAATTGTCTATATTATTCAGTTTCCTCACCAAAATTTTCATATGAGATATACTTTTAGGTAGGAAAATAACCTGTTGGACTAAATAAACCCAAAGAAACTGGAGGATGAGATTTTGGAATCTCCAGATCACTCCCCACTTCCACTGATTGATCTTCTTCTTATTCTTTCACTAATTTTCAAATTTTTCCTATTTTTTTTAGATTATTACACTAAATCATCGAGATCATGACTAGGATCCACCATGTATTTAGGTGTTGATGGATGATTAATAGGGTTTCATTCATCATACAATTTATTATTATATCTCACCCGACATTTCTTCCAAGGATTCAAGATCACTTTAATACGATTATTTTTTTTATATTTTAACACCACCAAAATTTTCTTTATCATTTTCTACTTCTTTAACAAATTAATTTTCATATAAGATAGAATATTTCATATTAGGTGAATTAGGGAGTTCGATATTGAGGTCTCTTTTCACATATCATATATATGAATTTTCAAATATCTACACAGATTGATCTTATTTCCCCTGATTCATCATAAACAAGAAATTAATATCCCTATATCACATGTTATTGAAATATATTTTCCTATGACATATCACATGATGGATAAACCTAAATAATATCTTATATTCACCATTGAGTTTATCATATGTAGGTCTCCTTAAGGTACCATCTCTTTTCAACTACAATAGAGCCTCTTCATATTTTAACATTACACTATCACACAAAAGACTGCATTGAAAATACTCATAAACCCCTTTATGATGTAACTATAAGAATTTATTCCATTCTCTTTAAGATAATGAAAACTCTACTCAATAAATAATACTTCGTATCACTTCAACTTTATTTCTGAAAAAAACTCATCATTTGGATAAAAAAAATATTCTAACCATGAATAATACACACAATGACTTTATGTGAACTAGTTAATCAATTCATGATTCTCTATAACTTCTAAAACTATCGTATTACTGTAAGGAATCCATTTTGAATTAATTTTCTTTTTCTACTTAGACAAATTATTTTGAAAGATGCTGGTTTTGTTAAAAATAATCCAAATTGCTCACAGATACATTTCATTTCATAGATTGGCTTACCTCTTCCAGATTTGAATATACTACTTTCTTCACACATGATATATCAGATCGAATGAAGGATTAGGTAGAATGAGAGAAGATTTAATGATGATCGGGCTGAGAGGAAGGAAATGGTTCGGGTGTTCAATAGTTTATGTGAATTGATTTGGTTTAGATTAATAGATTTTTCATTTAGGGATTCCAAAAAAAAATTTAATAACTATAAAAAGTCATTCAGAAGAAAAAAGCTGGAATAGTAATAAAACAATGGTAACAAAAAAGAATGGTGACTCATTTAATAGTGACTCATAAATGGTGACTAATCAACAGTGACTCATCAACGATGATTGATAAATAGTGTCTCACCAATGGTAACTGTCCAACGATGACTCTATCATATAAAATGTAACATTCCTAATTCATGTTTTTTGTAGTTTAATATTTCAGAATTCAGACATTTTGTGAAGATATCAACAATATTATAATTCTATCCAATAAATTACAATGTTTTATAACATTTTTAATAATGATCTCCCATAGATTGATGGAATAAATCAATGTGTTTTGTTCTATAATTAAATAATGTATTTTTAGAAATTTTTATCACACTTATTTTATCACGATTTATTTGTACATGTTTAAATTGGTATCCAAAGTCTAGTAAAGTATGTTTCATCCATATAATTAATGAAAAGAAACTACCTTTAGCTATGTATTCAACATAAATAGTAGATAATGAAACATAATTATTTTCTATACTACACTAGGATACCAGATATTTGCCGAAAACATGATGAGTAAATGATGAGTTTTTTATATCTAACTTATAGCCACAAAAATCAGTATTTGAATGAATTACTAAATAAAAATCATTTCCTCTTGGATAATACAATCCAAAATTGGTTTTATATACGAAGTATTGAACTATTATTTTGACAGCTGTTAGACAAGAAATGTTAGGAGTTTCTTGAAAGTAAACACACATACAGACACTAAATATAATATCATGTCGGCTAGAAGTTAAGTACAAAAGACTTCCAATCATACCTTTGTAACTAGTTTGATATTATGGTTTCCCAATATCATCATGTTCTAGTATACAAGTTTTACTCATGGGAATATCACTAATTTTAGTGCTATCTAAGACAAAACGTTTTAAAATATCAATATTATATTTATTTTTATTTATGATAATTTCTTCTTTATTTTAATTTTTTTTAAATCCAATAAAGAATTTGAGTTCACCCATTAAACTAATTTTAAAATAATTTTTTATTAGTTTTTGAAAAATCAGTAAATAGAGAATGCTTAGTATATCCTAAAATAATATCATCTACATATATATGTACTATTATAAAATATTTTGAATTTATTTTATAAAAATAGTTGGATCAACTATACATTTTGAATAAATTTTTGAAATAATAAAAAAGGTAAGCTTATCATACCATGGTCTTAGTGATTTTTTAAAACCATATAATGCTTTTGTAAGTTTATAAACACTATTTGGAAAATGTGGATTTGGAAATCCTAGTGGTTGTCCAAAAAACATCCTCCATTAAAAATAAATTTAGTAATTCTATTTGACATCCATTTATATAGTTTTAAAACCAAATGCGATGTATTGGAAAGTATTGTCCTAATAGATTCATGTCTGTATACAGGTTAAAAAGTTTCTTCATAATAAATACCTTCTTGTTGACTATAACCTTGTGAAACTATTCTAGTCTTGTTTCTCACTATAGTTCCTTACTCATCAACTTTTTTTTTCTAAATAACCAATTAGTTCAAATAGTTAAGGTGATTTTAGGTCTATCAAAAAGTTCCCAATTATTGTTTCTATCAAATTGATTATGGTTTTCTTATATATATATTTCCTATAATTCATAATTGATGGAATCATTATATTTCTTAGGTTGATGTTGTGATAAGAAATCTTGATGTTCAATTTGATTCCCAAGGGATGATCTAGTTTTACTACCTCTGGATATTTTTCCTATTACATAACCTAAATGATGGATTATTTGAGTCATAATAGAACTTTTAAAAGTGGTGTTGGTTGTATTAAAATCTTATTCTTGTTTGGGTTCATGTAGTTCACTGTATGAATGTTCCTCTTGCATTAAAAACCCATCAAAAGGATTAGACTTATGATTTAGATTTGAAAGATCATCCTAAATATTTTCTATAATATTATGAAGTTCATTTGGGTTAATTTCATCAAATTTAAAGTGAACATAATCTTCCATTATTTTGTTTTACTTTTTAAACACACTATAAGATTTTATGGAAGCCAAATATCCATGGAAATTTCCTTCATCACTCATCGAAGCATTTCTTTCCAGATTATCATTTGTATTTAGAGTTAAGGATTTCCAAACAAAAACACTAAACTAATTTACATTTGTATTTATATTATTCCATAACCCATAAGGTGTAATTTTTATGAGAGGTTTCATTAATACTCTATATATTGTATAACATGATTTTTTAATAGCCACTTCCCTTAAGTAGATAGATATGTCGTACTCATTTACTATACTCCAGGACATCACTTGAAGAGTTCTATTTCCTCTTTCTACCACTCCATTTTGTTGTGGTGTCATGGGATTATGAAAATTATAATTATAACCATATAAGGACAAAAATTATTCATGGATTTCAATTTCAAATTCTCAACCATAATCACTTCTTAATTTCTTAATCCTATGTTCACTGTTATTTTTGATATATTTTTCATACATAATGAAGTAAGAAAAAGATTCACTTTTCTTAGCTAGAAAGAATACCCCAGGGTATCTAGAGAATTATTCTACAAGGACATAGAAATATTGTTTTAAATTTAATTTAGAAACTCTAGAAGGTCCAAAGAGGTCCATATCAACTAAGTCTAGAGTCTAAGAGGTTGAAACAACGGTCTTATATTTAAAATAAATATTATGAAGGTTTCATTTTTGGTAGGGATCACAAAATCTATCATTTTATAATTCAATATTTTTTAGATATATAACTAATCATTTCCTAGATAGCATTATAAAAGAATAAATATTTCAATGGCCTAGTATCTTATGCCAAATACAAGATTTATTGTGAAATTCACATAAACATGAAATATTTTTAGAAGGAAAATAATTTAAATCCATAGAATAAATATTATCATTTCTTAAAGCAGTAGAAATTAAAATATTTTTATCATTAGAAACAGGAATTTCATTGTTTTCTAATTTTACATAAAATACATCATCAAATTTTTTTGAAATGATAACAATATTATATTTTAACTCATCTACAAATAAAAATTTATAATTTAGTACTGAATTAGAATTATGAATTTGTCCAATGACGATGATTTTCCCTTTAGAATTATCACCATAAGTGACATGGCCACCGTAAAATTTGATTAAATTCTTGATGTTTGATAACCGATTATACATATTTCTAGAACATCCACTATCAAGATAACAGAAGCGTTTGTTGGAGGGTTTCCAACATGTTATCTACAAAACAAATTTTGTATGAGAAATGATTTTGGTTCCCAAATCTTATTGGGTCCACTTAAGTTAGTAATAATAGATTTTGGAACCCTTAATTTCATAATGTGTTTCTTAAAAACATATTGTATTATTTTAGAAATAAATATGTTATTAGGTCTAGTTGAGTAGATATTGACAACATATGAATTTTTAGAACTGGTACTAGATATAAATATGGTTTTTGTAATTTTCCCCAATCATGGTTGATAACCTACTCCAGTAATATAATTGGGAGCAACGTGTATTCCCAGTTTTTGAGTTAATTATTTCATATGATTTTTAAATATTTCTATGTTTTCTTTACTATTCATTTGATAATTTTAAATCATTTTTTTCATCAATTGATCATTTTTATATTTTTAAATAGATAGGTTGGTTTTAATAATTACTATAAAAGCATAATATTTATTAAGTGACTTATATTTATCATATAGCTCATGAAAGGTATCTTCCAGCATGCTACAATAATCATAAAAATCATTATTGGTAACACTTTCCTCAATATCATCAAATTCGTTAATTTTATAAATGTTTAAAATATTACTAGGAGAAGTAGGAAGAATAATTGTTACCTCTGATGTGTATTCCCTAAAGCACATGTTGGCCCTGTCAGACATATCTTCTTGATCTGTCTTTGAATTAATAACACTGTCTTTAGAGGAATTCCATGTTACTTCATGGCCTATTTGATCCATCCTTATAATAATACATTTTTTATATTTTAATTTTTGATAGTTAGATTCAATGTGTCCTTTAATTTTACATTAATATTACTTGGTTTCATTTTTAGTATCATAATTTTTCCAATCCATTTTACACTTCCCCTTATTTTCATAATTTACTGTGAAATTAGATTTCTTGAAAAACTGATGTTTCTTATAGAATTTATGGAATCTTTTGGCCATATGAGCCATCTCTTTATCACTCTCATTAGTAGAGTCTTCATCACTGGTATATTTAGCTTATACCTTTTGTTTTAAGAGAGTATTCTTAAAGGCTACTAATATATTTTTGGTTCAACCTTATCGATATCCTCACTGAACTTAATCTATTCTTCCTACATCATCATCTTTCCTATTAATCCATTGACATATAGTAAACTCACATCAAAATATTCTCTGATAGATACATATGGTCATGTCCATCTATCTAGTAAGAATATATTCATTATCATCACTTGATCTTTATCTATCAATTGTTTTCTTAGTGAATGCATAGTGTTCACTATTTCAATGAACCCAAGATTCGTATCATAAATAAGTCCATTCAATTTCATTTTAAAAGTATCATACCTAATTGTATATGTAATTTGTCTCATTTTTTTTGATATTTTATGTCCCTTCATGTGAAATAGATATGGTATCCCATATTTCAAAAGAATATTTGTAAGTAAATATTCAATTAAATTCATCATCACCCAAGGCACAAAAAAATCATTCACATCATTATAGTTATTATTATAAGAATCTTTTGGACCATTATTCCAATTATTTATAGTAGTTTGTGGTATTCCGTACTGATATTCTATTACATTTCAAATCTAAAAACCCATAATTTCTAAATAAATTTTCATTATAATTTTCCATTGAGAATAGTTTGTACTATTAAAAGTAGGAGATATATTAGTAACAGACCCTTATTTTCTATTTTCTATTAAGAACTAAAATTTATAATTGACTAAAATTTAAGATATTCATAAAAAAACTTAAATCACAATTGAAAAGTTAATTTAAAAATTCCTTTGATAAAAAATGTTTGTTGGAGTGAGTAAATCAATATGGGGTGGATTGAGTTCCCAATAAAAATTTATGTTAATTATTAATTTAAAATAAAATCTCCTTAATAAAATATACTACCCAATTAATAAAAATAAAAGATCTATATAAGATTTATCCTTTTGAAATATTTCTCAAACAGTGATTATGTCTCAGCTAATATAATGTTTATAATTAACTTATCTTTTGAGATCAATTTACAGAGACAAAAACAAATATAAAAACTATTTGTGATTAATTATATAATTAGTTTTTATTTTATTGATTAATAATAATCAAGGATATGGTAATAAAAAAACGCTATAACACAAAGGGATAAACAGGAGGTTAAATATCAAGATTAGACTTAAAGCCTCCTCTTAGAAATTACATTGGACCATATAGATTATAATATTAACCAAACCATTCAAAATCCAGATCAGGTAAACAGAAAACAACTAAAAGTTTTCCAGGGTAAAGAGCCTATTTTAAGTTATATGTGGGATGTAAATATATAACATGGAACAATGTGTCAACATCCACTGACAATGGTGGAAAACATAAAGAAAGGAGAGAATAAAAAGTATTTTATAGTCAGTTGTAGGAGATAATTTGTGTTTGATAACAATGTAACAACACACTAATCAAAATAGAATATAATAAATATTAATGGAAATGAATAATATAGAAATACTTAGTCTGGTATGTTCAGAATGGTCGATATCCCTAGATTAGCTTTGGGGAGGTGTTTGAGATTTCTTCTTGAAGGTTGTAGTGAATAATAGGATCATAGGAATTTAAAGATATGTTCTAGACGATCTCTGCCATTATTTAAATCAATCGTTGTATATTATATTGTTCTACTGTGTCATTGACGTTCAAATAACATGAATAAGTATACTTTCATCATATCACAGATTTATTTGCACACATTTCCATAGGTTTTTAGCTGTAATCATCATATATATTGTGTATGATGTGAGTACACATAGAGAGAGAGGGAGAGATAGAGATGTCCTTCATATATAAATATAAGCATCAGTTAGAGGGGATCCGAAATCCTTGGATTGACATTGACTATCTCATTAAGGCTTTGAAAAATTTTCCTTGAATAGAAATAACTGATGACCATTCACACAAAAGTCCCCAGACATCAATGGTTCCAATAAGTTTACAGTGACTCAAAATTTTTTGGTAGCTCTTGCTAGTGGTTACTCGGGCATGAGGTGACTAAAATTCCAGTGGTATCTCCTCTAGTGGTAATAAACCAGCAACTTATAAGGAAAGTGGTTACTCTGTTAGCAGTAGCTCATCCTTATCTATGAATCCTCGTTGATGGTGACTCACCTCAATTATAGAACCTTGCTGATGGTAGCAAGGCTGTTACTCCGAACTAATAGTGACTATCCATAATACATAGTATAATTATCATAAAAATAATCATACTATATAAAATTATGTCATAAAACAGATAGATCATTATTACTAAAATAATCAAGGGTTGTGATCATTAAAATAAGAGAGTATCAAACACACTCCATACAAGGAGGTTCCAACAATATCATTATAGGGTTATTGTGTGTGGATATCCCATGAGTCAGTGGAGATAATTTGGTGTGATGATCATGCTATAATGATTATATGGGCCTGAGGTCATTTCTATTTTTTTTATAGAGTTATTGTGTTGATTTACATTTCCTTGTGTAGATTGGTTTGGTGTGCATATACTAGAAATTTCCATGTGTAGTCATGGGTAATAGACTATCCTAGAGGATGGAATTTGGGATGAAATGATAAGAGACCAATGGACCTCCCTTGAGTGAGGATGTATACATTAAATCTTATAGATGTATTACCATAGCTGGTGTAAATATGTAGTGGGTCAAGGTTTTTGGTGCCTCCCAACCCTAAGTCATATAGTATAGGATGAGCATTGGTACACCTTCATGAGATGAAAAAATGAGGTTTATTCTAGCATAACACTGAAGTAGATATGATCAACTGTGATGTTGTTCTAGTCAGAAAATGATGACCTTATATGTAGACAATCATGCAGACCTGGTTAGCACATGATGTGAATGTTTCTTGTAAAATGATGTTTATTTTTATGAAAACATATATATTATTTCATATACATGTGAAACATGTTGATACCATAGTGATATTTATTTATCAAATCCTATAAAGACTCTCTGGTGAACATGCATACTACTTGTTTGCATATAGGTTCATCACTGGGTGTGTAGAGGATCATGATGAATTAGCTCAATGGGTTCTTGGAGAGTTTGTGTGTGTGATGGGGGGGGGGGTATAGGAGTAGTTCAAGTGTTCGTTAGTTGTATTTTGGTTTATTTTTAATTTTTGTTCATCCAAGTGGGAGTTCAATGTCTGAATGATAGTATGATTCCACATGAGAAATTTGTTATATCATTATGGTTATAATTTTTGTATACTCTGAATGTGATTGATATTGTTTTGGTTATTTTATTTTCGTTTTAAGACACTAATTTGAAAACATAGATTCCCCATTGATTGGATTAGGCCCTCACCACAACTTAGTTATCTATGATATATAGGGAGTCACGTCAGAGGTTAGGTGACATCCTTGGCTCAGGTAGTGTTGAGTGGAACAAGGATGGGGTGTTAAAATGTTTGTATACATGTATTTTTGTATATATGTATGTGTATATGTATATATGTATGTGTATGAATGTGAATATAGGTTTATTTATGTATGTATGTACATTAATTTTTTTGTTTATATATGTGTATGTATCTATGTATGTATGTATGTCTGTGTGCATGTATACATGTTTCAATATGTGAATACATTTATGTTTTTACATGTGTATGTATGTATATATTTTGTTGTGTGTGTTTTCACATGAATATAAATATTGGTGTCTGAATATATATTTATTAATGTTTATTTGTGTATGTATTTGTATGTATGTATGTGTACATATGTGTATGTATGTATGTATTTCTTTATTTTTGACTGTGTGTGTATGTTATTTATAAATTTATTAAAATTTATTGTAATGAACCCAACTCTAGTAACCCTAATTCGATTCCTATCTTATTACATTAGCATAAGGTACAAGGAATCACATCTTGAATGACTAAGTAGTTTAGTAGTCTTGGTGGACAAGATATATACTTGATAATTGCATTACATTTGAAAACCGAAATTACATTTTTTTGATAATTTCATTATTCCCTCTAGAATATCCTAGATATCATTCATAGTATACATTCTAGATTCTTGGTAAAGAAAAAATCTTAATGATGAGCTCAAATGCTTAAAATGAGTTAAGTACAATGAAAGCTGTGATGAATTAATAATCACAGTCAATATGGAAAGGTAAATAACAGAACACACATTCCAATTAAAAAAGATGACTATCATGAACAGAAATGAAATAATCAATATGAAATGGTAAATAATTAAAAACATATATCATTAAATAAATACACTTGTAATTAAATGATTCCAAAGATAATATCATTATTAAAATATCATTCAAAATAAAAAACTGAATTATTTATAATTGAAATTCATAATTTTTGGACACCATGATATAAAGAATCATGGTACCACTACTTGAAAAATGTTTTCTTAGTTCAGATTAAAAAAATCAAAGAATATCATTTAATTTTTAAAATGGATTTGTCTCATGAGACTTTTCAATTCATCTATGGGATATATAATTTCATGTCTAACCCATCATAGCATTTCCAAGGAACTCATCAAATATTTAATGATCAATATAAATCGTGAATAAATATGACTTATAATTAAATATCCATATTGGTCAAAGGATGTTGATTTATTAATAATTACCCAGTTAATTAAATTACTTTTAAAATAAACACCCTATGTAAAAATGGTATATAGTTTGGGAAATAATCATATCAATTGTACAAGAATATGGTAAGCATTAATTTAAACTTTTACCATCATGAATAAATAGGTATAAGTGTGAAATTAATCAATGGGTTTTTATATACCTGATGTAAAATTGAATTGGTGCATAGTAAAAATATGCCTCAATGAAAAGGAAATTGAGATGGAATCCCTTATAATGATAAAAAAATTGAAGTCATAATTAAAAAAATAATTTTTATGTGTGTTAATTGTGAATCCAAATAGAATAGGTTGATTACAATATAAGATAATCAAAAGACATTATACACATAATCTTAGAATATAAATGTTAAATGAACATGAAATATAACCCAATGAAAAGAAATCCAGTTATGAGATACTTTACCTATTAGTAACACTCTCGTCAAATCCCCTTGGATGAAATAATTGCAATTTAACTTAATATACCATTAATTATTAAGGATTAATGATATTACATGTAAAAGGTAATATATACATTATATAATATAAATTAGGTTCATAACATTACTATATTCATCAATCATGGGAAACTGAGATGAATACTCTTACCTCACAATTCGTTTTAATGGATCAGGATATAATAATAGTTCATTATTTTATTTTTTCCAGGTGTTAATTTCCTTATTTTCTATTTCATTATTTGGATGAAATGATACTGTTATTGTAAATATTATATAGATTAATTATCTCAAAAAAAATAAAAATAATATATTTATCATATTTAAACATAAAATCAATTATTTATACCAAACATGAATGTTGGTTTTGAGAAATGAAGTGAGTTATGATATTAGAGACAATAGGTGTTACAAACGCATGAGTAATGTTTTCATTTTTCAAAGATCATTATATAAATGAGGTATGTAATAGTTTACCATTAAATAATGTTAAATATTACTTAAATATAATATAATTTCTTTAAATATACTTATATATATCATCCTTTTTGTGTGTTGATGAAAAGATATTCACAACGTTTCAAGAATGTGGTTGTCTACCTATACATGAAAAACATTATTATCTATCATTCAATCAATGGTATGAAAGAAAATGATAATTATTAAATTTTTATAATGAAAAAAAATCAAAAAAACATAATTATTTCATCTATATCACATAAATTAATTATTATTATCCTTATTAACTTCCATGTAAAGTGTTACTGAGAAACGAATCACATCACTTCGTGAGGCAGTAGTCCAGCATACCGACGAGAGACATTTTCTTATCCCATATGGAATGTAAAGTAAAAAATTATTTATTATATAATGAATCCAAAGGTATCAATATGTTATTAATATCATATATGTAAATTTTATCCATCATCATACATAACTTTTTGAGGTTGTAATGGAAAAAATGAATGACATTGGTTTGGGAGGTAGTAGTCCCTCATGCAAAGCAAAGAAGATTTCATAAACCATTTGATGAAAGTGGGGACATATGTAGATCGTGGAAAAAACATAACCCCATAAAATTATGTTTCATATAATTTTTTTAAAATATAATCATAAATTTATAATATTTTATGCATGTGGAAGAATAAATAAAATAAAAAACACATAGTCAGAAATTTTACCTCTTCTCAAACCATGTGTTTATGCTTATACCAAAAGTATTACAATAAAATTTTCAAGAAAAAAAGATTCTAGGATTATGATATGAAATTTGGAAGGTTTTTTGGGTAGGTTTTTTCTATAATAAAAGGTTCTAAATGGTGTTATTGAGAGAGGAGAGGGTTGGCCATTTATAAGTTAGGTGAGTGGTATACATGTAATTGTTTAAAATAAATAGGTGTAACCACATTTTTCAAATGAAAAAGGTGTCTAAAATGGATTATTAAATATCTAATAACATCATAAGGTTGAAATATATCCCTAAAATAAATTTTTGGAAATGTTTTTTTTCAGTATAACTCTTATAAATTTAGTTTAAACACTCTGTAAACCCATTTTTACCTTAATCGCTGAATTTTTTTTCTATTTTTAAAAATAATAATTTTCAATATTAATATAAACTTATTATATAATAAAAATTATTAAGAGTCAAAATATAGAATCCATTTATTCAAATACCCATTTTAGTGGTTTCAAATTCTAATTTAAAATTAATCCCATAGAGGTGATGAGAAAGCGTGTTTTCAATGTGAAAGAATTCAAAAATATTATAGAGTCATCATATAAAATTTAATTTTTTAAATGATTAAAATGACCCATATTATTTAAATTTAAATATTATTGTACTAACTTTACATTAAAACCCTTTTAAAATATAATTTCCCTTAATAAAAAATTTAAAAAATGTACTTTTCTATTAAAATTATGCATTTTTCAATATTCATCAAAAAATGAAACATTTTAGAAAAATAAAAATAAATAAACCTAATATATTTTTTATATATGGATTTAAAAATTATTTCAATTTTAAAAAATAATTTTCATAAACATGTATAATTTAATTTCAAATTTTGTGCGCAATGCATGAATAAGCCATCTTTGAAAAAATAGTTTTTTAATAGGTAATTATTTTTATTTGAAATGATTCATATTTTATTTCTAGTAAATAGTTAACTATAATTTTCATAATTAAGTTATTAATATTCATAACCTCCAATTGAAGAGATATCCTATAAAGGTATTTTATGTTTCATTTTTTTTAAACTCAGGGTTTCATGTTTCGTAAACTATCAATGACATTAAATATAAAGAAATATATTTTATGGGGTGTTCATTTTCAATGTTTCATGTCACATATTATATTAATATAAATGTTATTATTTTTGAATCATGGGGTGTTAAATTATCCCCACCAAAAATAAATTTCATTATTTTAATTTAAACAAGAACTCAGATATTTCTATGTTCCAATGATAAGAACCCCACATCATAAAATGTGTTTATAAAATCTCCTCTTATTAAGGAAGAAATGGAAGTAAAAAAGTACATTTTGAAGAAACGATAAGTAGGATTCTAATTAAAATATAATTGGTGGAAAATAATAATATAAACATGAAAAAAATGTTTAAATAATATTAGAGAGTGATAATGGTCATTGATCACATGGTATTGAATGATCAATGGGAATTTAAGGGCCAAGAAACCATAAATATAAAAACAATTTATAAGTTTATTTTATTCATTAAATATGAAGGTATTTGGAAAAAAAATTTATAATCCTTATCTTATTGTGTATGAAATTATTTTCAATCTAAGAATATAAAAAAATATACATATTGATAAATTTTTATTTCATAAGCCTGATTTCATCCTTTGGTTATTGTTAAATCAATTTTAAGTTCATCACTTAGTAGAAGAAATAAATATCCAAAAATTAGTTTTCTATTCCTAAATTGAGAAAATTAATTTTTAATGTATCGTAAGATAATCAAAAGAGTAACAAGATATTCCTACTACCATTAATAAAACAAATATGTTTAGAAAAAGTAATAGAATAACTTCAAATTTTCTACTTAATCCATTCCATAATTACTTAATCTAATTCCACGTCTAAAAATATTTCTCTTTAGAAGGAATGTTACTAAATCAAAAATATTTTAAACAAAAAGATAAAGTGGCTCTGAATGTCACATTTTATATATTTTAATACATTTATCACTATAAAACCATATTGAAAACATGAATGCTTCAAAAAATAAAATCTCATATTGTCGAATATATTCTATAATTCAACCCTTGTTGTAAACTCCCATAAGGATGACATAAGCCACCAATTTTAAATCAAATTTCATGGTAACCTACACTATCCCATGAACATCTCTTTTTTATCTCTACATCTGGAAAATATTAAAGGTTATCATCCTTCAGTCATGTGTTTTATAAATAGTTCAACTTGTCATTGAGTCACATTTATTATTCACCAGTAATATTTAATATATGCTCTCAAATCCACAATTATGTAGTACTTCAATAGAATCCTTCTATAATTCTTAATTCATATAGACATTATATAATTAATAAAAATAATATTATAACATAATTAGTTAATATAAACACAAGCACATAAATCATTCCTCTTTATATGTAGTAATATCATAAGCTTTAACTTGACCCCTTTGAACCTTTTGAGACATATTCCACTAACATTGTGAGCATTCATTTTCATAGTTCCCCATATCCTTTACAAATGAAGCACTGAACATTGGAAACCTCTTTCCTTTCCCTTGAAATCAGGAGCACTGTGAAATTTCTCTCCACATATATA
Source organism: Viscum album (assembly GCA_963277665.1). NCBI lineage: Eukaryota > Viridiplantae > Streptophyta > Magnoliopsida > Santalales > Viscaceae > Viscum > Viscum album. The sequence goes on from OY728152.1 coordinate 1,874,531,727, forward strand.
GAATACTACAATTCCCTTTATGAAAGAACCAGGTTGTTTCATTCCACAATTATCACTAGTAAAAAAATCCCACTTTCCCTTCAACCATTTATCAATATTTTTCCATATCATCCTCTTCTTATCAAGCTTCCCATCAAATCCATAATAAATAGAGAATTTATTCTATATATTGTTAGCACATGATATTATGTCTAAACTTTATGAGAATGATCTATAGAATAGATCCATTATAAATACTAAATTAATCCTATTAATAAGATGATCAATTTTATGCTCTGGATTAATTGATTTTTTTAGGTACCATTATTTATACTACGTCTAATTTATAAATGATATAATACACTAGATTATATCATATCGTAATAAAACATAATGTATTATCCCAAAAACTATGAAATAATAAACATAAATTAAAATATTTATCCATATCTAATCCAATAATAATAAGTATTATTTTATTGGAGATATCATTTTTTTGAAATCATTTATGATGGTTCTTAAAAAAATGTGATTTATCCTAAGAATATCCCATGGGAGCCTCAAACTAGGTACCCTGTAAGGCCTATTATAATGCACTAGGTGATAATATGGACATGCCCAATACACCATTTTTGGAGTAATTACCACTATGTACCATTGTGTCGGAACAACATCTACTTGTAGATTTAAAACATGGATGTATTTCCAGGAAAAATCAGATCATCTATTCTTTCAAAAAAAAACAATAGTATGTTCTTATATACTTATCCTTAAATAATATCATAGGGTTCTATTACCTAATAAATTTCTTTCATAATATTCTTCACAATGAATCTACTAAAATTTCTCTAATACAAACTATAATGACCCTGACTCCAGTAACCCATAGCTGATTCCTATTTTGTTAAATTGGAATAAGATACAAGGAATCACATGCTAAAGGGCCGAATAATTTAGTAGTATTGGTAGACCAAATACATAATTGTGTATTGAATTAAAAATGGAATCATAAATCACAAAAATATTTATTTTAAGAATATCATTAATCTATCTATAACTATAATAATTTTATTTGTATTACACATTATGGATTCCTAGGAACCAAAAACATATAAGGGTGAGTTCAAATCCTCATTAAGGGTTAAGTGCATTGGAAGATATAATGAACCAATAATAATTATCAACATGAAAAGATAAATAACTATAAAAACATGGAATTATAATAACATTAATATCCCATAAGATAAGGCATGATTAGTCTGGAATGGTATATAACTAAAAATACATTCCATTTAATAAATAAACTGAGTATGAAATGTGACCTAAGATAATATATTTGTGAAAATTTCATTGATAATTAATACTAAATTATCAATGAAGGATATTATTAATTATTAGACTTTATGATATTAGGAATATTGATACATGTACCTTCAAAATATTTCCACAAGATATTTTTACACTAAATTTAGTAACCCATTTTGTTCGGCCAACTGATTTGTCTTGTGAGACCATTTAGAACATCGATGAGATATGTAATTTAGGCCCCTACTATTACTACAATTTTGAAGAATTCCTCACATATTGAATGATCTATTTAATTCCTGAATCAATATTCCTTATCATAAAATATCTATATTTCTTAATGGATAAAAATTTATCAATATTTCTCTATTTAGTCAAATAACATTCAATGTAAACATCATATGTAAAAATGGTATATTGTTTAGATAATAATCATATCCATTATAAAATAATATTGAAACCCTTGAATTGGAACATTAACCATGATGGAAAATAGGTATTGATAATAAATTAATCAAATTTGAATTATATACACCGTGTAAAATTCAATAGGTTCATATTAATAAAAATGTCTCTATGAAATAGAAGTTGAGTGGATATACCTTACAATGATCATAATGTTGATGTTAGAATTAATCAAAGAAAAGGTCAAATGTATAACATTAAAATCTATATAAAACTATTAGAATTTAAATATAATATAATTATAAGTCATTTTACATAAAATCATAGAATATCAATGGAAAACAAATAATTAATATAACTCAATGGAATGAAATCGAGTTAGGAATTTTTTTTTAATTGGTAACATTCATGTAAAATACACTTGTATGAAATAATTAAAATTGAACATAATATATAACGAATTATTGTGTAATTAAATTATTAAAATTAAAAGGATGTATATAAACCATATAAATGAAATTGGGTACATAACATTACAATATTCCTTAATGAAGTGAAGTTGAGAAGATGTCCTTTACCACAAATTTCCTTTTATTTGAACGATATATAACCAACTATAAAGTTCTTTTAAAAAATTATTAACTTATAATGGACCCATATTAGTATTTATAAAATAATATATGATCCTTTTATAAATTTTTTTGAACTATTCATTAATAATCATTCATTATTTTCAATGTTTCTGTTGTTAATTTCCTTTTTTTATCATTCATGGTCTGTCATGAATGTTCTTGTTCTTATACATATTATGTATTATAATCATTTATATAATAATAATCATGAAATAATTATCATATATATTTATAAATTATAATATTAAGACTAATCATGAATTATATTCTGAGAAATTCAGATTGTCATGATCATTGAGAGGGTAGGCCATTGTTACGTATGAGCAACGTTTCCATTTTTTAATGACCATTTCCTAATGGTGGTAAGTAAAATTTTATCATTATTTAATTATAATAATATCATATATTTAATATTATTTATTTAAATATAATTAAATATAATACATTCGGTGTGATGACGAAAAGAGGGTAACATCATTTCATGTAGGCGGTAGTCTAGACATACATGAATGATGTTATCATCTTTTTTTGAGTGAAAAGGTAAGAAAGAATGTGATATATAATATCTCTTCTCAATGATAAGAATTTATGTAATATTATAATATTTTCAATTATATGACATATATTCATTAATTTTATCCTTATCAATATCCATATAATATGTTAATGAAAAATGAATCACATAATTTCGTGAAGTAGTAGTCTGCCTTAGACATGAGCGATATTATCATAGCCCTTGAAAAATGGAAAGTAAAGAAGGTATATATATGGTATAATAAATCCATATGTATGACTAAACTATAAATATCATATATATATATATATACATTAGATCCATCATCACACCCAACCATTAGAGGTGGTTATGGAAAAAATGAATGGCATCAGTTTGCGAGGTGGTAGTCTGCCGTACACATGAATGCTGATTTCAAAACCCCTTTCTTGGAAGTTGGGATGGTTTTAGGTCATCACCATAACATAATTACAATAAAGTATATAAGATACACTGTTTTTACTATATATTCAAAAAATAAATAAGATTTGGAGGATGAGGAAGAATAAATAAAAGAATCACATATAGTTAGGAAATTTACCTCTTCTTAGGATGCCTCTTTTGGATTATACCTAATGTATACGGAGAATTTTTTTATAAAAAAATGGGATTATATGATGAGATAATGTATTCTAAAATTTATTTGGTCTGGGGGTTTTTAATCTAAAATGGTATGATATAGTGAACTAGAGGGGAGAGGGGGTGGCCTTTTATAACTGAGCTGTGTGGCAGAATATTATTGTTTAAATTAAAAACGTGTAACCATGTTTTTCACATTCCACAAGGGTCAAAAATGGAATATTATATAAAATAAGACATGATAAGGTCAATATACGGCCATCCACTATATTTTAAACAATTTTTAGGTCAATTTAACCCCTTTTTAACCCTAGGTAAACCCATTTTTACCTTAACCAAAATAAATAATTTCTACTGTTTTAATTCATTATTGTGGTAAAAAATTAGATTGGACTTATTAGATAATTTGAATTATTATTATTACAAATATATATTCCATTTTTCCAAATATCATTTAGAGATTTTGCAAAATATGATTTAAAATTAATCCCGCTAATACGGTAATAAAGATGATTTTTAATGAAATAGTGTTTAAAATTTCACAAAGATTTCAAATCAAAATTCTATATGACGATGATTCCATTTAAATAGGCTAGTAGTATTTTAAAATAATTATCAAATTTTAGTTTACAACTTATTTGAAAATATTATTTAACTTTATCAATAATTTAAATTAAAATATCGTTTTCAATTAAAATTCAGTATTTTTTAATTTTCACTAAATTATATAATTCTGATAAATACTAAAAATTCAATTTGATATAATTTGATATATTGATTTAAAAAATGAACATATTTTGAAAAAAATAAATTTTATAAAAAATGGTGAAAATTAATTTTAAATAATGTGTGCAATGTGAGAATAAAAGGTATTTTAGAAAATATATATTGTTTCTGAAAACAATTATTTTTCTTTTAATTGATTATTATTTAATTTCTAATGAAATGATAAGAATAATTTTCATAATTTAGTTAATATTATTCATAACCATAAATTCCATGTCTTGGTTATATTGATATATTATAATACGATTCATTTAAACTTTTGGATGCATGTTCTCCAAGCTATCAAAAAGATTAAATTTAAGGAAATAAATTTCATGGGTTCTTTAAGATTGGTGTTTCATGTCACATAAGATCTGAAATACAATGTCATTCTTTTAGAATATTTGGGTGTAATATTTATAATTAAAATATAAAATCTAAAGAATTGGATACTATTAAAAATATAATTGATAGTAAATTTATTATTTATAATTTAATTAGTAAAGTATATTAAAATATAGTTGTATTCAAATAGAGTATATTTATACTATTTATAAATATAAATTTTGCTTTTTATTTAGTGTAAACTATTTATCAATTTATATAAATAATAATATGTTTTTAATATATAAAAAATAATATTTAAATAAATTATATATGACATTAAATATTTATACATTTATATAGTTAATAAAGGATTCAAAGATAATTTAAATAGTTTAAATATAAATATTAGAAATGTTGTTTTAATAAATTATTTTTCTTAATATTTATCATTCATTTAATTTAATTTATTCATAAATAATATTTATTTACTTTTAATAATTTTTTATATGTTAATTTAAAATATGCATTTATTTGATATTTTTTTATATTTTTCATTTTTAACAATTTTTTACATTTTTATTGATTAATATTTAATATTTTTAAAATATTCATAACATATATAAATATTATTTAATCATTTTCTTAAAATAATTTTGTGTTTAAATATTTAATCAATTATAATTTGTTATTTTCTTTATTAAAAATCATTTGTTATTATTATTTATCATTTTAATATTTTTTTCTATTTAATATGATTCAGATTATTTATTCCCTTTTATTTTTATTCAAAATTAATAATTAATGATATTCATTAACTTATGAACTCTCAGATCAGTGTAAATAAAACTTAACATATTATGGATTATAATCATTTTAATATAATTGATAAAAAATTAATTTATTTTATTAATTGTTAATTTGTATTGAAAATAGATTTCTTAAAATAAATATAATTATAATATTCAAAAATGTTACTATAAGTTTGTATTTGGTCTCAATTATTTATTTATTTATTTAATTAATAATAAATTTCATAATATAGCTAAAAAATTTAATTTTTTTTCACTATTAATAAATATTTATTAATTTATATAATTTATGAATGTTTTTAAAAATTATTAAAAATATATAGAAAATTATTAGTATTTTTAATTTTGAAAATTTTAAAATATTAATTATTATCGTTTTAACGTTTTTGTGTTTAATTCATCATATATATATTTTTATTTTAAAATATTGATTTATTATAAATAATCTTTTGGAATAATTTTTCTAATATTTATTCATTATGTTGTTTTAGTAATTTATATAATTAATATAATATATTAATTTTGAATATTTTTGTAATTTATATAGTTTATAATAATTGTTTTGTTAATGAGCTCAATGTTTAGAATTTATTAAATGTACCTTTATCTGCACTATAATATTTAGCGCTCATAAATTATACTGTTATCGAAATTTATATTAGCATTGTTAATGTTATCCATTCATCAACGATGATTAAATTAACTTTTATTAGCATTTATCATTTTAGTGCTGATAAATTGTTTCATTATATGTACATTTCACGCAAGTGCTGGTAAAATCATTACACTTGTTTAAATGAAAGAACTCTATGCCTCTCAATCATTCCCTTTCATGATCTTACTAATGTAGGGTTTCTCATTATTTTTGTGGATGATTTTAGTAAAATTGACACCCACAAAACTAAAAGTTTGATATCTGAATGTCAATCATAAAAGATTATCATCATTGTCATTAGTTTTCATGTTTATTTTTTTTATGTTCTTCAATATTAAAATAGTTCACTCGTTTGACACCACAACTGCACTACTCTAAATTATTTTCATCCAACCCTATGATCATTCAATTTTATCACCTCTGCTAATCAGAAGTACTGATCCTCCATAAATACATTTCCCCCATCAAGAGAAGTGCTTCACTATAGATTTTTTATCCCCTAATTTTTACAAATATATTTTAAATAGAAAATTTTGATTTATACGGAACTATAACAATGATTATTTCATTATTTAAAACTAAGAGTTTTCTTATATTATAAGTTTGTCAATTTTTTTATCTTTTTGTTAAATTTTAAATCATTTTTAAATTTTATTTTTAAAGTCTTCCTTAAATGTATAAAATTGGTTTTGTGGATAATTATTACAATGATTATCTTTTGGAAAAGGAATATGTTTATTTAATTTCATTTCTAAATGTTAAATACTTTTTGTTTTCGTAAAATTTCCTGAAATTTGAAAATATTGTTCTTCATCTAAAAATACTACTTTTGAGTAAAAATATGTTTTAAATTCCTTGATTAGATAGTTTTAAACATGATTCTTAATTCTAAAATGGATAAATGTTTCATATTATTTGAGTTTTGTTATGATATTATTTATAATATAAAGGTAAATATTGTTTATAAAAGTTATGTTTTTGAGTTATAAGACATATATAATTATGATTTAATTTCCTGTGAGGTAATATTTTAATTTTTTGTTTATTTAAAAAACAATGCGTGTTTTTATTATATTATATTTATTTTTGATAATATCTTGTAAAAAATTAGGTTTTAATAATATAAATAAAAATCGTTGTGAGCGTTTCTTGCATAATACTTTGTTTTTTGGGTCTCCATTTATTTTGAGATGGTTAAAATTTTCCATAAATTTGAATTTATAAAATTGAATGAAGTTTTTTATCTACAACCCAAGAAATACAATAAGTGTTTGATGTGTATAAATAAAATCATTTTCAACCACTTGCACATATAATTATATATTTACACACTAATTTTTAATTTCCATACATAAATATAAAGATACCTTAAATGTATACTATATTTGTATTAAATTATGTTTTGAAACATATGGAAATTACCAAACCGAATAGTATGGATATTAACTAAAAGTTTCTGGATTCCAATCATATGAAAAAAGTGTACGAGGATGGTTTTAACGAGACCATCAAGTTTTCAACATATCATGCTTATAACCATTGTCAAATCATTTTCCTATGTTTACATTATTGTTATTAAAATTAATTTTCCTAGAAGACTATGAAGGAATCATGATCAATCACATAATATATTGAAGTTATAAATATTGTGATTAATAATAGGAAATCGTGAATGTTTCTAGTGATTGGGATAATAGTACCATTTATGAATCATCTTACATGATTAAATGTGTAAAAGATGATGGTGATTATATTGGGGAAATGAAAAAGATATATAAATATTATTTTTTTTATAGTACGATGTTATTTGAGATGTTAAAGAGTTTCTCAATGATGACATAACAAGTTGTAAATACTAAATATCCAACATTTTCATCCATACTAAAGCCATTCAATTTTAAATATGCAAATGGATGGAGTGAAACAATCATTAAGTAACTGCATTCTCTCTTAAATGATATACTTCTCATAGATAACAAGGTTATTGATGAACATATGATGTCAAATGGATTCTATATTTGATGGGTATAAAAAATAATAAAATAAATTTATGTCTAAATGAATAAAAATTGATTCAAAAAGACTATTAATCACATAAAAAAGTGTCTATGAGTGGTGAATCTAGATACAAGAAAGTGGAATTAAGTCCATAATTTTTTTGGTACTTCCAATCATTCCATGGATTATATGGAAGAAAAAATGTTATGATAATAAATAGTCATTGAGATGGAACACATATAATAAAAATCATGATCGAAAACATGACCACCTAGAAAAATCACCTCAATTGAATAAAATTATTAATGAGTGTCTTATATTAGGAAACATGTCAGGAAACCTCCATCTCCCACTATATATATATAGAATGATTAATTTTGGTATGAAATGTTTCACTCATAGTACATTTCTAGAAGTTTTGATAAATTATAACATACCATTATGTCTATAAAAAAATGAAAAACACATTATGTTCCCTCTACTTATATGAGGGACAAAATAAATAGGTAATGATAATGAAATTTAGTTGGATTCTTCGATTGCAAATTTGATATTTATGTGTTATTTTTTTATATTATATGAAATTAATATAAATTAAGAATTCACATCGAGATCTATATTATAGGGGATGATAAAATATTTTAATGCTAATGAGGATTTATTTGGACATATCATTAAATAAATACTAGGTTGCTCTATTTGTGAGTGAAATACACAGTCTATGAGGTTGGAACATTCTTCGAATACTGTTTTTAAGTATATCAAAAATTATTACCCCGATCAAATAAATAATGATCTTTGAAAACATTATTTGATGGTAAATTATAAGGAGGTACAACACTATCACTACAAACATGTGACATAAAATTCCAAAAAATAAAGGACATTTTCTCTATTTTTCATAAATACATTTCGACTAAACATAGGAACATTTTCCAGAAAAAGGGATAAGTTTTCCGTGAATTATCATATTGTAATTGTTTTTTACATCAAAAAAATTATTTTAATTCAGTTACAAAAAATTTAAGTGATAGTGTTATGAAAATTATAATAAATGAAACTATAAAATGAAAAGATGGAATTAAGGATAGATAAGACATGATCAACATTGGGATAATGGAATATGTGGAACTAGTTAATGGTGAAAGGTGATATTTTCTTCCTTTTTCATCTCACACCCAATATATAAAATAATTATTTCAATTTTATACTTAATATATTGTGTAATGGTTCTATAATGGCATTCATCAAAAATCATGAATACTAGTTTGAAGAATGTTTAAATGTTAAATTTCCTAAAATCATATGAGTATCATGTTTTATTTCAAGATTTAATTTCTTTTTATTTACATTACATTCTTCATAAAGTATAATGATAAACATTAACAAATAATTGAATCTTTATTAATAATATATTAAGTAAAGGTATAGACCTGGAAAAATTTATAGCAGTGAAATTAGAAAATGTTTTCATAATAAAGGAATGAGATATGTTTTTATAATAATAATTATTTGATATAATGTTTCCTGGGATGATTCAATTTATAAAAATGATCCTACTATGTAATATTATATATTATCTATGGATATATCCCATTGAAATATATATTATGATTTTTAAAAATGTGTTTTATACATTATAGTTGACTAGATGGTTTTATTGAAGAGAAATATATTATTGAAGATGTTTTTGAATTCTATATTGACTACCTATATGATTTGGATATCATTTGGATCCACAAATCTCATCCTAGTGGGAGCCGTAGGGGTGATGGAAATTTTGGAAGAGTTTTTGTTTCAATTTCCATCACTCAAAGAGCATATAGTAACATTTATACCCTATATAATAGAATAAAGGTTACACCATATGTTGAGACCCCCAATGTAATTCCTAGGAATTTGAATCTATAAAGGGACAAAATATTTTTATTAACAACACACAATCAATAGTTTATTTTATTGTTCAAGACCATATAATAAGGAGTTGTTTACAAATATGAATTAAATTTCATAAATTGATTTATGGATATCCATAACACCCAATGTACATGTATTATCCTATAATGGTTATTTAATTAACAATTAAACATTCTATAAATTGGAATATGTTGAATGTATTATAATGAAAAATAGTAGCGTAACTCTTACGAGGGAAATGATGAATATATAAGGTACCGATTATATAAATAAAATTTCTGAGAATATGTCACACATTGGAATCAGAGATTAGATATGAGAGTTAGATGATAATTCATTAAAAATTCATATTTTATATTCAAATGGGTTGACAATAAAAGTGAATTTTAAATCAATAAATTATGATTCAAAAAATAAAATATCAGAAAGGTTGGGTAAAAGGAAAAACCATTCATAGAACCATATCGGGAATTAAATTTTTTTTATATTAGATCATATAAAAATATCGAACAATTGTTCTATTGTAGAAGAAATCAACTACAGGTTAAAATGAAAATATCATTGGGGATGACTCATTCACTAGTATGTCACGATAATTTCATGGTGTACCTAATTTGTATGATATATTTTATGCTATAAAGAACCACAAGGATGGGATTTTGATACCTGATAGATGGTAATAATCCTTTAAATATTTGAAGTGAAAAAAGAATTCAATGAATAAGTTATTTTTTTCTTCAATATTCAATGTTTTTCATCATAATATGATAAATTCACTATTTAATTAATTTAATCTAAATTAATTTTTTATCTAATTTCTTAGGTAATTAATTCTACACATATTTTCAATACAAATTCTATGAAAAAACACATTGATAGTGTTAAAATTGTGGAAATTTTAATAGCTGAAAAACTTGTTGTCATATTTGTTTTGGAATTATTTGACAACCTAAGACCAGCAATACTATATTGTAGAATAAAAACAAAAAACATTAAATTTCTATCTTGATACCAGTAAATGTGGCCCATTAAAATCCCAAAAAAAATTAATGACATAAAAAGGACATAATAGGTAACTTCCACACCTAAAAATATTTTATGATTCAATTTTTGGAGGATTATGAAACATTATTATATATAAGAGTTATAAAAAAATTATACAAAATCTTATCTATATTCCCTCGATCTAGACTCCTAATCGAGACCATTCAAAATAGATCTTATAAATATCAATATACATATAAAAATAATTGTAATGTGTTGGATGATCACATAATGGATCCTTGAAAGGTTATAAAAATAGTGGTTAAATCCTTCTTCATTAAAAACTATTCTATAAAAACCCTTTGAAATCCATTTATATTATATATAATATAAAAATATTGATATCAAAAATAATTTTTTCCCTAATTAACAGTTTCTTTTTCAAAATCCAAAAGATATTCCATTCAAAACATTTTTCAAATGACTAATTTCTCCACATAACCATTTTATCTCAAAACAGAATATTATTTTAATCAAATCTAGATTTCTCCCTTGAAATTGCATAAAAATTAATTGTAAATATAATACCACTTAATTGAATATAATGATATTTGATATAATATAATTAAATAATGTGACCACTACTAATATTGATTGTTTAAACATCACTTTTAGGATAAATTACACTTGATTTGATGGGTTCACACCCCATTTCCCATAATCATAACTAATATCCATGTGAGTTTTTTTAAAAAAAACATTTTTGTTAAGATTTAATTTCTCACTATAAATCCATTAAAAATAACCTTTCAAAAATATCACATTTATAAAAATTGTTGAGAAAAATAATTAAATATCTCACAAACTTTATTTTTTTTCCTTAAGTAAAATCCATACTTTCATAAAAAATTATAGAAATATAAATTTCACAAGAAACACTTATAATGTTTTTTGAATAATGAAACGTATGAACACGATTTTCATAAAATTATGGAATTTTAATTATAAATACAATGTGTGTGAATACAATACATGTATTAATTAATTTAATAAATAAAACAAAAACATAATTTTATAAAATAATTATTTTAAAAGTTTTGAAATCAACTTTCGAATCAGAAATCAATATTCCCATACGAGGACATGAAAAATTTAAAACATGAAATTTATGAAGAAATCTATCATGCCATAATTTTTTTTAAAAGGAAGTGAAATAAATTTCAAATAATACCTACCTATAAAGTAGAATTTGGTAAAAAAATTAATTTAAGAAAATCATTTTTACCTTCTAATAAAGGATTTGTGAATCATTAAATAAGAGTAAAAAAATTTCCATCACCTTTGTTATTCTTCAAAATAGAATTTATTCATAAGGAATTAATTTTTGACTCCCCCTAATACCAAATTTGTAGAATTTTTCATATAATGATTGGATTACAGTGAATAGACACCCTCTATTACCATATACCTCATTATTTCTATCACACTCGAAACTGTAAGGGAATAACCAAGAATTATCTTCAACACTAATGATTCTATGTAACCAGAAGAAGTGGTTCCCTTGAAATATCCAATCATCACTATATATTGATATTTAATTATAAGATATATTAATTATCATTTCTTTATCCACATATTTGTGGATATTTGATAAAATCTCATTTATAGTGATGTAATATAGAAAATATAATATTTTATCATCAACATGCACAAACCCTATCTACCTACATAATAAAGAATATACATTTTTAAATAATTCCACAGTAGTAAATATTCTCTATCATGATAAGATATTGAATTCAAAACACTAATTAATTATTTTTCCCTAAGCCTTTTAATGTGAATGTTTCGGTGAGATTTATTTTTTCTAGATTATAGAGAAAGATAAAAATGTTAATAAGTGATAAAGAGATGATAAAAGTTTTATAAATTTTTTTGTTTATATTAGTGTCTTGGTTTATCCTCTAATTCCATGAAACAGAATGTGATGACCGATTAAATATTCATAATCTTCATTTTTAACAAGAAATTAGACATGAGGGAGAATAAAATGTAGTATATTCAATTTTGGAATCATGTAGTTACCTTTACATTTTTTTCTAATACCTTTATGTGACATGGATATTTTTATTACATAGCTATAGTTTACCACTTAATTGAGCCTTTTTTATATCAATTTACCCTTTCATATGTATATTTATGCCTTTATATAGCCAGTGTACTATTTTTTTCACCCTTAAACTATCCATGATGAACCCCAATACATGTTTTTTGAACCCTTATGTTACCAAGATAAGGTTTCTTTACCCTTATGTGATTGTTTTTCACCCTTACAGAAGTTCTGAGTACCCTTACATGGCACCCATATATAGAGGTATGTCCCATACATTAGATTAGAACTATATGTCCTACCATTATGTGAGTTTGGGAGTACCCTTATGAAGGTAAGGCTTCGTGTGAGATACCTATATATAGGGAGTTCCATAATAGAGTTAGGGCTGGTTATGTGATCTCTCTCTTATCATTACATGAGTATAACACACCCATACATAATATAATAGTTCACATTAAGTGAGATATGTTATTTTGAAACCACCTTTACACATGGTTTGAAAACATTAGTTTACCCTTCGGTAAATTCAATTTTTATGATGAATAAAATTTTAACAATTATATTTTATACTGATATTTTTAGAAAATTCATTAACTTTAAAATATACCATTTATTTATTCCTAATATATTTCTTATGTATCGTAAATAGAAATTTAATTTATCAATATTATTATTTATTAATCATATACTTCATAATTGAAAATAATTTATATAATATAATTTCAAATATGGTTAAAGTTAATGTTATAAGTTATAAATTAATATATCACCCATGTTAGTATTATACTATTTATAAAAAAAAATTCTAGATTAAGTAAAAAAAATTTAATTTAAATTATATTACATGTGACTCTATGATTACTAAAAAATCAATCCATATTATCTAAAATGTAGTTAAATAATTTATTTTTTATTTTCCTAGAATAAAATATCTCATTCCAAAAGAAAATTCGTCTATATAAATGTATTTAATTTTCCAAAAAAATAATTATGTAAAAATATTTTTTAGTTTATTTTAATTTTGAAAAAGATATTTAATAAACACTAAGTTAAAATAAATTTAAATGTTAAATATCGGGATACAATATTCTACCCACTTAAATGAATTATGCCCTCACAATTCTTTTATCATATTGAAGTATAAACTAAATATTTCTTCCAAAGATTTAGTCATATAGTTCATCTATCATCAAAAAATAATCTTATTAGTCTCACTATGAATTAATATTAAATTTACTAATATCTATAAAATTTATAATAACTTCAATTATGCCTTCAATTATCCTTTGGTCATCGCTCATGAAGATAAAGGGTCCAATATTGAATATGAAACCATAAGATATATTAAAAATCATCTATATATCATATCCAAATTAAAGGATTTTATTTTTGAGTGGGATTCTATATAAATAGATAAATATGGTGAAATTTACTAATAATATATAATTTTTAAACATCCACCTGAACCAAATTTATATTAAATAATCATACACAGTTCGCTTAAATGGTTTAAAAGTAAGGTTTTCCCAAATCGTCATTGACATTTTAGTAATGAATAAAGTTTAAAATTAGATACATATTGGTTTCAAAATGGCTTCCCACTTTTGTAGATTCTTTAAAATAAATACATTCTTCAATGTTTCAGATATTGTGATGAATTTAGAAATACCTTGATTGAACTTCGAATGATTTTCAAGTTGAGAAAGTTGAGAATGAATGATTTTTTCATATAAAAACTATGACACTTGAAAATATCATAGTATGTAAGAGGTATTATATATTACATCATGTTTATTTTAAGTAACCCTGATGATTGAAAAAGTATCAAAATCATATAGGAATGACTTTATAATAATCATGACAAGAAGATCATTTGTAAGTGATTGGAGAGTTTTTTTCATCCTCATACCATCTTGAAATAAATCATTAATCTTTTTTAAATATATAGTAATTAGAGCGTTATATATTTTTACTTAAAAAATATATATTTCATAATGAATTTGAAGGAAATTACACCATAATAATTTTTTCTTCTATAATACTCTCTAATATCATGGAATTAAATAAAGAAAAAAATATGAGACAATTCATTGGAATACTTATTTAAAAATCATGTTTATTCTATAATAATGGTCATTTTATATACCTTCAACAACATAAAAAATAATCTCATAAATGAAAAAATGGTATATAACATCAAAATTATCCTTAAATGATATCATCTAAATTTATAAAGTTGTCTAAAACTCGCTCTGAAACTAAATGTTGTATCCCATAAATAGGAAATCCATATTAGATACTAAAACCATAATTTTTAGATTTATGTATTGATACCAACTAATGTGACACAATTTTGACAATATATAATTCATAACATGAAAGATGAAATATTGGTTATCTTCTTAACATAAGGATATATTAGGTTTATAGTTTTAGAATATTAAGAAACCTTAATAAATATCAAAGTTATACAGAAATTATAAAAACACATATCCATCTACAATTTAACTACACATTAAATTGTGACTATTCAACATTGATCTTACAATCATCACTATAACTATGAAAATATTTTTAAAATATAGTGTGAGTAAAATATTTAACAGAAAGGGGTTTGAAAAAAATATGGGATGTTAATTATCGTTAAAAAAATATTAAAAATATATTGAATACACCTTTTATATAAAATACAAAACACTTTTTATAAAAAGTATACATTTCCACAATTAAAAATATTTGTTTCCGAAATCCATAAGATATCATTTAAAAACATTCATTAAAACAATAATTATTTTAAAACACATTTTTTTCTTAAAAAAATACCCTTTAAATAAAATCCAAAATTATTTATATAATACTTCCAAAATGTAACTTTTGAAAATAATATAACTTTATTGAATTTAATGAAATTTGGAAAACTCTAAGAAAAAACTTTTGGAAATGTGGAATATATATGGTCTAAAAATAACTTTTAGGAAAAATTATCCTTAAGATTATTTGTTCACTCGCCATTTTCCATTATCATATCTAATATCCAACACCCAAATTTGAAGTAAAACATTTTATTAGATATTTATTTCTTCACTAAAAATCTTTTAAAAATAAAAAATCAAAAACATTACTTTTCTGTATTTTTTTTCTATAGAGAAAAATAATTAAATATCATTTGAACAGTAACACAATATTCATTAAAGAAAATCTATAATATCATAATATTTAAGAAAAATAAAAAATTCATAGGCAAAATATATGAATTATTCTTAAGAATAATTAAACTTAAGAAAATTATTTTCATAATAATATAAAAATTAAATGGTAACTATAGTTCATGGACATATAATACAAACATTCAGGAATGAAATCCACATAAAAAAGGTAAATTACATAAGTTAATAATTTTTACTTACAAAAAAATAACTTTGAAATAATAAATCAATATTCAATTATAAATACTTAAAAAATATAAAATTAAATTTTTATGTTTAAATTCATCATATAAGAATTATTCTTATAAAGAAGTAAAATAAAATTTTGGAAAAAAATTTCTATATAAAGATGTTTTTTTAAAATAAAATAGGATGTTTACCATTTAATTTTCACTTATTATAGGGGTTTTTATTGAAAATTAATTTATTAAAACTTTAGAAATTTTCTTTTATGAAAATGTTATAACTATTTAAATTATCATATAAAAATTATATTAGTTTGATTTTTTGAGAATGTTATATAAGGTTTTATTTTTCTATTAATATTGAAAAATACAGATTTTTATTGAAAATTATCCCTTAATTTCAAGTGATTACAATGTAACCTCTTATATTAGATTAGTTTTAAAATATAAATAGTTCTTTTGAAGTAATTTATTTGAATAAATGGTATCAGAATCAAAATTACAGATGTATTTTTTATAAATACATTTTTATACTTAAGAAGTATTTTTTTTAATTCCACTCTTTGTAACATCTCATGGGATTAAATAAAAATTAAATTCACCCACTTTTATTAGTTGAATTTGATAGAATGGAATCCATATTTTAAATCATTAGGAACATTTTTAGTAAAGGGGACCCTTTTATTTTTTGTCATTATAAATATCAAACTTGGTAATTATTTTTCACCACTTAATGGTTATAACTGGTAAAACTTGATTAAAATATTGGATTCAAACTTAAAAATTACTAATGAATTTATTTGTTTCCAATTGGATGAGTGCAGTTTAACCATTATCATCTAGTTATTTAACATATGGAAGTTTTGTGCCATTTTAATTTGATATTGACCTTTATATTATTATTAGAAATGAATAAATAGAAATTGTCACTCACTTGATTATAATATCTCAATTTTTTATTAATATGGATAACATGTTGTTATGTTTTGTGTTAAACATTTATTTTAAATATGAATTAGTTTTTTATCATTTTAATTTACCTTTATTTTTTTCATATGATAATTACCATAATGTTTTACACAATGTTGATAAACTATTAATTTAATTAATAGAAAAATTAAACAAATGATTTTAAAATTATAATATGTAATACAATTTGATTAAATTATTTTGTTCCATGAATTTTTTTGATTAATATAATGAAATTTTAATGTATTAGAATTTTATATTCTAATTACAAATCTTTCTGGATACATTTAATGTTAAATTAAATTAATAGTGGGTAAAATGATATTAATGATATTTTCTGAAAAGTAATTTTTTATTCAAATTTTTAAACTTATTAAAAGTTATATATTCATTAAATTGAATGGGATATGGTTTGAAATATAAACTACAGCCCAATAATTTGTAAAATTTCCATTTATGGTAACATTGTTTTCCCTTAAAGATTTTAAAAGTTTAATACAATAGTAATACTAAAAGAATTGGGGGGGGGGATATAACTAAGATATAAGGATTTAAAAACCAATATATGTCCAAATTTTACTATATTCAAGGATATAGAATCATCCCCATATTATATTATGATCATTTCTATTTGGATTAATTTTTCAATAAAAATTAATTTATATTAATTTAATATATTTGGTAATTTAACGAGTGCCTCTCCCCCTCTTATAAATGGAAACCACTTCTCTAATATTTTTTTCACCTGTTGATCCTTCAATGTCACCCAATTACTATGACAATTGTAACACCTTGAATTTTTATGAAATCTTTCTCTTTCTATAATTTTATTTTTATGATAGCTTGCGTTTCATGCAACACTATGTTTAAATGAACTATGATATACAATTATATTATTACTATTTTTACAATACCATTATGATGAAGGTGTTTATTTTCATGGAATGAATATTAATAACCTTATTATGAAATATATTTATTAATATGAAATAAATAGTATATTTTATAGTAAAGGAATTTTATTCTTCAAATTTTTTTATTGTTTTTTGTGTGAAAATAAATATAATTAATTTTTACACTGTTATAAAATGTTTTATGAAATAAACAATATTTTTGAATTAAGTATGGAAAAATTATCATAGGATGATTTTTTTAGTATTTTAAGAAATGTTTTAAATTTTAATTTATCGTGTGAAATACAAAATTACATTGAAAATTGTATTCCCAATAAAATTACTTACAGATTAAAAATCAATTTTATATTAGTTTTAAATTGTTGATAGTTCATTTTGATTATAAATAATATACTTACGTTCTTTAAAATGAATTTTATACATGAATTTAGTAAAAATGTTTCATACATAAAAGGTTTTTTTGGAAAAATTATTTTTCGTTATGATTTTATAGTTTATTACTGAATTACAATTTGAAACAACATTGTTTTGAATTTTAAAAATTAGATTCCATATTTGGGATCATGAGGTCTAAATTCCGTAAATTTACCCATTTTCGTTTTTATAAATATGAATATAATCCCTAGTAATTTGTTTTACCACATTTATCAGTAAATTGGGTAATCAAGGGTACAAATAAAATATAAGTGTAAGAAAATTACCATAAAACATTTCCAATTTTATTTTATGTGTGTTTTTTGACCAAAATCATAAATTGGTATAATTTAGTAACTTTTTTGACCCACTAGGTTGACATTTTTTCCTTTATAGTATTTTATTTAATGAAAATTCAAACATATCACACTATTGTTTTAATATGTGTTATATTATTAATATATGGTTAACTAGAAGATATGATAAAACATAAATATTATTTTTAAATATTAAATTATTTATCTTCATTAAGGTAAATTATTTTTAATTTTTATAGAATAAATAAATTCCTTTAATTCTTACAGAACAATTATGTAGTAACTGTTAAATATGTGGAAAATAATATAAATTAGATTAATAATATAAAAACGAAACTAATTTTATATGTTAAAGATAATATAAAATTATATATATTCCCATGATAACTATAGGATATAATAAAATATATATTTTTAGTATTACTAAATGTTTTTATGTATTTGAAGTCATAGTGATGAATATTATCAAATTTGACAACAATGATATTTCATGAATGTAAAATTTTATAAAATTATTTAGAAATCATAAAAATCCTAAATAAAGATGTATAGGATAATATGTGGAATAAAATTTCACCTAATATGAATTTATAAGACGTTTTATGCAGTTGACTCTAGAATAATCTTATTAAATTTCAATATTTTGAAAAACATGAAAAACACCGAACTCCTCCTCTTACAAATACCACCACTCACAACCCCCTATCCTCACAGAGTCTAAGCCATGAATACTTATAAATATATATAAAAATACTATAATATCCACTCTTCATAGGTCTATGTTCTTATACTCTCAACAAAATACCAATTCCATGTTCCTTAAGAGATCATTCAAGGAGGTGAAATTCAAGAGGTATCTTCCTCAAATAACCTCTTCTAATTTCTTTTATTCTTCTATATTCTCCAAAAAACATTCAACCATAAAATATGAAAAATATAGTTTCATTAATATTATGGAATTTTAAATTTTAAATTTCATATTTTATATCCATCCCTTGTTCTCATATCCACTTATTTAAATAATGGAAATCGTTGTCCAAATAAAGGTGACTAACTGTCTCCATAGATAACATGTTTTGGTTTTTCATTACCTCCTTCATGGAATTTCATAAAAATATTATTATTTTTAATTAAATTTTTAATATTTATATAATAAATTATTTCATTTTATCAATCTAATATATAGATTCAATATTAATTAAAATGAAACTAGTTCGTGACGGTCGAAATATTGCAAATATAAACTAATAATTTGTCCTAAAACTTTTATCAAAAGAAATCATTAGATAATACAATGAAAAATGATACAATTTTAAAATTCCATATGTTCATTAATACTATATAAATATACTTCTATAGTAATATTACCATTTTAAAACAACATCCATAATTATATAAAAGTAAAACAACCATGAATCCATTATCCAAACTCTCATGGAATGGTGAAATAAATCTTAATAAATCATCAAAATTTCCATAAATTAACTTTATATTTTTTTATAAATCAAATACACGAGGGATAGATTATTAATTACGAAAATAATAAATCTAATTTTATTATATCTGACATTAAGTTAACGTGTAGAACAGATTAAAAAATTATGTAAGGGATCTATCCAAAGCTATATATATCCATTATGTTATGCATTATATATTTTTTCCATAATTTAACTATTCAATATTTTTATATAAATATAATTTATTCAGTTATTATCTTCCCAAAAATTTTATATATCTCAATTCATCTTTATTTTTTGGGGAATTACATGTTTTAAAAGGTTCACTTCTCAATCCATCTCAATAAGAAAACCTGGTTAAATGGAATATTTTGGTTTCTTACACATTTTCCTATACACTCCATAGACTATTTTAACCCCTATAATATTTTTCTAAAATCCCTAAACTTATCATGATCAACTATTTTTGTTCATTTTTGATTTTATATAAAAAATTATTCCTTTAACCACTTTACAGACTATTTATTCTTTTCCCTACAAACCTCACTTAAGTGGAAGATTTTTTATGTTACCTAACCACTATCTTTCACGTTATCAATTCAATAGGGCATAACTATTCCTGATATATTATTATATATCATTTATTAATGTAAAATAGTTTTTTAAATCCACTATTTTAGGGATACCATTATTATACATCATTTTGTTATCCCTTATTACTTGATTACAATACCAATTTCTTTCCATGGGTAACCCATTTTTTATTCCATACATATAATCCTCTATTTAGAATACATATTCAGGAAAACAAAATTTATAGTTATGCACAAATAAAACTCACACTCATTGGGAAATGTTTTAGTGTAATGATACATCATATATGGGATTAGGGAGTTAAAATAGTCCATTATGGGACTCTGTCCACAATGTGATACAGTCTTGGCAGTTCACGTTGACCCATGTTTATGTCATGTTATTTGTAGTTTTCACTTTACTATGTAAATTCCCTTAATAGGATTTTAAAACCATAACTTCAATCTATGTATTCCCCATGTTATCTTATATTTTTGGGAGATCAAAGGGAGGTATGAGTTCATTATGGGGATTAATAAATAGATATTTAATTATAGTTTCATTTTCTCAAAATTATACACATTTTCCTAGGAAAACACTTGAATTTTTTATCTATGGTTTGTATTTAATGGATAATTATGCCTTAAATAATATAATAATATGTGTAAAAATATTGAGTCCAAATAGTTGGTATCAGAGGATGGTCTAGTTATTTTGGGTGATTAGGACTAGATAAATTTAGTATTAACCATACAGATATTTATGTCACCATAGATTACCTATATTGAAATGCATGGAATCGCAATATTGGACATACTTTTCAATTAAAAATTTATCCTACCCTTTTCATTGTTTCCTTTTTATATTATAATTAACAAAGTTTTGAATCTGAAATAATTTTATATTAATTACCAATTTAATGAATGGAAATATGAGAACCCATTCTAACAACCAATTTCATAGGCAATGTGAATATTAACCTAACGAGAAACAAAACCTAATTTGAATAGGGGATCAAAACATCAAAATATTACTATCTCAATTGATCATGTTATTAATAATAATTGAATTAAAAGTAATTTACACCTTCACCTAAGAAAGGTCAGTTTATAGATAAATCCTTTATGTTACAAAGTCCTCCAATCTTAATTTACCTTCTGATCCCTTTATCATAGAAAAATGGATTAACTATAATAAGAAGATATTCTCAATCCTCCAATACAATGAGTAAGTGAAATCTAAGCTAGCCATATATTATTTTGATAGGGAAGATAATCAGTGGTGGGCACTGATCACGAAAATGATCTTTAAGGAGGAAATTAATTCCATGGAACATGAAGGACTTGTGAAAATATTTTTCAATAAATAGTTTCCATGAACTCTTTATCTTAATATAGAGTGGGAGATTTTCATAATGAAGGAAAATGAAGAGGAGTGTATTAGAGTGTATGAGGAAAAATATATAAGGTTTTTCTGATTCCTATAGAGACCCGACCCCAGATAGACCAGATATGATGTCTTCTATCAATTACATTTTCATGATTACAATTAATCAATCTGCAAAGGACTGATCATTTTAGTAGTCTTGGAAAACCAAATACATAAATGAGAAAATAACACACTAATTACTACATAATTTTCTTCTTCTTTATCAATAAATAACATCAAGAATAAATCTAATCCACCTACTAAATCCTTTTGTATCTTTAATAGTATTCTTCCTGGATTCATGAGGAATGGAACATAAAAAGGGTGAGCTCAAATTCTTATTAAGGGAAAAATATAGTAGAAACAATAATTAATGAATGATAATAGTAAATATGGAAAGGTATAAAAACTAAGCACACATTCCATGTAATAAATGCACGAAATGGAATTACATAAAAAACATAGAAATGTAATAAAAGGAAACACAATCCATTCAAATAAATAGATAAGGAAAAATAAATATGGAAATGTAAGAAACCAAAACACATCCCATTTAATCAATGAGATTAAAATGAAATGTATATATAGATACGTCGATGCAAAATACCATGGATTACTAATAACATAAACTAAATGGGGGAAAATGTTTAATTATTGGACACCATTTTTCCTTAATATATATAAAAATTACTATCAAGAGACAGCTTAACTATTCCAATTTTCAAAACTAATTCATCCCATCAGACTACCGATGCATATAGGGGATTCATCAACTAGTCCCCAATTCACAGGGCTTTCCTTAAATGGTCCCCAATCAATTTATTTCATGTCAAAATAATTCCTTTTGTTGAATACACAATATGACTTATCAAATATCAATATTCAATGAGGTATATATATTTGTTAATATTTACCCAAAAAATCAAATAATTGTCAAATTAGACATCATATAAAAAATGTTATAGAATTTAGGAAATATTAATATCAATTATTAATGAAATTGATAGTTTATGATAAATTCAATGTTTAATTATCATATGATATTGAATATTTCATTAGGATAGAAAAATAAATCATGGAAGGGAATGTGAATGCTATAATTATCCAAATAAATAATAAACCATACAAAGGAAGAATAAGGATTATATTAGTACAAAAATCCCATATGATGTAAACATACATGGTTTTTGTGGTTGATGAATAAAAAATACCATAAAAATAGCTTTTAAAAGAATTCTTAAGGAAAAAATCCTTTTATTTTGTAAAATCTTTTGAAATCCCTTTTCATTGAAAATATATTTTGAAATCACTTTCTTTTAAAATTATCCTTTTAGATATGAAATGGATGCTTCAAATAAATGATTGTGGGTAAATCTATACAAGCCATATAAGGTAAGAAGAATATTCCTTTTGCACTGTTAAAGCATTGAAAAATGCCTTTTTGGAATGTGATAAAGAAATTCCATTGAATACATTAGTAAAAGACAAGAAGGTTATAAATTTATTTTAACAAATCATTTTAAACTCATTTTTGAAGTCATTTAAATAAAACATTATTTTTATAAGAAAATGAGATCTCAAAAAAAGAGGTAAGTAATGTCATGTTTTTTGAAAAACATTTTCTATTATATTTTGCATTCCAAAGAGTGGAAATATGGTACTAATTCTTTTAAATGGTCATGAAAAAATAGAGGAGAGAATGTTAAAGGTTTTATGGAAGAAGTTTATATAATATCTTATAATGGAAATAAAATTTAAATATCATTAATGTTATTATTGAGGAAAATAATCTTAAATAATCCAAAATGTCTTAACCCACTTTGAATAATTTTAAATAATAATCATCAAAAATGAATAAAATTAAATTTATGTTTAAAATACCATTAAGAAAAAATTATTAATGTTATAATATAACAAAAGGAAGAGTATCTACCCCACACAAAATATGTAAGTGGTTAACATGACATTTATCTCATGGAAGTAAAAAAGTGAGATGAGAATCCCTTACCTTGTGTTTCCTTTCATGTAAACATTCTTTAACCTACAATATAATGGGTTTATAGATTTTATTAACTTTAAATATAACCATATAAATATTTTTTTATCATATGTGATCCTCTTAAAATATATTAATACCCGTTTTTTAATAACCATTCATTATTTTAACAATTTAATGTGTTAATGGCCAAGACTTTCGAGTATATTTTCACTTGTTATTTGTTTTTATTATTAAATATATCAAGGTTTAATCATCTCTAAATTTTAAAACATGATGTTAATAGAATATATACTCACTATATACATATCTATAAAAATATTTAATGTATGGAGATAATAAATTAAATGCACCATCCATGGAGATGGTAGTCCGTATGCACGCATGAACATTATCTTTATTTCCTTATAATATTTATAAAGAATTAAAAACATATATGTATATACAATTATATTATATTTAAATTACCCAATTTATGTAATATATCCCTTATATGTTTATTAAGATTTCCCTTAATGATTTCCATGTTATGTGTGAACAAATCACATCGCTTCTTGGGGGCGGTAGTCCAGACGTCCTCAAATGGTGTTATCCTATTAAAGAAAAATTGAAATCATTAAATGTGTGTGTTATAAAATGATTATATATGTATAAAGAAATAATAAATATCATATATAACATATATAAACATAGTGCTTAAAATAATGGTGAACTATAAAAGTTGGTAATGGAAAAATGAACAATAATCATTTTTTGAGGCGGCAGTGCGCCTTACATAGAAACAATATGTTTGTTACCCATTAGATTGTATTTTGCGTGAGTGAAGGACGAACATTTAATATTAAAACATTAGAGTATATTGAAGATACTGGTGTTATTTTTTGTACATGGAAGAAGAATATTTGAGGTGGTGGATAGGAAAATGAATGAAAAGTGACCATAGGAAAGAATTACCTTAAAAATCAGGCATCTCCTTTTAGTGTATACCAATGGGCTTACATGGAAGCCTTTATTCCAAAAGGAAGGCTTCAAGGTCTACTTTCATGAATTTTGGAATTTTTTTGGGATTGTTTTATCCAAAATTAAGTAGTTTTAGTGGTGTAAGGAGCTGGGAGAAGTGGGGGCCTTTTGTAGTTAATGAGGATTGGAACTCTTGTAATATTTTCACAATGAAATTATTCCCACATTTTTCATGTTGAAAGTACCTCCTATAGTAGACCCAATTTGATCCAAGAGAGGATATGGTTGAAATATGACCATCCAATAGCTCTTGGAAATCTGTATTGTCATTTTATTCCTTAAGGTTATGGTTTAGTCACTTATTAAGATCAATTTATCCTTAAATGATTCAATTAATTTTAATCACTTTCACTAATATTTTTGCAAAAAAAAAGATGGTCTTATTAGTCATTATAAATTTTTATTATTACATATAAGGAATACATTTTTCGATAATGTCATGGATGAATAATAACCAAAACTAAATGAGAAAAATTATTAATTATTAGACACCTTGTTTCCTAGGAACATGGAACTTTTACCATTAATAGATAGTTTACCTATAAGATTTTTCTCAACTAATTCATCCCATGAGACTACTGATTCATCAAGGGGATTTAATTAATCATTCCCTAACCCATAGGTCTTTCCTTAAATAGTTCCAAACCCATGTATTTCAGGTCTAAAGTGTTCCTTCTAACGAATACAGAATATGTTTACCAAATGTCTGTATTGAATGTGGTATCCAAATTTATCAATATTTCAAAAAATAATCAACAATTAACAATGTATAAATTATATGCAAAATTTTAATCTATTTATTTAATAAAAATATCAATTATAATTGAAATGGATAATTTCAGGGAAATTTAATGTTCAATGATCAAAGGAGATTAAATATTTTAAGCGGAAAGAAAAATAAATCAAGGATGTGAATGTTAATACCATCATTTTCATAATAAATAATAAACCATATAGATGAATAATAAGTATGCCACCAATACAAAAAATATCATTGGAAAGAAAAAATATATGGTTATTTTTTATGATGAATAAAACATACCTTAAAAAATATCTTATATATGCAATATTGAAGAAAATAACCCTTTTTTTAAAAAAAAATTGAAAAACGTTTTCATTGAAAATAACTTTGAAAAAAAAATATCTTGAAAAATTATCATTTAGATATTCAAAGGAATATTTTAAGAAATTGTTTCAGGTAAATCTATACAAGACATTCGAGGTAAAAATAACATTCATTTTCCATGGTTAAAGGCATAAAAAATTTCTTGTCTAAAAGGGATTATAAAGTTCCATTCAAAACATTAGTAAAAGAAAAAATGGGTAAAAATGTCTTTACTAAATGATTTTAAAATATTTTTCTATTTTTTTAATAAAAAATGATTTTAGAAGAAAAAAGGTTCTCTGACTAAAAAGTGAAATTTTTTTGGTGTTTTTGAAAAATATTTTCTAAATCATTTTTCGTACTAAAGAGTGAAAATATGGTACTAATACTTGAAAATGGTCATCAATAACTAGAGGAGATAAAATTAAATATCTAATTGAACAATAGTAATATAATATCATCTAATGGAAATACCCATGAAATATCATTAAAGTTATTGGTGAGGAAAATAATCTTGTAACATTACAAAGTGTCCCATAGAACTTGAAGCATTTTAATCATAATCATCATTAAAGAATAAAATTAAATGAATGTTTAAAATTGAATAAAGATAAAATTATTAATGATATAATATAAAAAAATTGTAAGTATATAAACAACATGAAATGTGTAAGTGGTGATCGTGGAATTTATCTCACAGATGTAAGAAGTTAGATGAGAATCCCTTACCTTGTGTTTCCTTTCGGGTGAACATCCTTTAACCTTATGTAAAAGTGATTTAAACAGGTTACTAAATTATAAATGGAAAATATTAAAATTTACTATATCATATATTATCCTCTTATAATATTTTATTACCCATTTGTTAATAACCATTTATTATTTTTACTATTTCGGGTGTTAATTTGCAAGTTTACCGAGTCTCTTCTAACTTGTTATTTGTTGTTCTTATTTAATATATCATGTTTTGATCATCTACATAGTGTAAAAATTTATTTCAATATTATATATATCTTAAATATATTTATCTAGAATAATGTATAATTTTTGGAGTTAAAAAATGAAATTTACCATTCATTGAGACGGTAGTTTGTATGTATGCATGAATGGTACCTTCAGTTCATTATCATATTTAAAAAAATGAAAAATAAATTATATAAATATAAATATATATTATAATTATAGTACCCTATTTATTTAATATATTTCATATATATTTATTAAAATTATACAAAATACATTCCATGATTAGTGTGGAAGAATCACATCACTTTAAGGGGGCGGTAGTCAATACTTCCTCGAACGATGTTATCGTATTAAAGTAAAATGGAATATATTAAATTTATGTGTCATAAAAAGTTTATAAATGATTAAATAAATAATATATATCACATATAACATATAAAAATATAGTTTCCATCACAATTTATAACCATGAATGTTGGTGAAGGAAGAATGAAAAATCATCATTTTGTGAGGTGGTGGTTCACTGTATAGAGAAACATTATGTTCATTACCCATTAGATGGTAGTGTGTGTGATTGTAGGTAGAACCCTTAACATAAAAAAAATCATATTATATTGAGGATACTATTGGTATTATATGTAAATGGAATAATAATTTTTAAGTTTGTGGAGAAGTAAATGAAAGAAAAGTGATCGTTGGAAAACATTACCTTACAAATAGGGTAACTCCTGTTGGTGTGTAGAAAAGTTCATCCTTTGAAGGATTTATACACAAAAAGAGGTTTCAAGAAATAGTGGAGATATATTGTGATGCTATTTGAGTAGATATTGGTAGAAACTATTTGTTTTTATATCTGTGAGGATTGAGGAGAAGTGGTGGCATTTTATTGTGAAGGAGGAGTGGCAATCTTGTAATATTTTGTCAAATGAATTCTTCTGACGTTTTTCATATATCATGTGCTTCCAAAAATGAATCCAATTATATAAGAGATAGAATATTGTAGAACTATTTCATTGAAGTAAATCTTGTACAAGTGTATAGGTCTTCTTGGGCCTTAAGGTTGTGATTCAGTCTCTTATTAAGCTTAATTTAACCTTAAACGTTGTAGTTATTTTTAATTGCATTCAATAATATTTTTGGAAATTTATTTTAATAATTATACACTATAAATTATTATTATTCCAAATATGGAATCACATTTTTTAAATTTCAATAACATAAGTAGAAGTAATCAATTTAAATTTAATCACGCAGATGGGACAACAATGTGGGGTTTTTAAGTTAAAACCTCTAAAATTTTTCTATGTATTAATAGTAAATTTCTAAGTTAAATTGATTCCAATAACCTAAATTCTATAAAATTATAATTTTTTAATATAATTAATGTTTATAACATATCAAAATTATAATTTTTACAATTAAATAAATTATATAAAAAAGCAGTTTTGAAATAAAATTCAGTATTTGTAACTATTTGTTAAAAAATGATATGATTCCGAAAAATATCTAAAATTCACCCTATCTTAATTTTTATGTTTTTATTTCATATATTAAGTTTTGTAACATATAAAATCAATAAAATTTTCAAAATTCAGATTTAAAATGGGTTCTCCCTTCAAAGGTGGTAAAATTGCCGTTTTAAAAATATGGGTTTTTATATGTACAATAGGGTTTATTATTCTCTTATGCATATCAAATCTAATGGATTTATATCAGAAATATTTTATTGAATATATAAAATATATATTAAATTAAAATAATTTAATAATTTTAATTAATTATGTTTATTATGATAAAACTCTTTTGGAAGCATGAAAATAATATTATTTCTTTTTATATCCAATTTGTTCTAATTTTCATTTATCATTAATTCTTACCTCATGAATTAATTTTAAATTTATATAAAAAATAAACTTTAATAAGTTAGTTAATACTATTCATAACCTCTACCAAAATGACTAGGTTATATTATATTATATTAAATAGTAATATTTTAATATTACATTGTTATTTGGTGAATCTCGGCCTTGCGTGTAATGAAAGCTATTGAGGAAGGATGGTCTTGTATGTAACACAAGATATAGAGGATGTTAAGTCATGTATGTAATTCAAGATAACATAGAGTTGCATACATTACCTACTATATCATGTATTGAATTTATTTTAAATTTTAAATATATAATAGAGCCTCGAGATTTTATATTCCCTTATTTTCTTTGTGATGTGTTTCCGAAACATTATTAAATAAAATATTGAACTTTAGAATATTTTGGTGTTATATTCTCTACACCATAAGTAAATTGGGTCACCTCAATTTAAACTCAATCATGTTAATACATTTTTTCTATATTTTTTACATTGAAATCCCACATCGTGAGAAGGGTTCATGAAATATCCTCTAGAAAAGATTCATTGTGTCACCTCAATTTAAACTCAATCATTGTAATCCATTGTAATGATTACTTGATGTACCAAGAAACTAAAACATTGATGATATTTAAGTCTTCTAGATCATGTATTCTTTATAAAAAATGGACACTTATTTTTACCCTTCATTCTCAATTCAAACATAATTACACAAGAAGGGAAATAATTTATCATCCACATAAGAACACCACATATCTGAAATATATATTTCGAACAATCACACATATGGACACACCCACATTAGAAATGATTCCTCAACACTATTGTTAATGGTTCAAAGTATATATTATATCATTTTTGGATATGAAGGCCTAGTTATGAGTATAATAAAGAAATTGGATGGTTTTTTCATACTCATATATCGAGAAAGGTTATAAATGTGAATAAAAATTAGTGATGTGTTTTGGGTTGTTATCGTCTGAAAAAATTGATTAAAATAATCACTTGGTAGACCTAACCCACCACATTATGCACCTCAGTTGAAAAATCACGATATAGAGAATCCAATTTCAACCTTGGTACTCCATCTGTCAGAGGAAGGAATTCATTATTATCCTTATATATTTAAATATCATTTCAGCATGTATTTGTGGAGATTTAATTAGACATGAAAATATTTCGATCCTAAGAATTAGTGGGAAGTGACATATTAATTACTTTATCACATGATATGGTGTTCCATTTTTATTTAGATTACACCAATATGTGCCCCATATTCAACAATAATTTAATCACTTGATTTTCACCAATAAAAAGCTGAAATATTTTGAGAAATCATGAATTTAACTTATATTAAGTCCATGTTTGTAAATTTACATCCATACTCTATAATGGTTTGAGGGAATAACTGTACTAAAAGGAAGTAAGTCCATCAAAATAGTAAGAATATAATTGATGGAGGTGTTATAAATAAAATAAATGGTTTTCCTATAAAATAGTTGTATTAAAAATATCATCCTTATAATTTTACCATAATGAGGATATACCTGATATGTGGAAGCATCCATCAATTTGTACACTATATCAACATCATCATTTACATTATTTTCATCATGTGTAAACATGTCATTATCAATTTGGATTCTAATGAATTATTTCGCTTGATGCAGATTAAATGGATAATAGTCATATAATAAATTTTATATTCCAGTCATCATATTCAGATCATAAAAATTTTGACACCATATTTTTTGTCCATTGGGATGAAAAATATTATTATTTTCTAGAAAACCAATTTTTTATATGGTAATAAACTTCTTCACAACAAAACAAATGTATTCAAACAATATTATAACACAATTATTTGATAATATGTTTATATGTATCTTTGTTAAATTGTTAATCTAAAAAATAATCATATAAGTTTTCAAAATCAATTTTATATCTGATCAGTATCATACATCCAACTTCTATCCATTATAATAAAAAAATATGACAATTTTATATGTCATGTAATAAAAACATTTACATAATTTTGAATTTAAAAAAAAAATTATAATGAAATGATACTTGTTCACTTTATATCAATCACATTGAAATGAATTTAAATATTATTGAAGTTAAATACATTTTAAATCAATTTTCATTTTTTTCATAAATTCTAAATTAAATATACATCATTAAATCATTATTAAAAACAATATAGACTATTAATAAATCAACAACTTGATAAGAAAAAAGCCCACTTTACAAATTTTCAAATATTATATTTATCACTCATTTTAAATATTTCATAATTAAATCCAAGGATATAACACAATAACATATTTATAAAATAAAAATATTGATATTCATAATATAAATCATTGATAAATATAAATAATACCATCAAAAATGTCGAATGCATTTATAAAGTTTTATTTTAATCATATCATGTAAATAATTAATCTAATTTTATTTGAACAAATTTAAAAAATAATTAATAAATTATGTGACTAGATTTTAATAATATAGATTTTCAAAGTGTTAAAAATTTTATTGGGTCCATAAAAAACTCAAAATATTGTATAATAACATAAAATTATGAGAACATTACTGTTTTGAAAACCCATAGGAAGAAAAATAAAAACATCTAATTAAAAATTTATTTACAATCATCTACAGTGCCTGAATAAATTATTAGGAAAATAATTTTTCTGGAAACCATGATAACCCACATTACATAATAAAAAAATTCCCAAAAAATATAAAAAATAAATCATGTATAACTCATATCTTTTAAATCAAATCACACAAGTTTCAAAAAACTCGCATTGAAAAAATACAATTTGAAATAATTATGTTCATTTATAACCAATAACATGGTGATAAAAATAGATCTTATTTCACTAAAATTATCAGTAATGAAATGTAGAAACACATGGATAATATATGTGATAGGGGGAACAAAATTATCATACCTTGATGATTTAACTTAAAAATCTGTTTAAAAAATATGAATTAATCCAAAAATCGAAGTAGAATTCTTGGAGGGGTAGGAGATAATAATGTTAAAGTATATAATGGGATAAAGAACAAATCTACCTAATGTATTTGTAGTCTAATTGAAACACTATTCAAATTATTTTAAAAATAAATTTGTATAGGTCCCCTAACACCGATTGATTTTTAAAATAATTTGTATATCTGATTCATAAAACATGATTAATCAATAATCTTCAAAAACCATTGGTATAGGGGAGAAAATATGAATGATTTTATTAAACTATTATTATAAGTCTAAGAGGAGAACACACCATTATATTAGTGGGTTAAAATTGAGTGAACACACATTCTGAATATAATGTTCCATGTTATCTATATAATGGTTACAAAAAGTATTTTTAAGGTAATATTTTGATCTTATTAGGTAATAAATGTTTAATGGGGACAAGTTTGTTTCCATGGTACTGTGTTCTTGAGTGACAAAATTCATTTGGAAGCCTTCATAGTTTCCCCTATCTCTAAAAATTGGTTCCAATGGTTTTCTTTGAGAAATTATTTATTTTCACCTGTGGAAATGTTATATTTTTTTATCAAATCTATATTCTGAAACATTAAAACAACATCATGGGATTTCATGATTTTCCCTATTAAAATGTTATTAATTATACTTTTACAAAACTTACAAGGATATTTTTTTCATCCTTATTTTAATAATTTTTTTCACAGGATCTATGGATGATTAGAAATGTTATGAGGTTCAAGAGTCCCACTATTGTGACTCATCGTAATTGAATAAAATGTTTCTCGAATAAAACATTGGTGTGAACATAAAGTAATTGTTTGTGGGAAAAATATATATTGTGTGAAAGTGTTAACTTTCTTATGTAATACTTTTCATAACTCCCTAAAAGAATAAAAAAATACGATACTATAAATTTAAGAAATTTCAAAACATTTTTAAATTATTTATTTAATAGTTGTATAAGTTATGGGTCGTTATAATAGAGATATATATTAGGGAATCAATTTCAGGGTTTACCCTTTCTTCTGAACCAGATATGGAAATATATCTCACACGTATTTAAAAAAATTCTATAATCTATTTCCATAGAGTTCCGTCTATATTCCACATCAAGAAACGATAATTTCTAAATTAATTTAATGAAAACTCACCTATTAAAATTTAATTATTAGTTTAAAAAACTCAATAATCCCTTATATTAAATTTATAATCAATATATTTATGGATTACTATTTCAATATTAATTGGGAATTTTTTTATTTAATTCCCCTTTATTTACCAAGCATCTTCTACCCTTAAAATGAAAATACATCTTCCATTAAACCTATTAATATATCGAATCAAGGTTATATTGAAATTTCCATAATTTCATATATTAAATTGTCCACTAAATTACGCACACAACCATGCATGGTATCCCATTCATCCATTAATAGCGATCCCGAAACCCTAACCTTCCATTGTTCTCCCTCTCCCCAATATGACTTTGTGATTTTATAATCAACCAAATGTGAACCACGGTGCACTTCTTTTATCCCCCATGATGTCTTGCCTCACCTATATCCTCTTCTATTGGTTGTGTCTTACTTCCTCCCTCTCACGTACTAACATCGTTGCACTTTATTCTTCTCATAGGACTTCCCAGTCCTAAATCGGGCATCACAGATTTCCCTCTTGTATCATATCAAGGAATAACTTTTATCACATATCAATTCACGAGATGTGTTGTTGGATGTTTTTTCTTCTTCATAATTTTTGTTCATATGTTATCTAATATTTCTACATAATATTTTTTCATATCTCTAAATTTATGGATTATTCTTTCAATTGTATTTTTTCACATCAAAATTCCATTCTTACTTATTAACCCTTTTTACACTATCACCACATAAAAAAAGGTTTTTCTTTAAATTATTGGATATGTTCTATATTTTTAGTCATTTCTTATCAACATTTTTTTACTCTCATATCAACCATTTCTTCAAAATGAGCCTATGAAATTTAGGCCCAAATAAATTGATCTATATGAAATTGAATGATTTTTTCCCAAAATACTCAAATTAACAATGTTGGAGTAGATTATAAATATATCCCCTCTCAATAAATATCTTAATTTTGAGGAGCATAATATTATTTAACGAATTAATACAATTATTATAGGATATGGGATATATTTTTTAAAGAGATATGGAATGGGATCACTTAAGACATATGTATTTCACTCTATTGTGTATAGGATACACTATAATAATTCCTCCTCATTTGAACCAGTAATATAATCTTATGTAGAGTCAGTGAATGAAAATGTTTCAATCTCTCAAATTGACTGCACAATATTTGTACTTGGTACTAGTTCCAATATTTTTCATGGTGTTGTTTCTTCCCATACATTAAATGTGTATGATCCATTAAAAGAAACTTGAAAATATTTGTACGATACCCCTATTATGGTTGTGAATGTTATAGTTCAGGGATACATTAAAATGAATTCCAAATTTCAATATTAATTTTAAAGGTGAAGGCTATTGGGGTTATAATGTTGATAGGAAACAATGGAATAACTGGGAATCATCAACACTCAATGAAAAATATTCATTGGTTCCTGACCCCTCTGAAGGTATTATTATTATGACATAAGACAATATCATGGCCACATACAACAATATGAAAGGGATTATTTTTTTACCTAATTTTAATTAATAAATATTTCCCTTTAAAATTTGTGAATGAATAAATAATTTTATTACAATCAATGAGGAAGCTTGTGAATCTATCCATCACTAAAGATACAATAAAATGTAAAATCTGTAATTTTTTAACAATTACGGACTCTATAAGGACATTAATTTAGCCACTCTTCAAGTAAATATAATGTGAAACATAGATAGTGAATGGGTGGACTATGTAGTTACTACTGATATCCTACTTCACCATATCATCAAGACTGGTAGTGACGTTGAGCACATGCCATTTGTAGATGTGTTTATCGTGTGTGTCCATTATCCAATTAAGTTAGTGGTGTATTTAATATATTTTTATTTTGTGGATTTTAATATATCACACTTAATGATATAGTGTTTTATTGCAACAACTGGGCCCCACTGACAGCACACACACCCCTCCTTAAATGGTTTTCGGTTCCTAGCTCTCTAGCTACCACCAGTTTCCCTGCAGATATGTGGTCCCCACCCTGGCACCCACCCACATGCCTGAATGATCCATCTCACTAATTATAGTCCCCATAGGCCAACACATGTCCTTTCTAGTGTGATTTTTCCTCACTCACACACACCCTGGGAAACATCCCCCTAGGTCACCCATCCTTATCACTACTCCAGTCCAAGAATGCTTAACTGTAGAGTTCAAATTAGGTAGGCTCCCAGAAAGGAAGGTGAACCTTGTTGAAATGAGTCCTATAATTTAGTCATTTAACCCTTTATCATTCTAGGGTGTCACATTAACCCCCTTAAGAGCACAAATGTCTTGTTGTGGGACCCACATCTCAACTTAGGTAGTGCACCACAATTAAGGCTGGGCACAACCTCTGATACCAAATGTAACAACTAGGCCCTGCTGACAACACAGACTCCCCGCCTTAACATGGCCGTTAGGTCCTGGCCTGCCAGGTAACACTAGTTTCCCTACAACATGTGGTTCCCACCCTGAAGCCCAGGCACATGCCTGAACGGTTCATCTGACTAATGACAGTCCCCACAGGACAACACATGTCATTTCTAGTGTGCTTTGTCCACACTCAAACACACCCTTAGAAAAATCCCAGAAGGTCACCTATTTTAATCACCACTTCAGTCCAAGCATGCTTAACTGTATAGTTCTAATTAGGTTTACCCACTGAAAGGAAGGTGAACCTTGTTGACATGAGCCATATCATTTACTCATTTAACCCTTTCTCATTCAAGGGTGTCACGTTTATCATTATTATATCATTTTTTTGGAATTAACTGGTCAATGTAAGATATTATATTTGATTTTTCAGTATCCAAATTTTACTTGTAACATTTATGATTTCAAATTATGTTCTACTATGGCTATTTTCATTTTTTATTTTAATCATTTTCAATTTAAATGATATAATTAATGAATTCTATGGGATTTTCTCATGGTGTATGTCCACGAATGAATCCACATTTCCTCTCATCCTTGAACCATTCTCTCAAATTAAATCCCTAAATTTATGTTCTCAAGCTAAATCAAAATAATGAAATTCTAATAAAAAGAGTCTATGTTTTTTTATAATTCCCACATAAATTCAAATTCGTAAGAAAAATATTATCCATGGAAGGAAAAATTGGTCTTGAGAAAATCATTTTAAGAGAAATTGTTACAATTTAATTGTAATCCCATTGGATTGCTACACTGAATAGTACCAATAGGTTATATGATGAATCTAAATGGTATATCTCTCATTCATTGAAGTTCTATCCCTAAAAATAAATAAAACATGAGATCTTTTATAATGTTATGACTTGTTAACTAGGGTCCATGTGTGATTTGGATAAGTAATTAATTAGGTTCATATCATAAGCCTATATAAATTGTGAAATCCCTATTATATACAATGATATAAATTTAAATTTCATGAAAATGAAAATATAATGTAGTTATAGACTTGACTGTACCAAGCATGTATAAATGCATTGCATCCTTATAATTTGAAACATTATATAATTTAACTAGTCTGAAGGATTGATAAAATGTGGTCTATAGTTATAGTAAAATATGATACAAAATTGATATAATAAATTATGTATTGGAAATATATAAAATGTTACTGTATTCATGCATTTAAATATATATTCTTGAAGTAAAATTTATCTGTATTCATATTGTTAAATATGTATTTTCATTAATACTGTCTAATGTACTCTATTTCATATATTAAAATATGAAATTAGAAACACAATAAATGAAAATACATCAATATAATGAAATATGTAATAACATTAATATGTTTTCAAAATAAATGAAAACAAACGAAATTCATGCAGTAAATTAATACGTAATGTAATTATATCTTTTAATGTTTGTATACTGAAAACATAAATATGATTTCACATTTAATTTAATCTATAAGTGAAAACATAGTAATATTTCTGAATCCTTGATAGGCCTATGCGTGTACATTTCAAAAATATAAAATATAATTTCATATTTGTATTGCTTACAATAAATAATTTTAATTACATACAGTTTGTGAATGTAGCTTTTTAGTGGTAATGAAATTTAAATGAATACTGTAATTTCATATGATGATTTTATACATTATATAATGTGGTTTCATAGATTAAATTAATAAGTTCAATAATATTAGTTAATTATTCTTTTTATTATTCATTAATTTTATAATGTATTTCATTTATTCAATATATTGTAATAATGCAATTTTACATTATGAATTCGCCTTTAAATATGAAATTTTACTATATAAAAACAACTATAAATTTTTTCATATAGGTGTAATTTAACTAATTGATTATCTATAATAATAATGTTTAATAATACAATGTTGAATAAAAATATATATTCTAACTGTATTCAGAAACTATAGAATGTTGTTAGGAACCCACGTCCATTAAAATAAGAACATTGACAATATGACATGGATTTAATCAGCATAGGATGATAATTATAGTAGAATGTAGAATGATAGTAGAAATAGATATAGAATAGGAATGTGTTTCATTAACATCCCTACCAATGTTAGATGATTTAGAATCCCCAAAATAGAAATGATACCTACAACATTCTCTCATACACAATGAAACTAAAATTTCTCTCCCATGCTTCTAGTACACTTCATCCTAAACTGAATCTCATATCTCAGGATGTGGTCCCCATATGATATACCTTATAATTACCTTCATACACTTTGTAGTGTACACCATCCAATACCCTAGTTTTCTATGCTCAAACACTCACCATCCCTAAAAAAAGTATTTTCCTCGAAACTAAAAGAGGAAAATTGGTTCTTGAGGATGAATTCATCCTAATAATTTTATTCCTCCAATGGATTTCATAAATTTTTTTCAAAAGGATGGCTGGGTTCCAAAACATTCTATATTTAGAGAAATCATGAAAAACATTCTCTATGGTTACAGCCTCTATTGATAATTTCTTGTAGAGTCAAATTGTTGGAATTGATGAATTTTCTATATACGAACAGTTCCCTTTAGTTGTGAAATGTCAAACACTAGGTGAATGAAAGCAGTTAGAATCAACTTGAGTTGTGAGGTGATGAACCTGATGTCATTGAGGATTTTTAAATTCCCAAAAAATCTTGGTTATTTCATTTTATTATTTCTACAAGTGAGTGTATGATGTGTATGGAGACAAAGAATAAAAAAAAGAAGTATCCTAAAAAGGGAATGTGAAACTCTATTTGTAATAATATTGTTTCATGTACTATAAGGAGAGGGAGAGATTTTTTTGAATTCTTTTATATCCTCATTAAAATCCTCCAAATATGTTACAACTTCTTATTTTAGGACTTCTGAAGGAATGAAGATGTAAATATTGGGGAGGATTCTGACCATTAATAGACTCAAAAATGTAGTGGCTTTTCTAGAGTCCTTCCAAAAGTATTGTAGCTCATTTATACACATGGAATATAATTTTATTGTCATTTTCGTTGTTCCCATACTAAACTATATAAATATTTTTCCAAATAATGTATTACATCTTATGGTTTCCAGTATTTTTAAGGATTGTAAAAAAAATTCATATTTAATTTCATGTTGTTGAGTCATAATAGCTCTGTCCAAAAAATGACTACATAAAATGGTGTCTCAATCCCTGATTTCTGATGATGGTATTGCATCTAAATTCACCACCTCTCAAAGTAATACATTTAAAACATACATAACAGTGTTTGGGTGTTTTAATGAAATGAAATGGGAATGTTTGGAGATATGATATACACCACCACAATCACATCAAACCCACATGACATCGGTAGGCCTATTATGAAATCTAAGGAATAATATACATAAAATGGTACTAAAATTTAAAGTGTTTCCAAAAAAACTTTTTAAGACAACATACAATATGTATATCATGGACAGAACTCACAATTATACAAAAAATCATTCACACACTTTTTAATTCCCACCTAACAGAATATTTCCCATAATTTAACATGTAATAAACTCTATGAAAATTATCCAGAATAAGAAAGGTAATAAATTATATGAATATTATCTAGAATATAGAAGTTAATGAATATTTCTTCACTGAAATTAGTTAAATGGTTTTTAGGTATTAGTGAACTAAAAACATTAGATGAAATAGTTATAGGGTAAATGTAAATGTGTATAAAAGTTAACTCCAAATGTAGCCTAGAATCCTTCCAATTACCATTATGATTGGAATATGGTTTTTCCATTTTTTATAGTATGAGAAAAATATTTTAAAGTTATTTCTTGTAAATAAGTTATGTTTTTCATGGATAAGAAATTAAAAAGAAAGAAATTTAATAGATTTCACTAACCTGGATTCAATATTATAGTAGAGATGAAACTAAATTGATTTAAAATATACCCAATAAAAATTATATGAAAAAATACAAGCGAATATTAATATTTTATGAAATCATATCATAAAGTGTGCCATTATTATAATATAAATTCATAATGAATATGAAATTTTAGTATTGGAAAATTACAATCAGTAATCTATTTTTGGATAAACTGATACTATAGTATGCGAAAAGTACAGTATGCATGTATAGAATATATAAGTAATTTAAAAAGAAAATTTTCTTCATTAGAAATAAATAACAATGATATTGAAAAAAAAATAGATTTATAATTACATAAATAATGAAAGCGTGAATTATAATTATTCATATATATAATGATTGAATGAATTTTCAATATGCTGAAGAGATGGTTGGAGAGACTATAAAATCTGTACATTATAAGTATCACATAAATTTTATGGATGCATGAGGTGAAATGTAAAATTTCAAGGAAAAATGTGGTAGGAAATGGGAAGCTGACAAAGGTTATGGGTTCAAATATCAAAACAATTAATGAAAAAATCAATCCTTTTATGTTGACTAAGTAATTATATTTTAAGAGAAATTAAATATCGATTCATGTATTTTGATCACCAAAAGAACACAACAGAAGGATAAAATAATTTTTAGTATTCAAAATTTGTGTATTCCTAGTGTAACCAGGTATGAGAAGTTGAATAATGATGAGGATCAAAAAAATATGACAAGGTTTTACAAAGTCCCAAGGGTTATAGGGGAGAGGTGGTGAGAGAGAAACTAATCATGACAGATCATTGAATTCGTCGGAGTAGCGAGAATTGGGAGTATGAAGGGTTCCAATGTAGAAATAGGGAGAGGAGAGATCAGTCTAATGTATGCTTGAAGGGAGCTAGATAGGATTGAGGATGGAGGGTTACTGAACACTGTGGAGAGTCGAAGATGCTATAAAATTATTAAAACATTGGTAGTGTTTGGATGGTGAGTAATGGTTATGGAAGTCATGCGTGGTGAATTTTCATGGTGGATTTTTTTTCTATACTATTAGAGGGTGTTATGAAATGAGAGATCAAAATGTGGAAAGTAGAGAACACAAATATTATAATTATAGATCATATAACACTGAATATATTGTTCTTTCATTATTAATGAATTTGGGGACCACTAAAATATATTTTTTGGTCATGAAGTCCATTCATGGAAACTTATTTTTATATCTGGTTGCAGTGGAAATTCATCCCGAAATTTATTTTAATAGATCTTTTTATAATTTAAATAGATTATTTTGGATTTTTTTAGTTTCATAGTATCAACAAATTTATCCCTATTAGACATGGGTGTGTATTTTCTTTCATCACTATTACATGTATCACTTCTGGATTACATAATTATTAGAAGAGGGAATGTCCCAACCAAATTCTATAAATCAAACTAGACATGATGAGAGTAGAAATTAATTTTCACACCCTATGATATGGGAGTTCATGGATAGAATAATATGAACATATTACATCATACATTAAAATTCAAAATTTTCTATAATCTAAAATTAATTTTTTCAACATATACTCTATAAGCATTATGAATATGTTTATTCAGAAATGAATGACCATAGATGAAATAATAATGTTTGTTTCATTTAACCAGTTTAATAAAAAATAATTATTGATGAGATAAACATTCAGGGACTATGTAGTCATTTTAATTCTAAGAACAATGGTTACATATTGACTCACTATCCCAAACAATGAGGTTGTCATACAATTCATCTGATGAATGTTAAAATAAGGATAACTGTTAATTTATTTTTTATAAAATAAATATAAATAATTAAAATAAATATACATTTTACATACCTTCAATCGAAATATCAAAATTATTCTATGGAATATCTAATGTTTTTCATTGAAAAAAATAAACCACAGTTAGAGAAATATAATAGGTTGAATTTTACAATGGATATTGAGATATTTAATTATTACACACACACAAAAAATATAATAGTGTATTTACTTTTAATTTATTCTATACATTCCTATAACATGAATGAATATAATTTTTTGTGGCTTTCATCAATTAAAATATATATTTCATTAAAATAATTTTGGTGATGGATTTTGTATCTCACGGTTCTATATCACCTACAAAAATAAAAATAAACTTATATCCATAACTAAAATTCAAACACTAAATACCATTTTTTAGTTTTCATATCAAGATTGATCAAAATACTTGATCATACCAATCCATCATATTTCATTAATTATCAATGTTCATCCTTAATGAGCATCATTTATTTTTTATGGGATAGTGTTTTAAATTTATATTCCTTGAGTTTATTTCACGTTATATTATATTTCCTATATCATTAGAATTATTCAAATTTGACCTTTATATTCCACATTATTGTAGATTTAGGGAAGGTAATTCAAATCTACCTCACCCATAATTTCACCACTCCATTGGACTCCATCAAGCATCATGTTTCCATATATAGATATGTGATAACACCCTCTCCCAAAATATTATTTCTCCTATGATGGAAATGATAGAATGGACAAAGTGAATTCTTGAGTCCCACCTCTAGTAGGTATCGAGTTGGTGACTAGAACCAAGGGTATAATAAACATATGTATGGGAGGCATTAACCTCTAGGAGAACATGTATAATAGTGAAATAAGATATATACAATAATAAATACCTACATAGAAATATATATATATATTTAATTTACAAGTGATAACATGTGCAATGTATTATAGTACTAAATAATTGAAAAATTCGTTGTAAGTAACAAAAAGATAAAATAACAGTGACTAAGAACCTCAAACAACTCCTACAAAACTATAATCATGTAATAGTTACCATGTTATCCATCCTACTATTATAGAATGAAAAATAGTTTATATATACATTGGGTGATCCTAAGAGTATACTATGTAGGATCCATCCTAGAGCATCTTTTGCAAAAGATAATGAAATCATGCTAAAGAATAGTTGATAATTATGAGACGAACTCATCACTTAATCAGTATACTATGTTACCCACAACACCATATGTATCTCTCACTAAGTATCACAT
The DNA here is from genome assembly GCA_963277665.1 of Viscum album. NCBI lineage: Eukaryota > Viridiplantae > Streptophyta > Magnoliopsida > Santalales > Viscaceae > Viscum > Viscum album. The sequence continues at coordinate 1,874,574,766 of OY728152.1, forward strand.
ACAAGAGTACATATGATTTATTTAAAAAATTTCAAGGGTACATCTCTACCAATCCCCCACTAGATTGCCTCTCTTCCCCAACATCGTACTTCTTGATCCATCTACCTCCAAAATAAACCGGCTTGGTTAAACCTAGGAAAAGAATCATGAAATTAAACTCAGGCATACAATAATCACATCATAACATATCACTTATATATAGTAATCAAGTAAGTTCACAAGGACACTACAGATCGTATGACATAGATCATACACTGTGTATTATACCTCAATCCATCACAATCCATACACTAGGTAATGTGCCTCAATCCATCACAATCATTACATATTGTACCTATAATAACACTTCATTTAATATATCTAGAGATACATTTGTCTAGAATAAAATATATCACAACCCTCTACAAACATTTCTGGTGAAACTAACATTCATGCATACCACAACAAGTAACTGCCAAGAGAAGAGAGTGGGGCTAGAGGTAGCTGTCTACCATCAATCCTCCCACTGTGATGTTGGCGAAAACATAATCCCATGGTCTACTATGTGTTATCCCCTATAACTCACATGGGTAGTGTAATGTATGCAATCATAGAATATGGAAGATATTTTATATCTCACATCCACACTATGAGCATAATATTGTCATAAGATCAATTATTACAATTACTTCTTAGAAACCCAACAACTGCTGCTAGGGACTAGATTTCCTATAAGAACACAAAATTTTACGTTATACATTAATTGATTCATTTCTATTTAGTCATTTTATTTCATTAATTATTTTATTATCCATTTAATTATCCATTAACATTATTTCATGTAACATTCATTAAACAATTGTGTGAATTTGATACCCTCTACGAAAATTCCAAATTGAGTCCATGGTTTCTCAATATTAACATCATTACAACATTTGAATTCGGTCAACATGAACCCTATGTGTTTATAATTTATTATTCATTTTTATCATCATTCCATTAACCATGTACTATAGGAAACCCATTCAAAGCTATGATGGAGAAGAAACAGGATAAAATGTACATGATGATGCCTCATGCACTCTGGAATTGAATGCAGATAAAAAAACTAAAATAGATAAAAAAATTAATTTAATTTAAGAATCCATTTATCACATTAATGTGTAAGGAAAGATTCAACCCAATCCATCATTTTAAATGTAATCCTTGGAAACAACATGCATATATTGATGCATATCACCATCAAAGGAATCAACTACTACCACATCGTCCAGGACTCCATTCCCACATCACATCAACCCTCAAAATATTTTCCATCCTAGGATCAGGTCACATCATATAGATAATATCATATCCAATGAACATTATAAATGTAGATGGAAATAAACAAGCACAGTCAGCAGGGAAATTGAGGCACTAAAGTGTGTTGAACTGCTTCACATGATCAAAATTCCAATACATATCATCATAAGACATTTTGTAACATCCCTGACCTAGGAGCCACTAAATCGGTGCCCTAAGCCTGGTCTTCACATGAACTCAAGCATGCCTCCCCATACGGAAGAGGTTGCTGACTAGTAGCAAGGGTCTATATAGTCACGTGGGGAGACCATACCTTCATTACAACAGTAATACATAGAATTATACAATATAAATAGAAGAAAAATATAAAACAACCAACACTATGCATAAATTACATACTACCAAACTGGGTACAAACATAACCAACAGTAAATATGTTTTACAATGATACAGTTCCAAGTGAAAAAGCCCAAAAATAAAGTTGAATAGTAGAATCCCCAAAACAGTCCTAGCTACAAGTCTCGAACCTCATCCATGCACATACCGAACCTGAATCACTTCTCAAGCATGGGGCCCCTGCCACTTTCCTGACCAAAAACCATGAAATATTTTTGGGTACCCAATAGTAGCCCGAGAATTGTGTATGTATAACTTATTAGGCCACCACCAATGGTGTCTTACAAATATCCATTCAAATAGATAGTGCATGTAATGTGAAGAATAATGGAAAATAAATAATACAGTTCAAGAAGGCACTCTAATTAATTATTAACATTAGCCCCATATTATTATTTAATTTCCCCATGGTTTAGTTTTCCATTTTCATGTGATCAATGGATTACCCAAAACAATGTTCTTAAGGAGAATTGAAATATTTCAAGTACTAACTCATTAGGAAATCACATCACAACAAAAATAATATATCACCTCGAAGCATCAGTCTGGGTGGAAGGAAACCATTATGGGAATAGACCTTCACTATTATGCATTACCCATGCATTGTGGGGTGGAGATTATAGAATCATTCTATCTCAATCCATGGGAGTAGAACATTAGTCAATACTACACAATAACAATCCATGTGCACATGATTTATTTATCATTCATAACCAATCACTATAAATAATTACCAGGCATACCTAATATCATTTGAAACATCAAAAAATATCAATAAATAGGAATTTAACATTATGCCATAATCAATTAACATGCTCACCATTTATAGCCTATAACTATTTAACCCCATTTCTTATTTTCAATGCATATCTCACTAAGCATTATCACTTATAACCATAATTCCTTACACATTCCAATTTATCCCCACTTAACCAACTTACATGCCAACCAAATAATCCCTTATCCCTTAACCACATTAGACCCAACTATCCACAACCCTTCAAACCCATTATATAAACCAATTAACACATTTGCAAAGTCTCTATATCAACATGAATCCTTTCCACACTCTATGTTTCCATTAGCCATTTGGGAGGGTCGTCGCACCCCTTGGGTGGCCCTAAAATAGGTCCCATCATCATCCATGCATCCCATGAGGGTCATGAGAGTTTTAGTTAGTTTTTTAGACACCGAATATATCACATAATATTAAAGGAACCATGAAAAAATCAAAATAGTGCAAGAATAAAAAACTTACATGCACAAATGTACACAAAAACCAGGGGATATAACTTGTAGACCACCTAAAATGAATCTGTTAGAAAACACACTCTCAACTGAAGCCTTAGATCCCAATTCAACCAACCCATGAAACCTCAACCAGAGTCTCACTGAAAAAAGTGTTTGAGATATTTTGAAGAAGACAAGAGAGAGATACCAGCCCTAAATAAGAAAAATAATCATGTAGCGGTTTAGCCATACCCAAATCTTCAATCTGCAACTAAAGGCACTTCAAACGGCCCTAAGATGTGGGAGATTAATCCTTGGAAGTTGTTCGAGACATTGGGGTTTCACTAGGGTTCCAAGGAGGAATAATAAGGTAAATCTATAGTTGGTACTTAAATTCCCGAAATGTATTTTCTGTAATTTTTTAAAAGTTTAAGGACACACAGTTTACCGACACAGTATTCCAAATCATGTGAAATCCTTGTGGAGGCTACAATCTGAAAATCTTTCTTCTTCCCTGTTTACCTAGGCTATCTGCATGGTTATGACTAATAGTGTATAGACTGTGCACCTTGCCTAAAAAACACTTTTTTTACTTACTCATGTCCCGAACCCCCAGAACACCCACCGAGGCTCCACAAGGACTCGAATTACACTTATTTAACCGAAATAATGTAATTTACTGAAATGTAAATAAGAAAATACCTTACAGAGAAATACGTGATCTTACAACCTCGCCACTATATAACAACTCACCATCAAGTCACTCTTCCTAGCATCATTGAGTTTCTGAAGAAATGAGTTCAGACCCCTTGGACCATATATCTGATTTTTGTTCTCATTATTCATCCTGAACAATCCTGTGTTCCTATAGAAGTTGAAACAAAGGCACAACCTTATCTTCTAAAACATCCTCGATGAAGTCCACAACAGTAACTGTATGCTCCTCAAAGGACACATCAACATCAATCTCAACATCATCAACATCTATCACAAGATATGTATCAAGGTGATAATGTTGAAACTATGAAACATGAACCTCATCATGCATCCCAGTATACCATTGTGGAAGATCCAATCAGAAAGCACCTGCCCGATCGTCTCCATGATCTCTAATGACCCTACAATCCTTGGTTCCAACTTTCCCTGCTTCTGATTTCGATGATGATTCAACCTTGGATAGACATGTAGAAACACACTATCACCAACACTAAAATTAAGAGGCCTACGATGCAGATCTTTATAAGACTTCTACCTACTCTGAACAATCACCATATTCTTCTGAATCAAACTATCTTTCTTAGATGTCTCCTTCATTATACTCGATCCTAACAACTCAGACTCCCCTGCACCTAAAAAACACAATGGATATCTACATGGTCTCCCATAGAGTTCCTCAAAAGGATCCATCTTAATTTTAGCCTAAATGTAGTTCTTGTAGGAAAACTCAACAAGAGACCAGTGTTTTTCCCATGACCCACTGAAATACATAATATAAGACATTAACATGTCATCTAATACCTAAAATGTCCCTTCTGATTGCCTATCCGTCTATGAGTGATAAGATGTATTCAAAAACACCTAGGTGCCGAGAACCTTCAATAGACCCTACCATAAACAAGTTGTGAAACACATATCATGATATGAAACTATGGTTCTTGGAACCCCATACAATTTCACTTACTCTCGAACATAAACCTCTCCAAACTGGTCAATGGTAAAGGTCTCAAAGATTGGTAATAAGTGAGCCACATTTTTCAACTGGTCCCGAACCACCCAAATTTAATCATTCTTCAAGGGTGTACTAGGAAGTAACACTATGAATTCCATCATCACATCATTCCATTTCCACTCCACAATAGGATATGGGTGCAACAGCTCACCTAGATGATGGTGTTTGGCCTTCACCTATTGATAGGTAAGGCACTTTTCTAAATAGATTGATACTTTATTCTTCTTTCCCAACCACCAAATCATTCTGAAAAGGTAATAGAAATTATTAGTCAACCAATGATGCATTTCCCACTTCGGCACATGGATCTTGCGCATCAAATCCTCTTGTAATTCTACTGGTACCACAACACGACGATGAACACGAAAAACCCCATAAGCGCAAAAAATAAAAGTATAAGGTGACTCCCTACCTTAAAAACATTCCTTCATATCTAAACACTTTGGATCCACCAGCTATCCCTCATTAACCTCGCTGAAACATGTAGATTCAACTACAATAGATGCAAGAGTTGTCTACCCTATCCTATCATGTACCTCTAGGTGCATCTTGGAAAACAATGTCATAAATCTCCACTCTAATGATGATTCCCAAACAAAATGATTATGATCCTTCCATCTCAGAGAATTGAAAAAACTATTCCCCTTCCCTAGTTTGTATGATTTTTCATATTCGAAGGATTACAAGTACTTAACCCACTTTCACTATCGAAGATTAAAATAATGCTAAGAGAAAATCTACTTGAGATTCTAGGGTCAATAAACACTATAAAGTATTCTCCAATCATGTAATTCCTCCATCAGTTCAATGCATGAATGATTGCAGCTAGCTCATGGTCATGAGTTGGGTAATTTCTCTCAGGTTGTATCAATATTATGGGCTCATAGGCAAGAACCTGTTCATCCTACATCAACACTACTCCATTTCCAACACCAGGCTCCTTACAAAACACGGTATACTTCTTTCCTGATTCGAGTGAAACCAAAATCGGTGTAGTAGCCAACCACTTATTCAACTCTTCAAAATAACCTTCACATACCCCTGACCAATCAAACATCACTCCCTTCTTGGTTAGGTCGAAGGGTGGTGATTCCAAATGAGATAATTCCATATTGAACCTCTGGTAATAACTAGCCAAGACAAGAAATCATCTAAAATAAAAAACATTCATAGGCTATTACCAAGAAAGAAAATCATGTACCTTCTCTGGATCCACCAACACACCCAACTCTGAGACGATGTGTCCCAAAAATTTCACCTCACTAATCCAAAACTGAAAATTTAGTATCTTGGCGTAAATCCTATACTCTCTTAGTGTACTCAAGAAAATGTCAAAATGTTGGGCATGATCATCATGAGTACTGGATTAAACTATGATATAATCAAAAAATAAAATGATGAACTTGTCCAGATATGGGTGAAATATCTGTTTCATCAAATCCATGAACACAACCTTTGCACTGGTCAATATAAATGACATTAGCAAGAATTCATTAAACTTGTACCTTCATTTTAAGGCTCTCTAAAGTATGTCAGATGGTCTCAACCATAAATAATGGAATTTCAATCTCAAATTGATTGTATAAAACACCAATTCACCTCTATGTTGGTAAAAAGATCATAGATTCTAGGAAGAGGGTATTGGTTCTTTACCATCATTGGTTTATTCTTCCTATAATGGACACATTGCCTTAGTGATCCATCATCCTTCATAGCAAACATCATAGGAGATCCCCCATGTGATATACTTGGACGAATAAACCCCATATGTCTCATTTCCAATAACATATCATTTAGTTTTTGGAGTTCTTATAGCACCATTCAATATAGATGAATGGAGATTGGATTCACCCATGGTAACAAATCAATTGTGAACTCAACATATCTCTCAGGTAGAATCCCTGAGAAGTCCTTTGGAAAGACATCCTGAATCTGACACACCACAGGGGGAAATAATTGGTGCTCCTCTGTCTCACTACCTAACATGAGGCATGAAACATGTGATGTGAGTTCCCTCACCTGCTGTTAATGTGTCCTTGCATGTCCCGATCGAGTGCCCCACTCACCATGAAGGACATAAGTGTTTCCATCAAGAGATGTAAACATTAAATGAGGTCGGTAACAACCAATATATGACAGAAACAACACCAAATCGTCCATGCATAAGATTAGGTCAAAAACTTGCATCTCTAGAACAATCAGATCCCACAGAAAATGATATCCACTGACCTCTAAAGGATAACCCTAAAATTTCCTAATCTTTTCAACTCATACCCCAATGGAGTATCAGGTGACATTACCCCACCAGCACTTTCTATGGTTAAACAAAACACAACTACGAACTCTACAGAAATAAAATAACGTGCAACACATGTATCAAATAATTATCTAGAAAGAGTGTAAGCTACAAGAATCATACCTAGAACTATATATGGTCATGCCTCCCCACCCTCAGGCATAGTCTGAACTGCATGGAGTGGACTTTCCCCTCTACCATGGGATCCATCCTAAGTACCCTTCACTACACTACCCTGATGGTATGAGTGGTCTCACCCTAGAGTTCCATATAAACCACCCATTCAGCTACAACCTGTAGAGCTCCAACAACCTACCTGATACAAAGCAACAACCCCCTACATGCACTCAACATCGACCTATGACAACCTCCAATTCCCAACATTCATGGGTTCCTACAAAACTTCTATATATGGCCTACCCTACCTCACAGTAGACACTAAACTAGATTTAGAGGACAATAACCAAACATGTGTCCTTTCCTTCCACACTTAAAACAACATATTGGTCTACTACTCTGAGAGGTTTTCCCCCTCTTCTGACTGTTTTGTAATTTTTCACCCTGCTGAAATATTCCAAAACAACACTTTCTACCCTCGAAAGCTACACTACAGCTCCGCCCAGAAGACACCACAAGTTCACTACATGAGGTTCTATTGATGTTTCTATCTGAAATAATATCTTGATCCACCACTCCAAAAATCCTTTTTAGATGAATGATATTTACCTGAGACCTGATCTCAAGTCTCATCCCATCCTGGAATTATATCCCCATAGCAGCCTCATCTACTAACCGGGTCAGAATGAAATATGACAAACCTATTAAATGAATGGCATTGTCCATTACTGACATTGTCCACTGATTAAACCTCATAAAATGTTCATCCTTCTTCTATGTCATAGTTTCATGGTAGTTTTGTTCAAGAAACTTCTCCTGGAAGTCCTTCAACATAATTTCTTCAGCCTTCTCTATTGGAAAAATGGTGTCCCACCAACTCTTTCCCTGGACTCACAACATATAGGTCACCAAATTGACTCTCTTCTTGATAGGAGTATTCCGATGGTCATGAATATTCTAGATGGACTTAATCTAGAACTCTGATGCCTCTTCCCCACCCTCTCCAATAAAGTTCAGAGGGTTCTTGTAACATCCCAGGTAAATAAAGGACATGATAATTTCATATTTATTAATATTTGTGAATTAAATATTAATTCTACATTAAAGGGGATACAATGTTCGATGCAGTACCCAACACGCAACAATGGGTTTCTATAAAATCTCATGTTGCACACAAGGCTGAGTCATACTGAAAATTAATAATGTAATATTATTTTAAATGGTAGTTAACACCTAGTTATTATATTGGAAGAAATGAACAGAACTAACTAAAATATGATTATACATGTTTTTTAAATTTCTTTACATTTATCCCTTAAAATTTTGATGCTTAGAATGAGAATGAATCTAATTTTAAGCATAAATATTCTAATATTTTTAAAAGGAAGCATTACCATATTTTGATGGAGAACCCATTTTAAATCTAGTTTTTTCACGATTATATGTTTAATTTGAAAAAATAAACTTCTTATTTAGAAAGTGGATATCAAAATGTACATTGGGTGAATATTTGGTATTTTTCTAATAAACATCATTTTTTAATTAATAGTGAAAAATACTGCATTTTATGTCAAAAAATATCTTTTCTTCTAATTTATTTATATGGATATATTAACTTTCTAAAATGGATTAAAGTTTAATTGGATTATATTTTTACCATTTGATCCAATGTTGGTCATTAGAGGTAATTTCACTTTGAAATTGGACATAAACACATGTCAATATTTTTGTATATTTTATATCTTAAAAACACACTTTTTTGTTTTGACAACAGAAATTAATTTAAAATTAGTTAATGAAATATTTATGTTTTTTATTTGGTAAAATAGAAATAATTTTTTAATCTTGAATATCCAAATTAGCATTGGGTGAATTTTTGGTATTTTTCTGAAAGCAATCAATTTTTGATGAATAGTGAAAAACACTACATAGTAGTTAAAAACCTACTTTTTAATTTAAATGAAAATTTACCACTTTAATGAATTGAATATAAAATGTCCAACATACCTGGTTGTCATCAGTAAGTAAAATGTGGTTCAATAAGATGGAAATATGTTTTTGTTGAGTAGTAACTTTTATTTTTAATTTTACGCAGTTAAAGGTAAATAGGTTAATTCAAAGTAAAAATAATACTATAATATTATAAAATTACCTTAATACTTGTCTTAACTATATTGACTGAGTCATGGATGACCAACACAGTCCTTGGGTAGAACTTTTGGCTTTTGGAAGGAACTTGGGTAAGATAATTACATTAAGAACTTTTTTTAAAGTAAAAATAAAAATATCATGAACATGTATTATTTTGATAAAACAATTTTAATGTGGGGTTATATAATTGATATATTTGACAGTAAATATTCATTATAAATCTAAAAATATTTCTACATAACAATATTTTATTTATAAATTATAGATATCAAATAAAAAAAATTATTTATGACACAATGATGATGTAACTATTATCTAATTAATGAATATTTTAAACAAATGACATTAGAAATATTAAAATAAATATATTCTGAAACTTTTTCTTCTATAAATTTTTTTAAATAAGTATTATGAATTGTTATCTTTAAATTAATGAAGTTTTTATGAATTGACCATGTTATTTTGGATTTTTTTAAAAGTCATGATATGAATAGTATTTAAATTCACATAAATGAGTTTGTAAATAAAATATTATTTTATTAAATGCTATTATCATTCTAAAAATAAAATATCCTACCAAATGACTTAGATAAGGTTTTAAATTTCATCAATTAACTAATTTTTGTTCGATTTTAATTTTATGGTAACTATGTTAACCATATAGAGTGAATATAAAATAAGACATGGAAAAAGTTAAATTAGTTAACTAAGCGTTAAAGGTAAATGATAAGGTTAAAAATGAAACCAAAACATGTCTAGACCCTATTGGTTCAGATTACTTCAAATAATAGTCATCTTTTATTCTATTTAAATGAATTTTGGATCTTTTTAAATCATAATTCAATTAATAATAAAATAGTATTTTCAATATTTCTTAAAGAGCCCCTCCTCCCCCTTAGAAAAGGCCACCACCTCTAACCCATTACTCACAAATCTAAAGCCCCTTGGCTCATCCATCCTCTAACCAAATAATATCCAAATATCCCTCTATTTATCCTATAATCCTCCCCTTAGTCATTAGGAAATTCCAGAAAACATTTTGTTCAAACCAATGGGAGTTACCTAATTTAAAGGTAATGTCTCCTCTCAAGCACTTTTATTTTATTTTCCATATCCACTACCTATACTATTCATATTATTTGATTAAATAAAAAAAATTATCCTCAATATACTTGGTTTTTTATGAGAAGTATTCTAACTAAACTTACAAACACCTCCACCTAATGGATAAGAACATTTTGTTTCTTTGAAGGGTGAACTGCTGCCTCACGAAATGATGATTGTTTAATTTTCCCATACCACCTCTCATGGTGGAAAGTATGATGTAACAGTAATTATATATGATATTTATGAAATTTATTTTATCTCTATTCTTATGTAATTATTATTTAGAACATAACTTCACGTTTTTTATGTTGTATAAATACGATAATTTCATTTGAGGAAGTGCAGACTACCGCCCTTTCAAAGTGATATGACTCGTTCCTACCATACATGGAACCTTTAAAGGATGGTGTTAATGAAATTATTTAAAATATATAAAATATGATATTATAATGTAATAATAATATACCTATGCATCATTGGATTTCATTCCTTTAAAAATGAAAAAATGAAATGATAGAAGTGCTCATGCGTATGTATGGCTTACCGTCTCCATAAACTGTGCATTTAATTTTCATATTGAAAAATGATATAGAATATTATAGATACATATATAATGGATATATAAGATATATATTATATTTAAATCATGAATATCATTCAGGAGATAATGGACTATTGACCACATGGTCAATTTGTAATTATAACAAGTTCAATTTTTACTCAAGTTCCGAACATCGACAAAATGTATAATATGAACTCAAAAAATAAAATAATTGTTATAGAAAGATAATAAGTGATATTAAAGGAATAATAAAAATGAAAAAATTTCTTAAGAAAGTATAAATTTACTTATGTTTATTATTCCTTAAGAAAAAGGAACATACAATACAAGTCATACATAAGGTAAGGGGTTTTCATCTCACTTTTTATTCACATAATATTTATGCTATAATTGAAACTATTTCCTTTTGTGTAGTGTATTTAATGGCCATGATTGTATTAATTGTGTAATATCCATTAATTTATGGTTATTTACATTTTCATTGTATGATCCTTCATTCACGTGTTGTATGTTTTTTAAGTTACCGAATCAGTTAGAGAACTTTTCACCCTCCTATTTTAGTCTACAACTTATTTTATGTTATGTTGGGATATGTTATTATATATCCTTATTTATGTACATTTTATATCCAAGAGATTAGATACCATTTTCTATCTCAACAACTAATTTTCTAAATAATAATGTGACGTCATTTGGCTGTCAAATTTTCAAAAGGGAACATCTTAACCCAATTTCAGTTCTTTAGGACAAACTTCTACTTCTTGATTATGTCATTATATGAATATGACCTCTTATTTTTTTACACTTAATATCCACTTATATTGGATGTATTTATATATTTCACACATAATTATGTTATTTACTTATCCCTAATATAATGGCCCAATATTTGTGAGGGACTTCATCTCAATCAACATTCTATGAGGCATATTTTGATTTATACACGACCTGATTTTATACGGTGTATAAATCCCTTTGAATTTTAATATAATTAAAAGGTAATATTTTTTTCTACATATAATTTTACTAAACGAAAAAGTTAATGATTCTTTTTGACATACAAAGTGACAACAACCTTTACACCGCTGCGAGCATTATTTGTTATTTGGCTTCCTTAATAAGTCCTGTTGTTTTTAAATGGAAAGTAATTACCATTTACAATTTTTACATGTTTTTGTATTGAAAATGGGTTTTTAATTATATTTATTATTTTAATATCGTGAAATAACTTCTTGTTATTTCAAATGAAATGTTATTAGTGAAATGTTGATATTTTCAATATTTTATGTGTTTGGATTACATAATGGTACTTGGAAATTTGATTGGGGGTTACATGATAAACCAAATGATGGATAGTTCCATAATAAACCAAGGATGGGTGGTTACATTATAACTTCTAATGAATTGGGTATGGAAGTCATCCATATGGATATTCTATTTAGTGATATGTGTGAAAGTCGACTGTATGGTTATTCAATTTAAGTATGTTTATATCCCTAGTTACCTTTATATGTTATGTGATCTTTATATGGTTTTTATGGTAATATTTTATTTACAAAAGGGTAAACAATGATATTTTAATTAGTGAATAGTATTTACTACATTAGTAAAGGTGAAATTTATTACTTGATAAAGTATTCATTGTTTACTTTTGTTTTTTAAAAACTAACATGTTTCTTTCATTGTATATCCCTAAATGATATTTTTTTTATCATCCCAAGTTTTTAAATGTTTTCCACAGGACTTAATCATGAATTGGTTCAAGGATAGGATCAGGGAATAAGCATGCAGTCTAAAACATAGAACTATCCATGTTTATTTTTTAAGAGTTTTTTATTTTTTTAAAAATATGGATACTGAGTATAAGTGACTACATGTAATATTATTGTTGTTATGTATAAGTTATGACCAAATTCTATAAAGCTCTAAACCTGAAAAGTTTATCAATAAAAATTAATAACATAATTCATGATTATGTAATGTTTAAGGTTGGGGCCTTATAGTTGGTATCAGAGGTCAGTTTAGATAACATTATAGGTTATGTTGTTATTTAAGTAAACGTGACATAAACATAATTGTTAGTATATTATAAAGAGTCATAGTTATTTTAGATAAATCGAATGAGTTTAAGATTATATAAATAAGTACATCTTAGTGTTTAACCTCCTCATAATATAGTATATTATGATTTTACTGATATAATCACACTGACCTTTTTGGTTTTATTAAATGGTTGTATATAGATGGCACCAAAGTAACAATGAATGTGAAGAAAACTCTGACAGTTTCCTGAATGAGAAATCTAATAAAATGGGAGCTACAATGATAAATATTTGGTTATTCTTAAAAAACTATCTGGAGTCATGATTTAACAATTTATCATTTGTTATTTTTATAAGGAATAATATATTTGAGAAACAAATCCCAATGTATGTTCAGGTAACAATAATAAGGGTAAGTATATTAAAAAACATATGTGTCAAGGATTTGGAAAGAAACACTAAGGGAAATGATTCAAAGGGACAGGAAGATGTTTCAGATTTGGTAATGAAGGTCATAAAGAAATAACCTTCAATGTTAAAAGGAAGCATCCATTTTACTCGAGGAAGGGGAAAGAAGATCTTTCTTAAGGATCAATTGAATGTTTTAAATATTGTGAGCACAATAATTAGACAAATAGATGTACTAGGAAGTAGGTTTGGGAATGGGATCAGTAAGATCATACAAATATATTTTTTCCAATACCTAATTCCATTCTAATTTTGTACGAGGAAATTGAAAATGTCCAATGAAAGTTATAGATTACTTCGTTGATGTTGTTTTGATATTATGGAATATTAGGATATGATTCATGATTTTGTTTGTAGGAAAGATGTATTACGAAATATGTTGGTAAATAATGGTTAATGGATTGTGAAGAATGTCAAATGAGTAAATAACTCTACATATTTGGGATTCCAGAGTTAGGGTAGATTTTAGGATAATGAAATGCTTAAAAGTATTAAGGGTCTTTTGATGATGGGATTACTTTGGAAGCCATTTTATAGTACGTCTAACCCTGAAGATTGATATGTGAATTTTTTTTTCAATAATTAATTATCTATTATTGTGTGGACATAATAGATAACCTTATGGCTTCATAATATCTTTTTTTATTTGATAAATGGTAATTACATTTTGTGATGAAAAATGAATGGTATTAGATAACCATTGAGGATAAAATAACTTATGGTTATTATTGAGGAATTTATCTCATTTTTGATAATTTTATAAAAATGATATGGTTTTAGAAGAAATACTACCCATTGGATGGGTAACAACCCATTGCGTCTAGTAAGGCCCCACGAATTGAACCCCCAACCGAAGGGCGACAAGGGCGCGTCGCCTACCACTAGCCTACGTGAAGTCCCTGGTTAGTATGACTTAAAATTTTTAGTTAAATTATTTTATTTATCAATAATAAGTTGATTTGGGAACATATGTTTTACCAAATGTGTATCCTTAATATAAGGAAATTATTTGGTGACTAATTGATAAAGGTTATTTTTAAAGACGTTTTCTCTTTTAGGAACACTATATGCTTAAGGAAAATAGAACACTATGGGATCTTAGTTGTGGAGTAATGGTTGAAGTTTTATTTTGGAAGAATATAGGTTTTTATTAGGGACATATAGTGATAACACTTATTTATGGAAATTATTATCCTTCCATAGAGAATATGTGATTAGGTTAAATACTTTTTAGTATGAGACTTTAAGAGTAGCCAGTATTATTTGGAGATAAATGTTATGATTTACTATGGAAGACTATGTGATTAAATTCTTCTAATTTTTGTGTTTCAATCAAATTTTGGATTAAATTGAATAATTTTAATGGAATTTTTGTATCATATGGTCTTTTTAGAACTTTGGGTACTATTTTTTTAATTTTGGATATTAAGATTAGAATTTGTTTTTATAAAGGATTATTCTTTTTAGGGATTATTTGATCTTATAAAAACCACTCTGGTTTTGTTTAACGTATAAAGATAGGGGAAATATACATTTCATGTTTTTTTGGATTATGTGAATCTCTATAAGGTGATTATATCACTTTTTATATGACTTAGTCATCTTGAATACTCAAAATTTGGAGAAAATATTAGTCTGTGGTAGAAATTTTTGTAAAGGATGAAACTATATATAAAAAGTAAGTATATATATCTATTTTATTAGCCAATCTAAAAAATAAATTCTCCAAATTCAAGAAATGTATTATAAGACAAAAACATTTTCCATTTAATTTTCCTACTCGGGAATTAATGACCATTTAACCCATCACACGTTTATGGTTTTTTGTTAAATTTATCCTAGTCCTATTTTCTATCATTCTCTATCAGAACATGATGGTTTGTTTTCTCTTCTATATCCATTTTTTCATTGAATCTGAGTATGTGTTATCTATGGTGACCTTTCAACTTCTCTTTATTTTATTTAAAGTGATAATTTTATTGACTATTTTTTTGATGTGGGACTTTCAATGATGTTCCCATGCCAAATTTTATGATTGCGAGGACGCAATTTCCAAAAGGGGGTATGATATGACATCCTAGGTAAATAAAGGATATTATATTATCATATTTATTAATATTTTTGAATTAAATATTAATTTTCATTTAGTTTGGATTCTACGTTTGATGTCGTAACCGAAACACAACAATCAGTTTCCCCAAAATATCACGTTGCATAGATGGCCGAGTCATACTTAAAAATAATAATATAATATTATATTAAATGGTAGTTAAAACCTAGCTGTTGTATTGGTGGGAATGAACAGAATTAACCATAATATGATTATACATGTTTTTTAAATGTTTTCACACATATCCAATAAAATTTAGAGTCTTAAAATGATAATGAATCCAATTTTAAGCATAATATTTTTAAAAGGCAATTTTACCATCTTTTGATAGAAAACCCCTTTAAAATCTAGTTTTTCACTTTTATATTTTCATTTGACATAATAATCTTCTTCTTTAGAAACGGGATATCAAAATATACAAGGGGTAAATTTTTGGTATTTTTCTGATAATGTTCATTTTTCAATGAATAGTGAAAAATACTGCATTTTGAGTTAAAACTATCTTTTCATCATATATATTCATATTCTTAGATTTTATATTTAAATGGTCTTAAAATGTAATTGGATTATATTTTTACCATAGATTCCAATGTTGGTGATTAGAAGTAATTTGACTTGGAAATTAGACCTAAACACATGTCAATATTTTTAATGTTTTTACTTCTTAAAAACATGCTTTCTAGTATTAACAATGGAAATTAATTAAAAAAACTTCAATGTCTTGAAATAGGTAAAAAGACATCATTTCTGAATTCAGAATATGAGAATTTTCTTTTGGTGATTTTTGGAATTTTCCTGAAAATGTCTTCTTTTGTGAGGTGAATTTCAAAAAGATGACATACATGGTTGTCATCAGTAAGTAAAATGTGGTTCAATAGGATGGAAATAATTTATGGTGAATAGTAACTTTTTATTTTTATTTATCAAGATTAAAGGTAAGTAGGGTAATTCCATGTAAAAATAATATTAAAATAATAAAAAATTATCTTAATAGTTATCCAAACCTTACTGGATGAGTCATGGATGATAATTAAAAACCTTGGGTTGAAATTTTTTCCTTTGGAAGCTTCTTTGTTAGGATAATTTCCTTAATAAAATTTTAAAGTGAAAATAAAAATATCATGAACATGTATTGTTTTGATAAAACAATATTAATATTGGGTTATATAATTTATATAATTGAATATAAATAGTCATTTTAAAGATAAAAATATTTCTACATCAGGGTAATTTATTTATAATTTTTAGACATCAAATAAATAAATTTATTTATGACACAATGATGATGTAATGATCTTTTCATTAATGAATATGTTAAATAAATTACATTATAAATATTAAAATAAATTTACTTTGAAAATTTTTATTCCATCCAAGAATTTTATGAATGATTATTATTTTTTATCTTTGAATTAATGATGTTTATTTGAATTCATCAAGTTGTTTTAGAATTTTTAAAAAGTCATGATATTAATAGTATTTAAATTGACATAAATGAGTTTTTAAAACAAATATTATTTGATTAAATTATATATTAATCTTAATAATATAATATTCCTCCAAATGACATAGAAAAGGTTTAAAATTTCATTAATGAACCACTTGTTGTTATATTGGCATATTATGGTATCTATATTGACCATATAGAGTGAATATACAAGAAGACATGGTAAAAGTTAAATTTGTTAACTAATGGTTAAAACTAAATGAAAAAGTTAAAAATAAAACCCAAACTTGTCTAAAACATATCAGTTGAGACTATTTAAAATAATATTCATCTTATATTTGAATTTAATGAGTTTCGGACTTTTTGAAATCAAAATTCAGTATATAATAAAATAATATTTCCAAATATTCTTAAAGAGCCCCTCCACCCCTTATAAAAGTCCATCACCTCTAAACCATTACTCACACCACTCAAGCCCATTGGATTGTCCCAAATCTACCAAATATAATCTCCCAATATCTCTATCTTCCTCTTAGATGCCTTCCCCTAGGCAGAATACAATCCAAGAATACATTTTGGTTCAAAACAAAGGGAGTTACCTGATTTAAAGGTAATGTATCCTCTAAAATTCTTTTCTTTTATTTTCATTCTCCATTACCTATTATATTATTATTATTTGATCAAATAAAAAAAACCATTATCATAAATATACTAGGTTTTTGTTATGATATGGATTTGATCTACACTTACACACACCTCCATCTAATGGATACGAACGTACTGTTTTTGTGTAAGGTTACCTGCTGCCTCACGAAACGATGAATTTTGGATTTTACATTACAACCTCTCATGGTGGCCATTATGAGGGAAAATTAATTATATCTGATATTTATTTTATCTCTATGGTTATGTAATTATCATTTATAACATACCTTTATGTTTTTCATGTTGAATAAATACAATAATTTTATTTGTGGGAGTGCGGACTAACGCCCCCTCATAGTGATTTGGCTCGTTCACACCATACATGGAATGTTTAAAGGATGTTGTTAATGAACTTATGTAATGTATATAAAAAATTATTTTATACTGTAATCATAATATACATATGTATCATTTTGTTTTCATTTTTTAAAAAATGGAAAAAATGAAATGAAAGCAGCATTAATGCGTATATAAGGCTTACCATCTCCATGAACAGTGAATTTCATTTTCATATATTCACATTATATGGACTATTATAAATAAATATATAATTGATATATATGATATATATGATATCAAAATCATGAATATCATTCTGGAGAAAATGGAATTTTTTACCACATGGAAAATTTGTAATTATAACAAGTTCATTTTTGACTCAAGTTCCGAACATCAAAAAAGCATATGATATGAACTAAAATAATTAACTAATTGTTATAAAAAGGTAATAAGTGATATAAAAGTAATAATAAAATTTAAATATGTTCTTAATAATGTATAAATTAACTTATGTTCATTATTCAGGATGATCATGAAAGATACAAGATAAATCAGACCTAAGGTAAGGGGTTTTCATCTCATTTTTTATTACTATAAGATTCATGTTATATTTTAAACTATTTCCATTTGTGTGGTGTATGTAATTATCATTATTGTATTATTTTTGCAATATAATTTATTTTATGGGTATTTACATTTTCATTATATTATCCTTCTTTCATGTGGTGTAGGTTTTGTTAGTTACAAAATCGGTAAGGGAACCTTTCACCGTCCACTTTTAGTCCAAGAATTCTTTTATGTTATGTTGGGATAAGTTATTATATAATATTAATGATGAAAATTTTAGGTCCAAGTGATTAGTTACCCTTTTTCTCTCATAAACTCATATTATGAATTTTATGGTGACACTTTCAAGCTATCGAATTTCTTTAAGGGAACTTCCTAACCCAATTTCAATTCATTGAGTTAAACTTATACTTCATGATTATGTCGTGCTAAGAATAAGTGAGATTGACCTTTGTTTCTTTTATACATAATATCCACTCATATTGGGTGTATTTATATTTGTCATGCACAATTATATCATTGATTTATTCTTAATCAAATGGTATCATATTAATGAGGGTCTTCGTCTCAATGTCCATTCCTTGAGGCATATTTTGATTTATACACGACGTGCTTTTATACGGTGTATAAACCGCGTTGACATTTACTTTAATTCACATAGAATATTTTTTTCTATGTAACATTTTACTAAACGAAAAATGGAAGGTTTATTTATAACATACACGGTGACAACGTCCTTTTCGTCACCACAAGAATTATTTAATATTTGGATTCCTTGACAAGCTATTACTTTTTAAATGGAAAATAAATACCATATTCCATTTTTACATGTTTTTGTATTGAATGTTGTTTTTGTAATATATTTGTTATTTCAATATCATAAATAATTTATATTTATTGAAAATGAAATCTTATAAGTGAAATTTTATATTTTCAATATTTTATGTGGTATAATTATATAATTATACTTGGAAATTTAATTGGTGGGTACGTGATAAAACAAATGATGGGTAGTTCCATGATAAACCAGGGACGGGTGGTAACGTTATAACTTCCAATGCATTTGTTATGGAAGTTGGCCGTATGGCTATTCAATTTTGTGATATTTGTAAAAGTTGAATTCATGGTCATTCCATTTATGTTTGATTATGTCCCAAGTAACCTTTATATGTTATGTGTTATTTCTATGGGTTTTATGGAAATATTTCGGTTAAAAAAGGGTAAACAATGTGATTTTACACAGTGAAGTGTATTTACTATATTCATAAAGGTGAATATTATTTCTTATGATAAATTATTCATGGTTTACTTATTGTTTTGAAAAACAAATAGTTTTCCTCATTTAATATCCCTTACTGAGATTTTTATGATCATCCCATGTTTTTGAAATGTTTTCCACATGACTTAAAGATGAATAGGTTCAAGGAAGGGATCATGGAAATGTCATTATATCTAAAACATGCAACTATACATGTTTCTTTTTTTTAGTTTTTATTCTATGAAAAAAATGGATAATGAAAAGAAGTGTCTATATGTAATATTAAAGTTTTTATGTATAAGTTATGACCTAATTATTTAAAGCACTAAACCTGGAAAGATCATCAGTGTGAATTATTTACTTAATTCATGATTTTGTAAATGTTTAAGGCAGGGCACTTATAGTGTTGTAGCTAGAATTCCCTAGTTAGCTCGAACATACTAGGTGCAACCTGCCCTGGGTCCCATTCCATTATCTGCTTAAAACATGAAAATTTATCACAGAACCAATCTTACCTATCATCTTGAACCACTGGGTTCCCCTGCTACATTATTGGGGGAGCATTCTTGGAAACTTCTTCTTATCTCCCAAGCAGCACGTGTATTAATTCTGGAATTTCTCTAAAATCCCAACACAACTTTAGAACAAAGTACAATGGATATCATAAGAATAAATGATAACATAGGAGGGCGAATTAATTGCAATAAAAAACCATTTTTATATACTATCCAACAACACCGATCACATATGGAACACTACCCTTAGCCATCCCTCCTAAGACCATGGAAAATATGGTTATCTAACTCACATGGTTACAATCCGTATCTATTACACCATTTTCAAAACAATTCTACACTTGTAGTAACTTTAAAAATATCATAGTCCACTTTACTTCATTATTAAACAAGTTCTTTAATTACCATGCAGCAATTTCACACCCCTTTTTACCCTTTAATATCATCTTATTAGGAATATCTTCAAATCTTTTTAAGAATAAAAATGCATCCTAACCATAACATCTGACACTCTCATCTAGTGTGAATGAAAACCATGATGCATGTAACATTTATAAATAGGTTCCTTGGATGATTCATGAATTCACAACTTCATGCCATTTGGACAGAAGATAAATATCACAAAACCTTCAAGTCACACAACAAGTGAATCACACGATGGCGAAATATCATCAAATTAATCAACACACAACGAGAACAACAATTTCCACCAAGGGTGACATGGGTTATTTCTCATATATGGGATATCTACTCCCAAGAACGAGCTCATTACCAAGGCCTGACACTATCCAAACCTCTTTCTTACAATCCCCAAATAGTATGAAAGAGAATAGAAATCCTCTGATACCAATTTGTAATGTACCCAACCCGAGAGACACTAAACCTGTGCCCTGAGTCGGGTCATCACATGACCTCAAGAACACATCCCCATATGCCAAAGGTTTCTGGATAGCATTGGGGGTCTAAAAAGTCACATGGGAAGACTATACCCACATTACCAGAGTAATCCATAATAGTGTACAATATAAATATCAGAGACAATATAAAACAACTGAAACTATGAATAAATAATCATCAACAAACTATGTACAAACACATCAAAGGTTAAATATATCCTTCCATGCTATAGTGCCATGTAAACAAAAACCATAAATAAAGATAAATAGTATAGTTCCCAAAACAATCTTGGCTCCAGGTCTTGGACCTCATCCATGTACATACCAAACCTAACTCACTTCTCAAGAATGAGCCCATTGTCTCTTTCCTGACCAACAACCATGAAATCTTCTTGGGTACCCAACGGTGGCCCAATTACTGTGTGAGTATAACTCTGTAGGACACCGCCAACGATGCCTACAAAATATCCAGTAAAATAAATAGTGCATTAAAAGTGAATAATAATAAAAAATGAATATGACAGTTAAAGAATCCATTCTAATTAATTAGTATCATTGGACTAGTATTTCTATTTAAGTGCATCGGGGTTTAATTTTCCTATTTCATGTGTTCAATGGATTAGGCTTAAGAATTTTCTCAAGGCATATGAAAATAATTCAACTGTTATCTCCCTTGGGTGTCACATCACAACAACTACAATATCTCACCTTGAAGCATTAGTTCGGGTGGAATGAAACAATTAGGGTAATATACCTTCTTCCTTATCCTAAATGCATGTGTTGTGGGGAGGATATTAGGGAATTGATCTTTCTCTACCCATGGGAGTATAACATTATTCAATACCCCAAACTACGAAGCCATGTTCCCATGCTTTATTTATTCATCATCACATATCACTACAAATCATAACCAAGCATAGCTAAAATAAATATAATCATCACAACAATATTAATAAATTGGAATTTAAAATTAGGACACAATACATAAACATTCTCATCATTTATATCCTTTAACCATTTATCCCCATTTCCCATTTTCCGTTCCTATGTCACTAAGAATAATATATTATAACTATAATTCCTTAAACATTCCCATTTATCCCTGTTAAATCCATTTACATGCCAACCAAACAATCTCTTAGCCTTTAACCACATTAGACCCAACAATACACAACCCTTCTAACCCATTACATAAAAAATTATCACATTATCTAAGACTCTATATCAACAGGAATCCATTTCACACCCTATGTTTCCATTAGCCATTCGAGAGGGTTAGTGCAACACATGGGTGGCCCTAAAATAGTTCACATCATCTTCCATTCATCCCTCGGGGATCATGAGGTTTTTATTATGTTTTTTAGACACCCAATACATCACATCATGTCAAAGGTACCAAGAAATAATCAAAAGTGGGAATTAATAAAAACCCTACATGCACAAATATATACAAAAAACAATAAGATATAACTTATAGACCACCTACCTTGAATTCACTTGTGAACAAACTCTCAATCGAATCCTTAGATCCTGATTCAACCAAACCTTGATGTCTCAACCTATGTATAACCGAAAAATAAGGGTTTGATAGCTTTAGAAGAAGACAATATAAAGATACCAACCCTAATCAAGAAAAATAAATTAATGAGGGGTTTAGCGTTACTCAGATCTTCAATCCACAACTAATAGTGCTCCAAACATCTCTAAAATGAGATAGATTGATCCTTGTAAGCTCTTGGAGACTTTGGGGCGTCACTATGGTCTTAAGGAGGAAGAAGGAGGAAAATATTGAGTTGGTACTTAATTCCCTACAATGGAATTTTTTTAATTTTTTAGAAGTGTCTCAGCCGCAGAGTTTAACCGCATGGATTCCCAAATAGTGCGAAAAATATGTGAAGGCTACTTTTGAAAATCCTTCTTCTCCAGGGTTTTCTTTGGCTATCAGCATGGTTAAGACTAACTGTGCGTAAACTATGCAGTTTTCCCAAAAAATATTTTTCCCCCTTTTCAAAATATGAACCCCCATAACACCCCTGAGGATCCAAAAGGACATGAATCTCACATACTTAACCAAAATAAGGGACTTAACTGAATTGTAAATAAGAACATACCTTACAAAGAAATCCATGATTTTACACATTCAAACAAGAATAACATAGAAAGAAAATTATCTAGTCAATGATGAGGAAAACCCTTATCATTAAATTAATAAATAACATTAACATGTGATCATTATCTAATTCATTTTAATTATGAAAAAATATTTATTAGGTTAGTTAAATTTCCATACAAAGGGATAAACCATGTTAACATTACAATTTCAAGTAAAAAAACAGGAGAAGCAATGAATCCCCAGCCTTATGGGTGTCAACGTTCATCACAAGATAATGGAAAAATGTTGTAGATCTTGATCAACCCTCCAACATAAATATGTTTCATTCCAAGGATGTCATGCCATATCTACACCAACAAAAGTACAATAAAACACCATATTAGTAGTGGAGATCAAACACCAATAAATGGAAAGAGGAAGTGGGAGGATCCAAATCAATGAACCTAAAATGTAAAGATAGAACATATCTCTAATCAACACATATAAAAAATGGGAGGCCAAGATTCATTCCCCACTGAGGGGATTCCAAAACACCAGATGTTAGAAGCTTCATGTGATTCAATTCCCCAAAAACAGAGGCCAACACAAAAAATTTAAGGGATTAACTTCAATTTTAGTCAATTAGTAGGGGAAGATTATAATTATATATCAAAAAACATTTAATTAACAAATTTTTGTGGATCTTCTTTAGCAGAATGCAGAAAAAAAATCATTTACACCTTCGATTATCACAACAAAATAAATGATATAATTATCCCGAATTAAATGGCCTTGATGTTTTAAGATTTCTACTTCCAAAAAATCCACATTGTCATTTTTACATAACTGGAAAAAAATCCCACATGTTTGATTCCCTGTAGCAAAAATCTCAATATAGCCATATGCTCCATGTAACCATTTTCATGTAGTAAAATCAGCAGCAAAGTCAATTTGTCTACATAGATGATTCACATTGTTGATTCAGTTATGAAGATTATCCATGTAGCTAATTAGCCACATAGCTGATTCACATAACTGATCTGGACAAGTATCCATTTCACATAGATGACCTTGCACATAGCCAATTCAAGTATCCCATCAACCAAATTTCTAGTTCTCATAACCAGTCAGCCACATAAGAGTTATAACCACACAACTGATCCACATAACTAATTAGCCACATAACTGATTTAAATAATTAACCATACACATATCCAATACAACTGTAATTCCATGTTTATTTTCCATGAGAAGAAACAACTGACTGTTCCAATAGATCACCCAACCAACCAACCAACCAACCAAATTAAAAATATGTAACCATTCCCAAACAACACATGGGAAAACAACATACAACATGAAAAAATTGGTGATTTTTCTAACTATCCACTTGAGCTAGTATCTTAGATTATGAATAAGGAGGTGACCATGTCCACTGGCTACTGAACCAACTAACCTAACACGTGAACAACACAGTTACCAACCCAATTGATTGCTTGAACAAAAAAGTCATCACATGAAGAAAAATTAGAAGAACCAATGGAAAACACCATTAACACCCTCCTTCAACCAAAACATGAAAAGGAATAGAATAGGTTATTATGGTTCATTACAAGATATATCTATAGTTCAATTAATTGTATCGCCATGGCCTAATAATCCATTAAAAAAGTGTGCTTCAATAAGTGTGGTGAAAGTTATGATAAAATGACAAACATGTTGTCCATTTTTTGTTACATGGTAAAATATTCCAATTTCATTCTAAAGTCATAATTCATATTTGAAATCATGTAATATGATGAAAACTCAAATTAGGGTAAATAATTATCTATTTAAATAATGAAATTTAAAAATATCAAGTCCTCCAATAACCTAAATAATGGTTGAAACATTTAAATTTTAAATGTGTTTTCAAATAATAAATACAAAAGGAATGAAAAATATATTGTTTTTAACGATGGGATACTAAGTCCCATGAAAAAAATCAAAGGAATTACTAAATTATAATAGGTTTCAATAAACCCAACCAATAGTATCATTGACCGATTACTAGGTTGGTGAATATAACCATAAAGAATAATTTTTTTACATCAAAATCATAAAAATAATAATTTACAATCTCATATTTGATCAATTTTAATAGGTGGGTGAGCATGGAAAAATATTTTCCATGAATTACAATATTTGTGGAAAAATTTTACCCCATATAATCCCAAGTTATTTAAATAATAAACAAGATTTTTTTTATTATTTCAAAAATAAAATGAATGCGGGAAATATAAGTGATATAAAAAATGAAGAAAAAGAATAATTAAAAAAAGAATAGAAAAAAATTATAGGAAACACACTTTTGATAGTCACCCATTGCTTAAATTTTTAGTAATTAAAATCATATGTTGAAAAAATATTAACTGACAAAATCCTTTTTAAAATTTCATAAATTTTGTACTCAAACCATCATGGGAGTGGGGGTCTTTCTCCAATACCATCAAGTTCATTGATAAAGTAGAACACTAATAGAAATCAAGTGATTCTAAAAACCCCAATTGGATTATTCCATCATCATGATACCTATAAAATGATACTATGTTGAAAAATACTCTAATTTTACCATTATTTTTTTAAATTTATTATTGACAAAGTGATATATAATCTGGATCTGCTTCATTGAATAATGATGTACATACTTTTTTTTAATATTGAAAACAATTGTGTTATCAAATTTAATAAGTATATGAGAAAATACATATCACACCCTCATCACTATTTTCATATTTCTTTAAACATTTAAGATATTTTATGTTTTCATAGGTTCTCTTGTGTTTTGTGGTTCACATGAAGTCTAAGAAAGATATAGATTTTAACCTACCATAGTTCAAACTTAGACCAAAGAGGTCACATCATGAACTATCCTACCATACCACCTAAGAGTTTTGTTTGGGGTAGTTCAAACAAAAACATGGGTGCTTCATGCCATGAAACATAAACATGCATGATTCATTTTTTTGGTAAGGATCATTCTTATTGAGAATTAGAGCCTTCGAGCAATGATATCTCCGTAAGGTCCCTTCATTCCATGAATGAGTATTTCAATAAAATGAACAGTCATACACCCAAATATAATTTTTATTGTTGTTTTTCAAAATTATACCAATTAATTTTATTTAGTTTTACCCCTATCTTATTCCCGTATTCATTTGGTTGATCATGGGTCCCTCAAAGAAATCATCTTCTTTATTCCCTCTCTTGTAGACTCCCCAACCCCAATTTTGAGCTGATCACTTGAGGAAGAACCCTAAATTCATTTTATCCATCACCATTACACGTTCTTCCATTTCTTTAGAGCTTTTAATACTCTGTGGAAACATTGGGGATATGGGAAATGATTTTAGTTCTATATTGGTTTATATTTTGATTTTTTATTGTGTTTTTTATATAATTTTCATGCATATAAGGATTTATATTAATGGGTTTCTAAATGAATTTCATATTATCCTTTTAAATTAAATATATTCACATTGTAAAATATTATTATAATTCATCTCGTTTTCTTAAATTGTTTTAAGGGAAAAGAAACTAGGTTTTACCTATTATTGTTTCCAAGCGATAAAAAACATCTTTATGTAATTACATTTTAATGAGAATAGGGATTGGTTTTCAAAATTAGTTTTTATTAATTGATTCAAATGGGAATCATAGTTAATGAAGGTGACATGGAATTATAATTCAAATTTTTTAAGGTTAATTTGAAACCATATTAAAATTAATGTATGGTGTTCATGATACCCTCGTGGTACCCCTTTTACTAATTTTAAAAACATATTTGGTGCTGATATAATCATGCAGAGTTTGGATAATTAATTAAGGGGTTGTTTCTTGTGAGGGAGTTGGAGGTGAGGTGAAAAACATTATTATTATTATTATTATTGATGAATTTATTTCTTGGTTAATTTTTTAGGTCTATTATTTTTATCAAGTGATTAGAAATATGGTTTTCTAATAGATTTTATAGATGTATGCTGTGCTTTCCCAGTGTATAAAAGGTGGCTAGTTCCCTAGGAGGGGTTTTTCCTTGTAGGGGTTGGTTATATGGTACTCAATAGTCCTTGATGGAAATTTGGTTGGTAATATTGTAAGGATTGAAAAAGGGACCATTATATATGTGAACCAGGTCTAATATTATTCACATTATAACATAGAGTATAACTAATGTCTCTTATACCTTGATTTGTGATTTTAGGTAGGGGATTGTTGTTCATTCTTCTTATTTTCCTGCACTTTTTATGGAACCATTTTTAGTGTTTATTTTTGTGATAATCATTGATGTTGTGGATTCAAATTATATTATTTTTTTAATAAATTCAATTCATTTGGGGTATATATTAAAATTATTTCGTATTTGTTTTCTGAATATTGTTTTGAATAAAAATGAAACTATTTGTTTTTTATTTTTAATTTCATGAATTGTTTGAAATGAAGAATATTTTTTTTCATTAAATAATTTATCCCATTTTGGTTTTCAAAAGTTTTTAATCATTAATTAGTGTTTTAAAGTGGTTTATCATTAAAATTGAAAATTATTATTCCATATAATTAGTAAGATGTGATTTTGTTTCTTTATAATTTTTCTAAAATAGAAACTCTAATATTTTAATGTATTTTGAAATCATATAAATGAAATTTTTATTATAAGTAACTATATGGATTCTATAGTGAGATCCTATTAGGAATTTTTTTGCAAAAAAATCTTCACACACAATAAGGTGTTTGTAACATACATGTTTCCTTTCTAGTTCATAGGAATTTATCTATTCCTATTTCTTCTGGGATTTTTTTGGAATGGTTTTATTTTTGATGTCCAAAGATGTGGTGAGTGGTTATGGACCATGATGAAGAGGCTAATAGTGATTGGGATAGTTTTTATTTAGTGATTTGGTAATGACCTACCTAGTCAGTTACATTTTGTTTTGTATTATGGTACTCATCTTGGATTCTTATAGTGAATTTTATTTATGTGATCCTATAGAATATCTTGGTTCATTTATAATTTCATTATTCCTTGTTTCGATTGTGTATTTGTTGATCTATTTTTATTTTTCTATGCATTTTTATTCAATGTATGGGTTCACCATGACCTATTTCTGATAATTCTTGGCTTCTTCTTTACATTGATTTGAGGGATAAATCATTTATACGTTAGTTCTTTAAATTACCTAACATTATTTTGCAAAACATGGTGATAAATAATATTCATTAGACTTTGTTGAATGATGGATCAGGTACCTTGTTCTAGGGAGTCCTCAGATAAATTCTAAAAAAATGATATCATAGTTACCCCATGTTATTTGTGTGCGTCTGGGTTGGATGGAGGTTAGGATCATCATCCAAACTCAAGTGGGAATTTCATGGAAGAATATATATTTATAATTATTTATCATATTATCATGTTACCATGGGAAGTTGGTAGTAGATCCTGGACGTTTATTTTTTATGGTGTTTTAATTTAACATGTGTATTATCAACTATTTTGGATATTTCTCAGCTTCTAGTGTGAACAATTTATGAAGAAATAGAGATTCATGATTATCTTCTGTGGTCTGTCCGACCATTTGGAGCCTTCATAAAAGGTTCAATGTACCTTAAAATGTCTATCACATAATTGGGACACAACTTAACATATCTTGAATCAATGTTATGAATATCACTTTATCATTAACGATTAGTTGTCTTGGGTACCTATGGATTTCAAATTAATCAAAATGTTTTTTATACATTTTGAATGGAAATTAAGGAGGGTATTAATGACGTTTCATTTTTATAGGAGTGAATTTAATTTGATGTGTTGTGTCTTGTTTTTTATGTTTAATTATTTAAGGGGTTTTGAGGGTGGTAAAATCTAAGAATTCCATGATTTATTTTCATTCATTTTTATATTTTATTAATGGTTTTAAAATTTATTTATATGGTTTTGATACTTTATTTTTTATGGTGTTTAATTTCATTATGGAATATAGAAGGATTTTCTAAAATAGAATTTTTATTTTGATCACATGTCAAAAAATGAACTCATTTTTAAATAGAAATGAATTTCAATTATGATGATGTTAAAAATGGATTTATTAATTTTTTTTAAATTATGTTCACTTTTATGAAGTATATGGTTTATATTTGAAGTGTATAAATTTAAAATTAATGGTGTTATAAAATCATTAAGGTAGTATTGATGATTTATAGAATAGAAACTGTAAAAAATTATGTTATTTTTGTACTTAATTTGCGGGAATGGTGTGAATAATATGAAATGATTTCATTTGATTTTGAAATGGTTTTATTGTGTGAAAAAATGGTAATAGGATTTCATTTGTTTTCAAAATATAAAATGATTCTCATTTTGGGAGAGCTATTTTAAAATGATATGTTGATAAAGATATATTTTTTTATAGTGACTACATTTAAGAATGCATATTTGGCCTACTTGGTAAGAATGTAAGATGTGACACATGTATCTTTTTGATGTTGGATGACATGTGAGATATAAAACATGATTGAGGAATGAATTATTTGAAACATGTTAGAGACTATCCTCTAAGAGAGATGTGTTAGGCTTTGGTCAGCATGTATATAGAAAATTCCATTCTATGGGATGTGTCACATGTTCTGGATATTATTACAGAAGAGATGTGATAATACATTGTTCAACATGTGATACTAGAGGCATGAATTTTCATGTCCACTTATGATCGATGAGATAAGTATATAATGGTCGACATATACATAGAATAACCCAACTAACAGAATGTGTCACATGCTTAAGGCTATCCACGTGAGGATGTTATGTTAGGATGGTTCCTAATGTTCCGTATAGCATTTTTCTGAAGCTGTTATGTTTCTCCTATTATGGTGTGAAACCCGGTAGAGTAAATCCCTGAGTACGTGATATGTTACTTGTAATTGTGTGATGTTTTTCTATACATGTACCGTGTTTATGTTCATGAAAAACATGTGTATAAATTATGGACTGATTTTAAGGGACATTGGTGGTGTCCAACTGAGTGTTTTACACACTATATACATGGTCATTTAGGTGCACTTTTATACATCAAGACCGAATACCCAATGAAGGTAAAGGTCCTGATTATAGAGGGTTGAGAAGTTAGAGCTTGAGGATATGGATTTGTCTTGATGGAGTTTGAGTGGGACGTCAGCTGTTACATTTATTTACTATCTTTACCATGTACCTTGGATTATTATTATTATTATTATTATTTTAAGAAATGTATTTTATTATTACTTTCAAAACATGTTACTCTGATTATTTATTTATTATATTTTTATTGTATCTTTTTTTCACTCTTATGGTGTATATAGCCTTCCCATGGTTCCACTCGATACACTCGATACTTATCGGAAATCTCATGCATATATGGAGGTTTGCCTGAGGTCTTATGGAACTCTATCATAGAATTGATAGATCAATTCAGGATGATAAAAACATGTATAACAGAATTATTATCAACTAACATGTATATTCTCATTGGGTTGATTTGGGAAAGGATAGACATGAGTTAAAATGGTAGAGTCATAGTAAGGGGAATAATGGGAGTTTCTGATTATCTATGAATAGTGGACATCCATGTTTTTATAATTTTTAAATATTATTATCCATAGTTATCATTGATTAAACTCACCTTGGGTGATTCACATGATATCTATTTGTTATTTATGGGTTTTGGTGTGACTACAAGAATCATGCTAGGAATATAAATTCAGAAGTCATATATACCTTTTGAATGAATAAAATAGAGCCCAAATAATAATATAGTTATTTAAATTATGATATGTTCCCTGGTTCATTATTTCTAGCATTATTTTATTTGATCATGTTTTATTCTATGCATGAGTGTATATATGTGGCTTTGACTAATGTGTAGATGTTGGTGATATGAATATAACCCCATAAAAAAATAGTTGAAGTAAATAATTTGGATCGGGTTATCACTTGGTAAATGTTTACTTTCAATGATTTTGGATTGAAGTAGAATGCACGAGTTAAGATTTTTCCCATGAATTAAAAGGTGTTAATATAGAAAATCCTATAATGGATATTAAGGGATCCATGCTCTAAATCTCTTATGGTGGTTTAGAAGAATTATGGTTTGGATAATTATAATATCTTATATTTTTTAATGCTCATAAAACACCCATTTCTTAAGAAATTAGGATTATTATTATTTGAAAATGATTTTTTTCTATAAAGTTCACATAATGAATAATTTAATGGAATTACATTAGGGTAGGATCCTAGTTAAGTCATTAGAATATTATATAGAATACTTTTAGAGTTATGCCTAAATTATTGTGGTTTTCGGGGTCTGCAGAGCATCATTGTTAATATAATAATGAAACTAAATATATTATAGCACAAAAAACTATTTTCTCTAAACTAATGAAATATCTCCTGAATAATATACCATATAGTAAATGTGAGATCATTGTTATGTCCAAGAAGTGGGGTTTACCCTTTGCACGATATAATATTTTTGTGTGTTGAGTGTCTGGTAACATTACAGGTGGGGGTAATTTATTTATAGTTTTTAATATATTTTTGTACAAAAAAATAAAATGTATCTCAAAAAGAGTTTTTATGAAAAATATGAGACCACCATTTGGTTTGAAAAACATATTTTACCCTATGCGTGACATATCATTTTTGTGAGTAAAGTTTTTAATTAAATTGCACGTAATGTTAATTGTAGGTTGTATATAACGATTTTTTTTGGAAAAATAGATATAATAACAATATTATTCTTATTATTTTCACTATTATTATTACTTGTGTCAAAGAAAACATGAAAATATAATTTCTTAATTAATAAATAAGTAATGGTGGAAATAATGGGTGACGAATGTAATAACGATGATATTATTATTTTTTATAAATAAATAATTTTATTGTGATTTTTTAAAACTTATTAATCATATAAATATTTATAATTTGGGTTTTTGTTGAAATATTTATGGTTAAAATTAAGATGTATATTTGATAATAAAAAAATAAAAAAAAATATTACTGTTGTTATTATTGTTTTTAAATTGGGAAAATAATATTGATGTGTATATATATGGGTCATATATATATTTGTGTGTATGTTCTTGTGTATATATGTATACACACATTTATATATATATATATATATATGGGGTAAATACATATTCATATATATATATATATATTAATGTGAATGTGTAGATATGTATATACTGATGATTATATATATATATAAATATTATTTATGTGTATATATATGTTAAATGTATATGGGTATATATATGTGTGTGTGTTTGTCTTTTTGTGGGGGCCTCTGTGTGTTTATTTGTGTGTGTGCACATGAGGGGTGGTGGTGGGGGTTGTATATATTTATATTCTGATTTTTGTGTATTTATATATAATGTGTCTAAATTTATATTTATGAATGAATTGGAAATTATTTAATGAGTGATTAGGGATATTTTAATGAGGGTCAACAAAGGGCATGATGTGCACTAGGAGGGTTGCATGGTTTAATATGTGAGTGATGGTAAAAATAAATAAATAAATTTAATGATCAAAAAAAGAAAAAATTAATGAATATATATATATATATATGGGTTACATTGGGAGGTGCAATTCCAAGGATGATAATATCTCTCCCTCTATCAGGCCTCTCTTTTCACTCCTTCCCTCTCTAATAATTTTTAATTACATTATTTTATTTTTAATTTGAACTTTTCTCTTCAATATATCACGTGATATTGATTGAAATGATGAGTCAGTAGTTCCATTTAGTTCATCTCAATGAGCAGAATTTTTAACCTAAATATATTTCCAAAAATAATGTGGTATTTTAATTGATTTAATTTAATTATTTTTATTGTTTTTTAAAATATTAAGGTTGGTGATAATTTTAAATCACACTGAATTAGGATTGGTTTTAGGATTTAGTGGTGCAATTGACCTCAAACATCATACCTTTCCAGAATTTTTCATTTCACGTATATTTGGATGCCCATGACTATAGAACATATTTTGTTACTAGTTATTAACATGATTTATTGGTGTGTTTGTGAATCCGATAAGACTATTATTTGATTATTCACCACATGAGGTGTCCATGTGTATTTACCCTGACCATTTCTTCTGTTACATGCATACAGATTGTGATTATTTTGTTTAATGCTTAACTTGATTGGATTTTGATCTATCTTTTTCATTATGTATCATATATATTGTCTTTCTGCCAATTGTATTTGGGAGATAGTGTATGGCCGATTTCGTTGGAATTTGAGAGGTGACACATGTATGGGTCGACATTGGATGACATGTGAGATATGATAGATAATTAAAAACTTGCGTTATTAGATGACTGTTCAAGACTATCCATCGAGAGTGATGCGCTACACATGGGTTGGTATGTACTTGGACTATTCTAGTCGGTGACATTTTTCACAATTTTTTTTATATTCATAGAAAAGGTATGTGATAATACATTGGGAAAAATTTAAGATTTGTTAGATTATTTTGGTTATCAACATGTGATAGAATTGATAAGAAAATAGTAGTCGACATGTATATAAACTATCTCATCTAGTGGAACGCGTCACATACTAGAGGGTGTCCACCTAAGAAGGATGTGTCATTCTGGAAACCAATGATTCATCGAACATTGTGATGTAGATGTTATGTTTCACCCAAAAATCATCCAAAGAAGGTAGATCTGGTCCAAGAGGATCCAAAATGTGTTTTTTTCTTGTGTATTATTGTTATTAATATTTCAACCATGTTTATGATCATTGAATACACTTGTATATTTGATGCCCAGATTTTATGGGATGTTAGTGATTTTCTTATATGTTTTGAACTCACACCTTACCTTATAAATTCTTTGTGCATGTAGAATTCATGAATTATGACCTTAAAAAGGAAAACTATCCCATTGTAGATTGTTGAGCAGTAAGAGCTGGAGGATGTGGACGTTTTAGAAAGGAATTTGAACAGCACATCAACAACTGCTTTTATTTAATAGCTTTTACCAGTACCTTGGATCATTTTTTAGTTTATTTATTATAAGATATGTATGCCATATTTAGATTTCACAAGTATTACAATGATTGTTTATTTATTTTATTGTCATTATTTATTATTTTTATTCTAGTAGATGGTATAGTCTCCCCTTGGATCCACTCCAGACCCCCAATACTAGTTATAACCTCTTGCATGTGGGGATGTGGGCATGAGGTCATGTGAATCACGATCTTGGACTCAGTGGTTTTTCTAGGATGTTGGAACAAGTCACCATAGATTTTAATTTTAGTTTTCTAAGAGTCACATGAACCTGATAGTGACTTAATATTAATTTAAACCATTAAATAATTAAAAGTGTGTCACTCCCCTTATAAAGGGTAAAATTCTCTACACCCTTAGTCACATATTTTGAGAACCCTAGCTCATTGAATTCAAACCCAAATATTTACCCAACATCCTCACAACATCCTCAAGGTCCTTTTATTCTCAAAATATGAATCCTAGAAGGATTAATGTGTTATTGAAAGTTAGATATCTGAGGTGAAGCTATAAGTCTTAACCGACCTATTATAATTTTATTTCTTCTTTGAACTCGTTTTAATATTATTTAACCATGATAAAATAATAACAAAAAAATTAATATATTCTAAATTTTATTATTCAAATTGTGGAACCCATTTTCATCTCCTTTTAAATCCTATAATAAATGAAATCATCACTCATGCATGACCTCCACAAAGTGATGTGTTTTATTTTTCATCAGTCGAAAATATGGTTGGATAAAATAATGCTAAAATAAATATATCTAATATTTATTAAATTATAATTATTCTATAATGAAAATATATTAGTTGGATTCTAACCCATTAAATTTTTTATGAATTGATAACATCACTCATGTTTATGTGTGGAATACCACATTCACAAAGTAATTTGAAACATTTTTCATCTCTACCTTACATGGATTGTAATAAGGATTGAAATAGTGAATAAATATAAAATATAAAATATATGTATAATTATGGAAACATAAAATATTATATAAATTATTTATTTTTAACCTATTATGAAAAAAAATGAAATTTTCATTCATGTTAATGTACAGAGTGGCATCTCTCTGAAAGGACATGGTTCATTTTTTAGGAACACCATGCTTGGTTGGTTTTAAAAGTGTATATAATATATATGTATGATAATTATAACATGTTTCATATAATTAATCTAATGGAATTACAACCTCTTTGACCATGTTCAGTTCATCGATGTTGTTTTGAGGTTATACACTGAACATCCTCAAAACATCCAATGTGAGCATTACAGTTTAAATAACTAAATAGAAAATAGTAGAAAATGAAATAAAGAGAATAATGATAAAGGAATAAAAATGACTTTTTTTATAAAATATAAGACTATTATAATTTTATTTCTATTGAGGGTTGATATACAAAGGAAACATGTTAGTACATGAGGTTAGAGATCATTCTTAAAACCTTACATTAATGTATTATATTAAGCACTTTCTCCTCAATATAGATTTTTATAAAACTAATTCATGAATAATATTATTTATACACAAAATCATTTTAATTTTCATTTTCAAGTAATTTATAATTTTGTTAAATAGTATTAAAATTTTCTGTTTTTGACATTTACTCTATGAGTCATTTTGGATTTTTTTCCTGACTTCAAAACAATGTTTTGTTTACGTATAAAACTATAATTATATTACCAATATTATTGTGGTTAGTCATTTCCACAATTCCTATATATGTTAACATTTTTTTCATTGAATAATATATTCCATCTCTTCTATTAATTTTTCAATTTTAAATTTTTTTATATAAATAATATTTTTCTCAATATGATTATTCGCCAATAGAAAGTGATTTTATTATGGATTCAGTAGAGTTTTCAAGTGTTTTATGATGTAAAATGAAATAATAAAAACATTTTGATCAGGATAATGTAAATTATAATTATATTTGAGGAAGGATGAGCTCAATATAGCTCATGAAAATATGTGATCTAGATATAGTTTTCCAGTGCACTGGGTAATGATTTACACTTCAAAGGAAAAAAGAGGGAGACAACTGGGTTTGTTACTCCACTTAATATAATCATAATTTAGTTATTTTGACATGGTTAAATACTATAATAGGAATTCATAAAAATACTTTCACCACTTTGGTATATATTATACCAATGGTTCCCTAAACATTTGGGTAGTATGGTATGGGGATAACCATATCCTAATTATTGAATGTAAACTATTTTCATAGCCACTATAAAATTTTATTACTTTAATTATTTTAAAATTCAATTGTTATAAATCAATATAAAAGTTATATAGACAATTCTAATAAACATCCACTATTAACAACAAAATCAACCCATTCCCTACACAATCTAGATCTTGTAGTCACACCCATTGTAACACCCCAACCCCAGAATCTGGAAGCCTATGCATTATTCTATTACGTTGGAATAATTACAAGGAATAAAATCCTAAATTATTGAATAGTTTAGTATTCTAAGTAACAAGAAACATCCAAAAAATTAACATTATAAACTAAAAAATATACTATTGAATGAATTTTCATTGAGAATGTAATTAATACCCTTAGTCTAATACTATATAACAAAATAAAAACACATCAACGTATCCTGGGGAAAAATAAAACATACAAAATGTGTGAGCTCAGATGATTAGTAACGTAAAGTGTACAACAAATTAAATAATGAAATATTTAAATAAATATTATTTAAAGGTAATAAATATAACTGGCCTTCAATTTTAATTACAAGAATAGTCATAATAAGGATTTCAATGAAATTATGACAAATATTAGCATAATTTAATAATATTATAATATTATTTCAACCTTTTATTACCCAATTTACCCTACCTATGGAGAAGAAAATATAGTAGAGTTACTATTATTAATAGAAAATAATTAATTTGATCATATTAGAAAAAATTATCATAATTATTACAGTGGTGTATATCCAATTTTCAGAATTCAATTCCTAGAAGTTGCAAAATTATGAAAAATTCTCGTCCTATAGATGTTGTGAGAAGGAGGGTGAAAAGAACATTCAAAAGTTCAATAAATTTTTATATATAACCTTATTCTAAATAAAACATAAAATGACTTAAATTGGATTAATATATATAATTAATCTACAATGTGTTTAAAATAAAATTAAAATTTAACAATTATTTAATTGAAAAATAAATTTTTTAATTAAAATGTAATATTTTTTACTATTCATCAAATAATGAAACTTCTTTGAAAAATAAAAATAATCACACTATGTTAATTTTGATATTACAAATTCAAAAATGATATTTATTTTAACAATTTAAATTTCTATGAGTGTCTAAAAATTATTTTATTATTGTTAATAAAATGACATAAAAGGTAGTTCCTTTGAGAAAACAATATTTGTAAACAAAAAATGATTTCACAAAAAAATTATAAATTTCAATATAAATATGTTTTACTAAAATGAAAATATTGTAAATAAAATTTAAAAGTAATTTGTTTCTATTCATATTAAAATTCTTAATGGGAATGGTATAATTCTCCCTTTTAAATAATTGTAATAATATGGTGTTGTTTCGCAGAAACTCAGTATTGTGTGTAGCTTATGCCAAGTCGGTGTTGGGTGCAACACAAGCTATGGAACATTAGTATTTTAAAAATTTACCATGAAAAATTGGGGTGTTACACTCTCCCCTCATTCAATAAATTCTATCCTCATAATTTGAAATTCCACTTCGAAAATAATAGTTTATACTCGAAAAAACCTTTATAGAAAGCCTTCATCGGAAAAAGGGTTAATAAAATATACTCTTAACAAGAGGTAAAAGGAAATGTGAAGGTCAATACATTTTTTTTCCTTTAATGTAGGATAAAATTAATGTAAATTTATTATATGCACATGCAAGAGAAATCTAACCGTCATGTTATGTTGGAGAGTTATAGAGAACATAGTCATGAGATGAAAAATAATCAAAAGGCTATAAATCTGCATTAATCTATGGGAATATTTGATTAATTATAAAATAATGTAGTAGGATAACATTTTTTTCATGATATTTTCCCTAGAGTTGAAGAATTCATTTACCTCATATAAAAGTAATATTAGGAAACATACTTATTTGACTAGAAGAGTTTTTTCATTTAATAATTTTCCATGAGGCACAAATTTTTTCCAAAAAAAGGAGAATTTCATACGAATTTATAATTCCAAAAGAATACGAAGCATCTTATGTGGATCAAAAAATAAAATAAAATATCTATCTATTCCTCATGTTTTTATATAGTAAACAGAACCAAATTTTTTAGTAATAGATAATCTAATTCCCCAAAAAGAATCTATAAAATTATACTGTAAAACCAACATTTTGATAGAGATCATTTGGAAAATGACTATCCTTCCAAAAAAGTATTTGATAATAAGATTGAAACAGGAAAAAATCAGAAGGATTTGATCACATAGTCTTATAAATAACATAAATCTCTCATTATTTCCTATAAAAATATTTAATTTCCTCTCTCTCATAATCTCGAGGGCTTGCAAACCATTTTCATAAATAAATTAAAACACCATAAGTCCAAAATAAATTAATATATTACATTAAAATAAAATTCATCCTTTTTAATAAAAATATTATGTATTACTTATTATTATACAGTTTTTAAAATACTGAACATATTTTGAAATAACATTAATTACTAAATCACCAAATCATTTTCAAATAAGATATTTTTTTCCAAAATCAACATATTCATAATCAATAGAATCATTTACCTCAAAAAATAATTTATTGTAATAGGGACATCTTGTAGGTTATTGGTATTTGACTCACTCTTGTCTCTATTTAGTTTTGTGTTCAATTACAATGGCCCTACTAGACACAACAATTTTGTCTCCCATCATCCAAGTTTCCCTCTTTCTAAAACAACATAATTTTTATAACATTAATAAAATAAGATTAATTCCCCAAAAATATCCTTAGCATGTTTAAACTTAAATTTTTATCTCACAAGTTTTAATTTTTTATTCATAATAATATAAATACCCACAATGATATTAAATTAAAATATCATATAAACCCTAATGGTTATCCTTATCTTTAAACATATTTACAAAAATTAAAATTCAGTATTTCATAAATATTTTTTTTCACACATACTATGCCAATTGGTTCTGTTACATAATGTATGTTTTATTAATTATAGTTCCCAAGGTTACTACTAAAATTAGATTGATACCAGTTGTAACGCCTTAACTATAAAAACCCATAGCTAGCGTACTATTTTATTACACTGTCTTGATTACAAGGAATAAAAAAATGGATCGTTTTGTAGTCTTGGTAATTCAGATACACAATTTAAATTCAAATTACAATCTAAAACATAAAATAAAAAAATAATTATCATTGATCATTACATTAATCCCTTTAGTATACCCTTGCATATCCAAATCAAAACTCATCTTCACATCATTATAGAAAAAAATAAATTGAAATGGGAGAGCTCAGATGCTCTATAAAAGTGACAATTCAACAAATGTTATTATTATTTAATAATAATAATAATAACTAATATAGAAAGTTAATGTGTCATGACCCATCTTAGTGGGGAATATGATGTAAATCCCCATGACCACCTCCAACAGTCCAGGTCTTGGTGAATAGGACCATGTAGGAATATTACCAACATGGGAGGAATTGCCTTAGTACCTGTATGCACGCACACCTCTCCAAGACACAAATGATGAAATTTAAAACCACTAAGTAAACCAATCATGAAAAACACTATCGGAAAACAAGGGTAAAATTTTGAATGTAATGTACATGAAAGTTAAACTGGGTGATAATACGAGCCCACTAAATGAAATCCTATAAAAAAGTTCCTGAATCTCACCGGAATAAAACCCTACCCGATGTGATGTAGTAGTTAGGTATTAGGACTGGTCTCTGAAACTGTACGGATTTGTCATCCTTCTTGATCTCAATAAGATCTATAAGGTCTTGGTCCACACTAGACTCTGTAATGTTGTCTCTCATCTTCCCAAGGTATAACATATGAGTTTGAAGCCTATGTAGGGGTTAGTATAACCATACCAAATAAGACATGACGAATCCACAAATAAATATACAAAGGGAAAGGTACATTTATTAGTAAACAAAAATATGTCTATAACATATAACAAAGATATCTAGATATACTGAAACCATTATAAAAAGTATAGGGTAAGTCATAACCATCGTATACCAATGGTGGGGATTCAGTCTGATGAATTCTATAATGAAATCATCCGGGAGAACACACTCCTGAGTTCGATGGCATTGATGAAGTTCTTATAATAGGCGCTACTCATCATGAACCTCCAGGAGATAGAGGGAGGAATATGCTGAATGATTTGAAGAGAATGAGATACATCAGTAGAGGATCATAGCTTGGGCCATGGAATATACCAACAACTGCATCTAGAATAATCCTTCAATTATAGGATTGTTGTTCTAGTATGATTCACCACATCAATAAAAATTAATATATTCAGAGCATGAAGACTGAATAGAAGATCTGGCACCAGAATTATTGGGGATTGCAACAATATTATCTCGAAAGTCCTTATAAAGGGATCATACTCTAGTGAACAAAAAACGATACTAATAAAATATCAAGGGAATGATATTAAGAATGAAATAAAATGTAGATTATCCAAGATATAGTGTATGAGATAAACAATTCAAAAATAATAGGAGGGTGAATGGTGAGTATTAGTCACACCCACCCTGTACCTTGACTCTAGGTACTGCCGGTGGAAAAAGCCCATGTCACTGGAAAGTCCAAGAGAAAACCCACCATTGGTCTCATAAGGACTGTCTCATCGCCTGGGTTATAATTCCACATAAATTTTTTCACTAGAATGTACCATATGAATTATAAGTATATTTTAGTGAAAAGGACATATCTGGGTTTTTTCTGGGTCCAACCCGACCCACCAAACCCGACATGGCCCCCAGGGAGACCCAACCCAATCCTGTCAACCCATCCCGGTCTGGTAAACCAAACCCAACATGGTTCGGACTAGTTCTTCTTGAACCTGACTAGACTTTTGGGATACTCAGTCCTACCCACTATCCCATTGGATGGCCCAACCCCCTTGTCCGGCCCGCTGGCACATGGACTGACCAGCTGCACCATATACAATCCTCCCAACCATGTGCTCCCCTGGTTTATGCGAATCCATCGCGTTAAACATGGTCACACCACCACTTCAACCTCCCCATATTCTTCTTCCACTAGAGGACACAAAAGGTAGCTGGATAAACCTCCATGTAGTGTTTTCATGCCTCACCTTCATTCACCGGTGACTGCCACCACCAGCACCAGTCGGTGCCTCCACACCTTCAGTGGTCCTCTAGTCATGTTATAGTGCTCAATTTTTTCAAAATGGAGGAATGAATTCAATCCGTAGGTCACTTAATTATCTTCCTTAGTCTCAGATCAATGTCATTATTGATCCTTATAAAAAATCACCTGAATGGAGATACCTCTTGAATCACCTTGATCCGTCATTTTCTATCGTTGTCACACCTTCAGTAAGTCGTCCTGACATTGCATCTTTGATTTCAAAACACTACACCAATAAATTAAGGTGAAAAGATCATCCATTCATA
The DNA here is from genome assembly GCA_963277665.1 of Viscum album. NCBI lineage: Eukaryota > Viridiplantae > Streptophyta > Magnoliopsida > Santalales > Viscaceae > Viscum > Viscum album. The sequence goes on from OY728152.1 coordinate 1,874,616,775, forward strand.
AACCATGAATAATAGAAGAACATCATGGGAGAAAATCACATAAACAATCAACGAAATGAACATCAGTATTTGTTCGTTCTAGCCTCAATCCATTTCTTAACAACGATCAAGAAATAAGAATCAATTTTCAATAATCAAAACCACAATAGAAACATGCAATCATAGCCCATCCCATAAGAATGATCGAACTATGGATTATCCTCTTTATTGGTTGATCCATGTTTATCATTGATTTTATGAATGGGGAAAAATCAAAGAAAACAAACTACCTCAATTCGGTTTGATCACTGACGAAGAACGGTTACCATGTCATTGTTTTGGGCGAGATCCTTAAAATATGAGGTTCGTCATTCTTGATTCACCAGTCCATCATCTTTTTTTGGAGAGAGCTCCATCTCCCTACCTAGGAGGATATATAGGGTTATGTGGATAACACTTATTTCTAGGAAAAATGATTATTTAAATGAAAATATCACCATGTCAAATAAAAATATGTTTATTAAAATTATTTTTATTCCCATTACGTAAAAAATTTACCTTTTCCAATTAACAATAAATTTTCATGTTTATGGATCACCTAATTTAATTATGCTACTCTGGATGCAACAGTTCCCTCTAATTTCTAATCAGGGCACCCATTTAGAAGTTATTCCACTTTTTTTGGAAAATGGATCTTAGGTGCTATTAAAAACATAATATATTTAAACGAAATGTACTAGGCACACCAGGCATCATAATCACATTTTGTCGCAATGATTAATCTTATTATTTTTCAAAAAAAATATATTAAAATAAAAGTGAAAAAATAATAGTCATTACATTCTCCCCACCTAAGGAATTTATGTCCTTGAAAGACAAAGCAACGAGATACTAAAAAAAAGGTGACGGTACTGAGAAAAACTTTTGGTCTCCCACTCCCATATGCTCTCATAGAGATTCATGAGCTACCACTAGATATGAACAAAGGGAACCACTCTTCCATGAAGCATCCTCTCCTTCCGATCCACAATATCCACCAGGTACTCCAAAACTTTCACCCCATCCGTGATGTCCATATCACCCAATTCAATGGCCTACAATGGGTCATTAATGTACCTCTTCAAGTGTGACTTGTGGAAGACATCACGTAACCAATGAAAATTAGGGGGTAGAGTTGTGTGGTACACTGCCTTTCCATCTCTACGTTGAATCATAAAAGGACCAATGATCCTTAGTGATAACTTGTCGCCCCATACAAATCTCTACAACTGATGTCGAGGTGAGATCTGGGGGAATACATGGTCTCCCTCCTCGAAAACCAAAGGCCTTCTTCTGCATTTAGAATACGACATCTAATTGTTATATGCAGTCTTAATCCACTCCTATATGTTCTTCAAATTATCTGTAGTATCTCACAACAAATATGAGCTCATGAGTGCTAAATCTCCTTGGTCTGTCCAACAATGTGGTGAATTGTAGGTTCACCCGTACAGAGACACAAACAAAACCATACCGGTGGTGGAGTGGTTTCTATTACTATATGAAAACTCCACTAGTGGGAGGTGGTCCTCCCAACTATGACTGATATCAATTATTTAGTCCCATAGCCTATCCTACAGAACCTAAATGGTCATCTCCATATGGCTATCCATATGGGGATAAAACACCACGCTCAAGCATAACTAATTCCCAATTTCCTCTTGCAGTCCCTTCCACATCCAGGATGAGAAATGAGAATCATGATCTGAAATAATTATTAATGGAAATCTATGAAGAAAAATTATCCACTTCACGTAGAGGCATCCCACGCTCTCAAAAAAATACTACTCCTGGATCAGTAGGAAATTGGATGACATGGTTAGTTATTCAATGATCACCGAGATGATATATTTTTTCCTTGAAAAACATGGTAAAACCATAACAAAGTCCATGGATATCCCATCCCACTACAACATTGGAACCTCAAGGGATTGGTTCAAACCTTATGGAACATGGTTCTTATACTTCACCTACTGAAAAATGAGGCATCTAGAATCAAACTCTACTACTATTTTCTTAGTTTCGAGCCACCATAACTGACGGCTAGGTTCCTGATACATTTTCTCCACATATGGATGCACAACCTATTGGGATTTATGGACCTCTCTCACAACCTCTTCCTATAACGACACTAGTACAACTGTGTTCCCTATGTAAATGAATATGTGCTCTACACCTTTTGAATATCCATCAGGAGCATGTCTTTTAGATAAATGAGCAGATTGAGTCTCATTTTTGGAATCCCAAAGATGTTCTTCCCTAATACTATCTTAGAGTTTAGGCCTGACAACCATCAACAATAGGTGTTGTACCCTATCTCCATCCACATAGGATAACTGCAACGAGGCCAACTACTTTGAAACCTAGTCAGAAACTGTGAACTTGATCTTTTGCTGAGAGAATCTACCACCATGTTACCCTTTCCAAGAGTTTAGACAATCTAGATGTCATAATCGGGGAGGAACTCCAACTAGCACCACTGCCTCATGTTTAGATCCTTATGAGATAATATATACATTAGAATCTTGTGATCATTGTTGAAAATAAACTTATTTCCCATCTATCAGTGTTTCCACAAGTTCCCCATGAAGACTACCACTACAAGATCAAGTTATTAGGCCGCATAGTTCTTATCATGTGTTATCAAATTGCAACAACCATAGGAAATCACTTATTTCTAATACGTCATGAAACAACAAAGTATGGTCCTTGATTTGTTGTAGAACACTACATAATCAACACCCTCCTCCGGTAATCTCATGATCGGTTCACTCATCAAACTCTGTCTCAACTGTTGAAAAGAATATTGGAACCTCTATCTCCACAAGAAAGAATTCCCCTTTTAGGTAAAAAATATCATAGGTGATGATATCATGATGAAATCGTGGATGAATATCTGGTAATATATTTCTATCTTAATGAAGCTACGCTCCTCTGTCACGCTCCTAGGTGGCTCACATGATCATGCTGACTCGACCTTGGTTGGGTAAAATGACACTCAATATAATGGGGTATCATGTTTCAGAAAGTGGACCACCTGAAACCAAAATGGGAACTTTGAGTGTTTCCCCTAATGTTGGTGCTCTCACAGTACATCAAAAACCATATGTATGTGACTCTTGTTCTCGTACTTGGATTCCAAGTACATAAGTATATCGTCTATGAAGACCACCGTGAACCAGTCTATGTAATGCTAGAATATCCAGTTCAATAATCCCATGAACATTGTGGGGGAATTAATCATGCGAAAGGGAATTAGAATGTACTAATAATGACCGTAGAAGCATTTGAAATCCATCTTCAGTATATCCTAATCCCATAATCACAACTGGTGATAACTCTATCTGAGATCGATCGACCTTTTAGAACCAACATCCCCAAATCAAATGTTTGAAGAGACCATTAATCCTTGACAGTGGATACTTTTTCTTCACTATCATCTATTTAAAGCCCTTATAATCCACGCACAACCGCAAGCTTTGTAAGCCATTATGGAAAACAAAACTGGGACCGCCCATGGTAAAACACTGTGTCTCAAAATTCATTTCCTCTAAATATACTCTAATAGAACCCTCACATCGTGAAGCTCTGCTAGAGAAATCTTATATTCTCGTGAGACAATCAGTGTCATCTCGAGGTGTAGGTTGATATAGAATTATATCTCCTAGTGAAGATGTAATACGTGAACATCTATAGGGAAGGCTTCCACATACTCCACCACTACTACTGGAAAATAGAAGGTCATGAAATCTACATCCCCAGGGTTATGATTTCCATGTAATTAGTAATCAACTGCACCGAACTATGCATTAGTCCATCCTGTGCTGCATGTGTATCCTTTTCACCAAAAGAGGAAATCCTGATACCATCCATGTGGACACCCCACACCCTTAACATAAAATAGTAAATCTAGTCATGGACTGATGATAACCAACCCATACCAAGAATGACATTGTAAGTCCTCAACACTGCCACCATGAGGTTGAATCCAAAACTATTACCTCCAAGGGTAGGATCACACTGTCGGTATAAGTTTTTTTATCATCAATTCTCCTCTGGAAGGTGTATCCAAACGTATGGGTCGAGCCAATGCATCTTCTGCAATATCAAGGTCTCAAACAAGATATGTGATGTGGAAGGAATAAAAACCAAATATGTACATCAATGTATATTATAGTGTAGAAAAGATGTAGATCATACCCCAAATCATCCATGGAGTCCTTCAGTCATATCCCTTGACTGAATGCAGTTGTCCATGCACCTGTCCTCCATCTCCCTAATCATGGAGTGGACCACTCATGGATGGTGGTAATAACAAGTCGAAATGTCATCCACCTCACTTTTCTCTCATAAATCCTCTTACATGTCCTCTGCCCTATGGATCTACCAGTTCCTACCCCAACCTCTGCCTTGGTGGTACATCCACCATCTCCTTGTCTGCAGCACAACGGGTTGTAAAATCTTGAGTTAGATGTTTCCCACAATCAAATGAGTTGAATCGCCTCCCCATAGGCTAGCTGGATCTACCATGAGAACCAAGAACTCCAAACCCCTTATCCAAGGACCTCTATCGGAATTATATCCAATTCTTAGATCCCTGAGGTTGATTTCGTCTCCCAACTACTGAGGTCTCTGCCCCTTCTTGTCAAGTACTGACTATCACTACTACTCACTACTCAGATTGGAAGCTCTCCACAACCAATTTCCACTCAAGAACCCCAACATTAGTAGGAATGATCGTACGGATAACAATGGATCATATGTCTCTAAACAAACCCCACTCAATGGTCTATGACCGGAAGTACATATCCCTAACCCTATTCATCAAGCACTAGGAATTGTTGGTGATCCTAAATGAATAGTAATCTATTGTCATACTTCCCTTATAGTGATGAAGAAGCCCTTTTATATTTACTTATCTCATTTTAACTAGAAAAAAATCTAGATTGAAGATATACTCGATATTTGACCATGAAGGAGTCATCTCGTCATGAGTCTGGATTGCCAAACTCCATCATCTCCATTCTGAGCCTAGTAGAAGGTTTTCCAACATGATCACCATCAGATCAGATGATGTACGGACTAGTAATAAAACTCAGGTCACCACCTTAATCTAGTCCATATATTCCTAAGGATCAAGATCACCTCATAACTTGAGGGGTCAATTTCTTTGAAACTCATGAACTGTTCTCAATCTGCACTCAACATCTTCTAGTACTTCAGGTACCAGATACTTCTCTACATGTGTTTGTATAGATGATGCAACACCTAGAGGTAAAATTTTCAAAATCCATCCATGAACTAATTCTTCATCACTGAGGGGTTCATCCTTATGATCATTCTAATAAATCCAAGCTAGTATGCATTACGGAGGAATACATTAAGGATAAAATACGTGCAACAGACAATGTGTATATTTGGATAATTGAACCAGGAAGGACATGGAACTGAAACCAATTTCTATATAATTCACGTACCATTATTTCATGAAACCAGTGTTATCATGTACCGATTCAAAAATCATGTTATGAGTGTCTTTTTGTATATATAAATTGTCATCCTCACCAATAATGGAGTCCGTGTCCTAATATCTGAACTCGGAAAACATAACACTATTTCCCCAATCCATTCTCATAGAATATTGGTTCTAAGGTATAACTGACCACCTCTGATTCTACTCTCTCATGACCCATCCTAGTGGGGACTCTTCCATGACCCCCAAGTCCTCCTCCAATTGTCCAGGGGTTGGATACTAGCACTAAGTTGGAAAATCACTAACATGAGAGGCATGTTTTTAGTAACTATATGCAAACACACATCTCCAAGCCAAAAATGATGAAATGTAAAAAAACAAAGTAATCCATTCATGAAAAAAATCTCCCACAAATAGAATAAAATAGTTAAAGAATAAAATAGAAAGGTAAAATAGGCTAGAATACAATCCAACTAAAAAAATCCAAAAAAATTTCATGAGGATCATCCACAAAATACTGTACCATATCAAACATGATGGTGAGGTACTATGCCTGGTGTCATAATTTGTAGGATACCATAGCTTTCCTACTCTCACTAGCCCCATCTGGTCCTGGTCTACCATGTAATCTATCAAAGGTTCACTCACCTTCACAAGACATGACATGTGTGGGAGAAGGCTGTGCAAGGGTGAGTATAATAATACCCAGTACGATACCCCAAAACCAGAAAGCAATACACAAACAAAATGGTACAATTATCATGACACATGTATATGGCTACAACATATAACAAGGATATTCAGATATACTCAAACCATACCACACAGTCTAGGGTATTTCAAAACCACTATGTACAAATGATTGGGATTCAGTCTAAATAATTCCACAATAAACTCATATGGAAGAACACACTCATGAGTTCTATGGAACTGATGACATCCGTTCAACAAGCACTTCTCATCATGATCCTCCGTGAGAGTGAAAGAGAGAGAGATATTCTAAAATACCTGAGTAGAATGTGATACTTCACTGGCAGATCACCACTATGACCTAGGAATATAACAATGAATATATCTAGAATAACTCCCTTAGTAGAGGATAAACGTTCTATATGATTTGTCACATCACTACCAAGGACATTACTTAGGGCATGCAGACTGAATAGAGGACCCCACACCTAGATTCTTAGGGGGATTCCAACAACTCTATCCCATAAAGTCTTGATGGAGGGATCATACTCATGTGAATAGAATATAATAACCACAAACCTTTAGTAGAATGATTACAAGATCAAACTCCAAAAAAGATTCCGAAGACATAGTGGATGGGAGAAACAATTCACGTAGAAGAGGAGGGTACATGATAAGTAGTAGTCACACCCAGAATGTACCTTTACCTAGGGTACTTCCTGTGCAAATAGCTCATTTCATAAGAAATTATGAGGTAAAATCCACCATTGGTCTCATAAGGAATTTCTCACCTCAAGGGTTCCAATGCAATAGAGAGTTCATCAATTAAATGTATGGTTTGAATGATATGGAAAAATCTCCCAAATCTCCTTGATCTATATATCACTCTTTTTATCGCATATTTTTTGGGGCATCCCAACATTGGATCTTTGATTTCGAATTGTTGTGCAAAGAAATGGTGGTACATCAACCATCCTTTCATAAACCATGAAGAACACACATAATATTGGTGGAGAAAATAACAAAGAAAAAATCATGGGATTAACCTCAGACATTGTTAGTTATAGCCTTGATCCTTTCTAAAAGAACAATCAAGAAACAAGAACCAATTATTAACAATAAAAACCTGCAATCATAGACCATCCCGTAAGAAAAATAGAACTATGGGAAAAAATGTGTATTGGTTGATCTGTGTCCATAATTGATTTTATGAATGGGAGAAATAATCACAAAGAAAATTACCTACCTTGATTTGGTATGATCACTAATGATTATTGGTCTTCACATTGTACCTGTAGGGTAGATCCTTCGAATCAGAGGTTTGTCATTCTTGATTTTCCAATCCATCATTGTTCGTTGTAGAGAGATATATCTCCTTGAATGAGAGTAATTTTCGGGTTATAGTGATGACCCTGAATTCCCTAAAAATGGTTTATTTAAAAGGAAAAATCATTGCATTGAATAAAAATATTTTTATTAAAAATATTTTATTCCTATTACGTATAAAATATGCTTTTCAAAATTGACCATTTTCAGACAATGTGAGGACTCAGCTAAGGTAAAATTGATAATCTAGATCTAATAGTTCCCTCATATTTCTGATCTGGAAAAATTTTTAGAACATATTACTCTGTTTTAGGAAAACTACTTTCATGTATTATTAAAAACCTAGAATTCTTCAATGAATAGTTTTGGGCACAACATGCCTCAAAATCACACGTCGTCTCAGCGCTTGTTCTATGAATGTTATGAAATAATTTATAAAAATAAAATTGTAAAAATAAAATTCATTATAAAATTAACTTAACACACTTTCCGATTTAACTACAAGATATGGCATAATCAATGTGGAAAGGTATATAACTAAAACACATTCCTTTAAAATATTCTAATGAAATAGGAAATTTGACCATGGATATTATAACTAATCAATTAATCACAGGGAATAATAATAATAAAGGAATGCATATTCTTGGATGTCTACACCATCATGAATTTTCCTCAAGATAGTTACTATATGATACATAATCATGATAGTTAATGTCTATAGGTAGAAACTTGACTGATTTGGGTCAAGATATGTCCTATAGAAAATTTAAAACTACTTATACGCAATCATGAAGGGGTTTTCACCAAATATATTTATCTCATGGAACCTATTGATGAAAATATGGGCTATGGAATTCCCTCATCACATATTATGTCTAATGTAGTCATTATATATGAACATAATCAATATAACCAATCATATTGAAAAAATATCAAATGAAATTTGAATACCTCAACTATAAATCATGAATCATATCAAAATAGAACACACAAAACCAAAAAAATAATAAAACATTAGATGTAATAGGCTAAATGATATCATAATATATTGGTATAAAAAATTAAGAAGATTTAACAAGGATATTTACATAGATTAAAATACTCCGATAGAATCATCAAAAAGTTTTTTTTTCGAAAAAATACCATTTTTTACATTGAAATAAATCATTTTAAAACAAAGGAAATATAAATGTAAAAAAATTTATTTGAAAATAAAATTATAAACTTTCATATGATACTTCAAAATAGTATTTCATCATGATGGATTTAAAAGGACACTCATTCAGTAAAATATAAAAAAACTACTATATTTTTGTTGTAAAACTCATAAAGTACCATGTTTTTAAAATGAAAAAAGGATTCATTTAAATAAATTTTATTAGAAGTAAAATATACGTAAAATTATATGAGAAATTTATAAGATGATAGTAAAAACATTTTGGGAAACATTTTTAAGAAACCAGTATAAGGATGTTAAAAATTTAAATGATCTCTTTGAAATATTCTTGAGTAATATAAAATTTAAACAATAAAAAGATTCCCATATCCCATTGAAACATTTTAACTTTAATCCCCAAAATTAAATAAACATATAATATAATTATAATAATTATATTCAAGATATAAATTTTCAATGGGGAATTAAATACACCACACAACTACAATAAGTGGTGAATAAGGTACATGTCTCATAGTAGTAAATGTGAGATGAGAAACCCCTGACTACTTGAGTAACATTAGAATCCTGAACCAAATAATAGAATAACATCAATTAAATATTTTATTATCATTATTTAAAGGAACCTATTTATATATTATGTTATAGGTCAGTATATAGACCACACATAAAAAGTGAGTAGTGAATATGGCATGTATCCCATGGAAATAAAATAAGAGATGAAATTCCATTTTCTTATGATTAATATTGTTGAACCTAAATTAACCTATTGTATAATGGTTTTAAGAATGATATTAACCTAAATCAAAACATTATCCGTATTTATTATAAAAAATTGAAATTATTATATTATTTTTTCACTCATTTGTTGATAATATTTCATTACGACTCTTGTTTCTTATGTTAACTGGTTCATTTCCCTAGGTTTGTATGGTAATGCCAGTCCTATTTCATATGAATATGATATATTTTATTCATATAGAGAATTATATTATGTTCATAAATATTATATTCAGTAATAATATACATTTTTTATAATCATTCTAGAATGGTTGACATTGAGAATGAATCTCATTGCATCGTGGTGACGGTTGGTGGTACATACATACGAGTGGCGATATCATTCAATTAATGGTAATGTGGTTTTGAATTTGATGGTATATTAATTATAAATAATATATATCATGACATATGATTTATTTATTTCCATTATATCAATCATTATATACATCTAAATAATGTTGCGTGGAGAAACAAATTTCACCATGGCCTGGAGACGGTATGTTTTATATGCACACGAATGGTGTTATATTTTTTTCAAGGGATGGATAAAAGGTGGATTATGGATTTGCAATAATCATAATAAAATATCATTATATAGATGATACTATATTTGTTAATTTATTATGGAAAAAACAAAGGAAGAGAAACTTGAAGAAGAAATGAACTCAAATGTATTGGTAGAACAATTACCTCTTATTCGATGGACTTCCTTTTGATATCCTCTTAGGGACACTAGGGTTGGTATTTGGAGAGTAAATGAACATGTTGGATGTTTTTATTAAATTTTATAACTGAGATTCTCAGGTTTTGGTCGATCAATAAGGCTCAATGTCATGTGAGGAAGTAACAGAGGTGGTGGGCTTTTTAATTTAGGTTAGGGGAACTTTGAGAAACACTCAAAATATTAAATTAATAGTAATTAATTTTAAATTCAAAGTATTTACAAAGTAAATTTTTTTAAATATAAGTCACGTATGAGTATAATTACTCACAACTAATGATTTTTATACATATTAGAGTCACAATATTAACCTTATCGTTTGGCTTTAACCATTAAATAAACTCTTTAACTCTTACAGTGACAAGTTGTATTTTTTAGGCTTTAGGGTTAATATAGATTCTATGAAGTGAAAAAACCCTGAATGGATAATTAAGGATATATTTAACGTTATTATAGTAATTTATATGAATTTTATTTATTTTTATATTATATATAATTTAATAAACTATTATTTATTTTAATGTATCATTTATGTCAATTTTAATACTATTTATTATTTATCTTTCAAAAAATATTCTAAAAAATGATTAATTAGAATACAAGTCTTATAATATATCACTAAGAAATAAAAGTTTTATATAAGTTTTTATATTTCATTAATTATTTTAAATAATATTTATTTTAATATATTTAATATCATTTATGTGATATATAATTTAATTAAACAATTACTACATCATCTTTGGAAATCCATAAATTAAATTATTACCTTTGTAAAAATTTAAATTAAATTATAATAATGAATATAAATTTATTATATGTAAAATTATTATTTATATTATATTTTATCATTCGTATAATCCAATATTAAAAATGATATAGATATTAAAAATATGAGTATGACATTTTTATCTTATCTTTAAATAAAATATAATAAATATCTTATATAACATTTGAATAATGCTGATTTTGGAAAAAAGCCACTCATATAATAAAATTAGGATGAGTGTTAGGCTAATTTTATACAATTATAATATTATTTTTTCTATTAATTACCTTATTTATCCTTTATTGTGGTAAATAAAAAATTACTAGAATTAATTTTCAAAATAACAATATTATTAAGTTGAGCCAATTAGATTATAAATTTCACAATGATTACAACCATTTACAACTTTATTTATAAATTTAATTCAATTAAGTATAAAAATTAAATTTAATTCTAATCCTGTTGATGTGGTGAGAAGGCATGTAAAAAGAACATTCAAACGATCAATAAGATTTTAAATCAATATTTAATATTAATATTATTTAAATGAAGTAAATATGATTAATATATTTTTAATTTATCTATTTTGACATTAATTTTTTATAAATATAATAATTATTGAAATGAAAATTGTGGTTTTTAATTGAAATGTAGTATTTTTTATTATTCATCAAAAAATGAAACTTCTCTAAAATGCTAAAAACTAAAAATTTGTTAATTTTGATAATATGAATTAAAAAATTATGCTTATTTTGTAAAATTATATTTCTTAGATTGTATAGAGTTAATTTTATTATTTTTCATAAAAGTATATAAATAGTAGTCCCTTTAAGATAATAGTGTTTCTAAACACGAAATCATTTTACAAAAAATTATAAATTTCATTATAAATATGTTTTATGTAGGTGAAAAATGTTATAAATAATATTTAAAAAGTTTTTACCACTATTCTTATTAATATTATTAATGGATATGTTATAATGATCTCATTTAAATAATTAGAATACTAAACTGTTGTTTCATAGAAACTCAGTGTTTTGTGTAACACAAGCCAAGTCGGTGTTGCATGTAACTGAACCTATTGAATTTATTTTTATAGAAAACACACATTTAAATCTTATAATGGTATTCCCATAGAAATTTAAAACACTAGATATAATATATATTTTACATTTCGTTATTATATTGCTGAAAACCGAATCAAAACACATATATTCAATGTTGTTCAATCATAGAACATAATGTATCATTAATATCAGTCAGATATTTAGGGGATCAATCTCTCTATCAAGACAACCACTGCCAGAACTATCACCACTATCATCACCAACTTACTCTCAACCATCATCATCAACATCACCATAATCATCATAATCAGTGTCACCATCATCAACATCCACATCACCATCAACTTCTTTATCACCATCATTAGGAAAGTTAACATCTTGGCCCCCAATAGGATATTCATCACCATCTCTTAGATCATTATATAATTAATGCATGATTGAAATAAATTTATCAAATAACATGTTGGTATCTATTGGAATTGGTGGAGATAATGTTGTCATAACTTTTTTAAATTTCTCATTAGTTTTTTAACGTCATTCACATTCTTTTATGCCTGTTATTTAACTTTTGTTTCTTATGCATGATCCATTTCCAACTCGATGATAACAATATTGTTAGATTTTCCTAAAGTGTGATAATAAGTTTTTGGGAAAATGGTATTCTCTAGCCGGAAATATACTTTCACTTCATGATCATCTCCTAATATCTTGTGAAAATGACTGTTTGGGCCAATTTTTTCAGCTTCCTACTCCACATGGGACTCCAAATAACATTTTTTCCAATATAAATGAAATATTTATTGAAAATAATATATTAAAATTTATAAGTATAAAAATAAAACATACAATATTTCCTAATGTATATTTGTATGGAACATCCAACATTATTCTTTCTTCTTGATCAAAACTATTTTTCTCAATGAACAACACCTTCAATGTTTAGTAATTCTCTTAGTTAAAACATAGAATTTAGTAAAAAATTGTTCCATAATACATTATTTTAAATTGAAATTAACTCATTGAAAAAAATATTTAACTAAACATTTCAAAATGTAATCAAATTAAATTTATAGAATCATATTATTAAAACTACAATCAATCAAACCAAAATGAATAAATTTGGATTATTTTGGTAAAGCAATATTTAGATTAGTTTTTGTATTATTGCGTGAGGGAAATTTCATTTTCTTTTAGATCCACTATGTTTTTGTGAGTTTAGTTTGAGTAAATTTTTGATGTTATGACAAAACTTTTATATCGAATTCATCTTTTATGAATAAAAGAATATATTTTTGGGTAATTTAGGTTAATATGGTTTTTTAATTTGAGAGTGTTAGGTTCATGTTGATTTTTATTTGATTTTTATTGTTTTTTAGTTCACCTTTTCTCCATATTGGTTTCTTTAAATTCAAATTTTCATTTTTCTAGTTAAATTAAATATAACATAAGATATTGATTGCATTTCCACATATTGTTATAGTTTTGACTTGTGAATTTTTTATTGTATTTAGTTTGGTTTAATATTATTTTATTAATTTCTGGTCGGTTCAAGTCTATTAGATTATGATTTCACCCTTTTCATGTAGTATTGTTTAATTAGGTTATATTTTTATTTGGTATGTATGTTTAGTTATATTTATTTATATATGTTTTTATTATATTAACACTAATTGATTTATAATTTATAGGTGATAAGTATATGAGTTCATACTTGTGAGTTATTATCATGTTTATATGATTTTATTAATTGAAATCATTAAAATTTTACTAAAATTTTATCTCTACTAATATTACAATTAATAAATATAAATTCTTTTTAAAAAGGTAACATGGTTGTTGTGTGTATTTTGGGATAAATAGGTGTCAAATTAATATGACAACATGTTTTGAAAATGGAATTATATGACTATTTTTAATAAATGGGCAGTTGTTTTATAAAAAAAATAATGTTATATATCATATGGTCGTATATGCATCATTTTTATTAATTGAATTATAATTTAAATTATAGGGCCTTGTTCATGTTCTGTTATTATGTTTTTGTTTCATATCAATTGATAATTTTTATCTCTACCAATAAGAAATTAGTTTTCATATATGTGAAGTAAAATAGTGGACACCTAGAATATTTGAATTAAATTAATCCTTGTAGATTATTGAATGTGTTTTCCATAAGCATGTTATATCATGTTTAACATCCCATTACTGACTTGACAAGTATGCCTTTAACCTTGTTGTTTTTTTCTATTATGTTGACTGGGTGTGGTTGATAATGAATTGGTAGGATAACTATGATGATGAATTCACAACTTTGTTGGACTCTAACCTTTAACGATTCATTTCTATTAGTGGCATTAAGGTTAACCTACATGTAACTAGGATACACGACATGTAATTATTGATGGGTATTTACAGTGATGGGTTCACACCCTAATAGTTATAGGAAATGATGAATATTTACACAATAAGAGCTAATTAATGATCAATTTATAATTAGAATTAATGGGTATTTTTCCATTTTGGAAGTTATCAATTTTATGATGTGTAATGGGATTGCATGTCATATAATTACCCTTGTGCCAGTTAAAGATAGGCATCATGACAAATATTCTATAATTTACTCCACTATAGTTTCTTTTATCTCATCCTAAATCCTCCCTAGGTGATCTTGGAACCCTCCAACCCTTCTGGATCCTTTCCATCATCATTCAATCATATTTTCATTGACAATGTGAATTATCGTGTAAGAATTATTTCTTTTTTATTATCTATTAATGTTTATTTTCCTTATTATTTAATACAAAAACCTAAAAATTATGGATCTATCATATATGGTGTTAGATATAATATTTTTGAGTTTCAAGATCTTCTACACATTATTTCCTATTGGAAGGTTTCAATGCATGCATTGAGTGTTGAAAAAATGCCTGGTGATTGAATTTCCCTTTTCAAAATTACATAACCTTTAACTGGTTTATATATTTCAGTGGTTGGATTAAATTAAAATTTTGGAAACTAATTTCAATTGGTTTTTTATAAGAAAATTCCAATGAATTCGGGGGGTTGGAATGGTTTTGTCAATAAATTGGGAAAACCCCAGATTCTATTTAATTGGTGTGTGTTTTCAAATTGATGGAAATGGTTTCAATTGAATTATTCAAATTAAATTGATGCAATTTATTTAATTAAGAAAATGGATAAAAATGTTATGATATAAACCTAGTGGTTTTATCTTGTTAAAAATGAATGTTTTTTAAAAACCTATTTTGGTTTTAAGTGAAAAAATGAGCATTTGAAATGGAGAATTAGATTTAATAATATTTTAAGCAATATTAAAATAAAATACGCATCATGGATTATATAAGACCACATGAAAACATTTGGTATTATGTGAGTAATTTGGACACACTATACTAATACACAGTGTTCTACAGCATAAATGCAGCAGGTCACATCCCTAAGGTGATGGTGACAAGTACTACATGTCCAGTGTCTAAAGGTAATGTTTGTAGGCTTATTTTCAAGATCACATTGAGTGTGAAGAGTTAAATATGCTGAAACATTCATACATATTTGGAATATTACAGTGTTCCTCGCTTATTTATATTTGATATATAAATGTATGCTAATGTGGTTGAACAGATTTACATGCCTTCAAAATTTATATAAATGGTTTTATATAAAAAAAATTATTTCTAAAATTGTTTTAGAAATATTCATCCTCATTTAAATACTTAAATTAAAATATATTCAATCATTTGAAATATATAGAATTATATGTTTAAATATTCTTTAAAATGATAATCATATTTATTTTAAAGTTAAAATCATTCCTTTGGGTAATATATTATTTGAATCTATTATTGAATACTTGGGGAGACCCTACTGGGCTTTTTAACTCACACCCAACTTGTACCTTTGGGTGTTTTTAGATCTTCTACTTCTAGGACTGAGCAAGGGAAAATGATCTCTTTGAGTTGGATCCAATACTTGAACCTTTCTATGGTGAGTTGTGTCTTTAGAGAGTTGGTTTGTTTTCCTCTATTTTTGTTCTTGGTTTATAATACAATGGGATATTTTATGCCTTTTTTATTGGTACATACCCCAAGTTGGTTTTCTCTTCTTATGCATACTATCTTTCTTCCTTTAACTCCACATTGTACTTGTAAAACCATTTAAACTTTCATCTTGTGTGATTTCAAGTACTAGTCACCGACTCATGTGGATCAGGATTTTCATTTGGGCTATGTAAGGGCGGGATTGGCTATTGGGTTACTAGGGTACATTGGATGGTTCGTGATAATGTCATTTAAGAGATATAGGTTATGATTTTGTCTGGAAGTTAGTGTACACATGTGTAATATTTGTTGGACATAGGATGTAGTTGCGATTGGGTTTCTAGAAATCTATCACTACAATGAACCTTACGTTTCTAGGGATGGTTAGTCAAAGACACATTGTGGATTAGTTTTAGTCTTTTCCCTATTTTTATTTCTATATTTTGAAATTGTAATCTTGTTTGTTCCATCGATCGAAATTATATATCCCCCATTAATCTATTTGAGAATTATCTAATGTCATCCACATTGTCTTTAGATGTTGTATTGCATCATGCCACTGGGAATAAAAGAAAATAAAATATAGTAAGAGGATTGTTCTATTACCCAATGTGAAAATCCAACAATAGATCTGAATATAGTTGAAGAGATCATGTGTACTGTCAAAGCATTGGGGCAAGCACTACCACCTATCCAAGATCATGAATTTGTTGTGGAACGCTAGTAGGATAATATGTGAAATCATTATCTACTGATCCTTTGTTATAAGCCATCATTTTTCAAAGGCTCCACTGATCCTTACCATGCTAAGGAATGGTTTGGTAGAATAGAATGTATGTTTGAGTTATTTGAAACACACGATGTGATTAAGATGAAGTGTTCCAACTTTGTGATGGAGTAACCGAGAATGAGATGGTGGAAAATGATGGTAATGGAAAAGAAACATTGGGGGAATTGAATGGAATTATTTCAAGGTTATTTTCACTGACCAGTTATATCCATATTCATTGGTGTTTTCCAATAATATGGTTTTTTTCTATCTTGAGTAGGTAGATAAAACCCTGATCGAGTATTCAAATTTCTTTTTTGAACTCATATAGTTTTTGCATAAAATTTTATATAATGGGAGGATGAACTATCGATGTATTTATCTGTAACTATGATCATATATTCATTTGAATTTTTATTTCAAAATCTTCCCACATATGTTGATGTGTTGTATTGGGTGATAATGGTTGATATGGACCTCGCTGGAAGGTCAGGGTTGATAGGATTTCCTTTTTATCCAAGTGGAAGCATCAGTTCCTTCAAGTGAATGTGGAAGCGTGATGATTATCATGGCATTTCTAGATGGCACGATCATTCCAATCCTCCTTCAGTACTAGGATGAATATTTTTTATTTATAATTAATGTGGCATCCTAGGACATTCTAAGAGGGGTTTCACTAAGGTGGCCAAGATCCACGGCTCCTGCCGATGTTCAACGATCATGTATAGATTTTTCTAAATCATTTATACTTCATGTAATGAAACATGATAATCATATACTACTAAAAAATATGGTAAATAAAATTCCTCACATATAAAAGGATTCTTGAAACAGGCATCTGGAATGAAGATACTTCACGTAGTGGAAGAGTCTTTAGAGGAAGATGACATGAGTCCAACAACTTTTAGAGGTACTATCACAACAGCTTCATTATTAGGTACTTCTCTATTTTATATGGGTGTATCTCATTAATTTATATCAAACTATATTGATAATATTATAAATATTTATTTCGAGATTTAAACTTTTTAAATTTATATTACTATACCCCATAGTATAATGGATGAGTGGGGTCTGCATTGTCCCACTTGTGTCTTCTCTCAATCATATGTTGAGCTGTCTTAGTGTTTGTTGGTACCCTATATGAAATCACCTCATGTAATTTTTCAGATGGATAGGTTCATTTCCAATAAATTCAAGATTTTTTATTATCATTGATTGTCTACCATACTACACATATTGGGTTATTCACTTGTATTTTAAGGAGAATGGGTCCCAAGGTTGAGTAGGTTCAGACCATCATACCAAGAGTTGGGGGTAGTGATATAATTGATTTCTTATGAATCATTGAGTGATGATCAACCTTTAGTTTTCATCGAGTTTCTAGGTGTATTTCCTTTTGACATCTCTTGTTTTACACCATTAAGGGGGTTGAGTTTTGTATTGACTAAATTATGGGTACTCAATGAATTTCAATTCCCTCTTACTGTATGGATCGAGGTGAACTAAAAAAGTTGAAGTCCTATTTGGAAAATCATTATGATAAAAATTTTATATTCTTGAGTGTTTCACCTTGTTCATTGATGGTTCACATTTGAAATAAATCTGATGGTTCTTTTAACTTATGTGTTGATTATGAAAAACATAATCGAGTTATGGAGAAGAAATTTTTTTAGTTTCAATGGATTTATGACTTGTTTGATCAGTTAAATGCGGATGATGTTTCTTTAGCCAATATTCATTTAACATCTTCTCTTCTCGATATGATTCTTCTTAATCAATATATTGATGATGAATTCTATATCATTAGATACTCTATTTATAGTGGGGATATAGTTTCCAAGTGCTCGATGAACAAAGTTGGTGTTTTTTGTAATCAAAATAGCTACATTGTTCCATTAGTGACATGGATGGATCTGATTAGAGATCGTGATAATTACTAGTGGAATGTGCACCTAAGAACCACTATGATGTTTTATGACATGCAGAGGATGTTTTAGTGGAGATATTGATATGGGGTTTTGCTATTTTTTTTCCACTATCGTATATCCCAAAAGGTTATGGCCGATAATCTCAGGACAAGGGGTTTTCCTTAGCAACATCTAGTCCCTACATGGATGTGGGATGAGATACCAATATATTTCATGGTAGGTTTGTCTCGTACCTAGGGAAGGAAACATGTGATATGGGTTATGGTAAATAAGATGTCTAAGTCGGCTCACTTCAAACCCATTCATGATATATCCAAACTTGAGGAGTTGGGAATTTATACATAATGGGATTATTGGTTTGCACAATGTTCTATCTACTCTGGTTTTTGATCGATCCTCAGTTCACTAATCACTTTTGTAGAGGCCTTCTGGTGGAACTAGGATCTTGATACTATTTATGCAAATCCTTCCATATATAGATGGATGGAAATATATAGAGATATGTCGATATTATTGGGGATATGATTTGTGTCTGTGTTCTCAAAATTAGTTGTTCTTGAGATGATCATTTAGGGATGGTTGAGTTTTCTAATAACAGTAGATACCATTTCAAAATCTTAGTTTATCATTTTAGGGATTGAATGTATATCCTTGTTAATATATATTATGTTGTTAGGTGATTGGTGAATTATCTGTGGTATGACCAATTCTAGTGAAAGAGATGAAAACAAAGATTTGGCTAGTTCTTAGAACATGTTAATGGCCAAGAGATGATATATGTATTATGTTGACCACCACTATAGACCCATGGAATTTTAAATTGGTGAGTAAGTGTTCTCTAATAATTCACCATGATTTGGTAATTGAAGTCTTGGGATACAAGGGATGTTTGGTCATCATTTTGTGGGACCTTTTGAGGTTGTATAGATGGTGGGGAATATTTCATCGCATTTATCACATTCACTAGGGATTATGTCAATACATAAAATCTTTCATGTATAACAATGGTGAATGTATCTCTATGATACATCTCCTGTTTTGAGCATGAGTGATCTTGAGATTGAACCCAATTTATCTTTGACAGAGATGCTAGTCAGGATAATTGATACTAAATCCATGGTACTTCATGGGAGGATGATACCTTTGGTTCATGTTCTATGGAAGCATGGATAATATATTCATGATATGTGGTAATGTGAGTCACTAATGAGATTTAAGTGGCCTCATATTTTTTGTGATTGAATCTTTTTCATAATATTGAAATTGATAAAACGTTTTTATAGTGGGGAGGTTATAACATCCCATTACTGATTTGAAAAGTACACCTTTAACATTATCATGTTTCTTTCTTTTTCACTGACTAGGTAATATTGATAATGAATTGGGATGATACTTATAAATATGTACTAACATATTTTTTGGACTCTTAGATTTTTCCTTTCAATTCTACAGGCCGCAGTAGGGTTACACGTCATGTAATTAGGTTACATGATGTGAAATTGTTGTTGGGCGCATATCGGGAAGGGTTCACAACATGGTAGTTAGATGACATGAGGAGTCATTATATGTCATGAGTTAAATAATGATCAGGTTTTAATTTGATGTGTACAGTTTTTTGGTAGTTATGGTATTTAACTATTTCAGGACATGTAATGGGATTACATGTTATGTAATTCCCCATGTTCCATTTATATTCAATAGGCACGAAAGAGATTCTATTTTCCCCTCTACTCAAGTTTCATTTACCATAATGTAAAACCTTCCCCAAAAAATCTTGGAGATATCCAACCCTTCGCAATCCTTTCATTCAGTGTTCAATAATAGATTCATTGGTAGTGTTAATTCATATGTAAGTATTCTCCCTTGTTTTCCTCTATTTCTGTTTCTCCTCATAGGTGTTTACTATATCATCCTAAAATTGATGTATCTATACTCTATTTCACTAGATATCATTTCTAGGTTGGGTTTTGAGGTCTTCCACACTTTTTTTTCTAATTGGGGAGTTTGGTTGTGGGCCTTGAGTTTCAGAAAAAAGGTATGTGAAATCATTCTCCATGGCCAAATTGATTAACCATTAATTTCATGATTTATTTTTTTGTTTAATTGAATCCAATTTTTCAAAATTACATTCAATAAAATTTTCCTAAAACCCAATTCTGGTGAATTGGTAGGTTTGAAGTGGTTTTCGAATGAAATCCCCCCCAATTCCATTGAATTGTGGTATGTCTAAAAATTGATGGAAATGGTTTCAATTGAAATTTTGAATTTAATTATTGATGCAGAATTGAGGGAATTTTTTTAATCATTAAAATGGAATAATATTTTTGATAGAAACCCAGGGGATTTATTTTGTTAATAAATACATGTTTTTTTATCAATAACTATTTTGGATTTAAATAAAAAAAATTGGATTTTGAAATCTGGGAATGAGATTTAATTGTATTTTAAGCAGTCTTAATATAAATTTCCCATCATTGATTGTGTAAGAGAGCATGAAATTTTTATCTAGGGTGTGAGTTATTTGGGAATATTCTATGATAATACAACATTCAAACACATAAATATAGCAGGTAACATTTCTTAAAAAATTGTCAGGAGTCCTCTCTAACCAGTGTCTAGAGGATGTGTGTGTACACATATTTTCATGATCACATAAAGAGTGAAGATTCAAATAGCCTAGAACATTAACACCTATTTGGAATATGACATTGTTGATCACTTTGTTATATTTGAGATACCAATGTATTCCAATGTTTTTGAACATATTTACATTCCTTATGAATTTATATATTCTATTTTATATTAAATGTTTAATTTAAGTCATTATTTAAGAAATATTCAATCACTTGTAAAGCCTTTTCATAATGTATTTTCCATCACTTTAACTATATTTCATGATTTTTAAAAATTTTCATTAAAATTACAAATCAATTTTTCTTAAATTTGAAATCATTCCATGGTTAATCTATCATTGGCATCTCTTATTGAATATTTGGTGAGACCCTACTAGGATTTTTAGCTCACACCCTACTTGTGCCCTCGTGTGTTTGTTGATTTTCACATTCTTGGTTTGAGTAAGGGGAAAGTATCTATTATAGGAGACTCCAACTATTAAACATTGTCTTGGGAAATTGTGTCCTTATAGACTTCTCATGTTTTCCTCTATTTTGGTTATTGGGATGTAGTACCTTTTTCTTGTTTATACTACGTTGGTTTCTGGTACATTACTCCCAATAAAGTTTCTTTTGTTATTTATATTGTTTTTATTCTTTTACTTATTCATTTTAGTGGAAAAATCATTCCCACATTTAGCTTGTGTGATTCCAGGGGCTAGTTTCCAACTCATGGGGATTGGGAATTCCTATGGGATATGTCATATCCAGCTTTGTTATTAGGCTATCAGGGTACTAAGGCTAGTTCGTGACACATGATTCCCCCTCGTATAAATTCTGTTATCATTATTAAAAATTATTTCGTGTAGACCTACATCTATGTTATTTATAATTTTTCTCAATTAATGTTTTAAGCATTTTTAAATCATGGTTACCCTAAATATCGAAACAAAAAATATCATTCCTTGTATAGTTATTGATATTTTAATATTAATTGTTAAGGGTAACCTGTGCAGTTTATTATTAATAAATCTTTAACATCAATGTATGTCCTTAAAAAAATTCAACAATATTTTTGGATTTAGGTGTAGAGTCCGTGTGTGATTTTGTGGTCTTGGAGTCATGTTGTTAATATATTAGAAATATTAAATTTAATATATCACAGAAGAACATATTTTTAAAATTAATGTAATATATTCTAAATGGTGTCTCAGATGATAAATTTGAGTCCTCCATTATATCTAGGATGTGGGTTTTAATCCATGAATGGAATAAAATATGTGTATCTATGGTGATTGGTTTAAGAGAAATCATTGGTGAAAAAATAGAATGATAAATAAGATAAATAATTTATTTTCTATTAAATTATTGAAATCAAATTATTTTTTTACAATCATATATATATATATAAATAGGGTTATTTGCAATACTATATAGATTAGTGAGGACTAAGGAGGAGAGAATTGGTAGATTCTAATGAGTTCATGGATCAATGATTGTTCTATCAAGGAGATAGTCATCATCGATGGAATTTGAGGATCTCACTAATGAGGATGACATCGAATCATTATTCAATAGGGATTGACGGAATATCGTCGTAGTGATTTTATTTTATTAGATTAAATCCTTATTTTTTATTTATCTATGATGGATGTGAATTAATTCCTTCAAAAACTAATTCTTGAAACACTATGGAATTATGATAGAGTGATTAATCTTCCTATAAATAGGATATGATTAATGATTTATTGTTTGTTGATTACTCTTATCTGTTAATAAATTTCTCCACCCATGTATGATGTCTAATGAATTTTTTTTCCAAATTTTGGTCCTAACCTATTTCATTAATTATATTCTCTCCACGTTCTTTGAATGTTCATCATCAATATTTCATTCGAACGATGGTTTGATTACACTGGAAATCCAATTGGTGTGTGATCATTATTTGGCATTAACTATAATTGTTGTTGGTTTAGATTCAAAATTTTACCTGAGGTAGAGGCTTCATGATGATGAAAATAGTGGGTTTATTGATTGAATGTGACCAGAATGATAGGAATTTGTGTTTTCATGATGCGGTGAAATGAGTAGTGATTTTTGAGAATATGGTTGATTGAATCATACTACCATGGGAGGTATAGGTTTAGTCAACATAAATCTAATATTTTTTGTAGCTTTTTTGGATGAATGAGAGGTAGGGGAAATGTGAGATATGATTCCTCAGATTTTTGGAGTTTTTAAAATATTTACCTATATAGGATAGAATGATTGGAAGAACACATACAATGTGGACCCAAAATTATATAGGTTATGGTTTACATGTGATGTTGAATATCCAATGGATGTGTGATATGGTTACATGATATGCAGTAATTTTTATGAAGTATATCATGTACCCTAGGGTACACAATAATGGGAATAACCACCTGAACACAAATAAAACAAATATACATGGGCTTGACCAAAGTACACAGGAAACCGATTACATACAAAAACAAACAATGGGAATGTTCAGACATAGTGGGGGCACATCGTCTATACCCTATTCAAGCTATGCACTTTTCCCCTGACAACATCGATCCCTTTCTTCCACCAGTACAATATTGGTATTCATGTGTGTTTTTACCTTATTATACCACAGAGGGTATAACGTGGTTTCTCTTCCTGAGAATAGGATGATTGATATCTTCTATGGGATTGTGTTGTATTGATTCATCTATCGATCCATGCGGCCCAAGAAGTGATCGTTTAAAATTATTCTTTAGGTTTGGCCTGGTGTCCCATTTCATATATCTATGGAATGAAATTCCCATCAGAGTGAGTTATTCTAGATAGAGTAAAGAAACCCCTGTAATGACCCGAAATTTTGAATAAATATTGTTTCCTACCTTTGTGTGTTATTTTATTTTATACTCAAAAAAACTATTTCATTTAATAAAATGAGTATAATTATAATAAGACCGTTGGGTTTCGACTGTTATATGACCGTTGTTCAATATGACCATTGGAAACTAAATGTTGCATTTATTGTCTATAAATACAAGTGATCATGATTAATTAATATAGAATGAATATTCGAGGGCCCCACCCAATAGTCTCGGGCTAATCAAATCCCATCGGACAGAACTCAGGAAGGAGGTTGCACCATTAGTCTTTTCATTGGACCAAACCCAAGGTGAACTTCATCATGTGAATCTATAACGGAATCAACTTCACAAGAAGTTCAAACTGACAGAAATCAGAACTCAGGAAATGTTGACCATGCCGCCCAAAGATTCTATCACACTAGCACACCTTACTCATAGGTCCTATGCTTTTGTTATAAGGGGCTATGTAACGAGACTATAACTACCTTATGTAATACTAGGATTTAAATAAAAATTATGATGTCTTCTTATGGTGAAGCTTGTGAATTTTCAAATGTTCGGAAAAATATAGTATTCATATTATTGATGAATTCTAGAAAAAAGATATTTTAAAATATTTATGTAAACCATAAATAATTAATAATGTGTAATGATTTTCAAAAAATGGTCTTCTAAAGTTGTGTTCAGTATGAAATTTTGAGTCTAATAATATCAACATAATTTTTGGTGAATAGTAAATTATAAATAGTTATTCTATGCTAATTAATAGTAATGTGACCAAATGGATTAAGTAACTTTACTTAAGAAAGTATTAATATAAATTAGGCACCTTGATTAAGTAATGTGATTCAATAAAAAAGGTAAATAAATGTTTCAAAAATTATTGGTTAAGTATTAGTTTTTTTCAATTGAATAGTGTTTTTTATTTAAAAATTAAATTAAAAATATTTAGAAAATTATTTTCATAAAATGGTGTTCATTTTTGAAATCAGAGCATCGATATTTATTTAAGGTGAGTTTTTGAGATTTTTCTGAAACATTTGAATTTTCAGTGACATGTGTTTTTATTTAAATAATAAATTAAAAATATATGAAAAATTATTTTCATAAAATGGAGGTCATTTTTGAAATCAGAGCATCAATATTCGTTTAAGGTGAAATTTTGGGATTTTTATGAGAATGTTGAATTTTTAGTGAATAGTGAAAATTCAGTTTTTGAGTTTCAGGTGTTTAATGAAATCATTAAGATGTAATAGTTATGAAAAAATTATGGTAGACTTATGAATAGTAAGATAAGGTATGAGGTGTCCCATGTGGCCAATACCATGGTCAAGCCCACGGTTTTTACAATACCACCGATGTGGTGTCCCTTGGAAATTAATGCTTTGTCCCCTCACTTCTCCTATAAATACCAAGCATTTCCCTCGTTCATTTCATTTCAAAATCCTCCCCAACGATGTTATGGTCACTTTACCTCCCAAGGAATCCTCGCAAGGTTCCCTCAAGCCTCCCAAGGTCCCGACCTTCAAGCTTTTGATGTTACTCATCAAGGTAAGGGATCCTTTCACCCTGCTCTTTTAAGTCATCATATCCTTTATTTTGTGTCGTGTATTTTACATCTCTTTATGTTGAGGGTATGTTCTTATATGTTCTTATTACTGTAAATTTTATGTCCAAACTATGAGATACCCTTTTTTCTCTCATCAATTTGTGTTTTGAATGTTTATGTGATGTCGTTAGGCTGCCGAATTTCTCGTAAAAGGAATCATGTCTTCTCTTTTCTTTCATGTTTCCTTTTCATGTGGTATATCATTAAAATATCCATACCATGTTCTTATATATATGTTGTTCTATATTTACACTGTATTATTATTTATTTTTGAGTTGCTTACTTGTGTACCCTCTCTTTCCAATGTTTTCTAAAACCGTGTTATATAGCCGTTATGCTGCAGAAATTTCGCCTCAAAATTTCTATCTCATTCTCTCCAGAAATTATCTTGTTTTATTTATGTGAATACCCAGACCTATATCGTTTCTTTCAGTGTTAATAAATATATAATGATGATTTATTTGATTCATGAATGGACATACATATAACCCTCACTCTCTTTCCATGTGTTATAAATGACATAATGATATTATTTTTCTAAGATCTTTTAAAACATCACGATTTTGAAATGAAACCCATTTCTTAAATTCTCCATGGGTTATTTATGAAATGTTTGATTATGATTTATGAGGATCACATGTATGTAAATAAATATTAAGGTTACACCCTGATATCTCTCTAATACATTCGGTAAAAAATTATTCTTTAGAGATTACAAGTTTTACGATACCTTGGTGAATAACCATGGAAATGTTTATGACACCTTGGGGATGGATCTTGGTGATATGTTCATGAATGTCTAAATGAAATGTTGTAGCCACATATTCAAGTTATTTTCCATGTTATTTTATTTATTCTATTAATATTCTTCCATTTCTCTTGTCTTCGTGTTTTTATCCAAGTTCTTATTAATATCACAAGTACGTTTACTCCCTTGATTACCCTTACTGGGCCTTCTTCTCACCCTTTAATTAGATGTTTATCTCCAGGATATGTGATGCATTAAATTTACATAAGATGAACCTATGATGAATCCTTAAAAGTGTTTTATAAGAATGTTTTATGTTGTTTTCATGTTTTATTTTCCTAATTTCCAAGACACTAGAATTTAAACATCCTCTATTTGTAAAATGTAATGAAAAGTTATGGATTAAAAAGGAGGTATGTCATAGTTTGTATCAAAGGATAGTTTAGTTATTTATTGAAATTAGGATATGAAACCTTTAGAAAGAACCCTATATAAAAGTTGGAATATAGGAAATCTTTCTACTGTTTTGGTGAGTATTGAGTAAGTGGTTTATCAAGAAAATATATCCTTGTCTAGATACTAGCAGGTAGAGGTGGCTCTGGAAAAGATGTACATAGGGTTAAAACCCAAAAACACTTCTTTGAGCTAGAGTCGAATAGGAACTAGTACACGACAATGGGCGTTGCTTCACTCATGGTTACGACACTCCCGAGGGATATGTTTGGTTAATCACAACATTTTTATGAATCATTATGATGGAATTATTGAAAAATTTAATTGTCTAAGCATGATTTTTTAAGACATAAAATCTTTTTTAGTTAAAATATACCTAATTGAAATAAGTTTCTCATAATGGATTAATTCTTCAAGAAAATGTCGCCATAATCTAGGAATACGTTGACGTATTTCCTATGGAGTTAGCTAGACCTCCCCCAGTAAGAGAGGTAGAGTTCTACATTTAACTCGTACCTGGATCTCATCCGATGTCAAATACCCCATATAGGATGGAAAATGTGGAGCTAGAGGAATTAAAGAAACAACTATGAGATTTTGTGGAGAATGGGTTTATCTGACCAAGTGTGTCTCCTTGGGGAGCACCAGTTCTCCTTGGGAAGAAGACGGATGGATCGATGGAGCTATGCAATGATTATAGAGAACTGAATGAGATCACAGTAAAGAACAAATACTCTCTTCCCAGAATTGATGACTTATTTTACCAACTTCGTGGGACTCAATTCTTCTCTAAGATTGATCTTTGTTATGGTTATCATAAATTGAGGGTAAATAATGATGATATTCCAAAAAACTACCTTACAATCAAGATATGGGTATTATGAGTTTTTTGTTATTCCCTTCGGACTGACTAATGCACCTACTATTTTTATGGATCAAGAATATGTTGATTTTGGATACTTATGTTTTATCCAATGGATATAATTTTTATAGGAAAATGATTTGGTGATTAAAAGATAATGGTTATTTTAGATTATTTTTTTTCTTTTGGAGCACTATATGCCTAAGTGAAATAAAATACTATTAGATTTAAATTGAGGAGGAACGGTTGTTTTATTAGAAATTATGTATTTTTTATGGACATATGGTGATTTGGGTTATTTTTCTAAAATTATGAACCTAGAAAATAAAATTTGTGAATAGGTAAATTGTACTTCAGTATGAGACTTTAATAGTAGTCGATGTTATTTGGAGAAAATGTTAAGATTTATTAGGGATGACTATGTGATTAAATCCTTCTGAGTTTTGGGTTCCAATCATAGTTAGGATTATTCTAAGGAATTTTAATAATGATTTTGTATTGAATGGTCTTTCTGGAACTTCTGGTACCTTTTTTGAATTTTGGATATTAGTAGTCATATTTATTTTTATAAAGGATAGTCCTTTTTGGGGATTATATGATCACCTACTAACCATTTTAGTTTTATTTGATGACTAAAGACAAGGGAAATATATAGTTCTTCTTTTGTGGATTATGTGATTCTCTTTATGATGATTCTTTTTATTTTGATGAGACCAAGTCTTTTAAAATGTGCATTGTTTTGAGAAAAAATTACTCTAGGTAGAAACTTATTAAAGGATGAAACTCTACTTGAGGTAAGTATATTTCCTTATGTTTTTATTCTATGCAGTAAATTAATTCCTCAATATTGTGAAAAGGAAAGTAAAAGAAAAAAGTTTTTGGTTTACGCTTCCTACTAGGTAATCAAAGAACGTTTACCACATCATAAGTTTGTGATCTTCCTATGGTTAATTTTCTCCTAATCATGTTTTCTATCACTCTCCATCAGAACTTAACCCTTTGTTTTCTTTTCTATATCCATGTTTTCCGACATATAATCCTACTATGGGTTAAATCGGGTGACCTTTGTACATCTCTTTCTTTAATTTAAAGTAATAGTTTTACTCGCTCTTTTTCTGATGTGGGACATTCAATGAAATTTCCATGCACAATTTTAAAGTTTCATGGACGCAATTTCTTAAGGGGGGAAGATTGTAACAATGCGAAATTTTGAATAAATTTTGTTTCCTAACATTGTGTGTTATATTATTTTATACTAAAAAAAAACTATTTCATTTAATAAAATGCGTATAATTAAAAAAATACTATTGGGTTTCGACTGTTATATGACCGTTGGTGATTATGACCATTGGAAACTAAATGTCGTGTTTTTTGTCTATAAATACATGTGATCTTGATTAATTAATATAGAGAGAATATTTGATGGCCCTACCCAGTAGTCTCAGGCTGATCGAATCCCATATGATGGAACTCGGGAAAGATGTATCACCTTTGGGCTTTGCTCTAGACCAAACTCAAGCCGAACTTCATTGTGTGATGCTGGAACAGAATCGCCTTTGCGAGAAGTTCAAGTTTATAGAAATCACTACTCGGAAAATGTTGACCGAGCTTCCCCAAAATTCTATCACCCCAACACACCTTACTCTTATGTCTTATGCTGGTGTTATAAGTGGTTATGTTATGAGACCATAACTGCCTTCTGTAATCCTTTGATTTAAATAAAAAAAATGCAATGTCTTCTTATGGTGAAGTTTCTGAATTTTCAAATTTCCTGATAAATATAATATGAATATTATTGATGAATTCTAGAAAAAGGATATTTTAAAATATTTATGTAAACCTTAAATAATTAATAATTTGTAATGATTTTTAAAAAATGGTTTTCTACAGCTGTTTTCAGTATTCAATTTAGAGTCTAATAAGATCAACATAATTTTTTGTGAATAGTAAATTATGAATAGTGATTTTATGCTTATGATTAGTAAAGTGACCAAATAGATTAAGTAACATTGCTTAAGAAAGTATTAATATATTTTAGGCACCTTGATTAAGTGATGTGATTCAATAAAATATGTAAATAAATGTTTCAGAAATTGTTGGTTAAGTATTAGTTTTTTTCAGGTGAATAGTTTTATTATTTAAAAATTAAAATAATAAAATTATAATTTTTTTTCATAAAATGGAGTTCATTTTCGAAATCAGAGCATCGATATTTGGTTAAGTTGAATTTTTTGGATTTTACTGAAATAGTTGAATATCCATTAAATAGTGTATTTATTTAAAAATTAAATTAAAAATATTTAGACAATTATTTTCATAAAATAGTGTTCATTTTTGAAATCAGAGCATCGATATTTGGTTATGGATAATTTTTTGGGATTTCTCTGAGAAAGTTGAATTTTCAGTGAATAGTGAAAATATAGTTTTTGAGTTTCGGGTGTTTAATGACATCATTAAGGATGTAATAATTATGAAATAATTCTCGTCAACTTATGAATAGTAAGATAAGGTATGAGGTGTCCCAAGTGGCCAATACCATGGGTAAGCCCATGGTTTTTCCAATACCACCGATGAGGTGTCCGGTGGCAATTAATGCTTGTCCCCTAACTTCTCTAATAAATACCAAGCCTTTCCATCATTCATTTCATTTAAAAATCCTCCCCAACGAATTTATGGCCTATTTACCTCCACAGAAGTCCTCCCAAGGTTCCCTCAAGCCTCCCAAGGTCCCGAACTTCATGCATTCGAAGTTACTCTTCAAGGTAAGGGACTCTTTCACCCTCATCTTTTAAGTCATGACTTCCTTTATGTTGTGTCTTATATTTTAAATATCTTTATGTCAAGGGTATGTTCATATATTTTCCTATTACTGTCCATTTTACGTCCAAATGATGAGAGACACTTTCTTCTCTCATCAATTTGTTTTCTAAAATTTTAGGTGACGTCTTTAGGCTGCCGAATTTCTCGTAAAAGGAATCACATCTTTTCTTTTCCTTCATGTTTCCTTTTCATGTGGTATGTCATTCAAATTTCCATATCATGTTTTTATCTCCATTTTGTTCTATATTTATACTATATTCTAAGTTATTTATTAGTGGGTTACTCTTGTACCCTCTTTTTCAATTGTTTTCTAAAACCATGTTATGTAGCTGCTATGCTGCTGAAATTTCGCCTAAAAAATTCTATCTATTTCTCTCTAAAAATTCTCTTGTTTTATTTATGTGAATACCCAGAACTATTTCGTTTCTTTGAGTGTTCATAAATATATAATGATAATGTATTTGATTTAGGAATTGACATACATATAACTCTCAATCCCTTTCCATTTGTTATAAATGACATAATGATCTTATTTTTTTAAGATATTTTAAAGCATCACGATCTTGAAATGAAACCCATTTATTATCTTCTCCATGGGTTATTTATGAATTGTTTTATTATGATCTATGTGGATCACATGTATGTAAAGAAATATTTAGGGTGCACCCAGATAGCGCTCAAATGCATTGGGTAATGAATTAATCTCTAGAGATCACAAGTTTTATGATACCTTGGTGAATAACCTTGGTAATTTTTATGACACCTTAGGGATGGATGTTGGTAATTTGTTCATGAATGTCTAAATGAAATGATATAGCCACATATTCATTTTACCTTCCATGTTATTTTCTTTATTATATTCCGATTATTCCATTTCTCATGTCTTTATGTTTTTATTCAAGTTCTTATTGATATCACAAGTACATTGACTCCCTTGTTTACCCTTACTAGGCCTTCTGCTCACCCTTTCCATTGATGTCTGCCTCTAGGTTTTGAGATGCAGTAAATGTACATGGTATGAACTTATGATGATTCCTTTCAAGTGGTTTAGAATAATGTTTTATGTTTTTATCATGTTTTATGTTCCTGATTTCCAAGACACTAGACTTTAAAGATCCAATGTTTGTAAAATGTAATGAAAAGTTATGTATTAAAAAGGTGGGATGTCATACCCCCATAGGCCATATTCATGATCCACTACAATTTTAATGAAATATTCTAAGTTCTAGATTTTAATTATTCAAGTAAATAACAATGAGTGAAACATATTGAATGAGTTTGCTAAAAATTGTAAGAACCAATCAGTGAGATCTATTAGATGAATGAAAAATTTGAGCCTCATGAAGTATCCTTGACATTCAATGGGGATATGACCTTACCTTGAGACATAATGTCTGTCTCTAAGTATAGATAGGTTTCCTATTTTATTCATCCCTTACTAATTATATATAACATAATCACTCATCTATTTTTCATGTTTTGTGATTGGGGGGGGGGGGTGGGTCCTTAATGATATATTTATATTCACCCCTACATGGGATCCTCCCAAACATTATGTGTTTTATCACAACAATGAGAATTTCGATTGGATTCTTGGTGGACCAGGAGTGGGAGAATAATAGCTATTGCAGTACCCTCACTTTCTAGTATGTAACCCCTGCTAAATAATTTTTATGGTTTGAATGTATAAGGGTTAATGTTTATAGAGTTGGGAGAACATTCAATAATCTTTTGGGGATAAAGAGGATGTGCATAGGATGCGCACTATTTGCCTAAACCATTCATCTATCCTTAATGAAACTATGAATAGTGGTATTCTAGAGGGAGTATCTCTAGCATGGTTGGAGCATGGTTTTTGTGACCATTCAAGGGGAGGTCGTGCATGTATAATATAATGCACGGTTTGTGCACGATTTTCCTAACTGTGCGGTCTAATCATGCGTAGAGTAAAACTTATATGCTTAAAAATAGAATCTCACACATAATTTCGATAACTCACTAAGTTTTTACCATAAATGGCCCTAATTCTATATTACTGTCCATTGAATGTAGGGGAACCTCTCCCAATCATTTTGGAATTGATCTAAAGGCTTCCCTTGGTGATTCAAAGCCGAATTCAGGAGGTATATCATTATTCTTCTTCATTCTTGATTTGTTTCTTTGATCAAAATAGATCTACTTCTCCTATTATCTTTTTTTCTCATATATACACCAATTAATTGGTAGATATAGGTAGGTGGATTCCATATTTTATGCAATTTGGAATTTTTCATTGTATGAGAAGAGAACTAAGGTCATTCCGTGAAGAATTGACCTTGTTTTCTTGTGTGTTCTTCCTTTGTTGTGGGTTTTCATCAAAACCTTTCAGGTAGGTGGCTTCACTCTTAACTCATTTTTTTGTAACTAATTAGAATGATTTAAAATTTGTTTTTTATGATGGACTGGTCATTATTTTTCTATTTATGAATTATTGGAGAATGTCTTGTGTGATTGTTTGATAAATTGGTGAAATCTGGAAAATTGGTTGTTTTGAATAATGTTCTTATATTCTTGGTTTGAAAGTATGGATTTTAAAAATGGGATTTTTTGGATTTTTGCACATGAATTGGATTGGATATTTTCAATAAAAAGTGAATTTTTTGTTGAAACAAATTGGATGCTTTAAATTTTTTTGTGATTTGGTTTTCAATAAAAGTTAAGTTTTATTGATGTTGTTTTTTATTGTTTTTCATTCATTGTTGTGGTTTGGTTCATGATTTTTGGGCCCTAAATTATGGATATTTACCATTATAGTATGAGTAACATGACCACAGGGCTGAGGGGGCATGTGTCATTGGGACACAAGTTCATAAGATGAGAAACCCCTCATGAGTATGAAAATGTTAAACAATGAATACATGTTTAGGTGTGTTGTGAACAATGGAATGGGTATTCCAAAATGATAATATTAATTGGGTTTTAATACTTGATTTTTTATTTTTTGGGGACAAATAACTTTCTTGAAATTGGTTTCATTTATTTTTTTCACTTGGTTGTAAATGGTTTTTGGAAATTGTCCATATTTAGTTATAAAATGTTTTATAGAATAGGTTTATAGAAATGGTTTTCTATGAATGTTGATAACCATTCTATCCTAGTGGTGTGAGTAGGGAATTCATGGGGAATACCTAAAAATTTTTATACTCACCCTTACTTTGGAACATTGGTACTTTTTCTGGTGTTATCTTTCAGGACATGGCGAAGGTAACATGTCACATGTCTTTAGCACTACTTCGTAATAATCAGGATGCTTTGCGATTGTGGGGCATTTGGATGGTGGAGAATTTTGTCTTTCATTCTTCATGGAGTCATTTAGGTTCATTCTTCTATTTACTTTATACATCTTTGGCCTTCCTCAATTAAACACTTTGATATGGGTCTAGATCTATGAATATGGTGAGTTATCTTTCTGTTCATGCATCAAATAGTGAGTTGTTTGGTTAATGGTATTATTCATAAATGGTAAATCATCCCTCACTTGTCTTTGAAACCCTAGGACATTTATTTTCAACCATTTTAACCATGGTGATTCCACTCAAGGTCATGTAATGACTCATTGTTATCTCAATCTAATGAGAATAAGCGGGTCATTATAGCTGTAATTGTTAGACTATAGACTATTTCTGGAGTTTCTTATTTATAGAAGCTATCCTTTGATAGAAAGTGGTTTCTTTTTATAGTTATGGAGGGAATATATTTGGACCTTATGCCTTTTTATTCAATTTTTTTACACTAATGTGGAATTAGTTGTTATTAAAACATTTAATCTATCTATTTTTTTTATAATTCGACGTTATATTCGTATATGAAGTTTGTGCATGTATACATGTACCTTAGGATTAGGCATCCCATGTGGGTTATATGCCTACTCAGTGATATTCATTAGCCCATTTCCTATAAGAGGTGGGATTGGGGTGTCATACAAGGCTTACTTCCAGACATGAATGGCCCAGTGTGTTTGGTCATGACATTGAGAAATAATAATTTTATCTAAAAGTTAAATACAAATATCTTAAATTAGGAAGGGAATCAAAAGAGGAATGAATGTCTATGTCACATTTATAGGATCATGATAGAATTGGAATCACATATTCTAGGAGAATGCTATAATGTAAATCACAAGTAATGAGGCTTAATTTATAATTAAAATTTTGAATATATTTCTAGTTTTTTCATTTCCAATTTGAAAATAGTTTTAATTATGATTTAGAAAATGTTTTAAAAAATTGTGTATAATTATTTTAAAAAATCAATACTCATTAAATTTAGTTTGGAAAAATGTTTATAATAAGCTCTACAAACTATTATATAGCGGTTCAAAATTTATTTAAATGGTTCGTTATAAAGTATTTAATTTTTTCTAAAAAAACTCTTCAAAAGTTGTTTTAAATTTAGTTTAAATACCTGTATAAATGTAGTTTTAAAAGTGGGTTTAAAAACTATTCAAATGTAGGTTTTATAAATATTTAAAATCACTTATATAAAATATTATGAATTGGTTTAAAAATATTTAATATATTTTATAAATATTTTTAATTGTAGAATAAAATCCATTTTGGATCCACATTTACTTATTTTATAAAACGATTTTAATATTTTTATTTAAACCACATCAAAAAAAATTATTTTGAAAATTTATCTTTTATGTTTTTTCCTTTTTATGTTTATTTGTAACACACAATATGTAACACCCT
Organism: Viscum album; assembly: GCA_963277665.1. NCBI lineage: Eukaryota > Viridiplantae > Streptophyta > Magnoliopsida > Santalales > Viscaceae > Viscum > Viscum album. The sequence goes on from OY728152.1 coordinate 1,874,652,264, forward strand.
ACCCATTTATTAAGGTACAATGCATTTTCATTTTTATATGTATGTAATTAAATGTGGTTGTCCCTAAAAAATATTTGTTTCATATCCTATTCTGACATCATCATTTAAAAAAATGGTGGTGATACATGATAATATAATTTTCCTCTTATTTTATTTATGATTCCAAAAAAATATTTAATAATTCAAATCAATGTTTTAATGAAAAAATAGTTATTTTCCATCAAAAAACCTCAAATTTAAATGATAACTTATACTCATCACACATCCAATGAGTAATAATTTTCTTGAAAATTGTTATTGGATGCTCATTTAGCATATATATAGAGTCTAAATCTATTCCAATTGTAGAAACAAAACCATTATATAACTCTTGTTTCTCTTCTCTCTATAGTTCAACAAATTCCACTTGTTAGGCAATCCTCATTATTTATCCATGAACAAAATTATAAATAATCCACTATCAAAAAAATAGTCCATATAAATAAAATAATAAAATAATATTAAATCTAATGTATTTCCTTACCCATATCTTATCCAAATCATTTTCCTTTATTGTATTTTCAAGTTTTCTCTATGATACTGGCTAAATGGGAATGATGTCATGGTATTTTATAGGCATTACCATAAAAATCTTGCATTGCCTCTATATTTTACAGACCATTTTACTATCCTTATTGTACTCGATCAACTATTCTGTCTGGAGGTTCCACACTTCAAGCGTTAATGTATTCCCATGATGCCCAAAAGTTTCATATCAACTGATGGAGGAATGAAAGGAAATTATCAAATAAATATATCCTAATATGAAAATAAATTATGTTCATAAAATTTACTATAGTTCAATACTTATACATGATACATGATGATAATTGGGTACTAATAGATCCCTATGTCGAGAAGGTTAGATGATATGTATTGGACTAGTGGGGTATAATGTATGCTCATGATGATCAGTAAAGTGGGGAGTTATAAAATACATAAATCTAAAAGTATAAGGATTAAGAACATAAAATAGTTGAGAGAACAAAGTAGTAAGAAATAGTGTTGTCATACATATCAATTGAAAAAGATAATATGAAAAATGAGTAGGATCAATCCTCAGATAAAGAAATGATATATGAAGTAGATCAAAAATAAATGGCTGAAAATGTATAGATTTTCTGAATATCGCTAGTTCTCATAATAGAAATCTATTATATGAAATTGTGCTACATTGTGTATCTGACGAAGGGGTTGATTTTTATCAGGTATAGTGAGTTGTAAAATTTTTTCTAATACCAACCCCTTGAATCATTGGACTGGTCACCACTGGTTGATGGATTATGATTAAAATAGTAAAGTTTATCAAAGACATGATATTATATGTTATTGTAATATTTATTTTAAAAAGTACACTCATAATAAAAAACAGAGGTGGAATTCCCTACACTCTTAAGAAACAATTATTTTCAAAAAAAATATCTTGGTATCTCTTCAATGATTTCCATTTACTATATTAGAAAGGAAATATTCATTAAATTATAAATTATAGACTACTATTTATACCAATTTTGAATGAAGGGGTCATGAGACACAATTAAGGTATAACAATTTTCAAGCCAAATAAGGGATAAGTAGAAAAATAACATAATCATATCGTATTTAGTAGAATGAATATCATAACATAAAATATTTTTAATAGAAAACAAAACATTATAATTATCATGTTGAATGTGGTTATGAAGTGGTTTTCTTATTATATTTTAAATTTTATCCAATTCAGTTTAATTTAAATTCTTTGGTTTATTTGGTCATTCAATTAGGCCATTTGGAATTTTTTTGGGAGGACATTTTTTTCATATTTTTTAAGGTCATTTTGTTTAAATTTGGGTTAGGTTATTTGGTCATTTAATCATATTATCAATTTTTCATTCTGTTAGGCCATTTGGTTCATTTTTTTTGGTAATTTGGTTTATTTTTGGTATAGTTATTTCAATTCTTTTTGGTTATTTGGTATATTTTGGTTCAAGCCAATTTAATTTGATTTTTTTATTTGAATTATTTTAATATTTTTTGGGCCAATTAATTTTTTTTAATTTGATTATTTCATTTCATTAATGTGTTGGGATTAAATATAGTTCCATTCAATATTATAAAATGCATCTCAATGAAAAATGCAAATTTTTATATTGAAAATACACATCATAGTCAAGTCATATATGAAATGAAACAAAAAATAAATTAATTTGTATAGTACCAACCTGAATTTGCTATGGAAAGCTAAATTAAATGATCTAAGAACACATATTGTTGATTCAACTAATTACTCCCCACTACATCAACTTCACAATATACATTAACTATTATACTATTCGAGTAAACAAAAGTAATAAATTGATTAATGGTAATGTGGGAAAGTATGGTTTCAATATCATCCCCACCATCATAAAAAATATGAATTAGGATTACATAAATAATGACATTGAATTCATGTCATATATGGTATTTCAAATAAAAAACATTTTTTTCTGATAAATCCATTATATATAGATCATTAGTGGAAGGGATGTTAGTCATTTCAATAAATATAAGTATAAAGTCATCAAAAAATGGTTCATGTCTTGTCATTTAATTGAGCCACTTTCATTTCATTATAGTTACACGACCATGAGAGTAATAATCCAATGTTATTATTTTCACTATAACATCATTACATGACACATTTTCGTTTTGAAACGTACTATATGATGACCATAAATAAAAACACATTTTCATATCGAGGCCTACTATCTGATGCATAGGTATAAAAATCTTTCATTACAGTATTCATAACACCATCATGTTGTGTTGTCATGTTCACTCCTTGATCAATGATAATAAATCTATATCCATTGATTTTCATTCACCGAAAAAATAATTAATTCAATTGGATGATTCTCTTATTTTCTAAGAGATAGAGTTAATAAGAAAAATCAATACCTGATATATAATTTAATATCTAAATTAAATGAATATTTATTTCTTTGTATATTAAAATAATACTTCTACCTTAGATTTTAAAGAAACATGATACACTTTTCTATGAAATTGTTCATTCCTTATTAAAGATAATGTATGATTAATTATACCTAAAATTTGTTTTCTATTCTCTTTATAAAAATATAGAAATAGTTTAACAGATATATAAAATCACATAGGATTAGATAACATATAAAATTTCAATTTCCGTACTTGATATAGTAATCGAAAAAATCACAGTTAAACAAGACTATGTGATGTTCCATCATCCTCTATACAAATCTCAATATAGCCATTGTATATGATCAAAAAATTCAAATAGTTTTTGGAAGTGAACGAAAATTGGGTTCATTTTTTTCATTTTAAACAATTTCATTTATCATTGGTAATTATGTATCATGGTTTCATAAAAACAATACACTGATGAAAAATACATACATTCATGAGCTTGGTAACGTTTCTTAAGGGAACCATCTAAATGATTCATATTATGTACATAAGAATTTAATTTATTCATATAACTTCAAGTTTGATATATCTAATAAAAAGAATACAGTTCACCAAGATGAGTTTTATTTGGATGTTGGATAGTTATATGTAACCTGATAGTGAAAAATAATGGAGAAATTGTTTTCACTAACTATGATAAAAATAATGGTGAAACATTCATAATTTTTTGTAATAAACAATTTGATAACTTTTTAGAAAAAATATGTATATATAAATGTTAAAAATCATATCACTACCACGATAAAAAATTTTATAGTATTTTTCAGATTTTTATTGGAATCCACTCATGAAGAAGGATGTAAAAATAATGAGTTTTCAGATATTTCAACTTTAAGTCTCTTTTGTTGACCCAATTTTATATGTTTCTTGAATATCCATAGGGATTTTTGAAATTGTCTAGTACATTTAGAAATTTATTTTTTTCCTAGAATTTTCCATCACATGATAAGTAGATCAAACAATCCTTTTTTTTACCGATACACACAAGATGTATTTATGTTCTGATACCCCAATCAACCAAGTCATATCAAGATCATAAATCACTTTTTCCATCTCATTGACATGTAGAAGAATTCAATGAAACATCTCGAATATTTTTTTCAATGTGAATTACTTATAAATAATGAAATAAATTATTTTCTATAACATTAACTCAATGAACATAATTTTCTTCTTCTGTATGTAATTTAATTCAATGAAAAATTACATCCTCTTTCAAAATTTCATACATTCTTTCCTAAATAAAAAATCAAAATCCTTAAATTCATTAAGCACATTAGTCGATACATACCATGAGATGGATTTTGGTCTATAATTGTATTGTAAAACCATCAATGATTGTTCCTATATGGATGATCCATTATCAAGAATCATTTATTACACATGTAACTGAATCTATTATAATATTTAATGGTTCTATAACATGTATTATTCATACAAATATGAATATAATGTTTACCCATTGTAATCTAGTAAAACATCATTACAAAATATGGAAAATAATTTATCATCATCTAAATCGTAACATTAATATGAAATATGCCTTTTGAATAAATATTGCATGTTCACACACCCATATTTCAAATACGATTCAACTCTTTAATTTAAATTTTCAAGTACATATTTATATCATTTTTTGATAAGAAGTTCTAGAAATGACTATACTCAAGTAAGTGATTGGTTTTCTCATACTCATTCACGGAGGAATGTTATAAAGGGAATGAAAACAAGCCATGTGCTATGAGAATTAATAATCATACGAAAAGGATTAAAATTGTAACATGATAGACCCAACATCACATTATTCACCTTAGATGAAAAAATAGAATATCTAGCATCAAATATCAGCAATGTTACTCCATCTATGATATAAAAAATAATCAATACACTTATTTATTTCATTATCATTTCATTTCATATTTTATTAGATTTATACAGAAATAAGTAGATCACATTGTTTATGAATCTATGGAATGTTCTGCATTACTTTTTTTGGAACATGATTTGGTGTCCCTTTAGTATTTAGCTTCCATCGGGATGTGTCTCACTTTATAAACATATTTAGGCCCATGTTTTCCTCAAAGAATAAGCTTAAACATTTCCAAATATCATAAATTTTATTTGTAGAAAATATAATTTATCTATTAACTTTCATACCGTATTATGTTTCGAGGAACTATCTATATGAATAGGAAGTAAGTCCTTCAAAAGTATATTATTATAATTAAAACACTATTAGAATGACCGTAATTATATTTGAGGAAATATATGTATTAAAATCAAATCCCTTCCATTTTACCACACTACCAGTATACTAGGATCATGGAATCATCTTTCAATTTTTCTCACTATAAAAAAATTACATATATTACTTGCATCATGTTTAATTGTATAATTATATTATTACATTGAAATAATTTCTTTCTCATGAGGATCAATAAATGGAAGAGAATCATAAAATAAATTTGATAATCTAGTCAAATTATTTAGATCATAAATATTTTAGACGTTAATATCCCTCCTTTATGATTCCATATTAAATAGTTTATATAATTAACCTCATTTACCTAGATTCCCAATATGAGCATAAAATTTAATTTTTTATTTCAGGTGCTCATAAGGGGTAAAATGATCCTTTACCCCTCGAAAATGATCTGATATAACTTTTCACACCAATCCTTTGGATTATAAATAGTTTTTTAGCCTAGGAAAAATGTTTGGTCGAATTCTAAATAGTTTATGTTTTGGAAGATTATTTAAGGTTAAATAATTTAATATATTAAATTATTCATGTGATTTAGGGTTGTTATATCATTTTAACGGATTTTTAGATTGATATTATTACTTCATAGCTGAGTTTGGAATGGGGGGGTTTAAGAATGGATTAAACCCATATTGGGTTTTGAGACTCAGGTCGAGTGTTTAAATTGGAAATTAATGATTAAGATAAAACAACCCCCCTTGGAGATCTCACAAATGATTGGAGATGGGGGGGAGGTTTTTAACTCACATGATAGCTAGATTGAGATGATAAGAGGATATAGATATCATTGTACTTCGTTTATGGTAGTGATCGGGGCCGGATCATGGTGTAGTGCATTTCAGGAGTAGATTTAAACCCAATGGATTGTTATTTATAGAATGAGGTAGGGATGTTTTCTTATAGCCATATAAATTTTGATTTATTTTTTCATTTTTTAAATCCCTTTTATGATTTTTAGGGACCCCATTATGGGTAGATCTATAATATATTTAAAAAACTATGGATTTGGGATGTTTGTAGGTTTTTTCAATTCAGAAACCCCATCTAAATAGTGTACAGTTTTAAAAACACACACTCCATGTGTGGTTTTAATAAGACACACCATTTGTTCTTCCTTTTTGAGGAATATATAATTTTTATAATTACATGTCTTATAGTTTAAAATGTCCATGTAGTCAAGGACATGAGAAAAAAAATTCATGAATATTTCACACTATATACTTTAGGTACTCTTCTTATAGAGGGACATTCACATGTATTTGGGAAGAAACCCAATGTGAGGGGAATGAGGAAATGTAGTAATACATAGGAACACACCATGTTCAGTCTATCCGTGTAGTAGTTCATGGGTATACCCCATGTAACTCTTGAACTATATAATTACATGGCCATGTGTAGAGTTGTGAGTACACACCGTGTACTCAAGAAGTAAATGTCGTGTATATTTTTTAGCAATGGCGGTTTATGGTTTTTTATACCCCATAGTCAAAATTGGAGTTTTAAATATTAAATTTTGAGAAATTTTATTGCTAAATAATGATATTCAAGCCTTTGGTGAGTCTTTATTAATTCTATGAAGTAATTTGAGGCGATTAAGTTATGACGTGGATGTTTTCCTCCAATAAAGTAAGATTAGCTGTCTCCTGAGAGTGAGAAATGGGATGAGACCAGAGTGATGTCCATGATTATGATTAAAAGATATAGCATGGGTTCATTGTAGACTTATTTTGGAGCTAAGTAATGGATTTTCCATAGTCACTAGAACCTAGTCGTGACATAAGGTAATTTCTAGGTTAGGTGTACATGACATCTTTGAGTTGTTTCTAAAGGGGATGGACCTTGGTATTTTTTCCTAATGATGTTTAGTACCACTAGGGTATGTGAAAAAATTGATGTATGTGAGGCCGTGAGTTACAAGAGACCTAGTTTTTGGGATGTGTTACCCAGGGAAATAGGAGATAACCCAAGAGTTTCATTGTCAGGATAAGACATGGCTTATTCCATTAGGGATATTGTGATTTGGATGGTCTTCCATTTTGGAGCCTGGATTACAAGGAGGAGAAATTAGGGAATGAGAGTTGGATGTGATGGTTTATATTAATGGTTCTTGATATCAATTATTAGTGATGTGGGATGGGTTCCTCCCTATCATTACTAGTGGATTGTTATGGCATGATTGTTGGATTGAGGCTCCAGACATGTGGTTTATTTTTGTTTAATATCATTATAGTGATATGATATATATATATATATGTGTGTGTGTTTGTGTGTGTGTGTGGTGATTGTGATTGATTGATAATTGGATTGTGTGGTAATGATTAATGCTCCAAATTACCATGGGGTGTAGAACTAATGCTCAAGGTCCCTAATGCTTTCATGGTAACAATGGGTTGTGGTAAATGAAATGATGCTCCAAATACCCAAGTAGTGTCATTTTGATGATGTAGGCCCCCAATATATATTTATATGTGTCTTTGATCAATGAGGTGGGTGATGGTGACTGATGCTTCAAATACCCATGGGGTTCCTGACAAATTCTCTATGCCCCAAATATATATAAATTTATATGTGTATATGAACAATGAGGTTTGGGGCATGTACTGATGATAAAAATACCCATGGGTTCAATACAAATTATCTAGCCTGCCAATATTTTTTCATTTTTTATTCTGAACAACGATGTTTGGGGAAGAGACTGAATCTCCAAATAATCACAGGGTTCGAGATTGATGTTCTGGGGAATTATTATATAATGGGAGGTATGGATGGTGGAATGATTCTCTTCTTCCATGGTTTGTTTTAGAGACTAATTATATATGTACTAATTTCTTATTGGGTGGTATGAATGGTGGAATGACATTATATATCAATGGTTTAGGTGCTGGAATAATAATCTAGGAAATATGATTTGAGATACATAGGTGATATGTCATACTGATGTTCTCTATTGTGGTAGTACTTCATCATTGGATGAGTTCATATTGCTGATGTCTCTAGGTTCCGAGTAAGGTATAATGAGTATGATCAGAAGGTTTGGTTAGGACTACTATAGTGGTGGGTATTTACATTTTTTGTGATGATGTATAATTGAGATGTGCTCATGGACACCATGATGTTGGATGAAGGATGTATAATCTATCAGAATATGAGGCTAGAGGGTCAATAGTAGTTTTATTTTTATTTATTTCATATATGTTTCAGACAAGATGAACATATTTCATCAGAATTCACTTATAAAAAAGCTTATAAGTTCATTATTTGGGGTAGCCAACTGAGATTTATTTATCACCATCTATTCGTGAATCTCAAAGAGCATATGGACCTTATGTCTACATCTTAGGTTGATAACATAATACATCAGTGGTTTTAGATGATCCCCAAGGGTTCATGTTTGAGTAGAGATACTCTAATGGATTCATTTGATCGGGCTAGAGAATCATGGTAGTGACTTAGAGACCGGGTATGTGGTTTGTACTAGAGTTTGTAGTGGATCCCATATATTTTAATTTTAGTTTCCTTTTGGTTAATTCTACTGGTATGACCGGATGAATGGGTGACCAATAGTGTATGTATGGCATGGAATATTGAGTTTTAATAGAATTTAATTTATTACTACAACTTGTTTCTTGTTCAGTTTATTTATTCTTCCACATTCAATGATGTGTATAATGTTTTTTATTTTTAATTTATATTCTGCAATTTTATATGGAGGTATAGTCTCCTCATTATTCAATCATATACATTAACTACTAAACAATAACCACTAGATTATTAGAAGGCACACTTAAGGTCATTTGATGAATTGGATCAGGGCCCCAATTTAGTGGATCAGAGTTTAGTATGAAACCATGTGGTAATATATCGTGGTATTGATCTTGGGAAATGATGCTTATAGGCCCAAATTCTTTTTAATAATTTGGATTTGGAAGAAAGAATATTTTGGAATATGTGGGAGATTGTGATGGATATTATTCAGTGCATTTAGAACACATGGTTTGGCATAAAGTTCACTTACAAGGGGTGTGGATTGATGTTCTTTGTTTGGGATGTTATGGTTTTATATGTTTTTTTATTTGAGTGACTCATATGATGGTTGGATTTGATGATTTTTTATTTATTTTAATCTCTTATCCCATTAGAATGTGTCCCCTAATTTTTTTGACTCTTGTTTTGAGGATGGAAGTGGTGTCTTATGCATTATGATAGGTACATAAGATCCACATGTTATAGGCCTACTAGTGTGTTATATTAAAGGATTCTATCCTATGGTAGGTTTGCGGGTCTATGTTGTTATTCTCTTCGATGAGGATATTGATGTGATCTTGGTACCTAATAGGTGAAATGACAATAGTGGGTCAGTGTGGTTTATGTATATGATAATTTTACCCGGGTGGCTGATTTTTTACCATGCATAGTTGTGTGACTTGGATCTCTAGGGAGCGGTATAATTTTTCAATTTTTAAAGGTGATGGGTTCCCTAGTTGTGTATATATTCCTAGTGTAATGATATAATTTATATATGAGACCTTATATTTGGGTGTTCTGACCTCATGATGCTGTGAAATTGGGGTATAGGAATATATTTTAAACCCATAGATTAACTTCTATCTATGATTAGTATTAGACATTGGGGGTTAGTACTAGTAACATACTATAAGGATCGACTGGTGGGGCTCGGTGGGAGAGCCAAGTGACCTTCTTTGAGATGACTCATGTTAGAGAGTTACCACCATTTTCATTTGAGAGGTTGACCTTACTGATTATTATTTTGGGTTCTTGAGGCATAGATGGATGATATAGATATATGAGAATGGTGAAAATTGATATCTCTTATTTTATTGAGAATTAAATTCGGTGTATTCATGGCCAATTGATTTTTCTTGTTGAGTTATTTTTGAGTATTTTACGATTAGTTGTGGGTGTGATGAAGTGCTTGTGGGATTTTTTTAATCGAGGCCCTCATAATGAAATCATGACACTCTATAAGAGACAGATTTTGTGATGTATTCATCAATGATAACATAATGTAATCCAATTATAGAGATTATCGTGCCTAATATCATGACATCTTCCTAATTATGTTGAGAGAGAATAAGATATATGATAAATTATATATATGTTTCCTTGTGTTGATAAGGTACCTCATGAGAGATTTCACACAAGGAGCTATGTATGTAATTCTATATGGTGGAGATAGAACCATCAACTATCTATTAGTGAAGTCCCTGTCAAAAATAAGATGTCATAAAATACAAATGTGTGTCATTCTCATAAGATGGGAATGGGTGATAGTTGATGTTTCATTTTCTTTCCCTCATGGGGGTGAGATGATCATTTCCAGTTTGGAGGTCTTGTTGTTATTTGGGAATAGCCTAGGAAAAAGGGGTTTTGTTATGAGGAAAAGTTAAGGATACTCTTATAGTGAGGAGCACTAGATATGTCATGGTGATGATACTATTTTATCTATTGGGTTTAGAATATAGTCAGCTCCACATTGTATGGGTTTGTCAAATGCTGAAGATGTTTTTTCATATGAAATTTTGATAGTGGGGAGAACCATGGTCTAGAATCAACTATTGTCTGTTGAGTTCTATGGTGAGGATCACCATGAGAGAAATAATGAGTTTTAAATAATTTTGTGGGATTCTGGGATGGATGGGTGCAATAAGGCATTATCCTTGTCATTTTTTGGTAGTAGGATGTGGTGGTTTGACATGGGTTTCATTGTGCACAATTTCTTTGATGTTGTGTAGAGAAACACAGTAAGATTCATTATGTAGAGCACATTTTGTTGAGTTTGATATGAAAATAAAGGTTTCTCGAGGAGTATGGTTGGAATACTATTTAGGATTATTGAGGATAAAATATTTTAATGTGGGGATTCTATGAAGACCCTCAATTACCAAGATTCTAAATTTGAGTAAAAATATGATTTTTTTGGTTGCTTGTAACAGTTAATATGGTCATTTACCCCTTGAAAATTATCTCATATAATTTTTCAGACCACTCTACTAATTCTAGAATAATGTGTTTACAATAGGAAAGAATTTTTGTGTAATTATGAATAGTTTTATTTTTAGAGGAATAATTAATATTTAATAAATTAAATATTGAATTATCCATGTGTGTTTGTGTCATGATATCTTATGAATAGTTTTTCAGATTTTTATTTTGATTCCATGGTTCATTCGGGAATATGGAATTTTTCTTAGGTAAGGTATAAACACACATCAGGTTCTGGGACTCTAGTTGAGTGTTTAAATGGGAAATTAACTAATTATTTATTTAAGATAAAACAACCCTCCCCTAATGGGGATTTCACATAGGAAATGAGAAGGGGTAGAGGTTTCTCCCTCATGAGGTGGTCAGATATAGTGGATAATGGGATGGATATGCCTTCAAACTTTGTCCATGGAAGAGATTGGGGATAAATCGAGGTGCAGTGGATTCTAGAGCAGATTAAAACCCATAGCATCGATTTTAACCCATGAGGTAGGCCGGTTTTAGAGTTTATTGAACATATTGCTTTATGTTTCTTTTTTTCATGATTTAGTTCTATACTATAATATCTAAGGATGCCATGGGTGTTTATCTGTACTAAATATGGAAAACCTAGGGTTTTATGAGGTTCATTGGGATATCCCTTTTAGAAACCCCATCTTCAAGGCATGTAATTTTATGAACACAGAACATGTGTTCTTCCTATTCAAGTAATAATGAATTTTTATAAGTACTCATCATTTATTTTCTCATAGATAGGTATCTATATGTGTAGTAAATTACATGTCTATATAGAGTCTTGAAAAGTAAACACCATGTACTTTAGGTACATGCTTGTATATTTTCGTGGTAGTTTATTTGGGTAGACACCTCATGTGAGGTGTACATGGACATTTAATAGTACACATGGACACACTTTGTGCACCGTAGCTATGTAGTGGGACATGAGAAAGACCCCATGTTTCTCTGTCCATACATATCTACATGGCCAACTATGGAGCAGTGAGTATACTCCATGTACTCAGAAGTACACACCATTTACATTTTTAAGAAAGGTATTTTTTGTGTTTTGTTCCACAAAATCAGAATTGGATATATTTCTAGTCAATTTTTATAATTTTTCAATAATTTCTTTATGGTGAAACTATTGGAGTGTTTTTATGACTTCAAAGGGGATATTTTGGAGGAGTAAGTTATGATAAAGATGTTTCCCACCAAAAAATGGATATTAGCTATCTCCTTAGAGTGATACATAGAATGAGACCACATTGATGTCCATGAGGATGATTGGAATATTTTGCATGGGTATATTGGATACCTTTTTGGTGTTGGATATGATATTTTATTTAGTTAGTGGGTCTGAGTCGTGACCAAATATAATGGATAGGATGGGTGTACGTTCCATCTTAGGGTTACATGGAAAGGGGATGGACATTAGAAATTTTCCCATATGATATTTATCTTCATTGAGGCATGTGAGGCTATAGAGCCCCATGAGGTTGTGAGTTTCTAGATACATGGGTTGAGGTATGTTTTATATAAAGATATGTGAGATAACACAAGAGTTTTCTTATTATTATAAGACTTGGATTATTCCCTTGAGTATTTTATGATGTGGTTGGGATACCATGTTTAGAGAATTGTTTATTGAGATGGTATGCAATGGTTTATAGGCTTTGACATGATATTATGTATGGTTGTTCCCATATCCATGATTAAGGATGTTGGATGAGATTCTTTTTATCAGTACCAATAGTTTCTTTTACTATGAGTGTTGGACTGATTCACTACACAGGCTATTTTTTTTAATATCATTGTAGTGATGTGTGTTTATATATATATATATAATTGATAAGTGTGATTGATTGATAATTGGGTTGAGGGATAGGGACTAATGCTCTAAATACACATGGTGTGCTAGAATGATTCTATAGGGACCCAATGCATGAATGCGAACAATGGGTTGTAGGTTTGGGATTGGTGCTCCAAACACCCACGGGGTTCTATAATGATTATCTAGGCCAAATATATATATATATGTCTGTGTGTGTGTGTGTTTGTGTGTGTGTGTGTAAAAATTTAATTTTGGCATAGGGAATGATGCTATAAATTCCCATGGGGTTCCAGACAGATTCTCTAGGCCCCCAATATATATATATTTATATGTATTTTTGAATAATGAGGTGAGGTATAAGGGATGATGCTTCAAAAATACATGGCATGTCATACTGATGTATTATTCCCCACGTATATACTTATATGTAAATGTGAACAATGAGGTATGTGACAATGAATGATTCTCTAAATACCAATGAGGTTCTAGGCTGATGCACTAGGTACTGATTATACTCAGAAAGCTTAGGGCATAACCCTATTTAATAGACTAAAATAAAAAAAAGACCTCTTTAAGTGGGATAGGGTAACCCATTACATGCCCGAAGGCCAAAGGCAAGAAACCATAGGTTCAACAGACAAAAGTCTACAAAACCGAGTAAGGGAAACCACATTAGAAGGTTCTAGGCTCAGCGGGATCAAACCCATTACAAATCGGTACTGATTATATACTAGGAGGTATTAATGGTTGGTTGATTCATTTCATCCATGGTTTGTGTGTAGATCGATTCTCTAGGAACTGATTGAATATTGGGTTGTGTGGATAGTTGAATGACACTCTACATCAAGGGTTTAGTTTCTAGAATGATGATTTCAGTACTAATGTATGAGATACTCTAGGGAGATTTTGGAATAATGTTCATGATTTTGGTTGTACATATTCATGTGATAAGTACCTATGGTTGATGTGTCTTAGTGCCCATTAAGAGACATTGAGTAAGTTGATGGGGTATGGATGCTACTTATAAGGAGGTTTATTACATATGTTTTATGAGATTCATAGTCATTGAGAGGTTATCAGAGACACCTCAGTGTTAGTAGATGTAGGTATGATAAATCAGAGTCTCTGACTCATGGATCAATAGTCATTTTACATATACTTATTTCAATTATGTTTTTTCTAGGCTGGGCATATTTCATGAGCATATACTTATGGTATCATGTTAGAGATTTAGTATTAGTGTATCTGCTAAGATTTATCTCTCACCTCTATATGTGCACCTTGGTGTGTCTATTACCTTATGTATTCTTTTCTAGTTGAGAAATTATAACACGGGTTGTTTGTACTGAGGGATAGGGTTGCATTGTTAACTAGAGATGCTCATGAAGAATCTTTGATTAGTCTGGATTTGTTCAAAAATGTCATAGATACAGGGTATGTGGATTGGATCAATGTTAGTAGTGGTTCCCTTTTACTCTTATTAAATTTTATTTTTAGTAATCGTGCTTGTAAGGATATCTCCATGGGTTACCAATTTAGTTTGGATGGCATGGTTTTTTGAGATTTTAATGAATTTAATTTGTTACTAAAGAATGATTCTGGTTTAGTTTATTAATTCATCTGTATTCTATGATGTGTATGAAATTTGGAAATTTACCACTTATTGTGAACTCTGATATAGTGGTATATTCTCCTCATAATTCCATTAAAGATCCTCCATACTAGTCAATAGTCTTTGGTATACGAGGGGACATGCATGACGTCCTATGGGGAACTTTCTTGGGGCAACCAATTTTTGGTTCATGGGTCGGGATGTTATGATTTATTTTAAAACCAATTTTTTTTATGTTTTAGTAAACATATTCATAAAATAACCAAGGCCATCCAACCAAATAATAAAATGGGTAATTTATAAAACCCCTATATTATCATTGTTAAAAGAAAAATCTATAAAACAATTAAATTTTAAATTTTAATTTTAGATTTGATCACTATCACACATCCAACTTATATTCTTTGTATTAAAAATTTTTTACAATGTTTTCTGTCATGATGTAAATGCATTGGAATAAAATTTAAGTCAATTCCGAGATATATTTATGACAATGAGAGTTGTTCAATTTATATCAATCAAATTGAAAAACATTAAAGTCAAATCCATTTAAAATAATTCTCCATTTTTATCATAAATACCAAATTTATAATACATGAGTACATCATTATAAAAAAACATAGCATATCAATAAAGATGGAATTTTATAAGGGACAATACCATTTAGAAATAATTGAAAATTTATATTTATCACTCATATACAAAATTTCATATATATATCCTAGGATAAATCAAAATACTTTATATATAAATCAATAATATTGAATCCCTTTATAAAAATGAGTATTAACTATAAATAATACAAAAAAAAGACATCGAATGCAGTTATAAAATGTAGTTCTGATCATGTTGTGTGAAAAATTATTTGTAAATTAATTTTAATTAATCATAAACTAAATTAATACATTTAGAGTATTATTTTATTAATATGGACATATAATGTGTAACAAAAAAGTAATTATTCCATAAACACCCGAAATTATGAAAAATTGCATGAATGAAGGAGAACATTAATATTTTAAAACTCAATTTGAAAATCCCAGAATATCAAAACAAAAATTTATTTACAATCATCTAAATATTATAATTAAATACTTTTTTTGGAATACAATATATCCCTATCTAAATTATTAATTAATACACAAGTAATTTATTAATTAAATCATATATAACCCTTAGCATTAAAATTAAATCACACCACATTCATAAACGCCCTTAGAAAAATATTATATTAAATAATTATGTTCATTCATATCAAATATCATGGTGACAAAATTAAATTTCTATCATTCAAAATGTAGGGAATGAAATTAAGTAACACAATGATAATATATGAGATATGGAGAACAAAATAAAAGTACCTTGATGATTTAACATCAAAATATTTCTAAAAAGGATGGATCAAACCAAAATCGAAGTAGAATGCAAGGAAGGGTAGTATTAGACCACACTGAAGTACATAATAAGAAAAAGAACATATATACCAAATGTATTTGGGGATTAATGAGAACTCCATTCTAGTGATTTTAATAAATCATTGGTAGAGGTCCCTCAAGAAAAACTATTTTATAAATTTTTTGGTATTGACTACGGTTTTACTAGAATTTCCAATGGTTTTCAACAATTTTTTATATAGGGGGACCTATAATTTTTTTTATAGAATCATTGGTACATGTCCATAGGGATAACTCCCATTTCTATTTTTGGGTTAAAATGAGTGAACAATAGAATTGAGTATAATTTTCCATGTTATCTATATTATTATTATAAAAAGTATTTTTATATAATTATTTCGAATTGATATGGAATGGAATGTTTAAATTTGAATGATTTGTTTTTCATTAAAATGTTTTCTTGAATTCCCACATGCCTGAGGATGACTTCATAGTTTCTCTTATGCTTTGAAATGTGTATCTAGGTTTTTCTTTTATAAAATATTTATTTCATTTGTGGAAATATTTTATGTATGTACCCAAAGAATTATTTTTAAAAATAAAAATCCAGGTTTTTATGTTTTTAAATAGATTAATGAGATTTCATTTACTTTTATACCTCTTAATAGGTTTTGTTTTTCTTTTCCATCATTTTAAAATGTGTTTACATGATCTAGGGATGAGTAAAAATGTTCTAAATTTCATGATTCCGACTATAACCAGTCATCTTAAATGGGTAAAATGTTTCCTGAATAAATCAATGGTGTAATCATAAAGCTCTATTTTTTGGGAAAATGTATACTCTTTGAAATGTTTTCTGTTTGGTGAATTTTTTACTTATTTTTAAAATACTCTAAAATGAAAATATCCTAGAAATATAAGGAAAATTACATGTTTTAGAATATTTATTTATGAATTATTTTTTTGGTATGAGTTATTATAGTAGATCTAAATATTAAAAAATATGTTTCAGTGTTTACCCATTCCTTTGAATCATTTATGGGAATATATCTCAAACATCCTAAAAAAATAAAATATGTAGTTTCTATTGAGATACTTTAAAATTCCATATCAAGCCACGGGACCCTCTAATTTAATATATAAAAATGACACACATCATGAGATTGAGTTATTAATCTAATGAAGGTTTATAATCCCTTAATTAAAAAATTAATAAATATATTTATGGGAATTATATTTTAATAATAATTTACCTAATTTAAATTTAAATTTACCATCATGTAACATGAATTATCATCCCCTAAATCCAAAAAAATATTCCATTTCAACATCTGAAGATATATTATCAAGGTTCAATCTAAATATCCTAAATTTCCACTTTTAAATTATAGGCTAAAATACCCACACACCCACACATGGTATCCTCTTCATCCTTTGATGGTGGTCCTCACACCCTATCTTTTTGTTGTGCTCTTTTCCTCCACCCCCTACAACTATATTATTGCTAGCAATGAAAGAGATGCTCAGAATGCTTCCTACACCCCCCATATAACCTCGCCACACATCCACACCATTCACCAAGTGATGTCTCCCTCCCTCCCTCTAAATATCTAATAATTATTTTCTACACTCTACTTACATTTCCACCCCACCATACATCTGGAATCTCAGATTCCCCTCAAGCATCATCTCATTTCTTCATTTTTTTCACATCACTATTCCTAATATTTGTTGTTCGTTGTTTTTTCATCATATTTTTTTTGTTCACCTAGAATCTATAATTTCTGTAAAATCATTGATTTGATCTAAAAATTTATGCATTTTTATTACAATAATATTTTTCTTCATCACATTTATTTTCTTTAAATTTTTGTGATTATCTATTTACAACCTTTCTTCTATACTTTTACCACTTCACTAGAATTTTTTTCTAAATTCTCAAAGTGGATCTATTTCCTTATTTAACACTTATCAATGGGTTTTCACTCTCAAATCACAACTTTGGTATTATTTAGGGTATAAAAATGAGGCCCAAATATGTATTTTTATATTACATTGAACACCGTTATCTCATAACAATGTACATAACAATGATGTGGCTCAATTGAAATATACAACCTCTCGATAATGTTATTTTTATAGAGGATTAAAATATTTTAGAAGCGATAAATTAATTTATTGTAGTATATCATCTATATAATGTCATGTGAGAATGAGTGAAATCATTAAAAACTCCTTCATTTAACTCCAATATGTATAAGTTACATTATACCAATTCTTATTTTGGAATCATTTAAGATTATTTCTACATATTCCGGTAATCAAAATTCAAGAGTCACTAAAATTTATGATAATTGATATGTACTTGGTACTAGGTCTATTATTTTTCATGGGGTTTTTCCTTCCCTATCATCATAAGTATATGATCCATTAATAGAAACATGGGAGTCTCTTACTGACCCCCCCGATGACTGTGTATCTACTAGATTAGTGATCAGTTTCAATGAATTCTCGAGTTTTTTAATTATGTCTAACACCAAAGGATGCATGGATGATGATGTTGATATTAAAAATGGAATAGTTGGGAATCAGAACTACTCGATGAAAAACATTCATTGGGCCCTAAGCCTTTTTAAGGCAGTGCTGTTACAACATATGACAATATTATGTTCATATAAAAAATATCCATGTGATGGTGGTTTATTTCACCGATTTTAATTTTTCATCAACTTCCTTTGAAATTAATGTGTGATGGAATAATGTTATTGTAATTAATGATGACTCTTGAATCTATATCTATCACTTTCAAAATAGGAAAATGTGTAGTGTGTGTTTTTTGAAAATTATTAAATCAATTAGGTCATCAGCGTAGCCATTTTTTAACTCAAACTTTCAATAAACATGGATAGAGTATTGGGTAACTATTCCCTTACTACTGATCTCATCTATCGCCATACTGTCAAGGCTGTTAGTGAGGATTTATACATGATATTTGAAATTTTTTTATCTTGTATTTTTATTATAAAATTCATTTATCTATGTTGATCCTATTTTAATTATTGTTTGGTTTTCATTATATATTTCTTAAATGATATGGGTGTGTAGGATTTATCCATAATTTTTTTGAATTAACTTTTCAATGTTAGCTACTACATTTTATTTTTCACTAATTTCAATGTGATGGTATCATTATGGAATAAAACTCTTATTTTAACATGGATGGTTTCATTTAGTATTTTAATTATTATCATCTAAAATCATAGAACTCATATATGCGATGTGATTTTTCAAAACATTATGTGATTAGAAGAATCTGTCTGCCCCTAAGCCAAAAAAATATTCATTATAATTGATTCCCATAATTGATATATTCATGCTAAATTAAAATCATGGAATCCTAATATTCACTGTCTATTATTTTGGGAAATTGTTTCATAAATTCAATTTCACATTCTAAATTAAACTAATGGTCTAAAAAATTGGTTTTGTGAATCCCTTCTCAAGAGAAACTATTTCAATTTTATAGTACCCTTGTTGGATTGTTAAATATAACAACAAACATAGTTTATATGATGCATTTAAGTGGTCCATTTCTAATTCCATGAAGCTCTAACATTAAAAATGGATAAAATATGGCCCATGTGTGATTTAATGAATCTTTTACTATGGACCAGGTGTGATTTGGATAAGTATTTTTCTAGCTATAAATCAAGACTGTGTAAGAAATGTTAAATCTGTATTGTAAAAAAGGATAAAAATATATGCTCCAAAAAAATAGAATACTATTATAATCATTACTATAAAAATAATGTATAAATTCACTATATCCTTCTAGAATGAATATTGTTTCATTTTTTAGGTCTTATGGTTTTGAAAAGCATAGTTTAGAATTCTAGAAAAATGGTAAAATCTCTTAGAAGGCAAGGATGTTTTGTGGATTCTTAACTAGTGAATATTTTGATATAAAATTATTTATAATTGTTTCAAATTATTTATTTCTTGTTTCCAGCACATGTAATTCTCTATGCAGAACTAGATTTTTAATATAAATCATTCTTATGTTTTTATCCTTTTTTACTATAACTAATGTTTACCCTATGAATGTTCATCCTATGTAGTAACATGGGAAGAAAATGATAACAATCTATCATTATGACAAATAATTGAAAAAATAATATAGAAATAAATAAGAATGATAGAATAAATATGAAATAATAAAAATTAATCATTTATTTATTAAATGTAACTATTTTCATTATGTTATAAATTTCATTTATATATATATAATTCTATTTATTAATTTTTTACATCATTACTTTATATATATTGGTTGTATTCCACTATTATATAATATCCTTCAATGATAATGTTACATGGCTGAAATCCCAATACATTTATCTGTTTCTTGAAAATGCTCATCAAAATCAAGCTATAAATTTCTCTTCTAATAAAATTTTAATCAAACTATTTTTGGATTTAATATATTAAAGAATATTTTTTAAATTAAATACTATAGTTAATTGTTGTAAATGTATTTTATTTTATAAAATAATATTTTCAGCATAACAAAATATTGTACATTTAAGGATATGATGACAAATGAATAAGTCTAAAACCTATATGAGTAAAAATAGGAACTAATTCAATCCATATTCTAAACTCAATGTTATTATGAAGTTCAATTCTCTTGGAAATGTGAAATCCATAATTATTAATATAGTAAATGTAACTTCATTTATGCAATTAATGATCCATACTACATATAGTTAAATTTAATAGAATTTATATAGTAAAATATGTAATTGGAAACCAAATAAATATTACTACATTCTTGCAGTCAAATGTAAATAGATGACATAAAATATGAATGAATTCAATAATAAAAATATTTTTTCATTCTTATATTAAAATATGTTACAATATAATGTAGCTTCATTCATACAATAATATATGTACTTGAAAGTATCATAAAAGAACTACATTAATACAATGAAATATGTAAATGCATCAATATTCTTGGGAATACCATGCATGAAAACAAAATTCATATGGAAAATAAATGAACCCTTTAATTTAATCTTTCTCATTTTTGGATATTTTCAAATTAATAATTTTTCCACATTCAATGTTATTTATAATACCAATGTTGTAAATATTCATGACTAATTGATAGGATTAGGAGAGTAATTGTAAATAGTTTAAAATGTAATTTCATATTTTAATTTAATATATTAAATAAATTTAATATCACACATTTGATGTATGAAACATATAACGTTAAAGAAATGTAAATATATACTACAATGGAATACATTGGTTTCATTCAGTATACAATGTTGTTTAATTATTAATTGTTAACGACGTTTTTTATTAATATTGAATTTCATATTGTAATATAATTATCAAGTGTATTGTAATTATATAATTTGACTTTATGAATTAAATTTTGACTACACAATGTTTTCTATATGAAAACTATATTATGTAGTTTCGTACAAGTGTAATGGAATTAAATTATGACTATGATTTTTGATTTAAAAAAGAAAATATCGAATGAAAATATAGATGCTTAAAATAAAAAAAGCTAAATAATGTTTTTATGATCCTACCTCCATCCAAAAAAGAACATTGAAAATGTTTTATGTATTCAAATAGTATGAGAGGATAAATGATGCAGAAAGTAGAATGATAGAAGAAATAGATATTGAATGCATGAGTGTCAAGAACTCCCCTACCCATGCCTAATGGTATAGATTTCCAAAAATATAAATTATACCCCATAAATTACCTCATACCTCATATAATAGAATTCCATCACCCTTAAATTTGTTCCCATATAATCTGACCTGAATCCCCTCACTGATGCTCATTATCCCCATCCAACTGGCCCTGTATTGTGTCAAAACAAACTTTTTATCTTGAAAATAGTCTTGTACACCAAATTTAATGGAGGAAAATTGATGGGGAGGATGATTTAATCCAACAATGTTTATTCTTCTATGGGATGTATGGTCTATTTGGCTAGAGATTGGGGGATTTCCAAACTATACTACTACTGCAGATGTCATGAAAATATATCCTTTCCTTTCGGCCTAACCTGAGAATTTCATATCGAGTCAAATGGTATGGATGGATGAATTTTCTATGTTATAATAGACCCTTTATCTATGATATGTGGAACACAAGGGAATGAGTGAAATTTGCAACATGTTGAGATGGTTGGTGATAGACCTAATGTATTTGAGATTCTTCAAATTCCCATAAAATCTTGGGCATAAATTTTCATTATTCATATGAACTCGTGTTTTATGACTATTGGAATGGATCCTCAAAAAATAAATTTTACTCTCTTAAAAGGAGATGAGACTTCTTTTCATATTAGAATGATGTTTCTTATTTTGGTAGGAGAGGAGGAGATGGGGTTTGAGTTGTTTTAAAACATCATTACTCTCCATTAAATCAATGAAAACCGCTTCTACCTAAATTTTTGAAGGAAGGATGGCGGCAATATTGGGTAGGTTACCATCTACAAAAAACCTCAATTATAGTGGCATTGATAGAGGGCTTCCAGAAAATTTTATAGCATAGTTCTTCACATAGAATCCAACATGACCTCCCTTTTGGTTGCTTCCATGTCAAACAATGTAAACACATTTAAAAAAATGGTTCACCACATCTATTTTAACATGAGTTTGAGGATTGAAAGATAAAATCATATTTAATTTGGTGTTGCTAAGTTAGAATAGTACTATTAAAAAAATGAACAAAAAAATGGGGTCTCGATCAATAAATATTGATTCTAGGATTATATGAAAAGGGTACACCACTTTAATGAAGACATGAACTACAACCATTATAGTGAAATATAGATTTAATGAAATGAAAATGGAATATTTAAAGACACTATCTACCACCACTATAATCACATCATATTTTCAGTACCTCAGATGTCCTATGATGATATCCAAGGAAATACCTATCTAAACTATGGTTGAAATTTTAGTTAGTTGGAAAAACAATTATCGAGACAACATAGATTAATTTTTTCATTGATAGACCAAAAAACTATGAACTAAATATTGCATGTGTTTCTCATTCCCACCTAGTAGTGGAATACCCAGAATATGATATGTAATAAACTCTATGAGGATTATCCAAAATAATAATGTAAATAAACTATATAAATTTTATCCAAAATATGAAAGGTAATTGATAGTTTTTCTCTAACACTAGGTAATTGTTTATTATATTTTAATTAACTATAATAATTAGATGATCATGTAATGGTGGTGATGTAAAGGAGTATATACATTAACCTCCACTACAACCAAGTTTTTTTTCCAGTAGGAATTTTGATTGGAATACTGCTGATCCAACTTTGTAATATAATTATTAGTAGATTATAAATGAATTTCATGAATATAAGTTAAGTATATTTTGGATAAGAAAATAAAATTCAAAACATAGTGGATGTAATTTACCTGTAATAAAAATGATCCCGAATGATTGACATAAAATATACACAAATATGATTATATGAAAAAATTATTGTAATTATTAATAGTGTATGAAAATATATTGTAATGTTTATAAAAATTATAAAATAACTTTATAAGGAATAAGAAAAAATTTAAGAGGAAAATTACCATCAATCATCTAATTTTGTATAATTTTATACAAAGGTAAAATGAAAGTGAATTATATATATATAAAATTTGAAAGTAAATTAAAAATAAATTCTGCATCCTTGTAAGTCAATAACATGGAAATTTCAAATAAAAATAAGAATGATACTTACCTCATAAATAAAAACACAAATTATAGTTATTATTTTCCATTAGGATTGAAAAAAATATTGAGTATATTTGAGAGACGATTAGAAAGACCATAACATATTCCCTATAAAAGTATCCAATAAAATTCATGGGCGCTGGCGGTGAAGTTTCAAATATATAAGAATAATTTTATTTAAAAAGGGGATACTAACCAATCTTATTTGATTATAAATAAAAAAACAAATTATTTTGAACCTTTTAATGTGACTATGAAATGATATTTTAAGAAGAATAAACAATCGATTCACATATTTCTACCACTAAAAGAAGAAAATAATAGGATGAATTGATTTTTATGATTCAAAAGTGGGGTATTCCGAAATTAAGCAAGTATTAGAGTTAAAATGGTGATAAGTAATGAATATAATGGTATAATTTTGTAAGAATATACCAGGTTTTAAAGGGATAAGTTGTAGTTTATAAGCTCTAAATTATAGAGGGATGAATATATTTGAATAGAGAAAATAGAAAGGATAAAGGGTTTCAATTAAGAACAAGGGCGAGGGAAGATGGAAATGATGAATAGATGCGGGGAGATAGAAATGATTGTGGGTTGAGTGGTGTCAGACATGTTGTAGAGTTGTAAATATTTGATGATGTATGAAATAGTTTTAGGTTTGGGTGGTGATTAATTTTTAGTGAATCCAGATATGGTAAATTATAATGGAATAATTTTTTCTCTTATATGATTAGGCATAAGGGGCTAAATAAGAGATCAACATATGCCTAGGAGAAGACACCAAATAGTAGAATTATAGATCTAGTACCACTATAGTTCTATTTCATTCATACATATGGAAGTGGGGGAAACCATAAAAGATTTTCTTTTTGTCATGAAGTCCATTCATGATAACTAGTAAGGATATATGGTTAAAGGGTCCATTCAACATTATTTTAATGTTTTGATCTCCTTTATATTATTTTTTAGATTATTTTGTATATTTTATTTTTGCTGTGTCGACACAACCATCCTCAGTGGCATTGGGAGAATCATAATTTTCATCATTATTTCCTATTTGACTATTGGATTTCACACTGCTAAGATGAGGGGACGTCCCAACATAATGTTGTACATAAAACCAATCATGGCTGGTAAAGAAGTGACTTGTTAAGCCCTCTGATATTTGGGTTCATGAATGGAATGACATGAATACATTCTATAAAACATTAATCAATAAAAATAATAAAATACATAAAAAATTTCACAACATATACTCTACAAGTAGAAATAATATTCTTTTTATGAAATAAGTTAAAATGGATGAGATTAGCATGCATGAATCATCTACAAATTTCATCATAAAATAATAATGGATTGCATAAGAATGTAGGGACCATGTTATCATCTTGATATCAAGGGAAAAAAATTGGATGATGACTAACCATCTTCAATAATTATGTGCTCACACAATTCATATGAAGCAAGTTAATCAAAGGAAGTCTCTCTCTCCAATTGATAAAAAGTAAATATAGAAAATTTTAATTAATATACATTTTACAAACCTTGAATTACCCTTTTTAAATTAGGTTAAATATATCTAATAATTTTCCATGTAATCCAAATGACAACTGTTAGAATGTAGTCAATGTGAGAGAATTGTAAAATAGAATTGGGGGAATTGAATTGTGACACACAAAAATTCCAACAGTGTGTATACTATGAATTTATTCCATATATTCTTACTACTTGAATAAATCAATTTTTGTCAAAATTTCAATAAAAAATTCATTGAAATATATAATTTAGATATGTATTTTTCATCTCATAGCTCTATATCGCTATAAAATAATGGATTCACAAGAAATAACTAAATTTATATCACTAAAGTTCATTTTATGTGGTCTTATCTAGAATGATCAAAATAGTTGATCATATGAATCCATTGTGTTTCACAATTTTTCAATGTTCATCACTGATGCTCATCTTTTATATTTTCAAGGGACAATTTATAACATGAATTTTCTGGACATTTTTTCACATTAGATTACCATTCCAAAATAATTCAAATTAGGCCTATTGTACCTCTATATCCCATGTCATAATAGATTTGGTGAAGGCAATTCCAATACATATCATCCATAATTTTCTCCACACCACATACCTCCATATATCCTGATGTTGATGTATTGATCCCTATAATGACCCATCCCACCAAAGACTACCCCTACTGGTACGATAATGAGAGAAGGGAGATGGTAATTTCATGAGTCCCACATCTAGTAGGCCCCTGATTGGTGACTAGCACATAGGGAATAATAAAAAAATTTATTGGGGACATTAAAATCTATGAGAACATGAAAATGTGAGAGATAATAATGATACACCAATCAACACATTCTCAGACAAATATAAAAGGAATCAAAAGTGATAACATGAAAGGTCATATAGTATTGAAAAACCTGAAAATGAAACTACAAGTACTAAAAAGGTAATAATGACAACGATCATGAAGCCCACAGAGATATTTCAAAACTGTATTATAGTATTATCTAGCCCGATCTCCAGACTACACATGTATATCAGAATAAATTTCATATATATAAAGGGTGAGCCTAACACAATACCAAACAAGATCATTCATGGAGAATATCATAAAATGTTAAATAAATCATTTTTAAAGCACAATGAAAAATATTTAAACTAACTAATCACCTAACAATTATATTATTTTCCCAAAATCAACATAGATAACTCTCAAGAAGTATCACATACAAGAGAGAATGCAATAAAATAAAAAAACATCATGCGTAACACAATAATTCTTCTCCACTGGTTTTCCACTATTAACCAACATCACATGCCCTAAACCATAACTCTTCATTATAAGATATCCCAAATACACCTGGTCCAGACATCACAAAAAGGACCAGGGGCATCATATCCTCACATATTCCCATATCACATCTCCATATACTGACCATGTAGTTTCCTAGAGCCAGCATATGCCATATGATCTGTATCATAAATCAATTATTATAGATGAATCCATCACAATACATAAAATAATTAATGTATCACAATCCATCACAACCAATACACATCATACCTATAAAAATAATTTTGTTACTATATCAGGAGAAACATGTTTGGGAAATAACTACAAGCCATCAGAACCATCTAAACACATATATGGGGAAACTGACCAACATTTATAATGTAATATATAACTACCAAGTGAAGAGAGATGGAATAGAGGGGGTATTTAGTCATCCATACTCCCATAAAGATGGATGGGAAAAAACCCTCCCATATTCTATTTGGGGTCAGTAACCCTAACTGACATGGGTGGAGTAGAAAATGAAATGATAGAATATAAAATATATGATATATCTGAGAGCCACACTATGAGAATCACCTAATCTTGGGATCTAATCTACCTATAATCTCTCAGACACCCAAAAGAACTACTAGGTACTTGATATTCTCTTAGAACTCTTGGACTTAAATTGATACATAAATAAATTCTTTTCAATTTTATAATTTCATTTTATCAACTAATTTATTTTCATTTAAATTCACTAACAAAACAATTACATGTTACATTAATCAACCAATAGTGTTATGTCCATGCTCTATAGTAATAATCCAAACCAATTCCAAGATTTATCAAGATTAACATCTTTACCGCATTTTCATTCCATCAAAACAAACCCCAAACATTAAAATTTATTATTAATTTTAACATCATTTCATAAACCAAATAATCTTATAATATCATACTATGCTACCACCAATAATAATCATACTACCAAACACATCCATCTATATCAGGTAGTGGGGAATGAAATAATGATAAAACATGAAAATATGGCATCAACCATTAAAAAAATGCATTTCAATAAAGCATCCAAATTTATCACATCGACATGTAATACCAAAATAAAACTATTCCATCATATCTAGGGAGATACCTAACAGTAACATGCGAATCTTGATGAATATACCCATCACAGGTGGAATATCCTTCTAGATAATTTGAGACACCCTACCCCCATCAATTTAGCTATCCCAAACTCAGCC
This sequence comes from Viscum album, assembly GCA_963277665.1. Classification (NCBI taxonomy): domain Eukaryota; kingdom Viridiplantae; phylum Streptophyta; class Magnoliopsida; order Santalales; family Viscaceae; genus Viscum; species Viscum album. The sequence goes on from OY728152.1 coordinate 1,874,680,229, forward strand.
ACCCCAGTCTCATGTCACATCACATAGCAATTCTCACATTTAGAGAACCACAGAAAAGTGGAATGAAACAAATTAGTATATTAAATAATGAAATCCAGGTCTTAAACAATTGATGAAACCATTACACATAAAAATGATATCATGAATCCAAATATAAGGCAATCTTTCTTATTAAGGATTGGGAAACATGAGACAATTAAAATATATTTATCATGAAATTGGTTTTCATTCCTTGTTGAATTAATTGATTCATTATTAATGGGTTCCAACTACATGCATCCTAATACATCAAGTTATAACAACTATCAAATAAAAAACATATTCTTAACATTAAAACTACTTTCCAAAAACATAGTGAAGTACCCTTCTTATTGAAATAATATTTCATTATTTTCTTCAACAACAATCAAAATGAATCAAATTATTAATCATTTCAATTATCAAGGAAGATAACATTCAATTAAACATACACATTGCATCAATTTTACCGTCCATTAATTTATCACAAACACTAGTTTTAAAACATGCATCTTCTTTTTTTCATTAACCAAAAATTAGCAATTATCATCGATATGTTCATTACTATTTTCAATCTAGATCAACAAGGAAATCCATTGCATCACAAGACATTCTAACAATAATAACATTGATAGAACACTATATATCATATCATGAGGAAAACTCTTATCATGATATAAAATAACAACCTTGACATGCGATCACTGTCCAATTCAATATTAATCTAGTTAAATATACATTAGGTTAATTAAATTACCATGAAAACGGATAAACCATGATAACATTACAGTTTCATGTCAATATATAGGAAAAAAATTCCCCTATCACATGTGAGACACCATTATTCACATAAGAATAGAATGAAATCACATATCTTTATCACCCAACTTGTAAAAAGCGGGATCCCTATATGGACATAGATTCACTACCGCACAAACAAAAAACCAAGAAAACTCTATATGAATAATGGAGATCAAATTCCAAATCATGGAAACAAGAATCAGGTGGATCCAAAATGAAGAAACTCAAGAATTTTTTTTAACATAACTTGTATCATAATGAATAAAATACAAGAAGATGATAATTTATCCTCATTAAAGGGTTTCCAAAATTCTGAAAGAGATAAGTTCATTTGATTCACTGCAAAAAAATCGGGGCATCCATAAGAAGGAATCATTTTAGAAGAAACATAAACCAATGGTCGTAGGGTCCCATAATTCTAATGGATGGGATTCAGAACACCCAACCATGGGGGAAAACAATTTGGATGAAATGAATGGATGTTCTTAATATTTGACTCAATAGATATGAGACAATAATAATTTTAGATCGAAACATATTTAATTAGCCAATTATTTTGAATCTCATTAAACATAATGCATAAATACTCTTTTATGCTATCAGTTATCATAGAAAATCATGGATATAATTGTCAGCATTAAAACAGACATGAAGGCCCTTGATTCATGCCACAGAAATTCCAGTATGATCATTTTTACATAACTGGTTGAAGACTCAACAAGGTCAATTCCATGTACCTAAAAGCTACATATAGCCTAAAACATCACATAACCATTTTCATATAATAGACATAGCCACATAGTTGATTCATCCACATAGATGAATCACAAATCTGATTAGAACACATAGCTGATTCATGTATCCAATCTTCCATATAGTCGATTCACATTGTCGATCGACCGTACATTTGATCCACACATCTAATATATCCACATGGAATATTAATGTAGTTGATCATCCACATATATTATTCAGTTATTCAATCAACCACGTATCTAATCCACTGACAAAGAAGATTCACATAGGTGACCTCTGACTTTTCTGATCAAGACTCATTGAATATCCATCAACATAACAAATTTGACTGGCTGTGGGAAGGTAAAACTGACTGTTCCAATTAAAAAAATGGCCAACTAAAAAACTTACCACATAAAAAAATCAATAATTCTTCTTTCCTAAAACATGATAAACCAAACTACCACACAAATATACATGTGAAAATTCTTATTGACTAAATGGCCATTCTGTGTACTACATCAACAAACATTTAGTCAAGACATCCGAATACACAACCAAAAAATATATGACATGAAAACCATGTGACTTTTCCAACTAACTCCATAAAAAAACTAGTGAATTCCTGAAGAAATATTAGAAATATTATCAAAAAATGCTCCTAAAACTATCCAACCACCATAACTATAAAAGTAACAAGTCAAGATGGAATGAGACATTACAAGCTCTATGTCTATTTTTAGGAATTGTATCTTCATCTCCATATAACCCTTGAGAATGATTTTTAAAAAAATTACTATATGTTTTTTGTGTTTTATTATAAAATGACCAACATGCTCTCCAATTTGAGAGACAAGGTAAAACATTCCAATTTTATGCCCTTGTCCTAAAAAATATTTAACATCAAATAATATGGCTAGAACACAAATCATGGGTAAATGATTATCTATCCAATACTCACATATAAAACTTTTTTATCCTTCAATAAAAATTGAAGGTTATAAAATTATCATTTTTATTTTTTTCAGATAAAAAAATAAACATGTGTGAATATTATAAATAGTTTTAATAATGGGATACTTTAACCCTTAAAACAATAACAAAAAAGTACTGCTATCATCTCAAGGATTTCATATAAAACCCAACCAATAATATCATTGATCGATTATCAATTTTTTGAAAATAAACCTGAAATATAATTGTTATTTATTTCTAAATCATGAAATAAATAATTTTGTATCACATGTTTTATCAACTTTAGGAGTTTAACTAACTTAGAAAATTCATGTTATTAAATCATAAAAGCGGTGGAAAAATTCCATGCAATGTAATACCATGTTATTAAATCACCAAACACGAAATAAAATAATGGTTTATTTATTTATTTTTTATTTAATAATGTAAGGTAAATTGAGTCAAATTAAAGTGATATATAAAATATAAATGAATAATAAACATTGAAAAAACTGGAAGAAGAAATATATTAGAAACACCCAATTGATTGACACCAATTACTAATTTTTTTATATAATTCAATATATAGATTTTTTAAAATAAAAAAATAATTTTTAATACTTCCAATCAAGTATTCAAAAAGCATTATTGGAGTGGCATTCCTTATAAAAACCATCTTGTTAAAGGATATAGTTGAACTCTATGAGCCAACCTATGATTCTGAAAACACACATTGGATTCTTCCTTCATTCTGATGCCTAAAAATTAATATTGTTTCATAACATAATCCAATTTCACCATTACTTATTTAATTACCTTATTGATAAAGTGATAATTTATTTGAATCTACATCATTCATTAATTACAAATTCATATTTTATTATTATTAAAAACAATTTTGTGATAACATTTAATCACTACATAAGAAAACACATATCTCACCCTCTCCCCTATTTTGGTATCTATATTGTGGGATATTTTATATTTTTAGATATTATATAGTGTTTTGGTTTGTTCATGAATTCATGGTAATCTGTATGTCTGAACTTGTAGTAGTTCACCCAGTGACCAATGAGGTGACATTGTGAACATCCCCTTCCATACCACATGGGTGTTTTTTCCTAGAGTGGTTCACCCCTTGAAATGGGTGGTTCACATTATGAAGCATCCATAGGAAAAATTATTGTTTATATGAGGGGATATTCTAATCATTAATTGGATCCTTCACACCATGAAATATTCAAATGGTCCCTACATGCCCTGAATGAGAGTTTCCATTATATGAATGGGCCGAAAAAAAATCATAAATTTTGATTCTTTTTTCTAAAATCAATGATATCAATTTTAACTTGGATTAACAACCTATTGTTCTTATATTAGTTCCTTTCATCTTAGGTATGAGAGGGAGTACTTTACTTCATTATAGTTGTGCTCCTCCACATCAATTTCAGGTTAATATCCATAGGTATGCCCCATATTTCCTTTCATCCTCGCTCCATCATATTTCTTTTATCCCATACGATTTTCTTTCTCTGTGGAATAAAAAGGGGTTATGTTACATGATTTGGGTTTTGTTTTAGTTTTAATTTAGTATTTGATTTTTTAACTCTAATTGATATCTTCTTCTTGATTATAGGAGCCTACACTATTGTAGGCGACTAATTCTAAGAGTTTTTAGATTGGGTTTAAGTAGGTGTTTCTATTCCTTTACATTATTTTTAAATTAAAGATTTTATTGAGTTTTATTAACTTGTTTTTACTTATATTATATCTATGTATAATACCGATTGCTCATTTTCAAGTCATTTTCACGCATTCAAAGATTGATATAAGGGTTTTATAAAGGGATTTCAGTAATGTTTTGACATTAAATTGACTTCCATTCCAAACAACTATTATGATGATTCTTGATTCTCTTAAATTTTTTAATGAAAATGAATAGGGAATTTTCCCTTCTATTATTTCTATGTGGTGGAAAATATTTTTAAATAATCAGTTTTAATGAGAAAAATGTTGTGATTTTATTTATGATTTTTCATAAATGGTTTCAATGGGGGAATTTTAGTAAATGATTATGAAATGTAAATCCATGAATCATTTTTTGTTGATGTATCATTTGAAACCTTATTAAAGTTAATGTTTGGTGTTCATGATACCATCCTAGTACCACATTATTTGTTTTCCTTCCAATTTTTTGTGGTGTTCTGATCATGTGGAATTTGGATAATGACTGAAGGGATTGTTTTTTGTGAGGTAATTCGAGGTGAGGTGAGAAACATTGATTTTATTTTTATTGATCCATTTATTTATTATCTGATTCTCAACTCCATTATTTTCATCGATTCATGAAATTATTTAGTATCGAAAAGAAGTTATAGTTTCATGTTTCACTAGCTTAGTTTTTGCAAGATGGCTAGTTCCATAGGAGATTCATGTTCTCCTAGTGGTTAGTTATATAGTACTTGACAGTCCCTACATGGATGCTGAATTGAGATATTGTAAGGATTAACCTAATATCCATTGAATCTATAAACCAGGTCTAGTATCATTCATGTTTCAACATATAGTGTAACCCATAACAAATATACCATGATTTTTTATTCTAATTAGGGGATTCCTGTAGTTTTTGTTTCATCACCTTGCACTTGTTTGTGTAAACATTTGTATTATTTATTGTTGTGATCACCATAGATATAATGGTGCATGATTATATTTCGTGTTTATTAATTTCATTATGGTTCGGAACTTTATGGAAATGTTTTTCTAAGTGTTTTCTAAAATCTATTTTGATTACAAGAGAAATGAATCTTTTTTTATATTTTGGATTTCATGAACAATTTGATATGAGGAATACCATTTTTTCATGTTTTAAATACTGAATGTATCTTATTTTTGGGATTCAAATGATTTTGACAATTAATTTAAATTTTCTATGTTTTTTCCATTAAATAATAACTTTTTTATTAATTATAATTAGAAAATTGTTCTTTGTTTTTTATATCGTTTTTATAAAATATAAAAATCATATATTTAAATGTATTTAAAACTAGTATAAATGAGATATTTAATGAAAGTAACTATTTGATATCCTTGGGGAGATCCTACTGTGCACTTCTTTTCTCACACTTTTCATACAACACTGGGTGTGTCCAGTATACAATATTTCTATTTGGTTCTCATGTTTATCTTTATTTTAATTAATTTCTATATTTTCCTTCATGTTTTTCATATACCGGATGGCTAGGGATGTCGGGAGTGTGTTTGGACTATTAGGTGTTGGATGGTAGTGGTCAGGTCAAATATTATTTTGGGATGTGGTATTAACAAAATTATCTTGTTATATATTGTTTTTAATTCTTATACTAATGATATCTTCTTCTATTTTATTTGATTTATATAATTCTACTACATAATCAGGTTAGTTTTTTATTTCATTATGCCTTTTTTAAATTGTGTATTTATTCATATATGTTTATTTTTTATGCATATTTTTTCAATTTATAAATGCACCATGATATATTTATGGTAATGTTTCTTGGATTGTTTACTCATATTTGAGTGGTAAATATTCCCATGTTATCTCTTTTAATTCCCTAAAACTAGTTTCTTTCTAGTTGTGATCAAGAATATCCTTTGAACTTTTCGGAAAGCTAGACCAAGTACTTGGTTTAGGGGAATCCTAGGATAGTTCCTTAAAAATGATTTCAGATCAACCATTTGTTATTTAGTCATGTGTGGGTAGTGTGGCGGTTAAGATGATCATCAGAACTCATGAGGTTAGTTGTTACATATTTCCCATTGTCATCATATTTAGTCGAGGTAAAAATGATACATGGCCTCAAGTGACATCCCTAAGGCACCAATGGCCGTCAATAAATGGAAAGTGCTTCATTATAGTCTGGGTATATTTTTCCATTTATCAAAATAAGAAACACAACCAAGAACTCCATAACAATTACCACTATATGATGCATGATATCGATGTAATAAAATTAAACAATACCAAAAGTACACCATAACCAAACAATAGTATATCTACAATCATATTATCATAGAGGAAGACTCAACAACAAAACACAAGGACTCCAATTCATAGCTCCAAATATCTAAACCATTGTCCAAGCTCCAACACAACAAAATACCCCATGCATCATGATAAACCACTAATGAGATGAGATGCTTTACCATTTCTCATGTCCAAATAAATAAAATCAGTAGAAGCACCAAGGTTCCAATATAGGGAGTGAGTAATAAAACATAGTAGGATTTTCCCAAATGGATTCCCTTGTCATGACACTATGATAAAAAATGTTATCTCATATATATAAATCAATTTTTATAAAACCATTGAAATGGTTCAACAATTTACTATAAGAAAAACACACCATACCAAATTTTTTCTCTCCAAATAAACACATTTGTAAAGAAAGGTACATAACAATTCATTAAACCATTTCATCCATTTTTTGTTTTCTTAACCAATTAAATTTCACATAACCATGCACACTCCACTCATCACACAGAAAATCATGGTGTTACCATTGATGGTGTAACTTCACTTCCATACTCCATTCCCATTTTTATAGTTGTTCTTCAGGAACACACTCAATCCCTTTGATGATGGTACATTGGGATAATTTAACATCCAGACTCTAACTCATTATTTATCATTTAATATATCGAACATCCAATCCATTGTTTTACAAACCATTTCAATAAAATCAATTATTTATTGAATACACCCGTAGTCTAACATCCATGCTAAACCCTAATTTAACCAGCCATGACAAAACCATTTTAATAAAATAATCTATTCATTGAAAACCCCATTCTAGGAATCAAAACCAAATACCATTTTAAAATAACTATTTTGGAATCATTCCACCACATTTCATTTCAAAAAATTCCAAATTTCATCATTTACAATAAATAAAACAAATAAATTTATTTTAAAATAACCACTTTATAATCCAAAAAAATGATACGTTTGGACAACAATATCACACATTCCCCTAAATCCACAAGTCATCATCAAAGGGGATTTCAAGAAATCATCAAACAATAATTTAATAATAAATTTCATGATTATTTTAAAATCAAGCCTCCTAGTTCTAGTAAGTGGAATCTAGAGAGAAGCCACCTACCCTGAGGGTTTTGGAAAAAATAATGAATTACATGAAACACTCACCAATCCGGGTTAAAACTCAAAAAATATACCTTAGATTATTTCCCTTAGAACTAATAAATCTAAATCTTACCATGATTGGAAACAAAAACCCTTGATCTATATGCAATGAATATTGATCTAGTAAACTAAGATAGAGATAGAGTGAGAATTATATCTATGAAAAAATATGAAAACTTCCACAAATGAGACATTCCAAGTAAGATATATTTTTACCGCAAAAATAAATTCCTTCAAATATGTCCCAAATTGATGGGGAGTTGTTCCCCACCCCTTGAGATGAACAAATCAAGAGTTATGTAAGCTTTTGATTAAAAATTGTGGGTTTGGGGTGAATCCCAACCAAAATCTATTATTTGAAACCTTATTTTTAAAATGTACATTGTTAGTCACCTGGTTATGAAGACCATGAGCTATCCATGCAGTTGCTACTGCTTTGGGGTGAACCTCGCATATTTAGCCTATGTGGTTAGAAAAATCATCCACCAACCTCAATAAATATCATTGTCCCATGTTGCACTATTTGTCTAGGGTGGTCACAAGGTCTGTCCAATCATGTACCTTTACCATGTGCCAACTTAGATCCCACTACCTCATTATGAGAGATTACCAAGAAGAGTTTTACCATTTTCACTAATCGTCCTCATACCATGACCCCTTAGAAAAGCCCCAAAACAGTCTCAAATACACACAAACACTCCCAAAAATTACTCAAATACAATATAAAAATAATAATAATAAAAGAGTTACATACCAGAAACCATGGGTGATACATTCTCCGAACCATTGGCCTCTCTATCTTTAGAAAGTAGAAAACTACTGATTTCATGAAGGAGTCAATTATATATCTTGTCCATTTAATTCTCCCATTCCTAAGTCTTCCCCAGAATATTATCATGCTCCCACAAAAACACATACAAGACCAATTTTTTCCATGAAATACATTCCCTTTCATGTCCACAATCCACTATGGGATGTGCACCAATGAAGAATCTATATCTACCTCTACATGATCCCATTGAATCACATAGTCATGATCCAGCTGATTCTTCTATATTTTTGATAAATTAAGTAAGTTAATCATTTCACTGAACAATGGTGGTAGGAACAAACTACATTTCACATATCCAACAGGATATATTATCTCAAAATTCCCAATGTATATCATAGATGACCTTCCCTATTTCCCAAAATGATGATGTCTAAGACTTGGATAGATTCTAAAGATCACAAGATCGGTCACCATGAATGACAATGAATATTGTTGATGATCCACATACTATCTTTGTTAACTTTGATCGATATTTATTCACCTCGTTATCAACATAATCTTGTATATTGTCTCTTTTAAATGTCATGGAAAAGCATTGAAGTCTCACATATTTCCACCAAATAGAGTGGAGAATGACATAGTTTACAATATAATAATTCAAATATATCCTTGTACATCAAGTCATGATATATGATATTATACAATAACTCTACTAAAGATATTTTCTCTTCCCATGATCCACTAGAATCAATTATACAAGCCTGAAACATGTCTTGCAATGTTTGTATTGTCCTCTTGGATTGTTCATCTATTTGTGGATGATATTCCATAATCATAGTTAACTAATTACCATGGGTTTTTTGCATAGATTTCCATAAAGAATACATGAAATACAAATCTCTATCTAATACAATCAAAATTGGTACACCAAGCCTTTCTACCACATCAGGGTTGTAGATTTTTGACTCGTTATCCACCATGTGAGATTCATGAATAAAGATGAAGTGGGAATAATTTTTGATATAATACACCATAAGATACGGGGAATCATGTTTCCTAACCATTCTTGGGTGTCCTATAACATAATTCCATGATATCATCTCTCATTTACATATAGGAATAGGTAAATATTGCAACATATTTGCTGGTTGTTTATGATCTATCATTACATACTGACAAGGCATGCATCTCAAATCCATCTCAGCTACCTTCCTTCTAGTACCCTCCCACCCAAACTAGGATTTCAACACCTTATATATTTTCAGAATTCCTAGATGTACAACACATCCCAAATGATTGTATACTTTGAATAGTTGTTCCTTTAAAGGAAGTATTTTACCAACTTGTTTCCTAAACCATAACACAGAAATCATATTTAGTAAACATTCCTCAATAGCCTCCCCACCATTGAGTTTTGAAACTATATCCACACAATCTGAATCAAGGTCCTCTGCCTCTTCATCCATTTTAAAAAAATAACTAATGAATGAAACTAGATATAAAACCACTATATCACCTCAGTCTTCTCACACCAACATCATGTCGTCTATGACCGATATCAACTTCCACAAATACAAAAATCCTTTTTCCACCTGAACATATGTCTTTAATATTAATTAATCTACCACTAAATTTCCTTTAACTGATGTATACATCAAGTCAATGTCATCAAATATGTAGATACATAATCCATCTCCTCAATCTCAAATTTAGATCTCATTGTGATAAAATATGGCTAACTCTCTTATGATCGGTAAAAACTATGAATTTTTCATCAAATGGATATTGATTCCATTTTTTCAATTCACGCACCATAGAAGTTAAATCTAAATCATGTATTTGGTAGTTCTTATCATTATACCTATACTACCATGATCCATATGCAACTACATAACCCCATATATGAGAACACATTTCAAGCATGATCCTTACACATCACAATACACCACATACCATTTTATTGGTTTTGGAAAAACTGATTTTGGTGTTGATGTAATGAGAACCATAAACCCTTAAAAATGATTCTAACATTTACTATTCAATTGAAATGTAACATTACTCCTTGTAAAAATTTTAATCAGTGAATTTAGTCATTAAAAATAATGAATAAAGTGTCTATAAAAACTAGATAGACCAAGGAAATTGTGCATCTATAATACATTCTGTGATGGCTTCCGAGATATAAAAACTTATATATTTTTGAGATCCAATATAATTCATCTCTCAAGAATAACATGGCTAAGGAACCATACCCATTATATCCAACAGCCACAATTTGATAATTTTTCATTAAACTGATTAACATTCAAGAGTCCCAACAATGTCGCTCTATGCTTCTCATGCTAAAACCATGTCTTTGAATACATTGTTATATCATTCAAAAACACCACCACAAAAATTATGTACATATCTCTAAAATATCCGATTCCCCGGTTTCATAGATACCTAAAGTAAAATTGTAAGACAAAATGGAATAACCATGTAATTATAATTTCCATATCTACTCTTTTTTTAAATATCCTCCTTATGCACTAGCATATGGTGATATCCTGGTTTCATATCAATTTTATAGAACCATTGGGATCCTGTCAATTGATCACAAAATTTATAAGTGTAGAGGATTTGATATTTATTATTTATTGTAAATATGTTAATCTTATGATAATTCTCACATAATAGGTTGGATACATCAACCTTTTGACCAAAAAAACCTATAATACACGTGGATATGTGTTAGGCCGAATGAAAAACTTTTTTCTAACTCTTCCCACAACACTATCAATTAATGTATAATAGTTGATGTGAGCCTTGAATATTTTCATCCAATCCATACCCTGGATTATATCTTATACATATATCTCATGTATAGATAATTCCCATGTTAACTCAACTCCATCAATAGTAATAAAAAAATATAAAAACACAAAGGCTCGACATTATCTTTGAAGATAATGGTTATATAGTATCAAAATAGAAGGCATAATTTTTATGTTTAAACAGAAAATATCAATAAAATGAGAAGCTATAAGGCCCCGCCCTTAAACCTTACTTAATATTGAATTAAATGAATAATTCACATTGAGGATCTTTTTAGGTTTAGAGTTTTAGAGAATTAGAACATAACTACTACAACTCAAAAGATTACAAAGTAGACACTTCTACTAAGTTTCCATAGAATAAAAAAAACTCTTAAAAAGAAACATGTCTAGTTCCATGTTTTATATAGAATGACTTTCCCTTGATCCCATCCTTGACCCTATTCCACATTATGTCCTGTGAAAAACATTTCAAAAAAACATGGGGTGTTCATAGTAAAGGATACACAAAGAATGAAAACTGTTAGTTTATCAAAACAACAAGTAAATCATGTATACTTTATCAAAGTAATACTTTTAACCTTTATGAAGTAGTAAAAACTCTTCACTGAATAAAATATCATTACTTACCCTGTTGTAACCCAAAGATTACCATAAAACCCATAAAAAGATCACATAACATATAGAGGTAACTTGGGACATAAACATACTTAAGTGGAATAACCATACGGTCGACTTCCACACATATCACTTAATGGAATAGCCATACGGCCAACTTCAATACATACTTAATTGAATAGCCATACGACCGAATTCCATACCCAATGCATTGGAGGTTATAACGTAACCACCCGTCCTGGTATTCACGGCACCACCCATCATATGGTTTATCACGTAACCACCCGTCAAATGTCCAAGTACCAATATAAAATCATAAAAAATAAAACCAATATAAAGGAATGATAACGTTTCCACATTTCAATTACAATATATCATAATAGAATCCTTTATCAAAAACATTTTCAATACCAAAATACATAAAAGAGTATATGGTATTTATTTTATTTAAAAACATTACGGCTTGTTGAGGAAGCCAGAGACCAAATAATACTCGCGGCGGCGGAAAATGTCGTTGTCACCGCGTACGTTAAAAAACATTCCTTTTTGTCGTTTAGTAAAATTCTTCGTAGAAAAAGATTCCTTTTGTATAAAAGTAAAAGTCAAAGGGGTTTATACACCATATAAAAGAATGTTGTGTATAAAATGAAATATGCCTCAATGAAAGGAGATTGAGACGAAGTCCCTTACCTCGGGTCCGACTTGACTCGATCGTTCTTTAAAATCCTGAATAATAAACTTGAGTTAATTTATACTTGATGAAGAACCTTTTTAAAGTTAATTATTCCTTTTATATCACTTATTTCCATGTTAAAAACATTATGTAACCATTTAAGTTAATAATGTTTGTTTTGTCGATATTTGGTTCTTAAGTAGAAAGTGGACTTCTTACAATTACATGTTGTTCGTGTGGTCAAAGGTTCTTTATATCCAGAATGACATTCCTGATTTGGATATCATATATATCATATATATCCAGCATATACATGTATTTATAATATTACATAATAATTTAGAGGTAAGAAATGAAATTCACCGTTCATGGAGACGGTAAGCCGTACGTACGCATGAACACTACTTTGATTTCATTGTCATATTAATGGAATTAAAACTAAATGAGAGGTATGTATATTTTAATTCCAGAATTATATTCATCATTTAGATATATCATTCATTATATATATCCACTATATACAGGTACTTTTAATAGTACATTACATTTGGGGATAAGAAATTAAATGCACCGTTCATGGAGACGGTAAGCCGTACGTACGCATGAACGCTACTTTCATTTCATTGTCATATTAATGGAAAGTTATAATAATTATATAGAGGTATATTATCATTCCAGTATAACATAATATATAATAACTTTAAATCCAACCTTTACACGTCCCACATATGGCATTAACGAATCACATCACTTTGAGGGGGCGGTAGTCTGCACTTCCTTAAATGAAGATATCGTGTTTACCCATAATGGAAACCATAAAGGTATGCCCAAAATTAAAAATACATAATATTAAGAAAAACATAAACATATTATATATCATATATAAATATAGTGTCATCTTAATGGTCACCTTTGAAGGTGTTAAAAGAATGTTGAACAATCATCGTTTCGGGAGGCAGAAATTCGTCATCCACGGAAACAATATGTTCTTTAACCATTAGATGTAGGTTTGTGTAAGTGTGGCTCGAATAATTCTTATAAAAACATCCCAGTATATTGAGGATACTTTAGTTGTTACAAAAGAAAAGAATAAAAAGAGTTTATGGGGTTGGAGAAGCAAAATAAAACAAAGGGACTCAAAAGAAGACATTACCTTAAAATCGGGTAACTCCCCTTGGTTTGAGCTCAAAGGATTCCTTGGGAAGACTTCTGCCCAAAGTGAGGATTAAAGGAGTAATATAGGGATGTGGAGAGCCAAAATGGGTAGGGGTTGGCCGAGACAAAGGCTTTGGGAGTGTGGGTAAGGAGGTAGAGGTGGGGGCCTTTTATAAGAGGAGAGGAGGGGCACTTTTGAAAAGTAAAGAAAAGTCAATTTATTTTAAAATGGTATTCGGATTTAAGAGTTCCCACATTGATTTATTTAAAGTATAAGGTGATAATGGTTCTAAATACACTCATCCAATAGGTTTTGGACATGTTTAGGTCTTAGATATTACTTTATCTTTCCATTTTATTTAAATCGTTAAATAATGAGGTCATCGCTGCATCATCATGATGTCATAAATAATTTAGTTTATTTAATGTTTAAAAATTATAAAAAAAATAATATTATGTAGGAAATCGTTTTATCTTTCCAATGACTATTTATAGTAAAAAATATGACTTCTATAACCTCATGTAAAAATTGTTTTAGTAAAACATCTCATGTGTGTGTCATTTTTACTTTAACATTAAATAAAAAGTTATTTATGTCATTTCCCAATCAAAGTGTCTCCATGGGGTCCCCAAGCTGACCCATGGCTTGTCTTGGTCGGCCATGACACATCCAATAAGTGTAGGACATGTGTCAAGCTCATCTCATATTATTAAAACATTATTTTTACCTTAAACTACACTAATTACCTCTAATCGCAATTAAAAACTTAAAAAGTTACTATTCACCAAAAAATTATTATAATCTCATTGAACCAAATTTTACTTCTTAATGACAACCATGTATGTAGGATTTTTGAAATTCAAAACACAGAAGTGGTAAAATTTCATTTAAACGAAAAATCAGTTTTTATAAGTACCACTTAGTGGTTTCACTCTTCATCAAAAATTGAAGTTTTTCAGAAAAATACCAAAAATTCACCCTAAGCTATATTTGATATTCCGAAATAAAAAATGAATTCCATTTTACAAAATTCACAACATATAAGTTGCATTAATTAATTTAATAATTAATTCCCGCTGTCAGAGCAAATAGCGTGTTTTTATGAAACAATAAGTATCAAAAGATTGACACTAGTTTAAGTCCGATTTCAAAGTGAAATTAATTCCAATGACCACTATTGGATTTAATGGTAAAAATATTTTCTAATTTCACTTTAAAACCAATTCAAATGATAATCTAATAATATAAATAAATTAGATTAAAAAGAGGTTTTGAATTAATATACAACAGTTTACACTATTCATTAAAAAAAATGAACTTTATCGGAAAGATACCAAAACTTTACACAAAGTAAATTTTGATGTCCCGATTCTAAAGAAGATTTATATTTGGTCCAATATAATGTATAAGAGTGATGAACACTATATTTAATGATGGTTCGCCATCAAATGGTGATAAGTGAACCTTTAGTGAAAATTAGGGTATAAATGCCTAAAATTGAATTCTTTCTGTATTTTAAGCCTTTATCTTTTATTGGATAAATGTAAAAAAATTTAAAAAAACATATATAATAATATTTTAGTTATTTCTATCCATTACCGCCAGTACAACAGCTACGTGTTAACTAACATTTAAAATAATATTATTTTATTACTAGTGTACAACGTGAGTTTTTAAAGAAACTCATCGTTGTGTATCGAGTATGCTATCGAACGTAGAAACCCCTTCTAATTAAAATTAATATTTAATTCGTAAATATTAATAAATATGAAAATTCTTTATTCTTTATTTACCTGGGATGTTACATCCTTCCCCCCTTTAAGGAATTGTGTCCTCACAATTTTATTCACTTATCAAAATAAGTGGGGGGTATTTATCCCTCATAGCATTTTCAGATTCCCACGTTGCCTCTTCAATCACATGGTTTTTCCACAAAACCTTTACCTGATGAATAAACTTATTCTGTAACACCTTCCCCCTGTGGTCAAGAATCTGGACTGGTTGTTCTTCATAAGATAGGTTCTCTTCTAGCTGAACTACCTCTGGACTCAAAACATGAGATGGATCTGGCATATACTTCTTCAACATCGAAACATGAAAAACATTGTGTACCAGAGATAAACTCGGAGGTAAAGCCACTCAGTAAGCAACTGATCCAACTTTCTCCAGAATTTCATATGGTCTAATAAACCTTGGTCTTAGCTTTCCTTTCTTACCAAATATCATCACACTTTTCCAAGGAGAAACCTTGAGAAAAACATGATCACCTACCTCAAAAGATAGATCCTTCCTCCGGTTATCCGCATAACTCTTCTGCCTACTCTGAGTTGTTCTCATGTGCTTCTGTATCAACTGAACTTTTTCTACCATCTCTTCTACCAATTCTCATCCCATCAGCTTCCTTTCACCCACTTCAACCCAAAATGCTGGAGTTCGACACCGCTTCGCATATAATGCCTCAAATGGTGCCATCTGTATACTGGAATGGAAACTGTTATTATATGAAAACTCAACCAATGAAATATGTTGGTCCCAAATTCCCTAATAATCCATCGAACAAGCTCGTAGCATATCCTCCAAGGTCTGAATTGATCGTTCTGACTGCCCATCTGATTGAGGATGAAAAGCTGACTTCTGAAGGCCTTTCCAAAAGTTAGAAGTAAACCTAGTATCACAGTCAGATAAAATGGAGAGAGGAACTCCATGTAACCTGACTATCTCTCTAAGATACAAACAGGAAAGTTGATCTAGGTAAAAAGTATCTCTTATAGCAAGGAAATGAGAATATTTAGTAAAGCGATCAAAAATAACCCAGATTGCATTATTACCTCGAGATATCCTCGGTAATCCCACAAAAAATTCCATGGATATATTCTCCCATTTCCAATCTGGAACTGGTAATGGTTGAAGCATCCCTTTCGGTAACTGCCGCTCTTCTTTAAACTGTTGACAAGTCAAACACTTCACAGTAAAATCAGCAATATCTCTTTTCATTCCATCCCACCTGTAATACACCCGCAGATCTCTGTACATCTTAGTACTACCAGGGTGAACTGAAAACGGAGAACTATTAGCTTCACATAACAACTCCCTCATCAAATGTGAATCACAAGGCACACACAATATATTCCCAAATCTCAAAACACAATCACTATCAATATTGAATTCATGAAACTTACCTTTCTGAACCAGCTCTACCTTTTTCTGCAACTCACTGTCTTGCTTCTATGCTTGCTTGATTCTGTCTGATAGAAAAGATCTCACTGATACCTGAAACAAAACAGAAATACATCCTGCACCAACAACTTCTATGCCAAAGTTCATCAAATCAAAAACCAAAGGATCTCGTTCCAAACGTAGCATGGTTAATGAAGCATTACTTTTTTGACTCAAAGCATCAACCACTTTATTTGCTTTTCCCGGATGGTAATGAATTGTACAATCATAATCCTTGATTAATTCCATCCATCTCCTCTGTCTCATGTTTAACTCTTTTTGAGTGAATATATACTTTAAAATTTTGTGATCAGTATATATTTCACAATTTACTCCATACAAATGATGCCTCCAAATTTTTAAAGCGAAAACAACAGCAGCTAATTCCAAATCATGTGTAGGGTAATTTACCTCATGATTTTTCAACTGTCGTGAAGCATAAGAAATTACCTGATCATTCTGCATAAGGATATAGCCAAGTCCCTTCAACGAAGCATCACTGTATATAACAAAATCACCATTCCTGGAAGGAAGTTCCAAAACTGGAGCATTCACCAATCTTCTTTTCAACTCCTTCAGTAGTAACCTGAGTCAACTGAGCCATCACTACAACAAACTGTTTAGTTCTGATTCTGACCATCTCAGGATATTGATTTCAATGTTCATTTCCCTCTATATGCCTTCGTAGAAAATCTGTTCTATTTCCTCTATGAAAAACCATTCTTAACCCAGAAATATCACAAGCGAAGCAACATGGTAATCTGTAAATGCTATATCATTTCAATCATATCATAAATTAACTTATAATTTAACAATTTTCTAACTCCTAAAGTTGTCTAAACCGACCTTTGATACCAACTATAAGGCCCCGACCTTAAAACTTACTTAATATCGAATTAAATTACTAATTCACATTGAGGATCTTTTTAGGTTTAGAGTTTTAGAGAATTAGAACATAACTACTACAACTCAAAAGATTACAAAGTAAACACTTCTAGTAAGTTTCCATAGAATAAAAAAATGCTTAAAAAGAAACATGTCTAGTTCCATGTTTTATATAGAATGACTTTCCCTTGATCCCATCCTTGACCCTATTCCACATTAGGTCCTGTGAAAAAAATTTCAAAAAAACTTGGGGTGAGCATAAAGAGCTCAATAAGGGATACACAAAGAATGAAAACTGTTAGTTTATCAAAACAACAAGTAAACCATTTATACTTTATCAAAGTAATACTTTTCACCTTTATGAAGTAGTAAAATCTCTTCATTGGATAAAAGATCATTACTTACCCTGTTGTAACCAAAAGATTACCATAAAACCCATAAAAATATTACATAACATATAAAGGTAACTTGGGACATAAACATACTTAAGTGGAATAACCATACGGTCGACTTCCACACATCTCACTTAATGGAATAGCCATACGGCCAACTTCCATACATAATTAATAGAATATCCATACGGACGAATTCCATACCAAATGCATTGGAGGTTATAACGTAACCACCCGTCCTGGTATTCACGGCACCACCCGTCATATGGTTTATCACGTAACCACCCGTCAAATGTCCAAGTAACAATATAAAATCCTAAAAAATAAAACCAATATAAAGGAATGATAACATTTCCACATTTCAATCACAATATATCATAATAGAATCCTTTATCAAAACCATTTTCAATACCAAAATACATAAAAGAGTATATGGTATTTATTTTATTTAAAAACATTACTGCTTGTTGAGGAAGCCAAAGACCAAATAATACTCGCGGCGGCGGAAAAGGTCGTTGTCACCGCGTACGTTAAAAAAACATTCCTTTTTGTCGTTTAGTAAAACGCTTTGTAGAAAAAGATTACTTTTGTATAAAATTAAAAGTCATAGGGGTTTATACACCGTATAAAATAAAGTTGTGTATAAAACGAAATATGCATCAATGAAAGGATATTGAGACGAAGTCCCTTACCTCGGGTCCGACTTGACTCGATCGTTCTTTAACATCCTGAATAATAAACATGAGTTAATTTATACTTGATTAAGAACCTTTTTAAAGTTCATTATTCCTTTTATATCACTTATTTCCATGTTATAAACATTATGTAACAATTTAAGTTAATAATGTTTGTTTTGTCTATATTTGGTTCTTAAGTCGAAAGTGGACTTCTTACAATTACATGTTGTTTGTGTGGTCAAAGGTTATTTATATCCAGAATGACATTCCTGATTTGCATATCATATATATCATATATATCCAGAATATACATGTATTTATAATATTACATAATCATTTAGAGTTAAGAAATGAAATGCACCGTTCATGGAGACGGTAAGCCGTACGTACGCATGAATGCTACTTTCATTTCTTTGTCATATTAATGGAATTAAAACTAAATGAGAGGTATGTATATTTTAATTCCAGAATTATATTCATCATATAGATATATCATTCATTATATATATCCATTATATACATGTACTTTTAATAGTACATTACATTTGGGGATAAGAAATGAAATGCACCGTTCATGGAGATAGTAAGCCGTACGTATGCATGAACGCTACTTTCATTTATTTGTCATATTAATGGAAATAAATAATAATGATATAGAGTTATATTATAATTCCAGTATAACATCATATATAATAACTTTAAATCCATCCTTTACACGTCCCACATATGGCATTAACGAATCACATCACTTTGAGGGGGAGGTAGTCCGCACTTCCTTAAATGAAGATATCGTGTTTACCCATAATGGAAACCATAAAGTTATTCCCAAAATGAAAAATACAGAAGCTTAAGGAAAACATAAACATATCATATATCATATATAAATATATTGTAATCTTAATGGACACCTTTGAAGGTGTTAAAAGAATGTTGAACAATCATCGTTTCGGGAGGCAGAAATTCGCCATCCACGGAAACAGTATGTTATTTTACCATTAGATGTAGGTGTGTGTAAGTGTGTCTCCAATCATTCTTATAAAAACATCCTAGTATATTAAGGATACTGGAGTTGTTACAAAATAAAATAATAAAAAGAGTTTAGGGGGTTGGAGAAGCAAAATAAAACAAAAGGACTCAAAAGAAGACATTACCTTAAAATCGGGTAACTCCCCTTGGTTTGAGCTCAAAGGCTTCCTTGGGAAGACTTCTGCCCAAAGTGAGGCTTCAAGGAGTAATAGAGGGATGTTTAGAGACAAAATGGTCAGGGGTTGTCCGAGCCAAAGGCTTTGGGAGTGTGGGTAAGGAGGTAGATGTGGGGGCCTTTTATAAGAGGAGAGGAGGGGCACTCTTGGAATGTAAAGAAAAGTCACTTTATTTTAAAATGGTATTCGGATTTAAGAGGTCCAAAATTGATTTATTTCAAGGTTAAGGTGATAAGGGTTATAAATAAACTCATCAAATAGGTTTCGGACATGTTTAGGTCTTAGATATTACATTATCTTTCCATTTTATTTAAATCGTTAAATAATGAGGTCATCGCTGCATCATCATGATGTCATATATAATTTAGTTTATTTAATGTATAAAAATTATAAAACAAATACTATGATTTAGAAAATCTTTTTATCTTTCCAATTACTATTTATAGTCAAAAATCGGACTTGTATAACACCATGTAAAAATTGTTTTAGTGAAACATCTCATGTGTGTGTCATTTTTACTTTAACATTAAATAAAAAGTTATTTATGTAATTTCCCAACCAAAGTGTCTCCATGGGGTCCCCAAGTTGAACCATGGCTTTTCTTGGTCTTCCATGACACATCGAATAAGGGTAGGACATGTTTCAAGCTCATCTCATATTATTAAAACATTATTTTTACCTTAAACTACACTAATTATCTCTAATCGCGATTAAAAACTTAATAAGTTACTATTCACCAAAAAATTATTATAATCTCATTGAACCAAATTTTACTTCTTAATAACAACCATGTATGTTAGATTTTTGAAATTCAAAACACAAAAGTGGAAAAATTTCATTTAAACAAAAAATCAGTTTTTATAAGTACCACATAGTGGTTTCACTATTCATCAAAAATTGAAGTTTTTCAGAAAAATACCAAAAATTCACCCTAAGATATATTTGATATTCTGAATTCAAAGATGAAGTCAATTTTAAAAAATTCACAACATCTAAGTTGCATTAATTAATTTAATAATTAATTCCCACTGTCAGAGCAAATAGCCTGTTTTTATGAAACAATAAGTATCAAAAGATTGACACTAGTTTAAGTCCGATTTCAAAGTGAAATTAATTCCAACGAACACTATTGGATTTAATGGTAAAAATATTTTCTAATTTCACTTTAAAAACAATTCAAATGATAATCTAATAATATAAATAAATTAGATTAAAAAGAGGTTTTGAATTAAAATACAACATTTTACACTATTCATTAAAAAAAATGAACTTTATCTGAAAGATACCAAAACTTTACACAAAGTAAATTTTGATGTCCCGATTCTAAAGAAGAGTTATATTTGGTCCAATAGAATGTATAAGAGTGATCAAAACTATATTTAATGATGGTTCTCCATCAAAAGGTGATAAGTGAACCTTTAGTGAAAATTAGGGTATAAATTCCTAAAATTGAATTCTTTCCGTATTTTAAGCCTTTATCTTTTATTGGATAAATGTAAAAACATTTAAAAAAACATATATAATCATATTTTAGTTATTTATATCCATTCCCGCCAGTACAACGGCTATGTGTTAACTAACATTTAAAATAATATTATTTTATTACTAGTGTACAACGTGAGTTTTCAAAGAAACTCATCGTTGCGTATCGAGTACGCTATCGAACGTAGAAACCCGTTTTAATTAAAATTATTATTTATTTCGTAAATATTAATAAATATGAATATTATTTATTCTTTATTTACTTGGGATGTTACAGAAGCAATTATAGAATGAGATGAACCCATATCAAAAAATATTTTCATAAGTGTATAATTCAAGAGTATCATACCACTCAATGCAGATGGCATAGGAAAATCATACACCCTACACTACTCATCTACATATACTAGTATACTTTCCACACTTGCCTCTTTATTAAAATGATAGAATTTCCCCTTCTTAGGAGTTAATGTGTTCCTATAATCACCATGGATAACTCTATTTTTTTGATGATGGGTATTCTAAAACCCCGGTCTCATCAAAGCCTACAATGATTACAACCCATGAGAAGTGTCTCAAACACCTGACCATGGATCATTGAAATAATAACACTTATGATGCCTCATCTATTTGGAATTATTTCATGCTCTAGGTTCTCTCATACGCTTTTTCTTCATGTGGATGAAATAACCACATTGGAAACATCATGTCTTACTCTTAGGCTTTAGAGGAAGAATCATTGATCCTATTTTTGGACTCTGAACCATACCCCCAACATTTCAATAGGTGTCCCTTTTAATATTTCTCGATGGATTAGAGTTCCCAACATTTCCCATGGGTATCAAAATTCTTCACCCATCCATATCTCCCAAGATGTCCATTTATAACATTATTTTTATATTTAACATCTCTATATTATCTTTTATACAGAGAACCACTATCATGAAACTAATTTCCTAGTTTATCCTCGATTAAAAAAGGCATTCCATCATGGAAACACTCAAATATATGTTAGGTAAAAACCAGGACAATTCATGAACATAGCCATATTTTTTTCATAGATAA
This sequence comes from Viscum album, assembly GCA_963277665.1. Classification (NCBI taxonomy): domain Eukaryota; kingdom Viridiplantae; phylum Streptophyta; class Magnoliopsida; order Santalales; family Viscaceae; genus Viscum; species Viscum album. Next base: position 1,874,702,876 of record OY728152.1, read on the forward strand.
TTTTTCCTGATTAAAACATAATAATTACTTTTGTTTTCTAAATTCTCAATGTCTGGGAATATAGTTATTTCATTAAAATTCCTCAAAAACATACCATTCTCTAACATGGTCCACATTATCCTAGACTACTGTCTCCCAACACACACATGAAAAATAAACTAACATGTACATTTCAAACTAATCATTCAACTCTTATGGGGTTCCTAGGAAATTTATTATTTAATTCATCCTACTAAACCACATTTCCACCTTTTTTGGTTCCTAATCACTAAAAAATATGGGTGGATTATTGTTATAAAACTAAACATAATGGTCCAGATGTCTCAGTTCATCACATGGGTTCCCTCTATAAAATGATTTAAAATAATGCACTACGCTTTTACCCAGCTTCTTGTTCACATTGTCCTCTGGTGCAACCACATTTTTAAAATCATACACTGGTTGGTTTCTATGATGCCTATAGTGTACTATTTTCTATTAACAAGGGAAAAAATGTAATTATCAATATCTAGAAAAATTATGTTTAAAATTTCATATTCAATCACATACCAACTATCACAACCATGCCTTCCAAATTTCATCATTTCCCATGTTCAACCATTTTTGAAACATCCACCATATTTTGAAAATCATCCCATTTTAAAAAATCTACAACTAGTCCAATCTCTAAATATTTCATTTTAAATCAATTTCATGATTTTTCAATAATATTCACATTCATTCAAATACAAAAATAATTAATCCAAATGAAATAATAAATCATAGTGGTAAGTCATTTCTACACTGAATTCCACTCTCATCTCATTTCCTAGACCCATGACATTGATATTACGCTCCTATAAGTGCATCCAAAAAATTTTTGTGCCCATCTCCATGGTAACATCATGTTCAACATAAAAAGGGTTCCTACATATTTTTATATTATACAATTAATTAAAAACAATCATACTCCTTTCTAACATCCCCACATTGGGAACAAATCAGAATGAATATAAACCTAAACACATACACAACATATACAATTTTTTAATCAAGAACCAAAAAATTTGAACCATATAAAAAATCCTGCACCTACTCATTGTCTCGAGTAGAGGCGGAAATTCTACTTGGCCTTATGTGACATTCCCAAGGAACTAAAGGAAAAAAAATAAATACAAAGGGATTCATAATAGTTCGGGTATGATTTTCCATTTACCAAATAATTATAAAAAACAAGAACTCCATAACCATAACCAATATACGATGCATGATAGAAATCTAAAACAATTCAACAACACAAAAAGAGGGCCTTACAAAACAACAACATAACAAGACTCAAAGTACCAAAATTGGAAGACTCGACAACAAAACACTAGGACTCCAAGATATACCTCCATAGATCAGCACCATGTCCCATGATCAAACACCACAAAACACCCCAAGAATCTTGATGTAAAACTAATGACATAAGATTATTCATATATTCCAATGTCTCAATAAACAACATCTACAAAAGCACCAACATGAAAAAGCAGGGGGTGATTAATGAAACACGGAAAGCCATCACCAAATTACATCCCTAATAATTCTACATGGATAAGAAAAGTTATAAAATTTATATAAAATAGTTTATATAAAACTATTGAAATAGTTCAATAATTTTTGACAACGAAAACACACCATACCAAACTAGTTTTTCCCAAAGGAAAAAATTTCAAAGGAATGCAACCAAACAAGTCATTAAAATATTTATACCATTTTAGGTTTGCATAACCCATTATATTTCACATAACCATGCAAAGAAATACCCAAACACACACAATCATATAGTTACCATTGATGATGTGACTTTATATCCATACCCCTTCCACCTTTTTATGATGTTTAATCAGGACAACTCTTCATCCCATTGTTGGTGGTACTTCATGGATACTAACCATCTGAATTATAACTCACACGTAACTATTTAATCTAACCAATGAAAAACCAATTTTTTCAAACCATTTTAATAATATTGACCATTTATTGAAAACACTCTTAATACAACATCCATTACATTCAACAATTCCACCCACCGTGAGAAATCAATTTCAATAAATCAATGTTTTCATTGAAACACCTTTACAAGAATCAAAACTACATAACCCTATTAAAATCACTATTTTGAAATAATCCTACCACATTCCCTATCCAAAAACTAAAATTCTATCAATATTCCCACACATAATACCAAGAAAAAATATAAATTAAAATCATCATTTAAAAATAAAACAATGAAACATACTGCACACCAATATCACACATTCCTAAAAATCCACAAGTTATAACCACGGGGAGTTTTAACCAAGATTTTGACATAAATTTTGAATTAAATTTCGAGAAAATAAACTAATTTGAAATCAATACTTCTTATTCTAGAAAGTGGAATCGAGAGTGATGCCACCTACCTCCATGGTTTAGGCGAAAATGAAAAATGGCACGAAAATATCACTAATCTGTGTAAGAAACCAAACATCTACCGTATATACCTTCCCCTAATATAAAAAATTCCCAATATAACCATGATTGGAATAAAAAACCTAGATCTATCTATGATATATGTTGATAAAATAAACCAGTAAATATAGATAAGTAGATATATGAAAAACCCAGAAAAAAACCACAATGGAGACTTACCAAGGAAGATCTAGCATTTTCACACAATGAAATGCCTTCAAATCGTTCCCAAGATTATGTGCATAGGTTACCTATCCTTTGAGAGGAAGGAAACACAAGTTAGGGTCTTTTGAGAAAAAAATGGAGGGTTTGGGGTGAATCCTAGTCTAAATATGTTTTTTAAAACCCCCTTTTTAAATCATGCAAGGTTATTCCCATAGTTAAGGAAGCTATGTTCTAACTATGTGCCTCCTACTACGATAAGGTAACCTCACTCGGTTGGAAAACATTGTTTGGAAAATCATGAACCAATCGTGAAAAAGTTAACTATCCCATTTTACATAATTTACTTGGGGTGGACACATGGTTTGGAAAACCACTCTCCTTAACTGTGTGCCACCCCGTATCCCACTAACTCATTAAGCACAATATCTTGGTGAAGTTTCATAGTTTTCACTAGCTGTGATCAAACTGCGTACCCTTAAAAAAGCCCCACAACATTACAAAGTGAATACCATACTCTCCCAAACATTACCCAACTACATTATATACATAAAAATGCATAAATAAATGGTTACATGCTAAAAAATTGGGTTCTGCATATGTTAATATAAGATTCTAGATATATCTTTTTTAGATCCTCATGTTACCACAGGTAGTCAAGATTTTATTCCTTGAATTGGATTTTGTTTTTTTTACATTGATGGTGTTTCTATTTACCCTATGTTTTATCAAGTTTTTTAGATATTTCATTTCATATTTAGAGAAAAATGGATGAAGATTTGGAGCTTTATGGTTACCTACCACAGTCTATCTGACCATGTTAATCCCATAAAAATATGTTCAAAGGACTTCATTGAGTCCCTTATATAGTTGGTTCATAACTTAAAAAAGCATTCAATGAAGCATTGTATGACACTACATCCCCCATGTTGTGTTATTTTGGTCCCTTATTCCTTTTAGATTACTCTTATTATGGTTTTTACTTATTGGAAAGGAATCAAAGATGGAATTTATGATGCTTCAGTATTATTTGGTTGAATGTGTTATGAATTTTTATGTCTTGTTTTGTTATGTTTAATGATATACATGTTTGTGGGGGTGGTAGAATTTAAGAATTCCATGAAATGTTTGATTTCAATTTTATCATTGATGGGTTTTTCTAAATGTGAATTTTATGGTTTTCATTCTGTATTTTGTAATGTTTTTAATTTTATTATGGTATTTGGAAATATATTTCAAAATTGATGCTGTAATTTGAGAACATTTCTTTAAAGGAAATCATTTTTTCTTATAAATAAAATTAAATAACAATGATGATAGAAGTTGATTCTTTTAGTTTTTAAAATTAAGTGTAGTGTTTTAAAAAGGATGGATTTGGGGTGTGTTCATTCATAATGCTAGGAAGGTAGGTAAAAATTCCATATAATCTTTTTTATTTCATTAGATAAAGCCCAAATAATGAAATTCCTATTGAAATTGGGATATGTTCACTTGTGCATTATTTATATCATTCATTGATTTGGGATTATTTTATTTTTACGATTAAGTGTATATATATGGACATGAAAAATGTGAAAATATTGATGATATAGGATTAAGACATAAATAAATAGTTTTGATAAATATTTTTAATCGGTTAATCAATTGGTATAATTTTAGTTTTCAAGGAGTTCAGATTAAATTACAATGTTCAAATTAATTTTTTTATTGAAAAAATAATTCTTTAAATATAGAATCTCATATGATGAATTTTAGTGGTTCAATGATTTTAAACTCTTCTCAAGAATGATAAGAATTATAGTGGGGAGAATTGTAATATTCTAAATTTTCTAATGATAATAAAAACCATCATTTTGAAAATATTTTTTCCTATTTTAATGTGAAAATAGAATTTTTATTATGAAAATTTCTTAGTAAATAATTTTATTTCATCACATAAGGGTAAAATCCCTTTTAACCCCTTAAAATTTTCTATGAAAAAGTTCATAATTATGTGCTAAATTAGTATGGGATTTCAAGGAATGTAGAGACACACTATTAATGTAATGAAATAATTAAATATATTATATAACAAGCTATATTATATCCAAAATAAAATAATATCCCTAAAATATTGTATTGTATGAGAAAACTAAGACCACTTTATTTCCAGGAAGTAGGAATTACTCTAGGTGTGATATAATATTTGTATGTGTTGGGAGTTTGGTAACATCACATGAGAGATAAATGTAGAAAATATGATTATTTGAATTTTTTAAAAAATTGATATATCTCCCATATAATGTATTGAATTAGAAATATGAGACTGCAACAAGGTCCATAATATTTTTTTTACCCTCACCTTAATATAAAAATTGAGCGTGTCAGATGTTTAGTTACATCGCTTGTGAGAGTAATAGAAAATAATCTATAAATATTTTATTGCTAAGAAAGAAATAATAATAATAATAATAATAATAATAATAATAATAATATTATTATTATTATTTGCGTTGAAGACAAAAAGAGAAATATAAATCTGTAAAAAATAATTACGTTATGGTGGAAATAATGAGGGGAAAATTAATAATGATGATTAAATTATTTGTTCTAAATAAATAATTTTTTTGGTTAATAAATAATGATTAATCTATTCATGGGTTTTAATGATGGTTTCTGTTGGAATATTTTTTATGTAAATGATGATGGCTATTTAATTCTAATAAAAAAATATTCATATTATTATTATTGTTATTATTAGATTGAGAATTAATATTGAAGTGTATGTATATATGTGAGATATAAATATATATATATATATACATGTTCTCGTGTATATATGTATATAAGAATGTTTATGTATATTTATACATAGGATGTACATATATGGGATATATATATACATGTCCGTGTGTATATATGTATATATGGGTGTGTGTGTGTGTGTTTATATATATATAACGTTTTTATATATATGGGTTAAATGTAAATTTATATATATGTATATGTATATATAAGGACTAATATCAATGGGGGTATTTTATATGTATACTTCAGTGTGTGTTTTTGTGTAATGTGTGTATACATACATATCAATGAATTTATAATACATTTAAAAAGAGATTAAATATTTTGAGTATATATATTTTAATGAGGTTTCAAAAATATTAATGAAGTGTTCTAGTTTTGGTGCGTTGGATAAGCGGTGATAAAAGGTAATAATAAATTAATAAATTTAATGATAACAAAATGAAAAAAATTAATGGAATAAATAAAATATATATTTATATGGGATACATTGAAAAGCGCAAGGCAGAGGTGGATAATTCATCTCCCTCTCCCACTCGTCTCTCTTCTCTCCATTCCTCTCTAATATTTATTTTATTTAATTTTATTATTATTCCAAAATTATATCTTGAATATATCATCTGATATTAATCATATTGATGATTCGTTACTTCTTTTGGGTTCTTCTTTCCAGGAATAATTTTAAACCAAATTTTCTTCTGATGGTTGTGAGGTATTTTTACTAAATTGATTTAAAAATTTATTTTACATGTTTTAAATATTAAGGATGTAATAATTTAATATCATGATGAATTAGGAATGGTTCTAGGATTTGGTGGTGTGATTGAGATCAAACATTAACCATTGCCACCATTTTTCATCTCACATAAGGAAGGAATCCACTGAATTCCACACATATTTTGTTATGGGTTCTTTCAATAATTTTTTGACATGAGTGTGTAGCCCATGAGACCTAAATTTTATGATTGACCACATGATGTGTGTATGTAGACCTTGACCTATTATTTTTTTTCTTTTTATATGGATTGTGATGATTATGATTACAACTTGACTTGACATGATATTGATATGTCATTTTTATTACGTATTGTATATGTTATATTTATGACTATTTCAGTTGAGCATGCATGATTTTCCTATTTGGTCATCATGTCAGATATGACACATGTACTGGATGACATTGTATGTGATGTGAAATATTACATAAGATTGACGATATGTGATATGTGATGCATGTTAGAAAATATCCTCTAAGAGGGATGTGCTAGATTCGGTCGACATATACATGGACTTTTCCAGTCAATGAGATGTGTCAAATTATTTTGGTGATCCATCCATAATGGATGTATTAAGACATCGGTCAGTATGTTGGATTTGATGCTTCATTTTTTTTGATATCTACTATAGAAGGATATGATAAGACCATAGTGTTCGGTACATATATCAACTATCATGACTGGATGAATGTGTTGCATACATGGGGATATCCAATTAATGAGGATATGTGAGGATGATTATCAATGTTCCATCCAACATTCTTTCTAATAAGGTATGTTTCTCTTGACCTTGTTTCAATGGAGGTAGAGTCGGTTCTTGATGAAACAACTTGTGTTCACTAATTGTGTGATATATAGTATTTATATCTATACCCTATTAATTTTCATTTAATACACATGAATACATTATACACTAATTTTAAGGGGTGTTGGTTGTGTCTTGATGAGTCTTGTACTCTTAGCCTATCCAGAAAATTCAGTGCACTTGGAGACTTCATGAATAGACACACAGTGAAGGGAAGATGTGAAATGGTAAGCAGTTTAGTTGTTAGAGATGGAGGGTGCCGATGTTGTTGGATGGAGTTCAAGTGGGATTTCATATGAATATTTATTTATAGGATTTACCTCACCACTTGGATAATATTTTAGTTTATTTATTTTAATACATTAATATAATATTTAGTTTCTGCACATGTTACTATAATTATTAGATTTTTTATGTATTTTTATTTCCAGCACGCTGATGTGGGGTATTGGCTCCCCATGGCTACACTCTAGACCCTATATTAGAGTTGACAACTTCTTCAATAGGGGGAGTCACAGATGAGTTTATCATTTACTTCGTATTTCACCTAGTTGGTTGGGGCAAGATTTTTCAACAATTCTCCTTAGATTTTAATATTATGTGTTTATCCTACACTTGAACATGATAGTAGATTAATATTATTTTAAAACATTGAATAATTAAAAGTGTGTCACACCTCTCTATTATAAATGGTCAAATCCTCCCCTCCAATAATAACACTTTTTGATAACTCTAGTTCATCTATGACATACCCAAATATCTCTATAAATCCCTCCCAAAATCCTATATGTCGTTTAATTCTCAAAAATCCAATCCTAGTATACTTAAGGTGTTAACCTAATGGAGATATATGAGGTGAATAAATTAGCCATAACTAGCCTATTACCTATTTGTATCTTATTCTATCTACATTAAACATTATTAAACCATGATAAAAAATTACATCTATCTCTTCCATATAATAAAATTTCATTATGATTATTTTAGAACAATTTTTATTCTCCATTTTCGTCTGATGATAAATGTAAATATCGGAAATTCCAATGTGTGGACTACATCGTCAAAAAATCAATGTTTTTTTTTCATCACACGATTATATGGTAGGATAAAATGAAAGAAAAAATTAATAAATTTTATATTAATGAAACTATTATGGTTCTATAAAAATGATATATTACATACCTTCTTACCATTTCCATTTTTTCAGAAATTTATAATGCCACTTTTTTGTACATATGAAATACCACCTTCAGGAAGGGATGCGATTCATTATTCATCTACACCTCAAAAGAATTGAAATAAGGATAGAATTAATGAATAATTATAAAATATATAATATTTTTATAATTGTGGATATTTAAACTATTATTTAATATATTTCTTTTTCACCTATTAAAAAAATCAAAATGTCATTCATGTGTACATAGGGAGTGTCATATCTGTGGTATGAAATAATTAATTTTTCATATAAACCATAAATATTTTGTTGTAAAATTGTATCTAATTTATAAATATTATAATTATAAAATAATTTTGATTATAAAGGTATTGTATTCATAACAACTTTGACCATGGTAAATTCACCAATGTTCTATTGAGGTTATAAAATGAACACCCATGAAACCACCAACGCAAACATAACCATTTTGATAACTAAATAAAATACAGTAACAAATGAAATAAGGGAATAATGATCATTGAAATAACATTATAATTTTTTATTATATTATATAAAACAATTTTAATGTTAATACTAATGGGGGAAGGCATAAAAATGAAACATGTTGGGGCTCGAGGAACGAAATTTTTCTTTAAGATCTTATTTAAACGAATTTCATTAAACTCATTTTCCTCTGTATCTATGTTTATAAAAATGTTCCAAGTTTGTTATTGTTTATAAATTAAATATTTTTAAAGGTAACTTTAATTAAATTGTTAAATTATTTAAAAAGGAATAAAAATTTTTCTTTTTAAGATTTACCATTTGATTCATTTTAATATTTTTTACCAAAGTTAAATGGAATGTTTTTTACATATAAAATGTGGATTCCATTTCTCACTATTATAATCGTAATTCATTATCAAGAATCCCCTATAAGTCAGACGAATATGTTCAAAGAATATTATATTTCGGTTCTTCAATGAATTTCACAATTTTAACTATTGCAAATAAAAAAAGATATGTCTCATTATGATTGATCAAAAATGGGATATTCTTTTCTTCTTGAATCAAATGAGTTTTTCAAATGTTTAATGATGAAAAAATGAAATCTTATAGAATTTATCGTCATGATATTGTTCATGAGAATTATATATGATGATGATGGGTGACCAAAATTTAGCTCATGATAGTGGGTGAACTTCATATAGGTCTCTCATGCATTGGGTAATGATTTACACTTTGAAGGTAAAGAATGAAAAAGGATTCCAAGTATGTTACTCATCTAAAATTAACCAAGAATTCGTTATGTTGACCTGGATCACTACTACATTAGTCTATTAGGATAATAACTTAAAAATATTGGTAAAACCTATTCAAATAGTTCCCCCACCAGTTCTGTAATAGGTTGTGGGGATAACCATATACCAATGGTTTTATGTAAACCATTGGTATAACCCCTAAAAAATTTATTTATTATAATTTTAATAAAACCCCATTGGTATATGATTTATCAGTTCTTATAAAAAACATTATCATAACCTTCCAATATGAATTAAAAAAGAAGGAACCCTTTCCCTGTAGTTACTATACCCTCCAGCGACACCCATACACATTTAAAATTTTAGATATATTAATAATTTTCTATTTTATTAGTTGATCACTACAAAAGAAAATCCTAACACATAAATAAATTCATGTTTAGTAATCTAAAATCATGTGTCAAAAATATCAGTCTTAAATTTGAGGGATCAACCTCTTCGCCATGACGACCACATAAAGAAGTGTCTTGACTTTCATCATTAACATACTCCTCACTTTCATCATCAGTATCACCATAATAATTGCCATATTTATCACCATCATCATCACCATCACTATCACCATCATCAGTAATGTTAACATCCCATCCACCACTGTGGAAAAAGCATCATTTCCCACTACCTCATTTATTGAATGCATCATAGATATTCATGTATCAAAAACCATGGTGATAATTTGAGTAATAGATGGAAATAATGATTTTATTAATCTATTATATTTCACATTGGATTTTTGAATTTATTCTCATTCATTTATGGATATTTTTAGCCCTTTCATCCAATAAATGATTCGTTTCCGAATAAGTTCTTCTATTACTATTAGAGACCCATAAATAGGGCCAACACCTAGGAGGGAGATTATTATTCCCTATATAAAAATATAATATCCCTTTGTGATCATATCATGTTACCTTGTGAAGATGATTTATTAGACTATTGTTTTCATCTTATTACTCCTCAAGGGCCTATAAAGAGCATTATGTCCAATAGAAATTTAACATTTAGTTACAAAAGAGATATTAAAATTTAGAAGTAGAAAAATAAATTATAAATTATTTTAGTTTGTGTCATATTTTTTAAGGTCAATTCAACACTTTAAATCTAGTTCATCGTTTATGAATAAAAATTCCTAATTTAGGTGTGTTTATATCAATATGATCATGTTTAGTTTGAGATAGTTAAATAATGGTCAATTTTGACTAGTTTATTATTTTTTCAATTAGTAATTTTTTTTCAATTCTGTTCCATTCAATTCAGGTTTCATTTGTTCTTGGTCAATTCAATATAACACATTATTTAGATTTCTTTTATATATGTTTTTATATTTTTGTTGATTAATGTCTTTATTGATTCTCATTTGGGTAAATTTGATTTTATTTACATCGGGATTGTTCAACTCTAATAGGGTATAATTGTTACATTTTGGTTTGGTTTTGTTTTATTATGTTTGATTTTGATTAGGAAAGTATAAATAGTTATGTTTATTTATATTTGGTTTTATTATATTTCCACATCATGGGTTATAATTTATTGTGGAAAAGTATATTTTTTATTATAAAATGTATCTATTGACATGTATATATGATAAAATTAATTGAAATCATGTAGATGTTAATATTTGTTAGAGTTTACTGAGCCCACCTTTCATTAATAGTAAATAATTTTAAAATGATAACATTTATTTTGTTTGAAATATAGGATTAAGAGGTATCAAATTAATATGATGTGTTTTTTTGAAAGGGAATGATATGGGAGTTTTTAAATGAATTGGGGGTTGATTATATAAACTTTTCAAGTTATAAATCATATGGAGGTATGTGGATCATTTTTAATAGTTTAATTAAATATTAAATTTTAGGACCTTTTTAATGTTATCTATTTATGTGTTTTATATCTATTGATAGTTTGTATTTCTCCCAATAAAAAACTAATTTTCCGACAAGTGAATAAAATATTTTACCACATAGAATATATTATTGAAATAAATACTTGATGAGTGATCAATGTGTTTTTCACATGTGTGTTATAGTATGCTTCCTCTTGAATTAAATCCATTATCATTGTTAAAATGTTTTTCCAAATATCATATTCTGTGAAATTCTTAATTGATATCAAAGGATGTTTAAATCATTTCTAAATCAAGGTTACTCAAAATATCAAAATAAAAAATAATTGATTCCATGTATTGTTTCTGATGAATTGATATGAATGATTATAGGAGAATTGTTAATTTTATGTATAACAACTCAATTTCATTAATGTAATAGATTATAATGTTTTAATGATTATTTCAAGAGTTAGTAATGGAGTAAGCATGTGATTATAGGGGCCCTTGAGTCACAATGAGGATATATTAAAAATATTATATTTATTATATCACGTGCACATCGTTTTTAATATTAATGTCATATTATCTAAATGGGGTCTCAAATGATAAAACTAGTATCTGAATTAATCTTGGATGCAGGGTTTACCCTATGCATGACATAATATTTGTAAGCATCAAATGTTTCATTTAAGAGTAGTCATTGGTGAAAAAATAAAAAATTAAATTACTACAATAATTTTTTTCCTATTACATTATCTAAATCTAATTATTATATTTAAAATAATTTCCATGGATAAATTCTAGGGTTTTCCACATAACCCTAGAGATTATAGATTGTTGTGGAGGAGAGTATTGTCTGATGACTATGAGTTCGTGGATCAATGATCCCCCTATCAAGGAAATAGTCATCATCAATGTAATTCTTAGATCTCACAAATGATGATAATATAGAATCGTTATTTGTTAGTGATTGATCTAATATCAGGTTAGGTATTTAGTTTTTTAGATTAAAACATATTTTTTATTTCTCTATGATGAACATGATTTAATTCCATTAGAAAATTAATTCATGAAATATTATTCAGTTGTGATTGTGTGATTTCTCATCCAATAATTTGGAATTAATAAATGATTTATTGTTCATTTATTATCCATATTTTGTTCATAAAATTATATATCAATGAAATATGGCTAGCCCAAAAAATGTCCAATGTTTGATCATCACCTTTGTGTTTTGGGATTCTCTCACCTCGTTATTTGACTGTTCATCATTGGTATTTTGATTGAATGATTGTTCTACTATACCTAAGAACCAATTAGTTTATGATCAATAAGTGATATAAATGGTCAATTATGTGGGTTCCTATTTAAAATCAATTATGAGATAGAGGATTGATGATTATGATAGATGTTGGGTGATGGATCGATGGAGATCGACTTTGACAGATTTGGATTTTTGGTGATGTAGTGTGATGAGAAACAATTTCTATGTGGATGGTGGATAAAATCCACCCAATAGTGATGTTTCATGATTAGTCAACTAAGATCTATAATTCTTGGTGGATTTTATTTTCAGAATTCTAGGTAGATGTGGAAGGAGAGAGGATCCATCAGAGATATGGGATTTATGAAAAAAATTGGTACACAATATATAGTTTTGAAGAAAACATGTCATGTGGAACCACATCTATGATTAATAGGGTTTACGTTTGATGTTAAATATTACAAAACCATGTGACTAGATCACACACCATGTGGTCCTTTAGTCACCAACCCATAATGTATCCTAGAGTACATGGTAATGGTTATGACCAGGTGCACATAGATAAATACCATGTACATGGGCATGACCAATGTATATGGGAACATGGTATTGTATACAGAAAAAGGAACGAGAAGGCCTGGACATAGAGGGAGTCATCATGTATCTCCTTTACATGTTATGTACTTTTACAACAGTAACATGGCGCCCTTCCTTCCCTTGGTATAGTTTCAATATCATTATGAGTGTGTTCCCTTTGTATCCTTAAGTGTGTATAGTAAGGTATATCATTCTAATTGTAGGATGATTGATCCCCAATATGGGATAGTTCTGGATAGATTTATGTATCCCTCTATGCATCATAGAGTGTAATCCTCTCTCATTCATTCATATTTTGGGGAAATTATCCCATTTCAGACTTCCAGGGAATGTGATACCCTTCCAAGTTGTTCATTATTCATATGGTTAGAAATCCCCCATATTTCATGGCCATGATCCCATACCTTCATAATTTTTCTTGTGAGTTACTGTTTGTACTTACTTAAGTAAACACCCAACCAGTGAAACCACATTGATGAGTGTCATCTGTATAGTGTGAACTGATGAGTGATTTCTCTTAGATGAATGTGTAATTTGAACCATGACTATAATCTAAGGATATAAATGAGTACATCAAATTAACTTTATATTTAGTGTGTACCTCTTAGTATATATGGGTTACCATATTTATTGTTCCATTCTGTTGAGTTATAGAGGAGTCCCTCTTTTATGTTTTTTGTTTGGATATTTCAAGGTGTATTCTAGATATTTTTATACTCACACATATATGGTATCCTCACACATGTGTTTTTAAGATGGAATGTGTTTTTTAGGGTTTTACGTGGATGAGGAGTGGGTGGAGAATAATTGTAACCGTAAGGCGACAAACTATTATAGGATTCTCATATTGATAGTAGTTCCCCTTTGGTAACAGGTTAGACTCTTTTTATAGTTTTCATGGAATATATATGGTCCTTATGACTTTTCATAGTATTTTTATACTACGTTGTGGGATTAGTTGTTATTCATGACTTTACTAAATAAGATGTTTTTATTCAGAATTATACATATGAACAATGTAACGGCCCGAAATTTTGAATAAATCTCGTTTCCTAATTTCATGTGTTATTTTATTTTATTTTTATACTCAACAAAAATGTTTTATTTGATAAACATGATTATAATTAAAATGAGACCATTGGGTTTTGACTGTTATATGACCATCAGTCAATATGACCACTGCGAACAAAATATTTTTATTATTGCCTCTAAATACAATTAATCTTGGTTAATTATTATAGAAAGAAGATTCGATGGCCTCACCCAGTAGTCTTGGACCGATCGAAGCCCATCTAACAGAACTTGGGAAGGAGGTAGCACCACTGGGCTTTGCTCTGGACCAAACCCAAGACGAACTTCATCGTGTGAAGCTAGAACGGAATCGCCTTTGCGAGAAGTTCAAACTAATAGAAATTACTACTCGTGCGATGTTAGACAAGCCCCCCTCATATTCTCTCACCTTAGCACACCTTACACTTAGGTCCTATGCTGGTGTGATAAGGGGATATGTAAGGAGACCATAACTGCCTTGTGTAATCCTTTGTTTTAAATAAAAATTTGGATTTCTTCTTATGATGAAGTTTATGAATTTTCAAATGACCGGATAAATATAGTATGCATATTTTTGATGAATTTTAGAAAAAGGATATTTTAAAAATGGTTGTGTAAACCTTAAATAAATAAAAATGTGTAATGATTTTCGAAAAATGGTCTTCTACAATTATGTTCAGTACAAAATTTAGAGTCTAATAAGATCAAATTAATTTTTGATGAATAGGAAATTTTGAATAGTGATTTTACACTTAGGATTAGTAATGTGACCAAATGGATTAGTAATTTCACTCAAAAAAAGTTTTAATATAATTTAGACACCTAGATTAAGTAATGTGATTCAATAAAATGGTTAAATAACGGTTTCATAAATTATTATTCAAGTATTAGTTTTTTCAGGTGAATAGTGTTTTTTAATTATAAATTTAATTAAAAATATTTAGAAAATTATTTTTATAAAACGGATTTTATTTTTGAACTCAGAGCACCGATATTATGCTATGGTAATTTTTGGGGTTTTTTCTGAAAAAAATGAATTTTCAGTGAATAGTGTTTTTATTTAAAAATTAAATTAAAAATATTTAGAAAATTATTTTTATAAAATGGAGTTCATAAATTTAATTAGGGCATCGATATTTTGTTAAGGTGAAAGTTTGGGATTTTTCTGAGAAAGATGAATTTTTCAGTGAATAGTAAAAATGCAGTTATAGGGTTTCAGTATGTTTAATGACATCATAACTGTGTCATGATGATGTCATGAGATATTTTAAGGGTTGGTCGGCCAAGGGTGATGCATTATTGTTTTGGGGGCCCCATGTGGCCTAACTCCATGATAAATGCCAAGGGAGATCACATGGGTTTGAGAAAAGCACATGTGAGTTGTCCCTTGGCCATTAATGCCTTGTCCCCTCACTTTCCCTATAAATACCAAGCCCTACTCCCATCCATTCAACTCCCCACTCTTCCCCAACAAATTTCTGGTCTCATTACCTCCCAAGGAGTCCTCCCATGGTGCCCCCAAGCCCTCAAGGTCCCAACCTTTGAGGTTTAAGAGTTACATTTTAAGGTAAGGGATCCGATCTTTCTCTTTCTTTTCAAGAAATCTCTTTTATGTAAATTCTTTTATTCTCAATGTTCTTATGTTAAAGGGTGTTCTTTTATTATTCTATTACTGCCCTTTTCATGTTCATATAATGAGAGATCCCCTCTTACTCTCATTATTTAGTTTTTTGAAGTTTTAAGTGGCGCCGTTAGGCTGCCGAAATTTTTGTAACGGATTCTTTCTCCCTTCTCATTTTTCAAGATCTATTATCATGTAAAGTATTTCAAGTTCATTTTTATTATGTTGGGGTATCATCTCTAAATTTATCATACTGATATTTTATGATCATATGATGAGAGACCCCATTTGATCTCTTCAATTCAGTTTTTTGATGTCTTAAGTGGCGTCGTTAGGCTGCCGATTTTTTAAGTGGTTCTTCACCCTTCTCGTTTTGAAGTTCTACTTTCATGTCAATTCTTTCAAGTTTCTTTTTGTTATGTTGGGGTATGATCTCTATATTTATCATACTGGACTCTTATTTTCATATGATGAGAGACCCTATTTGATCTCATCAATTCATTTTTGTTGATGTTTAAGCATCGCCGTTAGGCTGCCGAATTTTTAAGGGATTCTTTCACCCTTCTCCTTTTCAAAGTTCTTATTCCATGTCATGTCTTGCAAGTTCCTTTTTATTATGTTGGGGTATGATCTCTATATCTATCATTATTATCTTTTATGTTCATATGATAAGAGACCCTATTCGACATCATCAATTCATTTTTGGTTGAAGTTTACGTAACGCTGTTAGGCTGCCGAATTTTCATAAGAGAAATCTTTTTTTTGTCTTCCTTTCATGTTCTTCATTTCAGATGGTATATTTTCAAATTTCATTACCATGTTCTTAAATCCCTTATATTCTGTCCCTCTACTATTTTATGGGTCATTTATCATTGTTTGACCCATGTCCCCTCTCTTTTCAACGTTTTCTAAAACCTTGTAACGTAGCTGTTGCGCTGCAAAATTTTTGTCTCAAAATGCCTCTCTCTTTTTCTCAAAATTACTTCATATTATTAAGTGAATACTCAAAGCTCTTACTTATACATGTTTATTCACATATATAAAAAAATATTCTATTTTAAAATCTGGGATTTACATACATGATACCCACTTTCCCTTTCCGTGGGTTTAATGTAACGTAAATATCATGTCTTTAAAGCAGTTTTTAAAACGTTATGATTATGAAATGAAAACCATTTATTTTATGCTATATGGGTTATTTATGAAATTTTTGATGATGATATATGTGGATCACATGATAATAAAGGAAAATTTAAGGGTGCGCCCTGATAGCGCTCCAATGCATTGGGTAAAGACTTAATCTCTAGAGATGACCATTTTAACGATGCCTTGGTGAATAACCTTGGTAATGTTTAACAACACCTTGGGGATGGACCTTGGTGAAACGTAACAATTTTCAATATTAAATGTTGTAGCCACATCTTCAAGTTATGAAAAATGTTATTTTTATTATGATGTATCTCATGATTTCTTTCTCATGCATTAATGTTCTTTTCATGTCCTTATTTAAGTATCTCAAGTTCACATGTAAAATGTTTCTCTTGTTTCCCTTACTGGGCTTTCTGCTCACCCTTTCTTTTGATGTATGTCCCCAGGTTATGAGATGCAGTAATGAACCAAGGATGAACTTAAGGAGAATCCTTTCAAGTGTTTAAGAAGAGTTTTTTTCCACTTTTTATGTATTATGTTCCTAGTTTCCAAGACACTAAACCTTAAAGATCCTCAGTTTTGTAAAATTTAATGAATGTTTGTGTGATAAAAGGACGGGATGCTATAGTTGGTATCAAAGGATGGTTTAGTTATTTTTGGAAATTAGGATATGAAAACACTAGGAAGAACCCTATAGAAAAGTTTAAATATTGGAAATATTCCTGGTATTTTGGTGAGTATTGAGTAAGGGGTTGCCAAGCAAATACATCCCTATCTGGATACGAGCAGGTAGAGGTGGCTCTAGCACCGATGTACATAGGGGTAAAACCTGAAAACACCGCTTTGAGCTAGACTCGAATGAGAACTGGTACACGAAAACGGGCCTTGCTGCACTCTTGGTTACGACACTCCCGGGGGATATTCTTTGGTAAATTCATAAGCTTAGTATGAACCATTGTTAAAGGAACACAGATAAAATAAAATAAAGATTCACATAAGAATATATGATCATGCATAACCTAGATGGGAACCTATGAGATCACAAGTTAGGGTATACCTTTCATCTACAAGTTATCCTTATATTCTTTCAGTTCTTTTTCATGATTATTAGCTAAGTACTTAAGCCCCTAATTATGATTTCTCTTCTTAGTTAATGGTGGGAAATGAAAGAACATGTCCCAACAACAAATGTGATAGGAAATGCGACGATTGTCGTATTAATATGACAGGGATGATTAGGGGATTAAAATATGATTATTATTTTGGAAGACGTTCATTATTTTGGGAACCATATTTGATCGAGGTAAATAGATTACTAAGGTATTTTCATAGAGGAGTAAGGTTGACTTATATTTTGAAGAATCGATGAATTTAAGGTGGACTTATAGTAATTTAGGTTACATACGGGAATGATTAACCTATCTTGGGTAAAATATGTTTAGTTTAGGTACTTTTGTTATAAGATGTTAGGAGTGGTTGATGTTGTTTGGAGATGAACAATGATGTTTATTTTGGAAGACTATGTTATCAAATCTTTCTTGTATTTGGGTTTCAATCTTAGTTTGGTTTATTTTGAGGAATCTTAAGGACCATTATTTATGGAATGGACTATGATGAACTTTGGGTAGTACCATGGAACATGAAGATTTAAAAGTAGTTTCCATTCCTCTGGGATTATTTCTTTTTGAAGAGTTGTTTTACCTTACTCTTTCTGTTTTTGGGTTAATTTTTAAAGATAGAAGAAATAGATAGTTAATGTTTTGTGGATTATGAAGATGATTCTTGTGTTTTGATGAGACAAAGTAGTTTTGAATTCTCATAGTTGGGAGAAAAGATTAGTTTTGGGTAGAAACTTATTAAAGGATGAAACTCTACATTAATATAGGTATATTTTCTTATGTTTTTGTTTTATGTTGTAAATTAATTCCTAAAAATTATGAAAATGAACGTAAAACAAAAACGTTGTTGGTTTACGTTTCCTACTAAGACCGCTTACACACATCATAATTTTGGTATTTTCTAGTGGTTAACTTCCTCCTAATAATGTTTTCTATCACTCTCCTTTAGAACATGACCCTTTTTTTCTCCTCCATGTCCATGTTTCCTACATGGAATCCTAGTATGATTAAACTCGGGTGGCCTTTGTACTTCCTTTTCTTTCTTTTAATGTAATGGTGTTATTGACTCTTTTTTCGATGTGGGACTTTCAATGAAATTTCAAAACCCAATTTTAAAAATTGCGAGGACGCAATTTCTTAAGGGGGGAAGATTGTAACGGCCCGAAATTTTGAATAAATCTCATTTCCTAATTTCATGTGTTATTTTATTTTATTTTTATACTCAACAAAAATGTTTTATTTGATAAACATGATTATAATTAAAATGAGACCATTGGGTTTTGATTGTTATATGACCATCGGTCAATATGACCACTGTGAACAAAATATTTTGATTATTGCCTCTAAATAAAAGTAATCTTGGTTAATTATTATAGAAAGAAGATTCGATGGCCTCAACCAGTAGTCTTGGACCGATCGAAGCCCATCTAATAGAACTTGGGAAGGAGGTAGCACCACAGGGCTTTGCTCTGGACCAAAACCAAGCCGAACTTCATCGTGTGAAGCTAGAACGGAATCGCCTTTTCGAGAAGTTCAAACTAATAGAAATTACTACTCGTGCGATGATAGACGAGCCCCCCTCAGATTCACTCACCTTAGCACACCTTACACTTAGGTCCTATGCTGGTGTGATAAGGGGATATGTAAGGAGACCGTAACTGCCTTTTGTAATCCTTTGTTTTAAATAAAAATTGGGATTTCTTCTTATGATGAAGTTTATGAATTTTCAAATGACCGGATAAATATAGTATGCATATTTTTGATGAATATTAGAAAAAGGATATTTTAAAAATGGTTGTGTAAACCTTAAATAATTAAAAATGTGTAATGATTTTCGAAAAATGGTCTTCTACAATTATGTTCAGTACGAAATTTAGAGTCTAATAAGATCAACTTAATTTTTGATGAATAGTAAATTGTGAATAGTGATTTTACACTTAGGATTAGTAATGTGACCAAATGGATTAGTAATTTCACTCAAAAAAAGTTTTAATATAATTTAGACACCTAGATTAAGTAATGTGATTCAATAAAATCGTTAAATAACGGTTTCATAAATTATTATTCAAGTATTAGTTTTTTTAGGTGAATAGTTTTTTTAATTAAAAATTTAATTAAAAATATTTAGAAAATTATTTTTATAAAACGGATTTCATTTTTGAACTCAGAGCACCGATATTATGCTATGGTAATTTTTGGGTTTTTTTCTGAAAAAAATGAATTTTCGGTGAATAGTGTTTTTATTTAAAAATTAAATTAAAAATATTTAGAAAATTATTTTTATAAAATGGATTTCATAAATGTAATTAGGGCATATATACTTAGTTAAGGTGAAAGTTTTGGATTTTTCTCAAAAAGATGAATTTTTTAGTGAATAGTAAAAATGCAGTTTTAGGGTTTCGGTATGTTTAATGACATCATAATTGTGTCATGATGATGTCATGAGATCTTTTAAGGGTTGTCCGGCCCAGGGTGATGAATTATTGTTTTGGGGGCCCCATGTGGCCTAACTCCATGATAAATGCCAAGGGAGAGCACATGAGTTTGAGAAAAGCACATGTGAGGTGTCCCTTGGCCATTAATGCCTTGTTCCCTCACTTTCCCTATAAATATCAAGCCCTCCTCCCATCCATTCAACTCCCCACTCTTCCCCCAACGAATTTCTGGTCTCATTACCTCCCAAGGAGTCCTCACAAGGTTTCCCCAAGCCCTCGAGGTCCCAACCTTTGAGGTTTAAGAGTTACATTTTAAGGTAAGGGATCCGATCTTTCTCTTTCTTTTCAAGAAATCTCTTTTATGTAAATTCTTTTATGCTCCATGTTATTATGTTAAAGGGTGTTATTTTATACTCCTATTACTTCCCTTTTCATGTTCATATAATTAGAGATCTCTTATTACTCTCATTATTTAGTTTTTTGATGTTTTTAGTGGCGTCGTTAGGCTGCCGAAATTTTTGTAACAGATTCTTTCTCCCTTCTCATTTTTCAAGATCTATTATCATGTAAAGTATTTCAAGTTAATTTTTATTATGTTGGGGTATGATCTCTAAATTTATCATACTGATCTTTTATGATCATATGATGAGATACCCCATTTGATCTCTTCAATTCAGTTTTTTGATGTTTTAAGTGGCGTCGTTAGGCTGCCGAATTTTTAAGTGGTACTTCACCCTTCTCATTTTGAAGTTCTACTTTCATGTCAATTCTTTCAAGTTTCTTTTTGTTATGTTGGGGTATGATATCTATATCTATCATACTGGACTCTTATGTTTATATGATGAGAGACCCTATTTGATCTCATCAATTCATTTTTGTTGAAGTTTAAGTGACGCCGTTAGGCTGCCGAATTTTTAAGGGATTCTTTCACCCTTCTCCTTTTCAAAGTTCTAATTCCATGTCATGTCTTGCAAGTCCCTTTTTATTATGTTGGGGTATGATCTCTATATCTATCATTCTGATATTTTATGTTCATATGATAAGATACCCTATTCGACATCATCAATTCATTTTTGGTTGAAGTATATGTAACGCTGTTAGGCTGCCAAATTTTCATAAGAGAAATCTTTTTTTTGTCTTCCTTTCATGTTCTTCATTTCAGATGGTATATTTTCAAATTTCATTACCATGTTCTTAAATCCCTTATATTCTGTCCCTCTACTGTTTTATGGGTCATTTATCATTGTTTGACCCATGTCCCCTCTCTTTTCAATGTTTTCTAAAACCTTGTAACGTAGTCGTTGCGCTGCAAAATTTTTGTCTCAAAATGCCTCTCTCTTTTTCTCAAAATTACTTCATGTTATTAAGTGAATACTCAAAGATCTTATTTCTTCAGCGTTATTCACATATATAGAAAAATATTCTATTTTAAATTCTGGGATTTACACACATGATACCCGCTTTCCCTTTCGGTGGGTTTAATGTAACATAAAGATCATGTCTTTAAAGCAGTTTTTAAAACGTTATGATTATGAAATGAAACCCATTTATTTTATGCTATATGGGTTATTTATGAAATTTTTGATGATGATATATGTGGATCACATGATAATAAAGGAAAATTTAAGGGTGCGCCCTGATAGCGGTCCAATGCATTGGGTAAAGACTTAATCTCTAGAGATGACCATTTTAACGACGCCTTGGTGAATAACCTTGGTAATTTTTAACGACACCTTGGGGATGGAACTTGGTGAAACGAAAAGATTGTCAATATTAAATGTCGTAGCCACATCTTCAAGTTATTAAAAATGTTATTTTTATTATGATGATTTCTTTCTCATACATTAATGTTCTTTTCATGTCCTTATTGAAGTATCTCAAGTTCACATGTAAAATGTTTCTCTTGTTTCCCTTACTGGGCTTTATACTCACCTTTTCTTTTGATGAATGTCCCCAGGTTATGAGATGCAGTAATAAACCAAGAATGAACTTAAGGAGAGGCCTTTCAAGTGTTTAAGAAGAGTTTTTTTGCTCTTTTCATGTATTATGTTCCTGGTTTCCAAGACACTAAACCTTAAAGATCCTCAGTTTTGTAAAATGTAATGAATGTTTGTGTGATAAAAAGACGGGATGCTATAGTTGGTATCAAAGGATGGTTTAGTTATTTGTGGAAATTAGGATATGAAAACATTAGAAAGAACCCTATACAAAAGTTTAAATATTGGAAATATTCATGGTATTTTGGTGAGTATTGAGTAAGGGGTTACCAAGAAAATACATCCCTGTCTGGATACGAGCAGGTAGAGGTGGCTCTGGCACAGATGTACATAGGGGTAAAACCAAAAAACACCGCTTTGAGCTAGACTCGAACGGGAACTGGTACACGAAAACGGGCCTTGCTGCACCCTTGGTTATGACACTCCCAGGGGATATGCTTTGGTAAATTCATAAGCTTATTATGAACCATTGTTAAAGGAACACAGATAAAATAAAATAATGATTCACATAAGAATATATGGTCATGCATAACCTAGATGGGAACCTAGGAGATCACAAGTTAGGGTATAAATTTCATCTACAAGTTATCCTTATATGCTTTCAGTTCCTTTTCATGATTATTAGCTAAGTACTTAAGCCCCTAATTATGCTTTCTCTTCTTAGTTAATGGTGGGAAATGGAAGAACATGTCCCAACAACCAATGTGATAGGAAATGCGACGATTGTCGTATTAATATGACAGGGATGATCAGGGGATTAAAATATGATTATTATTTTGGAAGACGTTCATTATTTTGGGAACCATATTTGATCGAGGTAAATAGATTACTAAGGTATTTTCATTGAGGAGTAAGGTTGACTTATATTTTGAAGAATCGATGAATTTAAGGTGGACTTATAGTAATTTAGGTTACATACGGGAATGATTAACCTATCTTGGGTAAAATATGTATAGGTTAGCTACTTTTGTTATAAGATGTTAGGAGTGGTTGATGTTGTTTGGAGATGAACAATGAAGTTTATTTTGTAAGACTATGTTATCAAATCTTTCTTGTATTTGGGTTTCAATCTTAGTTTGGTTTATTTTGAGGAATCTTAAGGACCATTATTTATGGAATGGACTATGATGAACTTTGGGTAGTACCATGGAACTTGAAGATTTAAAATTAGTTTCCATTCCTATGGGATTATTTCTTTTTGAAGAGTTGTTTTACCTTACTCTTTCTATTTTTGGGATAATGTTTAAAGATAGAAGAAATAGATAGTTAATATTTTGTGGATTATGAAGATGATTCTTGTGTTTTGATGAGACCAAGTAGTTTTGAATGCTCATAGTTTGGAGAAAAGATTAGTTTTGGGTAGAAACTTATTAAAGGATGAAACTCTACATGAATATAGGTATATTTTCTTATGTTTTTGTTTTATGTTGTAAATGAATTCCTAAAAATTATGAAAAAGAACGTAAAACAAAAACGTTGTTGGTTTACGTTTCCTACTAAGACCGCTTACACAAATCATAATTTTGGGATTTTCTTGTGGTTAACTTCCTCCTAATAATGTTTTCTATCAATCTCCTTTAGAACGTGACCCTTTGTTTTCTCCTCCATGTCCATGTTTCCTACATGGAATCCTAGTATGACTAAACTCGGGTGGCCTTTGTACTTCCTTTTCTTTCTTTTAAAGTAATGGTGTTATTGACTCTTTTTTCAATGTTGGACTTTCAATGAAATTTCAAATCCCAATTTTAAAAAATGCGAGGACGCAATTTCTTAAGGGGGGAAGATTGTAACGGCCCGAAATTTTGAATAAATCTCGTTTCCTAATTTCATGTGTTATTTTATTTTATTTTTATACTCAACAAAAATGTTTTATTTGATAAACATGATTATAATTAAAATGAGACCATTGGGTTTTGACTTTTATATGACCATCGGTCAATATGACAACTGTGAACAAAATATTTTGATTATTGCCTCTAAATACAAGTAATATTGGTTAATTATTATAGAAGGAAGATTCGATGGCCTCACCCAGTAGTCTTGGACCGATCGAAGCCCATCTAACAGAACATGGGAAGGAGGTAGCACCACTGGGATTTGCTCTGGACCAAACCCAATTTGAACTTCATCGTTTGAAGCTAGAAAGGAATCGCCTTTGCGAGAAGTTCAAACTAATAGAAATTACTACTCGTGCGATGTTAGACGAGCCCCCCTCAGATTCTCTCACCTTAGCACACCTTACACTTAGGTCCTATGCTGGTGTGATAAGGGGATATGTAAGGAGACCGTAACTGCCTTGTGTAATCCTTTGTTTTAAATAAAAATTGGGATTTCTTCTTATGATGAAGTTTATGAATTTTCAAATGACCGGATAAATATAGTATGCATATTTTTTATGAATTTTAGAAAAAGGATATTTTAAAAATTGTTGTGTAAAACATAAATAATTAAAAATGTGTAATGATTTTCGAAAAATGGTCTTCTACAATTATGTTCAGTACAAAATTTAGAGTCTAATAAGATCAACTTAATTTTTGATGAATAGTAAATTGTGAATAGTGATTTTACACTTAGGATTAGTAATGAGACCAAATGGATTAGTAATTTCACTCAAAAAAAGTTTTAATATAATTTAGACACCTAGATTAAGTAATGTGATTCAATAAAATGGTTAAATAACGGTTTCATAAATTATTATTCAAGAAATAGTTTTTTCAGGTGAATAGTGTTTTTAATTAAAAATTTAATTAAAAATATTTAGAAAATTATTTTTATAAAACGGATTTCATTTTTGAACTCAGAGCACCGATATTATGCTATCGTAATTTTTGGGGTTTTTTCTCAAAAAATGAATTTTCATTGAATAGTGTTTTTATTTAAAAATTAAATTAAAAATATTTAGAAAATTATTTTTATAAAATGGAGTTCATAAATGTAATTAGGGCATTGATATTTAGTTAAGGTGAAAGTTTGGGATTTTTCTGAGAAAGATGAATTTTTCAGTGAATAGTAAAAATGCAGTTTTAGGGTTTCGGTATGTTTAATGACATCATAACTATGTCATGATGATGTAATGAGATCTTTTAAGGGTTGACCGGACAAGGGTGATGAATTATTGTTTTGGGGGCCCCATGTGGCCTAACTCCATGATAAATTCCAAGAGAGAGCACATGGGTTTGAGAAAAGCACATGTGAGGTGTCCCTTGGCCATTAATGCCTTGTCCCCTCACTTTCCCTATAAATACCAAGCCCTCCTCCAATACATTCAACTCACCACTCTTACCCAACGAATTTCTGGTCTCATTACCTCCCAAGGAGTCCTCCCAAGGTTCCCCTAAGCCCTCAAGGTCCCAACCTTTGATGTTTAAGAGTTACATTTTAAGGTATGGGATCCGATCTTTCTCTTTCTTTTCAAGAAATCTCTTTTATGTAAATTCTTTTATGCTCCATGTTCTTATGTTAAAGGGTGTTCTTTTATACTCCTATTACTGCCCTTTTCATGTTCATATAATGAGATATCCCCTCTTACTCTAATTATTTAGTTTTTTGAAGTTTTAAGCGGCGCCGTTAGGCTGCCGAAATTTTTGTAACGGATTCTTTCTCCCGTCTCATTTTTCAAGATCTATTATCATGTAAAGTATTTCAAGTTCATTTTTATTATGTTGGGGTATGATCTATAAATTTATCATACTTATATTTTATGATGATATGATGAGAGACCCCATTTGATCTCTTCAATTAAGTTTTTTGATGTTTTAAGTGGCGTCGTTAGGCTACCGAATTTTTAAGTGGTTCTTCACCTTTCTCGTTTTGAAGTTCTACTTTCCTGTCAATTCTTTCAAGTTTCTTTTTGTTATGTTGGGGTATGATCTCTATATCTATCATACTGGACTCTTATGTTCATATTATGAGAGACTCTATTTGATCTCATCAATTCATTTTTGTTGAAGTTTAAGTGATGCCGTTAGGCTACCGAATTTTTAAGGGATTCTTTCACCCTTCTCCTTTTCAAAGTTCTAATTCCATGTCATGTCTTGCAAGTTCCTTTTTATTATGTTGGGGTATGATCTCTATATCTATCATTCTGATCTTTTATGTTCATTTGATAAGAGACCCTATTCGACATCATCAATTCATTTTTGGTTGAAGTTTATGTAACGCTGTTAGGCTGCTGAATTTTCATAAGAGAAATCTTTTTTTGTCTTCCTTTCATGTTCTTCATTTCAGATGGTATATTTTCAAATTTCATTACCATGTTCTTAAATCCCTTATATTCTGTCCCTCTACTGTTTTATGGGTCATTTATCATTGTTTGACCCATGTCCCCTCTCTTTTAAATTTTTTTTAAAACCTTGTAACGTAGCCGTTGCGATGCAAAATTTTTGTCTCAAAATGCCTCTCTCTTTTTCTCAAAATTACTTCATGTTATTAAGTGAATACTCAAAGCTCTTATTTATACAGGGTTATTCACATATATACAAAAATATTCTATTTTAAATTCTGGTATTTACATACATGATACCCGCTTTCCCTTTCCGTGGGTTTAATGTAACGTAAAGATCATGTCTTTAAAGCAGTTTTTAAAACGTTATGATTATGAAATGAAACCCATTTATTTTATGCTATATGGGTTATTTATGAAATGTATGATGATGATAAATGTGGCTCACATTATAATAAAGGAAAATTTAATGGTGCGCCCTGATAGCGCTCCAATGCATTGGGTAAAGACTTAATCTCTAGAGATGACCATTTTAACGATGCCTTGGTGAATAACCTTGGTAATTTTTAACGACACCTTGGGGATGGACCTTGGTGAAACGAAACGATTGTCAATATTAAATGTCGTAGCCACATCTTCAAGTTATGAAAAATGTTATTTTTATTATGATGTATCTCATGATTTCTTTCTCATGCATTAAAGTTCTTTTCATGTCCTTATTGAAGTATCTCAAGTTCACATGTAAAATGTTTCTCTTGTTTCCCTTACTGGGCTTTCTGCTCACCCTTTCTTTTGATGTATGTCCCCAGGTTATGAGATGCAGTAATGAACCAAGGATGAACATAAGGAGAAGCCTTTAAAGTGTTTAAGAAGAGTGTTTTTTCTCTTTTCATGTATTATGTTCCTGGTTTCCAAGACACTAAACCTTAAAGATCCTCAGTTTTTTAAAATGTAATGAATTTTTGTGTGATAAAAAGACGGGATGCTATAAAAAATGTTGTGTGTGTGTGTGTGTGTGTATAAGTACCTTAGACTTCAACCTCCCATGTGTGTGATATGTATACCCATTTCTAGTCAGTAACGTTGAGCCTATTAGAAGTGGGATTGGAGTTTCACATATAGAATACTACCATCCATGCTGGGCATAGTGGGTTGGTTCATGACATTATGAATTAATCCTGTGATGAGAAATGTAAATATGAAAAATAAAAAAGTATAAAGGGGCCCAGAAGATGGATGAATGATTACATAACATATTATTCAATCAAGATAGAATGTGCATCACATATTATGGGAGAATTCTAGAATGTGTACAATAAGCAATCAAGCTTCTTTGACAATTAAATGTGTAATGATATTCATAGTTTGAGCATTTCCAACATTAAACAAGTTTTAAAACCTATTTAATGGATGTTTTAAAAATATTTTTAAAAGTAGTGTTAAAAACTTCCCAAAATCAGTTTTAAAAAATATTATAAAGTGGTTTAAAATAAATATAAAATGATTTTCAAAAAATTTTTAAAATTATTTTTTATGAACTAATTTAAATTAGTTTGTAATGTATGTTTAAAAAATATTTAAAAGAGGATTTAAAAGAGTGTTGAAAAAAAATTAAAAGTTGTATTTAATAATATTTATATTAAATTTTTATTTTTTTCATAAAGCTGTTTATAATTTCTTTATTTTTTTAAAACTATATAAAATTTGTTTTAAATCATGTTTTGAACCTCTTGTATATTTTAAAAAAAAAACAGTTGAAAATAATTATTCAAACTAATTCTAGAAAATAAAGAAAAAGTTTCTTCATATTTTTTTTGGTTTTGGACATATTATGTCTATTTAGAGTACAAAATGTGTAAATAGCTACATATTTATTATGTTATTATCCATTTTCATTTCTATTGGTTCCTATTTAAACATAGGTGTCCAAGAAAAATTCTTTTTTCCTCTCATGTTTTGGCATCATCATTCACCTCATTATATGGAGATACATCGTAGTATCCTTGTTCCTATTATTTTTTTTATGATTCCTAAAAATAATATTTAATAATACAGACAAAATTATTAATGAAATAATCATTACATTCAATAAAAATCCATAAATTTGAACAATACCATATAGACATCACCCTTCAAATGAGAAATCATTTATCTGGTACATTCTTATTGGACACTCATTCCGAAAAGGTATATAATCTAAATCTATTCCAAATATAGCCACCCAGTTGTTATATATATATTTTTTTATATGCTCTCTATTATTCACCTAATTCCACTAGCCATTAAATCCTCTAAACTTCATCATCCAAAAAATTACAAAGAATATTCTATAAAAAAACTAATTCTCATAAATACAATAATAATATAACATTAAATATAATGTATTTTCTTACCAATACCTAATCCCAATCATTATCCATTTATCAATTTAATGGTGTCTCAATGATTCTTGCTAAATGGTAATGATTTCATAGTACTTGATAAGAAACACCATAAAACTCATCCATTCTCTCCCACTTTTACTAATCATTTGATTATTTTCATTTTATTATACCTTCATCTATACAATGTTGTTCCACACATCATGCATGCAGTTATTACCATGAAACCTTATAATGTTAGATCCATCTATGAAATAATAAAATAAAATTACTAAATTAATACATATCACAATGATAATAAATCATGGTCACAAAATTTACTTGTGTTCTATACATGTACCTGAGCTAGAATAACTAGTGGGTACTGATGAATAATGATTGAATACGTTTTTGGGCATAATTGTTACCATTATTTAATTGATGATGAAGGATTTTGATCAATAATTCCCATGGATTTACATTTTTTACTATGATATGGGAAATTTTAAATATTGAATTAAAATGATGTGAAATGAATAATTTGTTAGGGATTTCAAGCTATTATTTATTTTAACATTTGGATGAAGTAATGTTAAGAGTGTTTGGATGAATATCATGTGTTTATGAAAACAAATTTTCCAAATATTGTTTCTCCCTCAGGAATCTTCCCACAACCTTTAAATAAGCCTTATAAAGAGGTCGGTTGTCCAAGAAGGCAATAAAGAGGCCCTACTTGCTTCATCATAGCTCGACCATGGACATAAACCCATTAAATGAATTCTATACCACTTCCTCATCTTCCATGCTTCCTCCATGCTTCAACACCACTCCACCACCGACCAATCCACTATTGAGCCGATGATAGAAAATTCTACCCTCAACCCTACAAAAGCACATTCTACCGCTGAGCCAATGGTAAAACATGATCTACTTTTGAGAGAATCATAGATATTAAATACCATTATGCCAATGGATAATCTAGATAAATCTAGAACCTTTACTATTGATCGCTTCCTTCCATCATTGATAACCACCATGCCAACAAATATCTTCATATTCAACATTATGGAAGATGTGCTTGAGTTTTTCATGCACTATATAAGACCACTTATGAAGCTAAAGAAATATTCCCCATTCACCTCACCACATCCCAATAGCCATCAGCTTGAAGACAACTAACCACAAATGATTCCACCCTCTCCACTACCAAGCACTATGCACATGATCTATTTACACCATGCATGAAGGAGTGTTGTTAGAATTCAATAAAGGTGCAGGTTGAGGGTTTTGATATCATTATTAAGCCACTATTAATTATTTAACACACCAAAAAGAAATAAAAATGTGTCTGTGAAGAATTTCATTGTTAGTCCTGATGAAGGAGGAAGAATTAACTGGAATGAATAGAAATTTTATACATTGGTAACATCCAATGGTTGATATGGTACACAGTTGAGTCAATGGTGGATGAGAAACTATAGCTATCCAACGATATATGCTGCTACCTCTACTATGAAATTATAGATCATAACATGAATTTGGAAATACCCAGGAATTCCAAAGATTCAACACTGAATATATTTGAAAAGACAAATTCAATGATCATGAAGATATTGAAAAATACATCCAACTGAGATAAGGAGTTCAACTCAGTATATAAACACAAGGAAATTGTTCCTAAGAAAATTATTAGGTAATGAGGAGCATATTGATGTTGGATTCCCTATTTTACATCTTGTTATTGTGTAATTATTTTGTTTTATGTAAAAAAAATTTTTTTCCTAAAAAAAGATATGTATCCCTTCTATTTATACCAATTCTACATTCTCTCATCCTTATTTATTACTTCCTCTAATTCTCTTCTTCTCAACTCTTTTTCCATGACTTATTGAAATCGATAACAAATGGATAATCCAAGTCTTGTCATTCAGTATGATTGGGTTCCTTGATTACTATTTGTTAATTTTAAATGTTTAATTTATGTTTTTTGTTAGAAATTTTGAAGTCTAAGAGTGTGGAATTTTCCCTCCACAAAATGGAATGTGAATTTCTATCATTTTGATTAAATATATTCCCTTCCATATTTTGAACAAAATCTCTTCAAGTGATGGAGGTGAGACGTTCAAGGGTTGAAAGGATATATGTTAGATCTGGTTCCTGGAAGGTATCATGCTCTCTATTGAGGTGTTCTATAAACCATGATTATATGTGGAGGTGATATCTAGTCTTATTACATATTCAATAATTCACAATCACTAAATAAAATAATAGTAATCTAATAATGAGATTTCATAATTGGGATATCAAACTAAATTAAATTAACCATCATGAATAAATTAATGAACACAAATCCAAACCCTAAAACTCCATGTACATTCATCATTTTATATAACATTACATATTGTCAAAATTTCAGTTATGTACTTCATTTATGTTTTCCATTAACCAAAACACAAAACCTCATTGCATTCATAAAATAATAAACAACCTAAAATAAGAAGTTTTTAGGTGAAATTGAATTAGTAAGTAGAAAATTGAGAATCTCCTCAAGTGATATGGCACTTGTTAGCCTCTATTATTCACTAGAAAAACATAGAATTTTTCTATTTCCACATCTTGCATGTGGAACAGATGGAACCTTTTTGGGGATCGTATAAGAGATTTATTACTTTTTCTCTTTCAGGCATATTATACAGTTTTTTTTACATAAAAACCCATAAAAATTATTTTCATGATTCTTTCAAATGACCATTTTTTGAAATTATGGAATAGATTCTCAGGGTTGCATGGTCAAAAAATGTTCTGCACAATGCTTCGAAGGATATCCTCAAAAGGCTCGAAGAACATGCAATCGTAGATAAACATATGTTTAATGGGCATGATACATGTCCTTAATTTCATGTGTTTGAAGAAATTATGAACCAATTCAAGGTTGGTATTCATTGACTAAATGTTAAAGAGGTTGTGTATCTAGAGATTCCCATTTTTTTAATACATTTAGGATATTGAGATCCAACTCGAATACCATAAACAACCCAACCATTTCCTAATAAAAAGAGAAGATGAAAATTATGATCTAGTGTGAATTAATGATTAAGATGACTTTGTAGCTAAGATAACTATGGAAGATCAACAAGATCGAGATGAATATTTTAACAATTATGAAGTACACAATTATCTATCCATTCCATAAAAATTATAAGAGACAATTCCACTCCATTTATATTGATCCAAGGAAGAGGAATCCAAACATGTGTTGGAATTTGAAGAAAATACAGAGGATCCTAACTAGCTTCTTCCATCCACTGATATTCAATTTCAAGGGACACATATAATTAATTAAGGTATTGAAGATGGGATAGATAAATGATTTGATTTATCTTAAAATATATATCATTTGATTTTAATAAATCTAAATTGAGAATTAATTTCAAATTGTTTCAATTTTAAGATTCATATAATCATTTTTTGGAAATAGGGGAATATGAAAAAACTAAATCAACACCAGCTGAGGGACACATTGAGATCCTTGATTTTAATGATCATGAATTTGATTATGCCCATGAAGAAGTTTTTGTTTTTTATCCTAAGGATATCAAGACAAAGTATTTTAACATTAAAGGGAGAATTTTAATTTAAATTTCAATTTCATTCAAGTTAAAATATCATCTTATTTTACCTTTATACATTCTATACCTGCTTCCAAAAAAACAAAGAAATGGACATGGAAGATGGTTCATAAGTATCCACCATGGAAATGGATATACCATACACCATCATACCCCAACCATGCATAATGTATTTAATGATGAAGGGGGGAGGGGTGGTGGATCAATTATAATCTATCAATAGACTATTCCTTCACCAACATAAGATATGTTGATGTTAGGAAAAGCCATATGTGGTGGTTCAAATTGAAGAAAATCCAACCAAAATCAGATTATGGATAATAGGTTGTACTACCCTCCAATGATAACAAAAATCTAGGTTCTACTTGGGGTATTATAACACAATATATCTTTAGATGATTTTTAGGATTCCAATTTCATTATTTTCATCAGTCTAGCATTCATCCACACTCCCTATATAATTTTGTGCATTAATGATGTGATAATTTTGTTTAAATTGATTAACTTTATTTTATAGGACTATGATCTAACAAGGCATCCCCCAAGTAGTGGAGGAAGATGAATGAATCTACATGAGAAAATAGGTTTCCTTCTTACATTATTTATGTTTCAATAACTTATATTTTAATAAGATTCTAATTTGATATTCAAACTGGAAAATTAAATAACCATTATTGAACTTATGATTTTATTGAAATATATAGGAATCTTGATTTTCTTATGAATCATATGAATCCCTATTTTTTATTTCAATGATAATGATATTTGTTGAGTAAAATAGAGAAGATATCGATTAAATATAAGAATGGATATTAAAATGAGGACTCATGTTTTGAGGGAATTATTTCATTCATGTTAATGAGACTTCCATTTAAATTGTCATATTTTGAATTTATAAAATACATGTGACTTTATTTTCTAATATATTTCACACACTGAATGATTGTTGAATATCATATGTCCAATTATCATGAGTATTTATAGACCATTTACATCCTATTTATTCTTGAGAATATTTCATAGGTGATCTTGGTACATTCCACCTACCAGAACTTTTATTGAAATTTTTTAAAACTAATGACATTGTGAAGACATAGTTAAAATGATTGAGGTGATTTTGTTAATTCCTTATCCATGAGACTACAATTAATTCCATCCTTTTTTGTCCCAAAATTACCATGAATTACCATTTTATGGATGAACCATATTTCATTCCATATTTATCGATTCCCACCATCCTCTAAGTATTTACAAGATATTTTAATATTTAAGAGCTGGGGTAAAGAGAGTCTTGTTAAAATTAATATCTACTTTGAAGGTAATAGTGTGGGGCTGTTATCATGGAAATTCAAACAACTCTACTAATTCATTTATTATGTTTTATTATATCTAGTCATTAAAAACTGATGAAAATGAAAGAAAAAAGTGAAAAAAATGTGGGTTTAGACTTAGGAGTATCAAAAATCACCATCACCAGATATATGATTTTAAGCATATGTGGTTAGGTTGTGAATGTAGGAAATATTCTAATCATTAAATTAAAAAAATAAAATAATAAAAATAAAAAAGATATAAAAGATATTGAATAAATAAAAGAACGTTCAAATCATTCATTATTTTTTTATTTTGATCATAAACATAGGTTTTGATTAGTGGAAATTAGAGTTTATAATTTTAAGGGGATAATTCCATTTAACATTCATTTGTTATATCAAGAACACTGAATTATTGATAATCCTACTCCTAGATCATTATTTTTTAAACATCAATTACCACCATCCATAAGAATCAGACTCATATGAAAATTGAATGAAATACATCATTATTTCATGTGTCTTTTTCAAAAAATGTATATAAAGTGGTTCATATATAATCCTATGTATAAGGATCATGTTTTCATAATATTATAAAAAATCTATTGAAAATGTATCATGAGTGGTTAGACAAAAAATTAAAGGAGATGTAGATCATGATTTGTAATTTTTCATAATAATGAATTGAGTAGTTTGAATGAATTATAGGAAAAGTAAAATCATTTCCGAAGGGCATAAATTAAAATACTTAAGTTTATAGTTTCATTGAAAATTTAGAAATTAATTTGATATTTAATGTGGATTTTGAATATTTTATTTGACATTAATACTTTTTTATTTTATTACAATTAAATTTGAATAATAGTAGAATTGGTGCCCTCTAATCTTCAATGTTGATATTTTATTATTGACAGAAATAATGGTCTATGTGTGATAGTATTTCAATAACAAATTTTTTGTTCACAATTTTAATCATTTATGATGTTTATTAAATGATTTTAATATAGAATAACCATTTAAGTTAAGGTTTTACTAGAAATTTAGTAAAATCTAAATGCATAATTAATATTATTTAAAATGAATAATTTGATAAGTATTTTACTTATTCATTTTTCTTTACATTCTGTCAATGTTATATTAATGTGTAAAATAGTTTTTAAAATTCATTGTAAAAATTATTTCCAACCAAGGGTTATCGCTCAACCAGTAGACCAAAAAAATATAGGCATCCTCATAAAGTGTCCATCCAACTAAGAAGGCCAACCAGTGTGCCTTCCCAAGCTGGTAGGTATTGATGCCGAATGGAGGAATCAGGCTTGTGTGAAGTGGGAGATAGTAAAATACATATTTCATGGGTTGGTCAGAAGCCTATTTGATCAATGAAGTGGGTACTGGTCTATTTTCATGGTGGGGGGGGGGGGGGGCTTCTAGAGTCCACCATGGTTCATTCTTTTATGATGTATACCATATGATTTGATTTATAAAATAGCATGCCTCCATGACTCTATTTTTATTTGGTATGCATTGAAATAGTTCACTATTAATTACTTTTTAAATATGCATCCATCAACATTATATTCATGCGTCGTTTACTAATTCCATTGAATCCTCCCTATTTCATTATTCTCTCACCGGTCACTACTCTAGAGGATGAGAACACCATTTACACCACTTCAGAAGACTATAAAATGACTCATCCACATACCTCATCCTTAGACACACTACTCCCCCATACTCTAATGTTTCTTCAAACACATGATAAATTTTCATTGCCTATCATCACCATGAAATTCCAATGTCGAACCGAAGAGCCCATGCATGAGCTCAACCCCCACATCCAACAACTACCACCACCCATGATCACTCTAAGACCACTATACAACCACACATAAAGTTTCAAGTAGCTAATTTTATGGCCATATGAATTAATTAACTAATGAAGAATGAATATTGGCTAAGATAATATTGAACCAATTGTATCTCATGCTACCATTGAGCCGACAGTATAACATTCTACCATTGGGATGATGGTATCACATGCTACCATTAAACCGATGAAAGCACTCTGCCTACAACTATTAATACCCATATCATGTCAATATAAAACCACATTGGATGGACACATGATTTCCATTTCACCAATGTTCTCCAATCTCTTCAAATAATTCTACCATGCGTCGACATCTCTTGTCCTCGTCCACACTCACATTAAAAGAAGTCTACACCACTACCTCTATTTCCACACTGATACCATGATTCAACACATTTCAACTTCCATACAAGACACCATTGATCTAATATAGAATATTCCAACATTAACAATGTTTTAGCACATGATCTACCATTTATCCAATGGTAGATACGAACTACCAATATGCCGACACTGGATATGGTGGTAGCCACCACCATTGCTTCCACTCACTGCCTGCCACCACTAATAACCACCATGCCATTAGAGATTTTTGTCTACACGCCCATGTAATCAATAAAACATCATTTCATTCCATGTAAAAGACCACTAATTTAGAGGAATATAACATCCCCAATTACCTTTCCACTATATGAGATCTATCGATTGATTGACCAATTACCACTGATTTTTTAACCCTCTCTACTACCATGAAATGTCCACATGATCCATGCACACCATGCATGAAGGAGGGTTGTAAGATTTCATCCATTTTATATGATGAGGAGGTTGATTCCATGATTAATACACTATTTATACTGTGAAAACCCTAAAATTAAGGAGGATGTGTTAATGAAGAATGTCAATGACAGGACAAATGAATGAGTAATAATTATTTGGAATGAATGTATGTTTTTAAAAATAGTTTATACAAATTATAGATATGAACAACCATTGATTCAGTGGTCTATGTTAAATGGTGGATGATTCAATGTTTGATGAGAAAAATTGGTTTTCTAATGGTAGATGATACTACAACCATGGTAAAATTACAACTCAACATGGTAATTTGGAAATACTAATGAGTTTAGCAGATTCAACATAGAATATCATTAAAATAATTCTTTCAATGATTGTGAGTATATTTGAAGATATTATCGAGTGTGATAAGAAGGATACATCCCTTTAAAAATATAATTATGTTTCAATAGAGATAATTATCTTGGAATCAAGATCCTACTACTACTGGATGATGTCTTTTTCTGGGTTTTATTCTACAATTAAGTATATTTAATGTAATTCATTGTATTTTCTATAATAAAATGTCATCGTCCCTTAGAGTTCTACCATGGTTACATTTTCTCATCCTTCTCACATATATTCTATCAATCTCTTCTTCTAATCTGTTTTACTGTGACATCTTTCACTTGATAATGAGTTACATACTCAAGGATTTTCCTTAAGGGGAGGATTGGGTGTCCTAAATTCTGTTCATGAAATTTAAATTTTTTATTTATGTTTGTGCTGAGAATTAGTGAAGTTTACAAGTTTACTGATTTTCACCAAAATATAGAAACTGAAATCAGTTTTCTATTTTTGAATAAATATATTCCCATCCATTGGAGAAAATATCTTCACACGATGGAGTTGAGATTTTTAGGGATGAAATTAAATATGATGGAATTGATTACTATAATATGCCACACTCCTAATTGAATAATTCCATCAAAATTTATTTTATGTGGAGGTGGGATCTAGTATTATTAGTATTCATGGTTATAAAATCATTAATTAAAATAATAGTAATACAATAATGATATTTCATAATTTTGAATATAGATAAATTTAATTAACCAACATGAATAATTTATAGAATACAAATCCAAACCCTAAAAGGCAAATTTCATTCTTTATTCTTTCATGCATTTCTTGTTCGTAAAATTTTACTTCTTCACTTCATTGAATTTTTCCTTTAATCGAAACTAGATATTTTTTTTGTTTTCAAAATATAATAAGACATAAAAAACAATTAGTTTTTAAGTGAAATTGAATTGATATGTAGACAATTTACAATCTCCTCATTTGTGATGAACCTGGTTAGCCTATGTATTACATGAGGAAAACGTAGAAATTTTCTTTTTTCCATGATCCACGATAGGTGTTTGTAAGATACTTAGGTTGTGAAGGATCAATGAACATTGTCATAATAATGGGTTATGATGTCTTATCATGATGATAAATATAATAAAGAGGTTCAAAAGGAGTTAGATTAGAAGTAAAATGAGAGCGAACATAAAATCCATTAGATAATAGATTAGTATAACTAGATATGGGATAAACATCTGTGGGAAAAATAATATGAATGGGGACTGGGAGCCGTTATAAAATATTGAAAAAAATTATAATGTGGTTTTAAATCCTATTTATAATTTTTAGTTACGCCTAAACCCTTTTATTTATGCTTATTTTTTTGAGATTTTCATAGGCTATTTTGAGAGATATTTTGAAAAATTTCATCCTTACTGGTCTATGCACAATTTTTGCATGGATTGCATAAGAAGTTTTATCTCCCAGAGAAAACTATTCAACCTTAGATAGTAGGGGTTTTCATTGATATTGAATGGTTTGAAAAACAGTGTTCTCACCTAATAGAAACCATGCACCACATTTAGAGGGATGCATGATTATGGTCTATGTATTCTCTAACTGCGCGACCCTCCTTAGACAACAGTGTGAAATGGTTTTAATTAATCTAAAAAATGTTTTAAAATTCCAAAAACCAACGTTTAAGTCCCTTCTCGTCCCTAACATGGGATATCTAAAAATAGTATTTTATGGAGGCCCCCATGAACCATTTTTTGGCTCCTCGGAACCCCATTCTATTTTTATCAATGGGTAGGTGATCTCATTTGATCCCTCTCCACTAAGTTTACTTATTCCATTCCTTATATCCCAATCTCTCTTTATTTACTCAATAGGTTTTACTAGATTTTCATATGTTTTAGGTATATAAAATCCATTTATTTGGATATTGAATAAATTTTTTATTTCATATCTCCATTTTCATCATTCTTCTTTGGAAATTATTGTTGATGGTTTTGTGATACCTGATCTCTATAAAAAATATAGGAGAAACTATTTAGATTTTCCATTTATTAAACACATGATTTTCATTTTTTGATATATATTTAATTCAATTGAATTAGTAAAATAATATTTTTGTGTGAATAGAAATTGAATTTTTATTTGTCATGGAGTTCTGGTAGGAATAATCAATTATAATGGAACTTGAATTTGGGTTTTATATTTGATATATATTGAATTTTGAAAGTATTTATTGATTTTATTTGAGAATATGAATTAAATGGAATTGATGGAAAACTATGATAGGTTTTATTTGAAGAAATATTAAATGATGAAAAACCTATTTTTCAGTTTTGGAATAAAATTAGCATATTGAACCTGGAAAATGGGGAAATTTTATTTTAAACCAGTTTGGAATGACTTTCCCATTATTTATTGATGGTTTAATTAAGCACATTAGATCTTTGATAGTTAGTGGTTTAATGGGACAATAACTCTAGGATTGTAATTCTATATAAATGGTTTAACAATTTACAAGGATAATTATAATCTAGTTAAGAAGATCAAATTTCAAGTGCAATGTTGATCAGTCCAAGTCAGATTTAGAATGAGGTACGTGTGTACACATATTACATGATTACTAATATGAGATTGTTAGGATCCTATAACTAGAATCTATCATACCATAGGGAATATGACCATAGATATTATAATGATTACTTTGATATATATATATATGTCACTGATTTTGAAACTACATTACTCATTCCTAGTGGTTTAAAAAACTATTTTATATAAAAAATTTACATATGACATAGCTTCAAATGTTTTACATCATTTGAAATGAATATGATGTTCTGTTTTAAATTTGAAATTGTATATCCATGCATATTTTATTTAAAAATGAAAGCACGATTTGGTTTATTTATTATGGAATAAAA
Source organism: Viscum album (assembly GCA_963277665.1). Classification (NCBI taxonomy): domain Eukaryota; kingdom Viridiplantae; phylum Streptophyta; class Magnoliopsida; order Santalales; family Viscaceae; genus Viscum; species Viscum album. Next base: position 1,874,742,879 of record OY728152.1, read on the forward strand.
TTATGATATACTTGGTGAGACCCTACAAGGTATTATAACTACACCCTACACATTAATTTGTAGTTTTTTAGATTCTCTTATCTTAGTTTTTAGTAAAGGTAAAGTTCATCTTGTAGGGGGTCGATGTTCTCAACCATTTGGGATTGGAGTATTGAAACCTTCTAGTTTTTTTATATTTTCTAGAAAGTTTGTAAGTGCATTGATGATGTACTATTTGGGTTTCTAATATATCTTTTTGTTTTCTTGTACTACTTCAATGAGGTGTTTTCCAGAATAATGATATGTTTCATTTTTCTAATGTTTGGTGGAAAATTAATTCCCACTTTGAACTTCTATGATGTGAGGCCCTTACAACCAATTCATGGGGATTCTGAATTCTCTTTGATCTATGTTATTATTGGATTGGGTGTCAATGTTATTGAGTATCCAAGATGGCTCATGAAAAATTCATATTAGAGGGAGTTTAAGTCATTGAGAGGTGGTTTACCATCTTTCATAGATGTCAGTAAGTAGTTGTACATTTTATTTTGTGATATATGATGTATTTGGGGGTAATTTCCATTCTAGATCTCATCCTAGTTAACCTTAAGTCCCCATGGGTAGATTGGTAAAATAATCATGAGTATTATTTCTATTATTTTCCCTACTTTATATTTCGATTTATAAAAATCCATGTCTTAATTTATTATCTGAGGGGTTTAATTTATCAGTTTATCTTTTTTTAATTTTCAATCTGACTAATCTTCAAATGTATTTTATTTTTGTTTCTAATGTTATGTAGCATCATTTCCTTGAGAAAACTTTTGAATATTATCTAGGATAAAATTTCTGATGAACCATGATTGGAAAATCCTATCATGGATCAGAACCTCATTGAGATTCTTGTGCTTGAGGTCCATGCATTAGGATAGGCACCTTCAGCCATTCTCGTCTAGGCTCTAGCCATGTATCCTAATAGGGATAAATTTTTTAGTCATGATCAAGAGATCCTTCACTAAAATCCACTATCATTCAATGGATCTAATAATCCTCTAGAGGCTAAGAATTGGTTTTGTAGGGTTGAGATTTAGTTTGAGTTCTTATTAAGAACTGATGCCATCAAGGTGAAATATTCCACCATCAAGAAGGAAATACCTAGAGAAAGATGAACAGACATTAGGTGACTGCAAATAAATACGTTGGTTTGGAGTGAAAGCAAATTTTTTCCCTTTCTCCAACCAATTATATCTAGATCCTATGGTTCTGGATAAGCTCATAGAGGTTTGAAAACTTGTGCATGATGATATTAATGTGACTGAGTATGCAAAAAGGATTTACAGAGCTTCTGCAGTTTTCAGCTATGATTGTATCAAATGAGAAAATAAATAATACTTGTGTTGAATCGGAGAAGAGTACTCAATAGGGGGGGGGGTGAATTGAGTATCTATAAAAATTTCTATGAAATTGGTTCTTTAAAATTCCCTCAATATTTAAAATTCAATTTCAAAGATAACCTATAGTGAATTTCTATGACATTTATTTTTTAATTAATTTCATGATAGATTGATTAATTATCAGTTGTATCAATTTTTTAATTAATAAATCTTTTGAAACTTATATAATAATCCAATACTATTATAAACTAATGATAATACGAACTATTATAGTGAAATTTAGTTTTAAGAAATACATGAAAAAATAGGATAAAACTAAAATGTAAACATAGTAGAAATAATAAAGAGGTTTAATATGAAGATGAGACCTAATCATCTCCACCTTTTTATCACTTGACACCATGTAGTTTAAATTAATTAATAGTTTGATCCACACTGAGGATCAGGGTTCACAATAGCAAATAGGGCTTTCCAGGTCACACATGTCATCTACCACTATTATTCAAGGGGAAAACCAACAAATTGGTTACACGCAACCTCTTCCTAAGATCTACGTGGGATAAAAATGGATAAAAAATTGCGATATTGAGGATATAAATTATCCTCCAGTAATACATAGGAGACTGTGTGTGTAACAAACAGATACACACACTACTCTAAAGTTATGTAAAAATGCACACAATAGGGAAAATAACTATGATATGGAATTTAGATGGTTTTATGTGTCTTGAGATGAAACTATGGACTCTTCATAAGTATTGAGATTAAGGTTTGAGTCCACTTTTTGAATTCAACACAAAAATAGAGTGTCGTATTTTTGCATTCAACTATAGGTATGGTTGTGCAAGAATATTCTTCTCCTTCTTTGAGATGCTGAAGTGAGTTTTCAATTTAGTGTTATGCTTGATTGAGATTTCCTCATGTGTACTTATGTTATTGAGTTCACATTAGTGGAATGAGTGTTGATGTTCTTAATTATATCTCTCGCAGGCATGCAACACATTGCTCAACTTGTGTTCTCTCTATCTTCTTTCTTTTCAACATACTTCTTCATTTCAATGGAAGATGGATAACATGTATATTACACATGAATCGGCTCATTGTACAATATATTGTCTACCAAAGGTCCTAACGACAACTTTAATTAGTGTTAGAAACATTAATTTTTCCAAATATGATCATTAGATAAAAATTTGAAACAATAAATTAAAAATAGTTTTTATGACTATCGGTGAGTCCTTAGTATCAGTGAGTTCTGTGTGTCAGTTTGTTGGCATTAGTGGCTCTCTATATCAGTGTGTCCATTGCATTGATATCGGTGACTTTGGGTTTCAGTGTCTTCTTCTACCCGTGTCTCCTTCTAACAGTGAGACATATTAACCAGAAATGACTCATTTGAACTGACGGTGAGTCCTTACATCGGTAGCTCCATGCAACGGTAGGTCACTTGGACTAACGGTAGGTCGTCTGAGTTGATGATTCATATGAAACGCTGAGTGGTTTGTCTATCGGGGAGTCATATGTCTAACAGTGTCATGTCCAATAGTGAGTTGTCTGTCTGTCGGTGAGTCATATGTCTGATAGTGTCATGTCCAATAGTGAGTCATCTGTTTGTCGGTGAGTCATATGTCTGATTGTGTCACGTCCAATGGTGAGTCGTCTTTCTATTGGTGTCAGTGTCTCAAACATAGAGAATTTTTAGATGTTCTTTATGTCTTAAATTTCAGAAAATCCCAGGGTGTGTTGAAATCCATAAAAACATATATATTCTTTCTTAGACATAAACACACATAAATAGTTATATGTTTGAAATGATTTGATATTCATTATAAGGATTTGAAATTATATAGGATCTATCATAAGATAAGATATATGTTAATATATGACATTATTTGTGATAATTAAGACCTGTATAGGTAGAGATAGTCTCAAATAGTATATATGGGCCAACAATCTTACCCTTTTGATAATCACATATCATGGAATTGTTGAGTACAATTGGATAATGATTTCACTAAACAATTAATAATGTATCAGAGAAAATATTAAGATAATTTACCTGAGAGAATAATGCATAATAAAGATTAAAATAAGCATTATAAAATAAGCATATAGACTTATCCCCCATTTGGTATTAGAAAAAGGTGGTAGGAGAAAATAACAATAAAAATCATAAAGTAGAAACAATGAAATAGCATTCATAAATAGAGTACACAGAAAAAGAAAAGATACAATGATTCAACCCTATCAGATAAAAATGAGTCCACACTACAGGGTGGGGTTAAGGGGATCCTTACTCTTATCAGAAGGTTCAATAGAAGGTTTATTAAGAGGATTTAGTTGTGAAGTAGGAGGGTCCGAATGGATATTGAGAGGAGGTATAGACACTCCATTAGGAAAGGTTGAACCATTAGATGGTTTATTCCAAGAAATAATCTGAGGCTAACTAGTTTCTGTAATGACATGTTTGGTTTGAGATAAATCCTGAGAAACTGATATCTAAGGCTGAGCAGGCACTGGACCAGCTGGGCCATGTCGGCAGCAAGAGGTACCAAAATGAACTCACTTTGAACATGGAGATATTATTTTAAAAACTTGATTAAATCATCAATGATATCTACTCAATATTTCATAGACTTCTGAAAATCATATTCATATTTGATAAACTCTTCGAATAAGGGAGTAATTTCTCTGAGCTTCTGAATCTGATCCATAAAGGCCTTTGCAACTAGAGGAAGAGTAAGATGTGTGGCCAAATTCTAAAATAGTCTGTTTATTTGGTTCTTTGGGAAGAGTTTGGAGAAAAAAATCATTAATCCTTTTTTATCTCTTCCTATGTGTGTGAAGAACTATTTTTATAATACATTACATGATCATAAACTTTATCTGAAGTATCTTCAACTTTTTCCATACTTGCAATAAAATCTTGCAAATCCTCTTTCAAAAATGAACTAACAGTAGCAAGATCTGTAGATTGTGAAGACTAAGAAAGTGGCTTTGAGGTTGAAAAAAGTGTAGAGGATGTATGATCCTAAACATATTTTCTTAACTTTGGAAAACTCAACAGCTTTAAAATGAGAAACAAGGTTCTCAAGTACTTTCATGATAGTTTCCATTATATTTCTATACTCTATGGTCAAGGAATTGATCCTAGTTGTCAACATATTCATATCATTCCCGAGCATTGTATTGCTTGTCCAAATTGTCACTACAGTTGTGATTAGATTTGGCTGAATTTATTTTGTCACCATCTTTGAAACATATCAACTTGAGATAGTCTAGTTGAGTCATATGTATAACTTGAAGCACTAGATTTCTTCACACCATCACCCATAGATCAAATTGCTTTCAAATACTCAATCAGCTCAGTATTCTCTCTCTTGGCTTCATCAATCTCATACCACATTTGATATTACACTAATTGCCTAATGGAGGCACATATGTCTTAATTAAATTGTTCAAAATATTCTTCAGTGATATAGTAACTAAAAGTGGTCTCATCCACTAGTTCCTTTGTAGCAAGGGAAATAACATCTTCATCAGAATCTACATAATCCAATCACAATGCAATATAACCAGGATTCCTTACCCATTCTGCCCAAATATCAGAATCTAATAGAGTAATATTATCACGCATTAATCTTCCTATACGATTCTCTTCATCTTCTTTAGCATCTTTTCCTTGAGGCCCCCCACTCAGTGTCAGCTCTTAGGGAAGATTTCTACCCCACGATCAAGGTTTCTAATCAAGGTTTATTTTCATTATAAAAACTTATTTTACTAGTATAAACAACATGAGTAATAGGTTCATCTGGAGAAACATTTTCTTCATGAACAACAAACTCAATAGATACACCATTATTAGCAACAACAACTTCTATATGTACAGTATCTAGATTCTCATCAGGATGATCAAATTAACTATCACTACCACTTTCACTTTTTTCTTCCTTGTCACCATCTTCATTCTCCTCATCTTCAACTTCACCATCAATATTCTCATCTTCTTATTCCCTTCCTGATTATGTGACACATTAATAACTACTAGATTATTTTATTTCATCCTCTTCTTCATTGGATTCACTGACATACTATACACTACCTTGAACTTCGGTTTCTTCACTACTAGTATATTTGAGAATATGTTCATCATAAGGTAAGTCCAGAGGTGGGATTAAATTCACAATAAAGACTCTTTTTGTTGGTCCAGTAGTGTTAGGGTCACTTCGATTATCAACTCGTGATCCCACATCTCTAAGAGGAGTAGCAGGCTCCTATTACACATATAATGAATAAGTTACTTATTCATCTAAACAGAGGATAAGAGAAACTAGATACCTTGGTCTAACTTGATGATCTATGGGATTGAACATATCATTAAATATATCTTCATCAACAAAACATTCCATCATCCATAGATTCAAATTAGTTTTCATTATTTGCTAGATGTCAGAGCTTAATTCGATTCCAGTACATTCACTAACTACAACATCATCAACCTCACTTACACAACCTTTCTCTATCAGCATTGCTGAAATCATTCTTGAGTAGAAAAGAGAATTTGAAATAATTTTTTTTATCATCTCATGGATTTTAACTATTTGATATCTATACAGATTCGATTTTAATCCTTTTTAATGAAAATAATCCAAATATAAATCCCGATACTTTTGAGAAGAAAAGTACCCTTTCATGGGAAAAATCTGATGCTGAATAAACCTGAAAAGAAATCTCAACTCACCATTCAATTCTGAGGCAATGGATCTCCTATGATCTTCATTTCTAGTCAGTTATCATAGAGTTATCTCATAGAAATATAATTCACATTCAGGAGGAGAATTACCTTGGTAATCATCGAAACTTCCTTCATGAGGTACCTTAAGACATTCAACCCAATGTCTTGAAGAGAACAAGATTCTATTCCCTTTCAAAATTGAAATCACTCAAGAAACATAAATTCATTACAGAAACAGTTTCGTATTCATATAAAATTAAAATACAAGCTTCAGATAAACGACTCTTTCATTGTTTGCGAACCATTTATTCCATCGATTATCTTGCATTAATTTCAACAAAAAAGACGTTCTCTCCCAGATCCTTTCCACCAAAACTTCCTTCTCTATGGTTACAACACGATTTACCGTACTAATATTTATGGAACCTGAATATTTTATTGATTCCCTTTTTTTTCTCTTGGATGCATGAGACTCACCCTCTTCAAGAGCTCGCTTTACTTGTTCCATTCTGATAGGTTTAGTCATGTGGTCAAAAGGTGAATGGTTGGGGGTAATGAAAGAGAGCCTCAACTGAGAGAGATTAGTGTCAACGATAGTAGAGTGGATCACTTATAATTTATATCATTTAGGTATTTTGAGATTTCAAAAATTGATAAATTGTGAACCGGTTTCACTGGAATTAATGAAATAGTGTTGTTTTTATAAAATCATAACACATAAAAAATGATTCATCAATGTTGAAATGACATACTTTTTAAAATAATAATGGTGTCAGTATGAAAATGGTGTCAGCATGAGAAAAGTTTTGGAATGGAAATGGTGTCATCATGACAATTGTGTCAGCATGATAATGGTTTCAGCATGAAAAATGTGTTAGTATGACAACATTGTCTCTATGAAAACTGTGTCAGTATGATAATAGTGTCATCATGAAAACTTCACATCAAAAGATTGAATGAAAGTCAGATACATTATCTTACTGATTGATCATTCCCAACTCATGTATGATGTAATTTATTCATTGGAGTTCAATGGCTTAGTGAATATGTTAGCATACTAATATTCAGTGCAAATAAATTCTAAAGTGATATTAGCCTTTTGATAATGATCTCTCAAAAAGTGAATTTCAACATCAATATTATTTGTTCTATATTGAGAAACCGGGTAATTAAAAATGTTAATAGAACTTGTGTTGTCACATTTCATAGGTACATGTCTATATAGATATCCATAGTCTAGAAGAGTGTGTTTCATCCACAAAATTTGGGAACAACAGCTACTAGTAGCTATGTATTCAGCTTCGACAATAGATAATGAAACATATTTTTTCTTCTTTCTACACCATGAAACCAAATATGTTGCTAAAAAGTAGAATATCCTAGAGGTACTTTTTTATCTAAGTTGAAACCACCAAAATCAGCATCAGAATAACTCATGATATCAAACGATTGTCCTTTAGTGTAAAACAACCCTAAATTGATAGTATATTTGATGTATTTGAATATTCTTTTAATAGATTTTAAGTGATATTCTTCGGGGTTAGCTTCAAAACAGGCACATATACAAACACTAAACATTATATTTGGTCTACTAGTAGTCATATAGAGAAAACATACAATCATTCCTCTCTAACTGGTTTGATGAAAAATTTTAACATCTTCATCAAGATACATCATAAATGTAGTACTCCTGGGAGTCTCGATAATATTAATTATGAAAAATACACATATTTTAAAAAGATTTTTTGTATATTTACTCTTATTTAAAATTATCCATTATTTATTTTGGAAATTTTGAAATCCAAGAAATAATTTGAGTTCACCTATCAAACTCATTTCAAATTCATTTTTCATCATTTCTGAAAACTCAACACATAATGAATTTTTTGAAGATCCAAAAAAATATCCTCAACATATATATGGATTACTAAATCATCTTTAGAAATTAACTTTATAATGAGAGTTGGATCTGTAATTCATTTTGTAAAACCATTTGAAATAATAAAACTACATAATCTATCATACCAACCTCTTAGAGCTTTTTTAAGCCATATAAATATTTTATTAATTTGAAATACATATTTTGAAAATGATTGATTGTAGACCAACAAGTTTTTTATCAAAAACACCCTCAAATATGTATACATTTTTGAATCCACTCTTAACACCCATTTGATACAATTTGAAATAAAGATCGGTATCATAATAAAGAAGGATTTTAATGGCTTGAAGTTGAGAAACATGTGAAAGAGTTTCTTCATAGTCAATACCTTATTCTTGACAATATCCTTGTGTAACTAATATATCTTTGTTTCTAACAATGTTACCAGATTCATCTACTTTATTACAAAACACCAACATAGTTAAGGTGTCTTTGGGTCAATCCATAGGTTTCGAAACATTATTCCTTTCTAATTGATTAGGTTCTACATTAATAACCTTCACCAAAAAATCCTCTTTAATTTCATCATTGATGCTTTAAGGTTCAAGCTGTGAAAAGAAGGCTTGATGTTCAAAATGATTTCGGAGATAAAATCTAATATGTGTTGTGTTATCAACGTCTCCAACATAAACATCTAGAGGATGGTCCTTGAGAATTCAAGTTGTTCTAGAAAATGAGGGACTAGTAACTTCAAGTTCATCTACAAGTTTGGGTTCATCATGTTCAGATTCTGAAGAATTTCAAGAATTGTTTGAATTAATAGATTTCATGACATAAGGATTAGTGGATTTTTCATTTATGTCTAGTTTTGATATATCATCTTCAAGGTTCTCTAGAGATATCTTATGTTCATGCGGATCGGCTTCATCAAATTTGATATGCACAAATTTTTCCATTAAGTTTTTTCTTTTATTGAAAACTCTACAGACTTTACTAGAGGTTGAGTAACTTAGAAATACTACTTTATCACTATTTGATGAAAGTTTCTCATGATTATTCATTTTATTAAGGATATAGACTATGAAACTAAAAACATTAAAATAACTATCTTTGGGATTTCTATCCTTCCAAAACATAGGATTATTTTTAAGGATATGTCTAATTAAGAATCTACTAATTATGTAACAAGTTGTATTCACTACCTCACCCCAGAGGTAAATAGGTAAATCATATTCAATAATCATTGTTCAGGATATTTCTTGTATTTTTATATTTCTTCTTTCCACAACTCTATTATGTTGATTTTTCCTAGGGGCAGAGAAGTTATGACCATATCCCTTGTGTGAGAAAAAAGATTCAATGTCCTGATTTTCAAACTCACAACCATGATCACATATTAATAATCCAGAATCCATTTTTTTAATTTTCAAATGACACTTTTAAAGGATGAGTGTGATCACTAACAACTTCACCCAATAAAAACCATTAAAATAAAATACCACCCAGAAAAAGATTACAAGAAATGCCCCTCCCCGATGATTACATCATTATGTAAAACCTCCACCATCGCATGGTCGCTCGGCTAGCTGTCCCGTGTAGGGTTGCATGAGCCTGGTACTGATTGAAAAAGCCATACCCTGTCATTTTTCCAAATCCAGATGGCCAAACTCTGGAGAATGCTTCCTGCTCTGAAACCTCGTCTAGATAAGATCCTTGTAGCTTGTCGAGAATCTTTCACATACCAGAACCACAAAATCACATAAGACCAAGCATGTTGATGGAAACTATGAATAACCATGCATGTATAGGTCTAAAATGTAAAAATCTAAGTCAAAAGGACCGCCTTTATCACTTATTAAGGATTTTATTCTATTTTAACATCGCTTTTACACTGTTTTATCATACTTGGTGAAGTAAGTACACGATTAACTCTTGTGGGATAATAAGTAAGTCCAAGTATATCCAGAATAGTCATCCATAAGAACATAAAGATAGTTATTTCCATTTAAGCTAGAAACATGAGATGATCCAAACAAATCCATGTGAACCAACTCTAAAGGTTGAATGGGGAAACTTGTTTCTTTGAATTGAAAGGTATCATGTGACATTTTCCCTTTTGAAAAGGATTACAGCCTTTATGATTTAGAAACTCATGTTTGGGTAGATCTTTAAGTAGGAATTTTCTATTAAGATCTCTAAGATAGTATACATTACAGTTTCCTAATCTCCTATGCCAAATCCATTCTCTTTGTGAAAGGAAATTACACAAGAATTACGTTGAGAAAAAAAAGAATCTATGTAAATAGAATATACATTTTCATTTCTAAAATCATTTAATACCAATTCATTTTTAGAGTTAAAAACATTGAAAACATCATTTTCAAATTTAACATGAAATACATCATTACATAATTATGAAATACAAAGCATATTGTATATTAATCCATTAACAAAATGCACATTAGAAATTGAAACTAAGTTAGAGTTACCAATCTGGATTAACCCAATTATTTTTCCATCATCATTGTCTCCAATGTTTACATATCCACTATCATTCTTGATTAGGTTCTTAAGGCTTTAGTAGTCTCCTATCATATTTATTGAACAACCTTTGTCCAAGTACCATTGTCTAGTGTAGGAGTTCTTTTGGCATTTCAATTCATCCAAGAAAAGGCTTTGGTGCCCATATTTTTCTAGTTCCAGAAAAGATAGAGGTAGTAAATGAATTTTTAGAACTAGTACTAGCTGTATAGTTTTTATTTTTATGTAGAAGAACTAATTTTACAGATTTAGTTTCAAAATTTGTTTTAGATAGGTTTCTCTCTCTAGGTTGATATCCAATACCAGAAGTGTACTAAGGAGCTATCTGTTTACCATGAGTTTGAGTAAGATTATCTTTTATATTGGTATACTTTTCTAAATATTTCTTCAATTTCTCATTATACATTTTTAATTCATTGTTTTCTTTGAGAAGTTGAGCATTCTTATCCTCTTTAGTAGCAAGTTCAGATTTAACAGTTACAGTAAGAGAATTCTGTTGATTTAAATATTTATATTTATCTTTCCATTCATTACAAGTATATTCCACCATGCTACAGTATTCAAATAGTTCATCAATTGCTATATTTTTAGACTCACATTCATTTTTAGAAAAATAAGAATTGTGTGCAGGTGAATCTAAGGTTACCTCAGATGTGTTTTTCATGAAACACATATTTTCCATGTCAACATTCTCATCAGGTGTTTTTCATGAATCACGTATTTTCCATGTCATCTTTCTCATCAGTAGATGATGCTGATTCAATGGATCAATCTTCAGAAGGACACAAGTTGGCCTTCATAGCTTTCTTATACTTATTTTCTATGTTTTCATACTTCTTTTTGTATTTTAACTTTGTGCAGTCATCTTTGAGATGTCTTATCCTCTTGCATTCATAGACAACAATCTCATCTGAATTGTTATTTTTAGGTGTCCTTTTTCTATCTACCCTTAGGATCATATCTACCTTTTTAATTGGGATTCTAGAAAAAATTCTTCTTTCTATATAATTTCATGAATCTTTTGGCTAGCTAAGCCATCTCTCCATCACTATCTGATGTTGATTAATAAATACTAGAGATTTAAATAGAGGTTAACACCGTCTCTTTTTCACTACTATTGGAGGAAGTAGTCTTGAAAGCTACAGACATTCTCTTAGGTTCATCCTCATCTTATTTGTTGAATTTCAGCACTTCCTCAAACAAAATCAATTTTACAAGGAGCTCATTGATAGGTAATTTGATAATTCTAGACGATTCTCTAATAGTTTCAAAATATCCTCTATGTCTATTAGGTAGGCATATGAGAATCCTCATAATTTTTTCTTTGTAAGTAACATCTCTTCCAAGAGAGATCATAGTGTTTACTATTTCATTTAACCTGATATAAATGATAGAAATATGATAATATAAATTCATCTTAATGTTATCATATTTAAGAGTATATGTGTTAATTATCATTTACTTAACCATATAATTTCTTTCATGTGAAACAGAAAAAGTATCCCAAATTTCATGAGCTGTTTTACATGTAGAAATTATGTTATATTCATCATCTTATAAAAATAAGTATAATGAATTCATGGGATTATTTTTATTGATATAATAATTCATAATTGGGTCATCCCAAGTAGTTCTTGTAGTAGTAGGAACCTTATAATCATCTACAGTTAAAGTCGAAATTTCAAAATATATACTTTCAAATTTCATGTTCATCTTAATTTCCCATTGGGCATAATTTGTTCCATTAAATAAAGGAGGTATGTTGTTAGAATAACCCTCAAGTATATTATCCATAATAAAATTTTGATAATAGATTAAAGAGATAAAAATTTAGTATTGATAGAAATTTTAAGATCATTTAAATCCAACTAAAATCATAATTGAAAATATTTGAAAAAGCTTTGAAAAATGAAACATCAAAAACAAACAATCCTCTGATACAAAATGTTGGTCGGAGTAGAGTACTCAAGAGGGGGGTGAATTGCGTATCTATAAAAATTTCTATAACATTAGTTATTTGATGTTCCCCCAATATTCAAAATTAAATTCCTAAGTTATCTAGTAGTTAATTTATAAGAGCTTGACTGTTTAATTAATTTCTCAAGAGATTGATTGGTTCTCAGTTGTATAAATTTGATAATTAATACAAATTTTGAAAATAATCAAATGATCCAATACCATTATAAAAAAATTATAAGGCTAACTATCAGAGTTCAATTTAGTTTTATGAACTATGTGATAAAATAGGGTAAAACCAAAAGGTAAACATATTAGAAATAAACTAGAGGTTTAGTCTGAATATGATACTTAATCCTCTCCACTTTTTCATCACTTGCCACCAAGTAGTTTAAATTAAGAAATATTTTGATCCACACCCTGGATCGGGGTTCAGAATAGTTCACAGGGCGGTCTAGGTCACACTTGATGTCTTCCAATATTCTTTATGGAAAAAAAATAGTTCACACAAAATTTCTTCCACAGTTCTACATGGGATATAAATTGATAAAAATAGTGTGAGAATTAGGATATCAAGTATCCCCTAGTAATGCAAAGGAGTGAGTGTGTGTGTAATAGACAGAGACACACACTTCTCGAAAGGCATGTAAAAATGCACGTAGTAGATCAATTATGTATGAGCAGAAATTTAGAAGGCTCAGTGTGTCTTGAGATGTAGATCCCGACTCTTCAGAATTAGTGATATTTAAGCTTGCATCCTCTTCTAGATTTTGACACAAAAACAGAGTGTCGTATTCTGGCTTTCAGCTACAGGTATGGTTGTTCATGTATATTATTCTCTTTTTAGATGCAGATGTGAGTTGTCAATTTGGTGTTCAGCATGATTGAGATTGCCTTGTCTGCTCTTTTATTCTTGAGTTCATAGTAGTTTCATGTTAGTTGATGTTCTCCAATATATCTCTCACATGCGTGCAACACATTGCTCTACTTGTGTTCTTTCTATCTTCTTTATTTTCAACATACTTCTTCTTTTTGAGGGCCTACAGATAGCATGTTCATTCCATGCACATTGGCTCATTGAACCTCGTATTGTCTTCCAATGGTCCTAAATACAATATTAATTATTGTTAGATACATTTGTTTTTATAAATATGACCACTAGATATAAATTTGAAATCATAAATTAAAAATTGTTTTTATGAATATCGGTGATTTATAAGAATCAATGAGTTATTATCATTGGTATGTCAGCATTAGTGACTCTCAGTATCAATGATTTCTTTCCATTGGTATCAGTGACTCTAGGTTTTAGTGTCTCCTTCTATCGGTGTCTCCTTCTATCAGTGATACATAGAACCAATAGTGACTCGTTTCAACTGACGGTGAGTCCTTGTGTAGGTATCACCATGAAATGGTTGGTCACTTGGACTGACGGTACATCATCTACGCCAGTGATTTATAAAAATGGTGAGTCCCCTGTCTGTCAGTGAGTCATATGTCTAACAGTGTCATGTCCAATCGTAAGTTTTTTATCTATCAGTGAGTCATTTGTCTGACAGTGTCATGTCCAATGGGGTGTCATCTATCTGTTGGTGAGTCATATGTCTGATGGTCTCATGTACATCGGTGAGTCATCTGTTTATTGGTGTTAGTGACTCATACATAGATAATTTTAAGATGTTCTATCAATCTTACATTTTAGAAAATTCAGAGAGTACTACAATACATAAACACATAGATAAGATTGTTTAGACCTAAACACACCTAAATAGTTATATAATTTAAATGATCTAATATTCATGATAATGGTTTGAAATAATATAGTATGTGACATATGATAATACATATGTTAATATATGACATGATTTTTGATAATTAAAACCATTATATGTAGATATAGTGGCCAACAGAATCTATGGGCCAACAATTTGTTTCAAGATTGACATCGATATGATATTCTTTTTCATGTATTATTACTAAAGATTTTCTCTTCTGATGATGTTTTAGATAGTGCATTGAAGGTAGTAAATGACATGTATGGTATGTTAGGGTGGGTGAGATTTCATTTTTATCTATTTTAGAGTTATATTAGATACCATATAGGTAAAAGGATGAATTTTGAGTCTCATGATGGATCTTGATAGATGGTTTATTCTAGACCTTCTGTAGTTCTTAGTAGATTCCCACTTACTTGGTAATCATGTGGAATGATGGGGAATTTGAAACGGGTTTGGAATGAGGAACATAAGACTTGGCGCTCATGTGGATGTTCATCACACATATAAATGTTATGTTATTTCATTTATACCACACATAGTGGCATGGTCTCATCACCATAGAAAATAACTATGGGGGAATTAGATTATTCAAAATATAAGTGGTTCCAGCCACATTAATCCAGAAAAAGGCTTCTTCAAAAAGTGGAAGAATCAAGAGGAATCAAATGTGTTTTCAGATACTATGCGAGGTAAAATAATTGTACCTTCATCTTTATTGAGTGCTTTATTTGATACTATTGAATCTCATTCATTTATATCAACCTGAATTATAAACTTTTTAAATCATTATGTATATCATTTATCTTATGTAATGGATATCACTACACCCCTCAGAATGAAAAGAGATAAGGGTCTCAGTTTTCCTTCTAATGTCTTCTCTTTATAATTTACTTTTCTTACATTAGATCTTGTAGTTGTTGATATGAAACCACCTAATTTAATTTTCAGGATATATTGACTCATTGCTAATAAATCTTGAATTGATTTTTATCTTCAATGGGTCTCCTTTAATCTGCTTGACTGATTATATTGTATAATTAATGGATAATGGTAGATGAGTTCAAGTTGAGTAGAACCTTCTTATATAATGTTGTGGAATGTAATATCATCATTTTATTTTTACACGGGGAAAGAATATTTGAGTGATGATCACCCTCTGGTTGTTACAGAGTTTCCCAATGTGTTTCCTTCTGATTTATGGTTTCTTTTCAGTAAGAAAGGTGGATTTCTCGATTAATTTTGTACCTAGTACTCATCTAGTATCTATATCATTTCAATACATGGAACTAGCTGGAATGAAATTGTTTAAGTATTAGTTGGATGATCTTATACCGAAATGATTTATACACCTCAGTGTGTCACCATATGTGGTTCCTATTCACTTTACTATAAATAGTAATGGGAAACATCGTATATGTGTTAATTACCAAAATCTAAATTGAGTTATGGTAAATAAAATTTATATATTTCCATGTTTTGATGTTCGTTTTTACCATTTGGAAGGGGTGAAGTGGTTCTAGATGACTGATCATTGATATTTTTATCACTAGTTGAAAATAAAATAATTTGACATTCAAAAAACTACCCTTTGAAGAAGGTATGGACATTATGAGTATCTTGTACTTCTAGTTAGTCTAAGATATGATCCTATAGTCGATATTTATTTTATAGAAATGATATTCAACAATTATATTGAAATATTCATGGGTGTCATTTTGGATGAAATCCATATTTACTCTACAACAAATGAGGATCATGTGAATCATATGAGAGATGTTATGGAATTTTGGAGAAATCGATGACATTATGATAGGCGATTATAAGGATATTTCTATATTCTAGAAGTGAATTTTGTGGGATATTTTTGATTGAAACATGGTAATATAGTTTATTTCTAATTGGTGAAAGATGTTATGATAGGAGAGTCATCACAAATTTTTTTCAAGATTCAGTGTTTCTTGGGACTAGTAGGGTATTATTTCAAATTTTCAAAGGAATTCTAAAATATATCTTACATGATTAATATTATCACTTATAAGGGTGTGGAGTTTTCTTGTAATTATAAGTGATATATTTCTTTTGTTTGGTTTAATTTTCATTTCACTTATGCAGCAACGTTAACTCTTCTAGAGGATGGGAATAATGATGTGGTATTCTTTGACACATGATGTTTGATATAGGGTTATGTTCTTATATAGAATGATCACATCATTTCCTATGGATATTGATAGCATAGGCTACATGAGAATAATTATTTAACCCATGACCATAAACTCACATCATTGATTCATACACTTAAGTGTTGGTGACATTATGTTTTTGGATAAAGGTTTACTATGTATTCCAACCAAAAGAGATTGAGTTCTATCTTCTCTCAAAAAAATTTGAAAATATTTTAGAGGCAATTGGTGGATTACCTTCAGTTTTTAACTTTGACATTTCCTATAACACGAGGAAAGGGAATTTCAATGTTAATGTGTTGAGAATGAAACTTCTGACTGAGACTATTAATGAATCATCAAAAGAGTTGAACATGATTTCTCATTTAATATAGTTTCTTATAGAAGTTCATGAAACTGGGGCAGAGGTTGGTTTGACTATTGTTCTAGTGACCTCTAATCATAATTAGAAGATTCTTCTGAAAAAAATAAATTGATTATGAGTTTTATGGAATTATAGACTCTCTTTATGATGGGAGACCATTTTTGAGTTTTCATTCTCCATATAGTGTGTTCTATGTTTCCAAAACTGGTATGTTATACATTTTTCCTTGATGAAGGCTATGATATAGGATTTCTATAATTACTAGTGGGATGTTCACCCTAGAACCATAAATATGTTCAATGAAATAAAATGATGATTCTGAAGTTATGGTATAAGATGATATATTGTATATTTTGTTTCTCGTTGTTATACAAACCAATAATAAATTTTCAAGAACTAGAGGCCTTCAGGATTACATCAAACTCATTCGATGCCGAATTGTAAGTTGCATGATATCTATCTGGATTTTTTGGTTGGGTTTACACATACCTTGAGTAATAAAAATACAATATGGGTTATGATCGATTGTCTTACCAAATAAAGTCACATTATACCAATTCATGATATAACCACTGTTTAGGAGTTAAGAAACATCTATGTGAAATATATTACAGGTTTTTAAATAATTCATTATGATATAGTCTCTTATAGGGATCCTCATTTTACTTATCTCTTTTAGAGATGCCTTTTAGAGGAAATTGGGTCTCAGGTTAATTTGAGTATGACATATCATACATAAATGGATGGCAAAATAGATGGTGATAATTCTTTTGGATGATATTATTCAAGATTATTTCATCAATTTTTGAGGATACTAGGATAACCATTTTAGAATGGTTGAGTTTTCCTATAATAATTGATACTGATACATGATGAGAATGGATATGTTTGTGGCCTTGTATGGCCTACCTTGTAAGTATCCATTATATTATCCAATGATATCTGAATGTTCCATGTTTATACCAATCATGGTCTAAGAGATGACTATAATGATTTAGTATATTAATCTGCGAATGTTGAAATCACAGATCCAATATAAATATTATGTTGATTGTCTTCTTAGATCATTTGAGTTTTCAATTGGTGACCAGGTGTTCTTGAATGTTTAACCACTTTTGGGTCATCGATGGCTTGTGAATTAAGAGAAGCTTTCTATTTATTTTGTGGGACATTTTGAGTTTGTTGATCAAGTGGGGAAAGGGTCTTAATAGTCATCACTTCCACCCTTGTTGATATCCATACATATTGTGTTCCACATATTGCTGCTAAAAAAGTACCTTTTCTACTCCATCTCATGTTCCGAGACTGTGTGATCATGATGTTGATCTTGATTCATCTAGTGAATTTGCATCCAATCCACATAATTTATTATACGAATGTGGTACATTATCCGAGGAAGATAACTTCGGTACGAGTGATATGGAATCATGTTTATGATATGTATTTATATGGGTGAGAGAGGCACTTATGAGAGAGTAGTGACAATATATTTTTTTATGTAAAATTCCTGATATGATTTCTTGGGACATAACATATATATGGTTGGCAGGTTGTGGAATATTATATCTAATTATATTTTATTCCATGACAATTTTTTGATCATATTTTTTTGGTCTTATCATGACTTTTTTGAGGAGTGTTTGGGATTTTTTTTCTTTTATAGGGTTTCTAAGGATGATAGAAATCTTTCAGAAACTATACAACAAACCATAGAAAATCAAGTGGGTGTGTTTTTTACGTTTAGTGAATAGTTTTACAAACCCCCCAACCATCACGTAGATTACATAATCCCCATTTAGATGTGTGGAAAACTAGTGTGTAAAATTTTTCTAACCGTATGGCCCTACAAACTTACCGTGCACCCAAGTTTTATTTAATACAAATTTTTTCTAAAATACACCAAACCTCCATTAACATCTCTTCATGAACCTAATACAGGGTTACCATAATTCCTTGGTCCTTGAGGCTTTCATTTATTTGTTTGTCCCCTCCAAACCCCTTCTTAGATACACCAAATCATGGAAGATCTAATTTGATCACTCTCTAGTAAGTGTTCTTCTCTATTTCCTTCTCACCCACTATCTCTAAATTTAATCCATTGGGATTGTTAGATTATCATGTTTTAGATGGATCTAAATTCCATTAATCTTTGTTATCATTATATGTTGGATATCTAGATCTCAATTTTGGTCATTCATCGTTGGAAAATCCTATTGCTGGTGTTGTGATATGTTTTCTTCTCGAACAAGGTCGGTTTATCCATTGAGTTTTTCTATTTAATAATCCCTTTATTTTCATGATATGATTTATATTATTTATAATTATATTATGAAAACCCAATTTTATGTGAATCTGAATTGAAATTCATTTAGAACATATTTTTTGGAAAAACAACCAATTCTAATGAAATTGGAATTTGGGGTGTAAATTTGAAATTGATGGAATTGTTAAATGATATGTGATTATTTTGAATAAATTTATTAATTAGAATGGATGAAAACTGACATAGGCCTGTCATAGTGTGTGGAAAAAGGAAATTCATTTTCTTAGTGCAGCATAGTGGTTGACCAGGGTCATCTCACTTAAGGAGCATTCTCAGTTGTTCACTCACATAAAAAAATTCATCTAAACTAATTATTTTGGTTATTTTTATTATTTCTAAAAATGGAATGGAATTTATGTAAATAAATGAAAAAAAATTCAATTCTAATTAATATGAAATGCTAAACAAAAGGAATTAGTGAAGAAAATAAGTTCTCCTGAGAGAACTTTTTGGAGAACCTTCATTGAATAGCTTCAAATATTCATAGTGAACACAGTCCATCGTATGTGTGAACACATCTGTCTATGTAGGTTATGAATGAAAATTCCACATAGTTATCTCCAATAACACCCTCCATAAACCTCTTAAATCAATGGAAAATGGTTTTAGATTATCAAGATAATCTTTAGACAACCACAGTAAGGATTACACACCCTATGAATTACCTTTAGAATTAGCTTAATGAATATTAAAAACATGGTATTAGGTTAAAGAACCTGATTACGCCATCAGGATATTCTATAAATCAGTTAATAATGATCATGAATATTATAGTTCATGATTGTAAGATGAGAAGAAGAAAAACTCGTGGATGAGTGGACATAGAAATAAATAAAATGCCTAAATTTATTAGAAATCTAAACTACAATTGTAAAATAAAACAAAAAATAAAAATAAATTAAAAAGAAGTGGGGAATATATTTGGTTGGCCTCCCTTGATGTAATCTCATCCATGCTTCCTTAAAGGAATGGGTAGGAAACCGGTATACTTTTAGAGGGAGGAGCTCCCCTCCTTTTATAGACAGAATGTTTCCAACGAAAGTTTATGAATTGTAGCCCCATTAAATGAAATATTTATGTAATTAACCCTTCATGAATGTTGTTAATAAATATCTTCAAAGTATCTAATCAAAATATCTACATATTTGGACACGTTTTCATAGAGGTATTCCAATTTTATTCTGATAATTTATTATTTCTAGTCAGACTCTCCAAATCACAATCCTCCATATTAGAATTCATTAATGATCATTAAAAATTCCAATTAATGCATCCTAAAATTCATAAAATATGTAAAAAAACTACATTTGGGTCTACTCACCAAATTTAATAACAATTGAGCCCACCAAAAACAAGTTAGGGACCCCACACTAAAAATCAACAGATTTGTAAATAATTTTCATGGTACAACTTGTGAGCTTATTTTGAGATTCCATATGATCAATTATGAATTTTTTCATGAATGATGAAATGAATCCTGGGATGTTTAGAATAATAAAAAGAAATAATTTAACAATTTTATTTAATTTACAAAATTTTATGTCCAAAATACAGAAATAATATAAAACTATTAAAAATCGTACATGGGGAATTTTAACGATTAAAATCAAAATAGAACCAATATCATAAAATGTGTAAATTTATATAAAAGTATCATTTTGGTGGGATTTAAAACAATGAAATTAAGTGAAAATTTACTGAAAATATATTTTTTATCAATTCCCCTAGACTTATCACTTGGACTTCTAGACAATTAAATGCCAAAATTAAATAAAATCAAATTCAAAACACATACCCATGAGATCAACCAAATACATACCAAGAAACAAAAAGATATCATGACTCATAAAAAACCATTATTTCATGTTTAACCTTAATTTAATTTAATATATTTCCACTTGATTTCTTCTCCTATGCACACAAAACACCTACCTCACTTGAATTTTCTCTAATCTCATTAATGTAAATGTAGAATAAGGGTTTTCTCAACCAAACTCATGAAAGAGTCACCATAGGAATAATAAATTATTATTTCTCCACCTAATGTGAGTTAAGGGAATATGTTTCTCATGAGGACCTTTTAAGGTTTTTATATGGCTTCTATTTGGTAGGTTATAGAGGTTAAAAATTTTGAGGCCAAAAAAGGAGGGCTTGGCTCTTTTTTGAATCAAATTTAGATGATTCTAATTTTCACTCAAGTATGGTCCCTTTATCATTACATTTGTAGAAAATTAGCTCCATAATCCTGAAAACATAACGAAATTTCATTCCATTTAGAATTTAACCAGCAAAAAAATCATCTCAAACAAAGTTTTTTATGAAAGCTCCAGATAGGATCACCTTTCGTTCTACTTTGGAGGATCCATAAAGGCACAACATCTTTTATCATGAAAGCTCTAGAAAGGAAAAAATTTAAACCAAATTAAATATTCTATTGAATCATCCACTCATAATCATTTAATTTTCCACCCAAAGTATCACAAAATTAGTTATTACACCATAAGACATCTTCTCCCACACTTAAGTTCATCTAGATCATGCAATTTCACTTCAAGAGTAGTTTGGATAAAGAAAATTGGATTGTGATGTGGCTAACCTAACATGTTGTTCAAGGTTTCTAAGGGCTTATAGGATTAATAAAAAAGGTAGGCCATAATAAAAAAGGATTATTTTGAAAAGGGGGCTTAAAACTAAATAAATGCTTTACTTATTTAAAACATAAGTAACTCAAACCCTCATGTTTTTACAAAAAATAAATAGAAATATATTTAAAGTATTCATGGTCTGGTTCTCCCAAAAAATGAGGATAATATAAATAATATTACAAAAATGGTAAAAAACCTCACATGAATGTGATTTTTAAAATAAATACATTGATATGTGGCATGGGATTTCAAAATCATAGTATTTTTCATGAAATTCAAAAATATTTGAACATGATACAAAGTCATTTCATCATTCATTTAAGATCAGGTTCATGAAAAATATTGGTTCACACATTGAAAAGGGTTTCAAAAATGGAAATGATAATCATTTCATCTCAATATTTTAGACAACACAGTAAATTTTAAAAATGAACACACACATATCTGAAAAATAAACAACAATTTTTTTATAAAAACAGAAAAAAATGAATATCCTAAACTAGAAAGGTTTCCAACCCCACACTTAAATTATGTGGTGTCCTCAATTCATTCAAATGGATTTAACATTTAACAATATTTGAAAATAATTTCCAACATATAAGAAAATTTAATGGATAGGTAGGACCATCTTTATTAGTAATGCAACGTTGAGTTAGTCTCCTAAGTGTTTCTCTTTTAAAAACTAAATGGGTAAAAATATAACATAATAAATTTAATAAATGAAATGAAAATATAATTTGAATGATGAAATATGGATAAATCTTTGTTTAATCCCCTATTTGGGACCTGGGATTGGACTACCTATAGTGGGGTAGTTCTAATCGGTTATCCCCAATCTTATTACGGGTAAAGTATCTTTCTCATGAACCAATATCAATTTTTCTTTCCAGCGTGCAATTGATCCTTTATTTTATGACTGCATTGGTATAATATATAATGTCTATCCACATTATAATGATATAAAACATGAGTTGTGGGGTCATTATAATGAATGCGTTTTCTTCTTTTATAGTTTCCACTTGTAAAATTTCTTCTTCATTAAATAGTGATTTCTCAAGGTATGTTGCATCAGTGGAATCATCAAAGATAATTTCAAATTTTACTTCTATTTTAACATAATTAAATCAAGGATAATAAATATCAAATCCATCCCCTTTAATGTGAGTATCACACATCTCATTTATTCATGAAAAGACAATTTGGTATCCTCTTGAACTCCCTCTGATATGTGTTCAACAATATCAGGGAGCTCCAGATGATCTTCATTAGGTGAATCTTCTTTTTCTTACTAAAACACCAAGGAATGATATGTGTTGAACAAATATGAAAATTTAAAATAGTTTGAGGTGATACTCAACACTATTTCTCCAAAATTAAAAGATAACGAGTTCATGAAAATATCAACTCCTTGAGTTTGACCATCTTCAATCTCTTTTTCAGTGGAAAAAACCTCCTAGAGTTCATTAGTAGCATATAAATAAAGTAGTAGGTCTCCTCCATTTCATGTATATCCTTAAAGAAACATGGGATTCAAAGGGGGTATCTTCTTATACCTTGGAATCTTCATAAAATTCTAGAATGTAATGGGAGAACCTAGTTAACACTTAGGCCATCGCTTCAAAAATTTCTTTGTTCATGTCCACCCTTAGGCTAGTTATGAATTCATTGAATGTATGATCCCAATTATTTGACTTCAAACATATCCTCACCTACCTAACAAGAATATAAACACCATAATCCATTGAAAATGGTGAATTAATAATTGGTTCTTTCAGCGGTGGATAATTATTCGTTAAATTAATGAAATAATCATTTGTAAAAATCACGGTAATGTGTTTTTATTATTTTTCTATTTGATAAAAGTAAAATATTTTCAATTATATTGTAGAAATACATACCTATAAATGATTATAGTTTTGATGCACCCTTGTCATAGGGAATGGTTAAAGTAATTTAACTTTCCTAGTGCTCACAGTGGCTGACCAGGGTCATCTCACTTGAAGAGTGTTCTCAATTGTTCACACACTTAATAAAATTAAACAAAACTAATTGTTTTAGTTGATAATATTTTTTATACATTTGAAATAGTATTTTTGAAAATAAGTGAAACAAAAATATTCAATTGTAATTAATATTAAATGCTAAAAAAAGTAATTAGTGAAGAAAGGAAGTTCTCCTGTGATAACTTTCATAGAGAATCTTCATTGAACATATTAAAATATTCTTAATGAACAAACTCCATCGTACATGTGAAAATATTATTCTACCCTGGTTATGAATGAAAATTACACTTTTCAATCAACAGGCCCACCCTCCATCCACCTCCTCAATCGATTGAAAATGTTTGTAGATTAAGAAGTTTAACTTTAGACAACCATGGTTAGGATTAAACCAACTATATATTATTCATAGAATTTACTCAAAGAATATTAAAAACATAGACTTGGGTTCAAGAAACTGATTAAACCCTTTGGGTATTCTTGGGATTAGTGACTCATGATCATGAGTATTATAGTTCACGACGTTAAGATAAGAAGAAGAAAACATAGTGGATGGGTGTACACAAAAATGAAATCAAAGAATTAATTTATTAGAAATCTAAATAAGAATTGAAAAAAAAAACAAAATTAAATAAGTTAATAATAAATGGGGAGGATTTGATGTTGGAATCCATTGGTGGAAATATCCTCCTTGGTTACTTATAGGAATGGAATGAAATATGGGATGTTTTGAGAGGGGGGATCTACCCTCCTTTTATAGGCACAATTTGTACCACGAAAGTGTAAGCATTGTAACCCCATTAAATGAGGGATTCATGAATTTATACCTCCTTAAATCTTGTTCATTAAGAACTTGTCTGTGCCTCCCCACATTTCAGAGTATTTGGACAAGTATTCCGAGAGTTATTCTTATTTTACTATGATAATTTATTCTATCCAATCAGACTCTCGAAATCAAAAACCTCTAGATTAGAAAGCATTAATGACCATTAAAATAGCCACTTAACATGTTCTAGCCTTCCTGAAATATGTTCCCGAAATCCTTTTTCATCCTCCCGCACAATTTAAAAGAATTTGGGCCAATAATGAATGAGTTATGAACCCCATACTAAAAATCGATAGATCTTTAAATAGTTTTAATGGTCTAACTTCTGGGATTTTTTTGAGATTCCATATGATCGATTTAAATTTTTTTCAAGAAGGGTGAAATGAAGCCCTTGAATTTTATAATCCTACAATAAATTAATTTAAAATTTTAGTTTAATATAATAAATGTTATGGATAAAATATAGAAATAACTTAAAAGTATTAAAAATATGACATGAGCCATTTTTTACGATTAAGCTCAAAATAGAACCAATATTATAAAATGTAAAAATTTATCATAAAGTAACACTTTGGTGGGATTTAAAATAATAAAATTGAATTTAAATTTATTGAAAATATTTTCTCTCTCAAAAAAATATTATTGGTTCTGTTAGAAATGGAATAAAATGATGAAAACCGAAGTTCTGGTTTTGGAATGAAATATACTTTTTGAAACCGGAAAATTTTAGATATTGTATTGTAAACTAATTTGAAATAATTTTCCAATTATTGACTAATTAAGAACATGAGATCCTAGGTAGTTAGTGTGTTATTTGTGAATATCCTACTAGTATTTAAATTTACTATAAATATATTATTGATTGACAACACTATCAAAAATCAATTTGGAAGATCATATTATTAATGGAATATTGATGAGTCTTAGTCATCTTGAGACTGGGGGATGTGTGTACACAAAAGTCATGAAAACTTATATTAATGTGGGATGACCTTATTAATATAAACTATCATAGCATAGTGCAAATGAGTATTGTTCTTATCATGACTTCCTTCATATATATATATATATTCAATTTTTTTGTGAAAATAATTTAATCATGCAAAGTATTTTTTATATAATATTTTTTATGAAATTGTGGCTTATGACATTGATTGAAATGTTTTAAATCATTTGAAATGAAAATCATATATTGTTTTAAAATTTAAATTTCACTTCCATGGATGTTTTATTTAAAATTTGAATCAATATTTTGTATATTTTTTATGGTATCTTAATATGGAACACATGGTTAGAACCTACTGGGATGTAGAGCACACACCCTTCATTTTCCCTTGAGAGTTTTTAGATTTTATTCTTCCAGGTTCATGGAAAGTGAATTTTTATCTTATAAGAGGTGGATGTTCTTTGATTTTTTCTCTTCCATGTCTATAACTTTTGGATTTTTGATTTTATCTAGCTAGTTTTCGAGTAAATCGATGATGTTATCTTTGGGTTTTTGATATACCTATTTGTTTTCTGGAACAATCAAACTCATATTTTTTGAGCATACTGATATGAATCTATTTCTTCCATTATTTTGTAGAAAATAAATTCCCACTTTTAGATTGTATGATTCCGTGTGCTAGTCACCAAACCATGGGGATCAGGAACCCCCTTCATACTATGTCAATACAGGATTTGGTATCAAAGTACCAAGGAATATGAGATGGTTTGTGATATGAGTATAACCGTAAATGGTGGAGATAGTATAGGTGGTCTAAATTACTTGATTGCCTCAAAGAAAAATTTGGGATTTGGAAATGTGCTTCATGGTATATCTGATGAATGGTATCAGTGTAATCGAGTATGAAGAGTGTTACAAGTAACTCTTGTACCAAAACCCTTGTCACAAACCATCTCAGATACCATTGTACCCTGATCACTGAGCTGAAAATAATGTACCCCAAAAGGAATTCATGATCCTAATGGGTTGGAGACTAACACCTAAAATCATGAAATACAAAATATGGATCAAATTATAATAAAAAACAATCAAATTTAATTGATAGGTGTTAGTATGCTTAATGATCCTTATGGAGAAAGTACCAAAAACCAAATAGTTATAAAAAACCATAATAGTACATCATGAAAGTGATAAAAAATAAAAGATAAACATAATGTCCCAATAGAAACATCAAACCATTCCCGATGTATCAAGAACATAAACCTCCTCCATGAGGAACTTTCCCTTTAATCGTAACGGGAAGAAGAAAATATACTAATGCCCGAATGCAATGGTAGGGTGTGATCTATAAATCCGGGTAGGGTCTCACCTTGTTTTCCATAAAAAGATTCAATAATAACAATCCAAATTATTCTTTAAATTTTAATTAAAAAGGGAATTGAAGTATATCTGTATATTTTAGAAAACACTATTTCATTTAAAGATGAAGAAAATCATTTCAATAATGGTTTATGTAGACATTTTATATAAAATAGTTTATATAAATAAAATAGAAGGAATAAAATAGTTTCATAATGAATGGAATATTTATAAATATATATATCAAAATAAAACTAGAAAGAAACAAAGAAAAATGAACTATGACACAACAGTTTATTTTTATTGGATCCTCACACTCTTAATATTAGTTTTCATGCTAATAATGAGTTCCCACATCTCTAAAGATCATTCCGAATATGACCCAAAAACATTCTATTAGGTATAAGCTACATAAAAATAGGTATTTATTAGATTTTTCATTGTCAATAAATTTCTAAGGAAAAATCATCCAAGCTTCCTTGTTATAATTATCCAACTAAATAACTAAAATCAAGTGTAATCCATTAATCAATTAATAAAAGGGACAATCAGTTCAAATAAGTAAAAAAATACTATTCCCAACCATTTCTATTTCAATAATCCAATTGCATTCCTAAACCGATATATTGGTTTTCACCATATCATTCATTTAAAAAATCATTTGTTTTTATCAACTGAATTTACTCCATTTAATGAAATCAATTCTAAAATCATTTTCAAAATTCCTTCCATTTGAAATTATGCCCCAAATTCCAATTTCATGGGAATTGGGGATTTTACCAACATTCTTTCCAAATAAACTCTCAATTAAAATTGATCTTGAATTCCATTTCCATAAATCAACTGAAAAAAATTTAAATCAAATTTAGAAAATCACAATTTAATAATTCGGCCCAAGTCAAATAGAACCAACTACCATTAATTACAGAATTACAATTCACACCACCAGGAATGGGACTTTCCAATGAAGAAGGAAGAAAAAAATGATCTAGATATTGATCCTAGATTCAAGATCAAAATCAATAGAGTTTAGATCCATATAAATAATGATCATCTAAAAAAATATATGGAGGAATGAAAATGATAGCTGGATAGAAAGAACAAGATGAGTTTGACTTATAGGAGAGGGATTTGATCTTCATAATACACTTCGATTCACCCAAGATGGGGTTTAGAGGGGGCCAAAAGGTTACTTGAGAGCCTCAAGGACCTAGTTTTTCTTGATACTCCTAGTTAGGGCCAAGGATGAAGTTAAACATGGGATTAAGAAAATTTTAATAAACTTCTGGAATAAACTTATCTCATGTGTACGTTAAGCTTGGTAGGGCCAAATGGTTTGAAAACCCATGAGACCATACCATGCAACCCCATTCTGGGGGTGCATGGTTTTAACTAGGTGTTCACATGATTTTTCAGACCATGTGACAATTGTTAAAACCCCCACTGTCAGGGGATTCATGATTTTCACTAGGGGTGCACAGTTTAGAATAATCATGCACCAACATCCAAAAAAAATCAATTTTCCACCTGAAACAACCTAAGACAATCCCCAACCAAATCCATACCAAAGGAAGGGTTGATTAGTACATGAATAACAGTAACCATATGTTACATCCCCCTTTGAATAAAATCTTTATGTCACTAGAAAGGCTTTCAAGAAGATTCCATATAAAAAATGATTAGGAAACTGCTCTCTCAACAGTTCCTCCCTCTCCCAAGCCTCAAGAAAATTAGAACCGTGATTCCATATAACAGAAAACAATGAGTTTTCCCCACAGGAAGTTCATTTTTCTGGGAATAAAAAATACTATATGGATTCTTTATCATATAAAATTAGAAAAAATAAAAAGATCTCTCCAACTAAGAACATAATATTGATCAGAAAGATATTTCCAAATATCTTAAAAATGAAACACATTATATATAGAATTCATATGTGAAAAAAGTGTTAAATGATAACACAATTTCCCCTCTAATTTAAACAAACTAAAATGATAAAACTTTATGAAGAGAAATCATCCCTTTCCTCCCAAGTCGTCACTGAAAAAAACAAGGTGAAAAAATAAATAACACTTGACCACCAACTAAAAACTCAAAAGATAAGTGATGATGATAGACATTAGATTTATTCCAGATCTATTATTTCAAAATAATATGAAAAATCAACTAAATTTTTGATGTTATTTCTTGATCGATGTTTCGTAAAACCAATGAAAATTCACCAAACACCAACCAACCCAACAAATATTTACACAGCCAACCACATAATGCCTCAAAAAAATCCATCTTGATTGTGGACATGTAACTACAATTATATTCAAACTCACGAAGTCCCAAATGATCAGCCCAAGCTCTGCCAAAGTCATGAATTCATGATCACATCATATCCTCAAGAATCTGTTTATCACTCTAGGCATGCCCATCCATCTGTGGATGGCATGTTGTGCTCAAATGGATGTCATATTCTAGTTATTATTGGGGGGCTCTCCAAATGTGATAAGTGAAACATGGATCCCGAACATACACTATAAAAGATCAAAATCCACTCAAATTTGAAAAATATCATTCACATCGATATTTACTGACTCCTCTACTATGGTTTCATCTTAAATGTGTGGAATTTGTGATGATTTAAATTTCATGTCAATCACAACCCATATCACATTATTCCTTCGAGGGTTACATGACAGTCCCACCACATAATCCATAGAGATATCTTCTAAAATCAATGTCATCACTTGAAGTGGATGAAGAAAGCTTGTCGGAATCTGTTTATTATCCTTAACATGTGTCATGTATAAGAAATATATATGAAATCTACAATTAATTTCCCAATACATGGACAACTGAATATTCACTGCATGTCATAGATCATAATTTCGATTCCTGTGTTAACAACCCATTGGAAATTATGGAAATTCATTGTCACATCTTTCCTCAGGGATAAAATAACAACCATCCAATTCTAAAAAAAATATGACACCCTCCATGGATAAAAAACACATAGTAATAGTATCCTTGCCCAAAAGAGTGTCTCTAAGGATAAATAATTCATCATCATACTACTTTTATAGAGGGATAATTTTCATAAGAGTGGAGGTTTAGTACACACTAGACAAAACAACTTCATCCCTTGTTTCCTAACCACCTATATGAAACAATGCAAAAACATCCCCCATGTTCCTCTATTTCAAAGATTCATTCATATAATGGGTAAGAAAATTTCTATTGACTGAATCATCAATGACATTACCTTTCCCCAGGGTATAGGTAATGTCAAAATACAAATATTTCCAAAAATCTACCCAATTCCTATACCGAGGGATAAAATCTTTTTGAGAGAAGATATAAATAAAGATATTGTGTTCTTAATACATAGTAAACCATTCTCTGAAAAGAAAATGCTGCTAACTCTAATGTGCATGCATCACAAATGTGAGTTCAAGGATATGATTCAGATAATTCTTCCCTTGCGGGATATGCTTCTAAGAACAATATACAAGCACATGATCACCCTTCATAAGAACACAACATAATCTCGAATATGATGAGTTATAAAACTACACATCCCTACTCAGACTCTGGAATACTGAACAATAATGAAGAAGTCAGAATCTATTTAATATAAAAATAGAACTATAAAATTTATCTTCCCAGTAAAACAACACTCAATTTCAATTAAGAGAATTCATCAAAGAATCCAACATTGATAAATCCTTTACAAACCTGCTATAATACCCAAATAATCCCTAGAAGCGCCAAATATTGTATACATTATGTGACTGCTCCCATTTTTTAATAGATTCCACCTTCCCATGATAAAATGAAATACAATGTTCTGAGACCATGTGTCCTAATAACGTCACATCCAAAATCTATAAATCACATTTCAATAGCTTTGAATAATCATTTAGATTAAAAAATAATTCAAGAACTTCTATCAGATGGTGCACATGATCCTCCTTTCACTGGGAGTAAACTAAGATTTCAACCACAAAGAACACTAAAAAATGTGTCAATAAAATAATGGAATATTCTTTTCATCAAATCCATAAATACTTTAGGAGTATTTTTAGACCAAATAGAATGAAAAGATACACATTATTGCCAAACCTTCTCCAGATGGCCTCTTTCAAAATGTCAGATTATTTTTTTCTCAATTGGTGGTAACCAAATATATGATCAATCTTCTAGAAGCACTTTATGACATTAAATTTTCAAAATAGATCAACATCACATGACAATGGATAATTGTTCATTACCATAACATTGTTGAATTTCTGATAATTATCACATAGTTGAGGTGTCCCATGAAATTTTATTGTAAATAAAATATATGCCACCAAATTTGATACACTAAGTCATATAAATCCTTTCTCTAACAGATCATATAGTTGTGTTTTCACCTATTTCATTTCATTTGGTTCCATATTGTAAGAATGTATAGATACTGGCCGAGTACCCAGAACTAAATAAGTAGAAAACCGTACCTCCCATAGTAGTCGAAAATTAGGGAAGTAAAAAAGTAAACATGTCATGAAAAACAAAAACAACTAGAGGGATATCATCACTAAAAAATTCCTGATCTAGAAAAAAAGTGAACAAAAATAATTTTTTCCCCATATCTGGAAATGAAGGACCCACTCTACTTGATCTTAGGTCTCATTCTCCATAAAATCTATGTCACAACCCATTGAGTGTGACAAATGAGGCCTATCAAAGATAGTATTCAATTCATTCCTTATTACCAATCATCTTATCTATATGATAAATGAAATTAAGAGATTTCATTTAGAGAACTAGAAAATCCCATGTCAGATATTTTTTTGATAAAGAGGAATCACAATAAGTACAATGAGGACCCAACTCTCTCTTCATTCCAAGGTGTTTAGTAATTTTTATCTCATAAGATTATGGCTCGATAGGATGATATAGAGGATTCAAAATAAATGTTGATATAAATTTATAAGTTCCACCTATATCAAATAATTCAATCACTAATGATGAATCAATAGTGATGGTACCTCTCATAGTCACTGGACTAGTATCAACTTCCTATTGAGGATTTTCCACTATGACAAGAAGATTCATTCTAGATTACTATTTTTGGAACCAATGTTTTCATAAGGCATATAAATGTAGCACAATAAGTTTTTGTGCTGATGATTCCTTGCTTCTACATTTGGAAGAAATGATACAACAAAATTTCTATAAATGTTCTGATCATCCACAGAAGATACTGATCATGGTTATCATTTTTAAATCCCAATTTTAATGCCCAATCTTGTCGACCTAGATGAAATTCATTGTGTACCTACTAGGAATTTCAAGAGGTCTAGAATAACTCAATATTCTATAACTAACATGAGACTCATCACACATTATCTTCTCATTATGGGATATTATATATCTTCCATGGGGAGAAAAAGGAACTCCCATCAACCCTAAATTACCATCTATATAAAGCTCAACCATCAAATCCATTTCATGCACATAATCATAATTATAGTTCTTAAAAATGAAAAATTGATGACAAATATTAAATAAAAGTGCCATATTTTACCATTATGTATTCATATTCTCATTCGATACAATATTAGGTGAAAACTGAAAAAAAATTAATTTATTTTTTATATTATTTCATTACCCAATTATCCTTCTCTAGTTTGAAAAACTCCATAGCCTTAACCAACACCATAAACCCAAATCTAAATTGGGATTTCCATGATGGTTGAACATTTCACCATGATAAAATCTATTATCCTCGTGAACTCAATCAAATGATCTACCCTCCTCATCCAACACTAAGCCTTTTGAGGATTATTTCATCATTAGAATGTTTGTGGACTCTAGTTAATGAACTATTAATAACAATTCGGATATTTATACCTATGAGGTTTTAAAACTAGAGCCTGAATGGGAAAGGGTGAATGTTCCTATCCAAAATCATGGACAACACACATGAAAGTATCAACGAGATTATGGTGTATGGGTGGATTTCATTGATATGTTTCATTAGAAAATTCCTCTCAGATATTATTCACATAAATTCATGGAGACATGATTCTATACAACATCAGAAAATACATTGAATAAATCATACGATTAATCCAATTAAAAACATAACCAGAGTAATGGAGAAATTAATCCCATATAATAAGATACAAGATTTGGATTTCATCTATCCATATCAACAATAGGGAAAATAATAGAATTACATCAAATTATTCCTGAATATGCCTTTCCAAATCAACTCATGGTGACTCAGGTATTTTTATGTTGATTTATTTTCAAGAACTCACTCATAACTGCCTCATATGTCCCAAAAAGATCACAAACTACATACAATAATCAAAGAATGATTCTCAGATTGCACCTTTGGTGCTATATTTTCATGAACCATCTCAGATACCATAGTAACATGATACCCAAGCGAGCACCTAAATATCTTGAAGGGTGTTCCCAAATATAATGGGTTGGCTACTAGCACTTACCATCATGCAATAAAAATCAGTGAATACATTTTCCAAAAAAACAGCAGATCATAATTGAAAAAAGTCTTTATTTATAAAGCTCCATAGGAATAATGTACAAACAACTAAACACGTATAAAAAAACAATATAGTACATCATTAAATTACTCTATTATAAAAAATATAAATAGAAAATCATGGAGGAAACATCATTCAAATCATAAATAATCTTGAACATCCATCTCCTCTAAGAGTCATATTCACTTTTTTTGCACCTCACAAAAGGAAATGTAAAAAAACTTGAAGGAAAAGTTACGGTGTGAGCTATAGTGACTAGTATGGTCTCACAACGTGTTCCATAATATTATTAAAAATTAACAAACAAAAGCATGCTATCAATTTAAATTAAATAGGCTATAGAAATACATTATCATATTTAAAAAAACATAATTTCATTTCTATATCTTCTAAAAAACATCAAACATGGATAAAATAAGCATTTTATATAATGTAGTTTACATCAATATACTATAATGAATAAAAATGGGTCATGATAAATGGAATATATCGGTCAAAATAACCACAACAAGCACCATGTTATCCTTATATGTAGAGAAATATTTTCTAGTTATAGGATACTCATGCTTCTTAAATCAGTGATCACATCAAGAATGAGTACACACATCCCTAGGGATTATGCTGAATAGGACCAATCAATATCCCATCATGGATAAGATTCAACAAACTATGTTTTTAATATTTGTTCCTTCTTTAATATATTTCCATGGAATAATCATCCCAGTGTTCATGTCATAAATTACCCACTAACTACCCAGGTTCTCATGTCATCAATAAATTAGTCAGTAAAAGAAAAAATAATTTAAAATATTTTTAAAATAAAAATGGATAAATTTTCAGATTCAAAATACCATTTTCATTCCAAAACCAAAACATGGGGATTTCAACATTTTATTCCATTTCAAAACAAAAAAAATCAATGGGTTTTATCATATTAATAAAATCCATTTTCTGAAATCAA
Source organism: Viscum album (assembly GCA_963277665.1). NCBI lineage: Eukaryota > Viridiplantae > Streptophyta > Magnoliopsida > Santalales > Viscaceae > Viscum > Viscum album. The sequence goes on from OY728152.1 coordinate 1,874,777,299, forward strand.
TTCTCAAATCATTTCACAAATTCAATCAATTTCAAAATACCCCCTAAATTCCAATTCCAATTGAATTAAGTGTTTTCCTGTAATTCCATGTCAATTCATTTCATAATTGAAACTCATATTCAGTTGGTATTTCATAAATCTACTTAATGAAATTTTAAATCAAGTCATGAACTCTATGTTTAAATTATATGGTGAAACTCAAATGGATCTATCTACTATTAATAAAAAAATCACAATACACACCTTAAACAATGAGATTTTCCAATAATGAACTATGGAAAGGAAGATCTAGAAATCCAACATAGATAAAAGATCCAAATAAATGGAGTTTAGATACATAGAACACATGATGATCTATCAAAATCTATGGTGCAATGAAAAAGAGACCATAAGGGAATAAATGGAAGGATATCCACTTAAAATAGAGGGATCAGATATTCCACTTGCTTTTTGATCCACCAATGATTGGATTTTGTGGTGAAAAGGGCTATTGAGAGCCTCCATGACCTATGAATTTGGGATATTTTGAGTTTGGGTTGGGTGTGATGTTAAGTAGGTGTTCCAAATTTTCTTAAAAAAGTTTCAAAATAAAATTATCCCTGGGGAATGGTTAGCTGGGCATGGCCTCATGGTTTTTCAAGAAATGTGCCTTCATTATGGGTCTGTACAATTTCTACAAGGTGGGTGCACAATTTTTCAAACAGTATGCCAACTATACAATTCCCTTTTTTTTGGAGTTGCACGGTCTACACTGTGGGTGAACGGTTTGGGAAACCAATCTTCCAATACTGAATAGACAAAAACTATTCAACTTTACATGATAAAGAACCCATCAAAACACACAAACAATGTATTATCAAGGGAAGGATCAAGGAGTACCTGAGTACTAGTAATATGATGTTAAAACCTTATAATAATTGGAATAGGGACCATTAAGTGATGGTTTCTAATTAAAATTTAAAAAATGATTACTGACATGACATTATATGTTATTGTTTTACATATTTGAAATATTATAATCACAACATGAATAAGAGGATGAATTCCCAAATCATTCATTAAAATAAAATTTCTAGAAATTATCATCATATCACCTTAGTGATTTTAATCTACTGAATTAGAAAATAAATATTTATTAAACTATCAATTCATGACTAATTTTTAATCAATAAAATAAAGAAGAGGTGTTGTGAATTAATTAAGTGAGATCAATTTTGAATCCAAAGAAGGAATATTTAGTGACATTATATAATCCAATTGTATATAGTGGAATGAATATCAAAAGATAATTAATGTTTCAAAAAAAAAACAGGACATTATAATTAGCATGTTAATCATGGGAATGTTATAGTTTTCATCTTTTATTTTAAATCTGATTCAACTCAATTTAGATTATGTTTGTGGTTCTTTTGTTCATTATATTGGGTCATTTGGCCAATTATTTTGTGAGAATATTTGGTTCATAATTGTTAAAGACATTTGGTTTATCACTGGGATAGGTTATTTGGTCATTTCATCATCTACCGAGTTGTTCATTATATTAGGTCATTTGGTTCATTTTTTGTGGTTCATTTGTTTCATTTTTTGTGGTTTATTTGTTTCATTTTTCGGTTATATAGTTTTTTTCATTTTTATTATTTGATTTATTTAACATCATTCCAATAAATTTTTAATTTTTTTATTTATATTATCATTATAACTATTTTATATGTTTATATTCAATAAATATTTAATTATTTCTAATTATAGTGTTTAATTTAGTTTTATTGATTAGGTTTTAATACGTTTAAATTCAAGAGATAGAATTCAACTCAAAGAAAATAGAAACAAAATTACATTAAAAAACATAAAGGTCATGTTGGATACAAAATGAAACCAAGTAAATAAATTTTAATTGTACAAACATGAATGGTCTATGTCATCAAAAATCAAATGAACTGACAATATATATGGTTTATTATATTAATTACATATAACTACTTCAGGTTCACAGTAAACTCTAAAAATATAAATATTTTATTAATCATATATAATAAACTGTTAAAGGACAATGGGGGAAATGATGGAGTCTATTTCATCTCCACCATCAAAAGAAATATCTCTTTGGATCACATCAATAATGAAACTAAATTTAGTTATTAGATGAAATGTCACATAATTGTTTTCACCAATGATGCCAATATATATGGGTCCTCTATTCATGTGATGTTAGACATGAGAATTACTCTAAATCCATAGTCATCGATAAATGCTTCACGTATATTCATTTAATCAAACAACATCAATTTCATTAAGTGACGTGGCCATGAGAATAAAACTCTATTATTAATATTTTATCAATAACTCCTTAACATGAGACATTTTCATTCCAATTCTTACCATCTAATGTACTGGAATAAGAATCTACCATTATAGTTTCTATAACTCTTTCAGGATGTGCACTCTTTTTCATAGCATGTTAAATGATAATAAATTGTTAACCACTGATAAATATTGATTTTCATTCCCAGACCATAGGGTTAGGACCAGTGGATAAAACTCTTATATATTGAGAGTTCTAGTTAATAGGTAAAACCAATACCAACATTATAAATGAATATTTAAATTCAAATAATATTTTTTCCTTATTTTGTTGATGTAATACTTATTCCTTCAATTCTAACCAAATGAGATAACCTTGGAAATGAAAACTACCTTTTCAACTTAAACTTAATGAATGATGTTTTCAATTTATTATTTATTTATGATATTTTCATGAAAACGAATAAATAGTTCAGAATATATGTAAAATTATATGTGAAGAGATAAAAAATAAAACTTCAATTTAGATAATTAATATTGTAATAAAACAAATCATAGTTAAAGAAGACTATGATATGTGCCATCTTCTGCTCTTAAATTTTCAATGTGACCATTGTATATAATCAAATAATTGAACTTGTTTGGGGATATAATGGAAGATTCTTTTTATAATTATCATACAACAAATGTACTTTTCTCATTGTCCATTTACGTATCATGGTCACATTAAAAAAATACATTTAATAGAAATCCATAATATCGTGAGAAAAATAACAATTCACAATACAACCTTCTAGATGATTCATGTTCTAGACATAACATATTAATGTGGTAATATTTTTTTTCAATTTCACACTTCTAATGAAATACAGTAGGTCCTCCAGAACTATTTTATTTGGAATATGGAATGTTTGATGTAAAATGCATGTGAAAAATTATGGATTTAAAAATATCTCTAACTCACAAATAATATATTATTATGATTTCAGATTTTAATGAAAGTCATTGACACCTCTTTAGAATAAATATATCTATATTAATGAATGAATCACACCACTTCCACGGTTATGTTGTTGGAAAATAAATTGTTGAATTTTATTGTAATATACTCCTGAAAAATGATGAAAAAATCATGAATTTTCAGAGATTCCATATTCAACTATATTTAATATAAGAATTTTTATATATTGAATGAAAAGGAAATGATAATTTAGAATGTATCTAGTAATTGAATAATTTTTCTCCCTAATGGTGTCGTCAAATAATAAGATCATAGAACATTCCATTTATTTACCCTGATACACATAAGATGTAGTTATGGTGTCATACACAAATCCACAAAGGCATAATGAGATCATATATCATCTTTTGTCTCATCATTAATATTTAGAATAATTGAAAGAATAATTTCCCATTTTTTTTAAAGATCATTATGTCTAAAAATTGACAAAATAAATTTCTTTTCTAATTATGAAACTCAAAGAAAATACCATTCTTCTTCCAATTATATTTTTATTCAATAAAAACATATTTCCTATTTCCATATTTCATATGACCAATCGTAAATTAAAAAAATAACATCTTGAAATTCATTAAGCACATCAATTCTTGTAATATTCTAAGGTGTATTTTCCGACACAATGTTATTTTTATTCGATCAATGATTATTCCTATATGGATGATCCATTGGAAAGAATAATTGGTGACCAATGAAACTAAATTTGTGATGATATTTAAGATTTCTAGATCATGTATTCTTAATGATAAGAGGGAAAAATGTTTACCTATCATTATCTATTTAAACATCATTACATAAGTTGGAAAATCATTTACCATCCACATACATACAACAGATATCTGAAATATGCCTTTCTAATAAGCATATAATGTGAACACACCCCCAATCCAATGATGCTTAAACTATATTATTAATGGTTTCAAGTGTACATCTCTATCATTTTCATATCAGAAGGTACATATATGGGTATAATAATGAATTTTAATGGTTTTATCATACTGATCCATGGAGGAATGGTATAAATTTGAATGAAAACTGTAAATTTGTTTTGTGAATAAATCATATAGAAAAATGTATTGAAACAATCACATCATATTCCTAACCTAAAAATATCCACCTAAGTTGAAAAATCGAGATAGAGAGGATAAACTTTCAACCATGCTACACCATTCGAAGGATGAATGAAATCATCACTATCTTTATTAATTTCAATATCATGTCATCAAATATTTTTTGATATCTCTTAATACAAGAAATGATTTTTCAATATATGAATAAATGGAAAGGTTCATGTTACTCTATGTGGAAGAAGATCAATTTTTATTTAGATTCTATAGAGATTTGACAAATTTTATACAATCATTTAGGACCATGGTATCTTCTATGAATAAGAATAAATCTTTCAGGAATGCCTGAATTTTATGTATAGAAAGTACGGGTTGTTCATTTAACATCCACACCATATAAGGTTATGAGAGATTATTAGTGTCAAATGAATGTAAGTACTTCCAAAAGATAAGAATATAATCAATGGTGGCTTTAGGGATCAAATAAATAGGTTTCCTGTGAAATTGTGGAATTAAAAATCTTAACTTCTTCATTTTACCACAATGATGAAATACTAGTGTAATGGAATCATCCTTCAATTTCCAACTCTCACAAAATCAAAATTCTCATTACTCCCTAATGTGTACTCGTATCATTATCTTGAGGCATTGGAATGAATTATCTATCATGATAATTAATAAATGGAAACTATTCACGAATAAATTCTCTAATATAGTCATCGAATTTAGATAATAAATATTTTGAGATTGTATTTTCACTCTCTTGTGTTTCTAAATATAATAGTTTGTTTGGAAAACAATTTTTTCTATATAGTTGTTGACTTCTTAGTGACATTACTATTTTCCTCCAACATAATTACTACCTGATTATTGTATAAGACCTCTATATAATTCTTTTTTAGATGAAAAATCTAATAAAAAAGCATACTTGGTTTTAAAATTGAATTACCATTAGATCAATGTCATACATTTATCTTATATAAATTCTGTTAAAAAGTATAATAATTTTATATTTCATGACATAAATGCATTGAAATAATATTGACGTCAAATCCAAAATATATTAATTGAACCAAGAATTTTTGATGTTATTTCGATCACATTGAAAGGCTTTTAAATAAGATTAAATTCAAATCCATTTTAATTCATTAGCCATTTTTATTCATAATTACCAAATTTAATAGACATTAATTCATCTTTTTAAAAAATCATGTGTATCATGAAAGATGTTATTTGATAAGGGAAATGAAAATTTGAAAATTATTCAAACCTTATATTTATCACTCATATATTAAATTTCTTAACTGTATCCTAGTAGATAACACGAGGACATATATATAAATCTATAGTATAGATTTACATTTTAAAATTTATTAATGACTATACATAATACCACAAAAAAGTCCAATGCATTTATAATATGGGGTTTAAATATTTTGTGTGTACAATTAATTTTATTTTTATATGAACTGATTTTAAACGTAAGTAATAAATTAAGATGATAAATGTTAATAATATGGACTTATAAAGAGTGAAAACAATTTATTGTTTCTGTAAACATAAAAAATAATTTTACATAATATGAAATCATGAGATCATTAATGATTGAAAAAAAGTAATGAAAAATAAGAAAAAACAAAACAAAAATTTATTCACACTCATATATAGTGTATGAATTTTTTATTTCAAAAATATTGTTTTTAAAAACTAAGAAAAGACACATTACATTATAAATAAGTACCCAACAATTATAAAAAATAAATCATATATAAACCATAGCTTTCAAATAAAATCAAACTTGGTTTATAAAACTCAAATTGACAAAAAATGATATGAAATAATTATGTTTATTTAGAATAAATCACATTATAAGGAAAGTAAATTTTATGTCTTTCAAAATTAAGTTGTTGAAATGAAGATACACGAAGATAATATAATATAAATGGGGAAAAAATTCAACATTCCTTTATTATTTATCTTAATAATAATTTTAAAAGTGATTAATCAAACAAAAATAAATATATAATGCATGGAAAGGTAAGAGTCAACCATGTCGGAGTAGAAAAATGACCAGAAGAATGCATTTATAAAGTATATTTGCGGTTTAGAAAGAAAATTATGTCTATTATTTTCAAAGACCATGGGTATAATCACCCTAAAGAAATGGTTTTTTAAAATCATTGTTATAAAATTTCCTTAAACATTCATATAAAATGGTTTTCAACAACTATTTGTATAAGGATGACTATAATTTTATAGAACCATTGGTATTGGTCCATAGTGATTACCCACATTTCTAGTAGTGGGTTAAAAATGAATCGATATGAGTTATGGATATGATTTTAAATGTTATCATTATTATTCTTGCAAAAATAATTTTATGGAAATATTTTTATTTCATTAGGTTATGAATAATTAAAGGAGAAATATTTTTTTCATAAGAATGTTTTCAAGTGTTCCCACATGTATCATTACACCTTCATTGCATCTCCATTCCTTGAAAATGGGTTTTAAAATTTGAATATGAAGAATGGTATATTTTCAGTTCTTTAAAGATTAATTTATATTCTCAATGTATTACAGTGAAAAATAAATTCATATTCGTGGGACTTTTTTTTCCCCGGACTTACATGATATATTTTAGTTTTATACCTCTTACTAGGATTTTTTTACACGTCCCATATTTTAAATTGATCCTCACATAATCCATGGATGAGAATAAATGTCTGAAAGTTCATGATTTCCACTCTAGTGAGTCATCATAAAAGGATAGTAAAATCCTTCATTGAAATAGATGTGTAATCTTAATAATTCATTTTTTTGAAAAAATTTATAACAACCATTTTTCTCGAAATTCTATAAGATGACCTATATTTTTACTCGATTCTTATCAAAAAAATTTGTACTCTCACATAAACCCTTTTGTATTGTTTAGTCAATGAAAATGAGGACCAGATATCTCTATTTTGATCAAATTGAGTATTGTTTTGTTATAATACTCAGCTTAATAGTGTTAAAGCACACTAGAAATATCCATCCTCGTGAGAATGTTCTTGGTTTGGAGGAAGATATTCTTCTAGTGGGAATTTCTCCATTTAGTTTATCTTATGTCCTATTTCTTTTTAGGTGAGAAGGATTTGAATAACTTAACACTACTATATTTAACTCCACTTTGTATAAGATGAAGTGTACTAGTTAAAATTTATTCAAACATATAGGATTATTTTCTCATAATCACAGAATACTTGTTCAAGAATACCTAAAATGTGTGGGATGGTATATGTTCTTAGTTCAAGATCTAATACTATTTGTGTATTTTTCTTTCCCAGACTATCGAGGTGTATAAACCACTAATAGAAACGTGGAAATCTCTTCCTAACCCCTTATCATGACTATGAATGTGTAGGTTTAGTGATTAGATTCAATAATTTTGAAAATTTCATTAGTATATATTATATTGAATGATGTTGGGTTTATGATGTTGATACCAAAATGTTGAACAACAGGGAATCATCTCCACATGAAGAAAATAATTCATTGGGACCTCCCATTTTTGAAGGAATTATTATTCTCACATACGACAACTTCCTAATCCCTTAAAATAATATGCATGTGTTGGAATTTATTTACATTATATTAATTCTACTACCATTTAAATTTAATATCTTGAAAAAATAAATAATTTTACCTTTATCAAAGAGGAATGTTGTGGATCTATCCATCACATAAGAAGATGGAAACTGTGTAGTGTGTCTTTTTTCAATATTATGAATTTTATTGGACTATTAGCATAACCATATTGAATGTCAAAATTTTGATCAACTGGGATAGTGTAAGGGAAATGTGAATTTACTATTGTTCTTCTATATAACAATACCATCAAGGTTGGAAGCAAGGTTGGTTAATGATATTAGTAGACAGGTTTATCATGTATGTTCCTTCACAAATTCATTTATTATAGTTATTGTTGTATTTTTTTAGAGATATATTTCTCAATGATATTTTTTTTATGATTCTGAAAATAGTTTTTTTGGAAATATCAACTGAATTGTTGTTGCTATCGATGATTTTATAGTATCATAATTAGGATGGTAGTATATAGAATTCCGAATTATATTGTGCCAAGGATAGTTGAATTCTGGATTTTAATTATTTTCATCTTAAATCGTAGACCTCTTTTATGACATGATTATTTTCCACAGTTTATGTGGATGGATGATGTTTTCTATCCTATCATCCATATATTATCCTTTAGAATTAGTTCCCTTAATTAATATATACATTCTAAATTGGAATCATGGAATTAGAATAAGTACATTCTATTAATTTTTTGTTTTTCTTCCAAAATTCATGTTCTAATGATAAATTGAAAACAAGGAATTATTTTGTTTCTTGTTATTCCCTTGTAAATAAATGTTGTTCCTATTTAATAGTACTTACATTTCTGTGAAACACTTATCATAACCCATGGTCTATATGATGTGTTTATGTGGTAAATTTATCCTCCCTTGAAAGTCTATACTTAAAAAGGTATATGTAATGAGACAATGTTTAATGTTATGACTTATTAACTAGGGACCATGTCTGGTTCTGATTAGTAATTTACTCCCTCCATACAATGACCTTCTAAGAAATGAAAAATACAATATAATATCATAGAGATAAAGTCACGTTGAATGAAAACCAAAATATAATTTTTCATATACTTTTGTATTCCTATCATGTATAAATAAACTAAATCCTTGTAATTTGATTATTAATTTCATTTAACAGGTTTGTATGTTTTGAAAAATATGTTTTTGAATGTTTTAATCAAGGTAAAAGACCAATAATGAGAATGATTGTTTTGGGGTGCACAACTAGTGAATACATTGAAGTAAATTTAATTAGGAAGGCTATAAAATATCTTTTTATTGTCTCCAGCATGTCCACATATATGTGTAAAACCAGATTTAATTATAACATAAATCATTCATATGTTATTAGCCTTTTTTACTATAATAAGTATTACCTCCTTTTAATTTTCTCAAGACATAGTATCTTGTTGAGTAAAAATAATAACTACAATTAATGAAAAATGAAGACCCAAAAAATATAGAAGTAGAAAATCATCCAATATTGAACATGAATACCAAAAAAAATTCATTCAATTTATTAAATGAATTATTGGATCTAGTAGGTGGGAAATTTAATTTAAAAATATCAAATTCTATTTAGTTATTCTGTTTAGTCATTAGTTTATTTCTATAGTTTTTAGTGAACTGTTTTGGAATATCCTTTAATGTTGATGTTCCATGTCTAAAATCCTTTTCACCATACTTTTTTGTTGAAAATATTTGTCATCAAAATCGGGCAGTAAATATTTATAAATATAAACTTTTATTTGGAAAATTTGTGAGTTTAGATAATAAAGAATAATAATTTTAATTTAATACTACAATGAAATATTGTAATGGGAAGACAATTTATAAATGAATATGTTTAACACCAAAATTTATTTATTATTGAAGGATTCTATAACCAATAATTATGTTTATAACTAAAATGAGAAAAGAATATGAGTTCATTTTTACATTTTCTAAATTAATGTTATTATAAAGTTAAAGAAGTTTGAAAACACATTCAATTTATAATTGAAAAGATATTAAATGTAAAATGATTCATATAGTAAATGAATGAAGCTGTTTAATTTATAATGTCCTTACATTTATATAGTCAAATATGTATTTGAAAACATAGTAAATGTAACCTATTTCAGGCAGTAACATGTAAATACTTAAAGTAAATTTTTATGCATTCATATAGTTAAATACGTCACTGATTTAATAGATCCTAATGTAGATACATTTATATAGTCAAATATTTAATTAGAAATATAATAAAATAAACTACTTACATATAAGGAAATATTTAATTTCAATAATAATCTTGAAAACTCAATGAAATCAAATAAAATTCATACATTTCATAAATTAAAAATCTAATACTATCTTTTTTATGTTTTGATATTTAAAACATAAATATGTTTTCATATTAAATTCTATCATAAATTAAAAACATAGTAATATTCATGGATCCTTTATTAGCCTAAGATATTAATTTTAAATGTTTTAAAGTATAATTGCATATTATTATTTATTATGTATATAAATTTACTATCACACTATTGATGTATGGAACTAATTAAAGGTAATGAAATGTGAATTTATACTATAATAGAGTATGATTATTTTATACAATATATAATTTAGTTGAATTAGGTAAATAATTTCGTTTAACGGTAACTGTTAATGATGTATTTAGTATTATTAAAATGTGTAACACAATGTCTTTTTCCACTATATTGTAATTAAATAATGTTGAATTATTTATTCACCTATTACTATACAAATATTACTATATGAAAAATGATGTAAATAGTCTTATATCGGTTTAATTGATCGAATTGATGATCTATCATATAGATGGAAGGTTGTTTTCATTGGCACTCTCAAATGAAGTGTTATTTGTTTTGTACTTAGGTGTTCTAGAGTGGTTGACCAAGTTCATCTATCAAAGTTGGGAGTAAATTAAAACAAATTTATAAAGGTATTATAAAAACGAATAAAATAAAAACACTATATAAAAATGATTAGGGATTTTTTTAACATTTTTAAAAGAATAATAATATGTATTCTAAAGGAACAATTTTTTTGTTTTTGTTTTTAAAATGAAATTTGATTAATAAAACACCATCAGAATATTTTTTTGAAAAATATTTTATAAATCATAACTGATCTGACACTACCTCTTCTCTTACTTATTAATAATTTTCATTTAAATTTAATCCCACTTCTGTATGATCCCCTAATTTTCTAACCCTCAAACTCTAATAGAGTTAAATAAACCACATTGATGAACTGAATTGAACCATAGTCTAGTTTTGGAATATTAAATCGTAGTACCCAGAGTTGATTTTCATGCCAACACTTTCTTATGATCAGTGATAAACTGGGGATCATATAACTTTTTTTAAATGATGATAAATTAAATTTAGTGATTATTTTTGAACTCTAAAAATTATTCTCAGGCGGTTTTGTATTAATAATTAAGGTTGCACTCTCACAATTCACCCAATTCACAACCTCATGTGATTTATCATGATTCTTTCAATTTCTTGATTAGTTTCTTTTAATTTGAAAACAAAAATAATAAATCATAATATGTGAATTAGATTATCTCATTCATTCAAAATAATTAATTTACCGTGGTTAGATTAAGATTTATTACTATGAATAAATACTCTTTCATGGGTAGTGTTGCCATCGTAGAAGCATTTTGCATTTGCAAATGATTATTGAAAGGGTATAACACAATCTTGTTTCTACACGTGATTTCTAGACAAAATATGAATATTAAAAGAATAATTGATTGAAAATAATATATTAAATGGAATATAAACTAAGAGATTATTGAAAACACTACAATATTACAAAGTGAAGAAGAAGAAGATGGCTTCGATGAAGGGAGCCTAGATTCAAAAGATCTACCTCTATAAATTCTTGGAGAAATGGGTTGAATCAAATTATCATCTTCCTTAAATATACCAATTCACATTTGAACCTATCCTAATGAGAGAAATACATATTTATAGAGTGGAGGGGAGGCTAGGTTACAGGTGGTTTCAAGTGTGAATGGGGAAATTCGGAAAAATATTTTAATCCAATTTTCAAATCCTATTTGACTAAAAAATTCATGAACAAGCTATCCATTTATAAGTATTAGATGTTCAAAATTTGGACCTTGAGATCCTCCTAAAATTTGGGACCATTACATATAAGGATGAAACAGTTATGGCTGAAATACTAAAGTGATGTCCAATCTGGAAAGTCCAGTACACCATTAATTTCATGGCCCATTAAATCCAAACAAATGCACAATTGAGCTCATATTTCCTGAATTATTGTTGTATCCCATTAATTCAGGAACACAGTTAATAAATTTTATGTATGATTAATAATTATAAAAACATTTATGTCTGATATACAATATTTAACTATAAAAGGGAAAAAATTAATTTTAATCAAATTTTCAAATGAATGATATAATCCCATATATTATATAAATAAAAATATTTAGCACAATGTGAGTAATTTATTTAATTTATTATCCATAAAATATTCATCAAACTGTGTTTTATCAACTCCCCAATACATACCCTTTGCAACTCCTGGGAAAAACCTCATATCATATATTCAAAAAAATTAACAAGATATGCATGTTTATATTTTTCAATACACATTAGAGATATATTTAAAGTAATAATCCAATCAAGAGTCAATATTAGTCATTTTTAATGTCATTTCCTCATAAATTGTGTCAAAAAAAATCCAATGAAATTCTTTACAAGAATCTTAATGATACAATTCATGGGTCTACCATTCAACTCATTCTTTATGTGCGTGTGTACCAATCATTCCATGCTCATAAATACACTCTTTATTCTATATATTTAGGTTAGGTAAAACAATTTTTCTTACCTAGTTTAATTCACCAAACCTATTATATATTCCTTTGTAATCGAATTTCATGAGACACTTACTTATGCATTCCCGAAAGTCAAAACTGAAGCTCCCAACCTAGATATCCTCATATGTTCTATATTTCATCAGTACCCTTATTTACTATTTTTTTATGATTCACTTGGAAAAAATATCACACTCAAATCTCAACCCGTGTTTGATCTCCTCATGACATTAATTATAATAGCCATAACAAGATTAAAAGATAACGAAGAGTGGTTTCTGACATTACTAAGAAAAAAACCCATATATTTGTTTCTTTTATTGTTATTAAGCCATAAAATTTTCTAATAGTAGGTACACATGCATAGTTCATCCTGGTATATTAATGAAACCGATTGGAAGAGAATCAAATGTACCAATCAGCCAATTATTTTTTACCTAACATGACTATACATTCAATTGAGTAATAATAATTTCACATGTCATGGTTGAGTGAAAAGTTGTGTGGAGAAATAAACGAAATAATATACCATAAAAAATATCACAAATAATGATATCAAAATACAAAAGTATTTATATCGATGCAAATAATCTTATCATTAATGACTTCAATTTTTATAAAAATCAACACTTTATGGTGAATTCTTATTCATGATTATCATTCTACCAATGAATTTTGAAAACATGAATTCTAAATTTTTTCCACATGAGAATGTTACATGATATTTTATTTTTATTTTTTGTTGAAATTTTAAGTAAATAACTTAATATAAGTTACATAAAAAATATAGAAATTAAAATCCTAAATATATACATTAAAATGGTGTCCCCTCCCCCACAATTAAGATATTTCATTGTCATAAATTTTAACTTATGAAATGATACATTCACATGAAATGCATAAATTTAGATTGGAAAAAGAATATAAAATTTAAAAGGATAGGAAGAGATTGATATTATCAAGTGATGATGGGGTCATCAATTTTGATGAAATCCAACGCATCAGTAGAAATCCCGCAATGCATTGTTTCAAGCATTGACCATTTATTTTTAATATCCTTCTAGTGTCCTCTTGTGTGATTTCCATTGCACCATAAGAAAAACATTATATACAATATATTTACTTAACCATATGGAACAGAACATTCCAAGAAACATCTATAGTCATGAACTATAGAGTATGACTTTCTGTGCAATATGAAACTTCCTTTGTTGGATCATTCTTTCGTGATCTTCTTTTCATCATTCCTTATAGAGAATTGATATCTCATATGAAGTCAATCGAATCTCCTCATGATCTTCAATTTGAATCTTAATTATAATTCCATCATGGTCCAAGTCCATGTTACATTTATTTATAAACCAAAATTCTCAACTCTTGACCTCTAGTGGGAGATGAAATTATTTCCAAATAATAATAAAAAATGGGGATATATCGATCGGTGTCTTGTATGCTATCCTATAATCCCATAACACATCATCTATTTGATTACTCCAATCATTCCTATTCGGAAACACATTTTCCTCCAAAACATGATTCAACTTCCAGTTTGAAACCATAGCTTGGACATTTGTTTGGAGGTGGTATGGTGTTTTTGTTTTGTGTGTAACCCCATACTTCCAAAATAGGGAATCCAAATTAATATTGAAGATGTGTGTCCCTTGGACACTAATGATGGAATTTGGTACTCCAAATTAGTAAAAGAATTTTTCCTTGAAAAAGGTGACTATAACATGAGATTCATCAGTCCTAGTGGCCTTAACCTCCACCCATTTACACACATAATCAATATAAATAATAATAGACAAAAAAACTAAACGAACTAGTAAAATTACCCCTAAAATTGATTCAGGATACATCCAAAATCACATTAAATAATATGGGTTGTTGGGGAATCATGTGTCTCCTATGAATGTTCCTGGTGTGATGGAAACATGATCATGACTTACAAAAGAATTGAGCATAAAATAATAAGCTAGGACAATATAGTCCAGATTATATGAATTTCCTTGATATTAGTTGGGGTTTAATGTTTCATCCAGATGAAACTGTATTGTCGAAATGAAGAACTGACTCAAACTCATGATCAGGAACACACCTCCTAATAATTGGATAACTACACATACACCAGAGGTATGTATCATCCAAACATAATATATTGACCCACAATTTAACTTTTTTACTTGATTTTTATTTAAAAATTTAGGAGAGAAATGAGGTAGTTTACTAAATCAGTATACCAAGGATGCATACCTGAGATTGAAGAAAGATGCTCATTGGGGAAAGTGTCCTAAGGTGGTACATGGTCTATGGTGTCAACCCTTAATTTGTGAGTAATCCTACTCCTGTGTCCCTCCACCATGCTCTCTAACCCCATATTTTCCTTTATCTCAATATCAAATTCCTAAAGAAGGAGCAACCATCCGATAATTCTGGTCTTCGCATATGGATTCTTCAAGAGGTACCTTAGAGATGCATGGCCAGAAAAAAAAACTACTTTAGATACCAATAAATATGAAAAAAATTATCTAATGAAAATATGACATCAAGAAACTCCTTTTTAGTGGTTATGAAGTTTTATTGGGCTGAATCCAATGTACAGGATTCACAGGAAATCACATGTTAACAACCATGCACCCTTTGTGATAAGACTGATCCAACTACAATGTTTAACGCATCACACATTATCTCATATGGAATGTCCAACTGTGGGGCTTGTATGATTGATAAAACGGTCAGACAAAATTTTCACTCATCAAATTGAGTCCTTCAAGAATTATCAAACACAAATTCAGAATCCTATTGAAGTAATCATGTCAGAGGAAGAGAAATCTTACTAAAATCTTTGATGAAGTGGTGATAAAATAATGAATTCCCTAGGGAAGATGTAACATCATGCACACTTGAAGGATAGTTTAGCGATTAAATAATAACTACCATAGATCTATCAACCTCTATACCATGATTGGACACTATAGTCGCTAAGACAATTCCATGCTCTACTATGAAATGGCATTTTTCAATGTTCAAGACAAGATTCTTCTCAATACTGTGATTCAAAATGTTTCCCAAAATAAATATAAATTCGTCAAATAAATATCATATAATTTAAAATCATCCATAAATACCTCCATGAAGGTCACAATGAAATCTGAAAAAATACTCACCATGCATCTCTAGAAGGTACCTGGGGAATTGAAAAGTCCAAAAGGAATCCTTTAGTAGGACAATGTACTAAATAGACAAGTGAATTTTGTCCTATCCAAATCCACTAGGTC
Source organism: Viscum album (assembly GCA_963277665.1). Lineage (NCBI taxonomy): Eukaryota > Viridiplantae > Streptophyta > Magnoliopsida > Santalales > Viscaceae > Viscum > Viscum album. The sequence continues at coordinate 1,874,793,468 of OY728152.1, forward strand.
AATAAGAACCTTAAAATATACAGAAAATTCATCCATTAAATAATAATGTGTCATCCCATCTTATCTCCCAAGCATTTGATCAATAAATGGGAGTGGAAAATGGTCCTCGCATGTGGACAAATTTAGCATCGTATAATCCATACTCACATTCCATCTATTTTTCACCATCATTTGAACTATATCATCTATCATTTTAAACAATAGAAACACCACTTTTATATGGCACAACCTAAATATTAATCACACTAGGGGAATCTGAAATGGGATAAATTATACCTGCCTCAAGAAATTATTCAACATATTTTTGGGAAAATTCCAAAAAATTTGGATTTAGTCTCTTTTTTGGCTGGATAACTGGTTTATAACCATCCTCCAAAAGATTCATCTTCACAAAAATGGAGGGCTTAATACTAGATAAGTTATCCAAGGTCCACTATAATGCCCTAATGTTCTCCCTCAAAGGATTCAATATTATTTCTTCTTGATCAAAAGGGAGATTGTTAGAAATGATAATAGATAATTTATTACGACTTAACCAGTATGAGTATTATAGATTTGGTGGAAATGGATAATGTTCAAATTTAGGGTGAGTGATGTATGGATGGAGAAATTGAATGAACTTATTTATGTGCAAAATGAAAATTAGAATCACAATATAAATCATCACAATCATAGAATAAAGCATAAAATCCATCATCATACTCAACTTCCATGTCATAATCAGAGTGAGAATTATCAAAATAAAAATATGAATCCATATCAACGACAAACATTATAGATTTTTGTGCATTAGAAACAGGTGTAGAAGTTCTCTTAGACATCAAAATAGAACCAATACTCATAATAATATTAAGCATAGAGAAATAAAATTCCATGGGGATTTTATTTGGTGGTTCAAAATCGGAGATTACATAAGTAGAATGGATTTATTAGGGGCACTTCAAGGAGTCCATAACATTAAATAGCACAACTGTATGTACAAACTCTATGTAATTTGTACCCTAATGGAAATTTATCATTGAATTTTTATTTTTGAGGAAGGGACTACCTAATATAATGTGAGCACTATAATTTTTGGGATCATCCTCCATGATAAGAATATAGAAATATACTAGAAAGAGCATGCCTCTTACTCAAACAAGTACATCCTCAAGGACTCCTACTAGATATGATGTAGCTCTATTTTTCAACTGAACCACTAATCTCACCAACTTCAACTCACCAACCTATAAAGAACATAATAAAGAGTGAGTCATCACATTTATAGAAGATTCTAAATAACATAATGCATCAGAAAAGTGTAACTACCCTATGGTGTAAGGTATGTTTAATGTCCCAGGATCCATTCACTTTGTTTCATTTCTTGAGTTTTTGTAATGAGTGCTGAAACATTTCTTCCAAGATTGATCCTGTAATTTCCATTCATCCCTCATCGATTGATACAATTTTCTTCTAAAAATATTTTATACATTGGGATTTTATTTATTTCATCAAGTAGACGGATATAGATTTAAACAAACATGGATGTTTCCAAAACATCTTTTTGAATCGACTCTTCTGCTATATTCTTGGTTTTCACAACTCTATTTGGAAATGTAAGTTGTTTAGGAGGAACATCATCAATTTTTTTCTTACCAATGTCTTTCTCCTTCGGCTTCTCATCAATGGTTATTGAATGTGCCTCTATAGAGTTTAGGTGAATCCCAATGGAATGGTAGGTGTTGAATTATCAGTTGGGTTATTCCCACTTTTCAATGTGATGGTAGTAACATTCTCTCTGCAATTTAGAGTAGGCTGGGAAGATTGATTTCTGGAGTTCTTACATACCTGTTCATGGAGGGCGGTGGTAATCTGGCTCATTTGAGTCTTCAAATTCCTCACCTTCGAACATTGACTGTTCATCTCATTTGGTAGATTAATAACAATTTGTTTCAAAAGATCAGCAGTATTAGAATCTACTTTGGTTGAGAAGTCCCTTGTTTTTAATTTTTTGATTCTTGAACTTCATATCTCCTTTGGGGTTTTTGGAAACCCTGTTGGTAAGGTGGATCTATTTTAAATTCTGTTGAAAAGGGCCATTGTTGTTGTCTAGAGTCATGCCTCATGTCTGATTGATCCTTCTACACTTGGTTGTATGTTGATGAAATGAAATCATATTTCTTCTGAGGATGTAGAAGTTGTTGCTGCTGATATGGTCTCCTAGGTAATATCATCGTTCAATTTTCTATCTATTCTAGTTAGAGAAAATTAGTTGGGTGGTCTCTTTCAGTGAAAATTCCACAAGGTCTAACAAGAGTGGGTGGGGATGTTGTTTGAGCCAATGAAATATTCCTCACCATAGTTCTCAACTCTTATAACTCAATATTAATTAATTGACTTTCAAAATAACATGGACATACCTTGTATTGTCATCTAACCTATTGGGTAACTTGATCACCATATATTTTGGAGTTCTGTATCATCTTTTCATTCAATACACGTTAAACTACAGGTGTTTTGGCGACAAATGATTCTCCAGCCCCAACATCCACCATTATTCATTCCATAGGTGTGAGTAAATCATATAATTATTCTATTAGTAGTTTATCACTGATTTACTGATGTGGAATATTGTACAAAACTGCATTAATCACTCCCAGTACTCATATATTTACTCCCTTTAGGAATATATGATTCTTAAAAACCCATTGAGAATGGATTTGGTTCTTCTCTTTGGAAAATATCTCCAATATAAAGTATTTTTCAATTCATTCAAACATGTTACATATTTTGGTTTTAAATATTACGTCCAATCCTTTTCTATTCCATCAAGTGAGAATTTTAATTCTCTTAGTTTAATTTGATCTTTAGTAAAATTTCATAGTTCAAGGGTTAAGGAAACCACATTAAATTCATTTAAATTTTTCTATGGATCCTCACCAGGTGATCAATGAAATTTTGGAAGTAGGTGAATTCACCAATATTTCAGTTCGATGTATGATTCATGGTTTGGGTATGCAATGCAATTTGGTTGATAGTTAATATCAGGTTCATTAAATTATTGAATGTTTTTGTTAATATTTATTACATTATTTTAAGACATTAGGTAATTTTTTAGATTTTATATAGAAGTTTTTCCGACATCAGTATGCTAATAGTGGAGGAATTCACTAGTGGGGTAAATGTCAACACTTCTTATAGACCAAGATTATATGATTTATTCCCTAAGGTTGTTTTTAATCTCATGGTCTAGATGTAAGAGATCCTTGGGATTGGATTGTGTCATAAATCATTGAAATTGAGAAAATTACACCAGAATATCATGATAATAGGTTTCTACTGATGGTATAACAAATAATAAAGGAGAAAGGAAGAATAAAGGGAATAAAAAAATAAAAAAATGAGGACGGGTATAGAAGAAGTAAGAAATAATATAAAAGAAAAGAATAAATTTAAATTTTGTACATACATATAATTAGATAAATAAAATACATTCCTCTCTATAAATTGTTCCAATTCTAATTTTTTGTCATGGGTGCTCTCAAATGAAATGTTATTTTTTGGGAACATTGGTGTAGTAGAGTGGCTGACCTAGGTCGTCTCTCCGAGGAGGATCTAAATTAAAATAATTTCTTAAAGGTATTGAAAAAAAACATAAAAAGTCTAAATAAATATGCCAAGGGGGGGGGGGGGGTTATAACATATCTAAATGAATAAAAATAAGTTTTTTGGATGAATATATATATTTTTTGTTTTTGAAATGAAATTGGATTAACGAAACACAAAGAGAATATTTTTTTATAACTATTTTAAAAATAAAAACTGATATGAATCTACCTCTTCACATAGTTATTAATAATTAAAAAATAACTTAAAATAAAGTTAATTATGATATCCTAATTTTATAACCCTCATGCTCTGTAGGAGTTCACTTAACCACAATGATGAAATGAAATTAACCTTAGAATAGTTTCAGAACATACAATCATAACACCCTGCATTGATTGTTTTTCCAATACTAGATTATACCCAGTGGAAAATTTAGAAACATATCAATTCTTGGTATGAGGATTAATTGACTTTAGATATTATATTTGAGCTCTAAAAATTAATCTCATGTGGTTTTGTAAGATGGATTAAAGTCATGCTCTAACAATTCACACAATTCTCGACATCACATGATTTTACATGATTCATTCAAGTGATTGATTAAATTTATTTAATTAAAAAGAAAAATTCATAAATCATAATATCTAAATTATAGTATATAATTGATTTAAAATAGTTAATTGAATATGGTTAGAGTAATATTGATTGTTAAGAAGAATTACTCTTCCATGGGCAGTGTATTCATTATAGAAATGTTTTGCATTTTCCAAAGGTTATTAAAAGGGTTAACCCAATAATGTTTATAATCATGATTTGTAGACAAAATAGAAATATTAAGAGAAGAATTAAATTCAAAATAATAGAAAAATTTAATCGAAACTAAGAGGTTATTAAAATCATAACAATATTACAAAGTGAAGAAGAAGAAGAAGTCATCAATGAAGGGATCGTATCTTAAAAAGAAATCCCTCATGAAAGTCATATATAAATGGATTGAAAAAAACTCTCCTCTTCCTTAAATATTTAAATTAATTTGACAACCCATAAAAATGAGAAAAATACATATTTATAGATTGGAGGGGAGGCTAGGTGACAAGTTGTTTCATGGGTAAATGGTGAAAATCGCCCAAATATTTTAGCCCAAATTTAAATAACTATTTTACCAATGAAACACAAGAACAATATATCCTTAAATAAGTATTAGTTATTCTAATTTGGGTCATCGAGCTCCTCTCCATATATGGTCCCATTAAAAGAACACATAAAATCATTATTGCCCAAATACTGAAGTGATATACAATCCAGTGAGTCGATTCCAGCATTGACTTTATGGACATTTATGTCTAAACATATGCACAATTTAGATCACATATCATGAATGAAAGATGTATCCCATTAATTCAGGAACATAGTTAAAATATTTTATATTTATATAATACATATAGAAGATTTTATGACCGCAATACTATAATGAACTGTAAAAGGAAAAAACTAGAATTTCCATCAAATTTTCAAATGAATGATATAATCCCAAATAATCCAAAAATAAACATATTTAGGAAATAGGTAGGAAATTTTTATATCTATTATCAATATAATATTTAAAAAATTATTTTTATCACTGATATTAAAAATATATCATGGAATAAAAATATATATTCTTATGGTAATCATAAATTTAACATTATTGTTTGGTACCCACATCCATCAAATGAATAATTGTGAAAATATGTTATGTATTCAGTTACTTTATGGGGATAATTATCATAGAAATTTGTTTTATAGAATGAATATAGATAAAATACATATAAGTGTCATGAAATCCCTTAACCAAGCTAGATGTTTAATATTTGAAAAAATATAAATATTACCACCCCTCTTTCCATAATACCCAGTAAAATATAATTCCTTCACCCTTTCCTTTGGTCCCATTATAAATTCACAAAATCCCCACTACTCATGTTATCAATCCAAATATCCTTGGAATTAATTGAATACCCTTTCTAAATAACACCATCCAATCCATTGGTTTTTCACATTCTAAGATAGTCATCATCGCTTGAAAAATAGTCCATTCCTCAAAACTGAAAGTGGAAAATTGAATTCATAAAATGTATTCAACCTCCCATGTTTTTACCTTCCTTGGTTGGATTCACCATTTGACTAGAGATTTTTAGAGTTACCCACCATTATTCTTCTAGAAATGTCATTAAAATATCTCCTCTAGTTTAGACCTCTGTTGACCATTGTCTTTTGAGTTAGATGAAATAATTGGATGAATTTTTTGAATGCCAACAATGAACTTTTACTACGAGATGTGAAAAACTAGGTGAAGGCGATTTGTTAACAAAAAGTTGATATAGTATGTGACTGAACTGATGCATTTGAGTATTTTTAAATTCCCTTAAAATCAGGTGGATAAAATTTAATTATTCCTTTGAGAGAGTGTTTTATTTAATTTGGATGATTATGAAAAAATAAATGGAAGTATCTTGAAAAGAGATTTCATGTATTTTTCTATCATCTTGGTGTTTCATATACAAATAAGAGAGATATATATAGTTTTATAGTTATTTTCAAGCCGCATTATGGTCCCCCAAAGATGTAAAAAACTATTTCTACAAACATTATATAAGGTAGGAAGGTGGACATGTTTGGGTTGTTTTAAACAATAACCCTTATCAAATGGGGTAGCATTGTTAGGCCCTATCATAAGTTATGAGACCTTAGTTACATTGATGTAATCCAATAGGTAAACCCTTTTTGTGTTTCACTGATTAAACATCGTAAATATTCTTCCATGAAATGGTTTATCACTTCTATTTGTCCATCAATTTTAAGATTTATGCAAAAATCATTGTTAATTTTTTTTCATTGAGTTATAATTGATCATTCCAAAAAATGAAAGATGAATATTTGTTTCCAATCACTAAAGATGGATCCTGAGATTCCTTATAAATGAACCACCTCTCGAAGGAAGATTTTGAAAACAACCTAAATAATGTCGGTGTGTTTCAATGAAATTAAATTAAAATATTAGGAGATGTGAGCTACCACCACCATAATAAAATCATATCTATAGGACTTATAATTTTGTAGGATGAAATACAAGTATATTTATGATGTAGAAAACAAATAATATTTATATTGGTGATAGAGCACACACATTTGAATACAATTTTTCATTTTCTTCTTTATAACCACCCAATAAAAGATTAAAATCAACATGAGAGTTAATAAACTCAATGATGACTATATTGAAAATATATCTAATATTTTTTTTAAATATTATCCCAAATATTTAAGGTAATAAATATTTTTTCTCTAAAATTGTGAAATTAGTTGTTATTTTTTAATGGCCTAAAACTAATAGATGGACTTGAAATAAATAAGGAATATAAATGAGTTAGACGATAACTTAATCTACAACCTTGCTTAGTCAAAGTATGAATTTTTATTGGTTGATAGTTATTCCGTTAATTTAATAGATTGAGAATGAGATTGTAAAAAAAATTAAAGAATTTAATGATTTTTTTGTCTAATAAAATAAAAAATACTAATAGTAAAAGTTGTCATTGAATTTGAGAGGTGATGTTACAAATTTACAGAATGAATATGGGAGGAATAAGTGAAACTGAAAAAGGCTATTGTATTAAACATTGAAAAAAATGAAACAAACATTACATTTTATGATTACTATGAAATGATATACGAAGAGGAATCAGTAGTCGATTCATGTATTTAGACACAAAAATATGGCAATAATAGGTTTAATAATTTTGTATTAATCATATTTGATGTATGCCCATTGTTTCCAAGTATAATAGGTCAAATGGTGGTGACGATCAATGAGAATGGAATCAAGTTATAAAAAGATACGAGAGTTTTATGGGAGAATTGGTGGGAGAGAATCCAAGCATATTGGAGGGTTTAATATATTTTAGTTGATAAAAAATGTATGATGGAATGTTTCAATGAAGATTAGTGGGGAGGTGAGATAAGTATGATTCATGGATTAGGGGATCTAGATGAAATTGAGGGTTTGGGGTTATTAACATATTTTAGGGTAGATGAGATTGATGAAGACTGCAGTAGTGGTAGGGTTTGGATGGTTAGTACTGGTTAGGGAAGTGGGATGTGGTGAATTCCAATGGATAAATTTTTTTCCAATAAAATTATTATGGATACATGGATAAATGATATAACAACGCAAGTGGAGGAGAAGAAATCAAATAGTAGAATTACATATTCTGGACTACTTAAATTCTATTTATTTCTTACTCATGGAAGAGGGTGAAACCATGATATGGTTATATTTTTCACATGAAGTCAATTCATGAAAACTGATGATGATTGATGGTTTCTACATCCATTCAATGTGATTTGGTCTTTTATACCACATTTATGTAATTTCATATGATTATTTTAGTATTATTATGTTTTATATTTGTCGACAGTACCATCCCCAGTGGCCTTGGGTGTGTTGGCATTTTAATCAGTCTTACTTGTAGAACTTTTTGATTTTTCACAGATTAGAAGAGGAAATTATTCAACCATATGATATAAATCAAACCATACATTATCATTAATTAAACTATTTATTAGACACTTTGAATTGGGAGTGCATGGATGGTATGTAATGACCACCTTTTATCACACATTAAACTCCCAAACATAGTAAAATATAAAATTCATTTTTGCATCCTATACTCTAGAGCAATAAGGACCATTATTATTTAGAAATTTTTCAAAAAGATGAGATAATAATATACGACTATTCTATCCATTTCAATATTAAATTAAAATGTATAAGATAAAAATTAATTTCATATGCTATTATTTCAATTTTTAAAAAACCATTATTTCATTATGACTAACTATCTTAAACAATGAGATGATCATACAATTAAAATAAAGAACGTTAAAAGAAGGAAGAATCTCATTATAATTAGTTTAAAATAAATTTAAATAATTAAAATAATTCACATTTTATATAGCTTAAATCAATCTTACAAAATTATTATAAAAAATCTCAATGATTTGTCAATGAAAACTAGGTGGCACTGTTGAGAGAAAAGTCTAAGAGGGGGAATTGTATAGTTGATTTGAGGATATTAAAATGTAACACGCACACAATCTAGAAATTTAAGTCATATGAATTTATTTTAGGTATTCATAACATATGATGACATCTCTTTGTAGACATTTTTCAAATCAAAATATAAATTTGAATAAATAATTTTTTTGTTGGATTTTTCATCTCATATTTCTACCTCACTAAATAAATAAATGATGATGGATTCACAATCCATATCTGAATTTCCATAACCAAATATCATTTTTTAGAGTCCATCTCATGAATGATCAATATATATTATCATATCAACCCATCTAGTATCCTGAATTTTCAACGTTCATCCTTGATTCTCATCTTTTATCAGTACACATGCTAGTGTTTTGACTTTATATTTCTTGAGTTTCTTTCCCATTAGATTATCACTATAATGTGAATTGACATGGGCTTGTTGGACCTTTATATCACAATTTTTGGATGATTTTTTTATGGTAATTCCAAACCACTTCTCGCATAATTTCTTTACTCAATGGATCTCTTTCGGGACATGTGTTGGTGTATTAAGAACGGTCATGACCCCATCCCCAAAAAGAGTGTCCTTATTGGGAAGACAAAGAGAGAAGTGGGGTGGTGACTGCATAAATCCCACCTCAAGTAGGGACTAGGTTGGAAACAAGCACTAAGGGTATGATAAACACACATATGGGATGAATATCCCTATTATAGGACATGTTGAATATAAAGATATGATAGTAACACAAATAAAAATCTTCCTAGAAACATATATAATGAAATTACATGTTACAACAGTCAATGTCATACAGTATGGAAACAGTGGAAAAACTAAATACAAGTACCAAAAAGGTTAAGATGATAATGACCATGAATCCAAAACAACACCTGCAAAACCCAACCTATTATTATCCATCCTGATCCCCAAAATAGTCTTATGGAATTAAAAATAGTTTTTATATATGTAGGGTGATCCTAATTGTTTACTTATTTAGATCCTCCCTGGATACTCTCATTCAAATGATAATGAATGAATGCTAAATCACAATGAACAATAATGAATCTAACTCATCGCCTAACATATATAATGTGTTCCCAGACTCACTATAGATAACTCACACCGTGTATCACATAAATGAGAGAATATAATATAATAGTGAAACATCTAGTGTACCCCACTACCACTTCCCCACTAGTTTTATACTCTTCCACAACATCCCACGTCTTGAGACATATCTCTACAAATTAATCCTTTAAAAATACACTTAGTAAAGGGATCACAATGTGCATATAATGATTCACATCATCAAATCACCACATATCACATATCCATATAATAAACAAGTAGTTTTCAATATCCCCCACAACTCGTATGATGTGTATCACACATCAGATGTTATACCTAAAGCCATTGCAGACCATACATCAAGTAAGGTATATCAATCCATCACAACCATTACACAACATACCTTTAGTAATTCATTGTATACTATATCTATAGATACATTTTTATGAAATAACCAAAATAAATCACAACCCTCTATCGACATACAAGGGAAACATAACCGCCTTGCATACTAGCACAGGAAAATACCAAGAGAAAAGAGTTGGGCAAGAGGTGGTGGAAACCCATTCATTCTTCCACCAAAATGTTGGGGAAAACACCCTTCAATAATATAATATCTATAAATAACCCTAAACCAAATGGGTGGTCTATCATATGATATCATAAGATATACCAGATATAAAATAGATCAAAAATACACTATGATCATAACCTAGTACTAAGCTCAACTATAGCTATCATCCATTGGAAACCATGATACCACTGCTAGAGACTAGATATCATATATAAAAGTAAGCATTTTAAGAGATAAATTAAATAATTTTTTTATTTTATATAATTTCCTTTCTTTAACTAATTAATTAGGAATTTAATTAAAAATTAATATTATTTGAATTTACATTTATTTACCAAAAGTGTGAATTCAATTCCCTTAGGCATAATCGAAACCAAGTCTATGGTTTTTCAAGATTAACATATTTATTGAATTTTAATTCCATTAATACAAACCCTAGGGGTTTAGAATTTATTATTCATAATTAAAATCATTAGATAAACTAGGTACTCTAAGAAAACCATCAGAAGCTACCCAAAGGAGAAAACATATAACCAAACACATCCAGATGACTCAAGAATTGGAGAATGTAATACAAATAAAATATAAAACTCACTCATAATCAATTATAAAGATTAATTTTTATATGTATTTGGATTTATCACATAAATGAGTAATCCCAAATTTCTCCCATTCCATCATAAGTTATTCTATCCTAAAAACTCATATTCAAATCCTTATTCATCATGCAATCATCGGGCTAAAATGTTTCCATGTCATCAGAGCCTCCCTATCTATATCACTTTAACCACAACAAGATCATCCATCCTAGGATCATAACAAATCATATAGTGAAGAACACATACATATATCATCAAAAAATTAGTTGGAAATAATCATGAATTGTCAACAGGGAAATATTTTCCCTTACTAATGCGTCCAGCCTTCACACATAAATGTGATCTCATGGATCCAAAACCAATTCACAAAGCCCCATCAAGAAGATGGGAATGTCAGACCCCAATAATTATTTTTATCAAGGAACAAATTTTAATTAAATCCTAAATTAATGGATTCATTATTAATATGTTCCTACTATGGGAAACCAAATTTATCAATCAATCACATGCAATCAAAAAATAAACACATTATTAACATTAAAACCAGTTTTAATAAACTTTGATAAGTTCCATTATCAATAATTTTTCTTTTCATTATTATTTCCAACAAGTATTAACATGATTCATATTATTTATGAAATCATTTATCATGGATGAGAACATTAAAATAAACATGTGAATTCCATAAATTTGAGTCACCATCAAATTAAAAAAAATAACAATATTTCAAAAATTCCACATCATTATTTATATAGCCAACCAATTTAAAATTACAATCTTTATGTTCATTTAAATTTTCCACCAAGACTGTCATGCTAATCCATAGCATCAAATGGCATTAAAACATGAATAACATTGATATAACACTATCTAGATTACAAATACGAAAACCATTATCATGATATAAATTATCAACATCAATATGGATCATTATCCAATTCATTATTAAACTGGTTAAATATATATTAAGTTAATTAAATTTCCATCCAAAGGGAAAAATGATGCTGACATTATGCTTTCACATTGATAAATAGTAAAAGAAAATAATCCCCTACTTTGAGTGAACCAATTACCACTGCATGTGAATGAACCAACATTGTAGATATTGATCACCCCTCCCACAAGAAGCTTCACCCCTCTAAGGATGACGCAACACAACCACAAAAAAAAACCTGTTAAAGTCCTTTAAAAAGTGGTGAACCAATTATAAACCATGGAAATAGGAACTAGAAGAATGAAAATATAATTACCTCAAGAGAAAAGGAAGAACTTACCTCAGATAAACACAAATCGAACACTAGAATCCAAAAATTGTCCCCATTGAAGGGTTTCAAAAACACATGATGAGAGAATCATCATGAGATTCATTGGACAAAAAATAGGTTACATGCAAGATAGACTTTAAATTGGAAGAAAATCATACAAATGAAAATATGGTTCCATGACTCCAATTGACTATCTTAGAAACCTCGAGCACAAGAGAATGCATGTAGGGAGGAATGAATGGAGAATCCTTATTTTTTAGTCATTAGATACATGATTATTAGAATTTCATTAAGAAATATATTTAATTAACCAATTAATGTCGATCACCATAAAATCAATGTGGAAATAATTTTTACATCCCCTTTTATCTTATAAAACCATCGATATAATTATCCTTGATGAAAAATACTAAGAGGGCCCTAATTTATTCCACTAAAATACTCGAGTGGTTATTTTTTGAACTACTCGAAAAGACGTCAAGGTCTATTCCATAAAAAAAATACCAATGTGGCCAAAATCTCTACAAAATCATTTTTATTTAATAGACTCAACCGTGTAACATATTCTTCGATGTAGAAAATTCATATAGTAAATCTGACAGTGGAGATAATTAATGTTGCCATCCACCCATGTAGATGATTTGACCAAATATCCCATTCATGCTGCTGATCATCCATGTAGACGATTCACATAATTGACCAGCCATATTTCATATTCATGTAGTGGATCCACCATCAAATTGTTCTGGCCCCGTATCTAATTCAGATATCTGATCTGGCCGCTTAGCTGGTACATCCAGTTACCAAATTTTACTTATCATGAGAAGAAACAACTAACCATTCCAACTAAACATACAACCAACCAACCTACCAAATGATCAAACAACTCACCATGCCAACTAATGGCATGAAAAAAATATGTCACTATGAAAATAGAATACATGACCAACCAACCTACCACATAAAGAAATAGGTGACCATTTCATCCAACCACAAGACTAGCTATCCTACAACATAAAAAAATAGGTGACTATGTTGACTTACCACATGATAGACCAACCTACCGCACAAACTACCAGGAGACGGTTTCCACTGACCACACAAAAAACATGTGATCAAAGAAAGTAAAATTAGAAGAACAAGAGGGAAAATCATCAAAAACCATCCAAAACTGAAAACTATAAATGTAATGATTTGGGATGATACAAGAAATTAAAATATTTATCTCTAGTTTAATGAACTGTATCCCCAATTCCCTAGAATCCTACAAAAAATTATTAATTTGTAATTTTCAAACATTTTGGTAAATGTTTTGTTAAAATACCAATATACTGTCTAATTTTAGTGGTCAGGTAAAATATTACAATGTCCTTTCAATATCTGAAATCATTTATAACATAAAATAGTTATTAAATACCCAAATAATGGGTAAATACTTATCTATCTAATACTTATATATATATATAAATTATATAAATCCATGAAACAAATATAGGTAATAATTTTTCAATTTTAATGCATTTTGAGATATTAAATAAAATATCATTGTATAATATAAAAGGTTTTAATTATGGGATACTAAATCCTAGAATAACGCAAATAAAAACAGTTGCTAAATTCAAAATGGTTTCGTAAAAACTCAAACAATAATATTATTGTCCAATTATGAAGGTTGTGAATATAAAAATTAAGAATAAGTTTTATTAATGAACACATCAATAATTAAACAATTTCTTGACACATGATTAAATAGTTTTAATAGAGATATAAACATAGAAAATGCATTTCATTTAAGCACAATGGTGGTGGAAAAATTTCATTCCATATAATAACATGTTATTAACACAAAAAACATAAAAAAATAATGTTTTTTTATTTTTTATTTCAAGAAGAATAGGAATGAAAAGAAAATAAAAGTTATATGATAAAATTAAAATGAATAATAAAAATTGAAAAAATTATAAGAATGAAAATATAGAGAATATATATTTGATTGAGACCAATAAAATTTTTAAGAGTAATTAATACCATATCTTGAAAACATTATTGAAATGAAATAATTCTTTGTTAAATCTTGAATCATGCATTCAAAAACCATTATAGGAGTGGTGATACATCACCAAATCCATTATATTAATTGAGACAGTTGAAATCTAATTTCCAAATCATGATTCTAAAAACTCTCACTCAATTGTTACATCATCATGATTCCTAAAATATTATATTATGTTGAAACATCCTTGAATTTCACCATACCTTATTTCAATTCCATCTTGATAAAGTGATACATGATCATGAAATGATTTATTAATGAATGATGAATATAATTTTTGTTAATATTGAAAAAACATATGTGATCACATTTAATCACTGTTGGAGAAAATTTATATAGTACCTTCATCACTATTATAGTGTATGTTTTATTTTTGTGAAATTTTATGTTTTTAGAGGTTCTTTAGTGTTTTTGGGGTGTTGATGAATCCCTACGGAGCATATTGTCTAAACCTCCAGCAATTTATGATTTGAAGAAGTGGTTATGGGATTAATTAAACTTCCAGGATACCATTGTATTTTCAATGGTGCAGTTCTTATTGGAAACATGGGGTTATTATATGAGGCATCCTTAGGAAGAATTAATCTTTTGGTAGGGGTTAATAATATCATGAATTAGAGACTTCATGCAATTACATATTCATAAGGTTTGTTCATGGTAATAACTATAGTTTCCATGATGTAAATGGATTTGTGCCCAATTTTTTCATTTATATTCCAAAATTATGTCTTTAAATATTAATTGGTTTTAAACCCATCTTTTTATCCTATTAATTTAGTTGATCTTGAGAACATGAGAGGGAATCCCTTCCTTGATCAAGGATTTTTATGCTCCTCCTACACAATTATAAATGGGTCTTTTATGGTAAACCACTCAGTTCCTTCAATCCTTCATCTATCATCTATCTTCCATTTCCCAATGTTTTTATTTCTCCATAAAACCCTAGAGGCTATTGGCCGATTTTTCGGTTTTTTTGTTTTTATTAGGTCATGGGTTGTTCACGGGATACATGAATCATCTTCTTGCTTGTGGGACAATTTTCTATTAAAGTGCACTTATTATAGTTAGTCATTAGAGGTTAATTCTTAGATTTACGTAGGCGTTTCTATGAGATTCCTTTATATTTATATTCATGAGATTATTAATATTTAATAATTTATCATTGATTACATTACGACTATGTATGTCACCCATTAATCATTTTCACGTAATTTCCATTCATCTAAGGACTTGTATAATGATGTTTCTTATTGTATTTTGTGTTATTCTTTAACATTAAATTGATTTACATGAAAAACAATTATGAGAATGATTCATGTCTAGTATAAATAGTTTTAATTGAAAATAAAGGGTGTTTCACCCTATTTTGGTTTCTAAGGGATAAAATCCATTTATAAAATAAGTTTTTAATTGGAAAATAGTGTGGCTTTCTATATTATTTTTATTAAATGGTTTCAATGGGGAATCCTAGTAAAAGAAATTTACATGGAATTACAAGTTGTATTTTCAAGGAATGATGATTTTCACCTTATTAAAATTAATGGTTGGTGTTCATGGTACCATTTTGGTGCCCCATATATTCATTTTCCTAACCTTTATTTATGATTCTCTGATCATGTGGAGTTTGGATAGTTAATTATGGGGTCATTTCTTTTGTTGGAGTTCGAGGTCAGGTGAGAAACATTGTTCGTATTTTAAATGATGCATTCCTCCTTGGTTAAAAGTTCACTTATATTATTTGTATAAATTCATCAGATCCTTGGGATGATAATAGAAGAACTAGAAAAATGATGCACTATCATAGTGAATGTAAGGTGGATAGTTCCATTGGATATTCATGTCCTCTTATGGGTTGGTTATATGGTACATTATAGTATTTGAGGGGAATCCATATGAGGATATTGTAAGGTTACACATTGGGTCCATTGAATTTGAGAACATTGCTCAATATCATTCATGTTAGAACTTAGAGTAAAATCCATGAGACTTATACCTTGGTTTTTTATAGTAGGTAGGGGATTAGTAATGGTTATTTTCATCACCGTCAACATTTTTTTAGAGCCATTAATATTATTTATTTTTTTGGCCATCATTGATGTAGTTTTTCTTGATTATATTATGTATTAATTCAATTCATTATGGTTGGGTTCAATATTAAAATTTTATTCAATGTGTTTACTAAAAGATATTATGAATAATAGAGAAATTATTTTTTTTGTATTTGGGATTTAAAAAATGGATTTATATAATTAATATTATTTTTGGTTATAATTAAAAAAATTATCCTTATTTCGGGTTTTAGATTTTTCTAATCATTAATTTTAGTTTTCAATGGGTTTTTTATTGAAAGTGTAATTTTTTATTCCTTATAATTAGTAAGATGTACTTTAGTTTCATTATTTTTTTTATAAAATATAAAACTATTATATTTAAATGTATGTCAAAGTAGAATAAATTTAATGTTTATTAGAAGGAAGTACATATACTACTTGGTGTGATCTATTTGTCAATGTTTTTCTCACATTCAACATACACCACTGGGTGTATGAATCTAACATGATCCCTTACCGTTTCCTAGGATTTTCTCTATTCCTATTTCTTTCATGATTTCATTCAATTAGGTGTTATGATATATTAATATTGTTGTTCTGAGTTTTCAAAGACCATGAGGAGGTGGCCGATCATGGTCGGGTTGGTTTTTATTTTCAGATATTCTATCAACAAACTATTCCTATTATGTTTTGTTTGGTATTTTGGTATATTGTTTATCTTCTTGTAATGTATTTGATTTATGTGATCCAATTATATATTTTGGATGGATGTTTATTTCTTTAACAATTGTTTTGATTCTGTATTTATTTGTATATGTTAATATTTATTTGATTGTTTTTTCAAGGTATGGATGCTTCATGGCATTTTTTCAGAAATGTTCGGCTTGGTTATTTAATCATATTTGAGTGCTAAACCATTATCAAGCTAGGTCTATCAATTCCATTACACTAGTTTCCAACTCAAGGAGATCGAGATGTTTTTTGGACCTTTTTAAAAGAAGAATCGGGAACATTATTCAGGAAACCATGTGTGTTTTTAAAAAATTATATCTGATAACCCACTTGTTATTTGGGTACGTCTGGGTAGAATGGAGGTTAGGACCATAATTAGAACTCAAGGTGTATGTGCATGGAAGATACTATCCTTTTTTTATATTTTTTGGTTTTTATTCATTTGCTATGATTTTCTCTATGGTTTGATTTTCTTTTGAGTTCCCTTGTGTTATATCAACTGTTTTTTATATTTATTAGCTTTTAGGGTGAAAATGGATGAATAAATATATCTTCATGATTACCTCCAATTGTCTATCAAGCCATGTGGACCCCATGTAGATGGATCAGAGTACATCATAGAGTTTATCACATAGTTGGAGCACATCATAAAAAATCAGGCATAAAATCTGTGTACAACATCGTTTCACCCAATTTTAGTCATTTTGGGTCCCACTTGACTTAAAATTATACTTAATCTTGTACTTATTTATTGGAAAATACACCATGATGGAATTCATGATGTTTCAATGTTTTTAGGGAATTTCTTGTGATGTTTCGTGTCATGTCATGATTTTTATCATTAATGATTTAATGTTTTAAATAGATGGTAAAAGGGCCAAATTCCATGAAATGATGTATTTTAGAGTCATTTTTATGGATTGTTTTAAAATTGCTGTTTTTGTTTCCTATACACTATTTTAATGTTTTTAATTTTATTACGGTATTTGGAAAGATATTTCATAATCGAAGTGGGGATTAGAGTACATGTTTTTATATAAATTCATTTTTAAATTAAAATGATGTTAGTAATGGTTAAATTTAATTTTTAAAATAATGATGAGGTTAATAAAGGGGTGATTTATTTTCAATTGTATACTTTGGAAAGAAAGGTAGTTTTATATATATAACTTTAATACTTATTATTTAAGGATAGGAATGTATTGAAATTATGTGATTGTTGTGCATACATTTTTTTCTTGGTGTAAGGACGATTAGATGATATCATTTCATTTTGAAATAGATTTAATGTGTTGAAAAATGGTAAAATGACTTATTTTTTTCATTAAATTGGAAAATTATATTTACTGATGGATTGTTTCTTTAAATTGGAATTATTTTTTGAAATGTATTTCTCGGTAGATTGGGTGTAAAAACACTATATTAGGAGGTAATGGTTTTTAGGAAAAGATGATTAATATTACTTGAGTATGTATTTTTCATTGAATTTTTTTATTTTTGAATTTTCGCATTGTTGGTATGGAAATATTTTTTTAGGTTGAGGGATGCATGAATTTATTGGATTAAATCCTTATTTGATTTATTATACTTCCATGAAATCTTCAGAAAGACATAGAAATCCTTTATCTTGGATTTCTTCACCGGTGAATCTTTTCATCACTTAGAGGAAATCACTATTCTTTTAAAATCTCTTCCTAGACATTTACTAGACTAAGGCATTAATAATAATATTTTCTATTAATATTAATCATGAATTTCATGAATTAGAATCCACCTTCAATATGTATAAATGGAATATTAATTGATGTGGTGTATTCAATATAAATGATTGAGGGTGTCCCCAATTCCCATGGAACTCCCGATGACATTAAGGTAGAGAAATATCATATGTTCATGATCCCATACATTGTGAGTGGACAATGAATGAGTGTTTTGTCCATTTCATCGTGTTGATATTTTTTTATCTTGAACCAGTCAATGAAGATTCATAGTAAGTTAAATCACTTGTAGAAGGTCGTTCCCTATAACTCAGTTATGTTTTGTTTGATTCTAATTCAGAATTTTTTAAATATATAGTTAAGAGAGATTATTTGGGGGTATCTATACTATAAGAAGAATCCTCATGTGTGATTTTGGTTTTATGATGTTTGGTTATTTTAGGATTTATGTTAGGTGGTTGTTTAATTAGATTGGATTTTATGATTTTATTGTTAGGTATTGGTGATTTCATGGCCCGTTATTTTGTGGGTGCTAGGGAATATTGATTTTATTCGTGCCTGATTATTTAAGTTATATATTATTTGGATGTGTATTAGTGGTACTGGCTGGGTGTGATTGGATTCATGGTTGGGTTAACGTGGGAAACCGTTGGTCCTTTCTTAGGTTATGAAAACAAGGGTAGTTAAACGTTTTATAGTATTGGTTTTCAATTTATCTTAGGTCATTAATTATATTATTGATGATTTATATCATTCAATTTCTATTTCATTACTATTTCATAATAATAGTTAGAAAATTATTAAATAATATTATTTATAATTATTTTATTTTCCATATCCCACTAATAATCGTATATTTTATGGGTAAAAAGGAATTTAGTCATTCATAAATCAAATTTAATAAAATATATTATATTTAGATTTATATTAATATATTAATATTTAATATATGATTTTTAATAGTATATATATATATATGTTATGAAATGTACATTTTATATGTGATAAAAAGTTCTGATAAAGGGTGTCCATTATCAGTACTAAAATAAAATCATTGATAAAGGGTTTCTTCTATCAGTGATTTTTTGGTGCCGATTAAAGGTACCCATAATCAAACTTTTGTCTAGAGAAGATTAAATGACACTTTTACTGAACTTTTTTACTATCACTAATAAATGAACATATTATCACTAATAGGGAATAACACTCCTAATGGTTTCCTTTTATCAGTGCACATAAATGATGTGATAAAGGATGTGTTTTATCTAGGATTTTTTTAACACATATAAAAGGCACCCTTTATCAGTTATTTTTTCTATCATTGATAATGTTTTCTTTTTTTAGTTATTTTAACTAGTGTTGATAATACTAGATTTGATGTATTGAGTAAAGATGAGCATGCATTTTTGGCCAATTTGGTCAGTATGTGAGATGTGTTACATGTATTGGTTGACATTGGATGACATGTGAGATGTGACATTTGATTGATGAAATGTGATATTTTAAACAAGTTTGAGACTATAATCTAAGAGGGATATTCTAGGATTGGTTCTTCATGTACATTGTCATGACCCGACCCTTCCTGGGCTCGAGTCACAACTACCCCAAGCCCGCCTCCATAGGCCCGGGGCTGGCGACAAGTGTTGAAGGCTAAACAACTCATGGAGGCATTTTCCTAACTACCTATCCACACACACACAACTGACTCAATGAAATAGTGCAATGAAAAAGAGAAAGTAAGGTACCAACTGCTATAAAAAACCACAAAGAGTACATCGACCTCTAAACAGAATAAAGTGAGTGATGAAGTTAAACTGAAAGGAAAAAGGAAAAAACATGCTCCCAACCAGAAAAGTGCCACAACCTAGCAACAGGTAAACAAAAGTAAAACAACTGGGAGAGTCCCACATCTGGAAGCCAACTATGACCACCATATGTGGTCCAAGCTCCCGAACTCCGATTATTTTCTGAATTCATGACTAACATGTCTATCATCTGCAAGGGCACACCATGTGCAGGAAAGCCCAGGAAGGGGTGAGTACAAAAATACACAAAAGGATACCCCGAAGGCACAAGGAAGCAACAAATGAGGTTCTAAAGAGTGAGCAGTAGGTCAAATAGGGAATAATAAAAGAGTACAACATAGATTATAGTAAAGAGTATAGTAAAGTAACAACTCAACCCAAAAAGAGAAAGGAAGTACACTCATCCAAACACAAGGAGTCAGAAACAGTGAGAAGATGAATTTATCTTTGAGTCTTCGCTACCTATAGTAGGATAGTGGACTCGTCTGACCAGAAGATGCTAGAGACAGAAAGCATGTGGCATACCCCACGTGTCATCGTCTCTCCTGGAAGGAGAGTAACCAAATCCAAAGGAGTGTGTACCGAAACAAGGAATATATATATCCATATGCTCTGTCAAGATGACCGAATAAGATTGTAAGGGGATATCCATCCCGTAGCTCGACCCAAGAAAGTGAGTAGCCAACAGTGCTTGAAGTAAACACCATCGATGCCCAATATCCCGCACGTCTTCCCCAAACTACAATTCAAGGGGCTCAAATCACCGCAACTTGACACTATCCACTTTCGGCGGCATTGACACACCCGCATTGTTTTAGGCCGCATCTCAAGGACGCATCTTGGTGGGGAAATCACCCCTCGTCCATGAGAGTTATAAGGAAATTAAAACCACACCTCATCACTATCACACATTCCAGAGGTCTCCTCAAAGTCAAAGCTATCACATCAGTGACCTGTACAACCAAGGGTCCCACTCTAGTAGTAATGGAGAAAAGCCACAGACAAGCCTAGTAGAAAGGACTGAGTCTGAAAGAGTCATCAGGTAACCCACTGCCCAATCTCTATTTGAGGGTAAACCCTAAGAGGTCGTCGGGTAACCCACTGCCGAGTCTATACTAGAGGTTAAACCATAAGAAGTCATCGGGTAACCCACTGCCCAGTCTCTACTGGAGGGTAAACGCTAAGAGTTCATCGGGTAACCCACTGCCCAGTCTCTACTGGAGGATAAACCCTAAGAAGTCATCGGGTAACCCACTGCCCAGTCTCTATTGGAGGGTAATCCCTAAGAAGCCATCGGGTAACCCACTGCCCAGTCTCTAATAGAGGCTAAACCCTATGAAGTCAATGAGAAACCCACTGCCCAGCCCTGATGGAGGGTAAACCCGAAGAATTCAATGAGAAACCCACTGCCCAGCCCCGCAGGAGGGCCCATAACTGCTCTGTCTATCCCTACTGGAAACAACCTCCTGGGTAGAGGATCGATGCCCGTGTGATGTATTGGTCTAACCTAATCCTCAAAATCTTACCAGGGAACATGAAGGGACGTGATACTGATATCCCACATGGCTAAAGGAGAAAGGGGAGAAACTCCGCTGATCAAACCATTGAGAAGAGAACCAGGGGAAACCACTCAACCCTGCTGGTCTAAACCATCAGGAACAGGAGGACCCTCTACGTCGCGAGAGGTCAAGGGTACGTAAAGAAGATCACGACACGCACTGGGGTCCCACACGACATGTGGCTCTATCTCATCTCCAAACCACAAACACAAACACTCATGGGTACAACAAAAACATGTACCTCCGAGCATTCTTGTATAATCCTAGAGTATATCAAATCTCTAGCCCAAAGGCTATCAAACACATGACACCCAAAGTCCGCGCGAATGGAGAAAATGTAATTTCACCAACCTTCTTCCTCCACATCCCTAGAACGGCCAACCATACCTATTTAAACATTAAATTTACTTTCACATGAGTGAATGCGATCACACGCCAAGGGTTCCCTATAAACACCGTAGGAATAACCACCAATGGTACACCTTTCATGATTCCACATTTAATGAGATTTCGAATGAGACTCCACACATCCAAATGGATCACACCGTTGAAATCCTCACAAAAAAACAAGTGATATAGACTATCTAATCACCTCTAATGGATACCCGACGTAAAATTTGTATGACACCGCTTGATGCCCGAACGGCATCTCGTGGTCTCGATCCTTGGCCCCGAAAACATTTGGGCGCATCGCACCATTGTTGTCTCCTTTGAATGATAAGTCAAATTGACTGCTTACTTGCATGGAAAGGATGTCCGGAGAAGAAGATGTATTTCTTCGTATCGCACATGAGTGGTGCTTCGTGGGACTGGAATTTTGGTCTCAAAACGCAACGAATGGATCACATAGTTGCGATCCTCTCGAAAAATAACACAATATTGACTATCCACTTGTCTGAAACAGACACCCGGAGATAATGATAGAAATCACCACCAACTCCCAAAATAATCCTTGTGTGTCCATCAAAATCGTGTAGAATTAAAGCGGGTAGATTTTTCCATTGCAATGCCCTTAAGAAAACACCCAAAATCTACTGCTCGCATGCCCCGAATGGACATCCGATGAAAAAGTTTCTAAACGCTGCTCGCAACTTAAAAGACGGGTTGTGGGGCCCACGCCTCAACTCTGGCTTCAACGCATGAAACCAAAATGGAAATCTCCGCCTTGGCACCAGGGTCCCAATGCCACTAACGGCGCTCAATTTGGACATAGGATATGTCCGCGCCATCCAAAAAAAGAACTCTCGGAAAATGGCCAATCCACTTTACATGTGTGTCGTGCCACCGAGCCCCTCATCTCAGGAATTAGTAATTCCCGAGACCATCTACAAATGTATTTCTCAATCCAAGGAACATGTCAACATAGAAAACACGTGAATCTGACACCCATTCAGAATTTTATGACTGTTTTAATATTTAACGGACTGATCGGGTGGGTCGGGCCAGTTCAGCTGGCCCACCATACTCCTGAACCGGCATGCGGTTCACTGCGTGGGCTAGCCCATCTCACCTGCACCGGCTTCTCCAAAATGGACCCGCATTCTATGGGTCCTCTGCACATCTCGGGTTTTTCATGACCATGGTGTCCCCCACCGACTGGACGACAGTCGGCCTGTCCTCACATTCGACCGCGCCCTCCCACGGTCCCTGTTGTGCCTCTGCTCAGCCACACCATGTAGCTCCGCAGGTGCCTCCTGCTCGCCTGGCCGAAGCCACCTCACCCACACCATTTTCCCACTGCGCCCAGCCATCCGCCACTGGAGAGCCCCGCCGCACCACACGCCCTGGACCGCTGGGCTGTCGCGCAAAGCCACCGGACCACCAATACCTTGGGCCACCACCGCCCAGATGTCCAAAACCTCGCCGAAAAACACCCAAACCCCCCCCCCCCCTGATATTCAACTTTCAGTTGTGGACGCCCTGGGACTCCAAAAAAAAAACCAAAATATGCGTCAAAAATTTCAGAATGTATACTACTCATTTAGGGGCTTCACTCAAAGATAAAATAGAAATTTGAAACCTTAATTCAAGTTCAAATGAGAGGTTTGGAATTAAAACATGAAACGAATAACTTCTACCTCTTTGGGCGTAGCCCGAAGCTTCACGAGCGATCCGCCGGAGCCAAATTCGTGAACGCCTTGGAGAGGAGGGCTTGAAAAGATGGGAGGGCTTGAGGAGCTTCTTTTTGGGGATTCGTTCTCAAGAGAGAAAAAAATAGAGAAGGAGGGGAAGGTTTTGTGTTTATTTAATGAAAACTAATTAACATTTAATTAATTTTCAATACCCACCCAAAGACCAGCGTCCGAACCTCCCGACGAGGTCACGGTTAAGCCTCCCCTAGGGTAAAAACCACCTATTGAGAACAACGGAGGTCTCAAAATTTTAATTTGATGCCCCATTCAAAAGTTACAAAACTAAACGCCTGATGCCCAAAAATTACAAAAATTCCCCTAGGGCCATTTTCCACAGAAGGGTTGCGTCCATGAAAATTAAACCACTCCTAGGGTAAACAGCACGCTCCAGACTCAATGGTGCCCCTAATTTTCCAATCAGAGAAACTATTTAAGAGACAGTTGTGTTTAATAATTAAACAATTAAATTAATTATTGTATTTATCCATTTAATGTTCTATTAACGGGCTAGGGGTCCAATCATCCCACACCGACACGATTCATGTCATTTATAGGGTAAAAACCCAATTTCGGACCCATCTATGCACTCAGATTTTTGATCTGGATATCTATATAAGAGTTATCCTATTTATTTGGCGTGCCCAGTGTGAACACACATAATATTTAATTCTGACCACACAAGGGCTCAGAATTATACGCCGTCTAAAGGAATTGCTCTGGAATAACTTCAAGAAAATTCCAAAGTCTTTTATAGAAAAAACTGGGTTCTTTCCTCATTCCCTCCTTCAAGCTTTTCATCCATGAAAAGAAAAACCAGTGAACAAATCAAGGTACTAAGCCCACACCTAGCTCTCACGTACCTAGAAGAACTGTTGCATAGTCCCGTGTCAGTGTACAGAGGCCAAAGGATTTGATCTGTTCATGCAAGGTCTGCCCTTGCTGTTGACGTGCATAATAGTACGCGCACATCTCTTCAGGTAAGCCACGCGGGAGACATCGTGCAACCACTTCAGACTTTAGGGGGTTAGGGAAAGGCGATAGACAACCTCTCCATCCCTTCGAACGGTCTCAAACGGCCTGATGGCCCTCGTGGGTACCTCACCTCCCCGATCGAACCTCTATGTGTCGCACTCCGACTAGAAATCACTATTCGAACTTAGGACAAGGCCCGGTGATTTCATCCTTTAGAATATCAATATGGTGGAACACCCTAGGATATCTGGTCGCACAAGATTTCACAGTTTATTTACCACAACCAATACTCCCTTACATGCTCGAAAGGCGAAGGATTCGCTATCATCGACTAAATAGAAAGGTTCCAAGCCTTTTATTCCACTAACACAGGGTTACACCGACACCCGGCGTCACCCTAGTAGCAACAAAAGAAAAGATCTTGGAGAAACGAATTTCACACATAGAGTCTAACGATTCTACTACAAAATGTGTAAGATCCATAAAACATACCACTTATAATCTCATGCTCTGTAGGATCGTAGACATCCAAAGCCCGCGATTGTCTGCAGTCCCAACTGTCAGCTGCTAGAGCCTGACGTGGACCGCATGGTGGTAATGGGAAGACCTTGTAATGTCATCCCTCCACTTACAGATCCCCCCAGCTCCTCCTCTAGCACCACATCTCTGGGTGCTACTTCGATCAAGGCACCGCCTCTGCCGCGATGGTGCACCAGCTTCCTGCCCGATATTCTTAGCGTGGTTGGTCGGGGGAGTCTCGTGCCATGTGACCTCACTCATCACAAGCATAACACCAATTCTATCTAGGTTGTACTGGTTCCCTTCAATGCCACTGTGGTGTATGACCACGCCCCTAATTCCGGTTATCGGAAAGCCACCTGCATCGAGGTTCTGTTAGCTGATGCCCGCTAGCTGTGGTAGACGTCTCGACTCTGTCGAGCCTGCTGCCACCACCAACTATAGAATGCGACAAGAAGCTCTCTGTCACTAGCACCTGCTCTAGCACCCCTGCATAAGTAGAAATTACAATGGGTACTATGGTAGCGCAAATCCCTCAGTGGAGACCCATATCGAACTTCCGTGATCAGAAGTGCCCGTCGTGGACTAATTCCTTGTGAAATCTTGCACAGTTTGCGAAACAAGTCACATACTCAGTCACTATCTTCCCTCCCTGCTGAAACTGCAGGAGCTCTTGGATCTGAACAGAGCATAATCAGTTGGGGTAAAACACCTCATGAAACTGTAGCTGAAAGTCATCGCACAAAATTGATGACTCCTCTAGTAACTGAGTCACCAGACTCCACCAACGCCCAGCTACTCCTTGGTAAAGGATGGATGTCACAGACCCCATAAGATCTATCATTGCCTGCGCAAGCCTGAAGAGGAAAACCACTATCTCAAGCCAAACCTCTACAGCCTGGTGGTCTGGCTTAGCACTAAACCTTAGCAGACTCTTTCAGTAGAACTCACGGAGTGAGCTCAACCTGCGCTCAAGTTTTGTATGCTCTACTAGAGCTGTCTGCTTCTCACCAGGTAGGGGTGCTGCTACTGGCCCACCCGGAGAAAGGGACTCGCATGATGGGTCCTGGACTGAGGCCTCATCACTCATAGGGTCATCTTCACAAACCAAAATTGGTATCTTGGCTCGCTATCTTCAAGGAGACATCCTGAATGTTATCACGGAGTGCCGAGGTAAGATGAGCATATATGTATATAACAATAACAACAATGGGGAGTTGACTCAAGGAGGAAAGTCAAGAATCAATCCTATGTGATGCACAAACCAATTTCCCTGTAATGAGTGTCTCAACAAGCTGAGTCGACAAGTGGGTTATCAGGGTCCTGGTGAATGGATTCGTCGACCGTTGCACCATCACTGGACTCCCTGGCCTGAGAGACGCTCTCGAAACACTTTGAAACCATTTCCCTAAATCCAAACCAACTCCTTTTTAGGGAGGTCTGAAAAATGTCCCAAGGAACTAACCACCTTTGACACAAATTTTTCACAACCTAACCCAACCCGGGCTCGAGCCGCAACTACCCCAAGCCCGTCATCATATGTTAGGGGCTGGCGACAAGCGCCGAAGGCTAAACAACATGGTGAGGGATTTGCCTAAATACTTGTAGACACACAATAAACCCACTCAATGCAATAGTACAGAGAAAAATAGAAAGTAAAGTACGAAATAATATAAACAACCATAAAGAGTACATCGACCTTTAAACATAACAAAGTGAGTGCTGAAGGTAAACTCAAAGGAAAAAGGGAAAAACACGTGCCAAACCAGAAAAGTGCCACAACCCGACAACAGGTAAACAAAAGTAAAACAGCTAGGAGAGTCCCATACCTGGAACCTGAATATGACCACCATACGCGGTCTAAGATCTAGAACTCATAAGCTCTGCTGAAGTCATGACCAACTTGTCCGTCATCTACAAGGGCACACCATGTGCAGGCAAATCCCAAGAAATGGTGAGTACAAAAATACTTAGTAGGATACCCCGAAGGATCAATGGAGCAACAAAGGAGGTATTGAAGAGTGAGCAGTATCTCGAATGGGGAATAATAAATGAGTAAAACAAAGACTGCAGTAAAGAGTACAACAGAGTAACATCTCAACCCAACATGAGGAAGGAATTACAAACGTCCAAACACAAGGATATGGAAACGGTGAGAGGATGAACTTCTCATCAAGTCTTCTCTACCTATTGTAGGAGAGTGGCCTAGTCTAAACAAAAGAAGCCAGACACGGAAATAATGTGGCATACCCCGCACATCTTCACCTCTCTTGGACGGAGAGTAACCAAAAACCAAGGAGTGGGTACTGAAATAAGGTATATACATATCCATATGCTCAATCAAGAAGCCTGAACTAGATCGTAAGGGGATCTCCATCCCGTAGCTCAACCCAAGAAAGTGAGTAGCCTATAGTCCCAGAAGTAAACACCATCGATGCTTAGTATCCCGCACGTCTACCCCAAACTGCAAGTCAAGGGGATAAAATCACCACACCTTGACACTATCCTATTTGGGAGGAACTGACTCGCCCGCATGGATTTAGGTCGCATCTCAAGGATGCATCTTTGTGGGAAAAGAACCCCTCGTACTTGTGAGTTCCAGGTAAATTCAAACCACACCTCGTCACTATCACTCAGTTGAGAGGTCTTCTCAAATTCAAAGTTGTCACATCAACAACCCGTACAACCAATGGGCCCACTCAGGTATTCACATAGAAAAGCCATAGACTAGCCTAGTAGAAAGGAGTGAGTCTGAAAGTGTTGTTGGGTAACCCACTGCCTAGACTCTGCTGGAGGGTAAACCCTAAGAGGTCATCGGGTAACCCACTTCTCAGTCTCTACTGGAGGGTAATCTTTAAGAAGTCATTGGGTAACCCACTGCCCAGTCTATACTAGAGGGTAAACCCAAAGAGGTCGTTGGGTAACCCACTGCCCACTATCAACTAGAGGGTAAACCCTATGAAGTCATCGGGTAACCCACTGCCCAGTCTCTGCTGGAGGGTAAACCCTATGAAGTCATCAGGTAACCCACTTCCCAGTCTCTACAAGAGGGTAAACCATATGAACTCTATGAGAAAACCACTGTGCAGCCCCACAGGAGGGTAATCCTGAAGAATTCGATGATCAACCCAATGCCCAGCCCTACTGGAGGGTAAACCCCAAACTGCTCTAGCCATCCCTACAGGAAACAACTTCTTAGGTAGAGGATCAGTGCCCACATGATGTATTGGTCACACCAAATCCGTAAAATCCTATCAGGGAACATGAAGGGACGTGATGCAGATATCCCACATGGTTAAAGGAGAAAGAGAAGCCCAAACAACTTTGCCGATCAAACTATCAAGAACAGAACTAGGGGAAACCACTCAACCCTGCTGTTCTAAACCATCGTGAACAGAAGGACCCACTATGTCGCGAGAGGTCAAAGGTACATAAAGAAGAACCCGACACACACAGTGGGCTCACACGACGTGTGGCCCTATCTCATCTCCAAACCAAGAACACAAACATTACTAGGTAAAACTACAAAATGTACCTCCCAGCATTCTCGTATACTCCCAGATTATATCACATCTCTAGAAAAAAGGCTATGGAACACATGGAACCCAATGTCAGTGTGAAGGGAAAAATGTAATTTCACCAACCTACATTCTCCACGGCCCTAGAACGGCCAACAATACCTCTTTAAACACTAACTTCACTCTCATAGGAGTGAATACGATCACATTCCAAGGGTTCCCTACAAACACTGCACGAAGAACAACCACTGTTACACCTTTCATGCTTCCAAATTTAATGAGATCACGAATGAGACTCTGCACATCCAAACGGATCACACCGTTGTAATCCTTGTTGAAAAAAATGCAAGATAAACTATCTACTCACCTCCAATGGATATCCGACGTAAAAGTTGTCTGACACTGCTTTATGCTCGAACGACGTCCCGTGGCCCCGAGCCTCGGCACCAAAAAAGTCAGGTGCATCGCACCATTGGGATATCCTCAGAAAGACACGTCAAATTGACTACTTACTTGCATGGAACAGATTTCCGGAGAAGAAGATGTATTTCATCATACCGCACATGAGCAGTGCATTGTGGGTCCCAAATTTCGGTCCCGAAGCGCAATGAACGGATCACACCGTTGTGATCCTGTCGAAAAATTTCACAATATTTACTGTCCACTTGTCCGAAATGGAAACCCGATGATAAGGATAGAAATCACCACCAACTCCCAAAATGGACCTCATGAGGCCCGCCCCATTGTGCAGAATTAATGTGGGTGGATTGTGCCATTGCAATGCCCTTGGAAAAACACCCAAAATCAACTGCTCGCACGCCCCAAACGGACATACAATGAAAAAGTAACTAAATGCTGCTCACAACATAAAAGGAATGCCATGGGGCCCATGCCTAAACTCTAGCTTCAATTCCTAAAACCACCCCGGAAAGCTCCGCCTTGGCACCAGGGTCCCAACGCCGCTGCTGGCGCTCAAATTGGACATCGGATGTGTCTGCGCCATCCAAAACAAGAACTCCCAGAAAAATGACAATCCTAAAAATTTATGTTTCATGCAACCAAGACCCTCGTATCTGGAATTAAAAATTCCCCAGATCATCTCAAAATGCACTTCTCAATCCCAGGAACGCGTTGCCACTGACAACATGCAAATACGACTCTCAGTCGGAATTTTATGAGTCTTTTAATATTTAATGGACCAATCAGGTGGGCCGGGTCGGTTCAGCCAGCCCTCCACACGCCTGAACTGGCCCGTGATCCCTGTTGCACCTCCGCTTGGCCTCACCTGGAACTTCCCTAGGCGCCTCTTGCTCGTTCAGCCGAAGCCGCCTCAACAATGCAGTTCGGCTGTTGTGCCTGGCCGTCTGCCGCTGGAGAGCCACGTTGCGCCGCACGCCCTGGACCGACGGGCCGCAACGCAAAGCCACCGGACCACCGCTACCCTGGGCTGCTGCCGCTACCCCGGGCCTCCGCCACACGAATGGCCAGAACCTCACTGGAAAACACCAAAAGAAAAACCATTGGTCTTCGACTTGCAGCTGTGGATGCGTCGGGACTCTAAAATTATACCGAAATATGCGTAGGAATGTTCAGAATGTAGACTACTCATTTATGGGCTTCACTCAAAGATCAAACAGACATTCGACGCCTTAATTCTTGTTCAAATGAGATGTTTGGAATTAAAACTTGAAACTAATAACTCATACCTCTTGGGGCGTAGCCCGAAGCTTCACGAGCGATATTCCGGAGCCGGATTCGTGAACACCATGGAGAGGAGGGCTTGAGGAGAGGAGAGGGCATGAATTGCTTCTTGTTGGGGCTTCTTCTGCCAGAGATAAAACAAATGGAGAAGGAGGGGAGGGGTTGGTGTTTATGTAAAGAAAACTAATTAACATTTAATTAATTTTTAATACCCACTAGAAGACCTGCTTCCGAACCTCCCGACGGGGTCAAGGTTAAGCCTCCCCTAGGTTAAATACCACCTCCCGAGAACAATGGAAGTCTCAGAATTTTAATCTGAGGCCACATTCAAATGTTATAAAACTCAACGCCAGATGCCTCTAAATTACAAAAACACCCCTGGGGACATTTTCCACAGAAGGGCCTCGCCCACAAAAATTACACCCCTCCTAGGGTAAACGGCGCGCTCCAGACTCAACGGTGCCCTTAGTTTTCCAATCAGAGCAACCGTTTAAGAGACACATTAGTTTAACTATTAAACAAAAAAATTAATTATTTTATTTATCCGTTTAACGTTCCGTTAACGGGCGAGGGGTCCCAACGTCCTGCGACGACATTCTTTATGTCGTTCCAAGGGTAAACAACCATTTTAAGACCAATCTGTGCACTCAGATTTCTGATTAGGATCACTGTTTAGGAGTTATCCAATTTATTTGGTGTGCCCAGTGTGAAAATAGTTAAAATTTAATTCCGGCCACACCAGGGCTCAGAATCAGATGCCGTCTGAAGGCGCTGCTTTGGAATAACATCAAGAAAATTCCAAAGTCTTTTATAACAAAAAACGGGTTCTTAATACATATACTATTCAATTCAGTGGGATGTGTCGCATGATTATTTTCTATATATTAATCATGGATGTGATAAAACATTATTCTCTATGTGATAATTGTCGAATGATTTTAGCTATCCAAATGAGATGATTTAGATAAGTACATAGTTTTTGAAATGTACATGGACTATCCTAACTGATGGAATGTGTCAGATGCTTGAGACTATCTACTGGATGAGGGTGTGTCCCATAGGTAATCGATGTTTCATCGAATATTATTTATAAGTAGGTATGTTTCACCAGGTGTGGTACTAAAGTATGTAGATCCTGTTCTTGATGACCCGACATGTGTTCAATGCTTGTGTGATAATTTTTAAAATATTTTCCTCATTTATGTTAATGAAATACACTTTCATATTTTATGAACTATTTATAATGGTCATTATTGGTGTCCTACTAAGTATTATACTCACACCCTACCCAGGAATTTTAGGTTTCTTGTAGAATTTCTGGATAGAGACATGTCAATGGGAAAGGGGATGAATATTAATGGTAAAATAGATAGAGTTAGAGGATGTGTATGTTTTTTGATTGAGTTGGAGAGTGACATTAGCTAATACTTTATTTTTAGGAATTACCCCATACCATAGATCCTTGTTCATTTTGGTTATATATTTCATGATATGTATTCCATGTTTAGTTTCTATATGTGTTACTATGATTATTAATTTATTATATTGGTATTATTTCTTATGTGAACTCTATAGGAGGGTATAGTCTCCTCGTGGTTCAACATAACACCCTCGCTTCTAGTTGATAAAGTCTTTTTATTGGGAGTCACACATGAGGTCATTGGGCACACTTACAAAGACCTAGTGGTTCATTTCGGGATGACACATAATAGAATCCATGCCTCTAGATTAACAATTTGTTATATTCTATTTTCCATGATTTTGGATAGGATAGACTAAATTGATGTTGGTTGGGACTCAAGTTGTTGATTTATGTCAATGTATGATCAAAACTGTATAGTGGACCTATAAGTTTCCATAATGTGGAGGAATTATGTTTTTTACCATTGATTTCATTTAAATGGGTGATGGAGAAGTTTTTGATATGTGATTTATGG
The DNA here is from genome assembly GCA_963277665.1 of Viscum album. NCBI lineage: Eukaryota > Viridiplantae > Streptophyta > Magnoliopsida > Santalales > Viscaceae > Viscum > Viscum album. The sequence continues at coordinate 1,874,826,343 of OY728152.1, forward strand.
TTTTTAGTGTCCATCCATACATCATGCTAGGCACACATTTCCATATTCCATATAAACATGTGGATTTCATTAGATAGGACCTAAAAAATAAATTGACTATAGAAATTGTGATATGTCCCCTTGTGCATTATTTATAGAATTATTTTATTTGAGTGTGTTGTACTATATTCTTGATAATATATATATAGTAGTGACTAATGAGAAAATGTTGGTGATTTGGAATAAAAATTGAATAAAATGGTTTTAGTGTATAATTTGGATTGGGTTATCACTTTTTATATGTGGTGGTGGTTGTTTAAATGAGTTCATATAGAATTATAATGTTCCATTTACATTTTTTCTTGAAAAAAACTTTTAATATGGAAACACCTATTGAGGGTAGTTGTGGATCTATGATTTGAATCTCTTGTTAGGGATATAAAGAATTAAGGTATGGAGAACTGTAATATCCTTAATTTTTTAGTGATAATAAAAACCATCTTTATTAATAAATTTAGATTATGTTTGTGTGAAAATTAAATTTTTCTATAAAAATAACTTTTTAAATAATTTATATTATTTACCTAAGGGTAAAATGAAAATTAACAACTTATAATATTATATGAATATTTTCAAAGTTAGGAATTTAATTTGAAATGGATTCTGGGTCCGGAAGATATTTTCATGAAATATAATAAAAAATGAATTTATAATACCATGCATGAACTAATTTTTCCAAAATAATGAAATATCTCTTGAATGGTAAGTCAAATGGGAAATTGGGGACCACCATTTTGTACTTGAAGTGGGTTTTACCATAGGTGAGATATAACATTTATACTATTTGTATGTTTGTTAAGATCACATATTGGGGAAAGTTAATTAATATTTTTATTATAATTTTATACAAAACATTGAAGCATCTTCAGAACAATGTCTTGTATGAGAAATATGAGACCATCAATATGTTCAAAAAGGGGTTTTACCAAAGGTGCGATAAAATATTTATGTGTATGAGAGGATTAGTTAAATCACACACATGAGTAATAATAATTGATAAATAAATATTATGTTGGGAAACAAAAAATATTTATAATATCAATAGTAATAATAATAACAATATGATAAATAATAATATATTTATTTTAAATGTTATTATTTTTATTATTTGTTGTGGATATATAAATGGAAATATACATCCATAACTAATAATTATATTATGGTTGAAGTAATGAGTTTGAAAAGTAATAATGGAAACATAATTAGTTTTTTGAATGAATATTTTTGTGTGATTAATAAATATTTATTAATCTATTATCAATCCTTAACGAGGGATTCTGTTGAAATAGTTATGTGGGAATTGATGATGGATATTTAATAATAATATTAAAATTAAAATTATTATTATTATTTTATGTCTGGAAAATAATATTAAACTTTATTTATATATGCAATAAACATATATATATATATACATGTACATGTATATATATGTATATACGAATGTGTGTGTATATATATAAGTTGTATATATGTGGGATAGATATATATTCAAATAAATATATATTTTTTGGTGGATATATATATGTTTGTGTGTGTGTGTGTGAGTATATATATATATACGTAACATGTATATAAATGGGTTAAATGTACACGTTTATATATATATATATATATCTCTGCGTGTGTGTGGGTGTATTTGTGTGGTGTGTGTGGGTGAATATATGTTTATGTTGGTGTGTGGGTGTGTTTTTTTATAATGTGTGTGTGTATATATATATGATGGAAACTATAATATATTTAGTGTGTGATAATAGATATTGATTAAATTTATTTTAATGTGTTTTAAAAAATGAATGACATGTTCTAGGTTTTCCTAATGGGTTAAGAGGTGAGATAAGGTAAAATTAAACAACTAAATTAAATGATAAGCAAATGAAAAAAATAGTTGAGTTATATATTTATATATATGGGGTACATGGGGAGTTGAATATCATAGGAGGTTAAGTCCTCTACCACTCCCATTCCTCTCTCTTCTCTCCTTCCCTCTCTAATATTTTTATTTTATTTTATTTTATTCCAAACATCTCTGTTCAATATCGCAGATGACATTGAAGGGATTGATTTTTCATCAGTGCTGTTGGGTTCACCTAAACTAGTAAAATTTTAAATGTAATTCTTATTTTTAAGGAAAAAGGTATTGTTATAGATTTAATTTGATATATTTTATTCACATTTATTATATCAAGTATTGTGATAATTTTAAATCTTGTTACATAGGGAATGGTTCTAGGATTCAGTGGTGTAATGGACCTTGGATTTTATCCCTTTCAATCATTTGTTTTTCAAAAAAGATAGGAATCCCTTGAATTTATTACTTATTTTTTTATGGGTTGTTGGCAGGATTGTTTGTCATGTGTGTGTATCCCATGAGACCTTTGTTTGATTCATTACCACATGAGGAGTGTGTATCATTTGAGTTATGCAATTGTTTCTTGAATATGGATTATGATGATTATTTTTACTCCTTGACATGTTGTTACATTGTTCTAGCATTTTCATTATGCATATTATATGTTGTATTTATGTCTACAGTAGTTGAACATGTATGTTTGGCCTACATGGTTGGCATGAAAGATGTAACACATGTGTTGGTCGAAAATGGATGAAATTGTAGATATGTTACATTATTGATTACATGTGATATTTAATTCCTTTTAAAGACTATACTCTAAGAGGTATGTGGAAGGCTAGGGTAAACATGTACATGGAATATTCCAATCATCAAAATGATTCACATGTTTTTGGCTTTTTTATAGAATGGATATGAAGTGAGTTTGGTTGGCATGTGAGATTTGATGCAGTGTTTTGGATATTCACTTGATATAGATGTGATAACACCATAGTGGTCATCATGTACTTGTACTATCATGAACCATGGAATGTGTCATATGATTTGGGTAAACTATTTGAGAAGGATGTGTAAAGATGGTTACTGATGTTACATCCAGAATTGTTCCAAATAATATATGTTAATACTTTAATGGTTTTGAATCTTGTAGATCTAGTCCCCATAGACCCAACATGTGTTTTGTACTTGTATGATATATTGTTTTTATAATAAACTATGTTTATGTTCATGTAATTCACTAACATATTTTATACACTGATTTTAATTTTCATTGGTTGAGTCCTTCTAAATCTTATAATCACATCCTTCTTGGTAATTTCGAGATTCAACGAAGGGAAAACGCACTATAGTAGATGGTATAGTAGTTAGAGCTAGAGGGTACAATGGTTCTTGGATGGTGTTCGAGTGAGATGTCAACTGCTACTTTAATTTATACGCTTTAACACATTCCTAGGATCATTGTTTTGTTTTTTTATTTATTATAAGATATGTATTCCATATTTAGTTAACTCAAATGTTTCTATAATTATTTATTTATTATATTTTTATTATATCTTATATACACTATGATGGATGGTAAATACTTCCCTTGGTTCCACTGGAGACCCCCACTACTACTTGGTAACTTCTTTTTTCATGGGGAGGAACACATGAGGTCATGTGGAACTCTAGTATGGACCCCATGGTTCAGAACCTGAAGTAACAACATATATACTTATATTCTAATTTTCAATGATTAAGGGAAACTTTACCAAGATATCAACTTAATATTATTTTAAAACATTGAATAATTACAAGTGTGTCACTCCCCTCACTTATAAAATATAAGATCCTCTCCTACCTCTCATGTTATGAGAACTCCATTTTAGCCAACACCTATCCAATACCTATCCAATACCTATCCAATACCAAATTGAACAACAGTGGAAGACCAAACATTTATCAAAGTAAACAGTGGATAAAACAATTAATGACTCTTAAGAGACCACAATACTCAATGCTCCACAAGCTACAATCTCTAAAATCACCGAACATCCTAAGTGTAATGAGGTAATGCTAAAAACATGGGAAAGTTTACCCTGTCCCCAGTCCCGGATGATAGCATCTGAAAAAGCACCAAAGTTCCAAAGAAGGGATGAGTATAAAACTCAGTATGTTTTCCACCAACAAATTCCCTACTCACGCCACTAGGATAGAAAATTAGCCTCATTTATATAAAATAATTTATATAAAACTATTTACCAAAACTGTTTATAACCAAATATAAACAAGTTCTAAATAAATATTTCAACCAAGTGAATACAAAAATAAATAAACCAATTTCCCGAATGTTATATTTCAATAAAAATAACTAATCCACGCATTAAAACCAATTATTCGTGTCAATTTCAAAACACATTCCATATTTCACAACATACCCACACATGCATGCTTCTAGTGAAACTTCTATTCTCCTGAGAGGGCTCGCGTCCAACTACCTTGTGTCCTAATGAACCACGCCCTTCGATCCAGGTCCACGTCACTTATACCCCAATGGTAGTCATCCCCTATTGAGGAATCATTAATAATGTACTCAAACCATGTCACGACCCATCCCCTGGGGCCCGTTTCGTGACTACCCCAAGCCCACCTTCCATATACTAGGGGTTTGTGTCTAGCATCAGAAAGGTGTAACCTAAAAATGGAAGGTTCTTTCTTTAAACATGTACACACACAGATAGGGTAAACACCCAATTAAGAACACAAGTAACCACTACTGAGAGTAAAATAATGTACTGAAAGTAAATGGGACAGTATACAATCCCAATTGAAAGAAACATACTACAAAATGAATGAAAAACAAGATCTTGATATATTCTACCAAGGATCCAGCCTAAAGAGTAGGTACTACTCTCAGATTAATGTTACTGCATCTCACCACATCTATCGATCACCTCTGTGCCCCATCTAGCCCTGTCTCCCCATGTATCAGTCAAGTTTTCAGTCATTTGAACATGACACAATAGGTGTGGGCGAAGCCCGTGCAGGGGTGAGTATAAAAATACTCATAGGGACCTTGATACTCCCGAAGGTCCCTCAGAAATCCATAATAGTAAACCACAAAAGAATATCTAAATCAAAAATCACAAATTAAAAGAAAGATCACACCAGGTATAAAACTCAATGAACACAAATAAAGATTATTAATCATTTGGTAGGTCATCTAATTATGTTGAGTGGATTGACTGCTAATATGGGGTCTATTTCTCCTCTACATATCCACAACGGGTCTCCCTACCACTAATCCATAATGGGTCCCCCTATGGCAAGTCCACAATGGGTCAGAGTAGTTCTGATCCACAAAGTGTTTCTCTCACACCTATCCATGGAGGATCATGATATTGATGATCCATAATCCATGGAGGGTCGAACCATTACCGATCTAAGGAGGGATACTCTCTTTCTGATCCACGGAGGGCTATGACGTTGTCGATCCATGTAGGGTCACTCTCCTGTTGATCCATGGAGGGCCACTCTTTACTTTACAGCCAACCACTATATTCCCACACCTTGTGGATATGAGTTCTTAAGGTTTTACTCCTCAAGACATCATTAATATTTCAATTTCCATGAAGTCTCACTTATAATTAACCCAAAGGAACATCCTATTATAAGGGTTCCAATGAAACAGGTTGCACATCAATCAGATGCCCAGTCTCTATGTTATTAGGTTTTTAGTAAAATGGACCTAGTTGCATTCAGATCAGATCCAATGTGTCCATATTCCAATATTCACCAAAACATAGGTGTAGTATATCATAAGGGGATCCAATTGAAAGGGTCTTAACTCCACTAACAACACGTCAATTGGACACACAATTTTCATGATACAAGTGTTTTAGTAAACATGGGGCTGATATTGTCCGGGCCCGGACCTACCCGGTCAGACTGACCTGACCAACCCAGCTCAGGGTCCCAAATAACCCAATTCAATTTGAAAGAATTGACCAGACCTGGTTCGGGTTGGGTTCTGTCTGGTTCGGCCCAACCAATGGGCCTCACTGGACCCGACGCTGTTTGGTTGAAGATCTAAACCATCGGGTCACCCGACGACCTGGTTTGGTCTGGATCTGCCTGAAGGGCGTTGGTCTAGCGTTCCATCATGGTTCTAAACCGCAATGATGAGGACTGGTCAACTGGGCCACCGGTATAGTGCACCTGTGGGAGACTGACCTGCGGGCAGGGGGGCGCATCCCGCTGGCCCGAGTCCGAGCCGCAAGGGTGGCTAGTGTTGCACTGACTAGCTGAGACGTGATAGTCGTTCCACATACAGCCCCTTCTAGCCCTGTAGACGTGGGTCCCCTTCAATTTTCAATCAACGAGCCACATCTCACCAGCCATCGGGTGGCCTAGATGAGGGTCATCCCTCCACATGGAACTGATGGGCGCCACACCTCCTTGCTGCCACCGTCGTCGGGCCACGGTGTGCCACCCCTCTAGTCACGGCTATCGCCGATAGTGCCTTCGACAAGACACTCAAGTCTCAATGTTGGTCTATTTTTCGATCTGTCTATAACTACAATATCTTTAGGGTACCACCATCACCACGAAGCCTTCAAATTAACCTTGCTTACAATTTTACGAGTTGACTTCGAAAAACACACCAAGAACAACTATGGTGGACGTATTGGGCTTTTTCTGGTCAGCACACGCCCTCCGCGTTAGAGTTTTATCATGGGGATAAACATGATGATATCCAAAAATCTTGAAAACCCGTAAATCAAAACCCCACACAATATCCACCTGCAAGAATGATCGATTGGCAGATCAACACATTATTCGGTTGATCCACGTTCATAATGAATTTTCATGAATGAGGAAAAAATCAACAAATACATATAATCCATTAACCCCTACCTTATTAACATTCAATGCTAAAGTGTTCATCCTTGAGGTATCAAGATGTTAATGTTTCTTCTGGTTCCGTTTTTTGCGGCACGTTGAAGATGATGAAGTCTCACCAGCATTCATCATTCATCATTGTGAAGGAATATTGTTTGAGGTTTGTTAGAGGTTCCTCACCGATTAATCCTCGTCTCACCAATGCATCAAACAATGAAAGGAAAACATTTCACAGAGTTTCAGTTATGCTGCAACGTCGCGTTAGTACAGATCCTTTATTGCATCGTTGTGCTGCATGATGTAGTCCATTAATGAGTCTCAATAATGCACCTCATCACCGCCTCATCAAAGCAGCATAGCCTTGTTGTATGGCACTCTATGGTGAGAAAAGAAATAATAAAATTATTTTAAAGTATTTTATTATTTTATGGAATTTTTTGATAAATAATTTTTTCACTCGACTCTTAACGACCAATGTTAAGTCATTTCTACGATAATCCTGGTGTTCCGAGTTCAACAGAGCCCTAGTATTTTCGATCCGAGAACTGGTTCCAATTTTAGAAAAACTCACTCACACATTCACTGAACGCACCCTAAAAAAAGTTCAAAATTTTGTTTTGGGATCTCCGAGAATCAGAATCACGCGTCTTTAGAGCTTGTGGTCTCAGGATAATTTCTTATAATTAGAAATAATTACTTATAATTTTTGAGGCATTAAATTATAACAACCTTAGGGAATTCATTCCCTGAAAGAAAAAACTTAACTAATCCAATATATGGGGGTACTGATCATGAATATGATCCTCCCACTCCCATGTTCTCTCCTGGACATTCTCATGTTTCCACCAAACTCGCACCAGAGAAATCAACCACCCACATAGGACCCGATCCTGTCGAGCCTCTATCTCCACCGAGAATTGCACAAACGTCTCCCCATATTCAATGGTCATCTCACTCCAGTCGATGAAGTGAGATGGATCATTCACGTACCTCCTCAGCTGTGACACATGGAAAACATCAGGCACCATATTTATCTGTGGGGAAGGGATAGGTGGTAGGCCACCTCACCAACTCTTCTCAAGATCTAAAAAGGCCCACTAAACCTCGGAGATTGCTTCTAGCGCTGACCAAATCTCTGCAATCCCTTATCGAGTTGATACCCAAAGGAAAACATGATCTCCATACTCAAACTCAAAGGGTCTTTGTATCCTTTCGGCATAAGACTTATACCGTATCTGATCATTCCACATCTTATCTTGGATGACCTACACCTTTTTGGTGGTATCCCATACCAACTATGTAATAATGAGTGCTGACTCCCCTAGGTCTTTATAGCATAGGGGTGATCTGCAAGGACACCCATACAAAGCCTATAATGATTCCATGCTAATGTTGGAATGATACCTATTACTGTTTGTAAACTCCACCTGTGGAATGTGGTCCTCCCAACTGAAACCCATATCCAAGATACAAGCATGTAGCATGTCCTCCAAGGACTTTATGGTTATCTATGTTTGACCATATCTCTATGGATGAAAATAGGTGCTAAAGAATAGCTGTGTCACAAATTCCTCTATTAATCCCTTCCACATATGGGATATAAAGTGATCGTCACATTCTATGATGATCATTTGAGGCACCCTGTGAACCCACACTATCTCCAAGACGTAGAGGCATCCCAAGCCCTCTATTGGTCACTTCTCCCAGATGGGTATGAAGTGAGCCGACTCAGTGAGTCAATCAATGATCAACCAGAAAGAGTCATGTCACCTAGATGTATGTAGTAACAATGTCAAAAGTCCCTCTTTATACCATCCAATTTCGACTTCGATACCTTGAGTAGCTGGGCGAAGCCTTCTAGAACCTAATTCTCGAACTTCACATTCTGATAAGTAAGGCATCGTGAAACGAACTATCCTACCACTACTTTCAACTCTAACCGCCAATACTAATATTGGAAGGCATGTTAAATCTTCTGTACTCCTGGATGTACCACCAAAGGGGATGTATGGAACTCCCCCAACACCTCCTCCTACAACATCACTGGAACTAAGGTTCACCCTCTAAAAAGGATGGTGTGCTCCCCACCTATCTAAAATCCATCAGGAGCCTGTTCTGAGGATAACTGAGCACGTTAGGCCTCACAGTCAACATCCACCAACTATGCCTCCTTTTCTTGGTATAAGAGTGGGGGAGTAACCATAATCGACAGATGGTAAGAAACATCAACATAATCCATGAAGAATATCTACATTGCAGCCAACTGCTCCATCTTCTCCCTCAGAAGCTGCAAACCGGTCCTCCTGCCGAGAATGACTGCCACCACGTTCCTCTTTTCCGAAGTATAGACTATGTCAAAGTCATAGTCTTGGAGGAACTCTATCCATCAACATTGTCTCAGGTTTAGGTCCTTATAGGTTTAGATATAAATGAGATTCTTGTGGTCGAATTAAACCATAAATCGTTCACCCATAAAGTATTTCCTCCACGTATTCTAGGAAAAGGCCATTGCTGCTAACTACAGGGCATGGGTCACGTAGTTCTTCTCATGATGACTCAACTGTCATGATCCATAGGTGATCACTGCTATCTCTTGTATCAGGACATAACCTAATCATGTCCCTGAAGTGTCATACTAAACTACATACCCAATTCCCTCCTCTAGTAGTCTCAAGATGGGGGGCACTAGTCAGTCTCCACCTCAGCTCCTGGAAACTTTACTGACATTTCTCTATACACCTGAAGGGATTTCCCTTCCGTGTCAAATCCAATAAGGGTTCCTCTACTACGAAGAAGCTGGGAACAAACCTCTGGTAGTATCCAGTCAACACCAATAAATTTTTCACCTCAATCACACTTCTGGGTGGCTCTCAAGCAAGAACTTCTTCTATCTTCACCAAATCCACTGTAACTCGTGCCTCCAAGATGAAGTGTCCTAGAAAGTGGAACTCCCAAATCTAGAACTAGAACTTAGAGATCTTACCATAATGATGGAGCTCTCAGAGTGTATCTAAGACTATGTAGAGGTGTGTAACGTGCTCCTCCTATGACACTGAGCACACTAAGAAGTATTCAATTAATACCCCAAAAACCAGTCTAGTTAAGGATGGAAGATCCTATTCATGAGTCCTGTGAACACTATTGGGGAATTGGTTATGACGAAAGGAATCACTAGGGACTCATAGTGGTTGTATCAGCACCTCAAGGTTATCCTTGTTCCATCCTCATCCCATACCCAAAACCGGGGACAACCCGGTTTGAGTTCTAACTTTGAGAACGACCTCACTCGCTTCAGCTGGTCGAAAAGGTCATTGATCCTTGATATTGGATACTTGTTCTTAATTGTCATTAGGATCATGCACTAGAAGTCCATATACATCCTCAAACTCTCATATGCCTCGTGGAAAAATGAACGGGGGCTTCCCATGGTGAAATGATGGGACGAATGAACCCCTTCTCATGCAAGTCCTCTAGTTTCACCCTCATCTTGTGAAGCTCCATGGGAGTAACCCGATATTTCTGTGTGGATATCAGTGTTGTCATTGGGTACAAGTCGATGCAGAAGTCTACTAATTTAAAAAGAGGTAGTCCTGGAACATCCTAAAAAAAATCCCCATAATCATCCGCCACTACAAGAAATCTTGGACTCCTATCATCCACTGCACTGAGGGTGAGTCCATCCAACTGGTGGGTGATCCGTCAAATCCTCCTCCGAGAAATATTGTCCTTTGATGAAAGGGTTTCCTTCTTCATGGTGAAGGAAAACCTGCTCCCATCACTATAGACACACTGCATTGTATGCCTAAAATAGTCAATCTGAGATCAGACTATAGATAACCAGTCCATACCCAATATGAAATTGTAAGGCCTTGAAGCTTCTACTACGAGATCCCGTCGAAGCTCTCTACTAATAGAGTAATCTCACACTATCAGAACTAGTTTGTTATCATCGAATCCCCTCCCATAGAAATCACTAGCTATAAGGATTGAGCCAACAGCTTCACTGGAATCTCTGAGATCTGAAAGATAGTCATTAAAATGAAGGAGTGACTAGAACCTATGTCTATAATAACTACATCTAGGATGGATAAGAAACAGATCATACCTCAGATCATCTCTAGAGCGTCATGGGAATATGCCTTTGCTACCTAAATTTGTGCTCGCCAAAGTCCGCCTGCTCCCTGAGGTCAGGGTGGACCACGTGGGGGTGGTGGCGGTAAAACCTCAAACCATCACCCACCACCTTCTACTCAGATTGCTCCCTTAACACATCTGTCTCCCCGCAAAACTCCTCTCTCGAACCGTTGTCTCTGCCTTGGTGGTCGCTCAACCATTTTCTAATCATCATCATGGTGGGTCAGGCAGTCGCAAGCCGCATGGCACTGCCCACCTCATTAATTGCATAGTCTTCTCCTTTGCTAAACTCATCTGCTTCATGAGCTCCGTACCTCTGACCCTACGTCCTACGGTTGTCCTCTTGAAGGTCTTTCCACTTGGGCATCTTCATCAACTACCTGCTGCCTATTGCAGATGTCTCTATTAACTGTCATCCAGTGGTGGCTCTCACTGCAAGGGCCTAGTCAGCATGGAAACTCTCCACTAGTAGTAATCACTCTAGAACACCAACCCATGTCAGAATGTTGAGAGAAATCATCAATGCCCTGGTTTCCTATCAGATTCCTTACTCGATGGTCTATGCCCTACAGAAAGGGTCCCACCCTAATGTGGCCCTCGAAGTCCGACTAGGAAAGGGATGCCTCCTTGTGTTTCTAGAGCATCAAGAGCCTCCATCTCCTTGTTTTGAATAGAAAAAGGATATTGGATTGGATAACCATATGATATTTCGGTGTCTCTACTTGGATAAAAATCTGAGTATTTGACTCTAGCCAATCCTCATCTACATGAGGACTTATCTTTCCTAGAAACCATAGAAGACCATATCTCTAAAACTTGTGCAGTACGATCAGTTGGCGTTCACTGCCCGTTAGTGGGGCTGGTATCATCTACTGATATAAGGTTTGTGGTGCTAATACTGAACTACTCATATGTTCTACCTCCATAAGTGGTCGATGCACCGACGCCTCTTCACTCAGTGGGCCACTATCACAATATCTCAATAGAATCCAGGATGGCTGTCTTCGTGGAGGAATCCTATAAAGAAACAAATGATCCAAAGTCAATAAGTTATACATGGTGAGAGAACTCAAAAGATATCAAAGGAAAAAAAATCTGAAATAAATGCAAACAATGTTTTCATGTACTAAGTTGGAAAACAAAACTCAGGGTCCTAGTGTATGGATACGTCGACCACTTCACCAACACTACATTCCCAAAACTGAAATCCAAACTCAAGACAATAAAAAATATTGTTGCATTGAAATAAATTTTAAAACTCTTAGTTCATTTGGTACAACTATCCTACCTCTGATACCAATTTTTTTAGACCCATCCATAGGGCCCAGGTCGTTACTACCCCATGCCCACATTCCATAGGCCTGGGGTTGGTTAATAGCACCAGAAATGTGTAACCAAAAAATGGAAGGATTTTCTTTTAAACCTGTATGCACAAAGACAAATTACACACATAAAGCATAACACAAGGCACCACTACTAAGAGTAAAAGCATGTTATAAATGAAAATGGGATAGTATAAAAGCCATATAGAAAGAAATGTATAATAAAAGAAAACAAAAACATGCTCCGAAGATCATCTGTTAAGGATCCTGCCTGAAGAGTAGGTACAACTCACTGTTTGACATCACTGCAACTCAACACATTTATTGAACTCCTCCAAGCACCACCTAACCCTAGCTCCCTAAGTCTGAGTCAAGCTGTTTGTCATCTTCACATGACTCAATAGGTGTGGGCGAAGCCCGTGTAGGGGTGAGTGTAACAACACTAGTAGGCACCCTGAGACCCCTAAAGTCCTCTTAGAAATCCACAAAGGTAAACCACAAAGCAAGATCTCAATAAAAAAACAAATTAATAGATAACCCACACCAAGTACAGAACTTCAATAATAGGAATAATGATGATTATACAAAACCATATCATCTTATAATGTTTAGAGGCTCTACTAAAAATATAAGGTGTATTACTCCCCTGATGATCCACAAAGGGTCTCTCTATGGCTGATCCATGACAGGTTGGTCAATGACTGGTCCACGATGGGTCATGCTACTACTGATCCAAAGAGGGTTTCTCTCATTTTGATCCATAGAGTGACGCGCTATTGTTGAACCACTGACGATCAATCTCTTGCTGATCCGTGGAGGGTCACTCCATTTCTGATCCACGGAGGGTCTCCCTCTTTCCAACCCACGTAGGGTCATGATGTTGTCATTCCATAGAGGGTCCCTCTCTTTTTGATCCACAGAGGGTCTCTCTTCACTTGATAGCGGGCCATTGGATTCCTGTACATTGTACGTAAGAGTTTTGAATGTATTACTCCTCAATCCATAGGTCATATTTCATCCACCAAGATGTATCACATAGAGGTAACCAAAAAGACTGTTTTTTCGTAAGGGTTCCAACACAACAGACAACGCGTCGATCAGATGCTCGATCTTCATGTTATAACCCTTTTAGTAAAAAGGGCCTGGTTGGATTCGAGTCTGATCCAACCTGGACATACTCCAAATTCTGCCAAAACACATGTGGAGTATATCCAAAGGACCACCCCATTGTAGGAATCCCAACTCCACTAAATTTGTATCAATCAGACACATGGTTTGTAAGATATAAGCATTTTTGTAAATAAAGGGCCTGTTGTGTCTGGACTCAATCCTACCAGGTCGGTCTGACCAGACCAACCCATCCCGAGGGTCCCAAATATCCTAGTTCAGTTAGATAGAATCGACCTGACCCAGTTTAGGTCGGGGTCGGTCTGGTATGGTATGGCTAGTGAGACTCGGTGAATTGGGGCTGGTTTGGTCGAGGGTCTAGCCCGCCATGTCACCCAGTGACTACGTCTCATCCAGCCCACCACGAAGGGCGTGGGTCCAGATCACCAGTGCAGGGCTAGTCCCCCGGCACCGGTCTGGCCAGCCGGTCCATGGGTCTGGCCCACCAGCCTAATGCCCAAACGTTAAGGTCGTCTGTGGTGCATCGACTAGCTAGGACACAACAGCTGCACTACATCCATGAACTACAGATGTGAAGACCTTTCTATCAGCGGTCGACAGAATGTGGCTCACCAACCTCCAGATGGATGGAATATGGGTCGTCCCTCTATGTAGAGCTGATAGGAACCATGCATCCTCACTTTCGTGGATTTCCAGATGTATTTTTCGTCCGCCATGGCCCACTGAGGGGTGTGCCGCCACCCTTTTCTCGCGGTTACCATTGGCCGTAGGAGGGCCAGTAGTGCCTTCAACAGGCTACCAGAGTCACCCCAACAGTCTATTTTTTGATGTGTCGGTGCCTACGGTCTCTGTTGGGTGCTACCATCACCACGAAGTCTTTGAATTCACCTTGCTGACAAGTTGACTGGTCAACTTCGATGAACATGACACGAACAACTACGGTAGAGGGACTGAGCCTTGTTCGAGTCGACCTACTCCTTCTATGTCAGTGTTTAATCATGGGGATAAACATGATGATAACCACACAACTTGAAAACCCCCAAATCAAAACCCTACACAATATCCACCTACACGAACGAGAAATTCACAAATTAGCCCATTAGTCAGTTGATCCGTATTAGTCATTAATTTTCATGAATGAGGAATAAATTATCAAATACTTAGAACACATAAACCCCTAGCTCATTGACATTCGATGATGAAGGATTCATCCATGAGGATTCAATTGTTGATGTCTCTTCTATATCCATTCTTCGAGGCATGTCAAAGATGATGAAGTCTCACTAGCATTTATCATTATTCATTGGGGAGGAAGTTTGTTGGAGGTTCATTAGAGGATCCTCACCAATTAATCCTCATACCACTAATTCATCAAATAATTCAAAGTAAAACACATCGCAGTGCTTCAGTTACACTGCGACATCACGCCATTGCACTATGACACCTTCATTATTTCTTCATTACACTTTGTGATAGATGTCATTAATGAGCCTCATTAATGCATCTCATCACCGCCTCACCATTTTACCACAACAGCGTCATCCGCCACTTAATGGTGAGAAATGAAATGAAATAATTCCTTTAAATTTTTTTGTTTTTCTTGAAAATTCCTAGAAATATCTTTTTCTCTCAGCCCTTTCCAGATTAATTTAAGTAATTTCTAGAATCATCCTGGTGTGTAGAGTTCAACGCTGCCCTCATATTTTTGATCTGAGCACTGGTTCAAAAGTTAAAAAAACTCGCTCGATCATTTACTTACGGTACCATAAAAAAATATAAATTTTTTTGTGCACTAAAGGCCTCAAAATCACATGAAATAATAGCATGTGGTCTCAGAATAATTTTGTATAATTAAAAAAAATTACATGAAATTTATGAGACATTACACTCCGACACCATTTATGCCAATTATTTCCATTTCCAAAACAAACCACTATAATAAAACTGAACATTTATTGAAAAAAAATCACAACCAATTTTTATGAAACATTTCATTTTAATATAACATTACATTTTATTTAAATCATAATATTAAATTCATGTTTCAAAAATCCAAAAAAATCCCATTAATTAAATCCATATTTTAAAACCGACAGAAAAATCACTTTACTCAAACACCGAATTTTCTCGATTTCAAAATCATCACTCAAAAAGGGTTCCAACAAGTGTTAAACAACCAAATCACAATAAATTAAACACTGCATAATAAATATTAAATCATTCCAATCAGTTCTACTAAGTGGAGTTGAGAAAGAAGCCTCCTACCTTGAAGGTTTTGGAAAAAAACCCCAATGAACGAAGAACACACAAGAAAACTAAGTCAAATCCCCAAGAACCATCCTTATATCTCTTATTCAAGAAAGATCAATACAAATATCATCATGTTTTTCATTAAAACATATAGATCTACCCATCATAGGCGTATATCTAAGAAACCCAGAGAATAGAAAAAGTAGATCTTAGTAGATCTTAGAAACCAATCAAGAACAAAGAACAACAATCACATACCTGAAGAATACTTCTTCAATTTATGAATTGAATCCTTTATATCTCCTTCAGATTGATGGTAGAACCTTCTATGGCCTTTGGAGAAGAAAAATCTTGAGTTAGGGATAGTTTGGGTAAAAACGAGGGAGTTATGTTAAAAACGGGTGACATCCTATTTTAAGGATTTCATTCAGACTCCGCAGACAGTTTGACCACACGGTTAAGTAAACCATGAAATAACCATGTAGTTTCCCCTTCCCACATGGTTTCCCCTTGCATAGTCTCCCAAACTATGTTACCCCCTTTTTGGAGCTACTAACTCAGAAGGACCACTGCACACAGTTTGGCCGCATGGTTAGGAAAACTGTGCGCCGCCCGTGCAACCTTTACTTATCCCCACAAACTCTTCCAATGTTCTCCCAACTCTCCCAACAATCACTCTTACAAATTATAACGATAAAACTCATAATGTAATGGTTACATTCCATAAATAGGGTGTACTATTTTCTCCCCACCACTGTTCTTTCCATTCATAGAATGTATAAAACTCTCACCGATCTGAAAGAGTTTTGGCCATTGCTCTTTCATATCCGCGTGTTCCCAAGTCTCCTCAAGAATCCAACTATGCTTCAATAAAACATACACCAGACCAATGATTTTTTCCATGCAAGACATTATCTTTCTTATCCAAAATCCACATCGGGAAATGTATCGATGAAGCATCTGATTCTAGGTCAACGTGAACCCATCTGATCCCATGGTCTGGATTAGGCTGATCATTTTTCAACTAATATACATGGAACACATTATGCACTAAACTAAACAGTGGTGTTAATTTCAACAGAAATTCCACCTATCCAATACGTCCCAGTATCATGAAAGGGCTAATGTATCTTGGAGATAACATTACATGCTTCCTGAAACGATGATGTTGATGCCTTGGAGATATCCTCAAGAAGACATGATCAACCACAATGAACAACAACAGTTATCAACAAAGATCTACATATGATTTATAACAACTCTGAGCCATCTCTATCCCCTTTCTAATCCACTGGATCTTCTCTGTTTTTTCTTTTTCAAGGCTCGGCCCAAATAGTGAAGTTTCACATATTTCCACTGAGCATAGTGGAGAACAACAAGGATGACCATACAATGCTTCAACCAAATCCATGTCTACTAAGGAATGATAGATATTATTGAATGAGTACTCCAGTAATGGTACATGATCCCTCCATGATCCACAAAAATCTATAACACAAGCCTATAACATGTCTTCCAACATCTTTATCATCCGCTCAGACTACCCATCTATATGAGGATGATAAGTTATTCTCATATTCAACTGAGTACTAGGGGATTTATGTAAGGATTTATAGAAACGAGACGTAAACCTCAGATCACTATCTGATACTATTGAAACTGGTATTCCATGCCATTTACCACTTCTCAGATATTGATTTTTTATATATCATCCACCGTATCAGTTTCACGAATTAGAATGAAATGGCCCAACTTGGTAAGACAATCAACTATCACCCAAATGGAATCACATTTCTAGATCGTTCATGGAATAACTATAAAAAAATCCATCGTTATCTACTCCCATTTCCACACTAGGATAGGTAAAGACTACAACATTCCCGCTGGTCTCTAATTCAATGCTTTAACTTGCTGACAAGTTAACCACCATAATACGAACATGGCCACCTTCCATTTCATTTTTTTCACCAAAACTGCACTTTTATCACCTTATACATCTTTTGTGTACTTGGATGTACAACCCATCTCAAATGGTGTTCAGTATGAAGGAGTTGTTCATGAAAATCCATAGGTACAACCATTCGATATTTGAAACACAAAACTGAACTCACAACAAGTTCCAAGCCCTCAATGGTCTCACCATCATTTTGTTTTCAACTCAAAATAGGACATTCTGCATTTGATTTTTGTGCCCCTTTGACTATATATACCAAATTAGGGACAAGAATAGATGAAAATAAAACCACTACATCACCATGGTCTTCACATTACAAATTCATGTTGGTAAGGACCAACATCAACTACCATTGATCTAAAACTTCTTTGGCCAACTAGGAATATGAATTTATACTCAATGCATCCTCCACTGATTTTATTTTCCCTGTTGGGTACATCAAGTCAAGGTCAAATATTTGGAGGTATTCCATCCATATCCTTTGCCTCATATTCAAATTTCAATGTGATAAAATGTGTTTCAAGCTTTTTTGGTCTGTGAACACAGTAAATTTCTCACAAAATATATAATGACACATTGTCTTCAAAACATGGATGAAAGCAGCTAACTCCAAATCATGTGTTGGGTAATTACTCTCATTAACCCTAAACTGCCTTGATCCATAAGAAACCACATGGTATCCTTGCATGATAAAACAACCAAAACATGATCTTGATGCATTATATTACACTATATACCACTATCCTAATTCTGGAAAAATCATGATAGTGTCGATGTAAGACAAAATTTTAGTTCCTAAAATACTTATAACATTCCTCTGTCTATTGTAATGGTGCATTATTCTTCTCTAAATTTTTCATTGGGGAAGCTAGATTTGAGAAATCATGTAAAAAGCATTGGTAGTAAACATCTACAGCAAGAAAAAATCATATCTCAAAAAGTTTATTCAGTGGTTTCAACAAGATAATGACTTCTATCTTTTTAGGATCAATGGAAACACCCTTCTTAGAAATGGAATGGCCATGTAAACGTACTTCCTGTATCAAAAAATCACACATTGATAATTTTTCATAAAAACTATGATCTCTTAACATTTTTAACTTTGTTTCTAGGTGATCCTCATGGTCTGCCCTTGAGTTTGAAAACACCAATATTGCATCCACAAACACCACAACAGAAGAATATAGATAATGTTGAAATATATGATTTATAAAATCCATGAAGAACACTAGTGAATTCATTTGACAAAAAGGCATGAAAAAATATTCATAGTGGCCATATCTTCTTCTGAAAGCTATCTTCAGGATATCTTCCTTATTAACTCGCAATTGGTGATATCCTGATCTCATGTCTACCATGCCAAACCACTGAGATCCCCATAAATTATTGAAAAAAAAATCAATGTGTGTAAGTGGATATCTATTAATTATCATAACTTGGTTAAGATTATGATAATTAACAGACATCCAAAGAGTTCCATATACCTTCTTCATGAAAAAAATTGGTGCTTTCAATGGAGACGAACTTGGTCCAATGAAAGCCCTACTTTCCACCTCCTCCAATTGCACTTTCAATTCGTGTAACTCTATTGGTGCCATCCTATAAGACAGAAGGGAAATAGTACTGGTCCCCAAAAAGAGATCAATCATAATATGATCTTCTATTATGTGTGGTAACCCTAAGAATTTCTTGGTAAGTATATCTGGAAAGCGATCCACTACTATGAGAAAACTATTTCGCTTGATCTGGCCTATTCATGGAAAATTCAGCACCACCAACTAGTAAGATATTTTTTTCACCATTGGTGCCAATAATCTATTTTCACTTTTCTTTACCATCATGTCTCCTCTAAAGATATCCTCGATTCTATCCTCAATCGTGAAAATAAAAATTCTCCTATAGTAGTTGATATGAGCCATAAATATTGTCAACCAATCTATACCCATGATTGCGTTATAGAAATCCATTTCCAACATCGAGAAGTCCCATTTTAGCTGAGCTCTATGAACAGTTATAGAAGAAGCTCTACAAACAAATGCTTGAAATTCTCATTCACCAAGATAATTTTGTAGTTTTATAAAAGAAGGAATTATTTATAAATTGAAACATATCAATTCAACAACATGAGAAGCAATGAAAGAATTTGATGCGCCAGTATTGAAGAGAAATTACACAAGGGTAGAACACAAAAGAATCATCCCTCTAACCATAGATGGTCCAACCTAATCATATAAAATCATCATCTCATCTCCATATAATTGATTCATCATTTAATTTTTCTCCTTATTGCCTTTCTAAGATTTCCCTGGTTGAGGAGTCATGGTATTTCTATAATCACCATGATTAGATCTTCTCTACTAACACGAATGATTATATTGTCCTCACCCTGTCAAATAATATGATATTTGAGATGCCTGAGAAGTGTCTCGAGCACCTGAACATGGAGTACTGCAACAAAAGCACTAAAGATGCCCCATATTATTGTAGTTCTAACATGCTCTAGGTTGTGTCGTACACTTTAACTTTATGTGGTCAAGTGATCCAAATTGAAAGAAACTTTCTATTTTTAGGGGTCGTGGAAAAATGTTCATTGATTCAACCATCCGGTTCTGATTTCCACTTATAAATTTGAAATATGTGTCCCTTTTCCACTTGTTCCTAGTAGTTGAGTTCCCACCGTTACATGTAGGTATCATCATACCTCCTCCCATAGATATTGAGATATCACGTTCAACCACAGTCACTCTGTTCACCATCTCTGTATAATCTGTAATACATATCACCACAATCTTTGATCAAATCTTCTTCCATAGCCCTGATTCGAAGAAGTGTTCCTTGAAAGATGCACTTGCTGCAAAATATTGTGCAAAACAAAGTAATTTATTGAATATAGTTTCATACCCTTTGATATAGAGACTCTTGTTTCAGGCTGAATTAGTCTGTTGTTTTCTAGATCTTGAATGTGTGAGGATAGAATTGTTTATTGAAAAATTCCTCAAAATTCTAAGATGTTAGGACTTCATCCAATTTAGCATGTACCTCAAAATCCCTCCAATGGAATTCAAGATCCTCAAGCCTATACACTTCCAGCAAGACCTTTAGCTCTAATGGTGAGCTGATGATAACAAAGATACGATTCGTCCAACATAGCTACACCACAGCCTTCTTAGGTTCAAAATTGCCTCGGATTTTAGGTGGAATATTCATCATTAAATGGATGGTATGATCCACATGTCATGCCCCATTACTTCGGTTCCCTAGATCAACATCTTAAAAATCATGGACAATACTCTGAACCAACTCTTCATTCACCAGTGGTTCAGGTGCAACAATATTCTCCACAGCTTCTTTAGGTTGGTTTCGACAAATCCTACAAGGTGACATTCTCTAAAGTAGCAACAAACTTCGTTAATATCACTCTCGAGAAACTAATGACGTAGCATTTAAAATTAACCCACATCAACTATAAAAACAATGATTTCCAAAACACCCTTTTTCAACCATTTAAGAAACATTCATTCATACTTTTGAAAACCTAAAAATTTTCAAATTACACCAAATATCATCTTTTCAAAATCATTCATTTGAAAACAAATTATGCATTTTTCAAAAAATTACTCCTTGAATAAATTCATAAATAATTAGTCCTAATAAAATATTCAATTCTAGTGGGATTTCATTCCTATATAATGAATTTCATGCTCGTGTCATTAGATGAACCCATGAAAATGAGATTCCAATATCCTAGAAGTGTCTCCAACAACTGGTGTACCCAACTCCCTAATAATTTGATGTTCATCATAAAACAATTAGCTACGTCCTTTTATACTATACATTTCATGATCCTAAAATCCTACTCAAGTCCTTGATTTCAGCCGAAAGGATAGAAAAAATGAATTTAAACTCCAAGACAAATAACACTAATGAATAATTGTTATACAAGGACCAAACATGCTGATAACAGGTGTACCACATAGGGGGGACTTGACTGATATCATCTGTAATGAACCAATCATTCTCAATGTCTTGGGAGAAAAACTAGTCCTTAATTTGACTTAAGGGACATACTTAAGATGCCCAAGGCTAGAAATAAATGCATAAGGGTTCCAAATATATGTGGGGGAAGATTTACCCTTTAATAAATAAAAAAATAAACAAAAAACCCATAACCCAATCGTTCACTCAATGATGCATGAAAAAAAGAAAGGAAACTAAATAATTTCATGTATCTCAAAACCAAAAATAGTGAACAACAGCAGAATACCAAACAAGTATCAAAGTAAACATAAGATAAATTAACTAAAGACTCTCAAGATACCACATGACTCGATGGTACATATGCTCCAAGATCCACAATCACTAAATAGCCAAACTGTCTTGACGTAGTGCTAAAAACATGGGAAACGTTACACATGACCCTATCTAAGAAGATAACATCTTCAAAAGAACCAAATTTACAAATTAGGGGTGGCTATAAAACTAAGTATTTTTTCCCAAATTACTTCCCTACTCACGCCACTTGGATAGAAATTTATCCACAATTATATAAAACTATTTATATAAAACAATTTACCAAAACAGTATACAACCAAATATATACATGTTCCAAAAATAGTTTGCATCAAAGTGAAAACAAAACCGAATTAACCCAATTTCAAGAAAGTTATTTTTCTTAAAAGAATAACTAATCAAATATTTAAAACCAATTCTTATTATCAATTTTCATTCCCATTCCGTTGTTCACAACACACCCACACATGCATACTTCCTCTAACAGTTCCATACTCATGAGCGGTCTCTCTTGCAATTACCTTATGTCCCAAAGACACTAACCCCTAATCTAGGGTCACTTTTCTTTTACAACAATGGTACTCGTCCCTTATTAAGAGCCCACTAAGAATAATCTCAAACAATCACCATTTATTCCATATATTTCTATTTTCAAAACAATACACTCAAATAAAACTAAAATTTTATTGAAAAATAATGCACAACCAATGTCAAAGGAACATTTCATTTCAATAAATCCTTTTATTTTATTTAAAACATCCAATCCAATTCATGTGCCAACAATCCAGAAAAATTCCCGTTTGAAAATCCATGTTTTATAACCAAGAGTTAAATTACTTTACTCAAACAACAAATTTTCTAGGTTTTACAACCATCACTAAAAAAAGTTTCCAATAAGTGGTCAACAACCAAATCACAATAAATTCAAAACCACACATCAAATTTTAATGAATTACAATCATTTATAATAAGTGGAGTCAAGAAATAATCCTACTACCTCGATGGTTTTGAAAAAAACCCCAACGAACGAAGAACACACAAGAAAATTGGGGCGATTCTCCAAGAACCCTCCTTAAATCTATTATCCAGGAAAGATAAATACAAAATCACATAATATTTGGAATCCAAAGAAACCAAGATAAAAGAAGATGTAGATATAAGTAGATCTGTGAAATCGATCATGAACAAAGAAGAACGATCACAAATCTCAAGAATTCAGATTCAATTCACCAAGGGGAGACTTTGGATCAACTATGTACTGATTGAGAACCTTATTTGGCCTTATGAGAATTAATGTTCTGATTTAGGGATAGTTATGGTAAAAAAGAAGGATTTGTGTAATAAATGAGTGAGATCCTATTTTTAAGGATCTAAATCTGACTCTACGAACAGTTTGACCGCATGGTTAGGCAAACTGTGCTCTAATTGTGTGGTATCCTCTACCCACACGGCTTCCCCTTGCACAGTCTCTCTAATTGTGATCCAACTATTCTAGAGATACTGCCTCAAAAAGGCCATTGTACATGGTTTATCCACACGGTTAGGCAAACATGCGCCGCCCGTGTGACTATCAGTTATCTACACCAAACACTTCCAATGTTCTCCCAACACCCCCATCAATCACCCTTACACTTTATAACCCTAAAAAGTATCAATTATGGGTTAATTAACTGAAACCAAGGGTACTATGATTAAATAGGAAATAGAATCATAATCCCTTTGACCATGGTCAACAAACTAATGTTGTATTGTGGTTATAAATAGAAATTCCTCAAAACATCCAATGTGATCATAACCATTTTAATAACTAAATAAAACATAATAAAAAGGTAATAAATTGAATAATGATAATGTTTTGATCCTAGAAATGGTACTTTACTATGTAGAAAAATAATATAATTTTATTACTCAGTAGAATAGACATATAAATGAAACATGTTGGGATTTGAGGTAATAGATTTTTATTTAAAACCATATTTAAAATTATTCCTTTAAACACATTTTTCTCTATATCCATTTTCTTAAAAAAATCAAGTATTTTATTATTTAAACATTAAACAATTTAATGACCACATTCAATTATTTTTAAATTTATATAAAAATTATTAGAAATGAAACATTTTATCATCCTCCAGATGAGTCATTTTGACTTATGTTTCCAACGTTTAAAACAATGTTTTGTTTACATATATATCTTGGTCACATTCTCCCAATGTTATAGTCATTATTCATTATCATGAATCATTTTATAAGTTAACATTCATTTCAAATAATATCATATTCTCAGTAATCTCATAATTTTGATATTTTAATATATTTCAATCAAAAATTATATTTCTCATTATGATTATGAGGAAAAGGAAAGTTCTTTTCTTATGGATTTAACTTATTTTTATAAGGGTTTTATAATGTAAAATTTAATTCTTACAAATTTTTTTTCATAATATAGTACATTAGAATTATAAATGATGATGGGTGAGCTCAATATAACTCATGGAAGTGGGTGAGCACAATATAGATCACCAATGCCTTGTGTAATGATTTAGACATTGAAGACAAGGAATGATTGAGATCACTAGGTTTGTTACTCTAGTGATGTTAAATGTGATTTATTTATTTTGATATAGGTCACTACTATAAATTCAATCTATTCTAAAAAAATATGCATATTGGTATAGCCTATACTAATTGTTCTTAAGACTATTGGCCAGTATGGTGTGGGTATAGCCAAATACCATTTTATTTAAGTAAAACATTGGTATATCCCCTCTGAAATTTCCTTAGTCAAATGGTTATAAAAAATCATTTTTATAAATCTATACCAACATTTTTATACAAAATTAGTAGAACCTTCCACTATGAAAAAAAATCTGAAACCCTTTCCACACTCTTTTTAGTCCCTAAAGTCACACCATACACCTATAAAACAGTGGATATATTATATATTTTACATTTTAATAGTTTATAATTAAAAAACTAATAATTACACTTTTATGAAATCATGTTCAGTCATTGAAAAACATGTGTCATAAAATATTAGTAAATAATGTGGGGTATCAATATCTATATCATGATCACCACAACCATAAATATTATCACCGTTATCACCAACATATTCATCAATATCATTATGATCATCCCCACTATCATCACCAACATCATCACCATCATCCTTTCCATCACTAACATCAAGAATTTCAACGTTCTGACCCCCACTAGAACGGTTATCACCATCGCTTAGTTCATCTTAAAATGATTGTGTGTTTTATTAAGAAATTTCTAGTTTAATGGGAAGTTTAATACATTATAGAATTTAATTAATATGAATAAGGCCAAATTATCTTATGTTTATAATGTTTTTACAATAAAAGGAACAACTAGTAGTCGTCATCAGTCAATAACAAATATTCATTGGGTGCTATCCCATTTGAAGATGGGGATATTGGAAATATGACAACATTATGTTCCCATACAAAAATATAAATGGTATGGTTTCCAAATTCCCTAATTATAATTATAATCCAATTTCATTAAAAATTAATTCATAATTGAATATTTTTTTCATAGTCAATGACTAATCTTTTGGTTCATTCATCAATTATGAAATGGAAAACAGTGTAGAGTGTAATTTTTCCAATATTATGATTTCTATCGGGACATCATAATTTCCATATTTATTATCAACATATTGAACAAAATGGATAATTGAAGGGGTATCTGTGAAGTTACTAGTTATCTTCTTCATTACCATACCTTTAAGGTTAGCAGTGATACTAAGTAGATGATATTTTTAAATTCATTTATCACATATATGAATTCTCAAAAAAATTTAGATGTGTCCTTACTAGTGTTTCATTTTCTGTTTTTCAGTATATCTTTCTTAGTTATATGGTTTTTTGTTACATTTATAGCATATCATGAAATTAAATGGTCAATTTTAGTTATTATCATTGAATTTTCACTATCAGCGCTAGGCTAGAATCATTTAGGAATTCAAATTTTCGATTAAGAGGGCTAGTTACAATTAAAATTTTAATTATTTTCAAATTAAATATTATAAATCATGTATGAAATGAAAATTTCCTTGTTGTATGTTACTAGATGATGCTTTATATCATATCATACATATATTGTACTCTATAATTTGTTCCCCAAATTGATGTATTAATGCTTAATCCAAATCATGGAATCCCAATAAGAACAGACTATTATTTTTTATAATTTTTATTTCTATTCAATTTCTCAAGCTAAATTAAAATAAAAAAAAAAATATAGGACTTGAGCTTACATTTCCAATCGAAATTTTATCAATTTAATAGTACTCCCATCATATTTCTACACATAACAATACCCATAGTCTCTATGATTCATTTAAATTAACCTTTACACTTTCGTTATGGCTACAACCATACAATTTTATAAAACATGGGACTGTCTTTAATGTGATGAATTGTTAAATAGGGGTAATGTATGATTTTGATAAGTAATAAACTAGTTACACAGAATACACATATATGAAATGTTAAATTCCTATTGTATACAATGATATATATTTAGGTTGGAATAAAATCAAAATAGATTGTTACCATATACTTGTGTTTACCAGGAATGTAAAATTAACTTTATCCATGTAATGTAATTGGGGATTCTAGTTAATATGAATGATAGTTTGATAAAAAGTTATTTAGAATGTGGTAATATTGGAAAAATCCACATAAAGATAGTGACTATTTTGGAGGTGTACAATCAGGGAAGTATTTGATGTAAATTTAATTAGGGATACTTTCGTGTAATATATTATTATTTCTAGCACCAGTATTTATCTCTAAAAAACTATATCAAAAGAAAATATAAATAAATATTGTGTTATTTAGCCTTTTTTACTATAAATTGTATTTCCCTTGGAATTTTAAAGGGACCTAGTATCTTATAATGTAAATAAAAATAATTTATATTTTTAAAAAATAAATCCATAAAAATTGAAATAAAATAGAATTCTAGCATGAAAAATATGTTTTAAAAATGTAACATGTTGTTTATAAAATTAATTGGGCTTTTATTATGTGGTAAATTGAATTTAATGATATCAAATGAAATTTTGTCACTTTTTCAGAATTTAATTTATTTTTTTTTCTCTAGTACATTGTTTTGGAAAATCGATGAATGTTGATGTTCCCTGGTTTAAATCCTTTTCACCTTCATTTGTTTTTTAAAAACCTCCTTCATCATAATCATGTAATAAATTTTACTAGAAATAAAATTTCAATAATTCAAATTATGAGTTGATATATTAATGATGATGAATTATAATAAAATATTGTATGACATACTCTAAATTCATGGTAGTTTAGAAAATAATATATTCAACAGAAACATTTTTTGAACATTAGTGTATGTAGTGACCAATGAATAAGATTTCAAACTAAATGAGAACATTATAGGAACTACATTATTGCATATTGTAAAACTGTTGTTATTAGAATGTTAAATGTGTTTGGAAATGCATGAAATATATAATTGTAGACAAACGTAATTTTATATCATTCACACATTAAATGATGGAAACTACTTAATTTTATATGTAATAAAATTCATATATTCTAATATGTTACTTGAAACCTAACAAAATTATCGGTATTCAGGCAGTCAAAGGTAACTACATAAATTAAAATGATACTACATTAATATTGTAAAATATGTTACTAAATTGAAACATTCTAATGTAGCTAAATTAATACA
The DNA here is from genome assembly GCA_963277665.1 of Viscum album. Lineage (NCBI taxonomy): Eukaryota > Viridiplantae > Streptophyta > Magnoliopsida > Santalales > Viscaceae > Viscum > Viscum album. The sequence continues at coordinate 1,874,853,932 of OY728152.1, forward strand.
GTAAAATATGTAACAGTAAACATTGTAAATGAAACTACATTCATACAATGAAATTGTAACAACATTAACATGTATGAAAACTCAAAGAAATCCAATGAAATTCATAATGAAAATGAATAAATACTTTAATTATATCTTTTTCATGTGTTGATATAAGAATCAGTAAAATGTTTTCATATTCAATTTCATCTAATATTGAAAAAATAGTAATATTTAGGATGCCATGATAGGAAAGATAGATTAAGTTAAAATAGTATAAAAAGTAATTTCATATTGTTATTTCATACCACAAATAAAACCAATTTCATATTGTTGATTATTGAATTTTCATAAAGTTAATGATATATAAATTCATACTATAATTTATTGTAGTGAATGTATATTTTATAAAATTTTGTTTCATACAATAAATCAATATATTCAACAGTAATACTTAATTATGTTTTTATTATTCCTAAATTAATTATGTAATTTATTTATACAGTCTATTGTTATTAAATAATGTCACATTATGTGTTCAACATTGAATATAACATGTTTTTTATATGAAAAATAAGTATAAATAGTTTCATACATGTGTAATTACATTAATATATGATCAAAAACACTGATGTGAAAAAACTGATTGAGGAATACCAATATTAGGCATATTATAATCACCAACTAATGAATGATGTTTGGAACCCACCTCAATCCAAAGAAGAATTTTGAAAATTTGTGATGTATTAGATAAGTATGGGGGAAACTTATGGTAGAAAATATAATGATATTAGAAATGGAGATCGAATATGCATGTGTGTAAATAACTCCCCTACCTTATCCAAATGATTGAGCTTCCCCAAAATAGAAATGATACCACACACATTCCCATATAACCTGTAAAATTGAATTTTCTCACCCATTTTATGTTCAAAAAATAAAACGAACAAATATCATATCCCCTAATCATGGTACCAAGATGAATGGACTTGGAATTACATTCATATTATTTCTTGAGTACACTAGGCAATCCCCTAAGATTTATCATTCTCAAACACTATCCTTCCCTTGAAAAACATTTCTGTCCTCAATATTGAAAAAGTTATATTGGTTATGGATGATAAATTCATCATTATAAGTTTATTAAAACTATAATTAGATGCACCATTTAACTATATATTTGGGGAGTTATAAACCATTATATTGCAAGAGAAATCATAAAAATATTTCCTCTAGTTCTGAATTATCTTGATTGTCTTATATAATGTTATATGGTTAGGATAGATGAATTATCTGTGTTCAAAAAATTCCCCTTAGGTATGAGATGTGAAAAACATGGTGAAGGTGAGATTTTTATTGTATATTGAGTTGGTAGGTGACTTACATGATGCAATTGAGGATATTCAAATATCCATAAAATCTAGGTGAGGACTTTTGATTATTTATAAGAGCGAGTGTTTGATGTATATGGGGATGAAGCTTCAGAAACACATGGAAGTATCCTGAAAATTGAATGAAAATATATGTTTTTTATCTTGGTGTTTCTTTTACTACTTGGAGATAGGGAGAAGGTGTTTGAGTTATTTTAAATCCACACTGTACTGCCACAATGTTCTGAAAAATACTTTTACCCACACAGTAGAAGGTAGGAAGGTGGTTATATTAGGGATGTTTCCCACCATAAACTGCCTCCTATGAGATGGAATTGATAGAGTCCTATCAATTTATAATATATTAGTTTTTCTCAATTAATCCAATATGAACACTTTTTTTCTCTCCTTTGTATTTTCATAAATATGATTCCAAACAATTTTTCACCACTTTTTTACCCATCAATTTTGGGATTGTAAGAAGAAATCATTTTTTATTTTGTGCCTCTAAGTTTGAATAACTCTGTCCAAAAACTAACTTATAAATATTGGGTTTGGATAATTAATTATATAGGTTAGTATTTCATGTAAATGAACCACCTCATGAATGATTACATCAATAATACCCATAGTAGTGTAATGGTGTTTCAATGATATTAAATGGGAATATTTGGAGATGTGATCTACCACCTCCATAATCACATCATTTCTGCAAGACATAAGAGGGACTATGATGAAATAGAAGGAAATATCTACCCAAACTACTTCTAGAATATTTAGTGGGTGAACCAAACCATATAATGATAACAATTTATAATTTCTTTTGATAGACTATGCAATTGTGAATAAAATCTTATATGTGAATATTAATTTCCACCTAGATGAATTTTACTAAGAGTATGATAGGTAATAAATGATCAAAATATTATCAACAATAAGAAATCTAATAAACCATTTGAATATTAACTATAATACAAAAGTTTATAAATAGTATTTCTCTAACATTGGGTAATTGGTTATTAGAGTTTAGTGAAATAATACTATTAGATAAACCTGTATTTGTGTTGGTGGTTGTAAATTAGTATATAAGTTAAATTCTTCTATGGCCTATCTTTCTAGTAGTGAGAAAATAAAATACTAGTATTATCATAAATGTAAATTACATATTTTTAGATAAATATTCATAATATTATACAAACACATTCCCAAGGACAATAATAGTTTTGTTCCATTTGAAATATTGACCACACTATTTTTAATTCCTGAAATATATTTAATGTCTTTAACAATGATAAACTACTTTAGTACTCTTACATTATACCGTTATTCATATACTAGGGAAATGAAACATAAGAATGTATTATCATATATTATCAATAAGGTAAATCATAGTAGATATGTAAAAAATGTGAATGAATGGATTTGAGAACCTCATAATAACATTTTAAATCATAACCATGCATATAAAAAATAAAAAACATGAGCCAGGGCATAAACTTTGGCAGTTCATTAAACACAAATCAAATGATAATCAATTAACATGATCCATGAGAGAATAACATTGTTTTAATACATATATTTGTGACATAAAAATAACATATAAAATCATTCCCTTAGAATTAAAAGATCATTTCCAAAACATATAAGGGAACTCTATGGGAGGGTACACCTACTAGGAAAAACACACAACCATCTACAGTGGTATTTGGTTACTCATTATGGAATGGGGGAACTCCATAAACCACCATATTAGTCAAGTTGAACTCCCAATACCTTCATAGTGGACACATTACCTTAAGGAATCATGTTCACTCCCAATTCTAGTGATTTTATCCCATCAGATATAATTATTTACAATATGTATTGGATAGAGATATAGGTCCCACTAATCATTAATTATAATGTATCAATCATCATTGGTTATAACATTAACACTATCATTGATTATAATTTAACCACTGTTATATAATTAAAATCATATATATGTGTTCCAAAAGATCAAAAAACATTCATTGTATCAATACCCATGAAATGAAAAGCATTTCATTAACATTACATCGTATAATAAACTATGGGAAAGATATGGGTTTGGTAGTAATTTTATTATTTCATCATAGATTAAACAAATAAAATAATGAGTTTTCATAAGAGTTACATCATGGAATAAATCATGTAAGGGAAATGGTATTCATAACCACCATTTCATCAAAACAGAAACCATTATATGATAGAAAAATAAAGGTTTCTTTGGTTTATATCTATAGTAAAAAATATATTATATCAATGTATTTAACCTTACATGGATAATTATTTTAAATGATAAGATGGAAATTTCTTGAGGGAAATACCATTCATTCAAAATAACTTTTTATAACATAAAACAAATTCAATACCATTTTATTTTAAAATAACATTGATAACTAATAAATGAATCTATAAAAACAATTTTAATACGTTTCTTAAGGAATATAACCATTCTGCATTGAAAAAAACTAAAATATAAAACATTATAAAAGAATATTTATATTAAAATAAACATAACATCTTTTAATGTAATATTAGGATAAAATTATTATCATTTAGTTAGAATATTATGTTTATACCATACATTATAAAACAACTATTCCCTTCACATTTGTTGTATAATTCAAACAGGAATTATTTTTTAAATTCACATGAATTTAACTGTAATATAATTTTTAAAGAGTAATAAAAAAATTAAAATTTATTTAATAAATAAAATTCTAAAATATTGTTCAAAAATATCATGAAAATATTTTTAGAAAACATAATTTTTATGAAAATGCTTTTTCGACTCAAAAAAATGATTTTTCATAAAAACATTGTTTTTGAACACTTGATAAAAAAATGGGAGGAAAATGAAAGGGAAAATAGAATTATTGTTAAATAAAAATAGGATAATAAAGTTCATGTTTATTTTAAGAGATGGATAATAATTTTCTTTTCATTGTAATCTTATTTATAAATAATCTTGCTAAACAATGAGTTTGTTTTATTAAATCTTTACCACTTTATTAACTTTGAATCTTAATCCCCACATGGGAATAACATAAAATGAAGAATATAATGTAATTTATATAAAAACATTCTTAATAATACATTTCAAATGGTGACATATATACAATATTTAAAATAATTTATGTGTATAACAAAACATATGTCCGAAATAACGAAAAATTGAGAAAAAAAATCTCATACAATTTTTTTTTACTTTAGATCCGTAAACCCCAAAAATAGGAGAGAAAATAGAAATGTATATAAGTAAAATGTTATTAATAATCCTAAAAATATCAATTCAACAGTATTATATACACCACAAAAAATAAACATGTGGTGAATATGGATTTTTTTCTCACAGAAGGTAGAAGCGAGACAGAAATCCCTTATTGTAAGTCTCAACTTCCTGCATACTCATTCAATCAACCTATATAATAAATAACTTTTTATTATACTTAAACTATATAACATTAATTTCATTTATAATACAATACATGACATTATTATGACCTTTTATAACCAATTTATTAACAATTCCTTATTAAAAACACTTTTTGTGTAATAAGATCTTTGTTTTTCATTTATATTTTTATTTTTTATTCTCAATCCTATTAAATTGACCATAGTTCCATAATATCTAGTATAGTGTTCTTGAAATTATTATAATATATATACATCAATTTTTCTTTTAAAACCAACCATGGAATACCATTTTGATAAATGAATTATGCCATGATCATGTAGATGGTAGGCAGTACATACGCATGAGCAACATTTTTAATTTTCATTTATCATTATGGGAATATATTAAGAAATATTTTATATTTAAATAATTATTATAATATAATAAATTCAAATTTATTTCATCATATATAATTATACATATCATCTATTTTGTTAAGTGATTAAAACAATGAGTCACATCTCTTTATGAATTCAGTAGTCTACACATACATGAACGATGTTATCATCATTCAATGAGTGAAAATGTTAGAAGAAATGATATATTATATAAAAGTAATGATAAATATGTCATAAATACCAAAAAAATATCATCTATGTCCCATATATTTATACTTATTATCTTCCATGTAATTCATTATTTAAAAACCAATCTCATCACTTTGTGATGCATTAGTATGTCGTATTAATGAGCGATGTTATCGTATCCAATAAAAAATGGAAATTAAAAAGTTATATATTATACAATAAATAATATTATATTATAAAATTTTGAATATAAATTATGTAATTTATATGAATAATAATACCAAACCATGATAGGTGGTAACAGAAACTGAATGACATCAATTCACGAGGCGGTAGTCCTCCATACAAAGGGGCACCAATCTCATAAAACATTTGACGATAGTAGAGATGGTTTTATTTCATGAAATTAAAAAAATACAAGTATATAAATGATATTGATGTTATTTTATCATCATGGTATATTAATAATTTAATTATGGGGAGAATGAAATGAAAATAAATGCACTTTGATTAATGTTACCTCTTCTTCTGGTATCCTCTTTATGTTTCAAAAAAAAAGACTTACATGGTGGGATTTATGTTCAAAATAAGGAGTATATGAGGAGTGAAGGTATTTATTGGGTTTATTATATTAGGGATTGGCCAAAACAAAATGGTTTTATTGTGTGAAGAAAAGAGGACAGGGTGGACTTTTCTATATGAGGTGGGTGGAAAACATGTAATGTTTTGAAAATATTCAAACATAAACACATTTTTAACATTTAAAATTCCTAAATACTAGTCCATTAAATAAAAAATAATAGATAATTTATAAATATTTTCATCTAGTTGGTGTTTAATAACTATTTAGGTAATTTTTACCCCTATCATCTATGTTTAACCTATTATTAAATCAAATTTCATTGTAACAAAAGAATAAATTTTTACAGTTTTCAGGATTCATTGTGGTATAAAATTAAATTAATTAGGTGAGAAATTAAAATTTATTCTTATTCCAAAAATGGAATCTATTTTTTAAAATTTTTATAATATAAGGTGAAACATTTAATTTAAAATTAATCCTTCAACTGGATGAGAAAGAGGGTTTTTAAAGAGAAAATGGTCAAAAGTTATCCAAGGTTTTTATATCCAAATAAAATATAAAATTTATTCCAATGAAACAATTTGGGTTAATGTATGTATTATTTTAATAATTAAACAATAAATGAATTTTAAAATATAAATTAACAATATTAATAAAAAAAGAAAAAACCAGATTATAATCAATATTCAGCACTTTTCACGAATCATTAAAAAAATTAGGGTTTTCAGAGAATTATAATTACTTTATAATAATATATTTTGAAATAATTTTTTATAAAATGTTTTTTATTTTTTAAAATATATTTTTTAATAATGGAAAAATTTAAATTTGAAATAAATACCCCCAAACATGATTAAAAAATGGGTTTTTTCGAGATGCATTTTTTTATACAGAATATTTTTTATGTTAACACTATGTCTAATAATAATAAATGTATAAATATTAATAAATTTTTTTGATATATATTCTATTAATTTAATTCCATGAATTCCTAATTAATTATTATTTTAATTAATTTAAAAATATTAATATTATCCACTATAAAAAGTTTTTTATAAAATCCATCTTTTAGACCCCCAAACTAAACTTATACTAAAATACAATATAAAGGGGATTATAAAGTAATTATGTGTAATAAATAATAAAAAATAATAATTATTTTAATTTAGAACATAATTCAGCATTTACATTATATAATTTATTGAAAGGATATTTCAGTTTTATAAAAATTGAAAATTTTCACTATTTACTGAAAAATCAATTTTTTATAGAAAATAAAAAAGTTTTCGCATAAGGTGATTTTGGAATGATGATTTAAATATTATAAAATCACTTTAAATTATTTATGAAATTTTCAAATAAAACTAAATAAAAATTATACTTACAAAAAAAATATTTTTGATGAATGTAATTACATTACAAAAAAAATAGATTGTTTATTTACTAAGAGTTTATAAATAAATTTGATTTGAGTAGGAAATTTATATGTATATTTTATAATGCAGTTAATACATTTCATACCTACCTATTTAACAGCTGGGCTATAATGATAATATTTAAAATTATATTATTTTACGGTTCACTGAAGCTCAGTACAACATGTCATGAATGATCTCAAATGAGCTCATTGTTGTGTGTAAGGAAATCTAAAAATAGAGTTGAATATAATGAAATATATAATAAGTTGTGAATACGAAAAAAATACATAAAAGATAAAATTAATTTTAAAAAAAATATTTCACAAAGTCTCAGAGTGTTTCATAACACCCACCCTAATGAATGTCTCCCTCGATGTTCATCATGGTTATTAGAGGTTTAACATTTGTAAATTTAATCATAGAACCAACATTGTAAAAAAATTTAAGAGAACATCCTCCTAAAAAAGATAAATATATGACCCAAATTAATCTAGAATAACAAAAACTAGGTTTCCAAAAAATTTCATGTAGATAGGATGTAAAAACATAGAAATAAAATAGAAAATCAACTCAAAAATACTAATAGAGATTGAAATAGAAAATTGATCACAGAAAGTGGGTGATATAGAGAAGGATACCCACAAAAAATCAATAATACAAAGTGGAATGAAAATTATTATTCATATAAAAAAAATTATTTCATGATTCCATTTTATTTCAATATTCTTTAAATAATGTTGAATCATATTCATGAGATGATATACTCACTTGATTTCATTTCATTTCAAATGAAAATTACCACCCATTTGTTGTGGCTTGATGGATTTACACTACTTATCTTAATAAATGAAATTAAGGTCAATATTTAATCCCTAATGGACTATTGAATAATTATATAGATAATGACTGATAATTCATTCCTTGTATATTTATTTGTATCAAAAACAAAATATTCAGCATATGTGATCAAATATGAATGTATCTTCTTATGGAGAAACAATAAATTAATATATAAAACCTCATTAAATGTTAAACCTAAACCATTTCATTAATGGTTAAAGTTATTACCATTATGAAATATTAATGGAATAAAATACGTAAATAAGGTCACTAAATTTCATAAAAATCATCTTAATATTGATTTCCCAAATGTCATAATGTTACTCTGGATTCTTGCACACCATACTTGTAAATGCCTTCATATTGTAATCTCTTGAAAAATGGTAATAAATTTAATTTCTATAAAACTATATTGAAGAAGTAAATAAATCCAAATTCCATAAATATAGTATTTTATATATTCTATAAATCTAGTAATGTTTAAAACTCCATCAACGATATTATAAACCACTTTTTCAACAAATCCTTAATCAGTTTTATGGTTATCAGTACTATCCAATTTAATTTACATATATAAATCTTTTCTTTATCCAAACACAATTATCTAGAAATAAATATCACATCATGATTTATCTTCCATTAATATGAATTTTTTCATAAAATATCACATTTACATTAAATTTAATTTCTTTGTAATTAGAATCATTCAACATATTCTTGGAAATCCTTATCAGAAAATATATACTAAAAAATATGTATATATTTATATTTCATCATTTATTTTCTTGTATTTCAATAAATACTCACTTAACTCATCCTACTTCCTTCTTAAAACAATAACAAGGCTTCTTCATCTAATTCATTAATACATCATTCCTTTTATATGTAATTGATAGTATCTTCAACAACATCAATATAAAGATTACCCATACAACCTTGTTGATTTCGTTCATGAGCATCCCCACTTGAACATATATTTGAATAATACATTAAAATTAGTCATTTAAAACATTTATATATAGATAATACATTAGGGATACCACTATTCCCATCCATTGTATTAAATAAACCTTTTTTTTACCATAACAATTAATTACATTTCTTCTTTCTTTTCCACAATCATAACATATTCTTATTCCTCTAATACATACACATGGGTTTTTCTTCCCACATTCTCTACACAAGAAAAGCATGATCATAATTTATCAAGGGCCCCCACTCCTTGAATTCTCATAGATCACATTCTTTATCATCTTTTTACAGTTTGATAGTTAGTTAAGGAAAATGTTGTTATTCATTTTTTGTGAAAATTTATTAGGCATAATCACAACATCCTTTGTCCCTATCATTATCCCATTTTGAAGCTCATCATAAAATAATCGATCACATTCAATGTTAACTTAGTACCTTTTGTATCCTTTCATTGAATAAAATAATAAATCATAATATAGGTAACCTTAATCATAATAGAAAATCGCATGTTATGAAAAAACATTCAAGTTTTCTAAATCAAGTCACCTTAGTTTTAATCTATGACACCTTCATGTTTTTCTAGGAAAATATTCATCATCATAATTTTAAAATTTTATTTATAGTTCATAATGATTTAGTGAATTTCCAATGTCTATCCATGGGAGTGGCAAACCAGTTGTGTAGAAAGGCCCCTTATCATGCACCAGGTGATGATTGAATCTGGGATAATTCACCCTTTTCAAATTTATTACCCAGAGCTACCCCTATTCCTAAGACACATCAAATTTTACTATCAAGACAATTTTGTAATTTCATGGAAACCACATGATTAATACTTTAATAAAATTAAAGTAAATTTCTCTATACATTGACTCATAGATAGATGAATCCTTAGATACATTCCTACACATATCATTAGAAATAACTCTAGAGATCTCACTAAATATTTCTCATATTAGATTCCAAATTACAAAATAACCATTATTTTGATACCAACTATAGAATCCCATCCTTCTCATACATGAATATTTGAGATTTTGAATTCAATATTCATTACACTATACAATAACATTTTTTAGGTACATAATATTTTAGTGCCTTTAGAATCATGAAAAACAATCTTCAAAATTCATTAAATATAATTATTGTCTCCAAAAAATATATTAACCTTTATTGCTTCTATATTTACCCTTTCTTTACAACACGGGGAATGAAAGCATAAGAAAGGGTGAGATCAGATGGTTAGTATGGGCAAACAGTCGATATATGTAAGAATGTCATGAATTCAACTGTATGAGAACATGTACATAATATTTGAAAACCAGACTATGAAAATCGGAGATCAAAATCTTAATTCTTTGTATAATGACTGGAAGTACAGAAGACATTAATTATAAGTTAATAAATAACATGAGCCATGAGAAATTTACATTTTCATATGACATAGAATCGTGAAATAATCAAAATCCTAAGAAATCATTTCATTAGTATTCCAGGCACATTTACAAAACATATAAGGGTACTCTATGAGAGGATACACCTCTTGGAAAGGATACACCACCATTCCCAGAGGAAGACCATTCCTTATATTAGAATATGTTCACTCACAAAAAAATCATAGTAGTCAAGGTTCACTTTCAAGAGTATCATAGAAAACAAAGTCCCTTACTGAACATATTTCACTTCCCATTCTAGTCATTTATATATCATCAGAAATAAATATTTACCCAATTCATTCGAGGCAGATATAACTCCCACCCATATTTGGTAATAATGTTACCATCATGCATCAATATAATGTGACCAACTTCATTGGTTATAATGTAACTATGATCACATAATGATTATTATGCATATGTGTTCTAGAAGATCAAAAAATAATCATCATGACATAAACTATAAAATTAAACGTTTATTATAAACATATCAACATATCATTACCTTTGGAAAAGAGATAGGTTTTTCAATCATTTAATCATTTTACCATAAAATCAAACGTGAAAATAAATGGTTTTCATAAGACATAAGTCATGGTATAACAAGTGAAAGATAAATGGGTATCATAAACATATTTCCATTAAAAATAATAACTATTCAAAGAAATAATGTAACACCCCCTTATTTCAAAATATGTTATGTCTTTAATGTAATTCAATAGCTTCCACCACACGCAACACCGAGTTTGAGCGTACCAAGACTTACCAAACTAGTCTTTTAAAAAGAGTATATGAATAGTATTAACTCAATTTTTAATTTTATATACTCAATATAATTTTAAAATCCATATTATTTATTCCTTTGACATAATATATGAAAAAATTCAATTTTATAGATAAAAGAAGTGTTTAAAAAAATACAATTCTACCACCTTTTAATGGTGAACCCTTTCTAAATCCAATATTTGACACTATTATATATTAAATTTGAAAAAATAAACATCTTATTTCGATGTAGGACATAAAAATTTAGTTTGGATACATTTTGGTGTTTTTATGATAACTTTCATATTTTGATGAATAGTTTAAAATAGAAAATTTTAAATGAAAAAAACCTTTTTAAACAAAATAATTTATATTTTTAAATTTTCATTTAAATGGTTTTTAAGTATAATAATATTATATTTTTATCATTTAATCCAATTTTGGTCATTGGAAGTAATTTTACCTTTAAATTGGACATTAACACATATCAATCTTTTGATAGGTTTTACTTATCAAAAACATGCATTCTGGTTTTGAAAACAGAAATTAATTTTGAATTAATTAATTAAACTTCTATGTTTTGAATTTGGTAAAATTTACATCATTTTTGAATTCTTAATATCAAAATTATCTTAGGGTGATTTTTTTTAATTTTTTCTAAAACATTCAATTTTTGATGAATAGTGAAAATAATGCATAGTAGATAAAAAGAACCTTTTTCATTTAAATAATTTTTTTTATTTTTAAATATATCTCAAAATATATTTATAATACATATATTACTACAATTTATGTCATTGGAGTCAATTTATAATATGATTATGTATATAAAATTTTAAAAGTGTTAAATTCAATTATTAATAAATAATCCATTTTTAATATAAGGTAATAAAAAGGATAAATTCGACTGAAAATATTCATTAGAAATATAAAAATATTTCCTACATCATGGTATTTTTATTTATAATTTTTAGACATTTAATAGTTAAATTTATTTTTGACACAATGACGACGCAATAGTTACATTATTAATGAAAGATTAATATAATTGATATTATAAAAATAAAAATAAATGTAAATTGAGACAATGAATCCATTGACAAATTTTATAGGTGAATATGACATGTTATGGTTGAATTAATATATTTTGTTAAAATTAATCAACTTTTTATGACACTCACAAATACCAAATACTAAATAGTGTCAAAAATGTCAAAAATGTGTTTTTAAAACAAGTACTATATTATTAAATGATATAATATTTCTTAAAATCTACGGTTCAGCCAAAGGACTCATATAATGATATATATTTCATTAATTATCCACTTGAGGTTATCTTGAAATTTTATAGTATGTTTATTAACCATTTATTAAAATAATACAAGAAGACATGGTAAATGTTAAATTATTTTAATATATTTGCATTATTACAAGGAATCATTTCCCGAATGTCCGATCAGTTTAGTAGTATTGGAAAATAGATAACATACATGAACTTTACATTACAATTTTAACATCCAATATATAATAAATAATCATTTGAGGATGCCATTATTCCCTTATCTTAATCCTATATATAAATCATAATACACTTCTTGGCATCCAGGGAAAATAAAACATAAGAAAAGGGTGAGCTCAGATGCTCAGTAAGGATAAATAATATAGTAGAAGCTATCATAAATAATCATAAAATTTATGGTAAGGCATAAAATTAAAACACAAGGCCTTTAAAAATAAACCTCAACTAAATATGGAAATAATAAATTAAATAATTCCAATTACTTGTTGAAATTGATATTCTACTAGTCGAATAATCAGATATAACATTAATAACTAATCTCATAATTATGGAATACATAATATCAGACATCATAACCACATAGTCAAGGCCTCATGCCAAGACTACAAATAAAAATTTGTCCAAGCCTTGTTCCAAGACACTAGTTTATCTCATGAGACTTACCGATGCATGGAGGGGCTATAGAGAGCCCCACCCATCACTTACTAAGTCCAATGCATATCTCATATGAAACTATTGAAACATAACACAAACATTTGTATTAAAACTAACATATGAAATGTAAATACTATAGACAAATACCATGAATGGTGTAAAAATATCACATCCACAGTCATATATATAATAAATAATTCAATACTCTATGGATGATTTTATTATCACAAATCAACCTCAATCTAGAATAATATCTAGTAAAGGATATTGACATAGTTGAAAATGATCAGTAAAACTCTTTGAAATAAATATCCATTCATTGTGATGTCATTTAAAAATCACACATTTATAAAGGAAGTAATTTAAAAAATATTTTTAAATCAAATTTTTTCACACCACTTTGAAACTTTTGAAAGGAATTAATATTTTAAAACAATCATGTCAATATAAATAAATTCATAAAATCAATTTGAAAATATGGACATTAATTAAAAGGATACAAAATATAAATCAATAAAACATTTATAATGATAATCTTACTAAAGATTACTTTACACAAGACCTTAAAATATTCTTTTTTAAAACATTTTTATGATAAATGTACATGGATGATAAATATTTCCCAGTAAATACTTACACATTCAAAATTCTAGATAATAATGAGATTGAGGAATTAACCCTTACCATGTACATTCTTTTGCTCTAGGGTACACTTAACCTCTTGTATAATGACCATCGTTTGTTATAAAATTATACCATAACCATATTCATATTTATGATATAATAACTAATTTATTTATGACTCTATAGTACTCATTTAATAATAATTTCCATGTTAAAATAACATTTCAGATAATAATCTCTTTCATTATCGTAAGTGTTTTAACCTGTTATTATTGATCAGAGCACTGAAATCATGATTTAATTGATTCCATAATATAATACATTATGTTTGTGTAATATATATTCAGGATATAAATATGTATAATATATAGATATATGACATCGAAAAAACTATTTATGGAGATGGTAGGCTCTACGTACGCATAAACGTTGTTTCCATTTTCATAACGTATTGAACAGAAGTAAGTTAATGAGATATATGTATATATATATGTATATATATATATCCATTTGAATTATTATGTCATATATTATGTATTTGTTAATAATATATATTTTTATAATCATCGTTGAATGGTGAACATGAAAATGAATGTCATCGCGTTGTGGAGATGGTAAGCCTCACGTACGTACGTGCGAAGATATCATTCTATTGATGGTGAAATACGTATTTAATTGGATGGTATATTATATATAAAGAATCATTAAAATGTTTTATTTATTATTTACATCAATTATACTCATTATTATACTTATATAATTAATGAAGTGTTGAATAACAAACTACACCACGACGTGGATACAGTAAGCCGTACTTATGCACATATGGTGACTTTCTCAATAATAAGATGCATAGAATAATGAATATGGTTTTAACATATTTATAATCAAATTTTATTATTTATAAGTTACTTGAGTAATTATTTTGGTATTGAATCAACCAGTAAAGAGGAAGTAGAAGAAGAAATGAACTTTGAAAGAGGTGATGAAATAATTATCTATTATTTGGGTTCTTCCTATTGATTTGAGGTGTTAATTTATGATAAGGGGAGGTACACTTTTATAAGAGAGATGATGGGAACTTTAAAAAGATCATGAAATATTAATTTATTCTAAAATAATTTTCGGTTTATAATAGCTCCAAATTGATTTATTTCGAGATTAAGGTTGGGATGGTTCGATATCCTCTCAACCAATAGGTTATAGACAAGTTAGGTCAATATATTAACGATGTCTTCTAAATTTAACCCTTTGTAAGATAGTTTTACTTTTACATGTTTTCTTGTATTATTATAATACATGGTTAATAAACTTACTATAATATTCCAATAGAACCTCATGGTGTTCATTAATGACATATATATCATTTTATAAGTCCTTTAGAATAACCATTGATTTTTAGAAATATTATATCATTTGATAATATAGTATTTGTTTTAAAAACTCATTTATGTCAAATTTGACACTATTTAGTACTTGGTTTTTCTGAAAGTTTTAAAAAGTTTATTACTTATAAAAAATACTTTAAATCAACCATAAAATGTCATATTCACCCAGAAAATTCGCGGATTTCTTCAAAATTCTCAAATTATATTTATTTTGATACTTATAATATCAATTATTTTAATCTTTCATTAATATGGTAATTACTGCTTCATCATTGAGTCATAAACAAATTTAATTATTTAATGTCTAAAAATTATAAATAAAATACCATGATTTATGAAATATTTTTATAATTCTAATAATTATTTATAATCAAATTTATCTTATGTGTATCACCATACTAGAAATGGGTTAGTTATTAAAATTGAATTTAACACTTTTAACCCTTCTTTAAATAAATACTAAATATCCTAATATGACCCAAATGGATTAAAAGGATCTTATTATTGTCATAAGGTTGATTTTGGTCTAAATACACTTATCCAATCGAATTAGGACACATGTTGGGGTAATTTTAATATTATTTTTACCGTTAATTACCTTATTTACTTTTAACCATTGTAAATAATATTCAAAAGTTACTATTCACACAAAATTATTTTCATCCTATTAGACCACATTTTACTTACTGATGTTAACCATGTCTCTTAGATTATTTAAAATTAATTCAAAGAAGGGGTAGAATTGCGTTTTATGAAAATTTGTAAATGTGCCTTGAATGTGGGTAAATGACGTTAAAATGGTTCAATAAAATTTTATATATCTAATATTGTTATAAAATGACTCCAATGAAATTAATTGTAATAATATATGTATTATGTATCTATTTTAAGATAATTTTTTAATTAAAAATAATTATTTTAATGAGAAAGATAGTTTTTACGTACTATACAGTATTTTTCACCATTCATAAAAAATTGAATGTTTTCAGCAAAATACCAAAAATGCACAGCAATATAATTTTGATATTCCAAATTAAAAAATGAAATCTATTTTACCAAATTATATACATATAATTTTCATTAAAAATTTTAAAATTAATTTCCATTTTCAAAACCAGAAAGTGGGTTTTTGATAAGTAAAGACTACCAAAAGATTGATATGTGTTTATGTACAACATAAATGTAAATTTACTTTTAATGAACAAAATTGGATTAAATTATAAAAATATAATGTAATTATACTTCAAAACCATTCAAATGTATAATTTAACACTATAAATTATTTTGATTAAAAAAGTTGTTTTCATTTAAAATTTAGTATTTTTCACTGTTCATGAAAATATGAATGTTATCAGGAAAACCACAAACTCTTATCGAAACTAAATTTTTAAATACCACATCAAAATAAAAATTTTATTTTATCAAATTGAATATATAAAAGTTTCAAATATTGGATTTAAAAAGGGTTTTCAATTAAATGGTGGTAAAATTTCATTTTTTTGAAAAACCCATCTTTTATCTGATAACTTGAATTTGTTCTTACTTTTTTTAAGAGAAACATAATATGGATTTTAAAATTATATGGACTATATAAAATAAAAAATACAGTTAATACTATTCTTAACTACTTTTTAAATGGCTAATTGTTTATATTGTGGTGCGCTCGAACTTGGTGTTGCGTGGTGCGCAAGCTATTGAATTACTCTAAAGAGATAACGTATTATAAAATCATGTGGTGTAACATTCTTCCCTACTTAAATAAATTGCATCCTCTCAATTTAAAATTGTTCTTGGAAAAAAATGTTGAAAATCGAATATACCTTTATGGAAAACTGAAATTGGAAATAGGGTTACTACAATTTAGTCTTAATAAGAGGGAAAGGAAAATGAAAAATTCACCGCAAAATTAGGATTTCAAATAAGAGAACATTAATAGAAATTAAAGACAAATAATTGGAGAAAGATTGTAAATATATAAATGGAGTGACTAAGGTCGCCAATCACAAACATGTGAACAATAATTGGAAAATTGAGGGCCTCAAATCCTTAAATATACAATGATTTAAAATACAATCAGTTCAACAAAACATAAGATATTAAGACAATACATATTTTCTTTTATGATCCTTTCCCTAATGTTTAGGAATTAATTTCTTCCTATAATAAGAAAAAAAAATAATACTTGACCAGTATAGATCCATCCATTAACTAATTTTTAACACAAACCCATCTTTCAATCCAAAAGATAATAGAACTAAAAAATATTCGACTTATCCTAATCGTATAGGGTTCCAAAAAAGGAATTTAAAATTTATCTATCATACCATTTAAAAAACTACATTATACAGACCAGTACATCATGTATCCTAATGGTAGTTGATGCCCCGTTGTCGCCCTTCAGTTGTGGGTTGAAGTCTCATGGCCTTGCCAGACACGACGGGTTGTCACCTGACCTCCGGGTTTTCCTCTTTATAATAATCAAAAAAATAATCATATGACTTTTTTAAACCATAAAAAAAAATATCCAATATCCAACTTAATTCATTCCAACCATTATTACTTATCCAAAATACTTTTGTCCAAACTCACAGTCCAAATTTTATAAGGAAGTTAAATATAATAAAGATATCTTTTTTCATTTAATAATATATGAGTAAATTCATCATTTATTCTATTAAACCATGGTAACACCCTAAATTATGATAAAACCTTACTGATTACATTCATTCTCTCAAATTTCTAATATAATAGTGGATATACTCCTTATATCAAAAAATGTGGTAAACTCCAAAAATTATGGAATAAACAAACAATTAATTAATTTCAAGGTAGTTAAGAATATAAAATATAATTTATCCAAATCAATCATATGTTATTACAAAATCATTATCTCAGTTTCAGAAAAATATTAAGTGTTTAATTTCTCCCAAACATTTATTTACCAAAATGATTAACATGAAACTGTGTCACTATACTTGGTACCATACAATCTGAAATCCTTAATGAAATAGTTCTTTAATACAATTCTTATATACAGTACAATTATTATAACTTGTACATCATTAATACAATACTCAAATGGAACAATTCATTAATAACAAAATAATATCACTAATTAGTCATCTTTATCTACAGTAGTATCATAACATGATTATTATCCAATAGAATCATTTGGTTTATGCTCTGATGATTGGTACATTGATTCATGTAGTATTAAAACTCCTTAAAAATGAATAATTTTACATTTGAATCCTTTTTCTTAACCTTGAAATCAAAAACCATGTGTCCTTTTTCTCCACACATATAACAAACTCCCATTTCTGTCATTCACTTCCCAGGGTGATTCATTCCACAGTTATAACATATGAAAAAATCATTATTTCCCTTCTTCCATTTATCCATATTTATCTATACCATCCTCCTCTTCTATTCCACCCCTTCAAAGACATATATCTCAGATAATTATCTACTTATCTTATTAACACATGATACTATTTCTTCATATGATGAGAATATGTGGGACACTAATTCAATGTTTAATAACTAAAACATTTTCAATATAGGGTTACACATAATATATATTCAACTATAAATATTCATTTGAAATATAAAATTATTTCCTATATCATGGTATTTTATTTATAATTTTTAGTCATTAAACAATTAAATTTATTTTTGACACAATGATGATGCAGTAATTACAGTATTAATGAAAGATTTAAATAATTGATGAATAATTATTAAAATAATTATAAATTGAAACTTTTTATGCCATCCATGAATTTTCTAGGTGAATATTACATGATAGTGTTGATTTAATGTATTTTTTATATGTAATAAACATTTTATGACTTTCACAAAATCCAAATACTAAATAGTGTCAAAATTGAGATAAATGAGTTTTTAAAACAAATACTATATTATTAAAATATATAATATTCCTAACAATATAAGGCTCAGAAAAAAACAAATGTAATGATAGATATGTCCTTAATTTACCACTTTAGGTTCTCTTGGCATTTTTAGTATGTTTATTAACCATGTATTATAAAAATACAACAAGACATGGTAAAAGATAAACTATTTAACTAAGGGTTAAATATAAAAGATATGGTTAATATGGTGACCTAAAATTGTCTAAAACCTATTGGTTGAGAGAATTTAGACCCATACCCACATTATAGTCTAATTATATTTAATTTTTATAGAAAAATAATGCAATCATGGGTAGTACATACACCACACAAAAAGAAAGTATGGAGAATATAGAATGAATCTCACGGGAATAAAACTGAGATGAAAACCCCATTCCTTTTACTTTTCATTAGTAAAGGGTAGTCTAACCACCTATATAAGGGAGAAATAATGGTTATTAGATTATACAAGAACCACTTATATATCATATATGTTCTTCTAATATTTTTTTGTTAATGATATTTCAGTAGTATTATTGTTCTGGGTGTTACCTGATTCGTTTTCCTTTATATGTTTTGTTACATAAGTCATGTTTTTTATGGATATGATGAATTTTATTAATATCCAGAATAATATTAAGTTCTTAAACATTATCTTTAATCATAAAATGAAAATTATTCTTGAATGGTTATGATGGGATATGAAATCTCATTGTGTCGTAGAGATGGTATGTCGTAAGTACGAATGGGCAACAATATCATTATATTAGTGGTGAAATAATATGTAATTGGATGGTATATTATATATATAGACTCATTAACATGTTATATATATTGTTTATATCTGTTATACTCATTATTATACCCATCCAAATAATGAGGTGTTGAATAACAAACTACACCACAACGTGGAGACGGTAAGTTGTACGTACACAATTATAGTGACATTGTTTTTCATATGATGGATAGAATAATGAATATTGTTGTACCATATTTATAATAACCTCTCAGTAGGTAAAAGGTACTATAGATATTTTTTTATGGAAACAACAAATAAAGAGGAAGTGGAAGTAGAAAAGAACTTTGAATGAGGTAATGATGTAATTACCTCTTCTTATGGTTCTTCCTTTTTATTTGAATAAAAGGGGTACATAGGTTGTCTTTATGAGAAATTTAAGGCCTCTAGGTTGAATTGAGGGCAGTTGGGAGCATATTTTAGTAGGTAATGTCCAATACAAAAGGATTTTGAGGTGTGAAATCATGATAATAAAATGTAACATTTTATAAGAGAGGTGGTGTTAACTTTAGAAAAAGATTGAAATATTATTTTATTATAACATAATTTTCAATTTATAATAGATCCAAATGGATTAATTTTATGTATAAGGTGTGTATGGGTAGAATCCCTCTCAACCAATAGGTCTTAGACATGTTAGATCACCATATTATCCTTATCTTTTAAATTTAACTCTCAGTTAAATAGTTTATCATTTAACATGTCATCTCGAATATTGATATTACATGGTTAATAAACATACTATAAAATGATATGAAACCCTCAAGTGGATCATTAATGAAATATATATCATTATTTAAAATTTTAATGATAAAAAATGATCACATCCCTAATGACTGATCAGTTTTGTAGCCTTGGAAGTACTAGAAAAAAACAGAAACTTTACATTACATTATGATATGAAAAAAAAACATTGTGCCTCCTTCGAAAACATTCATATCCCTTCGAATATCCCTATAGGTCATTCATAATATAATTATTTTCATCTTGGGAAGAATAAAACATAGAAAGGTGTTAGCTCATATTCCCATTAAGGATAACTATATAGCAGAGACTATCATAAATAAGCATAAGCATTTAAGGAAATGTATAAAACTAAAACACATTCCTTTTAAACATAACCTTTATCTAATATTGAAAAGATAAATTAAATAATTCTGTTTACTTATTCAAATAGATATTAATCTAGTCAAATAATCACATGTAATATCAATAGCTAATTTTATAATGATGGAATACATAATGCCAGACATCCATACCACATAGTCAGGGCCTCGTGCCAAGACTATAGTTATGATTTTTTCAAGGCCTTGTGCTCAGACACTAGTTTGTCTCATGAGACCTACTAATGCATCGAGGAGCTATAGTGGGCTCAACCCATCACTTTCAAAGTCCAATGTATTACTCATATGAAAAGGTTGAAACATAACATAAACATTCATATTAAAACTAGCATATGAAATGTCAATAATCTAACCATAAATCCTGAATGGTATAAAAATACAACATCCAAAGTCAAAAATATCACAAAACCTTCAATACAATATTGATTATTGTATAATAATAAATTTAATTTGAAAAAGTGTAAAATCCAACAATGAATTTAGACATAGATGAAATCAAAGCTATTTGAGAGAAATAACTCTTTATATTTTGAAAAAAATTTAAAAGTAATGTAATTAAAAAATAAAAGGTTTATTTTTAAATTATTATTATAAGATTGTAAGGGAATCTTATATGTTTTTATAACTGCAGAAAATAGCCTCACCAGCCGTATAAGTTAAAAAACATTCTTTCCTTAATTTTTGGAAATGGTAATAAAGTACCTTGTTTTGAAAACAACAGAAATATTTCTTTCATAATTTTTTATAAAAAGTCAAACATGTGTATAAATGAATTTAACCAATATTATAGTAAATACTTAAAATATTTTGAATTTTTTTTAAAGAAAAACAGATTTGGATGATAATGAAATCCGACTAGATAAATATGTATAAATAGCCTTGGATACTAAAGAGATTATGAAATTTAACCCTTACCATGTACTTTTCCTTATTTGAGGGTATGTTGAACTACTTTATAATGGTGAAATTATTGTTAATTAATTATAGAAGAACGACATACATAAATATGATATCATATATGGTCTTCTAATATTTAATTGTTAATAATATTTGAGTAGTATCATTGTTTTGGGTGTTAACTGATTCATTTTCATTTATATGTCTTGTTATGTAAGTCCTGTTTTTTATGGATATGATGCATTTGATTCATTTCAATAATTATATTAAGTTTTTAAACATTATTTTTAATCATAAAATGAAAATTTTTCTTCAATAGTTATGATGGGGAACAAAATCTCATCGCGTCGTGGAGTCGGTAAGCCGTACGTACGCACGAGCGACGATATCATTATATTTATGGTGAAATAGTATGTTATTTGATAGTATATTATACAAAGAGAATCATTAAAATTTTATATTTATTATTTAAATCAATTATACTCATTATTATACTCATACAAATAATTAAGTGTTTACTAACAAACTACACCACGATGTGGAGACGGTACGTCGTACATACGGATGTATAGTGACATTTTCATTCATAGGATGGATAAAATAATGAATATGATTGAAACATATTTATAAGAACATATCAGTATATAGTAGGTACTTGATTTATTATTTATTTTATGGAAACAACAAATAAAGAGTAAGTGGAATAAGAGAAGAACTTTTAATGAGTTGAAGAAATAATTATATCTTCTTCGAGATATGTCATTTGATTTGAAGAAAAGGTATTCATAGGATGGATTTTTTTATCAATGTAAGGCCTTTAGGTTTTACTGAGGGTATTCGGGAGAATATTTGTTCAGGGTTTTTATGAGGCAAATGGCTTTTGAGGTGCGAATTTGATAGAAGGGGAAGTACCCTTTTTGAAGAGAGGTGAGGGTCAATTTAGGAAAATCTTGAAATATTAATTTATTACACAATCATTTTTAGTTTCTAATAGCTCGAAATAAATTTATTTAGAGCCTAAGGTGGTTATGGGTATAAATAATCTCAAACAATATGTTTTTAGATAAGTAATGTTCACCATATTAACCTTATATTTTAGATTTAATTTTTGGTTAAATATATTAACATTTACCATGTCGCCTGCTTTTTTATATTATAGGGTTAATAAACATACTATAAAATTCCAAGAGAACATCACGTGGTTCATTAATGACATATCTATCTTTATCTATTTTCATTAGTCAAATAATATATTTTTAAGAGTATTATATCATTTAATAAAATAGTATTTTAAAAAAAACTAATTTATGTCAATTCATAGACTTTTAATATTAGGTTTTTGTGAAATTCATAATAACATGGTTACATAGGAAAAAAAACATTGAATCAACTATAACATTTCATTTTCACCTAAAAAATTTGTGGATGGAATCAAAAAGTTTAAACTATATTCATTTAAATATTTATAATATAATTTATTTCATTGTTTCATTAATAAGGGAAATACTGCATTATTGCTATGTCATAAAGTACATTATTTAGAAACCTATCAACCAATAAGTCATAAAGTACATTGTTTGGAAAGTGAAAGAAATATTTCATTCAAACCATTTTATAAAAATTCAAACAAGGGTATAAATAACTTTAAGTCATAGTATATTGAAGAGTAATTTTTTTTTGAAATAGATTTTTCAAAAATACGGATGTGGATGATAATGAGGTCCCAGTAGATACATACATATTTAAAACCTCATATAATAAAGAGATTGTAAAATTAACCATTATGTTGTAATTTTCCATAGTTGAGGGTACGCTAACCTCTAATATAATGGTTAAATAATTTTTATTAAATTATACAAGAACCACATACTGAAATATGATATCATATAAGATCTCCTAATATATCTTTTTTAATAATATTTTAGTAGAATCATTATTACGGGTGTTAAATGATTCATTCTCTTTTATATGTTCTGTTAAGAAAGTAATATTTTTTATTGATAGGATATATTTGATTCATATCTAGAATTATATTACATTCTTTAAACATTTTTTTCATTAAATGAAAATTATTTTGGAATGTTTACGATGGGGAATGAAATTCCATCATGTCGTGGAGATGGTAAGCCGTATGTACGTATGAGTGAAAATATCATTCTATTAGTGGTGAAATATTTTTTAATTGGATGGAATATTATATATAAATAATAATTAACAAGAAATATTTAATATTTACATAAATTATAGTCATTTTTATAGCTATCCAAATAATGAAGCGTTGAATAACAAACTACACCAAGATGTCGAGAGGGTAAGCCGCACGTACGCATGTATGTTGATTTTTTCATTAATAGGAAGGATAAATTAATGAATATGGTTTTTCCATAATAACATCTATGTATGTATAAGGTATAGAATTTATTATTCTGGTATGGAATAAACAATGAAAAAGTAAGTGGAAGAAGAAAAGAACTTTCAAAGAGGTGATGAAATAATTACCTCTTCTTCTGTTTCTTCCTTTTGATTTGAACAAAAGGGCTCCATAGGTTGGATTTCTGATCAATGTAAGGATTCTAGGTTTAAGTTAGAGTAGTTGGTAGGATATTTGATCAGGGGTTAGCTGATCCAAATATATTTGGAGGGATATTAGTGTGTTCAAAGGAGACATAATTTTGTTATTTTTAATTTCATAATGTAATGTAAAACATACTATGTATCAAGTACTTCCAAGGAAACTAAACTGATCAGTATTTTGGGATTTGATCCCTTTAGATCATGAAAATGTTATATAATGATATGTATTTCATTAATTAACCACTTGAGGTTCTGTTGGAATTTTAATTTAATTTTATTAACCATGTAATATAAAAATACATGAAGACATGTTAAATGTTAATCTTTTTAACTAATAGTTAAATCTAAAAGATAATGTTAATATGGTGGCCTAAACTTTTCTAAAACATAATGGTTGATAGGTTTTCTACCCATACCTACCTCATAATTGAAATAAATCTATTTTTAGCCATTAGACACCGAAAAATATTTTATATTTGATTAATATTTCATGTTTTTCCTAATGTGACCCTCTCCTCTCTTATAAAATGGTACATCCCCTTTTCTTAATTTCACACCTCCAAAGTCTTCTGGATTATCCATTACCTATTCAAATATCCTCCCTAATACCGTAATTTTATCCTAGATGCATTACGTTTATCAGATATCGAACCTATGGAGTCTATTGTTCAAATAAAAAGGAAGAACCCAAAGAAGAGGTAATTACTTCGTCACCTATTTCAAAGTTTGATTATTATTCCACTTCCATTTTATATGTTGTTTACATACTAAAATAATAACTCAAGTTCCTTATATGTACTGGGATGTTATTATATATATGGTACAACCATATTAATTATTCTATCCATCCTATGAATTACAATTTCACCATACATGCTTACGTACAACTTACCTTCTCCACATCATGGTTTAGATTGTTATTCAACACCTCATTATTAGGATGCGTATAATAATAAGTATAACTGATGTAAATAAAAAATATAACCGGTTAATGATTGTGTGTATATAATATACCATCCAATTACATACTATTTAAACACTAATAAAATGATATTGTCACTCATGTGGACGTAAAGATTACCATCTCCATGACGCGATGAGATTTCATTTCCCATTGTAACCATTCAAGAAAAATTTTCATTTTATGACTAATAATAATTTTTAAGAACATAATATCATTCTGGATATGAATAAAATATATCCTATACATAAAAAACTCGACTTACGTAACAAATCATATAAAAGAAAATGAATCGGTTAAAACCCAAAACAATAATACTTCTGAAATATCATTAAAAAAGCAATATTAGTTTAAGGACCCAACCGTAAAAATTAAATAATATTGAATTAAATTAATAATTCACATTGATTATCTTTTTAGGCTTATATTTTTAGAGTATTAGGCCATAACTATTATATTAAATCCCAAAAATTACATGGTAGACACTTCTACTCACTTTCCATTTTTTTCATAAAATATAAACTATTGAAAAAAGTGTCATGTCTAGTCTCTTGTTTTAGACAGAATGAATTTTCCTTGATCCCATACTTGACCATATTCATGTTTATGTCTGGTGAAAAAATTTCAAAACATGGGATGAGGATAAAAATTTCAATAAGGGTTATAAAATAATGAAAGAAAACATTAGTTCAAAAATACATACAAAACATAAACTCTTTTACTTACATCATGAAATCATAAGATTTATGAATAACACATAGAAATAATAAATCATAAATGTAACTTGTGGCATCCATAATATATATTCAATGTAGCTATCATAGCTATATAGGGAGTTACTTTGGAATACCCATCATAGTATATTCTTTAAATCTCTTAGAACAAACATTCACATTTACCTCTATCATGTTACCCAATGCATTGAAGAGCTATCTCGGGCTCAGCAGCGCTAGGTTTATCATAGAACCACCTGTATACAAGAATAATGCCCAAGAACCATAACATAATCATAACACATAACACAAGAATAAACAAAAAATAACATTTCCATATTTTAATAACAAAATATCATTTCAAGATATTGAAATAATAAATCAATTATCAAAACCATTTTCAATACCAAAACATGTAAAAAGAGTATATGGTATTTATTTTTCCTTTTAAAAACATTTCGACTTTTTAAGGAATCCATAGATCAAATAATACTCACGGTGGGGGAAAGTTCCTTGTCACTTCTTACGTAAAAAAAACATTCATTTTTTTCATTTTGTAAAAAACTTCGTATAAAAATTTTCCCTTTGAATGAAATGAATAGTAAATAGGGTTTATACATCGTATAAAATAATGTTGTGTATAAAATTAAATATGCCATAATGAAAGGATATTGAGACAAAGTCCCTTACCTCATGTTCGACTTCACTCGATCATTCTTTAATCTCCTGAATAATAAAAAAAAGTTAATTTCTACTTTCTTAAGAACCTTTTTCATGTTTATTATTCCTTTTATATCACTATTACCATTTATAAACATTATCTAATAATTTAAGTTAAAAATGATTATTTTGTTGATATATGGTACTTGTGTAAAAAATGAACACCTTATTTTTACAAGTTTCCCATGAGGCCAAAAGAACATTATTTCCAGAATGAAATTCATTATTTAGATATCATATATATCATATATATCCAGTATATGTATATATTTATAATAGTACATATCATTTGGAGGTAAGAAATGAAATGCACCGTTCATGGAGATGGTAAGTAGTACGTACACATGAACGTTAATTTCGTATCTATTTCTTATTTTAATGGAACTAAAACATAATTATACATAGGTATATTATAATTATAATATAATATAATATAGAATATCATTAACTCCATCCTTTATACACCCCACATATGGAATTAACGAGTCATATCACATTGAGGGGGCGGTAGTCCGGACTTCCTCAAATGAAATTATCGTGATTACCCATAATGGAAACCATAAAGGTAAACTGTAAATGAAAAATAAGGAAACATAAATAAAACCCAAACCTAATATATATATCATATATAAATATGGTTTCATCTTAATGGCCACCATGATAGGTGGTAAGAGACAATCAAACAATCATCGTTTCGTGTTGCGTTAGTTTGCGATCCACAGAAATAGTATTTTCTTCACCCTTTAGATGGAGGTTTTTGTAAGTGTCATTATAATCCTTTTAAAAAAATACAAGTATATTTAGGATACTTTTATTGTTATAAAATAACTTAATAAAAAGATCTTAGGGGTTGGAGAATTAAAATAAAAGAAAAGATGTTAAGAGAAACTGTTACCTTTAATTTGGGAAACATCATTTGGTTTGAACCAAAGATCTTTTTGAAGTGCCTTATGCATAATGTAAGGCTTCTAGGAGGATTAGAAGGATGTAGGGAGCTTAATTAAGCAGTTTTTGGGCGATCCAAAAGGCTTTATAGGTGTGTGGAATTGGTTATAAATGAGTGATTTTTTTAAAGGGGAGGAGTGGCTCTATAGGAAAGTATGATAATATATTTTTTTTATAAAGTTATACTCAGTTTCAAAAGGTCCAAAAATCATTAAAGTTGATGATAAAATGACTCATGGTCAAAATAAAATCATCATATTGGAATTGGAAAGGTTTTGGCTAATATTGTTTTCATTATAATCTTATTTATTTAAATCATTTATTAATAAGGTAAATATTGCAATATTGTTGTGCCATAAATAATTTAATATATTCGATATCTAAAAATTCTAAAACAAATACCATGACATAGGAAATATTATTATCTTTCCAAAAAATATTTATAGTCGAAAATATAACTTATATAAAACCATGTCAAAATTAATTTACAAAGAGGTATTTGTTTATGTCATTTTTGCCTTTACTTTGAATTAATTAATCTAAAATGTCATTATAACTCCCAAGTGGCTCAATGGGGTCCCAAAACTGACCCAAATATGCCTATGGTCATAAATTACTCAACCAATAATGTTTGGACTAGTGTTAAGGTAATTATGAATTATTATAATATTCTTTTTACCTTGAATTACCTTTTTTAGCTTTAATTGCGGTAAATAAAATTCAAAACTTTGCTATTCACCAAAAATTATTTTTATCTTACTGAACAAAATTTTACTTAATAATAAAAACCATGTATGTAGTATTTTCAAAATTTAATTAATAGAAGTGGTAAAATTTTATTTAAATGAATAAGTCAGTATTTCTAACTACTATTAAGTGGATTCACTATTCATAAAAAATTGAAGTTTTTTAGAAAAATACCAAAAAATAATCTAAAAATATAATTGATATTCCGAATTAAAAAATTACATCTACTTTACCAAATTATAAATATATAAGTTTCATTAATAAATTTAATATTTAAATCCTGTTATCAAAACAAATAACGCGGTTTTAAGAAAAAATAACTATCAAAAGATTGAT
Organism: Viscum album; assembly: GCA_963277665.1. NCBI lineage: Eukaryota > Viridiplantae > Streptophyta > Magnoliopsida > Santalales > Viscaceae > Viscum > Viscum album. Next base: position 1,874,882,996 of record OY728152.1, read on the forward strand.
ACTTGTTTATGTCCAATTTAAAAGTGAAATTAATTCCAATCACCAACATTGGATTAAATGGTAAATATATATTCTAATACACTTTAAAAACAATTAATAAGATAATCTAACCATATAAATAAATTAGATTAAAAGGCAGTTTTGAATTAAAATACAATATTTTTCACTATTCATTAAAAAATGAACTTTATCAGAAAAATACCAAAAAATTACCCAAAGTAAATTTTGATGTCCCAAATCAAAATAAGAATTTTATTTGGTCGAATAGAACATATAAAAATGGCCAAAACTATATTTAAAGAGGTATCTCCTTTAAGAGGTGGTAAATCGACCTTTTAATTTAAATTATGCTTAAAATTATATTCATTCACATTTTAAGCCCCTAACTTTTTATCGGATAAATGTAAATTCATTTAAAAATATGTATACTCATATTGTAGTTAGTTTTGTTCATTCCCACCAATACAATGACTAGGAGTTAACTATCATTTAAAATAATAATATTATATTATTAGTGTGCAACATATGATTTCAATGAAACTCATTATTGCGTATCAGGTACACTATCAAACATAATGACCCCTTTAAAGTAAAAATGATATTTAATTACCAAATATTAATAAATATAAAATCTGTCATTTTCTTTATTTACCTAGGATGTTACATCCTTCCCCCCTTTTGGGAATTGCATCCTCGCAATTTTACTTATCAAAATATGAGTGTGTATTTATCCCTCATAGCCTTTTCAGATTCCCACATTGCCTCTTCAACCATATGGTTTTTTCACAAAACATTTAACTAGTAAATTACCTTATTTTTCAACACTTTCTCTATCTTTTCAAGAAACTGGACTTGTTGTTCTTCATAAGAGAGATTCTCTTCCAACTGAAATACCTCTGGGCTCAGAACATGAGATGGATATAGCATATACTTTATCAACATCGAAACATGGAAAACATTGTGTACAAGGGATAAACCTGTTGGTAAAGCCACTTTGTTCGCAATTGATCCAACATTCTCTAGAATTTCATAAGTTCCAATGAACCTCAAACTCAGCTATCCTTTCTTACCAAAACACGTCACACTTTTCCATGGAGAAAATTTGAGAAAGACAAGATAACCTACCCCAAAAGAAAGATCTTTCCTCCAGTTATCTGCATAACTTTTTTGTCTACTCTGTATTGTTCTCATGTGCTTCTGAATCAACTGAACTTTCTCGCCATATCTTCTACCAATTCTGGTCCCATCAGCTTCCTTTCACCTACTTCATCCCAAAATGCTGGAGTTCGACAATGCTTTCTATATAATGCCTCAAATGGAGCCATCTGTATACTAGAATAAAAAATTTTATTATATGAAAATTCAAAAAATGAAATTTGTTGGTCCCAACTTCCCTGATAATCCATCCAGCAAGCATGTAACATATCCTCTAATGTTTAAATTGTTCGTTCTGATTGAACATTTGATTGAGAATGAAAAGATGTACTAAAATTTAATTCAGTACCCAACGTTTTCTGAAAGCCTTTACAAATGTTAGAAGTAAACTTGGGATCATGATTAGATACAATGGAGAGGGGGACTCCATTCAACTGGACTATCTCTTTAACATACAACCGAGAAAGTTGATACATATATAAATTATCTCTAATTGGAAGGAAATGAGTAGATTTAGTCAATCGATCAACAATAACCCAGATTGCACTATTACCTCGAGATGTCTTCTATAATCCCACAATGAAGTCCATGGATATATTTTCCCATTTCCACTCTAGCACTGGTAATGTTTGAAGCATCCTTTTCGGTAATAGTCACTCTACTTTAACCTGCTGACAAGTCAAACACTTCAATGTAAAATCCGCAATATCTCTTTTCATTCCATCCCACTAATAATACTCCCTAAGATCTCTTTACAACTTAGCACTTCCAGGATGAACTAAAAACGGGACTCTATGAGCTTCACATAACAACTCATTCTTCAACTGTGAATCACAAGGCACACATAATCTCTTTCCAAATCTCAATACATAATTATTATCAATGTTAAATTCTGGAAAAATAACCGTCTTTACCAACTCAACCTATTTTTTTAATTCATTGTCTTCCTTCTATGATTTCTTAATTCTGTTTGATAGAGATGATCTTACTAACACCAAATACAAAACAGTAGAATTTCTTGCACCGACAACTTCTATGCCAATGTTCATCAAATCAAAACCCAAAGGATCTTGTTCCAAATGTAACATGGTTAATGAAGCATTACTTTCTCGACTCAAACCATCAACAACTTTATTTTCTTTTCCTAAATGGTAATGGATCGTGAAATCATAAACCTTTATTAATTTCATCCATATTTTTAGTCTCATGTTCAATTATTTTTGAGTGAATATATACTTTAAAATTTTGTGATGAGTATATATTACACATTTTACTCCATACAAATGGTGCCTCCAATTTTTTAAAGAAAAAAATAGCATCTAATTCCAAATAATGTGTAGGGTAATTTAACTCTTGAGGTTTCAACAGACACGAAGCATAAAAAATTACCTAATCATTCTGGATAAGGACACATCCATGTCCTTTCAATGAAGCATCACTGTAGATAACAAACTCACCATTTCTAGATGGAAGTTCCAAAACTAGATTATTCACCAATCGTCTTTTCAATTTTTGAAAACAATCATCAAATTCTTTTGTCCAGATGAACCTAACACCTTTTCAAGATAACTTAGTCATGGGACTAGATCACTGTGAAAACTTTTCAACAAACCTATAGTAATAACCTGCCTAACCAAGAAAACTATGAATCTATGTTATATTTGTGGGTCTTTTCCATTCTTCAAGAACTTTTGTTTTAGCTGGATCGACCATTATATAGTTTTTTGAAAAATGTGACCAAGGAAAGAAATTTTTTGTAACCAATACTCACAAATTCTGAATTTCCCAAATAGTTTCATTTCTTTTAAGGTTTGAAAGAAAACCCTTAAATGAATTTCATGTTCCTTTTATCTTTTGTAATAAACTAAAAGGCATAACTACAAATTCATAATGGCCATATCTAGTATGAAATACAGTCATCAGAATGTCTGTTTCCTTTACTTTCAACTGATAGTACCCTAACCTCAAATTAATGTTCGAAAAATACTGATCTCCCTGGTGCTGATCATAAAAATAATCGATATGATGCAACAGATACTTATTCTTAACAGTAATGTTATTAAATGCTGTATAATCCATGAAAAGACTCATTGAACTGTCTTTCTTTGTAACAAACAATACATAAGCACCCCATGGTGATGTTCTAGGTCGAATGAAACCTTTATCTGACAACTCCTGAAATTTTGTCATTAACTCTAAAAGTTCAATTGGAGCCATTCGATAAGGGGGTTTTGAAATTGGCTTAGCATCCGGAACTATGTCAACTGTAAATTCAACTACCCGATCAGGTATAATACTAGAAAACTCATCAGGAAGAACATCAACATACACATTTACCACTGGCACATTATTAATTTAAATAGTTCCTTTATTTTCAACAATACGTGCTTGGTAACATTCATTTCCATCTTTTACTTCTTTCTCAGCTACATGATATGCTATCAATATAAATGGTTCATTCTTGTAAAAAAACTGTAAGTCTTTCTGAAATGAAACCTCTTTAGCTCTGCTGTCAATCCTAGCATGATAAACAAAAAACCAATATTTACCTAAAATAACATCAAACTCTACTAGATGAAAAAAATAAGGTTTGCAGGAAGATTATTTCATCACACAAGGACGAAAATGTTTATTATGTTCTCTTTTTGTCTCAAAATTTCCTCTAGGTGTTATTACCGTAAGTTCTGTATTCATATCTTGAGATGGAATTCCCAATTTACTAGAAAAATTATCAGAAATAAAGTAGTGTGTAGACCCTAAATCAAACAACACATTGTCATAATCTGAACAAACAAAACATTGTACCTGATACACCTTCATTTGATGGCCCAAAATCTACTGAAGTAGTTGCAAAGTTTTCACCACCCCTTTCTGCGTGTAGTCTGGTTCTTTCCTTTGGTTGAGTTCTTTGTTGGACACTCATTTGCATAATGACCCATTTCATTGAAATTAAAATTTTTTACTGACTGTAAATCAGATTTTTTCTTACCATTACCCTGATCTTTTTCAGTGTGATTACGATCCTTATGTCCCATTTTACCACATGGGTAGTAGTTAACAGAATTCAAAATAAATTCCCCAGCATGATTTTTACCAAAACATTCACAAACTATAAACTTATGTTTCTTACCATCAGACTTTTTTTTGAAGATTTCTTCCCTTTCTCCTGCCACCTTGACCTATTATTTTGTTGTTTTTCACAGAACAATTGATAACCAACAAACTCATTTTCCACATTCTAAGCACAACAAAAAAGATTTTCATAACTTTTTAACTCACGAGAAGCTAAATCCCTACGATAATTTGGATTTAATCCTGAGTAAAAAATGGTTGATTTTACTATTAACATATCGTATGAAATTTGGAGCATACCTTTCCGGTAGAGTGAATTTTGATTCATAAGCAGCTACTTTGTCATCCTCCTGCCTCAATTCGGGGAATTTGTTTTCCATTCTAAGAATAACCACCTTAGGAAAAATATTTCTCAAGAAACACACCATTGAATTCATCCCAATTGAGAGCATCAATCTCCGCACTACCCCTGATATTTTTCACCATCGACCACCACTGATCATATTCACCTTTAAAACGGTAAACAACAAGACTAAACTTTTGATGTCCTGAACGACCCATGACATCGAATATCTTTTCTAGTGCTTTAATCCACCCTTCTTATAACACCGAGTAAGATGATCCTCTGAATAATGGGGGATGTTGCCTCATGAAATTCTCCCCTTCTGACATGTTTCTTTGTGGTTGATCTGGATGATCTCGTACATGGATACCACCACCATTTATAGCCTGACTCAACAATTCCATCACCGCAAAAAACTATTCAGTTCTGATTCTGACCATCTCATGTTGTTGATTTGGAAGGTTGTCTTCCTCCTGATGTTGTCCCTACATAGCTGCCATGTTTCCTCTGTGGAAAACCATTCTAAATAAAAAAATATCTAAGGCGAAGAAACATGGTAATATGTAAATTCTATATGGTTTAAATATTAACATAAATTACTTTAGGGATATTAATTTAACAATACCACATCCTATAAAGTTATCTAAACCAACCTATGATACTAACTATAAGGACCCGACATTAAATGTTACATCATATTAAATTAAATGAATAATTCACAATGAGGATCTCTTCACGTTTAGAGTTTTAAAGGATTAGGCCAAAACTATTACATTACATCTCAAAAAAATTACAAGGTAGACACTTGTACTCAGCTTCCATTTTTTTCATAAGATAAAAACTCTTGAAAAAAGGAGTCACGTCCTGTCCAATGTTTTAGACATCATGAATTTTCCTTGATCCCATCCTTGACCCTATTCATTTTTATGTCCTGTGAAAACATTTATAAACATGGGATGAGCATAAAACGCTCAGTAAGGGTTATAAAACAATTAAATTAAACATTAGTTCATAAATACTTTCAAAACATAAACTCTTTTACATACCTCCTGAAATCATAAGATTTTTAATAACACAGAGAAATCATAAATCATAAAGGTAACTTTTGGCATCCATAACATACTTACCATGTGGCTATCACAGCCACATTGGGAGTTACTTTGGAATACCCATCACAGTATATTCCGTAAATCTATTAGGAGAAACATTCACGTTTACCTCTGTCACATTACCCAATGAATTGGAGATATATCTTAGGCTCACCTGTTGTAGGTTTACCATGCAACCACCCGTATACAAGAATAATTCCCAAGAACAATAACATGATCATAACACATAACATAATCATAAAGGAAAGATAACATTTCCACACTACGATAAAAAAATATCATTTCAAGATATTGAAATAATAAATCCATTCTCAAAATCATTGTCAATACCAAAATACGTAAAAAGAGTATATCGTATATAATTTTCCTGTTAAAAACATTACGGCTTGTTAATGAAGCCAAAGATCAAATAATACTCACGGCGGCAGAAATGTTGTTGTCACTGCTTACATAAAAAAAATTCATTTTTTTCGTTTAGGAAAACGATTCATATAAAAATATTACATTTGAATGAAATGAAAATTCAATGGGGTTTATACATCCTATAAAATAAAGTCGTGTATAAAACTAAATATGCCTCAATGAAATGAGATGTCGACGAAGACCCTTAACTCGTGTCTGGCTTGACTCGATCAATCTATAATCTCCTAAATAAAAAACTAACATAAATTTCAACTTTCTTAAGAAAAAATTTCAAGTTTATTATTCCTTTTAGATCACTTATTACTATGTTATAAACACTATGTAATCATTTATGTTAATAACGTTCATTTTGTCGATATTTGGTACATGACTAAAAAATGCCCACCTTATTTTTACAAGTTTTCCATGGGGTAAATAGTTAATTATATCCAAAATGAAATTCATTATTTAGATATAAAATATATCATATATATCCAATATATATAAATTTATAATAGTACATTTCATTTGGAGATAAGAAATGAGATGCACCGTTTATGGAGACGGTAAGCCGTACGTACGCATGAACACTACTTTCATTTCTATTTCTTATTTTAATGGAATTAAAACATAATGATACATGTATATATTATAAATCCAGTATAATATAAAATATAATATCATTAATTCCATCCTTTTTACGTCCCACATATGGCATTAATGGGTAATATCACTTTGAGGGGGTGGTAGTCTGCATTTCCTAAAATGAAATTATCACGTTTACCCATAATGGAAACCATAAAGGTAAACTATAAATGAAGAATAAAGAAGAATAAAGAAAACATAAAAGTAATATATATATCATATATAAATATGGTTTCATCTTAATGGACACCATGATAGGCGGTAGGAGATAATCGAACAATCATCATTTCATGAGGTGTTAGTTTTCCATCCACAGAAACTGTATGTTCTTCACCCATTAGATGGAGGTGTGTGTAAGTGTAGTTTGAATACATTTCATAACAACATAATAGTATATTTAGGATACTGGTGTTGTTATAAAATAAAGTATTATAAATATTTTGGGATTTGAAAAGTATAATAAAGGAAATTAAGTTAAGAAAAACGGTTACCTTTACTTTGGGTAACATCCTTTAGTTTGAACCAAAATAACTTCTTGAAGTGCCTTTTTCCTAAGGTAAGGATTCTAGGATGAGTGGGATGTAGGGATCTTAATTGGAAAGCATTTTTATGAGAAAAAATGCTTTATAGGTGTGTGTAATTATTTATAAGGGAGGGATTTTATAAGTTGGAGGAGGAGCTCTTTTGGAAGGTTTGATAGTATTATTTTATTATAAACTTATATTCGGTTTCAAAAGGTATAAAAATCATTAAATTCGAACATAAGATGACTCATGGTCAAAATAAAATCATAAAATAGGAATTGGACTAGGTTTGGATAATTTTTTAATCATTATAATCTTATTTATTTAAATCATTTATTAATGAGGTAAACCTTGCATCATTATTGTGTCTTAAATAATTTATTTTATTCGATGTCTAAAAATTATAAAAAATTACGATGATGTAGGAAATCCTTTTAATTTTCCAATGAATATTTATAGTCAAAAATATAATTTATATATCACCATGTAAAAATTAATTTACAAAGATATATTTGTTAATGTCATTTTTGTCTTTACTTTAAATTTATTAGTCTAAATTGTCATTATCACTCCCATGTGGCTCAATGGGGTCGCACAATTGACCCAAAGATGCCCATGGTCGTAAATGACTCAAAAAATATGGTTTGGACAAGTGTTAAGGTAAATTTAGATTTTTATTATATTCTTTCTACCTTGAAATACATTAATTACCGTTAATCACGGTAATTAAAAGTCAAAATTTACTATTCACCAAAAATTATTTTGATCTTATATAAAAACATTTTTCTTCATAATAAAAACCATGTATGTCAGATTTTCTAAATTCAATGCCTTGAAGAGGTAAAATTTCATTTAAATGAAAATGTCAGTTTTTTAACTACTACTAAGTGGTTTCACTATTAATCAAAAATTGATGTTTTTCAGAAAAATACAAAAACTAATCCTAATTTATAATTGATATTATGAATTCAAAAATGAAATATTTTTTACAAAATTCTAAATATATAAGTTTCCTTAATTAATTTAAAATTAAATCCCGTTATCAAAACAAATAGCGTGTTTTTAAGAAACAATAACTGTCAGAATATTGATACTTGTTTATGTCCAATTTCAAAATGAAATTAATTCCAATAACCAACATTGGATTAAATGGTAAAAATATATTCTAATTAAAAATTAAAACCAATTAAAAATATAATCTAACAATATAAATAAATTAGTTTAAAACGTAGTTTTTAATTAAAATACAATATGTTTCACTATTCATTAAAAATGAACTTTATCAGTAAAATACCTAAAAAATTCCCAAAGTAAATTTTGATGACTCAAATCAAAAGAAGAATTTAATTTGGTAAAATAGAACATATAAAAATGACCAAAACTAGATTTAAATAGGGTTCACCATTAAAAGATGGTAAATTGACCTTTTAATGTAAATTATGCTTAAAATTAGATTCATTCACATTTTAAGCCCCTACAATTTTATTGGATAAATTTAAATACATTTAAAAAATATGTATAATCATATTGTAGATAGTTTTGTGCATTCCTTCCAATATAATGGCTATGAGTTATCTACCATTTAAATTAATAATATTATATTATTAGTGAACAACGTAAGATTTCAGAGAAACATGTTGTTGTGTATCAGGTAAACTATCGAACATAGAAACCCCTTTAAAGTAAAATTGATATTTAATTCAAAAATATTAATAAATATTAAATATGTCTTATTCTTTATTTACCTGGGATGTTACAAAAAGAATATCATATATGATATCTATGTGCTTAATTTATAATTTAATAACAATGATTTTACCATTATACAGGATTTTAACTTACCCTCTACTAAGAAAAATTACAAGGTAAAGGTTTTTTATCTCACTTTTATTCCTGTGAGATTCATGATATATTTTCCACAATTTCCTTATGTGCTAACGCACTGACCCCATAAGCTCGGACCCTAGAAGCCCAAATCCAGTGCATTATTTTAATAAATTGGCATGATTACAAGGAATCAAATCTCAAAGGACCGATCATATTAGCAGGCATGGAAAATAGATTACATACGTTAACTTTATATTACAGTTTCTATCAAAAAAAATCATCATAAATAATTCTTTGATGACACCATTATTCCCTTAGCTTAAACATGCATATAAATCATAATATACTTCTTGGAATGTTGGGAAAATTAAAAATAAGAAAAGGGTGATCTCAAATGATCAATATGGATAAACAATATTGCAGAAGATATAATAAATAATTATAAACTTTTATAGTAAGGAATAAAATTGAAAAACAAGTCATTTAAAAATAAAAAATAGCATAATATGGAAATTGTAAATAAAATAATTCCATTTACATATTCACTTGGATATTCTAATAGTCGAATAATCACATGTAACATTAATAACTAATCTCATAAGGATGGAATGCATAATGCTGGATATCATAACCACATAGTCAAGGTCTCGTGCCAAGTATAAAAACAATTCTTTTTCAAGGCCTTTTGCCAAAAAATTAGTTTTTCTAATGAGACCTATAAATGCCTTGAGGGACTATAACGGGCCCCACTCATTACTTACTATGTCAAAAAAATTTCAGATATGAAAATTTTGAAACATAACTTAAACATTTTTATTAAAACTAGCATACAAAATGTCAATACATTAACCATAAACCATGAATGGTATAAAAATAACACATCTACAGTAAATCATATAATGACACACTCAATACAATACTGAATATTGTATTATAATAAATCATACTCAATCAAGAATAATATCCAGAAAATTTTGTGGACATAGTTGAAAATAATCAGTAAAGCTCTTTGAGGGAAATTTTCATTTTTCCTGACATCATTTAAAAGTAACACAATTTATAAAATATTTTATTTAAATGATATTTTTGAATAAAAGGGCCCCATACCACTTTGAAACTTTTTAAAGGAATGAACATTTTAAATCAATCATTTCCATGTAAATAAATCCATTAAATCGTTTTGAAAACATGGACATTAATTAAATATATTTAGAAAAATAAATCCTTGAAACATTTAAAATAATGATCTTTTTAAAGATTCCCTTTCAGAAAACCTGAAAATATTTCTTATGAAATTTATTTATGAAATTTTGACATGGATGATAAATATGTCCCAGTAAATACTTACATGTAAACAATCTCAGAAAGTAATGATATTTAGGAATTAACCTTATCCTTATACTTTCCTTTGGTCGAGGGTATGTTTAACCGCTTGTATACTGACTAGGGTATGTTATTAAAATATTCTATAATTATATTAATATTTATGATATCATAATTTATTCATTTATGACTTTATACTAACCATTTAATAGTATTTTCCATGTTAAAATAACATTTATGGTAATAATCGCTTTCTTTATCGTACGTGTTTTAACATGTTATTCTTGATCGTATCACATATATCATGATTCAATTTCTTCTAGAATATAAAACATTATTTATGTATGATATATATTCAGAATATAAAAATGTATAATAGATAGATATATGAAATGAGAAACACCTTTTATGGAGATGGTATGCCTTATGTATGCATAAGTATTGTTTCTGTTTTCATATTATATTCAATGGAAGTAAGTGAATGAGATATTTTTATATATATATATATATCTACTAGAATTTTTATGTCATATTTTATATACTTATTAATAACTTATATATATATATTTATAATCCTTGTTGAATGGTAAACGTGGAAATGAATCTCAGCGCATCACGGAGACGGTAAGTCGTACGTACGCACGATAGACAATATCATTATATTGATGGTGAAATATTATGTAATTGGATGATATATTATATATAAAGAATAATTACAATGTTATATTTATTATTTAAATCATTTTTACTAATTATTATACCTATCCAAATAATGAAGTGTTGCATAACAAATTACAGCACATCATAGAGACTGTAAGTCGTACGTACGAATGTATTGTGACTTTTTCATTCATAAGATGGATAGAATAATGAATATGGTTGTACCATATTTATAATAACATCTCAATATTTATAAGGTACTGGATTTATAATATTGATATGGAAAAAACAATGAAAATGGAATTGGATGAAGAAAATAACTTTGAATGAGTTGATGAAATAATTAACACTTCTTCAGGTTCATCATTTTTATTTCAACAAAATGGCTCATTAAGTTGTTTTTCTGATCAATGTAAGGCTTCTAGGTTTAATTGAGGGTATTAGGGGGGATATTTGATCAGGTTTTGGTCGATGCAATTGGCTTTGGAGTTGTGAATTTAAGAGAAGGAGAAGTACCTTTTATAAGAGAGGCAAGGGTCACTTTAGGAAAAGCTTGAAATATTCATTTATTATAAAATAATTATTGATCTCGAATACCTTTAAATAGATTTATTTAGGGGATATGTTGGGAATGAGTATAAATACTCTTAACCAATAGGTTTTAAATAAGTTTAGGTGACTATATTAACTATATATTTTAGATTTAACAATTTGTTAAATAGTTTATCTTTTACCATGTATTTATGTATTTTTATATTACATGGTTAATGTAAATAATATAAAATGAAAAGAGAACCTCAGGTGCTTAATTAATGAAATATATAACATTATGTATGTCCTTTGGCCGAACATTAGATTTTTTGGTATATTATATCATTTAATAAAATACTATTTGTTTTAACAAATCCTTTATTTCAATTTTGAAACTATTTAGTATTTGGTTTTCGTGAAAGTCAAAGCAACTTGATTATGTCAAAAAAATACATTTAATAAACCCTAAAATTTCATATTCACCTATGAAATTTTTTATGGAATCAAAAAATTCAAATTATATTTCTTTTTAATGTTTAAAATATTTTTTATTTGATTCCATCATTAATAAGGAAAATACAACATCGTTATTGTGTCAAAAAAATATATTTATTTTATGTATAAATATTATAAATAAAATTTAGTGATGTATGAAATATTTTTATATTTATAATTAATATTTATTTTAGAATATATTTTATCTGTAACCCTATAGTAAAAATGATTTAGTTATTAAACATTGAATTTAACACTTTTAAATCTTGTTTAAATAAAATATAATAAATGTCCTAATCTTGCCCAAATGGATCAAAAGGATATAATTTTTTTTTCTATGGTTGATTATGGTCGAAATAAACATATCCAATAGAATTATGACATGTGTTAGGGAAATATTAATATTATTTTTGACTTTAATTACCTTATTTAATTTTTACCATGGTAAATAAAAATAAACAGATACTATTCAAAAAAATTATTTTCTTCCTATTAAATAAAAATTTACTTATTTATGATAACCATGTCTCCCATATATTTGAAATTCAATTCAATGAAATGCTAAAATAATGTTTTATAAAAATTTGAAAATGTGCCATGTAGGTGGGTAAATATGCCTAGAAGGTGGGTAAAAAGTCGTTATAAAGTTTCAGTAAAATTTTATACATTTAGTCTTCTTATAAAATGACTCCAATGAATTAAATTGTATTAATATATGTATTATGTATCTATTTTTACTTTAAGATAAATTTTTTAATTAAAAATATTTAATTAAGTGGAAATTTCTGTTTTTCTGTTCTTTGCAATATATTACACTATTCATAAAAAATAGAATGTTTTCAAAAAAATTTAAAAAATTATACCTATGATAATTTTGATAATCTAAATTCAAAAATGAAGTCTATTTTACCAAATTCAATTTTTAGGAGTGTATAAAATTAATTTTATTATTTTTCACAAAAAGGCATAAAAAATGTTCTTTTATGAAAATACCTTTTCTATATATATAAATTTATTAAAAAAACATATAAACTTCATTAAAAATATATTTTATTTATTTGAAAACATTATAAAGAACATTTAAAATTTATATATTACTATTAATATTACAATATTTAATTTTATAAATAAATATATCATTTAAATAATTGTAATACTAATTTGAGGCTTCCCCAAAACTCAATCTTGTGTATAACACAATACAAGTCGTTGTTGCATGAAATAAAACTATTAAATTACATTAAATAGATAACTTAATATGAAATATTTGGGTGTTACATTATCCTCTCATTCTATAAATTGCATCCTCAAAATTTAATAGTTTTTTAGGATAATAAAAGGTTGAAAATAGAAAATAGCTTTTTGCGAAACCCACAACGGAAATAGGGTTAACAAAATACAGTCTTAATAAGAGGGTAAGTGAAATGAGAAAGATACAACAAAATTAGGATTTTTAATATGAGAACATTATTGGAAATTAGAGACACATAATTGGTGGGAAACATAAATATTTATTGGGAGTGATTGAGGCCATAAATCACAAACAAGGGAATAATAAATTTAAAATTGAGGGATTCAAAGCCATCAATATAGGGTGATTTAAAGTTTCATCAGTTCCAAAAAAACATATATAATTAGGATAACACATTTTTTAGATACTTTATTTTATTTTAAGAGGAGGTATTAATTTGCTTAAAGATGAGAACTCAATAAAGAATACTTGATATTATTGCCATTCATAATCATATTCTCATCATTTAGTTGTTCTTATATATATTTTAAACTCATCCCATACACTCGAAAATGAATGTTCAAAAATGATTTTTTACACCTGAAGCACATTTGATAAATCAGATTGTCCAAAAGTATTCCCTTAATTCTCTAAATGATTACTTAAAACCAAAAGGTTAGGTTAAAGTATTCAATAAATCATACATTAACCTCAAACAAATTATCAGGTGTTCATCTTACTAAATTCAAACCTTTATACTTATTCGAAATACTTGAGTCAAAACTCATAGTCCTAAAATTTATAAGGATGGTCAACATATCATAATGGAGATATTTTTTATCACATAAGAATATGTGAATACCTCCATCATGTATTCAATTAAAATATGGTAAGAACCATAATTAACATAAAACATTATTTGAATAGGTATATACTTCCTTATTCATTCTGTGAAACATAGAATACTAGATATACTCCTTAAATCCCAAAATGTTGTAATCTCCAAATATTTTGGTATAAAAACCCGTTAATTAGTTCCAAGGTTGTTAATAATATCCAATATAATTTATAAAACTCAATTATCTATTATTCCAAAATCACTACCTCAGTATTAGAACCATATTAATGATTATATTTCTCTCAACCATATAAGTTCCAAGAAGTTTAACCAGCTATTGATTCGCATTTCATGGTACCACAAAATCTCAAATCCTTATAGAAATAGTACTGCACTAAACTCCTTATATACTCTATAATTATTATAACGTGTATATCATTAATAAAATACTCAAATGACACAATTATTTAATAACAACTTAATAACACTAATCATTACTCTACATCTGTGGTAATATCATAATTTGATTATTATCCAATTTCATCATTTGGGGGTATACTCTGATGATTGGAAAATTGATTCATGTAGGGTCCCAACTCTTTGAAGATGACACATTATACATTTGAAACCATTTTATTACCCTTACAATCATTAGCATTGTGTCCCTTTTCAACACAATTATAAAAAAAATCACATTATTTCTTTTATTTACCAAGGTGATCCTTTCCATAGTTATCAAATGTGGGAAAATTCTTCTTTCCCTTCATCCCTTTATCTATCTTTATCACTGCTATCCTCGTTTTCTCTTGCTTACTTTCCAAGCCATATGACTCAGAGAATTATTTACTTATCTTATTAACACATGATATTATTTACTCATATGATGAGAATACATGGGAGGATATTTCCATTTGAAAATTTTTCTTAAGACCATGAAAGATATGATCCTTCTTACTCATTGAGACATGTGTATTGCTAGAGTTCACATTCCTTCTACTTGGAGCCAATTCTAAATAACGATAAACACTAGGTTTTATCATATTATAATGTATAATACCAATACTAGAAAATTCGCAACATTAATTGAATATTTTCACACATCTAATTCCAATGTATTAAAATAATGCCCGACCCTAAAATCATGGAGTTGGTGGATTATTTTAATACATTGGCATGATTATAAGGAATCATGTCCCAAAAGACCAATCAGTTTAGCAATATTTTAAAATAGATTTCAGACATGAAATTTACATTACAATTTCTAACATAAAACACATCATAAATAATCTTTTTATAAAACCATTATCACTTTACCGTAACCATGCATATTAATCATAATACACTTCTTGGAATCCTGGGAAAATGAAACATAAGAAAGGGGTGAGCATAGATTCTCAGTAAGGGTAAATAATTTAGCGGAAGCTATAAACTTTTAAGGAAAGTTGTGTAATCAAAACAACATCCTTTTAAACATAATACTCAACCTAATATGGAAAAAATAAATCATACATTACTATATAAACATGCACATGGGTATTCTAATAGTCCAATAAAAACATTTAATAATGAATTTCAGAACAAGGGAAAGCATAATGTTGGAAATCATAACCACGTTGTCAAGGACTCGTTCCAAGACTACAAATAAAATTTATGTTAAGGCCTTATTCCAAGACACAAGTTTGTCTCATGATACTCACAGATGCATCAAGGGACTATAGCGAGCCCCACCTATCACTTAATAAGTCCAATTCATTCCTCATATGAAAATGATGAAACATTACATAAACATTTATATTAAAAATATTATACGAAATGTCAATTCAATAACCATAAACCATGATTGGTATAAAAATACGCATCCACAATAAAACATATAATAAATCATTCAATAAAATATGGAAGATTGACTTATAATAAATCAACCCCAGTCAAGAATAATATCATGTAAAGGATGTTGACATAGTTGAAAATGATCAGTAAAACTCTCTAAGAGAAATATCCATTTTTTGTGAAATTATTTAAAAGTCACACAATTTAGAAAGGAAGACATTTGGAAGACAGTTTTTAATCAATGTGTCACATAAAACTTCAAATTTTTTTAAATAAATTATTATTTTAAAACATTCATGTTTATATAAATAAATCCCTAAAACTATTTTGAAAACATGGAAATTAAAGAGAATGATTTAGAAGAAAAATTATTTAAACCATTTAAAATGATGTATTATTTAAAGAGTCACTTAAAATGAATCCTTTTGAAAAATATTTTATGAAACATGGACATGGATAATAAATATGTCCCAGTAAAAACTTACACATAAACAATCTCAAATAATAATGGGATTGAGGAAATAACCCTTACCTTGTACTTTCATTTGGACGATGTTATGTTTAACCTCCTTCATAATGACCACAGTATGTTGTTAAATTATACAAGAACCATATTAAAATTTATGATATCATACATGATTCATTTATGGTTTTATAATACCCATTTAATAATAATATTTATGTTACAATAACATTTTGGGAAATAATAACTTTCTTTACCATAAGTGTTTTAACTTGTTATTCTGTATCGTATCACATATATAATGATTTAATTTCTTCCAGAATATAAAAAATTATTTTTGAATCATATATATTCATAATATAAATATTTATAATAGATATATATATGAAATGGAAATCACCATTTATGGAGACGGTAATCTGTACGTATGCATAAACGTAGTTTCCATTTTCCTATTGTATTGAATGGAAGTAAGTGAATGTGATATATGTAAATAAATAAATAAATATAAATATATATATATATTCAGTAGAATTATTATGTCATATATTATATAATTATTAATAATATATATTTTTATAATCACCGTTGAATGGTGAACATTGTAATGAATCTCATCGCGTCGTGGAAACGGTAATCCGTACGTGCGCACTGGCGACAATATCATTTTATTGATGGAGAAATAGTATGTAGTTGGATGGTATATTATATATAAATAATCATTAAAATGTATAATTATTATTTACATCAATTATAATCATTATTATACCCATAAAAATAACGAAGTGTTGAATAACAAACTACACCACAATGTGGAGACGGTAAGCCGTACACACGCACGTTTGGTGACAGTGTCATTCATAAGAAGAATAGAATAATGAATATGGTTTTACCATATTTATAATAATATATAAGTATGTATTAGGTACTGTTCTAATTATTTTAGTATAGAAACAACAAAGAAAGTGGATGTAGAAGAAGAAAATAACGTTGAAAATGGTGATGAAATAATTACCTCTTCTCCATGTGTTTCCTTTTGATTTGAAAACAATAGATCTTAGGTTGGCTTTTTGATCAATTTATTTCCTCAAGATTGAATTGAGTTTAGTTGGGAATATATTTTAGTATGGTTGGAGTAGCCAAATATCTTTAGATGTGTGAAATTAAGAGATGGGGAAGTAACCTTTTATAATAGAGGTGATGGTCACTTTAAGAAAATCTTAAAATATTATTTTATTATAAAATAATTTTCAATTTATAATGACTCAAAATAGATTTATCTTGATTATAAGGTTGGGATGGGTTGTAATCATCTAAACTAAAATATTTTAGACAAATATTGGTGACCATATTGACCTTATCCTTTAGATTTAACTCTTGGTTATATAGCATGACAATTACCATGTCTCCTTGTATTTTTATATTATATGGATAATAAAAATACTATAAAATTCCAATAAAACATAAATTATTTTATTAATTAAATATATACCCTTATATAAGTACCTTGGTCGAATCTTAAATTTTTTGGAATAATATTTCTTTTAATAATATAGTATTTGTTTTAAAAACTCATTTATGTCAATTTTGACACTATTTAGTATTTGGTTTTTGTGAAAGTCAAAAAAATGATATTACATCAAATAAATTCGTTGAATATACCTGAAAATTCTATATTAACCTTTATAATTTGTTAAATGCATCAAAAGTCTCAATATAAATTTATTTTTTATATTTATAATATCAATGTTTTTAATCATTCATTAATAATGTAATTACTACATCATCATTGTTTCATAAATAAATTTAATTATTTGATGCCTAACAATTATAAATAAAATACCATGATTTATTTAATCGTCTTATATTTGTAATGAATATTTATTTTTTAAATTATCATATGCATAACCCTATATTAATTTTTTTTATTTATTAAAATTTGAAATTAACACTTTTAAATATTCTTTAAAAAAATAAATAATAAATGTCATAATTTAATCCATATGGGTAAAAAGGTTCATATTTTATTCCTAATGTGTATTTTTGTAGAAAATACTTATCCAATAGAATTAGGACATGCTTCTGGGTAATTATAATGTCATTTCTAAATTTAAATACCCAATTTACTTTTAAGCGTGGTAAATAAAATTCAAAAGTTACTATTCAAAAAATTCCATTTCATCCTATTGACCCACATTTTATATAATAATTTCAATTTTGTATTTTGGATTTTTGAAATTAAATTCACAGATGTGGTAAAATTATGTTTTATGAAAATTTGTAAATTTGCCTAAGAAAGTGGGTAAAATACGTTAAAACATTCAATAAAATTTTATATATCTAATATTTTTATAAAACGACTCTAATGAATTACACTAGAATAATATATGTATTATGTATCTATTTTTACTTCAAAATAAATATAAATTAATAATAATTATTTAAATAAAAAGGTCTGTTTTTATGTACTATGGACTGTTTTTAACTATTCATAAATGTTTGAATGTCTTTAGAAAAGTAACAAAAAATCATCCTAAGCTAATATTGTTATTCTAAATCCAAAAATGATGTCAATTTTAAAAAATTCAAAACATATAAGTTAAATTTATTAATTTATAATTAATTTCCTATTGTCAATACCAGAAAACATGTTTTTATGAAATAAAACTATCAAAAGATTGATATGTGTTTATATCAAATTTAAATATAAAATTACATCCAATGAACAATGTTGTATTAAATGATAAAAATATAATAAAATTATACATTAAAACCATTCAAATGCAAAGAATAGCACTATAAATTATTTTTGATTAAATATTTTTCAATTAGAATTCAGTATTTTTCAATATTCATCAAAATATGATACTTATCAAATAAACACTAAAAAATTAATCACAACTAATTTTTTTTGTCCCTCTTCTAAAGAAGAATTTTATTTTTGTCAAATTGAGTATATAAAATTGTCAAATATTTTATTTAAGAAGAGTTCTCCATTAAAAGGCGGTAAAATTTCATTTTTTGAAAAAAACATATTTTATCCGAAAATTTGAATTTTTTCTTATATTATATCTATGAAAATCATATTATTGATGTTAAAATTATATGGATTATATAATATTCAAAATTAAGTTATTATTATTCATATCCTCTTTTTGAACGTCTAGTTTGGTAAGTTGTGGTGCACTCGAACTTGGTGTTGTGTGTAGCACAAACTATTGAGTTACATTAAAGGGATAACGTACTATGAAATCCTAAGGTGCTAAATTCTCCCCCCATTTAAGAATCTATGTCCTTGCAATTTGACATTTTATTTCAAAAATAAAAGGTTAATAATAGAAAATACCATTGTGGAATACCCACATCAGAAATAGTGTTAATAAAATTAAGTCTTAATAAGAGGGAAAGGGAAATGAAAATGTCACCACCAAATTATTATCAGCAATAGGAGGACAATGGTGGAAATTAGAGACACATAATTACTTCAAAAAAGTAATTATTTATAGGTAGTGATTTATGTCATCAATAACAAATAAGTGAAAAATAAATGGGATATTGAGGGTCTCATAGCCATAAATCTATGATGATTTAAATACCATCGGCTCAAAAAACAGATGTTATTAGGATAACACATTTTTGGTTTTAAGATCTCTTCTCTAATGTTTAAGAACTAATTTCTTCATCTAATAAGAGAAAAAAATAATTGACATGATGAGTTTTGTCCTTTAGCTAATTTATACCATGAACTTATCTTTCACTACAAAATATAATTTAACTAAAAAATATTATATTTATCCTAGTCATAAAGGGTTTCAAAAAAATGAATTTATAATTTATCTATCAGAGCATTTAAAAAAAATACATTATACAAACTAGGAAATCATGTAGGCCAGTGGTAGTTGATGTACCCTTGTCTCCCTTCGGTTGAGGGTACAAGTCTCTCGGCCTTGCCGGAGGTGACGGGTTGTCACCTGACCTCTGGGTTATCCATTTTATAAAAATCCAAAAATAATCTTAACAAAAGTTTTAACCTTAAAAAATAGTATCCAATTTCCACTTAATTCATTCGAAACTTTTGAATTATCCAAAATACTTTTCTCCAAACTCATAGACCAAAATTTATAAGGAAGGTAAACAAAATGAAGTTCTTTTTTTTTCTACATAATAACATGTGAATACCTTCATCGTGTATTCTCATAAAACCCGATAACACACTTAATTAACAAAAAACATTATAGAATACATTCATACTCCCTTATTATTTATAGAATATTGGATATACTCCTTATATCCAAAATTGTTTTAAACTCCAACAATGATGTAATAAAAAAAATATTTAATTATCTGTAAGGTAGTCAAGAATATCCAATATAATTTTTCCAAATCAATCATACCATATTCTGAAATCATTATCATAGTTTCAGAAACATATTAAGGGTTATATTCCCCCTGACTATATATTTTCCAAAATGATTAACTTGAAACTATGTCACATTACTTGGAACTATAAAATCTCTAATCCTTAATGAAAACATATTTCAATACAATCCTTATATACTTTTTAATTCCTATAACTCGTACAACATTAATAAAATACTAAAAAGACACAATTATTTAATAACAAGTTAACAACAATAATCATTCCTCTTCATCTGTGGTAGTATCATAAATTTATTTTCATTCAATATAATCATTTAAGGTATATAGTAATGATTGGGACATTGATTCACATAGTGTCCCAACTCCTTGGAGATAAAGTATTGTATATTTGAAACCATTTTTTCACCCTTGTAATCATGAACTTAGTGTCCTTTTTCTCCACACATATAACAAACTCTCATTCCTTTCAAGCACTTCCCAGGGCGATTCATTCCATAGTTATTACATATGGGAACATCCTTCTTTTCCCTTCATCCATTTATCCATATCTCTCACCACCATCCTCTTTTTATATGGATTCCCTTCAATTCCATATGACTTAGATAATTCCTTACATATCTTATTAACACATGATACCATTTGTCCATATGATGAGAATATGTGAGAGACAATTACCCCTAAAAATGATGTCTTAAGACCATGAATGATGTGGTCCTTCTTACTCTTTGGATCATTCATATTACTAAAGTTCTCATTCCTTATACTGGGCATCATTTCTAAATGATGACAAACACTAGGTGAGATCATATCATAATGAATAATCAAAAAACTATAAAAATTGTCAAAATTAATTTAATATTTCCACACATATAGTCTCTTAATCATAAAAATGGTTTCTTTGCTGACATATTTACTCATAAATCCTTCTTAATAGTTTGTAAGGAAAAGGTAAATTATCCTAATCATATACCCTGGGAGTGTCGTAACCAAGAGTGCAACAAGTCCCGTTGTCGTGCACCAGTTCCTATTAAAGTCTATCTCAAAGTGGTATTTTTTAGTTTACCCCTAGATACATCTGTACAAGAGCTGCCTCTACCTACTCGTATCTAGAAAGGAGCATATTTCGTGGATATTTCAAAATATCTCTACATTACTAAAATTCTAGGAAGTTCTTCTATACTAATTTTCAAAGTCTATCTTAGGGTTGTGTACTCTAATCAGAGTTTGTCTAAATCTAGTTTTCAATGTTGGTAATAAACTTCATCTGATACTAACTGTAATTCCCTAATCTCAGAAGTTTTGAGCTAGTGAATTATTTTAATACATTGGCATGAATACACGGAATCAAGTCCCGAATGACCGATCAGTTTTGAAGTCTTGGAAAATAGATTACATACATAAACATTACAATAAAATTTATAACATAAAACACAATATAAATAATCCTTTGATAATTAGATAATTTCCTTAGCTTAACATTTAATATCAATCATAACACACTTCTTGGAATCGTGGGAAAATAGAAAATAAGCAAGGGATGAGCTCAGATGTTCAGTAACAGAATATAATTTATCTGAATCTGTAAACTTTTACAGAAAGATATTTAACTGAAAAAAAGAATTTTAAACTTAAACATGAACATAATATGGAAAAATAAGACCATCAATACCATATAAACATGGACATGGATATTCTACTAGTCTAATATTCACATGTAATAACTAATTTCATAACGAGAGAATGCATAATGTCGAACATCATAACCACATAGTAAATGCCTCATGCCATGAATAAAAATAAAAATTGTGTCAAGTCCTTTATAAAGACACTAGTTTGTCTCATGAGACCTACTAATTCATTTAAAGGGATATAGAAGGCCATGCCCTCACTTACTAAGTCCAATGCATTCCTCATATGAAAATTTTGAAACATAACATAAACATTCGTATTAAAACTAGCTTATAAAATTTCAATACATTAACCATAAACCATGAACGGTATGTAAATACACATCCACATTCAAACATATCATAAATCATTCAATATAATATAGATGATTGTATTATAATAAATCAACCTCAATCAAGGATAATATCTGGTAAAGTATGTTGACATAATTGAAAATGATCAGTAAAAATCTTTGAGAGAAATATCCCTTTTTTATGAAATAATTTCAAATTTTCAAAATTTTGAAATGAATAAATTTAAAAGAAATTTTTGAATGAATGTTTCCCGTACCACTTTGAAACTTCTTAATATAATTAACATTTAAATAAAATCATGTCCTTATAAATAAATCCTTAAAACTATTTCAAAAACATGGACATTAATGAGAATGATTTAGACGAATAATTATTTAAATCATTTAAAATTATGTTTTAGTTAAATATTACCTTAAAAATAATCCTTTTGAAAACTATTTTATCAATAATGAACTTTTATAATTAATATGTTCTAGTAAAAACATACACCTAAACAATCTCGAATAATAATGAGATTGAGGAATTAACACTTACCTTGTACTTTCCTTTGGTTGAGGGTATGTTTACCCTCCTATATAATGAACATAGTATGATATTAAATTATAACATAACCATATTAACATTTTAGATATAATACTTGATTCATTTATGTTTTATACTACCCGTATAATAATAATTGCTGTGTTAAAATATCATTTTGGGCAATAATCACTTTCTTTATCATATGTTTTTTAACTTGTTGTTCTTGATCGTATCACTTAATCATGATTTAATTTATTACAGAATATAAAACATTATTTATGTATCATATTTATTCAGAATATAAATATGTATAATAGATAGATATATGAAATGGAAAACACCTTTTATGGAGACGATATGTCATATGTACCAATAAACGATGTTTCCGTTTTGAAATCGTATTGAATGGAAGTAAGTGAATGAGATATATGTATATATATATATATATATTAGAATTATTATTTTATATATTACATACTTATTAATAATATATATTTTTATAATCATCGTTGAATGGTGAACGTGGAAAGGAATC
Source organism: Viscum album (assembly GCA_963277665.1). Classification (NCBI taxonomy): domain Eukaryota; kingdom Viridiplantae; phylum Streptophyta; class Magnoliopsida; order Santalales; family Viscaceae; genus Viscum; species Viscum album. The sequence continues at coordinate 1,874,906,863 of OY728152.1, forward strand.
TCATCATGTTGTGGAAACGGTAAGCAGTACGTACACACGAGTAAAAATATAATTCTATAGTTGGTGAAATAATATGTAGTTGTATGGTATAGTACATATATACATAATCATGAACATGTTATATTTATTATTTACATCAATTATACGCATTATTATACCCATCAAAATAATGAAGTGTTGAATAACAAACTACACCACGATGTGAAGACAGTAAGCCATATGTACACACGTATGGGGACCTTTTCATTCCTAGGATGGATAAAATAATGAATATTGTTGTATAATATTTATAACAACATCTCAGTATGTAGAAGGTACTGGATTTATTATTTTTTATGGAATCAACAAGGAAAGAGGAAGTGGAATAAGAAAATAATGTTGAAATAGGTGATGAAATAATTACCTCTTTTTTCAGGTGTTTTCTTTTGATTTTACAAATGTCTACATTGGTTGGATTTATGTTCAATGTAAGGAATCTAGGTATATTTTAGGGTAGTTGGTAGGATATTGGAGCAGGGGTGGATGTGCCAAATGGATTTGGATGTGTGAAATTAAGATAAGGTAATGTACCCATTCACTAGAGAGGTGAGGGTCACTTTAGGAAAATCTTGAAATATTATTTTATTATAAAATAGGTTTGGGTAATTAATGACTCCAAATGGATTTATTTAGATTATACGGTGGGTATGTGTCTAAATATTCTCAAATAGTCAGTTTTAGATGTGTTTAGATTTCCATATTAACCATAACTTTCAGTTTTAACTCTTGAATAAATAATTTATCATTTCCCATGTCTCTATGAATTTTTATATTATATGGTTAATAAACAAACTATAAAATTTAAAGAGAACCTAAAGTGGTTCATTAATGACATATTTAACCATATATATACCTCTGGGTAAAATCATGGATTTTTAGGAATATCATATCTTTTAATAATATATTATAAGTTTTAAAAACCCATTTATGTCAATTTTGACACTGTTTAGTATTTGGTTTCTGTGAAAGCCATTAAAACCTTATTAATTAGAAATAAATTCATTAAATTATCCCTAAAATGTAATTTTAACTAATAAAATTATTTTAATTAATCAAAAGTATAAATTTAAATTTATTTTAATATTTATAATATCAATTATTTTAATCATTCATTAATAAGGTAATTACTCCATGATAATTGTGTCATAAATATATTTAAATATTTAATGTCTAAAATTTATAAATAAAATACCATGATATAGGAAATATTATTATATTTATAATGAATACTTTTAGTCAAAATTATCTTATGTATAACCCTATATTAAAAAAAATTTGTTTTTAAAATTTGAATTTATTAGTTTTAACTCTTCTTTAAATAAAATAATAATAAATGTCCTAATCTAATCCAAGTGGATAAAAAGGATCATATTTTATTAATATGGTTTATTTTGGTCAAAAGAAACTTTTCCAATAGAGTTAGTACATGTTTTGGGGTAATTATAATATCATTTTTACCTTTAATTACCATATTTATTTTCAACTGTGGTAAATAATATTCAAAAGTTACTATTCACCAAATATCACATTCATCCTATTGAAAATAATTTTACATACAGATATCAACCATGTATCTTGGATTTTTTAAATTCAATTCACAGAAGCGGTAAAATTTTCTGATATGCAAATTTGAAAATGTGACTAGAATGTTAGTAAAAGACATTAAAAAGTTCAATAAAATGTTATATATCTAATCTTATTATAAAATGACTATAATTAATTACACTAGACTAATATTATAATTATGTTTCTAGTTTTACTTTAAAATATATTTAAATTAAAAGTAATTATTTTAAAAATAGTTGGTTTTTTATACTATGTAGTGTTTTTCACTATACCACAAAAATTAAATGTTTTTGGAAAAATACAAAAAATTCAGCCAAAAATAATTTTTTTATTATGTGTTAGAAAATAATGTCTAATTTACCAAATTAAAAACATATAAGTTGAAATAATTAATTTTAAATTAATTTTCTGTTTTCAAAACCTGAAAGTGGGTTTTTGAGAAGTATAAACTATCAAAAGATTGATATGTGTTTAAGTCCAATTTAATTGTAAAATTACTTTTAATGACCAAAATTGGATTAAATGATAAAAATATAATCTTATTATATATAAAAACTATTCAAATTTATAGTTTTAAACTATAAATTATTTTCATTAAATAAGTTTTTTTCAATAAAAATTTATGATTTTTCACTATTTATCAAAATAGGAAAGCTATCAGAAAAACAAAAAAACATTTATCGAAACTAAATTTTTATGCCCCACTTCTAAAGAATAATTTCATATTTTGAAATGGAATATATAAAAGTTTCAAATATTTTATTTAAACAAGGTTTTCCATTAAAAGGGGGTAATATTTCTTTTTTTAAAAAATACTTCTTTTATCTGAAAACATTAATTTGTTCTTATATTATGTCTAAGAAAAACATAAAATGGATGTTAAAATTGTATGAATTATATTAAATTAGAAATAGTGTTTATACTATTTATAACCTTTTATTGAACGTCTAGTTTGGTAATTCATGATGTGCTCTAACTCTGTGTTGTGTGTAGTACAAGCAATTGAATTTCTTTAAAGAAAGATAGATCAAATATTGTCATTTACTTATTCACATGGATATTCTTCTAGTCGAATAATCACATGTAATATCAATATCTAATTTTATAATGACGGAAAGAACAATTCTAGACATCATAACCATATAGTCAAGGCCTCATGCCAAGACTACAAATAATATTATTTTGAGGCCATATGCCAAGACATTAGTTTGTCTTAAGAGACCTACCAATGCATCGAGGAGCTATAGTGTGCTTTATCTGTCACTTACTATGTATAATGCATTCTTCATATCAAAAGGTTGAAACATAATACAAGCATTGGTTTTAAAAATAGTAAAAGAAATGTAAATATGTTAACCATAAACAATGAATGGTACAGAAATATCACATCCACAGTAAAAAAATATCACCAAACCTACAATAGAATATAGACGATTATATCATAATAAATCAAATTCAAACAAATTTACTGTCCAATGAAGGATGTTGATATAGATGAAATCAATCCAAAAACTATTTTAGTGAAATATTTATTTTTTACATAGAAATCATTCAAAAGTAACGAAATCATTTATTTTAAAAATATTCTTATAAGCTTGTAAGGGAAGCATACAATGTGTTATAATGGTTTAAAATAGCTACACCCACCATATAAATATAAAAAAACAATCTCTCCTTAAATTTTTGAAATGGACATAAATTACCTTTTTTGGAATGTGACGGAAAGTTTAATTTCCAAACATTTTATAAAAAGTCAAAAAAGGTTATAAATGGCATTAAAACATATTCTAGTAAATAGTAAAAATGTTTTGAAATAAATTTTTAAGAAACACATATGTTTACGATAAAGAGGTCCTAGTAGATACTTACATATTAATAACCTCAAATAATAAAGAGATTGTAAAATTAACCCTTAACTTGTATTCTTAATTAGTTAAGGGTACGTTAACCTCCTGTATAATGGTTAAATAATTGTTATTAAATTATTCAAGAATCCACATACATAAATATGATATCATATTTAATCTGTTAATATTTCATTCTTAATAATATTACAGTAGTATCATTGTTTCAGGTGTTAACTGATTCACTTTTTTATATATGTTTTCTTACATAAGTCATGTTTTTTATGGATATGATGTATTTGATTCATATCAAAAATGATATTATGTTTGTAAAAATAAACTTCATAATAATATGGAAAAGATAAATCAAATAATTCCATTCACTTATTTACATGGATATTCTACTAGTCTAATAATCAAATATAATATCAATAGAAAATTTCATAATGATTGAATGCATAATTCCGAACATCATAACCACATAGTAGAGGCCTCATTCCAAGACTAAAAATAAGATTTTTTTCAAGGCCTTGTTCTAAGACACTTGTTTTTCTAATGAGACTAACCGATGCATCGAAGAGCTATAACAGGCTCCACCCATCACCACTAATTCCAATGCATTCATTATATGAAAAGGTTGAAACATAATATAAATATCCATATTAAAACTAGCATATGGAATGTAAATAGATTAAATAAAAACCATGAATGGTAGAAAAATAGTACATGCATAGTCAAACATATCAAAAAACCTTCAATACAATATGTAATATTTTATCATAATAAATCAACTTCAAATAAACATAAAAATCAATGTAGGATGTTGAAATAGATGAAATCAATCCACAAACTATTTGAGTGAAATATTTCATTCTAAATTGAAATCATTGAAAATTAAATAAAACTTTTATTTTTAAAATATTATTTTATGCTTGTAAGGGAAGCTTAAAAGGTGTTATAATGGCGGAAAATAGCTGCACCCGTCGTATAAGTTATAAAAATATTCATTCCTTAATTTGTCGGAAAGGTCATAAATTACATTTTTTGGAACACGAAATAAAGAGTCCATTCCAACTATTTTAAAAAAATTCAAGGAAGGGTATACATTTATTTACCCCATAGTCTAGTAAATTGTAAAAATGATTTTAAATACATTTTTAAGAAACACAGATGTGGATGAAAAAGAGGTCTGAGTAGATACTTATGTATTAACAACCATAGATAATAAAGAGATTGTAAAATTAACACTTACCTTGTATTCTTCCATAGAAAAGGGTACACTAACAAATTTATAATGGTTAAATAATAGTTATTCAATTATGTAAGAATACACATACATAAATATGATATCATATATGATCTTTTAATATTGTTTTTTAATAATATTTCAGTAGTATCATTATTATAGGTGGAAACTTATTAATTTCCCATTATATGTTTTGTTACATAAGTCATGTTTTTTATGTATAGGATGTATTATATTCATATAAAGAATTATATTATGTTATTAAATATTATTTTTAATCATCAATTGAATATTATTCTTGAATGGTTATGACGGGGAACAAAATATCATCGTGTCGTGGAGACGGTATGTCATACGTACGCACGAGCGACAATATCATTCATTGATGGTGAAATAATATTTATCTGGATGGTATATTATATATGCATAATCATTGAATTGTTATATTTATTATTTAAATCAATTATACACATTATTATACCAATCCAAATAATGAAGGGTTGAATAACAAACTACACCACGACGTGGAGACGGTAGGCCGTACGTACACACATATAGTGACTTCGTCATTCATAGGATAGATAGAAAAATAAAAATGGTTATAAAACATTTATAACAACATCAAAGTATTTAAAAGGTTCTGGAGTTAATATTTTAGTATAGAAACTTAAAAGAAAGGGAATGTAGAAGAAGAAAAGAACACTGAAATTGGTGATGAAATAATTATCTCTTCTTTGGGTTCTTCCATTTGATTTGAATAAAAGGTCTCCATTAGTTGGATATATGGTCAATGTGAGGCCTCTAGGAAAACTTTAGGGTATTTGGTAAGATATTTTAGTAGGGTTTCATTGATCATATGGCTTTGGAGGTGTGAATTTAAGAAAAGGGGAAGTACCCTTTTATATGAGAGGTTAGGGTCACTTTAAGAAATGCTTGAAATATTAATTTATTCTAAAATAATTTTTGATTTATAATGGACCCAAATGGATTTATTTAGAGGATAAGGTGGTGAGGGGTCGAAATCATCTCAACCAATAGGTTTTAGAGATGTTTATGTCACTATATTATCCTTATCTTATATATTTAACTCTTAGTTAAATAGTTTAACTTTTATCACGTCTTCTTGTTTTTTTATATTAAATATTTAATAAAAATAATATAAAATTCCAAGGGAACCTAAAGTGGGACTTTAATGAAATATCTACCATTATATAAGTCTTTTTACTAAAGCTTAGATTTTTAATAATATTATATCATTTAAAAAATAGTATATGTTTTAAAAACTCATTTTTGTCAATTTTGACACTAATTAGTATTTGGTTTTTGTGAAAGTAATAAAAAAATTATGGCATAGATAAAAATTATACTTAATATATTCTAACATGTCATATCCTCCTATAAAGTTCGTCTAATGCATCCAACGTTTCAATTAACATTTATTTTAATATTTATAATATCAATTATTTTAATCTTCTATTAATAAGGTAATTTATGCATCATCTTTGTGTCATAAATAAATTTAATTATTTAATGTATTAAAATTATAAATAAAATACCATGATGTAGGAAATATTTTTTGTCTTTATAATGAATATTAATAGTCTAATTTATCATATGTATAACCGTATATAAATAATGGTTTAGTAATTAATTTTTGAATTTAAAACATTTAACTATTCTTTAAATAAAATATAATAAATTTCCTAATCTAATATTTGTTGATAAAAAGGATCATATTTTATTCCTATGTTTGATTTTAGTCGAAATACACTTATCCAATAGAATTAGAATATGTGTTAGGGTAATAATAATATCATTTTTACCTTTAATTACCCTATTTAATTTTAACCATGGTAAATTAAATTCAAAAGTAACCATTCACATAAAATTATTTTCATCTTATTGAACCAAATTTTACATAATGATGTCAACTGTGTCTCTCAGATTTTTGAAATTCAATTCACAGAAGTGGTAAAATTATGATTAATGAAAATTTGTAAATGTGGCCATGATGTGGGTAAAAGTCATTAAAAAGTTCAACAAAATTTTATATATCCAATCATATTATAAAACGACTCCAATGAATTACAATGGACTTATATTGGTATTATCTATCTATTTTGACTTTAAAATAAATATTAATAAATATAATAATTATTTAAATAAAGTCAGTTCTAAACAATAATGCAGTGTTTTCACTATAAATAATAAATTTAATGTTTTTAGAAAAATACCAAAAATTCACCCTAAGGTAATTTGGATTTTTTGAATCCAAAAATGAAGTCAATTCTGAAATAATTATAGAATTTCAAATAGTTGGTATTACTATCCATAACTACTTTTCCAAACAACTAGTTTTATTTGTCGTGGTGTGCTAAAACTTGAAGTTGCATACAATGCAAATTATTGTATTATTCAAAGAGAAGCGTACTGTGGAAGCTTGGCGTGTTAAATTCTTAACTCCTTTAAATAATTTCATCCTTGAAATTTCTAGATTACTACTACATAAATTGATTCAGGTGGTTCTTCATCATAAGTTCATCAGGTTCCAACGTTGCCTCTTCCATTTTATATTTTTTCCACAGAAATTTTACCAGATGATTCATCTGGTTTCTTAACACTTGTTCTATGGTATCATGAATTCTGATAGTCTTTTTGCAATAAGACAGATCTGGTTCTATTTCTACTTTTTTATAGGTGAGTACATGCTTTTATTCAGGCATGTCTTTGCTCAACAGTGATATGTGGAACACATCATGAACTTTGGAAAGACTTGGTGGCATTTCCAAACGATAATGTACTACTCCAATTAAATCTATAATTTTGAAAGGTCCAATGTACCTAGGACTCAATTTACCCTTCTTACCAAATCGTATAACACCCTCACATGGAGATACCTTCAAGAAAACATTATATCCTATATAAAATTCAACATCATTCCTTCAGTTATCGACACAACTCTTTTTCCTAATTTGATCTGCCTTGATATGTATTTGGATGATCTTCACCTTTTCCATTGTTTCCTCAAAAAATTATGGGCCAACGAGTTCTCTTTCACCAACATCATCCCAACAAGTATGTCTATGATTTCTTTCCATTTTTTCCAAGAAATACATCACAATCTAAATACATATTACCTAGAAAGTCATGTGAGAAAGATCTCAACATGTCTTCTAGTGTTTGAATAGTCCATTCTGATTTTCCATCAGTTTGAGGGTGGTAGGAAATGCTCAACTAAATTTCAGTATCCCCTGATTTCTGAAGACTTTTCTTTATTATTTATATAAAATGGGGATCACAATCAGAAACAATCGATAGGGGTACACCATAATGTCTTAAAACTTTATTAATATATAGTTCGGTTAAATGGTCAAGTGGTAAATATTCTCCTATAGAAGGTGAATTTGCTGACCCTGTATGGCAATCAACAATGATCTATATCTCAACATTTCTTCTAGGATTTTTTGGTAGTACCATGACAATGTCCATCATAATATCATCCCATTTCCACTCAGGTATAGGAAAAGGTTTAATAACTCCTCCATGATGTTTCCTTCGAACCATAACCTTTTGAAAAACCGTACATATTGACACATAATCAGAAATCTCGCTCATCATGTTGTCCTGCCAAAAATGTTCCTTCAAATCTCTACATTTCATAGTGCTACTATTGTTTATAGAGAAATTTGAGATATGGGCATCATACAACAATTACCTTTTTAGAAATTGTATATTGGGAGCACAAATCTTTTTCCCAAACTTCAAAATTCCATCTTCAGATAAAAATCGATCAATCTCCAATCATTCATAGCATTAATTTTCTTTTGAAACTCCTCATCATCAGTCTAAGATATTTTATCCTTTCTAGTAAGGATGTTTTGGAAACCATTTGGAAATGTATTGATGGTTCGCCTTCAATAATTATTCCCATATACATATTTACTAGATACATTAACATAGGATCCCTTTCAACTCTCATATTGTTCAGAACTACATGATCCATTCTTCTCAAAACATATATCACATTATTTTCCTTCCCCGAGTGGCAGTGTATAGTGAAATCATAATCCTTGAGTAGTTCAATCCATCTCCATGGACTCTTGTTGAGTTCTTTCTGTGGGAAAATATAAATAAACCTCTTGTGATAGGTATATATATCACATTTTTCAACATAGTGATATTGTCTCTATATATTCAACGACATTATTACAATGGCTAACTCAAGATCATGAGTGGGATAGTTTTTTTCATGAGTTTCTAGATTCCGTGATGCATAGTCAATAACTCGATCATTCAGGATAAGGACACAACAAAGTCCTTTATTTAATGCATCACTATAAATAACAGACCCATCATTCCCTGATGGTAGATTAAATATTGTAAGATTGAATAATATTCTCATTAGTTATTCAAAACATTATTCATATTTTTTCCAAACAAAATTTACCTCTTTATGTGTAAGCTTTGTTAATGAGTTTGGAATTCGGGAAAAATTTTGGACGAAATTCCAATAATAACCTACTAATCCAATAAAACTACGTACCTTAGTCATACTCACTATTGATGGAAATTCTTGTAATGCTCTTATCTTAGAAGGATCAATAGAGATTCCATCCTTAGAGACAATATGTCCAAGAAAAGAAATCTCCTGAATCCAGAATTTACACTTTCTGAACTTCATATATAATTCATTTTTTTCTAAGAGTCTTTAGAATAGTACGTAAGGGATTTTCATGATCTTCGTAGCATTTGGAGTATACCGGGATATCATCAATAAATACCACTACAGAGTAATCAGGATATTCCTTAAAAACTCTATTAATTAGATCCATGAAAACATATGGTGCATTAGCCAGTCCAAAAAGAATTATTATAATATCCTAATTCTTGTACCTCATTTTAAATTCAATCTTTAGAATGTATTCCATTTTCATGCACAACTAATGGTATCCAGATTGAAGGTCATTCTTTGAAAAATATTGATCTCCCTGAAGTTGGTCAAATAAATCATCAATGCAAGGTTAGGGATACTTTTTCATTATTGTTGTAGTATTGATCTCCTTGTAGTCAATGTGAAACCTTATAGATCCATATTTCTTCTTAACAAAAAGAACTTGGGAACCCCATGGAAAAACACTAGGGGGAATAAATCCATTATTACTCAATTCCTCGAGTTGTTTCTTTAGTTCCACTAATTCCACATTGGCCGCTCTATAAGGGTTCTCCGATATGGGCCTTGAACCTAGAAATATGTCAATAGAAAACAAAATTTTTAATTCTAGAGGATTTCCATGTAAATCCTCTAAAAACACACCAACTTATTCATACACAATAGTTACATCCTCTAATTGAACCTTATTTTCCTCACCCATAGTTATTTTTCTCCATTACTCCCCAGTAATTGAATTTTGTAGAGCTACTAGGGGTAGATCTTAATAAGGATCAGATGGTGACAATTCTACTCTAATGATATGGTATTCCTTATCATCATTAAAAATTGTATCCTACTTCTTCTAATAATAAATTTTTTCATCACGGTCCAAAATTCAATCCATAGCGAGGATTATATCAAATTCAATCATGTGTATGAAAATCAGATTAGTAGATAAAGCATGTTTATATGCCATAATGGTAACTGATTCACTAAAAATTGTTGTAACAATTTTCCCTTAAGAGTATTGATAGAAAACTCCATTATTAAATCAAATTGAAAAATATCATTTTCCTAGAAAACTAGGAAGATATGATGAATAAGATGATCCAGAATCAAATAAATCATTTTCTAAATTTGAGGAAAAAATTAATGTACCAACCACTATGTAATTTGGAACTTCAACCTCTGCAATTGTGATCACATAAGCTTATACTTTCTCCCTTATCCTTTTCTAAATTAATTTTCCCTGATGATTAGGACATTAATTTTCATAATGACCCATTTATCTAAAATTTTAGCATTCAACATTGATATCCGTTTTCATTCCCTTATAATCACGAGTTAGGTGGCGTTCTCACCACACTTGTAACAGACACCCATTTCCTTCAGGGATGTACTGGGGTGTTTCTTCCCACAATTTCTGTAAGATGTAAATTCAACATTTCCCTTCTTCCACTTATTTAAATTTTTAGAGTGTTCAACAAATCTCTTCATCTCTTGCTTCCCTTTGAATTTGTAATACTTAGAAGATTCCTTTTCTGTCTTGATAGAATAGGAAATGATATCTTTTCACAATAATAATGATTCTGAAACTAATGCGTGATAGAGAAATGGTTTTAACCCATAAAAGAATCGATCAATATTAATCCTTGGGTTTCGTATATAATCTGCAGCAAGCCTTGAATAAAAATGTAATTTTTCTTCAATTATGGATTTCAATTCACTTGAGGTAGGTTTATCTTGTTCTATTATAAAGATCTGCTTGTTTAATGACCGAATCATCAACAAAATCAGGTCAATAGAGACATTTGAGTTTTTCTTCCCAAAATCAACCTGTTCCAATTTTGAGATCTACAATAGGGATTATTTTATACCCAGAATCTTTTATTATTACTGATTGTGTGTCGGTCTATTTTCAATTCTTCTCCATGTCTACAAATTCAGTACTATTAGTTAATATTTAATATCTTTTAAGATCATATTTTATGGATTTTGATTGACACTTATTAAATAAGCATCCACATTTTGGGATTTAGTGCTTTTTTGTTTTCAGTAAGTAGTTATCAGCAACTTCAAAAAATATATCACTATCTAGGCAGACTAGATCTTACTTTTTTTCCTGTGTTTTGATTTATACTGAAATTATTTATCATTATAATGTAGTTAGTATTGCATCGACTTGCTTGCAGCAATAAATTATCCTATCATGTTGAAAAAATACATATATATGAAGTTTTGGACTATAAATAGGTGTTTATATTAGTGTTTTGGGAAGCACTATGACCCATTATATGAAGTGATATACTACCCTACCTGAATACATAATATATTTCACACCCTATGTGAGGAAAATAAGTGCGTGAGTGATTGATTCATCTGTTTGGGAGGGGGTGTTTTCAGAAAATAAAATTGGTAGGGGTTTTCATTTTTTTAAATTATATTTTACATCTTATATTCTAAGGGATTATTTTTCTTGATAAATTATATTTAATTTAAGATGTGTATATACATAAATTTATATATTTTTCAGAAGAAATATTTGGTTTTCAAATATTTAGTATTATAAATGATATCTATGTTCTAATTTGATCTTGTTGGGGTTTTTTTTCTTTATAATCTATTTAATTTCTTGTAAAGAATTATTTATGATTGTTTTGTCTTCATTCCTTAAAAAAAATTTAAGTCACTTCATTTGTTTAAATAAATGTTATAACTTCTATTTACCTAATTTTAATAAGGGAATTATTATTTTCCATATACATTCCATGCAATTAGCATTTTTAATTTATAAAGAGATTACTTCAATTAAATTGTTAAAGATTATATTTAATTTTTCAAAACTATGTATAATTCAATTTTGGTGTAAGGGATATAATTTTATTTAATATTTATGACAAATATTGATTAGTTATAGTAAGGAAAGATATTTTACTCCAAGGTTATTTATTGTTTTCTTTAAATAAAAATCAACATGTTTGCAGCTTTGAAACATTATGATATGTTTTAGTAAATTTTTTTGAAATTTTCAGAACAGTTTTATTATTTTAAATTTATGATTTTATTTTATCAATTCAAATCTCTTTCGGAAGGTTCATCTCATATTATATAACGTGAAGAATATATATATTTTTATATATAACTTTTCAAGTATATAATAGTTTTAAAAAAAGTTAAATACATTTTGTATAAAATTAATTTTAATAGTGTGTATATATATATATAAATTTATAATGTCATAATTGTTATATATATATATATATATAATTTCATAATTTCATAATTTCTTAAGTATATATAAAAATTTTTCTTGGTATAATTGTTAAAGAATATAATTTTCAAAGTATAAAATTGTTTTAAATAGATTATTAACCATTTTTTAATTCATATATGAATTTATAAATTAAAAATGTCATAATTTTATCTTGTTCATGACATATAAAAATCAAAATTATTTCCATACATCTATGATTTATTTTTAATATATATATACACCTGAGAAATAAAATAAAAATTAGAAAAATGGATTTTTAATGCAATAAAGATGAAATTTTGTGTGTGTAGATGTTGATTTATCTTCCATGTGATTATGTAACGTCATGTATCATGATATTTGATCATAACAGGTTTAATATGTAATTATCATTGAATAATAGTGTTTATATTTTTATATAAATTAAATTGGATATTTTTTCTCAGAATGATTATAAATATATTTTCAAAGTGAAAATCATAGTTAAAAACTATGTATATAAGTCAAGCTTAGAAAAAAACTATTTTAAAAAAATTGGTACCTGAACTTTGTAAATATGATGGGGAATTGGATTTTGAATCCATCCCTCAAGTGGTTATGCCCAAGATATAATTCAAAGTTTCGAATGGCCTTAGTTTTTTTAAGGTTTGTATAATATTTTCAACTAAATCACTGGATTAGATTAAAATATTTTTTTCTAAGTATAATTATTGTTCATGAATTATAGTATTTTGTAAAAGTTGTTTTACAAATATATTTCAAATTGAATTTTACGAATGTAATATCAAAGAAATATTTTTAATGGGCTTTATCAAAGGTTTTCAAAACTCCTTATTGGGTAATTGAATAATCACTTTTTGTTTTAAAATAATTTTTCACAGGCATATTAGATGATTAATTTCAGATGTCATATCTTTTAGAGTTAGTGCATGTAAAAATGCAGTGGACTGATGATATAGTTTTCATTCAACTATGATTAATTGAGAAATGTATTCAAACTTCTCTAGAACATAGACTGGTAAAAGGTCATCATTAATTAAATTTTTTGTGTAATTGTTTATTAATTATTTTATAAAAACAAAAAAATTACATTGCATTATTAAATACTGAGTGAGGAAGAGCGGGCTTGGGGCGTTATATGTTGACATAGATGAAATCAAAACTTTTTGAGAGAAATATCTCTTTCAATTTTGAAATAATTTTAAACTATTGTAATTATAAAAGAAAAAATTTAATTTGAAAATATTTTTATAATATTTCAAGGGAATATTCGAAGGAGATATAATGGTGGAATACAGATACACCCACCGTATAAGTTAAAAAACATTCTTTTTTTATTTTGTCAAAAAGGTATAAAAAATACATTTTATGGAAAATGATGGAAAGATTCATTTCAATTTTTTTATAAAAATTCAATAAAGGGTATGGATTAATCTACCCATAGTCTAGAAAATAGTAAAAATGTTTTCAAATACATTTTTTAGAAACATATATGTGGATGATACTGTGGTTAGAGTAAATACTTACGTAAAAAAACCTTGGATAATAAAGAGATTGTAAAATTAACACTTACCTTCTACTTTCCTTTGTTCAAGGGTATTTTTATCCTCTTATATAGTGACCATAGTATGATACTAAATTATAAAAACCTATATTCATATTTATGATATCATACTTGATTCATTTAGGGATTTATTCTTCCCATTTAATAATTATTTCAATGTTAAAATAAAATTTCAGGCGATAATCCATTTCTTTATCATAGGTGGTTAAACATGGTATTCTTGATCGTATCACTTATATAATTATTTAATTGATTATATAATATATGAAATTATATATGTATCATTTATATTCAAAATATAAATATGTATAAAAGATAGATATATGAAAAGGAAAACACCGTTTATGGAGATGGTAGGTCGTTCCTATGCATAAACGCCGTTTCGGTTTTCATATCGTATTGAACGGAAGTAAGTGAATTAAATATATTTAAATACCTATATATATATATTTCCAGTATAATTATTATCTTATATATTATGTACTTATTAATAATATATATTTTAATAATCATTGTTGAAAGGTGAACGTGGAAATGAATCTAAACACGTCGTGGGGACGGTAAGACGTACATATGCACGAGCGATGATATCATTCTATTGATAGTGAAATAATATTTTATTGGATGTTATATTATATATACAGAATAATTAACATGTTATATTTATTATTTACATCAATTATACTAATTATTATACCCATCCAAATAATGATGTGCTGAATAACAAACTACACAACGACGTGGAGGCGGATAGCTTTATGTACAAACGTATGGTAAATATGTCAATCATAGGATGGATAGGCTAATGAATATTGTTGTAACATATTTATAATACAATATCAGTATGTATAAGGTACTTGGGTTATTAATTTTCTATTTAAACAATAAAGAAAGAGGAAGTGTAAGATGAAAAGAACTTTGAATAAGGTGATGAAATAATGACCTCTTCATTAGGTTCTTCCTTTTGATTTGAACAAACATCCTCATTAAGTTGGATTTCATATCATATTACATCCTATAGGTTGAATTAGTGTATTTTGTAGGATATTTGAGCTTGGGTTGGCTGATTCAAAAGGATTTGGAGATTGGAATTTGAGAGAAGGGGAAGTAACATATTATAAGAGATGTGAGGGACACTTTAGGAAAACCTTGGAATATTAATTTAATATAAAATCATATTCAGTTTCTAATAGCACAAAATGAATTTATTTCAATAAAAAGGTGGGTATGGGTTTAACACCTCTCAACCAATAGGTCTTAGACAATTTAGGTAACAATATTAACCATAACATTTAGATTTAACTCTTGGTTAAATAGTTTTACATTTAATTTGTCTCCTTGTATTTTAATATTATATTGTTAATAAACATACTAATAAATTTCTAGAGAACCTCAAGTGGTTCATTAATTACATATATAAACTTATCTAATTCCTTTGGCCAAATATTAAGTTTTTAAGAGTATATTATCATTTAATAAAATTGTATTTGTTTTAATAAGTCATTTATTTCAATTAGACACTATCTAATGTTTTGTTTTTATGAAAGTCATAACAACTTGATTAATTCGACAAAAATACATTGAATAAACCCTAAAATTTCATATTCACCTATAAAATTCACAGATGGCATCAAAAGTCTCTATTTAAAATTATTTCCAAATCGATCACATTAGTTATTTTAATATTTCATTAATAAGGTAATTACCGCATCATCATTGTGTCATAAATAAATTTAATTATTTAATGTCTATAAATTATAAATAAAACACCATGATTTATTTAATATTTTTATCTCTCTAATGAATATTTATAGTTGAATTTATCTTTTGTGAAACCCTATATTAAAAATGGTCTAGTTATTTAACATTGGATTTAATACTTTTATCACTTATTTAAATAAAATATAATAAATGTAATAATCTAACCCAAATGGATCAAAATGATCTAATTATTCTTTGAAAGGTTTATTTTATTCTATTTAAACTTATCCAATAGAATTATGACATGTGTTGGGGTAATTTTAATACTATTTTTACCTTTAATTACCTTATGTACTTTTTCTATGGTTAATAAAACTCAAAATATATTATTCAAAAAAAATTATTTTCATCCTATCGAACCACATTTTACTTACTGATGTCAAAAATTTCTCACTTGTTTTTGAAATTAAATTCAAAAAAGTTTTAAAATTATGTTTTATGCAAATTTACAAATGTGCCTAGACGGTGGGTAAATGTGCCTAGAAGGTGGGTAAAAAGGCTTTTAAAAGGACCAATAAAAATTTCTATATCTAATCTTATCATAAAATTACTCAAATGACTTACATTGTACTAATATATGTATTATATTTCTATTTTTACTTTAAAATGAATTTTTAATAAAAAATAATTATTTAAATGAAAAAGTCGATTTTTAGGTAATATGAAGTATTTTTAACTATTCTTCAAAAAATGATTTCTTTCAGAACTATACTAAATATTCACCCAAAAATAAATTTTATATTAAGTATTCAAAAATTATGTCCAATCTACCAAATTCAATTTTTAGGAGTGTAAAATATTAGTTTTTTTATTGTTCACAAAGGGACATAAAAAGTAGTTCTTTAATGATAATTTATTTTCTATATATATAAATATTTTAACAAAACTTATACATTTCATTATAAATATATTTTATTTATGTGAAAAATTTATAAATAACATTTAAAATTTATATGTTACTATTCATATTTAAATATTTAATTGATAAATAAATATATCATTTAAATAATTATAATACAAATGTATTGTTTTGTAGAAACTCAATCTTGCATATAACACAAGACAAGTCGGTGTTTCATGCAATATAAGCTATTAAATTAAATTAAAGTGATAACGTACTATGAAATATTGGGTGGTTAAATTCTCCCCTCCTTCTATAAATTTCATCCTCGCAATTTGAAATTGTTCTTCGAAAATAAAAGGTTGAAAATAGAAAATACCTTTGTGGAAAACCCACGTCAGAAATAGGATTAATAAAATTTAGTCTTAATAAGAGATAAAGGGAAATAAAAAATTCCCCACATTAATAGTATTTGAATACGGGAAAATTGGTCACAATTAGAGATATATAATTAGAGGAAAAGATAAATATTTATAGTGAGTGAATGAGGTCATTAATAACAATCAAGTGAACTATAAATGTAAAATTGAGGTCCATAAATACATCTATCTATGATGATTTAAAGTATTCTCGGTTCAACAAATCATAAGTTATTTGGAATTTTTTAGATACATTTTTTAAAAAGGAGGGACTAATTTACTATTAAGATAAGAACTAAAGAAAAAACACTTGATTTCATTACCAGCCTTACTCATAATCTCATCACTATGTTGTTCTTTGATCTATTTTCACATCATCCCTTACACTAGGAAATATGTGTTCAAAAAAAGACACCTAAATATCATTTGATAAATCATAAGGTGCACAAGTATTCCCTTAAATCTCTAAATTTTTACTAAAAACCCAATGGTTAGGTCAAAGTATTCAACAAATCATACTCTAACCTCATACAAAATAAATCAAGGGATCAACTTACTTAATTCCAAAATTTTGACTTATCCAAAATACTTCTGTCCAAACTCACTATCCAAAAATTTATAAAAAAGGTCAACATAACATAATGAATATAAAAATGTGAATACAATCATAATGTATTTTATTAAAACATGGTAACAATGTAAATTACCATAAACCTTTATTAGAATGTGTATGTACTTCTTTATTCCTTCAGAAAAACACAAAATACTGGATATACTCATTAATCCATAAATTTTGTAAACTCTAACTATGATGGAATATAAAAATAATTAATCAGTTTCAAGGTTATCAAGAATATAGAATATAATTTATCCAAATCAATCATATCTTATTTGAAAATCCCTAACTCGGTATCATAACCATATTAAGTTTTATCATTCCTTTAACCATTTATTTTCCAAATAGTTTAACTTGCTATTGAGTCACTTTTCATAGAACCATATAATCTTAAATCCTCAAGGAAATAGTACCTTAGAATAATCCTTAATTATTTCCATATTTCTTATAACCCATACATCGTTGATATAACACTCAAATTATATAATTTTTTAATAACAAAAAAAGAACACTTGTAATTCATCTTCATCTACGGTAGTATAATAACTTGATTATTATCCAATAGCATCTTCTGGGGCATACTCTGATGATTTGGAAATTGATTCACATTGTGTCCTAACTCCTTGTAGGTGAATAATTTTTCATTTGAAACCTTTTTCTTACCCCTACAATAACAAACATTATTCCCTTTATATCCACACTTATAACATAATCACATTCCCTTAAAGCATTTACCAATGTGATTATTTCCATAGTTTTCACATGTGGGAAGATATTTATTTCCCTTCTTCGCTTTATCAATCTATTTCTTACTATACTCTTATTTTCTTGCATCCTTTCAAAGTCATAGGACTCAGAGAATTATTATATTACTAAAACATGAAACTATTTCTTCATTAGATACAGATATGTGGGAGACTATTTCCCTTCTAAATGTTGGCTTAAGACCATGAATGATATGATCATTCTTACTCATTAGATCATGTGTATTGCTAGAGTTCGCAT
Organism: Viscum album; assembly: GCA_963277665.1. Taxonomy (NCBI): domain Eukaryota; kingdom Viridiplantae; phylum Streptophyta; class Magnoliopsida; order Santalales; family Viscaceae; genus Viscum; species Viscum album. The sequence goes on from OY728152.1 coordinate 1,874,925,668, forward strand.
GCCTTCAACTCAAATCCATTTCTAAATGAAAACATACAATAGGTTAGATCATATCCTACTGTATAATCCAAAAACTAGAAAACATTAATTTAATATTTTCACACATCTAGTCTCATAATAATAAAAATGGTTTCTTTTCTAGAAATATTTACTCATAAATCCTTCATAATGGTTTGTAAATAAAATGAAAATTATCCTAATCATATCCCATGAGAGTGTTGTAACCAAAAGGGCAGCAAGGCCCATTGTCATGCACCGGTTCCAATTCAAGTCTAGCTCAAATAGGGGTTTCATGGTTTTACCATTCATACATATGTGCCAGAACCACCTCTATTTGCTCGTATCTAGATAGAGATGTATTTCATAGAAAATTTACAAAAATCTCTACATTTCCAAAATTCTATGAATTTCTTCAATACTAATCATCAATGTTTATTTTAGGGTAATGTCCTCTAATCATAGTTTTTCTAAATCTATTTTCCATTATTTGTACTAAACTTCATCAAATACCAACTATAACGCCCCGACCCTAGTTTCCTAGAGTCTGTGCCTTATAAATTACATTTGCACGATCATAAGGGATTAAATACCGAAATACCAATCGTTTTAGTAGCCTTGGAAGTATTAGATACATAAATAAGTTTTATATTACATTATGAAATGAGAAAAAAACATTTTATCTTCTTTTAATACATTTATATCCCTTAGGCCATCCTTGTAGATCAGTCATTATATACTTCTTCGCATCATTGGAAAAATAAAACATAGATACGGGTGAGCTCAGATGCTCAGTAAGGATAACAATATAGAGGAAACTGTCATAAATAATCATAAAAATTTAAGGCAATATATAAGACTAAAACACAATACTTTAAAAAATAAATTTCATCATAATATGGAAAAGATAAATCAAATAATTCCATTTAGTTATTCACATGGAAATTCTACTAGTCGAATAATCATATCTAATATCAATAGATAATTTCATAATTATGGAATGAATAATTTCAGGCATCCTAACCACATAGTAAAGGGCTCGTTCCTAGAATAAAAATAAGATTTTGTTAAGGCTTTGTGCCAAGACACTAGTTTGTCTCATGAGACCTACTGATTCATCGAGGAGCAATAGCGGGCTCCACCTTTCACTTACTATGCCTAATGCATTCATCATATGAATTGGTTGAAACATAACATAAACATTTTCATTAAAACTAGCATATGGAATGTCAATAATTTGACTATAGACCATGAGTGGTGTAAAAATAGCACATCCACAGTCAAACATATCACAAAAATCAGATATAAAATATTGAAGATTGTATCATAATAAATCAACTCCAAACGAACATAAAATCGATCAAAAGATGTTGACATAGATGAAAGAAAACCCATTTTAGAAAATATCTCTTTCTTTTTTTAAATCATTTAAAATTCATGTAATTATAAATGAAAATATTTATTTTGAAATTATTTTTATAATATTTTTAGGGAAGTTTCAAAGGTATTATATCGGTGGAAGATAACTGCACCCACCATATAAGTTACAAAAATATTCTTTCCAAATTTTTTAGAAATTGTCATAAAGTACCTTTTTGGGAAATAACAGAAAGATTGCAACTATAATGCCTCAAACCCAGAGGCCCGGATGTAGTGAATTATTTTAATATATTTGCATGAGTACAAGGAATCATGTCCCGAAAGACTGATCAATTTAGCAATCTCTAAAAATAGTTTACTTACATAAAAATTACATTAAAATTTCTATCATAATACAAAATATAAATAATCATACGAGGACACCATTATTCCATTAACATAACCTTACATATCAATCATAATACACTTCTTTGAATCTTGGGAACAAACAAAATAAATGGGTGAGCATAGATTCTCAGTAGTGGTAAATAATTTAGCAGAATCTATAAACTTTTAAGGAACCATGTTTAATAAGAACAATAGAATTTCGAACATCAAAATGAACATAATATGGGAAAAAATAAATTAAAAATTTCCTTATAAAAATGCACATGGATATTATACTAGTAAAATATAACATGTAATAACTAATTTTATAACTTGGGAATTCATAATTTCATACATCATGACCACATAGCCAAGGCCTAAAGCTAAGACTACAAATGCATTTTTTTTGTCGAGGTCAATTTTCCAAGACACTAGTTTGTCTTATGAGACCTACCTATGCATTGTGGGGTTGTAACAGGCCCCAACCATCACCTACTAAGTCCAATGCATTCCCCATATTATAAGGGTGAAACATAATATAATCATTTGTATTAAAAGTAGCATACAAAATGTCAATACATTAACTACAAACCATGAATGGTATCAAAATAGAACATCCATAGTCAAACATATCATAACTCATTCAATACAATATATAATATTTTATTATAATAAATAAACATCAATCATGAATTAAATCTAGTAATGGATGTTGAAATAGTTTAAAATGATCAGTAAAAGTCTTTGAAAGAAATATCCATTTTAATGAAATCATTTAAAAGTCACACAATTTACAAAGGAAGTCATTTAAAACTAATTTTTGAATCAACGTGTCCTATACCACTTTGATAATTATCAAAGTAATTATCATTTTAAAACTTTCATGTCCGTATAAATAAATCCATAAAAATATTTTGAAAAAATGGACATTAATGAAAATGATTTAGAATAATAATTATTTAAACCATTTAAAATGATTTTTAGTTAAATATTACCTTAAAATAATCCTTTTGAAAACTCTTTTATGAAAAATGGACATGGAAAATAAATATGTCCTTGTAAAAACATACACATAAAAAATCTCGAATAATAATGAGATTGAGAAATTAACCCTTACCTTGTACTTTCCTTTGGTCGAGGGTTTGTTTTACCTCCTTTATAATGACCATAGTCTGATATTAAATTATACCAGAAGTAGAAACATAACCATATTCATATTTATGACATCTTACTTGATTCATTTATTGTTTTATACAACCCAGTTAATAATAATTTCTTTGTTAAAATTACATTTTGGGTAATAATCATTTTCTTTATCGTACGTATTTTAACTTGTTATTTTTGATCATATAACCTATATCATGAATTAATTTCTTCCATAATATAATTTTTTTTATTTATCATATATATTCATTATATAAATATTTATAATAGATAGATATATGGAATGGAAAACCCAATTTATGGAGACGGTAGGTCATACATACGTATAAATGTTGTTTTTATTTTCATATCATATTGAATGGAAGTAAGTGAATGAGATATATGTAAACACACACACACACACATATCTATATATTTACAGTAGAATTGTTATTTCATATATCACATACTTATTAATAATATATATTTTCATAATCATTGTTGATTGGTGTATGTTGAAATGAATCCCATCGCGTCGTGGAGACGGTAAGTCGTACGTACGAACGAGCGATGATACTAATCTATTGATGTTAAAATCATATATAATTTGATGTTATATTATATTAAATGAATCATTAACATGTTATATTTATTTTTTAAATCAATTATAATCATTATTATACCCATCCAAATAATGAAGGGTTGAATAAAAAACTACACCACGAGTTGGAGATGGTAAATCGTACGTACGCACGTTTGGCGACTTTTTCATTCATAGGATGAATAGAATAATGAATATGGTTGTACCATATTGATAATAACATCTCAATATGTATATTTTATTGGAGTAATTATTTTAGTAAGGAAACAACAATGAATGACGATGTAGAATAAGAAAATAACATTGAAAGAGGTGACGAAATAATGACCTCTTCTTCAGGTTCTTCCTTTTGACTTGGACAAAAGGGCTCCTTATATTGACATTATGATCAAATTAAGGCCTTTAGGTTAAATTTAGAGTAGTTGGGAGGATATTTGAGCAGGGTTTGGTCAAGCTAAATGTCTTTGTTGGTGGGAAATTAAGATAAGGGGAAGTACCCTTTTATAAGAGAGGTTAGGGTCACTTTAGGAAAAGCTTGAAATATTATATAATTTTAAAATCATTTTATATTTATAATTAATTTATATGGATTTATTTCTAGTATAATGTTGGTATGGGTCTAAATATTCTTAACCAATAGGTTTTAGACAATTTTCTTGCTCCATATTAACCTTATCTTTTAGATTTAACTCTTAGTTAAATAGTTTAACTTTCACCATTTCGTCTTGTATTTTTATATCACATGGTTTATAAACATACTGTAAAATTACATGAGAACCTAAATTGGTTCATTAATGATATATATATCATTATATATGTCCTATGTCATAATATTACATTTTTAGGAATATTATATCATTTAATAAATTAGTATTTCTTTTAAAACCTCTTTTTTGTCAATTTTGAAACTACTTAGTATTTGGTTTTTGTAAAATTTATAAAAATATTATTTAATTAAAAACAATTATTTAATCAATCCTAGAATGACATATTTACCTTTAAAATTCGTGTAATGCATCAAATTTTTTAATTTACATTTATTTAAATATTTATAATATATATTATTTTAATGATTCATTAATAGGGTCATTGTTTCATCATCAATGTGTCATAAATAAATATAATTATATAATTTCAAAAAATTATAAATAAAATTCCATGATTTAGGAAATCTTTCAATATTTCTGATGAATATTTATAGTCGAATTTAGCTTATGTATAACTCATTATTAAAAATGGTTTAGTTATTAAAATTAGAATTTAACAATTTTAACTCCTCTTTAAATAAAATATATTAAATGTCCTAATCTACTCTCAGTGGATCAAAAAGGATATTATTTCATTCCTAATGTCTATTTTAGTCAAAATACACTTATCCAATAAAAATAGGACATGTTTTAGGGTAATTATATTATCATTTTTTACCTTTAATTACCCTATTTAATTTTAATCGTGGTAAATAACATTTAAAAGTTCCCATTCACCAAAAATTATTTTCTTCTTATTAAAAAAGATTTTCATTAATTATGTTAATCATGTCTCTCATATTTTTGAATTTCATTTCCCAAAAGCAGTAAAATAAATTTTTATGCAAATTTGCAAATGCGCCTAAAAGGTTGGTAAAAGATGTTAAACAGTTCAATAAAATTTTATATATCAAATATTATTATAAAATGACTCTAATGAATTAAATCGGACTAATATAAGTATTATTTTCCAATTTATACTTTAAAATAAATGAATAAAAATAATAATAATTATTTAAATAATTGTCGGTTTTAAATTATAACAAAGTGTTTTTCACTATTCATCAACCATTGAATGTATTCAGAAAAATACAAAAAATTTACCATAAGCTAATTTTGATATTACAAATCAAAAAATGAATTCCATTCTGAAAAACAAAATTTATAAAATTTCAAAAAGTGGGTTTTTCTATTCAAAACCTCTTTTTAAAATGTCTAGTTTGATTTTTCATGGTGTGCTAGAACTCGAAGTTATGTACAACACAAGCTATTGTATTATTCAAAGAGAAGCACAGATTGGAATCTTGGGGTGTTACATTCTCTCCCCTTCAAATAATTTTGTGCTCAAAATTTGAAATTTTTATTTGAAAATAAAAGGTTGAAAATATAAAATACCATGGTGGAAAACCCATATTAGGAATTTGGTTAGTAAAATTTAGTCTTATTAAGAGGGAATGTGAAATGAAAAAGTCACCACAAAATTCTGATATCAAATAAGAGAACACTAGTGGCTATTAAAGACACATAATGGGTGGGAAAATGTAAATATTAATATGGAGTGATTGAGGTCATCAATCATAAACAAATGATCAATAAATAGAATATTGATGGCCTCAAAGCCATAAATATAAAATGATTTAAAATATCATCAGTTCAACAAAACATAAAGTATTAAGATAACACATTCTTAGTTTTGAGATCTTTTCCCTAATGTTTAAGAATTAATTTCTTCATAAAATAAGAATAAAATACATTAAAATTATTCTTCCATCAATTAATGAATATCTACCACAAACACATATTTCTATCCAAAAGATAATAGAGCTAAAAAATATTCTATTAAACCTAATCATATAGCATCTCAAAAAAATGAATTTATAATTAATATATCATACCATTTAAAAACTACATTATACAAACCAGTACATCACGTCAACCAGTGGTAGGTGATTCACCCTTGTAACCCTTCGGTTTCCGGTTCAAGTCTCGCGGCCTTGTCGGACGTGACGAGTTGTCGCCTAACCTCTAGGTTATCCTTTTTATAAAAAACCAAAAATAATCTTATGAAATGTGTTAACATTAAACAATAGTATCAAATTTCCAACTTATTTCATTCCAACCTTTAGACTTATCCAAAATACTTCTATTTAAACTCATAGTCCAAAATTTCTAAGGAAGGTAAACATATTGAAGATCTCCATTTCAATATAATAACATGTGAATACCTTCATAATGAATTCTATTAAAACATGGTAACAACCTTAATTACTATGATAACTTATTGATTACAATCATAATCTCTTATTCCTTATAGAATACTGGATATACTCTTTATATCCAAAAATGTTTTAAACTACAACAATGATGGAATAAAAAAACAATTAATTAGCTTCAAGGTAGTCAAGAATATTCAACATAATTTGTCCAAATCAATCATATCAAATTCTGAAATCATTATCTCAGTTTTTGAAACATATTAAGGGTTATATTTCCCCCAACCATATATTTTCAAAAAAATTTAACTTGAAACTATGTCACTTTACTTGGTACCATATAATCTCAAATAATTAATGAAATTATACTACAGTACAATCCTTATATACTTTTAAATTCTTATAACTTGTACATCATTAATACGATAAATAAATAACACAAATATTTAATAACAACCTAAGAACACTAATCATTCCCCTTTATCTGTGGTAGTATCATTACTTGATTATTATCAAATAGAATCATTTGGGATCAGGGTGTTACCATATTTTAATGGAATAAATGATGAAGGTGTTCACATGTTGTTATGTGGTAAAAAAATATCTTCATTTTTTTATGTTTAACTTCCTTATAAATTTTTGGACTATGAGTTTTGAGACAAGTATTTTCGATAAGTCTAATGGTTGGAATTGAGTAAGATGAAAACTTGTTATTTTGTATGAGGTTAATGTATGATTTATTGAATAGTATACCATACATTTTGATTTTTAGTAAAACTTTAATAGATTAATGGAATACTTGTGGACCTTATGATATATCCAGTGTGCTTCAGTTTTAAAAAAGTCATTTCTGCACATTCTTTTCCAATTGTAAGAGATGAAGTGAAAATTGATCGAAGAACATCCAAATGATGAGAATATGATTATGAAAGGTAATGAAATAATGTATGATTTCTTGAGTTCTTATGATGATTGTAAATTAATCCCTACTCTTCAAACAGAAAATAATCTAAAAAAATTGTTATCCTAATAACATATATTTTTTTGAACTGATGATACTTTAAATCGTCATAGATTGACAATGTTGAGGGCCTCAATTTTACATTTATTATTTACATGTTTGTGATTGATTACACCATTCAATATATATAAATATTTATATTTTCCTCCAATTATGTGCCTTTAATTTACACCAATGTTATCCAATTCAAAATATTAATTTTTGGTGACTATTTCATTTCCCTTTCCCTCTTATTAAGAATAAATGTTATTAACCCTATTTCTGATATGGGTTTTCCACAAAGGTATTTTCTATTTTAAACCTTTTATTTTTGAAGAACAATTTCCAATGGAGATGATGCAATTTATTGAAGGTGGGGATAAACTAACTCCCCATGATTTTATAGTATTTTGTCTCTTTAATGTAATTCAATAGCTTGTGCCACACACAACACAGAGTTCGAGCGCACCATGACTTACCAAACGAGCCATTTAGAAATCAGTTATGAATAGTATTAACAAAATTTAGAATTTAATATTTTCTATATAATTTTAAAATCCATATTATTTTTCTCATATACAAAATATAAAAATAAATTCATTTTTTTCACTTAAAAGAAGTATTTTTCAGAAAAATGAAATGTTAAACCCATTTAATGATGAACCCTTTTTAAACCCAATATTTGACGATTTTATACAATAAATTTGACAAAATAAAAAAATTATATTGAATTGGGACACAAAAATTTAGTTTGGATAAATATTTTGTGTTTTTCTAATAACATTCATATTTTGATGAATAGTGAAAAATAATAAATTTTAATTGAAAACAACTTTTTCAATAAAAATAATTTATAGGGTTAAATTATAAATTGGAATGGTTTTTAAGTATAATTAGATTAAATTTTTATCATTTAATAAAATGTTGGTCATTGGATGTAATTTTAAATTTAAATTGGACATAAAAACATATCAATCTTTTGATAGTTTTTACTTCTCAAAATCCCGCTTTCTGGTTTTGACAACGGGAATTAATTTTAAATTAATTAATGAAACTTCTATGTTTTTAATTTGAAAAAATATACATCATTTTTTTGATTTGGAATATCAAAATTATCTTAGGATGATGTTATTGTATTTTTCTAAAAATGATCAGTTTTTATGAATAGTTAAAAATACGCTATGGTACATAAAAACCATATTTTTAATTAAAATAATTATTTTTAATTAAAAATTTATTATAAAATATATAAATAATACATATATTTATACAATTTAAGTAATTGGCGCCATTTTATAATAAGATTATATATATATATAATTTTATTGAACCATTTTAATGTCTTTTTTCCCACCTTTGAGAACATTACTCACCTTCTAGGCACATTTGAAAATTTGTATAAAATGTAATTTTACCACTTATGTGAATTTAATTTAAAAAATATGAGTGACACGGTTGATATCAGTAAGTAAAATTTTGTTCAAAAGGATGAAAATAATTTTTGGTGAATAGTAATTTTTAATTTTATTTACCACGTCTAAATGTAAATAAGGTAATTAAATGTAAAGATAATATTAAAATTACCCCAACACATTTCATAATTCTATTGGATAAGATTAATTCATCCAAAATCATCCTTAGGAAAAAAATATGGTCCTTTATATCCATTTGGGTTAGATTAGGACATTTAATATATTTTATTTAAAGAAGAGTTAAATGTGTTAAATTTAATGTTTATTAACTCTACCATTTTTAATACATGGTTACACATAAGATAAATTAAACAATAAAAATTCATTAAAAATATAAAACTATTTCCTACATTATTGTGTTTTACTTATAATTTTTATACATTAAATAAATTTATTTATTTATGGCACAATGATGATAATGTAATTACCTTATTAATGAAATATTAAATTAATTGATATTATAAATATAAAAATAAATGTAAATTTAGATTTTTTATGAGATACACAAATTTTATAGGTTTATATGACATTTTAGGGTTTAAAAAATGTATTTTTTTCATGTAATCGACTTGTTATGACTTTCACAAAATTAAAATACTAAATAGTGTCAAAATTGACATAAATGAGTTTTTAAAACAAATACTATATTATTAAATGATATAATATTCCTAAATACCTAAATTTCAAAAAAGGACTTATATAATGATATATATGTCATTAATGAACCACTTTATGTTCTCTTGGAATTTGATAGTATTTTTATTAACCTTGTATTATAATAATACAAGAAGAAATGGTAGAAGTTAAACTATTTAACTAAGGTTTAAATCTAAAAGATAACGTTAATACGGTGACCAAACCTTGATTAAAACCTATTAGTTGAGATAATTTAGACCCATACCAACCATATAATCTAAATAAATATATTTTGAGATACTAGAAACCAAAAAATATTTTATAATAAAATAATATTTCATTTTTTTCTAAAGTGCCTCTCACCTCCCTCATAAAAGGGCACTTCCTCTTCTCTTAAATTCACACATCCAAAGCAATTTAGCTCAGCCAAACACAGCCCAAATATCCTAAAAACTACCCTAAATTCGTCTTAGAGGAATAAATTTGATCAGAAATCTATCATAAGGATCCCTTTTGTTAAAATCAAAAGTAAACACATGAATAAGATATAATTATTTTATCACCTCTTTCAATGTTTTTTTCTTTTTCTACATCCTCTTTCCTTTTTTTCACCATAATAATATAATAAATCTAGTACATTAAGAATACTAAGATAATATTATAAATATGGTACAACCATATTCATTATTCAATTCATCCTATGAATAACAAAGTAATCATACATGCGTATACATGACTTACCGTCTCCATGTTGTGGTGTACTTTGTAATTCAACGCTTCATTATTTGGATGGGTATAATAATGAGTATAATTAATTTAAAAAATTAATAGCACATCTTAATTATTCTGTATATATAATATACCATACAATTACATACCATTTTACCATCAATATAATGATATCGTCGCTCATGTGTACATACGGCTTCCCATCTCCACCACGCGATGAGATTAATTTCCACGTTCACAATTCAATGATGATTAAAAAAAATATATTATTAATAAGTATCTAATATCTGAAATAATAATTCTACTAGAAATATATATATATACACACACATATCTCATTCACTTACTTCCGTTCAATACGATATGAAAATGGAAAGAACGTTTATGCGTACATATGACCTACCGTCTCAAAAAACGGTATTTTACATTTCATATATCTATATGTTATTAATATTTATATTCATAATATATATGATACATAAATAATTTTTTATATTATAGAATCAATTAAATCATTATATAAGTGATATGATCATGAATAGCATGTTAAAAAATGTACGATAAAGAAATCAATTTTTACCAAAAATGTTATTTTAACATGCAAATTATTATTAAATGGTTACTGAAAAGCCATAAATGAATCAAGTATGATATCATAAATATGAATATGGTTATAAAATAATTTAATAACATACACTGGTCATTATACATGAGGTTAAACGTTCCGTCGACCAAATGAAATTACAAGGTTAGGGTTAATTCCACAATATCATTACTTTACAAGATTGTTTATGTATAAGTATTTAATGGGACATATTTATTATCCATGTCCATAATTTAAAAAAATATTTCAAAGGTAATATTTTATGTTTTAATGGATGGGTATCTTTAACTAGATCATCAATTTATATGTTTCAATGATTTATTTATCTAATCTATTTAATTAATGTCCATGTTTTCAAAATGATTTTATGGATTTATTTATATGGATATGATTATTTTAAAATGTTAATTCCTTTACAATGTTTCAATGTGGTATGGGAACCATTGATACCAAAATATATTTTAAATAAAATATTTTATAAATTTTGTGACTTTTAAATGATTTCATGAAAATGGATATTTCCCTCAATGAGTTTTACTAATTATTTTCAACTATGTCTACATCCTTTATTGGATATTATTATTGATTGAGGTTTTTTTATTATAATACAATATTAAATATTGTATTGAATGAGTTATGATATGTTTGACTGTGGATATGAAATTTTGATACCATTCATGGTTTATTGATAATGTATTGACATTTCATATTCTTGCTTTAATATTAATGTTAATGTTATGTTTCAAGATTTTAACATGAGGAATGCATTGGACATAGTAAGTGATGGGAGGGGCCCACTATATCCCCTTGGTGCATTAGTAGGTCTCGTGAGACAAACCTATTTCTTGGCACAACGCCTTGAAAAATTTTTATTTGTAGTCTTGGCATGAGGCCTTGACTTGAGGTTATGATGCACGACATTATGCATTCCTTCATTATGAGATTAGTTATTAATGTTACATGTGATTATTTGACTAGAATAATATCCTTGTGAATAAGTAAATAGAATTATTTGATTTATCTTTTCCATATTATTCTGAAGTTTATGTTTAATGGGCTTGTGTTCCAATTTATTTCCTTACCATAATTGTTTATGATTATTTATGATAGCTTCAGCTATATTGTTTATCCTTAATGAGCATATGAGATATCCCTTTTCTTATATTTTATTTTCCCATGATGCCAAAAATTGTAGTATGATTTATTTTTAGGTTTTATCTCAGGGAACAACAGTGTCCTCAAAGGATTGTTTTTACTGTGTTTTATATTATAAATTTTAATGTAGTGTTCATGTATGTAATCTATTTTCCAAGACTGCTAAACTAATCAGTATTTTGGGACATGATTCTTTGTAATCATTCCAAAGTATTAAAATAATGTACCTAATCTGGGCTTGAGGTTTACATGATGAGGAAGAAGGCCGACACAGTTGGACTTTGAGTGAAGGGAGCTTCGTTTCTGGGTGTCGTAGACAATGGTGGATGAAAAAATGTCCTGAGTGGGAACTGTGGAAGAAAGAAATCTAGTTCATCTGAGGGCATAGGCATTCAAGGAGTCGCATACCAATAGATAAATCAGACTTACCGTGTTTTGGGCTTTGAATCCAGTTGAGGTAGAATGATCTTTTTATAATCTCATGATCTACATTTTTAATGACTGAATCATAAAAAATAGGGTTACTAGCAACATTTGTGTTTTTCTTCATAAAATCATCATGTTATGATTTTAATAACTGTAATTGGGATTATTTTATACCCAAAATATTATCTTATTATTGATTTCATGATAGTATTTTTTTCTATTCCTCTCCCTGATTAAGAATGTTGTACTATTATTGCATATTTAATATCATTCCAGATTTTTTTTTATTTTGGATCGACACTTATTAAATTATAATCTACATTTTTGGATTTTGTGAATTGTTGTTTTCAATATGAAGTTATCAGAAAAAAAGAAATATCACTCTCTAGGCATAGGAAATCTTTACTTTTTTCTATTTTTATGATTTCTATTGAAATTCTTAATCATTATCATGTAGTTAGTGTTGCATCAAAAAGCTCAGATCAATAAATTATCATATCAAGTTGAAAAAAATCCATATATAGGAAGTTTTAAATTATAAAAATGTGTTATATTAGTGTTTTGGGATGAACTATACCTCAGTTTATGAATTATTATACTACCCTACCTAAATACTTCATGTCTTGCACACCGTATATGATGAAAATAAGTGTGTGAGTGAATGATTCTTCTGTTAAGGAGGGTGAGTTTTCAGCAAATAACATTGGTATGGGATTTCATTTATTTAAATTATCTTTTACATTTCAGATACTAAGGGCTTATTTTTCTAGATAAATTATTTTTGTTTTAACATGTGTATATACATACATTATTTTAGTTTTCAGAGAAAATATTTGGTTTTAAAATAATTAGTTTTATCAATGATTTCTATGTTTTTAGTTGATATTGTTAGTGTTTTTGTTCATTATAATCTATTTAATTTCTTATAAAGGATTATTTTATATAGTATAAATTCATAAATGAATTAATTATGATATCATAAATATGAATATGGTTATGGTATAATTCAATAACATACTATGATCATTATACAAGAAGTTACACGTACCATAGACCAAAGGAAAGTTCAAGGTAAGGGTTATTTCTTTAATATCATTATTATCCAAGATTGTTTTGTGTAAGAATTTACCAGGACATATTTATCATCCATGTCCATGTTTCGTCAGAAAATTTTCAAATGGAATATTTTAATTTTTTGAGGAAGGGACACATTAGCAAGATCTCCATTTTAAATGTTTATTAATTAATTCTTCTAAATATTTTTAATTAACGTCCATGTTTTCTAAATGATTTTAAGGATTTATTTATATAGGAATTATTATTTAAAAATGTTAATTCATTTCTAAAGTTTCAAAGTGGAATGGGACACTTTAATTCAAAAATATATTTTAAATTACATCCTTTATAAATTATGAGACTATTAAATGATTTCATAAAAAGGGATATTTCTCTCAAAGAGTTTTACCGATCATTTTCATCTATGTCAACCTCCTTTATTTAATGTTATTCTCGTTTGAGGTTGATTTATTATTATAAAATTTTCCATATTTTATTGAATGAGTTATGATATGTTTGATTATGGATGTACTATTTTTTTACCATTCATGGTTTATGGTTAAAGTATTCACATTTCATATGATAGTTTTAATATGAATGTTTGTGTTATGTTTCACCCTTTTCATATGAGGAATACAGTGGAATTTTTAGGTAATGGGTGGGGCCCGATATAGCCCCTCAATGATTCGTTAGGTCTCAAGAGGCAAAATAGTGTCTTGGAAGAAGGCCTTGATAGAATATTTGTGTGTAGTCTTAGCGTGAGGCCTTGACTATGTGGTTATGATGTCTGGCCTTATGCATTCCCTCTTTATGAAATTAATTATTACATGGGATTATTCTTCTAGTAAAACATCAATGTGAATGATTATATGTTACTATTTATTTTAATTTTTCCATATTATGTTTAATATTATGATAAAATGAATGTTGTTTTTATTACACATATTTCCATAAAAACATATAGCATCTCCAAATTTATTAAACCTTACTAATCATCTAAACTCACCACTTTCTTATGTTTTATTTCCCCATGATTCCATGAAGTGTAAAATGATTGATATGCAGGGTTAGGCTAGGGGAATAATGGCATTCTCAAAGGAAAATTTATTTTGTGTTAGATGTTTGAATGTGTAATGTAACATTTTTGTCTGTAATATATTTTCCAAGAATTCTAAACTAATACGTCATTTAGGACTAGATTACTTGTAATCACGTCAACGATTTAAAATAATTCACTAGATTTGGGCTTTTGGGTTTGGGGCATTATAGTTAGTATCAGAGTAAGTTTAATACAATCCCTGGAAATTAGATTCAGACAAACTCTGATTAAAGAACATTACCATAAGATAGAATTTGATATTTATTATAGAAGAATGTCCTTGAATTTTATTAATGTAGATATTTTCTTAATTTTACAATAAATACATCCTTTTCTAGATACGAGTAAGTAGAGGTGGCTCTGGATCATATTTATCTAGGGGTAATGCCCGAAAACACTTCTTTGATCTAGAATCGAACGAGAACCGGTGCTCGACAATGGGCCTTATTGAACTTTTGGTTATGAAACTCCTAGGGATATCCTTAGGATAATTCATATTTTCTTTAAAAACCATTATGAAGGATTTATGAGTAAATATGTCAGAAAAGAAACCATTTTTATTATTATGAGACTAGATGTGTGATAATATTCAATTAAGGTTGAGAATTTTTTTAGTTTTTGGATTAATCATTATGATATGATCTAACCTAGTGTATTTCATCATTTAGTAATGGAGCCTAGTAGAAGGAATGAGAACTCCAAAAATACACATGAACAAAAGAATAAGAGGGATTATTTATTTCATGGTCTTAAGATATCATTTAGAAGGGAAACAGTCTCCCACGTATTCTCATCATATGATGAAATAGTATCATGTGTTAATAAGATAAATAAATAATTCTCTAATTCATGTGTCATTGAAGGGAAGAAAGAGAAGAGGAGGATGATAGAGAGAAATATGGATAAAGGGAAGAAGGGAAAGAATGATTTTCCCATATGTGATAACTATGGAAAGAATCACCTTGCGAAATGGTTGAAAGGGATGAGGGTTTGTTATATGTTTGGAGAAAAAGGGAAACCAAGTTCATGACTGAAAGTGTTATAAAAAGGATTCAAATGAACAATGATTCATCTACAAGGAGTTGGGAAACTACGCGACTCAATGTCCCAATAATCAGTGTATACAAAAAATTATGATATTGGATAATAATAAAGTAGTTATACTACCATAGATAAAGAAGAATGATTAGTGTTATAAAGTAGTTTTCAAATAATTGTGTCATTTGAGTATTTTATTAATGATGTATAAGTTATAATATTTATAAATTATATAAGGATTGTACTACAGTATGTTTTCATTAAGGATTTGATATTTTATAGTACCAAATAATTTGATACAGTTTCATGTTAGATATTTTGGAAAATATATGGTTGGGGGAAATATAACTCTAAATATGTTTCTGAAACTGAGATAATGATTTTGGAAGAAGATACGATTGACTTGGAAAAATTATATTGGATATTATTGATTACCTTGAAACTAAATAATTTTTTTTATTTCGTCATTGTTGGAGTTTACAACATTTTTGGTTATAAGGTGTAAATCAGGTATTCTAAAAGGAATAAGGGATTATGAATGCAATATAGAAGTTTTTATGGTAATTTATGGATTTACCATGTTTTATGAGAATACATAATGATGGTATTCACATGTTATTATCTTGAAAAAAAGATCTTCAATATGTTTACCTTCCATATAAATTTTGGACCGTGAGTTTGGACATAAGTATTTTGGATATGTATAATGGTTGGAATGAATTAAGTTGGTCATTGGATACTATTTTTTAAGGTTAATAAACTTCTTAATATTATTTTTGGATTGATATAAAAATGACAACCGAGAGGTCGGGTGACAACCAGTCACGTTCGACAAGCCAGTGAGAGTTGAACCTGCATCTGAAGGGCGAAAAGGGTGCATCAACTAAAAAATTCCTATGTGGTTTCATGGTTTATATAATGTTTTTTTCTTAAAATGCTTTGATAGATAAATTATTAAATAATTTTTTGAAACCCTATATGATTACGATAAATAGTGTATTTTTTGGGTTCTATTATCTTTTGGATTGAAAGATGAGTTCATGGTAGAAATTGACTAATGGATGGAACTCTACCTATCATGTTTTTTTTAATATTCTACGAATAAAATAATTAATAAACATTAAGGAAAAGACCTTAAAACCAAAAATATGTTCTCTTAATACCTTATGTTTTTTTTGAACCGATGATATTTTAAATCATCATTGATTGATGGCTTTGTGGCCCTCAATTTTACATTTATTGTTCAGTTTTTTGTGATTGATGACCACAATCAATTCCTATAAATATTTACATTTTCCCTCCAATTATGTGTCTCTAATTTCCTCAAATTGTTTCTATTCAAAATCATAATTTGGTGGTGACTTTTTAATTTACCACTCTGTCTTGTTAAGACTAAATTTTATTAACTGTAATTCCGATGTGGATTATCCACATAGGTATTTTCAATTTTTATACATTTATTTTTGATGAAAAATTTAATATTATAGGGACACAATTTATTTATGTAGGGTACAATGTAACACCCCAGGATTTCGTAATATGTTATCTCTTTAATGTAATTTAATAGCATGCGCCACACACAACACTGAGTCTGAGCGCACCAAGACATACCAAACTAGCCGTTTAAAAAGAATTTATGAATAGTATTAATTGAATTTTTAATTTTATATACTCCATATAATTTTAACATCCATATTATGATTTTTTTGAGATAATATAAGAACATAATCAATTTTTTATATAAACAAAGTGTTTTTCAAAAAACGCATTTTTACAGCCTTTTAATGGTGAAACCTTTTTAAATATAGTATTTTACATTTTAATATAAAAAATTTTACAAAATAAATTTCTTATTTAGAATTAGGACATAAAAATTTAGTTTGGATAAAATTTTGGTGTTTTTCTAACAACTTTCATATTTTGATCAATAATGAAAAATTCTAAATTTTAATTGAAAACAACTTTTTTAATCAAAATAATTTATAGTATTAAAGTATAGATTTCAATGTTTTTGAAGTATAATTAGATTAAAATATTATATTTTAATCCAATGTTGGTCATTGGATGTAATTTCACATTTAAATTGGACATAAACACATATCAATCTTTTGATAGTTTTTACTTATCAAAAACCTACTTTTTTGGTTTTGACAACGAGAATTAGTTATAAATTAATTAAGGAAACTTCTATATTGATAAATTTTTAGAATATACATCATTTTTGAATTCAGATTATAAAAATTATCTTAGGGTGATTTTTTTGTATTTTTCTGAAAACAATCAATTTTTTATAAATAGTGAAACATACTATATAGTACATAAAAACCGAATTCTTCATTTAAATAATTGTTTTTAATTAAATATTTATCTTAAAATAGATACATAATAGATATATTAGTACAATGTATTTCATTAGAGTCATTTTATAATAAGATTAGATATAGAAAATTTTATTGAACCATTTTAACATCTTTTTACCCACCGTCTAGGCATATTTACCAACTTCCTTGGCACATATGCAAATTTTCAAAAACTGTAAATTTATTTCATTAGTGAATTGAATTTCAAAATTTATAGTGACGCAGTTGAAATTGGTAAATATTATGGGGTTCAATAGGATGGAAATAGTTTTTGGTGAATAGTATCATTTGAATTTTATTTACCATGGTTAAATATAAATAAGGTAATTAAAGGTACAAATTATATTAAAATTACTAGATAACATGTCCTAATTATATTGTATAAGTGTATTTTGGCCAAAATCAACATTTGGATAAAAATAATATCCTTTTGATCCATTTGGGCTAGATTATGACATTTATTATATATTTTTTAAAGAAGAGTTAAAATTGTTAAATTAAATGATTAATAACTAAATATTTTTTAATATAGGTTTTCACATAAGATAAATTAGATTATAAGTATTAATTATAAATCTAAAAACATTTCCTACATCATGGTGTTTTATTTATAACTTTTATATATTAAATAAATAATTTTATTTTTGAAATAATGATGATATAGTAATTACTATATTAATGGAATATTAAAATAATTAATATTATAAATATCCAAATAATTGTATATTTAGCATTTTGGAACCATACATGAATTTTATAGGTGAATACTACATGTTAGGGTTGATTTAATGTATTTTTTTTCGATTTAATCAACTTTTCATGACTTTTATGAAAACCAAATACAAAATATTGTCAAATTTGACATAAATGAGTTTTTAAACCAAATACTATATTATTAAATGATATAATATTCCTAAAAATTGAAGGATCAGACAATAAACTTATGTAGTGATATATATGTCATTAATTAACCACTTGAGGTTTTCATGGAATTTTATAGTATGTTTATTAACCATGTTTTATTATAATACATGAAGCCATGTTAAAAGTTAAACTATTTAGCTAAGGGTTAAATCTAAAAGATAAGGTTAATATGGTGACCTAAACATGTCTAAAACCTATTTTATGAAAAGGTTTCCACCCATCCACACCATATCCTCTAAATAAATTCATTTGCAGCTATTATAAACCGAATATGATTTCATAATAAATTAATATTTCAATCTCTTCTTAATGTTCTTCTCACCTCTCTTATAAAAGGGTGCATTCCCCTCTCTTAAATTCACACCTCTAAAGCCATTTGTCTTGGCCAAACCCTACTAAAACCTCCTCCCAACTATCCTAAAATCTATCTAGAGGCCTTACATTGATAATAAAGACAACCTTTGGATCCCTTTTGTTCAAATAATAAGGAAGAACTAGAAGAAGAGGTAATTATTTAATCACCTCATTCAAAGTTCATTTCTTCTTCCTCTTCATTTTTCTTTTTTGTTTCCATACCAAAATAATAACCCCAGTACCATATACATATAGAGATGTTATTATAAATATTTTAAAACCATATTCATTATTCTATCCATCCTAGGAATGAAAAGTCACTATACATGTGTACTTACAACTTACCGTCTCTACATCGTGGTGTAGTTTGTTATTCAATGCTTCATTATTTTGATGGGTATAATAATGAGTTTAATTGATGTAAATAATAAATATAACATGTTAATTATTTTTTATCTATAATATAACATCCAATTACATAAAATATCATAATAAATATAATGATATCATCGCTCGTGCGTACGTATGGCTTACCGTCTCCACGATGAGATGATATTTATTTCCACGTTCACCATTCAACGATGATTATAAAAATATATATTATTAATAGTTATTTAATATATGAAATAATATTTCTATTGGAAATGTATATATATATAAATTTATTTACGTATATCTCATTCACTTATTTCTATCCAGTATGATATGAAAAGGGAAACAACGTTTATGCGAATGTAAGGCTTACCATCTCAATAAATGGTGTTTTCCATTTCATATATATTTCTATTATAAATATTTATATTATGAATAAATATCATACATAAATAATTTTTTTTATTCTAGAAGCAATTAAATCATGATATATGTGATACGATGAGGAATGCAAAGTTAAAACACGCACGATTAGGAAAGCAATTATTAACCGAAATGTTATTTTAACATGGATATTACTGTTAAATAATTAGTATAAATTCATAAATGAATTACGTTTGATATCATAAATATGAATATGGTTTTCTTATAATTCAATAACATACTATGGTCATTATACAAGATGTTAAATGTACCCATGACGAAAGGAAAGTACAAGGTATGCGTTAATTTTTCAATCTCATTATTATCGAAGGTTGTTTATGTGTAAGTATTTACTGGGACATATTTGTTATCCATGTCCATGTTTCATCAAAATGATTTCCAAACGAATATTTTAATGTTTATTGGAAGGGAATCCTTATCAAGATCATCATTTTAAATATTTCAGCGATCTATTCTTCTAAATCATTTTAATTAATGTCCATGTTTTCACAATGATTTTAAGGATTTATTTATATGAACATGATTGTTTTAAAATGATAGTTAATTAAAAAAGATTAAAAGTGGTATGGGGCACTTTGATTCAAAAATATCTTTTAAATAACTTCCTTTATAAATAGTGATACTTTTATATGATTTCATGAAAAAGGGATATTTCTCTCAATGATTTTTACTGATCATTTTCAACCATGTAAACATAAATTATTGAATGCTATTATCATTTGAGGTCAATTTATTATTATACAATTTTCCATATTTTGTTGAATGAGTTATGATATGTTTGACTATGGATGTGCTATATTTTAACATTCATGGTTTATGGTTAAGTATTCACATTTTGTATGCTAGTTTTAATACGAATGTTTATTTATCTTTCAACCTTTACATATGAGGAATGAATTGGACTTAGAAAGTGACTGGTGGGGGCCCGCTATAGCCACTTAATGCATCGGTATGTTTATGAGACAAACTACTGTCTTAGAACAAGGCCTTGACCGAATATTTGTGAGTAGTCTTGGCACGAAGCCTTGACTATGTGGTTATGATGTCAAACATTATGCATTAATTCTTATGAAATTAGTTATTACATGTGATTATTCTATTAGTATAATATCCATGTTCATGTTTATATGTTACTGTTTGATTTATATTTTCCCTATTATGTTTAAGTTTATGTGCAAAAAGTATTTGTATTTATTACACATAATTCCATAAAAATATATAGATTCAACTAAATTATTTACCCTTATTGAGCATCTGAGCTGACCCATTTCTTATGTTTTATTTTCCACGGATTACAAGAAGTGTATTGTGATTGAAATGCTGGGTGAAGCTAGAGGAATAATGGTGTTCTAAAAGGAACATTTATTTTGTGTTTCATGTTTGATTGTGTAATGTAACGTTCATGTGTGTAATATATTTTCCATGACTACTAAACTAATCGGTCCTTCTATACATGATTACTTGTAATGATTCCAATTTTTTAAAATAATTCACCAGCTCTAGGAATCTTGGGTCGGGGTGTCACAGTTGGTATTAAAGGATGTTTATTATAAACCATGGAAACTAGATTCAGAAAAACTCTAATTATAGAATATTACCCTAAGATAGACTATGAGAATTAGTATAGAAGAACATCATAGAATTTTCGAAATTTAGAGATTTTGTGAATTTTAAAAGAAGTACATCCCAATCTAGATATGACCAGGTAGATTTAGCTTTAGAACATTTGTATCTAGGGGTAAAACCTAAAAACACTTCTTTGAGTTAGACTCAAATGAGAACTGGTGCTTGACAACCGGCCTTGATACACTCTTGGATACGACACACTTGGAGGATATGGTTAAGATAATTCACATTTTCCATAAAAAACATTATAAAGGATTTATGAGTAAATATGTTAGTAAAGAAACCATTCTTATGATTATGATACTAGAAGTGTAAAAATATTCAAATAATGTAGAGAATTTGTCTAGTTTTTTGATTATATGTTATGATATGATCTGACCTAGTGTATTTTTTCATTTAGTAATGGCGCCCAGTAGAAGGAATGAGAACTCCAACAATACGCATGATCCAAAGAGTAAGAGGGATGAAATCTTTCATGTTCTTAAGACACCATTTAGAAAGGAAATAGTCTCCCACTTATTCTCATCATATGAAGAAATAATATAATGTGTTAATAAGATAAATAAATAATTCTCTGAGTCATATGGCATTGAAGGGAATCCAGAGAAAAAATGGATGATAGAGAGAAAGATGGATAATGGGAAGAAAGGAAAGAAGGATTTTCCCATATTTGATAACTATGAAAAGAATCACCTTGGGATGTGCATGAAAGGGATGGGGGTTTTTTATATGTTTGATGAAAAAGGAAACTAAGTTCGTGACTGTAAGGGTAATAAAAATGGTTTCAAATGTACAATGCTTCATGTACAAGGAGTTGGGAAACTACGTGAATCAATGTGACAATCATCAAAGTATACCCCAAATGATGTTGTTGGATAATAATCAAGTTATGATACAACCACAAATGAAGAGGAATTTTTTAGTTATCTTCTATTGTTATTAATGAATTTTTTCATCTGATTTTTGTATTAATGATTTAAAAGTTATATTAATTATAAAGTATATAATGATTGTACTGCAATACATTTTCATTAAGGATTTGAGTTTTTTTGGAACCAAGTAATGTTATAGTGTTTGAAGTTAAATTTTTTGAAAAATGTATTGGTGTGAGAAATATTACCCTAAATATTTTTCAGAAACTGAGATAATGATTTTGGAATAAGATATGATTGATTTAGAAAAAATTAAATTTTATATTCTAGAATACCATGAGAATAATTAATTTTTTTGTTTATTTCATCATTTTTGGATATTGCAACATTTTTGGATATAATAGTATATCTTGTATTATATAAGGAATAAGGGAGTACGAATGTAATAAATAAGGTTTTATTGTAATTAATGGTGTTACAAAGTTTTATGATAATACATTATAAAGGTATTCACATGATATTACTTGGAAAATGAGATCTTCAATATGTTTACCTTCCTTATAAATTTTGGACTGTGAGTTTGGAAAGAAGTATTTTGGATAAGTCGAAAGGATGGAATGAATTAATATGGACATTGGATACTATTTCTTAAAGTTACAACATTTCATAAGATTATTTTTTTGATTTCTATAAAAATGAAAACCTAGAGGTTGGGTGACAACCCATCGCGTCCGACAAAGCCGCAAGAGTTGAACCTGCAACAGAAGGGCAACAAGGGTGTATCACCTACCACATTCCTACGTGATGTCCTGGTTTGTATAATGTTTTTTTTATTAAAATTGGCTGACATATAAATTATAAATTTATTTTTTGTGAAACCGATTATCATTAGAATAAATAGAATATTTTGGAGTTCTATTGTCTTTTGGAGTGAAGGTTGAGTTTGCGGTTGAAATTAGTTAAAGGATGGAACTCTACTTATAATTTTTTCCATATTATTCTATAAAGAAATTAATTCATGAATATTAGGGAAAGGATACTAGAACCAAAAATGTGTTATCATAACACCTTATTTTTTTTGAATAGATTATATTTTAAATCATCATAGATTGATGGAATTGAGGCCCTTAATTTTACATTTTTCGTTCACTTGTTTGTGATTGATGACCTCAATCACTCCCTATAAATTTTTAAATTTCCCTAGAATTATGATTCTCTAATTTCCACCATTGTTCTTCTATTTGAAATCATAATTTGGCGGTGACTTTTTAATTTCCCTTTCCTTCTTGTTAAGACTACATTTTATTAACCTGATTTACAATGTGGGTTTTCAATATATGTATTTTCTATTTCTAACCTATTATTTTCAAATAAAAATTTCATATTACAAGGACGCAATTTATTTAATGAGGGGAGAATGTAACACCCTCGGATTTTATAATATGTTATCTCTTTAATGTAATTCAATAGCTTGTGTGGCACGCAACATCTAGTTCGAGTGTACCAAGACATACCAAACTAGCCGTTTAAAAAGATGTTATGAATAATATTAACTGCATTTTGATTTTTATATACTCCTAATAATTTTAACATCCATATTATGTGTTTTTTGACATAATATAACAACAAAATCAATTTTTTAGATATAAGACATGTTTTTCAAAAAATATGCAAAGTTACAGCCTTTTAATGGTGAACCTTTTTTAAATCCAATATTATAAACATTTATAAATTAAATTTGACAAAATAAAATTTATATTTTCAATTAGGACATAAAATATTAGTTTGGATAAATTTTTTTTTCAAATAATTTTCATATTTTTATAAATAGTTAAAAATAGTAAATTTTAATTGAAAACTACTTTTTAATCAAAATAATTTGTAGTGTTAAATTGTACATTTGAATGGTTATAGATTATAGTTAGATTATATTTTTATCATTTAATCCAATTTTTTTTCATTGGATGTTTTTTAACATTTAAATTTGATATAAACACATATCAATATTTTTATAGTTTTTACTTATCAAAAACATGCTTTCTGGTTTTAACAACGTGAATTAATTTTAAATTAATTTATGAAACAAATATGTTTATAAATTTTTAATAAACCTTCATTCTTGAATTTGGAAGATCAAAAATATCTTAGGGTGAATTATTGGTATTTTTATGAAAACAATCAATTTTCAATGAATAGTGAAAATACTACTTAGTACATAAAAACTGACTTTTTCATTTAAATAATTATTTTTAATTAAAAATTAATCTTAAAATAGAATCATAATTCATTTATTAGTACATTTTAAGTCATTGGAGTCATTTTCTAATATTATTACATATATAAAATTTTACTGAAACATTTTAATGTCTTTTTACCCACCATCTAGGCACAATTACCCACCTTCTAGGAAAATTTTCAAATTTGCATAAAATGTAATTTTACTACTTCTATGAATTGAATTTATAAAATATAAGAGACATGGTTGACATTAGTAAGTAAAATTTGATTCAATAGGATGAATGTAATTTTTGGTGAATAGTAACTTTTATATTTTATTTACCCTGGTTAAAAGTAAATAAGGTAATTAAAGGTAAAACTTTTATTAAAATTACCGCAAAAAATGTCCTAATTATATTTTATATGTGTATTTCGACCTAAATCAACCTTAGGACAAAAATAAGATCCATTTGATTCATTTCGGTTAGATTAAGTCGTTTATTATATTATATTTAAAGAAGAGTTAAAAGTGTTAAATTAAAAGATTAATAACTAAACCATTTTTAATATAGGGTTACACAAAGGATAAATTAGACTATAAGTTTTAATTAAAAATATAAAATAATATCCTATATCATGGTATTTTATTTACAATTTTTAGACATTAAATAATTAAATTTATTCATGACAAAATAATGATGTATTAATGGCCTTGTTAATGAAAGAATAAAATAATTGATATTATAAATATCAAAATAAATATAAATTTAGACTTTTGATTCCATACATGAATTTTATATGAGAATATGAAATGTTAGGATTTATTTATTGTATTTTTTTCAAATTAATCAACTTGTTATAAAT
Organism: Viscum album; assembly: GCA_963277665.1. Classification (NCBI taxonomy): domain Eukaryota; kingdom Viridiplantae; phylum Streptophyta; class Magnoliopsida; order Santalales; family Viscaceae; genus Viscum; species Viscum album. The sequence goes on from OY728152.1 coordinate 1,874,951,362, forward strand.
TTCACAAAAACCAAATACAAAATAGTATCAAAATTGACATAAATGAATTTTAAAACAAATACTATATTATTAAATTATATTATATTCATACAAATCAAAGGTTCTGCAAGAATATTGATATAGTTATTTATATGTCATTAATTTTCCACTTTATATTCTACTGTAATTTTATAGTAAGTTTATTAATCATTTATTATAATAATACATGAAGACATGGTAAATGTCAAACTACTTATCTAAGGGTTAAATCTAAATGAAAAGGTTTATATGGCGACCTAAACTTGTCTAAAACCTATTGGGTGAAAATTTTTCGACTAATATAAACATTATCCTATAAATGAATCCATTTGGAGCTATTATAAACCGAAATGATTGTATAATAAATTAATATTGCAAGCTCTTCCTAAAGTGCCCATCACTTCTCTTATAAAAGGCTACTTTACCTTATCTTAAATTCAGTCCTCCAAATCCATTTGGATCGGCCAACCACTACTAAAATATTCACCCATGTACCCTAAATTCTACCTATAGGCCTTTCTTTGGTCAGAAAGCCAACCTAAGGAGCCTTTTTGTTCAAATCAAAAGGAAGAACCTGAAAAACATATAATTTTTTCATCACCTGTTTAAAAGCTATTTTCTTCTTCCACTTCCTATTTCGTTGTTGTTTCCATAACAAAATAATAACCCTAGTACCATAAACATACTAAGATGCTATTATAAATATGGGGAAACCGTATTCATTATTCTATCCATCCTATGAATGACAATGTCAGCATACATGCATACATACGACATACTGTCTCTACATTGTGGTGTATTTTTTTATTCGATGCTTCATTATTTGGATGGGTATAATAATGAGTGTAATTCATGTAAAAATAAATATAACATTTTAATTATTTTTTATATATAATATACCATCCAATTACTTACAGTTTCATCATCAATAGAATGATATCATCGCTCATCCGTACGTATGACTTACAATCTCCATGGTGCGATAATATTTATTTCCATGTTCACCATTCAGCGATGATTATAAAAATATGAATTGTTAATAAGTATGTAATATAATACATAATAATTCTACTGGATATATATATATATATATATATGTATGTATTTTAATATATCTCATTCACTTACTTCCCTCCAATATGATATGAAAATGGAAACAATGTTTTTGGGTACGTACGACCTACCATCTCCATAAATGGTGTCTTCCATTCCATGTAACTATCTATTATAAATATTTATATTATGAATATATATGATACATAAATAATATATTGTATTCTGGATGCAATTACATCATGTTATATCTGATACGATGAAGAATTACAAGTTAAAAGACACATGATACAGAAGGTTATTATTACCTGAAATGTTATTTTAACATTGATATTATTATTAAATAAGTAGTTTAAATTAATAAATAAATTAAGTATGCTATAAAAAATATGAATATGGTTTTGGTATAACTAAATAAAATACTATAGTCACTATATAGGAGGTTGAACGTACCCTCGACCAAAGAAAATTACAAGGTAAGGGTTAATTTTTTAGCCTCATTATTCTTCGAGACTGTTTATGTGTAAGTATTTACTCAGAAATATTTATCATCCATTTCCATGTTTCATAAATTTTTTTTCAAAAGTAATATCTAAAGTTTTTGTGGGAGGTACTCTTGAGAAAGATCATCACTTTAAATATTTTGACAATTTATTCTTTTAAATCATTTTAATTAATGTCCATGTTTTCAAAACGATTTTAAGGATTTATTTATATAGACATTATTGTTTTAAAATTTTAATTCATTTAATATTTTTCAAAGTTTTATGGGGCACTTTGATTAAAAAATATATTTTAAATGACTTCCTTTAAAAATTTTGAGAGTTTTATATGATTTCATGAAAATGGGATATTTCTCTCAAAGAGTTTTACTGATCGTTTTCATATTTATTATTCATTTTACATCACTTATTATCATGTTATAACAATTACATAATTATTTAAGTTCAAAATTGATGTTAATTCGATGTTCGGTGATTGAGTCATAAATTAACTTTTTTTGATGAGAATTGTCCATGTCATCATAATTCCCTCATCACTAGAATGTTATTAATGATTTAAACAACATATAAGTAAAATATACTTATTTATTTAATACCATCCTTAATATTTTGAGATGAGAAAAGAAATGCATCGTTGATGGAGACGGTAAGTCATATTTACACATGAATGCTACTTTTATATCTGTATCATATTAAAAGAATGAAAAATAAATGATACATAGGTATATTATAGTTATAGTATAATATATATGTTATATAGGATATATATGCTCATTAATACCATCCTTTATATGTTCCATGTTTGACATGAACAAGTCATATCACTTAAGGGTGTGGTAGACCATATTTCCTCAAATGAAATTATCATAATTACGCAACATGAAAAGAATAATGGTATTTTGTAAATATAAATAACAAAAGAATAGATAAAATATTAATATAATATATATCATATATAAATATAGTGCCATCATAATTCCACCATGAGAGGTGGTAGGAGAAGATTGAACAATCATCGTTTCATGAGGAAGTAGTTCACAATCCATAGAAACAACACGTTTTATATCCATTAGATGGAGGTGTGTCTAAGTGTAGGTAAAATAATAATCATAAAAACATCATAGTATATTCATTATACTATTTTTTACAAAATAATGTAATAAAGAGATGTTAGGGGGTTGAAGAAGGAATATATATGAAAGGAGCTTGGGAGAAAATGTTACCTCTAATAGGGTAACTCTTTTTTATTTTAGCCAAAAGGAATTCTTGATTTTTCTTATGCATAGGGTAAGGATCTTCGAAGAATGGGAGTGGTGTCAGGAGATTAAATGAGTAGAGTATGGGAGATACAAGGGTCTTTAGAGGTGTTATTATGTGGGTAGAGGTGGTGGATTTTTATAAGAAGGAGGATGGAACTTTAGGAATGTCTTGAAGTATTATTTTATGTTAAACTAATTTATGAAATAGAAGGGATGCAGAGTGAAATATTTCAACGTTATGATTATAATGGGTAGAAATAATCTCAACCAATAGGGATTAGCAATGTTTAGGTCATAATATTGATCTTATCTTTTATCATTAACCCTTAGTTAAAAACATTATCCCTTACAATGTCTTCTGGTATTTTCCTAATTTATGGTAACTATTGTTACTATAAAATTTCAATCGACCCAAAAGTGGATAATTAATATATTTTTTAACATTATATATGTCAGTTTTTTGAATCTTGTATTTTTATTTTTATTATATAATGTAATAAATTAATATTTGTTTTAAAAAATCATTTATGTCGATTTTCACATTATTTAGTATTTGGTTTTTGTTAAAGTCATAACAACATGATTCCTTCAAACCAAATGCATAAAATTAAATAAAATTTGTAATAATCATCCATAAAATTCACATTTATCATCAAAAGTAAAAAAAATTATTTTAACATTTATGATATCATTTATTTAAATCTTTCATTAATAATGTAATCACTACATCATAATTGTGTCATAAATAAATTTATTTATTTAATCGATAAAAATTATAAATTAAATACCATGATGTAGAATTGTTTTAGATTTATAATGAATATTTATAGTCAATGCGATAAATTATATAACCCATCCTTAAATTTTTTTTAGTTAAAAGATACATGTTTATGTTATTTTTTTCATTACTTTAAATTAATTATTATAACAGGTCATTATCACACCAAGAGGTTCCAGGGGTTCTAAAATAAACCCAATGATTCCTATGATTGTGAATGACTCATTAAATAGGATTTGGACACATATCAGGGTAGTTTTATATTATTATATTATTATTTTTACCATTATTTACCTAATATACCATTTAGTTGTGGTAAATAAAAATAATTACTGAAGTTACTATTCATAATTCCAAAAAACAGAAGGTGCCTATTTACACAATTTTTACCTTATGATTCCAAATATGGAAATTATTTTTCCAAATTCAAAACACAAAAGTTTTAGTAGTTAATTTAAAATTAATTCCCATTGTCCAAACAAGAAAGCTGGTTTTTAAGAAGTAAAAACTATCAAAAGATTGACATGTGTTTATATCCAATTTAAATGGGAAATTACATCTAATGGAAAAAAATTGGATTAAATGATAAAAATAATAACACAATTACACTTTAATACCAATTAAAATTATATATTAACTATATAAATATATTAGGTGAAAAGGTTGTTTTGAATTAAAATACATTATTTTCACTATTCATTAAAATATGAATTTTATCCGAAAAATTCCAAAAATTCAGAAAAAGTAAATTTTGATTTACCACTTTTAAAAAATAATTTTATTATTTCAAATATAACTTATAAAATTTTAAAAAATTACATTTAAAAATTGTTCTCCATTAAAAGGTGGTAAAACTACCTTTTAAAAATTTTAGAGTATTTTATGCATACAATTGGATTTATTTTCATTTTAAGACTCTTAAATTTATTGGATAAAGGTAAAAACATTTAATAAACATGTTTAATCATATAATAGTTAATTATTTTCATACCCACCATTAAAACAACTATGTGTTTACTACCATTTAAAATAATAATAATATTGTATTGTTTCCTAGTATAATTCAGTGGTGTGTGCAACATAAGATTTCAGAGAAACACATTGTTGTGTGTTGAGTAAGAACTAGGATATAACATCCCCATTAACATAAAAAAACTATATAATTCATAAATATTAATATATATGAATATTTATTTTTCTTTAATTACATAGGATGTCACTTCCTTCCCCCCTTTTGTAACATCCATCCCCACAATATTATTTACATATAAAATAAGTTGGGGTATTTTCCATCATAGAATTTTTAGATTACCATGTTGCCTCTTCAACCATTTGGTTTTTTATAAAAACCTTAAACTAATGAATCTATTTATTCCACAATACTTTCTTTCTATGGTCATGAATCTGGACTGGTTGTTCCTCATACGAAAGGTTCTCTTCCAACTGAACTACTTCTAGACTCAAACCATGAGATGAATCTGACAAATACATTATTAAAATTGAAACATGAAAAAAATTGTGCAGATGGGATAAATTTAGAGTTAAAGAAACTTTGTATGCAACAGATTCTTGTTTCTCCAGAATTTCCTAGGGTCCATTGAACTATAGACATAGCTTTCATTTCATACCAAAACACATCACACTCTTCTATGTAGAAAATTTGAGAAAGACATGATCACATAACTCAAAATAAATATCCTTCCTCTTGTTATCCACATAACATTTCTACCAAATCTAAGATGTTCACATGTTGTTTTGTATCAACTGAACTTTTACTTCCATATATTCTACCAATTCAAGTCTCACTAGATTCCTTTCACCCACTTCATCCCAAAAAGATAGAGTTCGAAACTACTTCACATACAATGCCTCAAATGGTGAAATTTGTATACTGTAATGAAAATACTTGTTATAAGACAACTCATCCAAAGAAAGGTGTTGGTCCCAAACTCCCTAGTAATCCATTGAACAATCATGTAGCATATCATCTAATGCCTGAATTGTTCATTCTCACTGCCCATCTGGTTGAGGATGAAAAGATGTAGTAAAATTTAATTCAGTATCCAATGACTTCTGAAAACCTTTCAAAAAGTTAGAAATGAACATTGGATCATGATCAAATACAATGGAGAGTGGAACTCTATGTATCCTGGATATCTTCTTAATATAAAACCGATAATGATTATATGGAGAAAAGGTATCTCAAATAGGAAGTAATTGATCTGATTTAGTAAATCGATCAACAATAATCTGGATTGAATTATTACCTTGAAATGTATTTAGTAATCTCAAAATGAAGTCCATGGATATATTTTCCCATTTCCATTGTGGCACTATAATTGGAAAAAGCATCCATTTCAGTAACTATCACTCCCCTTTGACCTGTTGACAAGTAAAACACTTTGTGGTAAAATCAATAATGTCTCTTTTCATTCCATCCCTCCAGTAATACACACAAAGATCTCTGTACATCTTAGTGCTACTATGATGAACTAAAAATGGAGAACTATGAGGTTAACATAACAACTCAATCTTTAACTGTGAATTAGAAGGCACACATAACCTCTTTCATATTCACAAAACACAATTAGTATCAATGTTAAATTCAGGAAACATACCCTTCTAAAAAAATTATACCTTTTTCTGGAATTCACTTTCTACCTTCTGTGCTTGCTTAATTATTTATGATAGAGATGATTTCAAAAACACCTGAAACAAAATAGAAGAATTTCTTACTCCAACAAATTTTATTCCAATATTCATTAAACAATTAACCAAAGGATATCATTTCATGTGTATAATAGTTAATGTATAATTACTTTTTTTAATCAAAAAAACACCCACTTTATTTTCATTTCATGAATTGTAGTGAACTATTAAATCATAATACTTGATTAATTCAATCCATCTCCACTGTCTCAGGTTCTATTCATTCATATTTAATATATACTTTAAACTTTTTTGATTAGTATATATTTGAAATATTATGAAAAACAAAGGATTCGTCAAAATCATTAATGAAAAAAATAGTTGATAATTCCTAATCATTTGTAGGGTAATTTAAATCATGAGGTTTTAATAGACGTGATGCATAAGAAATTAATTGATCATTATTCATTAAGAAATAACCATTTCCTATCAATGATGCATCACAGAACATGAAAAACTCACCATTCCTAGAAGTTAGGCCCAAAACAAGAGCATTTACCAATCTCCCTTTCAATTCCTTCGGTAATAACCCACTAATCCATGAAAACTACAAATCTATGTTTTATTGTTAGGTCTTGGCCACTCAACAACCACATTTTTTAGAAGGGTCAACAATTATGCCATATTTTGAAATGATATATCAATTGTCTCAAATTTTTTACAAAAAAAATTTATTATTACGAAACATTTCATGTAGTTTTTTTCTTTTAAGGATGTCTAAATAATCATTAAGTGACTTTCATTCTACTTTTGGCATTTAGAATAAACTAAAATATCCACTATAAACATAACCACAAACTGATCCAAAAACTGATGAACGACTCCATTAATTAGATTCCTAAATATAGAAGTTTCATTAGACAACCCAAAGGGAATAACTAAAAACTCATAATGACCATATCTCATTCGGAAAGCTATTTTTGGATTGTCATCCTATTTCCCCTTCAGCTGATGGTACCCGAACCTCAAATCAATCATTGAAAAATATAGAGCTCCCTAGAGATAATCAAACAAATCATCGATATGAGAAAAATGATACATGTTCATAATAGTGTTTTTATTCAAGGATATACAATCAATATAAGGACTCATAGAACTATCTTTATTTTTCACAAATAAAATTGGAGCACCCCATGGTGAAGTAAAAGGTTGAATGAAACCTTTATCAAGTAATTCATGCAATTTTTTTTAATTCCACCAATTCCACGTGAGACATTAGATAAGGGTGTTTATATATAGGCTTAGTATGGGGAACTAATGTAATAATAAATTCAACCTCCTGATTGGGAAAAATACCATGAAATTCAGTAGGGAAAACATCTATAAATTCTTTCACTACTGGAATGTCACTAATCAAAATGGTTTCATTATTTTTAGTAACATGGTCCAAATTACTTTGACTTTCATATTTAATCAATCTTTTAGCTTCTTGTTATGTTATAAAATGTATGAAAACATTGAATAAAAATTTCTTTGGATTTTTTATCTATTTTATCATTATAAACTGAAAGGAAATCCATACCCAAGATGATATTAAACTCCACTATGGAAAATTCATCATGATTTGCAGGAAATACCATACCACTAATGATAATAGTAATATTACTATAAATCTTGTTAGCTTTAATACTTCCACTTGTAGTTTTTACAAAAAGTTCTCTATCACATTAATGAGGTGATATTTCCAATTTACATTCATTGATCTTAAAAATAAAATACTGTTAAGATCTAGAGTCAAATAGAATGTTGGAATAATTTGAGAAATCATTTAACATACCTATAACCGAATAATTTAATAGTCTTACATCAACCGTATTTGTAGAAAATGATTACACCAGACCCTTTTTATTTCGATCTTACTAGTCTTCACCCTGGGTAATCAACTTTAGACCCACATTGGCATAATGCCACAAATCATTGCAACTAAAACATATTACCACATAATTTTCTTTGCCTTCCTGATCATCTTCCATATAGTTACAGGAAATATGGATAGTCTTACCACATCAGAAGAAATTCCTAGAATTTAAGAGACATTCCCCATGCTTCTTTTTACCACACATCTAACAAGATGATAATTTATCTTTCTTACTTCAAAACTCCTTTGAAGAATGATTTCCCATTTCCATACACCTTTACCACTTATTTTTTTCCTCTCATGGAACACATGATCACGAGACAACTCCATTTAAACCTTTTCAGCACATTAGAATGTATTCTCATTGCTTTTGAATTCACGAGAGGCTATTTCCCTTTGATTTTGTGACTTCAATCCTAATTAAAACAAATTTATCTTACAATCAATAACCTGAAAAAATTTTAGAACATGCCTTGAAAAATAAGTGAAATTTTCTTCAAACACAACCACATAATCTTCCTCTTTTTGTCTCAATTCCATGAATTGATTTTCTATCCTAAGTAGAATAACCATAGGAATATACTTCTCAAGGAAGATATTTTTAAATTCATCCCATTCTATGGTATTAAGCACTAACAGATCCTCTAATATTTTTAACCACTGACCACCACTGATCAGATTCACCTTCAAAAGGATGAAAATAAAGATGAACATTTTTATTATATGAAAACCCTATTACATCAAAAATATTTTCTAGTGCTTTAATCCACCTTTCAGCTTGCACAGGGTAAGTTGATCCTCTGAATGATGTGGGATGTTACCTCATGAAATTCTCCCCTAATGACATATTTCTCTGTGGTTAGTCTGGTTGATCTCATAAATTTCCACCACAACCATTTATCACTTAAGTCAAATGATCCATCACTGCCACAAACTGTTCAGTTCTGATTCTAACCATCTTAGTATGATGATTTGGAAGGTTATTTCCCTCTGTATGCCTTCTCAGAAGTGATGCCCTATTTCCTCTACAGAAACCCATTCTAAAAAAATTTATCTTAGATAAAGAAATATGTTAATCTTTAAATTATATGTCATTTAAATTATACCATATTGGAAAAATCATTTATATATATTCTATTAACATAATTATATCTCCTAAATTTATCAAAATCGATCTCTGATACCAACTATATGGATGCAGTGTTAAACATTACGTAATATTGACTTATGTCAATAATTTGACTTAAAATAACATCTGTGATATTTTCATGTTTAGATATTTAGAGAATTAGGATATAAATTATATAGAAATACTTTATTATTACAATGTTGACACTTCTAAACACTATCCAATTATTCATAAAACCAAAACATTCAAAAAGAAACATGGTTTTGTAGCATATTTAGTCATCATACCTACTTCCATGATCCTATCCATGCATGCATTATATTTAAATCCTATGAAAAAATTTCAAAACTTGGGATGACCATAAATATCTTAGTAAGGTATATAAAAAGAAGAAAAATTGTTAGTTTTTCAAAACAACAAGTAAACCCTGAATAATTTATCATAAAGTAATACCTTTCACCTTTATAAAGTAGTAATTATTCTTCATTTAATATAATCTCATTTCATAGCCTTTAGTAACCAAAATATTACTATAAATCCCATATAAATCATTCATAATATATCAATTTTATACATGGGAAATAATCATCCATAATTGGAATAACCAAAAGGTCGACTTCCACAAATCATTCTTACAAATGGAATTGAAATAGGGCTGACTTCCATACTCAATGCATTGGAGGTCGTAACATAACCACCCATCCATGGTTTATCATGGAACCATCTATCATTTGGTTTATCACGTAACTACCTGTCAAATGTCCAAGTACCATTCAACACATAAAACAAGTATAATAGAAAAATAAAATTTACAAATTTCAATCACAAGAGATCATTTCAAGATATTGAGATAATAAATGGTTTATAAAAACCATTTTAAATACCAAAAAACATAAAAAGATTATATGGTATTTAATATTCTGTAAAAAATATTACGGCTTTTAGAGGAATCCAAATATCAAATAATGGTTATAGAGACATAGTAGTTGTGATCATTGAATATGTTAAAAACATTCATTTTGTCATTTAGTAAAACACTTTGTTGAAAATTATTAATTTTAAATGAAATAAAAAGTCAAAGGGTTTTATTATACAAAAAATAAAAGAAGGTCATGTATAATTCGATGTTCTCCTCAATAAAAGGAGATAGAGACAAAGTCCCTTACCTCAAGTACGACTTGTCTCATTCATTATTTATATTAATGAGTAATATAAATCGGTTAATTTATATTTTCTTCAGAACCCTATTCAATTTTATTATTCATTTTATATCACTTATTATCATGTTATAACAATTACATAATTATTTAAGTTTATATTTGTCATTTTGACAATGTTTGGTACTTGAGTCAAACATGAACGCGTTTTGATGTGAAATATCCATTTCATCACAAGTAAATAATATACAGAATGTTATTCTTGATTTTAAAAAAATATATTTATCATATACATATGTATTTAAAAGAATCAATAATATTTGGAGATGGTAAATGAAAGGCACCATTCCTCGAGACGGTAGGCCGTACATACACATGAACACTACATTCATTTCGTTGTGATATTAAAAGAATGATAGATAAATGAAATGTATTTATTTTATAATTCTAGTATAATATCTATGTTATATAGGTTAAATAAGTTAATTAATACCATAATTTATACCTTCCATGTATGACATGAATGAGTCATTTCATTTTAGGGGGTAGTAGTCCACAATTCCTCAAATGAAATTATCATAATCACCCAACATGAAAAGCATAAAGGTATATTGTAAATATAAATTACACAAGAATAGAATAATATAATTATAATATATATAATATATTAATACAGTTCCATCATAATGGCCACCATGAGATGTTGTAGGAGAAGATTGAACAATCATCATTTCGTGAGGCAGTAGTTCACCGTCCACAGAAACAGTATGTTCTATATCTACTAGATAGAAGTGTTTTTATGTTTTGTTGAATAAATATCATAAAAACATCCTAGCATATTTATTATACTGGTTTTATTACAAAATAATGGAATAAGGATATGTTATGGGGTTGGAGAAGGAAAATATATGAAAATATGTTGATAGAGAATGTTAACTCTAATCAGGTAATGTTTTTTGATTTGATCCAAAAGGCATTACTAAATTGACTTATGCCTAAGATAAGGATTATATAATGAATTTAGGGGTGTTGTAATATTATTTTAATAGGGTTTCGGGGAGACATGGGGCTTGAGTGGTGTGACTAAGTTGGTAGAGGTGGTGGCTTTTTATAATAGGGAGGATGGGCACTTTAGGAATGTCTTGAAATATTATTTTATTATAAAATGATATTCGAATAGTATGAGGTATAAAGTGATATATTTAAATGATAATATTATAATGGGTATAAATCCTCTCAAACAATAGGTTTTAGACATGTTTAGGTACTAAAAATAACCTTACCATTTAGCATTAACCATTAATTAAAACCATTAACTCTTAACATGTCTTCTTGTAGTTTCATAATATATGGTTATTATAGTCACTATAAAATACCATTTTACCAAAAAGTATATCATTAATTCCATTTTTAACATTATATATGTTTGTTGGAATAATCTTATATTTTATGGATAATAATTTAATTTAATAAAATAATTTTTTTTTAAAAACTCATTTATGTCAATTTTGACACTATTTAGTACTTGATTTTGGAAAAAGTCACAACAACTTGATTCATTCAAACCAAGTGAATTCGATCAAATATAGTATTCTATAATCAACCATAAAATTATTTTATGGTATAAAAAGATTTAAAATAAAATTATTTTGACATTTATAATATAATTTATTTATATTGTTTATTAATAAGGTAATCGTTGCATCATCATTATACCATAAATAAATAAATTTATTTACTTTGTAAAAAACTATCAATAAAACAACATGATATATAATTTATTTAGATTTATAATGAAAATTTTTAGTTTAAGTGATCAATTATATATCCCAACATTAAAATTGATTTAATAAAAAGATAGATGTTTTTGTTATATTTCTCATTACATTAAAATAATTATTATAACATGCCATTATCCCACCCAAGAGGTTCCATGGGGTCCTAAAATCAACCCAAAGATGAACATTGTTGGAAATGACTCATAAAATTGCATTAAGATGCATGTTAGTGTTGTTTTATATTATTATAATATAATTTTTACCCTTATTTACCAAATTAACCCTTTAATTGTGGTAAATAAGAATAATTACTTAAGATACTATTTATAATGCCAACAAATAAATGGTTCCTATTTAAAAAATTTGGAGATTATTATTCCAAATATTAATTACATTTTTAAAAATTCAAAATACCAAAGTTTCAGTAATTAATTGAATATTTAATCCCATTGTCAAAACTAGAAAGAGGGTTTTTACGAAGTATAAACAATCAAAATATTAATACTTTTTTATGTCCAATTAAAATGTAAAATTAGTCCCATTGGAGAAACTTTAATTCAATTATTAAAATATAATAAAATTAAACATTAAAAACAATTAATATTATAGAATAACTATATAAATATATTAGGTGAAAAGGTAGTTTTGAATTAAAATGATGTATTTTAACTATTCAATAAAATATGGATTTTATCCAAAATATACCAAAAATTCAACTAAAGTAAATTATGATTTCCCACAACAAAATAAGAAGTTTATTATGTTAAAAATAAAATAAAATTTTCAAAAACAATATTTAAAATGGGTTCTCCATCAAAAGGTGGTAAAACTACCTTTAAAAAATGTTACAGTACTTAAGCTTAAAATTTGATTTATTCTCATTTTAATCCTCTAAAATTTATTGGATAAATGTAAATAAAATAGTAAACATGTTAAATAATATTATAGATAGTTATTTTCTTTCCCTCCAACACAATGACAATGATTTTACTACCATTTAAAATAATAATAATAGTATTGTATTATTTTTAGTACAATTTAGTGTTGTGTGTAACATAAGATTTTGGAGAAACCCGCTGTTGTGTGTCAAGTACACATTCAGAGATATCATCCCCATTATGGAAAAAACACTATCTTATTCATAAATATTAATAGATATAATTTTTTTATTTGTTTACCTAGGATATTACAAACAGGGAACGTGGGACACATACATAAGGTTCAATCACAACCAATGGAAAACCATAGTTCCCCCTACAAGGGGTGAAAACAAATCATACAACCGTAATGGAATCGATCAAACTTCATAGTTAGAAATATTATATTTTTGGGACAAACCTCCTATGTCAAATTCCATCAAGAATTTTGATGCACCCATTGGAAATCCTTGGTACCTCCCACCTAGGAGTGCACCCTCCTGATCAACCCTTAATATGGTATCAATAAACATCCACAGTGTGATGTCTTCCATTTGTGAGACACACCATCTCGGTCCTCCTCCATTGGGAATTCAGATCCAACCATTAAGAAAACATTTGTGTTCCATTCTTAGGGGTTCATCCCATTGATAACCCCCTATCTAAAATTTTTATTAGTCAACTCCATCTCTGTTAAATGTAAAATTTCAAACCTATTAAAAAAATATCATGTATTAAACCTGGTAATCCTAAGGTAATCCTTAGAATATGTCTTTAGAATCTGATACCCCAAAATTAATATGGGGAGCCTTAGGATCCATACCTGAGATTATTCAATAAATGTGACCCATGATCCAGCATCCATACATGAAAAACATTCCCAACATGACAACTCTCATAACCAATAGTTTTTTTCTTATAAAGACCTCATTGAATGTTTAGAAAAAAGAAGAGTAATTATATAACATCTAGAAATAGATAGAACCAGTAATGAGCTTCATGAACATACACAAATTTCTAAGGGCGACTGAGACTACACAATGAGTTCTGAGTAGGAATCCAATGAAGTTAGAGCTGATATCTCATCATACAATTTCAATCAGGGAGTAGGCATTTCCAATAAGTTATGAATGTCTCCCATAGCACGCCTAATGGTCTCACCCTGATGAAATCATATGGAACAACTCTTTATGTCAATATTAGTGAGGGATAAATCTAAAAATAATCATTTGAGAGGAAAAATCTCATCTTGGTTATGTTCTTACAAAATAGATGATCAAAAAATTCCTAACCGCCCCTAATTATCAATGCTTTAATGTTTCTGTGGGAATGGTTTCACAGTATGAAGGTTATCATGGTATGTATCTCACATAACATAGGTCTTTAGAAATCAAAATATAAATCATGAACTCATAATATAACAAATATAAGTGGACGAAACTTTATGTGGTATATACTTGGGATGTTATCCAATGTAGAAAAAATATTTTTTTCCTAATGGGTATATTTTGTATATGATACCAATTTTATATATTATAAATTTTATAAGTGTATAAGAGTTAAGAATTAAGGATATAATTGATGGAGCTTTTAGTTTTAATCTTATTGATTAAAAAAATAGTTGTTGATCCATATAATGGAATAAAATAAAAAATATATCAAGATTATATAGATTCAACTAAAATATGTGAATATTTATAATATTTCTACCATAAGATAATACAGTCTGTTTATTAAAAATGATTTTCCAAAATGAGAAGATACATTTACTACACATGGTTTATTAATCATTGGATTCAATAATATACATTTCAAGGAGATATAAGATAAAAGAAATTTATCAAAATTCATGTTAAAATAATATTGATTCAATCTGACTACTAGTGATATATTTTAATGAGTTATATTCTCTTTCAAAAAATATAACTCCAAAAACATATAAAACCATATGATATATAGATACTATTTCTTATTAAATAAATATTCTTATAAAAATACAAAAATTTTATTGTATCAAAATAAAATTAATATTATGTATCACAAAAATATATTCTGAAGGGAATTTTATATCTATGAGTCTAAAAATAGAATGTCTGGACATATAGAAGCGAGAAGTTACAAAATAAATAATTATTCCAGTTAAATAAATGTGAATTTACCTTAATATCCTAAAAGTATTAGGGTTTGTTAGAATACTATAAATGTGAATTTTAACAGTAGTTACCAAAACAATTGAATATTTTTTTGATATAAATTATTTCAATAATTGTTATTTTAATAAATATTAAATGAATTTTAATTTCACAATAACTATTTGTTACATAATGTCATTTTATTTTGTGACGTTGATGAGTTTTATTACTATTCTCATGGAGTTGAAAAATAGGAATATGATTATAATATCTAACAAAGATTAAAACTTTCTTTCCATGTTGATGTTTCTCACCAATTTTTTTAACAAATGCTCTCATTGTGATGTGACAATAATTACACAATGATTTCACGAGTTTAACATGTTCCATGAATGTTTAATGTCTAAAAGATGATATGGTAGTCTTTCATATATTTTTTGTTATCCTAGATATTATTTATGGATTTCTTAAATATTATTAATTGGTTTTAGGAGAATAAATCATTTCATATTATACATATGATAAAATATAAACTATCATTTGTTCACATTGGTTATAAACATATATCATGAAGTGAAATGTCAGTTGAACTCCCAGAAGATTACTTATCCCTAACTTATATTCATTTTGGTGTATTATTGGATGTGATTAAATATCATGGTTTGTGTGAGTAGGATCCTTTTATCAGGAGATAAAATATGATCATGTTGAATAATATGTGTTTTACCCGAGATGATACACAATGTATAATGCACATGGAGGTACATAAAGTATATATTTTGCATACATCGGGGTGTGGTTTATATTTAGGGTTTACTATTCCTGATGTTAGTGAAATACCAAACATTTAAAGCTTCATACTATTATAACATTCTTATATAAGACACTTGATTTAGCATATTAGGGGGTGGTTAGCTATGTTCCTAATCACATAATTTTTTGGAGAGTAATCAATATGGTATTTTTCCTCTCCTATGATGATTATGAAATTTGCGCTCTCGATTGGGAGAGATTGAGGTAGTGTATGGACATACCCTCGTGAAATATTAGATTCCATTATAAATTTGGGAGTTGTACTTGTGATGGGATAATCTATAATGATGAATGAAATTTGTTGTATTCACCAATATAGTCAACATATACATAGGGAATAAATAAAATTTTAATTCGATATATGATATATACATACATTATGTCATGTGGTTACATAATTTTTTGGAAAAAAGTAGAATACAAGGATTCAATCTATAATATAATGTTGTTGGTGGAAACAATTATAATGACATATGTGTTTGATAGAAATCACACCTTATCCCATTATAGCATGGAGTATCACTAATTCACTTCTAGTGGAATCACTTTATATACATTTATGGATTTTAGAATTCATATTTCAAGTAAAAATTTAATTTTTTTTTGAAATTTCTTTTTTATTGAATGAATAGAGATTGATTTATATTTAGAAATAATATATTTAATTGTTTTTGAGATAATAAAAAAATTAGTTTTGGATGGTTGTTCACAAGGTATTACAGATGATGTGGTAAATAATATATTTAACAAAAAAATTTCAAAAGATTCTTATAAAATGTTTAAAATGGTCTTTGGATATGGTTTCAAATGTCACTATATATTATATAACAAATGGTGAAATGACATAATGTCTATGGGGAATTCATGAAAGTTGGAGGTTGATGGAACTATTCCTTCAAATTCTATATCATAGTGTATGATATATAATTTTCATAGGGAATGACATGAATGGTATTAACGCATATGTTATACCTTATTTTTTTACATTTCACTCATATTATAGTGATTATATGGAACTAAATTTTCCTAGAATCATAAACTATGATTCATTTGGTAGAGCTATGACATGTTCAGGAAACTAAATGTAGTTTGATAACAAATACATTTCATTGACTTAATGTTACAATTAAATGGATAGAGGATACAAAATATCATTTATGTGACAAATACATTCAACCATGTGGTTATTAGAGTAATAATTGTATGTTGAATTTAATTTATACATTACGGTATGATTTGATACATATAGGCTAGTCATGGGATTTACATCAGGGAAAAAACCATAGAGATAATGTGTGTTTATTTTCCCGTAACATTTTTTTGCATATTAAATTTATACAATGATATATTATTCTCCATTCATTTACATTAGTGTCACTCTCACGACATAGAGTAATGTAAAATTTCATCCACAAAATGATTGATCCATCATCTAATTGATGAATTGTAGAAGAGAGATTCTATTGGATACCTTTATAGGATCATCATAAAGTATAATGATGGAAGATAGTAACAGTATCTAAACTTGAGAAAGGTACACATAATGCTATTAATTTTATATATTACATTGCATTTGATTCAACACAAAGTGGATCATGGAAGTAATGTTTCTATAAAACTATTCTTAAATAAAAAACAAATGACTGATAAAAATCATCCTTTCAAAAATAAAACTACCTTATGTTTATAAATCAATCACTCAATATATATCAATTTATTTCACATTTTAATAACTTTTAATAATTTTTTCTTTTAATATATATAATACACCATAAGCTCCCATAAGAATTTAATATCAAGTATCAAATATGTATAATTAATAAAAAAATTAATTATTCCTCATGATTCCATAAAAACCATATTATTATTCACACCATAAAAATTGTAACAACATGTTTATTGAAAAAATTACATAAATTTTTCCATATCATGTATAACAATTCCAATATTATTATTGAAAAATATTTACAACCACACTTATTTCTTCTGAAAATATTTTCTCCTTCAAACACTTGTATCAAGGCAAGTTATATTAATTTTTTATGTAACACTCTGGATGAATCCCTATAACTAATCACTCATAACACCCCACACACTAGAACCTCATATTACCTTCAACGAATGGTGGTGGTCCCTCTAATTCCTAGCCCTCTACAATGTTCCATCCATCCATATGACTCTATGATTTCATGTGACCCATAGAGAAGACTATCAGAACTCTTAACCGACCTCCATCACCTTCACACAATTATGTCTCCCTTATCACTTTCAATACCTAAAATATCTATGCTACTATCATTGTAACACCCCGACCCCACTAGGATGGAGCCGGTGCATTACTTGTGATATTTTCATGGTTAAAAGGAATGAAAATACTGAAGGAATAATCAGTTTAGTAGTCTTGGAGAAACTTGATACAAATATGTAACTAAAATTACATTGGAAAAGGTTTAAATACATAACAAAGGTTACAATACATAATAAAAACTAAAAAACTACAACAACATGAACTCAATAAACGATCACCTCTTCATCACCCATTGAAGGTAAAAAATGAAAGGGGTGAGATCAAATGATCAATAATGGTTTCAAAATAGTGGAAGCATGAATATAATGATAAGTAATTCATAATCAAACTTTCATAAGCAATATGGCATGGTGAATAAATGAAAAACTCAGACCATTAATAAACTGAGAATGAAACTACATCCATAGGTTTTTTCATAGTGAAAACCTCATGGATAATAATAATAAATGATATTGTATAAAAATAATTCTTCCTAATTGGAAGTCATGTATCTGGTACATGATACCATAATACCGTTAAAACAGTTTTGTTTTGGGGGTAGAAACCCTTCTGATTTTTGGAAAAAAAACACATAGGGTTTGTCGCCATCTGATTTGTTTCATGAGCCCTGTCGATGCATCGAGGGGCTTTAGTGGAACAAATCCACCTATAAATACAATTAACTTTTTATAAATTGATTCAATATAAGCGCAATATGCCTTTTCAATATCCGTATAGAGTAGGGAATACAGATTCATCAATATTTCCATAGTTAAAATAACTTTCCAAATATACACCGTATGTAAAATGGTATATGGTTTAGAAAATAAAAATATCCATGATATGAGACTATGGATATTTAATATAAATATAATTTAAAATTAAAAGTGATCTCAAATGGGATGTATGTACACCACATAAGTATTATTAGGTGCACAATACGAATTTTGTCACAACAAAATGGTAGTTGAGATAAATCCCCTTATCACAATGTTATCTATCGAATCATATGACCTGAAGATGATAACCATCAAATGAATCATTTAATAACATGAAAATAAAGAGAATAATGTTATTATATATAATATTTCAGTACACATATACCAAGGAATTAATTGGAAAACAATGGAAATCTCACAGAAATGAATGTAAAATGTGAAACCCCTTACCTTTTGCTCAAGTGCGTTCTTTGTATGTTTTAATGACCAGAATAATAAAATTTATTTACATTAATTAATAACTCACGAACCTACTATACATGTATTGGATTTATTATAACCCTTTTATGTTCATTCATGGACCTTTTTATGGTTTAAGTGGTTCACTTTTCTCGTTTTGGAAGCATTTTCTTCCTTGGTTTTCATAGTTTGTTTACTTTTTTTTATGAATAGAAGATCATTTGAAATGTGGTTAAACATTAAGTATTTTTAATATATCATATTAATGAAATTAAGGATATATAAATTATCTTATAATTATTTTGGGTTATATACCATGATGATGATTCATTAGTTAAATGTTTATTACAAATATTCAGATTAAATTGTCTATTTTTTTCATAATGAACTAGTTTTGTATTATTATTATATATTATGTGTGTGTAAGTATTATAGAACATTAATGAGATGAAATAATTATATTATTTTCTTTTTCAACCATTAAAATTGTATCATGTACAGTAATGAAGAATAAAGTGAAGAATGGAACTCCGTCATCCACAAATGTTATAAATTCTAACCTCATGGACGTTGATTTCGTTTATAAATATAAAAGGGAGGGAGTAAGGATATTGATGATTTTTCTTCCATTCACATGATATAATTACAGTATATAGATGATAATAGGGTTTGTCATGGTCATTTGGATAGAGTATGTGAGGAGAGAAAAAGAAAAGATATGAACTTGGAAATAAATGTAAAGGTGAGAGATCCCTTATGAAAACTCGACAGCCTAACAGCGTCACTTAAAATATTATAAAATGAAATGATGAGAGAAAAAGGGTACCTCACCATATTGAAATAAAAATTACAGTAATAAGAATGCATAAAATCAAACCCCAACAAATTATAATGGAAAATCAAACAAATATCAAAAAAGGAGGTCTCGACTAAAAGAAGAGAATGAATGATACCTTTTCCTAGAAGAGTAACTCCTAGATCATGAAGGATGTGACCATGGTGGATTAAGGACACCTTGGGAGGACTCCAAAGGATGTAATACCACCAGATATTTGAGTTTATAGAGTTTGGAATGAAAGAAAACGAATGGGGGTGAGTGAATATTTATAGTAATTAAGAGAGACTTTTTTATTAATTAAAAGGGACACCTCATTTGTAATTTTCGCAAAACCATGGGCTCTCCAAGGGTATTTTCACATGGTTTAAGCCACATTGGACACATCATTTAATAAGATACTATAAAAAAGTCTACAATCCATTCAATTAAATTATTACATAATTAGGATGTCATTAAACCATCGAAAACATAAATCTGTATTTTTACTATTCACGAAATATTCCAGTATTTTATAAAAATCCCACAAATTCACCCTAACCATTTTTTCGATATGTAGAATTCAAAATTGAACTCCATTTTTCGTAAATAATTTTCGATGTATTTTTAATTTAATGTTTAAATAAAATCAAAGCTAATTTGAATAATAAAAATTTAAAAGTTTAATTAGTTTTGTATTACATTGAAAAATTAATTAACTTCTCATTATCTTATTACAATAAGAAGAAAAAATTTTATCATTATTTACTATTTATAAGGGTCATATTACTATTCATATTACTATTCATAAGGGTATGTTATTAATCATCAAAAAATCAAGTTGGTTCTATCAGACTCCAAATGACTTACTGGTCAAAACTCAAGATGACCATTTTTCAAAATTCAAAACATAGAAGTGGAAAATTTATGATTAATGGATAGCATATAAGTTCCTCCTATAATCTTATGTTTCAAAAAATACTTTGTGCTTCATGCTATATGAGCTATCTAATGAATATAATGTATTTAAGAGCAACATACTATAAATTTTTTGGGGTGTTATAATCTTTTTCTATACCCATTCCTATCTGTATATGGGTTTCTTATTTCCATCCCATTTAATCATAGGTCTTACTATTTGTTACATCTCCATTCCAAATATGTGTTTGGTTAGTTATTTGTTTCTCGTATTTTGGTGTTAATAAAAAATATTTTTTGTCTCTATATCTCTATATTAATCACTAAATTGGGACATTATAATTATAAATAGATTGTTGATAGATTATTTTTTTATTAAAATATATTATTTTTTGATTTGTTTTACTATAAATAATATTCCCATGTCCCCCATCCAATTTAGTGGTTTGATAAAAAATTTCCCTTGTTGTGGGGTGGTGCATGAGGTACATCTTTTTAATAGGGTGGAGAAACCACGATCTATACCTACACTTCTCTAGACCATTTCTATTCCATTTAATGGGTTTTATAGGCATCAATTAGTTTTGAAACTTTTGAATGAAAATATTGAAATAACACATATTTATAAGTATGAAAATGATTTATTCAATAAAATAAAGTGCAGAAAAAATTTATATTGTTATTAATTTTCATTATTGTTAAAATAGTGAGTTGATGGAAATACATTGGCAATTAATATAACCAATCACATCATTCTGTACTGAAAAACTTATGAAATCTCCCCAACCCTTTTTGTATATACCTATTTAAACCTCTAATGTAATACCAACACCACCCATAGACTACGTAAATAATGAGTATGGATAAGGAATTGGCTTATATCACTATTATCTACTATATCAAAATGAGTTGTGGGGTAAATTAACATATAGTGATTATTTTAAAAATAGAGGAAACAAAAAAAATTATATGTTTATTTCAAATCTTCTCTTAAATTATTTATATGACATAGAAATATTAATTCTTTCTTATTCAACTACCACATTGTCATTAATGCAGTATCATGTTATGTGTTCCAATCCATGATGATATAATTAGGTATATAAGAAATTTGACAAAATAAAATGATAAAATATAATATATCTTAGATATAAGGTGTGTAGCAATGTCAACCTAGTTCTAATTTTGATATATATTTATAGTATATGATTTAAAGATTAGTTTTATGAGGATGTGAGTAGGCTTTTAGAGGAGTAGTTGGTTGTCCAATCCCAGGGTGATGAAATATTTTTTCACATCACGTGAGTTGATGATCATGGGTAAACACTCTCTTACAACAATAACATCCCTTTTTGTATCATTGTGTGATAAAAGGACACATGGAAAGAGCCAATCCTATATAAAAAAGGGATTTGGGAGGTGATTTTAGAAACATTGGAATCGAAGAATATTTTTTTTTACAGTAACTACATCACATTATGTAAAAATTGAATAGTTTTAACAATATATGAACAACTATATTTTTCAATTACAAAGAATATTTAATGTTATCCATAATTTTAAAATTATAAAGCCCACCAAAAAAATATAAAAAAAAATTACTCTAGATTTAGTTAATATAATAATTTTCACTATAGGATTTGAATGTGATTAGTAATTATTAACTACATGAGTCCAAGGGGAGTAGTTTCATTACCATGTTTTAATTTACCTTTAGCATAATATATTAATTTTTATTTTATAATAAAAATGGACATAATGTTATATAAATTTCCTTGGGTTATTTTATAACCTCTATGAATGTACAAGTTCATGTCATAATTTTTAATTCTATTTCATTTGTTATATAAAAGTATTATAAATTCTATCAATTTGTTAGATGATATGTTTTCTTAAGGGATCATGGTTAGTATGCTATCATTATTTGATACATATATTTTTATATTATATTTTTGTTGTAAGATTTTCAAAGATTCTTTCTGTTGGTTTTTGTTTTTTGTTATGTAAAACATGAATTATTTTGTAAGGTGTTCCATTTTGGTATAATCTTTAACGGAATATGATTTTTTTATTATGTTGATATTTAATAATAGTGTTATTGGTGACTTATTGGTAACTATTATTTAACATATGAAGTGATGTTTCCTCTATTTATAGGATTCATATTTTATATAAATTTTTTGATTATGATGATTTGTTTATTTTATTTTTGTAAAATAAAAAGAGTCTACACAATGTATGTTTTTAAAAATAGTATGCTTGTATGATCATGTAATTTTTATTGTGTTTTACTTATTTTTTATATCTACGATCGTATTCATATTAATTTATGGATTTTGAGAATATGTGTGAATATGTTCAATATTAATTATGTATAAATCTATTGATGATGAAAAAAATTCCATGAATGCCTTGGAATATTTTAATGATGTATATGTGTCCTCTAATGGTAGTATCTAAATTTTGGTCTTTTTTTTGAAAAATAATTCTTTTAGTAACCCTAACTAGGATTACATTATGATGGCCACCAAATGCGATCACTCGATCCATGGAAAGAGATTTAATGAATTATTTTAACAAAGACTAAACTATATTATTTCTCTCATTATAAAAAAATTTATGTCCCATATATTCTAACATAATTACATTGTGTTTTTTTGGTTTTTTAAGAATTAAGTGAAGATTATAAGAAATAACATGGATATGGACCTATAATTTCATATGTATGGGAGAATTGTGGCATGGAACTCAATCATACACTATAATATTTTGGAAGGAGGAAGGTGTTATTTTAATGTGTAGTATATCACATTATGAAGGGTTGGTTCAAGATTTAGGTTACATAATATGGTTCAAGGTGTGAGCTGTGAGAGTTTGGTGTCAATATATTTTGAATCAGGAAGTAGGTTGTGGTGTTATTAGAGTTGATTATGTTGTAAATGGTACTTGAGGATTATTATTTAATCTTCCATGATCATGGCTGTGTATTAGTTTTTGAAGTCATGGAATGTTGGTATTTATGTTTTTCAAAATTATCTTGTATAGGTTATATGTCATGTGGGGTATTTAGGATTAATCTTATACTAGTTCTTAGTTAATCTCACCTGAATGGGAATTGTAGTGTGGTTATACCTATTGTGACATAATGTGTTGGTTAGAAATAAATTTTTTTCTACAAATATATGGTTTGTTTCTATATGGTTCCATTTATCATGTCATGGTTTTGTTTGGTGTTCACTAGCTCTGAGGAGAGTATGTTAGTGTTTTAATTTTTTTATCAAAGGTTCATGTTTTGTACCACTTATATCTTTGTTATGTTCTGAATCTGAATAAATACAATGAGTTTAGAGTTTCTGTGATATAATGGTATGAATATAAAAAAATTGAGACATGATTTTCAAGGGACCATTGTATTTATCTATACTGTGTCACATTCACGATGTATCATGCAATGGTTCCCTAAATTTATAGTTCTCATGAAAATTCAAAATCATATTCAGAAAATTCTTTAATTATATATATCCATTTAAATAAAAGGTTTCTAGATTTGTAACTTCTGAAATCCTTATACATAACCTTATTTTTTTACAATCTTCATGAATAAATCATGAAGGTCGTGATCCATGGTGAGTTTCTATTCTCATATTCTTAGTACTCTCTAGGTCCTTCAATCATAGAGTGGATATGATAGTAGTGAATACTTGATTTTGGTAGTGTAGTGTTGTGTTTTTATGGTAAATTTATTATGATAGTTTTTTTATTAATCCTAACATGTTGGGTGGTGTTTGAATGAAGTATCCTTGTCATCACGAGCATTTATAGTTGAATCTTAAATTGAGGTTGGGGATTTGAATGTTCTCCTTTATTTATTTGGTAATTCTATAATAATCATGATTTAATTTTTTTGATGGTATGAATTAAACAAATTAAGATATTGAAATACAATATATAATATTGATGTGTTGACGGTGATTCTCTTGTGCATCATTAAATCCTTTTTTATTTATTTTATGAAAATATATTGTTGATATTATTTATATTAGAGATTATTTTTCTTATTACAAAAACATAATTTTATATTATTCAAATATTGAAATAACCTTTTCTAATTGGATAATCAGTTAAATATGGTAATAATTTTTTTTACGAAATATAAAATTAAATTTTTAGTGTATGAACATGGAATCCAACTTTGATGTGAATGAATTTTTAAAAATAAATTCGATATAATATCATGTTATTATGTTTCCTCTTTTTGATTATATATATGGGATTTATATCATTGTGATTTGAAGGATAATGTAAATGATTTTGTGCCTCACAACCTAATTCATTGAACATGATGTTTACATGTATTGATATTCGGTTATATTAATGAAGTTTCTAATCACATCATGATTGTTACTCTATATGTCATAGTACATGTTCTTATCCAATGAATATATATCACAATAAATGTTGATAGTAGTTATCTGTTATGATGAGAACATGAATGTTCCAAAATAACATTCCTAGAAATTTCTAGAGTAGGAGATTATGATAATGGGGCCTACCAATAGGAAATCCAAATTTTTTTTGATTGAATTTATTTTTAACTCTATAGATGTGTGTAGTGATCCTTTTACCATAATATTATCATTAATGAAATCCAAAAGTCTCATACAATGATGTATTAATAAAAACCAAGATGAAATATACTCAAAGAAAAGTAGGATATAATGGGTGTGTCATCAATTATATTACATTAATGGATAATATATGATTGTATTTATCCGTTATGTCACTTGAAAAATGTTGATATTTCATGACCCTTGATGGGAATTGAACTACCTAGTTAAGTCCATGACCATAGTGTTTTGTGGGCATGTTCATTTCTAGAAATTCAAAGAGTGAAATAGTAATACATAGGTTGGTGAAGCCAATATATGAAATTCTTGATTAGAGATATCAAGATAGAGGGAATATATGTCACAATGGGAAATTGTAATAGGTCATATGTAATTTAATCATTAATGTCTTTCTCTATTGGTACCTTAGCATGTTTTTAGGCACTAACCATTTAATTTTTCTGTCTCAACATATTTCTACTTGAAATGAGGCCAAGAGGGTCACATTCTATGTTTATATATAATATTAGATAAATTAAATATTGAATTTTACAAGTTAGAAAAAATATTATTCCTAATTTTTTGTTTTATAATCACTCGAGTTTGGTTAATCACAATGATTTAATCACAAGTTATTTGAATAAATAATTTAGATAAATAATAATAATAAATATATAATTAAAATGTTTTTTGGATATATTATTAATTATATTAATTGATGGATAATGAAATGATATTTATTTGTTAAATAAATAGTCATTATTTAAGGTTTTATAAATACAATAGAAGATATGTAAGCAACATTTTATAGTCCAGTGGAAAATGATATAAATGATATTTTTTTATTCTTACGTGATGAAAATATCAAGTGAATAATAATATACGAATTATTATTATACATGGGTTTCAATATGAATTAAGTAAAATGTAATGGATCTATGTAAATATAGTCAAACAAAAACCAGAAATCATAAATATCTAGTTATATCCTTTTCTAAACATAACTAATTGTGCACAATAGATATAGAAATAATCTCTCAAACCATAGAGAGGTCTAATGAATTCACTCAAGATATAGAGTGTGAATCAACCTCACATATCAAGTTATTAAAAGAGAGAAATGTGTTCCTCACCCATACATAATGTCATATTGAGATCAATAATTAATGAAAAAGGTGATTAATATTGGTCATGCTAGCACTCGACGACCATATGAGGGAATTTTGATATTTTGGTGTATGTGCCGATTACCGATAGATGAATTCAACACTTGGATCTTGTAGAAAAACTAATTTTATGATGTTTTGGACTCTAACAGATCATAAATATTGAAATAATTAGTTTTCTATAGAATTCTATATCTGTATATAAATAAATAATAAATTACATTTTATGAAATCCATTTTTTATTCTAACATTCAAACATATACCATAGTATATGATTTTAATTAATTAATCATGAATTACTTATTATTTTATAGCTTTTATAATTCATTAAATATGACTCATATTCCTGTTAGTCATACCAAACACGAACTTTATCACATTATGAAATAAAAAAGTTGTATTAGTGTAGTCACATGGGTAATTTATAATTATTTTTTAATCATTGGTTGAATTATATTCATTATCAATTAATTTTATATCATATCTCTTTTTTATGGAATTCAAACATCATTTTCTCTTCACATTATATGTTCTAGTAACCAATCACCCCAATCTAACACCAAACCCAGCAACCAAACCATCCTAAAAAAAGGCCCAATTGGTTCTCTCGATACCCACAGTCCACCAAGAAGTTCTTATGTATCATAGTAATCCCACTATAAATTATTTTTTTCTATATAATTTATAAAATTAAATGGAATAAATAAATAAAAGAGAGAGAAAATAATCATGAAAATAGTTCATAAACATCTAAAAGGATCAACCCCATTTTCATTGGCATTATAATCGTCAATAATTATAATAATGAAACTAAGAAGAAAAGATACTACATTAACTAAATATAAAACAATAATGATCTGATATAAGATGAGGTCATACATTCTCTATGAAAATTCTAGTTTCTTACCACGACCTAACTCACACAATGTCAGCCATGAGTGACCAAAACTAAGTCTATCAAGAAAAATGAAAATTAAAAAATATAGGCATTATCTAAACATACTTGTTATCCAGAATAACATTGAAAATCAATGGGATATTTTTCCTATGGAAATTAATATTCGCTAGTTTTAAAATAACTATAAAATATTATTTTTCATACAACATAGAAAAACCAAAATATATCAACATCACCTTTCAAAACATATATTTTGAATCTCCAAACTGAAGACACATGTTTTGAAAATTAATCAACATTTATAATCAATTTGAAAACCACTTATCCATTTAAATTTCTAAAAAATTCAATTTATTATTTAAATGATAATAGTGAATTTAAAATAAATCACTATTATAATAAATATGTTAAAAAAACAGTTGTTAAAATATCCAATAAATCACTAACACTTGAGTGTTAAAATTGAAAACAAGTATTTCAAGTATAATTAAAAAAAATTCCAATGCAGAAAAACACAACACACACAAACATGTTAGAGAAAAACATTTAAGAAACCATATATCACAAGGAATATATATCAAATATAAGCATGAGAAAAAGCCACAACAATGAATGTATGGTAAATGAGACAAATAAAGACTAGTTCAAACTCCCCTGAATAAATAACTAACCAATAAATAGAATGTTTCATAGGATATTGCTTATAATACCTAATTTAAAAATCATCTACCAATATAAGAGTATACTAACTCACAATCCACCTTTTGGTTTTCACTGATGTTCAAGACACATGTAATCCAACTATCCCACAAAATCTCCATTATGATGAAACGCCACTCTTAGCCCTTTGTGCTTCACAAGATTAAATGCCCCCTAGTATCTTCTGAAATAACTATCATTATAGACTAGATCTCCCACGTAGTACCCACGTTCCCATGATAGAAAAAAATGCTAAGAAAAGAGAATTCAATTGCAGTCCAACACATAGGGAAAATCCAAATCAACCCTCACCCCTAACAACCAACAATGAATAACCCAATATAAAAATTGCACCAACAACATAAATATTAAACTTCACATAAAAGGGGGAGAAAAAATAACCGCCCAATGTAAAATAATTCCATACAAAGGGATAAATAATCAAAGATAAATCAAATGTTTTCTTCCAAAACCATCATTTTGAAACTGATGATCTAAATGAACCCTTAACAAAAAAATATGGATCATGATGCCAAAACCATTCAAATTTTAGAAAACAACACTTTATACATCTCTTATAAAATATTGGAAATCAAACACACCATTTAAAAACATTTCAAATCCAGGCTCATGAAAAAATCATATTATTTCAAATCCAATGCAAGGATAAAGGCAATCCTTTTCTATTAAACCATTTTACAGAATCCATCAAGGCATTTACAAAATGGGTAAATCATCCACACATTTTAAATTAAACATTTTAATTCCTTAAAATTACCCATTTCCAAATAATTCCTTGTCCAAAACCTCACCTTACGACCAAATTTCATTTAAACCATAGTTTTCACCGATTAAAAGCTAAAAATATATTAAACTCCAATGTTTATCATGAAAACAATTTCAAATTCCAATTGAGCATTTCAAATAAATCAAACCACATTTAAACATTCCATTATAAACATGGAAACATGTAATTCACATGTATAATCAATTATTCAAAGCATAAAACATAATTAAATGGTTTCAAATCATCACAAATTCATCACATATAAACTTAATTTATAAAAATGGAATTTAGAACAATAACAGTTTTAATTCAAAAATAAAACAATTTCATAGAAACACCATCTCAGAAAAAAAAAATCTATATTGGGACATCCATCATTCAATAATGAGCACACCCATGAGGATAGAAACAACATAAAAAAACTATTGACACAAAAAAACTCAACATTTTCTCTACTTCCAACCTGGAAACCAAATAGAAGAGATATAGGGTTCGTGGGGGAATCCAAAACAAATTGGAATGTGAGAGGGAAGGGAAGAAGAGATAAATAAAGGAAAAAATACCTCAAATCATATTGGAAATTTCTAAATATAGGAAAATAATTGAAGGTGTTGGTGGTTGAATATCCTCCACGGGTTCCTAAGGGTCCGACAGTGCAAATGGGGGAGAATAGTGGGTGAAACTCAGTCAATATGATGTAGTAATTTTGGAAAATTCTCAAAATTTAAACTCAAGGATAGGCTACACCATTTATCAAACTATGTGACAACCATGAATGACCATTTACTAGACACATATCTCCCACATGGCATGACCATATGGAACTTGAGCTCAATAATGACTAAATTTAATCAAAAATAATTTGAAAAATAGCACAGGGAAATAGGGTGTGTTTTAGTTTTTGTTCATATTAATAATAAATAATATATGTCAAAGTGATGGAAAATATAGAAATTCCATTTGGAGATAATAATAATTTTTCTAAAACCACACAAGACTCCACATCATGTATTTAACTATCTGTCATGTAAACGTGTATTTTGAATGTATCTCATGAGATTATAGGGTATGTATGAAGATATCAGATTGAAATTAAACAATGATAATCTATATAAATATAAATGTTCTGTAATACTGTTTTAGGAACCAAACATCTTGAAACATGTATACATGATGTTTATTACTCAAGTCTTCACATTGGAGATAGGGGGTCCATGGGTGTTGTGTATACATGGGGACTAAAACCCCATGAAACTTTGAGGTCATACATCATGTTTAAAAATTATATTTTGTGTACCTAATAAATGTTCATGATAAGGAATTTCACCATGTACCTTGGTGTATGATGTAGACATGGGTAGAATAGATGACGCATCATATAACCCCATACACATAGTATAGTGTACTTCAAGCGGTGTGGTACATTTTTTGTGGAGGTAAGAATAAAAAATATAATTAAAACTATTCACATGTGATTCCATGAGTCATTTATTTGATAGTGTAAACCATGTAATAGGGATGTTAATTATATACTGAATTATTTTCTATGTTAAATTATAAACTACATGTTTCCTATGATCTTTTACCACAGTGTACTCAATGCGCATCAACTGCATCGCATGAAGTGTATTTAAAATGTTTTTGTGTCATTTGTTTAGAAATACACTACATGTAATTAACAGTAATAAAAAGTCTGTCAAATTCCATAGAAATTGACAAGAATGGATATCATGTCATGTTTTTTGGACATTGACATGTCAATTCCGCCACGTAATCTTATGTAATTGAATAATTTATATAAAATTATATTAATTTATGTAAAAATATGAATGATGGAATTTTATGTATTCTCAAATAGTTTTAATATATATTGAATTAACTGTATTAATTTTTTGTGTATATCTTAATGAATGAATGATTTAACGTAATTTACTTCCAAAGTGAAAATGTGTGTTAATTTAATCTTATATCGATCATCATGAAATTAGACCAGACCTATGTATGTCACTAGTTTCCATTTAATTTTATATTATCATCAATGTGAAAAAATTTCCTCATAGAAAACCCTTTCTTATTATTTAATGGTCCTCTGTATGTGGTTTATATTATGAAAACCCATATCATGTCCATTGGATTCCCTCACTTTTGTGTGAGTAATTTCTTATGAATGGATGGATCTCCCATGAAAGTGGAGTTATTCTTAGTCATAATGCGAAGGAGCTACATAGGAGTTGGGGATGATTGTTGTATCATTTTTAAAGATATATCTCAAGGTGTTTTACAATAGGGTTGAGTGTTAATTTATCTTCCACTAGATAAACATACCATTAGATAATCTCATTATCATACCACTTTTATTATTAAATTATATTTGTTTTCAGGGTTGATTAATTTTTTTGGATGCTACCCAATCGGAAAAAAACAAATTATACATACATTTTATCATACATTGTTAATCAATTCTGTTAAATCCACCTAATATTATCATGGAATGTGATAAGAAAATAATGGGCTTTTATGCATAAGGATAAAAATACCTCGACTAAAATAATTATTCATTATAAAATTCTATTACATAATTCATGTTCAAACTCATATTAAAATGTTCTTGATCAAACCATGTTGGGGGGATTTCAATTAGTAGAGAACATAAAAATTGATGATTACTGTTGAATTAACATGGTTCAAATCAAAGGTTGATAGCCTTATCATGAATTAGCATAACTGAGAAGAAATGGTTGAATAAATAATTTTCCTAGATTTTAGGATTAGAGAGTCTTCTCAACAGAGAAAGGAAATATGAGTCAATTAATTTTTCATGTTATGCCCCACCTGATGCCTTAAAATAACCTTTCAGGACAATGTTTGGGTTTAAGAAGGAGATTATGGGTCACTTCCACAAGAATATCCATGAAATATGATATTACAAATCTAATGGTGAGGGATATTAGGATTCAAATTATTTTTTGGATATTAATGAAATTCCATATAAATTTATTAATATATTTTTCTAATCATGGATGTACTAAGGATATGCTCATAAAATTTGTGAAAAAAGAAAAACCACATGAATTTGAACGTATCAGAATGAACTATAATAAAGAAGGTTAACCATATCATTGATTTTAATTTTACTGATTTATATAGACACATACTTTTTATAATATTAAATCAAATTAAAATATACATATTAGAAACCCTACATCCTATGTTTCTTCCTAAAAATGAGAATAAGGTTGAAGTATCTCTTTGCCTAAAACATGTATATGGTGGAATAGATTATCAGTGATTCATGTTATCCTCTATGTTTAGTGAACATATATATTAAAATAAATTCATGGATACATATAGAATCATTTCTCACCTCCAGGACCCTTATCTATAGAAGGTTGAATGAGAGGGATATAAGATCTCTTATGCACTATTCACATTTATGAATAAAAAGTCGTGATCAGTTAGGCCTCATGTGTTCAATATGATTTCAAACATATAATTCATAGACATATTTTGTTTTAATATCCATTATGATTTATTCATAGATATCATTATGTTTTCACTTCCTAAAACCCACTTAGGTATTATTGTGAATTTTAATATGAGAAATATCAAGAAGTATAATCTAGGACATATAAAATTTTTTCCTGATGTTGATAGTTATATAGGGTGTGAAAACAGTATACTCTTTCTGGTGAATAAGAAAAGGAAGAACAAGGTAAATGGCTCGAAGTCTCATTCCAAGTCTAAGGCTACAAAGAACCATCCATAAAATAAGAAGAAGATCCAATTAAAATAAAAAGAATAGAATGTTGTGTGTTCTAAATGTGGTAAGAAATGACACATGGATGAGGGTTGAACCTATCAAAAAAAATTGGGGAATTTTGATGTTATTTTTTTATCGAATATAATATTTTGGTGTCAATAATTTTGGAATTAGATACTACATGTGGTTCTCACATATTTATCCAAATATAAGAACAATGTAGTTTTGGGAAGGTTTTCTAGCGGAATGATGTTTTTTTGGATATTAACGGCGCATGTTTTGATGCTCTATCCATTGGAGAACAACATTAATCATTTCTAATAGTAATTATTTTTTAAAAAAAACTCTTATAATGTGCCAAATGATTCCAAGAACATATATGTATTTGTTATCTTGGCATGGATAATTTTTTTTCTATTATAGAAATAAGAGTTTCTACATTTATAATATAGTATAAGTTATGTTATGACATAGAAAAATACATGTCTTTAAGAATTAAATTAATAGAAAAATTTTAGAAAATGATAATGAAACAAATTCACATGAGTCCATTCACCCCCAATTTTAGTATCACCTTTCTGGTCATGTAACTATGAATAATATGATGAAGCCCAATCAAGATGGTTACATAGAATCATTTGAGTATAAATCACTTGAATGATGTCATGGTTGTTCAAAAGGATATATTTCCAAACCCCCTATTTTTTGGTCCACGTGCAAGAGACATTGAGGTTATAGAACTGGAACACATTGACATGTTCAAACCATTTTAGGTAGAAGCAACAAGGGGATCCTCATGACCCTCTTCTTCAAGTTGTTTTTTTACATATTCAATGATATGAGAAGATATAAATGTATGAATTGACTAGAAATATTTCAAGACACTATTATTCGAGTAGTTTTTTTTTCAGATTCACTAGTGATGGTGATGCCTCTAGATTTCCTCTCTTTATAGTAGGGAATGTGTTCGTTGTTATCGTACAATAATTATTTTTGTGAAGCTGATTTACATTACTTCATAGGTAGAAAAGAATGAAAAGATGAAGATCAAAAGTTCCTTGAGAGGTTGAGACCAGATAGAAAATAATAGGTATTTATGATGATTATTTTGACCTATGTATATTATGTAAATAGGGAAATAATGGGAGAGATGAATAAAACATGAATGGATGATTATTCTACCCCTTATCTTCCACATACTGGTATCTTAAGTGGAACAATGGGGGGAAAGAAGAACTGGAATTATCATCATAGGAGTGGTTGGGGTGGGTCATAGCAACACGAATCCACTTCACCTTTAGTTATAGAGAGTAGTATACCCCTAAGTTAAAATTTATGTGTCCAGGTGGGGTAACCTAATTTTTTCCACCCCAGGGAAGATATGTACTAGTATAGGATGCTATGTATGTATGCGTTATCTATTTTAGGCTATGTTTACACCCTTTTATGGTCAATTATCTTCATCTCTAAAGGTCAATACACCACATCCATATACTTAAATGACTACATGGATCTAGATGTAGGCCTGATGAGTGAAGCACCATCATGTAGTAGATGAGTTTTCAGATGAGGTAGATGTGGGTCAATATATAGTGAGAGGTACCATCATTATTTAATCTTCCATATAGACTACATTGTTTGATACTGGTGTCTACCATTAGTATAAATCATCCCATTATTTTTATATCATTAAACATCTAATAGATCTCATGTCATTTGTTTTGGAGATAATCACACCACTTGTAATGTAAAAAATGAATGTGTTTTAGTGTCATTATTCAAAATTAAAATCCAATGAAGGATTAGTGTAAGAAACCCAACCCCAGTTGCATGGAAATAGTTCCTTAAATTATTAAATATTCATATAAACAAGGAAGACACATCCCGAAAGACCAAATAGTTTAGTATCTTTGAAAAAAATAGTACATACATAAGTTCATCATGAACAATGAAAATTAAATTCATCATATAGACTCCTTTTAAAAAAATATTATTCTTCTAGATTATATTTGAATGTCAATCATAAAATTTAACTTAGAATATTGTAGAAAATAAACATAAGAAAGTAGTGAGATATAATGCTTAGTAGGGTTAAAAATTCTATGGAAGATAAAAATAAACCCTAATATAATGTGAATATCTAAAAAACAATCTATTATAACAAATAATTTAGCATAATATGGAATGAATAAATATTATGCAAATAATAACATATAAATAATCACAAGAAAATTACACATAGCCATGGATATTAAAA
Source organism: Viscum album (assembly GCA_963277665.1). NCBI lineage: Eukaryota > Viridiplantae > Streptophyta > Magnoliopsida > Santalales > Viscaceae > Viscum > Viscum album. Next base: position 1,874,986,838 of record OY728152.1, read on the forward strand.
TACTAAAATAATCACATTGAATATCAAATACTAATATCATAAGTAGGGAATGTATAATTTGGGAAAATATAAATATACTGTTAAGGATTCATCCAAGACACCATACTTAATAGGTTAACATGTTATCCCTTACAAAAACTAGTTTCTCTCATGAGACATAACAGTGGACCGAGGGGCTATATTTTTCCCTACCCAAAACATACTAAATCTAATACATTCCTCATATGAAGGGGTTGAAACATAATCAATATATGAATTCATATTTAAACTAGTATATGAAATGTAAATAATTTCATAAATCAGTAAACAAATTCACAAACCATTCGGAGTAATTTGGTGAATGGTATCAATATAGCACATCCATAGCCAAACTAATCATAAACAATTCAATATAATATGGTAGCTTATATCATAAAATATTAATCCCAATTAAATATAAGAAACAATAAGTGTCTTTAAATAGATGATAATACTTTTATAAAGTCAACATGAAATTGAAGATAGAGATAACTTTTTTACTTTGCAAAGATGATATATTTTAGAAAGATCATTGTATAAAACTAAAAATAGAATATATTTTCTCATCAATTTGTTTTATTTTATAAAAATAATATTTTTTTAATATATATTATAGATGTTACTTCAAACTATTTACGAAATCAAGACATTCAAATTAATAAGGTTTTCATTTTGGGAATGATTTAGAAGGGGACCTTTTAAAACCTGCACTTTCCACAGACAAAAGAAAAATAATCACGATACATGATTTTGGAAAATATAATCAGAATTTAGAAAAATTATATACATTAAATGAATAATTACATTGGTTCATAGATGGATAAAGCACAACCCGATTAGAAATAGAGGTTCGAGCAGAAACACATACCTTATTATGAATGTGTTCAAAACATGACCGAATTGTCATGGACATTAAATTTAAATAGATTAAATAATTAATTTATAACCATATCTAAATTTATTTTATTTCTTGTAGTTTTATTTAGATAGTTTATATCCTCATTTATGTGTCATTGTGTTTAATTTCATCATTCGAGAGCGTTTATTTTCATGGTTTTCATGATGGGTTCACTTTTTTATATGTAATAGAGTTCATTTAACATGGGAATAATTCCCCAAAATTGGAATCATATTTTATTTATAAACATACAGAATTGAAAATTTTTATATATAATATTTTTTTATATAGTATCATGAGGAATAATGTGATAATACAATAGTGATAATTGTTTAGAATATTTTTGAGCTTTTTCAACCATCACTAATTAATTTTGTATAATGATCTAGTATTATGTATATATAATGGTTCCAAAACATTGAATAGGTTTTAATAAATATATTATTTTCTTCATTTTCCACTAAAAATGTTTTATGATAAACCTTTATGAGGTAATTTAAGGATTAAAATACGATTTCCATGATGGTTGAAAATTGGCACATCATGGATGCTGATTTGTTTTATGTATAGAGAGATAGAGAGGAATAGTCTAATTAAGGGTATTACATTAACATAGTATTATTATAGTAAATATATATGATCAATTTATCATAATTTGTGAGTAGAGGATATGAAAATATAAATTAAATTTAAGGGAAATTAAAATAAAAAGATAGAGGATTTACCTCTTGAATTCTCCTCGTTGAGATCCTCCTTAAGGATCACGGTTCTAGGTCCTTTGATTAAGCCATTAGATCCTATATGTAGGATAGAATTTTTGGATGATTATTGGATATAAATTTTAAAATGATAAAATCTTGGAATTTTTGAGGAGAAGGGGTGGTGAGTGGTGGTATTTATATTCATGGAGAGGGGTGTTTTCGGAATATTTTAATCATTTTATATTATTTTGGATAAAGAATATGAATAGTTTGACAATTATCTTAAAATAAATTAATATAATTAATGATAATTAGATATTATGCTCATATATCCTCATTAAATCACATATGAATCAATAATTAGTGTATTTAACTTTTATTGTAAATTATCGTATTTAATTATTCATAAAAAATTTATGTATTTTAGAAAAACCCTAATAAATCACCAGGAAAATTTATAAATGTTTATAATTAAAAAATCGACTCCACTTTTTGAATATAATATATTAAATATGTGAAATTTAATATTTTATTAAAATCATCATTTACTATAGAAATTATGTTTTTAAAATTATAACTGATTTTCGAACACTATTAAAAACAAAAAAAAAACCTCATTAAATTGACATAAATTAATAAGGTTACCAAATATTGATTTTTGAGTACATTAAATGAAAATAATTCTTATTTTAAATTATTTTTTTAATTAAAAAATTTATTTATATATATATGACTCACTAAAAAACCAATACTTCATTAATAATTTATAATATATTCATTTACATAAACTCTGATATAATTATATCAAAATTTCATTTATGAGATGCCTAAATGTTATTTACACATTCATGGGTGATGTTATTATTATTTTGTCAAATTTACTACTCACTAATGTCCAATTACTATTCATATGTATAAAATTATGAATCCAATGTGTCAAATTATAATTTATATAAAAAAATAGTTGATTCTATTAGACTCTAAATATCATAATTTTTGCAACTATGTATATCTATTTTTAAAAATTCTATTCATAGATGAGAAAGAATTTTCATTAATTCAAATCCCGCAGTAGTGGCGAAAGGGTGGGTAAAATAAATGTTCCAAAGATTAATAAGTCTTTATATCAAATATCAATATAAAAAGTATTCAAACTATATTAATTGCATTAATATATATATTATTGATCTATTTTAATTTTAAAAATTATTTTAATGTGTAATAAGTAATGAAACAAAAAAACACAATTTTTTAACAAAAATCGATTATTTTTCACTATTCATTCAAAAAATGAAACTTCTCAGAATAATATAAATATATTCAACTTACGTTAATTTTGAAATTAATATTACCAAAGTATGTTTATTTTAAAAAATTCAATTTCTAAGTGCGTCTAAATTTAATTTTATTAATTTTTCACAAAAGGAAGTAAAAAGAAGTTCCTTTAAGAAATTAGTATTCCTAAACATATAAATATTTTTCTTAAAATTATAGATTTCATTATAAATATTTTTTATTTATGTGAAACTATTGTATATAAAATCTAATAGTATTTATTAATATTAATATTACTATATTTAAAATATTGGTTATAACTATCTTGTTTAAATAATTATAATAAAAAATTGTTGTTTCATAGAGACTCCGTATTTCATGCATAACATTATATGTCAATTTTTTTTAATTAATTGGAGTGTTAAAGTATCCCATCGAAAACAATATTTTTTCCTCAAAATTAAATATTTATCCTTGAATACTAAAGGTTGATACTTGAAAATTCCATTAGAGGAATACTATATTGAAAATAGGGTAAATACAATATCAACTATAAAAGAGGTTATGGTAAATGATGTGGTAACCACATAATTATTCTTTTGAATAGGATAATATTAGTGTGAAGTGTAATCATGAACATGAAAGAGATATATAACCATCTTGTTCTAATGAAGAATTATAGGGGACATGTTCATTAGAAATTTAATCATCCCAAAACCATAAACTACAGTTATGAAAAAGATCATTGATATCATAAAAATTATAATAGTGGGAAGAAATTTTGTTTACAAATATTTTCCTAGAGGTGAGGAATTATTCCACTATATTGGAAAATAAATATATATTTATATTTCATAAAATCAATTTTATCCTTTTATTTCACCTTGAACTATCTATACATTATCTCTTTGCACATGTTATGCCATGTAGTGAAGCAATACATTAACCTCTAGATCCTCATACAATTATTAACATAAAAAATTTTATAAATGGTTAAAATTTACATGAATATAATGATCTTACATGTTAGAAACAAGGTCACTTAATTTTCATAATGAACTTATTAATCAATATGATGTGAATCTTAATAATCAAAAACCAACATGTGACTCTATTCTCCTTGTATTCTCTTGAAGTAAGGTAATAACATGAATTAACATGAAACTATATTGAATATGTTTATACTTCCTTATTCATTATGTAATGCATAGTAAATTGGAAATATTAATTAAATCCATAATGTTGTGGACTCTACCAACGATAGTAGAAGACACATTGTCGAATGTCCATTATTTATATCCTTGATAATATGTCTATCCTATTTACATGTTCCAAATCAATCATATCATTATTTTGAAATCTATATCTCCATATTTTTGACAAATTAAGGGTAGTATTCCCATAAACCATATACTATTCCAATATATTAAATTTATACTCAGTGAAATTTCCTTGTGACCATCATAAATTCTTAAATCATTAATTAAACAGTACTGCAGTACAATCTTTATATATATCATAATTCTTATAAGAAAATAACTAGTGATAAATTAATAAATTAACATAATTCTTTAATCCAAACACAATTATATTAATCACTACTCTACATCTGTACAAATAGAACAGGCATTCCCATGATCCACCATAACCTTTTGATGTATATTCCATTGATGCTCGAGACATTTAATTTCATATTTTCCCATCACCTTGAAGCTAAAGATTTATAATTTTTTAAAAACAAATCTTACAATTCCAATCACAAGAATAGTTTAATTTCTCTCCACACTTTTAGCAAACATCCATTCCTTTCAAGAATGTACCTGGGTGTTTATACCCACAATTATCACATTGGGAAAATACATCCTTCCCTTATTCCCATTATTTATCATTTACACTATGTTACATTTATTATCCTACTACCTTCAAAAATTGTAATACTTATTAAAATTTTTCTCCTTCATGTTATAACAAAATATTATCTCTTAAAATGATGTGAAAATTTTATAACTTGTTCCCATCAAAATATTGTCTTAAACCCATCAAAGAAGTGATCATTCTTATTTATTTGATTATGTGCATTTATGTGGTTCTGATTCTATCTAGTAGGTGCCATTTCTAACCAATGTCATACACTATATTAGATCATAACATTATAAAAAATAATTTATAATCCTAATTTTAGTGAAATATGTAATATAAATTGATAAATTTATTCATTTCTAATCCTATATTCATAAACATGGTTACTTTGCAGACATATTTAAATTTAAATCCTTAATAATGGTTTGTAATGAAAATGGAAATTATCCTTGGAATATTCCATAGGAGTGTCAAATCAGGTGGATAATAAGCCACATTGTCATGTAACAGTTTACCCTACGTCAGGCTCAGTTCACCTTGTCGGAGTTGTTTCCCAAATGTACATCGTTTCCAGAACCTTTCCCACTTTTAGTATCTATAAAAGTTTGTATTTTATGGAAGATCCAAATAATCACTACCATACCAAAATTATATGATTTCCTAATATTATTATCTGAAATATCTATACATGTGTTATGTTCCCTAATCAATGTTTTCTGTTTCTAGTTCCCAAGGTTTCTAATAACATACTCTGATCATAATTGTAATAACCCTGACCTGAGTAGTCTAGAGATAGAGCCTTAACTTATTACCTTGGAATATAAACAAAGATGATATATCCTGAAGGGAAAAATAGTTTCTTTGCTATATAAAACAAGATACATACATATGTTAAACATTACAACATGAAATTAAAATAAACATAGAGACTCATTTGAAAAAAACTCTTATTCTTCTAGATTATATTTTCATGTTATTCAAAAAACACATCATACCATTATGGGGAAAATAAACATAATAATGGGATGAGATATGATTCACAGTAAGGATAAAAATTCAGAGGAATATAAATATAAACCATAAAGAAATATGAATAACTAAATACACTCACAATTAAAAGAAAACTTGAGAAAAATATTAATGGAAAAAAATTGAACGAATAGTACCATATAAGTAGACACATAAAAATGATAATAACCCATGGATAGTATTCTAGTTGAATAATAAAATTTAATTTAAAATTCGAATCTCATAATAAGAGAATTCATATTGTGGGACATCATAAACATACCTTCAAGGCTTTGACCAAGACATCATACATAATCAGTTAAGAAGTTAGCCAATACCCAAACTTGTTTTTTTCCTAAGACATACCAACGAACCGAGGGGCTATAGTGGGACCCACCCAACACATAAAATGTAAAATACATTTCAAATATGAAATATATGAATCATATTCAATACTTAAATTTATATTTAAACTAACATATGAAATTTAAACAACATCCCCCAATCAGAAAACATAATCACCAACCATTGAGAGTAATATGGTGAATGGAATCAAGATAGCTCAACCATAGTGAAACTAATCTTAAACCATTAAGTAAAATCTGATAGATGATATCATAAAATATTAATCCCAATTAAACATAATAATGAACTAGGGTATTGAAATAGATGAAAATATTCTTAAAAAATCATCAAGAAACTCTTGAGTGAAAAAACTCTTATTTACTTTGTAAAGAAGAGTTCTATTTGAAAAATAATAATATAAAAACAAAAATGAATTATGATATTTTTTCATGAAAATATTATTAATTATATATAAATATATTTTTTTTCAAAAAATAGATTATGTATTTTACATGAAAATTTGTATAAAATCGAGAAGTTCCCTTTAATCAGTATAGTGTATCGGTATGGATTAAGAAGTGGAACATGAAAAAAAAAATTTCTCCAAAAAATTAAACATGAACTGATCATGTTAAATTATTTTGAATCATAAAATTGTAATTTTTAATATTTATATAAATGAAATGAATAATTAAATTTTTGTAAAGAGGAATAAAGCATAACCTGAATGAAAATGGAGTTTTGCTGTGGAATCCTTTCCTTATGTGTGAATGTTTAATGCACATGACCTTAATATACAAGATAATCAAATTAATTATATTAATTAAACAATTCATAACCTTATATACATGTACTTGATTTATCATAGTTTTATTAATTTAATTTACATCCTTATTAATGAGTTATAGAGTTTAGTTTCATCGTTTGGGAGCATCCATTTTCTTGGTTTTAAAGATCAATTCACCTATTTATAAGTAATGGACTTCAGGTAACATGGGTATAATTATCTATAATGGGAATTATATCTTATTTGAGAAAATATAAAATATAAAACATAAATATACATATATATTTATATATAATTTTTTATTTGGTATGAGGAAGAATATTTAGATAAGACATTAGTGATAATCATTTAGATTATTCTGGCAGTTTTTTGAGTCACCATGAAATAGTTTTTTATATAAATAATTGGCACCTCAAAGACGTTGATTATGTTTTTGAAGAGATGGAGAGAGAGGTATTTGATAAAGTACATTCCTTTAACATGAGAATACTGCATTATATATATTATAATAGTCATTTCATACTGATTTGGATAGAGGATATGTATACAGAATGTCCAAATAAATATGAAATTGAAATGAAATTAAAAGAAAAATAAAGAAGAATTATCTCTTGATTTATACTGATTGAGAATATCCTTAAAGAACATTGTTTTTTGTTTTTGATGAGTCCAATAGCTCTTGGAAATTGGTGAGAGTCTTGGTAAAATTATTGGAAATAAATTTGACAGTTATCATGCTAAGAAGGTGTGTGGGGAATGAGAGGCGAGGCGTGGGATTTGTAGTTGGGGAGAGGGAAGTTTTTTTAATATATTCTTCATTTATTTAATATTTTTTCAAAATATTATAAATATTTTGATAATTTTTATCAAATATATTTAAATATTCAATTTTATTTTGAACGGATGGTTATACCATAGGCGGGAACTCGGTGCTTTTGAATGGAGAATGGTGATACTCCATATTCACTAGGATCTTGTTGCCTCATGGAGTCGTTCAATCCAGACTGGGAGTGAACCTTAATATCCCCACTTAAATCTAGAGCATAATGAAAATCCCTCAGTCTGAACAGCATGGAAATTTCATTCTCATAGGAATATTTTTCTTCCATGACATCTCAAAATGATTATAGTGGTTTTCCTATTATCAATTAGTTGGAGGATGGTGTTATCTCAGTTGTTGCAGATCCATAAGCGATTAAATAATGGATGTATATGTGAATGTTTAATGTGGTTACTCATATTTATTATGAAAAGGGATTTAGTACTTGGTCATATATGGATCATAAGAATATAATTTATCAAACCTGGAATATCACTAAATGGAGGCTTATTCCGATCAACAAATAATACTTTCACATCATCGTAGAGAGACAGGAGGACTCCAACCTGTTATGGATAACATTGAATATCAGTCATAAACCTAGAATCTTGAATCTTTCGAAAAGGGATGCTAATTTCAAACTCAATAATAAAAAACTCAAAACTTTTCATTTGTGAACAATAACCCATGGGGTTACATGGGTTTATTTTCACCCTAAAATCCTTAATAACCAATCCATAGGATTTGGAAAAACCCTAAAAATTTATTAGAGAACACTTAATGGGGATCTTGGTCTATGTGCGATGGTTCTTGATGAAATCAACATGAAATATCTTCTACCATATTAAATATCCTTTATTGATAAAATGGCGGTTATTTTTGAATTTTAACAGCTACCATGTCTCTCTGAGCATTGAGAAATGGTCAGACATGAAATCAATAATTGTAGAGTAGTTAAAGAGATGGTAGAATTTGTTCCTATAGCTAAAAGTTTGTGGGAAGTGTCAAAAGGCATGCTGGCAAAATCAGTCGAATATGTGAGTAAGTATCACCTTTATTATGTTAACGAAGTCAAATGGGGAAACATTTCTATCACTAGAACATCATGGGATGACTTGGTTGAGGAGGTGGAGCGGTATCATGACACATCTCAATGGGATAATCATATTGGTTCTAATAAGATGCAATCAAATTGTGATTCTCATGTCCCTCAACGGAGAGTGGTGATGTTTAAATTCATGGTCTCTCATCAAAGATCATATCCATCATCTCTTCTTTCCAATCTGAGGATTACATATTCAAGGTCATTACCACCAACATAAATGAATCCCTCCAGGAAAATTCTAGAAATTATGAGATAGAACATGATATGGAATCCCAGATTGAACGTGGTTTGAAGCAGGAGCAGCAGGTCTCATCCTCTCATTAGACTACTTATGAAACAAATGAATCAAGAAATGGGAAGAATGGTATTCCAAAATCAAAGATGCATTAGATAACAAGGTCTACATGAATATAAATACCTATTTTGATTGATGATAGTAGGTAACTGGATGAACATGTAGGGGTTTCTGAAGCTATTTCTACACTAGAGTCAAAGACGCATACCAAAAGATCTAGTAGTCCCAAGAAAATTGATTTGAAATAAAAGGGGTATAGCACCCCCAAGACAAGGTCAAAATGATGATCACGTTCAAAATCTACCGAGGCATTTACAACCTTGGTAATGAATAATCCTTAAGGATTCTCATAGGTATGCAGAAACATGATGTTATTGGAATAACTGATAAAAAAAACCTTCTTCTAAGGAATGAAAAATTTATTCCTAGTAGTGGATGTCGTCTATTGGGAAAATCTCAAGCCTCTTAAATTCATGACCATCATTGGATCCTTTATCATTGTTATGTTTACAGCCCCATAATTGTTCATGAGGTAGACAAATTCATCACTTGTTACTTCTATAAGGAAACTATGATGATATTCTACATTATAATTTATTTCATTAACAACTATATTGATATGAGTACACTTTGTACTCAAATAAAGGGCCATTTTAATACTATTATGGAATTATGGGTTATGGTAGGAGATTTTAACCACATTCTACATGCTCCTAAAAAAATGGGATCTACCTTTAGCACGTCCTCCATCTAGGAGTGCAATATATGTGTTGAGGATTCCAATTTAACCGAATTCAATATTAATAGGACTAATTACACATGGTACAAAAGACACCTCATGGATTTAGAGCTATCAGGATTGATAGAGCCTTCATGAATGATGCCTCGATGGGAAATTGCAGATAAATCTATTGTGTCTCCCTTGAAAATAACAACTCAGATCATCACTTTATTATGGTGATCCTCCATTACATTAAAAAAAATCTTCCCATCCCTTTTAGTTTTAAAATTTTATTGACTGAATTTCTATATTACATAGTATTTTTTAGTAAACATGGTCCAAATTTGAATGGAAATACAATTCAATATCCTGCATCTAAAAACTGAATAATCTAAACGTTATTATGATGTATTTGAGCAGAGAATTCATTATCCATGTTGATGTGGGAATTGATTACATCGAACAATCTGTACACTACTTTGATGAGGACATTATTATGAATAATTTTCTAGGAGGTATCGCTCATGAGAGTGAGATGGATTACACGCACTAATATTTCATAAAGCTCAAATAAAACATCAATAATGATACATTCATGGATTATCAGCTCAATGACGGAGATATGAACACTAAATATTTCAATTCCCTTAAAAGGGAAATAAGGGCTAACAAACCACTCTGCCAATAAAAGAAGGCTATCAAATTCTAAATGAACTTCAATCTCTTACTAATAAAATTATTTCATTTTATGAGAATTTATTCAATGAAACACTAAAGAATGAGGTACTCGTGGAATTTATCATTTCAAAGAAGGTCACTATGGCTAATAACATGTTACATACCTATAATCCTTTTGTGTAAGAAATTAGGGAATCTGTCTTTTGTCCAAACAAGGGAAGCTCACCAGGACTGGATGGCTTGACAAATAGTGTTTTACCACATTTTTAGGTTGTCATTCAGTTTGATGTTTCCAAACTGGTCAAGCATTAATTCAAGGGTGTATTCTTAACTCAAGGCATTAATTCCTAATTTATTACCCTCATTCCAAAAGTTGAAAATTCCATTGACATTAGACAATTCAATCCAGTTTCACTTGTCATCAAAATCCACAAAATTATCACAAATATCTTGTCGAATAGACTAGCTCACATCTCAAAAATACAAATATCTTTGAATCAAATTGGCATTTTTCATAGAAGAAACATCTAGGATTGTTTTATTTCTTCAAAAAAATGCATGAATGTTCTTAGGATGTCCAGGAGGGGAGGTAACATTTCTCTAAATCTTAACATCAAAAAATCATTGGACATGATTGATTGCGGTTTTTTAAGCAATGGTCTTGAAAATATTGTGTTTAATAAAAAAATTATAGATCATGGCTCGTCCTAGGTCAGTCTCAGTCTATAGTTTCATTAATGGATCCACATAGGGTTACTTAAAGTTTTCCGGAGGGATGAGGAAAGGTGATCCCATCTTAGTAATCATATTTTCTATTTTATAATATTATCTCATGTGACTCTTACTTCACATGGTGAACAAAAGAGGCTTGAAAACCATCATTAAAGCATAAGGTATATCAGCCCATCTCATCTATTTTTTTATGATGAAATTATCATTTTTACTCAGGGAGATAAGAGGAATATCTAGAACATCATAGATTCTATTATTAATTATGAATTTTTCTTCGGCCATGAATTCATTTGGGTAAAGTCCTTCAAGTAATTTCGGAAGAACATTCCATCCCCTGGAAATGTGAACATGATTAATGAACTTGGAATCATGGAGGTATCTTTACCATTAATTTTTCCTAGAGTCCCTATGTTTTTGGGAAATACATGTGATTCCTACATTATCAATTTCTTGATCATGGTAAGAATACCTCTGGCCTCTAGGAAACACAAATACCATTCAATGGTTGAAAGATCATGAATTGTTAAACAAGTATTTTTCTCAAAGCTGGTTTACACAAATATTTATTATTCTTATCATATATCAGTCATCATATAAATTAATTCATTGATGAGACATTTCATTTGGAGTGTAAGTATTCTGGAAAGAAATATTGCAACAGTCCCATGGAAATAGTTTTTTCTGCCTTATTATCTTGGTGGCCTCACAATTAATAATATAGACCTCATAAACCAATCTCTCCAAGAACAATTCATCTAGAAACTGCTCAACGTTTAATCAAAATATATGTATATAATCATATTTATATTTTTTTTAAAACTAAAAACAATATATACATCATACATGGATTCCTTGATATGGCCTGGAATTGAGTCAGTGTTCCATAAAATTTTCCAGAATTATCATTGGTGGGTAAATGTCAACTCCACTCTGAAATTTTGTACTAAATAATGGACTAGAATCACACATAAAGATAGGATCGACCCCATGGATCATGATATTGATGATAATACATCTATCAAAGATCAAATTAACAATATGATAACCCTTCCACTTGGCATCCTTCCAACCATATCAATTTATGACTTTGCATTGCTGGATGACCTGCCTATTTGGTAAGTAGATATAAATTAGAAACATGATGAAAAAGATTTTTACAAGATTCTTATCATGGTATCTCACAAATGGATAGGGTATTTTAACAAATAAATGGATTCCTCCCTCCAAGGTTACTCTACTTTGGAGATTATCCTTCAAAAAATCCCAATTGATGTTATTATTAAGAATGTTAGTATTCCTATTTTCTCCAAATGTGTTGTTTTTCACCAGCACCATGAATATGTGGAAAACCTTTTTATTAGCTGTAAAACTAAATCCACACTATGGAAAATCATTTTTGACATTTTTGATGTTCGGTCACCATAGGCATATAAAATCAGTAATTTCCTCCCTTCTCTTCTCAACATCTCTATGACAAAGTAGCTCGATATGCTTTTCCAAGTGGCCAATACTTAGTTGGTACATGTTATCTGGAGAAAAATAAACAAGTATTATCATGAAAATGACTTCTTCAATTTCAATCCTTTATTAGATGAAATCATGATGGAATGTATAAAATCCAATTCACTATATCCTGCTCTCTAAAGCAACTCAAGGAATGACTTATCTATACTGAGGCGTCTGATGATCCGTGGATGATTTACCCCTCAACAGTACGTGATTAAGGTATGTTGGATCCCTCTTTTTCCTAGGTGGATTAAATGAAATATTGATGTGACCTCAGAAGGAAATATTGTACCAGAAGGTTGTGTATTTATTTATAGGGACTTTGCTGGTGATGTTATTTAATAATAGTATGGTATTTGTGGCACTGCATCATATTTGGAAGCAAAGATAAATGGCCTGATAAATTCAATTTTATTTTCTCATCAAAGGAACATGAATAATATATGATTTTAGTGTGATTCCATATTCATTGTACAAGATTTCAAAACTGGAAAGACACATCTTTTTGGATGTTGGACACGAAATGGTTCTAATGCCCTGACCAACTTCAATCAATAAGTAACATCATCAAACATGTTTTTCATACACCAGAAGACATGGAAATTTTCTTGAAAACAATGGTGTGTTTGAGGAGGTTTGTGTTTCTTTAATAATAATTCCTATGGATCTATTTCCAATGCTTCAAACATATAAATGTAATGTTCTTACTTTCAAAATGATGTAGCTTCTTTTCTCATTATTAGTAGAACAACCACTAATATCACTTCCTCAAAAATGAAGTAATTATATTTCAATATTATGGGGTCTCATCATCCATACAACACATATGATTCAATAATTCATGTATTTACCAATTATAAAAAATTGTATTATTTTAATATTCATTAAAAATTCATGTATTTTAGAAAAATGCAATAAAATAACCCAGACCATTTTTCATCATGTATATTTAAAAAATTAACTTCTTTTTATAAAAATAATTTTATAAATATGAGAAATTTAATTTTTATTTAAAATCATCATTTAATTGAGAAATATAGTTTTTAAAATTATAATTGACTTTAAAACACTCTAAAAAACTATCAAATGCCTTATTAAAATATCCTGAATTCATAAGATTTTTTTTTCATAATTACATTTTATGAAAATTAATTTCATTTTTTTGGATTTTTTAATTATAAAATTATAATCAAATACACATGAGTTACAAAAATATCAAAAATTATTTAAAAATTATTAAAATATTCATTTACATATATTATTATATAATTATATCCTAATTTCATTTAAAATATGACTAAAATTTATTAATAAATTCATGTATGTGGCTATAATTTATTTGGTTGATTTACTATTCAAAAAGGTTCAAATTACTATTTATAAGGGTAACATCACTATTAAAATAGTTTGAGTTACTATTCAGAAAAAAATTATGTTGATCCTATCAGATTCAAAATATTATAATTATAAAAAAAATGAATGTCAAATTTTAGAAATTCAATTAACAGAATTAAAAAATTACATATATTTCTAATCTAGAAGGTGTGGCAAGAAGACGGGTAAAAATAATGCACAAAATTTCAATAAGTATTTATATTTAATTTCAATATATAAATTATTCCAATGATCTTCCGTGGATTAATATATGTATAATTTTTCTATTATGATTATAAAAATTAATTTAATATGAAATCATTCTTTAAATGAAAAAAATATTCTTTATGTGTAATGTAGTATTATTCACTATTCACCAAAAAATGAAACTTCTCCGAAAAATAATAAAAAATTACGCTATGTTAATTTTAAAATTCAGAATAAAAAAATCAATTTATTTTAAAAAATTCAATTTCTAAGGGTGTCTAACATTTATTTTGGAATTTTTTAGAGGACATAAAAAGAATTTCATTTGAGAATGTAGTATTTTTAAATATATATATATATATATTTACATGAATTATACAATTTCATTATAAATTTTTCTTATTTATGTGAATCCGTTATAAATAAAATTTAATATTAGTTAGTACTGTTAATATTACTATTTTTAATAACTTTTTTATAACTATCTTGCTTAAATAATTTTGAATAATAATGTGTTGTTTCACATAGAATCAGTGTTTCATGTATTATAATCTTAATTAAATTTATTTGTAAATAAAAATGGTGTTACAATTAGCATCAGATGTTATTTTAATATATATCAATTTTATATCATAAATAAGATGGAATGTCTTACTTATCACCATGCTGAGGATGAATTCTATCATTGACATGTCTCATTTCTTGTAGCCAATGTTGTCTTCAATGTGTTTTAGAATGAGATAAATCCATGTCCTAGTCATGTTAGACCTTCTTGCATATAGCTCAAGGGGGTTGTTGTCTAATATAGTAGTTGAAGACAATCATGTTTCTCTTATTATGGATCACTCTTCTATTTTTTGGGTTTTCATGATGTTTTTGTTGTTGATTTCTCTTGTATTACTATAAAGTTGGAGGTAGAGTTCATGATATGTGTGGTTCTAGATATACAAATAGGTTTGATACCTTCATATCATATAGCATCATCAGAGTTAAAAGATCCCAAGATCATGGTAGATGATATGATGGTGAAAGATTTTATTCTACCAAGTGTTTCACCTTAGGAATCCCTTATACTCTATTGTAAGAAATAAGATGGTTCACTCTAATTGTGTGTAGAAAATCAAAAGGAAAATAGGGTAACATTTATGAATAGATATCCTTTTCATTATGTGTATTATTTTTTTGACAAGATAAAGTGGGAAAAATTGTTTTTATTGATCAATCATTAGTTATGTTTTCATCAAAAAAGATTTTAGAAATATGATACACCAAAGGTGGATTTCATATGTATATAGGGACATATGAATACCATGTGATGCCATTTGGTCAGAAAATAGATTCTATTATTGACATGAATTTGATGAACAAGATATTCCATGAGTATCTTGACTCTTTTTTGGTAGTGTTTTTGGATAATAATATGGTTTATTCGAGATTTTAGCACGGGTACCATTTGAGTTTGGTAATAGAGATCTGGATAAGTCATCATTTGTATGGAATGATTTTGATGTGAAATTTTTGGATCAATATAGTGAATATAATGGGAAACATGATTTCAGATAACAGATTATCAGTTTCCCATGATATTGTGAAGATTGTATTTTCATGGGAAGAGCCATGGAATGCATTTGATATTCATAGTTACAATGTTATTGCGATATACTACTTATGGTTCATCAAGAATTTCTCAAAGTTGGCATCAACATTGAATTTTCTTAACAACAAAGGTGTAAAATTTATATGGGGTGAAAATTTTCTATCTTCTTTAAATGAATTTAAATGAATTCATACATCAGCTATTATTTTGATCTTACTAAAGTCTGAGATGGGGTACATGGTTTTATGTGATGCTTCTGCAGCTGACATGGGCTATGTGAATATGTAGGATGATCATGTGTGGACTTTTGACTCTAATCAGCTTCATCCACAATAGAATATGTACCCCACTAATGATTTGGAGGATTATGAGGTTATTTAAGAACATAAATAATTTTATACCATTTCTTTTGTTGACTGGTTCACAATCTTTTATAACCATAGGAGAATGAGATATATCTTTTCTTATGAAATCAAGAATCCCAGAAAGAGGTGTTTGGTGGAAAAAATTAATAAAAAATTATATTGACAACTCATATACTCAACGGTAGGGAAATGTAGTTAATGATTCTTGGTGATGGAATATACCATCCCATGCTATCCTGGAATTGAAGGAAGTGTAAACCCATTTGGGGCTCTTTGATCAGTTGCACCTAGATGCTCATGATGATGTTTTATGAAGGATTACTACTATAGTATGTTAAAAATAAACTATCCATGAGTAAACTATATATATTAAATTTCAATATGATTATTTATATTTAATTTGAGGTAGGGACACTATTTATGGTTATTATTTCCCTTGAGATGATCATCTATATTCTGGGGATTAGTTTTTCATCCTAGTATTTGTACGTATATTATTTTTGTTTTAATATCATAGTTATTAATGGTTTATTCATATAACAAATATTAAGATAAATTATGACAATAGATGATGATTCCTATTTCTTGGTATAAAGGCTAAAACTAAAGAATATGTGACCCACTATTATGCCTACCAATAAATGAAGGCAGATCATCTAAAACACTTCGAGATTCTCCAAACTCTTCAAGAACTAATTTGGAAATGGGATGATGTGTCCATGAAAATTTTTTTAAGATTACCATGAAATCCCTAAGGGAGTAATGACATAAGAGTTGTGATTGATTTGTTGAAAATTTTAACTCACTTGTCATCGATAAGGGACACAACTATTGTTGATGATCTAAGGAATCTGTATATGTAGGAGATCTTGAGGTTACATAGGGTTCATTTTTTTCATAGTTTCTGACATGGATTCATGATTTACATTGAGGCTCTATAATATCCACTATGAGGCAATGGGGACTCGTTTCATGTTGAGTATACCATATCATCCATATACATATAGTTAGAATAAGAATTCTATTCATATCCTAGAGGACATGATCCATGCCTTCATCATGGATTTTGGTGAATATTATGATATCCATATAGGACTAGCTATCTTTTATTATAATAATTTTAATCAATCATCAATCAGAATTTATCTATTTTAGGATTTATACGGTGGGAACTACAGGTCAAAGTTTTTTGGAAGGAGGGTGGTAATTCCCCTCTTGTGAGATGAAGTCTTGTTCAAGAGATCTCTGTGAGAATTTATGACATAAATTGGCATCCAGTTACAGATCAATGTTCGAAGAAATCATATGTCGATCATCAGTTCCATCCTTTATAGTTTTCTATTGGTGACCAGGTTTTCTTTAATGTTTCTCCTTAATTGGCCCATTGATGGTTTGGAAAATATTATATGTTTTCTCTAAGATATATTGGACCATTCGAGTTCACTTTTGATTTTGGAAGGTTTCTTACCAATTGGAATTTCCAATTCAGCTGATAGATATTCATTATGATTTCCACATATATTTTCATAGTAAATACCATACTAATAAGTCTAAAATTATGGGTCAGGAGATAATTTATTTAGATCTAGAAGTTTTTGTTGTAGAGAATCTAGTGGGTATTGATCACTCTTAGGTAAATGAATTGTATGGGAATTCCATACTGTTGGACATATTAATATGGAGACATGGATAAGATTATTGAGAGATATAGGAGTAAAATTCTTTGATAATTGAGGAGTGGCCTCCCCTCATTCAAGATTCCATTCACCCACATGACATTATAGGGATGGAATATCTTACGATGGTCAATTTGTAACATCCTCTAACCCTCTTTTAGGAATTTCTTCAACACACTTTATGTTTCCCTATTTTTTTTATTTTGGGCCATCAAAGGATGGATATATTTTACTATGGTAAATAAAATAATGTTCAATTTTGTATGTTAATTTGAATTAATTCAATCTGGGAATAAATTTTAAAATGGTTTTATAGGGTTCAACTAATGTATGGAGAACACTAGATATTTTTTGGGTTATTTATTTAAAATATGGATTATCCACTTTATTTATTTCAATTTAATGAAGATAATTTCTTCCATGATATGAATTGAATTTAGGGTTAATTTCTTTATTTGATTCCAAGAATGAATGGTTTACGCATTTAAAATTGGGTTTATATCATGATATGGTTGATGTTTGGATTTTAATATGAGGCTATAAATTTTTAAACATATTTTTATAATTAATAAATTCAGGTTGTGAAATTGTTTCACATCATGAATGTCTAGATATTTGTGGTTTAACCATGCTGTACATATGATTTAATTTTCATTATGTTTTACCCTTCTCACTTTAGACCTAAGAGCTCTCCCAGAAATTCTGGTGATCTCCACTCCGTTCGGATTGGTCATTCAACGATTAATAATCATGGTTGTTATAGTGTGTCACTATGATTAAGAGATCATTTTTATATACTGTTTTGGTTGATATCGGTAGCACCATATAACTATGTATATATATCAATTGATATTTGATTATAACATTTTTCATAATTATAATATTTTTTTGAAATTATGTTCAAGTGCATGGACATTATACTAGTTGTGGTGTATTATGAACATTTTTTGAGTTATGTTATGATTTATCCTTTTCTTCGACCACATTAGATATTGAATTGATTTTGAGATGTAAGTATAAATTATTTATCCTCTCTATATGTCATTATTAATTCCTTGTTTATAGATCCTATTGTGTACATGTAAGACACAAGTTTAAGTTAGGTGGTTCCTTCCATAACATATTTTGGATGAACTACACAACATTGATTTTATAAATTATTCTACAAAGGAATTGGAATATGGATTTATGTGTGTTTAAAAAAATGTAAAAATATTTTTTACCCTTGGATCCCTATGATTATTTTTCTAGGGATTTGATAGGCCTATTGGGAGGCTCAGTTGATGGTGTTCTCATCTACTCTATAGACTCAATGCAGATATGAAGATACATGATGTGTATGATAGTCAATGTCTGGGTACCCATTTCATATCTAACCATACCCAGTGAGATCCATGGCATGATGTTTCTCTGAAATTATTTGTATTGGATATGATATGATATGTGATACGTGGTATTCTTTGAACTTCGTGATATATATGATCTTCATTGAATCTTTTTTAGGATTATTTTTCAAATATGGAAAAGGGGGATTAAATATTTTGTCATGCATGTTCTACACCCCATTGGAAGTGCATAAAACATGTATAATTTTTAACATAGGGAAAACAAATATGCCATAGTGAGGTGGAGAGTTTTCTATCAATTGTGTATAGGTAGTTGGAGTTGAGATGGTGGGATTTTTCGATGCTATCTCAGTTAGTATATTTTTTGGTATTGGTTGTCCTTCAATGTTGGGCCCATATGATGGATAGTGTTTAGACACTGTAGAGTTGTGTTTCATATGGTGTTTCCCATTTTTGATGAAATATATTATTTATTACTCTTCTACTCTTCCTTCCCATACTGTATTTATATATTCCATGTTATCTACTTTAGGATGGGAGAAATGATTTCCTCTGGTTTTTTGATGCTTCAGTGCTAATCGCTAGCCTGTAGGGATCGAGAAATCCCATTGGGTTTGTGCAAATTTTGGATGGTACCAGTTTGAGAGGGTATCCAGGTCAGTTTGTTAAATCTAAATCCATTAACATCGGTTTATATTTTAAAATTTGTTGATGTTAGTATTTTGTGTAGTGGGTGTTAATCATGAAATCTATGTTTTCTGTTTTTCCTCATGAGGATTGGTTCTGAAGCCCTTGACCTATTCTTGTGTTTCTCTCATATGGATAATGAAGATTATATTTATATATTGACATTATTTAATATTGAAGTTTCCATGGAATTATGTATTATATATATGTCATATTTCATTCTACTATAGTTAGCATGCAGGTTTGTCTTATTTAGTTGGCATGTGAGATGTTACACAAGTATTCGTCAAAATTGGATTTCTTGTGTAATAAGAAATCTGATTGGCAACATGTGAGATTTTATTAATGTTCAAGACTATCCATCGATAGAGATATGATAGGATTTTGTTTGCATGTACATGGAAAATTCTTATCGGTTGGATGTGTCACATTATTTTTGATATTTATAAAGAAGGGGTGTATTGAGTCTTTGGTCAGTGCATGATATTTGGAGCATGATTTTATCTATCCACATGTTATGGATGTGATAAGACTATAGTGGTCATAATGTACTGGTACTATCCCTACTGATGGAATGTTTTACATGCACAAGGATATAAACATGAGGAGTATTTGTTTTTTTGGTTATCGATGTTTCATATTAAATTATGCAAAATAAGGTCAATTTCTCTTGGCATGATCCAAAATAAGGTAGATCCAGTCCTTGAGAACCCGAAATGTGTTCGGTACTTGTGTAATATGTTGTTTTTATATTTTTACACTATTTTTCTTCAAGTCATACACATGTATATTTTTCGGGTGGTTTTAAGGGATTTCCATGGTGTTCCATCGAGTCCTGTACTCACAACCTATCTAGATATTTCAGTGAAGATACAAACATCATGACTAGATACCCATTGAAGGGAAAGAATTATATGGTATATGGTTAAGTAGTGATAGTTAGAGGATGTGGACGTTTATGATTTGTGTTTGATATGGATGTCAACTACTGCTTTTATTTATTTGATTTACCCCAATCCTTGGATCCTTGTTTAGTTTGTTTATTTTTTTAATACATGTTTTGTATATTAGTTTTTGAAACATGTTACTCAAACTATTTATTTATTATTTTTTTATTATGTTTCCTATACACATATATGGATGATATATTCCCCCGAGGGTTATACTCAACACCCTCGCTATTTTTCAACAACCTCATATATATAAAGAGGCATAAATCAGGCCCTGGGGAACTCCATATTAGACCTGGTGGTTTAGGTTGGGATATTAACACATGTCACATTAAATTATAATTATAGTTGTTTCTCTTCCACTTGAACATGAAAACAACTTAATATTATTTTAAAACACTGAATAATTACATGGTTTTCACTCCCCTCACTTATAAAAGGGCACATAGTCTTCTCCCTTCCCCACACATTTTGACCACTCTAGTTCTTCATGACCTACCCAAATTTCTCATTAACATATCTCACAAACATATTACTGTTCATTTTATACTGAAAAGAACAATCACATAAGTCTTAAGGATTAATCTGATGTGAAATATATGTGGATATGATATAAGTCTTAACCTACCTACTACAAGTTGATTTATTTTTATACCTCAATTAAATATTATTTCAACATGATAAAATAAAACATATGTATCCTACGTGTATGAAATTTTTTTTATGATTATGGAATAGAAATTTTCATATACATTTCCATCCTATGAGAAATGAATACATGGTTCATGAATACGTATGGACTACCACCACCATGAAGAGATGGTTTTCATTTTTCATCACCAGATTAGATGGTTTTTAAAAATGATTAAAAAAATTAATTTAGAGGATATATATTACATAATTAATATTTTATTTAGATAATTTATTTCGTTATTTTATACCATTTCTTTTCAATAGAAATTGATAATATCCCTTGTACATACGTGTGGAATACCACCTTCACAAAGAGATATGATTTATTTTTCATCTCCACTATAAAAAGATGGAAATATGGATAAAACTAATGAATAAATTTGAAATATAGAATATATTTATAATTATTTAAAAGTAAAATACTATCTACATAATTTCTTTTCACCCATTAAAAAAATAAAATTTTATTCATGCATACGTACAGAGTGGCGTCTCTGTGAAACGGTGTGGATCATTTTTTTGACCAATATACATTGTTGGTTTTAAAATAATATCTAATGTATTATTATAATAATTATAAAATTATTTATATTTAAGTGGTAGTGGGTTTATTACCCCTTTGACAATGTTCCGTGCTCCCATGTTTTTTTGAGGTCATAAATCGAACATCCTCAAAATATCAAACAATATCTTAACCCCTTTAATAAGAAAAAAATTGAACAATTTAAATAATAGGAATAATTATAATGGAATAACAATGAAAATGGTTCTTATGAAAGTATAAAACTAATATAATTCTATTACTCATGAGGGTGGACATAAATATTAATCCTGATGAGACTCTTGGTATGATATTTTTCTTCAAAACAATATTTTAAAGTATACATTTAATCTCCATTTACTCCATATCCATGTTAATAAAATTATTCCATGTGTGGTCTTATTTATAAATCAAATAATTTTAAATTTAATTTTAAAATAATTTTTAATTTATGTAATAGGGTTAAAAATTAATTTTTTTAATATTTATTATATGATACATTTTGGATTTTTTAACGATGTGAAGGAGAATTGTTTTGAATTTATATATCTTGGTTATCTTTTCCAACTATATAATTAATTATTAATTATTTAGATTCTTATACAAGTTTACATGGTTTTTCAAAGAATCTCATATTCCCTCTCATCTTTCAATTTTTCAAATTTATTTGTTTGTAGAAAAAATTAATATTTTTCATTATGATAATGTTAAAATGGAAACAGTTTTTATTATAAATTCAAATGATATAATCATGCGTTTTATGATGAAAAATTAAAATATTAAAACAAATTCATTCATTATATTTACATGATTATTATAGATGATGATAGGTGAGATTGATATAGCGTAGAATAATGGGTGATCCTGATGTACCTCTACATTGAATTTGTTAATGATTTACACTTTGAAGGTGGAATATGAAAGAAATAACTAGGTAGGATACTTCTATAAACAAATCAAGAATTATTTATTTTGAAACTGGTAACAATTTTAATACAAGCTATACCAATATTTTGAATCCATTGGTATAGCATATACTAGTGGTTGCCAAATCCTTTTGGTAGTACGGTGTGTGAATATACATATACCAATGGTTTTAAGTATACTATTTGTATAACCCCTCTGAAATGGCCGTATTATAATTATTATAATATAAAAATTGATATAAATATATACTAATAATTATAGAAACCATTTTTTAGAATTATACAATAATTATAACAAGAAGAAATTCATTCCACTAACTATCCAAACCCCACAGTCACACCCACCATCATTTAAAATAGTTAATATATTTAATATTTCAAATTTTATTTGTCTATAACTAAGAAAATAAATTATAACACTTATATGAAATCAGATTAATTCATAATTTTTCATAAATATCAGTCAGAAATATATGGGATCCTTCTCTCCATAAGAACACCCACTACCGCCACAATCAACACTCCAATAACAAATGTAATTGTCACAATCATCATAACCATCACTATAATTATCACCATCCTAATCACCATCATCATCGCCATCACCAAGACTCTAACAATCATCCAGATGGTTAACGTCTCTACTAGCACTAAAACCATAATCACCATTGTCTGGTGTATCATAAAATAAATTCATCCCTAACATTAATGTTTGAAAGACCATGGTGGTATCTAGAGGAACTAATGTTTTCATTACATTCATTAATTTCTCATGGATATTTCTTCTTCTTTTATGTTCTTTAATGAATATTTTTTAGCCTTGGAATCCTCTGCATGATCTTTTCACATCACAGTGTCACCAGAACTCTTAGAGAAACATGACATGGGAAAATATCTGGTGATTAGAATAGACTTCACTATAGGAAAAAATTCTCTCCCTTTGTGTTCATCTCCTAATAATAGGTGAAATAATAATTCGGACTAAATATTTCATCTTCCTACTCATCAAGGGACTTTAAAGAACACTTCCTTAAATATAAATAAAATAATTTTGTCAAAAAATATATATTAAAATGATTAATTAGGAAAATAAAAAATGTAATTTTTTATTATGTCTTCTTGTTTATAGAACCTCCATATTTCGTCACTCAGCTCCATCAAAAAAAATAGAGGCACACAACCATTAATGTTCAATACCACCCTCTTCAATAACATTTAATATAGAAAATTTTTACTCAATAATATTTATTTTCAATGAAAATTAACACTATCTAATAAAAAATAATCTAAAAAATACCAAATATAATCGATCTAAATTTCCCAAAAATTTATTAGTGAAACCAGAATCAATATAACTAAAATTATTAATTAGAGACTGTCTTGGGCGATTCTATATTCAAATTAATGTTTTATAATAGTGTATTAGGTCATGTTAATTTTTTGTCAGTTTGATTATGTTTGAGTGAGTTTATATTGAGTAATATTAATTTAATAAATTACGAATCTTTTACATCAAAATTATATTTTATGAAAAAAATTATTATTTTGGGTTAAGTTAGAAATATATTATTTAGTGTATTTTTAAAATGTTATGATTAGGTTAATTTTTATTAGTTTATTTTTTTGTTTTATTTGATCTATTTTCATCTTGGATTTCTTCAATTCATTTTTATTTTTTTTCTATTGAAAATAAATATATCATATGATTTAGATTTATTTTGTAGATGTTTTCAAAATTTGGTTAAATTAATGTTTGATTATATTTAATTTAGTTCAATTTATTTTTTTTAATTTGGTTAGTTCATTTCTATTAGAGAAATATTTTTTTCATTTTGGTTCAGTTTTGAATTTTTTTTATTTTGGTTGGTTATGTATGTATATTTAAGTTTATTTTTATTTTGTTTCATTATATTCCATCCACTTGATTTATAATTTATAGTTTAAATTTTTATATGTTTATTTTAAATAAATCTATTTACATGAGTCTATTTTAATATTAATTAATAGAATGAACTTATTTATAATGTTTATATATTAATAGGATCATATTTCATAAATAATAAATCATTTTTAAAGAAGTAATAAGGTATTTTTGTAAAATTTGTGTTTTAGATGAGTTATATTAATATGATGGGATGTTTTGGAAAGGGAAATATAGGACTGGTATTTAATAAATTTGGTGTTCATTATTCTATGTTTTAAAGGCAGACATAATATATAGGTACATGAATCATTGTTATTATTTCCATTAGAGTTTACATTTTAGGGTCTTCTTCATGTTTGCTAATTAGGTTTTTATTTTAAAACTATTTATTATTTTTAGTAATCCAACTAAAAAAATATTAATCATAAATGTGAAAAAAAATAGTGACCACATAAAATATAGATGCTAAATACATCATTATTGAGTCTTGAATGTTTTGTTCTCATGAGTTCTCTAAAATGTTTACTATTTTATTGATTTCATTATCATTGATAAAATGGGTTTCCTAGTGATATACTACTATGAAATTTATTGATGTTCTCAAAGGAGGATTAAATCATTTCTAAATCATGGTTACCATAAACATCGAACTTTTTTGAAAAATATTTCCATGTAGAGATATGTAAATATTGATATGAATGCTTATGATTAAAATATTCATTTGATGTGAAATAAAAGTATTTAATTCATGTAACACTTTATAATATTTTGAACAATATTTTCAAATTTAATCAAAGAGTTAGACAATGATTCTGTTGTATATGGAGCCATAATTTTGGTATATTAAAAACACTATATTTGTTATATCATGGCCAGAAAATTTCATAGAATTAATGTAATATCTCTTGAATGGTCTCAAGGATGATAAAACTGAGACCTCCATTAAATTCTAGATGTCATTTTTACCTTATTCATGACATAATCTTTCTAAGTGTGATTCTTTTACGAGAAATCATTGGAAAAATAAAAGAAAATGTATTTCTTAATTGATTTAGTTTCAACTAAATGAAATAAATTTAATTATTCTCATTATAATAATGTCCCCATCCAAAATACTGGGGTTATTTTAAACCATATATTTCAGAGAGGACTATGGAGGAGAGTATTTTAGGATGAAAATTAGTTCATGGATCTATGATCTCCATGACATGTATAGTTTCATCACTGATAGAATTAATGGATCTCACCAATGATGATAATACATAATAATTCTTCCTCAGAAATTGATCTAATATCATGGAAGGGATTTTATTTTGGTGGATTAACACCCATTCATTAGTTCTCTATGATGAACATGAATTAATTCATTTATAAAATTAATTTGTAAAATGTAGTTTAATTATGATTGGGAAATTTTTCTTCCTATGATAAAGAATTGATAAATTATTTATTTATTATTTATTATTCTTATATGTTTCTCAATTTTATTATAAACGAATGATGTAAAAATCAAATAATGTCCAGCATTCATTCCTCACCATTTTGTTTCATTCATTTCTCTCCACATTCATTGAACGTACATCATTAGTAATTCGTTTCACTGATGGTCTGATTATTCCTGAGAACCAATTGGTTTGAAATCAGTATTTGGCATAAATACTCATTGTCGTGGGTTTAGATTCAGAGTTGAAGGTTCAATGGAGGCTTCAAAATGACTATGAAATTTAGGTGATATATATAAATAGATTGTCTTTTCAAGATATTTAGTGATGGTGACATGGTGTGATGGGAAGATATTTCTGAGAAGATGATGCTCAAAATATATATTCTTGCAATGGTGTATGTTAATTAAGATAATATTTAGGCCACTTAGTAAATTTAAAGTTACAATTTGAGGTAGAAGACCTATGGGAGATGATGTGTTAGGGTTTTTACATTTCTTTACAACTTTCAAAGTACATGATTTTTAGATCATAAGAATAATAATTTTTTGAAACCCTTAAAGGCATCTAGGGTTTATGTGTGATGTTAAATATCACATGACCATGTAAATGAGCCGCACACAACGTGGTCTGTTAGTTAGAAACCCATTCTATACCTCTAGGAACAAGGGAACAAGCACAACCATGTGGACATAGACATGACCAATGTATATAGGAATGAGCAATATACTAATGACAATTCTAACATACAAATACATTAAAACAAGTTGGTACAGACATAATAGGACACATCATGTATCCCTTATAAACACTATTTCGATTTCCCATAAATACAAGGATCCCTTATTTCACTCTATATGGTATGGGTATCAGTGTGAGTGTGACCCTCTGTATCCATAAAAGGGTATGGTGAGGACTCTGATCCAGAGAAAAGGATGACGGGTCCACAAATATGCTCTAGTTCATGATACATTATAATATTCTCTATGTGGTCTAAGGTGTTATCCTCTATCATTCTTCAATAGTTTGGGTTATGTATCCCATTTCTGATATCCTTGTTATGTGATGACCATCTTAGTAGGTTTTTCTAGATATGGTGAGGTACCTCCCATATACCCTAGGCATGACCCCCTACCTTTATAATGGCATATTATGACTTCAGGTTTGTAATTAATGAGAGAAAGTATTGATGGGTGAAGAAACTCTAATGAGTTTCTTATGAATATAGATAATTGATGTGTGAGTTTCATTACATATATATGAATTTTGAGCCTTGAGTAGAATCCGAGGCATTTAGTGAGGACATGAACATACCATGAGGATTAGTGTATACCATTGAGTATATATGGTATTCCTTTATTATTCTTCCCTTGATGGTGATTTAGAGATAACTCAGTCTTTGATGATTTTTGTTCAGATATTTTGGGGAGTCCTGTCAGATAACTTTATACTCCCCCTTACATGGGTTCATCCCCCATGTGTCAGATTTTATCAACACTCGATACATTTCAATGGGATTCTAGGTGGGATGGGAGTGGGTGGAGCATACTTGTAATAGTCACACCACATACTATGTGAAGAGTTTAATCTTGACTGTAGTTCCCCTTTATTAGTAGAATCGACTCTTTTTATAGTTATAATGGGCATGTTTTCTTCCATATTTCCTTTTTTACTCTTATTGTACTCTGATAATGGATTTATTTTAATTCATAAATTTATGGTATCACTTGTTTATCATTCTACATTATACTCATATTTGGAGTATTGTGTGTGTGTCTATATACCATATGATTAGGCCTCTCATGATTTAGATATTCCTACTCTGCACTAACCATCATACCCCTTACTATAAGAGGTGGGCTTGGGGTGTCACATTCAGTTTTCTACTATCCAGGAAGGTCCTAGTGCATTGATTCATGAAATTAATATTTAATTTTATGATTATAATAGTAAATAAAATATCAAATCATGAATGGTAATATAATGAAAAATGAAGTATTATATCACATATCATGGGAGCATGATTTAATGTGCATCACATACTATAGGATCACTCTAGATTTTTCATCACAATATATCCCTATTCATAAGTAATTAAATTTTTTAAGATAATAATTGTTTTATTATTTGAAATATGAAATCCTTTTAAACACTATTTAATAGATGTTTCAAAAAAAAAACTTTATAATTAGAATTAAATTGTGTTTTATGTATTATTTCAAAAGTAACTTTAAAATCCATTTAATGTCAGTTTTAGAAAATGTTATAAAGTTGTTTAAAAGGAAATTAAATGTAGATTTAAAAAGTGTTTAATATTAGTGTGACAAATTGATTAAAAGAGGTTTTAAAAATTTTTAAAATATATTTTAAAAGAAATTTTAAAAAATATTTAATTTTTGTTTTAAAAAACTATTTAAAATAACATTTTTAAAATTTGTTATAAAGCCCTTTAAAATTTTAAAAAAATTTATTATAATGTTTAAAATTATTTTAAAATCATTTTTTTAACAGAATATAAATATTTTTTCGTAAATATTTTAGAGAATTATTGTAGGAATTTATGAAATAAAAAAATAGTTTAAAATTTTGAAATTTAGGATTTGGACATTTTATGACTATTTAGAACACACAATGTATAATAACCTACTCATTCATTATAGTAAAATACATTTACATTTATTTTATAAATAAATTTAACATAGTTTTATATGAAAAATAATTTTTTTCTCTAATGTTTCGGCATCTTCGTTCAGCACAAGGTGTGGAGACACTTTGAAGTATCATTGTTCCATGTATTTTTTTTGATGACTCCTAAAAAATAATATTTTAGAGTATAAAACAATTTATTAATGAAAATCATCATTATTTTTATTAAAAAACATCACATTTAAACAATACCTAGCATTCATCACTCATCAAATAAGCTATCATTTTATGATATATTATTATATGATTCTCATTTAGGATAGGTATAATATATAAATCAATTCAAATTCGAGAAAACCATCCATTATAAATCTTATGTTTGTATTCCCTCTATAGTTCACTTAATTCCAGAAGTAGTACAGTCCCCACAACATCACTATTAGAAAAATTATAACAAAGGTGCTATGAAAATATTAATTCATACATGTAAAATAATAATATAATATTAAATTTATTTTATTTTATTACACATATTATTCATAATCATTATCATTAAATTCAAATTTAATGTGTCTCTAGGATACTAGATAAATGTTAATTATTTCACTGTATTTGAATAGTGTCACCATAAAACTATTTCATTCACTCCCAGTTCTACTTGTAATTTGATTATCCTCATTATACACGACAACCATCAATATCTGATAGTTTCTCCCTTCATTCAGGAATGTACTCCTAAGCCAAAAAAAATTAGTATATGAATCTTGTAAAAATCAAAAATGAAATTATTAAATTAATACATCTTACAATGATAATAAATTATGACCATAAAATTCACTAGGGTCCTATTCATATTCTTGATGCATGATGATTAGTGTCGACTGATAGATCGATATGTTTTCAAGGATTTATGGCCTAGGTTATTCCATTAGGGCCTAATCCTACCTCTTGATGATGAGTATACATCTGAGGTTTAGAATACGTTAGATTTTATGTTAAAGGATAATGAAAATAATATCCTAGAGGTAACAATGTAGTTGGAAATATAGATGGAAAAAGACATTTTTAAAATAAGATAATATGGTTGGGGAGTGGGAGATATACTACTATAAAAAATAAATATATGTGGAGGATCAATAAAAAATGCTGGAGATATTTTTGGCAGTCTGAATATCTCTAGTCCCTATGTGGTAAATGTGGGATACAAAACTATGCTACATCATATATCAATTAAAGGTTCTAGGTGTAATCGTGTATAGTGAGTGTTGTAATATTCATTGAACCACCACCTTGAGTAATGAAGTTGGGAACAACTGGGTGATTTTTCCTGATTGATATTTAAAAATCGATAAATGATGTGAAATTATTTGTTATTATTATATATATTTGAAATAGTATACTGACAATAGGCAACAAAGGAGGAATTCCTAAATCTCTCATGCAATAATTATTTTAAAACATTCTCTTCTTATCTCATAATTTTTTTATTTCCTACATTTAAAAAAATATTCATTTAATTACAAATTAATACCTAATGTCTAATCAAGAAAAAAAATAAGAGGTTATGTTACATAATTATGGGATATAAATTGTCAATCTAATGAAGGGATACTTTTTGACATAACATAATAATATCTTATTTACTATAATGTGTATCATAATTTGAAATATGTTTCATAAAAAATTAAATACATTATTATTTTCATGTTAAACATGGGTAGGATATTTTTTCATCTTCTATTTTACATTTGATCAAATTCATTTTAGGTTAGTTTATTTAGTTAATTTGGACTTTTTATTGGGTTATTTGGCCATTTCACGGCTTAGGAAATTTGGTTCATATTTGTTAAGGTCATTTGTTTTATCATTGGGTCGGTTTATTTGTCATTTCATCATCTTTTTATTGGTCCTTTTGTTAGGTCATTTGGTTCATTATCAGTTGTTCATTTGGTTCATTTTTTGGGGTAAATAGTTTAGTTCATTTTGGTAATTTGATTCAATTTTTTTCAAGTGAACTCATTTTTATTATCATAAATTTCACATTATAATTATTTTAATACTTTTCAGTTCAATTGATATTGATTTCATTATAGTCGTATTGTTTCTTTTTTTGGAATATTTGGTTTAATATAATTCAATTCAATATTATACAATGAAATGAAAGAAAACTACAACCAGTTTATATTTAAAGTACACGTGGAGGTCATGATGGATACAAAATGAAACCAAAATTATTTCAATTTTAATAGTACCAACCCAAAATATAAATTAAAGATAACCCCAAAGAACATAAACACATACAGTTGATTATATAAATTTCCCACAACTACTTCTAGTTTATAATCATGTATGAAAATTGGCCTATTTTATTCATCATAAGTAATAAATTAAATGAGCCATATGGGAGAAACTATGGTGTCTATTTTGTACCCACCATCTTAAAAAATATTTCTTAATATTACTTCAATAACGACTCTTAATTGAAGGCTCATATGATCTTTCAAATTAAAACAAAGTTACACCAATAAGGCGAAAAAATATGGCTGAAAAATGGTAGGGCTACGAGTCATATTAATAAATATAAATCCCTGGTAATCAATAAATAGTTCATGTGTCATCATTGAATCAATCCACTTGTATTTCTACATAGTGACTCAGCCACAAGAGTAATACTCTAATATTATTATTTACTCAATGACTTTATAAAAGGTAAAATTTTTATATCGAGGCCTCATATATAATAGACTGGAATGAAAATATATCATTATATTTTAAATAAAAACATTGAGTTGTGTCCTAATGTAACTCTCTTTATCTATAATAATAAATATGTACATACTAATCAGCATTGATTTGAATGTACAGACCCCAGAATTAAGACTATTGGTGAATCCTCATATTTCATGAGAGATAGATTTAACAAGTAAACTCAATACCAGAAATATTGAAAAATCATTTCAATTAAATGATTTAATTTAATTTTAATTTATTAATACTTCTTAATTTTATTTTAACCAAACATGATAACAATTACTATGAAAATTATATCTTCTTATCAAAATTAATGAATCCTGCTTTAAATTTATATTTTTTTATCCTCAAAATGTAAATATATAAATAGTTCAATATATATAAACAATTACATGGAATTATATATCTTATAAATATTAATTTTACTTACATTATATAGTCATCAAAAAAATAATTATAAACAAACTGTGTGATATTGCATATTTCTCTCTTAAGTGCTCAATGTATCCATTTTATATGATCCATCAATTCCCCTTTTTTAGGGAACTGATAGATTACTGGGTTCAATTTTCTCATTCTACTAGTCTACATTTCTCATTTTCCTGTCCTTCTCATGGTAACATCATATATATAAATTTAACTAATTTACATACATTCTTGATCCATATAAAATTTCATAGTGGATCCTTAAAAATGATTCACTTTTTGGATCTATAAATTTTTTGTTTACATATCTCATTTTGTTGGTTACATCCAATGAATGTTAGTGGGTCCTCCAATAAATATTTTAGTTGGAATATTGATAGTGAGATATAGCATGATTTTAAATAATTATTGAGGAACACTTTTCTCTTTCTCACATATAATTAATGGTTCCAATTCTAGAAATTTTTTCAAGAAAAACATTGATAACTTATTTCAACTATTATCTATATATAAAGTAAAAAATAATATCAATAACATCCTTACATTATTGTATAGTATATTGTAGAATTTTTTTAATTATCTAATAAATAATGTTGTAATAATATTGAGTATTCCAATATTTCATCTTCAACTCCCTTCTTTGACCCATTTTGATATTTTCCTTCAATGGTATTCTTGAACATTAAATGTATATAGTATATGGAAAAATTGATTTTTTGAAGGTTTCATCATGAAATAAGCACACATAACATTCCATTTATTATCACTAACACATAATGGGTGAAATTATGTTCTGATACCCAAATCAACCATGTCATGTTTAGATCATAAATTATATTTCTTTCTTCTACTTAACATTTAGAATAATTTAATGAAATTTTCCCATTTTTTTAATGTTTAGTATCTGTAAACATTTACATAATAAATTTTTTTCCAATATTCCAACTCAAAGAAGACACATTTCTTTTATCAATTTTATTTAGATTCAATGAAATCATTCTTATATAATCTATATTTCATTTGACCTTTATATAGTGAAAATTTGGAATCTTGAAATACGTTAAGCAAATTAGTTCCAAATATACATTTAAGTACCTTTTTTGTCTAAATGGCATTTTAAACCATCAATGATTATTCCTTTTTTGATGATCTATTAGAAATAATCCTTGACTTACCCTAAAATTAAAACTATAATATTCATTAATTCTTCTAAATAATGTATTCTTCATTAAAATGGGGAAATAATT
This sequence comes from Viscum album, assembly GCA_963277665.1. Taxonomy (NCBI): domain Eukaryota; kingdom Viridiplantae; phylum Streptophyta; class Magnoliopsida; order Santalales; family Viscaceae; genus Viscum; species Viscum album. The sequence goes on from OY728152.1 coordinate 1,875,020,385, forward strand.
TTTTCCCTTCATACTCTTGTTAGACATCGTTAAATATGCTGGGAAATTATTTACATTCTTCATAAGTACAACAGGTATCTGAAATATGAATTTCAAATAAGAAAAACATGTTCACATTGCCAGATTACTAAGAAATTCAACTCATTTATTGATGTTTTCAATCATATTTCTATATTATTTTCATATCAAAATGTCAAAATATGATTATAGTCATTAATTTAAATGGTTTTATCATAATAATCAATAATGGAAGGTTATAAATGTGAATGAAAAATGGAAATGGATGTCAGAAGTAAAAATCAGACAAAATTGATTGAAACCATTACACGATACAACCATTGTTACATTACATACCTCACCTGAAAAATCAGGATATGGAGAATCAAATATGCACCATACAACTCTACTCGTGTCAAGAAAAAACTCATCGTTGTCCATATTTATTTCAGTATAATTTCATCACCTATTTTTTTATACTTTTTTATAAATGAAATGATTATGAATACTATGAATCAATGGAATGTGCCAAATTAAATTCTGTGGAAGGAAATATTGCGTTACATTTTTATTAAACTTCCCCCAAGATTTTTTGTATTTTATACAATCATTTCGTCCAATGGTTTCCTCCCAAAATAAGTGAAATATTTTTTAAAAAAATTGATTTTTATTGGTAGTAAGTCCTTGTTGATAAATTAACATCCATACCAAATAATATTTTCAATGGATTATCTATATCTATAAAAATTACATCATTCTAAAATGTAAGAATATAAGCGATGGTGGTATTAATAGTCCAATAAATGGGTTTCCCATGATTTTTTTCATAGATAAATATCATCTTTTTCTTTATACCAGATTGCTAATTTACTACAGTCATTGAAGAATACTTTAATTTATATACCCCCTTAATAACATCATTTTAATTACTTTCATAATTATTCTTGTATAATTATATTGTTAAATTGGAACACTTTCATTCTTCTGACTATGTTTAAATAGAATCTTTTCATATAATAAATTCTTAAAACCAAATATTGTATTAAGATCATACAATTTTAATACCATATTTTCTATCTATCATGATTGAAAATATAATAGTTTGTTTGAAATTCAATATATTTATATGGTAGATAACTTCATCATGACATTAATAATGTCATTAGACAAAATTATAATGTGGGTAACGTATAAGAACTGTAACTGATTCATTGTTAATTGAGAAATATATGAAACTATCCAACATATTTTAAAAATAAATTTGAGATCTGATCAGTATCATACATCAATCATCTATCCATTCTATTAAAAAAATTTAACAATGTTATATTTCATGATGTAAAATCATTGAATTAATTTTGATGTAAAATCCAAAATATATATAAGGATTTGAGATGAGTTTACATTATTTCAATCACATTAAAAAAATTGAAATAAAATTAAAGACAAATTCATTTGGAATCATTCTCCATATTTCATCATAAATAAAAAAATTAAACATACATGAATACATCATTGTGAAAAAGAAATTAATTTACCATGGAAATTTTCAATTTGATAAAGGAATGGGCCCTTTGAATATAATTTTATCATTATATTTATCACTCATGTGCTAAATTTCATTACTCTACAGAAGGAGATTACACAATAACAAATATATGAAACTATAATATTGAAATACATTATACACATGAGTAATACATATATAATATAATAATAGACAAAATAGTCATATTTAATTGAAAAATGGGGTTTCAATCATGTTGTGTAAATTAATTAATTATAATCATTTTCAACCAATTTTAAACTTAATTAATACATTATGAGAAATAATTTTAAAAAAATGGATTTAAAAAGTGTAACAAAAATTTATTTTGTCCATATAAAACCATAAATTATGAAACATAACTTCAAATCATGTGTAGTTTCATGATTTGAAACCCAAAAATTTAATCAAATAAAAATTCAAGAAACAAATTTATCTATAATCATATATAGTTCATAAATAAATTATTTGAAAAATAAATTTTCTAGACACCACGAAAACCCACATAACATTACTACAAAAATGGAAATTATAATAAAAATCATATATATCTCATATTATTCTAATAAAAAAACAAAACCTTCATAAAACTCTCATAGTAAAAATATGGTTGGAAATAATTATGTTTATTCATATCTAATCACATGGATAGAAAAGTTAATTTTGGGTCATTCACAATATTGGGAATGAAATTATGAAACAAGAGGATAATATGTGAGAAAGGGGTAAAATCAACTTAAAATTCAGATTTTAATTAAGAATCATTGAAAAAATTATCAATAAAATAAAAATTGAAGTAGAATGTAAGGAAGGGTACGAACCGACATTGTCGAAGTACCATATGAGTAGAAGAACACGTCTAAAAAATGGATTTGAGGTTTAATTGGTACTCTATTCCAATTATTTCAATGAGAAATTTTTTATAAGACCCCATAAACAATTTTTTTTAAATCATTGTATATCCACTTTGTAAACATACATATAATGTTCTCAAAATATGTTCTTATATGGAGTATTATACAACTGAGTTCTTAGAAGAATTTGAATTGTCCCATGATGATAACTCCAATTTATATTAATGGGTAAAAAATGATTTAATATGAGTTATGAATATTTTGATACAAGTTACTTATATTATTCTTCAATAATGTATAATTCTGGAAATATTTTTATTACAATTTGATCGGAAATATTAATGATGAATGGTTATTCTCCAATGTAATGTTTTAATGATTCTCGACATGGATTTCAATGACTTCATAGTTTATATAATTCTAGAAAATTGGTTTCAAAGGTTTTCTTTATGAAAATATGGTTTTTTAAAAAGTAGAAATGTTTTATTTAGGTTCTCAGAGATTTATTGTGAAAAATAAATTCTTTTTTGTTGGTTTTCTTGTTATTAACTAGACTAATGACATTTCATTAACTTGTATACCTCTTACTATGATTTTTTTCTCAAACAATATTTTCAAATTATTTTTATAGGATCCAAGGATGATTAGAAATGTTATCATGGTCATGATTCCAACTATAATAACTTATAATAAATGAATAAAATTTTTCATGAAGGAACTTTAAAATTGAAGCTCTATTTTTGTGGGAAAGAAATTTTTACAATATGGAAGTGTTAAAATTTATATGGAATGTTTAACATAATATTATAAAAATATAATATGAAAATATTCATGAAATATATGAAGGTGGAACCCTTATTATAAATTTATTATTTATCTGTTCTTTTATGTTACTGTTCATTATAGTATAGATGAATTTTACGAAATTAATTACAATGTTTACCCTTTATTCGGAACTAGTTATAGAAATATATTTCTCACATCTATATAAAAGTTCTGAAAAGTTTTTCAATACAGTTGATTTCAAATTCCACATCAATCCATGAGACTTACTATTTTAATGTAATATAAAAATTCCCCAATAAAACTGAATTATTACTCTAACATTGTGCAAAATCCCCTCCATTAAATAAATATTCAATATAAAAAAGGAAATAATATTAAAATTACAATTGATATATTTTTTATTTAATTTACCAACATATAAAATGTACCTTATACACATAAAATAGAAAAACTCAACCATTTAAACCCCTAAATATATATAATCATGTTTCAATTAATATCCCCTAATAATATATATTAAATTATCTACTAAAATCTCCACACACACATGCCTGATATACCCTTTAACCCTCATGGTTTTACCCAAATCCTAACCTTCCATTATGTTCCCTCCCACCACCCTCCCTCAGACTCCATAATTAGAGGAAACTTGAACTGAATCCTAGAGCACCTCTCACATCCCCCAAGACACCTCACCTTGCCTCTATCCCATTCCCTTAAAAACATTTTCATCCATCCCACTCAATAACTAGAATATATTCATTACACTCTCTTCACTGGTCCACCCTCCCTATATATGGTATCTCCGATTTCTACCACATATCATCTTAGGTCTTTTTTTCTATCTAATCTCGATTTTAGAGATGTATTGTGGGATGTTTTTTATTTATCCTGTTTTTTTGTTCAATTAGAATCTACGATTTCACAAAAATAATTTCATTGATATTTTAATTTATCAAATATTATTATAATCTTATTTTTTCTATAGTATTGTCTATCATATTATTGTTCTTACCACTTAACAACCATTTTTGTACTCTTACCACTTAAATAACATTTTATCAAAATTCTATTATATGATGTTTTTTACTTAATTCCGATGAACCTTTTCTATACTCACACATACAACCCTTTTTCTTATTTAGGCTACCAAAATGATGCCAAGATATCACTGTTGATATGAAATTGAACTCCTTGTAATTATAAGACTCGTCTTAATAGTGTTACAACACACTAGAAGTATCCCTCTCTCAATAATTCTCTTTATTTTAAGGACTAGAAGGTTCCAAAAAGGATTACTACATTTATTGTATTTTATGTGATTTATATTTTTGTGGGAGATATAGTGGAATCATTTAATAATACTTTATTTAACTCCACTTTGTATAAGAGGTAGTGTAACAATTCCTCTTCATTCAAAACAGTTAGATTAAAATTTTCAATTTCAAGGAATCCAAATGAAAGCACTACTAGGAAACTAACCTATACCAATGATTCTTAACTGTTGGTATAGGCCTCCAAACTGTTGGTATAGCCTATACCAATGGTTTGGAGAACCATTTCCAAGTAAGCCATTGGTATAGGTCTATACCAATGGTTTTCTAAACCATTGGTATAAGTAATATGAAAATCTATACCAAAGGTTCCATAAAACTGTTGGTATATGCATTTCAAAAAAAAAACATTTGCTGGGATTTGCTCCCAGGACCCCTAGATTATCATCGAATGACCTAACCACTAACCTAACATGACTTTTGTGAACATAATTTCATAAATATATATATGTATTCTAATTTTTTTTCAATTTTGATTTAAATAATGTTCTTGGTAAGAAGTTCTGGTAAAAATTCAAAGGACCTATACCAATAGTTGTCAAAATAGTTGGTATAGGTTCGATGATTATGGGAGTGATTTTGGTATATGGGTGAACTTTCCAAATGGTTTTTCCAAACTGTTGGGATAGGTACCCACCCTTTCCCAAAGGTTTGACCAAACTGTTGGGAAAGGTGCCTCAAATATACTTTTCCCAATGGTTTGGCCAAACCATTGGGAAAGTCTTACCCTCTCCGAACGGTTTTGGAAAACCGTTGCAAAAAATGACCTCAAAGTGGGCTTTCCCAATGGTTTGGACAAACCGTTGGGAAAGGGGACCTATACCAACGGTTTTTACAAACCGTTGGTATAGAAGTGTTGGGAAAGGTCTGATTTCTAGTAGTGAAGTTTCACTCAAATTGATGGGATGGTCTATATATGGGGAACTATATATATTATTTTTCATTATTTTCTTCATTTCCCAATGTTCCAGGTGTATGACCAAGTAATGGACACATGTGAATCATTTTCAGATACCTGTATTATAATTATGAAAATGATTGTTTAGTGATTTGTTTTAAAGAATTACAATATTTCATTATTATGTAAAACATCGAATAATGTTGGGTTTATTATGTTGATATAAAAAATAGAATAGTTGGAAAATTCCACAAGTTGATGAAAAATATTCATTGGGCCCTAAAATATTTGAAGGTCGCGTTTTTGAAATATACAACAACATCATGATCACATATAACAATATGCATGAGCTAACTGTTTATTTAAAAAAAATATTCTTATTCAATTTCCTTGGAAATTATTGAATGACCAAATAATGATATCACCAATAATTAAGATGACTGGGGATCATTCCATCACTTAAAAATTGGGAAAGTTTTATTTTGTACCTTTTTCAAATTTTGAAATCTATTTAGCCACTTTCATATAAATATTTCATGTCCGTACCTCTAGAAACATGGATATTTGAAGTGGAAACCATGAATTTACTACTGATATCCTATATAACCATACCTTCATGGCTAGAAGAGAGGCTATGTATACAAAAGTTGTTGATCTGTTTTTCATGTATGTTCATTCCCCAATTCCTTTTGATACATCCTTGATTTTTTTCACTTATTCTATTTTCATCATTTCATGATCAATGATATGGTTTTGTATATTTTTATATCATTTTTTGAAATAATTACTAAATGTGATATACTATATCTAATTTTTCACTATTAGTATTATGCTAGTAGAATTTAGGATTTCAAATTTTATTGTACCGGGGGTGGTTTCATTTGGCATTTCATTTATTTTTTCAATTAAATCATATATCTCTTCCATTCCATGGGTTTTTCATTACCATATGTAACTAGATAGAGCGATCTATCCTTTTGAAAATATTTTTCTCAATAATTTGTTCTCTAAATTTATGTACTCTTGCAAAATTGAAATAATGTAATCCTAGTATGAAAATTATATTTTTTTGTATAATTGTTACCTAAATCCAAGTTCTCATGATAATATTAAAACACAGCATAATAAATTGATTCTAGTCCTCCTTTTTTCAATTAAAAGTGTTTCAATAAAATTGAACTCACATTGTATTGAAAAACATAAAAACACCTATAGTATGTATGATGCATCTAAATGCTTCATTTATCTTTCCTAAAAACTCTTAACATAAAAATGGATAGAATATGGGACCATGTTTAATGTGTTTATGTGTTAACTAGGGACCGTGTTTTATTTGGATATGTAATTTATCAATTGAATACCATGAATGTGTCCGGAATTAGAGATCGATATTGTATACAATAAAATAAAGTTAGGTTTTAGGAAAACCAAAATATAATGTTCCTATATTCTTAAGTATACCAAGAATTCATAAATTAAATGTATCATTGTAATCATAATTTTCATTTCATTTAACAATTTTTATTGTTTGGGAAATCACGGTTATGAATTCCATAATAATTTTAAAATCTCCATGAAGACCATTATTTCAGTGGGGGTGAAAAACCATAGAATATTTTGACGAAAAGATAATTATTTATGCTACCAAGTATTATATTCTTATTTAATTCAGATGTACATATCTATGCACAACCGAGTTAAATTATCTTCTTAAGCATTCATGTGTTATTATCCTTTTTTAACTATAAATTGTATTTCAACCTCATATTTTCACTGGACATAGTATGTTGTGTAGTAAATAAAAATAATATCTATTTAAGAAAATTAATGACATAAATAATATATAATTTAAAAATAATTCTAGAAATAAGACAAAATAATCTAAATTTAACATTTTATTTATTAAAACTAATAGTGTTTACAATACTTGGGAAATTTGAATTAATGTTATCAAACACTATTTATTCATTTTGTTTGGTCATTATTTTCATTATATTCCTTTTGATATACTATTTTTCGATATCCCACAATCTTGAAGTTACATGTATAAAATCCATTTCACCTTTAATTTTTATTGGAAATAATCGTTATCTAATGAGGTTTAAATATTTATATAATAAAAACAATAATCAACCAATTTGTGAGTTGATATAGTAAATAATAAGAATCATAAATAAATAATTTAATGAAATTATATAAAGAGAATGGTTTTCATAAATGAATATTTTCACTAGAAACAAATATTGAACATTAAATGATGATATTTCCACAAAATACGTTTTCAACATAAATGAGGAAATAATAGGAAATTATTTATTTCATATTATAAACACAATGTTGTTGTGATGTTATATAGGTTTGGCAACCCATGATTTATTTAATTAAAATAATAGTAAATGCAACATCATTTTTTATGTAAACGAGCACAAATGCTTAAATTTATATGAAAAGGCTTTCATATAGAAATTTTTTTAATTGGAAACATTGTAATTGTAACTACAATCATGCTGTCAAATGTAACTACTTGAAGTAAAAAAGTAATTAAATCTTTATTGTAAAATACTTTAAAATTTTAATAAAATCTAACGTATCCACATTCATATAATCAAATATAAAATTGGAAAATAGTAAATTAATCTTCAATCAAACAATATGTAACTATGTTACAATGCATTCAAAATCATTAAAAACAAATAAAATTTTTAGAGTAAAAGAATGCATATTGTAATTATATATTTTTCATGTTTGGATATAAAAAATTTACATATGATTTCTAATTATATAAAATACATTATTTATATTATTTTAATATTACTGACTTCTGGATAGTCCAAAAGAATAATTGAAAAGAGTATAATTTTTTTCATATTATTATAGCTTCCAGTAAATAATTTAATTTTATTACTGTTAATGAATGAAGCATATTAATGTTAATGATATATTAATTCATATTGCAATGGAATAAAATGATTTCATATAGTATATAAAATTGTTCCATATGGTAACTGAATATGTTCAATAATAATATTTAATGATTTTATTCAATTCATGAAATAAATATTGTAATGACTTTAACCACTCTATTATAATTATATAATGTGACCCTATAAATCCCCTTTTGAAAAAAATATTTTCAATATATTAATTTTTTTTAAATATTTGAGTACATGTGTAATTAAAAAAATTTATAATAACTAATACTAAAGTTAAAAAACAGACTATTTAATATAAATATATCTGCTTATTTTAACCAAAAACTAAAAAATGTTGTTTGGAACCCACCTCCAGCCAAAGAATAATATTGAAAATGTGTTATGTATTCAATCTGTATGGGAGGATTCTTATAGTAGAAAGTATAATTATAGCATAAACTGTGATGGAATAGAAATGAATATCAAGAACTCCCCTACCACATGTAGATGGTTGAGAATCTCCAAAAATAGATATGATATCCCCCATATTCCCTCAAACCCTATAAAATTGGATTCCCTCACCCTTTCTGGAGGTCTTAATCCAACTGAACTAAATTCTATCTCCACTACCCTTGGTACCCTATCAAATGGACTTGGAATTTTTTTCATATCCTTTCTAGAGTACATCATCCAATCCCTTTGTGATTATTTTGAACGAAAACTCACCATACCATGAAAAATAATCTTGTACTCAAAACTAAAAGAGGGAAATTGTTTTGGGAAGATGAATTCATCATCCCGTGTTTCTTCCTCCACTAGTTGGATGAAAACTTTAATTAGATATTGGGTGAGTTCTGAACTATTTTTATATAGGATATATCCTAAAAATAATTCATATAGTTCTAACATAACATGACCATTAAGAATCAATTCATAAGGTAGGGATATATGAATTTTCTGGGTGTCAAAAGTCTTCTTTATCTTTGGGATATGAAACATTGGGTGAAGGCCAGTGGTTAGCGAGAAGTGAAGCTTGTAGGTTGATATTATAATGCATTTTATGATCCTAAAATAACAATAATATCTTAGTGGATAAAATTTTATTTAATCTACGAGTGAGATTTTGATGCCCATGCGTATGAAGATGAAAAAATACACTGTAATATCATAAAAAGATACAGCATATATAAGTTTTTCATCTTGATGTTTCATATACTATTAGGATATGGTGAGATGGTGTTTGAGTTATTTACAAACTACCTTGAACTCCCCAAAATCTATGAAAAATTATTCTACCCACACATCAGAAGGTAAAAATGTGGCTGTTTTGGTGAGGTTTCTGACTATAAACCACCACAAATGGGGTTCCTTTGATAAAGGCTTTCCTGAAATATTATATCTTAGTTCCACCCATGGAATCCAATAAGAACACCCTTTTTCTTGTTCCACCACTATATAGAATAAATAATTTTCAAAAAAAATTCACCGCATCTATTTTTACATTTATTTGATTATTGTAATCATAAATCATCTTTACTTTGGTGCTACTGAGTTGGAATAGCCCTATCCAAAAAATGACTAATGAAAATGTGGTCTTAATCACTAATGATGCTGGATTGAATTCCATTTAAAATTTCCACCTTTCAGGTACGAAAGTCAACAACACCGTTATCATATTAAGGGTACTTCAATGACAAAAAATCGGCATATTTGGAGATGTTATCTACGACCACCATAATAAAATCTTATCCATTGGAGTTTAGATTCCCTATTTTTAAATCCAAGGAAATGCTTACCCAAAATTCTTATAGAATATCATGTCATTGCAGTAATCCTTCCAAAGATAACATAGAATATTTATTCCACTGATAGACTATATAAATGTGAACAAAACAATGCATGTTATTCTTAATTTCCCACCCAACAAAATATTACCCAAAATAGGATAGTTAAGACTTTGTATTGATCGTCCTTGATAAGATATTTAAAAATGATTATATGATTATATTTAATATGAAAATAAATAAATAGTGTGTCTCTATTGTTCGATAATTTTTTATTTTTGACTATGGAACTACAAACTTTATATGGACATATAACAAGGGGTGTAAATGTGTATATAATTTAACTTCTACTTTATCCACACTTCCCGTAAATAGAAATTTATACAAGCATATGGTTGTTCAATAATTTTAATATCATGTGATAGAGATCCTAAAGAAATATCATGCATAGAATTTAATTATTTTTTGGATAAAAAAAATAAAAAATACCAATGGTATTATATGTAATTGACCTAGATTCAAATTAAAAATATTGATGAAAAAATATTAACATAAAATATAACTAAATAATATTATAATTTTTTTTAAATATTAATAGTGTATAAAAATATTTATAATGTGTATGAATGTTATAAAGTTAATTCATAAGGAATATGAAAAAGTTATATGGGGAAATTACAATCAAAGTTCTATTTTGGGATAAACTAATACTATAGTGAACTGAGAGTTCTGTATAACTTTATAGAAGATTAACATACATTAAAATGAAATTTTGGTTCATTGGAAGTCAATACCAATGAAAATAAATAACAAATAAGAATGCAAATTAGCTCAAAAATCTAACTGAGTGTGATAGATATGAATGTATATTATGATTTAAATAATTTTTGAATATGTGGAAGATCTAATTGGAGAGACTATAACATTTAAACTATATAAGTGTCATGTAAAACCCCGAGATGGAGGAGGTGAAGTGTCAAATATCAATGAATAATGGGGTATTAAATGGGGAAACCTAGCATGGTTATGGGTTTGTACATAAAAAAATAATGAAACATATTAAACCATCTATAGAGACTAAGATGTGATATTTGAAGAGGAATCAACTCTCAAATCATGTATTTCAACCACGAATAGACGACAAGAATATAATGAAGTAATTTTCATGATTTATTAATGGTGTATGACTATATTAATTAAATATATGATATTTAATAATGATGAGGATCATGTATACTTGATTTGGGATTTAAAAGTATCATAGATTTTAGTGGGAGAAGCATTAGGATAGAACCCATGTGTGATGGAGGGTTGAATATATTTTATTATTGTAAATAGTGGGTTTTAGAGAATTAATAAATAATAGGGGATGGGGGTTCTGTATGTAATGGATTGCTGAGGTGAACCATATGCGATTGAGGGTTGATGGGTGCCAAACATGGTAGAGAGTCAATGTGAATATAAGAAGACTAAACCAGTAGTAGAGTTTGGAGTTGAGTAATAGTTAGGGATGCATGAAAAGTTGAATTAGTGTGGATTACTTGTTTCTAGATTTTACGATTAGATAGATGTTACTAAGTGAGATATCAAAATTCGGGGTGGAGAGTAATCAAAATTGTAGAATTACAGATCTATAACCATTTTACTTATAATTAATTCATACATAGGGAAGAGGGGGAAACCATGAAATGTTTTTTCTTTTTTTTTCATGAAACCAATTCATGAAAACAAATTTTGATATATGGTTTATGTGTCAATTCAACAATAATTTTATTTTTTTAGGCCGTTATTTTTAATTTTTTAGATTATTTTTATATTTTTAGTTTCACATTGTTGACACTACCATACCCGTTGTCCTTGGTTGTCATGGAGTTTTCATCAATCTTATGTGTATGACTTTTATATTTTTCACTTCATAGAAGAGGGAATGAACCAACAAAATGCAATAAATTAAACTATACTAGATAAATGAAGAAATTACTTGATATAACCTCTATTTTTTTTTTATATAAATTTAATGAAATGAAAAAATTTCATCATGTTTTAAACATCCCAAATGGATAAAATCCAATATTCATATTTTATATCTATAACCTACAAGTAGCAAAAAAATTATTCATAAATGAATGAAAATGGATGTTATTTGAATGAATCACTCATCATTACATTTGAATATCAATGAATAATGGATGAGATAAGCATGAAGGGACCATGTGGTAATTTCACTATAAAAATGTTAGATTATGAATAAATATCTTCAACAATGAGGTGGTTGTTAAGTAAATATGAATCATGTGAAAAGAAGGAATAAAATCACTCTAAATAAAAGAAAATAAATATAAATAACTAAAATAAATAAATAGTTTATAAAATTTCAATCACTTATTCTATGCTAGGATAAAAATATATAATATTTTTTAATGGAACACAAATGGATCTAGGGAGATAGATGTCAAATAAGCGGAATATTACATTTGATATCGAGATATTCAATTATGACACACACACACACAAAATCCCAATGTGTAAGTACTATATATTTATTTTATTTATTCCCAATAAACGACTAAATTTAATTTTAGTTACACTATCCATGCCAATATACAATGCAATAAATAATTTATGTGATTAATCATTTATCTCATAATTCTACATCTCTATAAAATCTAAATGGTGGTAGCTTCACACTATAATGTTAAAATTATGTCACCATAGAACAAATTTAGTGGCCATATCATGATGATAAATATAGCCAATAATATCAATTCATTGAGTTTCCTGAATTTTATGTGTTTATACACGATGATAATATTTTATCATTTCAAGGGATAGTTTTTTGACTTCATATTTATTGATTTTATTATACATAAGATTATATTTACAATACAATTCGAATTAGACCAATTGGACCTCCATATTCCATGTTTTGAATATTTAGTGAATGTAATTTCAAACCATATCACTATAAGAGAATGGTTTTCCACTTAGGTATGGTTCATTTAATTTTCGTTCTAATCATTTAAATTGGACATTTTTTTCATGCTTAATGAGTTAGTAAAGGTTCTGAGGGTGTCCATTTAATGTTTAGAGCTTGGGACACATATTTTTGGAAAATAGGACCTGGTGTATAGTTTGTAGTAAACTGTTTGGAAATTTCTTATAGTTAGAACAAACATATGGGAGGCATGTTTTGGGATAGATCCTTACCTCACAGTTGGTGCATGGTTTCCCTAACCTAGTGGCCTAACTGTTCATGTTCCCTTTTTTCCAAAGTACCCATTCCTGTTTGGCACTTATTTTGGAAAACTATGTGTCCAAATCATGGGTAAGATAATTTTGAGGTAAAATATCCTTTTTTTACCTTAATGATATAATTAGATCCCATCCATCCTCCAAATCCATGTTCTTTCCAGATAAACCGTTTTTATATAAAAATGGATCTTTTTTAAGGCATATGGTATGGATTGAAGGATCCCCTTCATCTGGGATCTGTTCGAGCATTCATTCAACAGGTGGGATATGAAATGGTAAGTACTCATAGTGGTTTAATCATTTATACTTCTATAATTATCTCAACTTTGTTATCAAGGTGTGAGGATTTTTCTTATTTTTATAGATATATCTGATCAAAGACATATAAAGGGACAATATGAGAGGAGTATAGTTGTACAAGCCTAATGTGGGTGGACTATAACACAACCCTCATGTTCCTCAATTTTTTAATATTTGTGAATGGACCACCAATTTCATTGGATGTCTTTTATTAAAATAATATGCTATATTTATATTTATATGATCCATATAAATATTCTTTTTTCAAATATGTGATTAGTTGTTAGTGGTTACACCCACAACCCCATGCATCCCATGTATAATGATATTCCATAATTGCTTTTTAGTGTTTTGACATGTTTGATCCACAATTCAGTTGTGCCTTGGCTTGAACATCCTAAGGGTAAGATTTCCTATATTAAATATCATGGTTTATAATATAAATTTCATAATGTCAAGTACCATGTATTCTCACCACTTGAACTACCTATGTTAAGTGTGTTAATTTTATACTTAATTGTGAAATGGGAATAAGAAAGTATACCAAGTATATGAAATGGACTAAATGTAAATAAATAATAGGTATCATATCCATAACACCATTTACTACACTAATTGAAGGTAGAAGAATGAACCATGTGTTTTGGAATATTCCTTAAATGGATTAAATGAATGGTTTCATGATGTTTTTATATTCACACTAATGGAAGGGAAGGGTTGAACCAAATGATTTATTATATGACTTCATTATCAAATAAGAGTTTCCTAACTCGATCCATCATTGGATTCTTATCAGGGAATGCCTTGAGCACTCAGGAACCCCATTCCAATTTAGGGATGAAACAATCTATGTTTGATACCCACCTAGATCCCAATGCTTCTATATTTTATTCATGCATGGTAAGACACCATAGGATCCCTTAATTATTGTTATAGTTTGTCTCAGATACACTCCCTAGATAAAAATTGACATATAGGTGCCATGGTCACAACCTATCATGCCCAGTCACTACATAGATTTGTTTTATATTGGTTTATAATATTGGATTCAGTGGGCACCTTATTTTGGATACCTTGGAATATGCCCATTGTATTACACTTTTACCCCATTCTAGGATGGAGTGGTAACTGAGTTGGGGACCCTTGAGGTCTATGTTAACTTAGTTGGTACCTGGAGACTCTAACTATTTATAATATCCTATGATGATGTAAGTGGTTCCCATGCCTCAAATGAATTATTAATATAAAATGATAATTGATTAATTAATGAATTGGTTACATGATAAGACTCTATATGGGAGTTAAAGTAGGTACTTGGGTATTTGGTTACATTGTACATCTTTACATCCATATTTTTCATCATTTCACATTGTGATATTCCATTACACATGCTGAATGTTATAGACACCATTTGTGGTAGTCCATTGAGATTTATCTCACACCCTCTATGGGTTTCATTTTGTACCCGGAGTAGATTACATGGTCATAGATGTTGAAAAATGGAAGAACATGGCTTCAAACACTTGATGGGTTTGTTTTAGTATAGAACTTGATAGTAGATGACTGATTTGGAGATCAAGATTCTTGGGTTAGTATTTTGTTTTCCATTAATCTTTTGTGAAAAAAATTATTCACACTTTCATGTATAATTGTTTTTCCATTTTATAGTGACATGAAATATCATCATCAATTTTCTATGTTGATACAATTATTGTTATCTTTATTATCTATTTCCATATATTTATTCCTATATTTACATTTATTTATTCCACTACTTATCTATGTTAATATATATCCTCTTTTATACACCCTAGTAATGATGGCACAGTCTCCCTATGGAAACACCCTTTTCCCTCACATATTGTCTATATCGTTTGGATTTTTTGAAGATTCCCTTGACGCCATGTGGCCCACTGGGCTCGGGGCACCTAGTAAGTAGAAACCATGTCCAGGATGTCACATAGTTGTATTAAATGGGGTTCCTTTCATGGTTTACTAATTTTATGGAATAGTCAAGATATTGGGAATGCATTGAAGTTGTTCATAAGATATACATGGGATTCATGAACACATGTTTGGGGTAAAATACATGTTTCATGAATTTAAATATTGTTATGTTTTTCCTATTACAGTTGATATCATTTCATAGTTGGGTAAATGACTTGTTTTATGGAGTTAATAATTAATATTATTATTGAGTATTTTATTTTATCCTTGGACCGATGATATGAGAGAAAGGGGAATTGTTACATGCATCATTATAGGCACATAGAATTCACATGTCATGTATATTTACATGAAATATTTTTTCATTTCACTACATGCATTCCGTGATATGCATGTGATTTTTATGTGATGTTTTGAGAGTTAGATTATTTTTTAATTACCCTTGTTGAAATTACCTGGTTTCATATCTCAATTCATGTGGTTTATGGGCCCTCATGGGATGGGATAAGTAATTTACCAAATCAAACCATTATACTATAAATATGTCGGTGTTGTTTTTAGTGTAAGGTGAATGGGATGTAACTCACTGGGAATGGATATCCAATATAAATAAAATCTGACTTATGAAATGAAATGGTTTCACATCCTTATCTTGGTTTTTCATGTTTATGAATGGAAATGTCCTGAACCTGGTAATTAAATGAAAAGTGAAACTAAACACATACTTCATATTATACCAATAACCTATCATCTATGTATGTAGATAGTTTATTATACCTTGGGTATTGAACCTTACCTTTTTTAGGTTCCAAATGTGATGTTTTATATCTTCTGTAAGATTTTTCTAGGGAATATTCTTGGAAATTGTAGTCCAATTCTACCATGATGTCCTCATTTTTTACACCAGGAAGGTGGTGAGGACCATGCTCTAGACAGGGTAGGCCCTAAGCCACTAGTCTTACCTCCAAGAATACCATGTGAGGCCCAACCTGTTGTACTAGATTTGGGAACATACTCACATGTTCGTGATAGATTTTTTTTTGATGTAGACTATGCATGGTGCTCCACAACATGCTCCTTTGATGCATGATATGAATCGTGAGTTCTAGTTGTTTCATCCTATAATACTCTTAGGGTTGGGGGTCCACAGGCTACTGAATTTTGGTTAGAGGCTACCTTGTCTATCTTTCAGCATTTGTATATGCCTCTAGAGATCAAGGTTAAAATTTATACATACATTCTTCATGATTAATCCAAAAGATTGTGGGATGTGATTCCCCAGGATGGTCCTCATTAGTTCATGTTATGGGTTGATTTATTGATTTCCTTCTATGATCAGTTCATTCCTCAGACACTAAGTGTTGACAGAGCTAGATATTTCATTCATCTTGACCAGGGATTGTTATTACTTCTGGAATATTTTTCACGTTCCATATAGTTACAATGCTTTTCACTACTTCTTGCAATTGATGAGCTTTCACATCCTAGAGGTTTTGAGGATGAGCACTAGTATGTCATCCATACACATGTGAATGTATTCATCCTACCTAACATTTCTGTAATAGTCATCCAGTCTCTTATCACTAAGTGTAACCTAAGGGAAGGAAATTGTATGGGGAGTATACAATCAGTTCTTCAGTATTCCAATAGATCTTTTGGTGGTTGGAAAAGTTCCCTCGAGTTTTCTAATCAGGGAAGTGGCATATAGAGTATCAAATTTTATAGCTCCATGATGTGTTATGAATGTGTATGATGGGGGAATAATAATCCTCAATGTGATAGAGACACAATAGAGTGTTGGACTTATAAACGTATGGGGATTTTTGAATGTTTCATCACGAATTCTCGATGAAGATCATGTGGAAAGGGTTAATCCCGAGTTCCATAATTAAGAGAGAGTTCTTTTGCACAGCATCAGGTGGGGAGTTGAAACAAAAGTCTAAGCTCTCACCATGGAGGTGGTTGTGGTCATGGTATCCAGATCCCTTATCACCACCAGCACCATTAAAACATTTTTTTACTGTGGGAGTCAATCTATTGCATAGGGATGTGGATTTAGAAAGATGAATGCACTACAGCCAATACCCAAGGATCAGGCTGTGAGACTTTTGATAGTACTAGGAACTATTCTAGTATCCTCTACTATAGTATCTTCTTTATTTGATATAGGTGCATTGACCTCTTTTATCTCCAAATATATCATGGAAGGACATGGGCTAGATATGTAGTATTACTGTGGTGTAATGACCATAGATACATCATTTGGGATTAATTAAGAGGGAATACGCAAGTGTAGGTATTATCCCCTTGAGGTAAGAAATTAGCCATTCATATGGAATATATTTGGTCTCGAGATGACAGGCATTGATGTTATTCTCTAGATGGATAGGTTGGTTCAGTATCTGGACATTGTAGACTTCTTTCGCCATTGGGTATCATTTACATCATAATAGAGTAGAATTTATCTACATAAGAGTATGTGGGATGTCTAGGATGGTATATTTGGATCCAGGAATCATGGGATAGGTTGTGTGACCACCCAAATTTTCAATCTCTTCCTAGAAGATTAGGGTTTACTTCAAACTAATATCCCACCAGTAGTAGATCATTTTAGGTATGTCTTTCCCATAAAATTACTATATTTCCTCCTGAGAGAGAAGTAGAGATTGCGATATAGCTTTTTCTACTAGTAGATCTAATGTCAATTCCCCCGTATAGGATGTCACCTACTAAAGACATGGAGCTATAGTGGCAGTTAGAGTATTTAGAGTCCAAAGCCTTTATACGGCCAAATACAGCCTCACGGGGTTTGCCCGTGTTTTTCATAAGAAGGAAAATGGACCATTTTGTCAATATGTGGATAACAGATGGTCAAAATAGATTGTAGTCATGAATTGGTACCCACTTACTCATATATATGATCACATTAACCAACTCTAAGGTGAAAATATCTTCTCTATGATCTTCCTAATATCGATCTATCATCAAGTACGAGTCAAGCCATCATATATAACTCGTAAATAATTTCGTTGCATTTATGGTTTTTAAGAGTATCTTTTTTTTTGTTTTGTCTAAAAAACAGACCATCCATTTTCATGTCTATAATGAATAGGGTATTTCACCCCTACATGGATTCTTTTTTCCTTGTCTTTGTGGATGACATATTAGTGTATTATCACACTTGTAGAGACCATATCAAACAAATTGTGATCATTTTGAGTACACTAAGGGAGTATAATGTTTACACCGATTATTCTATGTTCCATTTTTAGATAGAAATATATCACTTCCTAGGTCATATTATCTCAAAAACTGGAGTCTCGGTTGACACAGAAAAGGATAGAGTTGTAGTATCATTGGAGCATCCCTAGAACATGTTTGAAATAAAGAGTTTCTTGGGGATTTCTGGACTTTATAGGCATTTCATACAATACTTTCCTGCCTTTATTCACCTCTTAGTGGTCTTATAGAGAAGGGTGTCAAGTTACTATGGTCAGAATAATGTGAGAAAGCATTTTAATAGATAATAGGGGAGGCTCATATTAGCACCTATTCTGACTCTTACAATTCCAGTCATAGGGTATACTGGCGTATGTGATTCATCAGGCATGGTCCTTGTCGTAGTGATGATGCCTGAGGATATAGTCATTGCATGGGGATCTTGATAGTTAATTCCTCATGAGAGAAACAACATGACACATGACCTTGATCTATTTGCAGTTTTCCATGAATTATGTTGCTAGAGGCATTGTCTGTTTGGTACATACTTTTCGGTGTACACAAACAAAAGGTGCCTCATATATATATTTTTCACTCTTTTACATGAACCTAAGATAGTGAAGATGGGTCAAATATCTTCAATCTTTTTATTTTGATATCTCTTTTATATTTGGAAATGTAAATGTAGTCACCAATACACTGAATCAAAAATCCCAAAAATAATCCATGTAGGACGCCATTGATGAATGGAAGTTAATGGACCTCTTTTCTAAGATGATTTTAGAGTATTATGGTAGTCATGAGTATCATTATATCTCATCTTTGGGGGTTAGCTCTTCCCTTTTTAAGAAGGTTAAGAGTCAAATGTTCTTAGATTTTGATGGCCTGGTACTCTGTGAAGGTATATGAGGAGATAAATCAGCTCCAGATTAGTCTTTGGACTGAGACAATATCTTTCATATCAATATATGTCTCCATGTTCCTACATATATGAGATAAATTTTGATACGTGAGTCCCACACTTCTCAATGGGATTTTAATCTAAGAATCTCCAAGATGTATCAAGATATGTGATGCTAGTATTGGAGGATTGGAATGAAATGTCAGATATTAGGATTTATTACTATACATTCCACCTATATTCAAGTGAAGGTGGAGCACCAGAGAACTGCAAGCTATTTATAGCCACTTCTAGTCCCATAATGGAATTGGGGATATGTTTCCATGTAATTTTTATTCATTTTTCCTAGGTCACCAAAAGGAATAAATAGTATATGGGTTGTTATTGATTGACTGATGAAATTGGCTCACTTCATTCCTATTCAAGAGACCTTATCAGCTGATGAGATGGGAAGAATGTATGTATGTGAGGCCATAAATCAACACATGGTTCCTTGTACTATCATTTCAGATAGGGAATATTGTTTCATGTCATAGTTGTGGAAGGGTTTGCAGAAGGCTATGGGAACACATGTGATTCTAATCACAACATTTCACACATAGATTAATGGAAACTTTAAACAGACAATAGAGGTTGTAGTAGATATTCAATGATAATGTGTCCTTGATTTAGATAGTTCATGGGAGAATCATATACATCTCATTGATTTTACCTTTAATATCAACTTTCTAGTGAAAATTCAGATTGCTTCTTTTGAGGCCATATAGGGTAGCTCATTCCATTAACCCCTATGATGTCTAGATTCAGGTAAGGTGGCCCTTATAGTCGTTTTTCCCATTTATGAATCTTTAGAGTAAGATTATCTGATTAGGAACTGCATGGATACTACTTAGTCTAGAAAGAAATCTTATACCGACCACCATTGATGACCTATAGAGTTTTAGGTTGGGGATCATATTTTCCTTAATGTATCGCCTAGTCTTGTAAATAGATCATTATAAATGAAAGTGAATATGCCACATTGTCATGCAGGGTTATGTGAAACTATATATATATTCGGCATGGTTTCATATCAGTTGTTTTGACTATAGTGGTACCATTCCATGCATGACATCTTCAATGTTTCAAATCCTATCCATTATAATGCCAACTCATATCATACCATTGATCATGATGAAGTTGAGTTTGTGTATCCATTACACATAGTTGACTGGAGCACAAATACTCTCTAAGGCCAGTCTTCCCCTATAGTATTGGTGTTATGGAAGCATGACCATGTGGAGGATGAGACTTGAGAGCAAGAGGCCGATGTAGATTCCTAATGGTATGAGTTTTTCTCAGTTATTTTTTCTCCAACCTTGGAAGTTTATCTCATGGTAGAGTTCCTTTGAGGGGATAAGACTCTAAGAACCCATTTTTTATTTGGGTATGGATCCATTAATTTTGGTTCTAATCATTCTATTTATACCATGTTTACGAATCTAATGACACACTAATGGCTTCAAGGGTGTTTGGGGCCTATTCAAATATAAGGACACATCTTTTTGGAAAAAAGTACCAGGCACATGGTTTATAGTAAACTGCGCGGAAATGCTGCACATTTATAGAAAACATTATGGGTGGCTTGTTTTTTGACACAACCCTACTACATGGATTTCTCATGGTTTCCCTAACAGGGAGGCATAGAAATGCATGTTCCATTTATTCCCAGATTACCTCTTATGGTTGGCGGCCCATTTGGAAAAACATGTTGCCAAACCATGGACAGACTAATTTCTAGGTAAAATGTCATGTTCCATTAAGGATCTTGTTATATTGCCTCCTTCCTTTTAATATGAGTTCATATGGGATTAACCTTTTTTATCGCAAATTGGATCACTTTGAAGGCCTAAGGTAGGGACTGAAGGATTTCCTTCATCTTGGATCTGATTGATTTTTTTCACATTGGATGCATAATAGAATGTACTTGAGTCCATTTAAGCATTTCTTCTTGTCTCTTTCTCTAGACCTGGTTATCGAGGTGTGATTCTTTTTTCTCTTCTATTAGATCTACCCTAATATCAACCTAATCCATGAATAATACAGGGGGAGGTGATTTTTACAAGCCATAGGTGGGTGGTTTATAACTCATCCATTGTGTTCATTGAGTTTGTAATATTTGTGTGGGGCCCACAGATTTCATTGGACTTCCCAAAAAGGTGCCTTTCCCAGAACTTCTCTCAATATATCTTGAAAGCCAATACAGAGGGCACCATCATGTTCTTCGTGGAAAAATAACAATAGGCTACTCACAATAAACAATCTGGGTCCAAAAGAAGGAGATACAAGAGATAAAAGATTCATAACAAGGTATACAATGTGTGTTGGCCCCACATAACTTGTCACCCCACATAATCACTTGACCATGTACTTAGACACACTCAAATACTAAAATGTACACATATTCCCCTAGTTATTCTAGTGTACTCACTGAGTACAAGTCACATATGGACCACAAAGCTGATGGCATATAATAATAATTGTTGTTCCGAAAGGGGGAAAGTATTTTTAACGATAGGCCTCCTCAAACGGACCCAGACAACCAAACATATCACTCCATCATGATCCTTGTGTAAAACTTCATAGGATCAATTATTAATTTTCCATAATTGAACTACATGTAAAGAAGTTGCATCTATCATCATCGTACATTAATGATTCTTCATGGGACCCATGCCTCAATCTAATAATAAGTCATATAAATCACAATATTTAGATCTATCAGAAAAACACGTGGTATCGACTATTCATTCACCGAAAATATAAACTCTATGAAAAAAGTCACATTTCACCAGAAAGAACCAAACAGAGACTCATGAGGCATGCACCATCATTTTAGTTTATGCAACTAAAATCTGTCTCGAAATTCCGGGCTCAATTTTTTGGTCTGGATTCTGCTAGTGGCGCATCGATCAGACATCATGTAGAGAAGTTCAACCGTGTCAATGTTGTAATAGTAATACTATATTATCATTATATGAGCCTTTTGGGGACTCTAACCACACACCTAAAATGTTAAATTTTATAACTGAACTAAAATTTTATATTTGGAATGTAGGACCACATCGCCATAAAAAACACGTAAAAAAGAAACCACATTTAGAAGTTATGGAGGATTGAAGGTGTGCCCAATGACTAGATTAGCTCGGTCTGGCCTGGTTTTCTTTGCCTAGGAAAAACCAACTCCAAGCCACCCAACAGCCTAGGCCCAGCCTACTCTGGAAGGCCCCTCCCACTGCTTCGCCTCACTACCACCTCGGCCTGACCCATTTCCATAAACCACAGCCCAGCCTTCTCGATTCCACTGTCGCGACGCTTTTCCTCGTAGGCTCTCGTAGCCATCACCACCTTCCGTAGGTGTACAACTGTGTACCAGTGGTCCCTTCCATGGACCTTCAACACCACTACATTTCTCTAAATCTAGAAATGATATCAAATCTAGATAACTTAGGACTAGATCTTCACAGCAATGTGGTTCGCTCGAAGGTCTGTCAGTGTTTTTAGATGAAGATATGTAGTTGTCACTTCTTCTCACCGACATGCCTCCTCAAATTATTAAAAATCAACACCATCATATATTTGGAATTCATGGGTCATGAAATTCACATAACTGTACTCCTCTTGATGCGTGGAAATATTTTCAATTGGTTGAAATGTTAATCGATTAGGAAAATGAAGACATGCAAAGAATACAAAGATTTTGCAATCCAGATTTGAAAAGGTCATTGGCCGTGTTATTAAGGCCACATAAAAAGGATTTAAAATAATAAAAAATTTATAAATATCAATTTTTATAACCAAAAAATCAATCATAGGATGTATAATCTGAAAGTGGAGTCTTATCTAGATTTTGATTCTTTTTTTGCATTCATCACGCTCTGATTTGGTCTGATCTATAATCTCATCGTGATCCACATAGATTTTGAAATTGATTCTCCAATGACATCGAGTGGAGGAGCTCTACCAGATATTGGAAAAAATGAGTAAAAACCTTGAAAATTTATATAAAAACATATTTATAGGAACTCTATAATTCACCTACCAACAGTCACAGAGTCTGATCCTTAAATTTCCTCTCACTTTAGGTCTCTCTTAGGTAAAAAACCCCATTATGAGCACAACAGTGTCGAAATATTCAAATTCAAGTCATCATTTAAGAGTTACACAATGTAGCATCCAATATAATATAATTTTATTTAATTATTTTATTTATGGTTTCACCCTCCTTGGATTTATCTACATATGACCCGCACTGACAAAAGTTATGTGTCTCCAAGGTTAAACCCCATGCTCTAGACTCAACCATGGATTCATATTTCTAATCTATTTTTCCTCTTGATATATATCCCATTTCCATTGCATTCGTAGTATAAATTATACATAAAATTTTTAAAAAATTAATTTCAGGAACACCGTGCCTCATAATTTCATTCCATCTCAGTGCATATCTATGGAAATATATGTATAAATATTCTAAAGTCTTACAAGTAAAAAATCGATTCTCTACATCATTCCTTCCTTCATGGTCTTTTCCTTGAAAAGAAAAACTAGTGAAACAACATGGGATAATGAGGTCACACTTGGCTCTCCTGCCCCCAATTACTCTCCGACAATTTTTTGTGATGCCACAACAAATGAAAAAAAGGAATGGTCCAGGCACATAAGTTCTATTGTTTTTAATTACATGTGTTGGATCATACATGTATCTTATCAGATGTGACATATTGAAAACTCTAGGCAATCGATCTAGCTATGGGGGTAGGGCAAGGTTATAGAAAACCTCTCCAACCCTCTTTATGTCCTCATAATTCCCGATGAACCTCTTCGATATTTTTCTTCCATGTTTGAACCTCTACACGCAAGCCCTCAGCATTTCATTCAACACCTAGATCATGTTCTCAGCCTTCCAATTGGTCTGAGGGGAAGGATATAGTCATCCTCAGTTGGGTCATGAATGCTACCTAAAGGACTCTCTCTGATCGTCACATAAACTGCATGTCATGATCGAAGACAATCATCGAGGGAACCTCATAAAGGCATATGATCTCTTGAACATACAACATACCCAAACACTCCACGAAATTATGCTCACTGTTAGTGAGGAAATTCATTTAATTCATGAGTCATCTACTATTACCCAGATGGAATCATTGTATTTTGATGTACACAGATACCCGATGATGAAGTCCATGTATATGTCATCCCATTTCTACTTTGGGTGTTCAAGAGGCTGTAACAAACACGCTGAAATATGGTGCCTGTTTTCCACCTGTGGATTGGTGTGGCATCATGAGATGAACATAGCTATTATTTTTCTCATGTCGGACAACCCCAAAATATTTCTTATGTTCCATGTACATCTTCCTCACACAAGGATGTACGGTCAAAGGAGATGTGGGTAACTCCTACATCACCTCCTCCTACAATGCAACTGGAAGCACAGTTCGCCCCTGGAAAAATATTTTGTGGTTCCCTTCTTTTGAATATCCATAGAGTGCATTGAATTTTGACATTTGAGTCACTCAAGATATCTTAGTTCATGTATTAAAACTGAGACTCTATCACACACTCGAGAATTGAAGGAGTCAACACCACCTACAAGAGAAAACGTGTTCCAACGTGCTACACTAGGGCCAGTTGTAGGGAAGCTAACTACTCTGAAATATCCCACATTTGGAATGGTTGGAACATCATGGTAAGGGAGTCTTCTAAAATGTTCCCCTTTCCAGAGTATAGACTATCTCAAACCTATAGTCTTGTAGGAATTTCCAACTAGCATAACTGCCTCAGGTTCAAGTATCTCTGGGTGAAGTCGTACCTAAAACTCTGGTAGTCTAATTAAACAACAAAGTTCCTTCCTAAAACATATATTATCCACATTATATAGGCCAAGAATACATCTTCCAACAATAGGTAGTTATCCACATTGTTTTGTTCATTAGGTTCCATCACCCCAACATGTACTTGATAATTGTTTTTTTAGGTTTACATTGAGCACAGAAAGGTTCCAACGAATATGGTAGGAGGGTAAACTCATCCAACTGTGATAATCAAGACACAGAAATCACATGTCATACCTCGTGTGTCTTTATCTATCTAGAAAAATGTGTTACCCCAAACCATAAACTACGCCACATACACTAGTGGAATCACAGTAAAAAGAGTTCAAGAAGAAAAACTCAACTGAAAATTCTATGACATGCTTTGACACTCCACTACCCAACCCTTCCATGAACGTAAATGTTAGAGGGAATCAACCACCACACCACTATACTACCCACTATGTTGCAGCTCAATATATCCCTCATAGTTTTTTTCAAATCAAAAAAAAACATCTCAGTGGGTGAAGGACCACTCTTCTTCTTGCATTCAATGCTACATCGAATAACACCAACAAAGGGTTACACTGACCCCCCGCATCACCCCAATAAAACCTCATGAAGGATGTAGGGAGAAAAATGTACCTCACTTAGTGTGTATCATGTTCTACTGAAGAATGTATAAAATACATAGAGCACCCCTCTTATCATCTTTTACATTGTAGGATTATAAAAATCCATAAAATGCAGCTGCCCATGACTCTGACTGCCAGATCCCTGAGCCTGATGTGGCCACCTAGTTGTGGTGGAAGTACCTCATTGGGTCTTTCACCATCCAAAAACCATCTGGATCATTCTATATCACTACCTAACTATGGATAACACTATCCTCTCATGTGATATATTTGTTCATGATATTGTCTCATTCTTGGTGGTCCATTTAATGTAGGCCTGGGAAGCTCAACACATCTAGTCGGGTAGTCTCTTCCCATGTTACCTCACCTGTAATAAGTATGACATCAGACCACACTGGGCTTCTATGGTGTTCTATGCTATCCGAGATCATGTGTTTGAGCCCGATCATGGGGAGACTCCCTATGTTGAGGCCCCACCAACTGACGTCTTATAGTTGAGGTATAGGTCGCATCTCTGTCACACCCATTTCCTGTTCCAACTAATTATTGTTCCACTAACAAAAATATCTATCTCACCAGTGCTCTCTCCAGTACCCCAACATAGCGGGGATGGGAAAAGGTACTTTTCTAGAATGGATCTTTCTGTGAAGGCCGTTATCAAACATCATTTTCAAGAAGTTTCTATCAGAGGTTATGTCCAGAGTGTAGTGTGTAAGATCGGAAAACCTATATCTATACTCTACCATCATCATCCATCCTTACTGAATCTCAAGAAGATTATGAATCCAAATGGATTTTAAGAAGGATGGGTAGTACTCCTCATGAAACATTTGTTGGATGTCATTGTATGGTAGTATTGACTCATCATGAATCTATGTAACTAGACTCCACCAAAACCAAGTTACTCCATGGAAAAGGTAGGATTCCAAAGTCATAATTTGGTCTATCAGTGTTTGAAAAATCTAGAAAATGTGGAAAATGAATCTAGACAAACCTCGGCTCTCGGAGGATTTATATCACCACCAAAACTCAGCGGTCTCTATAAATGGATCTCTCAAAGTCCACTCATCCTAAACACATCCTTATCATGCACTAATGTTGATATCTTCTACTCAAAGAGAGGAGGTGATACTGAAATCCCACTTGGAGGAACGATATTGCATGTTGGGCCCTTACCTGAGGCATTGATTCTCACGATGTCATCATCACGAACCAGAGCTAGTACCCTAGTTGGCTATCATCATAGAGGCATAATGAACATATCATGAATTATAATGGCCATTTTAGATTATATATATATATATATACACAAAAATGGGTAGATGAACCAAGAAGTATAGTCAAAGACTCAATCCTATATAATGCATGTACCAATGATCCCTGCAAAAAATGTATGATCATGCAGAGTTGAAAAGCGATTAATCAGGTTCCTCATTAGTGGATATGCCAGCCACCACACCATCATTAGACTCCCTTGTCTGAGAGTATATCTCAAGACACATTTAAACTATTTACATAAACCAGACCAATCCATTGATGGGAAAACATCCAAACAATATACCATGGAATAAAATGTCTCTGATAAAACTTTGTCACGAACCAACCAATGGCGTGGCTGGATCCACAACTACCCCAAACCGGCCTCAATATTCTAGGGGTAGTGATAAAAGTCATCGAGAAAAAAGAAATTTAAGGAATTTTATCAAGAACCTATACACATACACACAACCAACTCAATGAAAAAGATCATAGGGAAAGGGAAAAAAGATACAACACTTCTATAAGATGGAATCCAAACATGCATTGACCTCTAATTAGTATAGGTAAAGAAATGTAAACTGAAAGATAAAGGGGAAAATTCATTCCCAACAAAAGAAGACTATCAACCTATCAAAACTTCAAAATTAAAACAACTGAGAGATCCCTGCTATTGAATCCCAAGCTACGACCACGATACGTGGTCCAAGAACCTCGTACCCCAAAGATCCTCTGATGTCGCGATCAAAATGTCCATTATCTATATATGGCACAAAATGTGCGGGAAAGGCCCATGGAGTGGTGACTATAAACATACTTAGTAGGATTCCCCAAATGGCGAAGGGGGATCCGTATGAGATATGACTAAAGATGAAAGTAGTAGATTGAACATGGTATATTAAAAGAGAGTAGCTCAACCCAATAAGAGAGTGTAGTAAACTCATCCAAACAGAAGGTCTAGAGATGGTGAGAAGATGAAATTCTCATCGACAATTCTCTACCGACATCATGAGAGTAGACTCATCCAACCATGAGAAGCTAGACAAGGAAAGCACAAGGCATTCCCCACACGTCTTTGCCTCTCTTGTAGTAGAGTAACCAAAACCCAAGCAGTTGGTTCTGAAACAGGATATATATATATATATCGGTGTACTAAATTAATGAATCCTAATTGAGAGATTATGGGGATCTAAATCTCATAGCTCAACTATGGAAAATAGTCACAAAAATTTCATAAGTATCCTCCAATGATTCCCATCATCCCACACATATTCCCTAAACACATAAGTCAAAGTGACTCAATTAAAACACATTGATAAAATCTATTTTGGGTAGAACTATCTCACACTCACAATTTTTTGCCACATTACACGGATCATATTTATGGGGAAGTAATCCCTCATTCTCAAGAGTCCTTAGGATCATCAAACCACATCTCATTACTCTTCAGCATAGTAGAGGGGTAGAGTCTCTCTAGTCATCAGGTATCTATTCCCTAGTACATTAGGGGATATACTCACCTAGATGTCAATGTGGACCCACTGCGTACCCCTACTGAAGGGTAATATGCTTTAGGGTAAGCCCAAAACTACTATCAGGGAACCCACTGACCAACCCAAATAGGGGGTAAGCCCATAACTACAATCATAAAAACCACTCCCCAGCATAGATAGAGTTTATGGTATGAGCTCCCATTAAGGAACCCACAACCCTACCCAAATGGAGGGTAAGACCGAATCTTCCCAAGTGAACTAAAATGTCCATACCTAATGAATGTTACCTCTAAGAAAGAATCAAGGATCTATAATGATCGTCCCTAATGGATTGTACCTCTCAAAAATAATTGAGGAACTAAACTGGCCATCCCTGCTAGATGGTACCTCTCAGAATGCATCTAGGAACTACAACGGCCATCCCTATAGGATGGTAAGACCGATATACACTGATATTATAGTGCCTAATCACAACCATAATCGAACATCCTAAAAAAGAGTCACACCTAGAACAACATGCATCATATATTGAATGATGCTACGGAGGTCACCATCACTCCCTATACCGAAAATTACTCAAGATAAGCTACTCACAGACCAAAATATGAGTCTAATATAAGGAGATACGAGGGATAGAAGATTCATAATTGTGTATATGATGCCTAAGGGTCCCACATGATTTGTGACCCCACATAATATCCTCACTATTTAATTCTCCATAAATGGATACTAAACTATGCACATGTTCCCCAAGATGTGACAGTGTACTCCAAGAGTACATGTAACATCTTTCATAAATGGCTGACAAGTGTACAATACTCATCACTGGTCCAAAAGTGTGAAAATGTAATTTTACTAATAGGCCCTATCAAAAAAAAATTGATAGCCAAATAGATCATACCATCATGATCCTTGTGAAAAAATTTATAGGATCGACTATTTATTTTCTCGAATCAAACTCCCGATGAAGAATATGCATTTTCATAGTATTGTAAATGAACAATGACTCATGGGACCCTTACCACAATTCCTAAATATGTCATATAGATTTCACCATTGAGATTCTCATGGAAAACACATGTGATCAGCAATTCATTCACCTAAAATGGTAACCTGGTGAAAAAGTCACAATTCACCACAAAGGCCCAAACCGAGCCTCATGGGTCCTACATGCTAATTTCATTTTAAGCAATCAAAACCAGTCATGTAATGTTTTCCTCAATATCGGGGTTGTGATACCGTAGGAGGAGTATTGATTTAAAGTCACATGCAGTAGTTATGGAGGGTCAAATTTTTATTAATAATAATATATTACTACTATTTAAGAGTTTTGGGGCCCAATATCCGATAGAAAAATTTTAAATTTCCAAACTGGATTGTATTTAGCATCACATTGCCACATACGACATGTAAAACAGATTCCTAGTTTAGATGTTACGGTGGTTTGATGGTGTTCCCAAATAGTAGCTTGGCCTGCTTCGGCCTGATTTTCTCAACTTGGGCCCGACCTGCTTCGGACGACCCATCCTCCTAGTTCCATCCTACCCCATATATCTCATCCATCAACTCCATATCATAGCGGCCCGATCGCCTCGTCCTGGAAAACTTCTGTCACCAGGGGCCTATTTGCCTCTTTTCGTCCTGCTACCGCTGCCTGCCATCCACACCGACTCATGGCTGCTACACAGCCCGTCTTACCTGTATGGTTGTTAGCTCCCTACCTCCACCGCACCTCTCAATCTCAAGAAAAACCCTCCACCTCTGCGTCTCCCATGGCCAATGCTACATTCTGTGCTCGGACTGCCAGGTAATGGGGTCCCTTTTGTGGACCACCGACTGCAATTCAGTGCTAGAAATCATGGAATGAGACAATATCTGCAATTCTCGGGACAATATTTTCACAGAATCATGCTTTTCTTGATGATCCGTCGATTTTTAGAAATAATAAAAGTATGCATTAACTTGTAGTCGCTGATGCGCCTCCTTTGGAACATGAATCTCAAAACCATAGTAGTTTTTAAATTCCTAGATCATGACCTTCCCAGGAACTATTATTCACTTGATGTTTGGATTCTATTTCAATAGGATGAAAAGTTTATCAACGAATAATGTGAAGAACATGTTATGAAAAAAAAGAATTATCAATCCAAAATTGAAATGGATGATGTTTAGTATGTCAATCGGAAAAGGTTTCAATGTAGTGAAAATGAAGTGAAATAAAAATTGACGTCCAAAAATTCTATTTAGTGTCCCAAAATATATAATTTTAATCCTACATAGATTTTGGATCCATCGTTGCATTCTTTACGATCTCATCTACTTGGATCTACAATCTCATCGTGATCCACAAATATTTCGGCATTGATTCATCAATGGGATGAAGAGGAGGTGCACCAGTGGCCATGTCCTACTGGATATATGACCTTTCCCAACGCTTATATACCAACGGTTTGTAAAAACCGTTGGTATAGGTTCCCTTTCCCAACAGTTTGGCCAAACTGTTGGGAAATCCCACTTTGAGGCCACCTTTCCCAACGGTTTGGCCAAAATGTTGGGAAAAGTCCACTTTGTGGATACCTTTCAAAACGGATTTGCCAAACCATTGGTAAAGGTCCCCCATCAATCAACCTTTAACCCAGGATCGAAATCCAGAATCAAAACCTATACCAATGGTTGTGACAACTGTTGGTATAGGTTTATACAAACAATTTTGAAAACCGTTGGTATAGATCCTTTGATTTATATCAGTTCTTCTTACCGAGAACATTATATAAATCAAAATTTTAAATAATTATGAGAATACATATATATATTTATGTCATTATGTTCACAAAAGTCATTTTAGGTTAGTGGTTAATTCGTTCAATGTTAAACTAGGGGTCCTGGGATCAAATCCCAACAAATGTTTTTTTTTGAAATACATATACCAACGGTTCCATAACCGTTGGTATAGATTTTCATATTACTTATACCAACGGTTTATAAAACCATTAGGATAGGTCTATACCAACGGTTTTCCCAAAACCTTAAGTATGTAACTATCCCAACGGATTACTTAGCAACGGTTCTCGAAATCATTGGTATAGGCTATACCAACGGTTTGGAGGCCAATACCAACGGTTCCAAATCGTTGGTATAGGTTAGTTTTTCAGTAGTGGTGGGTGGAAATGATCCAAACCCTTGCTCATTTCTTTAGACATCTATTTAATGAAATTA
The DNA here is from genome assembly GCA_963277665.1 of Viscum album. Classification (NCBI taxonomy): domain Eukaryota; kingdom Viridiplantae; phylum Streptophyta; class Magnoliopsida; order Santalales; family Viscaceae; genus Viscum; species Viscum album. The sequence goes on from OY728152.1 coordinate 1,875,052,574, forward strand.
TATAATTCACCCGCCAATAGTCGTGGAGAAAGAACCTCTTATTCCCTCTCACTTTAGGTTGCAGGTATGTAAAACACCCCATTATAAAATCAATTATGGTCATGGATTTCTAATCCAAGACACCATTCCAATGTTATTCTAAGTAGTGTCCAAGATAAAATAACATTATTTTTTTATTTTTGGTTTCACCGTCCGTGGGTTTATCTATAGAAGAACCAAACTGAATAAAGTTATGTCCCTCCTAGGGTAAACACAATTTTTTAGACTCAACTGTGGCCTTAGATATCTGATCTGAGCTACCATTAGTGATATATCCCAATTTTGTCATGTCCATAGTATAAAATATTTTTAATATTTTTATAAAATTATTTTTAGGCACAATGAACCTCATAATCACATCATGTCATAGTACCTAAGTATATTAATATATATAGACATATTTCCATGACTTACATGGAAAAAATGGGTCTCTAAATTTTCTCACATGGATGATTTTATAAATAGTTTTCATAGAAAATTTTCTTACTATTTGATTCCATCACTTCCTTCTTCTATGTGAATTGGATTTATCAAACCCCAAAATTGATACTAATTATATAATCATTGTTCAATGACTAAATTATCAATTGTTATAAATCTTATTGTCCTTCTTAATCTCATAGGATATCATAAAACCTAATTAGTGAATGTGGTTTCCATAAAATAATACATAATAGGGAATGAAATTAAATTACAAAATGACATTTTATTTTACACAGTTTTTCGAGTTACAATATTTTCAACTTCTGAAAAATCCGAATCTATATTTTCATTTCATAAAATAAAACCGATGATCGTAATTACGTTTCATCACCTCCCCCAGTTCCAGAGTCACTTCTTCAAACTTGTGGTCTCTCCATAGTACTTTCTCTAGGTGCGTTGTCTTATTCTATATAAAATTATCTATACAATATTTGATCCTCATTGTTTTCTCCTCATATGAAAGATCATACTCAAATAGTACCACCTATATATTATTCACATTTATGGGGTGTGGTATGTCCCGAATAGGTATACATGGAATAAATCATGTACTTTAAATATGTTAGTTGGGAGTTCTTGTCGATAGTCCATTGCCCCAATGTGATGAAGTATCCCAAAGGGACTAATGTATCTTAGACTAAGATTTACCTTCCAACCAATTCTCATGACATTCATTCATTGAGATATGTGAAAGAATATCTTATATACAACAAAAAACTCTAGGTATCGTTGACGATTATCACTATTTATTTTCTATCGACATAGAGAATCCTTGATGTTCAAATGAATGGTATTGTCCTTTTCCACCATTACCATGACAATTTCATGTCCCAATAGTTTTTGTAAGCCCTGATTCTTTTATGGAACATTTTTTATTGAATTAATTTTTATTTTTTTTTCTTTTTACTAAGATAAATTTTTTCTTATCTTATCACTGAATAGACTTACGCTACAGGGAACACTGACACAGTGTATGTTACACAAAACACTGTGTTTCTACGATACATCATCTCATTATTATAATTCATATAATGGGACGGTTATAAACTAGAAATTAAGAACACTCATATGAATAGTAGTAAATAATTTTCAAGTAATTTTTATAATTTTTTAATAGAAATAGAACATATTGATAATTAAAAATATAATTTTATGTAGGTATTTTATATTTTTAAAAATAGTATTTTATAAATAAAACTATTTTTCATGTCCTTATGTGAAAAATAGTAAAAATAATTTAATCTATATTTTGGAAAATAATTTAATGAAAAAACTACATTTTTTAATTTATAAATTCCAAATTCTATTTGGGTTATTTTTTGGGATTATTCTAAGAAACATCATTTTTGGATGAATAATGAAAAATAAATAATTTTATTTCAAAATAGATTATCATCTAATTTATTTGTATGGGAAAATTTTATTTTTTATATTTTTCATTGTCTAATTAGATAATAATTTCATCAATTAATCAAATTTAGGTAATTGGAATCATTTTCCCAATGAAATTGTGTTTTAAAAATTCAAAAAAATTGGCACATTTTTTAGATTAAAAATTTGCATTGTCATTCCACCTACGGGATTAAATTTTAATTAATTATTCCTATTATAAAAAATGAATCTTGAAAAATGGATTCAATATTGGGAATAATTATAATTTAAAATTTCAAATATGTTCAACCTAATTTTCTTCCAAAACCATTATTGAATACAGTTAAAATTCATTATAACAATTATGGAAAAGTAAAGCGTAATCAAGGACTAAACCTCAAAATTAAGGGACCAAATGACAAAAAAACCTTTCCAAGAGCCATTTTGTGGATGTATTTAGACCATATTCTAAATTTTTTTTTAATTTGGACTATTATGTGAGCCAATTTCTAGGGGAAAACGTTGGAAATAATTCCCTTTCCCAAAATTTAAAAGAGTGCCACTCATCTTCCACTATAAAAAAGCCTCCTATCCTCTAACTTCCTCTCACCTATCATGACACATTGGACCTTCCAATATTTGAAAAAATATCTTGTACACACCCCTTTATTCCTATTTTAATCCATCATTTTTTCAAAAATCCTTCCAAGGAATTCCTTTGGTGCACCCCAAAAGGAGTTTCCCAATTATGTGGTAACAGCCTTCCTTGAGATCCTTTATTTTACTTTCATTCTCCACCACCTCAATTCATATTATAAAATGATTATAAAATAATAACCATATCCTAATCATATTATTTTGTTTTATGGTATTGGTTAGTCATAAAATTACACACAAATCTAATTAATGGGAAAAAAAAATATACAGCTAATGTGTACTGCGAACTACCACATCACTAAATGATGATTGCACATTTTTCATTTACTACCTCTCATGTTGGAAATTATCATGGAAAATATAATTTTAAATTTTTCATATTATATTTATTATTTCCTTGTGATTATATATTATTTTTAAAATTCATATCTTCACACATTTCATTTGGTGTAATTATAATAATTTCATTCTGAGGAAGTGTGGACTACCTCGCCCTCAAAGTGATGTGATTCATTATAACACTACCAAGAATGTGTTAATGATGGGTTTAGAAAAAATATATTATATATATGATATAATAATCCTATTTTAGTAAATATATATATATAAACATATACATATACTTTATTTTCCTCCTTTCATTCAATAATAGAATTAAATGGAAACACCGTTTTTTGGTCTATACAGCCTATCATCTCCATGGATGTTATTTTCCATTCTATTATTCTTTATTATATAGATTATTATAATAAATATATACTGAATATAAATGATTTTAATATCATGGTTTACATTCCATAAATCAATATATAATTATAATGAAGTAATATATAACAAATTAAGACACATGTGAAAAATAAAGTTAATATTACCTAAAGCATAACCTAAACCTGGAATTGTAAAAAATTGGGTAATATAAAATTATAATACAATAATATATGTTATTATATATAATAATATGGTTGTATTATATAAATATAAGAAATTTATTTTTATTATACATGATTTTTGTAAAAGTACAAAGAGAGTAAAGACACAATGTAAGGGAATTTCATCTCACTTTTTATTCTTGCGAGATACATGCCATGTTCACTGGTATTTTGTTTTTTGGAGTTTATATAATAAACATAGATGAAATATAGGATTAATAATCATTATTTCATGGGTATTTACATTTCTAGTATATTATCCTTCTTTCCTGGGGTTTATTTCTCAAAAGATACCAAATCAGTAAGATAGTTTTGTCTCAATTTTCATTCATTGAGACAAATGTTCTATTAAGAAAATAAATTCATTTTTCACGATTTAGTAGTAATTTTATATCTTGAAATACCTCTATTAATGATATTTTATGATTCATGTTATTTCATTTTCTTACCAGATAAATATGACTCGAAATCTTCATGTGATAAGATATTTATTAAAACAACCTCAGCATTAGTCATGTTTATTTATCATTAGGCTTCAATAGATGAAATATTATTATTCATAATTTAATAACTCCCATGAATATTATTATCCACTATTTATTCAATAAATATCTATGTATTATGTAAAAATTTTATAGTCTTTGGTACTTAATATAAATGAGAATTTTTTTCTGAAAATTCAAATTATATCACACTCTTCAGTCAGAATTATTTGTTATTTCAAAAACCATGTTTTCAAGAATGATTTCAAATCATCATTGAATATCATTCTAAAAGAAAAAGGTCTTTATAAATTATTTTTTTACAAATCTCCCATTATATGTTTTCAATGAATATTTCAATGAAAATTCTTCTCAAAATTCCCTCTATTTTAAAATGCGTATTTCAATGTAGAAAATATATTTTTTTACAAAATGTTTTTAAATGATCATTTGATATTATTTACCATATAAGATGAAATTATTTTATGTTACTCATTTTTTTTGGGGAAATTATTTCCTGATTAGTTTCATATTATTTCATGGAATCGTTTATGTTTTTATGTCAAGATTTAAATGAAACCTATTTCTCTTTCACTTGTTATATGATTTTGAATCCCAAATATTTTCAAGAGTCAAACGATTTTGAAACCCTCTTATTTTAATGGGTTATGATTTTTATGAAAATATTATGCAACCAATATTGTTTTCCATAGTTAATGATATGATTTCGGATTTATGATAACAATTTCATTTAATTGGATATGATATGATGGGTTATGATTTTTTCACATGTATGTATGTTTTTTATTAGATAGGTGGGTCCTATATCCCACTCCAATGAATTGGGTAGAGAATTATTCTCATGATATAGACTAGTAAGTTAATGGGAGCGAACCTTGACTACTAATATGGGTTTTGGAGTGAACCGTGACTACCATAATGGTATGAGGAGTGATAAAACACTACCAAGGTGGTCATGAGAGTGAACCACGACTACTATGATTGTATGGGGAGTGAAACCATTCTAGCAAGATATAATTAGAAGCAATTCCTTGAATTAAATGGTAATCATATTATATTCTTATGTGTTTCCAAAATTTGATATTATTTTCCAATACTGTTCTTTCATGGATAATGTTCTTTAGTTACTTATGATTCATGTCTTATGAGATCTTACACATTATTATATGATTCATGTTTATGATCTTATGATATTAATATTATGATATTATAATGTTATAATCACATTATCATAACCATATTGTCATGTTTATACATAAATGCCTCTCTTATTTACCTATACTAGGAATTTGAGCTCATCCCTTTTTAATTTTATTTTCCCCTAAACTATGAAGATATGTATTAGGTTTTATTTTCTTATAAAGGGTGATGTTCCAAGAAGAATATAGTGGGAGATACTGTATCTCATTTAAATATTTGTATTTATGATTCCCTGTTTCCAAAAAAGACTAGTACAGTCATTGGGATTCTTTTTTATAATGTTTTCTAAATTCCACAGAAGTTGTTTAATGTTAATATATCAACAGAAGTGTCAGTATAGTGTTTTTTCACCAATGTCATCCCCTCATGATGATGTTTACAAGTCTTCCTTAAAATGCCTTTATAGGGATCTGTTTATATACATCAGTGCAACAAATTATTGAATGAGAACTCAACTAGGAGAATATGTTGGTCTAATCCTCCTTTTATGTGAATTGAGAATTCTCTTGAAATATACTCAATTTTCTAGATAGTCTGATCAGATTGGAAATCTGTTTAAGGGTGATATGTTATGCTGATATTCAACTCAGTTTTTAGAACATTTTGGATACATTTCATGAAAATGGAGGTCAATCATGGATCATGATCAGATATAATTGATTGCAGTTTTCAAAGCACAACCCAATACGGGGCTCTAAACAGTACTAACCTAAGACTGCCTCCCTAGTCCTAGGGGTTGTGACATGTTATGAAGGTATAACTAACTTTAGGAGGCCATTTCCTAAGTTATGGTACACACACACACATGCAACTCACTGCAAAAGTTATAAGGGGCTGAAATAAAAGATGCAATGTAAAGTCCCAGACCCAGGTGCCATGCAACGGGTGCCCTGAGCTTGGTTCTCAACATGACCTCAAGTGCATTTCCCCAAATGCCAGAGGCTTCCGACTAGCAATGAGGGCCCAAGTCTGATAATGGGTAAACTATGCCCTCATTTGTCAATGTGTAGTGCAGCAGAATTCAAAATAAAACATACATGACATCGGAAGCAGTAAACATACAAAACTGAAATAAACTACAGCAGTGGATATAACCAACATTATAGAAGTGATTATGCTACATGTTTCAAGTTATAATAAAACAGCCAGAACATGTTATACATCAGTACAATACCAAAAAATACAGAGTACAACAAAACAAACAAAACAGCTGGCAGCGGCATCGCGATCCTAGGCTCAGTCCCATGCCCTCCTACTCCTCAGCAATAGTCAAGTACCTGTATAGGGACTCTTTCCCCTATCTACACCTACAGAAACGTAATTTTTTTGGGCCGAAAAGAAGGACCCAAATAGGGTGTGAGAAATATATCTCAGTAGGCACCCACCAAAGGCCCGTGCCCAACTGCGTGTAAGCATGCAACAATAGTGTGCAGTAGTAAAATTAAATAAAGTAAGCAGTACTCAAAAGTCACTAATTACCAGTTATATTGACATCTTATTATTAATTTAATACATTAAATATTGGAAACCACCACAATACATTTCTATGTAAATAGCCCACATCCTCAGACAAGAAAAAACTTACCCCCAGGTAAGCAGAATCCAACCCGCAGGTATAGCCCTCAGGCGTAACATAATTTTTCCTCAGGCATAGGAATTGTTTCCCTCAGTCACGGAAGTCAAGACCTCAAGAATGAAAGGTTTCCCTTAGGGGAAATACTACAGCCCTCGGGCTAAATAGTGTAGTTCCCTCAGGCTAATCACAACAACGCCCTCAGGCTAAATAGGTAACTGGGTCATTCCCAACATATCAAAATGTAGCAAAAAAGTAATTCCTCTCAAGGAAATTCTATAATTACTACACTGAAGGCATACCCTTGGGTATCCTGGCCAAACAGTTACATAGTGGAACACATCCCTAGGGTGGTTCCAGATCCAAACAATGATCCCAACCAGCATTTTATTATCACAATTAAATACTTATAAATTATAGGAATTAAATATAGAAACGACCTCAGCCACACGACCCCCCAACATGTGTTCATGGCACGAAAATGCAAAAAAACACACGACAGTTGGAAAATAAACACAAATCCACCTACCTTATGCGCCAACAAACGTTATACCCGAATGACGACTCCAGAAACGCCCAAGAATGGTGTAGATCTGACAAAGAACCAAAACCCTTCAAACGTAAATAACTTACCTTAGGGAAAGAATTGGTAAGAACAGTACCAGGAGAGGAGAGTGCATACCCGTGCAGTTCCAACGAAATCGTCTGAAGACGAAACGGACTCCAGATGAATACCTGATGGATCTTCAAATATCCGGCATCCTCCATTGGCTCCAAAACGGTTCAAGAGTCTCCCTTGCCAAATGAGAAGGCTACTGCCTGTTTTAAGCCGAAAAAACAAAGTACACGGCATGTACTTCGGAATACACGGCGTGTACTTTAGAGTACACAGCGTGTACTTCTTTCATTTAACTGTTCATTTTCTAGCACCGACATACTTTTCAACCGTCGACATTAGTACATGGCATGTACTCTAATGTACACGACGTGTACTGTCGCCAAGATGTCAGCTGCTCCACCACCTTACTGTTTAGGCCTGCTGACTGAATACATGACATGTAAGGTACCACTACACGGCATGTAGTTGGTTCCTACACCCTTCGTCTCCGGCATGGCTACACGCCCAGTGTACTCATCCCCACACGGCCAAAAGTACACAGCGTGTGGAAAAAGTACACAGAGTGTAGTTCCAAAATTTAGGATTTTTCCCCATTTTCCATATTTTCTCAAAAACACTTATGGAAAAGGAAAAAGAAGAAGCTCATACCTCAAAACTAAGAACCAGGTTCTTACAAACTTCCCCCCTTATCGCAATTCGTCATCGAATTGCCCTTCCAAGGGTGGCGAAGAATAAGCTCAGAACAGCTCTGGCCACTGAGCATGTACATCGGCCTCCCGCTCCCAGGTCTCGTCCTGCACTCGGCCATGCTGCCATAGAACCCGTACTAGAGTAACTGACCGGCCTCATAGAACCTTCGTTCTCCTGTCAACGATACAAATCATATGCTCCTCAAAGGACGCATCATGTTAAAGCTCAACTTCCTCTGGCTGAAAGGTTTGAGATGGGTCTGAATGGTAGCAACGCAACTGAGACACGTGGAAGACGTCGTGCATGGCTCGGTACCACTGCGGTAATTGCAACTGATAGGAAACCAGCCCGACTCTCTCCAGAATTTTAAATGCTCCCACATACCTCGGTGAAAGCTTACCCTATCTCTTGATCTGCTTGTGTCCCAACCTCGGCGAAACACGCAAGAAAACCTGATCCCCGAACATGAACTCCAAAGGTCATCTGCGACAATCAGCATAAGACTTCTAACGAGACTATGTGGTAGCCATCCGCTTCTGAATCAACTGATCCTACTCAGATGTCTCCTGCAGGAGCTGTGGCCCCAGTAAAGCTGTCTCACTAGCCTCTAACCAGTACAAAGGTGACCGGAATGGCCTACCATATAAAGCCTCTTATGGTGTCATCTCAATAGTTTCCTGAATACTATTGTTATTGGAAAACTCGACTAAGGGTATATGCTTCTCCCAAGATCCCCAAAAGTCTAGGACCCATGCGCGCAGCATGTCCTCTAGAACTTGTATCATCTGCTCTAAATGGTCATCCGTCTGAGGGTGGTATGTTGTGCTCAGAAGTACCTGTGTACCCAGCTCCCTCTGAAAACTTTTCCATAAATGAGACGTAAAGCGGGCATCCCTATCTGAAATGATAGAACGAGGGACCCCATGAAGACGTACGATCTCTCGGATATACAACCTTCCTAGCTCTTCCACACCGAAGGTCTCCTCGATCAGCAAGAAGTGAGCTACCTTCATGAGTCTGTCCATAACAACACACACGACGTCATTGCCTCGAGTTGACCTCAACAATCCCATCACGAAATCCATCGCAACATCATCCCATTTCCACTATGGAATGGGCAACTACTGTAACAACCCTGTTGGCCTCTGGTGCTCTACCTTCACCTGCTGACCGGTGGAACACCTCGTAACAAAACCAGCTATCTCTCTCTTCATACCCGACCACCAGTACTGAAGCCTCATGTCACGATACATCTTGGTAACCTCAGGATGAACTTCCAAAGCTGAAGCATAAAACTCCCCAATTAGCTCCTCACGTATATCCCCTGGAACCCATACTTGTCCATGGAAACACAAAACCTCATCATCACCTATCTTCCAACCAGGAGTAGGGTCCTCACTTTCCACCGACTCCTGTAGAACTAGGCCTTTTGAAACTGATAGTTGCCTCATCCTCACTCTATCCAGGAGGGTAGAAGTCACAGCTAACGAGGAAAGATAAGTCTGCCCCTGACTGTCATGCACCTCCAGATGCATCTCAGAGAACAAAGCCATAAGCTGCCACTCACCACTAGCCTCCTGCACTGCCTGTCTCTGAGTCTTCTTGCTCAATGCATCAGCTACTGCATTACCTTTACCAGGTGTATAGGCTAGCTCAAAATCAAAGGATTGTAGGTACTAAACCCACCTTCTCTGCCTCAGATTCACTTCCCACTGAGTAAAGATATACTTGAGGCTTTTTTGGTCAGTGAAAACCACGAAATGCTCTCCCAATAGATAATGTGTCCAACAGCGCAACACATGCACAATTGCAGCCAACTCGAGATCATGCATCGGGTAATTCCACTCATGTGGCCTCAACTGTCGAGACCCGTACGCAACAACTCGGTCGCCCTGCATCAATTCTGCTCCCAGCCTAATCCCTGCTGCATCATAGTAAACTGTATAGCTCTTCCCCTGCTCTGGGAGTATCAGGATCAGTGTTGATGTCATCCTTCCCTTCAGGTCCTAGAAAGCTGCCTCGCAAGCTTTCGACCAAACGAACTTCACATCCTTCTTAGTCAGACCTGTCAACAATGCTTCTAAGCGGTAGAGGTCCTGTATGAAGCATCTATAGTAACCAGCCAGCCCTAAGAAACTCTGTATCTCAAACACGTTCTTAGGCTGCTCCCAGGAAACTACTGCTCTCACCTTCTCTAGTTCTACTGCAACTCATGCCTCTGAGATAATGTGACCCAGGAAGTGAATCTGGTCCATCCAAAAGTGGCACATCGAGATCTTAGCATATAGTCGATTCTCTCTTAGTGTACTCAATACGATCTCAAGATGGGTGGCATGGTCGTGTCGGGTGTGAGAGTACACCAAGATCTCATCCACGAATACTACCACAAAGGAATCAAGATATGGATGGAAGACATGGTTCATCAGAGCCATGAAAACTGCTGGCGCGTTCGTGAGTCCGAAAGGCATAACCACGTACTCGTACAGACCATATATACTCCGAAAATCTGTAAGCAGTATATCCGATGGTCTCACGCGCAGCTGATGATGTCCGGATCTCAAGTAAATATTCGAGAACACTCGTCCTCTACGAAGCTGATCAAAAAATCATCTATCCCCGGCAAGGTATATCGGTTCTTAACCATCAACTTGTTCAACTTCTGATAATCCACACAAATACTAAGGGTACCATCCGCCTTCTTCGCAAAAAGGACCGAAGAACCCCATGGAGAAGTACTGGGTCGGATAAAACCCTTCTCCTGTAGCTCCTCTAACTACCTCTTGGGCACCTGCAACTTAGCTGTGGCCATCCTGTAAGGGGGGATGGACACCGGTGCTGCTCCTGGGACTATCTCGATAGAGAAATCCACCTCGCGCACCGGAGGTAGACCTGAAAAGTCGTCCGGGAAGACATCCCTTAAACAATCGACAATAAGAGGGAAATCTGTCTGACAAGTCTTCTGATCATCCAGATATAAGCTTGTAATCTAGGCTGTGACTCCACCTCGCCCATGATGCTCTAGTCCAGCTCGACTAACCTGAACATACCATTCACCATTGTATAGAAACTCTCCGACCTCTGGTGATGTGAAACACACCCTGCGACAATAGCAGTCTACAAAGGCTCATAAGGGAACCAACTAGTCCATCCCTAGAATGACATCATATCTCGTCATCTCTAAGACATAGAGTTCCCAAAGGAAGTGACACCCACCAACCTCAAGGGGGAACTCCTTGCACTGACGCACACCAGCCGTCCTAGTCCACAATGGAGTGTCTAGTGTCATGATATTAAGAGAAGAAGAAACACCGAGCCCAAGGCTCTCCACAATGGGTACATATATGAAACTATGCATAGCACCCGTGTCAAAAAGTACTGAAGATAAGATAGAAGCTACTAGAATAGTAAGTCTGACTGTAGAAGGTCCAGGATCCTACTCATGCTGGGTCTGTTGCACTGCATATGCATGCCCAGTTCCGTGGCCCTGCGACACAGCCTGGCTACCCTGAGCTGTCTTGTCCTGCTGCCTCTGCTATCCTAGTGTCTGGCTACCACGACCATGACAACCATCTCTGCCTGCATGCCAGAATGTATTCCAGTTCGCTGACTGGTATGAAGCCACTAGTCTTGCTCCCGCACGCGGAGTCTACACAGAACCCCTCTCACTAGCCACTATTAGAAATGCCCTACAAAAGCACTGCAGATGACCCATCTTGCCACAAGATCGGCACTCCACTGGGTCCCGTGGACACTGCGGTTTCTTGTGCAACTCTCTGCCACCCTCGTAGCACCTGACCGGTCCACCTGAAGAAGCTTCCTGGCTGGTACTGCTGCCCTGAGGGAATGCCATCTGTCTCTTCCTCTTGCTGGCAGAAATAACACCAGTAACTAGTGCAGAACTGCCCTGGCCCACACCACTAGATTACCACAGGTTCCTCTCTGTAATCAGCACCTGGTTCACAATCACATGTACAGTAGGCAACCTGAAAACATTCACCAGCTCTCGAATGTCATACCGAAGACCATCCTCAAAACGTCTAGCTCTCAGCGTCTCATCACCCACTAGCACGGGTGCAAAGCATTGAAGCTCCATAAAATGGGAAGAATAGTCCATCACTGACATAGCGCCATGCTGCAGATTCATGAACTCTAAAGCTCTATCTGCCCTCAGCATCTTCAGACAGAAATATTCATAGAAGACTGCCTGAAAGTCTTCCCACGCCATGTACCAGTGATGCTCTAACTGGGTGGTAACATCCCACCACCTCTTGGCGGAATCACGCTGCATATATGTCGCGAGCTTGACCCTCTGCCCTGGAGGCGTCTCAAGATGCTCGAAAATTGTCTGCATCGACCCCAACCAAGACTCCACAGCCTGTGGTCCACCATCCCCTGAAAACGTAGGTGGATGCTGCTGTTGAAAGATACGTTTCAGCTCAGCCATAGATGTGGCAGCCTGCGGTGCTCCCTAAAAGGTCTGCATGAACCGCATAAAGACTTCACGGAACTGCACCTCCACGCCTGTGTCCAGTATAGCATCTAGAACTGCATCTGGCTCTACTGGAGGATCAACTGGTTGCCCATGGCCCACCATCTCCAGAGTATAATCGTCACCCTCTCATAGTGGAAAACTCGCGGTCGTCTAGGCTGCATGACTCTACAAGGTCAAAAGCACGCCTCAGAGTCAAGATTATTAAGATCGGAAGAGAAGGAACCACACAGGAAACAAGATGATGAAACCATTCAAAATTTTCAAAACAAGACTACACGACGTGTATAAGGACTACACGACGTGTAATTTACTTCCCTTCCCCTGCCCGGGTCCTTCTACACGGCTAAGCCACACAGCTTCCGTCGAACAAAGCTACACGGCGTGTATTTAATCTACACAACATGTATGGTGTTATTTTTCCAATTGCCTATGTAATCTATGACACGACCGACTACTCGGCTTGACACTACATGGTGTGTTACACCAGCACACGGTGTGTACACCCTCCCGTTTCACAGCCACACGGCTAATGCCACACGGTCTATCCTCGGACCAGACTACACGGTGTGTCTCAAAGGTACACAGTGTGTTTAGGGAGAGGTGACACCAGCCCGTGTTTTCAGTTACACGGCCGAGTCCCCAGGTCACACTACATGGCGTGTTCATCATTAACATGGCATGCTATTCAAGAGTTCACTGACCCGTGTTGTTAGTTACACGGTCGGACTCCAAGTCACACTCCACGACATGTACATAAACTACACGCCGTGTTTTACCCAAGCCTTGACCTACCCCGTGTTTCCGCCCACACAGTTTGTGACACGGGAAGAGACTACACAGCGTGTACTCGGGGTACACGGTGTGTAGCCAAAAAGTTCATTTTTCTTCCCAAACAGAAGAACACACATGGCGTGTATGAGGTCTTACATGGCCTGTATTGTGGTTTTTCCAGACAGTATGCCTAAAAAACTTCCCCGGCACCCAGAAAATACAACAAAACGACACCTAAGTGTCAAATTCCGACTAGTGTGGGCCCATAACCCACAAGTCGGAGGATCAAAACCTCCCTCTGATACCAATTTGTATCGTCTCGAACCCGGGTACCACGCAACAGGTGCCCCGAGCCCGGTTCCCCACGTGACCTCAAGCGCATTTTCCCAAACACCAGAGGCTGCCGACTAGCAGCGAGGGCCTAGTTCTGATTGTGGGGAAACTATGCCCTCATTTGTCAAAGTGCAGCGCAGCGGAATACAAAATAAAACATACTCGACATCGGAAGCAGTAAACATACACAACTGAAATAAACTACAACAGTGGATATAACCAATAGTATAGAAGTGATGATGCTACATGTTTCAAGTTCTATGAAAACAGCCAGAACATGTTATACATCAGTATAGTACAACAAAATACAGAGTACAACAAAACAAGCAAAACAGCTGGCAGCAGCATCATGAGCCTAGGCTCGGTCCCATGCCCTCCTACTCCTCAACAACAGTCAAGTAACGGTATATGTACTCTTTCCCCTATGTACACCTGCAGGAACATAATCTGTTTGGGCCGAAAAGCAGGACCCAAACAGTGTGTGAGAAATATATCTCAGTAGTCACCCACTAAAGGAATGTGCCTATCTGCGTGTAAGCATGAAACAATAGTGTGCTGTAGTAAAATGCAATAAAGTAAGCAGTACTCAAAAGTCACTAACTACCAGTTATATTGACATCTTATTTTTCATTTAATCCATTAAATATTAGAATCCACTATAGTGCATTTCTATGTAAATAGCCCACGTCCTCAGACAAGAAAAACCTTACCCTCAGGTAAGCAGAATCCAACCCGCAGGTATAGCCCTCAGGCGTAATAGAATTTTCCCTCAGGCGTAGGTAGTGCCGCCCTCAGGCACGGAAGTCAAGCCCTCAGGCACGAAAGGTTTCCCTCAGGCGAAATACTACATCCCTCGGGCTAAATAGTGCAGCGCCCTCAGGCTAATCACAACAACTCCCTCAGGATAAATAGGTAACTGGGCCATTCCCAACATATCAAAATGCAGTAAACAAGCAGTTCCTCTAAAGGAAATTCTACAATTACTACACTGAAGGCATACCCTCAGGTATCCTGGCCAAACGACTAAACAGTGGAACACACCCCCAGGGTGGTTCCAGATCCAAGTAACGATCCCAACCAGCATTTTATTATCAAAATTAAATACCTAATCAATTCTAGGTATTAAATATAGCAATGGCCTCAACCACACGACACCCCAACATGGGTTCGTGGAACAAAAACGCACAAAAACACACGACAGTTGGAAAATAAACACAAAGCCACCTACCTTGTACGCCAATGAATGCTATACCCGAACGCCGAATCCAGAAACGCCCAAGAACGATGTAGATCAAACAATGAACCAAAACCCATCAAACATAAATAACTTACATTAGGGAAGTAATAGGTAGGAACGGTACCAGGAGAGGAGAGGGCTTACCCGTGCGGTTCCAACAAAATCGTCCGAATCTGAAACGGATTCCAGACGATCGCCCGATGGATCTTCAAATATCTGACCTCCTCCACTGGCTCCAAAATGGTTCAAGAGTCTCCTCTGCCAAATGAGGAGGCTACTGCCTATTTGAAGCCGAAAAAACAAATTACATGGTGTGTACTTCTGAGTACACGACATGTACTTCTTTCATTTAACTATTCATTTTGCGGCACCGCCATACTGTTCAACTGTCGACATGAGTACACGTCATGTACTCTAATGTCCATGATGTGTACTGTTGCCTAGCTTTCGGCTGCTCCACCGCCTTACTGTTTAGGCCTGCCAACTGACTACATGGCATGTAAGGTACCAGTACATGGCGTGTAGTCGGTTCCTACACCCTTCATCACCGGAATGGCTACACACCCCGTATACTCATCCCCGCACGGCCAAAAGTACATGGTGTGTGGATAACGTACACAACGTGTAGTACCAAAATTCAGGATTTTTCCCCATTTTCCATATTTTCTCAAAAACACTTAAGGAAAAGGGAAAAAAAGAAGCCCGTACCTCAAAACTAAGAACCGGGTTCTTACCTGCAACAATGCTATAAATTGACCAAACATGCATGTACCTATAAATAGTATGAATTACTATAGTGAAAAGTAAAATGAAAAGTCAAAAAATTTATTCCCAACCTGAAATGTATCCCAACCTGACAGAAAACTAGAAATGATGAACTGTTGAGAGAGCCCAACTCATGGATCCCAAGGTTGGACAACCATATGCAGTCAAAGAACCTTGTAACCTTAAGATACTGTAAATTCATGATCAATGTGTATTTCATATTCATAATAAAATACATATGAGGTAAAATACCATTAATATGTGAGTATACACATAACTAGTAGAATTCCCTAAAACGGTGAAGGGGGAGAAGTAAGGGATACATTGAATAGGAAATTAGTTGATAGAACATGGTATTATAAAATAGTACAATTCAACCAAATGAGAGATTGAAAGTAAACTCATCCAAACAAATGGTGCTCGACACAATGAGAAGAAGAAAATCTCATGGATTATTTACTACCTATTGATGAAGAGTAGAGTCATCCAACCAAAAGAAGCTAGACACAAAAATCTTTCTGCATACCCTGCGTGTCTTCACCTCTCTAGGAAGGGGAGTTACCAAAACCTAAGGAGTGTGTATAAAAAATTACACATATATATATATTCTCATTAAAAAATCCCAAATGATAGATTAAGGGGGCCTCCATCACATGGCTCACTCTAAGAATATGAGTAGCCAAAAGTCTATAGTAATGTCCATTAATGATTCCCTGAATCTCATGCATCTTCCCTGAACAGACAAGTCTAAGAGACTCTATCACCACAAGTTGATACAATATTATTTACTTATAAATGACATGCCCACACGGGTTTAGTTCATTTTATAAGTACATGTATCGATGGGGAAATCATCACTCTTTCTGATGAGGCCAAATCCAAAAAAAACCATGCATCATTACTATGTCTCATAATCGAGGGGTCAACATTTTTATGTAAGAATTACATGCTCTACTATGACTGGATGGTCCTACTCTAAAAGTCTATGAGGAACTCAATAGCCCTATCATACTGGGGTGTACCACTCAAGATGGTCATTAGGGAACACTACTTCGCAGCCCTACTTGAAGGTAAGCCTGATAATGTGGTAGGGGAATTACACTAATTATAACCTCTTGAGGGTAAGCCTAGAACAACTAGGAAGACCACTACCTAACCATGATGCATGGTAACTTAGAAAGATCATTAGGGAACTCCACTACATATCCCTACTAGTGGGTATATGTAGAACGTCAAGGATCCCCACTACCTATCCTTCATATAGGGTAGCTAGAAAATATCATTGAGGAACACCACTACCCATCCTACAGGAGGGTAATCCCAAAATGCTGAGGAAATGCACCGCATAGCCCTACTACAGGGTAACTCAGAAAGATAATCAGAGAAAACCACTTCCCATTTCTATTGGAGGGAAATCATAAAACATTTAGGAAGTATATTTCATATCCTGTACTAAATGGAATCTCATAATGATCATTATAGAACTCTACTACCCATCCATGCTAGAAGGTTACACCCGAAAATCTCCTCTGACTTTGTATGGTTGATGTCGTCATCGGGTGTCTCCCTATCAGGTTCCAATCCCAAAAAAATCACACAATATATCTAAAGACACATCTGAAGGAATCATATCATTTTATATAGAAAAATACTCACTATATTCTATTAATAGGCCAAAATCATAGTTCAAACGAAGTAGAAATGAATCATTAACATCTCCTAAAAGAGGGGTACTGGGCATGTCGGGCACCCACATAGCGTGTGGTCCTGCTCTGATGTTTGGCAGTTTCCTAACAAAAACACGACATTGTATTCATGTAACACTACACAATAGTTGGAAATACTACATGACGTGTCCTGGCCAATGTTCTATTAAACACATGAGGCTCATCGCTAGTCTGATGGAAAAATGTATTTTCAATAATGTGACTCTTGAAAATCCATCTTTAGGAAAAACAAATGACACCATCTCAATCCTCATGGATAATTTCCTGGGATATACCATTCACTCTCTTCAATCAGACACCTAGTGAAAAAGGTACATTTCACTGCATCATTCATGAATGATGCTTCATGCACCCGCGCCACAAGAATGAATTACATACCTGAAATTGGTCTTGAAACATCTTCCTTAATTTTAGGGTTTATGTGTCATAGACAGTTCGTTATTCCAACACCATAGGAGGGACATATGTTAGAAAGAGATCCCATAATAATAATAATTTTATCATAAATGGGTGTTTCATTGACCCATGGAACGAGTCCAAAAAACGTATCCAACGTCAGTAATAAAATGTCCATCTAAATTCCAAGATCACACTATCACTGACAGATCATCAATCATATATCATACCAATGAATTATGATGAATACTAGATTTTATAACAATAATAATAATAATAATAATAATAATGATAATATCGTTATTATTGTGATATTATTATTCATATAATCAAGGGTTTGTAGGGGATAATTCTTTTCACACAAAAAGCACCATTTTTCATGTCGTACCCCTTATATCTCATTCTTATCATTAATTATAAATAAAAAATTAACAAAATTTATACTCATATTTTTAATCACAACAAAATCAAGGAGATTTGAAAACCCAATTTTATGCCCAAAAATTGATACGCCCTAAAATATTGGATATCTGATATTTAATTTCAATGAATATAAATAATCTATTTCTGAAAATTAAATTAAATTAATATTGTAATATCCTCACACAAAAATGTTCAGTGGCTCCAAAATTTTAAAAAACTCATTAAAAGGATATATTAATTTTTATTTAAAATAAAATGATATTAATTAAAACCATTCAGTTAAAAGAACGTTTCATTATTATATTAAAATAATTTAGTTTAATTAACCACACACAGTTTATGCTATCATCATCATTAATATATAATTTAATAAAAAAATCCTCTGGTAATTTTTATCAACTCATTACCATTATTATTATTATTATTATTAATTATCAAATCATGTTACATTGACCATATCTGAAAACCTCATTGGAGATCTATGCTCATTCATCGTCACGTCTATATCAAAGAACTTCTTCCATGAAATCTCACGAATGACCTCTACATGAAACCCACCCCATCACAACAAACATCTTCGCCACACACCATTCAGTAAAATGGGGTTTATCATCCAATTCCTTAACCAACTTTGATCACAACATGAACCAACATTTCCAATTAGATCTGTTCACCAAACATCATCCCTCTCATTTATCAATTCATCACCAAATCGTTTATCCAAATGACGTTCATGACACCATAATAAATATGGGGGTATTATAACATTCAAACACACCTCATCAAAGTCAAATCATGACCATGTGGTATGATGATAAGAATGAAAGGAATTGTGGGTAAAATTACCAATAATAACGGTGACAAGAATCATCAGCCAACTATTCATGGAAAAGGATTTCATAGCTGGAGAATTGGTCTGAGAAACAAGGTAGAAAAATAAATAAATTGAATGGATAATTTATTTCGATACATGGGCTCATTCAAAGGCTCAAATTAACATAGATCAATGAGTGATAATTGATAGTGATTAAAATTTTAATCAAAAGGGTCCGATATAATAATTGAAAGGTCTAACACTTGTTCTGGATTGATCATTGGTGGAGAAGTTTCTCAAACAATAATTGGAAGAAGCTGATGCATTTTTGATTCTTCAATTCACCGTGATCTATAGGTTTGTCAATGTTTGATCTCGATTAATCTAATGGATGATGAAGATAGATTCACCGATGGTGGGAGAATTATGTTCCAACCCTGCATATCCTCTTTTGTGACATATTTATTAACATTTATTAGGTCAAGGTTTAATTAATCAATAAAATAATACATTAATTAATACACGTAATTAGACAGCCAAGTAGTGATGTGTTTGTACATCCTACACTAACTCATTTTATGTTATGCCTAGGGTAGACACCACATTATAGACCAAATTGTGGTCTTGAGTTTCTTATCCGATCAACTATTTAAGAGTTATCCAATTATATTTGATTATCCGAAGACACACAATAAAAAATATATATAATATTTTTATTAAATTATTTCCATGTGAACTATTTGTTATAATAACATATCATCTTAGTTCCTAGATCATGAAATAGTTATAGAAATATTTTTAATTTTTAAATGGATAAAATCAGGTCTCTAAAGTGGTTTTCCGTGAATCCTTACATCTTATCTAATGTATATAATTGAAATTTGATTACGTGAAAATTCATATCTATTTGTAATTATGTGAATAGTTTTTTAAGATGATCCATTATATGCCACATATCAATATTTCCTCTAGATATAACCGGATGACTAGTGGGAAAGTCCATGGTTATGTTTTCCCATTTCAAGGTTGGTATGGGTTATTGTTTCATCATCAACAAGGATTTTTTCATTTCACCCTTCACTTGATAACATACAGGGCACCTTGATGTTTATATCATGATATCCCTCTTCATATTGTCCCTTTAATAGTTCCCTCATAGATCTCAATGAATATTTCAGCTACCTGGATGGATTGATAATGTTGATCTTTTTTCATCCTCGAACAACTACTTCTATAACTCAAGATTTGATTTTTCACATAGTCATGACCCAAATCATAAAAATATTTAGTTATTAATTTTGAACATTTAAGACTTACCTTTCCTTAATATATTATACTTTATTATGAATTTCCACACCATTTTTTTGAGCATACACTATCTTCTCTAGAAGGTATGGTTGAGAAATAATATGTGAATGGATTAATTAATTTCCTTAAGTTATGATTAAAATTTTCATCCTTTTCATTTCTAAGATGATCAGATCCTTATCAATTATAATCTGTGAATATTTTTTTGTGTACATTATATATAGAGAATTTTCTACATTATTTTCACTCCCATAATGGTAGATTATTGGGAATTTAGAGTCTTTAATCAGCCCTAACCGTCATTGACGGTGTATACTCATCTCTTTATATTATAATAAAAACTGTAGGTTCTTATGATTCAGATATATTTTACACTTTTCCCTAAATATAAAATTCCTCCAAACATTCAATTCGATTATTCTTTTCGCCAACTACATATCATTTAATGGTTAGTTCTATTTCTAAAAATTTAATTTCATTGAGGAATAAACTATTACTTTTTTAATTTTGCATTAATACACAATATAATACCTTCTTCAATTCCTCTCTATATTTAATGAGGTTTTCCCTACTTTTTGGGAAGAATAATTACTTGTGCAGTGATAAGTCTACTTTTTATATCCTTGAATATCGTTTTATATTCATTATTACAAAAACAGATTCATACCATCTGAGTTATTTTGGTTAGAGAGTCTGAAAATCATTAAGCCTTCTAAAAAATCATGATAAAAAACAATTAATCCAGGGAAACTATGGAATTCCTCCAAATATGCAATCCACCGAAAATTATTAAATTTTTTTTTATTATATTAAGAGTTCATATATATCCAATTTCTAGTTTCCATATACCCCATGAATGATACTTCCTCCAACCATAACTCACGCTAATTTACTCTATACAACTATTTTCCTTTTTCATGGTCTTTAGAACCGTGATCATATGCACCACATCCTCCTCTTTTCTTTTGGATTATATTATAATATATTCTAAAAATGAAAAAAAAATCAGTATAATCTCAAGAGACTATTCATCGCATCCATAATGATTTATGTATAATTAGTGATTCCTAATGGAATTACTATGAACTCATAGTGCCTATATATTTAAGGGAATTTAGTTGTGGAGATATCCTTATTCTACACCCTTAAATTATAATACCTTGACCAATTATTCACCATGGATAAGTGTTAGTATGCATGTAACTGACTGAAAAAATCATCAATCAATGGAATTTGACACTGTTATGTAACATCCCATGTAAATAAAGAGTATGAAATTTTCATATTTATTAATATTTTTGAATAAAATATTAATATTACTTTAAAGGGAATTTTATGTTCAATGGAGTACCCAATACAAAATAATGAGTTTCTTTGAAATCTTAGGTTGCACACTAATAATATAATAATATTATTTTAAATGGTAGTTAACGCCTAGCCATTGTAATTGTAGGAATGAATAGAATTGACTAACAAATGATTATATATTCTTTCCAAATATTTTTTCATTTATCCTAATAAATGTTAGAGGCATAAAATGCAAATGAATCCAATTTTAAACACAAATCATCTAATATTCTTTAAAAGATCGATTAACCACCTTTTGATGGAGAACCCTTATTAAATCAACTTTTTCAAAATTTTATATGTTATATTTGAAAAATTAAAATCCTTTTTTAGAATCAAGACATCCAAATAAACTTTGTGTAAATTTTTGTTATTTTTTCGATAATGATCATTTTTTAATGAATAATGAAAATGCTGTATTTTAATTCAAAACCTCCTTTTAATCTAATTTATTTATATGGTCAAATTATCTTTTTAATTGGTTTGAAGGTTTAATTAAAATATATATTTACCATTTATTCCAATAGTGGTAATTTTAATTAATTTCACTTTGAAATTGGACATAAACCAGTGTCAATCTTTTAATAGATATTGTTTCTTAAAAACACAATATTTGTTTTGACAGCGGGAATTGATTTTAAAATTAATTAATCCAACTTCTATGTTTTTAATTTGGTAAAATTGATATCATTTTTTAATTTTTAATATAAAATATAGCTTATGGTGAATTTTTGGTATTTTTCTGACAAATGTTCATTTTCAATGAATAGTGAAAAATACTACATTTTAATTCAAAACTGCCTTTTCATCCAATTTATTTAAATATATATATTGTAATTTTAATTGCTTTAAATGTGTAATTTAATTAGTTTTTTTATCTTTTAATACAATTTTTGTCCTTTTATTTAATTTCACTTTTAAATTTGATGTAAAAAAATCAATCTTTTGATAGATTTTACTTCTTAAAACCCCGTCTTTGGTTTTAACAATATGAATTATTTTAAATTAATTACTGAAATTTCAATGTTTGGAATGTGATAAAATGGATTCCATATTTGGAATCAAAAGGTACAAATAATTTAATTAATACACCTTTGTTTTTGGACATTATGAATAGTAACGACGGTAATTATCTTTAATTATCGTGTATAATTAGAAATATGGTAGTTAAGGGTAATAAAATAATGTCATAAAAATATAAAATGACCCCAACATGTTTCCAAATTCTATTGGTGGTGTCACGGTAGACCATGGGATGCCTTTTTCCAACCTTGGGACCCCATGGAATCACTTTAGTGTGATAGTGACCTTTTATCATAGGTTTTTTAAATAAAGTAAAATGTAACCAAAGTATGTATCACCTAAGTAAACCAATTTTAATTTTTTTTACATAAATGATCCCTTTGACTAAAAAAATTAATTAGAAGGAAAAAAATATTTTCTACATGATGGTAATTTTTTTATAATTTTTAAACATTAAATATGTAAATTTATTTATGACACCGTGATGATGCAGTGATTACCTCATAAATGAACGATTTAAATAAAATGAGAAGATAAGATCAAATATAAGTGTTAAATTTGTCTAAAACCTATTTTATAGTTTTTTTTAGAATCCATATCAACTTATCCTCGAAATATATCATTTTGGGACCTTTAATATCTGAAAATCATTTTATAATAAAGTAACATTTCAAGACTTTCCAAGAGTGCCCCTCCTACCTCTTATAAAATACCCCCACCTCTACCCCCATAACCACTCCTCGCAATCCTTTGGATCAACCAAAATCTACCCATTTTATCTCCAAACATCCCTCTCTTCATCCTAGAAGCCTTACCTTTGGCAGAAAGCTCTTCAAGAACCCTTTTGGTTCAAACCAAAGGGAGTTACACGATTTAAAGGTAATGTCCTCTCTTATTTTCTTTTGTTTTATTTTTCTTATCCAACCCCATAAACTCTTTGTATTCCTTTATTTTGTAACAAAACCAGTATCAAAAATATAATAGTATGTTTTTATGATATGTATTCTAGCTACACTTACACACAACTTTTTCTAATAGTTAAAGAACATATTTTTTCCATGGATGGCAAATTACTGCCTCACAAAACGATGATTGTTCTATCTTCTCCTCCCACCTCTCATGGTGGCCATTATTATGGTACTATATTTATCAATGATATATATTATATTTATATCCTCTATATTCTTCTGTATTTTACATTTAAAACATAAATTTTATGCTTTGCATGTTGTGCAAATGCGATAATTTCATTTGAGGAAGTGTGGACTACCGCCCCCTCAAGTGATGTGACTCGTTCATGCAATACATGGAATGTATAAAGAATGAAATTAATGAACATATGTGACCTATATAACATATATATTATAATGTAATTATAATATATATATATATCTAATTTAGTTTTAATTCCATTAATCTGACAAAGAAATGAAAGTAGCGTTCATGCGTACATACGGCCTACCATCTCCATGAACAGTGAATTTCATTTTCTTATCTCTGAATGTTATGGAATAGTATAAAATTAATATAAAATGGATATATATGATATTTAAATCCTTAATTATTTTCTAGAGATGGGGTAATTATAACTACATGGGCAATTCATTTCAAACAAGTACATTTTTGACTCATGTACCAAACATCGACTAAAACGTCTGACATGAAATCACATTATTAACTAATTATTATAACATTATAATATGTGATATGAATTTAATAATAAACTTTAAACGAGTTAATTAATCAATTATTAATTAACCAAAGTATATTATTCAGGAATATAAAGAAACGAACATGACAAGTCAGACTTGAGGTAAGGGATCCTACATATCTCTTTCTTTTTAAGTACTCTCTTTTATGTCATTCCTTTTAAGATACTTTTTCTTATGTGGGGGATGTTATTTTATGTTAATATTACTGTAAATTTTATGATCATATTATGAGAGACCCTATTTGATCTCGTCAATCCATTTTTGGAAGTTTTATGTGGCGTCGTTATGCTGTCGAGTTTTCATAAGGGATTTTTCATCTCACTTTTATTACCATGAGATTCATGCTACATTTTCCACTATTTAGTTTTGTGTGGTGTTTTACTGCCCATTATTGTGTTACTTGTGTTACATAATTTAATTTATGGGTATTCACTTCTTCATTGTATGATCCTTCTTTTATTGGGTGTACGTTTAGGAAGTTACCCAAATCGGTAAGGGAACCTTTCACCCTCCTCTTTTTAAAGGACTTCTTTTGTTATGTCTTTTAATTGACATATAATTATGTTGGGATATGTTCGTATATAACCTTATTTATGTAAAATTTATTTTCAAGTGATGAGATACCCTTTTTGTCTCATCAACTCATTTTATGAATTTTAAAGTGACGCTGTTAGGCTGTCGAATTTTTAAAAGGGAACTTCTTAACCCAATTTTTATTTCTTTGGGTTCAACATGTAGTTATTGAATATGTCATCCTATGAATATCTGTGAATGTCTTATTTTTTTACACTTTATATCCACTTTTATTGGGTGTATTTATATTTTTCACACATAATTATGAGATTTATTTATCCTTAATTTAAGGATACCTTCATTATAAGGGATTTCATCTCATTTTACATTTCTATTGAGACTTCATTGTTGTTATGCACCAATTAACTCTTATATGGTGTATATACTGTCCTTTGGCATATTATATTATGAATCCCTTTATTGTCATGATATTATAAAGTTATGATTAAATATTTTTCCTCAATTATTTGTATTCAAGTGTCTCTCATTTTGATAAAAACTCTTTAACTAAAATATAGTTTTAAATGTTTTAATGATTTATTCTTATAAATATTTATCATTAATATCCATGATTTCAAAATGGTTTTAAGGATTTATTTATATGGATATTAATGGTTGAAAATGTTAAAAGCATTAAAGTGGTATGGGACTTCGTCTCAATCTCCTTTAATTGAGGCAAATTTTGTTTTATACGTTGTATAAACCCCTTTGACTTGTACTTTTATTAAAAAGGAATATTTTTTATACAAAATGTTTTACTAAACGACAAATGGGAATGTTTTTGTCATACATATGCGGCGACAATGACTTCTCTACCGCCATGACCGTTATTTGAGTTTCAGCCTCCTCTACAATCCACAAATTTTTTTAAATGAAAAATAAATACCATTTTTAAATTTTCTTCTTTTTTGGTATTGAAAATTGTTTTGACAATGTTTTTATTATATAAATGTGTTTTGATATCTTGTGATTGAAATTAGGAAATGTTATGTTTCCTTTATGCATGCTTCATTTGATACGATTATGTTATGGTTCTTGGGCACTGTTTATGAATATGGGTGGTTCCATGATAAAATAAGGGTGGGTGAGCCCATGATAGCTCTCCAATGAATTGGGTAATGCGAAAGAGTTAAATGCTAAGGTTTCTCTGATGAGATTTAGGGAATATACTGTGATGGTTATTCCAAACGTAACCATGAGGGTTACTCCCTACGTAAGAATGTAATGAATTCCTCAAGTGGCCTTTCTGTCTTATGATTTCTATGAGTTATTCATAAATCTTATGATTTCATGAGGTATGTTAAAGTTATTATGTTTTAGGAGTAAAGTGTGTTTTCATTGATTATTATATATACGTTTACTAATTTTTCCTTTCCATATTTTTATATCCCTTACTGAGCTTTTTGTGGTCATCCCATTTGTTTGAAATTTTTTCCACATGACTTAAAGTAGAATACAGTCAAGGATGGGATCAAGGAAATGTCACGATGTCTAAAACATGGAACTAGACACAACACTTTTTTTCAAGAGTTTATATTTTGTGAAAAAAATGGAAACTGAGTAGATGTGTCTACCTTGTAATCTTTGAGATGTAATAGTTATGTCCAAATTCTCTAATACTCTAAACATGAAAAGATCCTCAATGTGAATTATTCATTTAATTCAAGATTATGTAATGTTTTAAGGCTGGGACCTTATAGTTGGTATCAGTGGTCTGTTTAGATATCTTTAGAGGTTATGGTATTCTTTAAGCACAAGTGACAATACCATAATTGTTAGGATTTTAGAAAGAGTCATATTTTTAGATAAAGTGAATGAGTTTATGACGAAATGAAAAATTATATCATAGTATTATATGGGGATTCTAATGATATAATCACTCTAACCGGTTTGGTTTTATTAAATGTTGGTATCTAGAAGGTACCAAAGTGAAAGTGGATGTGAAGAAAACTGTGACAATTTTCTTCAAGAACAACTAAATGATATAGGAGCAGTAATGATAACTCTTGTGGTTTTTCTCAACCAAATATCAGGAGTCATGATTAACCACTTGAACCCTGGTGAGTTCTCTAGTGCATCATGTAGGAGATAACCATCTTTATGTGGATGTTCAGGTAATAATTACAAAGGTAACCATTAGGGTTTATATGATCATTACATTTGAGTTAATTATGGTTACTATATGTTATGATTGAAACTGAAAGGCTTGAGATAGACTTAGGATAAATTATATTATGGTTATTTTTGATGATTTTATCTCTTTTTGGGGAATTTTTTAAGAATTATATAGTTTTGGAAAAAGGACAACACATAGACCATGTGACAACCCGTCGCGTCGGTCAAAGCTGTGGGAAATGAACCCACAACCAATGTGTGATTGGTATATTTCTCCTACCACTGGACAACCTGAAGTCCCTGGTTAATATGACAAATTATTTTTAGTTAGATGATTATATGAATTAAGAATAAGCTGATTTTGGGTTATCTAGTGAATTATTGACCTATCATGGAGGATATACAATTTGGTTAATTACTTTTCAATATGAGACTTCAAGATCAACTGATGTTATTTGGATATAAATGATAATATTTACCTTGGAAGACTATGTGATTAAATCCTTAAAAAAATTGGGTTTCAATCTTAGTTTGGATAACATTGAAGAATTTTATGGACAACTGTTTATCGAATGGTCTTTTCTGAACATTGGGTTTTGTTGGACAAATATTGGAGATTAAGAATAGATTTTCTTTTTTATAACGGATTATCCTTTTTGGGTTTTATCTGATCTCGTACTGACAATTTTGGTTTTGGTTTTTGTCTAATGAAATGGGAAATATATAGTTCTTTTTTGTGGATTAGGTGATTCTATAGGTGTTGATCATAGCACTATTAATGTGAACAAGTCATCCAAAATACTCATCATTTGGAGAAAGTACGAGTTTGTGTTATAAATATTGTAAAAGAAGAATGTCTACACGACAAGTAAGTATGTTTCCTTATGATTTAGTTATGCTCATAAATAAATAACTCAATGAAAACTAACTTAAAACAATAATGTTGTATGTTAACTTTTCCTACTAGGGAATCAGATACCGTTTAACCCATCACAAGTTTGTGATTTTCTGGTGGTTAACTTTCTCCTAATCATGTTTTCTATCACTCCCCATCAGAACATGACCCGTTGTTTTTTCTTCTATATCCATGTATTCTTACATGGAGTAATATTATTTGTAAACTCAGGTGACCTTTTTAATTCTCTTTATTTCTTTTAAACTGATAGTTTTGTAGACTTCTTTTCTGATGTCGGGCTTTCAATAATGTTTCCAAGCCCAATTTTAAAATTATGAGGACGAAATTCCCAAAGGGGGGGAAGGACGTAACATCTTAGGTAAATAAAGATTATGACATTTTTATATTTATTTATATTTTTGAATAAAATATTAATATTACTTTAAAGGTAATTCTATGTTCAATGGAGTACCCAATACAAAACAATGAGTTTCTTTGAAAAATTACATTTCACACTAATAAAATAATATTATTATTTTAAATGGTAGATAACGCATAGCAATCGTAATGGAAGAAATGAATAGATCTAACTACCAAATGATTATATATGATTTTTAAATATTTTTTCATTTATCCCAATAAATGTTAGAGGCATAAAATGAAAATGAATCCAATTTTAAGCATAAATCTTCTAATATTCATTAAAAGGTCGATTAACAGCCTTTTGATGGCAAACCCTTTTTAAATATACTTTTCTAAAATTTTATATTTTATATTTTACAAAGTAAAATCTTTCTTTCGAATCAAGTCATAAAAATTTACTTTGTAATTTTTTTTAGTTTTCCGATAATGTTCATTTTTTAATGAATAGTGAAAATGTTGTATTTTAATTAAAAACCTCCTTTTAATATAATTTATTTATATGGAAAAATTATATTTTTAATTGGTTTTTAATGTGTAATTAAAATATATTTTTACCATTTAATCCAATGGTGTTCATTTGAATTAATTTCACTTTGAAATCGGACATAAACAAGTGTCAATCTGTTAATAGATATTGTTTCTTAAAAACACGCTATTTGTTTTGACAACGGGAATTGATTATAAAATTAATTAATTCAACTTCTATGTTTCTAATTTGGAAATATTGATATCATTTTTGAATTTTTAATATCAAATATAGCTTAGGGCTAATATTTGGTATTTTTCTGACAAATGCTCATTTTCAATGAATAGTGAAAAATACTGCATTTTAATTCAAAACTGCCTTTTCATCTAATATATTTATATATTTATATTGTCATTTTAATTTTTTTAAAGGATTAGTTTAATTATTTTTTTTCATTATATAAAATTTTGGTCATTGGATGTAATTTCACTTTTAAATTGGATGTAAAACCAAATCAATCTTTCGATAGATTTTACTTCTTAAAACCCAGTCTTTGGTTTTGACAATGGGAATTATTTTAAATTAATTATTGAAATTTTTATGTTTTGAATTTGATAAAATGGATACCATATTTGGAATCATAAGGTCCAAATTATTTAATTATGAATCTTTTGTTTTTGGACATTATGAATGGTAATGAGGGTAATTATATTTAATTATCGTGTTTAATTATTAATCAGGTAGTTAATGTTAATAAAATAATGTCCTAAAAATATAAAATAACCCCAAAATGTGTCCTAATTCTATTGGTGGTGTCATGGTCGACCATGTAATGCCTTGTTCCAACATTGGGACCCCATGGAATCCCTATAGTTTTATTGTCATCTTTTATCATATTTTTTTAAGAAAGGAAAATGTATCCAAAGTATGTATCACCTAAGTAAAACAATTTTTATTTTGTTTACATAAATTATCTCTTTGAATATAAACATTAATTGTAAATATAAAAATATCTCCTACATGATTGTAATTTTTTTATAATTTTTAGACATTAAATAAATAATTTTTTTATGAGACCGTGATGATGTAGTGATTACCTCATAAATGAACGATTTAAATAAAATGAGAAGATACTATAAAATCTAAGTTTTACACATGTAAAAAACCTATTTTATGGGTTTATTTTGAAACATTATCACCGTATACTCGAAATATATTATTATGGGACCTTTAATATCCGAAAATCATTTTATAATAAAGTAAATTTTCAAGACTTTCCAACAGCGCCCCTCCTCCCTCTTATATAAGGTCCCCACCTCTACCCCCTTACCCACACCTCTAAAGACTTTTTATTGACCAATTTCTACTCATTTTATCTCTCCACATCCCTATATTCATCCTAGAAGCCTTACCTTAGGCATAAATCTCTTCAATAAATCCTTTTCGTTCAAACCAAAGAGAGTTACCCAATTTAAAGGTAATGTCCTCTCTTATGTTCTTTTGTTTTATTTTGCTTCTCCAACCCCCTAAACTCATTTTATTCTTTATTTTCTAACAAAACCAGTATATTGAATATACTAGAATAATTTTATGAGAATTATTCTAGCTACACATACACACACCTCCGTCTAATGGTTAAAGAACATATTGTTTCTCTGGATGGCGAATTACTGCCTCACGAAACGATGATTGTTCTATCTTCTCCTACCACCTCTCATGGTGGCCATTATGATGGAACTATATTTATCTATGATATATATTATATTTATTTCCTATATATAATTCTTTATTTTACATTTAAA
Source organism: Viscum album (assembly GCA_963277665.1). Classification (NCBI taxonomy): domain Eukaryota; kingdom Viridiplantae; phylum Streptophyta; class Magnoliopsida; order Santalales; family Viscaceae; genus Viscum; species Viscum album. The sequence goes on from OY728152.1 coordinate 1,875,083,260, forward strand.
ACATACATTTATGCTTAGCATGTTGTGAAAATGCGATAATTTCATTTGGGGAAGTGTGGACTACTGCCCCCTCAAGTGTTGTGACTCGTTCATACAATACATGGAATGTATAAAGAATGAAATTAATGAAATTATGATACCTATATAACATATATATTATAATTTAATTATAATATATATATATATATATATATCATTTGGTTTTAATTCCATTAATGTGACAATGAAATGAAAGTAGCGTTCATGTGTACGTACGGCCTACCATCTCCATTAACGATGCATTTCATTTTCTTATCTCCTAATTTTATGGAATAGTATAAAATTAATATAATATGGATATTTATTATATTTAAATCATTAATACTATTCTGGATATTGGGTAATTATAACTACAAGGGTAATTTTTTTCAAACAAGTTCATTTTTGACTAATGTACCGAACATCGACAAAAATGTCTGATATGAACTCACATTATTAACTAATTATTATAACATTATAATATGTGGTATGAATTGAATAATAAAATATAAACGAGTTCCTTAAGCAATTATTAATTGACCAAAGTTTATTATTCAGGAATATAATGAAACAAACAAGACAAGTCAGACTTGAGGTAAGGGATCCTACCTCTCTCTTTCTTTTTAAGTACTCTCTTTTATGTCATTCCTTTTAAGCTGTTTTTTATTATTTTGTGGGATGTTATTTTGTATTAATATTACTTTAAATTTTATTTTCATATTATGAGAGACCCTATTTGATCTCTTCAATCCATTTTTGGAAGTTTTATGTGGCGTCGTTCGGCTGCCGAGTTTTCGTAAGGGATTTATCATCTCACTTTTATTCCTGTGAGATTCATGCTACATTTTCCACTATTTACTTTTATGTGGTATTGTACTGCCCATTATTGTATTCTTTGTGTAATATAATTTAATTTATGTGTATTCACATTTTCATTGTATGAACCTTCTTCCATGGGGTGTACGTTTCAGAAGTTACCCAAATCGGTAAGGGAACCTTTCACCCTCCTCTTTTTAAAATACTTCTTTTGTTATGTCTTTTAATTTACATATTATTATTATGGGATATGTTCTTCTATATCCTTATTGATGTAAAATTTATTTCCAAGTGATGAGGAACCCTTTTTGTCTCATCAACTCATTTTCTGAATTTTAATGTGACGTCGTTAGGCTGTCGAATTTTTACAAGGGAACTTCTTAACCCAATTTCGATTTCATTGGGTTCAACTTGTATTTATTGAATATATCATCCTATGAATATGTGAGAATGAACTCAGATTGTTTTACGCTTAATATTAACTTATATTGGGTGTATTTATATTTTTCACACACAATTATGAGATTTATTTATCCTTAATTTAAGGATACCTTATTTATAAGGGATTTCATCTCATTTTACATTTCTATTGATACTTCATTGTTGTTATGCACCAATTAACTCTTATATGGTGTATATACTGTCCTTTGGAATATTATATCATGAATCCATTTATTCTCATGATTTGATAATGTTCTGATTAAATGTTATTCCTCAATTATTTGTATTCAAGTGTCTCTCATTTTGTTAAAAACCCATCAACTAAAATATTATTTTAAATGTTTTAATGATTTATTCTTATAAATATATCTCATTAATATCCATGTTTTCAAAATGGTTTTTAAAGATTTATTTATATGGATATTATTGGTTTAAAATGTTAATAGAATTAAAGTGGTATGGGACTTCGTCTCAATCTCCTTTCATTGAGGAAAATTTTGTTTTATACACAACATTATTTTACATGGTGTATAAACCCATTTGACTTTTACTTTGATTCCAAAGGAATATTTATTATACGAAGCATTTTACTAAATGAAAAAAGGAAATTTTTTTGTCGTACGTATGCGGTGACAATGAATTTTCCGCCGCCATGACCATTATTTGAGTTTTGGCTTCCTGTACAAACCATAACTTTTTTATAAATGAAAAATAAATATCATGTTTTACTTTTGTTTTATTTTGTTATTGAAAATGGTTTTTATAATGTTTTGATTATATCAATGGTTTTTTATATCTTGTGATTGAAATTATTATTTGTTATGTTTCCTTTATGCATGTTTTATGTGATACGATTATGTTATAGTTCTTGGGCACTGTTTAGGAAGACGGGTGGTTCCGTGATAAACTAAGGGCTTGTGAGCCTGTAATAGATCTCCAATGCATTGGGTAACATGATGGAGTTAAACACTATTTTTTCTCTGAAGAGATTTAGGTAATATACTGTGATGGGTATTCCAAACGTAACCATGAGGGTTACTCCCTATGTAAGAATGTAATGAATGCATCAAGTTACCTTTACGTCTTATGATTTCCATGAGTTATTAAAAAATCTTATGATTTCATGAGGTATGTTAAATTGCTTATGTTTTATGAGTATAGTGTTTTTTCATTGATTATTATGTTTACATGGACTAATGTTTCCTTTCTTCATTTTTATATCCCTTACTGAGCTTTTTTTCTCATCCCATGTTTTTGAAATGATTTCCACAGGACTTAAAGTGGAATACGATCAATGATGGGATCAAGGAAATGTCACGATGACTAAAACATGGAACTAGACATAACTCTTTTGTTCAAGAGTTTATATTTTGTGAAAAAATGGAAACTGAGTAGATGTGTCTACCTTGTAATCTTTGAGATGTAATAGTTATGTCCTAATTCTCTAAACTCTTAGCCTGAAAAGATCCTCAATGTGAATTATTCATTTAATTCAAGATTATGTAATGTTTTAAGGCCGGGACCTTATAGGTTATTTATAATGGTCTTATTTTGATCAGGATATTCATTGAAAATGTGAATTGTCCCATCGTTCTTCTTGATGAAGAGGACTTGTGCACCCCATGGTGAAGAACACGGAAATATGAACCCTTTATCCAAATTCTCTTATATTTTATTATTTAGCTCCTCATGTTCCACAATATTCATTCTATAGCAAGTCTTGGATATCAATACGGACCAAGGTATAATCTCGACGGAAAATTCAACATCCCATATAGGAAAAATACCATGTAATTATTTAAAGATAGATAAGTATATTTCATCTCAATGGCCTTGTATTCACAGATGATATTTTCTATAAACAAAATCATCTAGATAGATGTTTTTTCTCATTGGAAAATAATATCCATTATTTATAAGTTTCCGATAAATAATATTCATCCATATCCTTGAAAATGTACATAATCAAAGGACAATTCATGATATGAAGAGTTATTTGTTTCAAACATCAATTTATATTGGCTATATAAGGAAATTCAATATATAACTCAAATTTAATAAAATTTGACCAAAGGGAGTATCACAATGTTTATTGGGAAGTTAAACCCAAAAATTTTATGGGGAGGATTTATATTCATGGGATTCAATAATATCCCCATTTTCCATTTTCATTTACAGCTCTACTTCTAGGCTTTCTGTTGGTTTTGAAATTGTTTGAATAAACATGTATGATATGAAGAAATTAATAGTACAAGAATAAAAATATAATTTATCTATTATGGAATGAATCAAAATTGTACCTATAACCACATTGTTTTTAGGATCCATCTTAGTTGTTTAAATTTCATAAGCTCAACCATACTTCCTTGGATGTTGTTGGAATGGATTTTCTCCAATAATGCTTGTCTCTGTGAATTTTTTTTCAAATTGAAATTTTTTCCTTATATATTAAAAAATGAATGATATTATTTGGGATAATTGGAGTATTCCTCTCATATATTACATTGGCGGTTTTCTCCTATCAGCAATCTCTAGCTTGGTTCCCTTCCATCCGACACCTAAAAACATCATCTTCCCCATCAGGAAATTTTCATAGTGCATCAATATGAAATTTTCAAAATTTGGATGTTTAAATTTCATACCACTTTTATATTTCTCCATCACACATCCAAAATTATACTCCACTTGTCACTTCTCAACCCCTTAAGACCCTTGAGATTTTGTAATCTTCATTTCATATTTCAGGGAACATATAAAAATTTCCTCATAACTATAAATGTATTTTATCACCATGAATATTCATAGACTAAGTTTTATCCCACCAATGAAGAAGTCAATATTTCATTCAAGGGTAATTAAAAGCCAAAGGAATATCGTTCAAGCATTATGATGTTTTCCTCAAATACCATGATGGATTCATTTTCTTTTTTATGAGGGAAACAAAATCACATGAAATTTTATGATGGAGAGTGTGAGGGAATTTTTTTTAAAAAACATTTTCCAAAATTCCTTCCACCCGACCATCTCAATCTATTCCTCATGATTCATATTTTTGAGCAGTTTCCACCAATAATCAGCTTATCACTCCATATGATAAACTGCCAATATTACTATATCTTTCTCAGAACATTTGAGGATGGTGAATATTTTCTCAATGTTGTTGATCCATTACCTTGTGATTAAGGGATTACAAGAACCATTTAATGTTGGAGGCCATTGTCACATAAAGTTATTAATTAAAAATTGTTATTTACTAGGGGTATTTTTGTGCTTCTCTTGATCAATTGTTCTATTCATAAACTAATTTAAATCATAGAGTATCATAAAATGTTTATAAATTCCTTCTTCCATTGGTTCGGGCATCCTGTTATGAAAATAATCACTTTTCCCTTCACATTGGTTGTTTACATAGTTCTTCACATTTTTGGAAATTTTCTAGAATAACAAGTAGTGTAGGGATGATTACTATTAAACCAATAAATAGGAATCTAATATCATTAAAAGGATAATTTATAAATGACATTTATGTTCTTAACTTAAGAATTTCATGGCTTCAATCTATTATATAAATGATCTATTTTCCAACATAGACTCTTATTGGAGTATTTTTTCCCTTAATAGTGTTTTAGAATTCGCCTGTGAATTTACCATGGAATATCCCACTAGACTATCTAAACAAATGTCAAACCAGGACCATTTTGGTTCAAAATTTCCTGATCATGTTTATCTTACTACGGTATTTTGGGTAATACACTTATGTGCATCTATTCTAGAGCCACATCCACTTGAATTATCAAGATAGTGATATATTTTCTTGGAAACCACTAAATCGATACAAAAGAAAAATTTAGGGATAGATTCATATGCTTAATATTACCCATAAGAATTTTGATATATTTATATAATCCTAATCCCCAAAAAGAACTATATGTTCTCTCTGATACAATCTATGAAAACCAATGTCTTTATAAAAATTAATTAATGAATTTTTACATAAGAATACACATAATACAACCCAGAAGTTTGATAGATTTTGTGAATTCAGGTAATTAGGTATAATAAATAAGAACATGAACATGGAATAAAAAACATTGTTGAACAGTTCTCTAACATTCTCAATAAATTATATTATTCAGAAAACATGGGATATCCTAGGGATATGAAAATAATGGTGAGCTATATTATCAAATAAGGGAACAAACAGTCATAACATGAAGAGAATAATACATGTTAAAAAGTAGGAATTTTAGTGGGAAATAAAAGGAGTGAAAATAATAAACATAAATACTGAGGCATTTTATAACATGATTACATGATTGAAACATATAGAATGTGGTATCATTGAAAATGTGGAAACATAGAAAATGTGGCGACAAATTTAATCATGGAATCATAAACATTGTACATGTCTAACCATTAAGACATCATAGTGTAGGAAGACACATTATGAATTAGGTTCAATCCCCATTCCATTTCTTTATGTCTCATAAGACTAAAAAAAATAACCAATTCATTGGATTGCTTTATAATTCATATTGTACCTATCACTTTAATGTAAATCACATGCATAAGTGTGAAACATAGATCATACAACTTGTATTCATTTTTAACCCCCTTTAATTACATGATAAAATAGTGTGGACTTATTACATGGAACCACCAAATGAAATAATTATAGGTATTTATAAGTGAATACCCATGAGTGGAAATATTAATGGAATTCATAATAAATAATTTTTGGCATTAAAAACATATCAATATTTTTTGGCAGCATAATGAAAAAAAATTTAGATTCATAAAATGGTTTAATGGTGAAAAGGCGGTCAATAACTATTTGGAAATCAAATGGAAATTATTTTTGACGTGGAAGTACATACCCAAAAAATAGTAATTTGAAATATAAGGCATAAAATGATAATTATTCTTGAATAAAGTGGATATGTAATGGATACCTTACCTTTAGAGGGTGATTCCAAAAGATCAGGAGGAGAATCTTGAGAGATAAGAGTCCCTTGGGGGGAATCTAGTGAGGGGAATGAAATATAAAGATGTGGTAAAATGTTTTTTAGTGAAGTGTAACTGGTGATTTGGTGGGTTTATATGGAAAAAGAGTTGGGAGCTTGTTATTATTCCTCAAAATTAGGTTTTGTACTCTATATAGTAATATAATAAAAACTACAATCTACATTTTGGTTTTTGAACATGGTATCTTACAAGGAGTGGTCTTCATTATTTTTAAATGATAATGGGTGAGAATAATAAAATATTAATCTTGGTTATTTGGAAATAATTCATGTTATTAAATAAATGATATTACAAATTTAAAATATATTATAGGTTTTGGATGATTCATAACAGATTTATAAAATTAATCAATTACACTAATAATGAAAATTATTTAAGACTAGAATCATAGTGTGGGACATCAGTACCTCTTATAATTTTTATGAAATCACTATTTTTTAATTATAATATCTTAATACAGACCATATATTTTTATCACATTTTATTTTTAGCAAAAAATTAAACTATCTCAAAAAATATTGACAATTTTCCCATTGGAATATTATGACTTTATGGTTAAAAAAATAATCATTATTTTACCAAAATATTTTTATAATTATGTTATGATTATATTTTTAAATATGTATCAACATTAATTTATAAAGGATGTGTTTTCTTTAAAATATTAGTTTTAAATTCCTTATAAGCATTATTTATTTACATCACGAAAATTATATTTTATTATTTAACATGATGATATATGATTCAGTCAATGACGTTCAAAAAATTTATTAATAAAAAGTAAACAAAAAACATTATTCCTTACTAGGATGTTTCAATTATAGTAGTGAACCGTCCCTCTTATATCACTATCCTCCAATGAGTCATAGTACTTAAAAGATTTAAAGCACCATATAGTAGTTATTTCCATGATCAACCACATTGAAAATGAATCTTCCACGTAATTAGATTCCATATATGCATGTGAACAAATCGGATTGAGGAGATTGGAATAGATCATAAAATCATTTTAATTAGTCATAAATTTCCATGGGACATTATTTATTATAACCCTTAGAGTGATAACTATACTTTTAGAATCTGGTTCAATCCACAAGGCAGTCCACTGGGGTTGAATTTCATGTGTGATAAAATACATCATCACCCAAAAATTAGCTTCTTATGCAATTCTAATTTAAATATAATGATGAAAACCACCTATAACAAATCCACAATGGAATCAATAAATACCTCCAAAACCTAAAGTCTCTAGCATGAGGAAGGTTGCAACTTTAACATTGGCCTTTATCCAAGAGTCCATCATAAAAATACACATCATATACATGGGTAACAAAGGCTTCTATAATCTACCATATACTCCAAATTTCCTTAAAATTCTCATATCATCCATATTATTGTTCATTTCTCCCACTTTCACCCTTACTACCACATGAATCTCCTTATTCATATAAAATGTTCCAACATGAATAGTGGTATCCCGATCATTAAACAGTCTTCCATTTTCTTCCTCTAGATTGAGGAAATGATAGAGTCCATGACTTCTAGAAGATGATAGTGAATCTGATAACTTAGTCTAAGGTAACTAATTATGGTCATATATTCATCAAAGTTTACTACCTATATCAATCTCAAGGCCAATCACATGAACTATATATTTCTAAAGATCCAATTCTTTTAAACAGATCATAAAAATATGATGCACATTTTCATCATCTTGTAAGCATATGAGGAAGGCTGAAAGAAATGTATTGTTCATCCGTCTTCATTTTATCATGTGTTGGGTCTTGGTTTTTATAGATTATCTATAGAAGAATAAATTTTTAGGGTTGTATGAAGTGTACCATAAATTTAGACCTCCATGATTATATCATGTTTGAGCTTTAATTTTACATCTTGTAGTATTCCTTGGCATTGAACAGTTCATTATTGATAGGTTTCCATAATAATGTGTCATTTACCATGAATGCATGATTTTGAATATCCACTATATCCTTCAGGGGATCAAATTAAAGACTACTATAATGGGATATCATATGAGCTATGGTCATCTAATACAATTTAGGTAGGATGATCATGATATCATTGAATGGTAGTTCAAGATAAAGGGTGTTCCAACAGGTAATATTAGATTTCCCTCTAAGAATACATTTAGTATTTCACATGATTTCATTGAAGGAATCCATTACTAAGGGACATACTGATGACCCATGATAATATTCATACCCATCCAATAGCCTTATCTTGAACATGAATTAAATAAAATCATTCTAGGGATAAATAGTAGTAAATAGGTTCTATTCTAATTTACCAATAAGACCATCATTCAATATTTTAAGATCCTTTATGCCAAGTCTTCCTATTGGCATGAGTTTTAAACACACATTCCATGACACTTTCATCAATTTTCTATCATTTATGGACCCAGTCCAGATAAAATTCTTGATAATGCACTAAAACTCTTTAATGAGGATTACTAGTAAACTATAGATAATGAATGATTATAAAATTTTATATGTAATGACCAAATTAACATTGAACACTCTCCTAGTTTGAGACATGGATATACTATTCCATTTATCTAGCTGATTGATAATTATAGGGATTATTCCTATAATGAATTTCCACTATACTTTTTCTTGAAATAGTGTAACACCAATATTGATCAATGGGAGGGATCCCCTTCTCACTCCATGTATTATAGTGATCCTATAATGTTTCCCTATAAAAAACCCATAACCAATAAAAATAAAAGATTTTTCCCATATTATAGCCTATCTATGAACCTCCTCATTGTGTGTTAATAGAGTCTAGATAGTAGATATGTTCTTTTTTAAATCCATCCAAAAATAAGACAATTTAATATGCACATAATAGGTGTGACTGAGTGGGTTCACCCCTTAGAGCCTTCATTTTCTTGTGTAAGACATCCAATGGAAGATCACTAATACATATTCTTAGCTAATCTTCTTTCAATGCAAAGAGAATCCCTAATAGTGGATATCCTTGCCTTAAACCCCTGATGAATTAAAATATCCACTAGGTTACCCATTGATTAAAATATGTGGTATTTATTATGAGATAATGGTGTTTAACAAACTAGAGAAAGTGTTTGAGAATCCATATATTATATGGATATTGAGTTTAATACTCTATTTAAGGGTGTAAAAAGACATGGATAAATAAATCTTAACATAAATTTTCTCATCATTCGCATTTGTTATTCATTATGTTAACAATTTATATGATTTTTATTAGCTAATTATGAATTCATATACTATGAGAAATTCAAAAATGATTTGACGTAATGTGGTCTTTAATTATTCACCCAATATTTTCATCACGACTGTACTACAAAAATTAGGAATATTATCTCAAAGGGACACTATTATAAAATCCTTGATATTAACTACATTTTGTTTCTTGGGAATTACAGAAATAATGTATTAATTTATTAAATATAACAATGAGTTCATGCATGATGATTTTTATTTTTCAACATGTTAGGTCCTCCAGTTGAATTTCCTAATAAAACATGAATAATTTATCTATGGATACATATGGTCAAAGATAGATATCTGTATTGAGAGATAATATATATTTCATGACTTCTTATTTATCAAGTTATCTGATAAGTAATTATTTCTATTGCACTTCATTGGGGGAGACATATATTTTCAATCATCTGTGATTGGTTTTCACCCTTCCTCTTCTTATATCCCATGAATTTATTCAATCATTATAGTTGATATTTCATTCTAATTGTTGGAAAACTATCTATTAATTTTGATTAAATTTTCTCCTTTTACTCTCGTCTCCCTATATAATATGCGGAATAATCTTGAGTTCCTATCTCCTTCCTTCAATAATTTCAAATTAATGTGATTTATGTCAAAAATTTCATTGGTTATTAGAAGATCTTTCTACTTTGAGTGAGCCTGCAATTCCTCCCAAGAGATGGTATACTAATTCTGATTCCGGGATTCAATTATTTAATGATGTAGTTCAACATCCATAATTTCAATTTTATGGTTTGATAACTATTTTTTATCTATCCCCATAGGAGTCTTTTAGTGTGTTTTAATTTAACAATAATCTTCTAAAGTGGGATTGCCATTAGCACTGGCTTCTAATCCTCCAATATAGTTTAAATAATTCATGGAATAAAAACCATCCATTATGGATGTGAAAAATTGAGAGTATATAACATTTCAATGATGGGTAGATCTACAACTATGGGGTTCTATTCATAATTATGTTTGAAAAGGGTGTAACATGAAATTGCAATCGAAACACTCCAATAATATATTTATATAAAACATTTGTAAAGAATGATTTATTACCTCCAATTCAATGGGTACATGATCCATGTAAATTCACCTCAAGAAATAAGGACCTAAATAAGATTTCAAGAGATTAATTCATGTTGTAAATTCATTAGCTTCTGTTCTATTGAAATTTGATCTAGTTTTTTCATCAAGTGACAAGAATTTAATAATTTATCTCATAATCACCAACTTGGGAGGCACATTCCTAGCGGTTTTTTGAAGAGCCCCTAATGATCTCTTCCCCTAATATATGATGTCGATGCATTCCCAAATTTTTTTTTAACAATATGACATGAAAGGATGAAATTTATAGTAATGATCTGATGTTTTCTATTTCATGTAGAAATTTAAATTCATTCATTCATATGAATCCACATGTAATCCATGTTGAAATAGTGCTGGATCATAGAGAAAAATTTGTATCCCACAAATGCCCATTTGAATATCTTCCAATTCACAAATTAATAGGGTCTTGATATATTTCCCATTAATAGAACATAAAATTTCCCGATGGATAGGTTCAAGAAGATGAGATTTTAATGGAGTATTTTGGAGTACATGGTTTGGATTGTAATCTCAATGAACATAAACATATCCTATAAAGGGTTTCTATCATGCTTTATCATTCTGATCTAAGCATGTTTTTAGTCTAGGGAAAGGACCATTTTTGTTATCATTAATGGAAGATATTATAAATTTCCTTCATAGGGAATGATCCTAATTTTCATGGCCATAAATTACTTTGTAAGTGTCAATAAGATTTATCAAAACCCTATATTTCTACTAGCCATATGATCACTATTTTATAAATATATTATAAATTGTTATGGTTTGTAATGGTATATTAAATATAAAAGTATATAATAAAAAAGTGAATTGTTTTCTATGAAAACAATACATAATAGGGAATTTAATTCTATCAAAAAGGACTATCTATTTAGAATTTTTTTGTTCTTAACATGCCTCTTCATTAATTATTTATCCAACCAATTAATATTTATCATGTTTATGTTCTTAAAAATTTTCCATGTAGCAAACCGGCCTTGGAAAGCCTGAACCTCGTGTATGTGATCAATTACATTGGCATGATTACAATGAATCATGACCCAAAGGAAAGATCCGTTCAGGGTTCTTAGTAGACCAGATTCTTAAATGAGACATATATTACAAATGAATATAAAAATTTCAAAATAATTTATTTCTAATTAATAAATAACTTTTAGGATAACTCAAATCCATTTAGTAAATCCATGAATATATTTGTATGTTTTTTTCATGGATTCCAAGGAGAAAATGTGATATGGGTGAGATCTAATGCTCAAAATATGGAAAATATTGCAGAACTAGTAATGAATCAATGAGATTAAATATAATGGCAAGGTAAATAACTAGACACACGTACCATGTAATAAAAAAACGAAGAAATAAGTGAATAAACAATATGTAAAGGTAATAAATGGAAACACATTCCATTAAAATAACTTTATAGGGAAAAAATGGAATGGTATGAAACTGAAACACATTCCATTTAATCAATGAACTGAAAATGAAAGTTTCCATAGATATATTAATGAAAAATCTCATGGATTAATTATAACATAAAATAAATGATAGAAGTTCTTTATTACTAGACGCCATGTTTCAAACATACATGGAAATAGTACAATAATAACCTTTCAAAAAAGGTTTAGATATCATGTAAAACCCCATATTAGGAAACTAGGAAACATTTTGGTCTCAGGAGACTACCGATGCATCAAAGGGATTTCATTAACTAGTCCCTAATCCATAGAACGTCCCTCAAATTTTCCCCAACTTATGTATTATATCTCTAAAGCATTCCTCAGATCAAATAAATAAAAGTCATTATCAAATATCCATATTGGATGAGGTTTATGGATCAATAATTAAATCCAAAAAAAAAATAAAATAACTTTCATAGTAAACACCTTATAAAAAATGGTATACAATTTTGGATATGAACATACCAATGAAAAGTGATATGGATAATTAGGTGAAATTAAATTATCAATAACCATTGTGAAATGCATATTTTAAGGGGACTAAAATGATTCAAGGAAGTGTATATAAATATCATCGATGTATAAATCAATAATAAAATATCGAAATAATGGTTATGGATTGTGTAAATACAACATACCCTAGGTGGAGTAAAATAAGGGGTTGTTGTTGTTTATGAATGGAAACATTATTGAATGATCTTGTGAAAACATTATTTTGTAAAATATCCATTTATTATGATTTTTATGAAAAAAATTTTATTTGAAAGTAACTTTTGAACCTATTTTCTTTATAAAGAATCAATTTAAACATGCAATGGATGATTCAACAAAATAACGGTGGATAAATCCGTACAATTCATATGAGGTAAAAAGTGAATTCCTTTTCTTGGTTAATGGTACGAAAGATTCATTATCTCAGAAGTGACAATAATATTCCATTAAAAACACAGGATAATGAAAAAAAGATTAAATTTATATTTATAAGATAAATTTAAAAATAATTGAAATCATTTTAATAAAACATGTTTTTAAAAGAAAACGGTTTCTCTAGCTGAAGATAGAAAAAAATTAAGGTTTTTTAAATCATTTTTCCAATAATTTTTAGTACCAATGTGTGAATAATGGTAATAATAGATGAAAATGGTCATCAATAACCATATAAGTGAAAAATAAATGTCTAATTGAAAATATTATATATAATTTCTTCAAATGGAAGTACCATTCAAAGTTCATTAATTTTATTGTTGGGGAAAATAATCTTTAAACATTCCAAAGTTTCTCATACCATTTTGAAATATGTTAAATCATAAACCTCATGAAATGATACTATTAAATTAAGGATTAAAATAAAATCTTGAAAAAATGACCGATGATGTAATATAAAAAATGGGTCTCTAGATACACCACAGAAAAGTTTTATTTTGTGAAAATTAGATTTTTATCACAGATGTAAAAAGTGAGATGAGAATACCTTACCATGTTATTACTTTCGGTTGAATGTAATTTATGCTCATGTATAAGGGTATTATTAAAGATAATAAATTTAAACATAACTATATTAAAATTTATTATATCATATATGATCCTCTTATAATATCTTATTAATCATTTGTTAATAACCTTTCATTATTTAAACTATTTCAAATGTTAATGGCCTAGTTTGTCGAGTATGTGTTACTTGTTATTTGTAGTTATTATTAAATATATAATGGTTTCATAATATCTATAATGTAAAACATGATTTTAATATAATATATATCTAGTATATAAGTTTCCGTAATAATATATAATTCTTGGAGATAATAAATCAAATGCATCATTCATGGAGATGTTAGTCAATATGTACATATGGATGCTACATTAATTTATTTATTTTTTTACTAGAACTAAAAATAATGATAAAAATTTATATTTTAATTTCCATAAAATATATATGTTATATATGTTACATAGTTATATTTAAACCATCATGTATACATTACATTTATATCAGAATGGGTCATATAACTTTCAGGGTGTGGTAGTCCACATGTCCTCAACCAAAGTTATTGTATTTAAAAAAGATGGAAAGAATAATGATATGTAATAAATAAAAATTCCATAAAATTATTAAAATTATAAATATAATATATATCATATATAAACAACATTTCCATCATAATGGATACCGTGAGAGTTGGTAATGAAAAAATAAACAATCATCATATCGTGAGGCTGTAATTCACCGTACACAGAAACATTAAGTTCGTTAATCATTAAATGGCGGAGTGTATGAAATTGTATGCCAAAAAAATATCATTAAAGAATAAAATTATATTTAGGATACTATTTTTGTTACATGATCATGGAATATGGATATTTTAGTTGGTGGAGAATGGAAATAAAATAGAAGAGCTTGAGAGATTGTGTTACCTCTTAATCGGGATATTAGTTCTACTTTGTATCAAAATGAATCCTTAGAAGGATTTATTCCCACAGGTAGGATTCATGGTTTTTGGGATATATTTTCGGAATATATATTGGAATATCACGTATTATCCAAAGTGTTTTGAGAGTATTGATGAATTGGGTGAGGTTTTGGACTTTTATAAGGGAGGAAAAGGAATCATGTGGTATTTTTGAAAAAAAGTTAGGTGATCCAACATTTTTACCTAAAAAATACTTACAAAACGAACCAAATACAAGAGGGGATGGTGACTAGACAATTTATAGTTAGAAAATGGTTTTTGGTGATGTTAATGGTCATTTTGTCCCTTAGGTGAATGGTTTAGTCTCTTATTAATCATAATTTTAAAGTAATCATTGTAATTAATTCTAATCACTTTCACTATGATTTTTGGTCATAAACAAAGTTCGTGTAAGTACAAATTATATGTTATTATGATTGAAAATATGGAATCCATTTTTATAAATTAAAATCTCATATTTCTCAGAACATAATTTAAATGTAATCCTGAATATGGGATGATAATGTGGGGCATTAATGTAAAAATTTCGGAATGTCTTTAAGGTTTTGATAATAAATTTAAAATTGAAATTGATTCCTATGACCTAAATTGAATTTAATGATAAAACCTTTATCTAATTTAAAGTAATTACCAATTAAATTTATAATTCGTTATTGTTAATAAATTAGGCGAAAAGTAGTTTTCAACTAAAATTTTATTATTTTTAACTATTCACTAAAAAATGATTTGTTTCCAAAAAATATAAAAAACCAATTATATACTAATTTTCATGTTTTTATTTAAAATATGATATTTATTATGACTTATTAAATCAACAAAAGCATCAAAATTCATATTTAATATTGGTTCTCCCTTAAAAGCTGTAAATTTTCATTTATAAAAATATTGGTTTTCATGTATAAAATAGGGGGTTTTCTTATATTTTTCATAATAAACATAATGTATTAATATAAAATATATTTTATTTAATAGGTAAAATATATATTTCATTAAAATAATTCATTAATTTTAATCTATTAGTTTTATTATGATAAAATACCTTTAAAATCATTAAAATAATAATATTTTTTATATCCAATTGGTTCTTATTTTTGTTACTTGTTAATTGGTAATGGAAGAATTCAATTTATATTTATATTAACCATAAATTTTTAAATTTATTTAATACTATTCATAATTTTTAACATAATGGCTTGGTTAAGCACTATTATAATAAATAATAATGTTTTAGTAAAACATTTCTATTTGGTGAAACTAATTCTTATATGTAATGCAATCTATCAAGGATGGTCGCTACATTATGTAACCCAAGCTACCATGGAAGGTTTTTCTTATGTGTAACGCTAGATAACATGGTTTTGAGTTTATTACATGCTATATCATATGTTGATTTATTTATAATAGGAAATACATAGTAGAGTCTCAGGGTATTATATTTCATTATGTGATTGGCGATGCATGTCATTCATGCTATCGAATACAAATTTTTACATTATAATATCTTGTTGTTACATACTAAAAACATTAATTAAACTACATCCTTGAAATTTAAACTCAAAATTGGTGAAATATTATTTGATATTTCTTATGATCAAGTCCAACACTGTGAGAAGGGTTCGTAAAACCTTCTCAAGAAAAAAAGAATAGGATCTTCAAGGGTCACATAGAATATCATATAACGTAGTCTCTATGTAAGAGAAAATTAGTGAAAGTTATTGATATATACTTGGATAAAAAGTTTAAATATTTATAATGGGTGAATGAAGTCATCAATCACAAACAAGAAAATTATTAATAGAATATTGAGGGACTAAAATCCACAAATCATTAATGATTTAAAAGACCATCAGTTAAACAGATATTTATGTATTATGATAGCATTCTTGTTCTATGTAATTATCCTAGTGTTGCATAAATACATTTTTCACAAAGAAATTAATGAATTATTGTTATTTGATAGGTTTATATTTTATATGAAAAATCATCATTTTTGGTTGTGCGTTGATAAAATTATAATACATCCCTTTACTGCTAGAAATTAATTACCAATAATGAACTTTTTATGCGTGAATCACTGAATGAAACTTGTAATGGTTCATAATCTTATAAAAGAAAAAAATCCTACTGTTTTTCTTTGACTATATTTAAAAACAATATGGATAATTTATTATTCCCTAATCCTTAAAAGTTATACAACTGATTCATCATTAAAATTTATTAATGAAATTGTATAACTAAAATCAATGATAAATTAACAAGGAAAATGTGTAGTTTAGTGGTTAGTGTGGAACATTTATCACCCTTTGGTTATGGATTCAAGACCTATGGCCTTTTTGGACATGATAGTTTGTCACCCAGAATACATTGTTTCCTTTTACAAAAAATTAATAAAATTACCAAAATAAATATGATGGAAATCCATGAAATAAGGTTAATCACTAAATATACTTCTAACTATGGTTTTCAATAAAGCCTAAATACAAAAATACATCATCCATTTTATTTCAAAATAGTCATTCCTTATTCTAGGTTTTGTCCATAGTATCATTTAATTTATTTCTTAATGATGAAACATTATTTTGATATCTAAAACACCTCAGGATAAACCTAGGTTATTTATTTTCATTATTTGTTCAAATAATTTTTAACTATTTGTAATGAAAATGAGAATCATCTTATGAATTTCCCACAGTAGTGTCAAACCAGGTGAGTAGTAAGGAATGTTTTCATGTATTCGGATACCCCGAGTTAGGCATCAACCACCATACCAATGTTACTACTCCCATGTACATATATTCTAGAACAACTTCCACTTATAATATCTAGACAAACATTTATCGCTTGGAGGACCCACATAATCTCTACCTTAACAAAATTCAATGATGTTCTTCTATACGTATCCTAAAATTCCACCTTATGGGTATGTCCTCTGAGATATTTTTCTCTAAATATAGCTTCCATTGTTGTTACTAACTTCCTTTGATACAAACTATAGTAACCCTACCTTAGATAGCTTAGTGATTATGTCTACTATCAATTATGTTTTCATGATTACAAGTAATCAAGCCCCAAAGCACTGATCATTTTTGTAGTCAAGGTGAACCAGATACATAAATCACACATTAATTGAGAATAAATACACTAACTACCATTTAATTATTTTCTCATAAATAAATGAATTTCAGTAAAACACTAATCCATTTAGTAAATCCTTTCATTTCTTTCATAGTATGCTTTATAGATTTGTTGGAAGAGAAACATAATTAGGGTGAGCTAAATTGTTTAGTAAGGGAAAAATACATTATAATAAGTAATTAATCAAAGAGATTAATAATGAGGACATGTTAAATAATAGAACATAGATACAATGTTATCGAAAAACAGAGAAGGAACATCATAAACAATCTGGCATGGTAGTAAATGTAAACCCATGACATTCAAATAACTAGATAAGGAAAAATAAATATAGAAATGTAAGAAACCATAAAAAATTTCATTTAATCCATGAAATAAAAATTAAATTTACCCACGAATATTTCAACACAAAATATAATGGATGAATAATAAATGAAACTATATGAGTGAAGTTCTTTATTATTGGATTCTATGTTTCTAAGGTACATTGAACTAGTACCATCATGACCATTCACAAGATGGTTTCTCTATTAGGTAAAAAAACATCCAAGGAATCTTTCCAACTATAACATCTCATGAGCATACCAATTCATTGAAGGGATTTCATTAACTGTTCTACAACAACTATGGTTTCCCATAAAATAATCCCCAACTCATGTCTTACCTATCCTAATCATTCATCATATCAAATAAATAATATAACTTTTAAAATAACTATAATGAAAAAATTATATGGATCTATCAATATTTCCCCAAATAATCCAATCATATTCAATGTAGACACCATATTAAAAATGTTATATGGTTTAGGAAATGAACACATCCATGATAAATGACATTGATAATTTGGTGAAATTTAATGTTCAATGATCCCAAGATATTGAATATTTCATGGAGAAAAAAAAAATCAATGAAGATAATGTGAAAAATATCCTTCAATAAATCAATCCTAAGACATCCAGAGGAATATTAAGTATGGTATCAATACAACATATCCCATTTGATTTAAAATAAAGGGTTTTTTCGTTGATGAAGGGAAACATTATTTGAAGATATTTTAAAATCATTTTTGAGGGAAAAATATATTTTTTACGAAAAATTGTATGAAAACTCATTTCATTGAAATTATTTTTAGAAAATATTTTTTTTTAAAAATTATCCTTTTATAAATGAAAAATATTTTTTCATTAAAAGATAATGGGTAAATCTGTACAAGTCGTACAGGTAAAATACATTTTTTTTTCATTGTTAAACATTAGAAAGATTCCTTATTCGGAAAGCGATAAGAAGTTTACATTTATAACATAGGTAAAATGAAAAAAGAGTGAAAATGACTTTACCAAATAACTTTAAAAACATTTGGTAAAAAAATTAATAAAACATTATTTTTAGAAGAAAATAGGTTCTCTGACTAATTAGATATAAATGTTTCATTTTCTGAAAAACATTTTCTAAACTATTTTGAGTAACAAAGAGTGGAAATGATAATAATACATGAAAATGGTTTTGAGTAACTAGATGAAAGAAAATTAAATTTTTTACTGAAAAAATATTCCTAAAATTTCCTTGGATATAAATTACTTTTAAATTTAATTAATGTTAATATTATAGAAAATAATATTTAAACATTCAAATGATTCCTATACCACTTTGGAAAATATTAAATCATAAATATCATGAAGTAATAATATTAAATGAATGTTTAAAATACCATGATGATAAAAGTATTAATTATATAATATAAAAAAGGGTTCATAGATACATCAAACATAAACTATATATGGTGAACATGACATTTATCTCATTAATGAAAAAAGTTAGTTGAGAATCCCTTACCTTCTTTTTAATTTCATTAAAAAAACCTTAACCTCAATAATGAATGACTTAAACCGGATACTAACTTATAAAAAATCTATATTAATATTCATGATATAATATATGATCCTCTTATAATTTATTATTACTCATTTGTTAATAACCTATAATTTTTTAGTTATTTTGTCTGTTAATTTTCTAGTTGTCAAGTATGTTTTTATTATTATTTATATTTATTATTTTATATCATGGTTTCATTATATCAATAATGTAAACCACAATGTTAATGTAATATATATGTAGTATATATGTATCTATAATAATCTATAATGATTGGAGATATGAAATGAAATTCATCTATCATGGAGATGATGGTCTGTACGTACGAATTAATGCTACATAAATTTCTTTTTTGTATTAAAAGAATTATAAAATAACAGATACATATTAATTTTATAACTCCATTATTTCATATATTTTTATTATAAACATCCATTATACATTCTATGTGTGGCTTTAATAATTTATATCGCTTTAAGGGGTGGTAGTCCACACTTCCTCAAATGATCTTATCATATTTTCACAAGATGGAAAGCATAAAGGTATGTCCTAAATAAATATTAATGTTGAAAAAATACAAAATAAATATCGTATATGTCAAATAAAAGACATATTTCAAAGGTATTTTTCATTTAATTTACATCCTTTCTTTGGTTTGGGGGTTTCCCTAGGTTTTAGGGAGGACTAGATGAGTATTCATGAATTGGGCCAAACCGTGAGCCCAATTCCATATTAAAAAATAAATTTTGTATCTTTTATAACCATTTCATTTTTCAACCTTTTTTATCCATTAAAATTCCTACTTGACCTCCCCAAACCTATTAACACCACAAAGGTAATTTTGAGCTTTTATAAATCCATAACCAGGGTTTATTTGGGTTTTTATCTAAGGGGTTGGGCCTGCCCGAAATCCCAATTCCTGTTTTAAAAATAAAAATTGATTTTATTATAAATTATTCAATATTTGGGATTGTTTGGTGATTCTAAGTCTCACACAAGAAAAATTAACCCAGAGGTGCTTATGAACTCTCGCCCCCCTCTTTGGAGCTCTGGTTAATTGCGATTGGGTGCCGAACTTCATACAGTTCCTCAAATCGCTCAGATTTGAAGAGGTAAAGTATTTCATTCATATATATCTCAATTATCAATATTTTTCCTCCATTATAGTTCCTAAATGACCTAAAACATCTTTTTCAAAAGAACTATAAATTTTTCCTCTTTTAAATTTCATCTACTAGTGTTTTGGAGTGATTACTTCAAGATACATCAAGGAAATAAGCCCTTTCCTTTCTTCTTTCAAATTACTTTGTGTTTAAATAATTTTTCATTGGGTTTCTTCTGATATAATTGAGCATAATAATTTTCAGAAACTAGGTTTTCGAACCTTGGTTTTAAATTTGCGCTTTCTTGGCCAATTTATGTGGTTTTAGGATTGATTTAGTTCTCTCTTGGTGCGGCGAGGGTGTGATTTGATATTCGCATGGAGATTCAAGGGTTTTTGTTAATTTGGTAGGTGATTCCATTGTGTGTGCAATTTCTGTGAATTAGATTTCTCTTTTCATGGAACATTAATGTTTATTTCACTTCAATGTTTCTGTAAAAATTGGTTTTAGTTTCATTTATAATGAAAATGAATTTTACGTTCCAATTTTTGGTGAAATTGGGTGTTTTTCATTCAAATATTTTATTGCTTCATTTTGGGCTTCCCCATAACTGAATTTTTGGTTTCATTAATGGGTATTTAACTGAAATTTTGTTTTAATGACTTAAAAGTGTTAACATAGTGTGCAAATTGGATATCATAAAGAGCTTTGGGTGCAAAACAATTTGATGTTTTGAGAGGTTGTTTTATTGAAAATAAATTATTTTATTTTCTGTTTTAAATGGTATAAAATGTGTGTAGCTACTGTACAATTTGTTTTTGACCAGTAGTGATATTTTATATGCAAAAGGATATGTGTTGTTTTTTGAAGTTTTTTGAGCACAAAATGGGGAAGCCCGGGTACCTAGGTGGGGCAGATTTGTACTAGTACGGCTAGTGGATCAGATGGGTTTTGTTACTATTTCACTTAGCATCTGGATAACGAAAACTCTATCTAAACTATTTGGATGATGATTTGGGACCTCTAGGTTATGGGTATGTTCCCTACTAGTGGCCCGTGCACGAGAATGGATTTTTCTATGGTTACTCTACACCGAGGTACGAGGTATATAGGGCCCGAGACAACCGAGTGCTTAAGGTTGTTCCCGATTTTGATGCTCATTGGATTTGTGGTATTTACCCTTGTTGTGGGGTATTTTTGTAGTAATTTACAGTATCTCACATTTCTATTTAATTTTATAACATTCTGAAGATCTCGGATTGAAAACGGTTTTCTTTTGAAAGTTGCATTTCTTTGAATTTTAACACTGTTTCACCTTGTCTATTAAAATTGCTTGTTTTGTTCACATTGTATTTCATGCTCTTCCAAATCATATGGTGGTATCCTCTTGGGCTTAGGATCACACCCTACATACACCCCTTGGGTGTAATTAGACCTTCTTATTCTTGACTCAGGTAAAGGGAAGGCTAAGGGTGATGGCGGTTCGGGATGTTAGTCCCCATCGTTGGGGCGGAGTTGCGGAGACAGCTTGCTGGTGATGATCCCCCTGTCGTGTGGATTCCATGGGGATGTCTTTATGTTGTCATTATTTTTTTAGACCACTTTTAGTGTCTTTAAACATATGTATTCAGATCTGGTTTTGTTAAGAATTTTTTAGCATGAAAATTTCATATTCTAATAAATGATTGTTTTTTTATGATTTATGCTTCCATACGCAGGTAAATCATTCCCAAACCAGATTTGTTTGATACCTAGGCACTTGTGCCAGCCCGTGGGGATAGGTAACCCCTTTCGGGCCTTGCCATGGGCCTGGTTTGGTGCCGTTAATGGTGGCAAATAGATTCGGTTCATGACAGTATATATCATATATTCATATAATTTCAATCATAATGAAATCCATGAGAGTTTTAAAAGAAAAAATGAACAATCATCATTTCTTGAGGTAGTAGTTCGTTGATTTTAGAAATAGTGTCTTCATTACCAAATAGGTGGAGGTGTATGTAAGTTCAGGTAGAATCCTTTTTTTAATAATATCATTTTATATATGATTCTTGTTTTTTTCCATGTTCATTCAATAAGGATATTTGAGGTGGGGGAGAATGTAAATAAAACTGAAGACCTCGAGAGAAGACATTACCTCTTACTCTAGTAACAACTTTTGGTTTGTACCAAAATGATTCCTTGGAAGTCCTTCGACCAAAGATAGGATTAATTTTATAGGGGATATATTTTTTTAATATATATGGGTATATATTTTTAACCTATGTCTTTTTATAGGTTTGGGGAATAGGGAGAGGTGGAGACCTTTTATAAGGGAGGAAAATCAATAACATGGTATTTTTAAAAAAAAGTTAGGTGTACCCACGTTTTTAACCAAAGAATTTCTTAAAATACCATCCAAACTCATTAATGGAAATTTAATGACAGGTTAATTTCCATAAAATGGGTTTTGAACAAAGTGGATGGTAAATTTGGTCCCTTATGTTAATGTTTTAGTCACTTATAAAAAAATTTAACCTCAATCATTGTAATTAATTTTAATCATATTCGCTAAACTATTATGTCATTTTTTTCATCATGTTAAATAATATAAATTATTTTGATTCAAAATATGGAATCTTTTTTTTCCAAATTCAAATAATATAATTGAAATAAATTAATTTAAATTTAATCTCGAAGATTGGATGACAATACAGGTTTTGAAGAAAAACATTCGAAAGATTACTATGCATTTAGAATAAATTTCAAAGTGAAATCGATTCCAATGAAATAAATTGTATTAATTGAAAAAAATATCTAATTAAACATTAATACAAATTATAATTATAATTTTACCTTACAAATAAATCAGGTGAATAAGTTCTGTTTAACTAAATTTCAGTATTTTTAACTATCATTAAAAATAATTTATTTCTAAAAATTATTATAAAATCACCATAAACATAATTTTATATTTATATTTCTATTATAATGTTTATTTTGACATATAAACTAAATAAAATTTTCAAAATTTATATTTAAAAAGGGTTCTCCATGAAATGCGGTAAAATTCCCTTTATAAAAATATGTGTTTTTATGTGTAAAATATGGTTTTCTCTTTTCTTAAACATATCAAACCTAATGGATAAATATAAAAAAAATACTTTATTGAATATTTATCAAATATATTTCAATAAAATTTTTCATTAATCTTTATTAACAATGTTTATTAAGATAAAACTTCTATGGATGTATAAAAATAAAAATATATCTTTTTATATCCAATTGGTTCTAATTTTAATTTATCATTAATTGTTAACAAGAGATTTCATTTTATATTTATATAAACCATATATTTTTATAATTTAGATAATACTATTCATAACGGGTAACATAACTTCTAGGTTATATCAAATTATATTAAATAATAATATATTAATAATACATTATTATCTGGTGAAACTCAATTTTTTTTGGTAACACAAGCTATCGAGGAAGGTCACAATTGTGTGTAACACATTCTATCAATGAAGGTCACTTTTTCATGTAATGAAATCCAAAATTGTATTTAATTCACTAAAATATATATCATGTTTTTTATTTATTTAAATTAGTAATTATATAGTAGTGTCTTGGGATATTATATTCCCTTACATGTTTGGTGAGTTGTGTCATACATGCTATCGAATAAAAATTTGTAGCATAGAATTTCTGGGTGTCATATTCTCCCCTCCATAATTAAATAATGTCCTCACAATTTAAGATCGATATTTTTGATTGATTTTTTGATGTTTCCTATGTTGAATTCCCACATCATTAGAAGGGTTCACAAAACATCATCTAGAAAAGGGGGAATGAGGAGTAAAGGGGTCACATAGACTACCATATGACTAGGGTTATATATAAGATAACATCATTCGAAATTATAGGTACATACATGGAGGAAAACTGTAAATAATTTTAGGTATTGAATGAGGTCATTAATCACAATGAAGTGAATGACCAAAAAAAATTTGAGGTTCTCAAATCCATAAATTTATGATGATTTATGAGACCATCAACTCGATAAAAATATTGGTATTATGATAACATTTTATTTCATTGTCATTTTCCTAGTGTTTCATAATTCTTTTGCTGAACATGAATATAAGGAAATATTATTACGTTATATGTTTCAATTGCATATGAAAATTTTTATATTTTTGTTGGGCTTCAATAAAATTCTAATTCAACCATTTAATCTCAGAAATTAATTACCAATAATGAATTTTTTTATGTCAGAAGAACTAAAAGAAATATTTAAAGGATTGTAAGACCTAGAAAAGTGTGAACTGTCTACCTATTTGTCCTTAACTATCTTACAATACACATACCTTAATATATTGATATTAAATCCTGAAAATTGATATACTTCTTCATAATTATCATTTATTTATCAAATTTTTACTATAAAATAATTGAAAACTGAACCAGGAAATTGCGTAATTCATATGTTGGTGTGAAACCATTAATATCCTTCTTCCATGGGTTCAAAACCCATGGCCTTTCTATTCATGATAGGTTTTCACCCAACATACATGTTGTAATTTTATAAAAAAAATAATATAATTCCCTAAATAAATATGATAGAAATCCATATAATATGTTTAATCACTAAATATCCTTTTTAATATGGTTTTCAATACAACCTTAATACATAAATACTTAGTCAATTTTATTTCAACATCGGTCCTTCCTTGTTCTTGGATTTATCCATAATATAATTTTTTGGATTTCAAAATCATGAAACCATATTTTTAAATCTAAAATAACTTTTTTTAACATAGGTTAATTATTATCACTATATATTAAATTCCTTTTAAATGAGTTTTAAAGAAAATGCGAATTATCCAACAAATAACCCACAAGATTGTCAAATAAGGTGCACAATAAGGCTCTTTTCAATGTACCGTGTTAACAAATATTAGGCTCTAAACACTTTTTTTAGATTAACTAGTCATAGGTATATCGGTCCCAGAACCACATCGACTAATGTTGTCAAAATGGGGATGTATTTCTAGAATGTCTCAAATAACGTCAATCGTAACAAAATTATAAGATGATATTCAATACATATCTTCAAATCCTACCTTAATTTTATGTTCTCTATCCTAGATTATTTTAAATATATTTTCAAATTTTTTTACTAAATTTATTTTGAAACCAACTATTGTAACCCAATCCCAGATTGCTCAGAGCTGGTGTCTGGTATTAATCACATTAGAATGATTACAAAGTATAAAGCCCTGAATGATTGACTAGTTCTGCAGTCATGTTAAAATAGATAGAAAAATGAGACTTTTGTTGAAAATGAATAAACTATTTACACCATAATTTTTTCTCTTAAATAAATAACAACAAGGATAACTCAAATCCATATAGTAAATCTATATATTTATATATATGTCATAATATGCTTTAGGAATTCTTATGGAATGAATCATAATACAGGTGACCTAAAATTCCTACAAGGCAAAAAATATAGCTGATATATGGGCTACCAATGGGTGTTCTACAAGTGTATAGGTCATTTAGGCCCTTCAGTTAAATGTCTAGTCCCATATTTTTCTTAATTTAACATTAATCAATGTAATTAATTTTAATCACTTTAACTAATATTTTTTTAGAACTTTTTATTGTATTTTTAGACATTATGAAATTTTATGATTCTAAATGTGGAATCCATTTTTCAAAATTCACATAACATAAGTTTCAAAAAGTAATTTAAATTAATTTACAAAGACTGGATGACAATTATGGTTTTTTTGGTGTAAAAACATTAGAAATTCTACTATGTTTTTGTAATCAATTTTAATGTTATATAAATTCCAATTACATTAATCATATTAATTGATAAAAATTTTATCTAATATTAATTTAAAACTAATTAATGGTTTAATTTAACCATATAAATAAATTAGATGAAAAAATAGTTTTGATATCAAATTCGGTATTTTAATTATTCATTAAAAATAATATGTCTCTGAAAAATAACATAAATTCATTATAACCTAATTTTTATTTTTCTCTTTCAATTATGTAAATTATTTTGATATATAAAATTAATAAATGTTTAAAAAATTCATATTTAAAATGGGTTCTCGATTAAAACCGGTAAAATTTCCTTCATAAAAATATAGGTTTTGTGTGTATTGTAATGTTTTCTCTTATCTCATGAAAACAAAGCCTAGCTGCTGAATATAATATTTTTGTTGAATATATAACATATATATTTCATGAAAATCATTCATTAGTTGAAATTAATTATTTTTATTATGTTAAATCTCCTCTAAAAGCCTAATAATAATAATAATAATTTTTAAATCCAATTGGTTCTTATTTTGATTTCTCATTAATTGGTAACCTAAAAATCAATTTTATATTTATATAAAATATATATTTTTGTAATATAGTTAATTGAATTAATAAATTCTATCATAATTTTGAGGTTATATATTATTATATTAAATAATTATATTTTAATAATACACTTCTATTAGGTGGAACTCTGTCTTCCATGTAACAGAAGCTATCGGGGAAGGTCTCACTTGCATGTAACGCAGGCTAGATAGGATGTTCTATCTTGCATGAAATGAAAGATAACTCACTGTAACATTCATTAAAATATATATCATGTATTGAATTTATATAAAAAAGTAGATATATAATAGAGTATAGGGAAATTATATTCTCTCACATGGTTAGTGTAACATCCTAGGTAAATAAAGAATATTAAATTTTCATATTTATTAATATTTTTGAATAAAATATTATTATTACTTTAGAAGGAATGCTATGTTCAATGGCTTACCCAATACCCAACAACAAGTTTCTTTGAAATCTTACGTTCCACACTAGTAATATAATAATATTTTTCTAAATGGTAGTTAACGCCTAGTCGTTGTAATGGAGGGAATGAACAAAACTAACTACAAAATGATTATATATGTTTGTCAAATATTTTAACAATTAACCAATAAATGATAGAGGCTTTAAATGCGAAAGAATCCAATTTTAAGCATAAATATTCATATATTCTTTAAAAGGTAGATTAAACGCCTTTTGACGAAGGACCCTTTTTAATTTTTTTTCAATTTTATATGTTATATTTGACAAAATAAAATCCTTCTTTGGAATCGGGATATCAAAATTTACTTTGTGTAATTGTTTTGTTATTTTTCCAATGAAGTTCATTTTTTAATGAATAGTGATGATGCAGCATTTTAGTTCAGAACCTCTTTTTAATCTAATTTATTAATATGGTTAGATTATATTTTTAATTGGGTATAATGTGTATTTAAAATATATTTTTTCCATTTCATCCAATGGTGGTCAATGGAATTAATTTCACTTGGAAATTGGTTATAAATAATTGTTAATCTTTTGATATATATTGTTTCGTAAAAACACGCTATTTGTTTTGACAACGGGAATTAATTATAAAATTAATTAATGAAAATTATTTGTTTGGAATTTGGTAAAATGGAAATCATTTTTGAATTTTTATTATCAAATTTACTTCAGATAAAGTTTTGGTATTTTTCTGACAAATGTCCATTCTAATGAACAGTGAAAAATACTGCATTTTACTTCAAAACTACATTTTCATCTAATTTAGTTATATATATTTATATATTGTCCTTTTAATTTTATTTAAAGTGTAATTGAATTTTTTTATTACTTAATACAATTTTGTTTCATCGGATGTAATTTAACTTTTCAATTGGATGTAGAAACATGTAAATCTTTTGATAAAATTTACTTCTTAAAAACCTGTCATTGGTTGTAACAATGAGAATTATTTTTAAATTAATTACTGAAATTTTTGTGTTTTGAATTTGGTAAAATTAATTCCACATTTGGAATCATATGGTCTAAATTATGTAATTTAGACTCTTGTTTTTTGGACCTTATGAATAGTAACGACAGTAATTATCATTAATTATCGTGATTAATTACTAATCGAGTAGTTAAGGGTAATAAAATAATATAATAATAATATAAAATTACCCCAACATGTGTCCAAATCCTCTTGTTTGAGTCATGTCCAACCATGGGAAGCTTTTTACCAAACTTGAGGGCCCATGGAGTCACATGGGTGTGATAGTGACATTTATGAGATTATTTTTAAAAAAAAGAGAAATATAATAACGGTTTGTATATCCTAAGAATATAAATTTTAATTTGGATTAAATAAATGATCTCTCAGACTATAATTATTAATTTGAAATCTAAAAATATTTCACACATCATTATATTTTTTATAATTTATAGTCATTAAATAAATAAATTTATTTATGACACCATGACGATACCGTGATTACCTGATTAATGAACGATTTAAATAAAATGAAAAGATAAGGTAAAATATAAGACTTACCCTTATCTAAAACTTATTTTATGGTTGTATTTCTAAAATTTATCACCTTATCCTTATAATATATCATTTTGGGGCCTTTAAAATCCAAAAATCAGTTTATAATAATGTAACATTTCAAGACTTTCTAGAAGTGACCCTCCCCCCTCTTGTAAAAGACCCCCACCTATACCCCCATATACGCACATCTAAATCCCTAGGATCATCCAACCTCTGCTCATATCATCTCCCCACATCCACATCTTACTCTTAGAAGCCTTACTTTGGGCAGAAGTCTTTCCATGGAAGCCTTTGGGTCAAACCAAAAAGAGTTACCCAATTTAGAGGTAATGTCTTCTCTCGGGTTTCATTCTTTTAATTTCATTATTCACTCATCAATGTATTATTATTATTTTATCCCATAATAACACCAGTATCCTCAATATAGTAGTATGTTTTTACAATAAGTATTCTACTTACACTTATACACACCTCCGTCTAATGGTTAAAGAACATTCTGTTTTTGTGGGTGGTGAATTACTGCCTCACGAAATGATGATTGTTCAATATTATTTTAACACCTTTCATGGTGGCCATTAAGATGTCACTATACTTATATATTATATATATTTTATTTATGTCCTCTCAATGCTTCTGTATTTTTTATTTAAGACACACTTTTATGCTTATCATGTTGTGCATATGCGATAATTTCATATGAGGAAATGTGGACAACCGCCCCCTCATGTGATGTGACTAGTTCATGATAAACATGGAATTTATAAGTAATTTAATTAGTTAAATAATTTTATCTATATGAAAAATATATTATACTGGAATTATAATATATCTATGTCTAATTTAGTTTTAATTTCCATTAATATGATAACAAAATTAAAGTAGCGTTCATGTGTACGTAGGACCTACCGTCTCCATGAATGGTACATTTCATTTCTTATCTCCAAAAATTATGGAATATTATTAAATAAATATATAATAAAAATATATGATATTTAAATCATTAAAACCATTCTTGCGATTATGAAATTATAACTACATGGACAATTCTCTTCAAACAAGTTCATTGTTGACTCATGTACTGAACATCGAAATAACATATGATATGAACTCACATAATTAACTAATTATTATGACATGATAATATGTGATATAAATGAATAATAATCTTTAAAATAAGTCTTTAAACATTTATAAATTGATCGAAGTTTATTATTCAGGAATATAAAGAAACGAACAAGACCAGTCAGACTTGAGGTAAGGGGATTTCTTATCTCTCTTTTAATTCCGTGAAATTAACATTGTTCACCAATTATTTATTGCATGTGGTGTATTGTATACTTTCATTTGATATATATTATCATGATTCTATTAATATTTGTGGTATTATGTGATTCATTTGGTTCTTGTTATCTTTTGGTCATGTGACTTGATTTATTACAACGAGGAAACGGGTTTTTATCTCACTTTTTATTCCCATGAGATTCATGCTATATTTGCCACTATCTCCTTTGATTGGTGTGTGTACTACCCATTATTCTACTCTATGAGTAATATAAATCCATTTATGGGTATTTAAATCAATTTTTTGTTGTCCTACATTCATGGGGTATATGTTTTGTACGTTACCAAATCGGTAAGGGAACCTTTGACCCTCTTTTTTTAAAAGGATTCTTTTTGTTATGTCTATTAATTCACATCTTATTATGTTGGGATATTTTATTCTATATCCTTTTTTCTATAAATCTTATTACCAGGAGATGAGGTACTCTTTTTTCTCTCATCATCTCATTTTCTGAAATTTTATGTGACGCCGTCAAGCTATCGAATTTTTATAAGGGAACATCCTAATCCAATATCAATTCTTTGGGTTAAACCTCTACTTCTTGATTATGTCGTGTTATGAATATGTATGAATGACCTATGATAGTTTTAAACATAATATCCAATTATATTGGGTGTATTTATTTTTTCACACATAATTATGTCATTGATTTATCCTTAGTCTAATGATAATGTCTTTTTAAGGTACTTCATCTCAATCTCATTTCATTGAGACATCCTTTGATTTATACACGACATTCTTTTATACGGTGTATAAAACCCTTTTTACTTTTCATTTCATTCAAAGGGAATATTTTCTCTATTATGCATTTTACTAAAAAACCAAAAAGAATGTTTCATTTTTTTATGTAAGCAGTTTCAACGACCTTTTCCGCCACCACAAGTATTATTTGATGTTTGTCTTCCTTAACAAGATGTAATGTTTTTAAAAGGAAAATAAATAACATATTATCTTTTTACGTATTCTGGTATTGAAAATGGTTTTAGAATGGATTTATTATTTCAATATCATAAAATATTATATTGTTATTGCAATGTGGGAATGTTATCTTTCCATTATGCTTAAGTTATGTGTTATGATTATGTTATAGTTCTTGGCCATTGTTCCGTATAGGGGTGGTTCTTTGACAAAACTAGGGTGGGTGAGCCTGATATAGCTCTCCAATGCATTGGGTAACATGAAGGAGGTAAACGTGAATGTTTCTCTGAAGAGATTTATGGAATATACTTTGATGGGTATCCCAAATGTGACTCCCAATGTAGCTGTGATAGCTACAATGTAAGTATGTAATGTACGCCTTATGTTACCTTTATTAATTGTGATTAGTATGTGTAATTCATAAATATTATGATTTTAGAAGGTATGTTATGATTGAAAATTATGGTTTCATTGGTTTGTATTTTTGATGGGTTAATGTTTCCATTCATTATGTTATAAACCTTACTGAGCTTTTTATGGTCATCCCACATTTTTGAAATGTTTGTCACAAGTTATAAGGAAGGGTAATAGAAAGGAAGTATTCAAGCAGATTTATATCATGAATAGAACTCTTGTTTCATTTGAGGATTTGAAAAAAATCAGTTATAGTAGAAGTGTCTACTTTGTAATATTCAATTAGATATGTAATAGTTATGTCCTAATTCTCTAGAACTCTAAACCTGAAAAGATCTACAATTTGAATTATTCATTTAATTCAAGATTGTGTAATTTTATAAGGTCGGGTCCTTATAGTTTGTATAAAAGGTCGGTTTAGATAACTTTTGAGGTTAGGGTATTCTTTATGAAAAAGTGAAATTATAATAAAGTATATGATTTCTGAAATAGTCATAGATAAAGTGAATGATTTTAAGATAACATGAATAATTATATCTTAGTATTATACGATGATTTACTCATATACTCACACTGACCTTTTTTGTTTTAGTAAATGGTTAGATCTAGTAGGCACCAAAGTAACAGTGGATATGAAAAAAACTATAACGATTTTCTGAACGAGCAACTGAGTGATATGGGAGATTCAATGATAACTCTTGTGGTTATTCTCAACCAACTATCTGGAGTCATAATTGACCACCCGAACCTTAGTGATTTTTATAAGGCATCATATATGAGAGAAAAAAATCCCAATGGATGTTTAGGTAATAATCATACAGGTAAGAATGTTCAAAAACCTATGATTCAAAGATGTGAAAAGAAACACATAGGAAAATGTTTCAAAAGTACAGAAATATGCTATAGATGTGTAAATGAAGGTCATAAAGAAAGAACCTTCCAAGGAAAAAAGGAATCATCTAGTTGACTCTAGGAAGGGGATATAAGTTCTTTCTGAATGGCCAATTGGATGTTTTAAATGTGGCGTGCATGGTCATTATGAAAAAACATGTCCTACGAAGATGTTTTGGGAATGGGATCACCAAGATCATACAAATATTTGTTTACCAATACCTAATTCCATTCCGATTTAGGATGAAGAAACTGACAATTACCAATGAATGGTTTTCATTATTTCATAACATATGTTTTCCTGTTATTGAATCTTAGGATATGATTCCTGATTTTGTTTGTAGGAATGATGTATTTCAGAATAATTTGTAAAGGAATGGTTAACAGATCATGAATAATATTGAATGAGTAAGAAGTCAACATATAAAGGATTCAAGAGTTATGATAGATTTTAGGATGGTGAAATTCATATAAGTATTAAGACTCTTTCGATGATGGGATTACATTAGAAGAATCTAAATATTATGTTTAACCCTGATGTTTGATATATGAAAATTTAATTCAAGGAATAATTATCTCTTCTTTTGTGGATATAGTTATAAAGAACCATTTGGGTTTATATGATCCTTGAATTTGAGGCAATTACCTGTTAATACATTTTGGGATGCAAAAAGAAATTAATCAGATATCCTTTTTGGAAAAAATATGTTATGGTAATTTTTGATGAATTCATCTCTTTTTGGGAATGTTATAAAATTATATAGTTTTTTAAAAGGGACAACACACAGACATTGTAAAAACCCGTCACGTCAGACGAAGCTGAGGGAATCGAACCCACTACAAAAGTGAGACTGGTATTTATCGCCTACCAATGGACTACGTGAATTACCTGGTTTTTTTGACAAATTATTTTTTGTTAGATGATTTTATGAATCATGAATAAATTAATTTTGGGTTTTCTATGGAAATGTTTAACCTATCAGGGAGGATATGTGATTAGGTTAATTACTTTTCAATATGAGAATTTTAGAGTAGCCAATGTTATTTGAAGATAAATGTTAAGATTTACCTTGGAAGACAATGTCATTAAATCCTTCAGAGATTTGGGTTTCAATATTAGTATGGATTAATTTGATGAATTTTATGTATAGATGTTTATTGAATGGTCGTTATGAATTTTGGGTTTTGTTGGACAAATTTTGGATATTAAGAGTAGTTTGTAATAGATTATCCTTTTTGGGGATTATCTGATCTTATAATGACCATTATGGTTTTTGTTAAGGTATAAAGACATGGGAAATATATAGTTTATCTTTTTTGAATTATCTGATTCTCTAGAAGTTGATTATAGTGCTTTTAATGTGAACGAGTAATCCTTAATACTCATCGTTTGGAGAAAATATGAGTTTGTGTTAGAAATTTAGTAAAAGATGAATGTCTACATGACAAGTTAGTATGTTTCCTTATATTTTAGTTAATCCCATAAATAAATTCATCAATGAAAAGTAACTTAAAACAAAAATGTTGTCTGTTAAATTTTCCTACTAGGAATTCAAACACTGTTTAACCCAACACAAGTTTGTGGATTTCATATTGTTTACTTTTTCCTGATCATGTTTTCTATCACTATCCATCAGAACTTGATGGTTTTCTTTCCCCTCCATATCCATGTTTTCATGGAATCCTAGTATCTGTTGCCTCGGGTGACCTTTTTACTTTTCTTTCTTTCTTTTAAAGTGATAGTTTAAATTAATCTTTTTCTGAAGTGTGGATTTCAATGATGTTTTCGAGCCCAGTTTTAAAATTGTGAGGATGTAATTCACAAAATGGTGAAGGATGTAACATCCCAAGTAAATAAAGAATATAACATTTTCATATATATTAATATTTGTGACTAAAACGATAATATAACTTTAAAGAGAATGTTATGTTTGATAGCGTACCCAATACGAAACTGTAGGGTCCTGAAAAATCCACAAAGGAGATTCTACCAAAGTCCCCCCAAAATAATTGGTGAAAAAATGGATAAAATTCATAGAAGGGACACAAGAAGATCCGGTCCGCGGACTAGTCCCATGGAAGAGTGAAGCACCCCCTCCATGAAGCATCCCCCTCCGCGAACCATCGTCATTCGCGAGATAGAGGCGGAGAACCTTTGTGGTCACGAGGCAGGATGGGCGCCGATCCGGTTCATAGTCATGAACTGCCCCAACCGCGGACCGCGTTGACCGGTTCGAGCTGCATTAATTGTAATTCATAAGATGGAGGCAGAACCCTCTGCGGTCGCGATGCACTCCCTGAGTTCGGTCTGCGAGGGGGGAGAAGCGCTCAATACCCACCGCGAATCACGGATTGACCAAGCCAGTCGAAAACTGGTTTCTCGGTCATGGGCCTCCGCAAAAGGTTCCACGTGGCCGCAGATACATCTCTTTCCCCACACTATAAAAGGAGACCAAGGGGGATGGGGAAAGGGGATTGGAGACTTGAAGGGATTCAGATTATGATGATTCAATGGCGAAGGAAGGATTTTGACGGAAGGCTAAGGATTTCACAATAGAAAAGTTCCAGTTCGCGAACCAGAGCAGGTATAAACCTGGGAACGAACTAATAAGGAATCGAAAACGCATAAAATTTGGTGACCTACGACCCTAAAATAACAAAAAAACGGAAACCGTGAACCATGGCCCCATCGTGGATGCACTCCATGCGAAGTAGAGAGTTTATGCCTCTTTTTCGATCCACCACACCACATAGCACCCTCCTACGTGGGCAAAGCCTCGACCGGCAATCCCACGATCGGTGCCGCCCTTGGCCGCCACTGCTCGCGCGGACCACTTCGCGTACCCCCTTGGTACGTGGGCCAAACCCGAAGAGGCGAACCACCTTGTTTAGCGAGATGCTCGCCAGACCGTGAACCACCCTGGTTTGCGGGATGCCCCTCAGTCCGCAGACCACCCTGGTTTGCAGGCGGCTCCTCCAGCCACATAGCACCTTCCTACGCGAAGGGCACCGCCACCCCTTCATACGTGTGGCCCCTCATATCCTTCGGAGTTCCCATCCCCCGATCCAGATAAAATCCTTACAATCTGACCCGATCCTCCATGACTGCCTCAGTGGCCTACTTATCGGCCCCGAGCCAAGTCCTCCTCCAGAGCCACCAGATCCACGTGGTGTAACCTTCAGGTGCATCAGCGTGCCATTTTGAGTTCACATACCCACGGTAAGTAGAGGCGAAGGGGTTGCCCCAACCCTTGAGCAGGCTCCCAAAAAATTCCTGGGTTCACATTCCCACGGTAATGTGGAGTCTGGGCTCGGGAATCCCCTTTCTACCCCTCCACTTGTTCCGGGCTCCTCGGGGGTATTAAAATAGCCATCAGAAAGAGGCCCTCAGGCACTACAAGAGAGGATATGGGCACAAGTGAACCCCCTTTCCTTCTCCTGCTGAGCTTTGACGCATGGGCCTCCTCAGAGTGTAATCCCCAATCCATCTTATGGGCCTCTCCATGTGTAAGCCCCAATCCATTTCTCGGGGATGCACCTATCGCGACGTGATCGTCTGGTCCTGTCTGACTCTCGTTTCTCACACCGAGCATGAATCACGTGGGTTTAGAGTAAGAATTGACCATGTCATCCTCTTATGGGCCTCCTCAGAGTGTGATCCCCAATCCTTCACTCTGGGTCTCCTCAGAGTGTAATCCTTTTTAAGCAAACTTTGGGGACTTTGATCCATGTCGAGGCATCGTACATAGGAAGACTCCATGAGGTTCAAGCCCACTACTCAGTCGTTTCTTCTCGTCGAGTTCCACCCTCTTCCAGCATGATGTTAAACATTATTCCCTCATCTATCATGACGTTAAACTCTATACGCGAACTACGAGGACTTTGATTCCCCACCATAGGGATACATAGGAAGCCTCCACAAGGTTCAAGCCCACTACCCATCAGAAACCCGGTCCATCCTCACGTCGGTTCTCCAACACATATCCAAACTATGTGGCTTTGGTACCTGTCTCCCAGGTAGGGTACGTAAGAATCCTCCCTGAGGTTCAAGACCGACAATCGCTGGATCCAACTATCCTCACGTCGACCCACCGCACCGCTCCTTGTGCCACTTCAGTGAGTCCAGACTCCCCAGGGTCATTAACCCAATGAAGGATGGTAAAATTCATGAGTAAATGATTCTGAATCCCTTCATTCAGCTGACCATTTCCAACTAAGATAAATATGTGGATACTATGTTTGGGTATAAACCAAAGATTCGCGAACATATGAATACATCTTAAATCTATAAGAGAGTCCCATAACATGCAATAATTACCCCACAAAAAGGGTGCAATGAGCCTGACTTCCCATCCTCTCGACCAATGTGACTGATTAAGTGTCGCTGATCAGACCATCCGGTGAACGCTTGCCTTTGGAAAGTAGGTCCACGATTCATCAGATATGGAGTCGTTGGGTGTTTCGAAAGCCAAAAACACGAAACAAAAATGGTGAACCCGACGTGAATCGTTAACCAAACATGACGGATTTAACCTAATCTCACACTATGCCTCCATATACTCTCATAGAGGGCCATGAAAGGTCATTAATTATGCACGGGATCATGAGATGCTGCTATGACGGGTTTGATATTTGTATTTGTTAAAAAAATTTACAGGTACCTTCAGAACTCCCTTCAATCCAATGGCATCACAAAGGAACTCACAAGCACATGCTTCCAACAACGCAAGGACCGGACATCCTCTCACCTACAGAGGACCCCGTCACCCACCCAGCGTCTTCAATGATGGGTCTCGGACACACTGATCATAGAGTACCACCTGAATGGCACTCTCTCAATGGTTTAGGTGGCCATGCACGCCCTCCAATCTTCCATGACTCGCCGGTCGCTTGCCCAGCAGTGGCCGCAAAGGTAGATCTAGACAGCCCCTGTTGCTGTCTCCAACCATTTTGGGAGTCTATAACTGGAACAAGACAATGCGTAACTCCCTTATCTTAGGGAGGCAGATGATGCCGAAGTTGAGGACTTCATCCCAGCCGAATGGGGGTTCCGCTCCAAGGCCCCCGCCAGAAGGCGTCATCGTGGTCACGCCGAGACTCGACATCCTCGCGTCGAGGAGGACGTTTCCCCAGGGATCCAGGCCCACGCTCCCTAAGCTTCGGCCCCTCGGACCGCCCGACAATGGTGGAAGACGTAAAATCAGGGAACAATCAATACTCTGGTCCTAGAGGAGGAGCTCCGCTACCCAGCCACAAAGACGTACCACGAACATGCACATACACTTGTTCGCTCCTCCCATGCCCACCATCTAGACACAGCGGCATCGTACGAGCCAGCACACATCCCCACCGAGATCTATCAAGCCTGTCGCTCACGCAGCATGGAATCTACCCGGAAGACACCTCTCCCTGCCCAGGGTCATGAAGCCCACCAGCTTGGCGTGGTGGAGAGCCAGCGCCTATAGTTCCAGCTCCTAGTAGATGTTTCTCACGCCCGCCCTATTGACATGACGGCGAGCAGCAATGCCCACCACCCATATGTGGTGGCAACTCATAGGCGGGCACGTCTCCCCGCCAACAAAGGCCACCGACTATATACGGTGGGAAACCAATATATTCAGGGCATGTTCCTTGCGGATGCAAGTAAAGTCTACCACCTTGATGTGGCGGCAAACAGAGAGATAAACCGGTATGTCCCGGTACCGGGGCAGATTCGTTCACCTACCCCGACACAGGAGAATTGTCAGTACCCACTGACCACTGGAGGACAGGAGAAGGAAATTCCTACTCTAATATCGGAATGGGCCTTCATAACCGTTCCAGCCAAAGATGTCTCTCTACATATCCTAGAAATGATGGAGGAGCAGGTATCGATCCAAGATCATATCTTGTAGATTTTACAGAATGTAATTGCATCGGTGACAAAAACAAGGGGTCGGGCCTATGAGCATGTCTCCCCAATTGAGGCGACTCATCTAAGAGATGAGATAGCCGCCTCGAAGCAGATATACATCCCTGCTTTGGCCCAGGAGGGTCGCTGAACATATTCCGCGACCCAAGGGAAACCGGATCGAGCATCTTCAGTCGTTCCAACTGGGGGACACCCATCCATCACAATGGATGCTCCAGAGTAGGCATATATACCTGATAAAAGTCAATATGTTTGTCGGCAATCCGGGAAGCATCACGGGACCCAATTAGAGAGGGGCCCAAAGGTGAAGGCCGTTATCAATAGCTGATGGTCCCGACTACCCGCATGAGAGTGCCCAAAATGTACTGAAGGCAGTCGGAAAATAAAGAGTGGGTTCATTACTCTACTCTACTGGAAGGTGGGTTTACCAACTCCACTAAGAACATATCACAGACGTGGAACCCTACCCACCTATTACCATATTATTGGAGTGGAAGTAGCAGTTGCCAAGTGCCCTGCCTGCGATGTTGCTACCAGTAGCTCTGAAGGTCCTCCACAGAGCACCCGTAGGGGCCTCCCCCACGAGCATAGAACGATCGATCATGATAACTCCTCTTTTGATGCGATTCACAGAAACCCTCCACGTGACAAGATGATCGAGCGACAAGAAGGTCCTCCACTTGCTGCGGTCCACCCTAAAGGTCCTCCCCGGGATATACACTGTAAACACTCTCCATGTAGTGGG
The DNA here is from genome assembly GCA_963277665.1 of Viscum album. Classification (NCBI taxonomy): domain Eukaryota; kingdom Viridiplantae; phylum Streptophyta; class Magnoliopsida; order Santalales; family Viscaceae; genus Viscum; species Viscum album. The sequence continues at coordinate 1,875,122,605 of OY728152.1, forward strand.
ACCACATATTCTGATAGTAGTTCTCACAATCATTGTAAAAACTATGGAGGCCCTCCCCGTAGTTACGTCTATCATGACAAGAAGGTCCTCCGCTTGTCGTAGACTGCCCTGAAGGTCCTCCCTATGGGATACGTTGCAATGAAACTCCATGCAGTCGGGCATTAGATCACGGTGGTATTCCTCACCACCCTGATAACAGAGGTCCTCCCCGTAGAGATTTCAAGCAACGAGAAGGCCCAAACCTTTTTACGGTACATTCTAGAGGCCCTCCCTAGGTTGTATCCCGCAGATATTCTCTCTGTGGCAGCATTAATGGTAGTCCTCACCATTGCTGCAGCTGTGATGGTAGTCCTGACCACCACGACCGCCATTGCGAAGGTCCTCCCCGCAATGGCCCTTACCAACAAGAAGGACCTCCCTTTGTCACAGTGTGTCCTGAAAGTCCTCCCCCGGATGCTCATCGAACATCAAGCAATGATGTTCATCCTCACCATGATGGAAGTTGTTGCGAAGGCCCTCCCCGTAACGATGCTACGCAGCAAGAAGGTCCTCCCCTTGCTGCGACACGCCATACAGGTCCTCCGTAGGACGTACACTACAAAAGTCCTCTATGTAGTGAAACATTATGCAATAATGATAGTCCTCGCCATTACAGCTGCCATTGTGAAGGTCCTCCCCACGATGGCGTATATTGTCAACAGGAAGGCCCACCCCCTGCCGAATCAAGCACCGAAAAGCCCTTGTATGCTGAGGCACATAGAAGGGCGGGGTCAAGCATGTCATATTCTCAGCTTGTCGCTAATTACGCCCTTCTTCGACCAGGAGATGGTCCCAGACCGCGTTCATCTTTTGAACCACCTCAGAATCGCCCTCATAATGGCTCAGCACCTACCGATCTCAGTGCCCATGCTCACACTAATAGTGAGCGCCTCAGTTGGGCTGACCAGGTAGAGGAATCATAGGCGGGGGTGTATGCCGACATGTTACACATGCGGAAATGACTGGCCAGAAATGATATACCAGTCATGTTTTGGCCCACGACCACCTCTCAGTTTGACATACCAAGAGAGTTATCAGAAGAATGTGTGCACTACATCCTCCATAATATATGGAAGACCCTCCGCCAGCTGAAATCTAGCATCCTTCCCTACGAAGGGTATGTAGACCATGTCATGACGATAGGAGACCTCCTGCGTCACATGGACCTAGAGGCCCTTACATGGCGCACTGACAACGACCCGAGAGGCGTAAAGGAAACATGGAGATAGCCTACCTCCGCACACTGCACCAGCTGCGCCGCCTCATTGGTGGCACTCAAACGAGAGCCCGTATCAGGGGATGGGGGGAACACAGAGCTCTGCATTTCACTCTGCTCCCCACCCAGAAGAACCTGTTTGGCCTGGTGTCTTGCAACGTCATCACATCACGGAGGCAATCGAGTGGACCCCTTGTTTAGGAAAGGCAATACACCTGACAGATTCAGACCCTGAGTAAGTCCCAGAAGCGTCAGGCCCGGTAGGAAAGAGTCATCCACGAACTCCTGAATCAGGCCATCGAGATCATACAACAGGCCTCTCACCTAAGAGGGGTCAATCAATGATCATTGACTACCTCCCCAGAAAGGATTGATCCATAGGTGAATTCGGCACCAAATCTGGTTCACCCCCAAATGGGGGCACGTGAGATCAGGTAGGTCCCGATAGCAGCAGCTACTGCTGCAATCTAGGGTCAACCCCATCCTGTAGGTATGGGGGCATTTTAACAACAAATTCCCCTGTATGACCAATAGGAACAGGAGGAGACTCAATGTCCATGGAGTGGAACTGACCCCATCCCTCAGGGCTTGGGGCATTATTACCCCCTCAACAACAACCTCCCCCACAAGAATTGGTATTATCTCATCTAGGGAGGAACGTTAAAAGAGGGGGTTCCCGTCCTATCCCATCATTTGGATCATCATCCCCTCCAAGAGGAAGGTGAACCTTAAGGTCGCATCCAATAACTCTCTGCGTCACCCTTCCTCAAGAAGTCCGAGGGCAATCCCAGGTCATGAAAGGGAAGGCCAGCAAAAGACACAGGATATCCTCTTCTTATTTGGAAGATGACGTCCCCTCCAACCTGCGATACGCATTCATCAATGCCATAGAGGCCAAACCCATGGGTGAAACCGGGGAAAATGAAAATCAGGATGGATCGGGAGACGATGGCTCCGGTCGGGCTGTGACTCACAATTAACCCCCAGGTGTACACACCAGGAACCAAAGGGCCTCTTTAAATATGGACGCCCCTTCAGCTAACCTCCCTCTGCCCACCCAGCGGGCTTCCAATAAGGGTAATAATAAGGGACTGGTTACCCTTAACCTGCCTCCTTCTCTCGACAAAAAATGAGTCACTCACGCTCGAAGAGAGATTCGCTCGGCAGTAAGAGGAGATGAAAGAATTAAGGCGGCTTAACGCCGATCTATTCTAGAGGAACCACCTTATCAAAAGTGAGTCCTAGGAAGAGCCACATCATGCACTCCCAGCAAGTGGACCTCAAAGGATAAGGCTTTCTCTGACAAACGAAGCACGGTCAGGGCTCTTGTCCAATGAGACACCTGGTCCGTCCAACTACCAAAAAGTGGATGTTGAATACCAAGATTTCCCTCCCCTTTGGAGGAAACCGGATCAACTAAGCCCGAACCCTCCAAGGGTGCCCCAAACAGAATATTCACCCTTGGTGCCAGCCAGTTTGGATCTTCAGGCAATGCCTCGGGCCACGCTTTCCCAGGACCAGGCCCAACATGATGTAAACCAGGGACTGACCAACACCATCGAGGCACTAACAGCCCGATTGGAAGCGATGGAAGGCCGACATGCTCTAATATAGCCAGAGTGGAATCTTTACCCATATTGGGTGAATAACACAACACCTCCACCCAATTTTGGGAACTCTGTATTCCCTATTTTCAATGGGTCAGGCGATACGGAACTTCATTTGATGCACTACACATCCTAGTGCGACCCTATGATGGGAAATCCGGAGCAACAAGAAGCAGTGAAACTCAGATTCATTGTACGGACCATGAAAGGATCTTCCTTCGTCTGGTATACAAGTCTACCGGCCAGGTCAATAAAGAGCTGGGAGGACCTCCAGCAGCAGTTCATGTTGCACTTCTGCTCGACATTGCCTAAAGCAACGGTCAGCGACCTCATGAACTGCAAGCAGAGGGAGAACGAGAGGGTCTTAGATTTCATTTTCAGATGGAATTTTATGACCTATTCTCTGAACAAGCCAATGCCTCAAGATTAGATGCTTTCCATAGGCATCGATAATCTTAGATATGATCTACGAACACCATTCATACCAGTGGAGTGCCCCACTGGTTTCTGCCATCTCTTGGCCATTCCCCAGAGAATTGAGGAATCCCTTCAGCGGACTAATTCAAAGTCCCGAATAACCTCACAGGATCCTGTGAAAAGATCCCCTAGATGTGAAGATTCTACTGTCACACGCAAGATGGCCCCTGTGCCCGCTCCACCCCTCAAGCCTCCATCGAATCGTCATGGGCCCCCTACATATCAGCGGCCACCTCTACCTAAACGAAATGATCAGAGAGGACCAAAGCAGAACCAATTTGAGGAATGAATACAAAATTATACTCATTCTGAGATTTTCAAGTCCATGACTACTTCATTGCCACCATGAATTGCAACCTGCTCCGCCCCCCGGAGGCGAGGAAATCTAAAGAAGTCAGTCGCGATGACAGGATAGATTACTGCCTTTACCATAGAATGTTGGGGCACCAATATCTGAGAATGTTTCATCTTCAAATAACTCCTACAAAGGATGAAAGACTCCAGACAGGTTGAGCTAGGACCACCCCCAGCACATGTGGCATGTATCTCCACCACTAACTCCGACAAAGAGGAGGGGTGGCAGAAAGTCACCAGTAATCTGGGGCAGAAATTCGATGACTGGATGACTCGGAAGACTATCAACCGAGCCCAAGGCATACTCTGAGATCAGCTATGGCATCCAGTGTTGCCACCAGCCGCCCCTGATGCAGCACAACAGACTGCATCGGCCTCACAATCCTCTACGATCCGGTCATCCGGGCAGAATAGAAGGAAGAAAGAATCACAAGAGGAGCAGTCCATAACGGGGCCAAAGTTATCCCCGACCTTGACAAATTATATGCCCTCGAATTTGGTGCCACAGGCACTGACCCACCAAACAGCACCATCGGGTACAACCGACCAGGTTGACTTGTTAGAGGATAATGCATATTTGGTTCTATTAACGTCATCCATCTTATGGAATCATTCCTTGAAGAAGGGTATGGTTACGAACCCGAGTTCCCTGCACAATGAGCCAGGAGGAGGAATCGTAGAGGTAGGGGATACCAGGGGACATGCATCCGCGGCCGAAACCAACCCTATGGTTGGACCCCGGACCAAACCATTAATATTGTGGAAACCCGTGGGAGAGCCCCCCAACGGACTCATCAAGAGAAAGAATGTCCCTCTACCTCCAAAAGCAGCCACTCTGGCCCTGTTGTCCTGCGATACCCACCAGAGGAGGAGTAAGTGTCTGGCCACCTAGCGCGCACAAGCCGACTGGCTGGGCCGAGTCCCCAGAACGTGGAAACACCATCGACATTCGACCCTCCAGCCGATCCCTCCTCGTTAAATGCTCCGGACCCCCAAGCCGCCTCCTAGAACTCTCTTGTCGACGGAGAAGCGTCATCCGTTGGAGCAAAAATATGACATCCTTAAGCAGCTCGCATCGGTACCATCCACGATGTTGATCCTGGATGCCTTGAGTTTGTCAGAAGGCCTCAGGGAGGCACTTATAGAATCTTTGATCATCCCCCAAGAGTTTCAAGCCGAGGTAGCTGCCGCTAAGGTACACTGGACAGAGACTGGCCTGACTGAATGCGACACAGTGATTTCCTTCACCGATCAGGATGAATATTCCATCATGAAAGGGCACATCAGACCACTATATGTGTCTGGAACACTGAATGGTATTGAGATTTGGAAATCCTTTATAGACAATGGATCTAGAGTTAACCTCCTTCTCCTACGAACACTCCGAAAGTTGGGTTATAGTGGGGACGACCTAATTACCTCGGCCACAACTCTATTGGGTTATGATAGGAATGAAAAGATTCCAATGGGACAAATTAAGTTAAGGACCCATTTCGGTGACCTGGTAGCCTACACAGAATTCCTGGTGATTCGGCAGAGCACAACATTCAATGGCTTGCTGGGGAGGTCGTGGCTTCATAAGAACACGGTCATTCCTTCATCCTACCACCATTGTATCAAGTACTTTGTCAATGGACAATGTGGAACATTGCACGCCAACAAGGGACCTTTTGTGCTCTCTGAGTCACATTACATTGACACTGGGTTCTACGAGAAAAAGTGAAAGAAGCCTTTGGTCGATGGTGTCGACTGGATCCCCGCTCCAAATGGCTTGAAAATGGCCCCTGATGACCCCCTCAGGCAGCTTGGCAGAGATTATGTCCTTCCCATCAACCATATTGAGATAAAGGGCTCTGGACCTGATACAGACTCGGATGTCATCATGATTCAGCCACAAAGGCCGAGTGTGAAAATATGGGAACATCCACCGACACTCAACCGGAGGATGAAAACAAGAGTAAGGATGCCCACGACACCTCACCTCCGGACTCCCAAGAGCTCGCATCAGGAGCTCTCTCTTCATCGAATCAAGAAGAGGAGAACATGGGAGAAGAATTGGGGGAAGATCTCAGGGATGCACCTCCTGCATTTGAGGAAGGTATCTCCACCACCGTGGATGAGCTCAGGGAAATAAACCTGGGTACTGAGGACGACCCGAGGCCTACTCTAACTAGTGCAGCCATGTCCCCCGAGGAACATGAGGTATATACCTCCTTCCTAAGGAAACACCGGGACATCTTTACTTCGAATTACATAGAGATGTCAGGGATTGACCCCGAAGTGGCGACACATCACCTTGGTCTTCTAGAAGACCACCTAGGCTACAAAAAGGCCGCCAGAAGGACGCATCCCTCACATGCATCCAAAATAGAGGCTGATGTCGATAAACTCATTAAATTAGGCATCATCTGGGAGGTCTAGTACCCCATCTGGTTGTCCAAAATCTTCCCCATTATGAAAATGAACGGGCAAATATGCATCTTCATTGACATCAGAGATCTCAATCGGCATTGTCCGAAAGATGACTTCCCGGTTCCAATCACCGAGTTATTAATCGATGAAACAGTGGGGTATGAGGCTCGATCCTGCATGGACGACTATTCCAGAAATAACCAAATCCATATAGCCTGAGAAGATGAAGAAGCCACTGCCTTTAGGGAACCTCAAGTGGTATTCTTCTTTAGGGTCATTCCCTTTGGTCTCAAGATTTCGGGTGACACATATTAGCGTGCCTTGCATTATATATTTAAGCCATTCCTGGGGAAATTTGTTGAATGTTACGTGGATAAACTGGTGGTCAAATACAGATAACGCTCAGATCACCTGTCAGACCTTGATACCATCTTCAGCAAACTCCGACAATATAGATTGAAAATGAACCCCTTGAAATGCTCCTTTGGGGTTTCCTCAGGGAAATTTCTTGGCTTCGTCGTACGCCATCGGGGCATCGAAGTCGAACCTGAGAATACAAAGTCTATCCTTGGCCTGCCACCTCCCTGCTACCTCACAGAATTGAGGAGATTCCAAGGAAACCTGGCCTATATTAGGCGGTTCATAGCTAACCTGGTAGGAAAATGTTTTCCCTTCACCAGGTTAATGAAGAAAGGGGTCACGTGTCAGTGGATGGATGACTTCCAAGAGGCGTTCAACAACATGAAGAAGTACCTCTTAAGCCCACCGGTGCTCATGCCCCCTGTTGAAGGAAGGACTCTCATTCTATATGTGACAGCCTTAGAGCGGTCACTGGGAGCCTTCCTCACCCAAAAGAATGATGCCAACAACGAAAACAGTCTCTATTACCTCAGTCGAACTATGATTGATGCTGAGACTCGATACTCAAATATCGAGAAGAACTGTTTGGCCTTGGTCTTCGCAGTTCAAAAGGTGCGACATTATCTGCAGCAGCATGAAGTCCATTTGATCTCACAGAGTAACCTGCTCATGTACATCGTCAGTCGGCCGATGTTAACTGGATGCCTATCCCGATGGGCTATCATCCTGCAATAGTTCGACATCTAGTTCGTGCCTTAGAGATCCATCAAAGGCCAGGCATTAACAGACTTTCTGGCCGAGCACCCTTCGATGGGGACCACTACGCTGGATGCCGAGCTACCTGATGAAGACATCTTCTCGGTTCAAGAGGAGTTCCCAGCATGGGAAATGTGCTTCGACGGTGCGTCCCGAAGCCCAATCAGGAAAAGGATGGGGGATCCCAGATTCAACAAAGTGGGTTTGGGGATAATAATCGTGTCCCCATAAAATGAAGTCTTTCATACTCCTTCCTCCTATCAGAGGGATGTACAAACAATGACCAGAAATATCAAATTGTCATTGTAGGCATGGAACTCACACTCCAGGAACAAGTACAACACCTTAATGTAAAAGGTGACTAGGAGATGGTCATCAAGCAATTCAATAGTGACTACATAATTAAAAAGCAGGAGATGATTCCCCTGTTTGACCATGTTCAATCGTTAATGAACGAGTTCTCCACAGAACCAACATTGACCTATATTCCCAAGTCTCAGAATTCTTAGGATGATGCATTAGCCAACGCGGCCACAACCCTAGCTGACCCGGACCGGGATGAAACAGTCATCAGTATTGCTCAACGTCGAATGGTATTGCCATTTGTTCAGACCAAGAGAGAAGAAATCAATGAAATCAGTCCGGTATCTGAGCCATATTCTCCTTCCACTGGCTGGATGAACCCCATTCCAATCTACCTTAAACGGGGAGAACTTACATCAGACAGGGCAGAACGAGAGCAAATACGGTGAAGGGAAATCAAATTTGTCCTATATGGCGCTGTGGGTCAGCAAGAGGTCCACTACAAATGAGGCCTCGATGGAGTGATCCTTAGATGCATTGATGGAGAAGAAACTGTCGCCGTAATGAGTGAAGTACATGCCAGATCATGTGGATCACATCAATAAGGGACCAAGCTTTCCCATCAAGTTCGAAGGCTTGGGTACTACTGGCCTCCAGTGGCACGAGACTGTGAGTGTTTTACCGTGAAATGCCACTCATGAAAAATTCATGCCAACTTCATACACCAACCCCCAATGTTACTTCATCAATCCAAATAAACCTAGCCATTTGTCATCTAGGGGATGGATGTCATGGGACCATATCCTCCTGTCACGGCCAAACTGCTGAAGTATATCCTCACAGAAACCGACTTCTTCTCCAAATGTGTAGAATTCGTTCCCAAAAAGGATGTTCGGGCGATAATTTTTTTAGCTTTATGAAGACCAACATCATCACTAGATTTGGTTTCCCTCATACCATAACGATGGAAAAAGACACTAACTTCTGCTCTGCCGAAGTAGAGAGGCTATACCGCGTATATGGTATCAAGGCTAACCACTCATCTTGCTACCATGCAGTGGCCAACAGACAGATAAAGGCTTTTAACAAGACACTGTCTGATATTCTCCAGGAAATGGTGGACAAAGACAAGAAGTCATGGCTGGATAAACTCCTCCAAGAATTGTGGTCTTATCGAACCACAATCTGCACCCTTACCCGGGAAACCTCTTACTCATTGGTGTATGGAACAGAGGCGCTCCAGCCCATTGAACTCCAACTACCCTCACTCCGAGTTTCCATATGTCATCAGTTATCCAATGATGAGAAATCAGAAAAGTGGCTAGGTGAATTGGAACAGTTAAACGAGAAGCGGTTGCACAACATGCACCATCTGGAAGTATACCAGAACCAGATCGCACGAGCCTTCAACAAAAAGGATCGACTTCGGTCATTCTTGGAAAGAGATTTAGTTTTGGTCCTCCGGAGCACAATGACACCCTGAAAGAAACCTCCAAAGCTGGAGCCCAAATTGGAGGTACCATATGTTGTACACAAGGTCTACTCCAATGGAGCATATGCCCTGATCTCCAGGGACATGCAATTCACCACGGCTCCTACCAATGCGAGATTTCTAAAGAAGTATTTCTCATAGAGACCAAGAGCACTTCTTCCTAACAACATGAAATTAAACTGTATGGACTTCGTCCTTACCTCATGATGATAAACTGCACAGACATAAAAAAAATGAGGTGTACTCTTCGTCTGAGCAGCATGACATTAAACGTCCATGCCCCCAATGGTACAAACTCTATGACCTTAAACTAAGAGAACAACGTCCTCACCGCATGACGTTAAACTGCATGGAATCTAATAATACCCCTCATCCTAACCACAAGAGGTTAAACTGTATGGACCTCGTCTTCACTGCATGATGTTAAACTGCACGGATTTTAGAGAACTACGTATGGCTTGATTCATACCATTGCGGGATACATAGCGATGACGGGGTCCCATATCCTGGCCCAACCACTCCCAAAAGAAATTAAAAATTCCCCCTTCCCCCCCCCCCCCCGTGTATAGACCATACATGCACAAGGTGTATCACTTTTAAAGAGAACTATGTGCAGCTTGATTCCTGCCCTTGCGGGATACGTAGCAACACCAGGATTCCCTATCATAGCCCAACCACTTAAAAAATTCCCCTTTCCCCCATGTATGGACTAGACCTGCATGGGGTGTATATAATTGTCCTCACCACATGACGTTAAACTGCACATACAGTAAATTTTATCAGTGCCCCTCTCCCCCCATGTATGGACCAGACCTGAACGGGGTGTACTTCTTTCAGAGAACTACGTGCAGCTTGATTCTTGTCCACGTGGGATATGTAGTGAAGCCAGAGTTCCCCGTCCTGGCCCAGACCCCTAAATAAAAGATAAAAATGCCCTTACCCCCTATGTAAGGACCAGACCGACATAAGGTGTACTCTTCATCCCCACCGCATTACGTTAAACTGCACAGACTTAGTCGCGACCCACCCATGAAGCATGGCGAAACAAGATGGAGTTACTCCATGCACATTTGGATGCATCCTCTCCATACATCAGATTCCACGACCCAGATAATTATGGATCTTCATAATCATTCATGGCCATCAGAAGTGGAAAGTCATCGAACAGTGGAAACCTTTGCATGACTATGCATACCATTCCCTCACCAGCTCTACATATTGATATACCCTAGCTCATCTACCATTGGCAAGATTTCCTCGGGCGACACTCTTCTTAGTTCCGTACGCTTACCAGCTTCAGAGCCCTCATATCACACCTCCTAATCCAAAAATTTATGGAGTAGTGGTTTACAAGTTCATTCCCCTTTTCATATCCAAATGTTTCCAGGGTAACCCCATTTGGCTAGCCTATGTGCCTTCCGTTGGTTCACATAGCATCCCTAATCAGCAAGCATCAAGACAGGACTAGGATACTTTGACTCAATAGACGATTGCGGTGAAGATGCTTCTTGTATGCTCTGAGAACATTATCCCCACGTGTCAAACATTGCACTGTGAGTGATCTCGAATTTTCATGATTATTCATGGCCATCAGAAGTTGAAAGTTATCGACCTGGGGACACCTTTGTACGACTATGCTTACCATGCCCTTAGCATCTCTTCATAATGACATCCCCTAGCTCATCCATCAAAGGAAAGATTTCATTGGGCGGTACTATTCCTAGCTCCATACGCTTACTGGCCTCAGAGCCCCCATACCACACCTCCTGATCTGGGAAAACTTAAAGTTACATTTTGCAACTTTCATCCCCCACCTTGCTACAAGTATATCAGAACATCTTGACCCAACTATGCTTCGAGTGACTGCAACAATAGTCACCCAATTGTCTGAGCTATATTACCAATAAACTAGGAGTACATTGTTCTTACCGCACGGCGTTAAACTACACAGAGTAAAGGAACACCCCCATGATCAAGATAAATCAGCACAGGGGGATCTTTGAGCTTTAACAGCAACCAGGGATGAATATCCATGACAAGCCCAGATATCTCCTTACTAGATGATAGAATTTGTGGGTCGGGCAATCACAGATCCTCATAACCACTCACAGCCATTGGAAGTGGAAAGTTATTGAACCGAGGACACCATTGTAAGACTATGCATACCATGCCCTAAGCGACTCTGCATATTGATCACCCCTGGCTCGTCTACCGAAGGCATGATTTCCTTGGGCGACACTCTTCCTAGCTCTGTACGCTTACCGGCTTCAGAGCCCCCATATCATCTCTCCTGATCCAAGAAACCCTGAAACCATGATTTACACCAATAAACCCCCATCCAAGACTAGGGGATGTTGAGGTATTCAAGCCCAGTTATATTCTGATGAAGAGAAGCCTTGGAAAAGACGCACTCCATCTTTGCCGCATGACGTTAAACATCACGGAATTCTTTCTCACTACATGACGTTAAATTGCACAACAACATTTAAAGACATCCCCATCTTTACCGCTTGACGTTAAACTTCACGGAAGCCGTCCTCAATGCATGACGTTAAAATTCATATCAACATTTAAATAATGACCCTCATCCTTACCGCATGATGCTAAACTGCACAGAATATGTCCCAACCACATGATTATAAACTAACATTGTCAAACTCATCATGGTCTTAGTGAGGAACAACGGATTTTCTCTGTCCTTCAGTGCATGGGTCAGACCCTCACGAACCCCCGTCTCACACCAATGTGAGAAAGAATTACTTCACCCATTATTGGGAAGTTTGGTCAGGTATTTCCCCTGTATTCAGGCACCCTCTCATCATAATCCATACTATGTACCCAAGAAAAAGACGAACTATCATAAGACACCCCTAGTGGTCCCAAATCTCAACTTCCCTGAAGTTTCTCAGCTATCGGGGGAATAAAATCATTGACCTATGGACACCTTTCTATGACTATTCATACCATGCCCTCAGCGGCTCTGTATATTGATCACCCCTGGACCGTCTACCAAAGGCATGTTTTCCTTAGGCGATGCTTCCCTCCGTACGCCTCTTGGCCTCTGAGCCCCCAGGTTTATCCCAGGATTCAAAAACCCTCTGAGCTACAGTTTACCAACCTCTTTCACAATCCTACCTAAATATGGAGAAACGTCTTTGACAAGATTACTGAGAACCAGGAGAAGTCGTTCCATTTTAAATGACGTCCCAGCAGTAGGACTTTAAACTGCGCCAAGCCTCAACCATCCCTTATGCTAACTAAGCGCGTAAGGAAGTGGTCTCCTGACCAAACTTCTGATTAGTATGGATGTTCCCAAAACCCTTCATATCTCACATTCCACTTCTGAGCCACCACTGGTGGTTTTCATCATATTCAATCCATCCATCGTGGTTTTCCTGAGCAGGACTTCCATGAAGTCCCCTGGCCATCAGAAATGTATATTCATTGACTTAATGACACCTTTGTATGACTATTCATAACATTCCCTCACCTGCTCTGCATAGTGATCGCCCCTGACCAATCTACCAAATTCAAGTTTTCCTTAGGAAACCCTCTTCCTACTTCTATACGCCGATGCGGCTCACGTGCCTTGAGACATGCCCTGCATGACATTCAAATTTCAACATGTTCCCCCCACTTGTATCTGAAGATTATTGGGACATATTTTAATCAGCTGAACCCCATTGGGGCCCTTTCCACACCATATTTGGTCAAAGCTGTTTGACCCAAAACATCAGTAATGATAGTCTTGATGACGAGACTTTAAACCACCCAAGAAAGGAGGCAAAAATCCTATTAGGCCGAAAAAACGAAAAGGGAGACCTATGAAAAAGCCGAGTTATACCAGTTGGGTCCACACAAAATGGGCCCAAGAAAAATTAGGGTATTAAAAAAAAGACACAAAATTTTGTGTGGGATTTTCAACAAAAACCCAGAAATAGTCAAACTATGCTCACTGGATCCCATGGTTCATGCAAAATATAGATCTTGTTATCATTTTCATGAATTATGGTCAGTTCTGATTCAGTAGGTTGTTACTCATGAAATAATTTCTTATGTGATAACCAATGTTAAAAAAATGGGGGAGAGAAAAAAAATCAACATAGATTGTATTTCGTTGAGAAAAAGGGGAGGGATTCCACAAGCTTGGGCCTCTCCCTCACAGAAACAGAAGAGATAGAATAAAAGTGTTCCGGAATAGCTCTAGCAGTTACAAAGAGGTCTGGCTTGCTCTCTCCACCAGATCAGCGACCGTGCGGTGGAGACCATTGCAAGACCGTTCCAACATAGCCTTCTACCTAGCATCAACATCAGCCACCAAATGAGTATGCTCCACTGTTTCTTGGAGATCATTGATCCCTTTTCTGGTGGCATCGAGATGACCAGTCATAGATGACAATTTATTCCTCAGCATCGCTTCCCGTTCTTCACATTCATGCAACTCGGAGGATAGGGTGGTCGTCTGATCTCAACAGGTTGCCTCTTGCGCCATCAGCTGATGGAACTGTATCATGGCTTCCTCCAGGGCTCAGGGCCTGCAATGAGTACCAGCAAAGTGAGCGAGTTTGCATTCAGTAGTGGAAGCTTCCTCACGTTCCATGACAACTTGGCAAGCTAGAGAATGGAACTGCCGATAGTTAAAGCCACCAGACCCCAAATCCAGGAAGAGTTGTCGGAGAGCTTCGGTCTTGGTTTCCATATCAGCTAGAGGACTTTCGGCAACGATCTAACAAATCCAAGGCCAGGCCCACCTGTGCACCTCCCGGTGGTCCTCCATAAGACGAGGATATTTGGTATCCTCACCAGATGGCACATAAATGAAATCTGGCATCACCACCAGTGCAGGAATGTACTCTCTAGAAGTTGGTTCTGAAACTAGAAAGTATGGATCCTCCAACTCAGGTTCAGACATAGGAATCAAGTTTCTATCCTCGTTTTCAAATAGAAAAACATATGATATTGCCTCGCTGGGACCCAGAACCACATGGTCGTCTACATCCACGTCCAAGAAGGATGTACCCATTTGAACTACAGCCACCACAGGACTAGGGGAAGAAAATCCCCGGAGTCGCTTTGATCGTCAATCCATCAGTCGATCCTCCCTTAGAGCTGATGGGGAAGGTGCACTGAACGTAGAGGCCGCTGTACCTCCTGATTTGGGAACTTGCTCGACAGCCTTCCCTAGGATCCCATTAGGATAGTGTTTTTCCCAGGTTTTTGCATACTCCAGGGAAAGACTGGCAGCTGACCCCATGACAGGAAAGGGAATTCTTGCGTCAAATCCCTCCCGTGTCAGCATCAGCCAACATTGACAAAGAATGGCCGGGTGTAGTCCTCGATCCTGGGGAGGTGAAAGGTAAACTGGGACTTGCATACACCCGAACTGCGAGAAAAACGATACGGGATGTACAACTCACACAAAGGAATCATGTCAATCCACACGGACGGGAATCCATCCCACATATAGATAATATAAGAACTCTCCTTCAAAATCCCTCGGCGGTTGTCTAATAAGACACCTGAATGGGTGGGGTAGGGAGTGAAAGAAAAGTAGGAGAAGTCACTCAGAAGCTTGATGACTTCATCAGAGTCGGGGGACTTCAAGCGAACTCCGGCTATATCAAGCAGGAGATGCCGAAAAGTTAAAAGCGATATGACCGTGTTGTAATGGAACTCATAGAAACAACAATGATCTGCTACCCACCCATAAAAAATCAAAATGGTCGGCTCAGACGGAAGGGTGGCCCGCACTGCTGCCTGTGACCCAGTAGTTCATAAATACGAGCCAATGTGGGAACGACCAAATTCACCAGGCGGCCCTCTGCTAGCTCAGCTTCCATCATCAGGGTACAAGCCCTGATGCCATGACTAATATCTCAAGAAGGGAATATCCACCCGCTCAAGAACATAGCAAACAAACCCGCCAGCCGGAGCATAGGTGGCATGCCTAGACGCACCTTGAAACCCCACGAAAGGTAGTCTCCCGCCTACAGAACCACCCAGTAAAAACCTGGGGAGGTTCGTGATTGTTGAGATGGATGATTCCAGGGGCGCTTGTTCTTCGGCATTAGGCCAGTGGTGTTCAGAAATAAACCAATCCAGGTATTATAGGGAATTTGAGAGCGGGCACGCAAGGCCTGACCTAGTGATTACTCTGCCTTAACCAGCAGATCCCTCTCCAATAAAGGCACTTGTTCAACGTCATCCCATGCATCGGGGACATGCAGAAATTCATCATATATCTCACAAATAATTGGGAGACCTCACAATTGGTGAATATCCCATAGACTAATTCCAACTTTACCATGGGAATGGTGGAAAGTATTAGTGCTCAAACACCAGCGGCTAAGTAGATCTGGCAGAACTGAGGATACTGGGTAAATAGCAAATTGGGAAGCCCACACTATGGAGTATGAGTTTACTGATTCTAGTGATTCAAGAGACTCTTAGCAGTGATGATGGACCTAGAAAGCCCAGGACCTGTCATTTGAGAAAATCCCTCCAGACTAAAGGTCCCACCGAGGAATCCACCCTACATCAGGATCTATTCGAGCACGGTTGGAAATAGAGTGGTAACTCTTGGAGACAGATCCTGAGAAAAGTTGTGGACATGATGATAACTTTGGGTCCAAACAGAGCCTCTCCAAATGATGGCATCCTTCCGATCAGAGTCGGAAACCATCTCCCCTGATTGGTTAAGGTTTTCCTGAATACACTTGGGAAACGCTTCCATGAAAGGAGAAGGAAGACCTGAGAAAGTGGGAGGAATATGGACATCGTCTTGAAGACCGAATCCATGAAGAAAAAGCCGATTTGATAATGGGTAATCCAAGAGATCAGGAGGGAGAAAATATTTCAAGACACCATTGTCAGGAATGATGGACCGACTAGGGTCCTCTTGGATGTCCTCTGCTCTGCAAATCATAGAAAAACGTCTCCCTTCACCAATTTGGAGCAGCTCTGCAGCAGGCTTCGGTAAAGAACGAGGGGGAACCATATCTTCTCCCTGCATTATGAAGACCAGACAAATGGTTAGTCTGAAATAATAATGGACAAAAATACCAGCTGCATGGAAAGTCTTCAACAAGCCTTCAATCAGGCATGGTTCGCGATGATTTCATCCCGTGGACCTGCCCTTCACGAAAGGAGTTCAAAAAACCCTGGATTGCAGAGCGTAGGCCAGAAAACCGCGAACCAGGTTGCTCCATAGAGTTTCAATCCCGAATTTATGTTCGGAAGACTTAAACTTTTAATGTTAAAAATATTTTTAGTCCGCAAAGCATCAAAACTGTGAGGCATCGAAACCGCGAGGCATTGAAACCACGAAGCATTGAAAACCACGAAGAAAATTCCTTCACATCCCGTCATGACTTACTTTTAAGAGTAGTGGTTCGGAGATGGGAATTTGGTTCATGGGTGAAGGTGACCGTGAATGAGTAATGGTTCGCAGAAGTCGCAGCTAGTTCGCAGATGAGTCACTTCACGAAGGAACGAGCACACGAAAGAGAGGGAGCTCTGGG
Organism: Viscum album; assembly: GCA_963277665.1. Taxonomy (NCBI): domain Eukaryota; kingdom Viridiplantae; phylum Streptophyta; class Magnoliopsida; order Santalales; family Viscaceae; genus Viscum; species Viscum album. Next base: position 1,875,139,141 of record OY728152.1, read on the forward strand.
TTTGCGAAAAAATCGGTAAAGGACATATGAAGGGCCCCCCATATTTATAGGCATGTTCCTCTACCGAGTCAACCTCTCTACCGCATACTATCTCAGTTTTAGGACCACTCAACATCGGAACGGCCTCCTCTTCGTTCCGATCATATCCCATTCCGATTGGGGGCATTTGTAGGGTCCTGAAAATCCGCAAATGAGATTCTACCCAAGTCCCCCCAAAAGAATTGGGGGAATGAACGGAGAACATTTAATGGAAGGACAAATGCAGATCTGGTCCACGGACCGATCCCATGGAAGCATGAAGCACCCCCTCTGTGAAGCATCCCCCTCCGCGAACCATCGTCGTTCGCGAGATAGAGGCGGAGATCCTCAGCGGCCGCAAGGCATGATGGGCGTCGATCCGGTTCACCATCATGAACCACACGAACCGTGGACTATGTCGACCTGTTCGACCCGCATCCGTTGTCGTTCGCGGGATGGAGGCGGAACCCTCCACAACCGCAAAGCACTCCCTGAGTTCCGTCTGCAAGGGGGGAGAAGTGCTCATTACGAACCGCAAATCACGGATTGACCAAGTCAGTAAAAAACCGGGTTTTCGGTCATGGGCCTCCGCAAAAGGTGCCTCATGGCCGCATATACATCTCTTTCCCCACTCTATAAAAAGAGACCGATGGAGAAGGGAAAAGGGGATTGGAGACTTTAATGGATTCAGATTTGGACAATTCAAAGGCGGAGGAATGATTTCGATGGAAGGATAAGGATTTCACAACAGTGAAGTTCTAGTTCGTGAACCAGAGCAGCTATAAACCTGGGAACGAACAAATAAGGAATTGAAAATGCATAATAATTTTGTGAACTGCGAACCTAAAATAACAAACAAAAGGAAACCGCAAACCATGTCCCTTTTGCGGATGCACTCCATGCTGAGTAGAGCGTTTATGCCTCTTTTCCGATCCACCGAACCATGTATTACCCTCCTATGCGGGTGAATCCTCGACTGGCGAACCCCCGATCGGCGCTTCCCTTGGCCACCACTGCTCGTGCGGACCCCTCCGCGTACCCCCTGGTACATGGGATAAAACTGAAGCAGCGAACCACCCTGGTTCCCAGGATTCCCTTAAGTATGTGGACCACCCTGGTTCGTAGATGGCTCCTCCAGCCGCATAGCACCTTCCTACGCGAAGGGCACTGCCACCCCTTCATACGTGTGGCCCCTGAGAGCCTTCGGAGTTCCCATCCCCTGAGCCAGAAAAAATCCTTCCAATCCGACCTGATCCTCCACGACTCCCTCATTGGCCTACTCATCGGCCTTGAGCCAAGGCCTCCACCAGAGCCACCGGGTCTTCGTGGTGTAACCTTCAGGTACATCAGCGTTCCATTTTGAGTTCACATACCCACGGTATGTAGAGGCGAAGGGGTTGCCCCGACCCTTGATCAGGCTCCCAAAATATTCCTGGGTTCACATTCCCACGGTAATGTGGAGTCTGATCTCAAGAATCCCCTTTCTGCCCCTCCACATGTTCAGGGATCCTCAGGGGTATTAAATTATCCATCAGAAGGAAGCCCTCGTGCACTGCAAGAGAGGATATGGGCACATGTGCACCCCATTTCTCTGTCCTGCTGAGCTTTCACACATGGGCCTCCTTAGAGTGTAATCCCCAATCCGTCAGTATGGTAATCCACCTAAGAGTAAGCCTCGACCATGTGGGCCTCTGCATGCGTAAGCTCCACTCCATTTCTCATGGACGCACCTTTCACGACGTGATCGTCTGGTCCTTGCTGACTCTTGTTTCTCACACCAAGCATGAGTCACGTGGTCTTAGAGTAAGCATCGACCATGACATCCTCTTATGGGCCTCCTCAGAGTGTGAGCCCAAATATTTCACTCTGGGCCTCCTTAGAGTGTAATCCTTCTTAAGCGAACTATGGAGTCTTTGATCCATGTAAAGGCATGGTACGTAGGAAGCCTCCACGTGGTTCAAACCCACTACTCGGTCATTTCATCACGTCGAGTTCCACCCTCGTCCAGTATGACGATAAACTGTATACCCTCGTCCAGCATGAAGTTAAACTGTAGACGCAAACTATAAGGATTTTGATTCCCCACCACAGGGATACGTAGGAAGCCTCCATGAGGTTAAATCCCACTACCCATCGGACCCCCAGTCCATCTTCACGTTGGTTCTCCAACACTTATCCGAACTACGTGGTCATTGATCCCTATCTCCCAGGTAGGGTACGTAGGAAGCCTCCCTGAGTTTCAAGCCTGACAACTGGTCAATCCGACTATCCTCACATTGGCCCACCACGCCGCTCCTTGTGCCACTTCAGTGAGTCCAGACTCCCCGAGGTCATTAACCCAATGAGGGATGGTAAACCTCAGGAGTAAATGATTCTGAATCCATGCGTTCAGATGACCATTTCCAACCATAAAAAATATGTGGATACTATTTTTGGGTATAAACCAAAGATTCTCAAACATATGAATACGTCTTAAATCTATAAGAGAGTCCCAGAACAGGCAATAATTTCCCCCCAAAACGGTGCGATGAGCCCGACTTCCCACCCTCCTGACCAATGCGAGTTCTTAAGTGACCCTGGTCAGACCATCCGGCGAACGCCTTCTGTTGGAAATCATGTCCATGATTTATCGGATATGGAGCCTTTGGGCGTTTCGAAAGGCAAAACCACGAAACAACAACAATGATTTTCTTTTAAATCTTACATTGCACACTAATAATATCATAATATTATTTTAAATGTTAGTTAATTCTTAGTCATTGTAATGGAGGAAATGAAAAGAAATAACAAAAAAATGATTATATATGTTTGTTAAATGTCTTACCAATTACCCAATAAATGATTGAGGATTAAAATGAGAATGAATCCAATTTTAAGCAAAAATGTTCTAATATTCTTTAAAAGGCAGATTAACTACCTTTTGACTACGAACCCTTTTTAAAACTACTTTTTGTCATTTTTATATGTTATATTTGACTAAATAAAATCCTTATTTGGAATCAATACATCAAAATTTACTTTGTGTAATTTTTTTTCCGATGAAGTTCATTTTTTAAAGAATATTGAAAATGCTGTATTTTAATTCAAAACCTCCTTTTAATATAATTTATTTATATGGTTAGATTATCCTTTTAATTGTTTTAAATTGTATTTAGAATATATTTTTACCATTTAATCCAATGGTGGTCATTGGAATTAATTTCACTTTGACATTGGACATAAACAAGTGTCAATCTTTTAATAGATATTGTTTATAAAAAACACTCTATTTGTTTTGACAGCGGGAATTAATTATAAAATCAATTAATGAAACTTATATTTTTTGAATTTGGTAAAATGGAAATAATTTTTGAATTTGGAATATCAAATTTACATTGGATAGTTTTTTGGTATTTTTCGGACAAATGTTCATTTTTAATGAATAGTAAAAATACTGCATTTTACTTCAAAACTAATTTTTCATATTATTTAATTATATGGTTATATTTTCATTTTAATTGGTTATAAAGTGTAATTTAATTATGTTTTTATCACCTAATAAAATTTTGTTCATTTTAAGTAATTTCACTTTTCAATTGGATGTAAAAACAAGTCAATCTTTTGATAAATTTTACTTCATAAAAACCTGTCTTTGGTTGTGACACCTAGAATTATATTTAAATTAAATAATTCAATTTCTGTGTTTAGAATTTGGTAAAATGGATTTCATATTTGGAATCAGAAGGTCCAAATTATGTAATTCATAATATTTTTTATTTGGACATTATGAATAGTAATGACGGTAATTATCTTTAATTATCGTGATGAATTAGTAATCGTGCAGTTAAGGGTAATAAAATATCATCATAATAAAATAAAATTACCCCAACATGTGTCCAAATCCTCTTTTTTGAGTCATGGTCTACCATGGTAATATATTTACCAATCTTCAGGGACCATGGAGTCACATGGGCGTGATAGTGACATTTATGACATTATTTTAAAAAAAGAAGAGAAATATAACAAAGGTTTGTATATCCTAAGTAAAACAATTTTAATTTTTTTTACATTAATGATATCATATAATATAAATAGTCATTGGAAATTTAAAAAGATTTTCTACATCATGATATTTTTTTATAATTTTTAGACATTATATATATATATATTTATGACACTATGATGATACAATGATTACCTCATTAATGAACAATTTAAATAAAATGAAATGATAAGGTAAAATATAAGAAATAAACTTTTCTAAAACCTATTTTATGTTTTGATTTAGAACCCTTACCACATTAGACTCAAAATATATCATTGTGGGACCTTTAAAATCTGAAAAGCATTTTATAATTACGTAACATTTCAAGACTTTCGAAAAGTTACCCTCCTCCCTCCTATAATAGGCCTCCACCTCTACCCCCATACCCACACCTCTCAATCCATTGGCTCGTCCAAAATATGATCATATTTTCTCTCCACATCCCCCTCTTACTCCTAAAAGCCTCACTTTGGGAATAAGTCCATCAAAGGAATCCTTTGGCTCAAATCGAAAAGAGTTACCCAATTTAGAGGTAATGTCTTCCCTCATGATTCTTACTTTTATTTTCCTTCTTCGCACACCAATATCATCTTATTATTTGATCCCATAAGAACAAAAGTATCATCAATATACTAGTATTATGTTATGATAATATTTCTACCTACACTTACACACACCTCCGTCTAATGGTTAAAGAAATACTCTTTATGTGGGTGGCGAATTACTGCCTCACAAAACGATGATTATTCAATCTTCTTTTAACACCTTTAATGGTGTCCATTAAGATGTAACTATATTTATATATGATATATATTATATTTATGTCCTCTCAATGCTTCTTTATTTTATATTTAAAAAATACCTTTATGCTTTGCATGTTGTGTAAATGCGATAATTTCATATGAGGAAGTGTAGACAACCGCCCCCTCACGTGATGCTACTCATTCATGCCAAACATGGAATTTATAAAGAATGTAATTAATGAACATATTTTCCCTATATTACATATATATTATACATTAATTATAATATATCTGTGTTTAATTTATTTTTAATGTCTATTAATATGACAAAAAAATTGAAAGTATTGTTCATGCATACGTACAACCTACTGTCTCCATGAACAGTATATGTCATTTCTTATCTCCAAAAATTAGGGAATTTTATTAAATACATATATAGTTGATATATATGATATTTAAATCAAGAACACCATTCCAGATAATATGTACTTATAACTACATGGCCAATTCTCTTCAAACAAGTTCATTATTGACTCATGTACCGAACATCGACAAAACGTATGATATGAACTCACATAATAAAATAATTATTATGACAAGATAATATGTGATATTAATTTAATAATATACTTTAAATTAAGTTCTTAGTTAATTATAAAATGACCAATGATTATTATTCAGGAATATAAGCAAACCAACAAGACAAGTCGGACTTCAGGTAAGTGGATTTCTTATCTCACTTTTAATTCTGTGAGATTTCCATTTTTCGCCAATTATTTATTTCATGTGGTGTATTTTGTACTTCCATTTGATATATATTATCATGATTCCATTTATATTCATGGTATTATGTGATTCACTTGGTTCTTATTATCTTTTGGTCATATGAATCGATTTATTACAACGAGGAAATGGGTTTTTATCTCACTTTTTATTCCCATGAGATTCATGCTATATGTGCCACTATCTCCTTTGAGTGGTGTATGTACTGCCCATTATTCTACTCATTGATTAATATAAATCCATTTATGGGTATTTACATTAAAATTTTATTGTCCTTCCTTCATGGGGTGTATGATTCGTAGGTTACCAAATCGGTAAGGGAACCTTTCACCCTCTTCTTTTTAAAAGGCTTATTTTTGTAATGTATTTTAATTCACATCTTATTATGTTGGGACATGTTCTTCTATATCCTTATTTCTATAAATATTATGTCCGAGTGATGAGATAACGTTTTCTCTCTCATCAACTCATTTTCAGAAATTTGATGTGACGTTGTTTGGCTACCGAATTTTTGTAAGGGAACTTCTTAATCCAATATCAATTATTTGGGCTAAACTTATACTTCTTGATTATGTCATTCTATGAATATCTGTGAATGATCTATGATTGTATTACACTTAATATCCAATTATATTGGGTGTATTTATTTTTGTCACACCTAAATATGTCATTGATTTATCCTTAATCTAAGGATACCATCTTTATAAGGGACTTCATCTGAATCTCCTTTCATTGAGGCATCCTTTGATTTATACACGAATTTCATTAATACGGTCTATAAAACCCTTTTAGAATTTTCATTTCATTCGAAGGGAATCTTTTATCTATAAATCATTTTACTAAATGACAAAACGGAATGATTCATGTTTTACATAAGCAGTGACAACGACCTTTTCCTCCGCCGCAAGTATTATTTGATCTTTGGCATCCTTAACAAGCCATAATGTTTTTAAAAGGAAAATAAATACCATATAATATTTGTAAGTATTTTGGTAATGAAAATAGTTTTTAGAATGGATATATTATTTCAATATCATAAAATATTATATTGTTATTGCAATGTGGGAACATTATCTTTCCTTTATGCTTATGTTATGTGTTATGATTATTTTATGGTTATTATACATTGTTACGTATACGGGTGGTTCCTTGATAAAACTATGGTGAGTGAGCCCGAGATAGCTCTCCAATGAATTGGGTAACGTGAAGGAGGTAAATGTGAATGATTCTCCGAAGAAATTTCGGGAATATAAAGTGATGTGTTTTCCAAATGTGACTCTTTATGTAGTTTTGATAGCTATAATGTAAGTATATTATGTATGCGTTAAGTTACATTTTTGAATTGTGATTACTATGTGCTATTCCTAAATACTATGATTTCAAAAGTTATGTTATGATTGAAAATTATGGTTTCATTGGTTTGTATTTTTGATGGGTTAATGGTTCCTTTTATTATGTTATAACCCTTACTGAGATTTTCATGCTCATCCCATGTTTTTGAAATGTGTTTCATAGGTTATAAGGATGGGTAAGATAATGTAAGTATTCAAGAAGATTTATATCAAGAAAAGAACTCTTGTTTTATTTAAGGATTTAAAGAAAAAAATCAGTTATAGTAGAAGTGTCTACTTTGTAATATTCATGTTGATATGTAATAGTTATGTCCTAATTCTCTAAAAATCTAAACTTGAAAATATCCTCAATGTGAATTATTGAATTAATTCAAGATTATGTAATGTTTTATGTCTGTTTACTTATAGTTAGTGATACTTTTCATACGAGCTATCGAATAAAACATTGTAATTTATAATTTTAGAGTGGTACATTCCATAAAGATCGGCATGATAATACAAATAATCACAAGACTTGCTAACAAGAATAGCATAGATATCACCGTATTAAAAAAAAAATTAAGAGGCAAACCATTATCATGGTGTAAAGAAACAACATCGACATGAGATCTCTTTCCAATTCATTATTAATTCGGTTGAATCATTATTTGGTAAATTTAATTTCCTTCTAAATGGTTAAAACATCATAAATTTATGTTATCATATAAATAATTAGGAGTAGAAAAAATCCCCTAACTCAAGGTAATCAATGCTATTCACATGATAATAGTCAATTGTCATGTATTCTGATCACACATCTCGTAAGAAGTTACATCCCTATCAGGAAGTCAGACCAAAATTGGACATTCAAACAACCAAAAAAACTCCATATGATTAGTATAGATCAAAAGAAAAATCATGGAAAGAGGATGGAAGAAATTATAGACCAAGGAAACCTGAGAGAAAAGGTTGAACATACCTTAGATCACCAGGGATCAATCACAGTATTCAAAGAATCGATCACTAAAAAATGGTTTCCAAATTACAAGAAGAGAGAATATGCACTCTATTCGTTATACTGAAAACAATGGTACATTCATGATGGAATTGTTACTTGAAGAAATTTGAACCCATTAAAGTAGGGAACTATTAATATAATGGAATGTATTTAGAAACAACATCTTCATTAAATGAACATAAGAAGGAAAAAAGTTAAGATACTTTTTTTCAAGTTAATAGATATTAGATAATCATAATTTCAGATAAAAAAAGATTTAATTAACTAATTATTGAATATATACTTAAAAACCACATGGAATGCATCATTTCCATGTTTGTTTATCTAAAAAATCAAGTATATAGTTATCCATGAAAAAAGAATCTTGATGGACAATGATTTACACTATTGAAAGTCCCACATGTCCATTTTCATATAACTACAAGGAAACTCCATGTGGCTAATTCCATGTAGTTGAATGTTAATGTTGCCAAAAGCACAGTGTCACTATTTTCACATAGAAGACTTGACCATGTAGATGATTTTTCAATGTAACTAGTTCACATAGCCAATACTTCCATCTACCCATTTCACATAGCCGATTCACATAAACAATATAAATAGGTATTTGATTACCATAGATGAACAACCACATAGATGATCTTCCATGTAGCCAATTTACATAACATATAATCAAAAAATACAATCCATAAATGTATCCAATACACTTATATGATCATCCATGTATTCGATCCATCGACATATTCAATTTGACTAACCTAGAGAAGAAACAAAATCTACCAACCAACCAGATATCCAGCCATTCTATTGCATGCACAAATATGGGATCATTCCGACAAACTGAACAACAAACCGTCATACTGTAGGAATAATTAGGTGACCATTCCTACTGACTACATGTATGTCCATAATAACACATGAACGAACTGGTGACCATACTAAAAGATCACATGACTAACCAACCTATTGCACAAATAAAACGGTGACTGTGTTAACTATCTTGAATCCCAAACATGTGGCCGCACAATAGAAAATTAGAAGAACCAGAGTAAAAGACTCATAACACCCTCTAAGCTCTAAAACCCCCAAATTAGTGGGATATGATTGTCAATTATTTTATGAGATATATATATATATATAACAATTAATTTTTCCCCTATATCCCTATAATCCAACAGAAAATTATTTTTTCAATAATTTTAATCATTATGGTGAGATTTATGATAAAATGACCGACAAGCTATCTAATTGATTGACAAGGTAAATTTTTCCAACATCATTCCCTAGTCCCAAAAAATATTTTACATTTATTTATATGGATGAAACAAAAATAAATAAATACATATCTATTTAATAATCACATATAATAATTGCATGTCTATCCATAACACAAATATATGCACTAACATTTTCATTTTTAACATGTCTTAAAATTATAAATAAAAAATATATGGAAAGTACAGTTTTTTAATAATGGAATATTGAATTTGGTAAAAACCCAAATCATGATTATTTTTAAGTTCCCAATGGTTTCAAAAAAACACAAACAATAATAAAATTGAATGATTACTAAGTTGGTGACTATATACATGAGGGAAATTCTCAATTTTATTCCATATCATGATATTCATAATTTTTATCATAATTTTTTTAAATTTTAATAGGTAGATAAGCGTTGAAAATGAATGTAATTGGAGAAAAAAGGTGGTGGAAAAATTTCAGGACATGTAATCCTAAATTTATCAACAAACTAAACATGAAAACAATTTATTTTTATTAATTTCAAAAATAAATAGAAAGAGAGGTAAACAAATGTGATATAAAAATGAAAATTTAGAATAAAAATGGGGAAAAAATAATTGATGTAAAATATAAAAAACACAATTGACTGAGACCACATAACGAATTCATTACTACGTAATACCGTATATTGAAGGCATTTTTTAAATGAAAAAAATACATTGAAAAATTACTAAACATGAAAACACGAACAATTATTATCATGGGGGTCCTTATCTAAATCCATAAAGTTGATAGAGACAGTTGAACTCTAAGAGCTAAACAATTATTCTCAAAACTCCCATTTTATTGTTCTTTTATAATGGTGCATTCAAATTGATATTATTTGGAAAAATACTCCAATTTTACCATATGTTAATGAAATTAATTCTTAATAAAAATATACATGATTTAAATCATCTTCATACATGAATTATGTGTATAATTTTTGTTAATATTGACAACACTTGTGTGATCAATTTTAATAAGTACAAGAGAACATGCATATCATAACCTCATCAATATTGTTATATTTATTATGATTTTTGAAACTTTAAATTTTTTTTGGTTCTATAATTTTTTTAGGGTGTTCATGGAGTCTTAAGAAGATATTGGTTCAAATATATAGTAGTTCACACTATATAGAGAGTTGTTAGGTTGTGAACTTCCCCCTCATGCTTCCTTGGTGTTTTCCTAGGGTCAATTAGGCTTAAAACACGGGGTTCATGCCAATAATTATCCCATGGGAAGGTTTATTTTTTAATAGGGTTTATTCACATCATTAAATACAGTTTTCACATCATCACTTATTCATAATTTCCCTTCATACAACGAATGAGAGATTCTTTACATTGAATTTGAATGCATCAATTTATTTTTCTTCCAAATTTATCCCAATAAAATTTAATTGATTTTAACCCGTTTTCTTCTCCTATTATATTTTATTATATGTGGACTATTATAGTGATATGCTTCCTTCCACTATTAATATTATGCTCCTCCACATCAATTTTAATTGGATCACTATAGGTAATCCCCTCAGATCATTATCCTTCATCCTTTATCTTTCTTTAAATTACCCCTGGTTTTCTTCCTCCAATAAATAGTAAGTAGATATTGGATGTTATTGGGGGTTATTTTTGGTTTAATTGGGGACTTATTGTTCAATCATAATATGAATTTTCTTTTTTCTTATGGGTTCCATTCGCATTGAAGGTGACTTGTATCGATTTTTCAGGAGAGGATAAAATTTTGATTATGTTAGGTGTTTCTATGTCATTCATTTATTTTTAAATTTATGAAATTATTGATTTTTAATGATTTATTTTAGATTATATTTGAACATTATATGATACCCATTGAGAATTTTCAAGTCATTTTCATTCATCAAAGGCTTGGTAAAACAAGTTTTCTAAATGGATTTCATGTCATGAATTGAAACTAAATGTATTTAAATTATAAAAACCTAAAAGATTATACTTATTTTATTTCAATGGTTTTAATGGAAAATAAAGTGGGAATTTCCCTATTCTTACTAGTATATTCTTGTTTAGTTTAGATTAATTTTTTACATTCCATTTCCATTCATTTCATATTATAATTCTTGTTGATAAATTAAATATATCATTTGATTTTGGTTTTTTTACATGTTTTTACGATTTAAATCATTTATGTAATTATAATGTTCAGTTTAATGTAATTTTAGTTTATTGATATTGGGTTTGTTTTTGTTTACTTGGATAATAATGTTATCTTTTAGTTCATTTTTGTTTTATTATTTTTTATTAGGATTGGGTTGGTGTGTGTAGTTATGTTTATTTATATTTTGTTTCATTATATTCTCACTGATTGATTTATAAATTATAGTTTAGATGTATATATGTTCATATTAAATTGTTGTATTTACATGTTTACATGTTAATATTAACTAAAACCATGTACACAATAATAATGATTAGATCTTAATAAATCAGCATTCATAAATAGTAAATCATTTAAAAAAGGTGACATGGTTGTTGTGAGAAATATGTTATTAAGAGGTGTCAAATTAATATGATGAATTTATTTTTCAAAAGGGAATTATATGTCTGTTTTTTAATAAATTGGGTGTTGAGTGTATAAACAACCCAATATAGAGAACATATGGAGGTAAATGCATAATTTTTGTTGGATTGATTAGAATGTTCTGTATAGGGAATTCATTACATTATTTGATTATTTTTTTATTTTTATTGATAATTTTTAGATATCTTACTAAAAAATAACTTTTCTTAAAAGTGAAGTAAAATAGTGAACACAAAGAATATACAATATAAATAAATCCTTATTGAGTCATGAATCTGTTGTTCTCATGCATTTGACAACAAGTTTCCTCTTTCATTAATTCCATTTTAATTGTTAAAATTTGTTTCCTATTGTTCAATATAATTGATATTAAAAATTGATCTTAGATCCTGTTTAAATAATTTCTATATCAAAACTACCCTAAATAATAAAATTCTAATAACTCATTCCATTTAGATTTTTTGAAATATTTATATGCATGCTTAAGGGAAAAATATTTGTTTAAAGTGTAAAAACACTATTTCATCCATGTAACACAGTATAATTTTTTAAACAATATTTTAAAATTTAGATGTGGAGTAAGCATGGAATTCTGGGGGCCATGGAGTGAAAATGTTGATATCTTAAGAATATTAAATTTATTAAATTTTCTATCCACATTGTTTTCAAAATATATCATATATATTATCAATGGTTCATGAGATAATAGAACTATATCACCACTAAATTAAGTATGTGGGTTTTACTATAATTGTTTCATTTCATACATATGCTTTAGGTGTTTCTTTTAGGATAAATCATTAGTGTAATAATATAAAAATAAATTATTTGAAAAATTTATTGTTTTTTATATGATGGAAATCTAATTATTATATTTATATTCATGTCTATTTCCAAATCCTTGGATTATCCACAAATTATTAGAGATTAGAGAGGACAATTTCAAATTGCATTGATGATTTCTAATGAGTTCATGGATCAGAGATCACCCGATCATGGAGATTTTTTTCATAGGATGATTTCTTGTATCTCACCAATAGAAATGATGTATAATCATTATTTATTAGTGATCAATCAAATATTGATTTAGGGGATTTATTTTAATGGATTAATCCTCTTTTTTTCTTTCTCTATGATAGACATGAATTAATTCCATTAGATAATTAATTTATGAAAATTTTGTTAATTAAGATTGAGTGATTTTCCTTCTAGTAATTCCGAGTTGATAAATGATTTATGTTTTCTTTATTACTATAATTCATTCCTCAAATTTATCTTTCAAATGATGAATAATGTACTAAAAATGGCCAATGTTAATTCCACACATGTTTGATTCATGATATTCTTCCCACATTCTTCGAATGTTCACTATTATTAATTTTTGGACTAATGGATCAACAATACTTAAAAACCAATTAGTGTACAATCAATCAATAGAATAAGGTATAATTTTTGTGGGTTTTTATTTGGGATAAAAGGTAATATTTAGTCATGATGACGATGAAAAATTTTTGGTGATGGATCAATGGAGATCGAAATTGAAGATATTGGAGTTTTGTTGAAGTTATGTGATGAGAAACAATTTGTGTGTAGATAGTAGAAATCATTAGGCCACTGCTAATGGTGTAGGTTTAATAAAAATTGATTTGGGATTCTTGGTGGGTTCTATGGAAAAATCAGTGGTTTTGAATGTGTGACAGAAGATGATGGAGGGTTATAGAGATCATTAAAAATTCCAACTTATACAGCCTATAGTTAGGAATAACATAGGTAATGGGGACTCCCTCTATAGTGGATAGGGTATACATGTGACACTAAATATAAAATATCTAGGTGAATCAATCACACACGATTTTTTCCTCTAGTCAGAAACACAATATATACCTCAAGTTACATAATAATGGAATGACTAGTTGCACATGGACCTAACAAATGTACATGATCCCAACCAATTTACACAAGGACATTCAAATATAAAAATACACTAGAAAGTTTAGGTGTATACATATGGGTACAAATCATGTATCTTTTATACACACTATGTACTTTTCCCATTGAAACATGGATACCATTATTCCCTCATTCCAATATCAGTATAAGTGTGATTATGTTCCCTTGGTATCCAAAACCAATTAAAGTTAGTTATATCATCTTTTTCTTATGAATATTGATTTCCTCTATGGGATGATTCAATATATATTTATCCATCACTGCAAGTGTACATTGGTGTGATCCTATAAAATTTATCCATTTGTTGGGTCTGGTATCTCATTTCTGACATACAAGGCAAGTTTTCCCCTTCCTACTAGTTCATTCTAGATAGAGATAGGTTTCCCCAATAGTTCCTATACAAGATCCCCTATCATTATATTGACATCATTTGAGTTCTATTTTTTACATTTTCATGAAAATTCCGGATGATTGAAACCGCTTGATAGAGTGGATTTAGTGTAGAAATAATCGATGAGTGAGTTCTCTCAAACAAATGCATCCACTGGGCCTCAAATAGATTCCCAGGATGGTAGTTAGGTCTTGATCATATGATCAAAATTAATGGCTACCTCTGACTATATCTTGGTTTCTAGTTTATTGAACCCATTTTAATGATTTAGAACTCAATCCCTATGTGATTCTTTATTTTTGGTGATTTTGTTGTGTCCTGGTTGATATATTAAAACTCACCCATATATGATATCTTCCCACATATGTCATATTTTATCCAGATGACTGGAATATATAAGTGGTTTTAGGTAGACCATGATTTGGTGGACAATATTTGTATTAGTCATACCACAAATTATTCCATTAGTCGAATCTGGACTGCAATTTTCCTCTTATAGAATATTGAAATCTTTTTATAGTTATGGTGGGCATGTGTTTGTCCATTATTCCTTTTCATACCATTTTCATACTCTGATGTAGGATTATTTTTGACATATTCTAATAACATATTAGGTTTTTGTATCATTCTTCATTTTAATCATGTATGGATTTTTGTTCATGTGTACATGTACCTTATGCATAAGCCTCCCATGTGTATGTTATGAATACTCAATTCGAGTCATCCACCCCTAGAAAATTATAGGATGGATTAGGGTGTTTCATGTCATATAATACCATCTTGATAGGGTCTAGTGGAATAAGTCAGGACATTAAAAATTAATCATTTGATAAAAAAATAAAAAATAAAATCTAAAATTTAAAAGGGACCCAAAATATGAATGAATGACTGAATCATATATTATGGGATCATGTTAAAATCTTCACGACATATTATATGGTAATTCGAGAATTTGTATCAAAAGGAATTAAGATTCATTGGAAATTTAATGTTTAATTATATTCCTTTTTCTTTATTAAAAAAATAAATTATGTACAACCGTGAAAGTGGCACACATGCAAGGAAGAAAATTACAATAAATCGCAAGCCCGGGGACTTGACCCCATGACCTGCCCCTCACCCCCCAAACCCTTACCTCCCCACCACCAATGGTGGGACATTTTATGTATTTATAATATAAAAGAAGTTGTAAAACCGATCCAAAATAAATTTATAAAAAATATTCCAAATATTTTTTAAATGAGGTTTCAAATAATAAAGTACTGTTAAAAATAGTTTTATACCAGTTTTAAATACTCTGATAAAATAGTTTAAAGGGAAATTAAATTTTGTTTTTAAAACTATTTAAAATATTTTTTTACCAAATTTTAAAATATTATTTAAAATCAAAAATAATAACTTTATAAAAGATATTTTGAAAGATGTTTTAGAAACTATATATCATATGGTTAAAAAATGATTTAAAATCACATTTTAATATTTCTATAAAGTAATTCATAAAATATTTTTAATAAATTTTAAAAGTTCCTAAAATAATCTTCTAAGAAAATTATGAATCACCTGTAAATATTTTTTCAAAACCTCTTAAAAGTATTATTATAACCACGTGAAAACATTAAAAATTGTTTAAAATTTTAAATTTTAGGTTTGGGTCATTTAATGTCTATTTATAACATATAATGAAAATTCCATACCCATTTATTAAGATACAATCCATTTTCATTTTTATTCGTACCATATTAAACATAGTTGCCCATGTAAAATTCATGTTTTCTGTTATGTTCTGGAATTTTCATTCACCCCAAATTTGGGAAATGATTCATAGCATCCTTGTACTTTTTATTTCAATTTGTAGATTTCTAAATGAAAATATTTAATAATATTAAATTATTAAAGAAAATCATTTTTATTTTTAATCAAAAAAGCTCAAATTTGATTAATAATTAATAGTCAACACACTTCCAATGAAAAATAATTTTTAGGAAAATTTATATATGAATGTCACACAATATATTTGTATCATCTAAATCCATTTCAAATCTAGAAACCCATCCATTATACATATTTTGTTTTATATTCTCTCTATAGTTCAACTAATTAAACAATCGATGTAGTCCTTGCATATTTACCATCATGATAATTGTAAATAATCAAACATAAAAATATTAATTCATATAAATATAATAATAATATAACTTTAAATATAATGTATTTTATTACCCATATATGAGACCCATCATTATCCGTTATATCATTTTCACAGTGTCGTTAGGAAATAAGAAAATGAGAATGATGCCACAATATTTGACTAGAATATCCAGGAAACTACCGAATTATATCCCAGTTTTACCTATAATTTGATTATCCTTATTAAACTCGAACATATGTTATGTATTTTTGTTCTTGACATCATGAAATCATCCACAACTATGCCACCTAAAAGTGTAAGATCCATTTGTGATATAATAATAGATAATTTTTAAATTAAATCATCATAAAAGGAAAAGAAATTATGGTCATAAAATTTTCTATAGTTCTATATATACACCTAAGACATGATGATTAGTGGTTACTAACGGATCCCTAATATAAGAATAGTTGATGATTTGTGTTGTACTATTTAGTTATAAACTGTATTGATGATTATCAGTGTACCTAGGAGGTTCATAATGTTTTAGATTAGAAGTCGATGAATAGTGAACAAAAAATCATAGAGAGAGAAATGTCGTAATAGAATTAGATATAATAATCATCTGTGGAAATAGATAATATGTGTGTTGAGTGGG
This sequence comes from Viscum album, assembly GCA_963277665.1. Lineage (NCBI taxonomy): Eukaryota > Viridiplantae > Streptophyta > Magnoliopsida > Santalales > Viscaceae > Viscum > Viscum album. The sequence goes on from OY728152.1 coordinate 1,875,156,028, forward strand.
TGACAACATCATATAAGTAGAAGATATATGAATAGGTTAAAACTGAAATGGAGGTGACAATAAAGGTGGTCTGATTATCTCTAGTGCAACTAAGGAAAATGTGGGATATAAAACTGCGAAAAAATGTAAATATGATGAAGGGCCTAAGTGTGACAATGTATGGTAAGAGCTCCAAATATCAATAGTACCACCCCCACTGAATCTTCATGTTAGAAGACACATGATGAAGGTTCCTGATTAAAATTTTAAAAATATTTTTTAATATGACATTATTTGTCATTATTATACATATTTCAAATGAATACCCCCAACATGCCCTAGAGGAGGAATTCTCAAATCTCTCATGCATCAATTATTTTTAGATATCCCCTTAATATCTCATAAATTTTTTTATTTCCTCTATTATACAATTTATATTTATATAACTTTAATTCATAACTAATTTATAATGATGACAATAAATAGTTAATGATGTGAATTAATTAAAGGAGATCAATTATCAATCGAAAGAAGGTATAGAAAGAGACAAAACATATTTATATTGTATTTAGTTGAAATAATACCATAACATAATATACGATTCATAAAAAATATAAAAAGTCTAACTAGCTTGATAAAAATAGTATGACATGATTATAATTTTATATTTTAAATTTCCCCAAATTCATTTTAGGATAGGTTATTTGGTTCATTTGGTTATTAGTTTTGTTCATTTGGCCATTTGTTGGGTCATAAAATTTGGTTAATATTTGTTACGTTCATTTTTTGTATTATTTTGTCAGGTTATTTAGTTATTTTATTATCTCCTATGTTTGTCATTATGTTATATAATTTAATTAATTTTTGGTATGCCATTTGGTCCACTTTTATGTTAGATAGTTCAATTCATTTTGGTTACTCGATTCATTTATTTGAAGTCAATTTATTTTGATTATTTTTTATTTTTGATTCTGATTATTTGAATATGTTTTTGTTTAATTCATCTTCATTTATTTCTAATTGGATTGATTATTTTTTTATGTTTTTTGTGGATGTGTTGTAGAACTGTATTTGGTTTTCACATACTACTTATATTCACTTCTCGTTCGATATTTATGCATGATTGTGCCATTTAACAATTAAATTGAATATATATATCCATAAATTCTTAATCCAGGATATCATTCCAAATAGAACCTTTTGGATGATTCATGTTCCGATTATAGGGCTTCGATTTCTACATATTTCATTCAGTTGGATAAATCCAATGAATTCATATGGGTTCTGCAATATGTATTTCTATTAGAAAATTGATAGTTATATATAACATGCATGTGAAATATTATTTAGGGGTAATTTTCTCTAACTCACATAAAATTAATGGTTCCACTTCCATTATTTCATAAAAGAGTGAAATTAATAAATTTTTAGCACAATGATCCATATATAAATGGAAAAATCATATCAATAAAAAACATTCATTATTGTATTTTAGATGATATATATTTTTTGGAACCAACTCATAATTTTGGATGAAATAATAATTAGTTTTCTGATATTTTCTCATCATTTTTATTTTGTTGACCTGTTTTAACATATTTCTTGAATATCCATCATGAACATTAAAATCCACCAATACATAAAAAATTGATCATTTTCTGAAGGTGTAATTATATAAGAATCACGTAAAACTATCAATTCATTTTCACTGATACAAATTATTCATATTTATGGTTTAATACCACAATTCATCGATTCCTAGAGAGATAAAAAATCATATTTTTTCTACTTCTTATCATTTAGGTGAATTAAAATAAACATTTCAGATATTTTTCTAATGTGAAATACTTTTAAAAAATGGAATAATAATTTTTTTGCCTAATAAGGAAACTCATAGAAGATACATTTCTTCATCCAATTCTAATTGGATTCAATGACAATATTATTCCTCTTTCTGGATTTTATATGACCTTTCCTAATTGAAAAAATTAAATCTTAATATTCATTTAGAACATGTATTATAGATATACAGTAAGGTGTTTTTTTTCACAATGGTATTGTAATACCATATATTATTATAATTCTATGGATGATTCATTTGAAGGAATCATTGATTTCCTATGATAGTAAAACAATGAAAGTATATTTGACTCTTCTCACTCATGTATCATTCAAAAAAAAGGAAAGGAATGTTTTCACTTCACATTCAAGCTAAAGATCATGACTTATGTAGGAAAATAATTTAAATTCTAAATAATTATAACATGTATATGAGATATATCTTCCAAAAAATCATCAGATATGCAAACACCCACATTAAAAAGATGATTCAACCAATTTGTTAAAGGTTTTATATATATATCAATATCATTTTCAGTTCAGAAGGTATAAATATGAGTATAAAAAATAATTTGAATGGTTTTTAACACTCATCCATGGAGGAAGGTTATAAATTTGAATGAAAACTAACCATGTTTTGTGTGATGTATGCATATGAATAAATAGAGGAAAACCATCACTTAATAGAACCAACATCACATTACCCATATCATCTGGAAAATATGTTTAGGGGTACAAATATCCTCCATGATACTCCATCTCTAGGATGAATGAACTAATACATATATTTATTTACCATATTAGCATATTATCATATGTGTTTCGACATTTTTTCATACTATAATAGATTATGGATCACAAGAATAAATGGAATGTTCCAAAATACGTTCTATGGAACATGATATGGGTTTCAATTAGTACATAGATTCAATTGAGATGTACCAAATTTTATATAATCATCTAGGCCCACATATTCATCTCATTATAAGCTACCATCATTTAAGAAAATATGAATTTTATTTTTAGAAAATCAATGTCAGTCAATTATCTTTCATACCATATAATGGATTGAGGGAATGTCTCCATTATGAAGTATGTCATTCAAAATGGTAATAATATAATAATTGGACATGTCTTAAATATCATAAATGGTTTTCCCATGAGCTAGTGGTATTAAAAATATCATATTTTACATTTTACTTCATTATCGATATACATGATACATGGAATCATCCTTCATTTTTTCACTCTCTTAACATCATTATTTATATTACATGAATCGTGTGTACTCATATAATTATATTCTTGTAGTGTCATAATTTATTCCTTATGATGATGAATAATTATAAACTGGTCATATAATAAATTCTCTAATCCATTAACCAAATTCAAGTCATAAATATTTTTAGACTATCTCTTCTCTCCATTATGATGTTATATATAATAGTTTGTTTTGAAATAAATGTTCTTATATTGTAGATGACTATTTTATGACATAGACAAGCCTTCAAACATATTTATAAGATGGGTAATGTAAAATAACTCTATATGATAAACATTTTAATTAAAAATATAAGGAACATTACAAATTTTTTGGAAAGTCAATTTGATATTTGATCAATATTATACATCCAACTTATCTACATTTTATTTAAAAATTATAACAATGTTATAAATTATGTTGTATTTTAATTGAAATAAGAATTAAGTAAAATAAAATATATATGTAAGGAAACTAGTCATGTTCACTTTATTTTAATAACAATGAAATAATATTAAAATAAAATTAATTTTAAATCATTCTATATTTTTTTGATAAATAATAAATTAAATATAGATTAATACATTAAAAAATTACATTGTTTATCCTAAAAGATTCCATTTAAAATGGGAAATGTCCATTTTGGAATAATTTAAACATTATAATTTTCCCTCAAATAATAATTTTCATAAATATATCTCAAAGTACATCACAATACCATATATATAAAACTATAATATTTAGTTCCATTATAAAAATGTTATATATATATATATAATACCACACAAAAAAGTCAAATGTTGTAATAAAATGTGGTTTTAACTTGGTTGTGTGAAAAATTAACTGTATATTTATTCTATCAAATTTTAAAAAAATTAATACATTAAGTGAATAAATTTTATTCCTATGGATTTAAAATACTTAAAACAATTTATTGTGGCCATTAAACACTAAATATTAGAAAACATCACTTGAAATTATGAGAACATTAATTTATTAAAACCCAATATGAAAACAATATAAAACCTCAAATCTAAAATTTATTTTCAATATTCTATAGTGCAAGAATTAATGTGTTATACAATGGTGTTTTTGGAAGTCATGGTAACCCATATTACATTATAACTAAATACACCTAAATTTTATTAACTAAATCATATATAACTCATTCCTTTAAAAAACAATCATTCAAAATTCATCAAACATCCATATATGTAATAGTATTTATAATAGAATAATTTATTTAGAATCAATTACATGATGAGAAAAATAAATTTTATTTAATTCGTATTTGAGGGAATGAAAGGATGAAACAAGGAGATAATATATTATAAAGGTGGAATAAAATCAACGTACCATGATCATATAACATATGAATAATTTTAAAAATTCACATCCTATCGAAAACTGATGATGAATGCAAGGAAGGTTATGAGTTTCCTACATTAAATTATAGAATTATAATAGCAACATATCTATAGAATACATTGGGGGTTTAATCGACACTCTATTCCGATTATTTTAAAACACATTGGTATAGGCCCCACTACAAAAATGGTTTTTTAAAATCATTATTCTATCATATTCAGTAACATGCATAACCATTTGTTTTAAAAACAATGATGGTATATTTTGGTATGGATAACTACCATTTCTAGTAAAAGGTTAAAAATAAACGAAAATGAGTTATGGATATCATGATCCATGTTTTTTATATTATCCATGAAAATTATAGTTATGGAAATTTTTTATTTTATTTGTTAATGAATGTTTAAAGGTGAAAGGGTTTCTTTTGACCAGAATGATTTGATGAGTTACCATGTGCATTATTATTCCTTTATAATATCTATTATTCGTTCAAATGGGTTTTGAATGATAATTTCTAGTAAAAATTTCTTTTTCAATTATGGAAATTTTTTATTTATGTACTCTGACTTTTATTGTAAAATTGAAAAATATCATCATTACGTTTTAATTTCCTTCACAAGAATAACAATATTTCTTTTACTTTTATACCTTATAAATGGATTTTCCACATTAAATATTTCAATATAATTTTCATATGATCTACAAATGAGTAGAAATATTAGAGAGCTATGAATTCCCACTATAATGACTCATATTCAGTGAATAAAAAGATTCTTGAATGAAACGTAGCTATAAACTTAAAGCTCTATTTTTTGGGGAAAAAATGTGTATTGTGTGATAGTATTCACTTTTTTATGTAACATTTTACTTAATTAAATAAATTTATATACAAAAAAGATAATTGATATTTATGAATGTGAAACCCTTATTTTGATATGTTTATTAATTAGTTGTTTAATTTATTGGTTGTTATAGTATATTTGAATATTATGAATTCAATTACAATGTTTACCCATTATTCTGAACTGGTTATCCTAATAACTCACACACATATTCAAACTAATTTTGTAAGCAGTTTTAAAAGATTTTTTTCGAGATTTTTAATCATTCCACGAGACCCACATATCGAAAGTGTAAATAATAACCTATTAAAATTGAATTAATACACTGAATAAACTTCATAATCCTCTCTATAAAAAATTTATCTTTATATTTATGGAAGTAACATTTTGATAATAATAATTGACTTATTTTTCATTTAAATTCTTTTCATATAATATGCATCTTCTAACCATAAATGTGAAAAACCATTCCATTTAAACCATTATATATATATACAATCAATGTTCAATTAAATACTCTATAATTTTCTCAAATATTTATCCACTAAAACTCTCACAGACCCATTTTATGTATCCCCATAATCCCTTAATGGTGGTCCCCAAAAACATACCATCCATTACACTCAATCCCCCATCCCTCCTATTTCTTAATTGAGAGAAACCTAGATTCAATCTCCACACCCCTGCCATATCCTCCAGCAGACCTCACCTCATCTCCATCCCCTTACTTCAACAACATCTCAAAACCACCTTTTCAATCCCTAACATATCTTTATTTCATTCTCCTTAGTGGTCTACCCCTACCTGAATCAGGATTCACTTATTTCCCTACTGTATCATGTTAGTGATTCATTATTGTCACATCTATATTGTAGATATGTGTTGCTGGATATTTTTTCATCATATTTTTGTGTTCATAAGAATATATTATTTTCCCAAAATCGTTTTATTGATATTTATATTTTCATTATTATTTAAATCATATTTTTTCTATTATATTTTTTGAATCTTATTTTTTTCGTACCACATAACAACTATTTTCTATGAAATCATTGTGATGATCTGTTTTTTTACTAATGCTTATCATCAATTTTTATAATCTAACAAAAAACCAATAATATTATTTAGTATATCAAAATTAGGCATGTATATATCTATTTATATCATGTTGAACACCATATTCATTGTATAATTAAATTAAATTTTTTGGAGGACACTAGAAATATCCCACATCTCAATAACATTAATCATTTTGAGGAGGAGAATCATCAATAATGAATGGATATATTTAATGTAGTTTATGTGCTATTCCAAATTATGGGATAATGATTGGAATAATTTAACACTCCATCATTTAACTCCACTATGTATAATCTCTTGTGTACAAATTCATCGTCATCCAAAACTCTTAAATTATCTTCTAAAGAGTCAGGGAATCCAAATGAAATAACCACTCAAATTGATGGGATGGTTAATATAGATGGAACTAGATATAATATTTTTAATGGTGTTGTGCATTCCATAATTATTTTGGTTTATGAAACATTAATGTACACATAGAATGATCTATCTTACACTCGATTATGATTGTGAAAGTGATGGTATATTGTTTAGTTTCAATGATTTAATAAATTTAATTATTTTTTATGACACCATAGGTTATTGGGTTTATGATGTTGATATCAAAAAATTGAACAGTTGGCATTCATCACCACTCAATGAAAAATACTAATTGGGTCCTAACCCATTTAAAGTTTCTCGAATTGGAATATATAAAAATATCATGATCACACGAAACAATATGAATGGTTTGATGATTATTTAGATGATTTTAATTAATATAAAATTTCCTTCGAAATTATTTAATGACTGAATAATGTCATCACAATCAATGTACAATCTTGTGGAACCCTCCCTCACATACAAATTAGGAAAATGTATTGTGTGTTATTTTTTAAAAATATTGAATTTCATTGGGTCGTTACAATGGTTATCGTTCAATTCAATCTGTTGATAAATATTGATAGTTGATGCGGGAACAACACATTTACTACTAATCTCCTATATCACCATACCTTTAATATTGGTATAGAGGCTTAAACAATGATATTTGTATATTATTTTAACATGGAAGTGCATTATATAGTTTATTTAGTGGTGTCTTTATTATCTATTCATTTCTATTTTTCACCATAGATTTCTCAATGATATTGTTTCGAATGATTTTGAATGAATGTTTTTGAAATAACTATTCAATGTTAGATTGTTTCATTAATGTGTAACTTTCTGTAGATGGATAGTATAATTTTGGAAATCAATTTCTACTAAAACAGGGAAGGTTCAATTTAGAATATAAATTATTTTCATCCTTAATAATGGAGATCAAGTATTCCATTGGATTTTTCCTTGATGTATGTCACATGATGATTTTTCGTATCTTATCATCTAAATATTATACTATATAACTAGTTCCCTAAATTTATGTTTTAATACTAAATCCAAATATTGTATTCCTAATAAAAAATTCACTTATATTTTATATTTATTACCTAAATTCAAGTTATCATGATAAATTGAAAACATGGGAAAAAAATTTCCATGACTATCCCTTTCCAAGAGAATGTGTATCAATTTAATAGTACTCACATTATCTTCCTACAAATAACATAGTCTATAGTTTATATGATGGATTTAAATGGTCATTTTCTATTTCAATGAAAATATAACAATAAAAAGGGATATATATTTGGTCAATGGGAATGTGATAACTTGTTGACTAGGGAACATCTATGATTTGGTTATGTAATTATCAAGATGCATAGAAATAGCTTGTTCGAAATGTGTAATCCCTATTTTATTTAAGGAAGTAATGTTATATTTTCTGAAAAAAAATTAATGTTGTTGTAGACATTTGTACTCAAAGAATTTATAACTACACTCCATCCATGTAATATGAATTTGGAGTTAATTTAACAGGATTGAAGGTTTTGAAAAATGTGGTTTAAAATTCCATAATCGTTTTCAAATATTCTAGAAAAAGGACTATTTTGGGGGTAAAAAATTATTATTTATTTTGATGTAATGTTAATTATGTATACTTATAAGTAGGATTTTTTATTTTCACCATGTTCACAATTTAATGAACAAAAAGACACAATTATAAAATAAATCATTCTGGGGTTTTTAGACTATTATAAGTTTACTTGTAATTCCCCAATGCATTTTCACAGGACATAATATCTTGTGATGTAAATAAAAATACATTTTGAAAGAAAAATAAAGACAAAAAATATATAGAAATTGAAAAAAATCTATAATGAACAAAAAATACTGAGAATTTTATATATTATTTGTTATGTATGTCGTTGTTTCTAGTATGTGGGAAATTTTATTTAAATATATGAAATGATATTTAGTCACTTATTTGTATTTTTTTTTTTAGTTTTTAATCAAATATTTTGGGATTTCACTACATTTCTATGTTCTATGGATAAATCCTTTTAACCATTATTTTTTTCATGAAAAAAATCTTTATGAAAACCAGGTTGAAATTTTTTCAACTGAGAATGATTTAATAAACCAAATTTTGTTACGATTTAGTAATGAATATGATTTGTAATTATATAATGTTATAAAATATTATAAAGATAATTTAGTTTATATAATAATATGATAAAAACTAATAATTATTTAACATTGAAGGATTTTATGTCCTGTGAATATGTTTTAAACCTAAGTGAGAAAAGAATAAGAATTGTTTATTTGATTTTCTATACTCAATGAAATTGAGATGATAAATATGATTTCAATCCCTTGATATATACAATTGGAAAAAAAAGTAAATGTATCTAAATTCATATATAAAATGAGATCAAAAAACCAATGTTATATATAAGTGTATTCATATAATCAATTATATAATTGGGAACAAAATAAATGTAACTCTATTTTTGTAGTAAAATGTAACAACATAAATTAAAATGGAAAAGTATTTTAAAGTATAGTATTTTACGACATTAACACAGAAAAATATAACATCATTAAAATAGTTAAATATGTAATTATAAATATAGTATATGTAACTACATTCATTAAGTGATATATTTAACAACATTAATTTATTTTTAAACACAAAGAAAAAAAAATGATTTTCAAAAAAGAAATAGAATTCAAACTGTAATTATACTATTTGATTTTATGATATTGAAAAATAAATATTTTTTCAAATTCAATACTCAATATAATTGAAAACATATTAATATTGATGACTTCTTCATCAGACTAAGAAAGTAATTTAAAATATAATAAATTTTAATTTCATATTAATACTTCATACAATAAATAAATGTTATTTCATATAGTTGATGTGTGAAATAGATTAATGTCAATAAAATGAAACTACGTACTATAATGGAATATGATGATGTATATAGTATGAAATTAAGATTGATGTGGTAAGTGAATTTATTCTATAGTAATAGTTAATAGTGATTTTATTATTATTTAATTTCACAATGTAATTTCTTTATCCAGTCTATATTAATTACATAATGTGACATTATGCTTTCATCTCGGACTAATTTTTTTTGTATAGTTGTTGTATATACTTGTTTATAAGTGTACTTTATCTATTTTTTGACCAATTATAATAAAGTAAAAAAGAATAATTAAAAAAATATATACGCATATCATAATAAAGAAAATAAAGAATGATATTAGGGTCCCACCTCCATCAAAATAATAATTATAAGAATATGTTATTTATTCAATTATTAGGGGAGGCTAATTACAATAAAAAGTAAAATTTCATAAAAAATAGAGATAGAACACACATGATTTTTGAGTACTCCCCTACCCATGTGATATGGTCAAGATTCCCAAAAATTGAAATGATATAACCAACATTCCTGAATATCCTTTAAAACAATATTCATTCATCCTTTTTGTAGTCCCCACCCAAATGAACTGAATCAACTCTCCCGTGTTCATGGTGCTAAAATATGTGTCCTTCTAATTCCATTCATACCCTTTCTAGATTATACCATCAAATCCCCTAGTTTTTCTAGTTCTTGACAACTCAATGTTCTGTGAAAAATAGTCTATTACATAGAACAGAATGAGTGAAATTGGTTCTAAAGGGTGAAATAATACTACCAAGATGCTTCCTCCACTGTCTGGATGCACCATTTAACAAGATATTTGGGGAGTTTCACTTCATTATTCTCTTAGATATTCTATTAATATAAATCATCGAGTTTTATCCTATGTTGAGCATCGCATATCAATTATATAAAATGAAAGATGAATTGTTTGAGGCCAAACATTACCCTTCATATATAGGATGTGAAACAATGGTTTATAGTGAGAATTTAGTGGAAATTTGATCTATTAGGTGACTGATCTGATACATTTTAGGATCATTAAATGCCTGAAAAATCCAGGCGATGACTTATGAAAATTTTTTTGGGTGTGTGTTTGATGTTTATTAAATAAATGCATCAAAAGAACATGTCAGTCTCTTAAAAATAGACTTCATTTCTATATTTGTCATCTTGGGGATTCATATACTATTGGGATAGGGTGAGATTGTGTTTTATTTTTTTCAAATCCTCATCTCACTCCTATTAATTTTGGAAAACCTATTCTTCCCATACATTTGATGGATTAAAGGTGAAAAAATTTGGTATTTTTTCAACCGCAAACCTTCTCAAATTGGGTGGCTTTCATATTTTCTTTCCAAACATTATTTTAGCATATTTCATCCTATGAAATCCAATCAGAACACACTTTTAGTTTCCACCCCACTATAAAATGTAGGTACATTTCAAAACAATGGTTCAGCACATATGTATAGCCATTGGTTAGTGGATTTTACAAATAACCCATCATTATTTTTGGGCTACTGGGTCAAATTATATCTATCCCAAAACTGACTAATATATATGGGGTTACTATCATAGAATATCAATACTGGGTTACATGTAAATGGAAAACCTCTCGAATTAATACATCTACAACACACTTATTGGTGTAAGGGTGTTTCAGCGACATGAAATGTGAATATTTTCAGATATCATCTACCACCACCATAATCACATCATATGTGAAGGAAATTAGAAGGCATGTAATATGATCCATTGGAATTTCTACCCATACTACTACTGTAATTTCGTGTGTTTTAAAAAAACCACTAGAGACAACATAGAATACTTATTTCATTGAAAGACCATATAATTGTGAACAAAATATTCCACATGCTTCTTTATTTTCAACCAGAAGAAGATTACCCAAAATAGGATAAGAATAAACTCTTTGAATATTATAATTAATAATAATTGTATTAAACCACACGATTGTTATCCATAATGTAAAATTTAAAAAATATATTATCTCTCATGTTGGGTAATTGGTTACAATTGTTTAATGAACTACAACAATTAGATAAACTTGTAATAAGGGTAATGAAATTGATAATATATATTATCTTCCACTATAAACGGGCTTTCATGTAGGGGGAATTATGATTGGAAAATGGATTTTACCTATATATAATTATATTAGATTGATATTTTAAGGGAATTTCAAACACATAAGAGAATTATTTTTTATAAAACCAAATAAAAAATGAAAATGTAATTGATTTCACTAAACTAGATGCAAAATTACAATAGGTATGATAAATGACTGATGTCAAATATTCCCTAATAAGATTATATGGAAAATTAAGTCAAATATTAATAGCGCATGAAAATATATTATGAAGTTTATAAAAATTATATTTAAAATTAAAAATGGATAATCAAAATTATTGGATTATAATTACCATAAAAAATCTAGTTTTGGATAAACTGATACTATAGTAAATAGAAAATGCAGTATACATGTATAAAATTTTAAAGTACATTTAAATGTAATTATTCTTTATTGGAATTCAATAAAATTTAAATTACATATAAAATAAGAATTGTATTTACCACAATAATCCAAATAATAATTATTGATATTCAGTTACATTAGGCTTGAATTTTTTTTGAATAAGTGGAATAGTTGATTTGAGTGATTATAACATCTTCACCTTATAAGTATCAAAAAAAATTCTTGTGATCAGGAGGTGAAGTGCATGATTTTCAGATAAATGATGAAGGAAATGGGGAAATTGACCGGGTTCATGGGTTTAGAAAAAAAAACTAATGATGAAAATAAAAACCTTTATAGTGACTATGAAATGATATTTGAATAGGAATTAACTATTAATTCATGTATTTTTATCACCAAGATATGAATATAACAAGATGAATTAATTTTTATGATTAAGAAGAAGTTTTTAATTAGAGTAACCATATATGATAGGTTAAATACTGAAAAGTAATGAATAAAATGGAATTGGGTTATAAAAAGATCTGAAGGGTTGGGAGTGAAGTGGTGGGAGAGAAGGAGATCGTGATATAGGGTTGAATATATTTTACTAAAAAAACGAGAGGATGAAGGGTTTAAATGAATAACTTGGGTGAGGGGTACATGAATTGATTTATAGCTGAGGGGAGATAGATGAGATTGAGGGTTTAGGGGTACTGAACATGGTGGAGAGTCAAAGATACTAAGAGAAGAATGCAATATTTGTAGATTTTGGATGGTGCATAATGTTTAGGGAAATCATATGTGGTGAAATTGGGTGGGGGAATTTTTTTCATGTTGTATGATTAGGGAGAAAAGACTAAATGATAATTCAATATGTGAGGAGGATACAATACCAAATAGTAAAATTAAAAATCTTTGACAACTAATGTTCAATTTCATTCATACTTAATGAAGAGGAGGAATCAATGGAAGGGTTTTTTTACGAATTCCATTCATTAAAACCAATGATGATATATGGATGTTTCCTCCATTGAATTATATTTTGATGTTTTTAACACCTTTTTATAATTTTTTATGATTAGTTGGTATTGTTTTAGTTTCACAATATACACACTATCATACCCATTTTCCTTGTTTGTTTCATCATTTGTAACACTCAAAACTATATCAAATTTGGATTTTTCACTACTCAAAATAGGAAATGACCCAACCTTATGTTATAAATAAAAAACATGATCAAATAGTAGATGGACTCGTACACCATCTATTTTGGGAGTGAATGGATGGAACAAAATGAACACATTCTATAATATATTATACTTTCAGAAAAATTAAAATAAAAAGTTCATTTTTTTCAACCTATACTCTACAAATAGGAGGAAAATTCTTATTCCGAAATGATTTAAAATATCTTGAGATAGGCCTGTCGGACTGAACTAGACATTTCAATGTCAAATAACAATGGATTAGATTAGAATGCAAGGCCCATGTAGTCACATCAATATAAAAAAAACCTTGGATGATGGAAACCCATCTTCAATAAGGAGGTGTTTATACGATTCATGTGAATAATGTTAAAATTAGGATGAATCTCACTTTAATGGATATTTTTTTTTAATAATTTAAATAAATATACTTTTTACACACCTCCAATCGCTCTTTCCAAATTAGGCTAAAAATTATATATGATTTTTTAAAGGATAAAAATGGAATTGGATTGATGGAAGGTGTTAAGGTGGAATTTTATTATGTATGTTTTTATATTAAGTTGTGACACACACAAAATTCAAAAACTTATATAATAGTTATTTATTTAGTATTCCTACAACATGACTATATCACTTTTTAGTATCATTTTCAATATTGTTATACATTTACTTAAATACTATTTGTGATGGATTTTTTTATCTCTTAGTTCTACATTGATAAAAAATTTAAATGTATATGACTATAAAATCCATTAATAAAATTCTCCAACTATAGATATTTATTTAGTGGCCATCTGAAGAATGACCAAAATATTCGAACAAATCAATCCATCATGTTTCATACATTTTTAATGTGCATCTTTGATTATGATATTTTATCATTTAAATGGGATGTTTTTTAAATTTATGTTTATTTAGTTTAATTAAAATTATATTATAATTCCCATATCATTTGAAGATGTCCTATTTGACCTCTATATCCCATGTTATGGTAGATTTAATGAAGTTAATTCCATACCATCTCACCCATAAAATCATCACTCCATTAGGAATTCATTGGTACTCATTTTGTTGAATTATGATCTATTATAATCAACTAACCCCAAAGTGTACCACTTATAGGTTTGTAATGAGATAAGGGATATGGTGACTGAACATGTCCCACCTCTAATAGCACTCAGGTTGGTGACATGCATCAAGAGAAAAATAGACAAATGTATGGGAGGAACTACCCCCTAAAATAACATAAAAAAGAAGAATATAATATATATACACCAATTAAAACCAACTCCTAAATATATATAAAAACTAAATTGAGAGAAAATGAAATTTCCTACTGTACTGAAACAATTAAAAATGAAAATTCAAGTAATAAAACATTAAAAAAACAACATCCATGAATCCAAAACAGCTCCAACTAAACCATGATATATTAATATACATATCTATCTCCAAATTTTTCTTTTGGAATTTAAAATAGTTTTTATATACATTGGGTGAGTATACCAATATAATCTATAGTATCCTACATAGACCATATTTTAGAAAACATAAATAAATCATGCTAATGCCCAAAGATCAATAGTAAAACTAACACAACACCTTATAGTTTTACTATATTCGCAACCTCACTCTATATTATTATCACATTCTATCATGTAGTATAGAGAATAAAATATAATAATTAATCATAAAAGGTACCCTTCTAGTGCTTCCCTATTGGTTTTCCAATCTACCCCAACATTACATGTCCTGATCCATATCTCTCGAAAATAATCTAGTCCAAAGGCAACTAAGCAAGAAAACACAACATTCACTCATGCATCACATAATCACATCATCCCATATCACATATATATATATATATTAAAAAAATAATGTAAATGAGTCCCACATCTAAAATTACATGTAACATACATATATTATTATACCTCAAGCCATCACCACCAAGACACTGAGTAATGTAGCTCAAGCCTTCACAACATTTACACATCAGACCTTTAAGAGTCCTTTTGATATTATATCTTTAGATACATGTGAATGAAATAGAAAAAATACAACTCATACCTCTATAAAAATTTATGGTGAAACCAACCAATGTTCATACCACCCCTAAGTAACTACCAAAAAAAGAGAGTTGAGTGCGAGGGGGTATCCAACCATGCATCGTCCCACTAGGATATTGGAGAAAACACCATCCTAGAGTCCCTTGGTTTCTTATCAACCTAACCGACACCTGTGGAGTAGTGTTTGAAATCATATAATATAGAAGATATAATATACCTCACAAATAAACTATAAACATAACCTAGTCCTAATATCAACAATAGATATAATCTCTTAGACTCCCGAAAACGACAATTTCAAACTAGATATCATATAAGCACAAAAGAATTTATAAATGAATATTAATTCCATATTTTATTTTGAATCATTTAAATTCACTAATAAATTTATTATAAATTAAATTTACCATTAATAATATGCCATGTTACATTAAATAACACATAGATTGAATTCCACACGCTCTAAGAATAATCCAAACTAAGTCCATGGTATCTCAAGATTTAAATCCTTAATACATTTTCATTCCATCAACACCAATCCCATGTGTGTATTATTTTTTATTTAATATTATAATCATTCATGAAACTAGGTACTCTAAGAGAACCATCCTATCTTACCACCATGAAGAAACATTCAACCAAACATTTCCATCTACATTGGCTAGTGTGGAAAGGGATTTATGAAAAAAAAGATCCCAGCCACTAGCCTTTGAAAAAATTCATTTCCAAAAAAAAAATTAGTTTTATCAAATAAAAGAGTAATATCATATTCAACCAATTTCATAATATTCATCATTATCCCCAACACCCAAATACATAACCCAATGCATCTCACCATCACAGGAATCAACTGCTGCCACATCATCCAGGACTTCTTGACCACGTCACATAAGCTTTCCAAGGCTCAACCATCCAAGATCATATCACATCGCATAGTAAAGATCACATCAAGAGAAAATCATAGAATTAGTAAGAAAAAATTCAATCATTTTACATGGAAATCATAACAAAAAATAAGAAATATAACCTTCTCTTTTAAATAAAGTCTCATAAATCCAAACACAAAGTACTTGACAATCTCTTGTGAACAGAAAAATAAGGCCCTAGAAATTAAATTATTCAATAAACCTATTTTTGTTCCTTATTAAATTAATTGATTAATTATTCACAAGTTTTGAATATATACAACCTAAAGAAAGAAGATATCAAAATATAAACACATTCTAGTCATTTATACTAGTTTTATAAATCATAGTGTATTACAATTCTCATTAACATGCATTTTATTTGTTATCATAAAAAATAATTAACATAAATAAAATTACTTATCAATTCAATTATCAATGGAGAGAACATTATATTAAAAATCCAAATTTCATCAATTTGAATTACCATAAAATTATAACAAAAACCAAATTTCAAACATGCCTCTCATTTAATTGTTTATTAAAAAAATTCACAATTAACATATTTACATTCTCTAACATTTTCTATCATGATAATTATGATATTTCACTGAATATAAAAAATTATAAATAGAATAAAATAGATATTCCACTATTTAAAAAATCAAATGGGAAACCGTTATTATGGTATAAAAAATGACATAAACCTATGATCACTTTGTAATTAATTATTATTCCTATTAAATAACTATTTAGTTATTTAAAATTACATCCAAATGGATAAACAATGATAAAAATATAATTTTACATAAATATAGAGGAGAATAAATAAATCCTCTTCCTATGAGAGTCAAAATTATTTTTACAAGAACGGACCAAAATCACATATCCCAATTACACAACCAATAAGAAACGACATCCCCACAAGGATGTAATTACATAAATGCACCAATAAAATAACAATGGACACTCTATACGAATAGATGATATCAATTAAAAAATCATGGAAAGAGGAAGCATTTGTATACTGGAAACGAAATCTCCAGAGAAAATGTAAAAAATACCATGGATAAAGAAAGAAAAATCACAAGAAGTCGATAATCGATCTATGCTGAAGGGTTTATAAAACTCATGAAGAGAAGATCTTCAAGGGATTCATTTCACAATAAAAAGGTGTGCACTCTTAGTGGAATTACTAATGGAGGAAAACTTTACCAATGCCGATAGGGTTTAATGACACCATGGGAAAGTCATCATAACCTCCACCCTAAAGAGAATGCAAGAATGAAGGAATAAAGAGAGTGTAATTGTTTTTGAGTCAATAGACATTAGATTATCATAATTTAAGATCAAGAAATATTTAATTAACAACTTATTTAGGATCCCCATAAAATCCATGAAAATATTTTTTTGGAGACATACATATCTCAAAATATCAGGGATATAATTATCCTTGATAACACGACCATTAATCCACCAAATTCAAGTCGTCAAAATACCCACATATCCATTTATACACAACTATTGAAAAACTCCACGTGATTGATTCCACATAACTGAAATCCACACATACACAAAAGCTCCATATAACCTTTTAAATTCTGAATAATCAACCACATAGTTGATTCATCAATGTAGCTGATTCACATAGCTAGTCCAACCACATAATTGATTCACATAGCCAGTCATCCATGTATCTTATCATGAAACATAGTCGATTTACTTAGCCGATAAACCCCATAGATGATATATCCATGTAGCCTATTCATGTAGATGATAAACGACATAGAATATCCATCCACATAGTTGCTTCAACCACATAGGTGACTCAACTGGCCATGAGAATAATCAACTAATTATTCTAACTGATGACATGACCAACCAACACACCTATCACACCAAAAATACTAGACCATGACAAATACATGAATTAGAAACGAACTTAACATAGGAAAAAATTGCAGACTGTTCCAACTGAGAGAATGACAATACATCCTACCATATAAACAAATAGGTGACCTTGCCAACCGACCGCACGACCAAACAACATATTCCATGAAGTACTAGGTGACTGTTCAAACTGACCTCATGACCAAACAAGTGAAATTATTAAATCAAATTAGAATAAATAGAGGAATACATTACTATCACGCTATATCCACCAAAACTAGAAAAGTAACGGGCCAAGAGGGTATGGGTTTTTACAATATATATCAATATTTTAATGGATTATATCCCCATGACCCTATATTCCATCAAAAAATGATTTTTTTATTTCAATAAATGTGGTGAAACTGAGGATAAAATATCTAACATGATGTTCAATTTGACTGACTTGGTAAAATATTCCAATTTCATGCCCAAGTCAAAAAACATATTTTTCATCAAATAATGTTTATTAAAAAAATTATGCATAAAATAATTACTAATTAACACTCATATAAACAATTCTCAGTTCCTTCCATGACATAAATGAAGGTGGTAAATTTTTTGTTTTGAATGTCTTCTCAATAAATAAATTCAGAATATCTGTATAACCCAGAAGTTTATAATGATGAGATATTGAATCCTATAAAAACAAAAATAGAGAAAATTTCAAATTTCTCAAAGGTTCCATAATAACAAAACCAATAATATCATTTAACGATTAACAAGGTGGTGAATATATCTTTGATGAATAATTATTATATCTATCCCAATAAACAATTAAATAATTTTTTATCATAATTTAGATCAATTTTAATTTTTGGAGGAATATGGAAAATGAATTCCATCAAAGTATAAAGGTTGTGGAAAATTTTAAATGCATGTATTCAAAAGTTATTTACAAAAAATTAATGAAAACATGGAATTTTTTTCAAAATGAAAATGAAATTTTGAAACATTAAAGAGATATAAAAAAATAATTATTCAAAATAAACATGATAAAAACTATGTGATGGAAATTATTTGAATTAAACATTTTATTTAAACAACTTACTTCATTTTTTAGTAAGTAAAACTATATGATGAAAAAAAATTGAAACCAAAATATAATTTTTAAAATTTCTAATGTTCCATATAGTAAAAAATATGGGAGTGTGGTTCTTTCTCTAAAATCGTCAAGTTTCATGAGACATTTGAAATCTAATAGCCAACTGATGACTCTAACAAGATTGACTAGATAGTTCCATAATCATGATTCATCTAACATGATATTATGTTGAAAAATATTTCAATATCACCAACAATGGTTTTAATTTATTCTAGATAATGTTATTTTTGTTCCGAATCAGCTTCTTTCATGAATGATGTATAAATTTTTTTTTAAAATTGAAAATATTTTTGTGTGAACATTTAGGCACTATTTGAGAACGTACCTATAAATAAATTTTCACTATTTTTGTATTTTGTTTTTGGGATTTTATATATTTCTAGTGGTTCTAAATTATTTTTGGGGTTTCAAAGACATCCCTATAATCTAATGGTATGGTCCCGCAACATTTCACATTGTGACTAAGTATGAGTCATTGTGAACTACCCTCTTATAACTCCGAGGTGTTATTCTTATGGGGATTAATGACACAAACATGGGGATGTTAGGAGGGTGACACCATGAATTATCCAAAAAATAATCATATTATTGGTAGTTTTTATTCACAAAAATTAAGTAGACCATGAAAAATATTACATCTTTATAAGGGCCCTTTACAACATGGATGATGGTTTCCATGTTTTTAATGGGCCTGTATCTCCATTAATTATTTTTTGTGATATCAATAATTATACAATTTTACATTAATTGGTTTAAACTACCTCTTCTTCACCTATTAATTTATTGATCATGGGTGCATGAGAGGTAGCCCCTTTTCCCCGAAAATTGAGCCCCTCCACATAAATTTTGATATGATCTATTGAGGTAAAACCTTCAGTTTATTTTATACTTTCTCTATCCCCTTTATTCCTCCACCCAATTTTTCTTCCTCCATAAAACCCAAGGGGTGTATGTGCTATGGTTTTTCTTTAGGGTTGTCTTTAATTAGAGATTTGGTTGTTCAAGGCTACATGGATTTTCTTTTTGGTTATGGGAACCACTCACATTTAAAGTGATTTTTTACGACTAGCCATGAGAGGTTACCACTTGGATTACGATATTTATTTCTATGAAATTCATTTATTTTAAAAATAAATATATTTTTAAGTGTTATTAATTATTTTGTGATTATATAATGGTTATATATGATACCAATTGTTCATTTTCCAGTCATTTTCATGAATCTAGTGCTTTCATAAAGGGGTTTTAAATGGATTTCATGTTATTCATTGACAATAATATTTTTTACATAACAAATACATATGAAAATATTTATTATTTCCATTATGGGGTTTTAATTAAATGTAAGGGGGGTTAATATATTTTTGTTTCCAAGTGAAAAAACCTTGTTTATGAATTCTATTTTTAATGGGAAAATTGTGTGATTTTCTAAATGATTTTTAATGAATGTTTTCAAAGGAGAATATTAATAAATTAATGTGACAAGAAATTATAATTCATATTTATATTTAAGTTGTATTTGAAACCATATTAAAATTATTATTTGGTGTTAATGATAACCTTATGGGTCCCATTGTATTTTTTCCATCCTATTATGGTGGGTTTTCTAATCAATTGGTGATTTGTCGATGTATTGAGGGATTATTTCATCTGAGGGTGTTAGATGTGAGGTGAGAATCATTGCATTTATTTTTATTGATGAATTTAATTCTGGGTTAATTTCTAACTACCATACATTTAATTTTGTCATTGGAGCATTGGGAGGATAATAGATGTTCCAGATGTATGATGTTCTATGATATTACATTTAAGGTTGCTAGTTCCCTGGGATAGTTATATCATCATAGGAATTGGTTATATGGTACATGAATGACCCTATGGGAAATATGAATGTTAATATAGTAAGGATTTATATAGGATCCATTGAATCCCAAAATCATATCCATTATCATTCATGATATAAAATCGAGTGTAACCCTTAAAACTTATATGTTGATTTTTGAGTCTTGTTAGGGGATTCCTCTGGTTTGTTTTCATCACCATGAACTTGTTTATCGAACAATTTTTTTATATTTGTGACTATCAATGAAGTAGTGGTTCATTCTTATATTATGTTTTTATTCATTTCATTCTGGTCTGGTTTTAGAAACCCATCTATTTCATAACTCATTTTTTATATGCTCTCTATTGTTTACCTAATTCCACAAGTCGTGTAGTCCTCACCATCATGAAAATTATAATGAAATTGTCATAAAAATATTAATTCATATAAATATAACAATAATATAACTTTAAATATAATTTATATATTACCCATATATAATCCCAATCCATATTCTTTACTTAATTTTAATGGTGTCTCTGGTATACTGGAAAAACCAGAATGATGCGACAATATTTGATAAGTGTATCTATAAAACATCATCATTCTCTCATGGTATTAACATTCATTTTATTATAAAAATTATACTCAACCATCATCTATGTATAGAAGTTCCACAATTCATGACTTAATGTATTCCCATGATACCTAATATTTGAATATCTTTGTGTGAAAGAATATAATTAAATTAGTAAATTAATATATCTTATAATTAAAATAAATTATTGTGCATAAATTTACTTGCATTCTATATATATACCAAAGCCAGGTGGATTAGTGGTTACATATAGATCTCTAGTCTATGAATGTTTGATGACCAATGTTTTACTGGTGGGGTCCAATTTAATCACACAGTTATCCGTATACAAAAGACATTTATAATTTTTCTATGTATAAGTCGAAGGAACAAGAACAAAAACATTCTAGAGAGAACAAAGTAGTAGGAAATTAAGATTGAATAAATTCCCCTAAAAAGGGTAATATTGATGGATATTGGGAGCTATTATTGGATAAGAAAAAGATATATGAAGTAGATAAATTGTAAATGGTGGTGAAAGTATAGGTGTTTGAATTTCTCTGGTTCCTCCCATGGAAATGGGGGATATGAACCTATGCTACACGGTTTCATTAAAAAGGGTCTGGGTGTAATCGGGTATGGTGAATACAACAATTTCCTCTAGTACCACACCCATCTAATCATCAGTTTGGGAACCACTAGATGATGGTTCCTAATTACTAATTAAAAAATTATTAATGATATGAAATTATAGATTACAGTTATATATACATGAAATAGTTTACTCACAACAATTGTATAGGAGGAATGCCCAACTATCTCATAAAATAATTATTTTCAATCATTCTATTTGTATCACATCAATGATTTACATTTCGCTCATTAGAAAATTAATATTTA
Organism: Viscum album; assembly: GCA_963277665.1. Lineage (NCBI taxonomy): Eukaryota > Viridiplantae > Streptophyta > Magnoliopsida > Santalales > Viscaceae > Viscum > Viscum album. Next base: position 1,875,178,687 of record OY728152.1, read on the forward strand.
TTTATATAGAAACTCCTAACTAACATTTATTCCATAGAAGAAAGTATATATGTTGTGACTTAATTATGGGAGGTCAATTGTCAAGCCAATGAAGGGATAAGTAGTGACATAGTATAATCATACCGTATTTAGTGGAAAGAATATCATAATATAAAATTAATATCCTAAAAAGATAAACACATTATAATTAACTATTTTAATCTGTCTATGAAATTGATTTATTCATCCATTTTAAATTTAATCCAATTCAATTTAGGTTATTTTATTAAATTCATTTGGATATTTTATTGCGATATTTTACAATTAGTTGGGTTTGGAAATTTGGTAAGTTGATTTGGTTTATCATTTGGTTTGGTAAATTGGAAACTTCATCATATTCTCATTTTGTCTTTTAATTTGGTCATTTAGATCATTTGGGTTATTTATTTGGTTATTTTTGTGGTTTTGATAGTTTAGTTTATTTTGGTTATTGGATTAACTATGGTTTAAGTAAATTTCATTTAATTTATTTTTTTCATTATAATTATTTTAATATGTTCTATTAAATTCAACTTGATTTTTTATAAATGGATTGTTTCGTATTTTGGTTTGTTCAGTTTTAATACAGTTCAATCAAATCCTACAAAATGAATCTCAAGGAAAAAAATAAGAACATTATATTTAAAATACACATGATGGTAAATTCATATAAAGAAATATACCAAATTTAAATCAATTTTAATATTACCAACATCAAATACCTTTTCTAGCAAACTCAAATGAACTGAGAACATGTATGGTTGATTATATATATTACCCACCACTACATCAGGTTCACAATACACTTTGAAAACTAGAATATTTGAGTCATCATATGTACTAAATTGATCGAGGATAATGGGGTAAATGATAGTGTCCATTTCATCCCCAACATCAACAAAAATATGTCTTAAGATTACTTCAATATTGAAAAAAAATTATGTCTAGACGATCTTTCACATAAAAAACTTCTCTTTCCAATGAATCAAATATACATCCTTCACTAGTGGAAGGGATGTGATTCAGGTCATAAACAATAAATCATATGTCATCAATAAATTTTTAGGTCTCTTTATTGAATAAAACCACATTCATTTCATTACTATGGCTGAACTATAAGGGTAATAATTCAATATTAGTATTTTCTAAATAACTCCAACAAACAGACATTTTCATATTAAGGTATATAATCTGATGTACTAGAATAACAAAATGGCATTAAAATGTTAATAAAACCATCGTGTTGTAATTACATGTTCACCAAATCAGGAATTATAATAAATTTGTGCCCATTGATCACCATTTATTTTCATTCATGAATAAGGGAATTTGAATCTATGTTCATTACTATTATTTCTTTAGAGACACGGTTTATAGTTACTATTAATACTAGGAATATAAATCAATATTTTTAAAAAATGAATTTGTATATTTTATTTTATTATTGTAATACTTATATATTTGATTTTAACCAAACATGATACTCTTTTCTATGAAAAGTATCACTCCTTAAAAAAGGTAATGAATGATAGATTATATTTAATTTTATTTATATTATCTACATTAAAATATAGATACATTTTAAAATATATTTACAATTATGTTTTATGATAAAATTTGTACATCTTCAAATTAAATATTTTATATAGTAATCGAAAATCTTACCTTTAAACAATAAAGGGGGATGTTCTATCTTTTTCGTTAAAATACCAATGTAGTCATTTTATGGGATACATTAATTTACATGTTTGGTAATGTTTTGGAAAATCAGTTTCAATTTTCTCATACTACTCATCTTCATTTCTCATTGGCTGGTTGCAACTTTTGGCCACATAAATCAAATACATTCAATAGAAATCCATACATTCTTATAACAACCCATACATTACATACATTGTTAATACTTCAAAATTGAAGCACACTTATTACACCATATGACAAAACCACAAAGGACCGTATAGGTATAGTGTCTTTAGAAACTGGGAAACATAAACAACTGGTTCATAAATCTTCTACAGTGTCTCCCATTTATTTCATCATATCTAGGGTCCCTTTTAGCATATTCTACTTAATATCCATCTTCCTGACCTGGGGAAAAGAAAACATAAAAGGGTGAGCTCAAATGCTCAGCAAGGGCAAATAAAGGAAATAAAAATCATATCATATCTTTTGAAAATCATAACCTGCAAAAGAGATCATAATAACTTAACATGGAATAAATCATAGAAGTGATAATGAGATCCCCATAATCATAACATGAAACTTGAAACTTTGTGTCTTGCACACATAATCATGGAAAATAATTTCTTGTTAGTCGTGACTCATTGCCAAGACTATCTTAGTGGACAAAGTCCCTTTCTGAACCGAGTCACCCTCGTTCCAGTCCTGTTTCACTGAACCGGTATAACCTACCGTTCCAGCCATGTCTATCTCATGAGATATAAAATCTTTACCAAATGCATTGGAGGGAGATATAGGTCCCACCCATCTTATAATGAATCCTTTCTTATGTGTGCCACATAATCATAAACCATACATCATAGCGTAACCCATGTAATAAAAATGGAATTCTTAAACAACATGACATCATAAAACAATTCATATAAGATAAAGGAATTCATAAAAATATTTCCATCACAACATAATCAAATCCATTTAATAATAGGTATAAAAATAGAACCCTTTTATTATCTTATATGGAAAATAATTTTGATAAAATACTTGAACTCCATTCTTGAGGAAAATATCCTTTCTTCTTCAAAAACATTTTTCCTTTCTTAACATGTCATACAACTTTAAAATAAAAGAAGTTGATTAAAAATAAACTTGAAAACTTTTAAAGGAATCTTCTTGGAAATAATGTTTTAAAAATCCATTCATGTCGTATAAGATAAAAAAACATTCTTTGTACTTTTGTCAGAAAAGTCAAAAAGTACCTCGTACGAAAAACGACAAAAGATTCCTTTCATATTCTTTACTAAAAACTCACCGAAGGGTCAAATTGGATTTAAACTAGTGTATGTGGATGGAAACAATATTACATATTGATGGAACATGGATGTGGATGATAAAATACACCCCAGTAAATACTTACGGATAAACAATCTCGGATAAAAATGAGATTGTGATATTTCCCCTTACCATAGGTCCGATTTTCTTTGTACGTGTCCGAAGCTCCTGTATAATGGTTTAAATAATGTTATTGACTTATTCCAGAATCATACATATTGATATGATATCATATATGGTCATATTCTTAGCTTCTTGTTAGTAATATTTCATTGTTACTTGTTACTCGGGTCTTTATTGCCTTTTGTTCTTATGCATGTTTTGCCGAATACATTCTTATTCTTCTTTTAAGGTTATAGATACCTTATATACAGAATGGTATTAGTGTAACATATATCATATTTATTCATTCAATTCATTTATATAATTATTATGTAATGATGATCATGTAGAACGAGTCGCATCACATCGTGGAGACGGTATTCCGTACATACGCACGAGTGATGATATCGTTCCTATGATTGTGGAACTGTATTGGAGTATATATATATTATTTCAGTATCAATATTACTTTATAATAATCATAAATAGTTACTCATTACACCATTATACCCATCCTTGTATAGTGATGGTGGAAAATAGATTACAGCACGGCGTGGAGACGGTATTCCGTACGTACGCACGTGCGGTGATTTCATTTTTCCATAGGATGGATAGAAGGTGAATTAGGGTTGTTTCATATTTATAATAACATATCAGTATGTAAGTAATACTGATGTTATTACTTTATCATGAAACAACTAAAGAAGAAGAAGTTGAAGAAGAAAGAAATTGAAAAGATCGGTAATGGATATTACCTCTTCTTTGGAACGCCTCTTTGAATCCTCCACTTAGGGAACTATGATTGGTCTTTGAAGAAGACCAGGACCTCTAGGATTATTCTAGGGAAGTGGAGAGGAGAAAATGGCAGGGTTTGGCCGAGCTTGAGTGCTAAATTTGGTGTGAGGAGGAGGGGGAGGAGGTGCCCTTTTATAAGGGAGGAGAGGGGCACATTAGGAATATCTCAAAATATTATTTTATATTAAAGTCAAAATCGGTTTATAATGGTTCAAAAGGGTCTTATTTCGAAGCTAAAGTGGGGTAGGGTCGAAATCCTATCATCCAATAGAATTTAGACAAGTTTAGGGTATTATTTTAACCTTATCAATTAGATATAACTCTAAGTTAAATAATTTAACTTTTACCATGTCTTTTTGTTTTCTTTCACTATATGGTTAATACACTTACTATAACATGCCAAACGAACCCCAAATTGTTTATTATTAATATATATATCCTTATCTAATTCATTTGGCCGAACCTTAGATTTTCAGGAATAAAATAACAATTAATAATATAATATTTGATTTAAAAACTATTTTGTGTCAATTTTGACACTATTTGATATATGATTTTTGTCAAAGTCATAACAGAATTATATGTTCAAAACATGTTGATTAAATCAACACTAATATATCATAGTAACCTAGAAAATTAGTGGAATTCATAAAAAGTCACAAATTACATTTATTTTGGTGTTTATAACATCAATTATGTCAATATTTCATGAATAAGATAATTACGGCATCATCGTTGTGTCATAATTAAATTAAATTATTTAATGTCTAAAAATTATAAATAAACTACCATTATGTAGAAAATCGTTTTAGATTTCTAATGAATATTTATAGTCGAATTTATCTTATGTATAACCCCATATTAAAAATGATTTACTTATTAAACTTTGATTTTAACTATTTTAACCCTTCTTTAAATAAATTAATAATAAATGTCCTAATCTAATCCAAGTGGGACTAAATGGTCATATTTTATTCATAAGGTTGTTTTTGGTCGAATTACACTTATCCAATAGAATTAGTACATGTGTTAGGGTAATATTAATATCATATTTACCCTTAGTTACCCTATTTACTATTAACCGCGGTAAAGAAAGTAAAAAGTTACTATTCAGCAAAAAATTATTTTTATCTCATTGAACCACATTTTACTTACTGATATCAACCGTGTCTGTCGGATTTTCGAAATTTCATTCACAGAAGCGGTAAAATTATGTTTTATGCAAAATTCAGTTTTTAACCTACCACTTAGTGGTTTCACTATTCATCAAAAATTGAAAGTTTTCAGAAAAATACCAAAATTTCACCCTAGGCTAATTTCGTTATTCTGAGTCCAAAAATGAAGTCCATTTTGAAAAATAAAATTTATAAAATTTCGAAAAGTGGTTATTACTATTTATAACGGCTAGTTTTAATAGCATATTGTTGTTTAGTGAAACTCGGTATTGCGTACGACGCAAGCTATCGAGGAAGGTCGTGATTGCGTGTAAAGCAAGCCAAGAAAGTGTTGCGTAGAAAAAGATTCCTTTGATGATTTATATAACATAAAAGTCTCAGGTGTTACATTCTACCCCCCTTAAAAAGAATTTTGCCCTCGAAATTCGTCACTTTGTAACAAACAGATGAGGATACTTCTCCCTCATCATATCCTAAAGCTCCCATGTAGCTTCTTCAAGTTGGTGGTTCCTCCATAAAACTTTCACCAATCGAGTGGTCTTGTTTTGTAGGACTTTTTCTCTACGATCCAGAATATCTATCGGCTGTTCTTCATAAGAAAGATCTTGCTCCAGCGGTACAACTTCTGAGCTGAGTACATGTGAAGGATCTGGTATGTACTTTCTCAGGAGAGATACATGGAACACATCGTGAACTTGAGAGAGATTCGGTGGAAGTGCCAATCGGTAAGCTACATTCCCAATACGATCTAGTATTTCGAAAGGACCGATATATCTAGGGCTCAACTTCCCCTTATTTCCAAATCTCATAACCCATTTCCAGGGAGATATTCGTAAGAACACTTTATCACCCACTTCAAACTCTAGGTCTTTTCTTCGGTTGTCGGCATAACTTTTCTGTCGACTCTGAGCTGCTCTTATGTGTTGTTTAATAGATCTGACCTTTTCTGCCATTTCATCAACGAGATCAGGTCCTAATAGCTTTCTTTCCCCAACTTCATCCCAGTAAGTTGGAGTCCTGTATTTCATTCCATAGAGAGCTTTATAAGGAGCCATCTGAATACTGGAGTGAAAGCTATTATTATAAGAAAATTCCACCAAAGGTAGGTGTTGATCCCAACCTCCTTTGAAATCGATTGAGCAATCTCTCAACATATCTTCTAGGGTTTGAATTGTTCTCTCAGACTGACCGTCTATCTGGGGATGATAAGCAGTGCTGAAACTCAACTCTGTATCCAGAGTATGCTAAAGACTTCGCCAGAACTTCGAGGTAAATCTCGGATCCCGATCAGATATAATAGAGAGTGGTACTCCATGCAATCTTACCACTTCCTTTACATATATCCTGGAAAGCTGACCTAGAGAGAAATCCTCTCTAATAGGAATGAAGTGTGCAGACTTTGTAAGACGATCAACTATGACCCAGATAGTATTATTGCCTTTGGATGTTTTAGGAAGTCCTGTGACAAAGTCCATAGTGATGTTTTCCCATTTCCATTCGGGTATGGGTAATGGTTGTAACATCCCCTTAGACTTCTGTCTCTCAGCTTTAACTTGTTGACAAACCAAGCTTCGAGAGACATATTCAGCAACATCTCTTTTCATGCCATCCCACCAGAAGTACTCTTTCAGGTCCCTATACATCTTCGTGCTTCCAGGATGAATAGAGAATGAAGAACTATGAGCCTCATCCAGCAGCTCCTTCTTTAATTCGGGGATGGAAGGAACACAAACCCGATTCCTGAACTTTATTATCCCATCACAATCAAGGTTGAATTCAGGAACATTTCTCACCTTCTTTTGTAACTCGACATCTTCTTTCTGTGCCTCTTTAATCTTCACATGTATAGATGGTTGAACATTCATTTGAGAAAGATAAGATTTTTCCCCTTCCATTATAATTCCAAGATCCATCCTTTGTAAATCCATAAATATTGGATCTTTTGTGATCCTCATCATGGATAAACTAGCATGGTCTTTTCGACTTAATGCATCTGCCACCTTGTTTGCTTTCCCAGGGTGGTAATGGATTGAGCAGTCATAATCCTTAATCAGCTTCAACCATCTTCTTTGGCGCATATTCAGCTCCTTTTGTGTGAAAATATACTTTAAACTTTTATGATCAGTATAAATATCACACCTTTCACCATAAAGGTAATGCCTCCAAATCTTTAATGAAATGATTACCGCAGCCAACTCCAAATCATGTGTTGGGTAATTTTGCTCATGGATTTTCAACTGTAATGAGGCATAAGCTATCACCATATCATTTTGCATAAGAACACACCCCAATCCCTTCTTGGATGCATCACTATAGATCACAAACCTTTCTCCACTACAAGGCAGTGTGAGAATAGGTGCACTAGATAACCTTCTTTTCAACTCCTTGAAATTCTCTTCACATTCCTCTATCAAGACAAACTTAACTCCTTTCCGAGTCAACTTGGTGAGTGGATTAGATAATCGTGAAAAATCTTTTACAAAACGTCGATAATATCCAGCCAAACCAAGAAAACTTCGAATCTCAGTTACTGTTGTTGGTCTTGACCATCTTTCGATAACCTCTGTTTTTGCTGGATCCACAGATATCCCCTCTTTTGAGATTATGTGACCCAAAAATGCAACTTTTTGAAGCCAAAATTCACACTTGGTAAATTTGGCATAAAGCTTCTCCTTCCTCAGGGTTTTCAATATAATTCTCAAGTGATCTTCATGCTCTTCCTTGCTCATTGAATAGACAAGAATATCGTCTATAAAGACTACCACAAATTGATCAAGATAGTCTCTAAAGACTCTATTCATTAGATCCATGAAGATAGAAGGGGCATTAGTAAGACCAAATGGAATCACTATAAATTCATAGTGTCCATACCTTGTACGGAAAGCCATCTTTGGTATATCCTCCCTTTTGACCCTTAATTGATGATACCCTGAACGAAGATCAATCTTGGAAAAGTATTGAGCTCCGCGTAGTTGGTCAAATAAGTCATCAATGCGTGGGAGAGGATATTTGTTCTTGATAGTGCTCATGTTAAGTTCTCGATAATCAATGCAGAGTCGCATTGATCCATCTTTCTTCTTAACAAATAGAACATGTGCTCCCCAAGGTGACGCACTAGGGCGTATGAATCCCTTATCAAGACTCTCTTGGAGTTTCTTCTTCAATTCCTGCAACTCAATTGGGGCCATTCTATAAGGTGTCTTTGAAATAGGCAAAGCACCCGGTACGAGTTCTATTGAAAACTCAACTTCACGATTTGGTGGAAGAACCGGTAATTCCTCCGGAAAGACATCATCAAACTCCCTTACAATGGGCATATTCTTAATCGTGAGTTTCTCACCAACCATTTGAGATAAATAGCCTTCATTTAGTGGAATCAATACCCATAAGATGGAAGAAATTTCCACTGGAAGGTTATGTTCATCCTTGCATTGATATACGATCGTAGATTGATCTGGAATATGAAATGTGACTTCCCTTCTTTGGAAATTGATATGAGCTCCATGTAGAGAAAGCCAATCCATGCCAAGAATCACATCAAATTCCACTAAAGGAAGGATCACAAGATTTGCAGGAAGCACTTTCCCACAAACTTCGATCGGAGAAGAATTATAAACTTTTGATGCGACTGTTGTGCCATTAGGTGTTGTCACAGCTAACTCAACATCTAATTGTTGAGGTAATACGGTGATACCCTTAGAAAATTCTTTAGAAATAAAAGAGTGGGTGGATCCAGAATCAAATAAAACATTTGCTACTTTAGAGTGGATGGTAAGTGTACCTTTCACCACTTCGTTATCGTACTCCACATCACTGATAGAAATTGCATGTGACTTTCCTTTGTCTTTAGCCTTAAGATTTTGTTGACGTCGACCATCATCATCAACCCTTGGATTTGGGCATTGATTGGCATAATGCCCCATCTCCTTGCACTTGAAACATTGAAGTGTAGTAGGTTCATTCTGTGTATCCCTTCCTTTGTTTGCATCATTAGACATCTTCTTCCCATTATCACGACATTCAAATGCCCGATGACCTTCTTTTCCACATTAAAAACATTTACTTGTCCCTTTAAGACAACTCCCTCCATTTTTCTTTCCCCACATTGAGCATAAGGAAAAGCTCATATTCTTTTCCATGTGCTATTTAGATTTTTCTTTGAATTCCATCTTCCTCTTCTTATCAAACCCATGTGACTGATGGGTTACTCCAATCTCCATCTTGAATTTGAGATCACATCGAACGATTTCATCGTAGCTATTGAAGTCCCTTATGGCTAACGCCCTTCGAATACTTGGTTTTAAGCCACTAAAGAATCTATCGATCTTACTCTCAGGTTAGATAATAATACCAGAAGCGTACCTTGCAAGTCTTGTAAAATTTGCTTCATAGGTACCAACAGATTCATCATCCCTTTGCTTCAGTTCAAGGAACTCTTTCTCCATCTTTGTTCAGAGAATACGAGGGAATTACTTATTGAAAAATAAGTTCTTGAACTCATCCCATTCCATAGACTCAATTTCATCCCTTTGCCTCGTATTCTTAATAAGATTCCACCATTGATCAGCATCTCCTTCCAAACGATACACTGCTAGGATGACTTTATCATGCTCAGAACACTGAAGAACTGAAAATATCTTTTCAGTAGTACTAATCCATTGTTCAGAAACTAATGGATCAGTAGACCCGCTGAAAGAAGGTGGACGATGCCTCATGAAGGATTCAACAGAATGTTGCTCCTTCCTTTGCTCGTTTGGAAGTCCGGCATGATTCATAGCTTGAGAAAGTTGTGCGAGCATGGCTACAAGATTTTGCATTCCAGCTCCCATATCGTTTGGTTGTTCAGGGGGACAATCATTGCATTGTCCATCGCATTCCGCATTAACACGGTTCCTTCGAGTTCCAGCCATTGACTAAAACCAAGAAGAATACTGTGAGCAACACTAATTATAATAGGAAAACCACATAATTCAAGAATAAAAGTTTCATTCTTAAGGTCTTATCCTAGGTTATTCATGGCCATTTCTAAAACACTAAGATTGTGTTCTATTCATAGACTTATCCTTAGGGTTCTTACTAAGGCTTTCACATCCTAGTTTCCAAAGGTTGACTATACCTTTCCTCTGATACCAACTATAACGACCCATACTTTACATACATTGTTAATACTTCAAAATTGAAGCACACTTATTACAACATATGACAAAACCACAAAGGACCGTATAGGTATAGTGTCTTTAGAAACTGGGAATCATAAACAACTGGTTCATAAATCTTCTACAGTGTCTCCCATTTATTTCATCATATCTAGGGTCCCTTTTAGCATATTCTACTTAATATCCATCTTCCTGGCCTGGGGAAAAGAAAACATAAAAGGGTGAGCTCAAATGCTCAGCAAGGGAAAATAAATGAAATAAAAATCATATCATATCTTTTGAAAATCATATCCTACAAAAGAGATCATAATATCTTAACATGGAATAAATCATAGAAGTGAAAATGAGATCCCCATAATCATAACATGAAACTTGAAACTTTGTGGCATGCACACATATTCATGGAAAATAATTTCTTGTTAGTCATGACTCATTGCCAAGATTATCTTAGTGGACAAAGTCCCTTTCTGAACCGAGTCACCCTCATTCCAGTCCTGTTTCACTGAACCGGTATAACCTACCATTCCAGCCATGTCTATCTCATGAGATATAAAATATTTACCCAATGCATTGGAGGGAGATATAGGTCCCACCCATCTTATAGTGAATTCTTTCTTATGTGTGCCACATAATCATAAACCATACATCATAGCATAACCCATGTAATAAAAATGGAATTCTTAAAAAACATGACATCATAAAACAATTAATATAAGATAAAGGAATTCATAAAAATATTTCCATCACAACATAATCAAATCCATTTAATAATAGGTATAAAAACAGAACCCTTTTATTATCTTAGATGGAAAATAATTTTGATAAAATACTTGAACTCCATTCTTGAGGAAAATATCCTTTCTTCTTCAAAAACATTTTTCCTTTCTTAACATGTCATACAACTTTAAAATAAAAGAAGTTGATTAAAAATAAACTTGAAAACTTTTAAAGGATTCTTCTTGGAAATAATGTTTTAAAAATCCATTCATGTCGTATAAGTAAAAAAAAACATTCTTCGTACTTTTGTCGGAAAAGTCAAAAAGTACCTCGTACGAAAAACGACAAAATATTCCTTTCATATTCTTTACTAAAAACTCACCGAAGGGTAAAATTGGATTTAAACTAGTGTAAGTGGATTGAGACAATATTACATATTGATGGAACATGGATGTGGATGATAAAATACACCCCAGTAAATACTTACGGATAAACAATCTCGGATAAAAATGAGATTGTGATATTTCCCCTTACCTTAGGTCCGATTTGCTTTGTACGTGTCCAAAGCTCCTGTATAATGGTTTAAATAATGTTATTGACTTATTCCAGAATCATACATATTGATATGATATCATATATGCTCATATTCTTAGCTTCTTATTAGTAATATTTCATTGTTACTTGTTACTCGGGTCTTTATTGCCTTTTGTTCTTATGCGTGTTTTGCCGAATACATTCTTATTCTTCATTTAAGGTTATAGATACCTAATATCCAGAATGGTATTAGTGTAACATATATCATATTTATTCATTCAATTCATTTATATAATTTTTATGTAATGATGATCATGTAGAACGAGTCGCATCACATCGTGGAGACGGTATTCCGTACGTACGCACGAGTGATGATATCGTTCCTATGATTGTGGAACTGTATTGGAGTATATATATATTATTTCAGTATCAATATTACTTTATAATAATCATAAATAGTTACTCATTACACCATTATACCCATCCTTGTAAAGTGATGGTGGAAAATAGATTACACCACGGCGTGGAGACGGTATTCCGTACGTACGCACGCGCGGTGATTTCATTTTTCCATAGGATGGATAGAAGGTGAATTAGGGTTGTTTCATATTTATAATAACATATCAGTATGTAAGTAATACTGATGTTATTACTTTATCATGAAACAACTAAAGAAGAAGAAGTTGAAGAAGAAAGAAATTGAAATGATCGGTAATGGATATTACCTCTTCTTTGAAACGCCTCTTTGAATCCTCCACTTAGGGAACTAAGATTGGTCTTTGAAGAAGACCAGGACCTCTAGGATTATTCTAGGGAAGTGGAGAGGAGAAAATGGAAGGGTTTGGGCGAGCTTGAGTTCTCAATTTGGTGTGAGGAGGAGGGGGAGGAGGTTCCCTTTTATAAGGGAGGAGAGGGGCACCTTAGGAATATGTCAAAATATTATTTTATATTAAAGTCAAAATCGGTTTATAATGGTTCCAAAGGGTCTTATTTAGAAGCTAAAGTGGGGAAGGGTCGAAATACTATCAACCAATAGAATTTAGACAAGTTTATGGTATTATTTTAACCTTATCAATTAGATTTAACTCTAAGTTAAATAATTTAACTTTTACCATGTCTTTTTGTTTTCTTTCACTATATGGTTAATACACTTACTATAACAAGCCAAACGAACCCCAAATTGGTTATTATTAATATATATATCCTTATCTAAGTCATTTGGCCGAAACATAGATTTTTAGGAATAAAATAACAATTAATAATATAATATTTGATTTAAAAACTATTTTGTGTCAATTTTGACACTATTTGATATATGATTTTTGTCGAAGTCATAACAGAATTATATGTTCAAACCAAGTTTATTAAATCAACCCTAATATATCATAGTAACCTAGAAAATTATTTTAATTCATAAAAAGTCTCAAATTACATTTATTTTGGTGTTTATAACATCAATTATGTCAATATTTCATGAATAAGATAATTACTGCATCATCGTTGTGTCATAATTAAATTAAATTATATAATGTCTAAAAATTATAAATAAAATACACTTATGTAGGAAATCTTTTTAGCTTTCTAATTAATATTTATAGTCGAATTTATCTTATGTATAACCCCATATTAAAAATGATTTACTTATTAAACTTTGATTTTAACTATTTTAACCCTTCTTTAAATAAATTAATAATAAATGCCCTAATCTAATCCAAGTGGGCCTAAATGGTCATATTTTATTCATAAGGTTGTTTTTGGTCGAATTACACATATCCAATAGAATTAGTACATGTGTTAGGGTAATTGTAATATCATATTTACCCTTAGTTATCCTATTTACTATTAACCGCGGTAAAAAAAGTAAAAAGTTACTATTCACCAAAAAATTATTTTTATCTCATTGAACCACATTTTACTTACTGATATCAACCGTGTCTGTCGGATTTTCGAAATTCCATTCACAGAAGCAGTAAAATTATGTTTTATGCAAAATTCAGTTTTTAACCTACCACTTAGTGGTTTCACTATTCATCAAAAATTGAAAGTTTTCAGAAAAATACCAAAATTTCACCCTAGGCTAATTTCGATATTATGAGTCCAAAAATGAAGTCCATTTTGAAAAATAAAATTTATAAAATTTCAAAAAGTGGTTATTACTATTTATAACGGCTAGTTTTAATAGCATATTGTTATTTAGTGAAACTCGGTATTGCGTACGACTCAAGCTATCGAGGAAGGTCGTGATTGCGTGTAAAGCAAGCCAAGCAAGTGTTGTGTAGAAAAAGATTCCTTTTATGATTTATATAACATAAAAGTCTTGGGTGTTACAATTCTGATCCATGTAAACATTCACAATAGAACCTTCCATATAATTTAGTTCTTACAAAATAAAGTTAATGTGTACGTATTTAATTCAATTGGATACATATGATTAAATTCATCTGGTCCAACAAGGGTTTTTTAAGTTTAAAGATTTAAATTTTGATGTATCATTCATGTGAAAAATTATAGAAGAAAAATGTTCTCTAACAGACATAAAATATATGGTGTAACTTCCACAATTTTTTTCAAGAAGGACATGAATATCCTTTTAGCACAAAGACCACTATTTAAATGAAAAAATCATGTAACTTACAAAAATAAATTTTTAGATAGTAGATGACACATTTCTATAAGAATCATATAGTAAAAAATTATGGAATAGTAATTTGTTTTTATAGATTTTATCTTAAACACTCTTCTTTTGACCCATTTTGATCTGTTTCTTAAATAGTAATCTGCAATATCAAAAGTCTTATATATTGAGAAATTGATTTCAAAATTTTTAATAAAATAAGAATCAAATAAACTATTTATTTATTCTCAATGATACACATAGGATATTATTATGTTATTTAACACCAATCCACTACGTCATATTGAGATCATAATTCATCTTTTGTATTTTCATTGAAATTAAAAGAGTTTAATTATAAATTTTATCATTTTTTAGTGTGCACTATGTTTAAGAAATGATGTATTATATTTTTTGGTCAATAAGTAAACTAAAAGATAATAATATTCTTCTTCTAATTGATATTGGAATCAATGTATACATTATTCCTCTTTCTAGGATTCACCTTACCATTTCTAAAATTAAAATAGACACCTAGATATTCATTAAGAAGAACAATTCTAGAAATAAGTTAATGTGTATTTTTGTTCACAACGATAATGTGAAGCCTTCAATGATTATTCATATATAGATGATCCATTGGCTAGAAACATTGATGTCTCATGAAACTGAATCATTGATGATATTTAAGACTTCTAGATCATATATTCTTTATAAAATAGGGCAAGAATGTGTTCCCATCATGATCTAGTCACACATTATTACATAAGAATGAAAAATTATTTACTACCCACATATGAAAAAAACAAATATGAAATATGTATTATGAAAAATCATCACATGTGAACACACCCACATTCCAAAGTTTCTTCATGTATCTCATGAAAGGTTGCAATTATACATCTATATCATTTTTATATCATAAGGTCTCGATATGAGTGTGATCAAGAAAGTGAATGATTTTTCTTACTCATACATAGAGGAAGGTTATAAATTTGATTGAATACATGTCATGTGTTGTGTGATGTAATAATCGGAAAAATTGTATTAAACCCATCACATGAAAGACCCAAAGTCACTTTACGCAGCACAGTTGAATAATCCGAATAGCAAGTATCAAATAACTTCCATGCTACTCCCTTTTCTAGATAATTGAACTCGTCATTATCCTTATTTATTTAAATAAAATCTAATCATATATTTGTTGATATTGCATCAAATATGAAATGATTTTTCATCCTCATAATTCAATGGAATGTACCAGATTACATTTTTTTGGATGATAAGGTGTTTGATTGGTATTTATTATCAATCAGGATGTGATCAGTTTTATACAATTATTTATTCCCATGTATTCCTCCAATAATAAGTTTAAATCCATTATTTATTAATAAATTTTATTTATATAATATCAAATATGGCTAATTAATTTCCATACCATGTATTTTTCCAAGGGAATATCTGAATCAATATGAAAGAAGTATTTCAAAAAGGTATGAAATAATTGATGAAGGTATTAGAATTCCAATAAATGGGTTTCCCATTAAATAGTGGTAATGAAAATATATTCCTTTTTATTTCATCACATTGATGATATACTTGGGTTATGGAATCATCATTCAATTTTTTCACTCTCGCAACATCATCATTTACATTACTTGCATCCTATGTACTCATATCATTATCTTCATATGTCGTCATCAATTCATTCTTGGGATGTTGAATAAATGGAAACTGTCATTATACTAAATTCTTTAATCCATTCACATCATTCATATCAAACAAATTTTGAGGCCATATTTTCACTCCACTATGACAGAAAAGAAAATAGTTTGTTTGAAAATAATTATTTATTTATTTTAACATATTAATGACATATCCTAGGTGTGAAAACATAATTTTAACACGGGTAATGCATAAGAACTCTATACAAATCATTGTTAAATGAACAGTATAAGAAAAAATTAATCTTGTTCAGAAAATCGATTTTATATCTGGTCGATATCATAAATCCAACATATATCCATTCTGCTAAAAATCTATAATATTTTTATATTTCATGTAATAAAATAATTGAAATATTATTGAATTTAAATAAAAAATATTTTTAAGTAAACATTATTTTTTCACATTATTTCTATCAAATTGAAGCAAATTGAAAAAAATGAATTCAAATCCATTTTAAATTCTAGTTAATTTTTAAAAAAGATACAAAATTTAAAATACATGAATACATAATTATTAATTCCATATTATATAATCCTCAAAGGATGTAATTTTTTAAGGGAATGTATATTTAGAAATAATTCAATATTTATATTTATCACTCATAAAACTGGTTTTATAAACTTATCTAAGGAGATAACATAATAGTACATATATAACCATAATATTGAAGTACTATATAAAAATGATTAATAAGTAAACGTAATATCACACACAAAAATTCTAATGATTTTTTTAAAATGGGGTTTCAATATTTTTTTGTTAACAATTTATGGTGATTTTATTCAAACATATTTTAAACATAATTTATACTTTGAGATAAAAAATTTTAATAATGTGGATTTATAATTTGTGAAAAAAATTAATTGTGTCTATAAAACAACCTAAATTGTGAAAAATTACATTAAATAATGATAAATTTTATGTTAAAAAATCTACTAAGTAATGAAAAAACATAAAAAAAAATTTATTTACCAAAATCATTCATGTATGATGAAATGAATTCAATAATATTGTTTCAAGAATCCATGAAAAAGATTAAATTATATCTAATACATGCTAGTTTAAAAAAAATTATATAAAAACCATTCCTTTCAAATAAAATTACACAACATTCATAAAAATATATTAGAATAAAATGATATTATAAAAAAAATTAGATTCATAACAAATCACATGGTGATAAAAATAAATTATTTGTCATTCTAAATGTAGAGAATTAAATGAAAAAATATGGGTATAATATATGATAAATGGAGAATGAAATCAACATACCATGATTATTAACCATAAGAATAATTTTTAAAATGGATGAATCATATGAAAATTGACGTCGAATACAAGGAATTTTAGGAGTTTACAGTGTCAATGTATAGAAAAAGAAAAGAATGAATCTGCTTGTTGGATTTGGGGTTTAATTGGGACTATATTACAATTATTTTTTAAAAATTTTTTTATAGGTCTTCTTACACTAATGGTTTTTTTTTAAATGTTAATTTTTCCTGTTTTAAAATAGGATTAAATAGTGGTTTTCAACAACCATTGGTATAGGGGGACCTATACCAATGATTCTCTAAAATATTTGGTATCTGTTATGAGGGTAACTCCCATTTTCGGTAGTGGGTTAAAAATTAATTAAAACTAGTTATGAATAAATGGTCCATGTTATATATATTATCCTTTAAATAGTAGTTTTTGTAAATAATTTGAATTAATTTTGTATTGAAAATTTGAAGGTGAAAGGATTGTTTTTTACGATAATGTTTTCATGAGTTCCCACATGACTCGGGATTGCATCATAGATTATATTATACTTGAAGATGGGTTTTAATGGTTTACTTTGAGAAAATATTTATCTTCACGTGTGGAAATGTATTATTTATTTCTCAAAATATTATTTCAAAAAAGACAATAATATTCCTAGGATTTAATGATTCGCACATGAATAATGATATTTCTACTACCTTTATACCTCTTACTATGATTTTTTTTCTCATCCCATGTTTTGATATGATTTTATAGGGATTAACGATGAATAAATGTTAGAATGGTGAATATTCCCACCACAGTAAGTCATTAAAAAAAATTAAATCTATCACGAATTAAATAGGGGTGTAAACTCATAGCTCTATTTTTTTGGGGAGAAATGTATATTATGTGATAGTGTTCACTTTATTATGTAATTTGTTAGATATTTCCTTAAAACTGTAATCTTAAAAGATACTAGAAATGTAATAAAATGTAACCCTTATTTTAAATTATATATTAATGAGGTGTTCAAGTGGTGGGTCCTTATAGAATATCTTTATATTACAAAACATGTTGCAGTGTTTACCCTTTATTCTAAACTAGTCATGGAAATATATCTCACATATCATCAAAAAAAATTATATAATAAATTTCCATAGATATAATTATGTATTCCACAAAAAACATCGAGATATTATAATTTAATTAATAAAAGTGTCTCCTCAAAAAATTTAATTATTACACTAAAATAACATCATATTCCCTCCATAAGACAAACCATAAAAATATTTATAGAAATAATATTTCTATAATAATTTCAAAAATATTAATTTAATTTCTCTTTATATAACAAGAATCTCTCACCCATAAAAATGACCAAAATCATACATTTTAAACTCAAAATATAACTAATTAGGGATCAATTAAAATTTCAATAATTAGCACAATTAAAATCTATATTAAAATCCATACACACCCATTATTGCAATCCCATTAATCCCTCTATGGTTGTCCCAAAACTCTAACCTTGCAATTTTGCCCCACCCTCCCTTTGATATTGCAATTGCGAGCAACCCAATGAAAATCCAGGTGCACCTCCCACATCCCACCTAACACAACACCTCACTTTCATCCCCTTTTATTAGTAGAGTCTTCCACCCTCCCACTCATAGCCTAGAATCACTGTGTTTCTCTACCCTCATAGGTCTACCAAACCCTACATCCAGCATCTCGGATTTCCATCTAGTGTCATCTCCTGGATTTCATTGTGACATATCTATTCCAATGATTTTTATTTGTATTTTCACCATATTTTTTAAATTATCTTGCATCAATGATTTATAAAAAATTATTGTGTATATCAATAAACTTATGAATTATCATTGTAATAAAATTTCTAAGCATCCAATTGTTTTCTTCATATTTTTTGTCTTACTGTATAAAAATTATTTGTGAACATTCAAGATGAAAAATTTTATCTCAAAATTATTTATCTAATATATATATTTAATAATTCTTATCAATAATTTATATACTATTACATCCACAATTTTTTCATAATTAATTTATCACAATGGTTTCTATATATCCCAATTTATGAGGAATTGAATGATCTTTTCAATGAGGACTCAACCTTATAGTGTTAGCGAACATTGCAAATATCCATTCTCTCTAGAATGATATAGATTTGTAGAAGGATAATATTTAGGAAATAATGAATAAATTTAGTGTAGGTTATGAGCTTTATCTTGTTTGGGGAGAAGGATTTGAATCACTTAACACTCCCACATATTAACTCTGCGATGTATAATTCATGGTGGTTTAATTATTATTCATTCAAACCTGCATGATTAAATTTTGTAGAGTCAGAGAATCCAATTGTAAGAACCACTCAACTTAATATGAAAGTTTATATACCTGGTAATATTTTTAACTTTTTTCCTCCCCCAAATTTTACAATGTATAATACATTAAAGGACACTTTGGAGTCTATTCCTAACGCCTCCCCCTATTATAACTATGGAAGACCTAGTTTAGTGATCAATTTTAAAACTGTATATTATTTTATTAGCATGTATAATTTTGATTATTGTTGGGATTTTTGATGTCGATACCTTAAAGTAGAACATCATGGAATCATCACCACTTGATGAAAAATATTTACTGGACCCAGATCCATTTGAAGGTAGTGTTTTTGTGATATAAAAAGATATCATGATCACATAAAAAAATATGAATGGATTGGTATTTTACGTGTATGATTTTAATCCATATTCTATTTAATTTAAAATTCAATAATAATAAATTATTTTATCATAATAAATAAAGAATCATGTGGCTCTGTCAATCCCGTATGACTTATAAAAATTGGCAATGTGATATTTTTGAAATAATGAATTCTATTTTTCTGTAAATGTAATCATATTTAATGTAACGATTTATAGAAACATGTATAGTGGGATTGATAAGTGTGAAGTTACTATTGATCACTTGAATCACTATACCTTAAAGGCTGGTTGAAAGGTTTAGTTAATCATATCTTTATAATTATTTTATCATATATATGGATTCTCTAATTATTTTATCGGTGTCTTTTATGTTTTTTTGTGGGTTTGAGAATATCAAAATACATGATATGGTTTCATTTTATTTTGATATAATTTGTTGGTTGTAAATGATCAATTTTATATTCTATATTTTATTTGTCTCTGTCACCACTAGGTTGGTAGCATTTATGATTTCTAATTATATTTTACCATGGTTAGTTACATTTGGGATTTTAATTAATTCCATCATAAATCATAGAACTCTTGTATTCCCTTGTATTTTTCCTTGTTATATGTAAATGGATGAACATATCTATCACATCAAAAAAATTCTCCCTAATGATATCTCTAAATTGAGGCATTCATTATAAATTTAAATCATTTCATCCCAATAAGAAAAATATATTATTTTCAAGAATTGTTACCTAAATTCATGTTCTCGGGCTAAATTGAAATCATGGAATAAAAGTATGACCAATTCCTACCTTTTCAATATAATGTGTTAATATTTAATTGTACTCCCATTGTATTTCTATACATGGAAATTCTGTTATTTTTTGTGATGTATTTAAAGGGTCATTTTCTCATTACATGAATCTATGACATTAAAAAGGGATAAAACATGGGACCATGTGTAATGTGATGACTTATTATCTACAGACCACTTATTATTTGGATAAGAAATTTACTAGGTGCATACCATGAGCATGTAGAAAATGTGAAATCTCTATTGAATACAAAGATACAATTTTTGGTAGCAAGTAAAAAAATAATATATTTTCATAGATGTGAGTATACCAAGAGTGATTAAATACAATACATCATTATAATATGAATGTGTATTTTATTTAACAGTTCAAAAGGTTAGTGAAAAATGTCTTTAGAATTCGAGAATTTTGGTAAAAGCTCAAAGAATACCAGGATAGTTTTCACTATGTAAATCTATTTACTCATTATTGATGTAAAATTAATTATTTATACATCCATGTACTATTTTCTTATTTCCCGAACATGAACTTATATACAAAAAACATATTTAATTATTATATAAATTATTCATGTGTTTTTATATTTTTTTACTATAAGTATTAGTTCCCATTGCAGTTTCCTTTGGAATAGTTTCTTATGAAGTAAATAATAATAATTTATTTTGATGAAAAAAATAAATAAAAAATATAGAAATAGAAAAAATTGATAGTGTAATGATGAATTACTGAACATTTAACATGTCATTTATTAAATTCATTAATTTTTCTAGTAGGTTGTAAATTTAATTTAAAGGTATCAAATTGAATTTAGTCATTTGTTTAATAATTTGTTTTGTGTTCTACTATTTCTAAATATCCTTGAATGTTGAGGTTTCATGGATGAAATCCATTTCCCACTCAATTATTTCATGATAGCATTATTTATCAAAATCAGCTTGAAAATTTTTATTTATAGAAAATTATAGTTAACTAAATTTAATGTTGATATTGTAAATAATAATAATTACAATTAAATGCTATATTTAAGAAATATAAATAGAAGTTATTATATTATAGAATATTTTTAACAATATAAAATTTTGAATGTTGAAGGATTTTATTATCAGTAAAAATTATTGCAACCTAAATGAAAAAATAATATGAAATAACTTATTACATATTCTATACCCAATGTCATTGCGAAATTAAATAAGTTTTTCAATAAATGCTATTAATATTTAAAAACAAAGTAATTGTAACATCATTCATACAATAAAAGAATGAATCTATATAATGACATATATAACTGCTTTTATATAGTCAAATATGAAATTGGAAATATAATAAAGATAACTGAATTCTTGTTGTAAAATTTAACTTCTTGATGTAAAATGTAAATACATTAATAAATTAAAATATGTTACTATATTAATATATTGTAATTTTGTTTCATTCTTAAATTCAAATATGTAATTAAAAATATATTAAATGAAATTGTATTCTAAAAAATGAATATCTGACCACATTAATATGTTTACAAACTCAATGAAAAACATATAAATTCCTATATTAAATGAATTCATACTATAATCTTTCCCTTTTCATTTTTGGATATTTCCAACATAAATATGGTAGCACATTCAATGATATATATGACTGAAATCATTTTAGTATCAATTACTGCTTGATATGCCTAAGAGCATAATTTAAAATAGTATAAATGTAATTTCATAATGTTATTATGTATAATAAATAAATATAATTTCGTACAGTCGATAAATGAAACTACATAAAGGTAGTGAAATTAAATGTTTACTATAATGAAATATGTTGATTTCATATTTTATACAATTTAGTTGCATATGGTAAATGAATGTGATCAATAGTAAAATTCTATGAAGTTATTTTATTATTCCTGAATTTCATAATGTAATGTCATTACCATGTCTATTTTAATAACATAATGTCACATTATGAATTCACCTTTGAATATAAAAGGTTTACTGTATGAAAATAGATGTAAATAGTTGTGTGTAGATGTAATTTCACTAATTAATCATCAATTATAATGACATAAAAAATAAATCTTACGAAAAAATATATATTATTTCTATAATCACAAATATAATAATTCTATGAGGAACCCACCTCTAGCCAAAGATTAAATCTAAAAATATGGTATATAGTCAATTCATATGGCAGTATACTTATCATAAAAAGTATAATGAACGAAGAAATATATATTGAATAAACATGAGTTTCAAGGACTCCCCTACACAAGACATATGGTCTAGATTCCCGAAAATAGAAATGATACCACCTCATTCCCTCATACCCCATAAAACAGAATTCACTCACCCTTTCTTGCAGTCCCCATCCAACATAAATGATTTCCTTATCCACTACTCATCGTTACATGATATATAGTCTTATATGTACTTTCATCATCTTTCTATATTACACCTTCAAATCCCATTTTTTATCTTGATTGAACTCTCATCGTAACATGAAAAACCGTATTTTCCTCCAAAATAAAAGTGGGAAATAATTTTTGGAGGGGGATTTTATCCTCTAAAGAAGCTTCTACCAATAGTTTTATGCACTATTTAACTAGATAAGGGGGAATTTTCACAATATTCTACATTGAGAAACATTTTGAAAAGACCTCCTCTAGTTATGTCCTATATTGGTCATTTCATACGGAGTCAGTAGGTAGATATGGATGAATAGTATGACTAGAAATTGTACTCTATAGCTATGAGATGTGAAACACTAGTCGAAGGAGAGTGGTTAGTGGAATGTTAATTAGTAAGGTCATTGATCAGATTTGTTATTGAATCTATAAAATCACATAAAATCTATAGGAAACCTTTTTATTATTTTATTGAATTAGTGTTTCATGACTATTTGGACGAAGCGTCAAAAACATGTGGTGCTAACTTGAAAAGATACTAGATATCTGTGTTTTTCACATTTATGCTTCATATATTATAATGTGTGTGATAATTATAAAGGAAATTAATAAGGAATAATATAACATTATATTGATAATTAACATCAAATATATATTTGTGGATAAACTAATAATACAGTTTACATAAACTGTGGCATACATGTATAGAAGATGAATGCACTTTAAAATTAAATTTTTATTTGTTAGAAGACAATAAAATTGATGTTTCATAAGAAATATGAATGAAAATTACCACAATAACACAAACAATAATTATAGATATTTTTTGTAATATAGGGTTCAAAAAAATGTTCAATATGTTCCTGAGTCGAGTAAAGAGACTATTACAACTTCACTTTATAGGTATCGTGTGAATTTCTGGGATTTAGGATGTGAATTGTCAAATTTCCAAGAATAATGAAGCATGAAAAGTGGATACTGACCATGAATATGTGATTATACATCGAAAATATAATTATAATACAAATTGAACCTTTTATGGTGACTAAAAATGATATTTGAAGAGGAATCAACTATCAAATAATTTTTCCAGCCACTAGAATATGAAAATAAATGGATAAATTAAATTTCATGATTAAGAAGTATAGTCTAGACAATAAATTAATGTATGAGAGTCATATTGGTGATGAGGATCGAATATAATGGAACAAGGTTGCCAAAAGATCATACGCTTTAGGGGGATACGTTGTGGAGAGAAGATGAGTGTGATAAAGGATTGAATATATATGAGTAATTAAAATGGTTAGGATTCAACGTTTAAATGATGAACAATGAATAAGAGATACATATGTAATATATTTATATATGTATCCATACATGATGAGGTTTGAGGGGTGCATAACACAGTGGCTAGTCGAATGGATTTTAAGAAGACCACACTAGTGGTGGGGTTTGAATGGTGAGTAATGGATATGGAATTTGGTTTTGGAGAATTGAAAAAGAGGGAAAAAATTCCCCACAATATTATTAGATATCGTATATTAAATTATAGATCAACACATGGGGATGAGAGGATAGAAAATAATAAACGTTTTTGATCTTGGACCACTACAGCTCTATTATTTTCATACATATGGAAGATAGAGAAAAAATAGAAAGAATTTATTTGTGTCATGAAGTCATTTCATAAAATAAAATGCAGTTATATGGTTTTTTTCTCCAATAAAAAAGTGTTTCCTATTTTTAAATCCTCTTTATAATTTCATATGCTCTCTTTGGTTTTTCTAGTTTTGCAGGTTTGTCACTGCAATCCCCAGTGGCCTTGGGTGTGTCAACATTTTCATCACTCCCACCTGTATTCCTTTTGGATTTGGGACAACTCAAAATAGGGAATGACATTACATAATTCTATAAATAAAACAAGACATGATTATTGATTAAATTACTTGTTATACCCTCTAATTTCGGAATGCATGGTTGGAAATATTTGAACATATTCCATCCTATATTAATATTCCAAGCCTAGTAAAAGAAAGATTTAATTTTTTCGACCTAAAATATCCAACAAGATGGAATATTCTTATTAATAAATGAATGAAAATGTTTGATATTAAAAATAATTACCTATTAATCAAATTCAATATCAAATAAAAATGGACGAGATAAGAATAGACAACACATGTAGTCATTTCAATATAAGAAATTAATGTTCGATGATGACTGACCATCTTCAACAATGAGTTTTTCGTACAATTCATATGAATCAAGATAAAATACAAAATAAAATAACTTAAATTGGTAATATATATATATATATATATATATATTTATATATATCATTATAATAAATATACATTTTACACATCTTCAATATCCCTTTTCAAATTATTCTAAAAAGTCACTATGATTTGTCAAATGAATAAAATGGAATTAGAGTGAGAGAGAGAGAAGACAATGTGGGGGAATTGTAAAATATCTTTCATCATATTTAATTGATATGCACACACACAATCTATCAGTGTATGTACTATGGTTTTATTCCATGTATTACAAAACATGATTAAATTTATTCATTGTTACTTTTTTAAAGATAATAGACAATAAAACAATATATCTTAGTGATAGATTTTTTATCTCATAGTTCAACATTTCTAAAAATTTGAAATGGATATGGAATCACAATATTTACATAAAAATCTTTCACTAAAGATCATTTTGTAGTGGTCATCTCATGTTTGATCAAAATAGATGATTGTATCAATAAATTGAGTTTTAGGAATTTTCAATGTCCATCTTTGATTCGAATATATTATCACATATAGGGAATGTTTTTGGACTTTATGTTTCTTTATTTTCATTAAAATAATATTATCTTCCGAATATCATTTGAATTAGGAAAATTTTACCTCTGTTTCCCAATTTATGGCCAATTTAGAGAAGGTAATTACAAACCGACTTATCCATAATATCTTTTATCCAAGGGACTCCTTCTGGCAATATGTTGTTGTTTTATGATCTATAATGACTCCCTCCCCCTTAATTACTACCCCTACATGGCTAAAAATGGGAGAACGAAGATGGTGACAACCTGAGTATCCTTTATAGTAGGCATCAAGATAGAGACTAGCACCACGGGTATAATAAACATAAGTCTTGGTGGAATTACCATCTATGAGAACATGAATAATGGACTTATTAAAAAACAATAAACACCAGCATACGAATATATATAAGTAAATCATAAGTGATAACATGAAATTTCCTATTGAACTAAAACAATTGAATGATAAATTAATAGTATTAAAAATTTGAATACAATATTGACTAGAAGGCCCAAATATATCGGAAAAAACCACAATATAGTAATATGTATCCTGATCTCCTATCATATATTGAATAATTGAAAATATTATATATATATATATATAGGGTTATCATAATAGTATACTGATTAGGGCCCTCCCGAGACCCTCTCAAACAAAAGATAATGAAATAATTCTCATGAACAATGAAGTAAAATTAAAATAACTTCTCCCCAAACATATATATATGTTCCCAGCCTCACCATGGATAACCATCACAAAGAATCACATATAATATATAATATAATATAATAATTAAAAAAAGGTAACCCCACAATAGCTTTCCACCTGGTTTGAAGTTCTACAACAATGTCACATTTTTTCAGCCACTCTCTCAAATATGAGAAATCCCTAAGAATGTTGAGAAAGGTATCACAAATTGAAACTCATGCACCATATCATCAAATCATCCCATATCAAATATCCATATAGTAACCATGTAGTTTTTGAGAGCCACTATATCTCATAAGATGTATACCATACATCGAGTGTTTTACCTCATGATATCATAACCCATACACCGAGCAAGAAACCTCATTCCATCACAACCATTACACATGATACCTATACTAATTATATGAATAGTTTATCTATAGATACATTTGTGTAAAATAACCAAAATTAATTACAAACACATACCAACATATATTGTGAAAATAACAAACATTCATACCACCAAAAGTAACTACTAACAGAAGAGAGCAGGCCTAGATGGGGCAGTCAACCATCCATCCTCCAATACAGATGTTTAGGAAATCACTCTCCCAGAGTCCACTGGGTTTCAGTAACCCAAATGTACATGGGTGGATTAGCATTTCAAAACATATAATATACATGATTTAACATATCTCACTACCACACTATGAAAATAATCTATTCCATAGCTCAACGGTAGTTATCATCTCATGGACACCAGACTACCACTGATAAGGTATACATATCCAATAAGTACCCAAGAATCTAATTATCTACATTAATTACGTCTATTATTTTTTATCATTTACCTTTGTTAATAAATTTATAATCCATTAGATTTAAAATTAATATTATTCTAGGTTACATTCATTATGAAAATGTGATGTCCATGCTCTCCAAGAATATTCCAAACTGAGTCCATGGGTCCTAAAGATTAACAACTTTACAAAATTTACAATCCTTCAACACCAAACCAAATGATTTTGCATTTTTTATTCATTATTAAAATCATTCCATAGACTATTTTATCTAGAATGTTTATCCTAATCTCCCATCAAGAGGAAACACGAAACTAAACACATCCCTCTGCATTAGGCAATGGGGAAAGAAATGTAGATAAAACATGAAACTCATACATTTGACATTAAACAATTTCATTTAATGAAACCAACCAGATTTGTCACAAAAATAGGTAAGACCATTTAAAAAATGAATTATCATCCCTAGTTCCATATTTTAACCCCACATGCATATCACAATGCATATCACTATCACAATAATCAACTACATCTACATCATTCGAGCCTCCATTTACAAATCACATCATCTATCCTAGTCCAATCAATCCCAAGATCATATAACATCAAATAGTTAAACTCACATCTAGATCACATTAAAAATAAGTAGTAAACAATAAATCCCAATCAATAGTGAAATATAGATTCTAGTAAAGGCATCCATACTTCACACATAATTTACCTCTCACAAATCCAAATTCATGGTACTTGAAATTCTCAAGATGATTGGAAACATGGGCCCTAATAATTGTCCCTAACAAGTAAATAGTTTATACACCATCTTGAATTAAACAATTTATAATTTACATGATATTAATTTGATTAACCTAAGGTCTGAAGCTATTTCATGTTATTTAAAAATAACTATACTCATTGATTTAAAACTACTTTCAACATATGTATTGAACTATCATTTTCATTAACCTGTCTTTTAATTTTTGTCATCAATAAGAATTAAAATACATAAAATTATTAACAATTCCTATTTCATAGAAGAGAATATTCCAAAAAATAAGTTTATTTCATCAATTAGAATTATGATCAAATTAAAATAAACACTGGATTCTAAACATTCATATTTGTTATTTATTTATCCATATTATTACAAATTATTGTCTTTATGTAATATACCATTTTCAATAAAGATCAACATGATACTCTATAAGATCTCACGATATTTTGAAAACCATGAAATAGATAGCACACTATCTATAAAATCAATACGCCAACCATTATCATTGTATAAAGCAACAAATAAGATATAGGATTATTGGCTAACTTATTATTAATCTGTTCAAATATATAATTTTTTAATTCCATTTTCATAAAAACGAATAATCCATTATAATATCATGATTAAAAGTAAAAAAATAGTATTATAAATGAATCAAATACCACAAGGGTTTCAACATTCTTCAAATGATAATGGACCAACATCACATATCCTAATCACAACTTATGCAAGATACGATGTCCCTCTAGGCACATTCTTCCACAACCGAACAAGAAATCATCCATGAAAACCCCATAATAAAAGCATAAATCAATCCCCAATGAAAATAAAGAGAATTAATGAGGATGTAGATCAAATAAAACCAACAGTGATTGTTTAATGTACCACGTATTTCCATGGATCAAACACTAAATGTTGAGAATCCATCCCTAATGAAGGGTTTAAACAAGAAGTGAAGAAATTATTTTCATATGATTCACTACCCCATGAACACGGGTGAGAGAAATATGGAATCAATTATATAAGAAGATCAAACCAATGATAGTATAGAAACACAATTCTAATGGAAGTTATCTAGAACATACAGATTTATGGTAAATCAAACTAGAAGAAACAATGGGAGGATATTCGTTTTCAATCCAATAGATAACAAAGAATTATAATTTCAAATCGAAAAATATTTAATTTACCTTTTATTTTATATCTACATAAGGGTCACAAGGAGAAAAATTTACTACCTCAGTTATCTAAAAAAACATGGATATAATAATCAATTATAAAACAGCCTTGAATGCCCCATTTTTAAGACACTGAAAGAACTATATTGATGTTTTTATATTACTGGGGGGAAACACCACATGGAAAATTCCACATAGATTAAATTCCCACATAGAAAAATCAAAACACAACAATTTCTACATTGAATACCCAGTACCATAGAGGATTCATCTTCATAGTTGATTCACATTGTCGATTCGACCATGATGAAGATTTACATAGTTGACCAGCTGTGTAGATGATTTAAATTGCTGATCCAAAAACTTTGTCGATTCATGTTTCTATTAATACATGTAGTTTATCGATACATGTTTCTACTAATTCCACATATCATGTTGATCATTCCATGAGAATAAAATATTTATTATTCTAGATTACTACATGACTAACCATCCTTCCTACCACACGAATAAATAGGTGTCTATGTCAACCAAACACATACACTCCCATCCTAATGCACACAAAAAAGAGGAGACCATGTGAACCCATTGCATGATTGTCCATCCTACCACATGAATAAATAGATTATAATACAAAATGATAAGATGACCATCCAAACTACTTTATGAAAAACTAGGTGATAGTTGAACACTATGATCCAAATGATGATTCCCAAAAACCACATTAGATTATTCCTTCACCTTGATTTATTCAACTTGCTAATCTGTTGAAACGTACTCTAATATCATCAAAAATTATTTAAATTTATACTTGATAAAGTGGTAAATGATCTAAATATACTATATACATGAATGATTTATATAATTTTAATTAATTATTACTACACTTTTTGGTCACATTTAATCACTACATGAGAACATACATATCACACTCTCGTCACTGTTTTCATATTTAAAATATTTTTTGGGATATTTTAGTTTTTTCCATGATTCTATTGTTTTTAAGGGGTTTTTAAGTCCATGAATTCTACAAGTATGAATATGTAGTATTTCATATTATTACCAAAGAGTCCACTTTGTGAACTTCCTTCCAATGAATCCAGGGTTTTTTTTCATGGGGTGGTTCATGCTGCGAATAGGGGTGAAAACCATGATGAATCCCCAATATTAATTTCTGTGATTTTTATGGGTTATTTTGTTCATGAATTATGTCCCTTAGTTTATAAAATCAACATAAGGGGACTTCATTCCAGGAATGAGATTTTCTATACTGGGAATGGGCTGGTATCATTTTTTTTAAAAATACCTATATAAATTTTAACTAGTTTGAACCCCATATTCTTATCCTATAAGATTTCTTAAGATTAAGGAAATAGAGTTATTTAATTCATTAATTTATTTTGTGCTCCTACGCCTCAATTCTAATTGGATCTATTATGGACATTTCTTCCATTTCCAGCTGGGTGTTCTTCTACTATAGATTCCTAGGGTGGATATGGGATCAAATTTTTTTGTGGTATGTTTCAATTGGGGTTTTGGTTGTTCAAGGCCTATAGAGTTCATTTTCATCCTTGTTAGAACCATTTGTGTTTAAGGGAACATGTTGAAACTAGTCATGATAGGTTACCACTTTGATTGAGGTAGGTGTTTCAATTCCATTCCATGGTCTTTAAATTCATCACGTGATAATATTTTTTAAATCAATTTTTGATTAAATTATGTCTACGTATGATATGAATTTTTCATTTTAAAGTAATTTTAATGCATCCAAGGCTTGGTATAAAGGGTTTTGTAAATGGATTTGATGCTATGATTTGATATTAAAAGAATTTACATGAAAAATACTTTTGAAAAAGATACTTGTTTATTTCAAATGGTTTTAATGGATTATAAAGGCAGTTTGGCCCTATTTTGGTTTCCATGGGAAAAACATGTTTATTGATTTATTTTTAATGGGAAAATCAAGTGGATATTTAAATAAAGGTGGTTTGGCCCTACTTTTGTGGATGATTTTATTTCATGGTTGATATTTCACCTCCATCCTCATTAAGTCATGTGGTCCTTTTTTAGCAAATATATGTTCTATATACATATTGGGATAAACTAATGTTTGCAAGGTGGATAGTTCCTTGGGAGAGTCATGTCATCCTAAGTATTGGTTATATTGTACTCAATAGTATCTGAGGGGAATCTACATTTGGATATTGTAAGGACCACATAGGGTTCAATTAATCTGAGAACCATGTCAATTATTTTTGAAATTAGAAATATGAGTGTGCTCCATTACACTTATACCTAAATTTTTTATTATATTTAGTGTATTACTCTTGTATGTTTGCATCACCATTCACTTTTTTACAGAACCATTTTTATTTATTATTTTTTTAATCATCTTTGATTTAATGGTGACTACTTATATTATGTTTTTATTCATTTTTTGTATAGTTTGGTTCTATATTATAATGATATTATATGTTTTTTCTAAAACCATTTTTGACTAAAATAAAAATTAATTCTTTTGTATTTGATATTTCATGAATGGTTTTAAATAAAGAGTATATTTTTTTGGGGTTTTAGGAATATATTTATCCTCATTTTGGGATTCAGAAGTGTTTAGTCATTAATTGGTGACTAAGTGGTCTTAACAATAAATGGGAAATTGTTATTCGTTATCATTAGTAAGGTGTGTTTATCATTTTTAATAAATATAAAATCTTATTTTTTTAATGCATTTCATACAACTATAAATATTATGTTGGATGATAAGAAATATATGGCCTACTTGATGATATAATATTGGGAATAGAGTTTCTCATATTATATAAACAAAACTAGGTGTATGATACATAAATGATTCCTTTCAGGTGATTAGGCTTTTCACAAATTTTATTTCATTCATAATTTTGTTTTTGGATGGTCATATGTATGATGGATAGTGATGTGGTGATTTTACCCGAACCTTGAAGAGAAGTCTAGTAGTTTTTGGGTTGTTTTTTATTTTGGGATAGTTATTGACCAAATTATCCTATTAAATGTTGTTTTGTATCTTCATACTCATTGAATATTATTATATTTTTCATTATTTATGTGATACTATTTCATATATTAGTTTATTTTTTCTTTCATTATGAATTGTTTTTATTGTGTATTTATTCATATTGTTTTTATTTGTTATGCATTTTTGTTCAATGTGTTGATGCACCATGATAGATTTTTTTTAAAATTTAAGATTATTATTATGTTAAATTTGAGTGCTAAATCATTCCAAAGATAACAGTATCGATTATCTAACAAATGTTTCTAGACCATGGGGATTGGGAATGTTATTTAGATCTTTTCAAAATATGGATTGGAAGCCTTGTTATGGGTGAATGGGGTTAGTTCATTAAATTATTATATAAGATTCTCATCTTGTAATTTGGGTGTGTTTGGGTAGCATGGAGGTTAGTATCATCGTTATATCTCAAGAGGTAAGTGTGTGAAAGAGTATGACTAGTTATTTTTGGGACAGATATTCTATATACAACGGTTAGCTGGGATTTGTGTCATGTCAAGGATTTTTACTTTGAGGATTGATGTGGTTTTGATTTCACTAATGTTTTGTCATGTGTTTTGGATATATAATTACATCTAGGGTGATAAATGGATGACTAAAGGGAGTTTTAATGTCATATCTCAAGGGTTGATCAATTATGTGGAGCCTATGTAGATTGTTTAGAGGACATCACAGATTTTGTCAAATAGATGGAAAATGGTTTCATACAGAATTCATTGAAGTTGTATGAAACACTATGAATTCCAAGATTAATTGTTTTAGGTCCCTCTTTTTTATATGTTACTTTTAATGTGGTTAATCATTTTCTAAAAGGAATAAAACTGGGATTTTGTGATTTCAAAATGTTAATGGAGTTAATTTTTTATGATTTTTTGTGTCATGTTTCGTATGTTTACTTATTTAATGGTATTTGTGGGTGGTAAAAGGAGAGAATACCATTAAATGTTTGAAATAAAAGTTATCTTCTATGTGTGGGATTATAATGTGTTTATATGTTTTTAAAAGAATATTTTTTAAAAGTTTCAAATTTTATTATGGTAATTGGAAAGATATTTCAAAATAGAAGTTTTATTTTGATAATATGACTTAAAATGAACTCATTTTTTCTTAGAAAGTAATCTAAACTATAATTATTTATGAAATGGTTTCATTAATTTATTAAAATGATTTAGATTTTTATAATGAGTACATATTAGTTTTCAAATGCATACATTATAAATAATGGGTGTTTTATATATTATACATGAGTATTTATGATTTATGGAATGTATTAAAAACTATTTTTTTATCACATAGTTTTCATAGCATAAGGACTTTTAAATGATTTAATTTCATTGAGAAATGGATTTTTTGTTTATGAAAATGGTCAAATGGTTTCTATTTTATTCAAAATGGAAATTTATTTTTACTAATGGGGTTATTGTTTAAATGGAGATTGATTTTTAAATGTAATCCTTAGTAGATTGGGTTTTGAAACACTCAATTGAGAGTTAGTGGCTTTAATGAAAGGAAGAATTATATTTTTTGAGCGCAGAGTTTTTCGTTGCAAAAAAATTATTTTTGAATTTCCCCATATTTATGAGTTTATATGGTTGGGTTTTGTGAGGCCTAAATTGATTGGATTCATGTCTTTCATCATTTTATATACCTTT
Organism: Viscum album; assembly: GCA_963277665.1. Classification (NCBI taxonomy): domain Eukaryota; kingdom Viridiplantae; phylum Streptophyta; class Magnoliopsida; order Santalales; family Viscaceae; genus Viscum; species Viscum album. The sequence continues at coordinate 1,875,212,679 of OY728152.1, forward strand.
TAGAATTATTTAGAAATACATAAAAGTAACATTTCATTTATGAATTCCTATGGGAGACTTGCCATCACTAAGATGACATCACTTCTCTTCCTGGAATCTTCCCAAACTATGAATAGTGTATGAGACATAGAATAATATATTCCTTATATGATATCTTCTATAACACCAATTAACATTAACCTTCTTTGTACAATGATCCATGTTTGGATGAAGTGGTGGATTTAATTGATATTTTAATGGGTGCCCTCAATTTACTTCATAATCCTAAGGAAATGAAGGTAGGTAAAAAGATTATGTTCATGATCCTTTATCAATGTGATTTAATATTGAAGGATCGTGTTGGTAATTTCTTGGAGATGATATATTTTTCTCTTGAGTCGGCCATAGATCATTGAGACTACGTTAGATCCTTTGTCGGAGGACATTCCCATTAACTTAGGTAAGTTTTGTTTGATTAGGGTTGAACATATTTTATATAGAAGGTCAAGAGTTATTTTCTAGCTGAATCTAGAATATTAGTACAAGTCTAAAGTATGATTTTGGTTTTAGGATGAATGGTTATTTTAGGATTTATGTTGGATGGATGTTGGGTTAATTTGGATTTTGGGGAATTATTGATAGTTATACGAGATTTCATGATAATAAATTTTGTGGATGATAGGGAATATATATTTTACACATGAATCATTAATTAATTTATAATTTAATGGAATGTTTATTAAAGGAATTTTTGGATGTGATTGGATTCATGGTTCGCTGAAAGTGGGAACCTATGGGTCAATGTTTTCGTAACTAGGATCAGGGTAGTTGAATAGTTGATAGTGTTGGTATTCAATTTATCTAAAATCATTCATTAATAGATTGAATTTTTATGTCATCCAATTTTCCTTAAATTTATATTATATAATAATAATTTCAAAATTAATAATTAATATAATTATTTAATTAATTTTTAGTCCATTATCACTAAATATATTCTATACTAAGGATAAATGTATATGTAGTGATCTATAAATCTTATTTAATAAAATATAATATATTTATATCAATATCAATATATATAAACATATATATAAATATATGATTTTTAATAATATAAATACATATATATTATTAAATATACCTTTAAACAACACAAAAAAATATGTGGGGCTAAAAGGTACCTTTTAACAACACATTTTTCTAGCACTAACAATGTGAACTATTATTAGTTCTTGAAAAAAGATATGATAAATTGTATCTTTTTTTAATTTAAAATAAATGATAAATGGAGGATTTTATGTTTTTTCTTACCCTAGATATAATGTACTCTTTATGAGTTCTTTTTTTCCAGTACTAAAATTGTTTCTTATATCACTTCTTTTAGCTACAGCTAGATAAACCCAAATTTATTGTACTCATTATAGTTAACCTATGAAGATTTTCATGTTTAGTTGGTATGTGTCATTTGGAACATGTATCATTTGAATTCTATTACATGTGAGATATGACACATGACTAATGACATGAGATATTTGATGCATGTTAGAGATTATCCTTCAAGATGGATGTGCTAGGCTTGGGTTAGCATGTGCATGGACTATTACATTCGGTGGGATATGACACATGATTCTGGATATCAATACAAAAGGTATGTGATAAAACATTGATCATCATGTGAGATTTGACACATGCTTTCTTCAATCCACATGAAATAGATGTTATAATAACATAGTGGTCAGCATATACTAGGACTATCTCGACTGGTTTAATGTGTCAAATTCTTCGAGATTACCACATGAGATGGATGTTTTTGGATGGTTATCAATGGTCCATCCATAATATTTCCAAAGTGGGTCTTTTTATATCATAATTTTATCAAAGAGGGTAGAGCTAGTCCTAGAGATACCAATATGTGTTCAGTAATTGTGTGATTTAATTTCTTATACCATTACCCTATTTATGTTAATAGAATAAACTTGTATACTTTTTCACTGATATTAATGTACATTGGTGGTTTCCTATTCAGTCTTGTAATCATAGACTACACGGGGATTTCAGTGCGCTTGTAGACTTTATGACAAGATAGTTAGAGAAGGGAAATTTCCCAATGGCAGACAATTATGTAGTTAAAGGCGGAGGTTATAAATATTGCTGGATGGAGTTCAAGTGGGGATTCAATAGCTTATTTTATTTTACATATTTACTTTATACAACAGATCCATGTTTGTTTTATTTTTTTAACTTTTGACATGTGTTCCATATTTTTCCCCACAAGTGTTACTCTAATTATTTACATATTATATTATTATATTTACCATGGTACATTATTTTTGTCGTTATTTTATTTTATCATGTTAAATTATATTCATGAGTGTGTATATATATATAGTTGTGAATAATATGAAGATCTGGTTTATTTGGACATAAGAGTTGATTAAAATGATTTTTATAAATAGTATGATTTTTTATCACTTTGTATAACATGTCTCTTCAATGAGATCATATTGAATTAGAATTTACCAAATAATGAATTTTTCATGAAAATAATGTTTTAATATTGAAAATCTTATGTTGTTGAGCAGTGAATTCATTTTCTATAATGATTGTCAAATATGAAAATAATTATTGTTTGGAGAAATAAAAAATCCACAATATTTAAATTTAATAAAAACCATCATTGTTAATAAATTAAGAATTTTTTTTGTAAAAATATATTTTTCCCATGTAAGTCCATTAATTAATATTTTAAATTAAATACATAATGTAAAATCCTAATCAACACAATGGAATATTCTACAGAATTTATTTTTGTTAGTTACTGAATTAGTGTGGGATTTTGGGGCCCATAGAGACACTCCATTGTAATAATAAAAGTATTATATATATTATATCATGCATGCAATTTTTTTTACAAAATAATGTTATATCACCTGAACAATGTCTCATTTTTGAAATTGGAGACCACTATTATGTACAAGATTTCGGGTTTACCATAGGTGCGATATAACATTTGTGTGCATTGTATGTTTGGTAACAACACATGTGAAGGTAATTTATTTAATATTCTTATAATATTGTTTTAAAAAAATAAAATGTCACATGAAGAGTTTCTTATAAGAAAAATATGACAGCACCATTAGGTCTATAATACATGTCTGATGTTAGGCGTGGCATAACATTCATGCACCACAACCATTTAGTTACATTACATGTATGGGTAACAATAAATGTTATATGAATATTTTTTTGGGATGTTAAAAACAAAAATGAACACAACTAATAATAATATTTTTATTATTATTGTATTTGTTGAAGAAAAAAATTGAAATATACTTTTTTAATTAATAATTCAATTATGGTGGAAATAATGAGTGGTTAATGTAATAATGGTAATATAATTTTTTGATTTAAATAAATATTTTGTTTGATTAATAAATATTTATTAATCAATTATTAGTTCTTATTGAGGGATGTTATTGATCAATTTATTGTTAAAATGATGAAAAAAATTTAAATATAATAATAAAATGTTATTATTATTATTATTATTATTAAATTATGAAAATAATAATTGACGTGTATATATATAGAACAAATATATATTTATATATATACATGTGTGGGTGTAAATATTTATATTCGGATAGGTATATATATAAAATGTTTATATATATGTGTTAAAAATATATGTATATATATATATTTTTGTGTGTGTGATGTTATATATTAACATATAGATATCTATATATATAACGTGTATATATAAAGGTTAAATGTATAAGTTTGTATATATTTTTGTGTGTGTGTGTGTGTGTTCGAGCGTGTTTATATATGGTGTTTGGGGAATGTATATATGTATATTTTAATGGGTGTATATATATAATGTGTTCGTGTCTATACAAATGTCGTTAATATATATTTAATGATTTATTATATATATTGATTAAATTTATTTTGCAGATGTTAAAAAATTATTGATGTATTCTAGGTGTGGAGAATGGATTTGGCGGTGAGAGGAGGTAAAAAAATGAATTAATAAAATGATAAAAAAATAAATAGTTAATGTAATTATATATGTGTGTGTGTGTGTGTGTGTGTGTTATATGGGGAGGTGCATGGCATAGGGGGATAATTCTTCTCCCCTTCCCACACATCTATCTTATCACCTTCCCTTTAATATTATTATTTTTATTTAATTTTATTATTATTCCAAACATATATCTTCAATATCTCTTGTGATATTGATCGGAATTATGTTCTGTAAATCCCATTGGGTTCTGCTCAATGAGAAAAAAATTTGACCTAATTTTGTTTTTGAAGGAAGTCGAATATGTTTTTAGATTTCATTTTATCATTTTTATTGAAGTTTGAAATATTAGGGATGGAGATAATTTTAAATCATGAAGTATCAATTATTCTTCTAGGTTTCTATTGAACTATTGAATTTGGACTCAAACCCTTTTCTTCACTTTTCATTTCACATATTGTAGGAAGACCTTGAAATTATTAAATATTTTAAATTGGGTTATTGGAATGATTTTTTGGAATGACTGTGTATCCAATGAAGCCTATTTTTGATTCTTTACAACATGAGGTGTGTCTATGTAGACCATTTCATGTGATTCTATTTCATTTATATGGGTTTTGATGATTATGTTTACGGCTTGACTTGATGTGATATTGATATGACATTCTCATTATGTATAGTATATATTGTATTTATATCTATTTCCATTGAGCATGCAGGTTTGGATTATTTGGTCAGAATTAGGAATGTGACACATGTATTGTTAGATACTGGATGACATGTGTTAAATTAAACATGATTGACGACATGTGAGAATTGGTGCTTGTTTGTGAATATCCTATAATAGGGATGTGTTTTTCTGGGTTCAATATGTACATGGACTATAATTTTATGTGGGAAGTGTAACATGATTTTGGATATCCATAAAAAAGGTTTGTGATAGTAATTTGTTTGGAATTTGAGATTTATAACATGATTTTGGCTATCTAATTGAGATTTCTATGATAAGGCCATAGTGGTCGACATGTAATTGAACAATCCCAACTGACAGAATGTGTCACGGACTAGTGGATATCCACTTGAAAATGATTTTTCATTTTGGTTACTGATCTTCCATCCAGAATTGTTCCAACATAGGTATATTTCTCTCAGCATGGTTCCAAAGTAGGTAGAGTCAGTCCCTGAGGACCCATCATGTTTTCTATAATTTTGTGGCATATTTTTTCCTTCTTTAGCCTTTTATGATCATGGAATACACTTTTATATTTTATAAACTAATTTAAGGGACATTTGTTGTGTCCTACACAATCTTGTACTCACACTCATTCTAGGAATTTTGGTGTGCTAGTAGACATCATTACTTGTGACCAGGTGAAGGGAAAGGTACCTATGGGGGATAGTTTAGTTTTTGGAGCTAGAAAATGTGGATGTTGTTAGATGAAGATCAAGCAGGCCACCATCTACTACTTTTATTTACTAGATTTACCCCTTACAATAGATCCTTTCATAGTAAGATTATTTATTATAAGGCATTTATTCCATGTCTAGTTTCTACACATTCCACTATAACCATTTTTTTATTATATTTTTATAATTTCTTATGTTTACTCTCAAAGTGGCTTTAGTCTCTATAATGTTTTACTTGGGACTCTCTGTACTAGTGAGTAACCTCCTCTGCATGGGGAGATGTGCATAATGTCATGTCGCACTCCATCAAGGACTTGGTGGATCAGGTTGGGTTGTTACAACATGTTATCTTAGATTCTAATTTTAGTTTTTTATATGGAACATTACCTTGATAGTGACTTATTATTATTTTAAAACCTTGACTAATTATAAGTATGTTGGTACAGTCACTTATAAAAGGGAATATCCTCTATTTCATTCCTCATAAATTTTAACCACTATATTTATAAGGCCCCAGCTTTAAACCATACTTAATATTGAGTTATCACAATATTACACATTGAGGATATTTTCAGGTTTAGAGTTTTAGAGAATTAGATCATGAAACTTGCATTACATTCCACATTTAAAAAAGTTGTTACATAAAAGACAGTATTCATTCTTCCCATCAATGAAAACATATTTAAAATAAAACATGGATTCTTTCTTGACACATCCTTGACACTATCATCACATCATGTACCTTTCCCTTGACCTGTAAAAAACATTTCAAAAACTTGGGATGAGAATAAAAATCTCAGTAAGGGTTATAAAAAAAATAGGGAAAGGAATCATGAGTTCATATATACATAAGAATGAAATCATACTTTACCCATAAAACAAAGGCACTTTAACTTACCTCATCAAACCCTGAATAAATCATAGAAATCATAAGACATAATGGTAACTTGAGGAATTCATAACATTCTTACGTAGGGAGTAACCCTCTTGGTTACGTTTGGAATACCCATTACAGTATATTCCCTAAATCTCTTCGGAGAAACCTTAACGTTTCACTCCTTCGCGTTACCCAATGAATTGGAGGGCTATATCGGGCTCAACTGCCCTTAGTTTATCACGGAACCACCCGTTTTCATAACAATGCCCAAGAAACATAACATAAATGTGTCACATAAAACATGCATAAAAGAAACATAACATTTCCACATTTCAATCACAATATAACATTTTAGTATATTGAAATATTGAATCCATTCAAAAAGAAACCATTTCCAAAACCATTTAAAACATTTAATAAAGATATTTTTGAATCAAAGTGTCCCATACCACCTTGAAGCTTAAAATTTTAAACCATTAATATCTTTATAAATAAATCCTTAAAACCATTTTGAAAACATGGATATTAATAAGAACAAATAATTAAAACATTTAAAACGATATTTTGGTTAAAGGGGTTTTACCAAAATTAGAGACACTTGAATACAATAATTGAGGAATAACATTTAGTCAGAATTTTATAATATCATTAGAATAAATGGATTCATGATATAATACTCCAAAGGATAGTATATACACCATATAAGAGTGAATTGGTGCATAACAATAATGAACCCTCAATAGAAATGTCAAATGTGATGAAATCCCTTATAAAGAAGGTATCCTTAAATTAAGGACAAATCAATCTCAAAAATATGTGTGACAAATATAAATACAGCCAATATAAGTGGATATTAAGTGTAAAACAATAAAAGGTCATTCCCACATATTCAATTGATGACATATTCAATGACTACATGTTGAACCCAAGGAAATTGAAATTGGGTTAAAAAGTTCCCTTGACAGCCTAACGGCATCACATCAAAATGAGTTGATGAGAGATAAAAAGAGTATCTCATCACTTGGAAATAAAATTTACATCAATAAGGATAGATGAGAACATATACCAACATAACAATATGTAAATTAAAACACCCAACAAAAGAAGTCTTTTAAAAAAGAGGAGGGTGAAAGGTTCCCTTACCGACTTGGGTATCTTTCAAAACATACACCCCATGAAAGAAGGACAATATATCATTAATGTAAATACTCATAAACGAAATTATATTACACAAAGAGTATAATAATGGACAGTAAATACACCAATCAATGGAATTTGTGGCAAATGTAGCATAAATCTCACGGGAATAAAAGTGAGATGAAAAATCCCTTACGAAAACTCGGCATCCAAACGGCTCCACATAAAACTTCCGAATATGGATTGATGATATAAAATAGGGTATCTCATCACATTACAATAAAATTTACAGCAAGAGTAATATAAAATAATATCCCCCAACATTACAAAGCGGAGCTTAAAAGAAGTAACATAAAGGAGAGTACTTAAAAAGAAAGAGAGAGGTTAGATCTCTTACGAAAGTTCAGCAGCCTAACGGCGCCACTCAAAATGTCCAAAATGGATTGATGAGAGAGAATAGGGTCTCTCATCACATGAACATAAAAATTCCAGTAAGTATAATATAAAAGATCATCCCAATAACAATAAAGATGAGATTTTAAAGGAATGACATAAAAGTGTGTACTTAAAAAGAAAGATAGGAGTATGATCCCTTACCTCGGGTCCGACTTGACTCGATCGTTCTTTAACGTCCTGAATAATAAACTTGAGTTAATTTCTATTTTCATAAGAACCTTTTTAATGTTCATTATTCCTTTTATATCACTTATTTACATGTTATAAACATTATGTAATCATTTAAGTTAATAATGTTTGTTTTGTCGATATTTGGTTCTTAAGTTGAAAGTGGACTTCTTACAATTACATGTTGTTCGTGTGGTCAATGGTTCTTTATATCCAGAATGAAATTAATGATTATGATATCATATATATCATATATATCCAGAATATATATGTATTTATAATATTACATAATCATTTAGAGGTAAGAAATGAAATGCACCGTTCATGGAGACGGTAAGCCGTACGTACGGATGAACGCTACTTTCATTTCTTTTTCATATTAATGGAATTAAAACTAAATAAGAGGTATGTATATTTTAATTACAGAATTATATTCATAATTTATATGTATCATTAATCATATATATCCATTATATACATGTACTTATAATAGTACATTAAATTTGGGGATAAGAAATGAAATGCACCGTTCATGGAGACAGTAAGCCGTACGTACGCATGAACGCTACTTTCATTTCTATCTCATACTTTAATGGAAAGAAATAATAATGATATTGAGGTATATAATATTTCCAGTATAACATCATATTTAATAACATTAAATCCATCCTTTATATGTCCCACGTATGGCATTAATGAATCACATCACCTTGAGGGGGCGGTAGTCCGCACTTCTAAAATGAAGATATCGCGTATACCCATAATGGAATCCATAAAGGTAAGACACAAATGAAAAATACAGAAGCATAAGTAAAACATAAACATATTATATATCATATATAAAAATAGTTACATCATAATGGGCACCTTTGAAGGTGTTAAATGAGTATTGAACAATCATCGTTCCGGGAGGCAGAATTTCACCATCCACGAAAACCGTATGTTCTTTAACCATTTGATGTATTTGTGTGAGAGTGTAGCTCGAATAAATATTATAACAACATCCTAGTATATTGAACATACTGGTGTTGTTACAAAAGATGTAAATAAAAAGAGTTTAGGGGGTTGGAGAAGCAAAATAAAACAAATGAACATGAGAGAATGAATTACCTTTAAAAGTGTAACTCCTTTTGATTTGAGCCTAAAGTCTTCCTTTGAAAGGATTATGCCCAAAGGGAATCATCTAGGATTAGGAGAGGGATGTGGAGAGAGAAAATGGGAAGGGGTTGGCCGAGCCAAAGGCTTGAGGAGTGTGTGAAATGAGGTAGAGGTGGGGGCCTTTTATAAGAGGAGAGGAGCGACACTTTTGGAAAGTAAGAAATATTACTTTATTTGAAATTTTTTTCGGTTTTAAAAGGTCCCACAATGATATAATTAGTGGATAAGGTGATAAGGAATCTAAATCCACCCATCCAATAAGTTTTAGACATGTGTAGGTCATAGAGTTTACATTATCTTATCATTTTATTTAAATCGTCAGATAATGATGTCATCGCTGCATCATTATGATGTCATAAATAATTTAATTTATATAATGTCTAAAAATTATAAAAAAACTACTATGATGTAGGAAATCTTTTTATCTTTCCAATTACTATTTATAACAAAAAATATGACTTGTATAACCCCACTTAAAATTGTTTTAGTAAAACATATCATGTTTGTGTCATTTTTACTTTTACATTAAATAAAAAGTTATTTATGTCATTTCCAAACCAAAGTGGCTCCATGGGGTCCCCAAGTTGAACCATGGCTTTTCTTGGTCTTCCATTACACATCCAATGATGTTTGGACATGTGTAAAGTTCATTTCATATTATTAAAACATTATTTTTACCTTAAACTACACTAATTACCTCTAATCGCGATTAAAAACTTAATAAGTTACTATTCACCATAAAATTATTTTTATCCCATTGAACCACATTTTACTACTTAATGACAACCATGTATGTAGGATTTTTGAAATTCAAAACACAATGATGTCAAAATTTCATTTAAACGGAAAAATCAATTTTTATAAGTACCACTTAGTGGTTTCACTATTCATCAAAAATTGAAGTTTTTCAGAAAATTACCAAAAATTCACCCTAAGCTATATTTGATATTCCGAATTCAAAAATGAAGTCTATTTTAAAAAATTAAAAACATATAAGTCAAATTAATTAATTTAATAATTAATTCCCACTGTCAGAGAAAATAGTGTGTTTTTATGAAACAATAAGTATCAAAAGATTGACACAAGTTTAAGTTTGATTTCGAAGTGAAATTAATTACAACAACCACTATTGGATTTCATGGTAAAAATATATTCTAATTTCACTTTAAAAACAATTAAAAAGATAATCTAATCATATAAATAAATTAGATTAAAAAGAGGTTTTGAATTAAAATACAACATTTTACACTATTCATTAAAAAAAGAACTTTATCGGAAAGATACCAAAAATTTACACAAAGTAAATTTTGATGTCCCGATTCTTAATAAGAGTTTTATTTGGTCCAAAAAAATGTTTAAGAGTGGACAAAACTATATTTACTGATGGTTCAACATCAAAAGGTGATAAGTGAACCTTTAGTGGAAACTAGGGCATATACGCCTAAAATTGAATTCTTTCCGTATTTTAAGCCTCCATCCTTTATTGGATAAATGTAAAAACATTTAAAAACATATATAATCATATTTTAGTTATTTCTATCCATTCCCACCATTACAACGGCTACATGTTAACTACCATTTAAAATAATATTATTTTATTATTAGAGTGCAACGTAAGATTCCCAGGAAACTCGTTGTTGCATGTTGGGTACGCCATCGAGCATAGCAACCCTTTGAAGAAATATTAATACTTTATTCACCAATATAGATAAATATGAAAATGTCATATTCTTTATTTACCTAGGGTGTTAAATCCTTCCCCCTTTTTGGGAATTGCATCCTCGCAATTTTTAAAATTGAGCTTGGAAACATCCTTGAACGTCCCACATCGGAACAAGAGTCGGTAAAACAATCACTTTAAAATAAAGGAAGATAAGTACAGAGGTCACCTGAGTTAACCCATACTAGGATTCCATGTAGAAAAACATGGACATGGAAGAAAAAGCAAAGGGTCATGTTCTTGAGGGAGAGTGATAGTAAACATGTCTAGGAGAAAGCTAACAATGAGAAAATCACAAACTTGTGATGGGTTAAACGGTATTCGATTCCCCAGTAGGAAACGTTAATAGACACCATTTTAGTTTTAAGTTACTTTTTGTTGAGGAATTTATTCATAAGGAAACATAATCACTTATCATGTTGACTTTCTACTTTTACTAGATTCCTTAATCAAACTCATATTTTTTTCCAAAAGACGAGTATTTAGGGAGACTTGTCCGCATTAAGAGTACTATGTTCAACTTCTAGAGAGTCACATAATCCAAAAAAAAGAGAACTATATACTTCCCATGTCTTTAGACGTTAACCAAAACCAAAACCAAAAAGGTTATTACAAGATCAGATAATCCAGAAAAGGATAACCCTTTATAAAAAGAAAATCTATTCTTAATCTCCAAAATTTGTCCAACAAAACCCAAAGTTCAACGAGGACCATTCTATAATCAATTTGTCCATAAAATTCTTCAAAGTAAACCAAAATAAGATTGAAACCCAAATATTTGAAGGATTTATTCACATAGTCTTCCAAGTTAAATCGTAACATTTATCTCTAAACAACATCAGTTTCTCCTAAACTCTCATATAGAAAAGTAATTAACCTAATCACATATCCTCCATGATAGGTTAATCATTTTCATAAATAACCCAAAATCAACTTACTCTTAATTGATAAAATCATATAACTAGAAAGAATCAGTCAAACTAACTAGGGACTTCACGTAGTCCAGTGGTAGGTGATTAATACCAGTCGCACTTTGGTTGTGGGTTCGATTCCCACAGCTTTGTTTGACGCGACCGGTAGTCACACGGTCTGCGTGTTGTCCTTTTTCCAAAACTATATAATTCTTAAAACATTCCCAAAAATGAGATAAAATCTTCAAAGATGATCATAACATATTTTAACCTCAAATTTATCTCATGAATTTCATTTTCCATCATAACATATAATTACCCATAATTACCTCAAAAGTAAGGATCATATAAATCCTAATGGTTACCTTAATAATTATTACCTGAATTTCTACATCGAGTTGGCCATCTCGTACATGATGCATTAGAGAACTCACCAAGGTTGAAGTGGTTGATCATGAGTCTTTTATAGTTGGTTTACAACAACCATGAGATTCCTCATTGAATCCCCCATCTCATCTAGTCTCTTAATCAGAGAACCACCACAGTTTCCTTCAAACCCATTGCCACTTTGGTGCCTGCCAGATCCAGCCATTTACTAAAATCAAAAAGGTCAGTGTGAGTATATCAACATAACCATCATGTACTAATGAGGAAGATAAACACTAAGATATACTTACTCATTCACTTTATCTAAAATTAGGACTCTTTCTGAAATCCTAACCATTATGGTAATGTCACTTATGCTTAGAAAATACCGTAACCTCTAAAGTTATCTAAACCGACCTTTGATACCAACTATAAGGCCCCAGCCTTAAACCTTACTTAATCTTGAGTTATCACAAGATTACACATTGAGGATCTTTTCAGGTATAGAGTTTTAGAGAATTAGATCATGAAACTTTCATTACATTCCACATTTAAACAAAGTGGTTACATAAAAGACAATATTCATTCTTCCCATCAACGGAAACATATTTAAAATAAAACATGGATTTTTTCTTGACACATCCTTGACACAATAATCACATCATGTACCTTTCCCTTGCCCTATAAAAAACATTTCAAAAACATGGGATGAGCATAAAAAGCTCAGTAAGGGTTATAAAAAAAATATGTAAAGGAAAATTAATTTCATATATACATAAGAATGAAATCATACTTTACCCATAAAACAAAGGCACTTTAACTTACCTCATCAAACCATGAATAAATCATAGAAATCAGAAGACATAAAGGTAACTTGAGGCATTCAAAACATTATTACATAGGGAGTAACCCTCTTGGTTACGTTTGGAATACCCATCACAGTATATTCCCTAAATCTCTTTGGAGAAACCTTAACGTTTCACTCCTTCGCGTTATCCAATGCATTGGATAGCTATATCGGGCTCACCCGCCCTTTGTTTATCACGGAACCACCCATTTTCATAACAATTCCCAAGAACCATAACATAAATGTGTCACATATAACATGCATAAAGGAAACAGAACATTTCCACATTTCAATCACAATATAACATTTTAGTATATTGAAATATTGAATCCATTCAAAAAGAAACCATTTCCAAAACAATTTAAAACATTTAATAAAGAGATTTTTGAATCAAAGTGTCTCATACCACCTTGATGCTTAAAATTTTAAACCATTAATATCCATATAAATAAATCCTTAAAACCATTTTGAAAACATGGATATTAATAAGAACAAATAATTAAAACATTTAAACGATATTTTGGTTAAAGGGGTTTTACCAAAATTAGAGACACTTGAATACAATAATTGAGGAATAACATTTAGTAAGAACTTTATAATATCATGAGAATAAATGGATTCATGATATAATACTCCAAAGGACAGTATATACACCATATAAGAGTGAATTGGTGCATAACAACAATGAACCCTCAATAGAAATGTCAAATGTGATGAAATCCCTTATAAAGAAGGTATCCTTAAATTAAGGACAAATCAATCGCAAAAATATGTGTGACAAATATAAATACACCCAATATAAGTGTATATTATGTTTAAAACAATAAAAGGTCATTCACACATATTCAATGGATGACATATTAAATGACTACATGTTGAACCCAAAGAAATCGAAATTGGGTTAAAAAGTTCCCTTGACAGCCTAACGACATCCCATCAAAATGAGTTGATGAGAGATAAAAAGTGTATCTCATCACTTGGAAATAAAATTTACAGCAATAAGGATATATTATAACATATCCCAACAAAACAATATGTAAATTAAAAGACCCAACAAAATAAGTCTTTTAAGAAAGAGGAGGGTGAAAGGTTCCCTTACCGACTTGGGTATCTTTCAATACATACACCCCATGAAAGAAGGACAATAGATCGTTGATGTAAATACTCATAAACGAAATTATATTACACAAAGAGTAGAATAATGGATATTACATACACCACTCAATGGAATTTTTGGAAAATGTAGCATAAATCTCATGGGAATAAAAGTGAGATGAAAAATCCCTTATGAAAACTCGGCAGCCTAACGGTGCCACATAAAACGTCCAAATATGGATTGATGAGATCAAATAGGGTATCTCATCACATTAAAATAAAATTTACAGCAAGTGGAATATAAAATAATATCCCCCAACATTACATAGAAGAGCTTAAATGAAGTGACATAAAGGAGAGTACTTAAAAAGAAAGAGAGAGGTTAGATCTCTTACGAAAGTTCGGCAGCCTAACGGCGCCACTCAAAACTTCCAAAATGGATTGATGAGAGATAATAGGGTCTCTCATCACATGAACATAAAACTTACAGTATGTGTAATATAAAAGATCATCCCAATAACATGAAATATGAGCTTTTAAAGGAATAACATAAAAGTGTGTACTTAAAAAGAAAGAGAGGAGTAGGATCCCTTACCTCGGGTCCGACTTGACTCGATTGTTCTTTAACGTCCTGAATAATAAACTTGAGTTAATATCTATTTTCTTAAGAACTGTTTTCAAGTTCATTATTCCTTTTATATCACTTATTTCCATGTTATAAACATTATGTAATCATTTAAGTTAATAATGTTTGTTTTGTCGATATTTGGTTCTTAAGTCGAAAGTGGACTTCTTACAATTACATGTTGTTCGTGTGGTCAAAGGTTCTTTATATCCAGAATGACATTCCTGATTTGGATATCATATATATCATATATATCCAGAATATATATGTATTTATAATATTACATAATCATTTAGAGGTAAGAAATGAAATGCACCGTTCATGGAGACGGTAAGCCGTACGTACGCATGAACGCTACTTTCATTTCTTTGTCATATTAATGGAATTAAAACTAAATGAGAGGTATGTATATTTTAATTACAGAATTATATTCATCATTTATATGTATCATTCATCATATATATCCATTATATACATGTACTTATAATAGTACATTACATTTGGGGATAAGAAATGAAATGCACCGTTCATGCAGACGGTAAGCCGTACGTATGCATGAACGCTACTTTTATTTCTTTCTCATACTTTAATGGAAATAAATAATAATTATATAGAGGTATATAATATTTCCAGTATAACATCATATATAATAACATTAAATCCATCCTTTATACGTCCCACGTATGGCATTAACGAATCACATCACCTTGAGGGGGCGGTAGTCCGCACTTCCTAAAATGAAGATATCGCGTATACCCATAATGGAAGCCATAAACGTAAGACACAAATGAAAAATACAGAATCATAAGTAAAACATAAACATATTATATATCATATATAAAAATAGTGACATCATAATGGGCACCTTTTAAGGTGTTAAATGAGTATTGAACAATCATCGTTTCGGGAGGCAGAATTTCACCATCCACGGAAACCGTATGTTCTTTAACCATTTGATTTAGTTGTGTGATAGTGTAGCTAGAATAAATCTTATAAAAACATCCTATTATATTTAATATACTGGTTTTGTTACAAAATAAGTAAATAAAAAGAGTTTAGGGGGTTGGAGAAGCAAAATAAAACAAATGAACATGAGAGAATGAATTACCTTTAAAAGTGTAACTCCTTTTGATTTGAGCCTAAAGGCTTCCTTTGAAAGGATTATGCCCAAAGGGAATCCTCTAGGATGAGGAGAGGGATGTGGAGAGAGTAAATGGTCAGGGGTTGGCCGAGCCAAAGGCTTGAGGAGTGTGTGAAATGAGGTAGAGGTGGGGGCCTTTTATAAGAGGAGAGGAGGGGCACTTTTGGAAAGTAATAAATATTACTTTATTTGAAAATGTGTTTCGGTTTTAAAAGGACCCACATTGATATAATTCGTGGATAAGGTGATAATTGATCGAAATCCACCCATCCAATATGTTTTAGACATGTTTAGGTCATAGAGTTTACATTATCTTCTCATTTTATTTAAATCGTCAGATAATGATGTCATTGCTACATCATTATGATGTCATAAATAATTTAATTTATAAAATGTCTAAAAATTATAAAAAAAATACTATGATTTAGTAAAACTTTTTATATTTCTAATGACTATTTAAAACAAAAAATATGACTTGTGTAACCCCGCTTAAAAATTGTTTTAGTAAAACATATCATGTTTGTGTCATTTTTACTTTTACATTAAATAAAAAGTTATTTATGTCATTTCCCAACCAAAGTGGCTTCATGGGGTCCCCAAGATGACCCATTGCTTTTCTTGGTCTTCCATTACACATCAAATGATGTTAGGACATGTGTCAAGTTCATTTCATATTATTAAAACCTTATTTTTACCTTAAACTACACTAATTACCTCTAATCACGATTAAAAACTTAATAAGTTACTATTCACCAAAAAAATTATTTTTATCCCATTGAACCACATTTTACTTCTTAATGACAACCATGTATGTCGGATTTTTGAAATTCAAAACACAATGATGGAAAAATTTCATTTAAACAGAAAAATCA
Organism: Viscum album; assembly: GCA_963277665.1. Classification (NCBI taxonomy): domain Eukaryota; kingdom Viridiplantae; phylum Streptophyta; class Magnoliopsida; order Santalales; family Viscaceae; genus Viscum; species Viscum album. Next base: position 1,875,229,468 of record OY728152.1, read on the forward strand.
GTTTTTATAAGTACCATTTAGTGGTTTCACTATTCATCAAAAATTGAAGTTTTTCAGAAAATTACCAAAAATTCACCCTAAGCTATATTTGATATTCCGAATTCAAAAATGAAGTCTATTTTACAAAATTCAAAACATATAAGTCACATTAATTAATTTAATAATTAATTCCTGTTGTCAGAGCAAATAGCGTGCTTTTATGAAACAATAAGTATCAAAAGATTGACACTAGTTTAAGTCCGATTTCGAAGTGAAATTAATTCCAATGACCACTATTGGATTTAATGGTAAAAATATATTCTAATTTCACTTTAAAACAAATTAAAAAGATAATATAATCATATAAATAAATTAGATTAAAAAGAGGTTTTGAATTAAAATACAACATTTTACACTATTCATTAAAAAAAGAACATTATCGGAAAGATACCAAAAATTTACACAAAGTAAATTTTGATTTCCCGATTCTTAATAAGAGTTTTATTTGGTCCAAAAGAATGTTTAAGAGTGAAAAAAACTATATTTAATGATTTTTCAACATCAAAAGGTGATAAGTGAATCTTTAGTGAAAACTAGGGCATATACGCCTAAAATTGAATTATTTCCGTATTTTAAGCATCCATCCTTTATTGGATAAATGTAAAAACATTTAAAAACATATATAATCATATTTTAGTTATTTCTATCCATTCCCGCCATTACAACGGCTACATGTTAACTACCATTTAAAATAATATTATTTTATTATTAGAGTGCAATGTAAGATTCCCAAAAAACTCGTTGTTGCGTGTTGGGTACGCCATCGAGCATAGCAACCCTTTAAAGTAATATTAATACTTTATTCACCAATATGGATAAATATGAAAATGTCATATTCTTTATTTACCTAGGTTGTTACAATATTTCATAAAAGACTTTATAAAATATAACCCCAATGTCCCTCCAAACATTCTATAGGTCCTTATATTATCAAAAGACCGATCCATGATGGATTAAGGTATATGGAAAAGGCAGATATGTATGCATAATGAATAATTCTTATCCAAACTATTACAAGAATATTATTTCATCTACATCCATTAAATAATCTTCAACCCAAATAAAATAATAACATTATTATCATCCATATATTAAAATGTTATAATTATTATAGTACCATACTTTTTCATCTCATTTTCCATCCCATGATAAAAGAAAACATCTCTTGTGCATATATGTGAACTACCACCTCCCCAAAGTGATGTATTTTTGTCATCATTAGATTATAAGGTTGGATAAAATAATGTAACTAATTAATATACAAAATATATATGACCTAATTTTGATTCTATAATGATAATATATTACTTATCATGTTATTATTTCCATTTATTAGAAATTTATAATGTCTCTCACACATTAATTTGGAATACCACCTTCTCGATGTTATGTGATTAATTTTTTATCTCCAAATTACAAGGATGGTGATATGGAAGGGGATAATAAATAAATATCAAATATATAATACATTTATCATTATGGAAAATTAATGTATTATCTACATTATTTCTTTTTTCACTGTAAAAATGAATATGTAATTCATGTGTACGTGTGGTGCATCATCTCTATGAAACTATTTTGTTCATTTACCATGACCATATTACATTGTTGTTTTTGAAATCTAATATAATGTACAAATAAGATTATTATTACATTTTTATTACTATTTATGAAATGGAATCATATCCCCTTCAACCATGGTCAATGCACCAATGTTTTTTTGAAGTTATAAACCGAAAGTCCACAATGTGTCCAAAATGTATGTAACAATATTAATAATTAAATAAAACCAAGATACAAATTGAAATAAAGGGAATAATGATAGTGAAATTCACATTAAAAGGGTGTTTATGAAGGAATACAACAAATATTATTTTATAACTCATGAGGGTAGACATACAAATGGAACATGATGGGACTCTAGTTAAGATGATTTTATTTAAAACAATATTTTAATGTATTCATTTAAATTAATTTTACTCCATATCCATGTTCTAAAAAATGTTTTATTTGTGTCATTTTTTATACATCAAATAGTTTTTAAGGGTGTCTTCAACATAAATTGAATTTCATTAAAATTTACTAAAATTAATCTTTTATCATTTGTTGTATGAGTAATTTTATCTTTTTTAACCAAATTGAAAAAGAATGGGTTTTTACATGTACAGATTGGTCTCATTTTCTGAAATTTATTGAAAATATTAATTATTATGCTTCTTCCATATTTTAGAATGGGTTTTCAGAGAATATTTTTTCATACGAATCATGGGTCATGGAAAAAAGAAATTTTATAATTTTTTCCTTGAGAAATATAGTTGAAAACTAGAGTTTTCTCACATAAGGATATTCATAGTTTGTTCACTTGCTAATTATAAATCACCACAGAGCTACATGTTTTTGTGATTTAATTATTTTCATTAAATACTGATATTTTTTGGATTTTTTCTGAAATAATGAAATTACATATAATATTTCCTTACCATACAGTGCTAAACATTATGATATTAGAAACAAACAACATTATCCTATGTTCAGTTTTGAGTACTGTCATTATTAATCAATTTTTAATTATAGTTTGATAATTCAATTTTTAAATATCAAACTTCAATTACTATTAATTTATTTATATGTTTTGAAATTTTGAATTCTCATTGAATCTAAATTACACCTCCTAATATAATCACGGTCAATAGAACACCTCAATAGATAGTGTGACATCTTCCAAAACACGACTTCATTGTATTCTTTTTCACCCATTGATCAGATCCACTCCAATTTGAGAAGATATTATGATTAACTAACTAGGGGAAAACATACGAATAAAATAAAAAAAATTATTGAGATTCAATTCATGGTGGATAGTTTACACACACTTGGATTCCAATCACATATACCATAAAAAAAATTAATAAATAATTCAATAACACCTAACACTCTATGGTAAAAGCCTCTGGTCATCCCATATTTATCGAGGCTTAGATATTTAAATGGTGATAATTACATGAGATGAGAAAAGGAGAAAAAAAGTAAGAATGATGAGACAGTAGTAGGAAAAGGAGAAAATAAAATTAAATAAAATTATAAGATAAAAGGAAATTAAAAAAATATAGTCCCTAGAATAATAAAAGAAGAATAATTATGAGAAGAATAATAATAATGATGTTAGTGTACAAATATATACAAAATCTCTTGAACCAAAAAAAAATAATGATTTAAATTATAAATGAAATAAATTTACAAAATAATAACCAAATAAAAATTAAAATAAATATAGGTATTTAAACTATGATAATTTGAACGAAGCTACAGTTCTTAGCCCCTTCATGTCCACTAGTGGTCGATCTTCTTAACACTGAGTTTTCTCCACCTTTTATAAGTAAATATGATAATTTAAATCTCCTATAATGTATATCATTATCAATAGATTTCTAAAATTGATTCATAATCAAATAACTATGTTATATAAAATTACCTAATGATATCAGGGTTTGGATATTTTTAGTGGCATGTATAAAAGTTTCACAGGGGGAGCATCATAGTGCTGGTGCATGGCCCACACTTCAGCAGTGCTCCATAGGCAATGGAAGTGGATGATTGTGGAATAAAATTATAGTAGTGGTCTTTTTCATTCCCTATGGCCCTCATAGAGGTTGTAGAGAGCTCTCTATATGTGAACGGAGTCAGATCCTTCGAAATGAGGCTCACGGAGGTTGTCTATGGCCCCGAAAGCTTTTCACTGGTGGTTAGGGACATGAATAGTGTATGTAAATCTCAAGAGTGAGCATCATGGTGGTCATTGAGGGTGGTACCATAGTGTTATTACGGCAGAGGGGGTGGTGTCCATTGGACGTAATAACAAATTGGAATGGCATCTTATGTTCGAGCAGAAATGGTTATAAGATTTTAGAGAAGCAGTGCCATTTATTCAATTAAAAATAGTCTTTGAGATATGTTTTCCTATATAGGAGTCATGCCTTTTAACATTTTTTTTAAATAATTCTCATGTGGGGCTTAGATCCGAAGGCTACACTAGGGTGGGATCTCAGACACACTTGCACACATAGACTGTTGGGTGAGCCACACCATTTGTCCCACAATGGATTAGTTCCATAATAAGCATATGGTACTTTTGGCATTTTTATCTCCCATGTCATGAATTACGGGATCTCATAGCCATATTCATCACTAGCCAACCCCTCATGGTGTTGGCTATGTGGTTGTGGGATATTTGTTGAGGGTTTTCTAATATTGTAAATTGTTTCCTAAAAATAATTCAATAGATGAAGTATAAAATCAAAAAATATCTTAATTATATTCTGAAATTCAATATTAAATTTGTTTCTTCATTTTAGATCCATTTAAATTAATTTTAATAATTTTTTACAAATTACCACCTTATAAAAAATCATTGATGTACAAGGGAATTATTAATATAAAAATTCACAAACCATTAAATTATTTTTAGGAATATTAATGAAATATCACTATTCTAAATACCCATAGACAACAACTTTTCTTTTATTTAATCATTAAATCTCAACAATGAAATTAAAATATCACCAATTCTACCAATATTAAAATCTCAATTTAATAGAATAAAATAATTTTCAGTGGAGTTTTTTTCAAATTCCATATAAAATATAAATTTAATTTAACACTTTTCAATGAATTAATCTATACATATATTTTACTTTACCAATTTTTAAAAAATGTGAATCTTAACATTTATTTTCTTAAATTTCATTATTTAATTATTATTAAACATTATAAATCATGATCCAACTCTCTTAAATCTTCACTATCATCGCTAATGATATAATTCAAGTTGAATTCTTATCATATAATGAAAATGAGATCCTCTTAAAAATGAATTTAAAGAAACTATTTTTACAACTTTATAATGAGAAAAGGATAATAATATAATGATGAATTTAAAATAAGGTTATAATGTTTTGAGTCATAAGTATTTTTTAGTAATTCATGATTGAATGGTTAGGCTCATTGAGGAGGTTTATCTATTAGTGTATAAACCATGATATATATAGTAAAAGATTTATGAAATCCCACCCTTAAAATTGTGACAACTCCAACTTCCCCAGATCAATGTAAGGTCATGAATAATGGAATCATAATAAATGAAGTTAACCAAATTGAAATTTCCCAACTTTTATAAATTTTTCCATGGTGATGTTTTTTATTTTTTTAAAAATATATTATTAGAATGAATGTCACACTAACCACCTTACCACATATGATAAAAATTATCATTCTAGTAATTTTTATCATTTATTATTCCAAGCCACATACCATTCCTATATATATATATATAACATTATTCATTTTTGTATCAAAGAGGTGTTAAATAGAAAGTATATTATATTAATAAAAAACCGTTTTCATTACCTAAAGTATATCCGCAAACTATTTCATTACATTTAATTCAATTACAATGTCCATTGCATCCCCGAATGCCACTTCAACAATAAAATATCATGTAAATACTAAGAGCAGGTATGAAATGGATAAAAATGAAATAAATCATTTATAATTCAAATTAATTCTGTTAATAGTATCTATGGGATAAAAAAGTATTAATGTAAATGGTGTTTTCAAGGGTAATGGCTTGTTAATATATTATTCAATCATTTTAAATGTGTTTTTTCACAGTCATTGATTTTACAAGTTCCAATTAAAATTCTACGAGGTGGCATGTCCCAAGATAACTCAATAATTATGTTCAATATATAATAGGTATTTTTTTTTCTAAAAATACTCTTGGTAATGTAAAATATAATAGTGGAAAATCATTCATGGAATTAATAATAATAAAACAATTAATTCCCATAAATTTTAGAAATTAAACAAACGAAAAATTATACAGATATTTTACTTACATGAATCAATCAATTCCCTCAAATATGGAGTCCTTATTTTAGTTTCCAAACTTCACTATAATCATTAAATTATCCATTTTACTCATTCAATCTCATTATCATTGAAATGTAAAATAGTTCATCATACGGTTTCTGATGTTCCATTTCAGGATTCAAGTATCACTGAGTGGGGGAGGGGGTGAATCAGTATGTTTTCTTCTTTTTGAAACAAACTTCACCACCTTTTAAAGAGTTTCTTCCCTAAAAAACACACACAACTATAGGAAGACAAGATTTATAAGGTTCACTACTGAATAAGAATAGCTACGTCCTTGGTATGGTACAGAAATAATCCAATACCACAAAACTCACTAGAAAACAATCCTTTGATGTAGAATACAATGAGTAGGATATACCATTAAACTCGTGTAGCACTTGGAAAACAATCCACAAGAAATTGTGCACCCTCTTAGCACAAATAGGGAATTGCAGTATTCTAGTGCTTCTTTAAAATTGAATAGGTGTATTCTATGAAGTTAAACTCTCCACTTTCTTACCCAGAAGCTGGTAAGAACTATCTTACACACAACCAAATACATGCGAAGAGCCCAAATCATTCGCACACCCTATTAGGTATCATTCGCATAACTTTTATTCTATGCGAACATGATTTGACTTTTTCCATGAAACACCTCTTCCACAGAACTTCAATTTTTCATGAAACTCTATTATTGCGTGAAACTTCTCTTTCTCACGTGTAATTATATTTCATTCATGCACTTTCATTTTCATAATATTTTTCCACACCTCAAAGATCAGTATTTCTCTATGTGTCGAGCAACACAAGTGTGAGGTTGTCACCTCTTATTTATAGACCTCATTGACCCATGCACGCAAAAACCACAATGTTTCACGCAAGATCCCAATGCGTCGCACAAAACCCCATCAAATGTACCCTTGGGAGTGTAATCCTTTTTGCACCAGCATCATCTTTTGCACACTTATTTTAATCTTTCGCATACATCATGCCTTTACCATTTTTGTAGTTTTTACCTCAAAACATGCCTTGTGTGCAAAACCCCATTTTACGTCGCTTTTGGAACGTATGCCTATTTCGTGCCATCCTCTTCTCAAGCGCACTTATTGAATATTTCGCACGCTTCCTTCCTTTTATATTTTTCAAAGATTGGACCACGAATAAATGTGTCGTTCAAGATTTAAAACTCAGTTCAATCTTGTGTGGAAGAACCAATATTGTGCACAAAACTCCAATCTTTCATGTATGCCTCTCCTTTACTGTATTTTGATGTTGGGTTCATGGAACACCACTAGAATGCAACATACCAATCCATCTTCAATTATGCACAGAACATCCTTTTCCAAAACACATTTTTTCAACTCTCAATTTCCAGGCCCTAAAATTTTGAAAACACTTGGAAAAGACACCACCTTAAAATATGATTCGGAAAGAACATCAATATTGATTCATTATCATCTGCTATTTCTAACATACAACTTCTTTCATCATGAACCATACCTATCATGATATGTATCCTATGATCGACCTTCTTTTAAATCATCATATTTTCAATGATAAGTACTACAACTTCCCTACCTTCCAATAGCATCGTTTATTCCAATCAAATCTGAATATGACTGGCATCATCCTATTTTACCCTTTCACTCATAAGGCTTGAATCACAAGTTCTCCCAACCTATGATATTTTTGAAATACATTTCATAAATGTATCTTCAGGTTTTCCATTTTCTTTACAAAGTGATTTGATTTATCTTATTTGACAAAAAAATACAACACTCTCTAGCAACAAACTCTTCTTACGTTCTTCTCCATCAACTTGGTCTCGACAGTTTCAAAGAAACTCATTTCCCCTTGATAAGTAATGTAAAGAAAGAATTCAAGGTTGTGAATGGAATTTTCTATTTATATCTCAAAATAGTTTTTTAGAAAAATATGTAATGAGTATAAAAAATAAAAATTTAAAATAAAATCTTTTTTCTAAACAAGTTTTACATCTTCATTAAATATTTAAGAAATGCTATATTCTATTATTTTCCATGAAAATTAAATTAATCAATTAAAATCATTAATCATGACATTTAAGATAAAATATAGGGTGAATCAGATGAATCTAACTCCTAATAATAAAGTTGAAATTTAAAGTAGGGAAAAGTAAATTCTATTATAATCCCCCCATGTGGTCCTTAAATTTTTAATAAATTTAAAAGGGAAGTACCAGTGGTTATCTTTAATTAGTCGGTGCATAGATATTCTTTGATTCGGACCACCACATGTGGATTTTACCACCTTATACTTATTCTCTATTAAGAAGTACTAACCCATGGATATAGTATAAAAGATCAATCCCCTTAATAATTATGTATATATTTCATTATGGGGTAAGATGAAGTAACGATGTCCTTCTTTCCATGTTTCTACTTGCATAACCTCCTTCTTCTTTTCTAGTATTTTCTCTATATGGGTTGTATTAATTGAATTATTAAATATGAAATTAGAATATATTTGATGTTGAATAGATTTAAAATATTTAAAAGTAAAATAGTAATTCACCATTTCAACATCAAAAGAATATACCTTATTATCCACATGATCAACCACTTTTATTTCCTCAAAAAGTTACTTTAATGAATGTACAATTAGTGCTAGTTGTTCAATTTTTTTCTCATTAGGTGCATGTGTAGTTTCATTTTCTTCAACTAAGGAAAACTATATATTCGCTAATTATGAAATTTAAAAAAATTGGGAGTTAATATTCAATTCAATTTTAAAAAATTAAAATGAAAGTTATTTTGAGATAATAACAACTTTCTATTTAGTTCATCTTGAATATCTTATTTAGTTCTATTTTCCTATATTGGATCTCATTGGAGTGAATTAGGTATTCATGATCATCATTTTTTTCCTCATGTTCCACCACATTAGTGGATTCTTCATTTTCTATTTATAGAGAGATATTCAATGGTGTTTTACCATATTATTTGTAAGGAATGATGATATTTTTGTTTCTCACACCCATTCCAGATTTTATCTAGATATTCTTTATCTCTCACACATAGATCAATAGGTAAGTCTTCTACATCACGAATCCATTATAGAGAATCATCGTCATCTTGGATATTTATTTTCCAAAGTTTGGGTTATTTATTGTCCAAAATTTGGGCCGTAAATTTCTAGATAAATTCCAGGAATTTCAAATATACCATGGAATCTTCCTCCAATTAAGATTTATGATTCACATTGGATTCATGGACATGCACAATTATTAATTACGTTTTTTACTCTAGTTATTCTATGATATCATTGAGTTCATTTACCAGATATCTATTTCCATTAACTTGTTCCTGATATTTCAATTGAGGTAGATCTTCAAAAATTCTTTGAATCTCAAAGGTGGAATAATCTTGGACCATAACAACATGATAAAATTCTACACTGTACTAATATAACTAATTTAGCTCCTAGGTCATGGTTTCAAAAATAGATTATTTCATATCCTCCCTTAGGGAAGTTATGAATTCTCCTTATAACCTCTCCCCATATTTTTGTTACTATAATTATCACACATACTTAATATAAGAAGATACACTTTACTCCATATAAAAGGTCTATTCAATAATTGGTTAATAGAGATGTGGGAAATTTCCAATTAATATAAATAAATATTTTAAAATATCATGGAAATATAATATATTTATGGATTCTAATACTTTTAAAGTAATAAAATTAGTCTACTGTATGAAAAATAATATGAAAATGAAAATTTAATGGATCGCCAATAATGATGCCAGTTTTGGCTCATGCTTATAGTGGGGTGTGGAAAATAAATTATTTCAAATTAGATCATAGTGTGGTATAGTGGATGACTACGTTCATCTCATTTGTGATGCTCCACACTTTTTCAATTAATTAATCTAATTATCCAAATAACTAAATTTTTTAATCATTTATTATTCTCTTAAAACAATTATATAATTTATGATTAGATTATTTTCTAAAATAATTAAATTATATTTTATTATGTATTACCTAGAATGAAAAATACAATTAGATTAAAAATAATGAAAATGGACCTATTTTTAGTTTTGAGTTCTATCAGTATCATTTTTTTTTTGATTAAATGGTGTTTGATAGTTTAGTTATGAAATATCAGACTTGTATTACTATTCCTTTATTTAGAAGCTGTGAAATCTAAAATTCCTAAGAAATCTAAATTACAACTCCTCTAATAATGAAGATCTATAGAACACCTCAATCTGTACTATAACATCTTCTATGAAAAGGCTTTATTGTATACTATTCTACGCATTGATCAGTGCAAGTTAGCCATGTCAGGTTCATATGATCAATATAATGACAGGAAAATATAAAAATAAAAGAATATCGATGTAATTCAGTTCCATATAATGGTGGAAAATGCCCATACACATGAAAAATTCTCATTTCTACAAAAAACACAAAAAATACATTATGAAATAATCCAAGAACTCATAACCTCCCTTGGTATGAAAATTTGGTCAGCCCGTCACTATTGAGAGTAAAAGATTAAAATGGTAAGAAGAATATAAGAAGGGAATAGTAGAGATAAAATAGAAATAAGAATGATGACAGATAATAGATGGGATAATTAAAAAATAAAATATATTAAAAAATACAAAATAAAGAAAAATTAAATAAAAAAGTGGAATAGAGAATTAAATAATAAGTATTAGAAAAAAATCATATGAAATAAGTTTTTGGAAAAATCCACGAGTGAATCAGATGAACAAAAAAATGCCGAAGATAAATTATAAGTGAAATAATGTTATAAAATCATAATAAAAAATAAAATTAAAAGAAAAATTCATATTAAAAATATTGAAATAATAAATCATCTTCATTTCTCATTCCATTGATATCAACTAGAAGTAGATCTCCTTGACAGTGGTTGATTCCTTTTTTATAGGAAAATAGGATCATTGAAACCACCTCTAGTATCTCTCATTATGGAGAGATGTTTAAAAATGAGTTATACCTTTAGACCTTCAGTATCTCAATTTACCTGAAGATCTTAGGTTTTTGAGATTTTCCATGGGGTGGGTAAAAAATAATGAGTGGAAACATTTCATTTCACATGCATTGTGCATGCTTCAGTAGTTCTTGATATGTGTTGATAGTGACAGGATGCGGTGAAACTTGGTAGTAATTGTCCTTTTCAATCCCTCTAACTACTATCAAAGGGATCTCTCCTTACATGAAAGGTTTAAGATACTTCAAAAGGAGGGAGATGGAGGTTTTTCAAGGCCCCATAGATAATTTATAGAGGTTAGGGAAATTTGATGTAGAATTAGAGATCGTGATAGATCTTATTATTGGATGGATATGGAAGGCCTAGGGTATTGATGTGGTGGCAGTGGCAGTGTCAAATAGCTACACAACAGAGGGTTGTGGTGACTTATGTTCAATCATGAAGTGTCATGTGATTAAGGAAAATTTGTTTTGTTTATTTATGTATTAACAATTAAAAAGTATATTGTCCAACATCAATGTCAAACATAATCTCAATGAGAATTTATAATAAATATTTTTTTGATCATAGTACATAATATCGCACCAAGGTAGGCTCTAGGATACACATCCCCACACATACTGTGGGTCCGGCCACATTACTCATCTTAGAAGAGCCTAAGTCCATGATATGCATGTCATTGTTCACACATTTCACTCTCCATCACTGACCAATAAGGTCTATCCAAGTTGTCTTCATGACTGCCCAGCCTCTTCTTGGTGATGACTATGTGGTTGTGGGTCTTTAGTTGAGATCTTGTTAATCTTGGAACAAATATTTTACATTAAAATATTTAAATTGATTAATTATAATTTCCATGTATGTCATAATTAATTTAAACATTAAAAATTAAAAAAATTTCTTCATTTTATATCCAATTAAATAATTTTAAATTCTTGGTTTTTAAATTTTTATCTATGATAAATCCTTCAAATACATGGGGTTCATTGATTAAAATATTAAAAAATCATTAAATAAAATTTAAAAATATACAAGAAATATGAGTGTGTCAAATATCATATTCCTTCTCTTTTGAAATTTTTTCAATTTTATTAGTTTTCAATGAAATATATTTTTTCACATTTTGATTATGAGAAAATGGAATATTTTTTTCTTATAAATTCAAATTATTTTTTAGGTTTATTATAAGGAAAAGAAGTAATATCCTAAAAAAATCTAGGATATGGTACTTTATAATTTAGATGAAGGCATGTGAGCCCTAAATTTATTCTTTATAATTGGTTAGGCTGATATATCTCTCCAATGAATTGGGTAATGATTTACATTCCAATGGTGAAAATGTATGGAGAGAACTGGGTTGGTTACTCCTCTGAAATTAAATGAGTTTCAATTTTTTTCATATAGGTCACAACTAAAAATGATGTTATACCAACCATTTTGAAAAAATTTTATAGACTATTCTAGTAGTTCACCAAACTGTTGGGTAATATGGTGTGGGGTTTCCTATATTCCAATTGTTTAATGTAAACCAGTGGCATAGTCCTTCTGCAATTTCCTTATTCTATTTTGAAAAAAATAATTGGTATAATGTTAACCAAACATTATAAAAACCATTTGTATAGCCTTCCACTATTAACACAACAAGAAACAATAATTTCTCCACAATGTCCAGACCCTATAGCCCCACCCAAACACATGTAAAATAGTTGATATATTATATATTTTACATTTGATTAGTTTATAACTAAAAAAATCATATCACATATATGAATTCATGTTCAGTCATCGAACATCATCTGTTATAAATAAATGTAGGGGGAAATCACTCCATCATGGCCACCATTACCATCTCTAACATCACCATCTACACCAAAGTACTCATCACCATCACCATATCCATCACAACAATCATCACCCTCCCCATCTCCATCATCATCACCATCAATAGCTCCATCGTCATCACTATCATCATCATCACGAAATTTAACATCCTAATGACCACTAGTACCACCATTACCACTGATCAATTTATCTTATAATGAACACATCATTGAAATTCATGTATAAAAAACTATGAAGTCATCTAGAAAATGTAATGGACATAATTATATCATTAATTTCATGAATTTTTTTTTGGTATTTCTACATTAGTCATACTATTTTATATCCATTTATTATCCTTTATTTATTTTGCATGAGCTATTTTGATCTTCACGATACCATAACTACTAGAGAAACCTGATGTGGGACAATAAATTTTATAAAAAACACACTTTTATAGAAACAAAATTACCCTCATATGGTTCTTATCTCCAATAACAATTGATAATGATTGTTTTCCCCAAATTTGTCTTCATCCAACCCATCAGGGGCCTTTAAAGCACATTAGTTCTAATTAAAATGAAATATTTAATTACAAAAAAGATATTAATTACTAGAAATATAAAAAGAAAAAAATATTTTTTTATGTCTATTTGTCTATAGAAATTCTATATTTATTTTTTCTGTTATATCAAAACAACTTTTCTTGAGGAAAAATCCTATAATGTTCAATACCACCTTTTGAAATAACATTGAATATGGTAAAAAAATATTCAATAATACTTTATATTTAAACATAATTAACCCATTGTAACCAATATTTAACTAAAAATAATGAAATCTAATTAATGTAAATTTTAAAAAAAATGTATGAGTGAAACTAGAATCAATCAAAGAAAAATGATAAATTGGATTGTTTTGGTGAAGCTATATTGATATTAGTTATCTTATTATTTTATTTGGTCAAGTAAATTTTTTATTGGCAGAAATAAGAATGTGTTAGTTTGGATTGTGTATGAATTTTTAGGGTAATTCATTACCTTTATTTCTAATTAATATTTTGTGAATAAATTTTATTGATTTTGGTTAGTTTAGGTCAATATTACATAGATTCAAACTATATGGTCACATAGTGAAAATAATTCACCCTAGGATGGAGGGGGTTCTCATGGATGCTATATGTTTAGAGTTACTTTATGGATAAACCATCCACCCCAAACAAATGTTCCGTAGGGGTGGTAGTTAGGGCGCATAATTAGGCCAAACCATGCGACCTCTCCATCAAACTGTATGAGATGGTATTTTATTGCATTGAATTTTTAATTAAAAATTAATGGTACCACATTATAACATCTAATTACCTCCAAATATCATTTTGTCTCAATCAAATCCTTCCTTATTATTTGGGAGGATTTTACATTGGTATTTTTGGTGAATTCCATTCATTCTCAATTTTTCAACTTAATGTATGTTGTGTTTAAAATGAAGTCCTTTGTTTTCTTTTTAGACCATCATTTTTTCTATTTACCTTTCATCTTGTGGAACCCAATTAGGTAGTTAATTTAGGATCTAATGGGTTTTATAGCCAATTTAGTTAATGTTTGTGTATCTATGACCGTGAGGAATGGATTTACTCTTCCCTAGTCACTATTTTTGATGGAAAATAGTTCTACATCTGTTATTGATGTTGGTGTTTCTATAAAAAGGATAATTATACAAATTTATTAGTGTTCATGAAATTATTTTAGTTTATTAACTTAATGGAATATATTTTTGATGAATTTTTTTTTCAAAAAAACTATTTTTAATTTTTTTTAAACAGGTTTGGAACACCAAGTGGTTGATTAAATGCTTGAATTGTGGTTTTAGTTCAAAACTTTGTTTTCAAGCCACATAAGATATTTCCTTTTATTTGATAATATTTTTTAAATTATGAGAAAGATTTTGAATTGGTTATTAAAAAATGTGGAACATTAGGAACCTTGGGTCTATTGGGATATGGAAATAGGCGACTCTAGTGAGTGTGTGGTAACATTTGGGGTTTCATTTGTGTTATCGGTAGACAATGGTAGGACTTTATTTGAGTTAATAACAATATTTTCTTATCTTAAGATATATTATGTCTAATATGTTTTCCAATAGGCTTATATATTTTTTATCAGATGATATATTATTTCATGGATTGCTTCTCAAATTTTTTCACATGTGGTTGTTTGACATGGTTTTTTATGGTGGATCATTTCATGGAAATTTGTTTACTTTCTTAACATATAGTGAGTGGATATTCATTCAGATTTTAACACATATATGTATCATATTACATGATTTATGGATTATAAATTCATCTTTGAAAACCAAACAAAATATTTACATATTGGTTTGGATTTATAAAAATTATATAAATTTTTTTTTTATTTTAAAATATCTAACTCTTGTATTCTTAATATGGGAAATTACATACATTCTGTGGTGGTATCCTACAAGGATTTGTTCTCAAAACAATCTTTTTTCATTTTATTGGTTATATATTATTTATTTAAGGATCTAGGTAAAGGGAATTCCATCATTTAATATGATGGATTCTCTAATTTTCACATCTATGGTAATGGGATAGCTTGGATTTGAAGATTGGTCACATTGAGATTTTTTTGTCTATTCTTCTTATAAGTTTATGGTTTATCAATTTTATCATGGGTTTTATGGTATATGATGTATCTATATTCATTCACATTTTATTCTGCTTGTGTTACTTATTTTGGTAATATTCAAAACTTATATCCTTTTATATTTATTGTACCTCACCACCATGATGAATTGACTCAGGTAGATTTACTATTACACTTGCGATGGTATTTTATAATTTATTATCTTAGGGATTTGCATCTAGATGTTTTTTAAACATATATATCATGTTTTCTATGAGAAGGGTAGATAAGAGTATTGACCTTCTGAATTTAGGTTGTAAGTGTGATGGGGGGAAGGGGGGTCCTGGACAGCCCAGGTATGTTCCTAAACTCAAGTTTATATGGGTGTTAGATGATTTTTACTCAGTTCAAGACACAGTTTTTGAGGCCATTTGAAATAAAAAAATATAATTTTTATTTTTATCAACTTGTTCCTTGTTAAATAATTGAATTTTATTCCTAGAACTCATAATCATTTAAAATTATTGAGGTTTTAAATCATAGATGTGAATTATGTAATTTTTTCCTATGGCCCTGGAATATAATCTAAATTTAATTAGTGATTTTATTTTTCGTAATAGAAAATACCTCCAATAACATCTCTTTGAAAATTAATAAATTAATATTAAATACATGATTCAATGGGGACTCCTCTAGTGTACACTTCATTGGTTGATGTATAAATCTGTACAATTGAGAATCAGGGTCAAGTGGGTGTCGGTAACCCAAGACGTGTGGTGGATCATGGATCCAAATTTACTAAGTATCACCCAACCATAAAACATTGTGTAAATTGTTCCTAGGATTCTGAGGAGTGACTTGAGATGATTAAGATAGGTTCTTCAAAATCTTGAAGAATCCAACATATATTTTGGTGGGTTATTCTATTTAGATTCTTGAGTGGCCTTGAAGGATATGGTGGGGCTATATTGTTCAGGATAAGTATTACATGGATTATACATGTAGATATTTCGTGAAAATTCATAATTATAACTTTTACCATGAGATTTTATGTGCAAAAAAGACCCTGGAGTTCATGACCATTTGAAAAATGATAGGTTCCATTATTGAGTATTCCCCGCATTTTGCTGAGTTGGTTTACCTGTAAATAGATCTATTTACCAATGAGTATGTAAGCCCTCTGTGGTTTGACTTTTGTTTAAGGCCTGATATTTTATTGATGTTAATTCTCTTGTGTATTCGAGACTTAATGGTGGTAGTCTACAAATCCCTTATGGATTAGGTAGACATATCTAGAAAGACATGTTTGGGTGGAACTTTGATTACTCGTTTTGTTATCAATAATTCATTTTATTATTAGAAAAGAATGAACAAGGGTGGTCAGATATATTCAAGACTAGTTTTATATTCTTATTTTAGATATAAATATTCCATCTTCTACTAATTTATATGGAATCATCATACCAAGCCTAAATATGTTGTGGCTCAAAATAATTTTCTTCATTATGGACAACCTATTCATCTAAAGAATTTTTGTGAATGGATATACAATGGTAGTAAGGACGGATCCACTCTCACCAAGGGTTCACAAGTTCATACTAATTCTTCCAAGGCTAGGGAGTCTAATCCTTAGGCTATGGGGGTTTTCATATAGATAATCCTGGATGTATTTATGCATCTAAACATGTTCCAAAGAAATCTAAATCATGACCAATTACTATTTGAGGTATATTGATTATTGAAACTTATATGGAAATAGTTTTATTGATATATAATCAAATTATTTTTTTAATCATGAATTGTTTTGATGTGTTTGGATTACAATTGGAAAATATTCCTTGAATATTTTATCTTTCCATGCCTTTGAGAATTTTTTTTGAATAAGTCATCAATTGTCTAATGTGGGAGGAGATGATAGCTAACAATTAGGTGGTATGCATCTTTTTAGATCTTTATATACACATCATTGACATGGGACTTGGAATACCTTGGATTATTAATGTTAATACCTAGATAGACTGTTATCATCATGGGGTTTTATTTTTACCTCTTGATTATGACAGTTATGTTTTTCAGGTTGAGTGGGATTATTCATTGAGGAGGGTGGGGCATGTTTTTCTTATGATGGGTAAAATCATTCTATTTTATGTTGTAGTTTCTAGATTATATTCACCATTATATGTGTGGTCCAATTTTTGAGGTGGTTTGTTCACACATTAAAGTCTTTCCAGATGATTTTATTTGTTTACATCCATAGAGAGTGGTAGAATTTACTACTAACATGATCTATAGTATGGTTCACGTTTATATGAAATCTTATTCAATATAACATGCTATGTTAGTGGATATTATATTACATATTCAGTACCTAGAGTGTAACACCCGAGACTTTTATGTTATATAAATCATCAAAGGAATCTTTTTCTACACAACAGTTTCTTGGCTTTCTTTACACGTAATCGCGACCTTCCTCGATAGCTTGCGTCGTACGCAATACCGAGTTTCACTAAACAACAATATGCTATTAAAACTAGCCGTTATAAATAGTAATAACCACTTTTTGAAATTTTATAAATTTTATTTTTCAAAATGGACTTCATTTTTGGACTCAGAATATCGAAATTAGCCTAGGGTGAAATTTTGGTATTTTTCTGAAAACATTCAATTTTTGATGAATAGTGAAACCACTAAGTGGTAGGTTAAAAACTGAATTTTGCATAAAACTTAATTTTACCGCTTCTGTGAATGGAATTTCGAAAATCCAACAGACACGGTTGATATCAGTAAGTAAAATGTGGTTCAATGAGATAAAAATAATTTTTTGGTGAATAGTAACTTTTTACTTTTTTACCGCGGTTAATAGTAAATAGGGTAACTAAGGGTAAATATGATATTACTATTACCCTAACACATGTACTAATTCTATTGGATAAGTGTAATTCGTCCAAAAACAACCTTATGAATAAAATATGACCATTTAGGCCAACTTGGATTAGATTAGGACATTTAGTATTAATTTATTTAAAGAAGGGTTAAAATTGTTAAAATAAAAGTTTAATAAGTAAATCATTTTTAATATGGGGTTATAAATAAGATAAATTAGACTATAAATATACATTAGAAAGCTAAAAAGATTTCCTACATAATGGTATTTGATTTATAAGTTTTAGACATTAAATAATGTAATTTAATTATGACACAACGATGATGTAGTATTTATCTTATTCATGAAATATTGACATAATTGATGTTATAAACACCAAAATAAATGTAATTTGAGACTTTTTATGAATTACACTAATTTTCTAGGTCACTATGATATATTAGTGTTGATTTAATCAACTTGGTTCGAACACATAATTCTGTTATGACTTTGACAAAAATCATATATCAACTAGTGTCAAAATTGACACAAAATAGTTTTTAAATCAAATATTATATTATTAATTGTTATTTTATTCCTAAAAATCTAAGTTTCGGCCAAATGACTTAGATAAGGATATATATATTAATAATAAACAATTTGGGGTTCGTTTTGCATGTTATAGTAAGTGTATTAACCATATAGTGAAAGAAAACAAAAATACATGGTAAAAGTTAAATTATTTAACTTAGAGTTAAATCTAATTGATAAGGTTAAAATAATACCCTAAACTTGTCTAAATTCTATTGGTTGATAGGATTTCGACCCTTCCCCACATTAGCTTCGAAATAAGACCCTTTGGAACCATTATAAACCGATTTTGACTTTAATATAAAATAATATTTTGAGATATTCCTAAGGTGCCCCTCTCATCCCTTATAAAAGGGCACCTCCTCCCCCTCCTCCTCACACCAAATTGAGCACTCAAGCTCAGCCAACCCCTGCCATTTTATCCTATCCACTTCCCTAGAATAATCCTAGAGGTCCTGGTCTTCTTCAAAGACCAATCTTAGTTCCCTAAGTGGAGGATTCAAAGAGGCGTTCCAAAGAAGAGGTAATATCCATTACCGATCTTTTCAATTTCTTTCTTCTTCAACTTCTTCTTCTTTAGTTGTTTCATGATAAAGTAATAACATCAGTATTACTTACATACTGATATGTTATTATAAATATGAAACAACCCTAATTCAACTTCTATCCATCCTATGGAAAAATGAAATCACCGCGCGTGCGTACGTACGAAATACCGTCTCCACGCCGTGGTGTAATCTATTTTCCACCATCACTTTACAAGGATGGGTATAATGGTGTAATGAGTAACTATTTATGATTATTATAAATTAATATTGATACTGAAATAATATATATATACTCCAATACAGTTCCACAATCATAGGAACGATATCATCACTCGTGCGTACGTACGGAATACCGTCTCCACGATGTGATGCGACTCGTTCTACATGATCATCATTACATAATAATTATATAAATGAATTGAATGAATAAATATGATATATGTTACACTAATACCATTCTGGATATAAGGTATCTATATCCTTAAAAGAAGAATAAGAATGTATTCGGCAAAACACGCATAAGAACAAAAGGCAATAAAGACCCGAGTAACAAGTAACAATGAAATATTACTAACAAGAAGCTAAGAATATGACCATATATGATATCATATCAACTTGTATGATTCTGGAATAAGTCAATAACATTATTTAAACCATTATACAGGAGCTTCGGACACGTACAAAGCAAATCGGACCTAAGGTAAGGGGAAATATCACAATCTCATTTTTATCCGAGATTGTTTATCCGTAAGTATTTACTGGGGTGTATTTTATCATCCACATCCATGTTCCATCAATATGTAATATTTTTTCCATCCACTTAAACTAGTTTAAACCCAATTTTACCCTTCGGTGAGTTTTTAGTAAAGAATATGAAAGGAATCTTTTGTCGTTTTTCGTACGAGGTACTTTTTGACTTTTCCAAAAAAAGTACGAAGAATGTTTTTTTTAACTTATACGACATGAATGGATTTTTAAAACATTATTTCCAAGAAGATTCCTTTAAAAGTTTTCAAGTTTATTTTTAATCAACTTCTTTTATTTTAAAGTTGTATGACATGTTAAGAAAGGAAAAATGTTTTTGAAGAAGAAAGGATATTTTCCTCAAGAATGGAGTTCAAGTATTTTATCAAAATTATTTTCCATCTAAGATAATAAAAGGGTTCTGTTTTTATACCTATTTTTAAATGGATTTGATTATGTTGTTATGGAAATATTTTTATTAATTCTTTTATCTTATATGAATTGTTTTATGATGTCATGTTGTTTAAGAATTCCATTTTTATTACATGGGTTACGCTATGATGTATGGTTTATGATTATGTGGCACACATAAGAAAGGATTCATTATAAGATGGGTGGGACCTATATCTCCCTCCAATGCATTGGGTAAAGATTTTATATCTCATGAGATATACATGGCTAGAACGGTAGGTTATACCGGTTCAGTGAAATAGGACTGGAACGAGGGTGACTCGGTTCAGAAAGGGACTTTGTCCACTAAGATAGTCTTGGCAATGAGTCATGACTAACAAGAAATTATTTTCCATGATTATGTGTGCAAGCCACAAAGTTTCATGTTTCATGTTATGATTATGGGGATCTCATTTTCACTTCTATGATTTATTCCATGTTATGATATTATGATCTCTTTTGCAGGTTATGATTTTCAAAAGATATGATATGATTTTTATTTTCTTTATTTGCCCTTGCTGAGCATTTGAGCTCACCATTTTATGTTTTCTTTTCCCCAGGTCAGGAAGATGGATATTAAGTAGAATATGCTAAAAGGGACCCTAGATATGATGAAATAAATGGGATACACTGTAGAAGATTTATGAACCAGTTGTTTATGTTTCCCAGTTTCTAAAGACACTATACCTATACGGTCCTTTGTGGTTTTGTCATATGTTTTAATAAGTGTGCTTCAATTTTGAAGTATTAACAATGTATGTAAAGTATGGGTCGTTATATAGAGGATAAGGGAATTATTTTTCCTATCATTTCACCATGGGCTTCATCTATCCTCATTGCTAAGAAGGAATACTGGTTTCTCAGACATTGTGTCTATTGTAGGAAGATGAATCAGTTCACTATAAAGAGAAAATATTATTTTCCTAAGATTAATGGTATTTTTTTACCATATTAGAGGTTCCTATTGGTTTTCCCAAATTATCTTCAGTTAGCGTACCACTAATTGAGATTTTGAGAAGAGGATATATCTAACATAGTGTTTTGGTGCTGGTGTTTGATTATTTAGTTTATGTTTATTCCCTTTGAAGTCACTAAAAATCATATGTTATTTGTGGATCTAATGAACCAAATATATCATCTTTTATCATAATTTTTCTTGGGATTTTTGTGGATAATATTTTGGCGTACACCAAGATATAGGTGGATAATATTTACCATTTTGATATCGTTATTCGACACTTGAAATGAAATAATTTTTTTGGTAAACATTATTAATGTTATTTATTATTCTTGGAATTGAAATTTATAAGGAATGTAATATTTTATAGGTTATTATTAGTGGATTTATAAAATCTACATGCAATTATGTCATGGTAGCATCCCAGAATATGTTTGAGACCTTGAGCTTCATGGGTTTGGTTGATTACTATATATTGTTTTTTAATATTTTTGTTATATAATATCTTTGAAAAAAAATTAATCTATAAGAGTTTAATGTTTGAATTCACTGAAAAATGTCAGAGATCATTTCTAGAACTGAAGGTGAGGTTGAATATAGAACTAATTTTGATTATTCCACAACCAGTTTTTTCATATGATATTTTTTTTATTTTTCTTACATGTGTTTGAGATTTATCTTGATGCATGGGAAATAGGTTGTGGCATATGGATCCCACAAGTTAGTCACCTATGAGAAGAACTAACTGACCCATGATATTGATTAGGAATTGATTATGCATGTACTCAAAAGATGGTGTCACTATCTCTTTGGGGAGTGGTTGATAGTGTATCCTGATCATAACAGCCAAAAATAATTTTTTACTCAGATGTATTTGAACTTGTTAGAGAGATAGTAGGTGAAGTGTCTTCAGTCTATTGATTATGAAAATTCTTATACTCCTAGGAAAGGTAATGTGGTTGTATATTGAATTAGAATAAAATTAATGACAAAAACCAAGATGAAATCTATTGAGTAGTGTTCTCTGATGAGTTTATTCATTGAGAAGAGCATGGGAGTGTAAGAGGATTGTGGAAAGGTGGGATTGGATTCAAATAATATTAAATAATATATGTTGAGTGAGTCTATCTCAAGAAGGTGATATACTCTAAGTTAAAAAACGTTAATAAAATCCATATAATGATGATACCTCATGTGAGTGGTATGAGTCTCCAATTGGAGCCTTGCTATTTTATAGCAGGTTAGTGTTTCAATTTCCCTAAGGATGGATTTGAGGGATTTTGGCATCGGCCATGTTAGTCTGTACACACATTGGATACCAATATATATCATGACATTAAATGTTGGTATTGTTGAATTGGTATGAGGTGGTTGATTTAATATTTTTTATAAAGATGTATCGCTTGTCAATGAAGTAATTCATAACACCACAAAGCTACTAGTTTCATGTGAAATTTACCCATTCTAGTTTATATGTGGGATGAGATTTCCATTGGATTTTTCTTTTGGTTTTAAATAGACATTTCTAGGGAATTACGTGATTTGGGTGATCATTCCTAATATTATGAAATCTTCTCATTTTGTTCATATAGAGGAGACGATGAATGTGGAACAACATAGAGGCTTATAGGTATGAGAGACATTCTGGGGATCCCTCTATTATTATATCTAATAGGGACATAAGGTTCATATCTAGGTTTTAGAAACCATTGATATAGGTGATGAGTTCCAAATTTAAATTTATAATGACTTATAATCCTTAGATAACGGATAGATAGATTGAGATATCTATGTTCTTGAGGATATGATATAGGCTTGTGTATATGATTTTGGAGGGTCCTAGGAATTTTTTTTCCTTTGGATAAGTTTTACTATTTCAATAGTTATAAGGCTTCAATAAAAGTGGTGACCTTTGAATCATTTTATGGGGATCCATGTAGATCTCCCTTATGTTTTAAAGAGTTGGGAGAGAATTCATATCATGGGTCACATATTATTTAGGAGATGAAGGAAAATTATTGATTCATTCAGAAGGGTATGGTCACAATACATATCCATTAAAATTATTATGCAGACAACCAAAGACGACCTTAGGAGGCTGAGGTTGATGATATAGCTCTCCCAATGTCTCACCCCCATTGGGACATGATCAATTGGGTGATCATGGTATGTTAGAACCATGGTTTTTGGTCCCTATGAGATCATGGAATTACTTGGAATGGTGGAATATCCACTGAAGTTTCCACAAAGATTGATTGTGATTCCCAACATGTTCTATGTTTCCTTACTGTGCAAGTATCATCCATATCTTTCCCATGTGATTTAATTGGAGGATTTAAATATTGAGCGTGATACAATTATTGTTTCCAAACATTCATACATTACTGATCACCTAGATTTGTTATTTTGTGGTAAACTTATTCCCTTGGTCTGGGTACTAAGGATGTGTATACCTGATTTTCATGAGATATGGGAGCAAGAATCATTGATGAGGTAACAATGAACTTCCCTCTTTTCAATTCTGTAATGTTTATCACTATATGGGGATAGAGTTCCATTATGATTGGGATATCTCCATGTTTCATTACTTTGTTACTTGCAGTTATTAACCGTTTTTGGATAGTTCATTGGTTGGTTATTTCTTTACTGTATTATTATAAATTTTGAAAATAATTTGGAAGCCCATGGGGCTATTAATGGTTGGATTTTTGTTTGGGAAAACCATATGGTATGTGATAACAAACCTTGCGTCCAGTGTTGATCCAATGAAAGGGGGTGAATGGTTTGTCCAAACCATGTGTCCCCCAAGTGAAAATAATGCACTCAAAGAGAAATTGGGTTTTCATGGTTGATGCATGGTTAAACTAACCATGTGGACAAACTATCCTCATAAAATAGTTGAGTATGGAGGGTACACAATTAAGGTTTATGGTTACACCTAACAGTTCGACCTCTCCACTAAACTATGTGTGCATGTTTTTAATGCTCCCCATTTTCATGTAAAAAATATTAGGCCCCATATTAACCAATAATTTCCTCATAATATAATATTGGATTGACTAATATTCATCGGTGGTCTAGAGGCTTCTCACATGGTATTATTGGTGGACTCACACTATTAATTATGGATCAACTTGAGGTATCTTATATGTTTGATCATGTTTTTCCTTTTCTGCTTAGATTCTCATTAGATCTTAACTCATCTCTTCTTATGGTACCCAAAGAGGTTGAATATTATTTATCTAAGGGGTTTTAAAAAGGATTCAAATTTTTCATGTGGATATATGATCATGAGTACACAACCTAATCTTCCACAATTGTTGTTTCCAAAGGATAATAGTTCTACCTCCCTTCATGAGGATAGTATTTCCATTGAAAGGGTTAATTCTAAGAATTGATTACTATTCATGAAAATTTCACTGAGATATTCATTTACAAATTTATTTTTCAATATTAATATCTTGTTGGAATGTAAATGAGTAATTAAAGGGTTTTTATGTAAAAATGTGGTTTATAAAACTATGTATTGGGTTAAATCCATGAATGGTGGTTTTGGTTTGTTAATTGGTTTTCAAAATATAATGTGAATTTTTATGGATTTGATAATGTTTTATAAATATTGAACATGGTTGTGAAATAGTTTATTAGAAAACATGGATCATTGGGAAACGTGGGTGTGTAGATAAATGGACATAGGTTCCCCTAATGTATGTAGAACCACAATGGGTTTATTTTGTGTTATCAATAGACCATGAGAAGACTTGATATCAGTTGGTGCCATCAACTTCCTTGTTTAAGTCCTTTTATATATAATTTATATTCCCATTTTCTAGGTCCCAATACAAAGTACATTTATATATATGGTTATTTATCACATTATTTATTTTTTCCTAGATTTTTTCTCACATGTCTGGACAGGAGGTTGTGTCACATGGTTTCAGATGATGGATTACTTCATGAATATGTTTTGACATAATTACCTTATAGTGTATGTATATGAATTATTATTTTATTGAATTTTATATTAATATTCCATGATTCATTTATATGAAAGTATTTTAATAAAAACAAAGTAAATGATTTAAAAATTAGTTTTTATTTATGAAAATGCGTCCATAATTTATTTTGTTTTAAATGCTAGAATTTTGACATTAATGACATTAGACCTTGCATTGACTATGTGGTGGTATCCTACTACTCTTTGTGGTCATGGGTTATGTTTTCATTTGTATAGTTGTAGATTTTTTATTACAGTGTCCATGTAAATGGAAGGACATCTTGTACTATAACAGATTCTCTTTTTTTCACATCCTTGGTAGTAGGATGGCTTCTAGGTGATGATTACTCACAAGGAGACTTATTCTTCTAGTATTATCATAATTTAATGGGTTAACCTATCTATCATGTGTTGTATGGAACCTAATTAATCTCTTTTATTATAAAATTTACTTTGGTTATATGTTTTATTTTTCTTTTATTCAATAATTGTTTCTCATATCCCTGTTAAACCTCAAAACCATGGTGTACTTGCTCATGTGGCATTCCTAATTGACTCAAACTGGTCTGTTACAATGTTTATAATTTTTAGAGATTACTAAGATCACTTTTAAAAAATACTAAATCATATTTAAAAGTAAACATGGTTGTTGTGTGAAATATAGGATTAAGAGATTTCAAATTAATATGATGAAATTTTTTGAAAGGGGAATTGTAAGATTCTTTTCTAATATGTTCTGTGTTTATTTTATAAATATTTCATGGTAAATATAATATAGAGGTACATTAATCATTATTATTAATTTCATTTGAATTTATATTTGAGGGTGTTTTTTACATTCTTTGACTATGTTTTCATTTTAGATCTTTTGAAAATATTTAGTTATCTCAATCAAAAGATATATTTTCATAAAATTAGAGTAAAAAATAGGCCATTTAGAAAATATGATTTAAAAAAATACTTATTTATTTTTATATGTGTCGTTCCTGTGACGAACCGTACCAGATAATCTATAAAAGCAAAAATGAAAAATCGTATCATGTAATATAGGTAAGACAATATTACAAAATGTAGTCTTGAATATAAGAGAAACATGATATACAACCAGAATACCAAGAAGAAAAAAGATGAGATACTACAAAGATAAAAAATCGATACCAAAAAGGAAAATCCCTATAATATTACAAAATTCCATGTGACCAATAGCCACATCTAGTCCACCCTGACCTGAAAGCCGTAGAAACAAGTGAATATGACCAGCTCTAAAATGTTATCCCATTTTTGAATCCTATAATACACCATCTATACACCTCCAACGGCATATGAAGGGTGGGACCCAAATCATTGTAGGATACAACAATAGATTCTTTAAAAGTTATAATATCATGAATGTAACAATTCAATTATTTAAAACACAAAAAATTTAATGAGAATTTTTATAAATCAAATTCATTTGTAAATAATTTTCCCTTTGGCTTTCATAAGATCCTTTCATATTCTAAAACCAGAAATATGGTATATAGAAGTTAAAAGACAAGAAATCATATCCAGGAATCATGAGTAATATAGCTATAAACATTTCAATGAAATAACATATAATGTGAATTTAGGTGATACATCCCCATTAAGAATCCAATGAGCAACAATCCAAGATAAAACATTCATGTGATAAATAACCAATAGATAGAAAATGACAAATGACAAAGAACCTTGTATGATTATATAGAATATGGGACAATTCATACAAGACACTCACAAGCCTAAAAATACATACATTAGATCCAAAATGATGTCAAGTCATAGTTGTCGATATCAAAAGATGTTATAACCTGGTTGTGCAACACACACTAAGGATACCCTTGTCTCTATCTTGAAACAACAAAGTTTCCCTATATGAAATTTTCCAAATTCAATTCAATACCATGATCAAATTTTCACAAAACATTTTCATTTCCATGATACTCTACATTAGTGTTTGACGACCCATTTCAAAATCAAGAAAATACATTTTTAATGAAAACCCCTTTTCTGAATTTTTTTTTATTTCCACTAAATCATTATAAAAAACATATAACATACAATAAAAGAACAATAAAATAGAATTTATCAATAACATCATGAATTTTTTAAAATTAACCCACTATATTGAAACTCCTACCTCAACACCATAGAAACCCTGCTTCTTTCAACAATGAAGATTGAAACCTTAGAGAACGGCCTTCAAATGGAACAAATATATATGAAACTAAAAATGATCAATAGAAAACACAATCTGAACAAATCTTTATAACAAAAACAAAGCCACAACAAAAACCAAAGATGAACAAAAATGATTACATGTCTGGAAAGGATCACTCCAACCACAATGGATATCAAACACTAAATGAAGAAATCAATACATGATGAAGTAACCCAAAACTACCTAGGGAGGGAGCTAGAGTAGAGGGGAGAAGAATGGAAAAAAATACGATGTCTCATCACCCATAAGGAACCCCAAAATGTTGTTCCTGGTAATTTACATGGTGTGTAATCCCATTACATGCCGTGTAATTTTTGTGTCCCATATATGCCAAAAAATCAATCTAATTTTTATTAAAAACGTGATATTTTAAATTACATGACCAGAACCTAATACATGGATTATAAACCCATAATGGTGTATATCTGGTTCCTAGATTATTCCTTGAATACATTACATAACATCTTCTCTTATTACACATTTTTTTCTCCCATTAATGAAATAAAACTTCATGTTTTATGTTGATGATTCATCAAATACTAGTCCAGACAATTATAAGTATCCTAAAAAATTTATTTTTTTCATTACCCAACCATGGAAAGAAGGAAACCCAAACAAAGGTAAAAATTACCTGAAAAATTTGTAATGGTGTTTTATAATCTCCCAACTATAAATTCCATCATCCTAGAGAAATCCCTCAAGATATATGATCCATGGAAATAGAAGGCCTCTACTGCCTCATAAATGATATCTCCACCCATGTATCATGGTTATCATGGCTGCACTACCATAGTTCCAAGACCATGGAAATTGTTTTACAACATAGTACCATATCCTCGTGATGCAAAATTTGAACTGGAAATGCAACCATTATGGTATCACGCTCACGATCAAAATCCTCCCATCTGAACACATGGGAAGGATCAAGTATATACCTCTTTGAATAAGAAACATGAAAAATGTCATGTATAGAAGTTGTGCCAATGGTTATGTTCGAATGATCATAAACCCAACCTAGTCGTCCAATGATTTTAATGGGGCCCAAAAACATCGGTGCCAACATACAATGATTATCCACCCCATGATGTGCCGAGAGACGTGAAACACTATAAATGACATGATCAGAATCCTCAAACTCTAGAGGGTGACTCCAACAATCCAAATAGGATTCTTGATGACTTTGTTCCATGATCAATATTCATCATGCGAACTGTACCACCTCCATCCTCTCTTGAACAACACAATACCATCCCAAGGTCCTCTCACCCAACTCATACTAGACAATGGATGATATAAATTTCCTCCTATACAAAGGATTATATGGTGAAATAAATATTAAAGTCTAATAACTATTGTTTATGGATAACTCGACTAGAGGAAAATGATTTTCCCAAGATCCATTGAAATCGGAAACACAATCCTAGTTCATATCATCTAGAACTTAGATATTCTTCTTTGTATACCCACACTCCTACAAATTATAAGATGCGATCGAACTAGTATTAAAAACCATTACCTCCAAAAATCCCTTCCAAAATCTAGATGTGATACTCAAGTCCCTATTAGAAACTACTTTATAGAGAAACCCATGAGGTCTCACTCTTTATCAGACATAAAATTGTCAAATCTATTCAACATTTTTCTTAACCTAGTTGGGTAGTAAATGCTCTCATTTCATGAATTGATCAATAATAACCCATATAATATCCTTCCAAATAGGTGTATGTGGAAATACTTTGATGGAATCCATGGAAATATTATCCCTCTTCTATACCATAATGGGTATGGGAAACAAAAACCCCATGAGTCACTATTATTATTTCTTAACACTTGGATAAGTGAGACATTGCGATAAAAAAATCCACAACATACAATCTCATCCCCTATCAAAAATAATAAGGTATCAGATCATGATAAATATTTTTTTTACCTTCATGAATGGACCATTATGAGTGGTTTCCAATTTCAAACAACTCATACATTAGGGAAATCAGAACAACCAACCATTTATGAAATCACTAATGCCATTGGGAAACCATGAACACTCACCAGAGGTCTCCCCACCATATATTATTTTACTAAATCATTACCACTCAGTGGTAATTAACTCCACAAGCCAGACTGACTCATCCAAAAAGTATACAACATTCCTCAAAATAAATAACACATGTTAACCAACCTCTTCCCCTTCCAGTCTCAACTAAGTAAAAATATCATCAAATTCCACAATTATAATAATTCCTTTATGGAATGATTAGGTAATGTTTTCTCAATGTATCAACAACCAAATTCCCTTTCATAAGGGTTTATAAAACATCTAAATAAAAATTTTCATGATACTCCACCATGTGTTCCTAATAAAAATTCATATCCCTCTATGTAAAGCATATTCCAATATCATGTGATCAGAATATACCATAAAAATCACCCAAAAAGGATAGTTAATCCTTATTTAAGTTCATTATTTAATACAAAAATATCAAAATCATGTGTGGGGTTGTACATTATCATCATGTAAAAACTAGTGATGGCCCTAATCCACAACCTATTCCACATCCATCAAGACACATTCCAAACATGTAACATAAGAATCATCAAAAAAATCATAACCAAATCCTAATTCTGGAAGGATCAAAACTGGGTCTAATGTCAGAATCACCTTTAGATCATCAAAAGTTCACATACACTATTTATTCCATTCAAGCATTAAACCTTTACAAGTTAAAGATATCAACAATGGTTCAATCCTTATGATGTCCTAAACAATCCATGTATAGTAACCATCCAAACCTAAAATTTTCAGATCTCAAACACATATCATGGGTAGATACAATAAATATCTTCCTATATCGTTTTAGGATCTAATAAGATGCCCCTCTTATATATGACATGCCATGGAAACATCATCTCCCTGATCAAAAACTATCATTTGGAATGCTTACCATACCGTAGTTTTTATTTGATGGTTGAAAAAATAATATCAAAATGGTCTATATTCTACCTCACATACATGTATTAAACTATAATATACTATAAAAACACAATGATAAAAGTTCCAAATTCATGATGAACGTTATGGTTCATCAAATCTACAGACACCATAGGAGAATTTCTGAGACTGAATGACATAATCAAAAACTCAAAATTCATATATCGACTCCTAAATGTTTTCTTAGGTATATCCTCTTCTCAAACGCATAGTTTTTGATACCCTAGACTTAGTTCAATCTTATAAAACCAATTATATACTCTATGTTGGTCAAAGATATCATCCAACTTTATAATAGTATGTTGGTTTAAAATTGTAACCTGAGTCAAATTTCTATAATTAATGCACTGTATGATGATTCCATTTACCTTCATAGAAAGAGGGGAATAAAAATCCCATGATGAGATGCTAGGATAAATAAATCCTATAGCCTCTAGGTCCTCAAGGTGGTTTGAATCTTCCAGCAACTGAAAAGATTAATTCTAATAGGACAATATTGAAATGGGAATCGCACTAGGTATATGTCCGATAGTAAAATCGACAAATATTTGGGGTGGAAAACAAAAAATATCATCTAAAAATACCTCAGAGTACTCACACACATGTGGATGAAGTCAATCACACCAAAAGGGATAACTTTATCAAGAAACATATTTGACAACAGAAATGAGATCACCTCGGCATAAGGAACAACAGTCACAACGCATCTTCATGTGGGATCCCACTCACCTTGGAAAACAAGAGTGAACCCATCGATAGATAAGAATTAAAATTGATGATGATAATAGTTTATTGGTGACTTCATAGTGATCATCCAATCCATGGTGATGATAAAGTTGAAGATTTCAAGATCAAGCACCAATAAGTCCCACTCAACCTCAACGTCTTCTATAATCACCTAACATGTGAGACATCTGAAACCATGTTCATCCCTCTATACCAAAGGCATTGAAAGATGAAAAATGAATAGAATGAGTTCTAAATGAAATCCCAACACATTAACTAGAATTGATGATGTAATATAATAAGTGTCACCTATATCGAACAAAGATAGCACCATAGAAGAAATGATAAACATTGTACCTTTAATAGTAGTTATCCAGGGATTAGACTCCTTAGGACTATACTCCAATGAATAAATATATTTAATATTAGTCACATGAGCATCTCCCTAGGATGAAGGATTAGAAACATCATCCATGGGAGAATCTTCACATACAAGAGAACCCATGGTGAGAGTGTATCCGGCCATATTTTCCTGATATCACATCTTAAGACAACACTATAATTACTATAACCTTCACAAAAATGACAAGTCATGGAAGCCACTGTAATTTTAGTCTTAGTGTGACATCGCCATTAACATTTGTAGAAGATAACCTGCTACAACCCAAATGATTCCCCTAAAACTGCCCCAGATGAAAATTGACGACCCTTATTTTTTTCTATCCAGAAGATACACCATGGATAACCACTATACCAACTAAATATTAACCAATCATGTCTTCCTAGATATTTATTCCTCAACCAAATCACCCATTTAAATACTTTATTATTGTTTTAAGTCACACAAGTATCGAAATCGACTAGATATCATGCCTCAGTCATAACTCAAACCATCAGGCCTTCAGGTACTAATTTGTGACAAGATCCGGTGATCGATGTACAAAATCCTAAAAATATTTGGTATACTCAATAATGATATAGTACCCATGTTTTTTTGTTCAAATAATCTCATATCTTCATAGAAGATAGTGTCTTCGGATAAAATAGTTGTATAAATATTTTCTTGAAGCAATCCCAATTAATATCCTCAAGAGAGTTATCTTGAAAAATATATTCAAACCATTTCCTTCCTGGTCTCTCGAGTATATATGTGGTTAAACTAATCATAAATACCTTAGGAGTCATAAAGAAGTTTAAGAGCCTCTATATTCTCTCAATACATTCCTTGAATTACTAGGGTCCTTTTTCAACATGAAATATGTGTGGATAATACTTAGTTAACTCAAAGACATGATCCACCATGCGTCCTGGGTTCCCAACACCCACTTCACCAACAGTCAATATAGTATAGAAATTTTTATCTACCAATGTAGCATATAGTAATGGATTATAATTTGGAGTATGTCACATATCTTCTTCTCTCAGATTTGTAAGATATCTTCTCAGAACGTTTTTTTACAAAACACAAAACCAATCACTCGTAATAAATTTCCAAAATCATAAGACCAACATTGGGTATTGATATCAATGAATTAAAAAATTATGAATTTAATGAAACCATGATATAATTTACTTCATAAGTAACATTTAAATTTAAATATACATCCCATACAGTTCATTAAAATTACATCAACATTAATTTCATAAATGTGGTAACCGTCCCCAATCACCCATGATATCTTGTTGTCTATCACAGATGTGAGTAGTGCATGCCCCTTTTCCAGAACTACTAACTTAATTATAATGACCCTAATTATTTTCAACCCATAAAACATAACCAAAATAAGGTATTTCTAAATCAATTTAATCTTATAATCCTATTGATAAACTTTTTATCATACCATACCTGGAGAACAAGTCTAGCCACAAAAACTGACCCATCAGATAACATATATAAGGCATGATAACAGAAAAAATTAATTATATTATAAACAAGACATTAATCGAGAGTATAGATCACGAAAAAAAGATGGGATACCAAAATTAGATGCAATCCATGCCATAACATGGTAATATAGAATGTATATCAAAATTCTTCATGTCCATCATGCACATATAGACCACCCTGAACCAAAAAAATCAATAGGATAAGAAATATTTCTATAAGAAGCTATTCCCTATACCTGAATCCTGAAATCCATCATTTATAAATTATGCAATGAATAATTAGGGTATGATCCAAATACCATTAGGATAATACCAAAATTTCTATATGGGGTTTAATATCAACAATGAAACAATTCAATCTTATAAAACACATACATTTTTTCTACGAATATTCATAATCTTAATTCATTTGTAAACGAATTCCCATAGTTTTTAATAACGTCATTTCATATTCAAAAATTAGAAATATGATATTTTTATGTAGTAATAAAATAAATCACATCCATGAATCCAGATTCACATAGTTATACACAAATCCATAAAACAACCAATCATGCAAAGCTTTGTGATATATCCCCATTTAGAAAAATATGATAAAAATCCATGATAATAAATTATGTGATAAATAACCAATAAATGGTAAATTTAAAAAGTAAAAACACCTTATATTGGACTGTACCTATTGGAAGATTTGTACTAGATACTCATAATCTTAAAAAGTTATAAGGTGGATATAAAATATATTGATTCCGACATGTCGATGTCATAAAAGGTTACCACCTAGTTATTCAACGCACATGGTGGATACCTATGTCTCTATCCCAACACACCCAGGGTTCCCATTGTAAATTTTTCTAAATTAAATTTAAAACCATGATCAAAATTTCAAATGATGTTTTCAATTCCATGATGATCTTCTTTAGAGTTTGAAACCCCATTTCCAAATAAATCAAATCCATTTTCAAAGAAAACCGATTTTGGAAATCATTTTCAATTCCAATGAATATATTTTAAAAAAATAACTTCTAATAAATGAATAGTCCAATATAATTTAACAAGAAAATAATGTAATTCATCAAATTAACACATTATATAGAAAAAACTACATCGACATGGTAAAAATCTAATTGATTTCTAGAATGGAGATTCGAAACCAATATAATGGACTTCTAAAGGAAAGTCACGCCATGAAAATGAGAAGGATAAATAGAAACCACTCCCTACTATAAAATTAACAACCAAATCCAAATTTTTACTAAAATAATGAAGAACCAAAATGATTAAAATCTTGAAGAGGATCAATACAACCACCATGGTGATCACACACTGAAAGAAGGAATCTTGATGGGACGTAATCACACAAAATTTCACTATGAGAGAGATCATACAAAAAGAGAATGCCGAAAAAAATATGACACCTCAACAAGTATAAGTTTCATTAAAACAATATTCATTGTTAATTTACGTAGTCTATAATACATTACTACACCATTATGTGTATCCTCTCTAATTCATTTTCATCATTACACAACCAATGGAAGAGGAAAACAAAAACAAACGTAAAAACTTATCTGAAAGAATGGTAACATGGAATTATAGTTATCATGAATGTTAAAATATGATTCATCTTTTATTAATTCCATTATATTTGTTAAAATATTTTTCCTATTGATCAACTTATGTGATATTTATAAATTTTCTAGAATCATGTTTAAAGTATTTTTAAATCGAGTTTACCGCACCTATTGAAATGTAAAAAAAATCATCTTATGTACAATATTTGGAATATTGATATGAATACATAATGTATATGTTTTATTTTTATTTATATAAATTCCATTTCATTCAGGTAACTCTTTAGAATATTCTAAATATTATTTTTTGAGTTTGGAGTGGCGTCATCATGGGATTCCATGGATCATGGAGTCCCATTTATATATATTAAAAATACAAAATTTTTAACATCAAGTATAATAATGTTTCTAAAATTAATTTAATATATTCTAAATAGTGTCTCAAATGATAAAATTGATACCTCCATTAATCACAGGATGTTTGTTTTACCCTATGTGTGACGTAATGTTTGTATACATTGGGTGTTTCATTTAAGATCATTTGTTGGATGAATCATAGGAAAATAAATAACATAAATAATTTATTTTTCTATTAAATCATTTAAATATAATTTTTATCTTTATAATCTTGGATATGGAAAATCTCTATGGTTGGAGGAATAACCCTTGATATTAGAGAGGATATCGAAGTAGAGTGTTGAAGACAATGAGTTCATGGATCAGTGATCTCCCTATGTATAATATTATCATCATCGATGGAATTTCTGGATCTCAACAGTTATGATGACATGGAATAATTAATCATTGGTGATTGATAAAATATCATGGAATGAAATATATTTTTTAGATTAATCCCCATTTTTTAATTCTCAATGTTGAACATGATATAATTCTTTTTTAAAATAAATTCTTGAAACATTATTGAATTATAATTGATTGATTTTTCAAACTGTAATTTGATCATGATAATTTTTTTGTTTCCTGATTATCATTATTTTTTCATCCATTTCTCCTTAAATTAATGAAGGAAAGCCTAAATAATAACCACTATTTATTCTAGACCTTTGGGATTCATGATTTTCTCCACTCATGCATTAAATATTCATCATCCGTATTTATTTTGATGAAAGGTTCAACAATAACATAGAACCAATAGACGTGTGATCAATATTTGGAATAATGGATTATTAATGTGGGTTTAGATTCAGAATTCAAGATGTGATATAGGATTGATGATGACGATGGATGTTTATTTATGGATCGAAGGTGACCTAATTTGCATGAATTACTATTTTATTAATGCGGTGTGATTGGAAGCAATTTTGAGTAGATAGTGGCTATAAAATGTCTATTAGAATTGGATTTAGATCGTTAAACATAGATCTAGGTTTATTAGAATATTTTTTAGAATCAGAGGTAGATGTGGTGTAAGAAAAGATACATTAGTGTTTGGAGTTTCTAATTTTTTTTGAAGTACATGACCTTTAGTAAATAAAAACACATGTCATGTGGACCCCTGTGCGGTGAAATGGGTTCACATATGATAAAAAATATCACAAAACCAATTGAATTTATCACATTCTATGAGGTCCTTTATTTGGAAACGTTTCATGTACCCTAGTGCACATGGGAACAAGCACAAATAGTTGTACATGGACATGACCAATGTACGTGGGAATGACCAATGTATATGGGTAAGTGCTAATGTAGACTAAACTAGAATAGGATGGTCCAGACTTAGTGGTACAATCTATGTATCCCATACACAAGATGTGCATTTTTACGATGTAAAATTATATACCTGTATTCCATCGATCTAGAAATGGTATCAGTGTGAGGGTGTTCCGTTAGTATACCTAAGTGGGTAGAATGAAATTTCACATTATAAATGTAGGAATACTAATACCCTTAATGGGCTAGTTTGGGATAGATTATGGAATCCGTCTATGTGTCTTGATGTGTGATACCTATCATTCTACCATTGTATGGGTTGGGTATCCCATTTCTAAAATCTAGGGAATATGATTCCATTTATAGTGGGTTATTCTAGATATGAATGGGTATCCCCCATTGGCCTTGGGAATGATCTCCACCACTCTATTGACATCTGGTGAGTTCTAGATTGTACATATTCATGCAAAGAACCGATGATATGAACATCTCAAATGAGTTCTATCGGCCTAATGGGAACAAAAAAGTCAGTTCTCTCAGTTCAATGGGACCTTTGGGCCCTGAGAAGAAACATCTTCTGGTAATAAGGAAATCACCTTACCATGAGACTTAGTGTCTACCTCTAAGTATATCTAGTTATCCTTTTTTATTCTTACCTTTTGGATGATTTAGAGTTGACTCCCTCTTTGAATATTTCATTTTTTAGATTTAACGGTGTCCTTTAGGAGAGATTTATACTCTCCCCCACATGGAAACATCCCACATATACAATTTTTTATCAAGATGACATTCATTTTAACAATGATTTAGATAGTCTACAAGTGGGTGACACATTGTAGTAATAGTAAAACCATATACTATTCCAAGAGTTTCATCATGATGGTAGTTCCCCATTATTATTAGGTTGGACTCTTTTTAATGATATGGTGGGGATTTATTTCGCTTTTAATCCTTTTCATAACATTTTCATACTCTAATGATTGATTATTTTTTATTCATTCATGTATGGTATAAGTTGATTATCGTTCCACATTATACTCATGTTTGATGTTGCGTAAATATGTACATGTAATTTATACCTAGGCCTCCCATCTCTGTAATATAACAACATGAAACTATTCTCCATCCTGTGGCTAATTCATTGCGGTCTTGGAGTGTAACACTCATATTACTGCCAACCCTGAAGGGACCAATGGTTTTCATCATGACATTAATAATTAACCATTTAATGAAAATGGAAAATATGAAAATCTAAAATCATGAAGGGATCTAAATATGAATGAATTATTAGGTCACATGTTATGGGATAATTCTAGAATATATATCCCATTATATTGTGTCATGCAAGAACATGCATCACTAAGGATCATGCTTCATTAGTAATTAAACATTTAATTATATTCATATTTTCAGAATTTCCAAAATGGAAGATGTTTTAAAACTTATTTAAAATTAGTTATAAAACTATTCAAAATTAGTTTTAAGAATAATATTAAATATTATTTTAACATTGTGTTAAATATGTTTAAAATTTGTTTTAGAAATCATTATAAAGTATTTTTAAATTCATTTAAAAGTAGTTTTGAATATTTCATAAAAGAAGTTCAAAATAATTTTAAAAATAAGTATGAAAAGTTGTTTTACGAAAAATTTAAAAGTAGATTTAATTTTTTTTAATAAATGATTAATAGAAAATTGGAAAAAACATAAAATAACTTTTGAAACAGTTATAAGGTAGTTTATAATTTGTTTAAAAGTGTTTTTTGAATCACATGTAAATAGTTTTTAAAACTATTTAAAGGCACTACTGTAACCACTTGAAAAGCATTTAAATAATTAATTATGAAATATATCTTTTTGGTTTTTGAAATTTTATATATATTTAGAACACACAATGAGTAAAAACATGCCAATTTATTAAGGAATGTTCCATTTTCATTTCAATTGGTACTTAATTAGGCACATGTGTGTCAGAAATATTATTGTTTGATCTCATGTTCTCAAATCACCATTCACCCCAAAAAGTGGAGATTCTGCATATTATCCTTGTTCTATTTATATATTTTTTAGGATTTCTACTAAATTATATTTAATAATAAAAAATTGCATTAATGAAATTGAAAATTATTTTCAACAAAAAACTATTGAATATCAATAATACCTTATAGTCATCACTCATCCCATGATAAATCATTTTTCGGTACATTGTTACTAAAAACTCATTAATGATAGTTATAACCTCAAATAAAGTGAAAAATCTAGATTCCTAGCCATTATATTACTCATGTTATTATTCTATCCATAGTTAAACTAATTCCAGTAGTCTTGTAGTCCTCACTGCTCCAATATCGTGAAAATTATATCGAATATGGTATAAAAAACTAATTCATAATAATAAAATAATAATATAACAAGAAATATAATGTATTTTCCAACCCATATCAGAGACCAAAAATTATATTTTATTTAACTTTCATGGTGTCTTGGTGATACTTTCTAAATAGGAATGATTTCAAAGTACTTTATAAGAGTCTCCATAAAAATTATTCATTCACTCGCAATTTTAATAATCATTTAATTATCCTCATTTTACTCGACCATCAGATATGTCTTGTAGTTCAAATGACCATGAATTCATATACACCCATTCAATTTAATAATTTAAGAGATATCTATGGATGAATGAGAGAAAATTATTAAATTAATACATCTAATAATTAAGGTAATATGTTTCATAAAATCTTCTAGAGTTGCAATCTTATACTTTATCCAGGATGATCAGTAGGTACTGATGGATCCCTATGATGTAAAGGATTGATGAATTTTTTCTTACTAGAGGGGTATAATATCTTATAATGATTATCAGTATATTCAGGAGGATTAGAATGTGTCAATGTAGAAGTCAAAGCAGTAATAACATTGAATCCTAGAGATAATAAAGTGGTAGGAAATAGTGCTTAAATAGACATCTGTGGAAAAATATAATATGGATAGGTAGTGGGAGGCATTATAAAATAATGAAATGATATATAATGGGGGTCAAATGTAAATAATGGTCATAGTATTAGTGGTCTAAATATATATGGTTCCTCTAAGGTAAATGTGGGATATGAAATGATACTACATTTTATATTTGATGCAGGTTTTGGGTGTAATTAGGAAATGTTAATACTGTAAGTAGCTCTAGTATCACCAACTTAAATCAATGAACTGTTCACCAGTAGATGATGGATCATTATTCAAATTTCAAAAATTATTATTTTCATGATAATATACATAATTGTTATATATATTTGAAATATTATACTCACAACAAGCACCGTAGGTGGAATGCCCTACTCTTTTATGCATAAATTATTTTCATACATTATCTTTATATCTCTTCAATGTTTTTCATTTTTAGTTTTCGAAAATAAATATTCATTTTATTAGAAATTCATAACTAATGTATAATCTATACAAGAAATAATTAATGATGTGAGTTAACTAAGGGGGTTTAGTTATCAAGCCAAATAAGGGATATGTAGTGACACAACATAATCATATTGTATCTAGTAGAAAGAATATCAT
This sequence comes from Viscum album, assembly GCA_963277665.1. NCBI lineage: Eukaryota > Viridiplantae > Streptophyta > Magnoliopsida > Santalales > Viscaceae > Viscum > Viscum album. The sequence continues at coordinate 1,875,269,698 of OY728152.1, forward strand.
TCCATAAACAATTTTAAAAACTATATCAACACATTATAATTTTCATATAAAACATTTTTATTATATATTTTTATTCTATTATTTTAAAATTTATTCTATTCATCTTAAGATAGGTTATTTTATTCATTTGGTCATTTTTTTGGGTCATTTGGAAATTTTTTGGATATGATATTTGGTTCATATTTATTTAGGTCATTTGGATTATCATTGGGTTAGGTTATTTCATTATTTTATTTTCTTCTCAATTTATCATTAAATTAGGTCATTTGGTTCATTTGGGTTTGTCATTTGGTTTATTTTTGGGTTTGATAGTTTTTTCCATTTATGTTACTTTTTTTTTAATTTTTGTTTAAGTAAATTTGTTGTTATTTTTTTCATTCTAATTAATTTTATATTTTTTAATTTGATTCATCCTGATTTTTTTTAAACTGGGGTTTTTCAATTTTTTTTGTTTTTTGGGTTTTGATACATTTCAATTCAATATTAGAAAAATAATCTAAAAGAAAAATCCAAAAACTTTATATTGAAAATACACATGAATGGAAATTTGGGAACAAAATGAAAACAAAATTAATGAAATTTGAATAGTACCGACCTGAAAGACCCATTGCAAGATAATCCAATAAATCTGAGAACACATATGGTTGATTTCGAATATTACACATTACTACATTAAACTCACAATCGGCACTGCAAAGTGGACTATTTGAATAATAAAAAATAATTAATTGCTCTATGAAAATTGGGGAAACTATTCTGTCCATTTTATCCCAACCATTATAAAAAATATGATTATTATTACTTCAATAATGACACAAAATTCCTATCTCATCTGATCGTTCACAAAAAAAATATTTCCAATAATGCCAATATATATTGTGGCCCAGTGGAAGTTATTTGACTCATGTCAATAAATATAAATCCACTAACATCAATAAATGTGTCTTTTCTCGTCATGGAATCAAATCACCTTCATTTCATTATAGTGACAAGACCATGAGAGTAATGATCCAATTTTTTTATTTTACCAACATCCCCATAAAAGGATACATTTTCATATCGAGGAAAAAAATTAACACATTTGTAAAAAAAATATATCATTTTAGTTTCAATAAGACCATCATGTTGTGATATCATGTTCACTTATTGATCAACGATAATAATTTTATACTCATTTATCACTATTAAGTTGCATTCATGGACCACAAAATTATTATCAGTGGACAAAGATATTATTTCTTGAGAGACAAAGTTAATAGAAAACTAAATTGAATAAAATATATAAAAATGAATTCTAAATGAATATAAATTTAATTATTTTTATCATAATAATTATACCTTTTATTTTAACCAAGTGATATATAATTTTTTATTTTAATTGTCTCTCTTTTTCAAAGGTAATGAATGAACATTTCAAAATATAATTTTTTATGTTATCTTCATGAAAATATAAAAAAATTAATATAAATATATATAATATTAATTTCTTAATATAGCCTATAAATCATAAATTTAAAAACCTTATATAGTCCTAAACAATATCACAGTTTAACAATATTGTGTGATATGTCATCTTCCACACTTCAAGTATCATGTAGACATTATATATGATTTATGGACTCCACCAATTTATAGAATTGGTGGAAAATGTGTTCAATTTTACCATACTACTAATATTTATTTCTCATTTCCCGGTTATCCCTCATGGTTAATTCAAAAAAATATAACAAACATCCATACATTGTTGTTTCAGGTAACCTTTCACATGGAAATTTTCTAGATGATTCATTTTCCAGACATAAGAATTCAATCAGTATATAGTTCATTTTGTTGGATAAATCAATTTTATGTCTATGGGTCCTCTACGAATTATTTTAGTGTGAATATGGTAACTCATATATAGCATTCATGTGTAAAATGACAGAAGAAAAATATTATCTAACTCACATAAAATCAATGGTGCCACTTCTATAATTTTTTATAAGAAAAACTTTGGTAGAATTTTAGTAAAAATATCTAAATATAAATTTAGAAGATGTATCACATACACCATTACATTATTTTACAATAGATGATAGATTATTATTAGAATCCACTCATTAAAAAAGATGTAATAATCATGAGTTTTTGAAGATTTTTTTTCAAATATATTTTTTAAAATAGTGTTGATATTCTTCTTGAATAGCCCTCAAAAAATTGAATGGCTCTTGTATATCTAGAAATTGATTCATTTCTCAAGGTGTCATCACATAAGAACAAAAAATAACAATAAAATAATTTTTTATGATACACACTTGATGAAATTATGGTATGATACCCCAATACACCACATCATGATGAGATCATAAATTATCTTATCTCTTAACCTTGACACATGTAAGAATATAATACAACATTTAATATATGTAATTCAATGTTCATTAAATATAAAAATGATATAATTAAATTTATGGTCAACAAGAGGAACTAAATGAAAATACATTTCATCTTCCAATTTCTACTGGATTCAATGAGAACCATCACCCTCTTTATATATTCCATATAACCTTTCCAAAATAAAAAACGGAAATCTTAAAATTCATAAAGCAAATTAGATGAAAACATATGATGAGGTGGATTTCAAGTCATAATGGTATTCTTAAACCTTCAATGATTATTCCTCTATTGAAGATACATTGGAAAGAATCATTTATATACCATGAAACATAAACTATGATGATATTTAAGTCTTCTATATCATGTATTCTTTATACAAATTAGAGAATATTTTTTCCCTTCATGCTTTTGTAAGACATCATTGCATAAGAAGGAAATTCATTTACCATAGACATAATAACAACATATATCTAAAATATTTATTTCAAATGATAATTTCACGTGAACACACCCACATTCCAAATATTATTAAACTATTTTTAATAGGATTCAAGAATAAATCTATATAATTTTTTGAATAAAAGGTCAAGATATGACTATACTCGATAGTTGAACGTTTTTTTCACTCTCATCTGTAGAGGAAGGTTATATATGTGAATAAAAATACAGAATGTATTGTGTGAACTAACCATCTATCCAAATGAATTAAAACTATAAATTTATAGACCCAACATCAAATTAAACTGGTCATTTGAAAAATCGGGATAGTGGACTTCAAATGTCTGCCATGATACTCTCTATACAAGATAAATGAACAAATAATTATCATTATTTATTTCAGTTACATGTCATTACATATTTATTAATAATTCTTAATACATGATACTATTTTTTCCCACTTATCGATGGAAAATTCCACATTACATTCAATGGAATACGATATTGTGTTCCATTAGTATTTCTCTGTCATCGAGATATGCTATGATTTATACTATAACATCCATGACACTAGTATCCCAGAGTTGGTGATGACATTATTACATTCTCATATATAGAAATAATAAACACCCAAAGGACCAATCAATTATGTATCATTAATGAACTAGATACATACATGAAACATACTTTACAAAGCGGAATAGAAAACAAAACATAATACCAATGAAAGAACATGAGTTTATTCCAAAAAAACCATTCAGGGTTATCTTTTCATATCCTATGGAATAAATATAATTGTGATAAAATACATAGTATGGGTATCATAGAGTGGATTTTTTCATGAATCATTAAAAAAATACAAATAGATAATTATATTGTTGAATACAAATTCAATCTAAACAACAAGAATGAAAAATAGATAATGCATAATCAATATATAGAGGCTAATAAAGGATAAAAACTTACAGTTAATCAATAATATGAAAATGAAGTGTATCCTATGATTATATCATTATTATAATACAATGGTAAAAAATAAATAAATTCTCAATGAATAAATTTTTTTATTATTAGATTTAATGCTTTTAGAATTCATGATACCTTTATCGTCAAGACCATTCACATGAATATTTAAAACTATATATAGAAACCTATATAATTATTTCAACAAATTTTGTCTAATGTGACATAATAATGCATCAGAGGTATATATTATATCATCCCTACTAATCACTATATGTCCAAATAAGTTATTCATGTTAATAGGTGCATATTTTTTTTTGGTGATCTGAAATTCCACATGCTACATTGATGGATCAATCACGTTTAATAGGATATATACAGAAAATTATTAGTTGAACATATAATTTATGATTGTAAAATATCAATTATGTCCAAGAGAATGAAAAGGGAAGAAGTTAGAACTATCATATTATACATGAGGAAGTATAAGAGATATGTTCCTAGTACATGTAGATGGAAGGATACTATTTTTTTGGGGAAAAAAAGTTTTAAAATAATTTATATTTGATCTAAAATCATACTAATGCTATTGTAATGAGAAATACAAGATCATTCAAAAAAAGTAACCATATCTAAAAATTTTGAGTGTTTAACAGCTTCTAAGGCATCATAATAATAGTTTAAAATATGAAATGATTTCTTCCTGTTCTTATAATCACACCACGTAAGTAAATTATTATCATAATGAAAATTACGATACTCATCCAATATGTCACATTTTTGTAGCGGAAAAAAGGATTACAATCACGGATTATTTCTGTTGAGGAGATTTACTGAAGGGCATGACTTCACACATAACAGAATCACGACGGAGTGGATACATGGTATGGTCAGAAAGTAAATCCTCAAATAAGAAGAAACGTGATCTTATCATGTGAAAAATAAAAATTATGGTCATAAAGATAGATCTGATTAATATGAGAATGTTGTAATAGTGGGTTACTTCGACTCAGCTTTATTAGAACTTTTGATTACCCTATCAAGGATACGATGAGATATGAATGATGTAAACATACCATTATTCTGTAGATAGTTCTATGTCTAATATTTAATGTTAACGTACACATATTAATTATCGTATCAATAGGTTATAATATATCCTATGATATAATGAGAACCTTGATATACATGAAAAATATATTAAATATATGTCATATGGTCAAGATACATCATACTTACTTGACAAAGTTGATGTCATACTATCAGGTGATGGGGGATAATAATCATTGAGACTTATTTTCATAATGTTTTTAAATGGTGATTTCTAATATTTCTGATCATTGTAAAAGTCCCTCCCACAAGAACACTACATGTTCTAGGCATCATTGGATGTTCCTATCTACCGACATGTGTATCTGACTCCTGACGTGAGATCATTACCAATATGTTCCATTTGATCATGTACTCTGATTCAAAAAAACAATGATAATGCAATCATGGAAATGTATCTTGTGTTGGGTTCATTATTGGTGGTACAACAACTATTGAATGGTTAATAGTGAATTTTTCACTTCTATGATGTGGATGAAATATCTCAGGCCTAGTTGATCAGGATAGCAATACCATTATAAATCTATGGTGATTTTAGTCGAAGATAAATCTCAACAGCTAGAGCGACAATTAATAATGCATGAATGAGGGAAGACACTAGTGTGCATATTGATTTTTGTTATACCAATACACAATTATATAATATTACATGGTACATGGTCATAGGTTGGTTTCCATAGCTATGAATATTTCTAATCTATTTAGGGGCTATGATTGGTTCCCTGATTATTACCTTGGTCTATGTGTAGTTTTCACTACTATTGAGATAAGAGCCAACAAGGTCACTCAAAATAGTGTATACAATAGTCTACTCTATTCTGGTGGATAGGTATATTAGACATGGTGATCCCCACTACTAGGGTTTAGGATTTTTCCATAGATGTATGATCACCAATGAATAAATAAATTAATATTATTAAAGTTTAAAATAATTGGTTGAAATTTATTTATCAAATTTATATAAAATATAATGTAAATACATGGAATAATATAATTGAATGAATATTATTTTAATATTCAAGGTTTGTCAAATATTAACTGGAATTACGAGTTGAGTTAATGAATCAGGTTTTATCACGTAATTTATTTATTATATTTAATGTAAGTGATAAATATATAAATGATATATATGAATCATCTATTCGATCATAATATATCATTATAGTTTATAATGTGAGTTATAAATAATCTAGGGTTGAGGAGACATTTCCCGGTAATTTCACAATTCATTATATATAAGAGGATATAGGCTCTTTAGTGTCTACTATTGATTATTCCGTCTTGAGTGCTTATCTCAACTCTCTCAGTTTATAGATAGATAATCTATTGAACCATGTGATTGTATTATCCCCTCCCTCATGCATCACAATAACGGAGATTTAGTAATCATCAGGACCATAATGGCATCATACGATCTCTATGATAACACTCATAATATGATGATCGATGCTCGTATAGATTTTTGAAGCACATGAAAATGATCTAGCGGAATTAAACCCTGTATTATTCAAGTATTAATCCATGGTGATGATAAAATTATGAACATGTGGAATTAGATCAAACAAGGTATTAATTGGTTAATTTTTTATGCATAAGATTGTTCATGTGCGAAGCATGGGATTTAATGGGGGTATTGATTATCCAAAGATAACATTGTTACATCGACTATTGATTGATTTGTTTTAAATCCCCAGCTAAATTCATCTACTACATGACATAGTAAACCCTTCATTTAAAAGGAGGGATGGTTTCAACATTGGTCAAATTTTTGTTAATAAAACGCCTCAAATGGGGTGTATTTAATAGATTCCTTCAAAAAATTATTTTATCATTGTTTTTCCCATGTCATCCAATAATCCATAACTTTTGGTTATTCCCCTAATAAAAAATATATTTACATTTCCAAATAGTATTTCATTACTATTATTTTTCCATTGGTTTGAGGATTATAAAATGAACTCATTTTTATTTTTATACCACTAACTCAGAATAACAGTTTGTAAAAAATGACTACTAAAATTGAGGTAATGATCCCTAAATATAGAGTCTTTGATTATATATAAATGGAACTTCTGTTAATTAATGACATTGAAACATCCCATTTCAATTTAAGGGTATTTCAATGACATTAAATTCACCTATTTGGAGACACTTTCTACCACCATGATAATCACATCATATCTACAGGACATCAGATGTACTATGATGAAAGTCAAGTAAATATCTTCCAAAAATTATCCTTGAATTTAATGTGGCTACAAAAAGCCTTCGAGAGACAACATAAAATATTTATTTCATTTAAAAACCACAAAAATATGACCCAAATGTTGCATATACATCTTCATTCCTATTCAGTAAAAGATTAACTAGAATAATATAGTCAATAAACTCTATGAAGATTATTGAGAATAATAGAGATAATAATTTTTATGAATATTATCCAGAATATGAATGATAATAAATAGTTTTTTTCTAACATTGGGAAATTAACTATCAGATTTTTTTGAACTACAACTGTTAGATGAACCTATAATAATTTGGGAATGTAAATGTACATATAATTGATCTCTCATTGTTGCATATCCTTTTTTAGTAAGAATGTTTATTGTAATTTTTTACAATAATTGTATTTTTATTAGTGTGATATTGTAACTTAATTTCATGAACCTAAGTTAATGTTTATTTGTTTGAAAAATTAAAAAAGGACAAAATGTAAAAGATGACATTGACCTGGATTTAAAATAATAATAGGGATGTAAAATTATTGATGTAAAATATACCCAAATAAAATTATATTAAGAAATTAACAAAAAAATTATTTTTGGATGAAAATATAATATAAATTTTATGAAAATTAAAATGGAAATGTATAATCAATAAGAAAAAATTATTGGGGAAAATTACCATCAAACTTCTTTTCTTGGATAAAAAAATACTATAGAAAAAAAAGTTTAGTTTAAAATTATACAAGATGAAATTACATTAAAAATAAATTTTTATTCATTATAAGTCAATAAAATTTAAATATTTTAAAAAATATGAATGAAAATTACCTTAAAAAGGAAAAAATTGATTATATATATTCATGTACTAGAATCCAGAAAATGGTGAATAAGTTGAAGATTAGACTAGAGAGATTATAACATTTTCACATTATATGTATGACAAAAATTTCATGGATATAATATGTTATGATTCAAATTTAAAGGAATAATGTGTAACGAAAAGGGAAAACTAACTAAGGTTATCGGTACAAAAATTGAAAAAAATAACAAATATATCCTTTTATGGTGAATAAGAAAAAATATTTGAATATGAATCAACTATCGATTAATGTGTATAGACCAAAAAATTATAACAATAACAGTAACAATTAATTTTCATTATTCTTAAGTGATGTATGACTTGAGTAACCATATAAGAGAGGTTAGATTTTGACAAGGATCAAATAATATGGAAAATAGTTTTAAAAAAGTTCATAGGATTTAAAGAGAGTAGTGTTGGGAGAGAATCTGAGTGTGATGATGGTTTGAATATATTTTAATATAGAAAATAAATAGGATATAGGGTTTCAACAAAAACAGAGGAGAGGGTAAAAAGACGTGATGGATGGCTAAAGGTCGATAGATGTGAATGAGGATTGAAGGGTTTTGTAGATGGTGGATAGTTGTTGTAATGAGAAGAAGACTACAACATTGGTAGGGTATGAACGATGAGTAATGGTTATTGAAGTTTGATGAGGTGAATTTTTTTGAGGGAAATTCTTTCCCATCTATGTTATTTAGGAGACATGACGAGTTGTTATATCAATGTATGGGGAGGAGAGGACGCCAAACTGTAGAATTTTAGTTCTCGGAAAACTACAAAACTATTTCATTTTTACATATGCAAGAGGAGGAAAATATTTAGTGGTTTTGTTTTATTCATTAAGTCCATTAATGGAAAACAATTATGATATATGTGTTGTGCATACATTTAGAAAAATAATTACGGTTCAAGCTCTTTTTTATAATTTATTAGGATTATTTAATACATTTTTAGTTTCATAGTTTTTACACTACTATCCCCAGTGGAATTCAATGTATTAGAATTTTTATCACTCATACATATATTACTTTTTGATTTTTCACTTCACATAAGAGGGGATCACGCAACCTATTACTATAAATCAAACCATAGATGACCAGTTGGGAAATGACTTGTTAAACCCTCTGATTTGGGAGCATGTGGATATAATTAAATAAAAATATACAATCCAACTTTCTTTTTTCAAACATACTAAAAACCAAAATTGATTTTTGAAACCTATACTCTATAAGCAGCAGGACCATGCTTATTCAGGATTGAATGAAAATGGATGATATATTAATTATATAATAATCTATCCGTATAATTAACAAGTAACAATGGATGAGATAATAATACATGTCCCATGTATTAATTTCAAAATCAAAAACAACCATTGGATGATTAATAACCATATTTAACAATGATGGGATCATACAATTCATATTAATAAAGATAAAATATGGAATCAAATAAATAAAATTGTTACAAAATAAATATAAATAATTAAAATAAATATACCTTATATTCACATTCAATCAAAAATTAAAAATTATTCTAAAAAATATCTTGGATTCTTGATAGTAAAATAGATGGAACAAGAGAGAGAGATGTCAAAGATGGAGAATTGTAAAATGAATGATGATATTTTAAATCTCGACACGCACACACAATCTATTTGTGTATGTGCTATGGAATTCTTCTAGGTATCCCTATAACATGACTAAATATTTTTTATTCACTTCAAAAATGAAAATACATGAATATAAAAATAATTTTATTGATCAATTTTGAATATTGTAGTTCTTCATCTCCGAAAAGGTTAAATGGAAACAGATACACAAGCCATAACAGAAATTTTATCACTAATGATCATTTTTTAATTTTCCATTTCAAAATTGATCAAAATTGACAATCATATGAATCCGTTGAGTTTCATTAATTATCAATGTTCATCCTTTATGCTCATATTTTATCGTATCAAGTGATATATTTTTGACTTGATATTTTTTTTATCTTATTTAACATCAGATTATCATTCTAATATCAATAGAATAATTCATATTGGAACTCTATATCCAAATTTATTGAATATTTATTGAAGGTAATTCCAAATAGTCTCTCTCAAAACCCCAACCCCAAATTGTACTTCTCCTAGGTAAGGAATGGGAGAAGGGAGATGGTGACTACCTGAGTCCCCCATATAGTGGGCCCTAGGATGGTGACAAGCATCATGTATATGATAAATATACATATTGGAGGTGTTAACCTCTAGGAGAATATATGAATGATGAGATAAGATAGTTACAATAATCATTAAAAAATTAATAATATATATAATGAAATTCTATGTTCTAACACTCAATTCCATTCAGTATCAAAACATCTAAAAAAGTAACTACAATTATCATAATGGTAAAGATGAAAATGACCATGAATCCAAAATAGATCTTGAAAATGAATGAGCTAGTAATACTTATCATGATCCCCAACCTACTCTTACAGATAAGAAAAAAAAATTATTTATGTTGTGTGAGTATAATAGTATACTTGGTAATATCCTCCCAAGACCCTCTAATGCAGATGATTAACAAGGCGTGTTGAAGCACAATGATGAATAGTGAAAAAACATGTCACATAATAGGTATACTATGTTTTTATACTCACTATGGATAACTATAAATTTGTATCTTAAATAAGATGGTACATTTTGTAATAATGAAACATCAATGGTTCCCCACAACTGTTTCTCCACAAGTTTTATGATCATCCCTAATGACACACATAAAAATCTATCTATCTCTAAAATAATCCTTCCTAATGACACCTAGGTCAGACATCATAACATTAACCTTGTTCTTCTAAATATCACACACCTACATATAACATATCAATTTTCCATCCAAGTGGTTTTCAAGATCCACCAACACCCTTATGACATGTATCATACATCAAATAGTGTACCTAAATTCGTTATAGCCTATGAATAATGTAAGGTAACTCAATCCATTACATCCATTATAGATCAAACATATAATAATACTTTGGATACTATATATAGAGATACATGTGTGTGAAATAATAATAATCCATCACAACACACTACACACATATTTAGGGAAACTAACCTCCTTATATTCCAACCAAAGAAACATTCATGAGAATAGGGCATGAACATAGTGGGTTGTCGGCTATCTATCCTCACATAAGGATTTTTGGGAAAGCACCCTCCAAGAGTCCACCCGGTGTCAGTTTCCCAAACTGATATGGGTGGAGTAGTGTATGAAATCAGAGAATATAAAATATATAACATATCTCAGAACCACATTATGATCATAACATATTCCTAAGAACAAATGAATCTATCATCTCACAGACACTGAACTACCACATCATGGGGATATACATCCTATAATCACACAAAACTTTAATTATTTATAATAAATACCTTCCTTTTATAACATTTCCTTTTTCTAATAAATATATAATCCTTTAAAATAACCATTAACATTATTTCATGTTAAATTTATAAACCGAAAATGTGATTTCCATTCCCTTTATGAGTAATAAAAACTGATTCCATGGATTCACAATATTAATGCCTTTAAAACATTTTCATTCCATATACACCAACACTATGTGTTAATATTTTATTTTTAATTATTAACACTATTACATAAAATTTCTAATAAAATCTTGTTATATTAACTCCATGAGGAAACATGAAACCAAGAACATCTACCTACCTCATGAAGTGGGGAATGTAATGAAGATAAAATGTGAAACTTGGCCATCTTACAATAAAAAAATTCATTTAATGAATGAACCAATATTTATACCATAAAAGAGTTAGCCTAGATTTAACATGTTCTATAATATATTCTGATATTCAAGACACCCCTATGCATATCCCAATGAATCTCTCCAACCCAGACATCATCTGCTACCACATCATCCTAACCTCGCCACACACATTACATCAACTATCCCAAGATAATATCCCATCACATAGTGATGTTCCCATAAATAGAAAATCTCAATATAAATAGAAAATAAAAAAAATTTCCTAAAGGAAATCTTAGACTAAATAAGGAATTCATCCATCACACATTAATGACATTTTAAAGTCCCAAACACAAGGAAATTGACCATTTCAAGAAGATGGAATGCTTAAGACCTATAATTTGTCATTATTAAGCATAAATTTTTTATTGTGTCATAAATTAACCAATTTATTATTCAGTGTTTCCAACTTTAGGTAATATAATGCATAAATCTATAGCAATATATCCAATGCTAAACATATTCTTAGAATTAAAACCAGATTAAAAATACATAGTTATGTACCATTATTATTAACATTATTTTAATTTATTATCATCAACAAGAATTAACATGTTTCACATTCATTACCAATTCCATTATCATAGAAGAAAACATTTAATTAAACAAGTGCATTAAATTGATTTGAATTGCAATCAAATTAAAACAAACCACAGATTTTAAACATACATCTTCTTTAATAATATCAAAAACCAATTAACTATTAACAAAATTAAATTCCTTAACATTTTACAAAAACATCAAAATGATAATCCATATCATCATAAGACATGATAGAAATCATAACATTGAAAACCTACATTCTAGAAATTTAGGATGTAAACTGATATCATTTTATAATGAAATAATATCAACTTTCGATAAATATCCAATTCATTGTTAATCCAGTTAATCCATTATTAGGTCAAATACATTTCCATACAAAGATATAATCCATTATAACATTACAATACAAATAAAAAGGATAAGAAATGTCTCCCCTATATAAAGTGTGAGAACATCATTGTCATGAGAAGGAACCAACATTGCATATCCCGATCACCCCAACCATAATAATTTTATCCCACTCTGGGGGTCTCACTACAATTGAACAAACAGAAAATCATGAAAACACCATAAGAATAACATATATAATATTCTAAAGAATGAAAAAAGGATGTGAGAGGATTTGTATCGATGATACTCGAGAGAAAAAGTAGAACATACCATGAATCACCATTGAACGAACATATGAATGAAAGAATTTGCCAAATATAAGGGTTTCCAAAACACCTGATGAGTGAATCTCCACAAGATTCACTACACCAAAAACAATAACATGCAGAAAATTGAATTTTCATTCGAAAAAACATGAACCAAGAGTAGAAGTGTTCGACAACTCCAAGTGATGGGCTTCAAAACCTCCAAAACCAAGGTAAAGAAATAAGGTATTAATTAAGGGAGAAAATTCATTTTTGATTCAAATAAAATGGGATGATTGGAATTTTAGATCTCAAAATATTTAATTCTCCAATTATTTCATATCTTTCTAAATACAATGTTGAAAAAATTATTTAAAACATTTGTTATCTCAGAAAATCAATGATATTATTATCCTAGGGAAAATAGCCTTAAAGGCCCATAATTCTCATCCTCGATGGACCCAAATTGTAATTTTAATGTAATTGGTGGAAAAATAACATGTTTCCAATTCTGTGTAGCTAAAATCCCAATTTATCCAAACTCTCCATGTAACCGTTATTATAGAATAGACTCATCCATGTAACTAATTCATCAACGTAGCTAATTTACATAGTTGATATAGCCATATAGCCAATTTGTTACCCAGTCACCCATGTATCCCATTCACATTTCCTATTTATCCATATAACTGGTAATCCACTGTAACGTCCTGGACCCGGGTGCCACGCAACGGGTGCCCCGAGCCCGGTTCACCACGTGACCTCAAGCGCATTTCCCCAAACGCCAGAGGCTGCCGACAAGCAGCGTGGGCCCAGGTTTGATAATGGGGAAACTATGCTCTCATTTGTCAAAGTGTAGTGCATCAGAATACCAAAATAAACATAAAACAAAAAGTAGAAGAAGTAAACATACACAACTGAAATAACTACAGCAGTGGATATAAGAAACAGTATATAAATGATGATGCTACATGTTTCAAGTTCTAAGAAAACAGCCAGAACATGTTATACATCAATACTATACAGTAGAAAACAGAGTACAGCAAAACAAGAAAAACAGCTAGCAGTGGCATCGCGAGCCTAGGCTCAGTCCCATGCCCTCCTACTCCTCAACAACAGTCAAGTACCTGTATAGGGACTCCTCCCCATATCTACACCTGCTGTAACGTAATCTTTTTGGGCCGAAAAGCGTGACCCAAACAGGGTGTGAGAAATATATCTCAGTAGGCACCCACCAAAGGCACGTTCCCAACTGCGTGTAAGCATGGAACAACAGTGTGCAGTAGTAAAATGAAATAAAGTAAGCAGTACTCAAAAGTAACTAATTACCAGTTATATTTCCATTTCATTATCCATTTAATCCATTTAAATATTAGAAACCACCACAGTGCATTTCTAGGGAAACAGTCCACGTCCTCAGAAAAACTAAACCTTACCCTCAGGTAAGCCAAATCCAACCCGTAGGTATAGCCCTCAAGCATAACAGAAATTGACCTCAAGCGTAGGAAGTGTCTCCCTCAGGCACAGAAGTAAATCCCTCAGGCACGAAAGGTTTCCCTCAGGCAAAATACTACAGCCCTCAGACTAAAAAGTGCAGTTCCATCAGACTAATCAAAACAACACCCTCATGCAAAATACAACAACACCCTCAGGCTAAACAGGTAACCAGGCCATGCCCAAAAGGTAAAAAAGTAGTAAAAAGCAATTCCTATCAAGGAAATTCTACAATTACTACTTTAAAGGCATACCCTTGGGTATCCTGGCCAAACGACTAAATAGTGAAACACACCCCGAGGGTCGTTCTGGATCCAAGCAACGATCTGAACCAGCATTTTATTATCACAATTTAATCACCTATGCAATTCTAGGCATTAAACATAGCAACGAACTCAGCCACCCGACACCCCAAATTGGTTCGTGGCACAAAAATGCACAAAACACACAGCAGTTGGAAAACAAAACACAAATCCACCTACCTTATACGTCAACAAATGCTTTACCCGAACGCCAACTCCCGAAACTCCCAAGAACGGTGTAGATCTGATGAAGAACAAAACCCATTCAATTGTAAATAACTTACTTTGGGAGAAGAATTGGCAAGAACGGTACCAGGAGAGGAGAGGGCTTACCCGTGCGGTTCCAACGAGATCGTCTGAAGCCGAATCTGATTCCAGACGATCACCCGGTGGATCTTCAAAGATCTGGCCTCCTCTTTTGGCTTGAAAATGGCTTAAGTGCCTCCTCTACCAAATGAGGTGGCTAAAGCCTGTTTTAAGCTGAAAAAACAAAGTACACAGCGTGTACATCTGAGTACACAGCATGTACTCCTTTCATTTAACTGTTCACTTGGCGGCACCGCCACACTGTTCATCCGTCGACCTGAGTACACGACATGTACACCCTACTACATGGCGTGTACAGTCTCCCAGCTAGCGGCGACTCCACCGCCTTACTATTCAAGCCTGCCGACTGACTACACGGCGTGTAAGGTACCACTACACAGCGTGTAGTCGGTTCCTACACCCATCATCACCGGTATGGCTTCACGCCCCGTGTGCTCATCCGAACACAGCCAAAAGTACACGACGTGTGGAAATAGTACACGGCGTGTAGTTCCAAAATTTAGGATTTTTCCCCATTTTCCATATTTTCTCAAAAACACTTAAGGAAAAGGAACAGAAGAATCCCATACCTCTACATCAAGAACTGAGTTCTTACAAACTTCCCCCCTTATAGAAATTCATCCCCGAATTTCCCATCCAAGGGTGGCGAAGAATAAGATCAGAACAGCTCTGGCCACTGAGCACGTACGTCGGCCTCCCTCTCCCAGGTCTCATCCTGCACTCGGCCATGCTGCCATAGCACCCGTATGAGAGGAACTGACTGGCCTCGGAGAACCTTCATGCTCCTGTCAACGATACGGATCAGATGCTCCTCAAAGGATGCATCATGCTGGAGGTCAACCTCCTCTGGCTGAAAGGTGTGAGACAGGTCTTAATGGTAGCGACGCAACTAATACACGTGGAAGACATCATGCATGGCCCAGTATCACTGCATTAAATGCAACCGATAGGCAACCAACCCGACTCTCTCCAGAATCTCAAATGGTCCCACATACCTCGGTGAAATATTACCCTGTCTCCTGATTCGTTTGTGTCCCAGCCTCAGCAAAACACACAAGAAAACCTGATCCCCAACCACGAACTCCAAAGGTCGTCTGCGGCGATCAACATAAGACTTTTGAAGAGTCTGTGCGGTAGCTATCCGCTTCCGAATCAACTGGACCTGCTCAGATGTCCCCTACACGAGCTGTGGCCCTAGTAAAGCTGCCTCACCTACATCTAACCAGCACAAAGGTGATCAGCATGGCCTACCATATAAAGCCTCATATGGTGCCATCTCAATAGTTTCCTGAAAACTATTGTTATAGGAAAAATTGATTCAGGGTATATGATTCTCCCAAGAGCCCCCAATGTCTAGGACGCATGCGCGCAGCATTTCCTCTAGCACCTGTATCATCCACTCTGATTGGCCATCTGTATAAGGGTGGTATGTTGTGCTCAGAAGCACCTGTGTACCCAGCGCCCTCTGAAAACTCTTCCAGAAATGAGACGTGAAGCGGGCATCCCTATCTGAAACGATAGAGCCCTTGAAGACGTACGATCTCTCGGATATACATCCTTCTCAGATCGTCCACACCAAGGTTCTCCTTGATTGGCAGGAAATGAGCTGCCTTTCGTGAGTCTGTCCACAACAACCCACACGGTGTCATTGCCTCGAGGTGACCTCGACAATCCCGTCACAAAATCCATCACGACATCATCCCATTTCCATTCTGGAATGGGAAACTGCTGTAACAGCCCATCTGTTCTCTAATGCTCTGCCTTCACCTGCTGACAGGTGGAACACCTTGTGACAAAAACAGCTATCTCCCTTTTCATACCTGGCCACCAGTACCGACGTCCCAAGCCACGGTACATCTTGGTAACCCCGGGATGAACTACCCATGCTGAAGCATGAAACTCCCTAATCAGCTCCTCGTGTATATCCCCTGGAACCCATACACGTCCATGGAAATGCAAAACCTTATCATCTCATATCGTCCAACTGGGAGGAGGGTCCCCACTTTCCACCGACTCCCGTAGAACTAGGCCTTCTGAAACCGATAGCTACCTCATCCACACTCTGTCCAGGAGGGTAGAAGTCAGAGATAACGAGGAAAGATAAGCCTACTCCTGACTGTCATGCACCTCCAAATGCATCTCAGAGAACAAGGCCATAAGATTCCACTCACCACTGGCCTCCTACACTACCTGTATCTGAGTCTTCCTACTCAGTGCATCGGCTACTGCATTACCTTTTCTAGGTGTATAGGCAAGCTCAAAATCAAAAGACTGTAGGTACTCGACCAACCTTCTCTAACTCAAATTCAGGTCATGCTGAGTAAAGATATACTTGAGGCTTTTGTGGTTGGTGAAAACCACAAAATTCTCTCCCAGCAGGTAATGTCTCCAACAGCGCAACGCATGAACAACTGCAGCCAACTTGAGATCAAGCGTCGGGTAATTCCTCTCATGTGGCCTCAACTGCCGAGCCCCATACGCAACAACTCAATCGCCCTAAATCAAAACGGCTCCCAGCCCAATCCCTGATGAATCACAGTAAACTGTATATCTCTTCCCATGCTCTTGGAGTATCAGGATCGGTGCTGATGTCATCCTTCCCTTCAGGTCCTGAAAAGCTGTCTCACAAGATTCTTACCAAACGAACTTCACACCCTTCTTTTCCAGACCTGTCAACGGTGCTGCTAAGCGGGAGAAGTCATGTATGAAGCATCTGTAGTAACCAACCAGCCCTAAGAAACTCCATATCTCAAACACATTCTTGGGCTGCTCCCAGTATCCTACTGCTCTCACCTTCTCTGGGTCCACTATAACTCCTACCTATGAGATTATATGACCCAGGAAGTGAATCTGGTCCATCCAAAAGTGGCACTTCGAGAGCATAGCATATAACTGATGCTCTCTCAGTGTACTCGATACGATCTCAAGATGGGTGGCATGGTCATGTTGAGTGTGAGAGTACACCAAGATGTCGTCCATGAATACTACCACAAATGAATCAAGATACAGATGGAACACACGAATCATCAGAGCCATGAAAACTGCTTGGGCATTCATGAGTCAAATGGAATAACTGTATACTCATATAGACCATACCTTCTCCTGAAAGCTGGGAGAGGTACATCAGATGGTCTAACGTACAACTGATGATATCCAGATGTCAAGTCGATATTCGAGAACACTCGTGCTCCATGAAGCTAATCAAACAGATCATCTATCCTCGGCAAGGGATATCATTTTTTAACCGTCAACTGGTTCAGCTTTCGATAATCCACACAAAGTCTGAGGGTACCATCCGCCTTCTTCAAAAAAGGACCAGAGAACCCCAAGGAGAAGTACTGGGTCGGATAAAACCCTTTGCCTATAACTCCTCTAGGTACCTCTTGAGCTCCTGCAACTCAGGTGTGGCCATCCTATAAGGCAGAATGGACACCGGTTCTACTCCTGGCATAAGCTCGATAGGGAAATCCACCTCACGCACCGGAGGTAGACCTGAAAAAGTCATCCAGGAAGACATCCCTAAAATGATCGACTGATGGAGGGAAATCCGTCTAACAAGTCCCCTGGTCATCTAGATATAAGCTCGCAATCTGGGCTGTGACTCCACCTCACCCATGATGCTCTGGTCCAGCTCGACTTGCCTAAACATCCCACTCGCCCTTGTATTGAAACTCCTCGCCCTCTGGTGACATAAAACGCACCCTGCGACGATAGCAGTCTACAAAGGCTCGAAAGGGAACCAACCAGTCCATCCCGAGAATGACGTCAGAGCTCGTCATCTCCAGGACATAAAGGTCCCAAAGGAAGTGACACCCACCAACCTCATGGGGGAACTCCTTACACTGACGCACACCAACCGTCCTAGTCCCCAATGGAGTGTCTATCATCAAGATATCAGAAGAAGTGGAAACACCGAGCTCAAGGATCTCTACAACGGGTAAAGATATAAAACTATGTGTAACACCCATATCAAAAAGGACTGAAGACAAGACAGAAGCTACTAGAATAGTACCTCTGACTGTCGAAGGTCCGGGATCCTGCTCCCACTGGGTCTGTTGCACTGCATATGCCTGCCTAGTGCCACGGCCCTGCGACACAGCCTATCTACCCTGAGCTGTCCCACCCTATTGCCTCTGCGATCCTGGTGTCTGGCTACCATGGCCACGACCACCATCTCTGCCTGCATGCCATGACATATTCCAGTTTCCTGACTGGTAAGATGCCACTGGTCCTGCTCCCACACGCGGAGTCTGCACAGAACCCCTCTCACTAGCCACTGGTAGAAACACCCTGCAAAAGCACTGCAGATGACCCATCTTGCCGCAATCTCGGAACTCCACTGGGTCTCGTGGACACTGCGACCTCTTATGCCCCTCTCTGCCACACTGGTAGCACCTGACTTGTCCACCTAAAGAAGCTGCCTGGCTGGTACTACTGCCCTAAGAGAATTCCATCTGTCTCTTCCTCTTTCCAGCAGAAATAGTACCAGTAACTAGTGCTGAACCGCCCTGGCCCATACCACTCGATTCCCGCAGGTTTCTCTCTATAATCAATGCCTGGTTCACAATTGTGTGTACAGTAGGCAACATGAAAACATTTACTAGCGCTCGGATGTCATACCGAAGACCATCCTCAAAATGTCTGGCTCTCAACGTCTCATCTCCCACCAGCACGGGTGCAAAACGCTGAAGCTCCGTAAAATGAGCAGAATAGTCCATCACTGACATAGCTCCCTGCTGTAGATTCATGAACTCTCGATCTCTATCTTCTCTCAGCGTCTTGGGAAAGAAGAAGTCATAGAAGACTGCCTGAAAATCCTCCCACGCCATGTCCATGTGATTCTCTGACAGGGTGGTAACATCCCACCACCTCTTCGTGGAATCGCGCAGCATGTAAGTCGCGAGCTTGACCCTCTGCCCTGGAGGCGTCTCCAGATGCTTGAAAATAGTCTGCATCGATCCTAGCCAAGACTCTGCAGCCTGTGGTCCGCCATCCCCTGAGAATGTAGGCAGATGCTGCTGCTGAAAGATACGCTTCAGCTCAGCCATAGATGTGGCAGCCTGCGGTGCTCCCTAAAAGGTCTGCATGAACTGCAATAAGCCTTCATGGAACTGTGACTCCACACCTATGTCTGGTATAACAGCTGGTGCCACATTTGGCTCTGCTGGAGGATCAACTGGTATCCCATGGCCCACCATCTCCAGAGTATAATCGTCGCCGCTCTACTCGCGAACAACTCACGGTCGTCTAGGTGGAATGACTCTACAAGGTCAAAAGTATGCCTCAGATTAATGATTATCAAGACTGAAACGAAGGAACCACTAAGGAACAAGAGGAAGAAGGCATTTCAAAAATTTCAAAACAAGACTACACGGCGTGTACACTGACTACACGACGTGTACTTGTACTTCCTTTCCCCTGCCTGGGTCCTTCTACACGGCTATGCCACACAGCTTCTGTTCCACAAAACTACATGGCGTGTATAATATCTACACGGCGTATATGGTGTTATTTTTCCAACTGCTCGTGTCGTATGTGACACGGCCGACTAGTCGGCTTGACTCTACACGGTGTGTTACACCCATACACGGCGTGTACAGCACCCCGTTTCCTAGCCACACTGCTAACTCAACACGGTCTGTCCTCAGACAAGCCTACACGACATGTCCCAATGGTACACGGTGTTTTTAGGGAAAGGTGACACCGGCCCGTGTTGTTAGTTACACGGCCGAGTCCCCAGGTCACACTACACAGCGTGTCCATAACCAACACAGCGTGTTCTGCCAAGGTGTTCACCGACCTGTTTTGTTAGTTACACGGCCGGACTACGGGTCAACACTACACAACGTGTAAAAAACTACACGACGTGTTTTACCCAAGCCCTTCCCTACCGCATGTTGCCGCCCACACGGTTTGTGACACGGGAAGAGACTAAACAACGTGTACTCAGGGTACACGGCATGTACTTAAAAAGTTCATTTTTCTTCCCGAACAGAAGAACAAAAATGGCGTGTATGAGGTTCTACACGACGTGTATTCTGGGTTTTCCGGATAGTATGCCTCAGACACTTCTCCAGAATCCAAAAAATACTGATAAAAAACACCTAGGTGACAAATTCAGACCCATGGGGGCCCATACACCCCACGAATCAAAGTTTGACATATTATTTGTGTTATAAACAATAACTAGTCAATGATCCACCAAATTTCGGTCAATGGGGCCTATACTCCCCAAAAACTAATGTTTTTCGTCCATTCTATAAACAAGTAAAACAAAAATACCATATCACAAGGTAGGTATTTATCAAGCAGCTATCACAACAACAAGATTTTCTAGCACAACTACTGTCACAACAACATGCGAATTTCTAATGCACCTACATGGCATGGAAACTATGCATGACATGTGATAACTAGCATGTGACTATATGATGCATGAGACGACATACCCTCATCTCATCAGGTTTCAACTAAATAGAACCCACAGATAAAATATAAACAACCCAATCCAAGTGCGTCACCCAACGGTGAAAACATATCAACCGTAAAATTGCAAACCAAATAATGAAAAATATGATGTAGACTGGCTTTTCCCTGAACACAGGTAAGCTACGCCTGGGCACATCTTATTACCAACTATCGTTTTGTCCTATCCCTGACTACGGCTCCAAATAGTAAGTCAAAGAAACGAAACCCCTTTGATACCACTTTGTAACGTCTCAGACCCGGGTGCCACACAACGGGTGCCCTGAGCCCGGTTCGCCACGTGACCTCAAGCGCATTTCCCCAAACGCCAGAGGCTGCCGACTAGCAGCGAGGGCCCAGGTCTGATAGTGGGGAAACTATCCCCTCATTTGTCAAAGTGTAGTGCAGCGGAATACCAAAATAAACATACAAAAAAAAAGCGGAAGTAGTAAACATACACAACTGAAATAACTACAGCAGTGGATATAAGAAACAATATATAAATGATGATTCTACATGTTTCAAGTTCTAAGAAAACAGCCAGAACATGTTATACATCAATACCGTACAGTAGAAAACAGAGTACAGCAAAACAAGAAAAACAGTTAGCAGCGGCATCGCGAGCCTAGGCTTGGTCCCATGCCCTCCTACTCCTCAGCAACAGTCAAGTACCTGTATAGGGACTCCTGCCCTATCTACACCTCCAGCAAGGTAATCTGTTTGGGCTGAAAATCGTGACCCAAACAGGGTGTGAGAAATATATCTCAGTAGGCACCCACTAAAGGCATGTGCCCAACTGCGTGTAAGCATGCAACAACAGTGTGCAGTAGTAAAATGAAATAAATTAAGCAGTACCCAAAAGTAACAAATTACCAATTATATTTCCATTTCATTATCCATTGAATCCATTTAAATATTAGAAACCACCATAGTGCATTACTAGGTAAACATTCCACATCCTCAGACAAACAAAACCTTACCCTCAGGTAAGCAGAATCCAACCCGCGGGTATAGCCCTCAGGCATAACATAAATTGCCCTCAGGCGTAGGAAGTGTCGCCCTCAGGCACAGAAGTCAATCCCTCAGGCATGAAAGGTTTCCCTCAGGTGAAATACTAAAGCCCTCGGGCTAAAAAGTGTGGTGCCCTCAGGATAATCACAACAATGCCCTTAGGCAAAATACAACAACGCCCTCAGGATAAACAGGTAACCAGGCCATGCCCAATAGGTAAACAAGTAGTAACAAGCAATTCCTCTCAAGGAAATTCTACAATTACTACTTTAAAGACATTCTCTCGGGTATCCTGGCCAAACGGCTAAACAGTGAAACACACCCCGAGGGTGGTTCAGGATCCAAGCAACGATCCCAACCTGAATTTTATTATCAAAATTTAATCACCTATGCAATTCTAGGCATTAATCATAGCAACGACCTCAGCCACCCGACACCCCAACATGGGTTCGTGGCATAAAAATGCACAAAACACATAGCAGTTGTAAAACTAAACCCAAAGCCACCTACCTTATACGTCAACGATCGCTATACCCAAACACCGACTCCAGAAACGCCCAAGAACGGCGTAGATCTGATGAAGAACAAAACCCATTCAAACATAAATAACTAACGTGGGGAGAAGAATTGGAAAGAACGGTACCAGGAGAGGAGAGGGCGTACCCGTGCGGTTCTAACGAGATCGTCCGAAGCCGAATCGGATTCTAGACGAACGCCCGGTGGATCTTCAATGATCTGGCCTCCTCCTTTGGCTCCAAAATGGCTCAATTGCCTCCTCTTCCAAATGGGGAGGCTACTGCCTGTTTTAATCCGAAAAAACAAAGTACACAACATGTACTTCTGAGTACATGGCGTGTACTCCTTTCATTTAACTGTTCACTTGGCGGCACCGCCACACTGTTCATTCATCGACCTGAGTACACGGCATGAACTCCCAAGTACACTGCGTGTATAGTCGCCCAGCTGGCAGTGACTCCACCTCCTTACTATTCAATCCTACTGACTGACTACACGGTGTGTAAGGTACCACTAAACGGCGTGTAGTCGGTTCCTACAACCTTCGTCGCCGGTATGGCTACATGCCCCGTGTGCTCATCCAAACATCGCCAAAAGTACACGGCGTGTGGACAAAGTACACGGAGTTTAGTTACACAATTTAGGATTTTCCCCCATTTTCCATATTTTCTCAAAAACACTTAAGGAAAAGGAACAGAAGAAGCCCGTACCTCTAAAACAAGAACAGAGTTCTTACATTTACATAGAAAATTCACATAGTCGATCAGCCACATAACCTATTCACACTGCTGATCATCCACATAGTTGATCTAGATATGTGGCCAATTTAGTTAGTCATCCACCCAGATAACCTATCTACCCTTGTACTAAATCCAACAACATATGTAATTCACTAACCATGAGGTGAAACAACTATCCCTTCCAACTGAAAGCATGGCCAATCTACCAACTGCATGAAATAATAGGTTAGTGTGTCATCCATCTGAATGATCAACCAACCTACCACATGAAAAAATAGGATACCATTCCAACCAACCACACGACCAACCGACCGACCTTATTAACCAATAGGTGTCTATGCTAACTCACAACATGTCCAACCAACCTACCACACTAAAAACTTGTTATCTGTGCCAACTGAACGCACAACCAAATAGGTGAACAAACAAAACAAAATTAGAAGAACCTATGTAAATGACAATTAACACCCTCCAACCTCCACAACTAGATAGGTAAAATTTCGATATGGTATATAATTTTATAAGATATATCAACAGTTCAATGAATTATATCAACATGGCCCTATAATCTTAAAAAATTTTGTTAAAAAAAATCAATTTTGGTGATGAAAGTTATAATATGATGACCAACAAGTTATCCAATTTGAGTGACATGATAAAAAATTCAAATTTTATTCACATGTCCAAAAATATATTTAACATAAAATATTATGGCCAAAAATAAAATCATGTGTAAAAAATTATCTTTCAAATAATAAAATTTAAAAATATCTTTTGCTTTCATGATAGAAATTATGGTAATAAATTTTTCATTTTAGATGTGTTTTCAAATAATAAATACAAAATGTATGTAGAATAAAAAAGGTTTTAATGATTGGATATCAAAACCTATAAAAATAAAAATCAAAAGTATTTTTATCACCACAAATGCATTCTATAAACACCTCGAATAATATTAGTGATAAATTAAAAAGTTGGGGAATATAACCTTGAATAATAATTTTTATTTATATCCAAGTAATGAGATAAATAATTTCTTATCACATGTTTGATGATGATTAATATGTAGCTAAACATTGAAAATTCATGACATTAAAGAAAAACGGGGTTTAAAATTTTCATGCCATGTAATCCCTAGTTATTAACACACTAAACATGAAATCAATGATGATCCGTTTTATTTTTTATTTCAATGTGAATATGAAATAGGGGAAAATAAAAGTGATTTTAAAAATTAAAATGATAAATAAACCGTGAAAAAAACAAAATGAAGGAAAATATAGGAGACCAAAATTTTATTGAATCATCTTACTAAATTATTAAAAAATAATACCATATGAAGAAAATGTTTTTGAAATGATCATATCCTTTAATATTTATATAATTTCATACCCAATCCATTTTTTCAAGTGAGGGTCCTTCTCCAAAAACATCATGTTGATGGAGATAATTCAAATCAAAGAGACAATTAATGATTCTCAAAACTCCCATTAGTTTGTTACTTCTTCTAGATTCCTATAACTTGATATTGTGTTTAAACATATTCCAATATCATGATAACTTGTTTAAATTTATTCATAATAAATTGATAGTTGATCTAAATGTGCTTTATTCATTAAATATGTATATATGTTTTGTTCAGATTAAAAACACTTGTGTGAACACTTTTAATCCCTACTACAAACGTTACTTTCAAAACACCATAAATAGTCTCGTATTTATTAATTTTTTAGAAAATGTTATGTATTTATGTGTTTCTATAGTGTATTTATGGTGTTCATGAATCCCTTGGAAGCTAAATGTTTGATCCTTTAGCAATTCATGCTATCCCTAAAGAGGTTACGTTGTGAATATCCCCCCTATTCCACATGGGTGATGTTAATTGGGTGGTCCATGACACAAAACATTGGGGATCACCCCATGAATCATTCCCAGGAAGAATAATTTTTTTGGTTATGGGTAATTCAATCCATGATTTAAATCCATAACACTATGGTATCCTCCAAAAGACAATTTATATAATGAATGATATTTTCCTCACTGTGAATGGACCTTAATCCATTTTTTTTTCTATTTTCCAATATTTCACATTCCATTTTAATGAATTTTAAACCCCATCATATACTACTCTACATTCGGTTGGTATTTAGAATATGAGAGGGATTCCCTTCCATCTTCGCAAAAAAATTTCTCAGCCACCAAAATATCAAGTTTATATCTTGAGGTAAACACCTAATTTCCTTTTATCCTTTATACCCACTCTTCTTGTCAATCAACCCAAGTTATTATACCTCTATGAAATAATGTCTGTCTAGGGTTTGAGATTTGGGTTCAGTGTGGATATTAATTGTGTATTTGGTTGTCCCTAGATTATAGCATTCATCTTCTTTCTTATGCTAACTTAAAACATTAAAAGTGCCAGGTTGTAACTAGTCATGAGTGTTTAACACTTGTTTTGATGTGGGTGTTTCAATAATATCTATTTATTTTTAAAGACATGAGATGATTGTGTTTTATGAATTTATTTCTGATAAGATTATAGTTATGTATGATACCTATAGAGTATTTAGAATTAATTTTTAGGCATCCAAGGATTGGTATAAAGGGTATTTTAAATTTATTTCATGTTATTCATTATCATTAAAAACTATTTACGTCACAGAAAATATGAAAACATGTATTCTCTCTTTAAAAATAATTTATTGGAAAATAATGCATGTTTAGACATATTTTGGTTTCTAATGGATAAACACCATATTTAATGCATGGTTTTTTATGGGCAAAAGGATCTGTTTTTGTAATTTAATTTTAGTGAATGGTTTTAAAAGTTAATATTAGTATATGAAATTAAAAATAAATTCCAAAATAGATTTGTGTTGATGTCTAATTTGAAACATTATTAAAATTAATGTTTGGGGATCATAATACCCTCATGGTGCCCCCTTTATTTTTACCATCCCATTAACACTGGTTTTCTGATCATGTGTAGTTTGTATAATGAAACTTGTATTTGTTTCTTATTAGGTAGTTGGAGGTGATGTGAGAAAAATTGTTTTTATTTTTATTGAATCATTTATATCATGGTTAATCTATCAACTCCATTGTATTAATGATGAAATGGAAAACTTGTGTATCTAATAGATTTTGTATATGAATTTCTTGAAAGCCTATTATTTTCCATGTGGTTAGTTCCCCAGGAGAGTTGTGTCCTCCTAGGGGCTGGTTTTATGTTACACAATAGTATTTTACGAGAATTTAGATGTTGATAATGTAAGGATGCACATAGGGTCCCTTGAATCTGGGAACCAGGTCGAGTATCATTTATGTTATAATATATATTGTAACACAAGAAAATTGAACATTGATTTTTGATTCTAATTAGGGAATTCCTCTTTTTTAGTTGCATCACCTTGCATGGGTTTATAGAACCATTTGTATTATTTTTTTATAATAATCAATTTATTCATGACTACTTATTCAATGTATCTATTAAATATCATTATGATTGGGTCCTATATTAATAATGGATTCTAAGTGTTTTCTAAAGCTATTTTGAATAAAAGAGAAATGATGTTTTCTGTATTTTTGATTTAATGATTATTTTGGAATAATGAGCATGATTTTTTCTAGTTTTTATTAAATAATGTGTTCTCGTTTTGTGTAGAAAATAAATTTAATCTTTATTTTGATTTTTGAAATGGTTCTTCCATTAAAAAAACATTACTTTTAAATATTTAGATTTTTTTGTTTTCATTAAATTTTATATAAAAAATATATTTTATTTTAATGTATATCATGCAAGTTTAAATGTGATGTTTAAGGAATGTAATTATATGGACTCCTTAGTGAGATCATATTGTTCATTGTTTATCTCATTATCTATATACACAACATGGTGTTTGAAAAATACATGATTTTTTTAGGGTGAAAATGATATTATCTATTTCTATTCCTCTATATATTTTTTTGGTTGGTTATATAATTGCATTATAGTGTTGCGGTCAGTGGTTTTGGTCCACGATCAGGTGAATGGTTGTGGTCAGTTTGGTCTGTATTTTCGGATGAGGTATGAGCTAACATATCCTCTTAAAATATGTTATTATTTTTTTGGTATGAATTGTGTAATGACCCTAGCCCTAGTATCCCATATTCGGTGCCTTAATGTATTACATTGTCATAGATATATGTGTTTAATCCCAAAGGAATAGTTTTTTAGCAATTTTTAAAAATAGATTCCATACAAAATCTATACATTAAAATTAAAAATATAATGTACAACATAGATACTATTTTGAGCATCATGATTCTTGTAGAGACCCTAAGCTTGACTTAAATGGACATTACATTACTTTTAAGGAATACTTAGTACATAACAAAAACACACACACAAGGATCGTAATAGTTTAGTGTCTTTGGAAACTCGGAATATAATCTTCTAATCGTGGTGAATGATCTTCAAAATCTCTTATAAAGATCATACTTTTGTTTACCTAAAACCTTTCTTTATATCCTGGGGAAAAGAAAACATAAAAGGGTGAGCTCAAATGCTCAGTAATGGTGAACAAAAGAAATATCAATCACATCATATTCATATGAACATAACATTTTGGAAATCTTAACCTGCAAAAGAGAGCCTAATTTCATAACATGGGATAAATCATATTAGTGAAATGAAATCCCAATAATCATAACCTAAAACAAGAATCTTTGTGGCATACACACATAATCATAGAGAATCATATCTTATTATTAAATACTCATTTCCAAGACTATCTTAGTGGACAAAGTCCATTTCTGAACCGAGTTCACTCCTCGTTTCAGTCCTTTTTCACTGAACCGGTATAACCTACCATTCCATCCATGTCTATCTCAGGAGATATAAAATCTTTATCCAATTCATTGGAGGGAGATATAGGTCCCACCCATCTCATAATGATATCATTCTTATGTGTGCCACAAAATCATAAATCATACATCATTGCATAGCCCATGTAATAAAAATGGGATTCTTAAACAACATGACATCATAAAACAATTCATATAAGATAAAGGAATTCATAAAAATAATTCCATCACAACATAATCAAATAAATTTAATAATAGGGATATAAACAGAACCCTATATTATCTTAGATGGAAAATAATTTTGATAAAACACTTGAACTCCATTCTTGAGGAAAATATCCATTCTACTTCAAAAATACATTTCCTTTCTTATCATGTCAAAAAATTCTAAACTAAAATAATTTGATTAAAAATAAACTTGAAACTTTTAAAGGAAGCTTCTTGGAAATAATGTTTTAAAAATCCATTCATGCCATATAAGTAAAAAAACATTCTTCTCGTACTTTTGTCGGAAAAGTCAAAAAGTACCTTGTACGAAAAACGAAAAAGTTTCCTTTCATATATTTTACTAAAAACTCACCAAAGGGTAAAATTGGATTTAAACAATTGCAGGTGGATGGAAATAATATTACATATTGAGGAAACATGGATTTGGATGATAAAATACACCCTAGTAAATACTAAAGTATAAACAATCTCAGATAAAAATGAGATTGTGATATTTCCCTTACCTTAGGTCCAATATGCTTTGTACGTGTCCGAACCTCCTGTATAATGATTTAAATAATGTTATTGACTTATTCCAGAATCATACTTATTGTTATGATATCATATATGGTCATATTCTTAGCTTCTTATTAGTAATGTTTCCATACTACTTGTTAGTCGGTTGTTTATTACTTTTTGTTCTTATGCGTGTTTTGTCGAATAAATTCTTATTAATCTCTTTAGGTTATAGATACCTCATTTCCAGAATGGTATTAGTTTAATATATATCATATTCATTAATTCAATTCATTTATATAATCATTATCAAATGAAGATCATGTAGAATGAGTCGCATCACATCATGGAGACGGTATTCCGTACGTACGCATGAGTGATGATATCATTCCTATGATCGTAGAATTGTATTGGACTGTATGTATACTATTTCAGAATCAATATCACTTTATAATAGTAATATATAGTCCTTAATTACACCATTATACCCATCCAAGTAAGGTGGTGGTGGAAAATAGATTACACAACGGCGTGGAGAGGGTATTCCGTACATACGCACACGCGGTGATTTCTTTTTCCCTAGGATGAATAGAGGGTGAAATAGGGTTGTTTCATACATATAATAACATATCTGTATATGAGTGATACTGATTTTATTACTTCATAATTAAACAACTATAGAAGAAGAAGTGGAAGAAGAAATAAAGATGAAGGAATCGGTAACGGATATTACCTCTTCTTTGAAGTGCTTCTTTGAGACCTCCTTTTAGGGCACTAAAATTGGTATTTGAAGAAGAAAAGAACCTCTAGGATGTTTCTAGGGAAGTGGAGAGGAGAAATTGGTAGGGTTTAGCCGAGCTTGAAGGCTCAATGTGGTGTGAGGAAGAGGGGGAGGAGGTTCCCTTTTATAAGGGAGGAGAGGGGCACCTTTGGAATAACTAAAACAATTATTTTATTATAAAGTAAAATTCGTTTTTAAATAGCTCCAAAATGATTTATTTCGAAGATAAGGTGGGTATGAGTCGAAATCCTCTCATCCAATAGAATTTAGACAAGTTTAGGTTCCTATTTTAACCTTATCATTTAGATTTAACATTAAGTTAAATAATTTTACTTTTACTGTGTCTTCTTTTTTCTTACACTATAAGGTTAATAAACTTACTATAACAATCCAAACAAACCCCAAGTTGTTTATTATTAATATATATAACCTTATCTCAGTAATTTGGCAAAACCTTATATTTTTAGGAATAAAAGAACAATTAATAATATAATATTGTTTTTGAAAACTATTTTATGTCAATTTTGACACTATTTAGTCATTAATTTTTTTGAAACTCATAACAGATTGATTAGTTAGAAAAAAGTTAATTAAATCAATAATAACATGTAATATTAACATATAAAATTAGTTAAATTCATAAAAAGTCTTAAATTTCATTTATTTGGGTATTTATAACATCAATTATGTCAATATTTCATTAATAAGACAATTTCTGCATCATCTTTGTGTCATAATATTTGACAATTATTTAATACCTAAAAATTCTAAATAAATTCCTATGATGTAGATAATTTAATTACCTTTCTGGAGACTATTAATTTTCGAAGTTTCATGAAGTTTATCACTAAATTAAAATTATTATACTTAAAACATTTAAGAAAGTGACATGTTGTCACATTCTTTGGTTTTAATAATAAATAATGTATTTTCGTGGTCAAAAGTCCATTAAATGAATCTAATCCGTCCCTTAGGTGATATGGGTCGACTTTTAGTCAACCAATAGGATTTTTACAACTGTTAGGGTAATTTTATAATATAATGTTTACCCTTAATTACCCGATTTACCTTTAACTATGGTAAATAAAATTTACCGTAGTTACTATTCACAATTCCCAAAAATAAAAAGTAGCCTATTAACATAATTTTGACCCACTTATTCCAAATATGGAATCCATTTTTTTCTAATTCAATACACAGAAGTTGCAGAAATTAAATTAAAAATAATCTCGTTGTCGAAAGAAAATGGGTTTTTCTTTAAAACATTGCAAAAGATTGAATTGATTTAACCTGCGAATTCAAGTTTAAATCAATTCTAATGGCATACATTATATTAAATGGTAAAAATATATTCTATTTATTCTTTAAAACCATTCAATATTATACTTTAACCATATAAATTATTGTGATGAAAAAAGTGGTTTTTAATTAAAATATAGCGTGTTTTTACTATTCATCAAAATATGAAAGTTACTAGAATTATATGAAAATATTATCCGAAGTAAATTTTTATTTCATTATTCCAAAGAATAATTATATTTTGTCAAATTGAACTTATAAAAATATCAAAAACTAGATCTAAAGTGGGTGCGCCATCAAAAGGCGGCAAAACTGTATTTTTTGAAAAATAATTATTTTACCCGAAAAATTTATTTTGTTTTTATACCATGTTTTAGAAAATGTGTAAGACGAATAATAATGTTATAAGATTGAAAATTTAGTTAATAATATTCATAACGGCTAGTTCATAATAACATTATAATAATATATCATTGTTTAGTAAAACCCAGTATTGCGTACAACACACGCTATCGAGGAAGGTCGCGATTGCGTGTAATGCAAGCCAAGTCAGGATTGCGTGTTTTGCAAGAATCCTTCATTGTTTCATATATCATAATACAACCATATTTCATTTATACATTGAATATATATATATATATATATATATATACTCAATGTTGCGTAGAATAACTATTATCAAAATTGTGTGTAACACGATCAAAGAATAGTGTTGCGTATACTGCAAGCTAATACAGTGTTGCGTATAGCACAAAGTAATCTTGGTGTAGCATACAACAAAATAAATTAATGAAATTAAAATAATATTTTCCATAAAATCTTGGGGTGTTACATTCTACCCCCCTTAAAATGAATTTCGCCCTTGAAATTCGTTGGGGTTATAAATGGTTTACTATTCGAAAGTTTCTTTAATTGAAACCCACATAGTAAAAAGGAATACCAAAACCAATCTTTAAAAACAAAAGAATGAAATGTAATGGTTACCCAGATAAAATAATCACTGGGTTTCCACATAGGTGAAAATATAGATATGGAAGATAAATCTAACCATCATGTTCTGATGGAGAGTGGTAGAAAACATGGCTATGGAAAATCCAGTAATCACAAAGCCATAAATTTGTGACGATCTAAGGTACCATCTGATTCATCAGATATAAGAGCACTAGGAAACATTTTTGGTTTTCAAGATCATTTCCCTAAAGTTGATGAAATTGGAATTAGAAGAAACACTTTCGTGATTTTGGTATAGTCTCACAGTTTGTCGTTCTTTGGAAAATATCCACTTCATCTCTTAAAGGAGTGAAGTTGAATTTTTCATTCGCGATGTGTTAGCAGATCATGTGATAGAATGATGGGTCATTCCATCTGTCTCAAATAAAAGGTTAGAATAGTTATCAAAAAATACATAAGTCCATCTATAGTGAGATTAATCATATATGGTTCCTAAAATGAACTAATACATCATATATAATACCACTTAATAAAATAAAATTAGTTTCTACTAACCAGGGACTTCTTGTAGGCTAGTGGTAGGCAATAAAGGCCAGTCGCACTTCGGTTGTGGGTTCGATTCCTACGACCTTGTCCGACGCGATGGGTTGTCGCCCATCCTGCATGTTTCCCTTTTTATAAAACTATATTACTATAAAATCCCATCAATAATATCAAAAAAACTTCTATCCATAAACAATACTAACTTATGTCCAACATAATCCATTCGAATCTTTAGGCTTATCCATAATACTGCAGTCCATTCTCATAATATAGTGAAAACGATTACCAGGGATTCAATACCATCGTTGATCCCTATATATCTTAATATATGCCTTGTTGGTCACATTCCAAACATTAAAAGGCCTTAATCATGTATTCTCTTGAATTCCCATTAAACCTTAGTGAAAACATGAATGTAGTTAAAAGTTAAGACTTTACACATACCAAAATCCTCAAAATTCTATAAACTCAAACCATGATAACACTTAGTCCTTATTTCAATCATGAGCTCATGAATACTATCAAACATATTAGATTCTCTTTATCCCTTCATTATGTGCATATCATCTGCTTTCCAAAAATATTTCAGTCACTTTTCATGGTTACTGATGCCATAAAATTATTGAAAACCACAATAGACCAAAACATAAATAATCCAATATTCCACGATACTATATACAACATTATTTTGGAATCCCATTACATAAACACTTAATCATTCCACCACATCGTTGTCATATTCAACATCGCCAATGGTGATCGCATGTGACTTCCCGTTGTCCTTTCCCTTAAGTGGTTGCTCATGTCGATCATTACTAACCCTTGGATTAGGGCATTTATTAGCATAATGCCCCTTTTCCTTACACTTGAAGCATTGAAGTGTAGTAGGTTCATTCTATGTATCCCTTCCTTTGTTTGCATAATTAGACATCTTCTTCCCATCATTACGGCATTCAAATGCCCGATGACCTTCCTTTCCACATTTGAAACATTTAATTGTCCCTTTAAGACAATCTCCACCATGCTTCTTTCCACACTTTGAGCATAAGGAAACATTCATCTTCTTTTCACCATTATTCTGAGATTTCTCCTTGAACTCCATCTTTTGTTTCTTGTCAAAACTATGAGATGGATAAGTAACACCAACTTCCATTTCTACCTTGATACCACAACGCAGAATTTTTTCATAGCTACTGAAGTCTCTTATAGGTAATGCCCTTCAATGATTTGGTTTTAAGCCACTGAAGAATTGATCAACTTTACTTTCAGGTTGGATGATAAATCCAGATGCATACCTTGCAAGCCATGTAAAATTCACTTCGTATATACCAACAGATTCATCATCCTTTTGCTTTCTTTCAAGAAACTCCTTCTCCATCTTTGTTTGAAGAATACGAGGGAAGTACTGATTGAAAAATAAGTTCTTGAACTCGTCCCATTCCATGGACTCAATTTCATCTCTTTGCCTCATATTCTTGATAAGATTCCACCATTGATCAGCTTCACCTTCCAACTGATATACTGCTAAGATGAATTTATCATGTTCAGAACATTGAAGAACTGAAAATATCTTTTCAGTGGTACTGATCCATTGTTCAGCAACAAGTGGATCAGAAGACCCACTGAAAGAAGGTGGGCGTTGCCTCATGAAGGACTCAATAGAATATTGTTCCCTTCTCTTCTCATTTGGAAGTCCAGAATGATTTATAGCTTGTGTAAGTATAGCAATAAGATTTTTCACTCCATCTCCCATAACATTTGTTTGTTCAGGAGGAAAATCATTGCATTTTCCATTACATTGATCAACACGGTTCCTTCGGGTTCCAGCCATCGTCTAAAACCCAAAAAGAATAGTGTGAGAGGAAAAAATCATGATAGGGAAAACAACATAATAAAGGGGGATTACCTTCAATATCTAACATCTTAGGTTTCATTCTTTGATCGTTAGCATAATTCTAGTACTATAACCTATACGTATACTTAACCTTAGGTACATCCCTAGACATACCTTATAAATATCTCTAGGGATATCACTAACGTTTTCGCATCCTAGTTTTTAAAGGTTGACTAAAAAATTCCTCTGATACCAACTGTAGAGAACCAAGGCTTGACGTACATGGACATTACATTACCTTTGCGGAATACTTATTACATAACAAAAACACACACACAAGTATCGTAATATTTAATGTCTTTGGAAACTCGGAATATAATCTTCTAATCGTGGTGAAAGATCTTCATCATCTCCCATAAAGATCTTACTTTTTTTACCTAAAACCTTTATTTATATCCTGGGGAAAAGAAAACATAAAAGGGTGAGCTCTAATTCTCAGTAAGGGTAAACAAAAGAAATATCAATCACATCATATTCATAAGAACATAACATTTTTGGAAATCTTAACCTTCAAAAGAGAGCCTAATTTCATAACATGGTATAAATCATAGTATTGAAATGAAATCCCAATAATCATAACTTAAAACAAGAAACATTGTGGCATACACACATAATCATAGAGAATCATATCTTATTAGTCAAGACTCATTTAGAAGACTATCTTAGTGGAAAAAGTCCATTTCTGAACCGAGTTCACTCCTCGTTTCAGTCCTGTTTCACTGAACCGGTATAACCTACTGTTCCAGCCATGTCTATCTCATGAGATATAAAATCTTTACCCAATGCATTGGAGGGAGATATAGGTCCCACCCATCTCATAATGATATCATTCTTATCTGTGCCACAAAATCATAAATCATACATCATTGCATAACCCATGTAATAAAAATGGGATTCTTAAACAACATGACATCATAAAACAATTCATATAAGATAAAGGAATTCATAAAAATAATTCAATCACAACATAATCAAATAAATGTAATAATAGGGATCTAAACATAACCTTATATTATCTTAGATGGAAAATAATTTTCATAAAACACTTGAACTCCATTATTGAGGAACATATCCCTTCTACTTCAAAAACACTTTTCTTTTCTTAACATGTCATAATATTCTAAACTAAAAGAAGTTGATTAAAAATAAACTTGAAAACTTTTAAAGCAATCTTCTTGGAAATAATGTTTTAAAAAACCATTCATTTCGTATACGTAAAAAAAACATTCTTCTCATACTTTTTTCAGAAAATTCAAAAAGTACCTCGTACGAAAAACGAAAAAAGATTCCTTTCATATCTTTTACTAAAAACTCACCAAAGGGTAAAATTGGATTTAAAAAATTTTACGTGGATAGAAATAATATTACATATTGAGGAAACATGGATTTGGATGATAAAATACAGCCCAGTAAATACTAAAGTATAAATAATCTCGGATAAAAATGAGATTGCGATATTTCCCTTACCTTAGGTCCAATATGCTTTGTAATTGTCCGAACCTCCTGTATAATGATTTAAATAATGTTATTGACTTATTCCAGAATCATACTTATTGTTATGATATCATATATGGTCATATTCTTAGATTCTTATTAATAATGTTTCATTACTACTTGTTATTCGGGTGTTTATTACTTTTTGTTCTTATGCGTGTTTTGTCGAATAAATTCTTATTCTTCTCTTTAGGTTATAGATACCTCATTTACAGAATGGTATTAGTGTTATATATATCATATTCATTCATTAAATTCATTTATATAAGAATTATCAAATGAATATCATGTAGAACGAGTCGCATCACATCGTGGAGACGGTATTCCGTACGTACGCACGAGTGATGATATCGTTCCTATGATCGTGGAATTGTATTGGAGTGTATGTATAATATTTCAGAATCAATATAACTTTATAATAGTCATATATAGTCATTATTTACACCATTATACCTATCCGAGTAAGGTGGTGGTGGAAAATAGATTACACCACGGCGTGGAGACGGTATTCCGTACGTACGCACGCGCGGTGATTTCTTTTTCCGTAGGATGAATAGATGGTGAAATAGGGTTGTTTCATACTTATAATAACATATCAGTATATGAGTGATAATGATGTTATTACTTCATAATGAAACAAATAAATAAGATGAAGTGGAAGAAGAAATAAATATGAAAGAATCGGTAACGGATATTACTTCTTCTTTGAAGTGCTTCTTTGAGACCTCCTTTTAGGGCACTAAAATTGGTCTTTGAAGAAGAACAGAACCTCTAGGATGTTTCTAGGAAAGTGTAGAGGATAAATTGGTAGGGTTTGGCCGAGAATGAAGGCTCAAAGTGGTGTGAGGAAGAGGGGGAGGAGGTGCCCTTTTATAAGGGAGGAGAGGGGCACCTTTGGAATAACTAAAACTGTTATTTTATTATAAAGTCAAATTCGGTTTTAGATAGCTCCAAATTGATTTATTTCGAAGATAAGGTGGGTATGGGTCTAAATCCTCTCATTAAATAGAATTTAGACAAGTTTAGGTTCCTATTTTAACCTTATCATTAAGATTTAACATTAAGTTAAATAATTTTACTTTTATCGTGTCTTCTTGTGTTCTTACACTATAATGTTAATAAACTTACTATAACAATCCAAACGAACCCCAAGTTGTTTATTATTAATATATATAACCTTATCTAAGCCATTTGTCCAATCCATAGATTTTTAGGAATAAAATAACAATTAATAATATAATATTTGTTTTGAAAACTATTTTATGTCAATTTTGACACTATTTAGTAATTGATTTTTGTGAAACTCATAACAGATTGATTAGTTAGAAAAACGTTAATTAAATAAATAATCACATGTAATATTAACATATAAAATTATTTATATTCATAAAAAGTCTTAAATTACATTTATTTGGGTATTTATAACATCAATTTTGTCAATATTTCATTAATAAGACAATTTCTGCATCATCTTTGTTTCATAATAAATGATAATTATTTAATCCCTAAAAATTCTAAATAAATTTCTCAGATGTAGATAATTTCATTAGATTTATGGAGACTATTAATGTTTGATGTTTCATGAAGTGTAACACTAAATTAAAATTATTATACTGAAGACATTTAAGAAAGTGACATGTTGTCACATTCTTTGGTTTTAATAGTAATTAACTTATTTTCATTGAACAAATTCCATTAAATTAATCTAATCCGTCCCTTAGGTGATATGGGTCGACTTTTAGTCATCCAATATGATTTTTCCAACTGTTAGGGTAATTTTATAATATTATATTTACCCTTAATAACCTGATTTACCTTTAACTATGGTAAATAAAATTTACCGTAGTTACTATTCATAATTCCCAAAAAAAAAGTAGCCTATTAACATAATTTGGACCCACTGAGTAGAAATATGGAATCCATTTTTTCAAATTCAATAAACAGAAGTTGCAGAAATTAAATTAAAATTAATCCCGTTGTTGAAAGAAAAGGGGTTTTTCTTTAAAACATTGCAAAAGATTGAATTGATTTAACCTACGAATTCAAGGTAAAATCAACTATTATGACATACATTATATTAAATGGTAAAAATATATTCTGTTTATTTTTTAAAACCATTATATATTATAATTTAACCATATAAATTATTGCGATGAAAAAAGTGGGTTTTTATTCAAATATAGCGTGTTTTTACTATTCATCAAAATATGAAAGTTACCAGAATAATATGAAACATTTATCCAAAGTATATTTTTATTTCATGATTCCAAAGAAGAATTATATTTTGTAAAATTGAACTAATAAACATATCAAAAACTAGATTTAATGTGGGTGTGCCATCAAAAGGCGGAAAAAAATGTATTTTTTGAAAAATACTTATTTTACCCGAAAATTTTATTTTGTTTTTATACCATGTTTTAGAAAATGTGTAAGACGAATAATAATGTTATAAGATTCAAAATTTAGTTAATACTATTCATAACAGGTAGTTCATAATAATATTATAATAATATATCGTTGTTTAGTAAAACCCGGTATTGCGCACAACACACGCTATCGAGGAAGGTCGCGATTGCGTATAATGCAAACCAAGTCAGGGTTGTGTGTTGTGCAAGAATCCTTCATTGTTTCGTATATCATAATCCAACCATATTTCATTTATACATTGAATATATATATATATATATATACTCAATGTTGCGTAGAATAACTATTATCAAAATTGTGTGTAACACGATCCAAGAATAGTGCTGCGTATACTGCAAGCTAATACGGTGTTGCGTATAGCGCAAGGTAATCTTGGTGTAGCATACAACACAAGACATTAATGAAATTAAAAGTATATTTTTTCATAAAATCTTGGGGTGTTATAATTCTCCTATATTAACCCTGCATATCCGTCATAATATACATATTCTCATCCTAGTAGAAATGAGAAATAAAAAAGGGATGATCTCAGATGCTCATTAAGGGTATATAATATAGCGGAATATATCAAAAATAACCATTAACTTTTAAGGTGAGGTATCTCACTAATAAAGAATCCTTTTTAACATAGTATGGGTCACAATATGGAATGAATAAATTTAATAATGACATATAAACATTCGTATGGATATTCTAAAAGTTGAAAAATCACATGTCATATCAATATCTAATCTCATTATGGGGGAATGCATAATTAAATGAATCATATAAATACCTTCAAGGCTTCGACCAAGACACCATGCATAAATGGGTAAAAACCAAAACTAGATTTTCTCATGTTTCCTAACGATGCATCATTAGGCTATAGAGGGCCCCACCCATCACATACTAAGTCCAATACATTCCTCATATAAAAAGGGTAAAACATAACCATCAAAAATATATATACTAAAACCAACATATGTAATGTGAATACATTAACCATAATCCATGAATGGAATCAAAATAAAACATTCATAGTCAATCATATCAGAATCCATTCAATACAATATTTTAGATTTCATCATTTGAAATCAACCTCAATTAATCATAAAATCCAAAAAATGATGTTTAAATACATTAAAATAATCTAATAAAATCATTAGAAAATTATTGAGAGAAATACACATTTTTAATTGAAATCATTTAAAATTTATGAAATAACAAAATAAAATCTCTTTAAAATAACCTTGTAATATTTTTATGGAATCTTAAATACATTATTTCATTAATGTGGTAGAAAAATATTCTCACTCCGCATCAGTTAAAAACCCATTATTTCCTTAAAAAGTCATAATGTACCTTATTTTGAAAATAAAAAAATATTCCAATCATACCATTTGAGAAGATGTAAAAAATCATTTAAAAGAACACTAAAATTTATTATAAAAATTGTAATAATATTTTCAAATACATTTTTATGAAATAGGGACATGGATGATAAATTTCCCCCATTCGATACATACGTATAAATAATCCTAAATAAAAATAAGATTGTGAAATGAAAAATTTCCTTATAATTTATTTTAGTTAAGGGTGAGTTAAAATAATTTATAATGGTTTATGTATGTAATTAAATTATAATATAACTCAATAAATATTTTTATATCATATACAATCCTCTTATATTGTTTTTTATTAATGTTTCGTTATTACCGATGTCTTGTGTTTCAATTGCATTATTTTATATATTTTTTCATGTATGTGCTTATTATTATCAATTAGATATATTTTAAACATGTCCATAAAGATATTATGTTTATAAATATTCTAATCACTCATCATATACATTATTTTATTCATTCTTAATAGTTAACATGGAGAAAAAATCTCATTCGGCCATGGAGACTATAGGTCGTATATATGCATAATAAACTATATCATTCCCTTAATGGTAATGTGTCCAGAAATTAGATGGTATATTAATTATAAAGAGTATATATAATTTTATATTTATGATTTTTATCCATTATATTAATCATTATACCCATTAAAATATATTAGTGTTGAAAAAAAAATTCACCACAACCTGAAGACAATAAGTTTGTATATATGCATGCATTGTGATATAGTTATTTTAGGATAGAAAAAAGGAGGAATATGGTTTTACCATAATCAAAATAAAATCCCATAATATAGGAGATACTATATTTATTTTTTTATAATGGAAACAAATCATCAAGATGTAGAATAAGAAATGATTTTGATGGAGTCGGTAATGACAATAACCTATTCTATAGGGAACCTCTTTTGGATCTTCTATTTTGGAAACTAGGATTAGTATTTTGGGAAGACAAGATCCTTTAGGATTTGTATATATAATTATAGAAGATAAATTTTCAGGTTTGGTTTGATAAATGAGGCTCAATTTGGTGAGTGGAAGTGTGGAAGGTGCATTTTTTTTAAGGGAATGGAGGGACACTATTAGATTCCTTTAAAATATTAAAATAACATTCATTTATTTTAGATTTCTAATAGCTCCAAAGTGAGTTATTTATAATTTAAGATGATTATGGGTCAAAATAATCTGAATCAATTATTCTTATATATGTTTATGTCAAAATATTAACCTTATTTTTTGGAACTAACAATTAGTTAAACACTTTAACTCATAGCGTGCCAACTTGGATTCTTACTCATTAGGGATAATATACTTACTATAATATACCAAAAGAACCCCAAATGGACCATTAATGAGATATATAACCTCATTGCAGTTATTTTGATGAATTTTAGATTTTTCAGAAATTTATATCATTTAATTAAATATTATTTATTTTGAAATATCATTTTAGTCAATTTTGATACTATTCAATATTTTATTGTAAAATATATCCTAAAAAATTTATAATATAAAAAACATATAATATATCACTATCATGTACACTTTTTTTATATAATTCATTGATTTAATTAATTTTGTGAAATTACATTTATTTACATATTTTTATTATCGTTTATTTGAAATTTTCATTAATTAAACAATTACTACATCATTATAATGCTATCCACTAATTAAATTATTTAATCTCAAAAAATAATAATAAATTATCTTGAATAATATATATATATATATATATATATATAATAATTCTAATTACCATTTATATTCTAATTTTTCTTATCTATAACCTTGTATTGAAAATTTAATACTTATTAAAAAACATGAGAATGAAATTTTTAACTTATCCTTAAATAGAATATTATAATTTTTAAATTCATACCCACATGGCTGAAGAAGATTATAAGTTCAGCCAAAGCATTTCATTGGTATATTCCCACTTATCCAATTAAATTACAGCCAGTGTTAGTGTGATTTTATAATATTAAAATATTATTTTTACCTTTAGTTACTTGATTTAACCTTAACCATGGTAAATAAAAAACTAATAAAATTTCTAATCATATTATAAAAAACAATTATTTTTATCCTATTAGACTTGAAATATTGTACTAATTACAACCGTCTATGTCCATTTTCCCAAATTTAATTCACATAAGAGCCTAAATTATGTTTAACATTAATCCTTCAAATGTGGCGAGAATACAGTAAAATGAGATCATCAAATGTTCTATATGATTTATATCTAATTTCATTTTAAAAAATATACCAATTATCTAAATTGGATTAATATATGTATATTTGTTATATTTTTACATTAATATTTTATTTAATGTATAATAACTATTTAAATTAAATGTAAATTTTGAAAAATTATGTAGTATTTTTTACTATTCATAAAAACATAAAACTCATTAAAAATTTACCAAAACGTCATGTGAAGAAAAATTTGATATGAAAAATTCAAAAATGAAGACTATTTTGAAAAATAAAATTTATAAAATTTCAAAATTTTGGTTTTAAAATAGGTGTTCTATTAAAAGATGATAAAATCCCCCTTTTAAAAAATAATGTTTTATAACTAAAATCATATTCGTTCTTATATAATGGAATATACATAAATTACATAATTTGGTAAATACTATTCATAAAAGGTATTTAAATGTCTAGGATAATAGATCATGGTGTACTCAGATGCATTTTTATATGCAGTGCAACTTATTAAACTTATTCAAAATGAAAACATACTCTGAATTCTTATAGTGTAACATTCTTCCATACTTCAAAAATTTCATCCTTGAAATTTCTAGAATATCACCTCATAAAATTTTTTTTGTAGTTATTCATCATAAATTATATAGGTTTCAATGTCACTATTCCCATTTTATGGTTTCTCCAAAGAACCATACCAAACGATTCATGTGTTTCCTTAACAGTTGTTCTCTACTGTCAAG
The DNA here is from genome assembly GCA_963277665.1 of Viscum album. Lineage (NCBI taxonomy): Eukaryota > Viridiplantae > Streptophyta > Magnoliopsida > Santalales > Viscaceae > Viscum > Viscum album. The sequence continues at coordinate 1,875,312,822 of OY728152.1, forward strand.
AATCTCAATAGGCTCTTCACGGAAAGACAAATTGGGTTCTTGTTCTATTTCATTATAATTGAGTACATGAATTGGGCCTGGACTGTATTTCCTTCTCTGGGATACATGTAATAGATCATTAACATTGTAGAAAGTTGGAAACATTTCTAGAAGGGAAGCTAAAACTCTAATTCATTCTTGAATTTCGAAATGTCTGATATACTTGGGACTTAATTTTCCATTATCTGTGAATCCTAAAACACCCATCAATAGAGATACATTCATAAAAAATAATCTCCCAGTTTAAATATCAAATCCTTCCTTCAGTTATCTGCATACCTGTTTTCATACATTGAACTAATTTGATGTGGGTCTGAATAATCATCATTATTTACATTTTTTCATCAAAAGGTTCTAGACCTATAAGTTTAAATTCTTCGACATCATCCCAAAAATTTGGTGTGCATCATCTTTTATATATAAAACATCACATACTAACATTTGAAAATTTTAATGGAAACTATTGTTATAAAAAAATTCTACCAAAGGAAAATATTGATCCCACATAACTTGAAACTCAAGTGATCAAGATGTAAACATGACATTTATAATTTGAATAGTACAATATGATTTTCCTTTAGTTTTATGGTGGTAGTTAGTGCTCTAATAAAGCTCAGTATCTAGGGCATTCTGATAGATTTTTATAATTTTGATGTAAGCAAGGGATCACAATTAAAAACAATCAATAGAGGTACACCCTGAAGTCTAACAACTACATTATTATAATGTATTACTAAACATTAAAGAGGTAAATGATCTCTTATAGAAATAAAATGGTCAATTTGGAAATGTGATTAATAATAACTAATATAGAATCATACCTTCTAGGAGTCTCTCATAGGCCCATGAGAAAGTCTATCTTAATATCACCCCATTTCCACCCATGTATAAGAATATACATCATGACTCCTCAAGGATGTTTTCTTTTCAAATTCAATTTTTGAAAAATGAAAAATCACACCACATAATGAGAAATTTCTAGGATTGAATTATCCCCCCAAAAATGATCCCTAAAATCTCAATAAATCTTTGTGATACTAGGGTTTATAGAAAAATTTGTGTAATGAGAAGCATTCAATAACTCCCTTCTTAACTTGGGTATAAAGTGAACGTCAATCCCCTTCGCAAATTTCAAAATTGCATCATTATATACAATTTCATTCAATTTTCTATCATTAGAAGAATTAATTTTCATCTGCAAATGTTCAACATCATACTCAGATCTTTTTATCATTTATATTAATGATTCATTGACAACCATTTGAAAAAGCAGTGATGTTTCACCTACATTGATAATTATCATATCTATCTTTACTAGATCACTGAATATAGGATACCTTTCAATTATAATTTTGTTAAGAACTCCATGATCCATTAAAATCAAATAATTTTCCACTTTTTTTTCATTCTTGGGTGGTATTGTATTGATAAATAATAATCATTGAGTAGATCATGCCGTATACATTTCCTCATATTGAGATCATGTTATGAGAAAAATATTTTTCAAACTCTTACAATTTGATTATATCTCACACCTTTCCCAATAGTGATAGTATATTCATATCATTAGAGAAAATATTACCACTAATACCACAAGATCATGAGTTAGATATTTCTATTTATGATTTTATTAATACCTTTATGCTTATTTAAAAACTCTTTGATTCTATATAAGGACACAACCAAGTCCTTTATTTAATTCATCACTATAAATCACAAATACATCATTTACAAATGGTAATGTAAAGATAGGTTCATTTATTAATCTCTTCTTAAATTCACAAAACACTATTCATCTACTTTTTCAAATGTTAATATACCCCCTCTATGTGGGAACATGGTTAAGGGGATGGAAAATCATGAAAAATTTGAAAAAAATGTTTATAGTGACATGTTAAACCAATAAAATTGTCTACCTTGGTAAAGATCATTGGTAAATGTCATTCTTGGAATTCTATTGTCCTTGTAGGGTCAAAAGAATTCATCCTTGGAGATAATGTTTCCATGAAAATAAATTTATTTATTCCTAGATTCAATCTTTCAAAATGTACCATATAACTCTTTCCTTATGAGAGTATCATGGATGATCTTTAATTTATTCTCATGGTATTCATAAAATTTATAATACACCATTTTATCATCAAGGAATACCTCAAAAAAATCTTCAAAATATCCATCAAATACAATGCTCATTAGATCCATAGAACTGAGGGTCTAGTAGTCAATTCAAATAGAAATACTATATATTCATAATTTTCATACCTCATCTCAAAATTTGTCTCCATAATGTATTCCCCTATCACATGAAATTTATAATATCCATAATAAAGGCCAATAATTGAAAAAAATTGATTTCCATGATTTTGATCAAATATTTCATCAATATGAGGCTGAGGATACATGTTCATTATTATAGTATCATTTATTTACCTACAATCAGCACAGATACACATTCATCTGTCTTTCTTCTTAACAATTATTACATTGGCTCTCCATAGAGAAACAGTAGGGTGAATAAATACATTTTTACCAAACCATTCATGTTTTTTCTTCAAATCTACTAATTAATCTTTATTCATTATATAGGGAGTCTTTCATATTGGTCTTGCATCGTGGATTAATCAATATAAAATTAAACTTCGTACTTTTGAGGGTTTAATGGGAATTCTTTAAGAAATGCATCAATGTATTCCGTAAAAATGGGGGTATCCTCAATTTAATGATTAACTTCATCATCCATAGATGTTTTTTTCTCCCAGTGATTTTTTTAGAAAACTTATAGTGGAAGATCTATATAATAATCAGGATAGGAAGATTCTTTTTAAATGATACGAGATTCTTCTTCTTCCTCACAAATCATAATTTTATTCTTATTCCTATAAATATTTATATCAATTTTTTAAATACATACCATACTAAGGATTGTATCATATAAAATCATAGGAATGTTTTAAGTTCACAGAATTATGTATGTTTATATGTCTTAAACAAGATTTCTATACATATCTTGGTCACAATGAGACTTCACATAAATGTTTTGAATGATAAATCCTTTGTAAAATGAAAAGTTAATTATAAAATATTCATTGAAAACATGGAAGTATTAAAAAAATGTGATGATCTGGAATCAAATAAATCAATAGTTATGATTTAGGATATGACTAATTTAATAGCTGCCACATCATTAGGAACATCTACCTTATAATTTGTGATCGCAAAAGACTGTCCTTGCTCCCTTGGCCTTCTATGGAAAAAATTTCCTTGATTCTTAGGAATATCATTTCCATAATTTTCCATTTCCTTACAATTTTAGAATTTAAAATTGGTAGCATTATTCATTCCCTTATAATCATTATCTTGGTGGAATTTTTTCACACTTGTAACAAACTCTCATTCCCTTCAACCATGTACTGATGTGTTTCTTCCCACAATTATTCCAGAGTGTAAGGTAAAATATTTTCTTCTTATTTTCATATTATTTATTTTTTCAAAGTGTTCAATAGCCCCTTATTCTCATAAATTACTATAATTTCATAATAAATAGAGAATTTCATCTCTATATTAATAGAACATGAGGCTATATATTCATATATTTGGAATTTTTGGGAGACCAGTTCCCATTAGAGGATTGGTTTTAACCCATCATAGAATCGATCAATCTTTCTCTATAAATTATGTACGTAATCTGAATCATCCCTTGATAACCATGAGAATTTAACTTCATAATTTGTTATATTATCATCCTCATTTTTCATCAGACTTAAATTTTTTTCCCCATATCTGCACACTATTCAGGAGGAAATCTGTTTCTATGAAAAGTTCTCTAAATTCCATCGATTCTAATTTTTATATTTCTTTATCCTCCAATGTGTTTTGAATCGATGACATCCATTGATCCGAATCTCTTGAGTAATGATAAAATTCCATGAAAACCTCCTCTATTTCGTTACATACCAAATAATATAATATATTCTCTAAGGAACATAACCATTTCTTGGTTAAAAAAACTTTTAGTCCCATTGAATAATGGAGGTTTTTGTCTACTTATGTAGACTATCATTGCTCCTCCACGTTGTGGATTAGGGATCTCTATATGGGTAAGGCTATTGTTCACAACATCAGTTAGAATTCCACATATAGTTAAAAGATGCTCATCACTAGTTTAAAATCTAGAACCAACATCAATAGCATGCATGGGAGGGCAATCCATACATGAATTAAGTTAATTGATAGGTTTTACATTACATAAACTAGAGACCGTTTTTAATACATTACATATACTAAATTAGTTTATAAATCATAATTCATTATTTCAAATGAGTGACACTAATCATAAATTGAAACATTTATGAATAATTAATCTCATATTCGTGAACATGGTTTCATTATGGGTTTATTTGTATTTAAATCATTCATAATAGTTTGAAATGAAAATGTGAATTATTGTAAGAATATCACATGGCATTGTCAATCTAGGTTCTTAATAATGGCCATTGTTGTGTACTAGGTTTAGTCATGTCAGAACCAACACACCTTGTAATTTTTATTACTTCTAGGTACATCTCTAGAAGATCCATGTCCACTTGTAGTATCCAAACATATATTTTTTGATATGAAGACTCACATAATTTATACCTTACCAAAATTATAAGATATTCATTAATATGTTTCCTTAAATTCTATTTTAGGTTTATGTCCACCAATTTTTTTTATAAAACATAGTTCCTATTGTTTTTACTAGACATTCTATAATACCAACATTAATGAACCATTCCCCAAAATCCTGAAGCTAGTTCCTTACATTATTACTATGGAGTAGATTAAATTATCAAATTCTAGAGGACAAATCTATTTAGTAGTTTTGGAAAATAGATTACATACATGATCCTTACGTTACAATTCAAAATAAAAACTACAACATAAGGAATTATTGGAAAATCATGATTATTCTAGATTAACCCTTCATATAAGTAATAATATAAGTCTTCTCGTTCTAGAAAAAATGAAACATAAGTAAGGGGTGAGATCAGATTCTCAATAAGGATAAATAATGTTGTGGAACTATCATAAATAATATTAAACTTTTAAGGACACGAATATAACAAAAACACATGACTTATAAACATAATATTGAGAATAATATGGAAATAATAAATAAAAAAATACTCCTTATAAACATTCACATGAATATTATCCTAGTCAAATAATCATATATAATATCAATAACTACTCACAAAATGAGTGAATGCATAATGTTGAACATCATAAACATACTGGAAAGGCATCGACAAATAAACAATAAATAAATGGGTTAAAATATAAAATAGTTTGTCTCATGAGACATAATGATACATTATTGGGCTATATCTCGCCCCACCCATCATTTTCTATGTCAAATGCATTCCTCATATGAAAAGGGTGGAACAAAACCAATGTAAACATTTTTTTAAAAATTATTATTCAATATGATAATGCATTATCCATAAATTGTGAATGGTATCAGAATAGAATATACATAGTAAATATTATCATAAACCATTCAATATAACTTGGTAGACTGTACAATAATAAAGAATCCTCATTAAAATATAAAATATAACAAAATATTATGAAATTGATGAAAATAATATAGTAAACTCATTAAAAATTTGTTGATAGAAATGCCCATATGAATTTGAATTAATTTAAAATCCACACAGTTTTAAAACTAAAAATATCATTTGAAAATAAACTTTTAATATTTTAAGGGAAAAATAAAAATTTTAAGAAGTCACAACAGTGGAAAAATTCACCCACACAACATAATTTATTAAAAGGTATTCCTTCCATCCAAAAAAGACACAAAGTACCTCATTTGGAAAATGTAAACAAAATCTATTGAAACCATTTTATAAAAAGTAAAAAATGGGCAAAAATGAAATTAAAATTTTCTATTTGAATAATTATAATATTTTGGAATACATTTTTAATAAACATAGAAATGTATGATAAATATGTCTCTTGTAAATACATGTCTATAAATAATCCCGAATAAAAATGATATTGTGAAATTAACTCTTACCTTATACTTTATTCTAGTTAATGGTGTGTTAACATCTTCTATAATAGATAATGTATTTTATTAAATTAAACCAGAAAAATATATATATTTATGATATCATATATGATCGTATTATATAATTTTATTAATAAAATTTCATTATTACCATTGTTTTGGGTGTTAAATAATTTATTTTCTTACGTTTTTTGGTCTTGTAAGCCCTTATTGTGCGTAGGATATATTTTCCTAATACCAAGAAAGATATTAAGGTCATTAAAATTATATTCACTCATCATATACATTATTATAATCATTCTTGAATGGTTAATGTGGAGAGTGAATCTCATCGTGTTGTGTATATGGTTCACATATGTACACACAAGTGATGATATCATTCAATTAATGGTAATATAAAAAGGAATTGGATGGTATATTAATTTTAAAAAATAAATATCATGTCATATTTATAATTTATATCCATTATATTCATCAGTGTACTCATATAAATAAGGTGGTGATGGAAAACATATTACACAATAACATGGAGACGATAAGTAGTACGTACGCATACATAGTGATATTATTTTTCATAAGATGGATAAAAGGAGAAACATGGTTGCCCTGTAATCATAATAAAATTTCACCTCATATATGTTACTGTGTTTAAAATTTTAGAAAAGAACCAACATTTTAATAGGGAGTACAGGAAGAAATAATTTTGATGGAGTCGGTAAAGATGATTACCTCTTCTTTAGCAAACCTCCTTTGGATATCATTTTAGCGACACTAGGGTAGGGTTTTTGAGAACAACATAACCTCAAGGATGTGTCTAGGGATTTTTATAATGGAAATGTTAAGGTGTTATTCGTGAATGAAGGCTCAATATGATGTGATGATTTGAGGGAGTATGTTATTTTTATAAGAGAAGGGAGGGTCACTCTTGGAATCCTATAAAATTTTAAATTAATATAATTTTATATTCCATTTAAAATAGATCCAAAGTGAGGGATATAGAATATAATATGTTTGGGTCAAAATAATATCATCCAATTATTTTTAGAAATGTTTATGTCACAATAATAACCTTATCTTTTGTGTTTAACCCTTATATAAACATTTAACTACTACCGTGACAACATGGCTTTTATACTCTTTTGGGTTAATGTAGTTTCTATAAAATGACAAACGAACCCAAAATGGATCATTGATGAAATATTTAGCCTTATTATATTTATTTTTCCTAATTTTAGATTTTTATGCGTTTTATATCATTTAATAAAATATTATTTATTTAATAGCATCATTTATGTCAGTTTTGATATAATTAATTTTTTTATTTTTAAACATACCCTAAAAATATGATAACTTCAAAAAAACATTTAATATATCATTAACATAGATAAATTATTTATAAAATTTTGGGATGTCAATGACTATGTCAAATTATATTTTTTAAAATATTTTTAATATCATCTATGTAATATTTCATTTTGTTAAACAATTTCTATATCATTATTATGCTAGCCATTAATTAAATTATTTATTCCCTAAAAATAAAAATTAAATTATTATATTCAATATAAATTTAATATATTTCAGATTAATATTTATATTTATATTGTTTTTCTATATAACCATGTATTAATTGTGTAATACTTATTAAAATGAGAGAGTGAGATTTTTAACTTGTCGTTAAATAAAATTTTATAAATGTTATATTCATACCCATGTTTCATAAAAATCATATAATTTTTTCATAAAGTAAATTTTCAAATAATATCAGTTATCCAATGAAACTAGGACAAGTATTATGTAAATTTTATAATATTATATTATTATTTGTACCATTAATACAAAATTTACCTTTAATTATGGTAAATACAAATTTATCAAAGTTAGTGTTCATGATATCCAAAAAATAAATTTCAACTTATTAGACTTTAAATATCATATGGATTATAATTGTATATGTCTATTTTTTAAAATTCAATTCATAGAAGATGCTCAATTAATATTAACACTAATCCGACAATTATTGCAAGAATGAGGTAAAAAGATAAGTACAAAATTTCAAAATGTTTTTATATCTAATTTATTTATAAAAATTATTCTAATTACCTAAATTGGATTAATATATGTATTATTGATCTATTTTTACATTAAAAATAAATTATAATTATACTAATTATTTAATCAAAATTTCAGTTTTTAATAACAATGTAGTATTTTTCAATATTCTTCAGAAAATGAAACCACTGTGAAAAGTAAAAAAACAACCAAAACTAATTTTTTTGTTTTAAATTCAAAAATGAGGTTTCTTATTGAGAAATTAAATTTCCAAAATTTCCAAAAAAATATTTTTAAAATAGGAGTTCCATTAAAAGGTTAAATAATTCCACATTTTAAAAATTATAGTTTTTACGCATAAAATCAAATTTTATTTTATATAATTTAATATAAATAAATTTCATAATGTATATAATACCATTCAAAAAAACTATTTAAACGTTTTGGTTAATAGATAATGGTTTTCTTGAACACGTTGTTTCGTCCCATGAAACCTATTGAATTTAATTAAAAATAAAACATACAATGAAATCATGGGGTGTTACACAATATATCTACATCTATTTTATTTGATTTATGTGATCTAATTGCATATTTTTGTTTTTTTCAGTATTAAATGTTTTGATTATTTATTTATTTTTATATGTTTATTTTTTCTTTGCATATTTGTTTAATTAATGGACCCACCATGGTAGATTTTTGGTAATGATAGGTTTCTTATTTACTAATATTTGGGTGCTAAATAATTTACATGTTTTGTCTTTTGATTCCCGGATATTAATTTACACCCCATGGTGATTATGAATTTTATTTAGACCTTTTTGAATATTGTATTTGGAACCTGGTTTAGGGGTGACCTGGGTTAGTTCCTTATAGAATTATATTAGAGTACCCCGTTGTTATTTGACTATGTCTTGGTACTATAGAGGATAGGATCAATATCAGTACTCAATAATATAGTGCATGAAGTAATCTAGCTATTTTTTTCAGGTCATCATGTTACCATGGGTAGTTGGGATTTGTTTTCTTTACATGGATTTCTTTTTTTTCTTAATGGTGCGTTGATTTCCATTGAGTTTTATCTAGTGTCTTGGATATTTCTTAGCATATAGTTTGAAAATGGTTGAATAACTAGAGCTTCGTGGTTACCTCCAATGGTCTACCCTACATTGTGGATCCCATAAAGATGGTTCAATGGAATTCCCAGAATCTGTCAAATAGTTGGCACATAAATTAAAAGATCTTGTAGAGAATCAATATACAACAGATCATTACCTAATATTACTACTTGTTTTAGGTAACTCTTGATTTCATATTACATTTAATGTTTTTCTTACTAGATTGAGAGGAAATAAATAGTTCATTGTGTTATTTCAAGGTTACTTAATTGAATTTTTTTTTGATTTTTTATGCCATGAATTTTTATTATTCATGATTTAATTCATTATTTGGGTTGTAGAAGGTAAGAATTACATGAAATGATTTATTTCATGGTTAGCTTTGATGGGTGATTTTAAAAAGGACTTTCATGACTTCCGTATGGAATTTATAAATGTGTGGAATTTAATTATGGTATTAAGAATTATATTTCAAAATGGATGTTTTATTTTCAGAACATGTCTTAAAATTAATTCATTTTTACATTGGAATTATTTTAATTGACATTGATTTTTGTAATCTTTTCGTTTAATTTTTTAAATTATGTGGAGTTTTATAAATAGTACATTTTTTCAAGTGTATTATTTGAAAATAAATTTTGGTTCATATACATTAATTTAGTAATTATGTTTTACGTAATGGAATAAATTTATATTATTTTATTTTTGTGATCACTTTTTCTTCTTGGTGAGAAAACATTTAAGTGATGTAATTTTATTTTTAAATGGTTTTAGTGTGTATGAAAATAATAAATGATTTTTTTTTTCATTATTGAAAATGAATTTTAATAAGAGAGTGATGTTTTCAATGGAATGGTTTGTCACTAAAATGTATTCCACAAAAAATTGGTTTTAAAAACTCTGTATTGGGAGTATATGATTTTAAATTAAAGTTGTGTTACATTTTCTGAGTGTGGTGTTTTTCAATGAATAATTTCAATATGGAATATTCCTATGGATTGTATGGGTCTATTTTCTTGGAATGTGAGAGTCATCAATTGATTTGATTCATGTCTTTCTTCCTTTGGTATACGTCATAGAAATATTGGGAAAAAATAGAAGGTATGTTTCTTAGATGGATCATTATGTTAATATTTTCATCACTCATAAGACATCCCTTATATTACAATAATCTACCCATACATTGAATGTAGTGAAAAACTCATATTAATATTTTCTCTTAAACCATATATTGAATTCCGTGAATTATAATCCACCTAAAATATGTGGTGATCAATGTTTTGTTTAAGTGGCGGATCCTTTATAAAGGATTGAGGGTTTCCTAAATTCCCTTGCACACCGAAGGACATGAAGTTAGAGAAATATCATACGTTCAAGATCCTTTACCAAGGTGAGTGGATAAGGAAAGAGTCTGTCAGATGTTTAATGGATCTGATGTTTTTTATTCTCTTGAGCCAATCATCGATGATTCAGAGTAAGTTTGATATATTATATGAGGTATTTCCCTAGAACTAACAAAAATTGTGTATGTTTCTGGATGATAAACTTTGAAATAGATGGCCTCGAGATCTTTATTTGTGTATTATAGAAAATAATGAGATGTATCATGTGTGATTTTTGTTTTGGGATGATTGGTTATTTCAGGATTTATTATGGGTGGATGTAGAGATAGTTTGGATTTTGGGGAAATATTGTTAGGTAATTTATATTTATTGGGACATAATTTTGTTAATTATAGGGAATATGTATTTAATGCATGACTCATTATTTTGGATACATTATTTTCGAATGTGTATTAGTGATGCTGGTTGGGTCTGATTTCAAACATGGTTTGGTGATTGTGGATAACCATGTGTTTATGCCTAGGTGACTAGGATAACGAAATTTGAATAAATTATAGTACTAGTTTTCAATTTTTCATAGATCATTAATTATTTAATTGAATATGTCTCTCATAAAATTGATATTAAATTATAATTTCAAGAAAATAATTAAATAATTATTAATTTATATTATTTTTAATTAAATAATATGCCATTATATAATAAATATAAATTTTATTAAGGGTAAATGACTATGTTTTCTTCCATAAATAATACTTAATTAAATATATTAAATTTATATCAATATTGAAATATTTATACATTAATATGTAACTTTTAATATATATATATATATATATAATTCATTTTATCGGTGATAAAAAAATGATGATAAATTGTTCCTTCTATCTGCATTGAAATAAAATCAAAGATAAATTGGCAATTTAGCACCCAGAGAAAATAGAACAGATGAAATGTAAATTTATCAACACTAGAAACAATTACTAAAAATGGAACCATTTATCAATGCTACAAAAAATTCTGGTAAAGGGGTATTTTATTAGAACTTTAATCTTGTAATAAAAATATCTACTGCTAGATAAATTTAAACTTATATTAGTTTCCTGAGGTAAACATTAGGTTTTAGCATATTTTGTCATCACATTTGATGAGAAATAAATATTGGATAACATTGGATTACATGTGTTATGTGACACATGATTGAAGACATGCTAGGTTTGAATAATGTCCAAAACTATCCTCTAAGAGGGATTTGATAGGCTTGGGATGGTATGTGCTTGGAATATTATAGTCAAGGTACATGTCACAGGATTATGGTGATTCATACTGAAGGGATGTGAAAAGACATTGGTCTACATTTTAGATTTGATGCATGACTTTGCCTATCCAATTGAATCATATGAGATAACACCACAGTGGTAAACTTGTACTTAGACTATCCTGACTAGTTGAATGGGTCCCATCATTAAGGCTATCCACTTGATGATTATGTGTATTAATGGTTACCTATGTTCTATATAGAATTTTTCAAAAGAATGGGTTTTTATCCAAGAATATTTCCAATATAGGTACACTACTAAAAAGGGAAATCATAGCGGCTATTTTTAAATAAATGGAAGTTTAAATGACTACTATATAGTTTAACAATTTTTAGAAAAACCATCATAAATTCCACATCAGACCATAATTTAGAGGTTCTTCCTCATAAATAGCATTTTTTTATATGTTTTTCATATTTGTGGAAATTATTTTCTGTTCTTAATTAATGTAGTTGTGTTTTGTTTTTTAAAATAAGATGAAAATAAATTTGAGGAAATGAAAATAAATGCCGTTATAGTATATAGAGACGGTAAATAATAACTTCGGCTAAATAAAATTTTTAGAAATATATTTAATAAAAAAATAATCATATAGAACTTCTAATATAGAGTAAAATAAAATATAAATTCATAATAAACTCATTATATATACACCATAAAACGATAACATTCTTATATATACAGCCTCAGTCACCATAACCTCAGTTAATCCATACCTTAGACAAGCCATACCAAAATCAACCAATTCAATTTTCATCGACAAAAAAATAAAAAATATGATCAAAAACAACAATCCATGAAAAATATAAATCCATATGCTTCCAAATCATCTCATCAAATGTAACTAACCACATCCTCTAATCAAAGAGAACAAAAAAGAAGGCATATTTTGAGCTAAACTTACTAAATCATAATTGCAGGAGAATCATTACTGATATTTAAACATACCATAGAATCTATGAACCCTCACGACTGCCTTCAGAACAATTACATGGGTTGGAATAGTAATGTTCTTACCTATTGATGGCCTCTTTCACCAATAATAAAAATAAAATTATTTAAAAAAAGAAATACAAAATATAATATGAATAGAATATATTCAAAATGTTGCACATAACATTTTTTATCTTTCGAATCAAATAGAACTCATTTTAAAAGAAAAAAATAATATATCAAGCATAACACTTTGGAAACATAAACAAAACTTTTACATTAGGATTCAACACTTGGAACAATAAATGGATTAGTATAAAGAAATCTAATCAATTATGAAATTGAAATGCAGTGTTCTTGAAAATTACTTAACAAAAAATTTAAATACCTTGATATAGAAGCATGGGTTATATTTCAAAAATAAATCAGTTGTGTTTTCTCATTGCTTCACATCATTTTTTGGTCATTCTGTATGGTTTTTATAATTACACAAATTTTTTAGTGTTTTGAATAACTGAAAATTCATTAACATGAATCTTGTGAAAATTGAAACATATAATGATATGTCATCATTTATTACTTTTAAAAACTCTATCTATAGTCATTTTCCTATATTTCTCTCTAAACTGGCATCGTTTTCATATTTTTGACACACCAATGTAAATTAAAATACACTTTTGTATCATTAAAAGCATATTATTAAATCATTCTATGTACCCCACAAGTCATATGGATATGTATTTATCATTTTTATGTCACAAATAATTCAACGGTGTTTTAGAGATGATATTATATAAATATGACGTCATATTATATGGTTTGGATCATTTTATGCTCATTTTAGTGTTTTAAATCACTAAAAACATGTTTTTAGGAATCATAGGAAAATTGTAACTTTGAATGACATGTCTTAAATTATCACATTTAAAATATTAATATATGGTATTTTCCTTTAATTTCACATCCAACCAATGTCATTTGCATCAATTTACCCCATAACATAATTTTTTTTACTATGGTTTCATTAAAAACTACATTTTTACTCATTATATGCACACTACACATTAGATGGATGTGTTTTCTATGCATATATTCCAAAAAAAGATTATTAGTGGATTTTCTATGATTTTAAATACATATAATGATGTTCTCTATTGTTTTTCCATTACTCGCAATTTTCAGTGTTGTAAAACAATAAAAAAATATACGTGAACCCCAAGGAAAATATTACTCTGAATTATGTGTTTTCAATTCCAAATTTTTAAAATTCAATCTAAAATTATTTCATTCGATTTAATACCCATAATGTTTTATTTTAGTTTTGACCCCTAGACAGACATTTTTTAATATATTGGTATATTTAAAAATTTCATATCGAGTTATTCCAGGAACACCACACATCATATTGATGTTTTTTATGTGAATACAAATAAAAAATAATACAATGGTGTTTGTAACATTATTTGATGTCGATCATTGGTCATTTCTTTTGGTTTTGACAGGTAAACTCAATTTTTAGTGTTTTAAAACAATTTAAATGTGTTTATTGTTATCTGGAGAAAACTATAACTCATAATTATATTTCATTTGTTGCATAATTTAAAAATTCAATATATAGTCATTTTACTTTTAATATGATATTCATACGATATTGTTTTTATTGTTTTTACTAATGGAAACTTGTCTTTAAAGACTATTGTATCGTTAAAAACAACTTATTGATTCATTTAGAGCACACCAAACAGTGGTTGTATGTGTTTTTTATGAATAGGGAATAATATTTCATCTGTTTTTACTATAGTTTGACATCATCGTTATATTATTTTCATTTTTTTTACCTTTATATGAACTTTTTAGTTTTTTAAATTAGTAAATACACATTTATAAGAATCTTAAAGAATAGTGTAACTCAGAATGATGGGTCTTTATTTTATACATTTAAAAAATAAATCTATTTTCATTTTTTAGATTATTATGACCATCAGATATCATTTTCATCATTTTGACTCCCTGGCACATATTTCTTAATACTATAGTACCTCTAAAAACTACTTATTGAGTAATTTTGAGCACATTTTATGACGGATGTATTAATTATCTATGCATATGTGAAATAAATAATTCAATGATATTTTTTCCATGTTTTTTTTATCAATTTATGGTTTTTTATATGGTCATTTATATTACATGCACATTTTAGTGTTTTAAAACTCTAAAAACACATTAATGCTCTTCCCGATCAAACTGTCACATAAAATGATGTGGTCATGCTTATGGGGTGTCGATCCTAGGAATGTCTGAGAATGATGTGATGTAGACTATTTTTATCTATGCAATATGATATAAGATGATGTGTTATATAGTTGGGGTTGTGCATGGTAAGAGGATGGAATGAGGTTAATGTAATTCATGTTAGCAATACCCTACTACTTTGGTTATGGATGTGGATGTATTATGGCCTAGGTGTTTTCAGGTGTGGAATTATGTGTCTATGCATCTGGATTGATGAGTTAAAGTGATTACTGGAGTGATCTTATGTGACAATGCTCATGGGGGTGTGGTATTCAAAAGAGATGGATGTTCTAGGATTTACTTTGTTGGGATATGATAGCAGCATAGCAATGAGAATGTGATGTGGGATACCCTTTTTATGTGACTCCATTTATATTAATTTACACATCTTTAATTATTTGGTGAGTGTGACTCAGTTCAGTTGGGATGGATTGTTGATCTATTCAGTTTTTGTGGGATCTTCTATTTTTTTCGTCAGTGCATTAGTATACTTCTTTCACATGTGCATGAGGTACATTTTTATCCTATTTAGTATAATTGTATTCTCACCCTACATATAAAAAATTCATTTTAAATTTTCCAAGAGGAATATGTGGATCATGATGGATATTTCTAGCTTGGACCTTTGGATAGAGGCTACGTCACTACATTATCTTTTCTTCTTGTTATTTTTTTGAGACCTTTATCGGTATCAGTTTTATTTATACAAACATAAGAGGATGGTTTTTAATTTCATTTATATTATGAAATGGATTTTATTATGTATGATTAATCTTATCTATTGATCCTACATATATTATAGATGTTAATTCCTCCCCTAAATAATATTTTTAGAACCTCTGCGCTATTTTCCAACCTAGTGCCTACGGGATGCATGAATTGGGGGTCATTATCCCTCTCCCCTCATTGTGTTGTATTTTGAGGTAGGATATCATGATAGAGTGGTATTATATGTGATGGTTGATAGATCTGATGGAGTTTTGAGTCATGCAGAGTGAGGATTACATGGTTTGGTATGACAATAGTATCAGTTGACCTTACTGTGTGATTTAGGTAGGTAGACCAGTTAGGACGTGGGATTTTAGGAACCCATATGATCTAGTGAATGAAATATGAGCGTATTGAATAAAAAATTTAGTTTGATCTTCTTGTATTCAAGTGAAATAGGAGGGGTAAAAACATCATGATATCTTCTGTTATTGTCTGAATTGGGTTTTTTGGGTTGATTAAAATAAATAATGTGAATTTAATTAAATCATATCGAAATTCCATACTATCCGGGTAAGGAAGTTTCTGTTTTCTATCCATATATGTATTCTTTTAATCATCTACATATGGATCATGGGGTCGAGGTTTAGTGGGATGATCTAGTTGATCAACAATGTGTTGATCTAGTTTAGGATGTTGATTAGTGTAAATGGACATTGAGCACATTATTTTTGATGTATTTAAGGTATTATGAGGGAGCTGTTTCATATGTAATGATAAATTTATAGATTGAGGATATCAAGATCAATTTTCGTTGGATCCCATCCCTGGTAGAATACTACATCCCCTTAGTAGTTATTAAGATGTGAGGAGTTTCATGTCAGTGGTGGACACTGTATCTGGAAGAGTGCAAGGAGGTAGATGTTTTGTGGTTCGACTTTTAGTAATAGTTCACAATAGTGTACATATAATCTACTATGGATGATTTGATGAGGAAATAGATTATTTCTCTTTATTAAGGGAGTTTATATGTATGGGATATGTGGAAAATGTTCAATTACATCCTTCATTTTTACCTAAACCATTTTTCAGATGAGGGTTCACATGCAATATGTGTTGTGTAGGCACTCTATCATATTGACCATCATTCAGTCAGTTCATTTATGTTGCCAAATTTTGTTTTAGGATTATAAGAAGGAAGAGTTGATTGAGAATATTCACTTAGGAGAAGTTTTTCCATAATATGTGATCCAATAGGGTACCATGAGGACTTGGGTTTCAAGTTTGAAGCCTTAAACTCTAATACCATTAATGTATCAATCAGTAGGGATTCAACATTACCACCTTAATAAAAATATTTCATGGGATAGTGGTGTTCATAATATTCTTGGGAACTTTATGCCAGTTTTTAATGTATATTGTGTTCATGTCCATCGTCAGATATAGTGCCTAATGGTTATTTGAGATAAATCTAGTGGATATGGATAGGTTGAGATCCATCACATGCAGTAGTTTCTAGTGAGACCATTCTAGTGGCATGGGATGAAGGCTTATACTCAACCGAGCGGATATGGACAAGTTATGGGCCGACCATGGTATGTTCCTTGTGTTCAGGGACCTTGAACATTAGTGTGGTCATAGAGGTGGTCATCAGAAGAGTGGTAGAGGAGTTGGTCATGGTATGTTTCATGTAGTAGAGGGGGTAGTACCAAGGGGTCTAGAGATCATAAAAGGTGCAATCATTTTTTTAGTACCCCTAGTCATACCTTTTTTGATTTAGGAGAATCACACTATATTATTTTTTATGATCTATTTTCTCCTATGGTACTATATGTAAAGAGTCCTCTCATTCCCCTATTGTTTACTATTCATTCCAGAAGAAATTTTTTTGATGTGTTATAGGTATGTGTACAAATGATGGGGCCACATCAGTCTTATTGGGAAATTTTCATGCTATAGATGTATCCTTATGATTTCTTCCCTAGAAATTATTGTTTTTATTCCATATATGTTGATATTGACTAAATCAAGAGGATATTCATGTTCTCATATATAGATTTCTAGCGTGTGGATTTTTTTGGCAAGTGAGTTTTTCAAAGTGGGAAGTCGGCAGGCAAAGCCCATTCATTACATAACGGATGAGTTGTCAAAGGAATTAGTGGGCACTAAGACAATGGAGTCCCCCATAATAATGGGGGAGTTTATGAATGTTTTACCCAATGAGTATTGATGGTACACCCTCGATGTTAAGATTATTATAGAATAGTCTTTATTTTTTGTGCTCCATCGATTCTAATGGATCCTTATCAGATAGAAAATTCTAGGTTGTGCCAGTTGAGGATTATGAAATATGATCAGATGCATAAGAGTTTTATCTATCATAAAGTGTATTCAAGGGGTTACCTATTGTTGTTCTAAAAGACAGTGAATGGTAGTCTAAGGCTCTATATAGACTACCATAGTTCGATTCAGTAGACAGCCAAGAATTGTTTCCCAATTTTTAGGGTAACTGGTCACTTCAAACACTTGATATGGTTTAATTGGTTGTCTAATATTGATCATCAATCAAGATATCACTCATTGAGAGGGAATGAGGGAGATATCCCAAAGACTTCAATCAGATGTCGGTATGAGAACTTTGAATTTTCATTCATGTTTCTCTATGTTATGAAAATTGAAATCATGTTCAAGGGGATTATATACTCCATTTTTTGTGAGTTATTATATTTTTTTTATCACCATGTCCATTGAAGATATATTGGTCGAATCATGGTCATAGGAGGATCGGGTTGAGCATATTAGAGTTATTTTAAAAGTCCATTAACAACTACAACTTTATAGGAAGCTGTGAAAGTATTATTTCGTAATGCCAGAGGTGAATTTACTTGGACATGTGGTTCCTAAATAGGGTTTGGTAGTAAACCCATCGAGATTTGAGGTAGTTTTTTCGTGGGATGCTCCCAAGATCATGGAAGAGGATCATGGTTTTCATGGTCTTTTGGGATATTATTAGAGTTTTTGGCTGATTTCTATAATTTTTTAACCCCATCGAATGTGTTTACAAATATGGACCATGTTTCTCTGTTTAATTTTTAGTGCCAGGAATCATTCAGTTACTTAAAAGTGATGTTGGTCATTTAAATATTGCTTCATTTTCCTTAGGGTGGTGGGATTTTTGAGGTGTTTTGTAATGCTTCATTTATAGGATTGAGATGCATGTAAATTTAGCAGTTGGAAGTGATTTTTTATGGGTCTACGCAGTTAAATTGCATTTAACATAACTTTTCCACTAATGATCTGGAGTAATTATAGGTTGTGTTTTCCATGATGTTGTGGTTAAATTACCTCATTGGGGATTTATTTGTGGTCTCCACATGTCATAAGTGTTTGAGGTATATATTTTCTTAGATGGATCTATACTATATGTAGTAGAGGTGGGGGGGGGGATTTTTTCATGGATTATGATTTGAAGACCCCTACACCTCATGAATTTTGAATTTTGTGGCTAATGCATAGAGAAGGAAGTATAGGAATGATATTTTTCAGTGGTCTGGGGATTCCTGGGTTGAAATGGAGAAGATGGTAGCCTTTCACATTGATGCAACGGTGGATGATGGAAGAGGAAAATTTTTTATGTGATGTTGAATTTTTTGTTGATTTGGTAGGTGCTGGAGTCTCAGGGGGAAACTCAAAGGTAGAGGGGATGCACAATCATGTGGGACATAGTGATGCTCTTGAGGGATTGTTATAGGATGTTCAAAATTGAATTTTTATTCTTGAGATGGAGTTTTGGAAGGGAGTGATTCATGATTATAATATATCACCATTGGTGACACAACCATGAATTGACAAGATGTATCATGGCTTGATAATGTACTTTTTTAGGCCCATGATGAAATGAGAGGTTGCGGTGTTTGTGGTGATGTGCTTGTTTTTCCAACTATTATAGTCTGCACATCATGTTCATCATGGCTTGTTGTAAACATTGACTTTCCATGAGTGGAAATGGGAATACATATTAATGGATTTCATAATATCATTACCCTATGATTTTGTATGTTGTCATGATATCTATTTGATCATGGATCAGTTGACCAAATCATATCACTTCTTGGAAATCTGGGAGATGGGTTTAATAGATTCATTAACTAAGAGGTATGTGGATGTGGTGCTGAGGTTTCCTAGATTTCTTTGTATTTTTATCTTTGAGTGGGTTGAACATTTATTCTCATTAATCTGGAGGGGATAACATTATTTTAGTACTCAGTTATGCCTCAACACTCTTTTCCACCATTAAATAGATGGTCACTAGAGTGGACTATCCTAATATTGGATGATATGTTGTGGGTGTGTATCCAAAACTTTGGTGGATCATGGGTATGACTCCATCATTAGGTTGTGTATTCATAAAAAACTATCTCTCACTCATCCATTGGTATGGATCCATTTTAGGATTTGTTTGGGAGACCATATTGTTATTAATTATGCTGGATGGAGGTTGCAGTGGTAGGATTTCATGGACCCGATGAGGTGTAGATCATAATAAAGAATGTCCAGCTTATTCATGATATGATTAAAGAAGTGTAGGATTGACAGAAGTCTCATGATGATCACAAGAGGAGGTCCTTGGTGGTCATGGTTAGGCAGAACATGTTAATGAAGGTTTCCCATCGACATGGTTAGAAAAGTTTTATCAGGGGTAAACATTCTCCAAGGTTTATTGGGCCCTTTGAGCTATTTTGGTGTGTTGGAGAGGTGTTTTATAGGTTGTAATATCCACCATGTATGGAATGGATCTAGGATATATTCCATATATCTCACAATCTTTTGTATCTTCAAGATGACTCTCATATCATTGATTGGGGAGAATTGGATATCATGGACAACCCAACAGTCGTGGAATAGCAAGTTGGGATCCAGGATTATCAATGGTTGGTGATGTGTAGACCAACCATTTCATTGGTTCACATATTGCGGAGGGATTGTGTCCTGGAGTAAAATACATGGAATATAAATAGATGTATATTCATTCCCAGTACCAAGAGATATTTTTTATAATCCTATTCCTTATTTTGATTTTTGTTTTTTTTTTGAATTATTTTTTTCTGAGATGATCATTTCTCATTTGGTTTTTATGTGTGGTGAGTGATAAATTGTTGACATTTGAAAAGGGGATGATGGGAATCAAAATATATATGAACAAACTATATAGTGATTAAACCAATGCAGGAAACTCAGTGCCTCCTAGAGAGGATAATATATTGACATGGAAGATGGAATTCCCCAATTTATGTTTTTGGGGTAGTCTGGTTCGTTGGTTGTAGTAGTTTATTGTAATGTGGTTTTTTAGTGATTTGGTTATTTGAGATGTTTTTTGGTTTTTTGGTTTTTTTGATTGGCTGGTGGTAGTGGTTGAGGTCTGATGAGATCCTTAAGAGGTATCTCATGTGGTGGTTGTCTGGACCCCTTTCCTTCTTAGCTTGGATTTTGATTCTAAATGGTGAGATTCATTTTAGAGGTATCTATTTTAATGGTTTTTAACTTCCATGTCAGTTTCATTTCATTTTTTAGTGTCTGGAGGTGTTTATGGGGGGTTATTGGTGTTTTTTGTGGGTGATGCAGTTGCAGGGGAGTAGTGGCAGGGAATTCACATCTTGTAATGTTTGCAAAACCTATAAAGGTTGTTCACACCATGTGTATCTAGTTGGTTGATGGAATTTACATGGATAAGGGAGATTGTATCAAATGGATTACATACCGTGTAAGTTTAATTCACAACATGATTAATTAATGGTTGAATATATGAAATATTTTTTGAACACTGTATCATATTGATATCGTGAGGATTACATGCCTGAAACAACATGAATCTTGTGATACTCCTTGTTTTAAGAACATTTCTCAGATAAATTTTCATTTACTAGGATGACAAATCCACTATATCTTTTTGTGGAAGTACCTAGGAAAATTTGACAGATCTCTTATCCTTATTCCACATTCTTTCATCTATTGGTCTTAATTGGTCCTTATATGAAATATCGGTTAAGTTCTACACCCTTGTTTCTTATTTTTCTCCTGTTATTCAGTTACAGATTCACTGACACAATCTTTTTTTCTTTGGGATGTGATTTTGGATAAATTTTTATGGATCTTTTGTGTAGTGTAGACTGATCCACGATCTCATGGTGTGATTGTTATATGAAAGCATGTATTCTTCTCCATGAAGTGCCCAGTGAGTTAGAAGATTCTTTGATGTAGGGAATCCATTATTTCTCATTATTATATACCATGAGAAATGGGTTTAATTTTTTATAGATGGGTTATGTTTGCGACAGATTAATCAATGAAAAAGAATTATCTAGAAGAAATTGAATATAAATGAGGAATAATTCACATGCATTTACATATTTGAAATTATTGTGATATTATGATTATAAGATGTTAGTACCCCATTGAAAATTCTGGTCATTTGGGGTTTTTTGTAGGGGATAGCATATTTTGTGACTAATCCTGTTTTCATTATTGTTCTGATATCACCATAAAATGGATATTTCTTAACCACTTATATTTTTCATCTGAAATTGTTTCCCTAGAATTATGGAATCTATGATAAATACCCTAAAATAAATTGGAATGTGATGAAATCCCTTTTGTTAAGTACATAAAATACTCATGGATGTGAAATGTGTGTGTGTCTGTGTGGCAGGGTTTTGCGGTGATGATGTTTGGGTGATGTGTGATTGTTGAATGTGATATTGATTGATTGATTGTCATGATTATAGGGTAGTGAGGAAGATGATGGTTGGCAGTTCTCTTTGGGTTTTGAGGTGGTTGTTTTTTGGTGATATTTTAGAAAATATAGGTTTTTATTTTTTATCATTATATGTGGTGATGAGTTTATGTTCCAATGGGGGTGTTGATCGTCTTTTGACATGTGGTTGTGTTGTGATTATATCTGGGTACTGATGGAATAATTGAATAATAATGTTTGAAATCAATGGGGTTTGATTCGGTTAATGGGATGTAAATAGATAATGAATATATAAATGATGGGTTATGGTTTTTATTTTGGTTGATGATTAATAAAAGACTAATGATATGTAAAATGGAAATTTTTTGGAAATATGAAATTGGGTATGTGGCTTATTGGGTGGTGTTATGCATTTAGAGGGGGAAGTGAATGTGGGGAGGATATAAGATGGGTATGGTTTGGTTGTAAAACCACATGTTTTGATTGTGTGTGGATATATGTATATATACTTGTATATTCTTTGTGAATTCTATATGCACACCACCCACATCGATCACTATGTGACAACAACTATATTGTCACACAAGATTTTTTTCCCATCATTAGGTGAGGAGCACATGTGGTTGGGTACCCAATAATTCTCACTCTGTCTTCTATGAATGGTAGGTGTTGCATAGGACATGATGTCTTTAGATTTTATATTTCAAATAATGATATTTGTGAGTTATTAGGTGTCTTTGGGAGTGATGTGATGTGGAATGATTATGGGAAACTGATCCTAGGTGTCATCAGGTGAGAGTGACCTAGTAGTCCAGGTGATTGAAGGTGGGATGAGATGGGATGAGGTGTCTTATGATGGGGGTCATTCATCATATGAGGACAACATGATGTTTATATAAGTCATGTTCATAATACCCTACCTCTCTAGTTATGGTTGTAGACGTGTTGTGTCCCAGGTTTTTTTCAGAGATATGTGATGTGGTCATGCTTGTGGGGAGGTGACCTAATCTATTTTTTTGTGTGATGTGATGTGACTATTCATGATGGTTACTTTCATATTTGGAAGAGTTGTGAGTTCTAGGAAATATGAAATTTGTGGTGTGATTGTGGTGTTCCATAGGCAACGAGGTGTGGCGTAAACTTTATCGATGCGACTCATGTTATATTGTATTAATTGGATCATGTTATTTGGTGATCATTCCATAGTGAGGATGGGATAGATAGTTGACATTTTTGGTTATTTTTGTTCTTCTATATTTTCATGGGTGGATTGGTATTATTCGTTCACATGTGCATGAGATACATTGGTTTTCCTAAATAGTATACTTGTATGTGCAGCCTATTTTTTAAAGTTGATTTTCGAGTTTCCTATAGGATTGTATGGATTGCACTATAAAATAGTAGCTCAGACTATGGGAAAGATACTAAGTCACTGGTTTAATGTTTCTTTTGGGAATTATTATTGGATACTTTTACCTTAATTAGTTATATTTATAAATGTGTATTGGTATGGTTCTGGATTTCTTTTATATCAGGTCATGGAGTTTATTTTGGATGATTCATCTTATATATCGATCCTACTAAAATTATAGACAGTAATTCCTCCCATACATGAGTTTTTTATTCCCACGAGTGAAGTTATAAACCCAAAGCCATCTAGAGGTGAGACTTGGGGGGGTCAATTTCCCTATATCCATTTTCTAGTAGCTTTTGATGGAGTATGTCATGTCATTGACCCCTAACACAGGTTTTTAAAGACTATAGTATTTTTAAAAGCATAATATTTAATCATTTAGAGAAATCCATATGTAATATTTACATGTTTTGTACATGTACATGTAAAAACTATTAAATAGTGCTTTTACCATGATTTCACATAATAATCAAGTTATTTTCTATGGTTTGTACCATAAGATACATTTATTTGATTTTAAATACCCTGAAACCGAATTTAAAGTCATCTTGGGAAAACTATTATTGGAATGATTTGTTATCATTTCCTACATATAAATAATGATCATTTCCCTTTAATTTCATATCCATTGGAAGTCATTTTCATATTTTTAACCCCTCAAAAATATAAAAAATGACTTCAGTATAATTAAAATATTCTTGATGAGTTATTCTGAGCACAAAACAATTCAAATGGATGAGTTTTCTACACGTAAAAAATAAAAATAATTATATGGCGGTAATCTCATGGTTTAACATCTATATGAGACTATTTTCAATGTTTTTATCTCTTACACAAATGTTTTAGTTTTTCAAAACAATAAAAATGTATTTATAGGAATATCTAAAAACCGTAACTTGTAATGACATGTCGTTAATTATTAAATGTTCCAACTAAATCTACAGTTTCCCCCATGATTTCACATTTATAAAACACACGAAGTTGGTTGTATGGATTTATGTTCATGTTTTCAATATACAAGTGTCATTTTTTCAATAAAATTGCTTTTACATAGGAAAAAAACAAGAATACTGGCACTAGTTTTATTCAAAATTTTGTAAAGTGATCCATAATTCATGTTTAGCATGTAGGATTTGAAAACACAACATCATAACTAACGATGTGGTAGAGATGAATCAAAGATGTTGTTTTCAATATATAAGTTTCTTTTTAGTTTCAAACATTTTTTACTATGTGAAATCCATGAAAACAGGCATGGATTATTTTAAACATTTTGTAAAATGATCCATAATTTATTTGTGATGTGTCTTAGTCAACTACACATAAATAGAAAAAATGAAGTGGGTAGCAGGAATCATAATAATTTTTTTAATATATGTGTAATTTTAGTATAAAATAGATATCAATTTTTAAAACTGAGAAAATGAGCTTAGATTATTATCAAATATTTGTAAAATGATCCATAATTAATTCATCATTAGTAGGAATTGACCACATGTAAATTGGTAACATGATGTTGTCGGTATGAACTGATGTGTTTGTTTTCAACATACATGTATTATTTTAGTTTTATTGATGGAATTTGTATCTATTACTTGAAAATATTGGAATGATTTATGTATTCTAGAATTTACCATGGTAGGATGGTCTATAAGGCTATAAATTTCTCTGAGGATCATACCCAACATCAACTAAAATGAAATCACTAAATCATTTTCTATTTCTGAAAACCGTTAATCCCTTGTTTTGTTAAAATATTCAATTTCTTGTACAATTTTTTCAGCATTCCAATTATTTCTATACATCCCACTCAATTGCACAGCAAGAACCCGAACTGGGTATGGCAGTTAATCACAACGACACATTATCAAAGGCAGTTGATGGAGTAGTTCTAGAACCTATCCCGATATATGTCAAAGATTCTCCTTCTATAAAACTTCTATAACTACAACATTATATTATACCTATGATTAATGTAGTTTTGCAACTAGGATTCTAAAATTTCAACCTATTAATATAATTATGTTAGGAATGATTTTTTTATTATATAAAAAAAATTATTTTTTCATATTCAACAAAATATCATTATATTAAATGGTATTTCATTACTATAGAAACACAATAATGAAAATACATTATAACCAAAATCATTCATTAAACCTAATTTAATGGATTTGGCTATATGGATCAAATAGAACCAAGAGTGATAATTGGAAAAGTTTGATCCATGTATCTGGATCAATTTAATTATGTTTAAGGCATGAATGTTGTTATAATTTATTATTCATTAATATTTATAAATAGTAATAAAATAACATTGTAATTAAAGGACTTACTCCAACATCTCATGTAGGATCATTCAAAAAACATTCTTCAGGTATCCTATGAACTATTAGCCTTTTATCTATCCAGCCAACAAAGTTACATTATAAAATACACATTATAAAAAAATATATACAAGTAATAAAAAATCATAACTTATAGTAGAATAATATACATAATAGTGGATAAAAAACAACAAAGATTTTTATTTTTCAAGAAAAACTCTGACAACCAATGATATGGAGAATAAATTGTCTCCCATGAGTCACATAATATTAATAGATAATTACTACATAAAATTTCATCATTAATAAAAAATATCATTTTATTGTATTTATGTAATTAAGATACTGTAAAATAAGAAATTACCTCAAGATATGAATCTCGGTTAATATGGAGGAACAACTTCCACTGATCATCAAAAATACATTTCGGGACATCCTCATGAATTTATTTTGAGCTTAGAGATGTTTCATTAAATTCATTCCATAATCTCTATTTAAATTCACACCATTTTGTTCCCGAATCTTTGAGAGTCCATGGGCATGAAACGGAGTTAGTGGAATCAAAATGAAGAAAATATTAAAAAACATGACACATTATAATAATATTATAACATTTTACTCATGATTTTTAATTTTTTGACAATGAATATTACCATTTATTAGTTTTTAAATAATTCATTTTTCTATGTAGTGGGAATATCCCGCCAAAATTTATAATTAACAGTAAAACCCACCATCCCGAAGGAAAGATACATAATATTATATCTATATATTCTGATAGCATCCCCAGTAGGCACCCCAAACTCATCAAGTGGAAGGATGGTAATTAAGTTTTCCAGTTCCTATACATATTCCATATTCATATTCCCATCTCTTCTTTTGTTATCTCTTTTTATTTAAAATGAAAAAATAAATACTAACATATATGGTCTGTTTGTAAAATGACAAAAATACAAGTAATTACAACTCATCAATATCCCCTAGATATAGGGGAGACCAGCGTCCCCGTCATTGAAGGTGCATTGGATGGTGGGATAAAAATAACATCACGAGAAACTTTTAGATTATTGGATTTATCTCA
Organism: Viscum album; assembly: GCA_963277665.1. Classification (NCBI taxonomy): domain Eukaryota; kingdom Viridiplantae; phylum Streptophyta; class Magnoliopsida; order Santalales; family Viscaceae; genus Viscum; species Viscum album. The sequence goes on from OY728152.1 coordinate 1,875,340,254, forward strand.
TATAGTGGAATCACTCAGATCCACTAAAGGTCAAGATATTTACAAATTTCCCTGAGTTGTTGAATGTCTATGATCTCAAAAAATATTTCCATTTACATTCCAATAATTAAAATGGTTCAAAATATATTAAATGTCTCAAAAAATAATGATGTAAAATTATTTTAAAAATAGGAAGAAATATAACAATGTATATCCGTACGAAAAACATATAAATGGGAAAATATATTTTAATTTCATTAAAAATATATAAATATAATTGTCTTTCTATTCATTTTCATTTTTTATCATCATTCATTGAGGTGATTACATAATTTAAACACCTTCATGTATTCCTTATTGTTTCAATGCTTTCATGAAAAAAAATTAATTTTTTTGGTCGATGAAGTTCACTTTTACAAAGTACAAATAGATCTTCATCACCCATATAGTATGAGTCTCTCTTCATTATGAATATAATGATACTAGAACCATCATATAGTTAATTATCAATATAATAAACAAACATTTCATATTATTCAATGATAAATGGATCATACTCTACACACTCATCGGTATGGATCATGTGAGATAAGTCTCCATAAGTAAAATGTAATGAATCTTTAATTATACCACTATAAATTTTGAACAACTCTTATTTGAATAATAAAACTAAAAATTGACCATGATAGATTAATTCAAATATATCAATCAACATTGCATATCTCTAAAAAGGTCAAATAAACCACTATTTTGATTTTTATGTCTTCTTTATGATAAATTTTACAAAATTCAGTGCCATTAATATTTTAGATATCAATTCGGTTAGTCTTCCTTTGGGGAATTGGGAAAAATAAAATCATTTGATATCTAAAAATGATTCCCAAAATTCATTGTTTAGAAAATAATAATAATGATATTAATTTTATCATTAAAAAAATAACTACACATAAATAATATGAATCTATGTATATACTTACTTGACAGGTGAACCATTTGATAATATCCTTGATAAAATATTTTTGTAAATTAATCTCATGCCAAGATTGACCCCTTATTGTCCTTATTTTATTCATTAATAATTAATAATTAAATTGATATTCAATAAGACAATTTATTATCACATATGTATGTGGTTTTAGAAACTCTAATTCTATCACTTTTCAATTTTTTTTTTCAAATTGTTCATCCAATATTAAAAAATATTGTTAATGGGTTTTTTGAAATATAATTATGGAGAATGTCATCATCATGTCCAACAAGATTTAATATATTCTCAATCCCATCGAAACACATAGAAATAATTTTCATATACACTCTTCATCTATTTAACCTTTTGTAATATAAGATTCTAATTGAGATTTATTCCTCAAATGTGATTTCATATTTCCTATATAACATATAAAAAAATAAGAAACAAACTAAACAATTATGAAAATAGATGGTAACATTGAATTCAAAAATGAAAATAAAAATAATATCATTGTACCCCTCAATTGGATATAGCTATCGATGGTTTACTGGCCCACTATGTTTAGCTTCTTCAACCATAATAATAGTTTAATAAATCACTAATATGAATAATGAAGGGGGAAATAAAATCTCTAAAGAATGATGTATCAAAACAGTTTTTTCTAGAAGTTTTCCATGACCAGTTGGTTTAGCTTTTCACTACAATGAACTCAAAAAAGATACAAAAATCAACTAGAACATAGTTACTAGCGAGTCGTTTCACCAAAGTTATGTTTTTGGTGTCCGAAATTACTTTTGCCTAAACATGTATGGCACTAGTATGGAGTCGATCCGTAGAGAACTTAAGAAGTTATTTTTATTTTCCTTATCCTAGTTTGAATTTTCGTTTTAGAAAAGTCTGTTGAATTTAGAGTTGATTTTTCATTGATTGTTTTGAATAAAAATAGAATTTTTTTTTATGTTTCCTTTGACAAATTGCCTAATGAAATGAAAGTAAATACCAAAAAAATGGTGTTGTTGTACAAAAGAAATAAATTCATTGGGGTTATGGATTTATGAGAATTTGATTATTAAATCATATTTCTTATGAAGTTTTTTTGTTCATGATAACTGAACACTCTAGGTTTAATTTGTAAAAAAGTCTCCTTGTTCAGGTAAAGATTATTTTTAGAGCTGAAGAAACTAACTCCCTGGTCCGGTAGTTAGTGTTTAATAGATCTTCATTTGGAATAGTCTATTTTGAGTCGATGAATCCTTCTGATGGTCATGAAATTATTCATCAATATTCTTCTTTTGAATCCCTGAAAATTCATCCCTTGGTTCTGCACATAATTTTTAGTGATAGTATAATGTTATTTTAGAAGAATAAGAAGAGGTAAATAGAGAAAAAACATTCAAAGAAACATAATTTAAATTACAACTGATCAGGTCCCACAACCCCAAAACATTGGTTATTTAGTTACACATATAGGTAATGAAAAACACAAGACTCTTAATACCAGATGAGATCATGCTTGAATCATCGAGGTGAAAATGACTCTTCGGTGGATGGTAGAATGATGGTATCATGGCGGTAGTACATCTCTCCTTAGGAATTTCAACCCTTTTCTCCACACACCACCACAACATCCACTCCCAAAAATAGGAGTCCAAGGCCTACTTTTATATAAAAAATAAGTACAAGACATGTAGGTAAAAGTACCCACAATGTACTTTTGTCAACATGCTTTTTCCTTCTTTTTCTCCGCTAGTAGGTGGACTAACACACCGTCTTTGACATGGAACACAATGCTGCCTGGTAGGGTTCTATACATGGCATGTAGTGCCACCATACACTGCGTTTAGTCTCATTTTTCATCCACCAACTACTTCTAGAAATGTATACACAGCGTGTATCGGTAAAACACGATGTGTCCCCATCAGCCGGCCACATGGTCATGTCAACTCTTCTCATCCACCAACTACTTCTAGGAGGGTGTACATAGCCTATGCCAGCCTCAGGTTACTTTGGAATGTACTTGCTCTAGGCAGACCGTGTAAGAGTTTGAATATACACGGCATGTATATAAGTACATGTCATGTAGTCTGTAAATTTTGCTCAGTTCTCCCCTGTTTTGGGTACTTGGACATAAATCTCCTGAAAAAGAACAAGGTCACCAAAATCAAACTATTTTTCCTCTATAAAGAAGGTAATTGATGAAAACATGTTCTTATTGTCAATAATGTATGTGAAAATGTATACAAAAATCGGGTGCATCAAAATCCCCCATACTTAGTCATTTGCTTTCCCTTAAGAAGGTATCAACATCTAATTATCAGAGACTATATTTTAAAAGGAAGTAATTCAGTTAATCCTAAATGTAAATAATAAGTTACAGGAGAAAATTCTAAAAAAAATACAAAACAGTTTCAATTCAGAAGATATTCTAATCATTCCTTATATATAATTCAATTTACTATTTTCATCCTCTTTTAACACATGTTTCACCCTTTCAAAGATAATCAATCCACTTGATGATCAACCTCATCAATAATAAACTCAACACTTGATAAATTTTAAATAAAAATATTTTCTCAATCAAAGAAATATATGCTCTATCCATTGTTTTGCAAGAAATATAGGCCTCCACTTTAGAAAATTGATTTACAGAAATCATGAGGGAATTTTAATAAGGATCAGATGCTTTTGTCGCTAAAGGTTAGTAGGTAAATATTTGAAAAAAACACTTAGGCTTGAATATAGGAGTCTAAATTCTAAAATAATAGTGCATGATATTCAAAATAAAGCTCAATGTAAATGCGTCCTCAACATGATTTATCAAATAATGTCATCACCACCGTCTCCTTTAGTTGGGTAGGTAGGGTCCACAAACCAATAAGTGAATCAAGTCCCCTTGATTGTATCATTTTTTATTAGAAAAATGGAACAATTCAAGATTAACAAAAATTGAGGTTTGGAACCCTTTCCTCCCCCTATGATCAAGAGGCTCTCCCCCGTACATAATATCTTGATAATTTACAAAACTATGCCATGTGTTTCCAATCCCTTCTTTTAAGATCAATTGAATGATCATGAAAAATCAAAAAATATTTAGGGTAAGAAGGGAAATAATATTTTAATACGGCTTCCAATAAAGTATATTCATGGTCTCTATGGGATTCATGAAAATAATAAGTAGGGTAGGTCTCAGGATAAAGAGGTTAAAACAATCTAATGCCTCAATCATTTTAATGTAATTCAAAAAAATTCTGCATATTTTAAAAAGAAAACATGCAAATTTTGGTAGTTATGTATATTATAAAAATCTCTCATCAAAGTGGGTATTAGAAAGAATTTGACACAAAGGGTTTAGAATACCTCTCAGGAGTTGGTAACATAAAAAGATATCCAATCAGGTCATGACTTGAAAATAATTTATTAGACTAATCAATGTATTTATCAAAATATTACAATTTTTAATTTAAATTATATCAGCAATGATTTTAAAACACTTAAGAACTAATATAAGTGTCCAACTTTGCTAAAAATTACCAACTTTCAGCTTTATTATTTAGAAATATAATAAACCAAAATGTCTACACATTTTAAAATATATCATCTAATAATGATGACTCTTAGATTGATGATAAGGGAAAAAACTAAAGTGGTCGAGTGATGCCCCCATAATTAATATCGAACGTGGTCCTCCAAGTTCCACAAAAAGTTAAAATGGAATTTGGGGAAACAATAGTTGAACAAAAAGAGGGGAAGTAAGGAAATAAGTAAAACAATAATGGAAATAAAAATATGGATAAAGAATACTACCCTCATGTCTTGGTGAAGAAAACCGAATGGGAGGGAGTAGTGCAGCCCAAAACATGCCAGAGTACCTATGATGGTAGAAGAAGAAGAGCCCTGCAAGCATAAACCACAGACATAGGCATAGAATACCACAAAAAAATATACAATGAAAATCATGTCTCCAAAACCATTCAGGGGGTCGCCTCAGAGGAGGCATCATCCAGTATAGAACCAGCCGATATAGAAGGCTCAGGGGCCATGGAAACTAGAGTCATGTCAAATTCATTTGGAAGACATGCTATAGAAGTAGGAGCCATAGGTGATGGACTTGGTAAAGGAAGCTTAGACACACTCCCTAGACTGGCAGCAGCGGTGACCGCAATAGTAGCAGTACCTGGGCTCACAGTGGATATGAGAACATAATCTGTGGCCAATGCATTAAAGGGTGGTGGAGATGTAGAAGAACGACCAGGAACTGAGGGAGAGACATGTGGTGGGGGTAGTGGAATACCATGATGATGAAGAATGAGCCCCCACATATGCTCTATGTGGTCATGGTGGCTGTCAATGAGAACCAAGTGAAGCTCTATCATGGCTAGGCGTAAGGACAAGGAGAGATTGATTGAGGGTGAGAGGGTACAAGGGGTAGGTGGTCGAATAGAAGAAGGAAGGCTAGAAGAAGTTGGGTGTGGTGGTGAAGATTGAGGGGGTGGGGAAGGAGGAGAAGGTTCATTGGCGGGTGCAGGGTGGTCAGCAGGTGGGTGGGGACGTGGCTGGACACGGGCATAAGCACCCCCTGCTTCTGAACCATTCCCATGAGAATGAGCATACGGAAGTCCATCCATTGGAGTGAACCTAGGAAGTCATGGGGATGTGAAGGCTCAAATTACCCAAGGTGATGGGTGAGGATAGTGGCGTAAAACCTGTGTTCAGGTTTCCTTGATGGCTGGTAAACATGGCATGGAAATAGGAGGCTGCCAGGTAAGGGAGGTCCGGTTTGTCCTACCGGATGACACAGGTAAGGAGATACATGTCACGGTCGGTCATTACCCCATATCCTCATGTAGGGGGAATATAATGGAGTGGAAGAACTAGTCTGTGGCACAAAGGATGGGTTCAATGATAAGTGTACTCTTTTGGGAAGTGGGGGAATACCGATGGTCAGACCCAGCGTTCTCCCACCACATGGCTTCGAACCAAGAGTGCTCAGGATTGTTAAGGGTGGATACAGGGGGTGGTTGATGGTATGAGGATATATATCACACCCTCGGCCAAACTCAATCATAGTAATTGAGAAACATTGGCCGCCCAGGCGAAACTGAACCACAGGTACCACATCACTAGGTGTCTTTCGGTACTCAGCACCGTCGAACTCGAAATAAGTAGTGAAATCCAAAAATAAATCCTAGAAAATAGGAGTGATGAAATAGAAAATATCAAGCAAAAGAGTGTTCCCAAGGAGGTCCTCTGACCCTCCCCAGATTCCCTTCTATTGAGGGACGCTATTGTCTAGATATCGGCAGCTTAAAGGGATCAGCCGACGAGTGAAGCGTCGAACTCCATCATGGGCCATGTCGGTGACCGGGAAGACCATACAAGGTTAAGGAACACCTACAGGTCCAGGTCTAGGTGGAGGTGAAGCAGTGGGAGATGGTTCTTAGGGTGGATCTTCTATAGTAGAATGAGGCCCGCTGGATGGGGCGGTCAATGATGGACCAACTACGGGTGAGGATGGCTCAGGAGGAGTGGAAGTGGGTGGGGTAGAAATGGTGGTATCGGGAGGCTCTATACTGGAAGGTGGAGGTATAGCAGCGGTAGGCCCAGCCTCCACTGAGTTAATGGGTTGCGTAAGAATATCCAAAATAGGAAGCTCATAGACTTGAGTGCCTGGGTCTGGCTGCGTCGCTGGCCGAAGTCATATACGACGATAAATGGGCCTCCCGCCCTCAGTGGCGGAGGCGGGCCGCTTCCCACAGGAAGGATCTCGATTCTCCATAACCTTAAAGAGAAATAAAATGAAAAAAATACAAAAATAAAAGAAAAGGAAACAATGAAAATTTCAGAAAACTAGAAAATAAAATTACAAGGTCTCTACATTAATAGTACACGACGTGTAGTGAAAACTGGGTAAGAAATCGTGTCCTCTAGATAAACACACCGAGGGAGTAGAAGGTAGACTATAAAAGGATAAAATGTGTGTACAGAACATACACACCATGATCATGCAGAGTGTACATGGTCATGTATTTGTAAGGACACGACCACGTTGTTAACATTTCTAATAATAATGCACACGTCGTGTATAGAGAAGACACAATATGCTCCTTACAAGAGGAACATGGACGTGTGGGGGGGGGGGGGGGGCTAAACACGGACTGGCCGAAAAAATACACGGTGTGTACTGAACACGCACTCCCTATATATGAACATGGTATTTGAGGCCATGTGAAGTGCGTACACACAAAGGGACAAAAGAAATATCATACATGGCATGTACCAATCATACACGCCATGTTCATCAAAATGGTGTGTGAGTCCATGTGAAAAGGATACCCGGGAAATATGGGGAAAGGTACTTGGTGTGTACCAAACATACACACCATGTATATTCAATGTGTGAAGCATCTTATGTGTATCCATGTACAAAAGTACACGGCGGGTGTTCTTCATTTGGTGGTCGTGTATCGCGGAAGCCGAATGGTTAGCAGATCCTGAAATCAACTTAAACGGTTCAAATAACATGAAAGGGAGGGTGAAGAAGGGAATACATGGACCGAGTATCTCAATACGGTAGAAATCGGAACTATAAAACGCCCAAAATCAACGGATTTGGGAGGAGGGAGTCCAGGTGTCATACGGGGGAAGAAAACAGGAAGAGGCGAGGCTCCGCACGACACGGCCTGAAGCCGGGTGGTCCACGGCTTATATAGCTGAGGTACACGATGTGTACATCCAGACTACACACCGTGTAATTTTTTAATAATATATATATATATACATAAATATAATAATTATAGTAAACTAAATAATAATTAATATAAAAAAATCGATATATATATACATAATTTATTAAAAAATAAATTTGTACATGTAATGTATTGGGAAATACACGTTTTGTGTTTTAAAATTGGGAAAAGAGGGGAACAACTATTGGTCCAGTGCTTGGGGCGAGTTTCGAACTGGAGATCGGTCGCTCCAAACAGAAGCCCTTAACCACTGGAGCAATGTTTTTAATGCAGCTCATATGTATTATTTATAAATATTTAATGTATACATTCAATACTACACGAGAATAAGGAAATGAAAGGCCTGTGGATTTTTATTATATAAGGAGGGGATGAAGTGGGGAGATTAATCGAGTTCTAACTCGGGTCCTATGGATCCGGGGGTGAGACTTTTCCAATCTTCCAACTTCACTCACATGCAGTTTTTGATGTTTGAAAACCTTTTCAATAATGTAATGGAAAACATGGAACACATGAAAAATACCGAAAAACACATGGTGTGGTTTTATTCAAGGAAAAATGATGGAAATGGGGAGATTTCCAGGATTCAAACCCATGTCTTTTGGAACTGGGTTACAACCCCAACCATCTAACCTATCCCCATAATGGGTTTTCTTACAAGAAAATATAAAAATATGATAGGAAAAATACCACACGAGCTATGTAGAAAAACACGGGGATGAAAATGGGGAACCCCATGCCGAAGGTAGGACGGGAGGATTCAAACTGGGGATGGCTCGGATAAACTCCAGTGACCTTACCATCAGCACTAGAATCATCCCTATTTATTACTTAAATAATATATATTTTTATAATAGTTATAAAATAAACGAAAAGGGATAAGTACATGCTGTGTATATATAGGTGGTACATGGTGTGTATTCTATGGGTTGCCTCCCATGAAGCACACATGTTCTAGGTCATTGGCTTGACCTACTTACCTATGATTACCAGACATTCATGGTGGATAATGGTCCCTATAGTAACCACCCTGGCCTTCTAGAAATTGTAGGTTCTCAGGCTCTTCTTCAACGGGACTTTCTAGAAGGATAAAGTTATCAGAAATAAAAGAACATACCAGATCCCTCACTAAGCGATCATCCACGGTAGTTATTAAAGAACAGTCCTCATGATCAAGTTATAATGCTTGCTTGACGGGCTTGAGGATATTTTGGGAGACTGTCTCATCTCCTACCTAGAAAATCAGCTCCCCTTGGTGCACATCTAGGAGTGCCTTCCCAGTTTCCAGGAAAGGTCTTCTAAGCATAAGAGGTGCTTCCTGGTCATCCTCCATGTCATGGATGATGAAATTAGTGGGGATGATCAGCCTATACACATTCACAAGTACGTCCTCTAGTAGTCCCTTCAGATTTTTGATGGATAGATCAGTTAGTTGAAGAGCTACATGGGTATTCTTATGACCGTTGTGTCCCAGCTTCTTGAAAACACTGAGGGGCATGAGGTTCACGTTGGCCGCTAAGTCCTAAAGGGACTTCCCATACTCGCATGGTCCAATGGAATAGGGAATGGTTGATCTACCTGGATCTTGCAGTTTTGGAGGAATTTAATTTTGGATGACTGCAGAACACTCATTGGTTAGGGAAATGGTGCCTAGATCATCCATTTTTCTTCTGTTGGAGAGTATTTCCTTCATGAATTTGTCATAAGTGGGCATCTACGTCAGTGTCTCTACAAATCTAATATTTATGTTTAGCTTTTTGAATATGTCCATTAATTTTTTGAATTAGTGGTCCATATTCCTATGCTTCAATCTCTACGTGAAGGGTAAGCCAGGTTCAAAAGGTTTGACAGCCTCCTTCCCTTTATTTTGTGAAGCCTCCTTCTGTGGGATTTTGGACAAGGAGGGGTCTGTATCAGTACTATCTCCATTAACAGGGGGTGTGGATGCACTTGGCTATGCCAATTGGTTCTAGTTTGGTAGCTCTTCTCCACTCCAGAGCATAAAGGCATGGGCCTCCTCCTTTGGGTTATTCTCTGTGTTACCCGGTATAGTACCAGGTTGCTTTCCCGAGAGTTTATTTGCTAGCTGACCAATATGATTCTCCAGGCCTCTAATTGAATCCTCTTGATTTTGGAACCTCGTTTCAGATGTAGATATAAATTTGGTCATGAGGTCCTCTATCCTTGCGGTGTTCTACTAATGATGTGGCTATTGAGACGGTGGAGGTGGTGGCTGTCGTTGCTTCTGTGGGAGAGGGTTCTGATACCCTTGCTATTGATAAGCACCCTGATGGTGTTGTTGCTACCTCTGGTACTAGTTTGGACATGGTGGCTAATTTTAGGTTGGTGGTCGCTGGGGTGGAAGATACTATGGTTGTTGGCCCTAGCCTTTGTTCTATTGATCCCTCCATGCTGGGTTCTAGTATTACTGGTATTGGTTGGGCCCTCAATTTTGTGCAATATAACTCACCTCGCTTGTCAAAGGGCCCCTAGAGGAACCCATGAATTCTCCCATGATGTGGTTATCACCACATTCTATACATGTTAGATGGTTTGTCACATGTACTTGGGACACACCCTTTAGATTTAGAACGTCGATCTTTTTGGACACCGCGTCCAACTAGGCAGCTAGCATGGTAGTTGCATCAATGATATGCATACCTTGTTTCTATGTTCCCCGCTTGGAATGCCACTAGAAGCGGTTGGCAGACATATCTTCTAGTAGTTCTAAGAGTTCTTTAAGGGATTTCCTTATTTCCATACCTCCAGCAGTAGCCGCCACCACAGATTTGGTTTCAGTCGTCAGACCTCCATAGAAGGTTTGGACTTCCAAACAAACCAGATGTCGATGGTGTGGAAATTTGTGCAAAATATCCTTAAAGCGCTCCCATGATTTGTATAATGATTCATAGTCATGATGCTGAATGTTGTGGTTCTCATTCCGCAGTGTCACCAACTTTGAGGGTGGGATGTATTTAGAAACGAATTTCTGGGCTAGTTCCTCCTCGTCGACAATGGATCGCTGGGGAAACCCTTTGATCTAGTGTTTCTCCTTATCCCTTAGATAGAATGGTAATAGGTAAAGAAAAATTGCATCATTAGACACTTTGTGGTAACGGAAAGTCCTATGGGAAATTGGATTGATGGGCATTGGGATCCTCGTATGGAAATCCACTGAACTGAACTGTGTTCTTGATTAGCTGCAAGATAGAACACTTGATCTCGAAGTGTTGGGCTTGCACTGCTGGTAGGAAAATGCTCATATCAGTTTTGTGGATTGATGGATGGTCGTACTCCATGAGAGTGTGGCATGGAGGAGGCTGCTAAGGTGGTTGAGCAGGTAGGTACACTTTTATTTTGGAGGGTAGTATGGCCTTTGACCTTGGTTGATAATTTGAATCCTCTCTGGTTGTAATTTTTGGAGCTGCTGCGGGCTATAAGGTGGAGAAAGAGGAGCTTTCTAGTTATGGATGTCATCTAAAACCAGCTGTTGTCCTGCTCCATGGATAGCAGGCGGATTTCCTTCCTCGTTCTTCACCATGGGGTTGTTTTGATTGTGCTCCACCATTACCGCTCGTTGGCGCCTCAAAAACATATGTCCGATCTCCGTAACTATTGGGAAAAAACCTGATGACTCGGCTTAGTTCGAATGTGTGAGGTGGCCACTAATACACCCAAAGGCCTGCACTAAAAAAACAAAACAAAAAGCGTAAATTAGGAAAAATAAATATAAACATAAAAGATAATAGAAATGAAATTTTTGTTAATTTTTTTCTTATTTCTCTAAAATTTTATAAATACTTAATTAAAAAAAACTAAAATTGACACTATTGATTCTCTGGTAACAACACCAAAATTTGGTGAATCGTTTCCCGATGTAATGATTTCAGTGTCCCAAATTATTTTTACCCTCACAATTATAGCACCAATAAGGGGTCGATCCTCATGAAATTAAGAAGTTATTTTTATTTTTCGTATCTTAGTTGGTATTTTTGTTTTAGAGAAGTCTTCTGAATATAAAGTCAATTTTTCATTCATTTGTTTGAATAAAAAATAAAAAATTGTTTATTAAGTTTCTTTTGAAAAATAACCGAATTAAATGAATGTAAATACGGGAAAATTGGTTTTGATGTAATAAAGATAGAAATGCATTGGGGTTATGGATTTATGAGATGTTAGTTATTAAATCAAATTTATTATGAGGTTGTGTTGTTCATGATAACCCAACACTCTAGGTTTAATTTGTAATAAAGTCTCTTTATTCCTGTAAAATTTATATTTAGAGAAGAAGAAACTAACTCCTTGGTCTGCTAGTTAGTGTTTAACATATCTTGATTTGGCTTAGCCTATTTTGAGTCGACTAATCCTTCCAAGGGTTAGGAAATTATTCGTCGGTATTCTTCTTTTGAATCCCTAAAATTTATGCCCTTGGTATGGTACATAATTTCTAGTGATATTAAAAAGTAATTTAAGAAGAATAAGAAAAGGTTAATAGAATAAACATATTCATAGAAATATAATATAAATTACAACTCGTCATCTCCCAGAACCCCAACACACTTGGTATTTAGTTACACATATAGGAAATGAAAACACAAGACTCTAAATAGATGATGAGATCATGCTTGAGACTTCGAGGTGGAAATGACTCTTTGGTGGATGGTAGAATGATGGTAGCACGATGGAAGAGCATCTCTCCATCAGAATTTCAACCCTTTTCTCCACACACCACCACAACATCCACTCCCTAAAACTGGAGGCCATGGCCTCCTTTTATAAAAAAATAAGTACACAGCGTGTAGGTAAAACTTCACGTCGTGTACTTTCGTCAACACGCTTATGCCTTTGTTTTCTCTACTGGTAGGCAGCATAACACACCGTCTATGACTTGGAACGTGGTGCCGCCTAGTAGGTAGCTATACACGACATGTAACGCCTCCATACATGGTGTGTGTTCTCATTTTTTGTCCACCAACAACTTCTTGAAATGTATACACGACATGTATCAGTAGAACACGACATGTCCCATTCAGCCGGCCACATGGATTTGTGGACTTTTCTCATCCACTAACTGCTTCTAGAAGAGTGTAGATGGCATGTATAGTTTTAAAACAGTGTGTACTGGCTTCTGGGTACATGGGCATGTACTTTCTCCGGGCAGCCCATATCTGAGATTCAATATACATAGCGTGTATATAAGTACACTCCATGTTGTTTGTAAAATTTTTTCAGTTCTCCCCTATTTTGTGTACTTGGCCATAAATCTCCTGAAAATGAACAAGGTCACCAAAATCAATTTATTTTTCCTCTAAATAGTTGGAACTTTATGAAAACTTTTTCTTATTTTCAATAAAGTATGTGAAAATGTATACAAAAAATAGGTGCATCGAACTACCCCATGCTTTGTCATTTTCTTGCCCTCAAGAAAATCACAACATCTTATTATCAAAGACTATATTTTAAAAGTAAGGACTTCAGTTAATCATAAATGTAAATAATAAGTTATAGGAGAAAAATCCAAAAAGAATACAAAATAGTTTCAATTCAGAATATATTCTAATCATGCCTCATATATAATTCAATTAACTATTTTCATCCTTTTTTAACACATGTTTCAACCTTTTAAAGATAAGAAAGACACTTGATGATCTATCTCACCAATAATATACCCAACACATGAGAAATTTTAAATAAAAAGTTTTTCTCAATCAATGAAGTATACACTCTATCCATAGGTTTGAAGAAATCAAGGTCTCCACTTCAGAAAATTGATTTACCGAAATCACGAGTGATTTTTAATATGAATCAGATGTTTTTGTGGCTAAAGGTTGGAAGGTAAAGATGTGAAAAAAAAACTCGGAGGCTTGAATAGAGGAGGATAAATTCTTAAATAACACTGCATGATATTCAAAAACAAATCTCAATGTAAACTCATCCTCAACATGATTTATCAAATAATCTCATCACCACCATCTCCTTTAGTTTGGTAGTTAGGGTCCACAAACCACCAAGTGAATCAGGTCCCTTTGTCTATATAATTTTATTAATAGAACAAAGGGAACCTTTCAGGATTTCCACAAATAGTGGTATGGATCCCTTTCCACCCCCTATGATCTAGAGGCTCTCCCCCATACTTAATATCTTGACAATTCACAAAAGTATGACATGTGTTGTCAACCCCTTCTTTTAATCTCAAATGAATGATCTTGCAAAATCATAAAAGAATCAGGGTAGGAAGGGAAATAATCTTGTAATATGGCTTCCTATAAAGGCTATTCATGGTCTCTAGGGGCTTCATGAAGATAATATGTAGGGTAGGTCTCAAGATAAAGAGGATAAAACAATCTAATGCCACAATCATTTTAATGTAATTCATAAAATTTCTGCATGTTAAAGAAGAAAACATGCAAATTATGGTAGTTATGTATATTCTAAGAATATCTCAAGAAAGTGGGTATTAGAAAGAATATAAAAAAGGGTTTAGAAAACCTCTCAAGAGTGGGTAACACAATGAGAGAACCAATGAGGTCATTACTTTCAAATAATTTATTACTCTAATCGATGTATTTATCCAAAGATAACTATTTGTAAATTAAATTATATCAGCAATAATTTTAAAACACTTATGAACTAAAATATGTATGAAACTTTGTTAAAAATTTCCCACTTTCAACTTTATTATTTAGAAATATAATTAACCAAAATATCTTTAAATTTTAAAATATATATTCCAATAATGATGACTCCAAGATTGATGATATGGGAAAAGACTAAAGTGGTTGAGAGATGCCCCCCCCCATTCTTAATTTCACACGTGGTCCACTGAGTGCCAATAAAAGTGAAATTGGAATGTGGGGACACAACAGTGGACCAAAATGAGGGGAAGTAAGGAATGAAGTAAACCACGAAAGGAAAGTGAACTATGGAAAAATAATACTCCCCTCATGTCTAGGTGATGAAAATGGAATGGTAGGGAGTAGTGCAGCCCAAAACATGACAGAGTACCTGTGATGGTAGAAGGAAAAGAACCCTGAAAGCATACACAACAAACACAGGAATAGATTATCAAAAAAATATATATATAAAATTAAAATTATGTCTCCAAAAACCATTCAGGGGGACGCCTCAGAGGAGGCATCATCCAGTACAGTACCAGCCGGTAGAGAAGGCTTAGGATCCATAGAAACAGGAGGTTCGATAACTGCATCTGGAAGATAAGACATATAAGTTGGATCCACATGAGCTGGACTCGATAAAGGAAGCTCTACAACACTTCCTATACTGGAAGCAGTGGTGACAACAGTAGCACCAGCAGCTGGGCTCATACTGGATAGGAGAACAGAATCTGTGGCCAGTGTAGAAAAGGGTGGTGGAGGTGCAGAAGAAAGACCAGGAACCGAGGCAAAGGCATGTGGTGGGGGAGGTGGAATACCAAAATTCTTAAGAATAATCCCCAAATTCTTCTCTAGGAGGTCATGGCGGTAGTCGATGCGAACCAAGTTCCGCTCCATCGTGGCTAGGCAGAGGGACAAGGAGAGATCGACCGAGGGTGATGGATTAGGTGAGGTGGGTGGGAAAATAGAATAAGGTAGGATAAATAAAGGAGGGTGGGGTGGGGAAGCTGGCAGGGGTGGGGAAGGAGTAGCAGGTGCATCGGCGGGTGTAGGGGGGTCAGCAGGTGGGTGGGGACATGGCTGGGCAAGGGAAAAAGTGCCCCCTGCTTCTGGACCATTCTCATGCGAATGATCATGAGAAAGTCTATCCACTGGGGTGAACCTATCCAGTTATGGGGAAGAGAAGGCTCAAATACACCAAGGTGATGGGCGAGGCGAGTGGCATAAAACTCACCGTTCAGGTTGCCCTGATGGTCGGTAAACATGGCATGGAAATAAAAGGCGTCCAAGTAAGGGAGGTCCAGGTAGTCCTGCCAGATGACATAGGTAAGGAGATCCATGTCACAGCCGGTCACAACCAAAATATCCTCAAGGTGAGGGAAAAGAGTGGTACTAAAGCACCGATGGGAGAAGTAATGGATGGGGTTAGTGATAAGTGTACTCTTCTGAGAAGTTGGGGAATACTGATGGTCAGGCCTTGAGATATCCCACCACATGGCTATGAGCTCAGAGCGCTCGAGTTAGGTAACGATGGAGATAGGGGTGGGGTGATGGGCTGAGGATAGAAACTGCACCCTCGGCTGAACTTGGTCATAGTAAGAGAGAAAATCTGGCCTCCAAACCGAAACTGAACCATAGGTACTGCATCACCAGGTGTCTCTCGGTACTCATCTTTGTCAAACTCGAATGAACCAGTGAACTCCAAAAATAAATCACGGAAAATAGGAGTGATGACCTGGAAAATATTGAGTGACAGAGTGTGCCCAAGGAGATCCACTAAATCTCCCCAGATGCCTAGCTACCGAGGGACACTGCTGTCTAGATATCGGCTACTCATAGGGATCGATCGGCGAGATAAGAGCTGGACATTGTCATGGGCCAATTCGGTGAAAGGGAACACCATACAAGGTTAAGGAACACATGTAGGTACCAGTTCAAGTGGAGGTGCAGCAGCGGGAGATGGCTATAGTGGTGGATCTTCTGTAGTAGACAGAGGCCAGCTGGATGGGGCGGTCAATGATAGACCAGCTGTGGGTGAGGATGACTCTGGAGGAGTGGAAACTCGTGCGGTGAAACATGTGGTTCTCGTAGGCTCTGTGCTGGAAGGTGGAGGTAAAACAACAGTAGGCCCATCCTCCACTGAGGTAGTGGGTGGCGGAAGAATGGCCAACGGAGGAAGCTCAGAGACTGGAGCGCCTGGGTCCGGCTGCATAGCAGGCCAGAGTCTTTTCCGACGATAAATGGGCCTCTCACCCTCAGTGGATGATGTGGACCGCTTCCCATGGGAAGGATCTCGGTCTCCAATAACCTGATAGAGAAAGAAAATCCAAAGAAAATAAAAAGAAAAGAAAAGGAAACAATGAAAATGTGAGAAAACTAGAAAATAAAAGTACACAGCGTGTACATCCAGAGTACACGACCTATAGTGAATCCTGGCTAGCAACCTGTGTCCATTGGATAAACATGCCGAGGGAGCTGAAGGTAGACCGGAAAAGGATACACAACATGTACAAAAAATACATGTTCTGTTCATGAAAAGTGGACTTGGTCGTGTATGTATATAGACACGACCATGGTGTAAACAGTTTGTATAATAAAGCACAAGCCATGTACGATGAAGACACAACATGTTCCTTACTAGAGGAACATGGCGGTATGGGGGGCTAGACATGCACTGGCCAAAATAAATATCATACCCGACGTGTATCGAACACACATTACGTGTATATGAACATGGTATGTGACGCTATGTGAAGTGCGTACACAGAGAGGTCCAAAAGAAATATCACACATGGCATGTAGCGAACATACATTCCATTTTGATGAAAATGGTCTGTGAGTCAGTGTGAAAAGGATACCCAGGCATGGCGGGGAATGGTACCCTATGTGTACCAAACATACACACCATGTATATTCAAAGTGTGAAGCATCCTGTCTGTGGTCATGTAAAAAAGCACATGGCATGTGTTATTAATTTAGTGTCCATGTATCACGGAATCCAAACGATTGATCGATCCCGAAATCACCCTAAACAGTTCTAATAACATGAAAGAGAGGGTGAAGAAGGGCGTACCTGGACCGAGGATCCCAATGCGGTAGAAATCAGAACAAAAAATGCCCAAAATAAATGGATTTGGGAGGAGGGAGTGCGGGTGTCGTACGAGGGAAGAAAACAGGATGAGGGGAGGTTCTGTGCGACATGGCCAGAAGCTGGTTGGTCCACTACTTATATAGTCGAGGTACATGGTGTGTAAATCCAGACTACACACCATGTATTTTTTAGTAATATATATATATATATACATACATACATATAATTTTTATATTAAACTATATAATAATTAATATTAAAAAAATAGAAATATATATATACGTAATTTATTAAAAAAGACTATACACATAATTTATCGAGAAATACAGGTCATTTCTTTTGAAATTATAAAAAGAGAAGTACAACCTTTGGTTCGGTGCTTGGGGTGAGGTTCGAACCGGCGATTGGTCGCTCCAAATGGAATCCCTTAACGACTGGAGAAAAGGTTGTACTACTGGTCTTATTTATTATGTATATATATTTAATGTATAATGTATATACTATATGGGATGAAAGAAAAGAATGGAATGTTGTTTTTAATTATATAAGGTGGGGATGAAGTGGGGTGATTAACCGAGGTCAAACCCGGGTCTTAAGGATCCAGGTCTGAGACTTTTCCAATCTACTTACTTCACCTGCATGCAGTTTTTGATGTTTGAAAACCCTTTCAATATAATAACGAAAAAAATGGAACACATGATGTATACCGAAAAACATGCTTTGTGGTTTTATTAAAAGGAAAAATGATGGAAATGGGGCGGTTTTCAGGATTCAATCCCTGGTCTTTTGGAACCGGGTTACGACCCTGGAAAACTATCCTATCCCCATCATGAGTTTTTTATAATCAAATATATATATGATATGAAAAATACCACACATTCTATTTAGAAAAACACAGGGATGAAAATGAGGAACCCCACGCCAAAGGTAGGTTGGGAGGATTCAAACCGGGGACGGCTTATATAAACTCCAGTGACCTTACCATCGGCACAGAAATCATCCATGTTTATTACTTATTTAATCAATATTTTTATAATAGTTATAAAATAAATTAAAATGTATATGTACACGCCCTGTATATATCGGTGATACAGGGCGTATATACTCTGGGTTGCCTCCCAGGAAGAACCTTTGTTTGAGGTCCTTGTCTTGACCTACATACCTTATCTTACCTAGCATTTATGGTGGATAATGGTCCCAATAGTAGCCGCCCAGGGCTTCTAGGAATTGTAGGTTCTTTGGTCCTTCTTCAACGGGGATGTCTAGAAGGATAAGATTATCAAAAATAAAAGAACATACCAGATCATCCACTAAGCGATCATCCATGGTAGTTATCGTAGAACAGTCCCCATGATCGGGTGATGATGCATTCTTTATGGACATGAGGTAATTGTAGGATACTCTTTCATCTCCTACCAAGAAAATCAGCTCCCCTTGGTGCACTTCTATGAGTTCCTTCCCAGTTTCCATGAAAGGTCTTCCAAGTATAAGAGGTGCTTCCTGGTCATCCTCCATGTCGAGGATGATGAAATAAGTGGGGAGGATCTATAGCATCCCGCCTTGTTATAACAAAACTTTTTGTTATATTTTACAAAATTGAGGATCATTAAGATTTAGTGTCTTAGAAACCAGGAACTTATTCCATGAGAAAAAACATTCTTCTTAAACACTTCAAATGCTTCATTATTTGTTCATCCTATGTTCATTACAACATCTCATAACCTGGGGAAATACATCAAAATAAAGGGAGATCAAAGGCCTAGTAAGGGAAACAAGGGGAAACATTTAACATGTGAACATGAGATACACAAACAATGTCATGAAAAAGAACTTTAAGGAATGAGAAAGAAATCATGAAGAATGTCATAATAAAAATAATGTTTTCCATACCATGACGATGTGGCTACAACATTTAATATTGAAAATCATTTATGTTTCGCCAAGGTCCATCCCCAAGGTGTCATTAAAAATTACCAAGGTTATTCACCAAGGTGTCGTTAAAAATAGTTATCTCTAGAGACTAAGTCTTTACCTAATGCATTAGAGCACTATCAGGGAGCACCCTTGAAATGTATTTATTATCATGTGAGCAAAATATATCATCATAAATCATTTCATAAACAACCCATATAGCATAAAAGGAATGGGTTTCATTTCATAATCATAAGGTTTTAAAAAATGATTTAAAGACATGATCTTTGTGTCACTTTAAAACACACCGAAAAGGAAGGTGGGTCTCATTATGTAAATCCTAGAATTTAAAATAGAACATTTTGGTATATATGTGAATACCCATATAGAAGAGAGAGCTTTGAGTTTTCACTTAAGAAAATAAAATAACTTTAGAACATTAGAGAGAGACAATTTGAGACGGAAATTCTACAGTATAACAACTATGTTTCGGGGTTTTAGAAAACATTTAAAAGAGAGGGTAAATGGGTAAAACATTCATAAATGACCCATAAAACATTAGAGGGACAGAATATGAAGGATATATGAGCATGGTAATGAAATTTGAAAGATATAACATATGAAATGAAGAACATGAAAGGAAGACAAAAATAAGATTTCTCTTATGAAAATTCGGCAGCCTAACGACATCACTTAAACATCAAAAAATGAATTGATGAGATAAAATAGGCTCTCATCATATCAACATAAAAGATAAGTATGATATATATAGAGAAAATACCCCAAAAAAATAAAAAGGAACTTGAAATACTTGACATGAAAGTAGAACTTTGAAAAATGAGAAAGGTGAACGACTCCCTTAAAAATTCGGCAACCTAACGGTGCCACTTAAAACATCAAAATACTGAATTGAAGAGATCAAATGGGGTATCTCATCATATGATCATAAAAGATCAGTATGATAGATATATAGATCATACCCCAACATAATAAAAAGGAACTTGAAATACATGTCATGAAAATAGAACTTGAAAATGAGAACGGTGAAAGAATCCTTTACAAAAATTCAGCAACCTAACGACGCCACATAAACATTCATAAAACAATATGATGAGAGTAAGAGAGTATCTATCATAATATGAACATAAAAAGGGAAGTAGGATGAATATAAAATAACATCCCCAACATAAGAATATGGAGCTTAGAAGAAATGACATAAACGAGAGTACTGAAAAGAACGAGAGAGGTCGGATCCCTTACCATAAAACGTAACTCATAAAACTCAATGGCTTGGACCTTGAGGGATTGGGGGCACCTTGGGAGGAATACTTGGGAGGTAATGAGACCAGATCTTCATTGGAGAAGAGTTGGGAGCCGAATGGATGAGAGGATGGCTTGGTATTTATAGGGAAAGTGAGGGGACAAGGCATTAATGGCCAAGGGATACCTCATTAGTGGTTTTAGGAAAACCATGGGATTTACCATGGTATTTGCCCATGGTATTGCCCACTTGGGACACCTCATACCTTATCTTACTATTCATAAGACTACCATATAGATTACAAACTTAATACATCATTTAATGATGTCATTAAACACCTGTAACTTAAAAACTGTATTTTCACTATTCATCGAAAATTCAACTTGCTCTGAAGAATCCCAAAATTTCAACTTAACCAAAATATCGATGCTATGATTTCAAAAATGAACTCCATTTTACAAAAATATTTTTATAAATATTTTTAATTTAATTTTTAAATAAATACACTATTCACCGAACATTCATTTTTTTCAGAAAAATCCCCAAAATTACCTTAACATAATATGAATGCTCTGAGTTCAAAAATGAAATCCATTTTATAAAAATAATTTTCTAAATATTTGTAATTAAATTTTTAATTAAAAACACTATTCACCCAAAAAAAACTAATAATTGACTAATAATTTATGAAACCGTTATTTAACCATTTTATTGAATCACATTACTTAATCAAGGTGCCTAGATTGTATCAATGCTTTATTTAAGTGAGATTACTAATATATTTGGTCACATTACTAATCCTAAGCATAAAATCACTATTCACAATTTACTATTCATCAAAAATCAAGTTGATCTTATTAGACTCTAAATTTCATACTGAACATAATTGTAGAAGGCCATTTTTTGAAAATCATTACACATTTTTAATTATTGAAGGTTTACATAAACATTTTATTTAAATATCCTTTCTCTAAAATTCACCAAAAATATGCATACTATATTTATCCGGACATTTGAAAAATCATAAACTTCATCTTAAGAAGAAATCAAAATTTTTATTTAAAACAAAGGATTACACAAGGCAGTAACGGTCTCCTTACATATACCCTTATCACACCAGCATAGGACCTAAGTGTAAGGTATTCTTAGGTGAGAGAATCAGAGGGAGGCTCGGCCAACATCACACGAGTAGTAATTTCTATCAGTTTGAACTTCTCGCGAAAGCGATTCTATTCTAGCTTCACACGAAGAATTTCGCCATGGGATTGGTCCAGAGAAAAGACCAGTGGTGCTACCTCCTTCCCATGTTCTATTAGATGGGCATTGGTCAGTCCAATACTACTAGGTGAGGCCATAAAATCTTCTTTCTATATTAACTAACCCAGATCACTTGTATTTATAGACAAAAGTTGCAACATTCAGTTTTCAATGGTCATACTGACTAACGGTCATATAATAGTCAAAACCCAACAGTCTCTTTTTAATTATACTCATGTTATCAAATGAAACAGTTTTTTTGAGTATGAAAAATAAAATAACACACAAAATTAGGAAACAGGGTTTATTCAAAATTTCGGGTCGTTAAAATCTTCCCCCCTTAATAAATTGCATCCTCGAAATTTTTAAAATTGGTTTTTGAAATTTCATTGAAAGTCCCACAACGTAAAAAGAGTCAGTTACACTACAACTTTAAAAGGAAGAAAAGGAAGTACAAAGGCCACTCGAGTTAACCCATACTAGGATTCCATGTAAGAAAACATGGTTATGGAATAAAAAACAATGGGTCATGTTCTGAGGGAGAGTGATAGAAAACATGATTAGGAGAAAGTAAACAATAAAAAAATCACAATCTTATGATGTGTATAAATGGTATTTGATTACCCAATAGGAAAATTTAACACACAATGTTTTTGTTTTACGTTCCTTTTCATTGTTTTGAGGAATTCATTTACTACATAGAATAAAAACATAAGGAAATATACCCACCTTCATGTAGAGTTTCATCCTTTAATAAGTTTCTACCAAAACTAATCGTTTCTCTAAACGATGAGCATTCAAAACTACTTGGTATCATCAAAGCACAAGAATCATCTTATAGAGAATCACATAATCCACCAAATATTAACTATCTATTTCTTCTGTCTTTAAACATTATCCCAAAAATAGAAAGGGTAAGATAAAACAACTCTTACAAAATAAATATCCCCAGAGGAAAGGAAACTACTTTAAATATTCAAAGTTCCACAGTACTACCAAAAGATCATCATAGACCATTTCGTAAATAACTGTCCTTAAAAATACTCAAAATTAACAAAACTAAGACTGAATCCCAAATAAAAGAAGGATTTGATAACATAGTCTTCCAAGGTAAACTTTATCATTCATATTTAAACAACATCAACCACTCCTAACATCTTATAACAAAAGTAACTAACCTAAACATATTTATCCCATGATAGGTTAATCATTTCCTTAAATAACCTAACTTACTATAAGTCCACCTTAAATTCATCGATTATTCAAAATATAATTCATCCTTTACTCCTCAAAGATAATACCTTTGTAATCTATTTACCTTGATAAAATAGGGTTCCCAAAATAGTTAACGTCTTCCAAAATAATAATCATCTTTTAATCCACTAATCACCCTTTTTTTAGAAGAACAGCTTTACTACATCAACATGTGGTACATAAAAATAGATTTCTTCTTTAAAGATATAAAATCATCTTAGGTAGTGACTCGATGATCTTAGAAAACATAAAAGATATGCTCATAGAGCACGAACTAAAATACAACATGACATAGAAAATTATTGCGAAGAAGTTACATTTACTTCAGTCATCATGATATATATCAGCATAGCACTTGCATTGTTCCCTTGTCCTCGAATATTGTTGATGCTCGTCATGCTTCATTCCCATTCTAAGAGATCATTTCCTTGGATAATGTATAACTCCTCCAAATTTACGACAAAAAAATGTATATGTCACATTAGATCGAACCTTATCTCCATTCATCACATTATCCATTTTTTATAGAAATTGGCTACTTTATGTCCTATCATCCCACACTTAAAACATCTCCTGGTTCCTTTGTGACATTATCCTTGGTGCCACTTTCCACACTTTTTGCAAAAACGAAATTTGGTCTTCTTTCCCTTATCAAAAATATCAGATGAACATCCTTGAGATATTGTCTTTTTCTTCCTTGATGAATTTGGGCATTTAACTAGGTACCAATTATTAATTGTGATTTTTGATAGCTATTTTGGCCTAATCACAATATGCTCAACTTGATCTTTCGTCATATCTATCACATCAATAGGGAAATCATCACATTTCCTATCACATTGGTTTTTGGGACATTGCTTTCCATTTCCCACCATCAACTATGAAAAGAAATTATAATTAGGGTCCTGAATACTTAGCTAATAATCATTAATAGGAAACTTTAAGCATAGAAGGATAAACATGTAGAAGGAAAGTATACCCTAACATGTGATCCCCTAGGTTCCAATCTAGGTTATCCATGATCATATATTCTTATGTGAATCTTTATTTTATTTTATCTTTGTTCCTTTAATAATGGTTCATACTAAGCTTATGAATTTACCAAAGCATATCCCCCGGGAGTGTCATAACCAAGAGTGCAGCAAGGCCCGTTGTCGTGTACTAGTTCCCCTTCGAGTCTAACTCAAAGCGGTGTTTTCGGGTTTTACCCCTATGTAAATTTGTGCCAGAGCCACATCTACCTGCTTGTATCCAGACATGGATGTATTTTCTTGGGAAACCCTTACTCAATACTGACCAAAATACCAGGAAGATATCCTATATTTAAACATTTCTATGGGATTCTTCCTAAAGTTTTCATATCCTAATTTTCAAAAATAACTAAACCATCCTCTAATACCAACTATAGCATCCCGCCTTTTTATAACATAAGTTTTCATTATATTTTACAATACTGTGGATCTTTAAGGTTTAGTGTCTTGGAAACCAAGAACTTATTACATGAGAAAAAAAACATTATTCTTAAACACTTGTAAGGATTCTTCATTTTTTCTTCCTAAGTTCATCAAAACATCTCATAACCTGGGGACATACATCAAAAGAAAGGGTGAGCAGAAGGCCCAGTAAGGGAAACAAGGGGAAACATTTAACATGTGAACTTGAGATACATCAACAATGTCATGAAAAATAACTTTAAGGCATGAGAAAGAAATAATGAGGCATATCATAATAAAAATAATGCTTTTAATAACTTGAAGATGTGGCTACAACATTTAATATTGACAATAATTTCTATTTCACCAAGGTCCATCCCCAAGGTGTCATTAAAAATTACCAAGGTTATTCAGCAAGGCGTCGTTAAAAATATTCATCTCTAGAGATTAAGTCTTTACCCAATGCATTGAAGCGCTATTAGGGCCCACACTTGAAATGTATTTATTATCATGTGAGACACATATATATATCATAAAAGGAATGTGTTTCATTTCATAATCATAACTTTTTAAAAAATGCTTTAAAGACATGATCTTTGTGTCACTTTAAAACCCACAGAAAAGGAAGGTGGGTCTCATGTATGTAAATCCAAGAATTTAAAATAGAACATTTTGGTATATATGTGAATACCCATATTAAAGAGAGAGATTTTATTATTCAATTAATAAAATAAAATAACCTTAGAAGAAGAGAGAGATACATTTTGAGACGGAAATTCTACAGCATAACGACTATGTTTTGGGGTTTTTAGAAAACATTGAAAAGAGAGGGGACATGGGTCAAACATTCATAAATGACCCATAAAACAATATAGGGACAGAATATGAAGGATATATGAACATGGTAATGAAATTTAAAAGATATACTATATGAAATGAAGAACATGAAAGGAAGAAAAAAAATATTTCTCTTATGAAAATTCGGCAGCCTAACAACGTCACTAAAACATCAAAAAATTAATTGACGAGATCAAATTGGGTATCTCATAATATGATCATAAAAGATAAGTATGATATATTTAGATATCATAACCAAAAAAAATAAAAAGGAACTGGAAATACTTTAGATGAAAGTAAAACTTTGAAAAATGAGAAAGGTGAACGAATCCCTTAAAAATTCGGCAGCCTAACGGTGCCACTTAAAATTTCAAAATTATGAATTGAAAAGATCAAATGGGGTATCTCATTATATGATCACAAAATATCATTATGATAGATATATAGATCATACCCCAACATAATAAAAAGAAACTTGAAAGACTTGTCACGAAAATAGAACTTGAAAATGAGAAGGGTGAAAGAATCCTTTACAAAATTTCGGCAGCCTAACGGTTCCACTTAAACAATAATAAAAAAAAATGTTGAGATTAAGAGAGTATCTCTCATCATATGATCATAAAAAGGGAAGTAGGATGATAATAAAATAACATCCCCAACATAAGGAAATGGATCTTAGAAGAAATGACATAAATGGGAGTACTTGAAAAGAAATAGAGAGGTATGATCCCTTAACATAAAACGTAACTCTTAAAACGTAATGGTATGGACCTCGAGGGCTTGGGGGCACCGTGGGAGGACTCCTTGGGAGGTAATGAGACCATAGTTTTTTTGGGGAAGAGTTTGGACTCGAATGGATGAGTGGATCGCTTGGTATTTATAGGTAAAGTTAGGGGACAAGGCATTAATGGCCAAGGGACACCTCATTAGTGGTTTTGGAAAAACCAAGGGCTTTCCCATGGTATTTTCCCATGGTATTGGCCACTTGGGACACCTAATTCCTTATCTTACTATTCATAAGTCGACCATATAGATTACATACTTAATACATCATTTAATGATGTCATTAAACACCCGTAACTTAAAAACTGTATTTTCACTATTCATTGAAAATTCAACATTCTCAGAAAAATCCCCAAATTTCACCTTAACCAAAATATTGATGCCCTGATTTCAAAAATGAACTCCATTTTATAAAAATAATTTTCTAAATATTTTTAATTTAATTTTTAAATAAATACACAATTCACCGAAATTTCATTTTTTTCAGAAAAGTCCGCAAAAATTACCTTAACATAATATTGATGCTCTAAGTTCAAAAATGAAATCAATTTTTAAAAAATAATTTTCTAAATATTTTTAATTAAAAAACACTATTCACATGAAAAAACTAATACTTGACTAATAATTTATGAAACCGTTATTTAACCATTTTATTGAATCACATTACTTAATCAAGGTGCCTAGATTATATTAAGGATTTATTTAAGTGAGATTACTAATCCATTTGATCACATTACTAATCCTAAGCATAAAATCACTATTCATAATTTACTATTCATCAAAAATCATGTTGATATTTTTAGACTCTAAATTTCGTACTGAACATAATTGTAGAACACCATTTTTTGAAAATCATTACACATTTTTAATTATTTAAGGTTTACGTAAACATTTTTTTAAAATATCCTTTCTCTAAAATTCACCAAAAATATGCATACTATATTTATCTGGACATTTGAAAATCATAAACTTCATCATAAGAAGGAATCAAAATTTTTATTTAAAATAAAGGATTACACAAGGCAGTTACGGTCTCCTTACATATCCCCTTATTACACCAGCATAGGACCTAAGTGTAAGGTGTGCTAAGGTGAGAGAATCTGAGGGAGGCTCGGACAACATCGCACGAGTAGTAATTTCTATCAGTTTGAACATCACGCGAAGGAGATTCCGTTCTAGCTTCACATGATGAAGTTCATCTTGGGTTTGGTCTAGAGAAAAGCCCAGTGGTGCTACCTCCTTCTAAAGTTCTGTTAGATGGGCTTCGATCGGTCTAATACTATTGGGTGAGGCCATCGAATATTTTTTCTATATTAATTAACCAATATCACTTGTATTTAGAGACAAAATTCGCAACATTCAGTTTTCAATGGTCATACCGACTAACGATTATATAATAGTCCAAACCCAACAATCTCATTTTAATTATACTCATGTTATAAAATGAAACAGTTTTGTTGAGTATGAAAAATAAAATAACACACAAAATTAGGAAACAAGATTTATTCAAAATTTCGGGTCGTTACAGGATCTACCTACCCACTTTCATGAGTACATCCTCCATTAGTCTCTTTGTATGTTTGATGGATCGATTATATAGTTGAAGGACTACACAGGTATTCTTAAGATCGTTGAGTCCTAGCTTCTTGATAACACTCAGGGGCATGAGATTCACGCTGGCCCCTAAGTCTCAAATGGCCTTCCCAAACTCGCATAGTCCAATGGTATAGGGAATTGTGAAGCTACATGGATCCTGGAGTTTGGGGGGAATTGAATGTTGGATGACTATAAAACACTCCTTGGTTAGGGCAATGGTGCCTAGATCCTCCATTTTTCTTCTGTTGGAGAGTATTTTCTTCCTGAACGTGGTATAGGTGGCCATCTCCGTCAATGCCTCTGCAAATAGAATATTTATGTGCATCTTTTCTAATACATCAATTAATTTTTTGAATTGGTGGTCTATCTTCCCCTACTTAAATCTCTCTAGGAAGGGTAAGGTAGGGTCAAAAGGTTTGACACCATCTTTCCCTTTATTCACTGAAGCCTCCTTATGTGGGATTTTGGACGAGGAGGGGAATGTATCTGTATCTTCTCCATCAACAGGGGGTGTGGATGCAACTGGGTGTGCTGATTGGTTCTGGTGTGGTAGCTATTTTCCACTCTGGATCATGACAACATGGGCCTCCTCCCTCGGGTTCTTCTTTGTGTTACCCGGTAAAGTACCGGGTTGCTTTCCCAAGAGTTTATTTTTCAACTGGCCAATATGATTCTCCAGGCCTCTAATTGAAGCCTCCTGATTTAGGAACCTAGTTTCAACAGTAGATATGAATTTTGTCATGGGGACCTCTATCCTTGAGGTGTTTACCTACTGTGGTGTCTGTTGAGCGGGTGGAGGTGGTGGCTATTGTGGCTACTGTGGGTGAGGGTTCTGATTCCCTTGATGTTGATAAGCTCCCTACTAGGGTTGTGCTTCCTCTATTAATAATTTGGATAAGGTGGATGATTTTAGACTGTCAGTCGCTGGGGTGTAAGATACTATTTTTGTTGGCCCCAGCATGTGTTCTGTTGATCCCTCTATGCCAGGATCAGGTACTATTGGTACTACCTGGGCCCTCGATTTTGAGCAATATAACTCACCTTACTTGTGAAAGGGCCTCTAGTGGAACCCGATAATTCTCCCATGATGTGGTAATCACCACATTCACATCATTCCAGATGGTTTGCTGAATGTACTTGGGAATCACCCTTCAAATTGAGCGCATCGATCATCTTGGACACCGTGTTCAACTAGGTAGCTAGCATGGTAGTTGAATCAATGTTATGCATACCTCATTTCTATGGGCCCTGCTCGGAATCTCACTGGAAGCTGTTGGTAGAGATATCTTCCAGTATTTTGAAGAGTTCTTCAGGGGAATTTCACATTATCGTACCTCCAGCAGCCGCATCCATCATGGATTTGGTATTAGTCATCAGACCTCTATAGAAGGTTTGGACTTGCACCCAAAGCAAATGTCTGTGGTGTGGGAATTTGTGCAACATCTCCTTGAAGTGAACCCATGATTCATATAATGATTCCGAGTCATGTTGCTGGTAGTTGTGGATCTCGTTCCGCAGTGTCACTGTCTTCAAGGGTGGTAAGTATTTAGTCAGGAACACTAGGCCTAGCTCCTCCCAGGTGAGGATTGATCTCTACTGCAATCCTTTGATCTCATCTTTCCCCATATCCATTAGAGGAAGGGGAATAGGCAAAGACAAATTGCATCAGTAGACGCTATGTGGTAACAGAACATGTTGCAGACCTCCAAAAAATTGGAGAGATAGGCATTCAGATCCTCACATGGAAAGACACCAAATTGAAAAGTGTTCTAGATCAACTGGATGATAGCAGGCTTGGTCTCAGAGTGTTTTACTTGCACTGGTGGACGGACAATGCCCGTATCAGCCTCATGGATTGATGGCAGGCCATACTCCATGAGAGTGTGGCATGGAGGTTGTTAAAATGGTGCTGGATCCAGTAGGTATTGTTGTTCTTGAGGAGCATAGTATGACCTTTGACCTTGGTTGAAAATTGGAATCTTCTCTAGTTGGAATTGTTGGAGCTTCTGCAGGACGTATGGTTGAGCAAGAGGAGCTTACTTGTTCTGGTTGTCATCTAGACCTAACTAATGTCCAGATCCTTAGACAACAGCTGGATTGCCTTCCGCATTCTGTTCCATGGGGTTTTTTTGATTGTTCACTTCCCTGAGTGCTCTTTGGATCCTCAAAAACATTTGTTCGATCTCTGGGTCTTTTGGGAAAAACCCTGACGACTCAGCTTTTATGGAACGTGTGTGTTGGCAGCTCATACACCTAAAGGCCTACAGAGAACAAAACAAAACACCATGAATAAATGATGAAAAAGAAAGATAAACAGAAAATGAGAATATAAAAAATGTTTTGTGAATTTTTTATTTTTATTTTCACTAAAATTTTATACAAACTTATTTAAAACAAGAATAAAATTAACTATATTGATTCCCCAGCAACAACACCAAAATTTGGTGAGTCTTTTCACAAAAATTATGTTTTTGGAGTGAGAAATTATTTTTACCCTAACAAGTATAGCACTAGCAAGGGGTCGATACACAGGGAACATAAGAAATTATTTTTATTTTTCTTATCTTAGATTTTATTTTCGTTTTAGGGAAGTCTGCTGAATTTAGAGTCAATTTTTCATTGATTGTTTTTAATACAAAAAGAACAATTGGTTTTTTAGTTTCTTTTGAAAAATTCCCTAATGAAATGAAAGTAAATATGGGAAAATTGGTTTGATGTAATAAAGACAGAAATGTGTTGGGGTTATGGATTTATGAGAAGTTGATTATTAAATCAAATTGCTTATGAGGTTGTGTTGTTCATGATAACCAAACACTCTAGGATTAATTTGTATCAAAGTCTCCTTGGTCTGGTAAAATTTTTATTTAGAGCTGAAGAAATTAACTCCTTTGACCGGTAGTTAGTGATTAACAGATCATTATTTGGATTAGTCCATTTTGAGTTGATGAATCCTTCCAATGGTCATGAAATTATTTGTCGGTATTCTTCTTTTGAATCGCTGAAAATTCTTCCCTTGGTCCGGTAGATAATTACCAATGATAGTATAATGTGATTTTAGAAGAATAAGAAGAGGTTAATAGAAAAAACACATTCATAGAAACTTAATTTAAATTAAAACTCATCTTCTCCCACAACCCCAACACATTGGGTATTTAGTTACACATATAAGAAATGAAAAACACAAGACTCTTAATAACTGATGAGATCATGATTGAATCATTGAGGTGAAAATGACTCTTCGGTGGATGGTTTAATGATGGTAGAACGGTAGTAGAGCGTCTCTCCTTCAGAATATCAACCCTTTTCTCTACACATCACAACAATTTCCACTCCCTGAAATAGTAGGCCAGGGTCTCCTATATAGAATAAATATGCACATAACATGTAGGTAAAAGTACATGTTAGTTAATTTCGTCAATGCGCTTTTTCCTTCGCCTTCTCCACTAGTAGGCGGCCTAACACGCCATGTTTGACATGGAACATAGAGCCGCTAGGTAGGTAGCTATACACGACATTTAGATCCTCCATACACAACGTGTAGTCTCATTTTTCGGCCACCAACCACTTCTATAAATGTATACACGTTGTGTATTGGTAGAACACTATCTGTCCGCTTCTGCCAGCCACATGTTCGTGTCAACTCTTCTCATCAACCAACTGCTTCTAAAAGGGCATACATGGCATTTATAGTATGAACACAACATGTACCAGCTTTTGGTTACTTGGGAATATACTTTCTCTGGGCAGCCTATTTTTAAGATTGAATATAAATGGCGTGTATATAAGTACATGCCATGTAGTTTGTAAATTTTTCTCAGTTCTCCTCGGTTTTGTGTACTTGGAAATAAATCTCCTAAAAATGAACAAGGTCACCAAAATCAAAGTATTTTTCATCTAAGTAGTAGTTAATTGTTGAAATCTTCTTCTTATGGTCAATAATGTATGTGAAAATGTATACACAAATCGGGTGCATCAATTATTTTTTTAGTAAATGTTTAATGCAGTGAAAACGAATAAAATTTCTTCATCATGATTTGTGACTTAGGACTTCTAAATCCATGTAACATTTGATGTTTTCTGTCAATTCACCTTGAAATGTTACTTGAATATCCATCTAGAAATTTAAAATTATATAATTTTTGATGGTATTTGTCATTATCATGATTTTCATTTTAACGATGTATGATTAATACATTACATTATAATTTTCCTAAAATAATGATTTATATTCATTGATTCCCAAACTTTATTACCAATAAAGTTATCCACTAATTTACCCTTGTCATTAATAAATGTAAAAACGGGATTGAATATTTTCATCTCAATATGGATTATGTTTTTATTATGAAATATTGAATTAAACTACCAATATAAAATTTTGAGATATATAATAATTTTCATCCACTGTTGTGTTCTAACTTCTTCAGATACTATACCTAATTCCTTTTTCTAAGCTTCTTTAAATTGGTTAAATTTGAAAAATTATACAATGACATTGTTTAATTTTACAAAGATATCTGAACCAGATTATAAAATCATCAGATTTCTCAATTCAATATCTCTATTAAATTATGTAATGCTAATCCTGAATTTATTGGAATAATTAATAAATTTATTATGAAACATAAAACACTATTTTATACTATGAGTTTATCATTCAAGTTCAAAATCAAAAAATTAAAACTAAATAATCAAAAAAAAATTTATTATTCCATCTAAATTATTTTCCATCTCTGTGAAAGTCACTAATTTTCTAAATTAATGTAGCATGAATTTTGAATATTTTTCTCAATGAATAATCATATGTTTCCTTTCCATCATCCAATAATTATCACAATTCATTAATTATAGGTTAAAGGTACATGTCAATTTCATTTCCTTAATTTTTTCTTCCAGGAATATTCCTCAAAATGATGATAAAATTTCTTCTTCATACGTATCAATGGAGGTAGATTATAGGGTATAAAAACAACTAGCCATATTTTTTAATTAGAAGATAAACTACCTAGCGTTAAAACCATCAAAATCCAATCCAAAATTTATATTATATGGATGAAATTTTTTTTTGGATATAATGAATGAAACACCTTTAATCATGTTGAATCTTATGGGTGTCCCATAAAAAAATTATGGATAATATCTTGACCATTCAACTTGATTTTGTATATTGTATTATATGAAATCAATAGACTTTTCATGCATGGTTTCAATGGAATGTAACACATTTCCATTGCATTAGTTTTCTTCTTCTATTTAATCATGGGGTTTCATTAATCCTTACTCCCATTGATGTTCATTGACTTCAATCCTATTATATGATATTTTATGTGTTCTTCTTTAATGGTCTCTTTTCCCTAGTAAAGTAGGAAATTATTTGGTCATTCATGTATCTTTTTATAATCATGTACATATTTGTTTGTGATTTTCTTCATCTCATAGAATGGTGTACGGATCTGAGATTAACATAATGCATCATGAAGGTTCTCTAAAATCATGGAAATTACTTTTTTTGTAATTCTACAAGGAAACTTTATAAGAGAAAACATAATTATAAAATAAATATTTGAATATACAATACACCCTTCAGGTAGTTGGTGTGGCTAATCATCAACTAATTCATAAAATTAATTTTTATACAAATGTTAGGAGAAATATTATACTTCTTAAGATCAACTGATGAAAATGTTTATCAATAAGATCATATACATTGTATCCTTAAAATAAAAATGTTTCTTTTATTAAATATGGAATTGATTTCTCTTCTGGTGGTTCACTTTTTTTGTTGATTGTTTTTTCAGGCTTTCAACTTTCCATAGCATTCAATTCACCATGCCAAATCCTATATAAATATCACGCAGGAAATTTTTTCCATATAAAATTTTTATATACATTGATTCTCTTCATCCATCTCTATAATTTACAATCATGAAAAAAAAATTATTCAACCATCCACCTATCAGTTCCCAATTGCATAATCTAAAAATTCATCCAAACTCTTGGCATACTGATGTGTGTTTCAATGTAAATTAATCCAACATTTTTTCATACCTAATTTATTTTTAATATTCTCCATGAAAATTCATATATAAATTTATAATTTTGGAATAAAAAATTTATAATAAAAAATAAACATTAATAAACTTCATCATTGACCACAGTTGGGACTTTATTAAACATAACCCAAATTCAACAAAAAAATTATTCAATCTAACATTAAAACATATAAACATAAACGAATAAATATTTACCCTCATAATAATAAAGTCAAATATCTGGTAATATGTTCATTTAGTTGAGGTGAGAGGTTACTGTGACGTATATCAGAATTTTATTAGTCCAAAAAATTAAATGGATTTAATTATTCAATTAAATGTTCTCTAAATTTACTCATTTTTATATTTTCAAATATTTTTTTTATTTTTCACAAAAATTATTTCATATAAAGATAAATCATTATTCTATAAATAGGAAAATAATGATTTATTTTATATCAAAATTATAACATGGATTTACGATATCTGGTTCATGTGTTTCAATATGCTTCATTACATTACATGAAATGATGGTTTAACATCATTTTTTAAATCGATTTGGGAAATAGTAATCATCTTGAAGAGAGCATAACATATTGAATGATTCATGTAATCTTTAGCTACTTATCTTGTTGTGTGAATTATGAACTGTACTCATGATTAGGGGTATTTTTTAGTATATCTACTTCATGGTAGAATTTTGAAAAATGGGAAGATATCGGTAAATAACATTCTTCTTGTTTTCTTAAACAGTATGCTAAATGATCAGGTTTTTTGAATGATAACCCATTTTCAAAACATCAAAAAAAATATTCTCACTAACCCAAAAAAAGTCCCCTTACGGTTGACCCTAATAAGAAATTATAAATTTAAAATCTTTTAAATGATTATTAAAGGGGTAGGCAAAACAAAACCAAAATATTGGCAAACCTAACAAAAATGTAAAAGCATCAAGTCTTATACCACATATTTTCAACATCTTACGTAATTTTATCATTCCACATGAAATCAATAATTATTTTTAAAAATTTATAATAAATTATTAAATATTAAAAAATTAATAATCACCTAAAATATCATTGATGTGCATCTAATTTCCAAAACCATGCACAACATCTGGTGGAAGGTCTGCAATGGAACACAGATATCCTCTTGTGAAAAAATCCTAGAAACACTCAATTACAAAAATTTTAATATAATGCAATTAAAACCCTTAAAAATCAACATTCATCATACCATTAAAAAGAATGCGCTAGGAGGATGATGGGTTCATGGGTAGAAGGGAGTTAAAACTATTACCATAAAAAAGGATAGTACTCATTGGGAAAGGGAAAATAAGGGCCATTATTGGGAATCACCATCAAAGAGAGGGGAGTTAATGTGGGGTCATCATAAAAAATGTTGGGGTCAGGGTCATGGGGATTGGATATCAGGTAGGTGAATGGGGAAATAATCATTGGAGAGAAGGGGGATTGGGTTCAAGGGGGGGTTTCAATTGAGGAACGAGGGTCAGGGATGAGGGGAAGTCACCTTCGGGGAGAGGGAGGATCACTTCCAAGGGGTGGTCACTGTCAGGGAGAGTAGGGATTGAGGTCAAGGGGATGTCTTCAACAATGATAGATGGATCGATTATAAGGAAATGGTGGCAGGGTATAAGGGGTTCAGTTATGGGGGTAGGGGTCGGAATATTCTGTTTATTTTAATGATTTATTGATGGTATATATTAAACCGCTGATAAATTTATAAATAAATAAATATAGAAATGGTTAAATTAAACTAGTATTATATTATAAATTATATTTTATATTATTTTCAAAACATCAGTTATTATAACTTCATCCATTAAATCACTTCTTAGACTACATTTTTGTAGTGGTAGAGCATGTCCCCGAGGATTAGACATGTGTTCAACGCATATGTGATATATTGTTTTTATACCATTCCATGTTTATATGAGACTTCGTAATATTTTTCTGTATTTATCTTTTTAAAATTTAACTGGTTCAATATTTTACGTTCCATGAAACACTGAGTTTATACAAACATTTCAATATAATTATTTAAATGATACCATTCTAACCTAGCCATTAAAATGGTGAAAATGAAAAGGATTAACTAAATTATGAATATATAGTTTAAAAATATAATCATAATTAATTATATGGTGACCAATTATTTATAAATGAAGATATATCCCTTTTTAAAATAAACAGAATCCCTTCTCTAAAAAAATATTTATATTCACACTAGTGGGTTTTATAACAATAAAATAAAAATATAATTTTTTTTGTAATATATTAATTAAATATACATATATAATAAATTCAATATAATTTTTAAAATTATTTCTCTGTGTTTTCTATACATGGTAGAAGAAAAAATCCAATTTTGCACATAAAAGATTTATTTTCATAAATGATAGTTTTAGAGGCTTATTATTATAAACATATTTTTAATATTTTTTTAACACTTTTATAAATTTTATTTCAAAAAATAAACTTCTTATTTGATTTTATAATATCAAAATTACATTCATTGAATTCTTGGTAATTTTTTAATAAGTTTCATGGTTTGATTAACTCTAATAAAATAATGAATTTTAATGGAAAATATATTTTCCTCTAAATATATTTTAGTATTAAATAATATTATTGAGTGACTTGGATTTATATGCCACTTAGAGGTTCCCCATACCTGGTTAGAAACATTATCTCAAGTGAATTTTCCCAAATGCTAGAGGCTATCGACTAGTAGTGAGGGCCTAAGAGTGAGAGTGGGGAAACATGATCTCATTGGATGAGTACAACAGAAAAATATCCACAAATAAAACAATAGAGGATGTAGTAATACCATACAATAGAATTAATCCACGGAAGACTGATAATATAGATAAAAAGATTTCATATCAGAAAAAGGATGAGGTTATATGTCACATGTTCAAGGAAATAGCTGATACAAGATATTCTGTAGTAAGATACAATACAAGTATCAAGGTACAGAAATACAGAAGAAAAAATAGAAGCATCATAAGACACAAATTTATCTCGTGATCTTCTGCTCCAAATTATCATATACATTCCATGTTGAAGAGAGTCTTCCCTTATTGACACCTGAAACAATATTATATATTTGGGCCTAAAAATAGGACCCAAACAGGGAGTGTGAAATGAATCCCAGTAGGAAACCTCTCACGTTCTATGCTAATCTATCAGTTAATATATATCATAGGTAGTGTACAAAAGTGAGAGAAGTATGCTAGGAGGTTCTCAAAATTGAAAAGTCCAACACATACTAGTTTCCATTAATATTCATTTAATGTTCACTAATCAATTCAATTATGTTGAATTGTGAAGGTCTTGAAATTCGGCCTATGCCTGCCATTTTCCTCAATAGTGTAAGCACAATAGATGTCTCAAAAGACCATCTAGATAAGTATAAGTGAATAATGAATCCAAGAATGATATTTGTATTGGAAGATGTTTTTTATATTTTTCTATTTCAATATTCTATTTATAACATGATTCCTTCCTTGAAATTACTAATTTGGAAATCCATGTTCACTACCGGTGTAAATTCTTCCAACATCCAACAAGCCTGTTCTGGTAATCCAGGAATCACTCTAGGTATTGTATAATTTAATGGCACATGAGCCCAACAATTACATTCAAGTCTCTCCAATGACATAGATAAAATTCTTCCAATATATCTCATCCTTAACATCCCTCAATGGATCCAGCATTTTCTCAGCATTTAAAATAAAACTTTCATGAGCCAGACCACTAAATCCATGACTTTCCCATGGATTTTTATATCATACACCCTTTGAGTCCATCCATGGAATTAGAATCTAGATCTATGTTTTACCCATTGTATATGTTTTAATAGTCATATTATCCAGACCATACCTTTTAACCTTTGTCCATTTCTTTCCCACCTCTATTTACCCCTTTAATAATTTCATACAAGAAGAAACACATGAAAATTAAACTATTATATGGATTAACATTTAACAACTCACATGGAAACACATCATATATCAAAAAAACATGTAAATTAATCTTTTACGTGGCTTAAAATTAATTATGTCACTTGGGAGCATATAACAAAACAAGACTATAATGCAATTTAAACTATCACAAGGACTAACCATCAATTATCTCATAGTGTAATGTTCACAATTGGAGTAATACATTCCAATCAAGATTAAACAAGCATTGGCATAAACATTGTTCTATAAGAAATAAATCCCAATACCCTTACACAAAAAAATTACAATTAATCACCTTTTTAATTACATCAATAAACTTAATTCATTTTATAATAGCCATGAAAAGGGATTAAGGCAAGCCCATATGCATCTTTGGCTGATGTCCATTAATTGTAATCCCAAGGAAAATGAACACATAGAGTGGAAATTAATGAAGTTAAACAATCTCAAAAATTCTATAAATCATTTTATAGACTACCAAAACAACAAAGGGTAATATCACGAGTCGATGGAAAATCGAGGTGACACCAAAAAATGGGGGTGTGGCACTTTGGAACATATAATCAACTCAATAATAAGATAATGCAATGATACCACCTAACATGTAGTCCTACGAGACTCCTCTCCAATGTTGACTTCTAATTCATCCTAGAATAGTGTAAATATACAAAATGGGAATAAATTATCAACCTTCAATAACTAGGTTGAGAGAAAAAATCACGTAGAACATCACAACATGACTCAAGAGATTACTGATGTTGTTCCAATGTAATATATTGTGATCAAATGAGAGTTCAGTTGACAAATTGAGTACAAAATCCATGCTCGACATAACTAGTTCATGGGACCTAGGTAAAGGTTCTGTATAAAAATGTGAAAATGAGGCTACATTCCATTTTAACAAAAAAACAAAAAATACATGGCATGTAAGGGGATATACACATCTTGTATATTTTATTTTTTCATATTTGATGCACACATCATATACACTTTATATAAAAGTCCTACTAACATGAATACATGAAGAGTACTAGGATTTACATAGTGTGTAACCCCTAGACAAATTGTGTATCAACCCTAAAGCTTAAACTTGTCTTCTTTTTCTACTCTTTCTAAAAATCTGGTCAATACAAAAGATCCATACCTAAAAAAGAAGAACTAGTTTCTTACAAAGTACCCCACTTAAAAGAATACACCTCGAAATTTCCCTTCAATGGGTGGTAATGAAATATCAGAGAACATCTCTGGCCACTGAACTCATATGTCAGACCCCTATCCCGTGTCTCATTCTGCAATTGGTCTTCCTACCATAGCACTTGTATTAAAGGAACTAAGCGACATTATAGAACCTTAGTTCTCCTATAAACTATACTTATCAGATGATTTTCATAGGATGTATCAACCTGATGCTAAAAATCATTTGGATGAAAAATTTGAGACATGTTTGGGTTATAGATGTGCTACTAATATATGTAGAAGTTATCATGCAGGGATCGGTACCTCTGAGGAAACTTTAACTGATATGAAACTAAGTGAACTCAATCTAGAACCTCAAACAGGCCAACATATCTTGGCGAAATTTTAACATGTGTCATGATCATCCTGTTTAAGAACCTCAATAAAACACACATTAAATCACCATCCATGACCTCAAACATTATAGGTCATCTATGGAGATCAATATTAGATTTTTAACGAGACTGTTCAACAACCATCTATTTCTGAATCAACTAGACCTACTCAGAAGTCTTCTTCCTGATACATGGTCCCATTAAAGCGGCCTCACCCAACTCTATCTAGCGTAGGGGTGATTGTCATGGCCTACCATATAATTCCACTTATGGTTCCATCTCTATATATGATTGGAAACTATTATTGTAGGTGAATTAAAATAATGGAATATTCATTTCCCATGATCCCTAAAAATATTGGATTCATTAATGCAACATGTCATCTAGCACGTGTATCATATTCTCTAACTTTCCATCAATCTAGGTGTGGAATGCTTTGATCAGAAGAATCTATGTTCCCAAATCCCTCTAAAAATTGTCCAAAAATGAGATGTAATGTTGGAGTCCCTATCTGATATGATAGAAAGAGTGACCCCATTAAGTTGTACGACAACTACAATATAATACTTTCAGATATCATCATCACTGAAGGTCTCACATATTGGAAAAAATTGAGTGACCTTTATAAGACTGTAAACCAAAAGCCATATATCATCGTTAACTAAAATAACATCGATAAAGTAGTCATGAAATCCATCGTGACATCGTCCCATTTCCACTCTGGAATAGGTAACTGTTATAAATTCCCAATTGGATTCTGATGTTTGACCTTCACCTATTGAAAGGTAGAACACCTACTTAAAAATTTAGACACCTCTTTCTTAATTCCCAACCAACATTACTGATAGTGCAAGTCAGGGTACATATTTATCACTATGGGATGAAATACCCATACAGAATCATGAAAATACCTCATCATCTCCTCACATATGTCCACTAGATCCCAAACACATCTATGGATACAAAAAAACTCATCATCACCGAATTTCCAACCGGGAGGTGGATACCCACCTGCTACACTATCCCACATCACAAGGACCTCATAATCAAATAGCATCCTCATACACACTATATCTAGGAGGGAAGAAGTCGCAGCTAAGGATGAATGAAAAACCTATCACTGATTTTTGTGCATATCCAAATGCATATCAAATAAAAAATACACAATCTTCCACTCACCACTGACCTCCTAAACCACATGTATATGATTCCTCCTACTCAGTGAATTGGCCACTGCATTACCATTCCAAGGCATTTAGGCAAGCTCAATGTTGAAAGAATGAAGGTATTCAACCTACCATTACTGTCTCCGATTCAGATCACACCAAGTAAAGATGTACCTAAGGCTATTGTGGTTTGTGTACACAACAAAAACTCTCCCAGTAAGTAATTTATCCAACAACATAAAACATGAATGTCCACAGCCAACTCGAGATAATGAGTTGGGTAATTCCTCTTAGGTGGCCTCAACTACTGAGACACATATACAATGAATCAATCCCCTATATAACTATTTCTCAGAACCTGATTCCTAATGCATCATTGTACATGGTTTAAATCTTTCCTACATATGGAAAAATCAGTATCAGTACCAAATTCAACCAACCTTTTTATTCCTAATAGGTCATCCCAAAAGAATCTATTTAGAAATACTTCAAATCCTTTTTAGTCTGGCATGTCAATGGAATTACTAAACATTAAATGTTCGGTACGAAGCCCCTGTATTAACTAGCCTACCATAGAAAACTATGTACCTCAAATTTGTTCTTGGGATGCTACCATGAACTACTTCTCTCACCTTCTTTGGGTCCAATGAAACTCTAGTCTTTGAGATTATTTGATCCAAGAACTAAATCTGATTCATCCATAAGTTTCACTTTGTGAGCTTAGAATATAATCGATGCTCTCTCATTGTACTAAAAACAATATTTAGATGTATGGAATGGTAATCTCTACTATGATAATACACCAAGTTATCATCCACAAAAATAAAAAAAAACAAGATAGGGATGGACCACTCGGTCATCAGAGCCATAAAAACTATCAGTGGGATTGTGAGACCGAATGACATTACCATGTAATCATATTGACCATACATACTCCGAATTACTGTGAAAGTTATTTCAAATGTTCTTACATGTAATTGGTGAAATTAAAATCAGAAATATATTATTGAGAAAACCTAAGCTCCCCGAATCTGGTCAAAGAGATCATATATCATCGGTAGAGGATACCAGATCATAACCATCAATTTGTTAAATTTCTCAAAAGCCATGCATACCCTAAGGGTACCATCCTCCATTTTCACAAAGAAGGATGGAAACCCCCACATAGAAGTACATGGATGGATGAAACCATTTTCCCTTAAATTACCTAGTTGTTGCTTGAGTTCATGTAACTCCATCTTAGCCATCCTAAAAGGAGTAATGGATATCAGTGAAGCTCCTAGCCCATAAATGATAGATAAATCCACATCACATAACAGAGGTAAACATAAAAAGATATTTGGGAAGACATCCCTAAAATGATAAACCACTGGAGGGAATTCTTCATGACATGTTCCCTAGTCATCCAGATATAAACTCATAATCTGGTCTATCATCCCTCCCAACCCACAATGCTCAGGTCCATTCTAGCTTACATGGAAGTCCCATTCACATTTATGTAAAAATTCATCACCCTCTGGTGACTTGAAACTCACTCCACTGTGATAGAAATCAACAAATTCTCAAAAGCGTACCACCCAGTCCATTCCAAAAATGACATGAAATCCTAATATCTCTAAGACATAGAGTTCCCATATCATGTGACACCCATAAATCTCAAGTGGGAACAACCTACACTAACAAACACCTATCATTATTATCCCTAACAGGGTGTCTTGTATTATAACATCATTATAAGTATAATCACAAAGCCCGAGTCTCTCCACAAGGGGCACAAAACGGAAACTCTATGCAACCGTTATATCAAATTGTGTAGAATCTAAAATGGAGGAAGCTAGAATAGTACCTCTCATAGTTGACAGTTCGGGATCCTACTCCTTCTAGGTCAATTTCATTGAAAAATTATGACCTATACTGGGGTCGTGTGACACTGTTTGGCTACCCTAACCTGATTTTCTCTACTGTCTTTGACAGCCTATGGTCTGGTAACCACGACCATGACCACCACCTCACCCTTAAAGACTAGATGTATTCCATTTCTCTAACTGATGAGAAGATTATAACCCTTCTCCTGAATATGGATTCAGTGCAGAACCTCTCTTAATAGATGCTTGTGGAAACGTCCTGCATAAGTTCTTTATATGGCCCATCTCACTGTAATATCAGCTATCAACTGAGTCCATCAGATAATGTGGTCTCATATGCCAAATCATGCCACACTAGTAGCACCTCACTTGGATACCTAAAGTTAATTTATAAAAACTGGTATCATCATGTGAAAACTCTATATAACACTTATTACATCCAGATGGGAGAGTACAATATCTCAGTGCTAAAAGACCCTAGATTACTCCCCTAGAATCCATTAGAATACACTCGGTAGTCAATTCCTGATTCACAATATAATATATAGAAGGCAACTATAAGACATTAACTTACAATAAGATGTTGAACCTAGGACCATCCTCAAATCACATATACTTCTATACATCACTACCCATTAGAATAGGCATCAATCACTAGAGATCAGTAAATAGGAAGAGTAGTCCATAACCAATAGTGTTCCCAACTCTAGATGCATAAACATCTAGGCTCTATAGACCATTATCGTCTTATGAAAATAGTAATCATATAAGAGTATCTTAAAATAACTCCATTCCATATCCTGATAACTGTACTCCTGAGTGATAACATCCAACCATCTATAGGAGGAATCACAAAGGATTTACATTTCGAGACTCTACATCCTCTACAGAGGGATCTCTATATTCTAAATGATCAAGAAAATATCCTCTGTAGCATGTGGTATTCTATCCCATGAAAATGGGGGTGGATTCTAATGCTAGAACACTCTTGTCAGCTCTACCATAGATGTGGCATGGTGTGGTACTCCCTGAATGGTTTTCATGAATGTCATAAATCCTTCATGGAACAATGAATCAGCACCAATGTCTGTTATAACGTTTGGTGTCACGAATGGAATAACTAGAGGATCCACTGGTAGCCCTTGGCCTACCACCTCTATGGTATAATCATTTCCACTCTCCTAGAATAAAACTACAGCTGATATTGGTAGCATTACTATGTGTGGTTAGGCACACACCTATACTCAATATTATGATCATGTTTCATAGTACAAGTGTAAAGGAACTAAACAAGATAAGAAACCACCCAATGGTTACCATAGTAGGAGTACATAGTGTGTTGAAACCATATAAAACATGTACCCTCATGATTTCACATGGTCATGTGCACTCACATACTTGGGCGTGCAAGCACCCCAAGTACATGAAGTGTTATTCAGGTACACATAATTTACAAAAGTATCCCCTCCTAGCCATGTACTTTTACATGACCATATTTACATGGGATCAACCCATATAAAACTACACCATGTGTACAAAAAGTACACATTCATGTATTTTTTCAAGTCCCCTATTTTTTGTTATTTTTTACATGGAGAGACACACATCCTTTTATAACATGCTATGACCCCCGAGTACATGGAATGTAATAAAAAATGGTTTTCCTTCCCGAAATAGAAAGAGAACATGACATGTAACCCAGAAAGACCGTTCATGTAATCTGGGTTTTCTAGAATATAATGCTTTAGATTTACCAAAAAATTGCTGTTTTTTAGGAAAAAAACCAATGTTATTCAAAAAATTTATATGTGGGGGTCCATACTCCCCCCGAATCATAAAATGGAATCCATATGTAATATATTTCACACAATTCAATATAATTCTGAATCATGAAGCCCCATATTCGAATATAAGAGGGCCCATACACATCAAGTATCAAATCATGGTTTCCATCCAATTCAAACCATAACACCTACCAATGCACCTATCACAATTGAAGGAATATCTATCACATTACTTATCAGATCAACATTCAATTAAAAATTACCTTAAATGGCATGGAAAGAATCCATGGCATGTAATTTCTAACAACTTCACATGTGTTGAATGAGATGTAAGTCCCTCATCTCATTAGTTTGAAACAAAATAGAACCAGATTGATACAGATAATAATAGTACAATACAAGTGTGACACCCAATAAAAAAAATCTAATAGGTCAAAATCCAAAATTCTCAATTCAATTGAAGGAAATATGGATTTTCCATATACGTGGGGTAGCTACTTCTTGGAATAGCTTATTACTAAATCTATTACATTTCAATCTTTTTATATCATCTCCAAACAATAAATCAAACTAAAAAAGAAATCATCTGATAGCACTTCGTGACTCCCTAGATCCAGATGCCACTCAAACATGCCCTATACCTGGTTGGCCACATGTCCTCAAGTGTGTTTCCC
The DNA here is from genome assembly GCA_963277665.1 of Viscum album. Classification (NCBI taxonomy): domain Eukaryota; kingdom Viridiplantae; phylum Streptophyta; class Magnoliopsida; order Santalales; family Viscaceae; genus Viscum; species Viscum album. The sequence goes on from OY728152.1 coordinate 1,875,385,066, forward strand.
CATATGCTAGAGGCTACTGACTAGATTTGAGGGCCTAGGTGTTATAGTGGGTAAAATATTCCCTTATTGGCATAGTATATCAAAGAAGAATCTAAAAATAAAACAATATATGATGTATAAATACCATACACAAGAATTAAATAGAGGTAGACGATTGTATAGATAACCAGATATCATAGCATACAATGAATGATGTTCCATCTCAAATGTTCTAGGAAAATAAATAAAAAAGGATACACTGAAATATGAAACAATACAAGTATCAAGGTATATAAATACAAATGAAAAATCAGAGGCATCAGAAGACTCGTCTTGGTCCCATGATCATCTGTTCCAAATATGAATATCAAGTACCAGTAGAAGGGATCTTTCCCTCATAGAAACATGCAACAATATAATCTGTTTGGTTCCAAAAACATGACCCAAATAGGGTGTGAGAAACAAATCCCAATAGGCAACTACTAATGGTCTGTTATAATCTATCATGGAATATATATAGAATGTAGTGTAAAAAAGTGAAAGAAATAATCTAGGAAGTACTCAAAAGTAAATAGTCCTATAAGAATTGGATTCCATTTATATTCATTTAATGTTCATTAATCAATCCAATTACATTGTTTTATATAGGTATCATAATCATTCATAAGATTTTCATTTCTCACAATAAATTAGGCACAATAGATGTCTCAAAATACCATATAATAAGATATAAGTGAAGAACAAATCCAATCATGGGATTTGGCTTGGCAGAAGTGTCTTAAGTCTTTATATTTCAATATTTCATTTAAAACAGGATTCCATCATTAATATTCTTAATCTTGAATTCAAGGTTCCCTCCTTGTGTAAATTCTACCAACACCCTAAAATCATGTTCTGACAATCTCGGAATCACTCTAGTTATGGTATAAGTTAATTTCACTTGAGCATTACCACTAAATTCATGGATCTCACAAGAAATATAAACAATAGTACTAATAGGGACCATCCTTGTCTTCCCTCAATGGATCCAAGGTTCACTTGGAATTTTAAATAATTCCCTCATATGCCTGACCACTACATTCATGGATCTCTTGTGGATTTTAACTCCATACCCTCATTGAGTCCATCCATGTTATTATGATTTGCATCCATGGTTCACACAAGTTATAAGGTGAATTAGTCATGTGAGATGGACCATACCTTTTAAACTGTTACATGGATTAGCACTTAACATATCACATGGTAACAATTCATATATCAAGAAACACATGTAAATTCAACTAGTACATGGTTCAACATTAAACAACTCACATGGGAAAACATTACAAAACAAACCTATCATCCAATTTAAACTATCAAACATCTTAACCATCAATTATCTCAAATTGAAATGTTCACAATTATAGTAATACATTACAATCATGATTAAAAAATCATTGGAATAAACATTAGTCAGGGATAAAAGCATTCCAATACCCTTAACCCAAATAATTATAATTTATAAACTTTTTACAAACATCAATAACCTCAATTCATATTAAAACCCCATTAAAGGGGATCAAAAAACGATCATAGGAATCATAGGCCAAACAACCATAAATGTTCATCAAAGAAAAAACACACCCACATGGTGGACCTTTATAAATTAAAATAATCTCAAACATTCATTATATCAACTAATCTATTATATAAACAATAATAGGTAATATCACAATTCAATTGGAAATCAATTTGACACATTAGAAATTGGCATGTGGAACTCCATCACACTTAAAAAGCACAAAAATTAGAAAAACTCACAAGAACACCAAACTTGTAGTCATACGACTCCTCTAATCCAACATAGACCTCTAATTTATCCCAGAATACAATATATCTACAAAAAATATCATAAACTCTCAACCTTCAATAACTAGGTTGAGAGACATAATCACCAAGAACAACTTAAGAGGAATCGAGAGCTTAAGGTTAGGGTTCTAATGAATCAAACTTGATAGAATCATAGTTCAGATAGTTAATCCGGATCAAAATCCATGCATGGTGCCACTGGTTCGTGGAACTCAGGAAAGAGTATGTCCAAAAATAAGAATGTGAGGATACTAACTATTTTAACAAAAAACAAAAAATACATGGCATGTAAGATGATATACATTCTATTTAAATTATATTTTTGGTTATGTGTGACTGACCTCCCTTATAGATCATGTACAGGTCCTACTGAAATGAATATATTTCTTGTATTGGGATTTAAACAGCGTGTAATGCCTGATCACATCATGTAGTAGGCCAACTACATATACTTGTCCTCTTTTCCTCCACTTTCTTAGAAAACTCAAAATAAAATATCCATTCCTTGAAAGAAGAATTGTGTTTTTACAAACATCCCCCTTAATGAAATCCATAATTGAATTTATCTTCTAAGGGTTGTGAAGAAATATAAATGAACCACTATAGCCACTGAGCATGTACGTCGACCTCCCCCTCCGATGTCTCATCCTACACTCCGTCATGCTACCAGAACACTCATACTAGCAGAACTAACCAGCATCAGAGAACCATCATTCTACTATCAACTATAAAAATTATACTCTCTTCAAAAGACACATCAACCGAAAGCTCAACCTCCTCATGGAAAAAACATGAGACTGGTCTGAGTGATAGTAGCACAGTTGAGATAAATGGAGGATGTCATACATTTCTCAGTACATATGAGGTAACAACAACTGATAGGAAAATGAACTGACTCTCTCCATAACATCAAACATCATGAAATATCACTATGAAATCTTACCTTATCATATAATCCACTCGTGTCCCGACATAGGTGAAGCATAAAAGAAAATATAATCCACAAACTCAAACTCTAGAGGTCCTCTACAATGATTGGCATAAGATTTCTGATGAAACTGCATAGTATCCACCCATTTCTGAATCAACTCTACCTCTCAAAAGTCTCTAACGTGAGAAGTGGTCCTAGTAAAGTTGGATCACCCACCTCCAACTAGGACATGGGTGATTGACATGGCCTACCATATAATGTCTCTTAAGGTTCAATCTATAATTTCACCTAGAAAATATTATTGTAGGTGAATTCAACTTGGGGAATACTATTTATGCAAGTACACCAAAAATCTGGGACACATGCATGCATCCATCCTCAAAACATGTGTTGTACGATATGACGTGCCATTCGTCTAGGTGTGGTATGATGTGCATAGAAGGAACTATGTACCCAGTTACCACAAAAAATCTACCTGAAATGAGATGTAATGTGTGAATCCCTATCTGAATCTATAGAATGAGGGAACCCGTGAAGTCATAACACCTCTTGGATATACTGCTTTCCAGGCTCTACAACACTGAAGGGATCCTTGATCGACAAGAAGTGAGCAACCCTCATAATACTATCAACCACAACCCACACAACATCATTTCTGATAGGACACCTCAATAACCTAGTCATGAAATCCATCATGACATCATCCCATTTACACTCTAGAAAATGTAACTACTATAAAATCACTACTGGACGTTGATGTTTTCCTTCACCTACTGATATGCAGAACACCTCACAACAAAGGCGGCTACTTCTCTCTTCATACTGGGCCACCAGTACTCAAGGACGAAGTCATGGTACATCTTGGTGACTCGAGGATTCACTACCCAAGAAGAAGCATGAAACTCCCACATCTGTTCCTCATGTAGTTCCACTAGAACCCAAATGCGTCCATGGATACACAAGATCTCATCATCACCTTCCATCTATATGGGAGGTGGATTCTAAATATCTACACTCTCCAATAGAACTAAGCCCTCAAAATCCAAAAGATGCATCGTCCTCACTCTTTCTTTGAGGGTATATGTAGAAACTATGGATAAAAAAAATAATTTCCCTGGCTGTTGTGCACCTCCAAATGAATCTCAAAGACAAAACCATAAGATTCCACTCACCACTGGCCTCCTGCACCACACGTATCTATGTCCTCCTGCTATGTGAATTGGCCACTGTATTACATTTCCTAGGAATGTAAGAAAGATCATAGTTGAATGACTGAAGGTATTCCACCCACCATCATTGTCTCAGATTCATATCACGATGACTAAATATGTACTTGAGGCTTTTGTTGTCTGTTTACACCACAAAATTCTCTCCCATTATGTAAATTATTCTACTATATAAATCATGAATGACCACATCCAACTTGAGATTGTGTTCCAGGTAATTCCTCTCATGAGTCCTCAAATACCAAGATATGTACGAAAAAACTTGACCCCCCTATATAAGTACTTCTCTGAGCCTGATTCCTGATGAGTCATTAACATAATGTTTCTCTTTCCTAGATCTGGATAAATCAGTATTGATGTCAAAGTTAATCTCCCTTTCAACTACTGAAAGCCCACCTAAAAATATTTTTTCCATTCATACATTTCAATCTTTTTAGTTAGTCCCTTCAACGAAGCTGCTAATCCTAGTTACACATGTATGAAGTGCCTGTTGTAACCATCCATTCCTAAGAAACTTTTCACCTCAAACACATTATTGCGCTGATCCTAGGAGGCTACTTCTCTCACATTCTATGGGTCCACTGAAACTCTTGTCTCCAAGATGATGTGACCCAAGAAATTAATCTAATACATCCAGAAGTTTTACTTTGTGATCATAAAATAAAACTGATGATCTCTCAGTGTACACAATATAATTTCAAAATGTATGTCATGGGTGTGTCGATTATTAGAATACAGAAAAATATTATCCAAAAAAACAACAACAAACGATTCAATATAAATATGAAACATTGGTCCATAAGTTTTATAAAAATTGATGGCTTATTCGTGAGACTGAATGACATTACCATGTACACATATAGACCATAAAATCTCTGAATGGTTTTGTGAGGTATGTATAATGTTCTAAAACACATCTAACGATAATAAGATCTCAAATAGAACATTTAAAAAACCTAATCTTCTCGAAGATGGTTGAATAGTACACCTATCCTTAGTAGAGGATAATAGTTCTTAATCATTAATTGGTTAAATTTTAAATAATCCATGCATATCATGATGGTACAGTCCACCAATTTTATAAAAATCACTATTTATCCAAGGGTCTAACTACCCTATGCTGATCCTCCCTACCACCATTGAGAACTAAGGGTCTGGAAACCACAGCCACGACCACCTCCTCAGGCTAAATGACCTAACACATTCTAGTTCCTTGAATAATGAGAAGTTTCTAACCATGCACCTTATTGTGGATAAGTTAAAGACCCTCACTCTCTTACTATTGGTGGAACAATCCTATAGAAGCATTGTAGATGGCCCATCTTGTCATAAGATAGTCACTTTTTTGGGTCCATCGGATAATGTGGTCTATTGTGTCCAATCCAGACATATTGGTATCACCTCACTTGGTTACCTAAAGATAAATTATGACTCCGAATACTTCCATATAAAAATCTCCATTCAACATTTATTACTACTGATTGAGACAGTACCAGATCTCAGTGTCGAACCTCCATGGGTTGCACCTCTAGACCCCCTTAGATAATGCTTAGTAATAAACTCCTGATTCACAATATCAAATACATAATGAAACCTGAATATATTCAAATGTGATCAAATTTCAAAACTGAGACCATACTCAAATCTCCTAGCCATTGATAAATCTTCACCCCTAAGAATAGGCATGAATCGCTAGAGCTCAGTAAAACGGGAAGACTAGTCCATAACTTACGGTGTGTCGTACTCCATATTCATGAAATCCTAGGATCGATCGGCCCCCAACATATTGAGAAAATATTAATCATAGAAGAATGTATGAACCCCCCCCCCATACTATATAGTGATTATATTATACTTGAGTGAGAATTCCCCACCAACTCATGGTAGAATCACACATAATATTTTCCACGATATCCACCCTCTTCTCCGGAGGCATCTATAGATGCTCTAATATCAAGAACACAGCCTCTAGCCATGTCTCGCTATGTTGCGATCCTCTATCCCCCTAAAATGTGAATTGATGATGATACTAGAACACTAACGTTAGCTCTACCATAGACATGGAAGGGTGTGGTGCTCCATGAAAGGTTTTCATGAACCTCATATAACCTTCATATAATTGTGTGTCAGCACCTTCATCTGGTATAAAAGATGGTTCCGCAACTAGAACAACTTGAGTATCCACTTGTTCCCCATATCCTACCACATTTGAGGTGTGATCATTTCCACTCTTGTGGCATACAACTATAGGTCATCATGGCAGCATGACTCTTCTTGGTCAAGCACACACCTCAGCTCAAGATTATGATCCTGGATCACAGTTCAAGATAACAGGAACTAAACAGGATAAAAACACTCAAATGATTCGAAAAGAGGAGTACATGATGTGTATAAAACAAACTCGATGTGTAACATCAAGCATTCACATGTTCATGTAATCTCACTTGCCTGGGGATTTAAGAACCCCAAATACATGGGGTTTCAATCGGGTACACGACATGTAGACAAGTCTCCCCTCCTGGAAATGAACTTTTACATGACTAGATGTACATGGTGTCTTCCTATGTAAAACTACATGTTGAGTACCTAAAATACATGACTGTGTATTTTTCCATGACCACTATTTTTTGTTCTTTCTCACATAGACAAAAAAACTTTATTTTTTTCGATGGAGAGTACTCTGAGTACATGTTGTGTACTTGAAAAATAGTTTCCTTCCTCAAACAGAAAGAACACATGACATGTTACCATGAAAGACATGCTATATAATCGAGAATTTATACTATAGAAAACTCCATATTTCCCAAAAAATCCATGTTTTCCAAAAAAACCAAAGGTCTGAAAAATTATGATTTATGGTGGCCCATAATCTATGTGAAACAAAGCTTGGTATCCACCTGTAATAGATATAACCCAATTAAATAAAAGGATGAAACCTGATCAACCACATTTTGATCCTAGATGGTCCATACAGCTAATGGGTCAATGATTGGCCTCAATCCAATTTGAACCATAACATGTAGTAACACACCTATAACAACAGCTGACATATCTATCGTAGTACAAATCACAGCAACATTGAATCAGAAATGATCCTAAATGGAAGGGTAAGAATGCATGTCATGTAATTTCTAACAAGTTACTATATGATCTTTGAGATGGAATACCCTCATGTAATCTAGTTGCAACAAAATGGAACGAAAATGGTATCAATAATAATAATACAATTTATGTGTGTCACCCCAATGTTGAAATTGAATCAATTGTAATATCTCAAAATCCAAAAGAAACAATTCAAATCAAGAAAATTTGGATTTTCCCTATATGCGAGGTAGCTAGGCAAGAACATGGATCCTCATTTCAGGTATACATCTTGTTTTCAGGTTGCTTTTGATGAAAAAAGAAGAAATATGAATTCTCTAAGTACACATATTGTAAATTTGAGTATAGGATGTGTACCCTAACACCATGTAAAATCCCGTAATGGTTTGGTAAGGGACGAGTACATGGCTATGTGGTGACCTGGATGACCGCCTAAAGTGGGGGATGGTTAATCCTACTATATAGAATTCATATTAAATGAACACATCATCCACTTTTCCTTTTATTTTATATATCAGAGTGGGGTCATGATTAATTTTTGGAAACATGTTCCTCATTTCATTGTTCGTCCAGGAGCATGATGGAATTACCAAAAACATCAAACCCCTTCCATTTCTCCATCTGAGCTACAATTGAGACATTTCAGAGTGCATTGGATTACCACCAATGAGTTCTCAATTACCATGAAGTCTATCTATTGGATTCTTCCTCCCTCGTTAGTTATTGTGGGTTAACCATTTTTAACCTTTTTTATATATACGACATTCTAGGCTGATTCAAGGGTTTATGTTCAAGAGTATCTATCATACGATATCAAGGTAGGTGGTTTGGTCCTTTTTTGTTCATCTTTGGTTTATATATGCCTAAAGTGAAACATTAAAACATTTGGGGTATTGTGTGTTTTGAAATTAAACCCTATTTATTACCTGTTATGTTTTTTGATTGATTAAGGGTGGTTTCATATGTGTAAGGATAACTACCTTGATTATGGGACACCTTGTGGGTGTGTTTCCCATGATTAAGTATTTATGGCTGTTTGGTCTAGGATTCCTGTTAGTTGTGCCTTGTTTTTTATTCCTTGTTTTGTTAAGATAGATTTTCTGATTTTATGATATGCATATGAAATGAATTGTGGATGTTTGACCAAGGGGAATTTGATTATGATAGCTTCCCGATGGAGAGGGTCATTTAGGTAGTATTTTTTGATATGTTAACCTAGGGTTTTGACTGCGAGAGCTTCCATGTGGTTTTTTAGCTTGGGTTATAGACCATTGGAGCTAACTATGAGGTTACTTATACTTTTCTAATTTCATGTCGGCTGGGGTATTTATCATGAGAGCTTCCTAGGTGGTCATTTTTAAATGTTTAGTTCTATGTTAAACCAAAGGGGTTAGACCGTGAGAGCTTCCAATAGGGTCGCTATTTAAAAGAATTGTTGTTATGTAAGGACAAGAGATATTAGACTATAATAACTTTCCCAAAGGTTCATGATTGAATTATTGAATGATTGTTACTGGTATCCAAGCCAAAGAAAAATCTTCAACCCAGTATTACTTGAATGATTAGATGGTCTTATGAGGTATCTATTTGTTTCCTACATAGGGGATACAAAGCTTAAGATAGTTCCCAAGGTTTATTTTAATCAAAAGTTTGAATAACAAATGTAAATGAATGTAAATTAAAATTGTAGGACTGTTTACTTTTGAGTACTTCCAAGTTTATTGCTTCATTTTTAATATTTCCTTCTATATATTTTCACTAACAGTTAGGAAAAAATCATTTTGTGTTTTCATAATGAGATTCATATCACACTCTATTTGGGTCATGCTTTTGTAACCAAACATGTTATATGGTTTCATGTGTAGATAAGGTAAAACACCCTTCTTCATCAGGTACTTGAGCGGTATAGGAGCTGGAGAGAATGGGACCAAGTTGAGGCTTGAAATGCTACTAGGGTTTACAGTTTCTTTTTTACTATGGTGTCCTTATTTCTTTACAGCATTGTAAATTGTTATATACATTCCTAGATACATGAGACATGCATCATTATATATATATATTCTCTAGTTTTTTATTTACTATTTGTCTTCTCTTGTTTTCTTTTGTTTAGTATTACTGCTTCCTATATTGTTTACTATTTTTTCACTATGTATACTCCACCAAGTAGGGAATAGTTTTCCCATTATCATTCCTTGTCCCACACTACTAGTCATAAGCCTTGGGAATTTGGGGAAACGAGTTTATGGTCATTTGACCAATTGGGATCGGGGCACTTTTGGTGGCACCTGGGTATGGGATATTACAAAGTGGTATTAGAGGGGTTTATTTTCTGTTTCCTTACTATTTGGATCTAATAGAAAGGTATTGGAAGGAATAAGTAGTTGGCGATAATCTTTCTTGGGATTAGCTAACCCTTCTCCAGGGAAAATCCATGTTACCATGATTATTTCATTTTTCTGGATTTCTAATTGTTACAGTTGATTTGTTTTCACCATTGGGTGATTCACTTGATTTGTTCTATTATCATTTATATAATTATGGTTCTATTTCTGTTGCAACCCGATGAGATGAGGGTATTCCATCTTAGGAATCATATATCCACTTACAATAGATCACATGTCATGCATTCCTGTCATGCCATTTAGGGTGAATTACCGATTGGATGATGTTGTGATAGATGTTTTCCATGATATTTATTTTGATGTGATATATGTCATGATATAAATACATACTATTTTGATAGGGTATTTTCATATATAAAGTTTCATTTGGATGGATACCAAGCTTTGGTCCCTATGGTGTTATGGGCCCTCTTGGATCAGAATTTGGTGGATCATGTTTGAACATTAATTGATTTATGTTATGAAATTAAATGAATAAGGATGTAAATATTTTATTTTTAGGGATTATGTGCACTCACGGATTAGAACATGGAATGCATTAGGAAAATTTTAAGATTTTGGGGGTTTCAATGAATTTTAGTAGGTTTACTGTCTGAAAAACCAGAAAACATGATGTGCAATATTATGAATACACGCCATGTTTGCTTCTGTTTTGGAAGAAATAATTTTTTGTATATACATTCAATGTACTATATATACACACCATGTAGTTGTTGAATGCATGACTAACTGTGTGAGCAAAGACATAGGGTTGTTAAACATTTTGTAGAACGAGCCGTTTACTAGGATTACATGTCATGTAAAGAAGTACCGTGTATCTGGCTATGTGACGAACGACCCGTGTGGATGAAACGTGGGTTCTGCACATCGTGTCTAAAACTAAGATGTGGTGTAGTAATTAATCGTGTATAAAACCGTGTGACTAAGATACATGGGTGGGTGGATCCTAAGTGGTACACATTGTGTATAGATTTAACACTATGTATAGTGTAACACCGGCAGACCCCATGTGGATTGGCCATATAGGGGTACCTGGGCAGGAGGGAAGATTCAAGTACATTACATGTATCATAATGAACATTCCTTTTGTTTTGGGTGTTACATGATCAGGTCGGAAGGGGTACATGACATGTTAAGACTTAAAGGGAACACTTGTTGTGGTGTTTCTACATGGAGTTTAACCTTATTTTGTAAAAAATGAATTCATCCCTTCTCATGTTCAACTTTAGCACTTCTAGTTTCCTCAGTTTTAGCTTCTTCTCTTTTTGAAACAAGGGATTCCCATAGTTTTCTATTTGTTTCTATTGTGAAGAGCATTGGGATATTTATCATTACATTTGATATGTTTTGATTCTAGACATTCCAATGGGGATTAGGACGGCTAGTGTACATCAGTTCAAGGAGTTCCCTCTTGAGGTTGGTGGGTGTCACTTCATGTGGGACCTCTATGTCATAGAGATAATAGGATTTGATGTCATTCTCAAAATGGACTGGTTAGTCTCCTTTCATGCCTTTGTTGACTGCTATTACTATATGGAGATTTTCACATCCCAAGAGAATGGGTCCTTTCTTCACAAGGGAAAATGGGATGTCCATGCAAGTAGAGATGGAACTAATCATCATGGGTTGGGAGGAGTTACATCCCATATTTATAGTTTATATTTGGATGACCAGAGGACTTCAAAAATGAACAATCCCCCCAATGGTTGATCATTATAGAGATGTCTTTTTAGGGAAATTTTAAGGTTTTCCTCCAGAGCGAGAGGTACATTTCTCTATTGAGCTTGTTCGAGGAGCGGCACTGGTGTCCATTTCTACATATATGATGGCTACACCAAACTTACAAGAGATCAAGAAGTAGTTAGAGGTGTTTTATGGAAAGGGTTTCATATGAACCAGTACTACATCGTGGGATTCACTTGTCCTTTTATGAAAAAGGTAGACGGTACCCTCAACCATTATGTGGACAATCGTTCGTTGAACCAGTTGACAGTCAAGAACTGATATTCCTTCTTGAGGACTGATGATCTCCTTGATTAGATTCAAGGATCCTAGGTGTTCTCAAAGATTGAATTAAGGTGTGATTATCATCTGTGGCATGTTAGGCCATCAAATATACCTCTTAAATTCTTTTGAAGCTGGTATGGTCTGTACGAGTAGTTGGATATGTCATTCGGTCTCATGAACGCACCGATGATTTTCATGGAACTAATGAACTGCGTGGTTCATCCTTACCTGGATTCTTTTGTGGTGGTCTTCTTGGATGATATCTTGGTGTACTCTCACACTCTACATGACCATGACACTCATCTATAGATCGTATTGAGTAAACTAAATTAGCATTAGTTATATTCTCAAAATGACACTTTTGGATAGACCATATTCACTTCATGGGTTACATCATCTAAGAAAAAAGAGTTAAGTATACCAATAAAAAGTGAGAGGGTTAGTTTCCTAGGAGAATCTGAAGAAAGTATTTGCGGTACAAAGTGTTATGGGGATGGCTGGTTACTAAAGACACTTTATTCAGGAATTTTAATGCTTAGAAAATCAATTGAAAGGCTTGACTAAGAATGGTACAATGTACTTGTGGACAGATTCCTGTAATTCAACCTTTTAGGAGTCAAAATGTAGATTCACTTCAACACCAATAGTGATCTTGTAGGAGTTTGGAAAGTGATACACTTTCTAATAAGATGCATTAGGTATTGGGATAGGGGTAGTTCTTATGAAATGTTAAGGAGTATTTACGTTTGGGTCATAGCTGTTGAGCACACATGGAAGGAATTAACTAATACACAATCTCGAGTTAGCTGATGTTGTTCATGATTTTCAATTTTAGAGAAATTATCCTTCTAGAGACCATTTTGTTGTTTTCACTAACCAAAAAAGTATCAAGTATATATTAATTCAGTGAGACTTGAATTTGAGGCAACGAAGGTGGGTTGAGTACATTCAATATTTTGACATTGAGCTTGCCTATATGCCTAGATAAGGCAACACAGTGGCTGATGAGTTGAGTATGAGGACTTAGATACAAGTAGTTTAGGATGCCAGTAGTGAGTGACAACTTCTGGATCTATTCTTTGAGATGCATTTGGAGATTCACGATAGAAAATGGAAGATGTTTATTTCTTCTATAGATGTTGCCTCTAATATTCTGGATCAAATGTGATTGAGGCAACAATCAGATTGCGAAGGCCTAGTCATGTGGGGGAGTGTGTCATGAAACTACCATACTCCTAGGTGGAATGTTTGTGAGGGTGATGTTTTTCATTTTCAGGGGAATGTATGGGTGTCAGAAGACATACATGAGATGTTTTTCTGAGACATTAATGATTTTGTTTGGGCAGTTCATCTTGGTGTCACCAAGATGTATCAAGATCTACATCATTAGTATTGGTGGCTAGGTATGAAGATCAATGTTACTCATTTTTGTATGAGATGTTCCACATGTCATTTGGTGATGGTGTATCATCAGCAACTGACAAGTATTTTATAGAAATTACCCATTCTTGAGTATAATTTTAATGATGACTCAATAGATTTCATGAAGGATTTACTAAGGTCATCTCATTGGAATGATGCGGTTTGGGTTGTTGGAAAACTCATGACGGTTTCACACTTCTTTCCGATCAACGAAACCTTTAGTGTTGTTGATCATGGAAGGTTGTAAATCTAATAGATTCTACATTTTCCTATGGTTACACACTCTATTGATTCAAAAAGGGACTTATGGTTTAATTGTCGTGTATTTTAGGCACTATAGATGGAATCAGGTACAAAGGTACTTCTAATTATAGCTTACCATCCCTAGAGAGATGGCCAGTCTGAGTGGGCGATTTTTGTTTTGGAGGACATGCTTCGAGCATGAATCATGGATTATAGTGGCTCTTGGGAGAGACACTAACCCCTAGTGGTGTTTTCCTACAATAATAGTATTTAGGCAATGACTCAGATGGAACCTTATAAGGCTTTGTACGGTAAGCTATATCGGTCACCCTTATGTTGGATGGAGGTAAGAGAGGAAGTTATACATGGACTTCATCCTATATAGGAGACCATAAAGTAGCTGTAGTTGATTCATAATAGGATGGAAACTAAACAGTCTCGGCACCAATCTTATGTTGATCTATGGAGAAGACCTCTGGAGGTTGATGTCATAGATTAGGTTTTCATATGTGTCACACTAATGTTGGGAAAATAAGGATTAGTATACAAGGGAAGCATTCACCAATGTAGGTCAGGCCGTTTGAGGTTTTAGAGGGTTTTAGTTGAGTTTCCTATCTGTTTCACTTGCCTCAGAGGTACTAGGCTATGCATGATGTCTTCCAGATTTCTCCTCTACGACATTAATTTTCAGACCCATCTCATAATTTTCATCCCGAGGAGGTTGAGTTTGAGGTGGATGCATCTTTTGGGGAGCACCCTATACAGATTATGGATCATAGCATGAATGTTCTTCATGGATGATTTTTTCCTCTATTACGGGTGTTATCAAAGCATGGGCAAGTAAAAAATGATAAATAGGAGAGTGTGGCCGATGTACGATCTCATTGGCTAGAGTTGTTTGAATTATCTTCTTCACCACACAAGGAAGGGAAATTCGAGGACTAATTTCATTAAGGGTGGATGTCTGTAAGAACCCATATCTTCATTTAGGTATGGATCTTGATTGGAGGATTCTTTTGAGGAAAAAGAAAGAAATGAGAATTTTTTATGTACACGATGTGTAATTTTTAGTAGAAGTCGTGTATATTTGATTACACACTATGTACCCTGATACTATGTATAGATGCATAGTAGCAGTGTAATGACCGATAACAATGTTCTGTGGGGACCTGGATGACTGCCTAAAGTGGGGTCCAGTCAAGGCTACTACACGGCGAGTACATTAAATGTACACGCCATGTACTATTCTTTTTTATTTTACATATTAGAGCCAGGTTGTGTATAAATTTTGGAAACAACTTCATCTTGTTGTGGATCATCTAGGATCATGACAGAATGTTCGTATACTTTGAACCCCTCCAAGATATCTGTATGAGCTTCGATTGATAAATCATCAGGTGCATTAGATTACCACTAGTGAGATATCAATTTCCCATGATCCTTTCTTCATGATTCTTCCTCTCTCGTGAGTTATAGTTGGTTGATCATTTTTACACTTTTTGTTGATCTACGCAATTCTAGGATGATTCAAGGGATAACATTAATGAGTATCAATCATATGATATCGGGGTATGTGGTTTGTTTCTTTTGTCATTCATAATTGTTTTATATAATCCTAAAGTGATACATACCCATGTTTTGAGGTATTGTGTGTTTTGAAATTAAACACTTCTTGTTACCTATTGTGGTTTGGTTGATTGATAAAGGGTAGTTGCATATGTGTATGGTTAAATACCATTAATATGGGACACCCTGTGGGTGCGTTTCCCTAGAATGAATATTTATTTTTTTTTGTTCTAGGTTACAAGTTAGGATTTCCTTTTTTTCCTATCATATGTTCTTTAGGATGGAGTTGATAATTTTATGAGATCCATATGATATGAATTATGAATTTTTGAACAAGAAGAATTTTACTATGAGAGATTCTCATGAGGGATGGTCATTTATGTATGTTTTTACTGATATTTCAACCTAGGTTACTGATCGTGAGAGCATCTAGGTGTATGTTGACCCGAGGGTATAGACCGTGATAGGCACCCATGAAGTCCTTTATTTTTTTTCAATGCCATGGTGACCAGGGTAATTCACCATGAGAGATTCCCAGGTGATCAATTGTAAATGTTTAATGCTATGTTAGACCAAAGGGGTTAGACCATTAGAGATTTTCAAAGGGTCTCTATATAATGAAATTGTTTTTATGTTAGGATAGATGAGATTAGACTAGGAGAACATTCCCAAAGGTTCCTAATTAAATAATTGAGTGATTGTGATGGGTCATCCATTCCAAACCACAAGCTAGGCCCCAGTCCAAGTAGAATGAATATATGGTCTTCTGAGGCACTTGTTTGTAACCTACATAGGGGATACAAATCTTTGTCTAGATCCCATGGTTTACATGATTCAATTGTTTTAATAAAAAATGTAAATGAATTTAATTAAAAATTGTAGGATTGTTTACTTTTAAGTAAATCCTAGTTTATTGCTTCATTTTTGATATTCCCTGCTATATATTTCACTGGAAGTTAGGCACAAATCTATTGATGGTTGCCTACTGGGATTCATCTCACATCCTGTTTGGGACATACTTTTTGACCAAAACATATTATATGTTTACAAGTGTAGATAAGGGAACGTGAACTTCTTCATCAGGCAGTTGAGTGCTATAGGATCTCGAGATCATGGGACCACGATGAGGCTTGTGATGTTTCCAGAGTTAACTATTTCATTATTAATTTGGTTTCAGTATTACTTTTCATCATTTTAACTTGTTTGGTATCTTTCCTAGTTACATGTGACATGCATAATGATATATGTGTGTGTGTGTCCTCGAGTTGTTTATTTACTATCAGTCTTTTTCTATTTACTTCTTTTTGATATTACTGCATCTACTATTGTTTCACATTTTTTTCCCTATGTATAATATACTAATGAGACCATTGTTTCCACATTATCAGTCATTGGACCTCACTGCTAGTTGGAAGCCTTTGGCATTTGGGAAATGCTCTTGAGGTCATGTGACCATCCGGGTTCGAGGAACTTTTGGTGGCACCTTGGTCTAAGATGTTACAAGCTACTCTAGGAAACATCTTATTACTAAATAACTTGAATTTACACCTATTTTTATCATCTCCGAACAATAAATCAAACCAAAAAAATATATCTGATGATACCTCTTTGTATCACCCTGAATCTGGATGCCACTCAGAGATTCCCCAACATGATTGTCCACATGGCCACAAGAAAATTTCAACAAACACTACAGGTTTCAAACTAGCAGTGAGGGACATGGTGTGATAGTGGGGAAACTATGAACTCATTGGAAGACTCTAAAATAGAGTAATATAATAATAAATCAATAGTTGAAGTAGTAATACCATTCAACAGAATTAAAGAGTGGAAGATTGAAAGTATAGATAATCAGTTTTCATAGCATTCAAAGGATGATGTTCCCGTCACATGTTCTATGAAAATCGCCAAAACAAGATACACTGTAGTAAGATACAATAAAAGTATCATGGTGAATAAATATAATATAAAAATCTAATTCATCTCAAGCCTCAACTTCGTCACATTCTCTCCAACTCCTTTGAAGACTATCATGTACCAATAGAAGAGCGCTTGACCTTATCAACACTTGTAAAAATATAATCACTATGGGACCAAAAACAAGACCCAAATAGGGTGTGAGAAATGAATCCCATTAGGAAACCCCCAATGTTATGTGTGAATATATCAGTGAATATATATAAAACCCATTATAAACAAGTTAAAGTAGTAATATAGGAAGAAATCAAATAAAAAAAGTCCTTCAATAACATGTTCCCATTTATAATCATATAATTTTCAGTAATAGATTCAATTATGTTGAATTATAAATGTATTGGAATAGAGAGTAAGCCTAGATTTTATTGTAGTAAATTATACAGAATATATGTCTCAAAAGACCATCTAAAAAGGTACTAGTGAAGATCAAATCCACGCTTGTGCTTCGGCTCGGTAGACACATCTTAAGTCATTACATTTCAATATTCAATTTATATCATGAGTCTATCTATGACATTTATAAGTTGGAATTAAAGGTCCACTCATGGTCTATATTCTATAAACATCATACAAGCCTATTTCAGAAATCCTGGCCTCACTCAATGTATGGTATACGTCAATGTCACCTGAGCCCGATTATTACATTCATTGCTCATCCACAACATAGATACAATAGTGCCAATAGATCTGAACCTTGTAATTCATCAATGGACACAAGGACTTATTTTCATTTAATATAAGACCTCTATGAGCCCTACTAGTACACCTGTGTATTAATCACTAGTTTTTTATATCATTCCCTCTTTGAGTCCCTCCATGGGATTCTAATATGAATCCATGGTTCACCAAATGTATAAGGTGGAATATTTATATGATCCCAACCTTTCCTTTTATCCTAAGGCCATGGATCTCCCACTACTATTTACAACTTTAATTATTTCATACAATAATACACACATGTAAATTAAACTATTACGTAGCATATAATTTAATAATTCACATGGGAACACTTCATATATACATAAACACATGTAAATTATACTATTATATGGTTCAACATTAAACAAATCATGAGGGATCATATTACATAACAATCCTATCATGAAATATAAACAATCCCAAGGATTAGAAATCAATTATCTCTCATGGAAAAGTTCACAATTTGATAAATACATTCAAACCAAGAATAATGAAGTATTGGTATAAACACGGGTCATGGGGAAAATCATTCCAATACACCTAAAAAATAGTTACAATTTAAAAATTTTGTAGTTACATCAATAACCTCAATTTATATTAAACAACCCATGAAAATGGTACAAGTCTTTCCCATAAGAATCCTATGCCAAAAAACAACAAATAGACATCCAAGGGAAAACACGCCCATGGGGTGGCCCTAAATCAAGGAAAAAATATCCAACATGTCTCAAATCATTTAATTGCTTACCTAAACAACAATTGGTAATAGAACATGTTAATTTTGAATCAAGACAAATCCCTAAAAATCGATGTGTGGAACTCCATCACATATAATCCACTCAATGATTAGTCAAATGCATGAGAACCCTTACGTCTTAGTCATATGAATCTCCTCCTTTAGTGTTTTCCTCTCATTCAACCTATAAAATATTATATCCAAAAAACAAGTAATAAATTTCTGCCTTTGTTAGCATGGTCGAGAGATGAAATCACAGAGAACGACTCACGGGGAATCGAGAGCATAGCAGTGGAGTTCCAATGCATGTAATGATGATTAAATAAGAGTTTGGATGATGAATCAACAGAAAAATCCATGTTCAGTGCTACGGGTTCGTAGCACTTGGTTATGGTTCTATCCACTAATGGTAAAATGATGCTACTAACTATTTTAGCAAAAAACTCAAAATATATGGTTTGTAAGTGGATATACACAACGTGTATATTTTATTTAGGCTTATTTGCTACTGACCTCACATTCACATCATATACAGGTCCTACCGACATGAAAACAAGTCATGTAATTGGATTTACATGGCATGTAACCCCTATACACGTTGTGTAACATTCCTATATCCTATATTGGGCATCATTTCATAATATTTCTTAAAAACAACTAAAAATAAAAGATTCGTACATTAATAGAATGTCAAGGTTCTTAAAATTTTTTTTGGTTTTAATCTATAAATAGATCAACTTTTCATCATCTAATTTATTTATGTCATTGGAATCAATTTCATATTAAATTTGGATCTAAAAATATTTCAATAATTTCAACATTTTCACATTAAAATTATATAATCTCGTTACGTCTATGAGAGAAGTATTCAATTAATTTTATCAAATTAAATGTTTTGAATTTTGAAAAATAGATTCCAAATTTGAAATCATAAGTTCTGATTTATTTTAATAGTTCCCATTCATTTTTTGAAAATATGAAAATTATATTTAGTAATATTTTAATTCCCCCGATTAAGTCTAAATTAGTTAAATATGATAAGAAACATTTTATTATTAAGACTACAAATTGAATCTAAAACATTATCAAATTCTATTTTATGGGTTAATATCATCTATAATAAATGATTTTTTGGATTTATGACCATTTTATTCCTTTAGGAAGTGATTTTGACCTTTAAAACCATGTATTAAATGAAAATTCCAAGTAGTCACATTCATATTTTTAATAACAATAACATTTTTATATATAATTTTATCATTATGGTATATTTGAGTATAAATATTAATTTGAATTATAATATTTATATCCTCATCAATTTATTTGTTTTAGTTTTAGGTAAATTAATAATTACCAAAAATTCTTACATAGTGATGATGGAGTAATTGATAAATAACTGAAAATATCATGTAAATGATATTAAAAATACTAAAAAAAATTTCATTAAAGGTAATTAATTTAATACAATAATTTTATAGATAAATTTGACATGTTAGTGATTCCTAAAAGGAGTTGGTTATAAGATATATATTTTTACTAGTATTTTTCAATGTTATTGTAATGAATAATTCGAAAATTGACATTAATGATATTTGAAAAGAAATTATATTATATTAAATGATATAAAATTCAGAAAAATATAAAATTTATCCAAATAATTAGGATAAATATAAAAATTTCATAAATTATCCATTTATCTATATTTTTTCATTATATAGTAACTATATTATCTCTTAAAGAGTAAAAACACATGTTGTCATGGTAAAAGTTAAATGATTGAATACAGGTTAAAGTATATCGATAATAGAAAGAATGTGACCTAAAAATATCTAAAACATGTTAATTGTGGTGTAACTAACCATTATAATATTATATTATAAATATGATACTTTGAATACATTTGGAATTGAAAATTAATTTATATTAATTTAATATTTTGTGTGTTTCCAAAAGTTCCCCTCACATCAATAATAAAATGCCAACTCCACCCTAACTTCTTCAAAACACATTGGTCCTTATTACTAGAAAAAACCTACCCTTCTCTATTCCTATCATCCATAAAAATGTTATTGAGCTGATGATCTTTAAAAAGGACCAACCCTAGATCCCTTAAGAAGAGATCTACAGGAAGACCACCGAAGAAGAGGTAATTGTTTTTTCTAACTCAGTCATGTTAATTTATTATTTTACATCCTCCTCGTGTGTTTTTTCTATTAAAAAGTAATAATTCGAGTTTCATATATTTTCTTAGATGTTATTATGATTAAGGGAGAACCATTGTCCTTATTTCATCCATCCTATGAAAAATGAAAATGTTGCACCTGCGTATGTATGTCTTATCGTCTCCACACGGCATGTAAACTATTTTTCACCACAAAAAAATAAAGGTATTGGAATAATTATGGAAATAATAGATATATATGATAATTATGAAATGATATGGATTCTCTAAATTTAATATATCATACACGTATTAATGGAATTATACAGTCTATCGTGTGTATGTACAACATATCATCTCCACTATGCGATGCAATTCATTTTCCATCTCAAATATTCAAGATTGGATATGAAAATGTATTTAGTGAATAAATATGTTATTTATGACATTAATATACTTCTTTATATATTTTATCTATATCCTATGTAAAATAATTGATACATTCATTGAAGAACATGAATAGTAAAATGAAGCAGTTAACACCCAAAACAAGGGTAGTGACAAAATATAATCAAAAAATGATTGATAAAATAATATTAAAAGACCAAATATAATACCATATATATGAATAATGAAATTATATAATTTAATAACATTATTAAAACCAATATACACATGTTTAAATATCATTTGACTAATAGAAGTGTAAGGTAAGTGTTTTTCATTTCTAACCTTTACTTTTTTGAGATATATGCATTCTTCACAACATATTTTTGTTTTGTAGTGTATATAAAGCACCCATGACATGTTATATCTTAAATATCCTTATAATAATGATATTATAAGTTTTATTTAATGTTATTACATCATTGAGCTTATTATTTAATTGCTTCAAAGTGGTATGGGATACTTTTTTGAATCTTTAAATATTATTTTCCCCAAGAATTTTTCAATGATATAATTTATAGTATTTTCATCTATTTAAACATAACTTGTTGAATCTTTATCTTCATTGAGGGTTTTCGCATAATATTAAATTTTATATACGTTAAAAAATGGCTTATGGTAAGCTTTCTTGGGGATGTATTGATTTATCATATGACTAGTATTTGAATTTTTTATGACATATTTCATCAGTTGTATTATTTATTAATTTGAGGAATTCATGGGAAATGAATTAAAGGATGGGGAATATATAAAGAAAATATCCCTTATCCATTATATTTCAATTTATATGAAGCAATTTTGGGAAAAACCATTCATATTTGTTCCCAAGTAGAATCAGATAGGTTTCGGCCCACAAAATTAAACAAATAAGATGATTGAACTTGATAGTATCTATATAGATGATATATAATGATTATTCAAATATATAAAATTATTAAATTCATTATTTTAAGTTATTATTATTCAATGTATTTTCAAAATTATATAATCTATTTGTGAATTTCCATTCTCAGTTTATCAATTTCAGGGAATCTATGTTCAGTTATTTAAATTTATATATTGATTGTGCTCCTTGATTCAAGGTAGCTTCCAATATAATTTACCATTACTGCTCATTTGAGGTCACTCATTTCATATGTTTTATTTTCCCCAGGATCCCAAGAAGTTTATTATGATCAAAATATAGGGTTAATGTGGGATAATATGTTCTCAAATAAAATACATTTTTTACTTAATGTTTAAAATGTAATTTTAATTTCAAATATGTATCTAATTTCCAATGGATAATACACTATTTGGTCCATTAGGATTTTATTACTTGTATCTTATGTAAAATTAATAATTCATGGTATTGAATCTTAGAAACGTGGGTCTATTTCATCACACTATATTCTAATAATACACAAGTATGTTTTAATCACAAATTTTATAGGTCATTGGGGGTATCCTACATAGTCCTGTACTCACACCATACATGGGAAGTTCAATATGCTTGTATATTTAATTACTAGCGACTCTGATAAGGTAACATTATATATAGTATAAGGTTGAGAAGCTGGAGCTAGAAATGACAAAGTTACTGAATAGAGTTTGAGAAGGATTTCAGTTGCTACATTTATTTATTAGATTTACCCCATACCTTGGATCCTTATTTAGTTTATTTAGTTACTGTTATACATATAAGAAATATTTTTTTACACAATTTTTACTGGGATAATTTATTTATAATAATGATTTTATTACTTCTATTAACTATGATGGATGGTATTGACATCTCATGGATCCACTTGTCACGCTAGTTTATATTTGGAAACCTCTTGAATATTGGGAGGTTCGCATAAGGCCATGTGGAACTCTATCTCAGACATAGTAGTTATGATCAGGATGTTGCAAAATGGAATTATATAATTAGGAATAACTGATTTTTATTTTGTCCTTGAATTTATTCTGGACAGGTTAAAGATGATTTTTCATAGTTGGGACTTAGGTAGGGGAACAACATTAGTTTCTAATAAGTACTATATAGTCGGACATCAACATTTGGTAATGTAGATAAATTATATTATGTAATTACCATTGATTAAATTCACCTTGGATGATGTACATGATTTTGATATGTGATTTTTGGTTATTATTTTTCATTCATTCATTATTCTAGAAGAGTTGTTTCTCAATCCATATATAGATATTTATTTCCTTAGATATAGCCAAAATAATGAAATTCATATTGAAATTTTGAAATGTAATCTAGTACACTATTTATTGAATTATTTTATTTGAGAATTTTTTATTCCATGACTGATTGTATATATGTGGTCATTACTAATTTATACAAGTACTTGATATGGACATAAGGAATGAATAAAATGGTTTAATAAAAAAATTGGATCAAGTCCCCACTTTTTATAAGTGGTACAATCAATTAGTTATGATTTAATTATAATTTAACAATTAAATTTCTTCCTTAAAAAATGAAATAATATGGAAACTCATATAGTGGGTTGTGGTGAATCCATTATCCGAAACACTTCTCGATGATGAGAGGTATTATCGTGATGATAATTATAATAATCTTAAACATTTTAATGAAAATAAAAATCCAATTTGTTAATAAATTAAAATATTGCTCTTTTGAAAATGTAATATCCAATAAAAAATAAAATAAAAAAATATTTTGAATTCTTTAGATATGGTAAAATTCATTGTTAATTCCTTGGAATATTCAATAGAGTATTTTTAGAAATATGTGCTGAATTATTATAGGATTCTAAGGATCATAAATCCCCCAAATTCATGTAATAAAATTAATAAATATATTATTCCATGAATACTATTTCTTACAAAAATAATGGAATATCACTTGAACGGTGTTTCATGTGAAAATTCATAGACTACCTTTAGGATTGGAATGTAGAGTTTACCCTATACATGATATAACATTTTTATGTATTGGGTGATTGGTAACATGTCATGCTTGGTTTTTCATGTAATTGTTTTGATCCAGTTCATTTGAAATCCCGGTCCATATGTTGGGTCTATGGTGAGATGAATTCTGAGTTTTTAAGCTTCATCTATATCTAATCACCCTAATTTGGGTTCCCCATTTCCTATTTAAGAGTTTTGGAGAGAGGGTGGTTACTTCATGATTTGGGCCAACCAAGAGCCCATTTCCAGTTTTAAAAACCAAATATGTTTCTTTTATAACTCCGTTGTTTTTTAAAAAAAATCACCCATTACACTTTATAATCATCCTCCATTTATATATTCAAACAACCATATCATTTTTTCCCCTTAAGAATTCATGATCATGGTGAATTTGGGTTACTTATTTAGGTATTGGGCTAACCCATCAGCCAATTTCATGTTTTAATAAAACAAATTGATTCATTTATATCATTTTCATTTTTTAATATTTTTCAGTTATTCCACCTCCCACCCGAATAAAAAATACCTACACTCACACCCAGTATCTCTTTTATGACTTTAAAGCTCATTGGGATTGCATATTTGGTCGAAAGTTCTTGGGTTTCCACAAATCATCCAGAATTGAGAAGTTAAATTCCATCTTCCATAAATCATTCCATTCGTACTATTTTTCCGACAAATCTTCTTCACCTGGTTTTTAAAGACCATAGTAGAATCTCCAAGATGTTTGAAGCCATTTACATTTCTCTATTGGTGCATATCTAATGGAATACACAATGTTTTCTAGTAGAAAATGTTAGATTCCTTCTCTTTTATCCTCCCTCTTCTTCCTCCTTTCTTTATTTCATGGTTGTATAATCTCTCATATCCATGATAGACCTAGGGTTCTGTTATCCCATGGTATTTTATAGTGTTTATATTCATTTAGGTATTGTCTTTATAGTTTTTGGATTTATAAACCCGCTGCGGGTGATTTCAGGTGTGCGTTTCCATTACAGCAAGGATTTGAGGTAGGATATCCCTTGAAAATGACATTATCATTAAAGTTTCATCATTTTAATATTTTACTCAACTTATATATATGGTTATTATTGATTTTAAGCCCTGGGATAATATTCTTGGTGTAAAAAATGGTTTTTTAATCCTTTTTTTCTGAAAGGTAGTATTTTTTTGTTATGAAAGTGCTCCATAAGTGTTTGTTTCAATGTTCAATTATCTTTTTCAACTATTTTGTGAGTTTTATAACCCGGTTTATGGTATTTTG
Organism: Viscum album; assembly: GCA_963277665.1. Lineage (NCBI taxonomy): Eukaryota > Viridiplantae > Streptophyta > Magnoliopsida > Santalales > Viscaceae > Viscum > Viscum album. The sequence goes on from OY728152.1 coordinate 1,875,410,001, forward strand.
AAGATGTTATAGTATCTTGAATAAAATATGGCATGCAATTGGTGTTTTATTCCTTGTCAAGTGATTAAAATTAATTGTATTGTTTAAAATGGTATGTCATGTGTTCGGTGAATTTTCCAGTTGGCAATTATGTGTGATGTGTGAATTAAAAGTAATTTGTTTGGATTTATAAATTAATTGGAAAAATGATAAATGGTATTTCTTGGTCCTGATATAGATTTCAAATTTGGATTTGGTTTTACAAATAAATGGGTTTTGGTTTACAACATGTTTTGGCCCATGTTGTCTGAAAATGGCATGTTTCGCATCCTTATGAAAAGGGTTGTGTTTTGAATATGTAACATGAGAGATTTAAAGGATTTTTGAATGTGTTTTTCTTCTGTATATTTTTTTTATAAACCTCCTTAGTTAATGTTAAATTTATACCCTGGTCGAATGTTAGTTTTGAGAAAGGCTTAAAGGCCTATTTGGCATTTTTTCTGTAAAAATTGTTTCCATGTGTATTTCATGTTCTATATTTGCAGCCATTTTATTATCCATGAATTTGATTTATTAATTGTTTATGGGGCTGCCAGATATGGTTTGTTATGTCATTTATGGGTTTCTGGTCTTAAAAGACTGTTTTTGGAAGAATTTTAGTGGAAAATCCTCAATACACTCCTTGAAATTGTTTTACAAAACTTTTCAGTGCTTTATTGATTTGTGAAAGAAATGTGAAGAAATTTTTTGGGTCTTTTGTGTTTTTATGTATTGGTAATAGAATTTTCATGGGAAATTTCTATTTTATAATATTTTTGACTTTATTTAGCACTAAAGTGAATCCCGGGTATCTTGGTGGGTAGACGTGTACTAGTATGCTGGTGATTCTGGGGGGTTTGGACCCTGTTTCACATAGCAAGATTGATGATGACAACACTAAATAAACTATTATAATGATGTTTTTGGCTGACCAGTAGGTTATAGGTATTCTCCCTACTATTGGATTGTGTGCATGAGAATGAATATTTATTATGGTTACTTTCACCGTGATCTAAGGTACCTGGGGCTCACAACTAACTAGTGCCAAGGGGTGTTCCCATGACTTTGATCATTGGCTATTTTGTACTCACCATTAATATACGGTGTGTTCGGTTGGTCAATTCAACAACATGTGAGATTCATTTAAAAGTGTCAATTCTCTAATGCACCCCTCTTAAAAACTATTTTCATTTTGAAGCTACACCTCTTTGAAAAATTGATTCTAGAATTCTTGTATATAAAACATGAAAGTTTTTGTCTGATAAATATTATAACATGGAACCTCATTTGAAAAAAATATTTTATATATTGTACTTAAAACTGTAAATATATGTTTCTTTTATTTAAAATTATTTGCATTGGGAATAGAATCTCAAGCTAACCAACTATGTTTTAACACTCACACCTATAGTCTTCTTCTATTTTTAGCCCTTGTGCAGGTTTCAGCTGGAGTTCAATCACCTTGGGAAATGTGTGATCATTGTTTTGGAGAGTGACCAGTGGAGTCAGATGGAGGTATTTGGTTATAAAGATTGGTCATTTGATTTTTTGGTTTAGTTTTACATTCAGTTTCTTGTACAAATAATGTTCAGTTCAATTTTTGTATAAATGTATTTTGAGTTGTCCATTTCGTTCCACTGTTTGTTGGAATTTTTTGGCGAAATAGTCCCCTTGTGTGCCTTATTGATACCCTAGGTGCTTGTCTCCATCCTGGGAGGATCGGGGATGCCTCTGAGGACATGTTGCAGGCTGGCTTGGGTGACCGATTGAGGGTCGACTCGGGCTTGTTCGTGACAGGATGGTATCAGAGGTGGTCGACACTTAGTAGACCTTTCTTTTTAGATCACCCTTGTTATTTAGTGGATGTCAAGGTAGATGGAGTAGGATTGTTAGGGCATGAGGGGTAAGTGTGGGAAGAGCATCGCGAACTCTTTCTCATTCTAATCCTCGGGTTTCTATGGGAAGTCTAGTTTTTTTAGTGTATTTTGTTCTTGGTGATTTTTTGGTATTGGGATATGACAAGGGGAGTATGACTAATGGTCTCCGTGAGCTCGCAGGGTCTGGCAAGCCATATGGAGTTGGTTCATGGACCTGATAAGTATCTATGTGTTGGTTTTGTGTTTGACATATGGCTTCCAACTATAGGGTCAATTCACCCATCGAAACTAGTTCCCTTTTGTAGTTTTCTCTTACCTTTCATGAATTCTGAATATTTTTTTTTGAAAATCCTAGTGCGTGAATTTTGGAAATATATTTTAAAGGAAGGATTGGATTTGTAAAAGTAGAAAAGGGATTTTAAAAAATTAAATATAAGAATGTTTTTGGGAAGTATGTGTTTGTTTTATAAAACAAATTTTTGGAAGGATGTGGAAATTATTTAATAGGATTGGATTTCCCCTAATCTAAATTTGTGGTTTGTTGAAATAAAATGTTTTGAAGGTGTGAATCATTTTAAGGTGATTCTGGATATTTGTTTTAAATGGGGTGTTTTGCGATTTTGGAATGTGTATGAATATGATGAATTGGTTTTGGAATTTTTTTTTGAGCAGTTGGTCTTTTCCTAGAAAGGGTATTGGTCTCAATAGCCATCAGATTATAAAAAAAATATACCATACGAAATTTTAGAAGACTTGAAGGGGTTTTTTAGAGTATATTGGTTATTTTAAAATTATTTAAAAATGAAAAGCGGTAGGTTTTTATGAAAATTGTTCTTGATAATGTTTGGTTTTTTTTGAAATAATGAAAAGGGTTTTTGACTTGGTGGTTAGTGCTCCATTTGAAGGTACATGGTTTTTGGAAAGATGTTGTTTTGTTTTAGCCATTGGTTTTTTTGGGGTGCTCACATGCATGGTTTTATTGATATCTGGAAGGGTAGCCTATATGGCATGGTAGTAGGGTGCTTGGGGTGGCATGGAAATGTGCATGTGGGTGAGACTTGATGAAAAACTGTTGGTGAATGTGGAAACCCACTAATTTAGTTTGTTTTTCCAAAGTGTTTTGAGATGAAAAATTGTGGCCTTTGTTTATAAACCAATGGTTGTGTGGATGGTTTTTATCTATGTATTATAAGAGTTATTTATTCAGTAATATTCATTGTGATATAGAATTCATACTCTTATTGTATCATGAGATGAGATCTTGTTGGTGGCTCGTTTTTGGAGTAATGTTCATTGTGTTTCTAAAGATTTGTTTGATGTTTTGATGTCGCCATGAATAGTTCTATATTGGAAATAGTTTGTGCTGTCCAACCTAAGGATACAATTCAAATGTTAAATCCACCTATTTAGATGATACCTCAACATGTTTGTTGGAATAGAGATCTGTTTGGGATCGATTAAACGTTCTTCTAGGTCATGATAATTCTTTTGGACATAACAGTTGTGTTCAGTGATGTTAATGTGTTTCACCATATTAATTTCCCATTCCACCCCTCGTTTAGAGTGAGATAGAATTTTGATATGTATCTATGAGTTCCTGTTTAGATGAAGGTGTTTTGTTGAGAAAGTGAGTTTTTTATGTGGTGTGACCCCTAGAACCTAACTGTGGTCCAATAGGTGCTTCACAAATCAGGGCTCCAACCATAGGCCTCAGAGTGAAGCTTTTCACAGATTCAGGAAATTTCTAGATGTGTGGGGTGCTCGACTGGGATCTTGCCTCCTCCATTTTGGTAAGTTATTTTCAATGTCAATATTGCAATTCCTCATTACTGTGAATTTCCTATTTTCACAATGAGCATGGTGGACTTACCCCTCCCTCAGTGTCTATGGTTATGCCTTCATGGATGTGGGTTTATGATCAATGAACCTTTGTGGACCGCCTCTATAAATTGGGTGTGGTATAGGTGTTACCTATTCATAGGTGGATACTGTTGGGTACCATTTTTTTGTTATCAGTGGACTAATAATTGGTTCCCCTTCCCTACCCTCCCCAAGTGGTGGGGGTCTGGATCCATGCGAAAAGTGTTGGCCCGGTTCTTGTCCCCTCTATTTGGAAGTGGGTGGTTTAGAAGTCCATGTTATAACCATCTTAACATGGGTTGGTTGGTTTTTGTGGGAGTGTTTTTATGGACTTGGGGAAGTGAGGACAAGTTCTAGTTAATGTTGTGTTCTTGTTTTGTTGTTGCTATTTGGGTTCCAATGGTGGGGCGACCCACCACAAGTCTCATGGATATTTCCTCCTAATAACTTCTCTAATTCTAGTTGATTAATAATGGTGGAGAGTCTATTATGTACTACCATAAAGTATTTGGTTTTATTACGTTCTCTTTGGTTTGGTTGATTTTTGGGTCCATCAGGAGAATTCCCAACAATCGGGTTCTTGGCTTGGTTGTGGAGGTGGTGTCTTGATATTTCCATTGATACTCAGGATGTGGTTGTGAGTTCGCGTGTTTTTTTTTGAGCCAGAGGCTTAACATCCATTGATTGATGATGATATCTCCTTGAAATTAGAGTCGTTATCATGTTGATAGGGAATACATTGGTGTTGATCATCTAGCTATAAATTATTATGGCTTTCCGGGGGCGGAAAGCTTTAATGGTGGGGAAAATTGTCACACTCGTTTTTTCATGGCATTGTTTTGATCCAGTTAATTTAAAATCATGATCCTTTTAGTGGGTCTTGGGTGAGATTAATGTAGAGTTTTTAAGTTTCATATATATCTAATAACCCTAAATTGGGTTCCACATTTCTTGTTTAGGAGTTTTTGGAGAGTGGGTGGTTACTTCATGATTAGGTCCAACCATGAGCCCATTTTCTGTTTAAAAACCAAATATGTTTATTTTATAACTCCCTTGTTATTAATAATTTTTTACTCATTACACTTCATACTCTTACTACATTGATATATTCAAACCACCATATCATTTTGGACCGCTTAAGTATTCGTGATCTTGGTGAATTTGGGTTAGTTATTTAGGTATTGGGCCAACCCATGGGCCCATTTCCAATTTTAAAAAACTAATTAGTTTCTTTTAAATAATTTTAATATTATAATATTTTTCAGTTATTACATATTCAAACCTAATTCAAGATTCCTATCCTCATCCCTATTATCCTTTTAACCACATTGGAGATCATTTGGATCACATCTTTGGTCGAAAGTTATCTTATTTCCACGAATCATCCAGAATTGAGAAGGTAAATTCCTTCATCCATAAATCATTCCATTAGTACTATATTTCCCACAAATCATCTTTAACTGATTCTTCCTGACCTTAGGATAATCTATATGATGTTTAAAGCCATTCCCTTTTCTCTATGGGTACTGATCTAATGGAATACAAAGAGTTTTCTAGTTAAAAATGTGAGATTACTTCTCTTTTATCCACCATATCCTTCCTCCTTTCATTATTTCATGGTTGTATAATCTCCCATAGTCATGATCAACATAGGGTTCTATTATCCCATATATTTTTTATGCACTTTATATTCATTTAGGTCTGGTCTTTATAGTTTTATGGTTTATAAACCCGCGGAGGGTGTTTTCGGGTGTGCGTTTCCATTACTTCAAGGATTTGAGGTAGGATATCCCATGAACATGACATTATCATTCATGTTTCATCATTTTAATTTTTTATTCTACTGATATATATGTTTATTATTGTTTTTAAGCCTTGGGATAATTTTCTTGAAGTGAAAAATGGTTGTTTAATCCTTGTTTTGTGAAAGGTAGTATTATTTTGTTATGGAAGTGCTCAACAAGTGTTTGTTTAAGTGTTCCGTTATCTTTTGCAACTATTTTGTTAGGTTTATATCTAGTTTTATGGTATTTTTAACATGTTTTTGTATATTGAATAAAATATGGCATGAAATTAGTTTTTTATTATTTGTCAAGCGCTTAAAATAAATTATTTAGTTTAAAAGGGTGTGTCTTGTGTTCGGTGAATTGCCCGATTGGATTTTATGTGTGATGTGTGATTTAAAAGTTATTTGATTGGATTTATAAACGAGATAGAAGAATTATAAATGGTATTTTTCGGTCCTTATATGGCTTTCAAATTTAGATTTGGTTTTTCAAATAAATGGGTTTTGGTTTAGAACATGTTTTGGCTTGAGTTGTCGGAAAATGGCCCATTTCACATCCTTATAAAAAGGGATGTGTTTTGAATATGTAAACTGAGTGTTTTAAGGGATTTATGATTGTGTTTTGATGCGGTAAATTTTTATTATACACCTAATTAATTAATGTGAAACTCATACCCTGGTTGAATGTTAGTTTTGAGAAAGGCTTAAAGGCCTATTGGTCATTTTTTTTTTGCAAAAATGGTTTCCATGTGTATTTCATGTTCTATGTTTGGGGAAAATTTATAGTCCATGAAATTAATTTATTAATTGGTTTTGGGGATTAAAATTATTGTTTTTTATGTTATTTATGGGTTTCTTTTCTTAAAAGAGTGTTTTTGAATGAGTTTTAGGGGAAAACCCTCAATACACTCCTTGGAATTGATTTACGAAAATTTTCAGTGCTTTATTGAGTCGTGAAAGAAATGTGAAGAAATTTTGTGGGACATTTGTGTTTTTATGGTTTGGTAATGGAATTTTAATGCGAAATTTTAATTTTATAATATGTGTAACTTTATTTTTCAGAAAAGGTAATCCTGAGTATCTAGGTGGGAGGATGTGTACTAGTATGCCAATGATTCTATGGGGTTTGGCCGCTGTTTCACGTAGCAAGATTAACGATGAAAACACTAACTAAACTATGATAATGTTGTTGTTGGGGGACCACTAGGTTATGGTTATGCTCCATACTAGTGGATTGTGTTCACCAGAATGGATATTTCTTATGGTTACTTTCACCAAGATATGTGGTACCGGGGCTCACAACTATCTAGTGCCTATGGGTGTTCCCGTGACTTGTGGTCATTGGATATTTTTTACTCACCGTCAGCATATGGTGTTTTTGGTTGGTAAATTCAGCAGCGTGCATGATTTATTTAAATGTTACAATTATTTAAATCATCCCTCTTGAAAACTATTTTAATTTTTAAGTTTCACCTCTTTGAAAAATTGTTACTAGCATTCTTGTTTATAAAACATAAATGTTTTTTTCTGATAATTATTATAGCATGGAACCGCATTTGAAAAAAATTATTTTATATCTTTTACATAAAACATTAAATTTATGTTTCATTTATTTTAATATAAGTTCATTGGGAATAAAATGTTGGGCTAACCTACTGAGTTTTAATACTCACACCTATAGTGTTCTTCTATTTTTAGCCCTTATGCATGTTGCAGCTTGAGTTCAATAGCCTTGGGCAATGTGTGATCATTGTGTAGGAGAGTAAACAGTGGGGTCACATGGAGTTACTTGGTTATAATTATTGGTCATTTGAGTTTTTGGTTTATTTTTACTTTTAGTTTCTTGTACACATAATGTTCAGTTCAATTTTTGAATAAATGTATTTTGAGCTGTCTATTTCTTTCTGCTGTTTTTCTGATTTATTTATTTTTTGTGCGAAATCAATCTCGTGTGTACTCTATTGATTCCATCAATGCTTGTTTCCATCTCTAGAGGATCGGGAATACCTCTCGGGACTTGTCACGGGCTAGCCAGGGTGACCGGTTCAGGGTCGACTCTGGCCAGTTCATGACATAACATTGCACGTGCAAGTAAATTGTTTAATATATTTTCTTATAATTTTTTTAAAAAATCAATGCACTCACATAGTATATCTTATATGGGAAATTTGAGTCTGTCTTTAGGTATGGAATATGGGTTTTATCCTAGGTATGATATAACATTTTTGTAGGTCAGATGTTTAGTTATATTTCATGCAAGGGTAGCAATAATTGGTATATAAATATTTTGTTGGGAGGCCAGAAAATATAATAAGTTGAACAATAAGAATAAGATTATTATTATAATTATTATTAATATTTATGGAAATAGTTGAAATATACATCCATAATTAATAATTATGTTATGGTGGAAATAATGATTGTGAAAAGTAATAATGGTGTTATTATTATTTTTTCAAAATATATGATTATCTGTGATTAGAAAAAATTTATTAATCGATTAATATCTTTTATTGAGGGTTTATGTACAAATTTTTATTGTGGAAATCATTATGGTGATTTAATAATAATAATAATAATAATAAATACTGATGTTATTGTTGATGTTTTTATTAAATTTATAAAATAATTTTAAATTGTGTATATATATATATTGGAGTCATATATATCGATATATATATACAACTTTGGGTCTATATAATTATTTATAGATATGGGAATATATATAACATTTATATAGAAGTGTTATATATAGATGTATTTATATATACATGTATTGGTGTATATATGTATATACAAATATGTATAAATATATATAACATGTATATATATGGATTAAATGTATATGTTTATATATATGTTTGTGGTTGTGTATGTGGGTGTGGGTGTGGGTATATATATATATCTCTCTCTCCATGTGTGTTAATATAATTTATATATATATATATATTATTGGTAGCAAAATATATTAAATACGTGATTAAATGTATAGATTAAATATATTTTAATGATGTTTTAAGAAACACATGAAGTGTAATCTGGTGTGGGCATGTCATAAGAGGTTTTAGAAAATAAAAATTATTAAATAAATTAAAGTATAAACAAATGGAATAATTAATTGTATAATATATATATATATGGGTTTCATGGGGAGGTGCAGGGAACAAGAGGATAATTCATCTCCCTCTCCAACATATCTATTCTCTAATTCCCTCTATAATTTAACATTGATTTTTATTATTATTCAAAACTTATCTCTTCAATATCTCAAGTGATATTGATTGGATTGACACACTCTAAGTTCCATTTTGTTTATCTCAATCACAATCATTTTAAAAATAATTTTATTTTTTGATGGAAGTTATGGAATTCTAAATATTTAGTTTAATCGTTTTTTTCATATTTAAAATAAAAAATATGGAAATAAATTAAAATAAAACGAAATTACAAATGCATATTGGATTCTATGGGGAAATTGATCTCAGATATAATCCCCTACTATAAATTTTCATTGAAAATAAGGTCAAATTCTTGTGACTTTAGGGAAAAAAATTTATGAGTATTTGGTATGATTTTTTTTCATGTGAGTGTAACCCATGAAACCTATGTTTTATTCCTGACATCATGAGGTGTTTGTGAGTATCCCTTGAATATTACATGTTTTTTTTCACATATGGATTGTGATTATTATGTACACTTCCTGATTTGACGTGATATTGAATGGCATTTGTGTTATGTATCGCATATGTCGTATTTTTGTATACTATAATTGAGTGTTCATGTTTATTCTATTTGGAAGGAATATGAGAAATGACACATGTATTGGTCGACATTAGATGACATGTGAGATATGATACATTAATGATGAAATTCTCGAGTTAATTTATGTTCGAGACTATCCTACTTGAGGGATGTGCTAGGGTTGGTTCGACATGTACATGTACTATTCATCATAGTGTAATGTGCCACATGATTTTGGATATTGATAAAGAAATAATGTGATAATTCATTGGTCAACATGTGAAATTTGATCCATGATTTTGGCTATCCACTTGAGATGGACCTGATAACACCATAGTGGTCAATATGTTCTTGGACTATCCAAACTGGTAGAATGTGTCACATGCCAAGGCTATCCACTTTAGAAGGATGTGTTAGGACAGTTACTAATGTTCCATCTAAAATCTTTCCAATGTTTCAATGATTCATCTAACATGGTGTTAAAGTGGGTAAAACCAGTCCCCAAGAAAAGGACATGTTTTCAGTACTTGTGTGATATATTGTTTAATATTTATACCCTATTTATGTTCATGGAACAAAATTATATATTTTAGGAATTGATTTTAAGGGTCATTAGTTGTATCTAACGGAATCAAGTAATAAATCCATAAAATGTAATTTTAGTGCTATTGTATAATTACTGACTCGAAATAGGAAAAATGGAAAGGACCCTATTTTAGATTGATGCGCATTTAATGTTGGAGGATTCTTAAATTTCTGGATGGGGTCTGAGTGGGACGTCAACAATAGATTTTATTAACTCTCTTTAACTTATACCTTCAATTCTTGTTTAGATTTTTTAACTTATTATAATGCACATATGTTGTATTTTGTTTCCATATGTGTTACTATGATTACATATTTATTATATTGTTATTATTTCTTATGTACACTTTCATGGAGGTTATAGTCACCCCAAGGTTCCAATCGAGACCCTCGCTACAATTCAACACCCTATTGCACATGGGGTGTCACACATGGGATCATGTGGAACTCTAGATCAAACCATGTTTTTTAGGTTGGGGTGTTACAATATTTTCCCTTAAATTGTAATTTTAGTTTTTAGAATTCTGCATTACCATGATATTAATTTAATATTAATTTAAGATGTCGAATAATTAAAGGCGTTTCACTCCCATCACTTATAAATGGGAAGATTTTATCCTCCATTTTAAACACGGTTGATTCTAATTTTCATAACACTGTCGAAAAGAATAGAAAAGGAAGTGACTTAGCACAAAGTGATTCATCCTATGAAGAAAACATAAAAAATCGACAAAATAATGAAAAAGGAGTCAAAGGACCCAGGGTCGCACAAGTTCCCTTACTATCGCGCAAGTAAACTTGCATGCCGCCTAATGGTCGTGCAAGTGACTTGAATGCCCTAAGTGATAATCACCCGAGGTCTTCTCCAATCTATAAATACCCCCAATGGGCCCCACATTCGAGAAGAATGTTTTCCAGAATTCAGATACAAAGATCTGAATTCCCAAGTCTCTTCTTCATGACTTTCAAACACTTCTAAGGTAAATCTTTACCTAGAATGGAAGGTCTATACAAGAGGAAAAAGGTTTAAGTGTTAGAAATCACTAAAAATTGCGCGCCTAATGTTTTTTACCCTTAAGGGAAATGAACATACTTGCATGCCTCCTTATTTATTCATTAAAACTTGCGCGCCCCTCTTCTGGATGTACCTAAGGATAATTATAAAGGCTTTGTTCAAAGATCTCCCTAGTATTACCTTACTGGTTATTAATCGGGCAAGTACGCATGTGCCGCGTAGGTATACCTGCGCCACCAGGGACTTGCACGCCCACGCAGTACCTGCGCGCCTGATAGGAATTGAACGCACCTATCTTTTTGGGTACCTTTCCTTCCCATTTCACCTCTCTTATGCCATTCCAAATCTCTAATTCAAGATTCAGTCTTCAAGACACTCTTCAAATCCATTTATGGCATGATTTTTTAATTTGACTTCCTTATTTGAAAGGAAATCCCTGGAACATCTCTCAAAACCTAGTGATTTACACATCTTTATGTCACTAAAGATTGATATTTCATTAATTCAACCTCATCCTTTAAAATGAGAGAACACCTTAATTTGGGCCTCCTTTTCAAGAGTAAGGCCCAGTCCAAAGTCTCAAATCTAGGCATCCTCCTTAGAATTAAACCCCAAGTCCCCTAATCTGGGCATCCTCCTTAGAAGCAAGCCCCAACCATACTTCTCTTAACCTGGGCCTCCTTTTCGGGAGTATGCCCCAGACATAATTTCTCTTAACCAGTCATAATTCATTTTGATCTGGGATTCCTTCTCAAGAGTATAACCCAATAATAATTCCTCTCCTAATTTGGGCCTCTTCTTTATGAGTAAGCCCCACGTTAGAGTATCCAAATTTCCCTAAATCACATATACCTTTATGGACCCTGTTCTTGGATTTCTTCCCTGATGTAAATCTTAATCCTCATCTATTTGGGTAGTCATACATACAAAATCCCCACATAATTGTATCTTTCATGGACCAATTGTTTGGTTTCACCAAAACCTCTTATTTCTAAGACTGAGCATGACTCACATGGGATTAAAGTGTAAAAGTAATCATGAAATCTTTCTGTGAGCCATCAATCATGCATAAACATTATACTCCATTACTTGAACTACGCGAGTTCTGATTCCTTTTCTAAAACAAAGGATACGTAGGTAGCCCATCTGCGGGTACGATCCCAACTTTGAAATAATCTATGTCCTTCTGAATGACAATAAAATTCTAGTGCCCCACCGAGTGGCTCTTAAACCAGTATGGTCATCATAGATGACCAATAATATTTTATGAATTGAAGGATACCATTGACTAAGAATCTCTAACAAATACAGATGATTCTCTATCAATGAAGAACCTCGAATACATATAAAAGATTCTCCAAATTTCCTACATATCAATCACTGATTGTCAGATCTAAAGGAAATCTCATTTTATACTTGGTAATGTAATAAGGATTCACAAACATAACTTAAATCTATAAAGAGAGTCCCAGAGTAGACAAAAATTCCCCTAAAAAAGGTGTGATGAGTCCGACCACCCATCCTATAGACCAATGAAAATTCCTAAGTCTCATAAGTCCACCACTAATGAGCACCTACCTTTGGAAAGTAGGTCCAAGTGGATATGGAATCATTGGATGTTTCTGGTTCTACGAACAAACCCATTAGAAACCGGTTGGAATGTTTGAAACTTTAATCAACGAGGTCATCCCCAATTCCTGAGGGAAACAAAAAATGGTGAACCCGAAGTGAATACTTAACCAAGTTAAAATGATGTTTTACTTATTTGTTAGGCCCCTATTTAAAACTCAATGAGAGGGCCAACAAAGAAATCATTGACATATGTGCTCATCCAAAAGACGTAGTGGCGGAATTTATCTTGATTAATTTTGTTATATCAATCATGAACTCTTTTCCTAGATCTTCTGCATTACCAAAATGGCTGATCTTAATTTCACACCCGTGAATATGTCTGCTGTGAAAACCTCTACTGTGAATGCCATTGCTGCTACTCCTGCTGGATCGTCGTCCGCTCTTAGAATGACATCACCTACTCAACATCTTCAACACTGGGTATCAAACGCGCTGGTTAAGGAGTACCGTCAAAACGGTACCATTCCAACTATGGAGGCTGCACGATAAGCCCTCCATGTGAAAAACTCACACCGATATTCCAGACAATGATGGACAGTGATTAAAAAGAAACTAGTTCCAACCACCTTTTTTAACGGTTTCCGGTCGTTATCCCCGGAACAAAATCACCACTCACTCCCATATTCTTGGAAGGTGAGTGAGAATGCCCCTCAGACAGGAGTCCTTCCCGAAGGCTCCCACCAACAATCGCCGCCAGACTCATGCGGTAGTGTGCCCTCAACATGATGAGGGTATCGACTCCTGGAATTCGGCTCAGGTTCCTCGAACCTGAGTAGGAAAGACGAATCGCTAGAGGCGAAATCCGGTCAACAATGAGTAGGTTCTCATCTCTTCCATCTCCGGAGAAGTACACCAACCTAATTTGGTGGCATAAAACAAGCGAGAACATACACCCATTCGTTTTAATTCAGCTGTCCATCAGACCCGTCTGCCAGCAGCATGCCAATCCCGCCAGGCAATTTTGGCAGAGTATTATAGACAGGAACATACACTTGTTTATACATCATCAACTAGTCAGTAGGCTCGTCTGACTACATATGATGGATCTCATCAACCACATTCCGAGAAGTACAATCAACAGGCACATACACCTTCTAGTATTGATCAATCCTACCAAAATTCTCGTTTGGTAGCACTAGGAGAGGTCAGTCGTAAAGCTCCAGTGACAAACAGGAGGTAGACTCAACTCTCTGCCCCCACACTTGAGTATTGTCAAGATTCACTGATAGGAAAAGGATGATAGGACTAGGAACACACACCTACTCCAAGCATAGAATGGACGTATATCCCCATTCCGGCAGCTGAAGTCAACAAGCACATTCTGTCAATGGTGAAAGAGCAGAAGCAAATCCCTGCTCATATTCTAGATGCCTGCCAGGATATTATAACAGCATCAGCAGCATCTCAAGGAAAGACAGATAAATCTATCCCAACCAGTGGAGTGACACATCAACAGTTCACTCTGGAACATACAAACACATCTATTCCAGTCCAAGAGGGTTGTGGGGCGTACTCCCCCATATCATACGAACAAATAGGTCAGGAACATACACCTAATTTAAGTGGAGATCATCACCCTAACCGGGCCATCTCTCCTGATCAGGCACAAACACCTGCTCAGAATATCCACCTTCACCAACAAGTGGTTTCCAAGGTGAGTAAGAAGGCGTATAAGATAGGGACACTCCCAGCACCGTTAAGAGATCGAGATCCAATATATAACAAGGTCTTGCTTAATGCTGGAGTTCTTGAAGCCCTCAGACAGTTATCTGTTGGAATCCAATACTCTACTCCCTCATTCCCCAATAGTGGGAACATTAATTCTGAAGGACTTCAATAGACACTTCCTCATAAGGCTTGCTTCATGATAGTTCGGTCGATCTGGAACTTTCATCTTCAGATGAGAGCCACATGAACCCTCTGTGTGGTTAGAATACCAAGGATAAAGTGATCTCATCTTTCGATGTAACCCACCATGGTGTTCCTCCCATGATGATTAAATTCACTGGTAAATCCCTCTTCGCAGTAGTGATACACATTGCCTGGAAAATGGTCTAGTTGATAATGTAGTGCTGAGAAAGCCCTCTTATCTTAAGTGACATGAAAATGTGAAACCATTCATGTCTGATGCTTCATCGCTAGCAGGTGAAATAATTTCTCAATAAGAAGATAGCCCAGGGTGTTGGTCATTCTCTGAACCTCCCGAAAGTCATGCATCTTCTAGTTTGATCCATGATTTCTCTACCTATCATGTTGAATCTGATGAAGCAATGAGGAAGCACCCTCTCTGTTCAAATCAGGTAGAATAATCTTCATTGAATGATAAAGCGGAAATGCTGAATATGAGAAAAAAACTGGAAAAAGGTGAAGTGCCAGTCATGTTTTGGCCTCTGGTTGACCCTCAATATGAAATTCCAGAGATGTTAACGGAAGATGTAATTAATGACATTCGTCTCAACATTTGTAAAACTCTTTGATAGTTGAAAAATAAGGTATTATCTTATGATGAATATGAAAATCACGTTAAGATAATAGAAGGGTTACAACGTCAGATTGATTTGGCATCTCTATCAGTCTATCGATATCTGAAGGCAGAAAAGCAGGAGAGAGCCCTTCAATGTTCATGCCTTGGCGCACTAAGAAGATTACATCAGTTAATTGCCAATGCCCCATCTGGTATTCATGTCAGATGATGGGGTGTTGATGGGGAACTACATTTCACTGTGCTCTCTAGTCAGCAAAGCCCACCGAAAATGGTCTCATGAAATGTTATTGTCCATGGCTGGCCATAGTCAATGGGTTTTGTTTGTAATCAAAGGCCTTCCAAGAATAGGCGTCAACTAGATCCTATCAAAATAAAGAATACAGAGAAAATGTTGTTGAATTACTCTTGCATCAAGAAAACGAGAATATTTGACATGCTTCTTGTATGGAGATATCACATCATCAAGTGACAGAAGTGTCAGAAATCATACAACAGTCTTTTGAACCAGGTGATAAAAGTGGATGTTGATTGATGCATCCAGCTAATTTCCAGACCAAGGTCCGAAAGATCAGGAGAGCATTTAAGAAAGTCACATACGTAGCATGTCAAGAGCCACCCCAACATGCCAGACTAGGGACTCTTTTAAGCCAACCCTAGGAATCAACAAATAGGATTCGAGGAGTTGAGAAAAGATAGCAGGAATAGCCCCAGTCCACCGGACTGTGGACTTTTTTAAATCATCAATCCTATCCTCAGTGAAAGTTAGTTTTCTCTCGATTGGGGAAGAAGACACAAGAGGAATGAAGAGCCAAATTATCAGGAGACTCTCTCCAAATTACGGTTCACCATGAAGTTCCTGAGGGATTGAATCAATGAAAGGAAATGTCTCATCAGAGACATGGAAGAATACAATATCGCAGAAATGCAGATAGAAGATATGCGATGTGCTATGCATCAATTAATGTCATCAATGTAATTATTGCTGATTCAACAGATGACGCTCAATCAGAGGGATCAGATGAAGAGGTTCCTGCTCAAGAAGTTGTACGCATAGACACAAATGAATAAGGTGTGCATACATGAATTCAAAGGCTAACCCGAAATCTGGGTGTTCCTTCAAATAAGCCACTTCCCCCTCTCCAAAAGTGATCAAACAAGGGGAAGGGAAAAAATCAGGTAATATATCCTTCCTAT
This sequence comes from Viscum album, assembly GCA_963277665.1. Lineage (NCBI taxonomy): Eukaryota > Viridiplantae > Streptophyta > Magnoliopsida > Santalales > Viscaceae > Viscum > Viscum album. The sequence goes on from OY728152.1 coordinate 1,875,426,194, forward strand.
AGAGAAGGAAAATCGCCCTCACTAGTGCACATATTTTCACAACAAGAGGAATAAATGAAGGAGTTAAGAAGGCTGAACATAAAACTACTTCAGGGTAGTCTTCCTCCTAAGCATGATGGAGTCAGTCAGTCAAGGGAATTTTTTTGTGACTACTGAGATGGATCAAGATTATCCTCCTTTATCAGTACACCCTCATAGGTCGAATCCTACGGGTCAAGTGCAACAACAATTGGCAATGCTGCCATCAGTTGCAGTACAAGATGACATACCTGTCCAAGCTCCAGTCAATGCACCTGTTCAACTCCAAGCTCAACCAGTTTTTTTTTAAAAGTTAGTAAATACCATTGAGTCATTAACAGCTCGGTTGGAGGCTATGGAGGGGAAGCGTGCGCAGGTTCAACCAGAAAAGATAGCTTACCCTGAATGGGTAGATTAAATCACTCCCCCATCATGTTTTGGGAACCCTGTATTCCATATTTTCAATGGATTAGGCGACCCTGAATAGCATTTGACTCATTACGTGTCTTGTTGCGATCCTATGATGGGAACTCCAGAGTAGCAAGAAGTAGTGAAACATAGATGCTTCGTGCGAACCTTACAAGGACCTACCTTTGTCTGATACACAAGCTTGCAATCCCAGTCAATTACCGGATGGGAGGATCTTCTCCAAATATTCCTTCTTCAATTCAGCTCAACGTTGCCAAAGAAAACAGTTTTTGATCTTACAAACTGTAAGAAAAGGGAGAATGAAAGGGTCTCAGATTTCATTGCTCGTTGGAAATGACTAACATATTCCCTATGCTTAGCAATCCCTCAAGAAGATTTGTTTCCAATCTGTGTGGAAAATCTGTGTGACGAATTACGCATGCCATTGATCCATGTGCAATACACAGGAGGGTTTCGAGAGCTTACTTCAATCGCTCAATAGATCGAAGATTATCTTATACAGAATAAGGCTAAATCTCGTGTAATTCCATCAGATCCAGGAAGGAGAATGGGGAAAGTAGAGACTACTACATTTATGTATAATTAAGCACATGCACCTGCTTCTACTTCAAAACCATCATCTTCTCGAAGGGCTCCACCTCCTGAGCGCCAACAACAGAGGCCGTTTCGTCAAGATGATCAAAGAGATCAAAGATGAAAACAATTTGAAGATTTGAAGAGAAAATTTTATTCATTCCGAAATGAACAAGTTCCTGGTTATTTCATTTCGGCTATGGAAAATAATTTGGTTCAATTACCAAGGCCCAAGAGTCTAAAAAAGGAAGGAGATGAAGACCGTCCAAACAATTTTCCATTTCATCAAATGTTGGGGCATCCCATTCAGGAGTGTTTTGTTTTCAAGGACATCCTGTAAAAAATGGTCGATCAAGGAAAAGTTAAATTGAATGGTTCATCAGCTCAGGTAGCATGTGTTACAGCTACAGTTCCAGAGGAGAAAGGTGAGTGGCAAGAAGTCAAGAGAAGAAATAAACAGAAATATGATAATTGGATGTTCAGAAAGATGATTAACCAAACACATGCTATTTTGTAAACACAATTGAAGATACCAATTGTGACTTCTTCCATAAATGTTGCAGAAAACCCTCTTCATCAGAGGGAAATCCTCAAAGAAACAGCATAGTTCCAAGAAAGAGTAACGATCAGAAGAAGATGAGTATGGGTCAAAGCCTAAACTATCTATGACTCTGGCAGATTTCATGCCATCTACTTCAAAACAACGAGCACCACCCCACCAAACAGTACAACCTAAATTGTCTAGTCCGGAAGATTCTTCATCAGATTAAGAGTTAATCTTTGGTTCTATTAATATGATTCTCTTAACAGATCCTTATGGAAATTGTAGTTTCGATTTCGATGACCCTGAATTCTCTCTGTCAAACAGAGGAATTAGGGGAAGTTCCAGGGGTCTGGGATACAATGGAAGACGTGGATATCCCAGAAGCCATTATTCGAATTCTACCCCTGCTAGAACTATTTATGCAACATACACTCATAGTAAAGCCCTTCAAAGAGCTTAGAAAGAACAAACAATTTCTTCATCAAATAGAAAATTCAGTCCTGGTACAGTTATTTTGGAGTATCGGTTGGGGGGTTCCACCTTCATCCTCTAAAAAATTAAATGGATTTATTTGGTCTAATCTTCCAAAATAATGAATATTTCCAACTCTTATCCCGATACAAGATGCATCAACTTCCAAATAATCAACTTCCAAGGAACCTACTAAAACACATGTTACTGTTGGAAAACATAGACCACTAGATCAAAAGTATGATGTATTGAAAAACTTGGCCCAAGTACCGGCCATGTTATCAATTATGGATGCTTTGAATCTTTCAAAGGATCTCTTGGAGGAACTCATCGAGGCTATGTCAAGTCCTCAGGAGTTTGAAACTGAAATTGCTGCAGCTGAAGTCTATCACATAGAGAATAATCCTATGGAATTCCATACAGTGATATCTTTCACAGATAGAGATGAAGATGATGTTGTGCATGAGCATATTAGACCATTGTATTTATCTGTAAAGGTAAATGGTGTAGACATCCGAAGATCATTCATTGATAATGGTTTAGGAGTCAACCTCTTGGCCATTCGTACACTTCGTTGATTGGGCCTTACAGAAATAGATTTATCTCCTTCAACAATGATGTTACAAGGATATGATTAAAAGGAACAAGAACCACTGGGCGAAGTTTCCCTCCGAACTCAGTTTGGAGATCATGTATCCAATTCAGATTTCATGGTTGTTGAACAAGACCCGGCCTTCAACATTTCGCTTGGAAGACCCTGGAAACATCAACATGCGGCTATCCCTTCATCATACAATCAATGTCTCAAATATTGTTTCGATTGTCATGTTGAGACACTGTATGGTGATAAGGCCCCATTCAAGACATTTGAATCTCAATACATTGAGGTGGGATTCTATCATATGAAGGGAAGGGAGAAATCCACAGACAAATAGATTACCAAAGTTAATGCTCTATATGGTTTGGAAAAGATTCCAGTAAATCCATTTGAACATGTGTGTACAGATTATGTGTAGCCTATCAGTCAAATTGACAGGATAGAACCAAATCAAAATACTATTATGGAAAGATCCGTAATTTCAATCCCGGCAATCGAGCCAGACAACATGGGAGAAATTGGTGATCCACCAGGTAATGATGAAAGCTCAAATAGAGATGTCTTCATTTCATCTGCTGAAATCCAGCAAGTCTATACTTCTCCGATATGATCAAAATAAGTTATCGCAATGTCAGAGGTAAACGATGATGTCAATTCTCAATCCATTATCTCCTCTATCTTACCCCAGGAAGACCCTTCATCATCAATTGAGTCGGAAATGGAATCTTCTTCTTCAAGATGTTAAAATTTTAACATCTTTTCTGTTCATGGAAATTCTGCTTCATCATCTACTATGCATGTAGAAACAGAAGAAGTAACACATGTTGAAGAAGAAGAGGAAAATCTTAGAGATTCTCCTCCAGTATTTGAATAGGTTATCTCTACCACTATGGATGAAATCCATGAAATATATCTGGGAACAAAAAAGAACCACTCCCCACATTAATCAGTGCGTCCATGACTCGTGAATAATAAGAGATGTATATTTCCATTTTAAAGAAAAATAGATACATATTATCTTTGTACTATACAGATATTCTAGGGCTTGATCCTGAACTTTCCACTCATCGTTTGGGTTTACTAGAAGAACATCGAGGATTCAAACTAGCTGCTAGAAGAACACACCCAACCTATGATTCCAAAGTTGATGCCGAATTGGATAAGCTCATCAAAGATAACTTTTTCTGAGAAGTTCAATATCCCAAGTGGTTGTCTAATATTGTCCCAGTGAAAAATAAGAATCGGAAAATTAGAGTTTTCATTGATTTCAGAGATCTTAATCAGCATTATCCTAAGGATGATTTTTCATTTCCGATTACAGAAGTCTTGATTGATGCGACAGCTAGCTATGAAGAACTTTACTTCATGGATGGATATTCGGGATATAATCAAATCCAGATGGCTCCAGAAGATGAAGAATATACAGATTTTAGAGCCCCTCAGGGTGGGTTTTTCTATCAGGTAATGCCCTTTGTCCTAAAGAATGTAGGCGAAACATGTCAGCATCCCATGCATCGTATCTTCAAACCCTTTTTAGGGAAGTTTGTTGAATGTTATGTGGACAATTTGTTGGTCAAATCCAGGAAACTTCCTAATCACTTGGATGATTTGGAAGTCATATTTCACAAACTTCGGCAACATAATTTGAAGATGAACCCCTTAAAATGTGCTTTTGGGGTATCCTCAGGAAAATTTCTCACATTTGTTATAATTCATTGTGGTCTTGAAGTCGATCATGATAAGGCCAAGTCAATCCTTGGTATGTCACCTCCTCAAAATTTGAAGGAATTACAAGGACTTCAATGACACTTAGCCTATATTTAGTGTTTCATCGCCAATTTGGCCATTAAAAGCTTACCCATCACCAAATTGATGAAGAAGGGATTCACTTACCCGTGGACTGAAGAATGTCCAGAAGCATTCGATATTCTCAAGAAATACCTCTTGAGTCCACTGGTACTCATGCCACATGTTTAAAGAAGACCACCAATTCTCTATGAGATATCTTTAGAGAGATCATTGGGTGCCTTTATTTCTCAGAATAATGATACTGGGAATGAAAACAGCCTCTACTATCTCAGTCGGACTATGCTTGAAGCAGAAACCCAGTATTCAAGAATTGATAAGTGCTGCCTGGGATTAATCATTGATGTTAAAAAGTTTATACACTACCTGTAATATCACGAGGTCCAATTGGTATCTCCCAATAACCTGCTAAATTCATCCTTAGTCATCCAATGCTTACAGGATGTCTGGCAAGGTGGGCAGTTATTCTGCTGCAATTCGACCTTCAGTATGTGTCTCAAAAGGAAATAAAGGGTCAATCTCTGGCTGATTTCCTGGATGAACACCCTTCAGTGGAAGATATATCTCCATATATTGAACTCCTTGATGAGGAGGTCTTCTCTATTCAATAAATTCCTCAGACATGGGAAATTTACTTTGATGGTGCTTCCAGATGTCCGACAGGAAGGAAAATGGAAAATCCTAAATTCAACAAGGTTGGTTTAGGAATTGTTCTCATTTCTCCTGAAAAAGATGTGTTACCCTATTCCTTCTTATTATGGGAAGGTGGTACCAATAATGAAGCAGAATACCAAGCTCTCATTGCAGGCTTGGAGTTGGCGCTACCTTCACAAATGAATCACTTAAAGGTGAAAGGTGATTCAGACTTGGTAATCAAACAAGTCAATGGGGATTATGCCATCAGAATAGAATAAATAATCCATTTGTATGATTATGTCAGAGAGTTAATGGCGGAATTCCCTTTCGGATCTGACATTTTTTTATATCCCAAGATCAAAAAATGCCCAAGCTAATGCATTGGCTAATATAGCCACATCTCTGGAAGATCCAAATCTGCACAAGACAACCATCAGTATTACCCACCATCATGCAATTTCACCTTATGTTCGAACGATAACAGAGGAAATAAATGAAATTAGTCCCATTCCAGAACCGTATGGTTATACTACAGGATGGATGACACCTATCAGATAATACATTCAAAATGGAACACTTCCACCTGATAGAGCTGGGAGAGAACAAATCTGGTGACTTGTGGTCAATTTTACTCTTTATGATATCCCATATCACCTAGAGAAAGTTCTCTACCAGCATGGTTTTGATGGAGTTCTCTTCAGATGCATTGATGGTGAAGAGACAATGGCTATCATGAAAGAAGTGGATGCAGGAGTCTGTGGTGACCACCTATCTGGACGTTGACTGTCTGATCAGATTCGAATGCTTGGATACTTTTAGCCTTAAATGATAGAAGATTGTGTTGATTTTACAAAGAAATGACATTCATGCCATGTACATGCGAACTTCATTCATCAACCTCTAGAGTTTCTTCATACAGCTAAATACTTGTGGCCATTTTCCACATGGGGAATGGATGTGGTAGAACCTTACCCTTCAGCTATGGACAAGCAGTTTAAGTATATTCTTACTACTACTTATTTCTTCTCCAAATGGGCAGAGGAAATACCTCTAAAGGAAGTCAGTTATAAATTCATTGTTAGCTTCATCAAGTTTAACATCATTACCAGGTTTGGTGTCCCTCATATCATATTGATGGTCAATGGCACCAACTTCTATTCATCTGAGGTGAAGACATTGTATCAAGAATACAACATCAAATCCAACCATTCATCTCGGTATCATGCAGCGGCTAATGGTCAGATAGAATTCTTAAACAGGAATCTGTCAAATATACTGCAAAAGATGGTGGACAAAGATAAGAAAAGATGGCCTGAAAAACTCTTTCATGCTTTATGGGCTTATCAGACCACCATCCTCACTGCAACGCGGTCAACTCTATATTCATTGCTATATGGAATGGAAGCAGTATTTCCAATTGAAGTTCAACTACCCTTACTCAGAGTAGCCATTTTTGATCAGTCATCTACAGATGAGCAATCTCAAAAGCGATTGAATGAATTGGAACGGTTAGAGGAGAAACGATTGTTCACTTTTCACCACTTGGATGTCTATCAAAATCGAATAGCACAAGATTTCAACAAAAAAGTTCATCTTCGTTCATTCGTTCCGGGAGAATTGGTATTAGTTATCATAACTCCAATGATACCAGGAAAGAAACCTCCCAAGCTTGATCCAAAATTGGAAGGACATTATTCAATACATAGGGTCTACTCTAATGGAGCTTATTCATTAATCTCGATGGATGGAGAACTCATCACTACTCCAACCAATGCCAGATTTCTGAAGAAATATTTTGTATAAACACAAAATATATCATCCTTCGTCCAATATGACGTTAAACTATGTCCCCTTCATCGTCCTTGCTATATGGCGTTAAACTATACAGAAATGGTCCATGCATATGACCTTAAACAATTTTCATGTCCCTTATGTCCAGCACAACGTTAAACTGCACCATCCAGGGTACATGCATATGAATTTAAACAATTATCACTTACGTCCAAAATGATGTCAAACTGTGAAAAAGTCCTTAATACATCCAACATGATGTAAAAATGTGTCCTCTTTTGTCTTTACTGCATGACATTAAACTGCACGGTCCTCTTTTTATCCAACATGACATTAAACTATATTTTCCCCATCGTCCTAATTAGATTACGCTAAACTATATTTTTTGTCCCTGCTACATGACACTAAATCGTGCAACACCATTAGTCCTAACTGTAAGACTTTAAACTGCATAGTCCCTTCATATGTCCTACATGACATTAAACTGTGCATCATTAAGGTTGTTTGTTGCCTCTTGTTTCTTATACCGTGTATGACTCATGTGAACTTATATAAAATTTCAACAAGAACACCCTCTTTGGGCCGCTAACCACGTGTAAGTCCCGACATCATTTTTTAGGTCGTCGTCCCCAAAAACAACTTGATTACTAATTCTTTCTTTAATTGAATAACGCGGACTTTGATCCTTGCCTTCCAGGATGGGTACGTAGGCAACCTCCCAAGGTTCAAGCCCAAAACCAATCTCTTCACGTTGGTTCACCTTAATCTCATACAATGTTGATTCGTGAAACCACTCCTAGAATCAATATCTTTACATTGGTCCACCTCCGTCCTTGCTGTACGACGTTAAACTGTACAAAACATTTTTCTTGTATGATAATAAACTAAAATATTCTTTAATACCCTCACCTGACAGGGAATCATTTTTTACATTGATTTTCAATCATGTTATATTACAATGACTACGTGCATACATGGCAATGACCAAACCTTTTATCTTGGGTTAAATAATCATTGCACTAAATTCCCCTTTCACCATTCACATTTACGAATGAAATTTGAACAGAGGGTAGTTCTAGAACTACATGGGCTTGATTCCCATCCTTACGGGATACGTAGGAATGTTCGAGTGTCCCTTGAATCCAGCCCCATGTCTTTGGGGCTTAACCCCAAAATTCCACTTTCAGTCCCCTGGCTGAAAAGTCCCCATGAAAACACACACTATGTATTTCTTAAAATGGTCCTATCTCTATGACCCTAATCTAAGATATCAAATCCTATTGTCCTGCATGACGTTAAATTGTAGTTTAAGGACTACGTATGGCTTGATTCCCATCTTTATGGGATATGTATTGAAGTGCAACATTTCAATTCAGGACCCAGCCATAACATGATTATGGTTAGCATTGATCTGTGTATCTCTGCATATATTGGACAGTACCCATCTTTATGTGTCATAATCCTAACCTTAAATTTTTTTATATCTTCATAACCCTTTTCGTATCTTCTAATCACAAATTTCCTGAAATTCTGAGAGTTCTTTTGCCTGACCATGAAGCATGTTCCCTTAGGCAGCCTTGCATAAGTAGTATACATAATGGACTTTTCAGCCAAAAGATGCTATTATTTGAATATTCAGTCAATTCCCTTAGGTGGCCTTTCATAAATCAACCCCCTAACGGGTTTGTTAAATACTGGTAACTTCATTATTGGGAAGAAATCATCTTTTGTCCTTATTTTTCTTAATGAAAATATGTAGGGATCCACAAAAATAGCCATCCTTTACATACTTGTCCCATATCCTTTTTCATGATTTGAAAGTATTCAAGTCTATGGTTTATATTCACTTTCCATGTGTTTCGGTCAAACCTTCGTAGGAGTGATATTCATCCAGTTCTCGATAAATATGTTTGGAAATATCTTCTCCATATTCAAGTATCTCTTTCCATTCAGAAAACTCTATACTTTGGAAAATTTGAATCTCCATAAACTTTCACTGCCTTTTTATCACTAGGAAAGTAAATTTCTGAGTGTTCTTTTTCCAGACTATGCAGCATGTTCCCTTAGGTGACCTTGCATTAGTAGTCTACATAATGGACCTGTGAGCCCAAAGATGCTATTTATTTGACTATACAGCCAATTCCTTTAGCTGGACCTGCATAATTCAACCCCCTAATGGGTTTGTTAAATAATGGTAACTTCATTCTTGGAAGCTATTTCTTCTATGTCCTTTTAGCTCTTTTTTATATGATTCCTTAGATTTAAATATTCTTAAGTCATAGTTTACATATTTTCCCTCATACATGAGTATGGTAATGTGTTTTCAGATAAATTTTCAAGGATTGGAGTCAATTTTAGTCCATTTCGGTCAAAGCTATTTCGACCATAAACATTACCCTCTTTATGTCTGATGTGCATGACTTTAAACGGACGACAAAAGACAAAGTAAATATGAATAAAAATCAAGTTCTATCACACTAAACATACATTTTGTATGATTTAGGTAATATTAAGAAACTAAAAAATTCAATGTTTGTAGGGTTATTTACATTAATCCTAGTATAAATAAAACTATGCTTACTAGGCCCATTGGCTTAGGTAAAATTTAAAGATGGTAGTGAAAGAATACAAGAATAAATGATTGAAGATAAAAGTACTCTCCATTGATGCACAATAATTGGAGGGACATCCTCATGTTGGAGCCTATTCATTTTTTCAGGAAATTACAAAAGACTGTCAACATAAGTCTTCACTTGATGTACAGCATCTCGAGCTTCATCAGCAGCTACTTGGGGCTCGTGCACTCGACCAAATTCACTCTTCCCATCTTGATGGAGTTCCTTCTTAGAATCTGCAATGGATTTCATACCAGTCGTTTGAGCTCCCTCCAATGAATTATTGAGCTGGCCAAGTTCCCTAGTAACAACATCTAATTGTTGATGGACCTGCACCTACTGGATGACTTTTTCTTTGATCTTATGCTTCATCTCCTTTACCTTGACAACAACATGACAACAAAAGAAAAGCAAAAAAGGGAGAAAATAGTGCGGCAGAGATGACCTGCGCAACAAGAGCTCAAAAATCCAAAGTTCTGTGAAATGCGTGACAAATGAGCGCATATATATAGGCCAGGACGACCACCTGCGTGCCTACATCCAGCGCGCTCCAGCCCTACGTGACTCGCACCTTCATGATGATGGTTGCACGATGAACACCTGAGCACCTCTTTCCCTTTGGTTTTATTCTATTCCTCAGAGTCCAATCCTTATTCTTTTGGATCCAACTCTGAGGGGGGAATTTTGTTGACGCTCCTTTTCTTCACATTGTCTAAAAGAATGGAAAGGGAAATGACTTAGAACAAAGTGATTCATCCTTTGAAGAAAACATAAAAAATAAACAAAGGAATGAAAAATGAGTCAAATGACTGAGGTCGTGCAAGTTCCCTTACTATCGCACAAGTACTCTTGCACGCCGCCTAACGGTCACACAAGTGACTTGCGCGCCCTATGTGAAAACCTCTCGGGGACTTTTCCAGCCTATAAATACCCCCGGTGGGCCCCACATTCGAGAGGAAATTTTTCCATAATTCAGATACAGAGCTCTGAACGCCCAAGTCTCTTCTTAAAGTCTTTCAAACACTTATAAGGTAATTCTTTACCTAGAATGGAAGGTCTATACAATATGAATACGATCTAAGTGTTAGAAATCACTAACACTTGCGTGCCTAAAGTGTTTTACCATTAAGGGAAATGAACATACTTGCACGCCTCTTTATTTATTCATTAAAACATGTGCACCCCTCTTCTGTATGTACCTCAGGATAATTCCAAATGCTTTGGTCAAGGATTTCCTGAGTTTTACTTTACTGGTTATTAATCATGCAAGTAACCATGTGCCGCGAAGTTATACCTGCGCGCCCATACAGTACCTGTGTGCCTGACAGGACTTGAACACCCCTATATTTTTGGGTTCCTTTCCTACCCATTTCACCTCTCTTATGAAATTCCACCTCTCCTATTCAAGATTCAGTCTTCAAGACACTCTTCAAATCCATTTATGACATGATTTCTTGATTTGAATTCCTTATTTGAAAGGAACTCCGTGGAAAATCTCTCAAAACCTAGTGATTTACACATCTTTATGTCACTAAATATTGAGAATTCATTCATTCAACCTCATCCTTTAAGATGAGAGAACCCCTTAATTAGGGCCTCCTTTTCATGAGTAAGTCCGGGTCCAATGTCTCAAATCTGGGAATCCTCCTTAGGAGTAAGCCCTAAGTCCCCTAATATGGGCATCCTCCTTAGAAGTAAGTCCCAACCATAATTCTCTTAACCTGGGCCTCCTTTTCAGGAGTAATCCTTATACTTAATTTCTCTTAACTATTCATAATTACTTTTGATCTGGGCTTCATTCTTCGGAGTAAAACCCAATCATAAGTCCTCTCCTAATTTGGGCCTCTTCTTTAAGAGTAAGCCCCAAGTTTGAGTATCCAAATCTCTATGAAGCACATATACCTTTATGAACCCTGTTCATGGATTTCTTCCCTGATGTAAATCTTAATCCTCATCTATTTGGGTAGTCATACATACATAAGCCCCACATCATTGCATCTTTCATGGCACAATTATCTGGTTTCACCAATACCTCTTGTTTCTCACACCGAGCATGACTCACGTGATATTATAGTGTAAAAGTAATCATGACATCTTTCTTTGAGCCATAAATCATGCATAAACATCATAATCCATTACTAGAACTACGTGGGATCTGATTCCTTTTCTAAAACAAAGGATACGTAGGTTTCCCATCTTCGGGTACGATCCCAACTCTGAAATAATCCATGTCCTTCTGAATGACAACAAACTTCAAGTTTCCCACTGAGTGTCTTTAAAACTAGTATGGTCTTCATAAATGACCAAAAATATTTTATGAATTGAAGGATACCGTTTACAAATAATCTCTAACAAATACAGATTATTCTATATCAAGTAAGAACCTCGAATACATATAAAAGATTCTCCAAATTTCCTACATATCAATCATTGATTGTCGGATCTAAAGGAAAGCACATTTTATACTTGGTAATGTAATAAGAATTCACGAACATAACATAAATTTATAAAGAGAGTACTGGAGTAGAAAATAATTCCCCTAAAAAAGGTGTGATGAGTCTGACCTCCCATCCTCTCAACCAATGCAAATTAATCATCGCTCATGCATATGTGTGGAATAACACCTTCGTGAAGCGATATGATTCATTTTTCCTCTCCACCTTACAATGAAGGTGAAAATAATGGATCTATTCAATAAATATGTATTATATAATATATTTATATTTATATAAAATTAATATATTATGTAAATTATTTATTTTTCCCATTAAAAATATTAAAATGTCATTCATGCGTACGTTTTTAGTTTCATACCAATAAAAAAATGTTGTTCATCTTTCATGATCACCTAACATGGATAGATTTAAAATTTTATCTAATTTTAAAATATGAAAATTATAACTTGTATAAAATTATGGTGGAAATGGAATTATGACCTCTTTGACCATGGTTAACACATATATGTCATTTTGAGGTTATAAAATTAACATCTTCAAAACATCCTACATGAAATTAACCATTTTAATTACTAAATATAACATAATAAAAAATAAAATTAAAGGCAACATAAATAATGGAATTTAAATGAAAATTTTATTAATCAAGTATAAATGTAAAATAAATTTATTTCTCCGAAGGGTATATAGAAAAATGAAACATATTTTTACTCCAGGTATGTGAATTCTCTTTAAAACATTATTCTAAAGTGTATTTTTTGAAATATTTTTCCTCTATAGAGATGTTTGTATTATTTTTCATATTATGTTATTATTTATACGTAAAATATTATTAGTTATTTTATTTTAATAATAATATATTTCTTAATAATTTACTAAAAATGAATATTTTTATCATTTACCATATGACTCGTTGTGAAATTATTTACCAAAATGAAAAAGAATTTTTTTTATGTATACAACATGGTTTGACCTTCCAATTATTATATAAATTATTCATGATTATAAATACTCTATTATTCAACATGTTTTTTCAAATAATTCCATATTCCCTCTCTTCTATGAATTTTTCAATATTAATATTTTTCAAATAAAAAATATTTTTTCATTATGATAATGAAAATTGTATCTAATTTTATTATGGATTCAAATGTTTTTTTCAATGGTTTTATGATGAGGAGGATAACTATTAAAATTTTATTGTTCATGATATGGTACTTGAGAATTATAGATTTTGACATGTGACACCAATGTTGCTCATGACAATGGGTGATCTTGATATAGCTCTCTAATGTATTGGGTAGTGGTTTACACTTCAAAAGAAAAACTTGAGGGGGATAATGAGAAAGGTTACTCCATAAAATTATTTAGACTTCAGTTATTTTGACATGGGTAACTAAAGCAGAAAGAAGCCATAAAAACATTTTCAAACTGTTAGTATAGCTTATTTCAACAGTTCCCTAAACCATTAGGTTGTATGGTGTAAGGAAATCCTAATAATAATGGTTATATGTAATGTATTGGTATAACCCCCTCTAAGATGTTCATTATTCCAATAGTTATAAACAACCATTGGAATAATGATTTTGAAAATGGTTATACAATCCATTTCTATAATCTTCCACTATGAACACAATAAGAAGCATCCCATTCCCTGTAGTGTCCAGATCCCACAGTCACACCCATAAACATTTTAAAAATTGGATATATTATATATTTTAGATTTATTTATTTTATTATTACAAAAAAATAATAGCACATATATGAAATCATGTCTACTAATCGAAGATCATGTACCATTAATATTAGTCAGAAATGTATGGGATCAATCTCTCCAACCCGACCACCACTAAAATGACTAGAATCCCCATTTTCAGCAACCTACACCTCACCATATCCATCACTATCACCATTATCATCAATAATGTCATCACTATCATCATCATTGTCAAATTCTCTATCACCATCACTATCACCATCCCCATTAATGTTAATATATCGACCTCCAATGTAACCATAATCACCATCACCCAATGGATCACATAATCAATACATAATTTTAATGAATATATCATAAATGATGGTGTTATCTTGAAGATATAAAGAAAATAATTTTGTCAGTAATTTTATAATATTATCATTGGTCTTTTGAAATCATTATCCTATTTATGGATATTTTTTAGCATTGTATTCCTCTACATGAGCCATTTCTAACTTAACTCTTGATAAACTATTAGAGCCACCAAAATTTGGCCAATAACTAGTGGGGAAAACACTATACACTTGATTAAAATGTAATCTATCTTTGTTCTCCTCTCATAATATCCTATGAAAATGATAGTTTGGACCAATTTTGTAAGCTTCCTACTCATTGAGGACCTCCAAAACACATTTTTTCAAATATAAATGTATTATTTTATTATAAATGTGATATTAAAATTTAAAAGTAGAAAAATAAAAATTATAATCTTTCTTATTTCTCTTTGTTTATATAGATTCCATTTTTCTTTTATTTTCTTGATCAAAATAATTTTTTTTTCACAATACCACCAATGATCAATACTACCCTATATAATCACATTTAATATAGTAAATCATTATTAAACAATAATATATTTTTTAAAAAAATTAACTGAATGTAACTAATATTTAACTAAAAATTACCATATATAGTCGACCTAAATTTCATTAAAATGTAAGAGAGAAACAAGAACCGGTCAATCCAAAACAATAATGTTTTTTTCAAGCTATATTTATGTTATTTTTTTATTATATTGGGTCGTGTTAAATTTTTTTTGGTTCAAATAAATTTGGGTGAGGATATTTTGAGTAGGATGTATTTATGTTAATTCAAAAAAATTAATTCAAATTAATCCTTTATATAAAAGTATTAATTTGGGATAGTTTTGGTCAAATTGAAATAGTTTATTTCGAAAATTTTATTTCCAAGTAAATGTTAACTGGTTTATTATTGTTTTGATTATTTTAATTTTTTCATTTCAGTTTCTCTCAAATCATGTTTCATTTTTTATAATTTAGTTTAATATACCTTATTATTTGATATATTTTATACATGTTTTTATAGTTTATGTCATTTAAGGATTGAATGTATTTATTTTGTTTCAATTTTAATTTATTTATGTCTATTTGGTTCAAGTATGTTGGGATAAGATTATTCCCTTTTGGTTATGTTTTTGATGGTTGGTTTGGATTTGGATGGTATGGATAGTTATGTTTATATTGTCATTACATTACCACCATATTATTAATAATTTATATTTAAATAGTGTATTTATTCATATAAAAATAAATATATTTATGTGTTTATATATGAATTATAATTGAAACCATGTATAGGTTTATAATTATTAGAGTTACTCAGATACCCTTTCATAAATAGTTAATCATTTTAAAATAGTAACATGGTTGTTGTGTGAAATCTAGGCTGAAGAGGTGTCAAATTAATTTTATTACATGTGATAAAAAGGTAATTATATGGGGGTTTTTTAATAAATTAGTGGTTGATTGTTTTAATATTTCTAGGAAGAGATCATATGTTGGTACATTTATCAATGCTATTAGTTACATTAGAATATAAATTTTAGGGCCTCGTTCGTGTTCTAATATTATGTTTTTGTATTATATTAATTGATGATTTTTAGTTCTCCTACTGTAAAATTATTTTTCTTAAAAGTTATGTAATATTATGACCCCCTTGAATATATGATTAAATAAATCCTTATAATTATGAAAGTGTTTTTATTCATGCATGTTATAGAATGTTTCCTCTTATATTAATTCCATTATCACTATTAATTTTTTTTCCCTATTGATTAACTACTAGGATATTTAAAATTATTCTCAAATCATGATTGAGGCATTTATTAATCAAGGATAACCAAAATATAAAACTGAAAAATGAAATCATTTCGTGTATAGTTATTGATATATTGATATACATTTTTAATGGTAAAATGTTAATTATACGTGTTATAACTCTATTTCAACCGTGTAAATTTTTTGAATATCTTAATTAATAGTTTTCATATTGGCATAGAGTCAACATGATATTTTTAGGGCCTTGAATCAATGATGTCGATAGATTAAAAATATTAAATTTACTATATAATGGACGTGCACTTTTTTAGAATTAATGTAATATATTATTAATAGTTTCTCATTGGATAAAAATTATACATCCATTAAATATGATTTTCTTGTTTTAACCTATGTGTGACACAATATTTAAATGTGATAGGTGTTTCATATAAGAGAAATAATATTCATAATGATAGAAAAATAACTTATTTTTAAAAATTATTGCCTATTAAATGGAAAAAAACTGATTCATTTATTTGTAATTATAGCTATGGACAAATAGTACTATTTCCCACAAAACCCTAGAGAATAGAGAGGACTATGTAAGAGATTATTGGTGAATGACATTGAGTTCGTTGGTTAGTGATTTCCTTATCAATGAGATTTTCTTCATTGATGGAATTATTGTATCTGAGCAACGATGATGTTTCATTATTATTCTTAATTAGTTATTGATCAAATATTGAGGTGGGTATTTAGATTTATGAGGTTTATAACCATTTTTTTTCTCTATATGATGAATTTGAATTAATTCTTTTATAAAATTAATATGTGAAATTTTGTTGTATTACGATTGAGTGGAATTTATTCATGTAATTAGGAATTGATAAATGATTTATTATTTCTTGATTATTTTATTCCATTCATCAGTTTCTCCATCAATGAATGAATTCCATCCCAAATAATGTAATATCTTCGATACTTACATTTTTTAATTCTATTATCCCCTCATTCTTCGAATGTTCACCAAAAGTATTTCATTTGGCTGATGGTTCATGTATACATAAGAACCAATCAGTGTCTGATCAATCTTTGACAGAGAGGATCATTGTTTCAAGTAAAGAATCAAAATTAAAGTGGAGATAATTTATTAATGATTATTTATGAAATATTGGCGATGAATTGTTGATGTTCGAATTCGAGAGAATTTGGAGACATGGTGCGATGTGAAGAAATTTTTCAGTATATGATGGTCTAAATGTTTCAAAAAGAAATTGTGTAGGTTCATTCAAATCATATCTGGTAATCTATGTATATTATTTCATAGAATCAGAGGTAGTAGTGCATAAGAGAATATGTGTGAGAGTTCTAATGTTTCTAGAAAATTCTGAAGTAAATACTGTGTTTTCTGAAAAAACATAAACTATGTGGATATCACTCTATTGAGGCTAGGGTTTACATGTGATGTTAAATATTACACATAATTGTTACTTGGTCACACGACATGTTGTCCTTTAGTTGGAAACATAGTGAGTACCCTAGGGTATATAGGCACAGACATGAAAAGGAGCACACATACCCAACCAATGTAAACTAGAACAACCAATGTACATAGGAATAAGATAACAAACACAAACATAAGAACGATAATGTATGAAAATAGTGGGACACATCATTTATACCCCATATATATTGTTTAATATTCTAAAAAAACAAGTTTCCCTTGAATCATTTAGTCTAATATCAGTTTCAGTGTGAGTGTTTTCCCTTAGTACACCTAAGAGGTTATAGGGACATATCTCATCCTAATAATTTGATGAATGATCCCCTCTATTGTATAGTCCATTATATATTCATGTATCCCTCCATATGGCCCATGGTGTGATCCTCTATCATTATTCCATTAGGTTAGTCATGTATAATATTACCAAAATTTAGTGAATGTGATCCCCATCCTAGTGGGTTATTCAATATAGGGTTTGGTACCCCCTAGACTCTAGGAATGATACCCTAACTTTTTAATGACATCATCAGAGTTCAATTTTTTGCTTCTTCAAGGAAAATAGCAATGAGTGAAACATGTACAATGTGTACCATCACTATAAAGAAAACTAATGAGAGAGTTCTGTTAGATTAAGGGGACCATTGATCCTTGAGCAGTATCCTAGGATTAGAATAAGAACATGACTGAACTCACCTTGAGACTTATTGTCTACCACTATGTATATCTTAGTATCCTTGTTTATTAATCTTGATCTGACAACATATAGTTAACACCCACCTTGATGCATTTTGTTTCACGATTTCAGGGTGCCCTGGTGGATATATTTATATTCAACAATGCATGGGCTCTTGTAACATGTTTTTTATTTTACCATGGTGTAATGCCTTTCTATGGGGTTCAAGGTGGACAATGAGTGGGTGTAGTAATGCTTTAATAGAGAATCCATGGAATATTCCATGTGTTTCATATTGATATTAGTTACCATGTGTGAATAGGTTATACTCTTTTAAAAATTATGGTTGGAATGTGTTTGGACCATATTCCCTTCATACACTTTCCATACTCTTATGTGGAAATTTTTGCAATAATTTATTGTATTAGTTGTTTATCATTCTACAGTATACTCTAGTTAGGAGTTGTGTACATGTTTATATGTAAATTAGGCATAATCCTCCCATGTCCATGACATGCCTACTTAGTTATAGTTATGATCCCCTTACCAATTTTAGGTTGGCATGGGGTGTCACACTATGAATAATGGTGGTCAGGTTGGGCCTAATGGGTTGGGTTATGACATTAAAATTAATCATGTGATCCAAAAGGTAAGTACGAAAATATAAATGATCGAAGTGCATCTAAAGATAATTTAATGATTACATGACATATTATTGGAGCATTCTAGAATATTTATCACATATTCTAGGTGTACTGTAAAATTTTATTCAAAACAAAGAATGTTTCATTGGAAAAGAAATGTTTAAAGTTATTTATATTTTTGGTATTTCCAATATGAATGATGTTTTAAAACCTATTTAAATGAAGATTTAAAAAACTATTTAAAAGTTGTTTTAAAAGTATATTTAAATAATTTAAAAAGAAGTGCTAAAAAATATTTAAAATGTGTATTAAAAAAAATATTAATAGTCTTAAAAGGAACATAAAATTATCTTTAAAATTATTAATAAATATTTTTCTAATAAAATTAAAATATATTTTTAAATTCAATTTAAATGACATCTAAAAAGTTGTTTTTAATTATGCCTTAAAAAATATTCAAAATCAGTTTTAAAAAACTTTTTTAAATCACTTTTTAAATTTTTTATAATGCAATATTTAATTTGATTAAATTTTTTAATAAAACTATTGTAAATAATATTAAAATAATTTTTTAAACCACATGTAAATATTTTTTAAAAACTATTTAAAATAATCTTTGAAACCACACAAAAAACATTAAAAAAATTTAAATAGAGAAGTTTTTGGTTTTCACCATTTTATGACTATTCATAACACGCATTGTGTAATAGCCAACCAATTTAATAGGGTGAAACCAAATTTCATTTCTATTTGTACAAAATTAGATGCAGGTTCACAAAAAAATAACTATTTCTTCTCAAGTTTTTGTATCATCATTCACCCCAACGTGTGGAGATACATCCTAGTATCATTGTTTATTTTATTTCTTTTTGAAAATTCCTAAAAATAATATTTAATAAAGAAAATTTTAATCAAAATTGACATTATTTTTAATAAAAAAACTCAAATTTATTTAATAAATTATATTCCACACTCTACCAATGAGAAATCATTTTTTGGTATAGAGTTATTTGACTCTTATTCAGGATAATTAATGCCTCCTAATCTATACCATCTATAGAATCCCATCAATTATATAAATTGTTTTTATTATTCTCTCCATAGTTAACCTAATTGCACTAGTCATGCACTCTACACAATATAACTATTGGTACAACTTTGACAAAACTACTAAAAAATATTAATTTATATAAATAAAACTATAATATAATATTAAATATATTTTATTTTCTTACCGATATTTGAGACCAATCATTATATAGTTTTTAATTTTTTAGGGAGTCTCTAAGACACATTAAAAATGGAAGTGATTTCATAGTATTTGACAACTATTTCCATAAAACTCCATCATTCTCTCCCATTTTTCCCAATCATTTAATTATACTCATTGAACTCAACCATTAATATTTATAGTGATTTTACACATCATTCATGTGTGTACTCCCATGACACCTAATAGTGGGTCATCCTTTTGTTAATGATTAAAGGGAACTTAGTAAATTAATATAAATTATAACAAAAATAAATTATGGTCATATGTTTTACTAGAATTATATACATGAACATGAGCCTTGATGATCAATAGGTACTGATAGATCCTTAGGTTGTAACGGTTCAACTATGTTTGTTGAACCCGTGGGGACTAATGTATTCTCAAAATGATCAATATACATAGGAGGTTAAAAATTAATCAAATTTGAATTCAGAGAAGCATGAACATATAATATTGGAGAGAATAATGTAGATGGAATAAACATATGTGAAAAAATATAATATGGACGGGAAGTGGGATCCAACATTGGAAAAAATATATACGAGGATGATCAAACATAAATGGAGGATATATTATAGTCGTTCGTAATATATATAAACCCTATATGGGAAATTTAGGATACAAAACATTTCTATATGGTATGTCTTTCTAAAGATGAGGGTGTAATAAGGTATGGGGAGTGATGAAATTATCTCTAGTATGTCACCCATTCAATCATCAGGACAGATACCAAAAAATGATGGTTCCTAAATAAAATTTAAAAAATTATTAGTGATAGAAAATTATATTTCATTGTTATATATATTTTTAATAGTTTTTATACAATTATCACAATAGGAGGAATGCCCAACTCCCACATACAATAATAATTTTAACAAATTCTCGGCGTATATATTTAATTTTTTATATGAGAAAAGAAATATTCATTTAATTAGAAATTTATAAATAATGTGTCATACAAAAAACTAATAATAGTGGATGTTACTTAATTATGGGATATTAACTATCAGGACAATGATGTAATATTTAGTAAAATAAAATAATCATATCATATTTAGTGAAAGTAATATCATTACATAAAATATGATTCATTAAAATCATTTCATTCTAATTAGTTTGGTAATCATGGGTATGATATGGTTTTCATTAACTACAATAAATTTAATCCAATTCGGATTGTTTTAGGTTAAAACATTCATTTGGTCATTAGATTAGGGTTTCAATTTGATGGGATCATACATTTGGTTCATATTTAGTAAGGTATTTTGGTGTATCATTGGGTTGTGTTATTTGTTCATTTCATCATCTACATAGTTGGTCATTCTGTTAGGTCATTTAGTTCATTTTGGAATAGTAATTTGGCTTAGTTTTTGGTTGGATTGTTTAGTTCATTTTGGTTATTTTATTCATTTTGGATCGACTAATTTTTTTTCATTGATTTGTTTTTTCAAATTTACATATTTTAATATATTTTTGTAAAATTTATTTTGAATTTATATTAGTTAGATTTTTTAGTGTTTTTTAAATTTTTTGTTTTAATACTGTTCAATTCAGTATTAGATAATTCATATCAATGAAAAATTTACCACATTATATTAAAAATACACAATAACATCATGTATGATACAAAATGAAACCAAAATTAAAGATATTTTATTATTACCAACCTGAATGTCCCATGTGAAGGTAAACTAAAAGAAATGATAACACATTTGAATGTTTCTATAAATTACACACTAACACTTCAGGTTAATAATCAACACTAATAATAGGAATTTTTTCATCATCCTATTTCATAAATTGATGAAGGAAAATGGTGGTGATGATGGTTTCCATTTCATCCCTAGCATAATCAAAAATATTTCTTCAGATTACTATAATAATGACATCAAATTTTGGTCTCATATGATCTTTGATATAAAACAATTTTTTCTCTAAGGAATTTAATATATTTAAAACTACAGTTGCAAGGATATGATTCAAGTTAATAACTGTAATTCAATATTCAACGATAAATGTTTCATGCCTCCTAATTGAATCAAACCACTTATATTTCATCATAGTGACTCAACCATGAGATTAATTTCCCAATAATAGTATTTTCTTAACAAAACCATATCATGAGACATTTTCATATTGAGGCCTACTATTTGATGCACTGGCATACCCATCTATCATTATAGTTTTAATAACACTATCTTGTTATGTAATCATGGTCATTGTTTGATCAATGATGAAAAATTAACACCAATTAATCAACATTTATTGGAATTCACATTCGACATAATTAAGACCACTAACCATATATCTTATTTCATTAGATGAATAGTTAATAGGTAATCTCAAAAAATTAAATATTTTTCAATATTTAAATTAAATGAATATATATTTTATTATTTTATTGAAAAAAGTACATGTACCATTTATTTTAACGAAATATGATACTCTTTTATATGAAAAGTATATCTCCTTCTCAAAGGTAATGATTTTTTTTCCTATTTATAATATGTTAATGTTCACTACATGAAAATTATGAATAATTTTAATAAATATATAAAATTAAATGAGATGAGATATCATATATATCATCAATTTACATAATAGATATATCCATTGAACAAATCACATATAAAAAACAGTATGCGATATTCTTTATTTCACTCTTCAATGCTCGATGTCACCATTATATATGATCTAAGAACTCTATATGTTTAGATAAGTCATGGAAAAATGGGTTCCATTTTTATTATACTAATAATATTCATTTGTCATTGGCTAGTTGTATATCATGGCCACATCAAAATAATACATTCAAAATAAATATATAAATTTATGAGCCTGGTAACCTTTCACAGCAGAACCTTCCAAATGATTCAAGTCCCAAAAAGAGGAAATTATTGTGTACATATTTCATTCAGGTTGATAAATCTAAGGAATGGCACTGGGTACTCCAAGATTTATTTTAGTTATATGATAGATAGTAAGATGAAACATGAATTTTAAAATTTTGGAAGAAAATATTTCTCTAACTCAAAAATAAAATAATGGTTCCACTTCTCGAAATTTTTACAATAAAGACTTGGATAAATTTTAATCACTAATATATTTATACAATTAGAATAAACTATGACATTTAAACATATAAATTATTTGATAATAGATTATATATTTTTATTGTAGTCAACTCATGAAGAAGGATATTATAATTATGCGGTTTCTGAGATTTCAACTTCAACTCTTGTTAGCTGACCCATTTTGAAATGTTTCTTCAGACACCAACAAGAACATTGAATATATATAGTACATTAAGAATTAAATTTTTTTGATGTATTTATCACATATGATGAAAAAATAACATTCCATTTTTTTTCACAGATACACATAGGATATAGTTATGGTATGATACATAAACCATCAAGTCATGTTGATATTTTAAATCATCTTTTGTATTCTCCTTGACATTTAGATGAATTATAAGAACCTTCAAAAATTTTATTTCAATTTTAATTAAATCTAAAAAATTACTTAATAATTTTATTTTCCAATAAAGAAACTCAAAAAGATACTTTTCTTCATCCCAATGTAAATGGTTTCAATGAAAAGAATATTCCTCTTTCTATATTTCAATATAACATTCCTATTTAAAAATATTATATCTTTAAATTTATTTTTGACATCACTTATAGGCATAAGCTTAGGTAAATTTAAATAATAATTTTATTTTCAAACCTTTAATGAATATTTATATATGGATTATCCATTGTAAATAATCATTGATGTCCCATGTAACTGAAACTGTGATGATATTTATGTCTTTAAGATCATGTATTATTTATACAAACATGAGAGGAATTTTTTCACTTCATGTTGTATCCACACATCATAATATAATATAGAATATAATTTACTATCCACATAATCAAAAGACATATAAAAAATATTTCACTCTAGTAAATCATCACATGTTCACACACGCACAATTTAGAGATGATTAAATACTTTTATTATTAGTTTTAGGTATATTTTCTTATCATTTTGAGATCATATGGTATATATATGAGTATAATTAGGAAGGATAATATATACTTCATACTCATCCATAGAGGATGGTTAAAACGTAAATGAAAACAATCCATTTTTTGTGTGAAGTAAGAATCTGTCCAAGTGGATTCAAAAACTAATATGTTTGAACCAACCCGAGATTATGAACCTCAACATAAAATCAAGTTAGTGTCTATAAAATGTTCACTATGATACACCAACTTCCAGATTAACATCATCATCGTCATAATTATTTATTTTAGTACCATATCATTACATATTTTTTTAGATTCATTTATGAATGAAAATATTTTGGAACCTAAGAATCAATGGAATGTGACACATTATTTTTTGTGGTACATGATATGGTGTTCCATTAGTATTTATCGTCCAAAAATATGTTCCATGTTTTATACAATACATTGGGCCTACAATTTCCTTCATGAATAAAAATAAATATTTAAGTAAAACATTAATTTTTCTACAAAACCCCATGTTGTTCAATTAAATTCAATATCGTATAATGGTTTGATGGTATATATGAATTAAAATGACATTAGTCCTCTAAAAATGTATGAATATAATCAATATAGCAATTATAAATCACATAATTCTATTTTTTAAGTACTAAACACCCGTATTCATGACTCAACCCACCAATGCTCAAGCTATGACAACAACAAGCATGCCTCTAATAGCCTAGGGGCGGGCGACCAGTGATGAGTAGGAATATCCAAAAAATGGGAGGTATTATCTTAATGTACCTATCCGTACACACAAATCACAAAGATAAAATAAATTTTAAATGTAAAACAACTAAAACCAATACAAGCATACATATAATATCCCAAAATAGTGGACCACAATAAAGTACTGGAAAATGTCTAAATACAAGCCCAATCAAAAACAGTAACGAGTCTAACCTTTTCCATTGGAGGGTACTAAATTCAATCACAAGATCTTGGTAAACACCTCAGTTTAAAAACCGACGTCTATACTCCACATGTTCAATGTCCTTATTGGATAATGTAAAAAATGTCTTCATTCTCGTCAGACATGAAACAATCATGAAAAGCCCATGTTGGGGGGAGTATAACAATACCTAGTAGGGCACCCTAAAAATACTCAACAAGAACAAAAAAAGTATAGTTATCTCAATTAAATATAAAACTATAAATGTATAATATAAATATCCATATATACACATGAATTACACCACACCACTAGGTGATAATAACAAACTACCATCCATAAGATTCTGATTGAAGAAATGAAAAATCTTGGAGTACCCACTCCACAACCCATGCTATTATCATAGACACTCGATAAAGATGTGTAGAGCATTATAAACCTCTCAAAAAAAGATCACTGGTCTATAATGATGTTGATACTCAGATATGGGGTTCTGTCGAGAACCACTTGGGGACCCCATAAACCCAAACTAGATCAACCCACTACACATGGAATTGAATTCCAATGACATCAAAAACCCTACTAATGTACTCACTATATGGGGATCAATGTCATTATCAGAGATATCACATCGATTCAACAAACACCACCTATGGAACAATGACGATAGATAATCTCACTCGAGTATCATAGACATATAACATAGTTCTATCTGAGACTCGAACATTTGAGGGGATCACAATCCTATGATATGAATGTAATGTCATTATTTACCCTCACGGGAATGTATGAAGGGATCATTCTCAACCAAGACTGGTCGAAAACAAGGAATTGAAGATCAATAAACACACTTTAAAGTGGTACAAGATGTGAACCAGGAGTACATGGTGTGCACCAGTGGTAGACAATTTTTCCACATATCCCTAAGGGTACCTATGTTGTAAAGGCTAACATGGAATGTATGTCTCAACATACACAGTTTGTTGAAAATGTATAAACACAGTGAGACGTGCAACAACCGAACCATGTCGCATGTTCATGTCTATTCTCTTAGTCTTCCTATGTACCATCCCATGTATAGTTGACCATGTCTATGTCTGAATACAAAACATGAAACTGGTTATGTACTCATTCCCATGTTTACAAACCTAATGAGGTCTATTAAGAGCCTCAAAAGGGGTTAGAAGGCATGTGGATAAGTCCCAAATCATGTGACACTTAAATCCATCCAAATCCCAAGTGACGTAGTCAGGGGGCCACACTGCATGTAATCCCAATACACAGATAATTTTAATTTGGACATTTCAAATATGATGGACTATATTATTCACCGTCACGCCCTTCACCTAAACTTCATCATGTATCATAACTTGAAGATAGGAGGATGCTCAAACCCTTACATCATCAGCAGATGGAATCTGGGTTCAAATATATTCAACAAAAAGTATATCGAGAAAAAATCAACATTGTGTGTTAAAAATAAGAAAGGATGGAACCTCAAATCCATTATTTTGAATCCATTACATCCACTTACATCATCAAACCATGACCAGAATGTATTTCATGAACTTTCATATGGTATTAATCATTTGAGCTAAAGAATAGACATGAATTTATCGAATAACAGATATTTCATTGAACATTAGACCAAAAGAAATGTCTTCTCTGAATGTGTGAAGGGAAGGGGAATAAATCCAAAATCCAAAAAAAATATGGGTAATAAACCTCAACCATTGTTCATTTTGCCTTGATTCATTGTCATAGAATGAGACAAAAGAAGATCAATAAATCCAAATGAATAATTAAATTTCTCTCAATTTAATTATTCCAATGATAAGAATATCAATTCTGTTAGAATAATTGACCTATCTTCATTTGGGATTATGAAATGGGATGTAAAACACATAATAAAAAATCTTACCTTGAGTGTGGTTCGACCATTGATGGAAATCATTATTGCAATGTCTTCATTGATGAGATCCAAGATCTCCATTAGAACAACGATCAACGATATGATCTTGATCATTCATCATTCACCATGAAATCTCTTCACCAATGGATTAAAAGTCAACATGTTATAGAGTTAAACCTTATGGAAAAATACATATCCACATATTTAATGAGGATGAATTTTTCTGCATCGAAATAAAATAAATAATTATTTTATTTATTTACAGATGTGCAGAATTTTTCCAAGACATCCTACATCATCCTAGATTACATTTCCCCTATGGTAAAACCTGTGTTCAGAACACAATGATTCCCTCATATGTCAAATTATGGATGTATTCTATATGTTATTCTACTTTTTAAGAAAAACTACATGTGTTTACTATTTCATATATTCTATATATTTAAAAAATTTATTCTAGGAAAATCAAGCCTCATGATTTCACACTGTTTCAGTGTATGGCCTCAAAAATAATCTATATAATATCCAAAAAAATAAAAAAATTGAGTAATTACATTATCCCCACATTAGATATTTTCATTACAAAAATAGAAAAAACTAAAAAAATAAGACTGTATGGGCCTCATATCTATGTCTCCCAATCCTAGGTTCTCTCTAGAAGAATATCATGCTTTCATCACACACAGACAAGGGGAGTCAGCCACCCAAGAATGATCCTCTCCTACCGATCCTCAATCTTCATTGGGTACTATGGAATGGTATCTCCATCCTTGATGTCCATATCTCTAAATTTGATAATGTTTTAAGGTTCGTGCATGTACATTCTTAGTTGTGACATGTGGAACGCTTTATGTACCCATTACAAACTATACCACTAGGGATATGTGGTATGCCTCCTCAGGTACTCTATACAGTATCTAGAAGGGAATAATGAATCTCAAAGATATCTTACCACCACAGATATATATCATTAATCCACCTCAGCGTGACACACTTAATAACACATTTTCTCTCTCCTATAAATCTACGGGTCTCCATTATTAGAACACATAAGTATTCTAAAAGTTCGATGTAGTCCTCAAACACTCTTGGATGATTTTCACATTCTTAGTAGGTGTTTGTACCAACTCTAGGCCCATGAGTGCTGACTCCCCTTGATCAGTCTGAAAAATTTGTGACCTATAAGGTCACCCATAAAAATCCTCGAATGGTTCCATAGAAATAGTGAATTTGTATTTGTTGTTGTACACAAAATCCACCAATTTAATGTGATCCTCTAAACTACAGACAAAGTACAACATGAAATCTTGAAGCATTTTCCCCAAGACCTGAATTCTATGCTCTATATAAATATCATCCTTTGGGTGAAACAATATGATCAAGTGTAACTGAGTCCTAATGTCATGCTATAATCCTCTACATAACTGATATGTGATGTAAGAATCAAATTCCAAGACAATAATCAGGGTAACTCCATGGATTTAGACATTATCGTGCACATAGAGGCATCTCAATCTCTCTACTGAACTTTGCTATGGAATATCTAAGAATTTGGAAAACATAGTAAGTCGGTATATGGTCACATAAATGGTTTCATATCCCATCGATGTATGTGGTATTCCCATAAAAAGGTCAATGGAAATATCTTCCCACTTCCACTCTAGCACCTCAGGTGGTGAGTTAAACACACTAGGACTAGTTCCTATACCTTCATCTTCTAAAAAGTGAGGAATCGAGAGAAAAAATCGTAAACTCCCATCATCATTCCAAGACACTAGAAACAAATGTCAGAGGTCAGGGTACATATTTTCCATAGATGTATGTAACACTAAAGAGGATGTTTGCAGCTTCCACAATGTCAAGGGTACTATCATCCATCCTCTAAAAAGGATAGTATTCCACCCACATTTAGAATATCCATCCTGATCATGTCCAGGGGATATGTAAGTACATATGTTCTATTAGTTGGCATCTCTACAGTGACATTCATAAAATGTTATAAACATTGTGGTGTAACAACCATCTATTAAAGTTATAAAGCACCATCGTCGTCCATTAATTACAACTACAAAGAGGATAACTCTTCTGAAGCCTCATACAACAACTAAAAACATGATATCTAGCTAAGAGTTTCCTCCACCACATTCCCCTTCCCAGATATATAGACGATATCTATGTCATAGTACTTGAGTAATTCTAACCATCAATTATATATTTTGTTAATATCATTCTATGAGAAGATATACATGAGACTCTTGTCATCATAGTAAACGATAATAAGATCTCCCATCAGGTGGTGTCACCACATCTGTAGTGCGGAGACTACCACAGATAACATAATAGTGTTGTTCTTATTATTCGCCTCATGTGGTCTAAACTGGCATGAAACATATGCAATAACAATATTCCTCTTCATTAGAAAAAAACAACATCTTTTCCCTTGTGCATCATATAACACTACATACTTGGCACCCACCCCTTGAAATGTCACAATGGGAGTGGTCATCAACCTCTAACTCAGATTCATAAAGAAAAACTAGCACCATTCCGTCTACATGAAAGGCTAAATATTCTATATAAAATATGTCAAGGTTGCATCCACTCTAATGAAATCAGGTACAAACCTTTTATAGTACATTTCCATCCCAAAGACAGTTTGTACTATGGTAACACTCTTAGGTGGCTATCATGAAAGAACTGCCTTGACCTTCACTGAGTCTACTAATACTCTATCCTCTTAGATGATGCTTCTTAGAATGAGGAACTCAATAATAAAAAATTGAAAACACAGTGAATCCTTTAATGTTGGTTCCCATAGAGTGTGTCTTTTTCCATTCTTAAGGACCTCAAATTCTCCTCCTCAAACCTTGAATACAACAGGATCTCATCGATGAAGTCCACCACACAGTGGTTTATGAAATGCCTAATAATCTAGTTCATGAGTCCCTTGAACAATGACGGGGAGTTTGTCACACTAAATGGAATAACTATATACTCGTAGTGACTGTCGTGATATAAGAATGTCAACTTCAGTATATCCTTGACTCTTAATCACACCTAGTGATAGCCTCATCTGAGGCCAACCATTGAGAACCCTCACACCACTCTAAACTTATTAAATATTTTTTTGATCCTTGTTAGTGGATACTTATTCCTCACACTCATCTTATTCATGTTCTAGTAATCCACACATAACCTCATGCACATGTCCTCCTTCTTGGTGAAAAATGGTGGGGATACTAAGGGTAAAACATTGGGTCTCATAAAGACATGTTCCTAAAAATCCTTTAACTTCCCCCTCATATCATTAATCTCTATGGGATCCATCCAATATGATAGTGTATATATCAGTTTTTTCATCAATGAAGATCAAAGAAGATATCTAGCTCTTTGTGGTTTGGTATATGTGAAACATCCTCAGGAATGATTCCTTATACTCCACCTCAACCATTATAAATTGATAGACAAAAGATCCACTACTCCATGACTCATATTGTCCAACTGGTGAGTAATCATATGTACTCCCCTATGCCTGAGTTTTTACTACTTTTCTAATGTCTCATTTTCACCCACAATGGAAAACATTATTCCATGAATGCAGACACACCACATCCTTCACATAAAATATTCAATACGGTCATGAATTATTGATATCCATTACATACCTAGGATGATGTTATAATTCATTATTACTGCTAAAAAATTATCCAATGAAAAAAACACTCAACTCTAAGAATTCTATCACACTATTGGAATAAGTGTGCAATGATTGAGTCCCCTCATATCAGAGTATCCAACAAAAATGGTTAATCCCAAGTCTCAACCAAAATTTATATTCTTGATCCGTAGAAGTGGTGAGAAATAATGACACAAACCTATGTATATGAATATTTTATCAAAAATAGAAAGTAAAAATATTATAACACATATCAACTATGGAGCCTCTGGGTTTTAGGCCTACATATCCTACAACTCACCTCTTCCAAATCCACAAACTCCCTGATCATGGTGTGGACCACCTTGAGGTGGTTGTGGAAATAGATATATCTTCTGACCACCACATGCTTCCCTACCAACCCTATTGTCTTTTCCAACACCCCAAGAAACATCATTCCCATGCCTTTGTCTCTTCATCAGTGGTTCCTTGATATTCTCATGATTGGTTTTCTTTTGGGTTGGAAAATACTTATCTAGATGTATTCAACCATCACAGGTGAAACACCACATCTACAATGGCTTATTCGATCCACCTTGAGATCCTGCCACCACTAACCCTATGTCCTATGATTTCCTACTAATTCACTTGACCAGTTTAGATATCTTTGACTCCTATCAGCTACCTGCTACTGAGGTATTAACTACTTGGTTCCAACTACTAGCTCTCACTATCAGTTTCTTCTCTTCCAAAATGCAATCCACTTCCAAGGCACACTCAAGAACACCATAATAGGTGGTAATACAATGTTGTACCACTAAAACCCTGATTTACCAATGAAAACCTCACTCAATGGTTTAAACTCTAAAGAACTGATCCTAAAACATATTTATGTAGCAAATTGAGAGATAAGTAAACCTTTCTACATACTCTACCATTGTAAAATTTCCCAGGTGTAGATGTAGAATCTCTTACATGTGTACTGATAACAACCTGGCCAGATAGAAATCCTCCCTAAAGAGTCTCTCAAATCTATACAGTGATAGAGTTATCTCGTTGTGTGACTAAGTCACTAAGACACACCATCACACTAAATATACTTAAATAATTCTCAACATGAGATCCCCAATTTTATCTATGGGTGTCCTCACAAGGTGTAAAATTTAAGTGACAGCCTCTACCCAGTGCTCAACCACCTGGGATTCAACCCGAATCATGGGAGGTTGTAGCCTCTAAAACATGTGTAATTCACTCAACTTGTGTTCATAACCACCCAGTAATTCAAGGGCTAGGTACTACCCAATAGGTTTTGGTATAGATGTTAAATAACCTTGATTGGTTATCTCTAGTACAGGACCATGTACCAACACCTCATAACTAAATGGATCATCCTCACGTTCATGCCATGGAATCCTAGATGTCTTTCTACATGGATGCATTATAAATAATAATATAATGTATCATGGTTTTGTGTTTATATATGGGGATATGAATCAAAAAATAAATATAATACACTACATATTTCTATATGATACATGTACGATAATTTTCCATGTAATCAATGTATAGATGTACCGAGTTGAAAGTAAGGTGATCAATGACCTAGATTCCTGATACATCGACCACCAAACAATCAATAAAGTTCCCTGACTAAAATCCAAAATCAAAATAGTAAACAATGTTTCCCCAAATCAATTTCACCGACTCTGGTCAAAAGGTAGAACTGAATACTATAATACCACAAATTTATATCCCGACCATCCCATTTCTACCCCGTGACTACCCCAAACCCACCTCCAATAGGCTAGGGGATAGCGACCAGTGATGAGCAGAGATATCTCAAAAAGGGGAGGTATTATCCTAAATTACATGTATAAATAGAAATATCATCAATACCACAAAAATATGAAACACAAACAAACTATAAAAATGAATTCATTAATATAAGATCCCACAAGGAGAGTATGATAGTAAAGTACTGAAAGAAAAAGGGGAGAACAAATAAAATCCCAACCAAAATCTATAATGAAATTAAATATCTCTATGTATGATGACTAAAATAAAATGTAAGATCTTGGTAAACACCATGTTCTGACAACTTCCAACAATGCTTCACCCCTCACTGTCTTCCCCATAAATCATAAAAATGGTCGTGGTTTTCTTAAGTCATGTTACATACCGTCAAATCCCATAAAGGGATGAGTTTAACAATACCCAACACAACCCCTAAAAAACTTTCAACAAAATTAACATGGTATAGGCAAATAAATACAAGATATAAATATCATTGTATAAAAGAAACACCCTGATATACTCAATTAAGAAACAATTACACTAGGTTGTCATAGTGAACATCCAACCATTGAATTATACTCGACGAAACAATCATTAAAGGAGAACCACCCCCTGATCTATGATATATTTGGCTGATCTTAACCCGAAGGCCTAGATCATTGTACCACCCCCAAGAAAGATCATTAGTCAAATAAGACCTGGATACTCAGATAGGGTTTCATACCAAGAACCATTGTGGGACACCATGAACCAAATCTAGATCATCCATCATTATAGAGGGACATATGACAATTATACAGAAAACAATAATGATGCGGCCTTATAGATGGGGGATCAACATCGTACGCAAGGAGGTCACACCAATTCCATAAACCCCACCTAGGGTATAAATATGATAGTGTCTTGTACTCTAGTATTATGGAGGTCTACTACAAATATATATGAAAATAATCCTCTAGAGGGAAAAAAATCTTGTGATGCGGATGTAATTTTGTACATTAACATTGTGGGAATGGGCCAAGGGGACATTCTCAACATAGACTAGTCTAAAGTAATGAAACAAAGAGATAAAACCACAATTGATGGTGGGTAAACCGTGTGCACTAGGGTCACACAATGTGTCCTTCTATCGACATGTATGGCCGTGAGGTAATTAAAAACAAGATATGTATGTATCGACATATATGGAAAGTAGAATAAGTACACGACATGTATAGACACATGAAACCATGTGTGTGTATATAGGAAAAGTCTTCATCCATTTCACGCATGTGTAATAAACCATGTACAAGTGGTCAAGTTCATGTCCGAGTATATGGTGTGCCACTTTTCGTCTTCTCCTACATGTGTTAATGTACCTTATGAGGTACATATTGAGCCTCATGACGTCTTCACATGGTGTGCAATACTTAACTAAATATGGAACCCTAGAGAAAAAGCCAGGGGGCACACAGTGTGTAATCCAAAAATACATGTCAGGTTTCTCAATATTTTCTCAGTCCCCTGGGATCTCTAGTATGTCGTCCTGCACTTTCCCAGATCCACATCCATTGGTTTACCCTATAGATCAGAGGTCAAACAATCCTTTCTATTATCTCTAAATGGATTCCATATTCAAATCTTCTCAAAAAATGATCTATCAAGAAAAAAATTCCTCATCAATACTTGGAAGAATAAGCGAAAAAATATCCATCAATTTTTTTCCCTGACTATGCACTATTGACATCATACCTCTACTACACTAGCGAGCATGAACTGCACTCACAATATTGGACCATTTCAAAGAATAATTTTGGTGCAATGATCAAATACTTGGTTTTTTTTCAAACCATGGGATAAAATATATTCATTAAATGAACATGAAAATAAATGGGGAAGAAATAAAAAAAATCCTACAATCATGTGGAATGAATATAGGCCTTTCTTCGTTTGGCCATGATTTT
Organism: Viscum album; assembly: GCA_963277665.1. Classification (NCBI taxonomy): domain Eukaryota; kingdom Viridiplantae; phylum Streptophyta; class Magnoliopsida; order Santalales; family Viscaceae; genus Viscum; species Viscum album. Next base: position 1,875,460,301 of record OY728152.1, read on the forward strand.
TTTGTAGGAGACAAATGAAGAGGGGGAAATAAAAATGGAGAAATAACATTACATCAATTTAATTCTATTGATGATGTGAATATCAATTTCTTTCATGGAATTGATCTTTTTATAGGGATATATTAAAAGAATGGGAAATTAGATTCATACAACCTACAATGATTTTGAATTGATTTTTCCTGAATAATTGTTCTCTATTATCATCATTAATGAAATCAACAAACTCCGTTGGCACAATGAACAATGTTCAAATCTCAATTCATCATCATTATCCACGATCTCATTCCTCCAATGGATTATAGGTATTAACGGTACAGTCCCGAGATCTGAGACAAAATACATAGTGAAATATTTATATAGGAATCATGTCGCAACATCGAATTAAAAAAAATCAATTAATTTTTATTTTATTTTATTTAAACTCACAAATACCTTTTGACAAATGGCCCACGAAAAAAAATATTATTTCCCCCATAGGGTAAAAAACACATTTTAAACAAAATAATGACATATATTTCAAATACAATACGCCATTTAGTATTTAGTCATATTTATTATGAAAAATGAATGCACAGTCTATTTAGTACAGTGAATATATTTCAAAAATTTATTCCAGGAACACTAGGCCTCAAAATACCACACTATCTCAAATTTTTGACTCAAAAATAATTAAAATAACATCAATTATTAAAAAAATATAAATTATTATATTTTTTCTAAGAAATATTATTATTAAAAATATCACCTTTTTTCATTTTACCACAATACTAATATTCAATATTCATTGAAGCATCCTTCAGTTTCTTTCACCCTCTCAAAATCATTATTTACATTCCTTGAATCATGTTTTCACATATAATTATCTTCTTACAATGAAATAATTTATTTATTATGATGATGAATGAATGTAAACCATCCATATGATAAATTCTCCAATCCATTCACCGCATTTAGACCATATACATTTTTGAGACCGTATTTTCAATTCATTGCGGTTCCAAATATAATAGTTTGTTAGAAAACAAATTTTGTATGTAAATTAACTTCATATTGACATTACCATGTTATTTAAATATAATTATAACATTGGTAATTTATTTGACATCTATCTGATGCTTTTTTATTCAAAAAATCTAATAAACAATCCAACTTGTTTTGAAAATTGTTTTATTATCCGAACATTATCATACATCCATCAACTATCCATTCTGTTAATAAAACATAAAAATATTATATGTCAGGTCGTAAAACCATTGAAATGTTATTGAATTCAAATCCAAAATTTATTTAAGTAAATGGGGCTTTTTCATCTTATTTCAATCACATTGAAAAACATTGATATAAGATTCATGTCCGGTTCATTTTAAATCATTCTATAATTTTTATTCAAAAATAGAAAATATAAAACATACATTGATACATTATAATAAAAAAATATGTTATCATGAAAAATAATATTTGATAAGGGAAAATAAAATTTTGAAGTAATTAAAATATTATATTTATCACTCATATATTAAATTTCAGAACACTATCCCAAGAGATTACACAATACCATATATATAAAACCATAATCTTGAAATCCATTATAAAAATGAGTATTAATTATACATAATACCATAGAAATATGTACAATGTTGTTATAAAATGGGGTTTCAATTAGTTTTTGTGAACAATTAATTGTAATATTTTTCAAACCAATTTAAATGAAATTTTTATATTCAGATAATATATTTTAATAATATGAAATTATGAAGTGTAACAAGAAATTTATTATGACCATAAAACACTATAAATTATGAAACATTACTTAAAAACATGAAAATATTAATTCATTAAATCCCAATTAGAAAACAAATTAAAAAAATAAAAACAAAATTTTATTTAAAATCATTTATAGTGTATGTATAATTTATTTCATGAATACATTTTCTAGAAACCAATAAAACCCACATTACATTATAATTATATACATGAGAAATTAAATTAATAGGTCTTATATAACCCATAAATTTCTAATAAAATCACATGAGTTTCTTAAAACTCTCTTATAATAAATAATATTTGTATTAATTTTATTGATTCATAACCAATCACATGGTGAGAAAAATAATTTTTAAATTCTTCAAAACATATGAAATGAAATGATGAATCAAGGGGATAATATATTATAAACAGATAAAATCAGCATATTGTCATTATTTAACATAAGTGTAATTTCCTTGAACTAGGATCCGCTAAACTGGGTTCCTTAAGGCACATCTCCACAGACCACAGTTGGGCCTCGCCATACACAAGAGGCTATCAACTACCAGTGAGGGTTTAATGTAATACATGAGAAAAAAATACCCTCTTTTTCAAAGAATTCCAAAGTAGATGAAACAGATAAATAAATGAAAAAACATCACAAATATGTATGCATTACCAAACTTCTCCCACAAACGGATATAAACCCTCATCCAAATAATAAATATTCTAAGTCATGTATTCTAGTGTAAGGAAAACCCAATTAATGAAAAACATAATAATCTCCAAAATTGGTTCTGACTCCAATTTCAGATCCTTCAACTTTGTTTATCACATTCCCAAATCAACCATCTATCTTATTGCCTTTTCCCATGTCCTAACTTGTAACTGTGATGTTTTCTCATGTACCAAATGGTAGATCAGGAAGGTTGTGAGTACAAATCAATAAGCCACCACCAACAATGTCTATAAAATATATATTCAAAACAGATAGTTTATTCATGTTCTACATGGATGAAAAGATAAATAAATATGATTTGGGTTCCATTAGTTAACATTAATCATATTAACCATTTTAATCATTTGAATAAAGGGTTAGAAATTTTCTTTAATTAAGCTACAACCTAAGATGAAAAACTGCTATACATAATTGGATAAGTAAAGTTTGCAGTCTCACAAGTGAAAAAATTTCAAAAAATATTACTTTACACTTTCCTTGGATCCTAATTCCAAATATTTTACATTACACATACCTTGGATCCTCAGTTCTAGTAGCTTACAACACACATACCTTGGAGCCATAGTCTGGGTATTTTCATCAAGTGCAACAGTTAGGGGAATAGAACCCTAGTTCGAATCCCTAACCATTTCCTTCTAGGGGTGAATTTAGAGCCTCAACCCAACCTAACCTCTGGTCATAGAACTTAATTTCAATACCCCACATATCACCAAGCCATGAACACATGCCTAATTAATCATTCATCACATATATCAACTATAAAGTCATACTCATTTTATACACATACCATTTACAATCCATTGTTCGTTTAGCACATAAACCATCATCATGACTTGACCCATTAACAAATTTACCATTCACAATTCATATCATTAAAACACATTATCATTAAGAAATTCCCCCTACTCCATGCATTTTTATCAAATAAACAGAATCAAAATAAATTTTATTTCAAAATAAATTTTAACCACATATACATAATCTCAAAAAAAATTATTAACCCTTGTTAACAAAATAGACAAAACAATCATTGGCTCAATCTATGAAACCCTTCAATTTCATATTGAATAACACTATCCCATGTTTCTACACACAGAACCCCCCATAGGATGCCCCTTTCTTGATACAGTCATCCTCAATTCATATAATGAGAATCAAGATGGGTTCAATTCATCACATAAACAACCAATTTATAATTTATGACTATGGGAATCAACTCACAAAAATTAAGAACCAATAACACAACATCATAACCATAATCTGACACCATTACTAAGGGATATAACTTTTAGACCACCTACATCAACATTGGTGGAGAACATTAAATTAATAATAACCGTTTCTTCATATCCTAACTCCTTATGAAAACCCAACCTATTAACCACTATAAAAATAATTTTTTAGCGATTTAAAAGAAGGAGAGTGACTACAAATTCCATAATCCAATATAAATGAAGAGAGACGAGTTTTAGACCTACCTAAAGAATTGATCTACAACCAAACACGCTTGAAAAAGATTATAAATTAGGGAGATTAATCATTGGGAAGTCAAGGGGGATTTGATTTGTAACTACGGTTTTTAGAGGATGAATGGAATAGAAAACTAAGTTACAACCCTTAAGGTCTTAGAGGGAAAAAATGTAAAAAAATATTTTTAATAGGGTGAAGGTTTGGTCGCATGGTTGGACAAAACATGTGATTCCCATACACTGACCTCTATCCCATGGGGGTGGCCACGTATCATCCTGGGTAGCCTGCATGGTTTAATAAATAATTTAATGAATGTTCAATGTTTCCATTTCCAAGACCACCTAACTTGTACTTTCCCCATGCATAGTTTCATCAAACATTGCACCCCTCCCCCATGATACATGCACTAGATGGCCATATTATCCATTCTTTTAGGTCTCAATCCCTAGAAACACCCCTAAACCTCATGATTTACCTAGTCAACATTTCTTAACCATATTATAGTTATTTAACCTATATTTCAAACAAAAATGTACTTCCCCAAAATTCCAGGAACTTACAACCTCTCTAGCTCATAACGGCTCATCCTTGACCATTATTCCCAAGAATCATTGAGATTTGGAGCTAAAAATATCATGCCAGTGAGCCCTCATATCTTTATCAATCTCCCAAGTCTCTTACTGAACATTACCATGTTTCCATAACACATGGACCAACGACACAATCTTTCTCCACAATATTTTCTCAATATGATACATATCAGGAACCAGATGCTCCTTGAAGGATGCATCTACCTCAATACCAAAATCAACAACATATATCACATGATACGGGTTGGGGAGATACTGTTAAAGTTGTGACACATGAAAAAACATCAGGCATTCCCCCATACCAATTAGGACCAAAAGGGTCTTAAATAACCTCAGAGGGGGGGGGTGAATCAGGGTATGGATATTCTATTTCAAAATTCCTCCTAACCCACTAGATCATTAACTCAATATTAGAAGGGTCACTTTATTTCACCCATGTGTTTCTATTGATCTTATTCATCCCTTTCTTATTTGATTATGATGAAGCTTTGAATGTCATGCAGGAATGAAAATAGGAAAACATGGAGATTTTTACTTGGTTCACCCTCACTGGGCTATGTCCAAGGAGCATACAACGGCAATGTGCCGATGTACCAAATCCAATATAGCTCACTACCAATTATTTTTGGGCTAGATCACTTCTATGCTCAGGCTCACTGCCTTTACTATGTTAAGGGTAAACTCACTTGTTTCCACCTATTTCTCTCTCTCTAACTCAATACCAGTAGAAATGATAACCATATTCATCTTCCTTTTCTCACTTCACATGGATGGGATCCAATAATAGTTTATGGACTTGTATGTCCATTCATTTTCATGAATGTGTGCTTCCTCTCCTATATGTAGATGCACTATTGATGTCCAAATTTCATACATTAATGAATACCCCTTTTCCACTGAACATTGGGAAAAAACCTTTTGAAATAGGTTACCAAAGCACCCTACAACACGAAACTCCAAATTTTGCGAAGCTCAAACATGCCTTCACAAAGTCCCTGACTGTTCACAAAGCACAATCCTTCAGATATCTCACTACTTCGCAGAGCTCACCTCTTCACAGAGAACACTACTTCAAAAAGCACATGACTTTGTGGATGTTAGGCTATCAAAGAGCTCAAGACATTGCAATGTGGCTTCCTTCATGAAGTTCACTAAGGCAGCGTGGAACACACCTCTTTCGTGGAGCTAGATTAGCCGCTGAAAAGCTCTTATCATTCACGAAGCACACTGCCTCAGCGAACCTCTTTTGTGATTCAAGAGCTAAGAATTTGTATTTGGAAATATCTCCACTTCTCTCGAGGGGGTATAGCTCTATTTATAAGTGATTCCACCGACCCTAGATCTTTCCACGCATAGTCAGTGCCACGTCAGCTCAAATCAAGATTCTTTGAAATTTCCACAAAAATTCTCTCTACTTTGTGAAGCACCACAGAAATGTTCGGATCACGAAGATCATCATAATCATGAAAAACATCATCAAATTTTATCATATCTTCGTGAAATCTAATTCATTAATCCCATCTGCATAAAATTCATGAATTTTCCACATTGTGATGAGATATTCATGGAAATCCACATTTTCCGACTCTCGCCAAACTCCAAATTTTCGAACCCAAAAATTTGGAAATCACTTGAAAATGGCACCAACTTTTATCTGTTATTTTTGTACCACATTCCAATAATCCATTCCATTATCATGGTTCTTTTTCAACATTATATGATGAAAAAAATCTGAATCTCGACAATTATCCCGGGAATCCTACATTTTCAATAAAGATAACCAACCCAAAAATTTTACAACATTACCATGAGAGATTTTTTCCCAACAATCTCCCCCTTTTGGTTTGTTTACAACTCTTATCAAAATGATTCTCTACAAACTGATGCCTCATTGAAACACCTTCCATCAGCTACCACTATTCGTCTCTTGCGATTCAGATAGAGACCAATGATTCACTCACCGCATACACTAAGCTCACATGAGCAATGCTCGGTGTAAGAAATAAGAGGAAATGCATTGTTTATCAATGAATTACTTCATTTATGACCCCAATTATTGATACTAATTACTTATCACTGGAAACCTTCTGACACCATTCCAATGTCACTCTTATACTATTATCACGATCATTAGCTTTCATGATATCTAATCTATAAACTATCACTTGAAAAATCGTCATATTTATAAATCTCCCCAACCTTATTGCTCTCCCCATCTCACTACTCCACCTGTGAGATTCTCCCCATGTCTTTGGCTAAGACATTTTCCCCCTTCTTTAGCCACAGTTTCTCCCCGTGTAGGAACCACTCTTTCTCTCTCGTTTTCAACTAACAAAAAAGGTCACTACTTTGTGGTCTGCAACATTGAAACAAATATTGGCACATTAGGGAATAACATACCACACATCAGGGAGAGGGGGTCCCACATCCATAGTTGTTTAAGTGCGGGGAGTCGACGGAACTCCTAGAGAAAGTCGATGCCTCTCAAAACCTTCCTGGGGTAAGGCCTTTGTTAGAATGTCTACAAACTGTAGTTTTGTAGGCACATACTCCAATTTCATTAATCAATGCTCAACCTTCTCCTCCATAAAATGATACATTATCTCAATGTTAATTTTCCTTGAGTGTTGGATGGGATTTTTTCTGAGATTTATAGCACTTGAGTAATCACACCAGATTCCGATTGGAGACTTCACTTGAACGACCATATCATCACTGTAACGGCCCGAAATGTTGAATAAATATTGTTTCCAAATTTCATGTGTTATTTTATTTTATTTTTATACTAAAAAAATGTGTTTTATTTGAAAAACATGATTATAATTAAAATGATACCATTGGGTTCTGACTATTATACGACCATCGGTCAATATGACCGCTGTGAACAAAATGTTTTGATTATTGTCTCTAAATACAGGTAATCTTGGTTAATTATTATAGAAAGAAGATTCGATGGCCTCACCTAGTAGTCTTGGACCAATCGAAGCCCATCTAACAGAACTTGGGAAGGAGGTAGCACCATTGGGCTTTGCTCTGGACCAAACCCAAGCCGAACTTCATCGTGTGAAGCTAGAACGGAATCGCCTTCGCGAGAAGTTCAAACTGATTGAAATTACTACTCGGGCAATGTTGGCCGAGCCTCCCTCAGACTCTCTCACCTTAGCACACCTTACACTTAGGTCCTATGCTGGTGTGATACGAGGCCATGTAAGGAGACCGTGATTGCCTTGTGTAATCCTTTGTTTTAAATAAAATTTTGGATTTCTTCTTATGATGAAGTTTATGAATTTTAAAATGTCCATATAAATATAGTATGCATATTTTTGATGAATTTTAGAAAAAGGATATTTAAAAATGTTTATGTAAACCTTAAATAATTAAAAATGTGTAATGATTTTCAAAAAATGGTCTTCTACAAATATTGTTCAGTACAAAATTTGGAGTCTAATAAGATCAACTTGATTTTTGATGAATAGTAAATTATGAATAGTGATTTTATGATTAGGATTAGTAAAATGACCAAATGGATTAGTAATCTCACTTAAAGAAAGTTTTAAAATAATTTAGACACCTAGATTAAGTAATGTGATTCAATAAAATGTGTAAATAACGGTTTCATAAATTATTAATCAAGTATTAGTTTTTTTCGAGTGAATAGTGTTTTTTAATTAAAAATTTAATTAAAAATAATTAGAAAATTATTTTTATAAAAATGACTCTATTTTTGAACTCAGAGCATCGATATTATGTTATGGTAATTTTTGGGGTTTTTTCTGAAAAAATGAATTTTCGATAAATAGTGTTTTTATTTAAAAATTAAAATAAAAATATTTAGAAAATTATTTTTATAAAATGGATTTCATTTTTGAAATCAGAGCATTGATATTTGGTTAAGGTGAAATTTTGGGATTTTTCTGAGAAAGTTGAATTTTCAGTGAATAGTAAAAATATAGTTTTAGGGTTTCGGTTTGTTTAATGACATCATAACGGTGTCATGAGATCTTTTGAGGGTTGGCCGGCCAAGGGTGATGAATTATTGTTTTGGGGGCCCCATGTGGCCTAACTCCATGATAAATTCCAAGGGAGAGCACATGGGTTTGAGAAAAGCACATGTGAGGTGTCCCTTGGCCATTAATGCCTTGTCCCCACACTTTCCCTATAAATACCCACCCTTTCCTCCTTTTGTTTTCACTCCCAATTCTCCCCCAACGAATTTCTGGTCTTCTTACCTTCCAAGGAGTCCTCCCAAGGTGCCCCCAAGCCCTCAAGGTTCAATCCTTTGAGTTTCAAGAGTCACATTTTAAGGTAAGGGATCCGACCTCTCTCTTTCATTTCAAGTAATCTCTTTTATGTCATTCCTTTTATGCTCCATGTTATTATGTTGGAGGATGTTCTTTTATACACCTCATACTACCCTTTTCATGTTCATATAATGATAGATCCCCTCTTACTCTCATTATTTCGTTTTATTATGTTTTAAGTGGCGACGTTAGGCTGCCGAAATTTTTGTAACGGATTCTTTCTCCCTTCTCATTTTTCAAGATCTATTTTCATGTAAAGTATTTCAAGTTCCTTTTTATTATGTTGGGGTATGATCTCTATATTTATCATACTAATCTTTAATGATCATATGATGAGAGACCCCATTTGATCTCTTCAATTCAGTATTTTGAAGTTTTAAGTGGCGCCGTTAGGCTGCCGAATTTTTAAGTGGTTCTTCAACCTTCTCGTTTTAAAGTTCTACTTTCATGTCAATTCTTTCAAGTTCCTTTTTTTATGTTGGGATATGATCTCTATATTTATCATACTGATTTTTTATGATCATATGATGAGAGACCCCATTTGATCTCTTCAATTCAGTATTTTGAAGTTTTAAGTGGCGCCGTTAGGCTGCCGAATTTTTAAGTGGTTCTTCACCCTTCTCATTTTGATGTTCTACTTTCATGACAATTCTTTCAAGTTCCTTTTTGTTATGTTGGGGTATGATCTATATATATATCATACTGGACTCTTATGTTCATATGATGAGAGACCCCATTTGATCTCATCATGTCAGTATTTTGATGTTTTAAGTGGCGCCGTTAGGCTGATGAATTTTTTTTGGGGATTCTTTCACCTTTCTCATTCTTTTCAAAGTTCTACTTTCATGTCAAGTCTTTCAAGTTCCTTTTAATTATGTTGGGGCATTATCTATATATCTATCATACTGAACTCTTATGTTCACATTATGAGAGACCCCATTTGATCTTTTCAAATCATTTTTGTTGAAGTTTAAGTAACGTCGTTAGGCTGCCGAACTTTCATAAGAGAAATCTAATTTTTGTCTTCCTTCCATGTTTTTCATTTCAAATGGAATGTCCTTGAAATTTCATTACCATGATCACGTATCCTTCTTATTCTGTACATCTACTGTTTTATGGGTCATTTATGAATGTTTGACCCATTTTCCCTCTCTTTTTAATGTCTTCTAAAACCTCGTAACGTAGCCGTTATGCTGTAGAATTTCCGTCTCAAAATGTCTCTCTCTTTTTCTAGAGTTCTTTTTATATTATGAAGTTAATACTCAAATATCTTTCTTCTAAAGGGGTATTCACATATATATGAAAATGTTCTATTTTAAATTCTGGGATTTACATATATGATACCCGCTTTCCCTTTCCGTGGGTTTAAAGTAATGTAAAGATCATGTCTTTAAAGCAGTTTTTAAAACGTTATGATTATGAAATGAAACCCATTTATTTTATGCTATATGGGTTATTTATGAAATGTTTGATGATGATATATGTGGCTCACATGATAATAAAGGAAAATTTAAGGGTGCACCCTGATAGCGCTCCAATGCATTGGGTAAAGACTTAATCTCTAGAGATGACCATTTTAACGACGCCTTGGTGAATAACATTGGTAATTTTTAACGACACCTTGGAGATGGACCTTGGTGAAACGAAACGATTGTCAATATTAAATGTTGTAGCCACATATTCAAGTTATGAAAAATGTTATTTTTATTATGATGTATCTCATGAAGTCTTACTCATGCCTTAAAGTTCTTTTCATGTCCTTATTGAAGTATCTCATGTTCACTTGTAAAATGTTTCTCTTGTTTCCCTCACTGGGCCTTCTACTCACCCTTTCTTTTGATGTATGTCCCCAGGTTATGAGATGCATAATGGACATAGGATGACCTAAAGGAGAAGCCTTTCAAGTGTTTAAGAAGAATGTTTTATGTTTTTTTTATGTATTATGATCCTTGTTTCCAAGACACTAAACCCTAACGATCCTCAGTTTTGTGTAATGTAATGAAAGTTTATGTTTTAAAAAGGCAGGATGCTATAGTTGGTATCAAAGGATGGTTTAGTTATTTGTGGAAATTAGGATATGAAAACTTTAGGAAGAAGCCTATATAAAAGTTAAAATATAGGAAATTTTCCTGGTATTTTGTTGAGTATTGAGTAAGGGGTTCCCAAGAAAATACATCCCTGTCTGGATACGAGCAGGTAGAGGTGGCTCTGGCACAGATGTACATAGGGGTAAAACCCGAAAACACCGCTTTGAGCTAGACTCGAACGGGAACCGGTACACAACAACGGGCCTTGCTACACTCTTGGTTACGACACTCCTAGGGGATATGCTTTGGTAAATTCATAAGCATAGTATGAACCATTATTAAAGGAACAAAGATAAAATAAAATGAAGATTCACATAAGAATATATGATCATGGATAACCTAGATGGGAACCTAGGGGATCAAAAGTTAGGGTATACTTTTCAACTACAAGTTATCCTTATATGCTTTAGGTTTCTTTTCATGATTATTGGCTATGTATTTAAGCCCCTAATTATAGTTTCTTTTCTTAGTTAATGGTGGGAAATGAAAGAGCATGTCTCAACAACCAATGTGATAAGAAATTCTATGATTACCATACTAATATGACAGAGATGATTGGGGGATTAAAATGTGATTTTTATTTTGGAAGACGCTCACTATTTTGGGGACCCTATATGATCGAGGTAAGTAGATTACAACGATATTTTCATTGAGGACTAAGGTTGACTTATATTTGAAGAATTGATAAATTTAAGGTGGACTTATAGTAATTGAGGTAACTTATGGGAATGACTAACCTATCTTGGGTTAAATATTTTTAGGTTAGATACTTTTGTTATAAGATGTTAGGAGTGGTTGATGTTGTTTGGAGATGAACAATGAAGTTTATTTTGGAAGACTATGTTATCATATCCTTCTTGTATTTGGGTTTCAATCTTAGTTTGGTTTATTTTGAGGAATTTTAAGGACCGTTATTTATGGAATGGACTATGATGAACATTGGGTAGTACCATGGAACTTTGAAGATTTAAAAGTAGTTTCCATTCCTATGGGATTCTTTTTTGGAAGAGTTGTTTTACCTTACCCTTTCGGTTTTTGGGATAATGTTTAAAGATAAAAGAAATAAATAGTTAATATTTTGTGGATTATGTGATTCTCTAGAAGATGATTATTGTGTTTTGATGAGACCAAGTAGTTTTGAATTCTCATAGTTTAGAGAAAAGATTAGTTTTGGGTAGAAACTTATTAAAGGATGAAACTCTACATGAAGGTAGATATATTTCCTTATGTTTTTGTTCTATGTTGTAAATGAATTCCTCATAGTTATGAAATGGAACGTAAAACAAAAACGTTGTTGGTTTACGTTTCCTACTAGGTAATCAAAGACCACTTTCACACATCATAATTTTGGGATTTTTTGGTGGTTAACTTCCTCCTAATCATGTTTTCTATCACTCTCCTTTAGGATGTGACCCTTTGTTTTCTCCTCCATGTCCATGTTTCCTACATGGAATCCTAGTATGAGTAAACTCGGGTGGCCTTTGTACTTCCTTTTCTTTCTTTTAAAGTAATGGTGTCACAGACTATTTTTCCGATGTGGGACATTCAATGAAATTTCAAAACCGAATTTTTTAAAATTGCGAGGACGTAATTTCATAAGGGGGGAAGATTGTAACGGCCCGAAATTTTGAATAAATATTGTTTCCTAATTTCATGTGTTATTTTATTTTATTTTTATACTAAAAAAATGTGTTTTATTTGATAAACATGATTATAATTAAAATGAGACCATTGGGTTCTGACTATTATACGACCATTGGTCAATATGACCGCTGTGAACAAAATGTTTTGATTATTGTCTCTAAATACATGTAATCTTGGTTAATTATTATAGAAAAAAGATTCGATGGCCTCACCTTGTAGTCTTGGACCAATCAAAGCCCATCTAACAGAACTTGGGAAGGAGGTAGCACCATTGGGCTTTGCTCTGGACCAAACCCAAGCCTAACTTCATCGTGTGAAGCTAGAACGGAATCGCCTTCGCGATAAGTTCAAACTGATTGAAATTACTACTCGGGCAATGTTGGCCGAGCCTCCCTCGGACTCTCTCACCTTAGCACACCTTACACTTAGGTCCAATGCTGGTGTGATAAGAGGCTATGTAAGGAGACCGTGATTTCCTTGTGTAATCCTTTGTTTTAAATAAAAATTTGGATTTCTTCTTATGATGATGTTTATGAATTTTCAAATGTCCATATAAATATAGTATGCATATTTTTGCTGAATTTTAGAAAAAGGATATTTTAAAAATGTTTATGTAAACCTTAAATAATTAAAAATGTGTAATGATTTTCGAAAAATGGTCTTCTACAATTATGTTCAGTACAAAATTTGGAGTCTAATAAGATCAACTTGATTTTTGATGAATAGTAAATTATGAATAGTGCTTTTATGATTAGGATTAGTAAAATTACCAAATGGATTAGTAATCTCACTTAAAGAAAGTTTTAAAATAATTTAGACACCTAGATTAAGTAATGTGATTCAATAAAATGGTTAAATAACGGTTTCATAAATTATTAATCAAGTATTAGTTTTTTTAGGGTGAATAGTGTTTTTTAATTAAAAATTTAATTAAAAATAATTAGAAAATTATTTTTATAAAAATGACTTTATTTTTGAACTCAGAGCATCGATATTATGTTATGGTAATTTTTTGGGTTTTTTCTGAAAAAAATGAATTTTCGATGAATAGTGTTTTTATTTAAAAATTAAATTAAAAATATTTAGAAAATTATTTTTATAAAATGGATTTCATTTTTGAAATCAGAGCATTGATATTTGGTTAAGGTGAAATTTTGTGATTTTTCTGAGAAAGTTGAATTTTCAGTGAATAGTAAAAAAACAGTTTTAGGGTTTCGGTATGTTTAATGACATCATAACTGTGTCATGAGATATTTTGAGGGTTGGCCGGCCAAGGGTGATGAATTATTGTTTTGGGGGCCCCATGTGGCCTAACTCCATGATAAATGCCAAGGGAGAGCACATGGGTTTGAGAAAAGCACCTGTGAGGTGTCCCTTGGCCATTAATGCCTTGTCCCCTCACTTTCCCTATTAATACCCACCCTTTCCTCCCTTAGTTTTCACTCCCAACTCTCCCCCAACGAATTTCTGGTCTTCTTACCTTCCAAGGAGTCCTCACAAGGTGCCCCCAAGCCCTCAAGGTCCAATCCTTTGAGTTTCAAGAGTCACGTTTTAAGGTAAGGGATCCGACCTCTCTCTTTCATTTCAAGTAATCTCTTTTATGTCATTCCTTTTATGCTTCATGTTATTATGTTGGAGGATGTTATTTTATACACATCATACTTCCCTTTTCATGTTCATATAATGAGAGATCCCCTCTTACTCTCATTATTTCGTTTTATGATGTTTTAAGTGGCGTCGTTAGGCTGCCGAAATTTTTGTAACAGATTCTTTCTCCCTTCTCATTTTTCAAGATCTATTTTCATGTAAAGTATTTCAAGTTCCTTTTTATTATGTTGGGGTATGATATCTAAATTTATCATACTGATCTTTAATGATCATATGATGAGAGACCCCATTTGATCTCTTCAATTCAGTATTTTTATGTTTTAAGTGGCGCTGTTAGGCTGCCGAATTTTTAAGTGGTTCTTCACCCTTCTCGTTTTGAAGTTCTACTTTCATGTCAATTCTTTCTTGTTCCTTTTTGTTATGTTGGGGTATTATCTCTATATTTATCATACTGATATTTTATGATCATATGATGAGAGACCCATTTGATCTCTTCAATTCAGTATTTTGATGTTTTAAGTGGCGCCGTTAGGCTGCCGAATTTTTAAGTGGTTCTTCACCCTTCTCATTTTGAAGTTCTACTTTCATGTCAATTCTTTCAAGTTCCTTTTTGTTATGTTGGGGTATGATCTATATATCTATCATACTGGACTCTTATGTTCATATGATGAGAGACCCCATTTGATCTCTTCATGTCAGTATTTTGATGTTTTATGTGGCGCTATTAGGCTGCTGAATTTTTTTAGGGGATTCTTTCACCCTTCTCATTCTTTTCAAAGTTCTACTTTCATGTCAAGTCTTTCAAGTTCCTTTTAATTATGTTGGGGAATTATCTCAATATCTATCATACTGAACTCTTATGTTCACATTATGAGAGACCCCATTTGATCTTTTCAAATCATTTTTGTTGGAGTTATGTAACGCCGTTAGGCTGCCGAACTTTCATAAGAGAAATCTAATTTTTGTCTTCCTTCCATGTTTTTCATTTCAAATGGTATGTCCTTGAAATTTCATTACCATGATCACGTATCCTTCTTATTCTGTCCATCTACTGTTTTATGGGTCATTTATGAATTTTTTACCCATTTTCCCTCTCTTTTTAGTGTCTTCTAAAACCTCGTAACATAGCCGTTATGCTGTAGAATTTCCGTCTCAAAATGTCTCTCTCTTTTTCTAGAGTTCTTTTATATTATGAAGTGAATACTCAAAGCTCTTTCTTCTAAAGGGGTATTCACATATATATGAAAATGTTCTATTTTAAATTCTGGGATTTACATATATGATACCCGCTTTCCCTTTCCGTGGGTTTAAAGTAATATAATGATCATGTCTTTAAATCAGTATTTAAAACGTTATGATTATGAAATGAAACCCATTTATTTTATGCTATATGGGTTATTTATGAAATGTTTGATGATGATATATGTGGCTCACATGATAATAAAGGCAAATTTAAGGGTGCGCCCTGATAGCGCTCCAATGCATTGGGTAAAGACTTAATCTCTAGAGATGACCATTTTAACGACGCCTTGGTGAATAACCTTGGTAATTTTTAACGACACCTTGGGGATGGACCTTGGTGAAACGAAACGATTGTCAATATTAAATGTTGTAGCCACATCTTCAAGTTATCAAAAATGTTATTTTTATTATGATGTATCTCATGAATTCTTTCTCATGCCTTAAAGTTCTTTTCATGTCCTTATAGAAGTATCTCAAGTTCACTTGTAAATTGTTTCTCTTGTTTCCCTCACTGGGCCTTCTGCTCACCCTTTCTTTTGATGTATGTCCCCAGGTTATGAGATGCATAATGAACATAGGATGAACTAAAGGAGAAGCCTTTAAAGTGTTTAAGAAGAATGTTTTATGTTTTTTTTATGTATTATGATCCTTGTTTCCAATACACTAAACCTTAACTATCCTCAGTTTTGTGTAATGTAATGAAAGTTTATGTTATAAAAAGGCGGTATGCTATAATCACGCTGCTGCTTCATCCAAAATAACAATGTGCATTCTTGAGTGGCCTAAATATATTCAGCTTCTGCAGAGCTCAATGAAATATAATCTTGCCTCCATCATAGTCAAGAAATACATAATACACCAAGATAGAAAGAACCTCATGATATTTATTTTCTATCATTTACTTAACCGACCAAATCTGCATCTATAAATCCAAAAAACTCTTGCTACGATTTGTTAGTATACATCAAACTGAAATCCACAGTTTCTTTGATATACTGAAGTATTTGTTTCATTTCAAGAATGTGTCTTTCCTTGGGATTTTATTGATACCGCACTGCTTGGCATGTGGCAATAACTATATCAAGTCATGTCTCTTTCATGTACAGTAAACTTCTAGTAGCCAGCATGTATTCTGTTACATTAACCGCCTTTCAATCATCATATTTTGATAATTTTATTCGGGTAGCAATTGGAGTCTTCATATCCTTATAATTTTAAATTCTTAATCTTTTTATAACCTCGTTGGAATATTTGGATTGGGAAATGAATGTGCCATTCCTTCCTTTTGTCACCTATAAACCATGGAAAGACATCAGCTCTAAAATCAATGACATTTCAAACTAACATTTCACGAATTTGAATAACTATATGTACAGAGCCTCATCTAGCCACAAAATATTATTTCATTGACATAACCGAACACCATCATCCTTTGATTACATTCATTATTGAAATAGTGATTGTAATCAACTCCATCACACTTAAATCCAAGGTTCTTCAAATATTGATCAAGCCTTGAGTAACATTATCTTGGTGCTTGTTTCAACCCGTATAATGCCTTCATTAGCCGACAAACCTTGTTCTCATCCTAGTGAATGATAAAGCCATCTGGCTTCTTGATATACACTTATTCCTCCAAAACATCATTCCTCAATTCTGATTGGACATTCATCTAGAACACATTGAACTTCTATTGCACTACAATGGCTAGGAATTATTCGGTTGTATCCAGCCTTGCAACCAGTTCAAATGTCTCGTCAACATCTATTCCCTATATCTTGGAGGAACCTTTTAACACCAATCGTGCATTGTTTCGAATCACTGTTCCATCTTTATTCCTTTTTTTATAGAACCATTTATTCTCAATGACATTTTTATCTGCAAGTATCGATACAATCTCCCCCTATGATGTACAACTCTTCTGATTGTTGAGATAAATGTTTTTAACCAAAATCACTCTCCTTCTCCTTCATCATTTATTCCCATGTGGCACTTTGCAGTGAACCACCAATAAAACATCTAAGCCTACGAAGTCAAACTCGGTGTATGAAATTAGAGATAATGTTGATAATACATTCATTGTCAATTGCACTCAATTACTTCCACCCGTCTTAGGCATCCATATACAATTTACTATTTCATAGAATTCTTCCAGATTCCTTCTTTAACTATAGTTACTAATTTCACTTAGATTTAATTTTTTATCACATCACATCACAACATTTCATCTTTTTATGCCACTTCCTCTTGTATCATATCTCCCCTTCATCCTGAAATGCATGAATACAAATTAATAGCATTTATATGCATAGGGAGAGGGGTAATTCTAAAATCCTCTATGTGGGGATTGTGGTTGATCCTGATGGTTCAACCATTTGATTATTTCTTATAGAGCATCATACTCCTTCCTTGATTCTTCTAATTTAATATCCAACTTCAACTGCTCTAGCCATATGACTAAGCATTCATTTGCAACATGATGAGACTTTTTCTAATATGTAGATTCTATAGGCTTGGCCTTTCTCACAATTTGGGGTTTAATGCCTCTGTTTCGCATTTCAATCTTTGAAGATCCAACAATAATCCAATTCCCATTATTCCTTCTCTGAGTAGAAATCTCTCCACTTGTCATCATCCCTTTATTCTTCCACCATTTCCAGGATCTTCCTCTTTCCTCCACTTCTATTTGTGGAACACGACATGTGAATTTTTCAGTACATTATTTGTTCATATTTATTTTATCAGATACCTGAGATACAACACTGTTTGTAATTAGTGGTGAGTCCTCTACTGAACGTTCATTATTCATACTCACACCTAGAGTAGATCTCCCCTTAATCTTCAAGGTTCATTCACATTCCCTCAACAAGATCTATTGTAAGTGTGGTAGAGAAGGTAATTAATAAACCTTTAGTTTATCTCCTTGTGATTCCCCTAACATAGTAAACCTATTTATCAATTTAAAACTTTTTTTCCATTGTAGGATTTCTCATTATACACCACTGGAGTTAACAATATTTTTTCGAGTTACTATTCATTTCTTTCTTTCTTCTTGAAAAAATTTATTTCCAAATTCCCATAATCAGAAAAAATAAAATATTTTCAAAACAAGTCATACCTCATATCATCATTTCTCAAATGAGATGTTGATTTATCTTGAGTTCTTTTTGTAACATTGAGCTCCTATGATTCCTGGCACATACTCATGGCATGTCCCGTTCTTCCACAGTAATAACATTTTATGAATTATTTCTTTTGTGAGATCCGTATTTCAGATTTTTTATCCTTAATCTTATTATTATTTGTAGATTTAGTAAAACTTCAATCTACATAGCATGAAATGTATTCATGAGACATTGATCAAATGCATGTTGTATGACCATGCATCCCATAGAAATAGCACATGTTTCCATTAATTATTGTAAAATAATTTATAGGCTTATATCAAGAACATACATGGTTATTATTATCTCTGTAACTTTTCACTAGTCTTTTCCTATGATGAATATGAGTGGAATCATCATATCCAATTATAGATTTTTCTAAAATGGATGGCCTTTGGGATGACACTATCCTTTCATGCTTCTCCTCTGAAGTAGAATATTTGGATTTCATTTCATCATCACCTGTCCAAGGATAATAAAATAGTAAGTGCAAGGAATCCTTTAACTTAGGCTTGTCATTAGAATTAGATTTATCCACTTCTTTCTTGACTGATTTTATTTCTTCCCGAGGTGTTGAATCTTCTTATCTCTTGATTCAAGTTGAGCATTGATTTTTCTTCTAAAATTCCTTCCACTACACATCTCGTATTCCAATTCTTGAGTGAGCTTATCAATCATGTCATATTTCTATTTTAACATAGAATTCACCTGGGTAACAGAACCATTACAACATGAATTATTTTGTTCTGGTTTTTTATTCTTCTGAAAAAATTTAGATAGTTTTGTAGCAATATCATCATTCTTGTCTGTCAGATTATAAATTTCATCTGAGCTTAGATTCTTTCCATTTTTATCTATTTTCGAATTTTCTACCTTTGTAGTTTCTTTTGCAATTCTTCATCATTGGAATCATTCTTCTCCCTCAGATCAGTAGCTACATTAATAAGCCTTTGATTCAAACCACTTAGCTTGTTGATATTTATTTCCAATGCTTGGATCTAGATATCTTTAGATTTAATTTCTTCAGTAAAATATTAATCTAATTAATTATCCTTTTGGACTACTTCCACCTTTGGTCCTCTTGAAACTCCATAATTGTCTTTTGTTTCATCATCACTTGGAATATCATGTACATCACTCATTCCATGAGCATTATTGAATAAGTATGAATTTTCACTATATGATTTATCCCATTAATAATTCATTTCACTACCTGATTCCTTTAATTGAATCACATTGTCTCCATAAAATCTTCCACAATGAGGGATACCACCATAATTCTTCTTCTTCATTGATGTTCTACCCTTTTCCATAGTAGACTGTGATAATAGAAGACTGAACCTTTCACATTAATAATTGAATAAACCACGTAAGAGAAAACAAATCTGATTAAAGAAACCCTCCTCTAATACCAATTGTTAGGACCAAAAGGGACCTAAATAGGCTGAGGGGGTGGGGGGTGATGAATCACAATTGGGATATTCTCTTTTAAAATTATTCCATACCCACAGGATCATGACTTCAATATTATAATGGTCACTTTGTTTAAACTAATGTGTTACTATTGATCTTACTCATCCCTTACATATCTGATGACGACGATGCTTTGAATGCAATTCATGAATGAAAATAGGCAGACATAGTGATTTTTACTTGGTTCACCCTCACTGGGCTATGTCCAAGGAGCATAAAATAAAACGTTCCAATGTACTAAATCCACTAAATCTTACTACCAATTATGTACAAGAAAGATCACTTCCACGCCTAGGAAAACCTCCATTACAATGTTTAGGATCAGCTCACTACTTTCCCAGGTGTCACTCCCTATTTCTCTCTCTTTGGCTCACTTTTAGTAGAAATGATAACATTATTCCTCTTCCATTGATCAATACACCTATAAGGGATCCACCAACAGTTTATGGACATGTAGGTCTGTTTATTTGCATGAATTCTTGCATCCTCTCCTGTATTTAGATACTCTTTTTATGTCCTAATTTCATCACCATATAAATACCCATTTTCCACTGAACACTTGGAAACAACATTTGGAAATATCTTTTCAAAGCACTCTAATTTGTGAAGATCCCAATTTCATGAAGCTCAAACAAGTGTTTGCGAAGTCCTTACCTCTTCACAGTGAAAACACCTTCGGATAGCTCACTCCTTTGTAGAGCACAATGATTCACAGAGCACAATACTTCAAAAAGGTCAATCCTTCGTGGAACTAATGTAGTCGTAGTGATCAAGCCGTTGCAATGAGACTTCCTTCATGAAGCTCACTAAGAAAACGCAGAACACACCTCTTTCACAGAGCTAGATTAGCCTCAGCGAAGCTTCTATCATTCATGAAGCACACTACCTCTGTGAACCTCCTTTGTGATTCGAGAGCTATGCATTATTATTTGGAAATCTCTCTACTTCTCTCAAGGGGGTCGAGGTCTATTTATAGGCGATTCCACTAACCCTCAAACATTCCACGCATAGTCAACACCATGTCAGATCAAATCAAAAAGCTCCGTAATTTCAGCCAAAATTCTCTCTATATCATGATGCGCCATAGAAAATTTCAGATCATAGAGATCATTGAAATTTCAAAGAATTCCTTCAATTCCTTCACGTCACTAACACAAATATTCTCCGTATTGCTCTTCACCTCTACAATTCTCAATGCTCATCGTAATCATATCAAACGCCATAAACATTTATCATTTATTCTCGAAATCCAATTCATGAAACACATATTCGTGAAATTCATGCCTTTTAAATATTGTTATGAGATCATCAATAAAATCCACATTTCAAGATGCTCACCAAACTCTAAATTTTGGACCCCAAAAATTTGGAAAACACTAGAAAATGAAACCACATTGTATCTGTTCTTTTTGTACCTCCTCTAGATCATCCATTACTCTTTCATGGTTATTTATCGTCATTAAATGTCAACAGAATATCTGAAGCTCAGCAATTCCCCATGGAAACCTACATTTTAAACAAAAACAACCAACCCATAAAAGTTATATGTTACCTTGAGGGATTTTTCCCAAAAATACCATCGTCGAAGATCTAATAACCATTAAAACGAACTGATCACCTACATAATATCAAATGGCCCCACATAACTAGGCACCAACATACCCTGATTCAGAATTAGATGGTGACCAATCTTGGTGACACATGAAGAAACAAATCATCACCCATAATAAACTGGAGACCCAATGATGTAGAAAATCATATGACTTCTACCACCTAGGAGTCATATCCACAAATTTCCAAATCAATTGAACCTTTTCTGACATCTACTACAAAATACTTGTCCCTAACAACACTGATTCCGCTGGGTAAATCCATCACAAATGTGATCTATACAAACAACCATGGTGAACCTCATACGATGCAATCTGAATCCTTACCTAAAAAAACTATTATAGGACAAATATCTAAAAAAGAAATTCTTCTATAAAGATTCCCCAAAACCCTGGACATATGTCCTCAACATGTCCTCCAGCATGTGAATATTGCACTCTGACTTCCCATCTATCAATGGGTGGAAATTCATACTAAAAAAACTAGGGTACCATGCACCATTTATAAGACTATCCAAAACCATTATATAAAACGTGGGCTATGATATAAAACTATAGTTAATAGGACCCTATGAATCAATACTATTTCCAAAACATACATCTCACCCAACTAATCAATATTGAAGGTCCCTGAATCTGTAAAAAATGTGACACCTTGGTCAACTGAATCATAGCTACCCAAATCACATAATTTTTCTGAGGATTCTTCAGAAGACCCAGCAAAAAATCCAATATCAAGTCATCCCATTTTCATTTTGGAATGGGAAGAGGTTTAAAAAAAAACTACTATATCACGGATTCTCATTGTTCACCTACTAACAGGTGTAGCATCTTATCACAAAACTTGTGACCTCTCTCTTCATCCCTATCCAACAATACTTTTTAGGTAGATAATAACAAAATTTTGGTTAAACTAGAATATTAAACCCACTTCAAATCATTGTACTCATAGATCGACTCTTCCCATATATAGGTAGTAATGAAAATGCATAAAATAATATAAATGAATCCATAATCATGAAAAGTCCTATTGAAAGGTGACTCCCCACCATCATGAATTCCCCTCAGGACCAAACACTCCATATCATAATACTTCCTCTCTTCGAATCGGATCAGAATCATGGAATCTTCTACTAAGGATTCAACGGTCATATTCGCTTATGAATTTTACATATCAAGATGAATCTCTACAAACAAATTCATCGTCCTGAACATGAAAATTGATTCTTAAACAACCTAATTTCGAGTCTTCAAAATCAAAGATTCTGGAACACTACTCCCCTTCCCCGACATGTAATCCAACTCAAAATCAAAGGAATTCAATTAATCCACACATCGTTTCTACCAATGATTAAATACGGTAAAAGATAAGAAGTACGTAATTCACTTTTGATTATTATACACATATAATCTTTCTCCAAACCGGTAATGCCACAAAAACAATAAAGCATAATACACTATGTAGAACCCAATGTTATGTGTAGGGTAATTTCATTAATGAGGCCTCAACTATCATGAAACATATTCCACAACCCAATCAACATTCATTAACACTTCCCCAAGCCCAATATATAGTGCATCAAAAAACGATTACTCATTATAACCTTTTGTTAATCGGTCAATGAAACTATTGGCTATGATTTTCTGAATTCTTTAGATTTTTGTTTTTATAGGATTTAGTATCCCATTATTATAACCATATGTATTCTACATAAATTTAATATTTATTATTTGAAAACACATTAAAAATGAAAATATTACTACCTTAATTTGATCCATGTAAGTACTTGATATTTTTATATGTGATTTTTGGATATATAATAATTTACCTATTATTTTTTTGGTCATATTCTTTGATTTTAAATATGTTTTTGTACTCATGTTTGAAAATCGAATATTTAACCATTTCTTTCAAATTAGAAACCATGTTCGCCATTTTATAATAAATTTCACCACATTGATTGAAATAAAAAAAATCATTTTTTGTATGAATCTAAGGCCATGGGGCTACGATTCATTAAACTAAAAATATAGATTGTAATGTTTGGTAAAATCATGTCAGATTACTTTTCTATTTTTGATTTTTGGGGGGGTGTTAAGAGTCATTTCTTCTTGTTCATATAATTTTCTTTCATGTAGTGGCGTGTTCTCTCATGATGTAAGTTGAAAAAATCACATATTCGACCAGGTGGTAGTTTTATTGGTTTTGTGGTCAGTTTGGGATGCTCACATGTTTTTTCATGTGGCATGCAGGCTGGTCATCTAGTCATTTGGTAGAATCACATATTTTTTAGTCTTCAATATTGGTTAGACATGTGGTCCATTAGAATATTAACCTATTTGTTCATGTGGAAGGTTTATTGTTCTTGTGGTCAGTTGTCATGGTCAGTTGATTATCCTATACTATAGTCAAATTAGGTGTGTGGAAAAATCATTTATGCAGCTAGTTGGCTATGTGAATCAGCTACAAGGATGATCTGACACATGAGTCGACTACATGGCGGATCGGCTATGTGAATTGGATATGTGGCCAGATCAGATATGTCAATTAGTTATAGGGATGATTAGATATATCAATCTGCTATGTGTTCAGATTAGGTATGTAGACGAATCAGATATGTGGCTAAGTCTACAACATGAAAAAGTTTATGTAAAGAATTTGGTTATTTTGTGCTTTTGACCATGGGGATTTTATGGCAGTTACATAAAAACACCAATGTGGTTAATACAGTGGTATGAATTAGTGGTCTTCAAGGATCTATCATAATATAAAATTATATCCATGATTTAATGAGGTAACTAGGATATATATGAGACTTTCTATGTATAGATTTTTTGTAAATTCACAATAATAAGTTAATTAAATATTTTTTGATATAAAATTTTGATTTTCTCATATCTTTGGACTCAAATCATAGATGATCCATTAATTATTTCTAGATCACATTCCCTTTTGTATAAAGGATTTCGATCCCTTAACATTGAGTTTTAGAACCATACTATAATTGGTTTGAGTTTTTATTGCAGTGTTTCCATCAAGCACATCCTCCTGATTTTTCAATCCTCCACCTTTATTTCATGTAAATCTCTTGATATATACTCCACACATCCTTCTATATTTCCTTCACCCTTCTTCTTTCTTCCACCCCCATTGGTTTAACATCCTCCATGTAACACTAGGGGGTATGGGAAAATATTTTTTTTAGGGTTTGTTTTATTTTGTATTTTGGTTATTGAAGACTTAGAGTGATCGTCTTCTTTCTTGTGTGAGGTTGCAACATTGAAGGAGATTTATTACTGCTTGTTATGAGAGGTTACTGCTTGGATTTATGTAGGTGTTTATATACCATTCCGTTATGTTTAATTCATGAGATGCATTATAATTATAAATATATTTTTTATTAGATAATCGATATATATGATACTAATTCTGAATTTTCAAGTCATTTTAATGCATCCAAGGCTTGGTATAATGTGATTTTTAAATGGATTTCATGTTATGATTTTCCAGTAAATGGTTTGACTTCCCTAGAAAAATTTAAAATGATTCTTGTTTATTTTAAACTATTTTAATAGAAACTAAAAGAGAATTTTCATGTTTTTAGGCTCTAGGCGATAAAAATGATGTTTAATGATTGTTTTTTAATGGGATAAGGGCAGAGTTTTATAAATTATTTTCAAGAAAATTTTCAATGAAATATAATAATAATTGAATGGGACTTTTAATTTCAATTCATATTTTTATTTAATGATAATTAGAAACATTTTTAATATTAATGGTTGGTGTTCGTGATACACTCACGGTGCCCCTTTTATTTTTTTCCTTCCTGTTTTTGGTGGTACTATAATCATGTGAAGTATTTATAATGAATAAAGGTGTTTATTCTTGTGAGGAAGTATGGGGTGAGGTGAGAGACATTTTTTTATATTTATTGATTCATTAATTTATTATTGTATTACACGCCATTATTCATTTAATAAATTCATGGGAAACATTGGTAGATAATCAAATTTCTATATGCAATTTTGCGCTATCCTGGTGCATACAAGATGGATAGTTACCTATGAGATTCATGTCCTCCTTGGGGTTGGTTATCTGGTACTAAAATGTACTTATGGGAAATCTAGATGGGCGTATTGTAAGGATAATCATAGGGTCCATTGAATCTTAGAACCTAGTCCAGTATCATTCATGTCGAAACATAAACTGTAACCCATGAAACATATTAATTAATTTTGGATTCATGATATGGGATTACAATTGTTTTTTCATCTCCTTGAAATTTTTTATGGAACCATTTTTATTGTTTATTATTTTGGTCATCATTGGCATAGAGGTTCTAGATTATATTATGTTTTTATTATTTTATTTTTGGTTTGGTTCTATATTAAAAAAATTGATAATTTCTTTCTAAAAGATATTTTGAATAAATAGACAATATATGTTTTTCAATTTGGATTTAATGAATGGTTTGAGGTAAATAATTTGATATTGTTTTTTAATTAAATAAACTATCCTTATTTTGTGTTTCAAATGTTTTTAATCATAAATCAAAATTTTCAACAATTTTTCTATTAAAAGGTGAAAATTATAATCCCCATAATTATTAAAATTTGATTTCTTTGTTTATGTTTTTATGAAATATAAAACTATTATATTTTATTGAGTTTAAAACAAATATAAATGTTATGATTAATTAGATGAACTATATGGACTCCTTGGAAATTTTATATTGGTTATAGTTTTTCATGAACTCCAAATACACCACTAGGTGAATGAAACTTACATGATTATATTCAAGTTCCCAAGCTCTACTCTCTTTCTATTTCTTTCTAGAATTTGTTTTGGTTTGGTCATATGCCCAATAAAAACTGATGTGGTGGTTGGACATGGACTACAAGGAGATGGATGGAAGTGGTTATGTGGGTTTTTATTTTGGGTTGTGGTATTAACCAAATCAGTCTATTAAATGTTATTTTTATTTTGGTACTCATTGTATATTATTCTATTTTATTTGATTTATGTGATCCTTTTTCTTATGGTTTTTTGTTTTTTATTTCATTATTACTTGTTTGGATTTTGTATTTATTAACATATGATTATTTTTCTATTCATGTTTGTTCAATGTATAGAATATCCATGACTTGTTTTTTATTGTTTGTCTTATTATTTACTTATATTTATGTTATAAATAATTCTAAAGTTAGTGTTGTTAATTACTTGACACTAGTCCCCGTCCCATGGGTGTGAGGATTATCCTTTAAAACATTTAAAAAGATAGATCATAAACCTGATTCAGGGGAAACAGGTTTTAGTTTCTTACAAAATTATATTAGATCACCATCTTGTTATTTCAGTGCATTTGGGTAGTATGGATGTTAGGATTATAATCATAAGTCAAGTTGTATTTTCATGAAAGAGTATATATAACTCTCTTTTTTTCATTTCTTCAAGTTAACATTAGTATTTGGGATTTATGTCCATGAATTTGATTTTTTTTTATATTTTGATGGTGTATTGATTTTACATGAGTTGTATGATGTGATTTGAAAAAATATATGGCTTATTTGGTGAAAATGGATGATGAACTTGAGATTCATAGTCACCTCCCATGGACTTTCCAACCATGAAGATCCCATTATATGGTTCCAAGGACTTCTCAGAGTATGTTACATAGTTTTCACTAGAATTACAAAATCATGCAAAGAACTTGTGTACAACATTTTTTCACTAAACATTAGTTTTTTTTGGGTATATCGTTATTTTATAATACACTTAATGTGGTTCTTACTTATTTGAAATCAATCATAGAGGGATTACATGATGTTTCAATTTTATTAATGTTCCTTTTATGTGATAATTTTCATCATGTTTTTTTACGTTCAATGCTTTAAAAGTTTTTGTGGGTGATGAAAGCAAATAATTCCCTAACTATTGTTATTATAAAATCATTTTCGATGGGTGGTTTTAAATGGTATTTTTGTATTTTTTATTTTTTATTTATTAAATTGTTAAATATCATTGTGGAATTTTGAATGATAATTCAAAATAGAAGTGTTATTCTGAGAAAATGCCTTAAAATAAAATTCATTTCACATTAAAATTAATTTGAACTAAAATGATGTTCGAAATGGTATAATTTAGTCATTAAAATGAGGTGAAGTGTTATAAATAAGACAATTTGTTTTTCATGTGTTTACTTTTGAAATAAAGTGTTTTTATGTAGTTTAACTAAATATAGGTGATTTGAGGAATGAATGTATTAGAATTACTGTATTTTTGACATTACATTGTGGGATTGCCGTGAGGATTTTTACATGAGTTCATTATAATTTTAAACTATTTTTTAGTTTGAGAGGATGGTAAAATGATTTTTTTCTTCAAAATGGAAAAGGATTCTTACTGAGTGGGAGATATCTTAAAATGGGATGTTTTGGTTTTTTAATTTTTTTCCATTGTATATTTTCTTTTAAAAATCTATATTGGGAGTTTGTTTTTATAAATAAAATATTTTTTATATTTTTTGGACTATTGACTTTTTCATTGAATACTTTCATTTTGGAATTTCCCCTTAGTTTGTAAGGGACTATTTTGTTGGGTTGTGATAGGTATGAATTGATTGTATTCTTTTCTTCTAGAATTCATTATATTATAAAAAAAATATTCCATAATTTTACAATGAATCTTATTTCTTTTAATCCCAAAAAGTGTTTTTAAGGTAAATTCTCTCATGTTACGATTTCATTGGTATTTTGATCCAAATAAACAAAATCCTATTTTTAATTTTAAATATTTTATATTATTTAAATATTGAAGCTATAAAATATTTTATACAAATCTAAATAATCAATTTATTTATGATTCAGAATCTATACATCCTGGGATTCATTTCATTCTTTTAGACCAAAAGCTAAATACACCATTTGGAAGCCCAAAACTAGCTCAAAAGTTAGGCCATTAAAATTGTTCACTAATCTACCTATTTTTTAATTTGGGACTCTGTCTCCTGATTAGACTACCTTGAAATGTTTAACGTTTGAGGTGATACATCGAATCCATTGGTGAACAACCTTTAGGAAGAAGTCCAAACATGAATCAATCTTTTTCAAGGACATTAATGCATGGTAATTCGGAGATATGGAATGTGGGGAGTTTGTATGGAAAGATTAAATTATTAGAGTAAAATTGGTATAACTCTTGCAAAAAATGGATAAAGTCACTGAATTTTTTTAAAGGTGAAAAAAAATTAAGAAAAACATTTATACAGGATTACAAGTCTGAATCATCCATTTATTGGGGCTCAAATGTGGACACTTTTGAGATAAATTATGGCATATTAATATAGGAGATCTAATCCTTCCAAAAGTGCTTCCAATCTATCCCATACCATTATCCAGGGCACCAAGGAGGAGATCCCCACCAAGGGAGACTGGCTAAAAATCACCTCCAAATATGTTTCTTCAATTTTTTTATTTGTCTTTATTTTTTTTTATTTTTTTAAATTATAATTTATATTTTAGGTTTATTTAATTAATCCATGCATTTTTGTTTTCCCATCTATTCCACAATTCTTCTTCTCAATTTTAATCATTTATTTATATGTATTATTATTAAAAGAATTTATACTATTGGTATTATTATTATCATCATCTTTATTATTATAAAATTATTATTTTAAAATTATTTTATCATTTTCGTTATTTTATCATTTTTCAAAAAATATCTAAAATATAATCATATTTTAAAAATATATTATTATTATTATTATTTTAAAATTCTTTATATTATATATTAATTTATTTTCATTTTTTTTAATTTCTTTTTTATTTTTTTCTTTCCCTCTCTCTCTCATCCTTATTCTATTTTTATTTTCTTCTTTTATTCTCTCTCTGAAATTATTTTCGAAATTTTCAATCATTTAATCTATTTATGTTATTCTTTTATTCCTCACACTTTCTTTATTTTGATCTCTTACACTCAGAAATGGGAGCCTTACCACAAGGCTTGTAAAGGGGGGAGGTAAATGTGTTCATGAATTCTCTATAATATTTAATTTTATTATTGTATATATAATTGAGTAGAATGCGTAGGAAAGCCGAATGTCCTTGATTTGGTAACAACTCCCAATGACATTAAACACAATCAATCATTATTCATTTATATAAACATTTTACCCTCTCTCTATTATATAGTTCTTCACATGTTAGAGTATAACTAATCAATGGATGAAACAACATTTATAGAGGTGGGTCCTGGAACATGGAACCTCTTAAACCATGGTGTTTCATCATCCTTGATTAATGGATACGGTGGACATACGTGTGATTAGAAATTAAATGATATTATAAAATTTCAAATTAAATAATAATAATTCAAATATAACATTTCATGTTTTTATTATCAATTTCAAATCAAAAAATAGTGTGAATGAAGATGGAATCCATGGTTGAAATCAAGATCATGTTAATTTTTTACGCAACTAATTATTTATCATTTTCATGTTTTGATAAATTATAATTTCCATTATTGGATGTCATTATTAAAAAAAACATTTTCCTAGTTTTAAATAGATAAAAATGATAAAAAGGGATTTCATTGGTGATTTAGAAGTATTAAGTGACAAAACTAAGAAGATCCTAATGTAAGATGACCTTAGTCAACTGCTATGTTGCACTAGGAGAAGTATAATTACTTCTTACCATCTATAGTGACTGGAGAGCGTTAATATACCTCCTAGGAATCTTGATAATGTTTTAGAAGGAATCTTTCTCTGATATCTCCTTAGGTGGTTCTTCTCATAACATATAAGACATCCCTTCTCTTCCCAAACTCATCCCAGTCTCCAAATAGTGTGACAGACTTCGAATCACCTTTTCTATTATGCCATATTGTTGATTTATTGAATCATAATTCAACTTTTTTTTTAAAATCTATGTTTTGTTGAAGGGGTGGATTCATTAAAAAGGATTTAGGGTTTCCTAAAATCCCTTTTAAATCCCAAGGACACGAGGATAGAGAAATATATTATGCTAATGATCCTTTATCAAGGTGACTGGATAATAAAGGAGTGTGTCAGTCATTTCTTGAAGATGATGATTTTCTCTCTCGAGTTGGTCATCAATGATTCTATGTAAGTTCTGTGATTTTTAGGATGACTTTTCCTAGATCTCATGTATGTTATGTTTCAGTATGTATGAGAATGTTTTAAATAGATAGTTAATGGTGATTTTCTGTTGGATGATATACAATTACTATAAGTCTTTTATGTGATTTGGGTTTTAGGATTATTGGATATTTTAGGATTTATAGTGGGTTGATATTGAGTCATTTATGATTTTTTACTTTTTGTTGGGTATTATAGATTTCATCGGATGTTATTTAGTGTGTGATAGAGAATATTGATGTTTTGGATGCCCTATTATTTAGGTTATATGTTCTTGAAATGTTTATTATTTATGATGGATTGGTGTGGTTGGATTCATGGTTAGGTGAACTTGGGAAACCATGGGTCCATGCATGGGTACCTGAGATGATGGTAGTTGAACAATTTATAGTATGTATATTTATATTGTGTGGTTCTCCATGATATGGTTCCAAGAATTGTGTTTCTAATTTACCCTCTTTGAGTATTGAATCCCAATTATGGATCACATAATAGTTCTTAATCAAAAATGTTTATGGGTTGTTTACCCTCCCTTTCAACTGATGGTTATTGTTGATTTTGGTGATGGTGTGGGTTTTGTGATTGTTAGATTTATCTTTGGTTATGATTTATTTGGAAATTATGACATGTTCTCTTTAATTGGTGTCATAGAACAGGGTTCATTTTGGTTGATGTTGTTATTTGGGTGATGCTGAGATTGGATGTGGGTCTCTTGATACCAGTCACACTATGTGTCTTGATGACTTGTTTTTTATTCGAACACATCAAAAATTAATGACAGATAATTTTCTAATTGTATCATGACAAACTGATATTTTTTCCTTGATTTCAAGTGTGTGACACATTTTTTATTAAAATGACACTTTTACATGATAACATACCTTATGGAATACTGAAAACACTGAGTGTATGATTCACATTATGCTGATTCCTACTTGTTTCAAATGAATAGTAGAACTATGTCTTCAATTATTAATGAAATATGATCATTTTTTAATTGTTTTTATTATGTCACATGATTTTTATAACAAAATGACACTTTTATACAAAAAAAATTGATCCATAAAAACCAAATCATATATAATATTGTCATGTGGTTTATTTGTACACATCAATGATGATTCAAAAAAATTAATAGGTATCAAGATAATACAAGTATATTTTCTATTAATTGTACATTTAACATGTTTTCTTGGCCTAAAATGAACCTTTTATAAGAAATCAAACACTTTTATTAGTTTTTTGATGTATCATAGTCCGATAGGTTTTTTATTTTGGGATATTGAATTGGCCAACATCTATGGATGCACTATTTTTAAATTCTAGTACTCATTATTTCTTATACTATTGTATTTGATTTATATGATATTTTTTATATATATTTTTGGGTTTTTTTTCAATATAACCTATTTGGATTATCTATTTATTATTATCTATTTATATTACTACATATGGGCCTCCAATATATGGATGCAACATACTAGATTTCTAGTAAAGTTATGCTACATGTTTTTTCTGATTAGAGTGCTAAATCATATTCCAGCTTACTCTATTGATTTCATGGAACTAGTTTCCACCTAGTATGGATACTCCATTTGGTCCTTTTGGTTAGCTATCTTGTGTACCTAGTTTATGGTTGACTATGGTTGGTTTAGTACAATTTCACAATCCAACTATCATTAAGGTGCTGAATAATCTGAAAAAATTGTGTAAAAGTTTGAGTAGTGGAAATATAATTACCTTCTTAAGTGATCAATAATTTGTATTTATACAAATCCCAATGATAGAATTCACCATAATAACTTTACTTCTTATCATCAATTGAACCTACCTAATGACATTTGTATATCCCAATAACTGCTACGGCTATGTTCCTTTTTACAATAGTTTAAAATCCATCTTGACATTGACGTATCAAAGTATCTACTATAGTGGTGTGTATAATGGCCCATACATATAAAAAATTACATATTAATAAATGAATATTATTTACAAATAATACATAGTCCATGAAATAATAGTATAGGATCAGTTTAATTGGAAACATGGAATCCTAAACAATTGACTCGTAAAACATATACATCATCTCTGCCTATTCCTTCATTACGAGAACACTTTTTGAAACATCTTATATACTAAAATTCTTCTTATCCTGGGGAAAAGAAACATAATAAAGTGTGATCTCAAATTCTCAATAAGGGTAAAAAAGGGAGATATCAATCATATCACAATCATAATACATAATAATATAAACAAAACATTTGAAAAAAATAATCCTGCATGTCAATGATCATGATATCATTCCATGGGTTAAATCATAAATGTTCATAAAAATCAGGGAACAGATTCCATGGGATTATAACATAACACATGATATTTAGGAATACACATAAACATTGAAAATCATTTCCATATTATTCACTGATCATTTCCATGATAATCATTGTGTAGATAGTAATTTACAAAACCAAGTTCACTCCTCATTCAATCCCTGTATTACTATATAAGTTTCACTTCTCAGTTCATTCATATATATCTCATGTCATAAGAATATTGTACTATTTAATTATAGGTAGATATAGGTACCACAATTTATATAATGATATCCAAACATATGTGTGCCACAACAACATAATTATTCATCATATTAGTACCCATGGAATGAAATGGGATTCGTAGACATCATTCAACCATAACATAACCCATGGAAATGAGATGGGCTTCATAAATATTATTTTATATTAAACACAAACAATCCAAATGAGTAATTGGAATTTTATCCGTAAACTATATCCCTATTTAAACATAAGTATCCTAATTGAATTTTATCATAGAAGGAAAATAATCTTGAGAGATCATAGGAAAATAATTCTTCAAGAAAATATAATTCCTCCTTTGTTAATGTTTCCTTTTCTAAAAATGTCAATTAATTTTAAAATAAAAAATTTTACCTAAAAATAACCCTTTATTATTTTAAGTAATATTCAACTAATTATGGTGTAATTAATTTGGAAAAATTATTTCATGCCATACATGTTAAAAATTATTATTTTTGTACTTTTTCTATAATTTCAAAAAGTACATCATTTTGAAAAAGAGAAAAAGGATCCATTAAATATTTTTAGTAAAAAATAACACATAAATATCAATAAATTTTAAAACTATTATAAAAATTGTTCAAAGATTTATGAAAACATATTTATGAAAAATAAACATGGTAGATAACTAATCCCCGAAAATATACTTATATATAAACAGTCTCGCATAATGCTAAGATTGTGAAATTAACCCTTATCTTTGGTCTGAATTCCTTCATACATATTGAAAAAATATGTATAGTGGTTTAATGAATTCTATTAACTTATTATATTACCATATTAATTTTTATGATATCATACATGATCCTCTTATATCATCTTATCATCTGTTTGTTAATGATATTTAATTATTACCCTTCTTTCGGGTGTTAACTGCTTCATTTTCTTATGCATGTTTTATCATATAAGTCCCAATTATAATAAATATTATATAGTTACATAATTTATAGAATTTTATTACAGTAATATATATAATATTTCTTCATTAAATACAATTATATAATCATTCATTAATCTAGAACATGGAGAATGAATCGTAATGCGCCATGGAGAAGGTAGGTCGTACGTATTCTAGAGTGATGGTAGTGGTGGAGTGTTATGGAAAAGGATGGTATATTAATTTCAATAATAATTATGATTAATATATATATATATATTCCCATCATTATACCATCCAAATAAAGCGATGATGGAAAAATAGACTACACCACGGCATGGACCAAGTAAGTAGTATTTACGCATGTGTGGTGCTCTTGTTTTTCATAGGATGTATACAATGTAGAATATGGTTGTTCAATAATAATATTAACATATCAAAATATAGGCGATACATGAGTTATTAATTTATAATTAAAATAACAGATGAATTAGAAGTAGAAGAAGATATAATCCTGAATGAATCGGTAAAGACGATTTCCTCATTTTGGAGAACTTTCCTTAGATCTCTTCTTAGATAAACTAGGGTTTGTATTCTAAGAATAAAAGAACCTATAAAATGTTTATACGGAATTTTATAATTGAAATTGTTTTGGGATGGTTGAGATTCATGACCCAATATTGTAACACCCCGAGCTTCCACGATACACATCTCTTTCAATAATGCAATAGCTTGCATTGTACGCAAGTTCGAGTTCTAACACACCGCAACTAATCCAAGCAGCCATTATGAATAGTAATACCCACTTTTTAAAATTATGGAAATATAATGTTTCAATATGGACTTCATTTTTGTATTCGTAATATCTAAATTATCCTAAGTTGAATTTTTTGTACTTTTCTGTGAACTTCAATTTTTTTATGAATAGTGAAGAATACTTAAAAACAAATTTTTAAAAAAAAATAATTTATAGTGATAAATTATAATATTTAGTGGTTTTAAAGTATAATTAGAATATATTTTTACCATTTTATCCAATGGTGTTCATTATAATTAATTTCACTTTGAAATTAGACATAAACAATTGTCAATCTTTTGATATATATTGTTTCTTAAAAATACGCTATTTGTTGTGACAGCGGGAATTAATTATAAAATTATTTAATTCAACTTATATGTTTGGAATTTTGTAAAATAGACATCATTTTTGAATTTGGAATATCAATTATAGATTAGGGTGAAATTTTGGCATTGTTCTGAAAAACATCAATTTTTGATGAATAGTGAAACCACTAAGTGGTAGTTAAAAAACTGATTTTTCGTTTAAATGAAACATTACAACATCTGTGATTTGATTTTCAAAAATCCAACATACATGGTTTTCATTAGGAAGTAAAATTTGTTTCAATGGGATTAAAATAATTTTTTGGTGAATAGTAACTTTTAAGTTTAATTAATCGCGATTAAAGGTAATTAGTGAAATTTAAGGTAAAAATGGTATTATAAAAATATGAAATGACCTTTACACTTGTCCTACCCCTATTGGATGAGTTATGGACGACCAATACAATCCATGAGACAACTTGGGGACCCCATGGAGCCACATTGGTAGGAAAATGACATAAATAACTTTTTATTTAATGTTAAAATAAAAATGTCACAAACAAGAGTTGTTTTACTA
This sequence comes from Viscum album, assembly GCA_963277665.1. Classification (NCBI taxonomy): domain Eukaryota; kingdom Viridiplantae; phylum Streptophyta; class Magnoliopsida; order Santalales; family Viscaceae; genus Viscum; species Viscum album. The sequence goes on from OY728152.1 coordinate 1,875,496,294, forward strand.
AAACAATTTATAAATTGGGTTATAAAAGTCATATTTTTGACTATAAATATTAAGTAGAAATATAAAATGCTATCCTACATAATGATATTTTTTTAATAATTTTTATACATTAAATAAATTAAATTATTTATGACACCATGATGATGCAGCGATTACCTCATTAATTGCCAATTTTAAATAAAATGAAAAGATAATGTAAAATCTAAGACTTACACTTGTCAAAAACCTATTGGATGAGTAGATTTCGAACACTTATCACCTTATCCTCGAAATATATATGTGTGGGACCTTTAGAATCCGAAAAAAAGCTTTTCATAATAACGTAACATTTCAATCATTCCAAGAGTACCCCTTCTCTCCTCTTATAAAAGGCCCCCACCACTACCACCTTACTCACACCTTCAAAGCCTTTTGTCACGGCCAAAATCATCCCACATACTCTCCCAACATCCCTCCCTTACTCCTAGAAACCTCACATTGGGCAGAAGTCTTCTCAAGGAAGCCATTGGCTCAAATCAAAAAGAGTTACCCAATTTTAAGGAAATGTCTTCTCTAATGTTGTTTTGTATTATTTTGCTTCTCCAACCCCTAAAACTCTTTTTATTCCTTTATTTTGTAACAACACAAGTATATAAAATATAATAGGATGTTTTTATGATAAGTATTTTGTTTACACTTACACACACCTTCGTCTAATGGTTAAAGAACATACTGTTTCTGTGGGTGGAGAAATACTGCCTCACGAAACGATGATTGTTCAATATTCGTTTAACACCTCTAATGGTGGCCATTTTGATGACACTATTTTTATATATGATATATATATTATATTTATGTTTTCCTTATTCTTCTTTATTTCTCATTTATTGAATACTTTATGATTTTCATTATGGTTAAACGCGATAATTTCATTTTAGGAAGTGCGGACTACCGCCCCCTCAATGTGATTTGAATCGTTAATACCATATGTGTGATGTATAAAGGATGGAGTAAATGATATTATAAATTATATTATAATGGAATTATATTATACCTTTATATAATTATAACTTCATTCCATTAAATATGAAATGGAAATGAAAGTAGTGTTCATGCATACGTACAGCTTACCGTCTCCATGAACGATGCATTTCATTTCTTACCTCTAAATGTTATGTAATATTATAAATGAATTTATATACTGGATATATATGATGTATATGATATATACATCATGAATATATTTATGGATATAATGGATATTTTACCACATGATCAAAGTGTAATTAGAAGAAGTTTATTTTTGACTCAAGTACCTAAGATCGACAAAACGACCGTTATAAACTTAAATAATTACATAATTTTCATGAAATGGTAATAAGTGATATAAAAGGAATAATGAACATGAAAAAGGTACTTAATAAGGAATAGATTAACTCTAGTTTATTATTCAGGAGATCAAAGAACGGTCGACTGAATTCGGACACGAGGTAAGAGAATTTCTTAACCCAATTTCCATTCATTGGGTTAATCTCCTACTTTCAAATTATGTCATGATATTATTATGTCCTATATTGAATTTGTACTTTATTTATGTGTACTTATAGTGAATACACATAATAGATCTACTTTATTTAAGAAAATGATCTTTTTAAGGGTCTTCATTTCAATCTCCTTTCATTGAGGCATATTTTGTTTTATACACAACTTTCTTTTATACGGTGTATAAACCCCTTTGACTTTGACGTTTATTCAAAAGGAATATTTCTTTATACGAAGCATTTTACTAAGTGACAAAAAGAGAATTTTTTTCTTTCCGTACATATGCGGCGACAACGACTTCTCCGCCGCCGTGACCATTATTTTAGTTTCGGCTTCCTCTACAAGCCACAACTTTTTTTTAATGAAAAATAAATACAAAGTTTTAACTTTCTTTTATTTTGGTATTGAAAATTGTTTTGAAAGTGTTTTTATTATATCAATGTATTGTATTGATATCTTTTGATTGAAATGTGGAAATGTTATGTTTCCTTTATACATGTTTTATGTGATACGATTATGTTATGGTTTATGATATGTTTAAACCTATTCATATGAGGAATGCATTGGACTTAATAAGTGACGGGTGGAGCCCGCTACAGCTCCTTGATGCATCGGTATGTCTCATGAGACAAACTAGTGTCTTGGCACGAGGCCTTGACAAAATATTATTTGTGGACTTGGCACGAGGCCTTGGCTACGTGGTTATGATGGTCTGACATTATGCATTCCATCATTATAAAAGTGGTTATTGATATTTCATGTGATTATTCAACTAGTAGAATATCCATGTGAGTAAGTAAATGGCATTATTTCATTTTACTTTTTCCATATTATTCTAAAGTTCACGTTTAAAATGCTTTTGTTTTAGTTATACATTGACTTAAAGGTTAATGTTTATTTATGAAAGCTTCCTCTATATTGTTATCCTTACGGAGCTTCCGAGCTCACCCCTTTCAATGTTTTAATATTTTCTAGGATGTGAAGAAGTATTTTATGAATGACCTACAGGGATAGTCAGAAATTGATATGGGTGTGGACTATGGAGACTTTTTTATTGTAGTTTTTCACTTTATGATGTAATGTAACATTTATCAATGTATCAAGTGTTTCCAAGGATACTAAACTAATCGGTCTTTCGAGACTTGATCTTTTGTGATCATGCCAATGTTACAAAGTAATGCACTGACTCTGGGTAGCTGGGGTTGGGTCGTTATAGTTGGTTTCATAAGCAGTTTAGTACTAACCTTGGAAGCTAGATTTGGATAAACTCTGATTAGAGAACATAGCCCAAAGATAGACTTTGAGGATTAGTATAGAAGAACATCCTAGAATTTTGTTGTTATAGAGATGTTGTGAGTTTTCCGAGAAATACATCCCTGTCTGGATATGAGCAGGTAGAGGTGGCTCTGGTACAGTTGTACCTAGGGGTAAAACCCGAAAACACTGCTTTGTGCTAGACTCGAACGGGAACTGGTGCACGATAACGGGCCTTGTTGCCCTCTTGGTTACGACACTCCTGAGGTATATGCTTAGGATAATTCTCATTTTCATTACAAACCACTATGAAGGGTTATGAGTATATACTTCCTCAAAGAAAACATTTTTATGGATTATATCCATAAATAGTTCAATTTATGTTAAGTATTTTACAAGTATGGAATTATGTATTTTGATTCATAAACTAATCAAGTTTATGCCATTTTTTAGAAATGGTGCCTAGTGGAAGGAATGGAAACCGTATCAATGCACGCACTCTGTGTAGATATTTCTCTCCTGCTCAAGATAATTATTGTGGATCTGGGAATACAACTGGTGCTGATCAATATATTACCATACTGGGATAACTCACTTAGGTTATGAATAATAACCTTACTCGTATGGAACACCCTGATCCGCAACGTGGAAGATCAATGTTAGAACTCTTCATGAGGCAACAACCGCCAACATTTAATGGGGGTACAAATCCATTAGTAGCTGAGAAATGGATAAACTCCTTAGAGAAAATATTCCACGCCTTGGGGAGTACCGAAAGGGAGAAGGTTATCATGGTAGTTTACCACCTCACTGGAGATGTCGATCAATGGTGGTCATTGATTCAAAATACAATGTAAGATGAAGAGGTATCAAGTATGAAATGGAGAGAGTTCAAAGATATTTTCTTATAAAAGTACTTTCCCCGTGACTATAGAGCAGATATGGAAAGGCAATATCTGAGTCTGAGACAAAAGGAGGATGGGAATGTTGCAAAGTATGATGCCAAATTTACAAGGTTAGCGAGGTATGTTGCTGATTATATATGTAACCCAAAAATTATGATTGATCATTTCATTGATCGGTTAAAACCATTTCTCCGTCGAGCTTTAGTATCACAATCCTTCTCATCGTACAAAGATATTGTCTCGTGTGCTATCAAGATAAAAAAGGAACTCTATAAGTCTTATGACAACAAAGTAAAGCAAGAGAAGAAGAGAACAGTGGAACAAGAGACGGATAAAGAAAAAAAGGGAACGAAGGATTTTCCATTATGTGATAATTGTGGGAAGAATCACCCCGATGCTTGCCTCAAGGGAATGGGAGTTTGTTACAAATGTGGGGAAAAAGGTCACCAAGCTCGTGATTGTAAGGGAAAGAAAGAGTCTATCAATGTTGAATGCTACAATTGTAGGGAAATGGGGCATTATGCAAATGAATGTCCTAAGCGTCAGGGAAAATTTCCTCAGAAAAGGCCAAGGGATCATGGAAAATATTATAATATTACTACAGTAGAAGTGGAATAATTAATGTATTGGTGATTTTGGACTCAAGGATTATATTTTGGTTATAAGGATAATGTGATATATATAAGGATTGTACTGCAGTACTTGTTTTTTTCATTAAGGTTTTAATATGATGAAGGTAATCATATTTTTAGTATGTGACAATAAGTGAAACATTACTTTGTTTGGGGAATCTGATAAATTGATTTTGGAATTAAGAGACCTTTTAGAGAAAGTCTGGACAGAGGTATTTTGAATAACTATAAAGGTTGGGATGGATTATGTTGAACTTTCAATAGTATTGTTTAAGGTTAAAATATTTATGAAGATTATTTTTTGGAAAATTATAATACTATAGTTTTAGGAAAAGGAAAACCTTCAGGGTGGGGAATAACCCATCGCGTCGGACAATGCTGTAGGAATCGAACCCACAACCATAGTGCGACAGGCCTATATTACCTACCACTAGCCTACAGGAAGTCCCTGGTTATTAAAAAATATGTTTCCTAATCTAAATGGTGTGTGGTAATATTTATAACCTTTTACAATTAGGATAAATAGAATATTTCTGAGTTTTGTTACCATTTGGAGTGAAATATGGGTTTGTGGTAAAAATTCATTAATGAATGAAAGTCTACATGACAAGTATGTATATTCCCTTACGTTCTTAGTAAATCTCCTAAATAAATTCCTCAACTTTATAAAAGGTATCTTAAAACAATAATGTTTCCGGTTAACTTTTCCAACTGGGGATTCAATGACCGTTTAACCAATCACAAGTTTGTGATTTTCATATGGTTAACTTTCTCCTAATCCTGTTTTCTACAACTCTTCATAAAACCTTGATGGTTTGTTTTTTTTCCATATCCATATTTTCATATAATCCTAGTATGGACTATCTCAGGTGACCTTTGTAATTATCCTTCTATATTTTAAAGTTATATTTTTATTAACCCTATTTCCGATGTGGGTTTTCTACAAAGGTATTTTCTATTTTCAACCTTTTATATTCATATAAAATTTTCAAATTGCGAGGACACAATTTATTGAAGTAGGGGAGAATGTAACACCCCGAGCTTCCACGATACGCATCTCTTTCAATAATGCAATAGCTTGCATTGTACGCAAGTTCGAGTTCTAACACACCGCGACTAATCAAAGTAGCCATTATGAATAGTAATAACCAATTTTTAAAATTATGGAAATCTAATATTTCAATATGGACTTCATTTTTGTATTCGTAATATCGAAATTATCCTAAGTTGAATTTTTTGTAATTTTCTGAGAACTTCCATTTTTTTATGAATAGTGAAGAATACTTAAAAACAAATTTTTTAATCAAAATAATTTATAGTGATAAATAATAAAATTGAGTGGTTTTAAAGTATAATTATAATATATTTTTAACATTTTATCCAATGGTGTTCATTATAATTAATTTCACTTTGAAATTAGAAATAAACAATTGTCAATCATTTGATATATATTGTTTCTTAAAAACATGCTATTTGTTGTGACAACGGGAATTAATTATAAAATTAATTAATGAAACATATAGTTTTGGAATTTTCTAAAATAGACATCATTTTTGAATTCGGAATATCAATTATATCTTAGGGTGAAATTTTGGCATTGTTCTAAAAAACATCAATTTTTGATGAATAGTGAAACCACTAAGTTGTAGTTAAAAAATTGATTTTTCGTTTAAATGAAACAATACCACTTCTGTGATTTGATTTTCAAAAATACAACATACATGGTTTTCATTAGGAAGTAAAATTTGGTTCAACGGGATTAAAATAATTTTTTGGTGAATAGTAACTTTTAAGTTTAATTAATCGCGATTAAAGGTAATTAGTGAAATTTAATGTAAAAATGGTATTATAAAAATATGAAATGACCTTTACACTTGTCCTACACCTATTGGATGAGTCATGGACGACCAATAAAATCCATGAGTCAACTTGGGGACCCCATGGAGCCACTTTGGTAGGAAAATGACATAAATAACTCTTTATTTAATGTTATAATAAAAATGTCACAAACAAGAGTTGTTTTACTAAAACAATTTTTAAATGGAGTTATACAAGTAATATTTTTGTCTATAAATATTAATTAGAAAGATAAAAAGATTTCATACATAATTTTAGTTTTTTTATAATTTTTATACATTAAATAAATTAAATTATTTATGACACCATGATGATGCAACATTTACCTCATTAATTAACAATTTTACATAAAATGAAAAGATAATGTACAATATAAGACTTACACTTATCAAAAACCTATTGGATGAGTAGATTTCGAACCCGTATCACCTTATAGTCGAAATATATAAGTGTGGGACCTTTAGAATCCGAAAAAACATTTCATAATAATGTAACATTTCAATCATTCCAAGAGTTCCCCTTCTCTCCTCTTATAAAAGGCCCCCACCACTACCACCTTACTCACACCTTCAAATCCTTTTTGCTCGGCCAACCTCTGCCTAAATACTCTCCCAACTTCCCTAACTTACTCCTAGAAGCCTCACATTGGTCAGAGGTCTTCCCAAGGAAGCCTTTGGCTCAAATCAAAAAGAGTTACCCGATTTTAAGGTAATGTCTTCTCTGATGTTGTTTTGTTTTATTTTTCTTCTCCAACTCCTTAAAATCTTATTATTCCTCCCTTTTGTAACAAAAACAGTATCTAAAATATACTAGGATGTTGGTATGATAAGGATTTGGTTTTAACATACACACACCTTCTTCTAATGGTTAAAGAACATACTGTTTCTGTGGGTGGCGAAATACTGCCTCACGAAACGATGATTGTTCAATATTCTTTTAACACCTCTAATGGAGGCCATTTTGATGACACTATTTTCATATATGATATATATATTATGTTTATGTTTTCCTTATGCTTCTATATTTCTCATTTATGGCATAATTTATGATTTCCATTATGGGTAAATGCGATAATTTCATTTTAGGAAGTGCGGACTACCGCCCCCTCAAAGTGATTTGAATTATTAATGCCATATGTGGGATGTATAAATGATTGAGTAAATGGTATTATAAATTATATTATACTGGAATTATATTATACCTTTATATAATTATAACTTCATTCCATTAAATATGAAATGGAAATGAAAGTAGCGTTCATGCGTACGTACGACTTACCGTCTCCATGAACGGTGCATTTCATTTCTTACCTCAAAATGTTATGTAATATTATAAATGAATGTATATACTGGATATATATGATGTATATGATATATACATCATGAATATATTTATGGATATTATGGATATTTTACCACATGAACAAAGTGTAATTATAAGAAGTTTATTTTTGACTCAAGTACCTAAGATCGACAAAACGACCGTTATAAACATAAATAATTACATAATGTTCATGACAAGGTAATAAGTGATATAAAAGGAATAATTAACTTGAAAAAGTTTCTTAAGAAGGTAGAGATTAACTCTAGTTTATTATTCAGGAGATCAAAGAACGGTCGAGTGAATTCGGACACGAGGTAATGGAATTTCTTAACCCAATTTCCATTCTTTGGGTTAATCTCCTACTTTCAAATTATGTCATGATATTGTTATGTCCTATATTTTATTTTTACTTTATTTATGTGTACTTATAGTGAATACACATAATAGATCTAATTTATTTAAAAACAATGAACTTTTTAAGGGTCTTCGTCTCAATCTCCTTTCATTGAGGCATATTTTGTTTTATACACTACTTTCTTTTATACGGTGTATAAACCCCTTTGGCTTTGACTTTTATTCAAAAGTAATCTTTTTTTATTCGAAGCGTATTACTAAACGACAAAAAGAGAATGTTTTTCTTGCCGTACATATGCGGCGAGAACGACTTCTCCGCCACCGCGACCATTATTTGAGTTTCGGCTTCCTCTACAAGACACAACTTTTTTTAATGAAAAATAAATACAAAGTTTTAACTTTATTTTATTTTGGTATTGAAAAGGGTTTTGAAAGTGTTTTTATTATATCAATGTGTTGTATTGATATCTTGTTATTGAAATGTGGAAATGTTATGTTTCCTTTATACATGTTTTATGTGATACGATTATGTTATGGTTTATGATATGTTTAAACCTATTCATATGAGGAATGCATTGGAATTAATAAGTGAAGGGTGGAGCCCGCTATAGCTCCTCGATGCATCGGTAGGTCTAATGAGACAAACTAGTGTCTTGGCATGAGGCCTTGACAAAATCTTATTTGTGGTCTTGGCACGAGGCCTTGGCTACGGGGTTATGATAGTCTGGCATTATGCATTCCATCATTATGAAAGTGGTTATTGATATTTCATGTGATTATTCGACTAGTAGAATATCCATGTGAGTAAGTAAATAGAATTATTTCATTTTAATTTTTCCATATTATTCTAAAGTTCATGTTTAGAAGGATTTTGTTTTAGTTATACATTCCCTTAAATGTGAATGTTTATTTATGAAAGCATCCGCTATATTGATATCCTTACGGAGCATCTGAGCTCACCCCTTACAATGTTTTAATATTTTCCAGGATGTGAAGAAGTATTTTACGAATGAACTGCAGGGATAGTCAGAAGAGGATATGAGTGTGGACTATGGAGACTTTGTTATTGTAGTTTTTCACTTTATGATGTAATGTAACATTTATCAATGTATCTAGTGTTTACAAGGCTACTAAACTAATCTGTCTTTCGAGACTTGACCTTTTGTGATCATTCCAATGTTACGAAATAATGCACCGACTCTGGGTAGCTGGGGTCGGGGCGTTACAAATATGATGTGATGAAGTTAGGTATGATGTTCTCTTTTATAATTGAGGTGAGGGGCACATTTAAAATTTCTCAAAATATTATTTTATAGTGAAATAAATTACAGTAAAAATACCTCAAAAAGATATAATAATACAAGATTTTATGTGATAGGATTGTAATATCATCATCTAACAGATTTTAGACATGTTTTGGAAATATTTTAAACCATATCATTTTGATAACCCTTCAATAGCATATTTAAATTATAACTATGGTCTCATTGTTTTCAAAAATAAATGATTTTAAATTTAACATAAGCAGTTTAAATTAAATAATAAAAGCAAAAATTATAACATTTTTTACCATAGTATATTTTTTTATTTTCAATGATGGTTAATGATTTTTAAATGATTTTATAAAATATTACTTTGATAAAATATCATTACTTACAATTTTGAAACTTATTTATAACATGTACATTTGATTATAACATGTTATCAGGATAATATTGAAAAAAATATATTATTTACTTAAGAGGTCAAATACATCTTCAAAATTCATTGAACCCCTTAATTACATGAAATTAAATTTATTTTAATATTTTTAGTAACATTTATTTTATATTTCCACTAATAAAATAATTAATATATTAGTGTTCTGTAATTATTTAAGATACATATTTGTTCACTAAAATTTAAAAATAAAATAGCTTAATGAAGTTAATTAGCCAATATTTTATATTAATATTTATATTGTAATATATAATGTGGTACCAAAATACAAAAAATTATATAGTATTTAAAACATGACTATGAAATTTAACATTTTTATTAAACAAAATATAAAAATTTCTTCTTGGTTTCCAAAAAAGTAGAAAATAAATTTATATCATGAAAATATAAATATAAAGTTAAATATATATATTTATATTAGTTCATAATATAAATTTTCCCCCGTGTTGAAAGATAGTGGATAATAAAGACAAAGAATGTGGTATTTTGTTACTTTCTTTGATTTAAATATTATATATGTCATTTTCAAGGACAAGTGTCCATTAAAAACATAATTATTGTACTCATGTATGTATGGTCGAATTATATTCATCCAATATAAAAATTTCATGTGTTAGAGAAATTTTATAGACATTATTGTTTTTATTTTTATCATAAATTACAAACTTTTCCATTTACCATGGCAAAAAAAGTTTTCTAGTTTTCTATTAAAATTGGTCAAAACTAAAACAATCCTATTAACTAAATTATTACTATATGAATCCAAATTTTTCATCCATTTTTAAAATTTAACTCCTATATGTTTTATAATTTAATTTAAACTAGAACCGGAAAATTTTCATGAGAAATAGTTTTTTGGAAAAATAAAATTTTAAAAATAAAATGTCTATATAATAATTTTTTGTATAATTTTTTTTAAAAAATAATAATTTAATTATTTTAAATTTAAATTAACTAATTAAAATTTAAAACTAATACATACCATAATTTATCCTTTCAATGACTTTAAATGAAAATTCAGTTTTTAATAGAAATCTTCATTTTCACTTTTCCATTAAAAAAATCAAGAAACAATAATTATAATATAATTTTGACATTATGAGTTCAAAAATGAAATTTATCTTGTAAAATACATTTTCTAGAACTTATAATGATTTATTTTCATTCATAAATTTAATAAAAAAATTTAATTGGAGAAAAATATTTTTGGGGAAAAATGGTAGTTCACTAAAATTGTATGATTATTTTCAATGAACATACCATTACATTAATATTTATATATAGATTTATTTTAATATCATATATTATTTATTACTATTTATTAATTATAATTTAATAGCTTAGTTATACTAAAATTATATCACAGTTGCGTTTAACGCAAGCAATTGAAGAAATAAAATTAATTTAAAATAAACATTTCATAAAAATATCTACTTGTCACATTACACCCGCCATAAAATGAATTTTCCCATCGAAAATTGTCATTTGGATATGAACATATGATAATAATTCTATTTCATCACATCCTTAGGTTCCCCTGTAGCTTCCTCAAATTGATAGATTCTCTATAAAACATTATCCAAAATAGTGATCATGTTTCATTGATCATTCTCACTATTAACTAGAGTCTATATCGTGTTTTCATCATTTGAAATAGCATTATCGAGTGGTACAAATTCTTAGTTTAGTGCATGTGTATGATCATGTTTGTACATTCTTACTAGAGATTCATGGAACACATCATGAACATGAGAGAGATATACTAGAAGCACTAATTGATAAGCTACCTCCCCAACATGATCCATATTTTCAAAATGAATTGTATACTTAGGATATAACATTCCCTACATTCCAAATATCATTACTCTCTTCTCATGAGATATTTGTATCAATAATTGTTTCCTACTTCAACATCTATGTATTTTTATCGATTTTATGGATATATTTTTTTAGAATATGAGTTGATCTTTTTTTTAATAGATCTACCCTTCTCTACCATCTACATATCAATATTTGGTCCTAATAGATTGTTTTTCACAACATTACTCTAGAATGTTTGAGTTCTATACATCTTACCCTAGAGAACATCAAAAAGAGTGATATAATTACGATGGTGAATGTTATTGTTGTATGATAATTTTATCAAGGATATATTTTGATCCCAACCTCCATTTAAATCCATATAGAAATATATCAACATGACTTATAGTGTTTTTATTGTACCCTAAGACAGACCATTTTTCTAGGGTTGATAATAAATGTTAAAGAATAACTCATTATCTAGTTCTTGTGGGAGATGTCTTCAGAACATCGAGTCAAACCTATGGTCATGATTAGACAAAATGTAAATTTGTACTTCATGTAATCTCACTAGCCCCTCAATATATATTCTAGCAAGGAGATCACAAGATAACTATTCTATAAAAGTCCTGAATATTTATGAATTTGTGAGGTGATCAACTATAACTCATATATCATTATTAACATTATATTTTTTGGGAAGTGAAATGACAAAGCCCTTGGTGATTTTTCCCATTCCCATGCTCATATGGGTAATGGTTGTGGCAGCCCTTTAGATATCTTTTCTCAGACTTAACATAATCCAAATCCAAGCACCGAAAAATATTCTCTACATTATCACTTTTCATGAAATCCTACCATGAAAAAATTATTTTAGTTCCATATATATATAAATGTGATTCCAAGATGAATAGAGAATTATAAACTATGAGCCTCATCAAATATCTTCTTATTTAATTTTTTTATGGTAGGAAAACAATCACGATTCATAAACCTTGATATCCCATCATAATCAAAGTTGAACTCTAGAATAATTCTCACATTCTTGTGTAGTTATAAATCTTCTATCAGTACCTCCTTGTTCATTACTAGTGTATATGGTTGAAAATTTATTTAAAAAAATATAAAATTTATCCCATTGTATTAAAATTTATAGATCCATACATTATGAATCCATATATATTGGATCTTTTGTGTTCCTTATCATAGAAAGGATATCATGGTCTGTTAGGCTCAAAGCATCTACCACTTCATTAGTTTTCAATGTTTGGTATTTTATTGAGTAGTAATTATCTTTAATAAACTCCAACTATATTATTTGGCACATATTCAGCACATTTTTAGTGAAAATATACTTCATTGATCATTATATATGTCCCACAATTCTACATGAAGATAAAATCTCCATATCTTTAACAAAAAAATCATTGTAGATAATCCCAAATCATGAGCTGGGTAATTTTTCTCATGGATCATATATGGTCTTGAGAAATAAGTTGTAACTATATCATTTTTAAGGGGAACACATCGCAACCCCTTCTTTGATTCACCACTATAGATCATAGACATTTATCCACTCCTTTATATTGTGAACATAGATGCACTGAGTAACCTTTTTTTAGCTCCCTGTAATTCTCTTCACATTCCTCCATCCATATGAAATTGATACTTTCTATTTCAACATTATGAATGGATTATATAATCATGAAAAAATTCCCAAAAATTGATAATTTCTATCCAAACAAAGAAAACATTGGATCAAAATTATTTTGGTTGGCCTTGGACAATGTTAAATAAATTTTGTCAATGCTGGATCCAAAGATCTCCCCTCTCTTGAGAATATGTGACCTAAAAAAGAAACATTCTGAAACCAAAATTCATATTTGGAAAATGTTTCATAAATTATTTCTATTATCTTCTACAAAGACTACCAAAAACTGATCAATATTATACCTAAACACTAAATTCCTTAAATCTATGATGATTTTTGCGGAATTAGTTATACCAAATTCCATCAATATAAATTCATAGTGTCCATACCTTGTATATAATGTCATCTTGGGTATATTTTCCTTCATAAATCTCAATTCATGATATCTAGAATGAAGATAAATCTTAGAAAAGTATTGATGTACACGTAGTTGATAAAATAATTCATAAATATGGTGGATACAATATTTGTTCATTATATTGATATAGTTATGTATCCAAAAATAAACGAAGAGTCACATTGGACCATTTTCTTCTTCACAAATTGAATTGGTGCACCCCATTGTGACATAATAGTGTGTATAAATCCCTCAATATGATTCTCTTAGAGTTGAATATTTAATTTCTATAGCGAAATTGGGGCCATTATATATGGAGTCTTTGAAATTGTCATAGCACAAGAAGTGAGTTCTTTTAAAAACTCAACATCACTATTTGGTGGAAGGCCATTCAATTCGTCAAAAAAATACATCAAAAAACTATCTTAAAATAGGTGTATTCTTAAGGGTTAGTTTATACCCAACCCTTCAAGATATATAGCCTTAATTTATAAGAATTAATACACACAGTATAGATGTAATTTCTACTATATGTTCATATTCATCCTTGCATCGATAGATGAAAATAGATTCATTTTGAATATGAAATCTGACTTACCTTACTCAGTAATTCATTTAAGGTCAACGTATAGGAAACTAATCCATGCTATGAATAACAACAAATTCAACAATGGGAATGGTAAAATGATTCTTAGGAATCAATTTACCACAAACATTACCTGAAGAATAAATATAAACATTTAATGCAATTTTTGAGAAATTAGAAGTTTTCATCACTAACTCAACAACTAATTGTTGGGGTAATATGGGGATACCCTTAGATAATTCATTAATAATAAATGAGTGGTTTGATCTAGAATATAAAAATCATTAAATGGTTTATAATGGATGCTATGTGTACCTTTCAACGCTTCATTGTCATACATTACATATCCAATAGTGATCGCATGTGATTTTCCCTTCTATTTGGCCTTAAGAGGCTGGCGATGTTGATCATCATTGATAACTACCGCATTTGTTCAATAGTTTTCATAATTCTCATTTTCCATTCACTTTTTGTATTTATGTGTGGGAGGTACATGTTGTGTACCCTTTTCCCTATTCGCACCATTACATATCCTTTTCTCATCACATTAGTATTCAATATCACAATGGAATTCATTCACAAACATAACGAATTTACTAGTCCCCTTAGGATAGTTTCCCCCATAATTCAGTTCACACTATTAACATATAAGAATTATCATATTCTTTTCAGTATGATTTTAATATTTTTCATTGAATTTAATTTTTCAATTCCTATAAAACACATAACATTTATGGCTTACTCTAATATCCATCTTAACTTTGGGATCACATATAATAATTTCATCATATCTAATTCAAACCTTGTGGGTAATTCCATTTAGGGACTTGGTTTTAGGGACCTAATGAGTTGATCAACATTAATCTCTGGTTGGACGAAAATTTCAAAAGCGTATCCTACATAACATGTAAAATTTTCTTCATAGGTATAAATGTATTCATCATCCTTTTTATTAAGCTCTTGAAACTCCCCCACAATTTTAATTATTCAAATATAAGTAATGTTCTTATTGAAAAATAAGTTATGAACTCTTCCCATTCCATGAATTTAATTTCATCTTGGTTCCTCGTATCCTTTTGGAGATTCCTCCATTGATTATCTTCAACTTCCAAATGATAACCATCCAAAATTAAATTCTCATGTTTTGAACATTGGAGAATAAAAAATATTTTTTACATGGTACTGATCCATTTTTCTATAACTAGTGGATCAGAAGGCCCATTACAAGAACAAGGAAGCAACCTCCTAATGGTCTCAACAGAATGGTGTTCCCAACTTTTCTAATTTTGAGGTACTATAAGATTCATATATTGAGAAATTTTTTTGAGAATAAAAAATTTATTTTTCACTTGTTTTAAATAAAATTCAACTGATCTGCATGAAAATCATTACATTTCCCATCACATTCAGTTTTAATGTGGTTCCTTCATGTTCTATCCCTTGAATAAAACAAAAATCATTTTCTGAGAAAAAAATCATAGTTGTCAAACCACCTATTCAAGGTAAACTAATTATAAAATTTAAATTCAAGACACATTTGGTTCTATCCAAGGATATTCATGATTTTCACTAAAACTCATTTATTTTTTGCATTATATAGTCTTATCCTTAGGTTTCTTACAGATATTTTCTCATCATAGTTTATGAAGGATAATGACACCTCTATCTGATTCCAAATATAGTGGCCCATACATTTCACATATAGATATTACATATAAAGAGAAGTATATTCATTACATAATAAAAAAATGTCAAACCCATATGGGTTTAGTTTTTTTGGAAATAAGGAATAATAAACAAATGATTCATAAACCATCTACATCATCTCCTTCTTATTCATTCATTACTCGAACCCTTTTTGACACATCTTACTTAATTACATTCTTCAAATCATGGGGAAAATAAACATATCAAAGTGTGATTTCAGTTTCTTAGAAAGGGTAAAAAGGAAGATATTAATCATATCTTAATAATAATACTTATGAACAAAAAAAATTATAAAAATTATTCTGCATATTAATGATAATTATATCATGTCATGTGATAATTCATAGATGTTCAGAAAAGATAATAAAAAATATTCCATGATAGAAAAACAATTTACAAGGAATTTTGGAATAATTATAAGTAAAGACAATCATTTCCATATTAGTAAAGAATCATTTTAAAGATTATTATAGTGGAAAATTTCCATTACAAATATAAGTTCACTCTTTATTCCATCCCTGTATTACTGAACTGGGATCACTTATCGTTCATGTACTTTCTATCCCATGAGATATCAATCTGTACCAAATTTATTAAATCAATATATTTGTCCCACCAATCATATAAAGAGAACCATACATATGTGTTCCATAATAATATGAATCATTCATGATATTTGAACTAATGGAATGAAATTAGTTTCATAAACATCATTCAGTCATAAAATAACCCATGGAAATGAAATGAGTTTTATAAATATCATGCCATTACAATAATAAACCAACCATAGGAATTATTAGGATTGTATTATTTAAATATTTCTCCATTAATGCATATGTTACATCAATTAATGTAATCGTATATAGAGAATAACATTTAGAGAACAATTCAAAATAATTATTGAGGAAAATATATTTTCTCCTTTGAAAACATTTTCAATTTATAAAATGTGACATAATTTTAAAATAAAATACATAAATCAAAATAAAACATTGTAATATTATATGGTTAGATTCAAGGTTTTAAGGATTTAAGAAAGAGTAAAAATATTTTCATGGTGTATAAGTTAAAGAAATAATTGCATTTATACTTTTTCTAGAAAAGTCACAAACTACAAGGTTTGAAAAATGAAAAAGTGATTCATTCCAAACTGTTTATTAAAAATTCATAGTTTTATAAAAATTCCATTTTTTTGAATAATAGTAAAAATACAATAGAAATAATTTTTACAAAACATGGGTATTGAAGATAAATATTACCCAGCAGATACATGTATATAAACAATCCCGAATAATATTGAGATAGTGAAATTAACCAGTACCTTTGGTCTAGTACCCTTCATACATATCATTGAATCATGTATGATTTTTTAATGAATTCTATTAACTTATTTAAAAATGATATTAATATTTTTCATATCATATATGATCAAATTATTTTATCTCATCACATGTCTGTGAATAATATTTCATTATTACCCTTATTTTGTGTGTAAACTGAATCATTTTACTATGCATGTTTAATCATATAAGTCCTAAGTCTTTTTCATAGGATATAGTTAAATTATTTCCAAAATTATATTATGGTAATATATATAATTGTTTTTCATTATATACAGTTATATTATCATGAATTAATAGTGAACATGGAAGATGAATTACATCGCACCATGGAGGTGGTAGGCCGTATGTATGCACAAAAAATTGTACCATTCCTTCAATCATGAAATAGAATGGAAACAGAAGGAATATTAATTTTCATATTCATAATCATTATCATATATATATATATATATATTATTTCCATCATTATACCCTTTGAAATAATGTGGTGAAGAAAAAACATATTACATCACAACTTAGAGATGTTAATCCATATGTACACAAGAAGTGTGATTTTGTATTTTTAGTATGGTTAAAAGGTTTAATATGTTTGTTCCATAATAATAATAAAATATCATAATATAATTAATAATTTAGTTATTACTTTATAATGTAAAAAACACATGAAAAGGATTTAGAAGAAGAAATAATCATGAAAGAGTTAATAAAGATTATTGCCACTTCTTTCACGAACATTTTTTAGATATACTGTTATAGATATTAGTTTTGATATTTTGAGAAGAAAAGAACCTATAGAATGGTTTTAGGAATGTTTAGAATATAAATTTGGTGGTGAAGGTTGTGTATGAAGGCTCAATTTGATGTGAAAAAGTTTGGGAATAGGTACTCATTTATAATAGAGGTGAGGGGAACTTTTTTGGAATTTCATAAGATAATAACTTATAATAAATTAAACTACCATATAAATACCTCCCAAATACCATTTATTCCAATATAATATGATATAGGTTTGTAATATCATCAACTAAAATATTTTAGAGTTTTTTTGTTATTATTATAAACCATATCATTTTGATTAACACTTAGTTAACTTATTTTAATTTTAACTAAGGTAACAACGTTTTGAACAGTAAATGATTTTAGATTTTAGTTACGTGATTTCAAATAAATCATAATTGAATAAATTATAAAATATTATAAAATATTATAATTTTTTATATTTAAATATGTTTAATGATTTTTAAATAATTTAACAATATATTATTTTGATAAAATATCATTAGTGTCGATTTCCACAGGTATTCATTAAATGGATTTTTGAAAATAACCTGATAAGAAGTGAACATATGAAAAAAAAATATCACTATAAGGTCTGGGGAATATAGAAAATTCATTTATCAACTTAGTTATATAAATTTTTCTTTATTATAAAATTTTTATTAACATTTATTTCATATTTTCATTAATTAAAAAGTTATTACATCATTGTTGTGTAAATATTTACTATATGTATTTAATCACTAAAAATTTTAAAGAATACCACAATGAAGATAAATATTCTAAATTTCAATAAAATATTTATAGTATAATATTTATTTTGGTTAACCCTGTATAAAAAGGATATAGTATTTAAAACCTGAAAGTGAAATTGATAAATTTTTATTATATAAAATATTATAAACATCATAATCTCATCAAAGTGGCCCAAAAATTAAAAAATAAATTTATTTCATGAAAATATGTTTATTAATATAAAATATTAAACTTATATTAGTCCGTAACATTCCACTTCACCCATTTGGAAACATAAGTGATATTTAAGGAAAATAAATTGGCACTTTATTACTTTCGTTGATATAAATATTTCATAAGTCATTTTCATGGACAAGATTCCATTATAAAACATAATTTAGATCCATATATGTTTTGGGTATAATTATCATCAACCTATAATTTTTTTTTCATCTGTTATAGTAATTTTATAACATTTATTGTTTTATTTTTAACCTAAATTACTCAATTTATCCTTTACAATGGTTACGAAATTTAACAAGGTTACTATTCAAATTATTTGAAACTCAAGGGAACCTATTAACTCAATTTGAACATTATGAATTCAAATTTTCAATACATTATTATAAATTATGTCCTAGATGTTTCAAAATTTAATTTTAGTTAAAATTGTTGAAACACTAGGATAAACATGTTTTGAAAAAATTCCATTTAAAACATAAGATTTTTATATAATAAATTCTTGTATAAAATATATTTCCAAATCCATAATAGGAATATATTGAATTAAAATGTAATTTTAATAATCAAAAACTATTAAAATACAATAATTTTACCTTTTAAAAACAATAATAGAAAATATAGTTTTCTATAAAAATCATTATTATCAATATTACGTAAAATAATGGATTTTAGGAAGAAAAATCTTATGAAACATTTAATATTATGAATTAAAAAATGAAATTTATTTTGTAAACAAAAATTTATAGAAACAGTAAAAATTAATATTCATTGAATAATTTAAGAAGACACTTTTTTAATGAAACCATATTTTTAAGTATAATGTTATTTTACTAAAATTGTGTGATTATTTACTAAGCATGTACAAATACTGTAATATTAAGTGGGAGATTTACATTTATTTTATAAATTATTTATTCATGTTTTTTTATTATAATTCAATATCTAGGATATACTAATAGTTTCTCATAGTTTTTTTAAACTCATGGTTTCATAGAATGGAAGCTATTAAAGAATTTAAATTAATTAAAGGGATATATTTCATAAAAGTATTCAAGTGTTATAGGGAAAATCATTTCAATCACTTCATGTATGATCACAACGTTAGTTGGGTCATGGGAAATGTAAAATTGGTTAGTGAGTCGATGTATTTAATGGGTTTCATAGGGGTGTCTACTAAATAAAACATTTCAAAAGATTAACATCAAAACACCATTAATCCCAAAACCCATCTATATAATTGGAATGATTATAAACAGAGAATAATATGACGGATATAAATTACACTAGTTGAACTGATATGATGATTAGTTTGCTATAAATTTTATGGATTTCACTGAGAAAAAACTAAAATACTCTATCCTTCATAGGCATATATTATTTCCCAAATTTACCTTAAGGATGAAGCATCATCTTGTAGCACAAAGAGGTTTTCAAATCCTCAAGGACCTAAGAATAACCTACATACAATAATTTTTGGAATTTTTTTCCAATCAACATGCAAAAAATACTATATTTAATATGGATTAATATATCATTACTATATCTACGTGAATTAAATTTGAGAGAATGAGATGAACTTTGGTTATTTCCTAGGATGGCTTGATTGAATTTCATTTTAGACTATTTAAATTTTTTAAATTCTAGATGGGTTTATTCAATGTAGTAAAACTACTATAATCACTAAGTTTTTTAATACCTACAAATCAAAATACTAATGACCAATACACATGGAGGATCATTTTCATGATCACTCCAAGGTATAGGATTGAATTAACATTGAAAATGTGTAGATTTAAAAATCACTAAGGACCTGGATGTATGTACTCATTGAAGTGAAGACCCAATTAAAAAAATTATTATAAGTTGATGAATAATAAAATAACATAAAACTCAAGCCCTTTAAACATCTATTATATCAACCCATAATATGGTCATCCTTATACTGATAAAAATATCTCAATGGAAGATATAAGATGATTTATAGAGGTAGAATTGTAGATGAAAAACAATGAAATAAAAATCACTTCAAAGTTGTGTGAATAATTTCAAAAGTCTGGGTGTGATTAACATAACACATTGACAGAAAATTATCAGTATGATATGATAAATAACCTAATAGTATAAGGTGAAAAAAATTTATTACGAAACATAGCTGATTTGATCAACATACATGTGAAAAAAAACACATGAAATAAATATCATCAAAACATTACAATTAAAATAAAAAATAATAATTCATTCACCTAAACCACCAAATTTTTTTTTAAATATTCATTTTTGAATCCTTAAGTCATGTATCAAATATTTAATTTTATCCAAATTAATGAGTTTTGGAAAAAAAATGTGTGTAAATTAATGGGAGAGTGAAATTTTCGGATAGAATCCTTGATGGTCATTGTAACATTGATAGCAATTGTTTTCATATTGTGGAATGTGAATTTCCAAATTATTGTCCACCACTTATGGTCCTCATAAAATAGCATCCTTAATGGGTGGTATGGTTTTTTAGTTGTTGGTCTTGTAATTACATTTGACACAAATTGTGAAAATAGGTTCAACAGTTTGAATTTCATGGACCTTCCTAAGATCGATATCCTCGACCATTCTAGTGAGTGTAATAAGTTCTATTTTAAAACGTCATTATTCCTTATGATTGTGTATGACATCAATTTTTGGTGTGTTCACATATTGAGGTGATTTCAGCCATGTATAGTTTTGTGTATCCAGATTTTCCATCTACTCATAAACATAATTTAGGGATTTTTTTAACTAAACACATAAGGCCATTAACAACCCTAAAATAAGACTTCTTTAGTGCAAAAAATTACTGAAAATCAGAGCTTGATTAAAAGAACTTTGCCTTAGTCAATTATAGAAAATTAATAATAATGTTACTCATTATCAGAGCTAAAAATTAATTGAAAAGGGAAAACTTTATCAGAGCTTCCTTTAGTTCTCATAAAGGAACCCCTTTATCAGTTCTATTATTTAGCACTAAAAATGTGTCCCTTTATCGTCACCAAAAATATCACCAATAATGGTAATTCTTTCTTGGTTCCAGATTACTAATTATAATTGAACCCTTTATCAACACTTTTAATAGAACTGATATAGTATATAGTAATCAGTTCTATTAGTAGCATAAATAAAGGATCCCTTCATTAATTAGTTTTATAACATTGATAAAGGGTCCCTATAGCTGCACTATTCCAAGGGAATATAAAGGTTAATACTGCATCAGTGTACTGTTACAATTATATTACATTGTATCATAAAAACAACAAATAAATGATAAAATGTAGTAGATTGTTTATAATTCAATTGAAATAAAATTTAGCTTACAAATATATGAAAATAACTATATTATTGAGATATAAAACATTGTTTTTTTCAATTACATGTGTAAATATAAATTATAATGACGGTCAAAAACACCAATACTTAGTTGAATTTTTTCCCTAACACCCAGTAATTCTATATATTTCCAATAAACTACCCCATATCATGAAAAATAATTCACTTGTATAAGAAAACAAATAATTTTTAGTAATACATTATTAATATAAATTAAACAAAAAATTCTATTTAAAACTAAAAACATATACATTGTGTCATACCTGGAACATCATGTATCATATTGAGGTGTGTATTATTGTTTCATGTCACATGAGTTCCTTTTGTTCTCAAAATAAGTTTCTATTTAATTATCTCTCATATTTGGTGATAAAATAATTAAAATGGATGGGATCCAATTCATGAGGATTTTTTTTAGCAAAATCCTTCAACAATCACAACATTTTTTGATTGTATTCCACCATTATCTATATGAAAATTAACTAAATAAATATTAGATAAAAATGATGATAAAATTAAGTATATAATAGTTGATATAATTTCTTGTACCTCTCTATTCCATTCCATTGTAAAAATCCAATCTTGGGGTGTTCTGGGGGTTGTTGGTGGCTTCCTTAAGGATTTTTCCAAAAAACTCATTTCCAAAAAATGGTTTCACCGAAATAGAGGCACTATTATGGTCTCACACATAAATAATGTCATCGTTATGGTTGCACACTAAGATGGTTTCACAGTAATAGTGGCATCATTATGGTTCCTCACTGAACAGGTGTCACCCCATTTTTCAAATTTCCAGTTTCCTGTATTTTTCCTAGTTTCACCCTTGTTATGCGTTCTCTCTTTAAAATGAGTACCCTATCAACTCTCAGCCATGCACTGGATGATATCATCCATTTTTTAGAGGAAATTATTAAATCTAAATTAATTCCAACATGTGAATCCACCTAGCCACGTTGTCAAATCCCCGATCTTATTTTCATGTACATTGATATCGTCTCCCTAATTTTGAGTATCATTCTTTTTTAGGAAATGATATATATTCCTTCCTTCTCATTTTTTTCACTTGGTCCTCTTGGAGTCCTCATTCCCCAGACGAGTCATGTATGTGTCAGAGCCCTCCTGTTTGGTTTTCATGGAGTTTCTTAGTGCTCGGGAGACCCATTATTCTTGGGGAAAGGAGGAACATTGATCCATTGATCATCTTGGAAGGAATTTCCATAGTTTATGTTCTTATTTGTATGATGTGGGGTTGGCATAGTAATGTTTATTTGTGATTACGGATCAAATATTTTCTTTTAAATAAGGGAACTAAATGACTGTAATGATGATAAAATTATAGTCATATTATTACCATAACGGGCTAGGAAGTGATGACAGTACAAATGATGTTCTTACTAGTTTTCCTTGGTTTTTCATATTTTATGGATTGTTGTAGCTATGTACCTTGTGGAAATCATGGTTGCTGGTGGACTTTGCTTTGGCACTAGTGATGCACTGTTTTTTAATAATCTTGTTATTTAATGGTTGTAACTTGAAATCTGAATAATCACGTACACTTAGATAATTAAATGGATTCCCTATGATGAAGAAACCTTATGTGATCTCCCCAGTTAACAAAGTGGAATTAGAGAATAGTGTTGAAAAAATATGAATCTTACCCTTCTTATATGGTTGTGGTTCTGTGCTATTGGGTTTAGTGGCTTGTGTGGGATGGGTGAGAAGTGAGGCTACGTTTTGGTAGTAAATGTTAGTTTGATTGTTGACAAGATGAACTTGTAGGTACTGGCACTACCTTAGGTTGTGTTGTTACTATTGGACGGTGTTGTGCAGTGTGACTCTAGTATGTTTTGGTGTTGTTGTGTAGTGGAACTGTAGTATGTTTTGGTGTTGTTGTGTAGTTGGAGTACAAACATGGTTTTCATGATGTGTTTTTTTGTTGTGGTGGGCAGTTTCTCGGTAGTGTTGGAATAATTAAATTGAACTACCTAAATAAATAATGACAAGTGGTTCAATGAAAACGGGTTGGTTTCTTTTTTACCTTGTGGATTTTGTCTAGTTTTTTCATTTAGGGGTAGAAGAAAATTTGGTTTTATATGGGATGAGTGTGTTTATGGAAACCCATATATTAGGAAGAGTTTTTTCTTACCTATAAGTATAAATTATAGTTCAGGTGATTTATATATTCTCCCCGCCATTCCTGAGAAATTTGTTCTGAGCACCCCCATTTCATGGGGGAGGGTGTCATTCCCAACATCTCAGTGGGTGGATAGATGGATGGTTATCGACTTTCTTCCTTGAACCCTCTTTCAGTTTATTACCGCTCAATCATATCCAGGAATATAGTAATGGATTAAGGTTTACTATATCTCAAGACACATTGGGAAAGTTGTGTATTGGGTGAGAGGCCCATGTGTCTCTGCGAATATTTTTCCACAAGTATCTATGGGATGTGGATCAAGTGTCTTCAGTCATGCTATGTGGCTTTTGTGGCCTAGTTGCGCGCGAGCGGGGTATGTGTGTGGTTTGGGGCCCATGTGTGTGCAGGGGGGTAGTGGGACTGCGTGTGGGTATACTGGTAGTGTAAAGACATTATCTATTTGTAATGAGTAGCTAACCGATGGAAAAGAGGTGCAGGGTACCCAAATAAAGATGTGCTTATACTATTACATTACATGACTTGCATTATTTGGTGAGTGTGCCTTGGTGAGGCTAATGGCTAGTTTTCCTTGATAGGTGAATTTGGTTTCTTCTTTTCTCAGAGGTACATTATTATGTTCCACCACTTTTTCACGAGTGAATTTTCTTACCCTAATGAGTATACTTGTTTTCTCAACATACATATATAAAACATATTTTTGTTTTGAAGGAGAACATTGAGCACTTTGTTGGACCTTACATGCCCGGGCATCAGGATAGTGGTAGTCACTACTTAGTTTCCCTTATTTTGGTACTTCCCATTGGATTATTCTTGTAATTTGAATCATTTTTACATTGATATTTCATATGAGAATGGATTTTTGGATTTACATTTACTTTATGTGTTTGGATTTTCTCAGGATTTATCTCTTTATATCCCGACCTCGTACTATAAAAAATCTAATACATTCCATACCGTGTGAGAAATTAAAACCTAGGTGATATTCACCACCCCAGGGCATATTGAAGGTGGGTCCCAGGGGTCATTATCTCTCCTTCATCTTGAGGAAGGAAGGGAATGAAATTTTTTGTCCCTTCCCTCGACATGAGGATGGTAGGTCATGACAATGTGGTATCATAGGGACATTAGTAATTTTTTTATAGATAGATATAGTGGATCTTAGAGCCAGGAACTGTGAGGATTTCATGGGATGGTAGCTAAATAGTGTTAGTTGATCTTGGTGCAAGAAATATGCTAGGGAAGATTTCCTAGGAAAAGTTATTTTAGGGGGGGGGGGGCTGATATGATTCAAGGACTCTAAGACAACCAAACCACCATGTGAGGTCACATTGATTAGAGGGTGGAGACCCTAGGAAAGGAATATGAATCACAATGACTTTTTTCTGGGTTTTAGTTGGGATTTTCGGGGAAATAAAATAAATAATGATTTAAAATAAATCTAAATGGAAATTTTTCACTAAATAGGCTAAGGAATTATTTGTTTACCTTTTTCATTTATGGCACCCAGTCGCCGTCCATGAGTGGATCTGGATGTTGTGGACTACCAGTTTTACTTGGCCAATCAGTAGAGGATTGATTGGGAGGAGGAATATGACTTGTTGAAAAAGAAAATCAGGATTTATAGTGTTAGATCCTCAAAAATTACGAGGGAAATTTTTTTACCTAGAGACTGATGGTTGTATTGAAGAGATGGAAATCAAATTTACCTTGATCCATGCTCTGTAGGAGTATTGGGAAATATTGGCAGTTATCCAGATGAGGGAAGTAGTGCATTATTGGTGGAATCTTTACCTTAGGGAGAGGAATGATTCTGACGTTTTTTGGGATGACTCCAAGAACAAGTTTTAGGTAGAGTTCTGTTTCACAACTATAAAGGCTAAGAAGAGACATGTGTTACTCTCCCTCCAGTAGGTGAGTATTTTGGTGAGGGAACTTGGGATCGAGTTCAAGGATCTCTTGCGCTTCACTCTAGACCTCATTCAGGATGAGGAATCTAAGGTGAGATGCTTATAGGAGGAACTTTGATATTTTTTTCTGTATGTTGTTACTCTCTTTACTCTACCGACATACATAGGGGTTTAGAAGAAGTATGTGGTAGTTGGAAGTCTGCACTCGTGAGGAGGGGTACCGCAAGAGGGGATATAATAAAGTTCATGGAAGGGGAAGGTAGTCTGTAGTAGATCTCTAGTGACAGGAGCTTACAGGGTTCATCTGCTGGGGAGTAGGCCTCAACAGTTCTAATTCCGATATCCTGGTACTCTCCCTATTACAATGGTCCTGGGACTGAGATGTTTCTTCTATAGAGACTGTCATAATTTCTAGAGTCAGTGACTAGTATGAGCTCAGTATAGTGGGGTGGGCAGGTTTAGAACCTACCTCAGCTACACCAGTTGCTGGACATAACTTCTAGTAGTATCAGTAGGCTCCGTCCCCACCGAGAGAAGATTTTACATAAGGAGGATGACCTTAGGGAGTTCCTTGGGGTCCTCAACCTGGCCATGGTTGAGGACGTGGTCGACAACCAATTGGTAGAGGATAAAGGTGTAGACAGTGGCACGTTTTGGATGTAGCAGCTCCAGCAGTTCTAGAGGTCATTTGAGTTAGGATTAGTCTCTTCAATATTCTTTCTTATGCTTTGGTTGATTCAGGATCCTTGAAATCATTTGTTTCACCCAATCTAGCCCATTCGTTGGGTCTAAACATAGAGTGACTTATCATGCCCCTAGAGTTGAGTATGCCAATTAGAGGTCAGACTAGTTTATTTTACGTTTTTTGGGTATGTAGAATGATGTTGGGGATACATCAGTCCAGTGAGGATCTTCATATGCAAAAAATGTAGTTGTACGATGTCATCATAGGAATAGACTAGTTTTTCTCTGTCTGCGCCATTATCGACTGCTTCTATAGGAGAGTCATGTTCTCTAATGTGGATGGCCAACATGTAGCTTTTTTTGGAAACCATGTTTCCAGGTGGGAAGCTATGACGTGGAGTATCTTCATTCTATATTTTCCATGATATTAGTAGAATCAATGGATTCTGAGATGGTGAAGGTTCCAAGAGTTTCCAGATATTTCCTGGATGCTTTTCCTGAAGGGGTTTCAACTCTACCCCCTCGACATGATGTATAGTTCAAAAAAGACTTGAAACTTGCGGCCTGTCTAATTTAAATATATACTTATTAGAATGTGCCCTTTGAGTTTTTGTATTTTTTAATTAAAATTTACGACCTAATAAATAAACATTTTCTCTGGCCTAGCGTGTTGTCATGGGGAGTGCCGGTCTTTTTTTTTGAAAAATGAAGAGGGTGGTCTGAGGATATACATATACTATAGGAGAATGAATCAGGTGACGATCAATAATTATTACCCCATATTGAGGATATACGATGTCTTCAACTAGCCGAGAGAAGCATTTTGGTTCTCTATGATCGATATATGGTCTCTCTACCACCAGTTAAGGGTAATGGAGGGTTACATCTCGAAGAGTATTTTCTGGTGTAGGTATGGGAACTTTGAGTTTGTGGCCTTGAATTTAAGCATTACAGACACAACAACTATGTTCATGGGGATCATTAACACTATTTTCTGTGTGTTTTTTTACCAGATCATCATTTTTTCATCGACAACATTATAGTTTACACAATGTCAAAGGAGGAGCATCATGAGCACCTAGGGATTGTCTGGGAGATCCTTCAACACCACCAGCTCAAAGGGAATTTGTCCAATTGAATCTTTTGGACAATTGAAGTGAAATCCCTCTTACATGTGGTGTCTCAATAGGGGATATTAGTGGACTCATTTAAGGATGGGTTATTTTTTTCATGGGTAGCACCCAAGAACGTGGAAGAGGTTAATAGTTTTATTGGTTTGGCTGGCTATTTCCAAAGGCTCATACCATAATTCTCTTGATTTTCTGCTTTGTTGATAGCCTTGACCAAAAAGCGATGTGATTTTTTTTCAAGTGAGAAGTTTTAGGCTGCTTTCATCTATCTAATGAGGAAGATAGTCAGTGCCCCAGTTCTTCAGTTTCAAGAGGAAGGTGTGTTGTTCGAGGAGTTTTTTTGAATCTTCTGGTCTTGGCTTGGGATGTGTGATGTTGCAGCACCATAGAGTGATATCTTATAGGTCTAGATAGTTTCATCCTCATGAATTTAACTATTCCACCCTTGACCATGAGCATGCAACATTCGTGTTCACATTGATTTTGTGGTGGCATTAAATCATCAAGGAGCATTTCGTGGTCTTCATGGGTCATAAGAGCATGGGGTATATCTTTTACCAGCGAGACATGAACATGAGACACCAGAGGTGGGTGGAGTTCTTATAGGACTATGACTTTGAGACCACCAACACCCTTGGAAAATGGATTGTGGTGACCTATTCCCTGAGCTGTATGATGCATAAGGAGGTAGTTCGAGAATCTATGAATGCTTGGAGGAAGATGGATGAGTTGGCTTCCTTGAACCTAGACATGAGTGTAGATGGGGGTAGAGGTTGTTTTTTCATATGAAAATGGAGTCATATCTATTGCGGAAGGTGGAGGAGTCTCAATGGGGGGACATGGAGACAGAGGTGATGTGTAATCGTGTTGATCAGGGGAAGGCTCCTGAGGGATAGTCAGAGGATAGTCAGAACTGAATGTTGTTCTATGGGAGGTTGTTTGTCCCACTGGTGATGCACAAGGAAGCTCTCTGTGAGTACCATAGCTCACCCTTTCTAGTAAACCTGAGAGTTTCCATGTTGTACTGAGGATTTAAGGGGCAGTTTTGGTGGCCCGAGGTGAATCGGGCACTAGCTGAGTTTCGGGAAAAGTGCATAGTGTGTCAAAAAGTGAAGGTTGATCACCGTGTTCCAAGCGGTCTATTGTAGCCTTTAGATGTTATTTAGTTGAATTTGTATGAAATATCAATGTATTTCATCATAGGACTACTTAGGGCTCAAGGAGGGTATTATTCTATCATTGTGGTGGTGGATTGGCTGACGAAATCTACTCACTTCCTAGAAATAAAGAAGTCGGGTATAGTGGATAACTTAGAGGGAAGGTATGTGTATGAGCTAGTCAGACTCCAAGAGGTTCCAAGATCCATCATTTCAGAATGATACACACTGTTTACATCACAAGTCTAGAGTGGATGAAAACATGCTATCAACACCCAATTACACCTTGGTACTGCTTTCCACCCTCATACGGAAGGGCAGGCAGAGCGGACAATCCAGACAATAGAGAACATGCTCCAAGAATGTGTTCTGGACATCAGAGGATCATGGGAATGACCCATGAATCTGGTATAGTTTTCTTAAAATAATTTCTACCAATCTAACCTTGTACTGGAATCATTTTAAGACTTGTGTGGAAGACAATTTCAATAACCAATGTGCTAAACAGAGGTTGGAGAGGTAGGTGTTCTTATCCCAAAGGTGGTGTGGAGCACAACAGAGAAGGTTCAGCTTTTTTGTGAAAGTATAAAGGCATCTCCGGACATGCAGAAGCTGTATTCTAATCATAGGAGGACACCTTTGGAATTCTGGTATGGAGACTATTTTTTATTGAAGGTTTCCCCATGACGTGGGAAGTGGAGGTTTGATAAATGGATTAAGTTATACCCCAAGTACATCTAATGTTTTGAGGTTTTGGGGAGAGTTGGTGAGGTGATATATCAGTTAGAATTTCCAATATAGTTGGAAGGGATCCTTGATGTATTCTAGGTATCTCATCTTCGATGATATCTACCCGATGAATTCCAAGCCATAGATATGGGTGAGTTGGATATCAAGGATGATGCGACGTTCAAAGAGCAGAAAAAAAGGATTGAGGACCTTGAAGATAAGGTGTTGGTGTTCAAACCATTCCCTTGGCCCATGTGTCGTGGATGAATAGTGGCCTTGAGGAGAGTACTTGGTATTAGGAGGCACAAATGTGTGCCCAGTACCTGGAGAAAATTTTGAGTTTTTATTTTGAGTATTAATGTGTACCTTGTTTTGTTGTCATGCTTGACCATGATTTACTATGATATGTGTTGGTAACTTATTCTATGTATATTTGTGAAATTTCCTATCATTTGGAGTGGGGAAAACCAAATTCCTAATCAAAAACCATTAATTCAGATATGATTAAACCCATGTGGGAGAGTCAGTGTCGTCCAAAGCGGATAGTATATTGACAGAGTGGAAGGAGCTCCCAAATACATGTTCCTGGGATGTGTGATCTTAAATGTTGTGTTGTTTTTTTAGTAGTAGCAGTCGAGGAGTTGTTCTTGGATGTCGAGGTTTTCATTCCAGCTATCAAACAACTCTAGGTGGTTCATCCTTGAGAGGTATCTTGCGGGGAGTGGTTCGGTCACCACCTTTTTGTGTTATGTTTGAACTCTCAAGGAAGAGATTGTTTCACGAGGTATCTGATGTAAGGCCCAGTCCTCGATAGTCCAATCCTTTTATAAAATATTATTTTTCAGTATTATGGGGGTTTTGTGGCTTTTTTAGGGAGTTACCCAAAAATTTGGTTCCACCAAATGGTTTCACAGAAATAGTGGCACTGTTAGGATATCACACCAAAACAATGGCACGGTTACGGTAACACATAGAAATTATGGCACAAAAATTTTGTCACATCGATACGGTGGGACCATTACGGTGGCACCATTATGGTGTCCCACTAAACTGGTGGAATAGATACGGTGGCACTGTTACAATATCACCATTGCAGTGTCTCCTGATCCGGTGTCACCCCCTTTCCCAAATATCTAGTTTCCTGTATTATTTTTAGTTTTTACTTGGTTATGTGTTTTCGCCAAAAAATTAGTACCCTATCACCTCTCATTAAAGCGTTGGTTGATCTTATCTATTTCAGAGAAAGAATTATTAAATCTCAATTAATTCCAACCTATGAAACTGCCTTGCTGTAAGGTCAAACCCTTGATCCAATTTTAAATTTCATTGAAATCACCTCCCTAATATTTATGATCTCTACTTTTCATAAATTGATACCTCTTCCTTCCTTCTTCCTTTTCATTCCCTTGGTGTGTTTGGGGTCCTTCTACCCCATACGAGTCTTTCTTATGCAAGTGCCCTCTTGCTATATTTTCTTGGAGTTTCCTACAGCTCATGCGGCCCCTTGTTCTTGGATCATGGATGAACTTTGATCCATTGATCTT
The DNA here is from genome assembly GCA_963277665.1 of Viscum album. NCBI lineage: Eukaryota > Viridiplantae > Streptophyta > Magnoliopsida > Santalales > Viscaceae > Viscum > Viscum album. Next base: position 1,875,527,761 of record OY728152.1, read on the forward strand.
CCAGGTATGGATTTTTTTATTTTCTCTTCCTATGTGTATCGAGTGTGGTGGGAATAGTGATTTTTCTAGGGGAATATGGCTGAAATCATTACTTAAATAAGATCAATAAATGACTTGAATTATGAAAAATATATAATCATATTATAATCGTTACAGGTAGGGATATTATGACAATATGAATGATGTTATTTATAGTTATCAATGTTTTCTCTTAGGTTAGGCTTGTTGTAGTCATGTGCTGATCTCACTATGATTCATTGTTTCATTTTCACCTTTACAACACTAAGTTAAACTTGTTTTATATTAAAAATTATAAAAATATTAACAAATTTAATACCATTTTTAATCATTTATTTTGTGTTTATCACTGTTAAAAATGTCAATGTTACTTATTTTTATGATTCCATTGTAGGAGGAGGTGATTTGGAGGCCCTCGAGATGATCTATAAAAAATATGGGCCAAACTGCATGGGTTAAATTAACACCTTCCCACTATTGGGTAGAATACGAAGAATCTGGGCATCCAAATGGGTGAATATTTTTTTCAAGTATATAATTAAATATTATAAAACTCTTATGAAGACACTCAAGCCTCATTCTTTCATTAAGGGTCCCAATTGATGTCATTAGTCCAGGCCACTGAATCTGCATGGAGTTAACATTTGTGTGTTGTGAGCTGTCAATATATTGAGCTATATGTGTCCAAATGACATACGAAATTCTGTGAAGATATTCATGATGTGGAGAGATAACTTTCTAGTTTTCTAAAAAGAGATTTGAGACAGTATGGAGGATGAAAACAATGGGACAAGCGAGTTTACACAATCTGTGTGCCCAAAACCAGTTCCCATTTTTTTCTATAAAAGATTACCACGGGTACCTCATTTAGGGAGTTCAAAATTAAAGTGAAACTCTCCCATTTTAGAGTTCGATATGAGTCTCATACTCATCCTAAAATTTAGAGAGTCCCTTATTTTAAAAGGGGGGGTCAATAATAAAGATGGAGTTCCACCCGAGATTCCTCCTCCTCCCAATGTCAAGCTAAACTGTGGGTGATAATTGCGAGGGAGCAACACAAATGAAGAGGAAGTCCCTCAACATATATTCTACTATTTTTCTATAATTTTTTTGTGAGTTATTTTAGTTATGTTTAATATTTACCTTCTTCTTCTTTGAATTCATTTATTTGGTTTAATTAAGTGGATCATTTCTCATTTCATTACCGATTGGGATGCGATTCAAGTGGGAATATTGGGTTGTTATGATTGGACAACACAATCATCCACATTCTCTCACACATACATGAGATTTCAGTATTCATTGGTATACCTCACTCTATACTAGGGTCTAAACCATGAAAACATAATTTTTTGGTCAAGGGATGGTTCTTTGTGCATCATTTTAAGAGGAAAGAGGGGAACCAAGATCTTGGTCATCCCTCAACCAAAGGATTACATAAAAAACATAAAAACCAATTGAGAACATATAACTCTTCATTTTTTGAAGTAACTTATCAATTATTGTTTATTTATCTCATAATTATAAAACACCAACTTTATTTATCAACTATTAAACTCTATAAATCATGTCATTTTCTTAAAACCATTTTCAAACCACCCCCTCTTTTGATCCTTGTTATTAAAAATTCAAAATATAAACCACAAACGCTCCATGACAGATGACCTAGGGTCTTCCCTATACTATAAATCATCCTTAAAAACATAATCAATTTGACATGTCAAGACAATGTGGTCAAATTTTGGATTCGTTTCCTAAGACGACTTTGGTTTTATTTCCTGTTTTTGATAATATTTTTGTAATTTTTGTGAATATTTATTTGTTTTATCTTTTACATTTTCATATACTTTGTGTTCTTATTTATTTATTTTAAATGTTATTTTCATGACATGTTCTACTCTATGTGACTTACCACTTTTCAAACCCGATCCGAAGAGGATCCTACATCATAGACACCGATATGCAGAAGACCACTCTTTTAAAGAAGACATACCACAACTTGATACATTTATAAACCCCTCTTCTTCTAGAACAAAATTAAAACCTGAAATGTATGAGTATAAAATGGCTGAAATAAATCGAACACTAAAAAAACCTCACTTGATGTTGATATCCAACCCACATATATTCAAATACAAGGCAAGTCACCAAATTTTTGAACTGAAATCTGGTCAAATTCATATATTTCCAAGATTTCATGGATTTTCTGGAGAAACCCACATAAATATTTAAAGGAATTTCATACGATGTGTTCAACATAAAAATGTGAAACTGTTGAAGTAGAAAAAGTAAAACATATAGAATCTCACTTTCCATTTTATTACACTTTAAAGGATTGGATTTACTATTTTAATTAACCAATATGATGCTGGGATGACAGGAAACAACTTTTTTGTCAAAACAAATTCCTAGAATATCGAACAACTACAATAACAAAAGAAATTTTTTGAGACAATACAATATCAAGGGGAAACACTTCATTCATACTGGGAAATATTTAGAAGATTTTGTTAAAGTTTTCCACACCATAAATTAAGTGATTAACTTCTAATTAAGTATTTTTTTGAAAGATTAAGTCCTATTTGATATAAACATGTTTTATGCTATTTTAGGTGGTTCACTAGTGGATAAAACCCTAATCACTGCAAGTAACATAGTTGAGAACATGGAAAAAAACACTCAAAAATATTATACAAGGTGCAATGTACACACTCGAGGTGTCCAGATGGTTCAATTTTCTGAAGTTGAGAAGAAGGTGGAAACAAAGTTTGAGGAGGAAAGTACCCTTCTTCGATAACATTTCCTTTACCATGTGAAATACCAATATCATCCTCCTATACATTATAGTATATGATCTTTTTACACCCACTACTCTGACCAATTCCCCCAATTGAGAGAATCTTCTAAGATTTTTGAGGAAATATTTCCAGGACACCCCTATAACCAACCATTTAGGAATGAACCTTACTATCCATCCAACATTGGGTAGAAATAAAACCTAGCTTATAGGTAATGGGGGTATTCAAACCAATCTCAATAGCAATGGAACCAATTGGGTCAGAGTAGTCATCCAACACCACCCAAAAATTCTCAACCACCCCAAAGGACTTCTCAACAACCCCCTCCAATAGCTGAGCCTAGCCTGGATGAATCGATGTAATAAATGTCTTCCAACAATATCCAATACCAACAAACCACCCAAGAAGCCATAAATAACCTAAAAACCCAAATAGTCAAACTATAAAACTCTGTGGGTGAAATCCGAGTCATGGGTCTTGTAAAATACACTCTCAACCTTTATTTAACCCTAGGGATAAGGGAAGTGATACTGCCATCACCATTTGGATTGGGAATCAACTTAAATCCGAAATGAACCCTCCAATATAGTCAACCCCTCTTAAAGAAAACACCATCCAAACTGTTCAAATATGTCCAAATGTTGAAAATCCTTCTCTTGAGAGAAGCCCTTCCAAAAGAAAGAGTGTGTCTATAGATGAGTCACCAATCCAATCCACTCATGTTCTATTTCCCCAAAAGACTACCCATCGTAGGATAGAAAAGGAAACTAAAATTAATATGTAAATTTTGGAAACATTCAAAAAAGTGAAGGTTAACATTACTTTGATTGAGGTCATCAATAACAGTCAAAGATATTAAATTCTTTTAAAGGAGATGTGTACACATCAAACGAGACTTTGTGGAGATGAAATGTTGAGTTTGGGGAAGAACTTGTCAGTATTAATAGTGACATAACTTTCCACCAAGTGCAATGATCCAAGGACATTCTCGATTCCATACACCATAATGTAGTATTCATTTTCCAATGATATTATTGATTTAGGTGCTTCTATAAATGTGATTACTCACTCCATTTTATCTACATTACAGGTCAGGTAACTATATCCCACTGGAATCATTGTTCAACTGGCCAACCGAAGTATTACACACCCCTCTATTGTATTAGAGGATGTTCTTATGAGGGTGAAAAATTAAAATTTTCCTATTGATTTTTATGTGCTTAAAATGGAAGATGATAGAATGAATGGACATGACCTGATTATATTGGGGAGGAATTTTGAAAAATCCTCCAAAACCATAATTATTGTCTATAATGGTACATTATATATGGAATTTCGTGGTGACATAGTCCATTTCAACATCCTTGATTCCATGAAGAACCCCTCATAAGAACATTCCCCTCAATTTATGTAATCCCTTCCCCTAAAAACACCAATTTTCATTCCCATGATCCCATTTTTGAGTTATCATCCTTGATTGAAATTCATTGTAATGAATAGTTCATTTATTGTTGTAGTGGACAAGAAAATTGTCACACGTGTTTATTAACTGAATGTTTCTTGAATACTAAGGATCCAATGACCATTGATGATACTACTATGCTTGTAAAAGATCATTCCTCATCTAAGGATGATACTACTGAGCTTTTAGATGAGATGAGTGAAATATCACTTTCACACACACTCCCATTAATCTAAAATCCACCTGTAATGGAACTAAAAAAATTCCTCAAGATTTAAAATATTCATATCTTGATAATGGAAACAAGTTACCTGGCATCAATTCTTTTTCACTCCCTCCTGAGAAGGAATTACGACTACATGAACATTTGAGGGAGTGTAAAAAATATTTGGGATGGACACTTGATGAAATTATTGGTATTATCCAATCAATTTGTATACATCATATATTGTTAAATGATGAGGATAATCCAGTGGGGCAGGAAGAACATCGACTTTACCCTAATCTCCTATAATTTTTGAAAAAGGAGGCAAAAAAATTATTAGTTGTTGGAATCATTTACCCTATATATGATAGAAAATGGGTCAGTCCCTTTCATGTAGATCCTAAAACACTAGTCTTAATGTAATGACTGACTGAAAATCCTTTTTTCCATTTTCAAAATGGCCGGTTTAAGGGTTTCCGGTACCCAATACAGAACAACACCACTGCCAATTCAACTCTTCAAAACATCAAAATCCAAATCAAAATTCAAAAAACCAAACTGAAATCATGAGATCGCTGCCTCGAGCCGCGCACCCACCATCGTACTGCGCACCGTGCGCCTCGAACCAGAAACCATTATCACACGCCACCATTCATAGTAGGACGTCGGCGGGACCGCAGCCGTCGTTGTTGCCGAAGGGTTGATAAACCACCACCTTCATCACGTCCACTGAGAAAAACAATTTCATCCGCAATAATCGAAGCTCGGGTTATCTCACCATCATCCGTCATCACGACCGTCGATGATTTAGAACCAAAAAAACCAACCTCCCAAGGCCAAGAAAAACCAGGACAAAATTGCATTTGAAGATGACAGAAAACCAAAAAAAACCAAACCATATCCAAACCTTCTAGTCATTTCAACACCAACACCATGATATCCACAAACCTGAACCGAAAAAAAACATCGCCACCTTCGAGACCACACCCGACGACCAGATCCACCCAACGCACTCCAAGACATCTTAGAGACGAAGTGTCCACCTCCACCGTAGCAGATGGAACTCGAATAGAGATCCACACCACTCCGCCATGAGAAGCCCTCTCCAGACCATGGCCAGCATACGGTGATGAGATGAGATGAACAAGCCCATGATGAAGACTCCACCACAGGAAGAGAGATCACACGCCACAAGCTCGCCAAACGATGGGGAGAAGATCACAGTTGGCCCACAGCGAGGGGGAGGAAGGCAGCGGCAGGGAGAAGAATTAATTGGTTCCAACTCGTGTGCATAATAGTTGGCGTGTCTGCATAAACTATAGACAAATAAACCAATACACTAATAAGTACCATTTCCCTTTTCCATTCATGGAACAAATTCTATAGAGGATAGTGGTTAAGTCACACTACTGTTTCCTTGATGGGTATATTGTATAATTTTAGATCCATATTGCCCCCGAGAACTACGAAAATATTACCTTCACTTGCCTTTTTGGCACATTTTCATATAATAGGATTCCATTTGGTCTGTGTAATGCTCAGGGTACTTTCCAGCGATGCGTGGTTTTAATTTTTTCGGATTACTAGGAGAACATCATTGAAGTATTCATTGATGAATTATTTATTTATGGATCCTATTTTGATGAATGTTTGAGTAGTCTTGGTTCAGTCCTATGTCACTGTATTGAAAAAAATCACGTATTAATTTATGTGAAATTTCATTTCATGGTGCAGCAAGGTATAGTTTTGTGACATGTAATTTTTTTGGATTGTATCCATGTAGATAAATAAAAATTTGATGTCATTTCTTCCCTACCATTCCCCCAAAATGTATAGGATGTGCGGTCTTTCCTAGGTTATTCTGTATTTTACTATCGTTTCATTTGTTACTTTAGTAATATTTTACTCCCCCTCTCCGGGTTACTCTAAAATAGAAATAGAATTTGTTTTTGATAATGAATGTAAGGAGGATTTTTAGGTGTTAAAATAGAGTCTCACATCAAACCTGGTAATCCAACCACCTCAGAGGGATTTTCTATTTGAGCTCATGTGTGACATCTCTAACTATGAAGTTGGGGAAGTCTTATAAAAAAGTGTCGATCGATCTCCACATGTCATTGCCTATGCCTCAGGCACTTTGGACCCTACCAAAGAAAAATACATTAAAACTGAAAAATAATTCCGTTCCACTGTGTTTACCACGAAATAATTCAGGTTGTGTCATTTTGGGTCCAAAGTCATTGTGTTCATAGACCATGCGGCCATTCGATATCTCCTAAAGAAACCAGAAGCTGAACTATGTCTCATTCATTGGATTCTCCTCCTTCATGAATTAAATGTAGAAATTAGGGTCAAAAAATAGTAGAGAATGTGGTGGCTGACCATATCAGTAGGATCCCCCCAACCTCAGACATTGACTCATCCCCCATAATTCCCATAAATGAGATGTTTCCTGGTGAGAAACTATACTGTGTGCTAGATGTTATTCCTTGGTATTATGAAATTTTAAATTATTTGGTAGCATTGTGAATTCCTGCTGATTTCTAAAAAAACAAGGATGAACACATAAATTAGGAGTCCCATTGGTACAATGGGATGAGCCCTACCTCTGGTGCAAAAGTAAAGATCATGTACTTAGTCATTGTGTTCATGATAGAAAGTTTAATTATTTCCTTATATTCTTCAAGGTTCTAGCTTGAGGGGGCCAATTTGGTCCCCAACAGACTTCTTGTAAGGTCCTTGATTCTAGTATATACTAGGCAACAATTTTTCAGAATTCCCATTAATTTTTCAAATATTGTCTTTATTGTAAAAGAATGATGAATATATCAAAAATAAATTAAATACCACAACAACTGTTGCTCTTTCATGACATTTTTGATATTTTGTGGAATTGAATTTATGGGTCAATTTCCCAATTCCATTAGCAACATATACAATCCTCTGGTGGTCGATTTTGTGTCAAAATGGGTAGAGGCACGAGCTATAAGGATAGATGATTCCAAAATAACTGTGGAATTATTTGAGAACTCAGATCTTTTGTAGGATTTTATTACCTTGGTTCATCATTAGTGACAAGGGTTCTCATTTATCCAATCGAAAAATGAAATTACATTTGAATCAATATGGGTTCAGGCATCGAGTGTCTACATCTTATCACCCACAGACCACTGGTCAAGTCGAGGTGTCAAATACAGAAGTAAAACAAATTCTTGAAAAAATGGTTCATCCCAATGGGAAATATTAGAGCCTTAGACTTGATGATTCATTATGGTATTATCATACAACTTTTAAAACCCCAATTGGAATGTCACCTAATAGGCTTGTTTTTTGATAGAGTTGTCACCTACCTATTGGCATTCATCATCGGGCCTACTGAGACATCATGAAATAAAATTCTTGTCCTTCTAGTACAGGTTCAAAAAGGAAGTTTCATATTTAGGAGATGGAGGAAATGTGAAGAGATGCATATGAAAACTGTAGGATTATATAGAGAAATCTAAGGCTTCCCACGACTGTCTCATCCTTCATTATCAATTCCACATTGGGAATAAGGTCCTCATCTACAATGCAAGGCTAAATTTTCAACCAGGTTAGATTTTTTCCTACTGGTTTGCACAATACACTGTTACTAATATCTCTCCATTTATTGTTGTCCATGTTTAAAATGAAGAAACCAATAAAACCTTCATTTTCAATGGGATGTAGTTGGAGCACTTTGATGAATCTATTATGAAGTCCCCAATGATGGAACTCCATATTGAAGAAGCAATATATGAATTACACTCACAATTTTTTATACATCCTTCTCACATTCTCTTTTATCACATTGAAGACAATGAACTCTCTAAGTGTGGGGGGATGGGTATATTCCCGGTATAGTAAGTAATTGTCACCATCTTTATTCTCTATCTCTTTTCAGATATTTGAATTGTATTGTTACTTCCCCCCCTTCCCTCCCCCTCACCATTGTGCCAGAATAATAATTTTTTATGATAACTTTATCAGGTAAAATAATGCATGTTTAATCATCGATGTTATTGAAAATGAATGTGGAATGTCTGTATTTCATGTTGTTTTAACATTCAAAAATTTTCACATGAAATTTTCATTTCTGAAAGAATTCAATACTCTGGTGCAACATTATTTTGAAATTTTGTTCTCTGATGATGATATAAATGGTTGTATCATTTAGAAACATTTGAGAATAATGATACCCTTTTTGGGAATAGTTTAAGGGAAAATTATTTCACTTAATCTCTCCAAATTTTTTTTCACCCAACCATTAAGTGTCAAAATTTATTACGTAATGGAGGGTAAATATAAGTTACTTTTATTTTTTATACATTCCAAAATCATTTTTCCTTATGTACATTCCTTATCCAATATATTTAATTACTGTATCAGATTGACCTATGTATGTGTACCTATTATCTGACTGTTGTACACCCTAAAAATGGTGTCTTATATTGGGCTGGTCAAAAACCACATTCCTTGACTTTTGATCTTGTTATAACTGTTACAATTATTTTTGTGAGGAGGTCAAACAAGGGTTGGGAGAAGAGTGTGAGATTTTTTTCAAGTGAAACTTTTTAAAAAATAATAATAATAATTTAGGGGAGTGATGAAATGTATAGAATATGGGGATATATAGGTTGGGAGCCTATTTTTGACTTTTTGTAATTCTTAAATGAGTGGATCTTGAAATTTTATGGCATAGGATTTGGGGAATGTTCGATAAAAAAGATCTTGTAAGTAGAAAATTATTAAAATAATTTATAATTACTCGATAGAAAGTGGAAATAATAACATGAAGTGGTTTTCACAAAAACATTTATAGAATTAGTGAAATTATTAACATTTTAATTATTTTCATTGATTGGTATCATTCATCTCTTGGAATTTCATTTTGATAAAATTTTGGAGACGTATTTTCCCATGATCATTGAGAATAACTCCTCGGTGTGATTTTTTCTTTGATCACATTTCTACAATGAATTAAATTATCATTTAATGATAAATATTTATGATGTTGGAAATATCTATACGCATAATTTTTATAAATATTACATTTCCCAAGAGTGAAAATGTTTAGGTGTGGGGGTCTGATTGCAATGTGATTCACTATTTTATTAGCACCCTGACACCACTATGTTAAACATTTTTTATATTGAAAATTATAAAAATAATAAAAAATTGAATTCAATTTTTTAATCACTTATTTTGTTTTTATACCTATTACAAAGTTAAATGTCACTTTTTTCATGTTTTGATTCCAAGAGGAGGTGATTTGGAGGCCCTAGAGAAGATCACGATGGAAAATTGGCCAAAAATGCAAAGGTTCCATGAACACCTATCCACTATTGGTTAGATCATAAAAACGAAGTATATCACAATGAAATTATATTTTTTTTGTCCAAAATTTAATTTTCTATAACTATTATGAAGACATTGAATACCCATTCCTCTAATAAGGGTCCCAACTAAAGTATTCTTTCTAGGCCACTAAATCTGCACAGAGTCAAATGTTGTCTCTTGTGTTCTATAAATATCCTGAACTATAGGTGTCCATATGCATCCAAACATTCTTTGGAGATATCCAAGATGTGGGGAAACAACTTTCTAGTTTTTTCAAAATAGATTAAATAATTTATGGAGACCAGAAATAATGGAAAAAGTGGTTTTACACAATCTATGTGCCCAAAACCACATCCCATTTTTGCTATAAAAGATAACCAAGGGTTCCTCATTTGGGGATTTTGAATGAGAAGTGGAGATCTTAAACTTTAGAGTCCTATAGAAGTCTCATCCTAATTATATATGTTTTAGAGGCCCATATTCTCAAAGGGGGGTCTATAATGAAGAAGTAGTTACACCCATGCATCCTCCTCCTCCCAATGATGAGCTAAACGATGGGTGATCATTACGAGGGATCTATACAAATAAAGAGTGAGTAAAAACACATTATATTACACTTGTTTTGTGTAATTTGTGTGTGACTAATTTCAATTTTTTTAATCTTTATATGCCTCTTCCCTGAATTCATTGATTTGGTTTAATTAAGTGAAACATTTCTCATTTCAATACTGATTTGGTTGAGATTCATTAGGAATATTAGGTTGTTCCAATTTGAAAACACAAGAATCCTATTTATCTCACACATACAAGAGATTTCAATATTCTTTGGTAGATCTCACACAATTTTTGTGGCCCAAACTTTGACAACATGGTTGTTGTCTCAATGGGTGGTTCTTTGTGCATCTTTTAAAGATGAAAGAGGGGAACCAAGATCATAGTCATCCCTCAAGAAAAGTATTACAATAAAACCTAATAAATAATTGAGAATAAGAAACTATTAAAGTGTTTTAGTAAATTATAAATGATCACTTATTTATCTCATAATTATAAAAAACCACTATTATTTATCAACTATTAAACTCTTTAAATCAAGTCATTTTCTTAAAACTGCTTTCAACCCCCCCCCCCATTTTGTTCATTTTTCATAAAAGTTCACACTATAAACCACAAACGATCCTTGAGATTCAACCTAGGGTATACCCTATATTATAAATCATTCATAAAATGATAATAAATTTGACGTGTCATGATAGCACGTACATGTTGCTTATGAAAATCATGGTTGTTTGTAGTTTTTTCTTGTGCACTGATGATGCTCTTTTTTTCTGAATAATCATATGATTGAATGGATGTAACATGAAATATGATTACTCATGTACACTTGGATACTAAAATTTATACTCGATGTGTAATATCCCTTTCGTGATCACCCTGGTTATGAAATTGAAAATAAAGAACAATGTTGGAAAAATCTAAATTTTACCCTTGTTCAATGGGTGTGGTTGTGTGCTGTTGGTTTTTGTGGCTTGTGTGGGATGGGTGAGTATTGGGGATGTTTTTTGGTTATGTTTTTATATTTTATTGTGTAATGGATAAAATTTTAGGAAGTGTGACAACCTTTTGTTGTGTGTGACCATAGGATGATGTTATGTAGCGGGACTGTAGTAAGTTTTGGTGCTGTTGTGCAATGAGACTATAGTATGTTTTGGTGATGTTGTGTAGTGGGACTAAAAACATGGTTTTTATACTTTGTGGGTTCTTTTTGGTTGGCAGTTTCTCAGTAGTGCTTGAATAATTAATGTTAAATCTTAAAATAATGAATGGAAAGTTGTTCAATGAAAAGGGGTTGTTTGATGTTTTACCTTTTAGAGGTTGTGTGGTTTCTCAAATATGCATAGCAGCAAAGATGGTTTTATGTGGTTTGGTTGTTTGTTTGGAAATACATTGTATGGGATTAGTGTTTTCTAACCTATAAGTATAATTTGTATTTCTTGTGATTTCTATATGCACCCCACCCTTGATAAGAACTATGTGACAAGAACCCCCATTTTATTGGAGATGGTGTCATTGCCAACATCCTGGTGGGAGGATGGATAGCATGCTATTGAAATTACTTCTTGCACCCTCTTCTAGTTTCTTACCGCTCATGATATTCCAGGAAGTCTCTAATGGATTATGGTTTACTATAGGCCAAGACTCTTCAGGAAGGCTGTGATGTGGATGAGAGGCCCTGGTGTCAGTGAACATGTATGTTTCCCATGTGTCTTCAGGTGTGGTGTGTGGTTGTTATGGAACTGGTGTCTGCGGGCGGGGGTGTGGGTTGTTTGATACCTAGGTGTGTTCGGGGGGGGGGGTTGTGGAAGTGGTAAGACATATGTGAAGAGTGTTAGTGTGAAACATTATTTATTAAGATTTAGAAACTAGCCGGTGGGAATGTGGGGTGGGGTACCCAAATATCGATGTGCTTAGACAATTACATTACTTGACATACATTATTTGCGGAGAGTTCCTGGGTGAGGCTGGGTAGCTAGTTTTCTTTGATAGGTGCTTTTGGTTTCTGCTATCTTCATAAGGACATTAGTATGATCCCCCACTTTTTCAGGTGTGAATTTCTTTTCCCTACTGAGTATACTTGTATGCTCACCCTACTTATATAAAACTGCTTTTAGGATTCTAGTAAGACATTGAGGACGATGCGGGACCTTACTATATTTGACATTAGAATAGTGGATGTCGCCACTTTTTTTCCTTTATGTTGGTACTTTCCTATAAATTTTCCTTTTACTTTGTTTCATTTTCACTTTGATCATTCATATAGGAATGCATTTTTGGAATGACGTTTACTTTTAGTGTTTGGAGTTTCTCGGGATTTATCATCTTATCTCTTGACCATGTTCTATAAAAGGGTAATTACTTCCCTACTATGTGATTACGTAAACCATTGGTGTTATTCCCCATCCTGAGGCCAATTGAATTCGGGACATAGGGTTCATTATATCTTCTTATTCTTGAGGAAGGAAGGGCGTGAAAATTTTTTGTCTCTTTATTTATCTTGAGGAAGGAGGGTTGTGAAAAAAGTGGTATCCGAGGGAGGTTATCCATTTATGTTGTAGAGAGATAGGGTGGATTTCAGATATAGTCACTCTGAGGATTTCATGGGATGGTATGGAAATAGTTTCCGTTGATCTTGGTGAATGAAATCTGATAGGAAAGACCTGTTATTACGTGGTACTTTAGGGCCCCCTGTGATCCGATACATGTACTCAATGCCTACTGAATGACCATGTATGGTTGCATTGATTGTTGGGTAGAGACTCTCGGAAAGTTACGTGCATCATAATGACTTTTGTTCCTGTTTTAGTTGGTAAATTCTGGTAAATAAAATAAATTGTTATTTAAAATGAATCTAAATGAAATTTTTTCACTTCCTGGGATTTGGAATGCCCTGTTTACCTTTTTTAGCAATGGTACCTAGATATCATCCATGAGTGGTTATTTCCATTTAGGCATAGAAGGTTGACTTGACCGATGAGAAGAGGATTGATTGGGAGGACAAAGATAACTTGTGGTAAGAGACCTTTCATGCTTTCTAGTAGAAGACATTTTTAATGTATGATGGTAGTTTTTCCGTCCAAGAGTTGGAAGTTGGATAGAGGATCCGAAAATAACCTTTCCCCTTGATCTGTGCTCTAGGGGAGTATTGGTTCCCATTTAATGTTATCTAGATGATGGCAGAATTGCATCAATGGTGGGCTCTTTACCTTAGTGATAGTAAGGAGTCATCTATTTTGTGGGATGACATTGAGAATGTGTTTCAGGTGGTGATCCTTACCTCAACAATGATGTCTGAGAAGGGATATGAGTTACTCTCCATCTTGTAGGGGACTGTGTTGGTGGGGAAACTGGGGATCAAGTTCAAGGATTTCCTAATATTTTCTCTGGACCACTTTTCAAATGAGGAGTCTAGGGAGAGCTGCTTAAAGGAGGCACTTCAGTCTTCTCTTCATTATGTTGTTACTCCCTTCACTCTACTAACATACTTAGAGGTTCATAAGAAGATTGAGGGAGTGGAATGGATACAATCTCAAGGAGGTGTACCACAAGATGGGGGCCAACCGAGTTCGTCAAAGAGGATGACAGTCAATAGAAGATCTCTAGTGATAGGACCTTCTAGGTTTTAGCCTGCGTGGATTAGGCCTCAACAGTTCTAGTTTTTATCTTCTTGTCCCCACCCATTTCCTAAGGTCCTGTTACCGAGATTATTCTTTTGTGAAGAATTTGTGAATCTATTGAGTTAGTTCCCATTCCAAGCTCAGTGAATTGGGGGTGGGTAGGTTCAGCACCCGCCTCTACAGCACCATTTTCCGGCCAGACCCTTCCAGCAGCAGAAGTAGCCTCCTTCCCCACCAAGAGAAGACGTTTCAGGAGGAGGTTGACTTTAGGGATCTCCATAGGGACCCTGAAAAAGATATGGTTGAGGAGGTGGTTAGTGTCTGAGAGGAAGAGGTTCATCCATGAAAAAATGCATGTCGTATGGGTAGAATCTATTGAAGGGTCAGAGGTCATTCGAGGTAAGATCAGTTTGTTCAGAACTCTTGCATGTTCCTTGGTTGATTCAATATTCTCTTAGTCCTTCTTTGCACGTAGAATATATCATGCTCTAGGACTTGACATAGAGAGACTTCTCATTCCCCTGGTGTTGAGTATGCCAGTTACAGGTCATACCAGATTGATTAATGATTGTTAGGGATTCATATCAATGTTGGGGGGACAACAGTCCAATGGGGATATTAATTTTCTAAAAACATAGTCGTATTATGTTATCCTATGAATCAACTAGTTGATCTCTATGCATTCCATTATCAAATTATTCTAGAGGATATACAGGTTCTCTAACATGGATGGCCATCATGGAGATTTTTTGGCTAACAGAGTTTTCAGGTGGGATTCTATAATGTGGACCCTCTTCATTCTATATTGGCTATTTGTTCCAAAGAATCAGCGGATGTTAAGGTTGTGGAGGTTTCAAGAGCTGTTGGAGGGTTCTTGAATGTTTTTTATGAATCATTTGTGACTATACCCACTCGTTGTGACATTGAGTTCGGGAGAGCCTTTCAACGTGGTGCATTTTCAATTTCAATAGATCCTTGTCAGATGGTCCCCTTTGAGTTGTGGATTCATATTGATGAACTGATGAAGAAAGGATTTATCTAGACAAGAATGTTTCCATGGGTTGCTCAAGTCTTGTTTGTGAAAAAGGAAGATGGTGGTATGAGGATATACATAGACTACCGATGACTAAATCAGGTTCCATCCAAGAACCACCACCCACTCCAAAGTATATATGATCTCTTCAAAAAGCTGAGCAGAGTAATTTTGTTATCTAAGATTTACCTGCCATTTGGGTGTCACCATTTATGTATAATAGATGGTGACATCCGAAGACTACTTTCAGATGCAGTTATGGGAACATTGAGTTTGTTTTCATGTCGTTCGTCATTACTAACGCACCAACTTTGTTCATGAGGTTCATGAACTCTATTTTCAATGAGTTTCTAGACCAATTAATCATTTTTTCATCAACATCATTCTATTTTACTAAATGTAAAAGGAAGACAATGCTTAGAACCTAGCGACATTCATAGATATACATCAACACCACCATCTCAATGAGAGGTTTTCCAAGTAAAAAATATGGAATCTTGAAGGGAACTTACTCCGACATGTGTTGTCTCACCAGGGGATATCAGTGGACCCATCGAAGTTTGAAGAATTTGTTTCATGGGTAGCACCCAAAAATGTGGAAAATGTTTGTATTTTCCTCGGTCTGGCAGGCTAATACAGGAGGTTCAAACCGGAATTCTATCAATTTGAATATCTATTGACAGCTTTGACCATAAAGGGTAATTCCTTAGTGTGGAGTGAGCAGTGTTAGTCCACTTTTAGATATCTTAAGGAGAAGATAGTCATTTCCCCAATGATCAAGTTTCTATAGGAAGGGGTTTTGTTCATGGTATTTTGGGATGTTTCCTGTCTTGTCTTGGTATGTGTGTGGATGCATAATTATGAAGTGATCTCTTATGGGAATAGGCAGTTACATCTGTATGAATCTAACAATGGCACACATAACATGGATCTTATAGCAGTCATGTTTTCATTGAATTTGGGGCAGCATTACCTTATCAGGGATCACAATGTGGTCTTCACTGATCACAAGAGATTGTGGTAAATCTTTTACCAAGGAGTCCTGAACTTGTGATAGCAGATGTGGGTGGAGTTCCTCGAGGACTATGAATTCAATTCCACCTACACCCTAGGAAAAGGGAATTTTGTGGCTGATTCCTTGAGAGGGATGTTGAAGAAATAGGTATTTTGATAATCTACAAATGCTTATAGGGAGATGGAGGAGTTGGTTTCCTTGCACCTTGATGTGAGGGTAGATGGTGGTAGAGGTTGTCTGTTTCATATGATATTTGAGTCCTCTATATTCCAGCAGGTGGTGGAGTCTTAGTGGGGAGAAATAGAGATAGTGGTGAAGATTGGTCATGTTGACTAGGGGAATGCTCCGGAGGGATGGTCAGAGGATTTTTGAAATTGAATGTTGTTCTGTGGGAAGTTTTTTTATCTAGTGGTGATTCATGATGATGTTCTCCATGAGTCCAATTTCTCCACCATGGCAGTACACCCAATAGTTTCCATGATTTAATAAGTCTTGAAATGGTAGATTTGGAAGCCCATGGTGAAGCAGGTAGTAGCTGAGTTTGTGGAAAAGTGCCCTGTGTGTCAGCAAGTGGAGGTTTTTTCACCGTTTTCCACGTAGTTTGTTGTTTCCTTTAGATGATCATGAGGGGAATTCAGATGATGTTTTGATGAATTTTGTCATAATAATACCCATGGATGAATGAATCTTTTGTGAAATCTAGGTGGTGGTGGATCTACTGATGAAATTGGATCACTTCCAAGTGACCAAGGAGTCGTGTACAGTGGATACATTGGTTGGAGGGTTTGTGGATGAGGAGGTGCGACTTCATGGGGGTCCTATATACAATGTTTCTAACTAAGATGTATGGTTTACCTCATGAGTCTAGAGGGAATTAGATCATGATTTTAGCACCCATTAATTCCTTATCACTACATTCCACTCTTAGATGGATGGGAAGATAGAGCAGACCATCCAGATGTTGGGGGACAAGTTTTGGGCATGTGTTCTAGACTTCAGAGGATCATGGGTACGACATTTTCCTCTAGTAGCTTTTTCTTACAATAATATCTACCACTCTAACATTGTTATCAAACCGTTTGAATACATGTACGGAATACTGTTCCATTCACCTATGTCCTGGAAGAGGTTAGGGAGGTAGGTATTATTGGCCTAAAGGTGGTAAAGAGAAAAATAGAGAAGTTTCATCTCGTGTGTGAATTGATGATGGAATGTTAGGACCAACAGAAGTCATATGTCGATTTTAGAAGAATTCCTTTGGATTTCTGGTTTGGAGACCATGTGTTCATAATTGTTTCCCCTCAACGAGGGTAGTGGAGGATCAATAATTAAAGAAATAAATCTCCAAGGTACATCCGAACATTCAAGGTTTTGGGGAGAGTTAGAGAGGTGGTATATCTATTTCCATTGCCACCAATGTTGGAAGGGATCCATGAAATCTTCCACATCGCCTAGCTTCATGAATATATATATGATGACTTCCAAGTCATATACAAGGGATAGTTGAATATCAAGGACGATGAAAAATTCATAGAGTGGACATTAAGGATTGAATACCGTGAGGAGAAGGTGCGGAGAGGTCGGACCATTCCCTTAGTCCATGTGATGTGGAGGCACGGTGGACTCAAGGAGAATATGTGGGAGCAGGAGTCACAGAAGTGTGCCCATTACCCGGAGATATTTGGAGTTTATATTTTCAATTTTTTTGTGTACCTTGTTTTTTTGTAATTCTTGACGTTTTTTTACTATGAGATGTGTTGTTTCCTTTTTCTCTACATATTTGTGAAAAGTCCTAGCATTTGGAGATGGAAGGATCTGATTCCTAATCAAGACGCATTCATGCAGATGTGATTAAACCCATGCAGGAGAGTCATTGTCATCCGAAGAAGTTAATATCTTGACAAGGAGGAAGGAGCTCCATAATCCATGTTCCTGGGCAGTGTGATCTTTAATTTTGGGTTCTTTTTTGGAGGGGTAGAAGTAAGGTAGTTGTTCATGGATGCCATGGTTTTCATTCCATCATCTGAACAACTCAATGTGGTTCATCCTTGAGAGGTATCTTGTGGGGGTTGTTTAAAACCCTCTATTTTCGGGATATGTTTGAATTATCAAAGGCGATAATGATTTGAGTAGTATCTGGTGTAATGGTATGGACCTCTCCAGTCCATTCCTTTTTAAAAATCATATGTTGGGGTGTTCTAAGGACTATTAGTGGCCTGTTTTTGGGGTTTTGTAAAAACTCAGTTTCACAAAAATGGGGGCCTTGTTTTTCTCTCACACTGAAATGGTGGCACTATTATGGTCGCACTCCGAAATAGTGGAACTGTTATAGTTGCCCATCGAGAACGTGGCACATTTACGATGTCTCACCAAACAGGTGTCACCCCCTTCTCAAAATTTATAGTTTCCCATATTTTTCCAATTTTCTCCTTTGTTACGTTTTTTCTATATAAAATGAGTACCCTATCACCTCTCATCCATGCACCAGTTGAACACAACAAATTTCAAGGGGGAATTATTAAATAAAAATTAATTCCAAAGTATGAAACCACATAGTTTGGTCAAACCACCGATATGATTTTCATGAATGTTGAAATCATCTCCCAAATTTTGAGGATCTTGCCATTACATAAACTAAGATCTCTTACTTTATGATTCCTTTTTGTTCTCTTGGTGTGGTTGGAGTCCTTCTTCCCCAGACGAGTCTTGACTGTGCGAGAACCTTCTTGTTCAGTTTTCTTGGAGTTTCCTACTTCTTGCGCAGTCCCATGTTCTTGGCTCAAGAATAAACTTTGATCCTTTGATCATCTAGGTTGGTATTTTATTAGTTTCTATTCATTTGTGTATCATGCGTGATGGGTTTAGTGATGTCTCTATGTGAAAATGTTTTAAATATTTTCTTTAAATAAGACCAAAAATTTACTAAAATAATAAAAATAAGGATAATAATACTTTAACATAACAGGAAGTGATGTGATGATAATATGAATTATTTTCTTACTAGTTATCCTTGTTTCCACATATGTTATGGATTATTGTAGCTGTTCACCTTCTGAAAGTCATGCCTTTTTGTGGTCTTTGCTTATGCATTGGTGATACTCTATTTTTTCAAATAATATTGTGATTGAAGGGATATAACATGGAATATGATTAATCACATACAATTGGCTAATTAAATGAATGATCGATGAGGAAGAACCCTTTTGTGATCACCCTATTCTATAAAGATGAATTGAAGAACAATGATGTACAAATCTGAATTTTCCATTGTTCGATGGGTGTGGTTGTGTTCTGGTCGATTTTGTGGCTTGGGTGGGATGGGTGAGCAGCGGGGCCACGTTTTGGTTATGTTTTTCAGTTTGATAGTGTATTGGATGAACTTTTAGGTAGTGGGACTACCATTGGTTGTGTTGTGATAGTGGGATGGTGTAGTGTAGTGGGACTGTAGTATGTTTTGGTGTTGTTGTAATGTGGGACTGTAGTATGTTTAGGTGCTGTTGTGCAGTGGGACTAAAAACATGGTTTTCATTCTGTGTGGGTTTGTTGTGGTTGTAATTTTTCCTATAGTGCTGGAATAATTACATTGAACTCCCTAAATAATGAATGAAACGAAGTTTAGTGATAAGGGATTGGTTTTTGGTTTACCATGTGGATATTGTGTGGTTTTCATATAGGGGTAGTAGCAAAGGTGGTTTTTGGCCCAGTATGGTAATGATGGGTGGCTATTTTTCCATGATAGGTGTTTTTGTTTTTTGATGTCATAACAGAGACATTATTATGTTCCCCCACTAGTTAATGAGTGATGTTGGTTTCCCTACTGTATCTACTTGTATCCCAAACCTACGTATATAAAACTGATTTCTTGTATCTAGGAGGACATTGAGGATTGGACTTGGCCTTACTATCGTGGTCATGAAGATAGTTATTTCTACTACTTAGTTTCCTTTCTTTTGGTACATTCCTTTGTTGTTTTCATATACTTTGTATATTTTTTTACTTCGAGCATGAATATGGGAATGGATTATGGTATTTACTTTTACTTTTACTATTTGGAGTTTCTTGGGATTTTTCACCTTTTGTCTGGAGCATGATATATAAAAAGGGTAATGCCTACCATACTTTGTGAGATCTCAAATTGTTGGTTCTAGTCACTAAATCGAGGCCTATTAAAGGCGGGATTTGGGGGGTCATTATCTCACCTTCTTCTTGAGTAAGGATGGGCATGGAAATTTTTTGTCCCTTCCCTTGTCTTGAGGAAGGCAGATTGTGATAGTTGATAAAATGATAAAAAAAATTGAGATTTTTTCACATTTTTGGGGATGTAATGAGATTTTTAAACTAAAATTGGACTAATATTTTGAAAACAAGAACATAAAGTCATATTGAACACATCATGAGTCAAGTTGTTGTGCATTCAAGTTCTATATGTCACTAATTAATTATGCATCATTGTACAAATAATTGAAAACAATCCAAATGCATTTTCTCATTTTTGTCTACTAACAGGTGTTTTAAACAAAAATGATATTTTAATATTAAACGTAAATACATTGATTCATATCAGTCCCATAATATTTCAGATTAATGCGTGGTCCGTTCTTACAAGTCAAAAATTAATTATTAAATATTTTCCTATATTTTAAATATAATATGAACTCGTTTTCTTTGTTTTGGATCTTTTATGTTTGATTTAAACTAAACTGACACTTTTTTATTAAAATCACATATTTTGAGTCATATCCACAAGATCATGTGTAATATTGAGCTAAAGTCAATTCATACACATGAAAAACGAATTATGGGTCATTTTTCTAGTGTTTGAAACAATCTTAGCTTCTCTGGTTAGTTATGATGACGTGACATGTGTTTTAAACTGAAATGACAAATTTCATTTGAGAAAATAGTGTTTGAGTCATATCGGTCACATCATGTATCTTATCGATTTTTGGTCAATTCGTATTTTTCACGTATTAATTATAGACCATTGCACAAAATATTGAAAATAATATGAGATGATTTTCTCAATTTTGGCTTTTTGATATCTATTTTTAATTAAAAAGACACTTTTATATCGTAGAAACACACTTCGAGTCATACTGACATCATCAGGTGTTGAATTGACATGTGGTCAATTCCTATAGGTCACAAATAAATTATGGACCATTTTCATAATGTTTTATATCAATATGAGATTGTTTTATAAGTTTTGATATTGTGATGTGTTTTAAATTAAAAATATTTTTTTAAAAAAACATATACATCAAGTCATATCGACCACATAACATCTTATATTGCAATGCGGTCAATTATCACATGTGATAAAAGAATTATGGGTCTTTTAGTAAATATTGGGAAAAAAAGAGCTCATTTTCTTGGTTTTGACGATGTGACATGCGTTTTTAACTAAAATGAAACCAATTTATAGAAAACATCCACATTTGGAAATATTGGCCACATCTTGTGTCAAATTTTTATGCGGTCTATTCTTACACATCAAAAATGAATTGTTGAAAGTTTTCTAAATTTTGAAAACATTCTGATCTTAATTTTTCAATTTCCTTTATTTGTTGCGTGTTTTAAACTAAAATGACACTTTCGTAACGAAAATATGAAAATTAAGTCATTCTGATCACATAAACTATCAAATTGATGTGTGGTTTAGTTTTACAGGTCAAAAATGAACTATGAACCATTTTTTTAATGTTTCAAAACAATGAGAACCTAATTTTCTAGATTTTGACTATGTGATGTGTTTTAAATTTGAATGGAACTTATATACAGAAAGCACATAAATCTAGTCATATCTACCACATCGTGTGTCATATTACTATGAGGTTAATTACTACTCATGAAAAATTAATTTTGGATCATTTTTTTTAATTTTGGAAATAATATGAGAATATTTCCATTTTTTGGGAAATATAACACCTATTTTAAACTAAAATTTCATGTTTCTATTAAAAACATATAGTTTGGGTCATGTGGATTGCAACATATCACAGATTGATGTGTGGTCAACTCCGATATTTAAAAAAATGAAATATTGACTATTTTTCAAGATTTTAAAATAAAAATATGAGTTCATTAGCTCATTTGATTTATATTTGATGTTAGTTTTAAACTGAAATGAAACTTTTATATCGAAAAAATGTACTTCAAATCATACCGCCACATCATGTGTTGGATTGGAAGTCGATCAATTCCTATACATGAAAAATAAATAATGGATTGTTTTTTAGATTTTATAAATAAATAATGGGTCTTCATAGTTTTGATCATGTTACATGTGTTTGAAAATAAAATTTATGTTTTATATTAGCAGCATGCACTATGCATCAAACCAACCACATACAATGTCATATTGAAATGTGGTTAATTACAATATATTAGAAATAAATTATTGATCTGATCTCAAAATTTTGAAAAAAAATCAAGTTGGTTTTCTATGTTCATTCAATGGGACACATGTGTGAAACTAAAATGACATTTTTTTAATTGAAAACAAAAACTTAAAGTCATAATGACCACATCGGGTGTCAGATAGGAATGTAGTCAATTATAATTACAAGGACCAGTTCAAAAACATTACACAATATTGAGTTATGTCAATAATTCACATTAAAGATATTTTATTGTTTACAGTTTTATAGAATTAGGTCTTAAAAGTCACATAATAACTTAAATATTATAAATTAGACACTTCTTATCACTATCTATTTTTAAAAAAAATAAAAGACCTTAAAATTAAACAAGATTTATTTTTCATGATAGAAATATTTATTTCATTCATCTTGACATCCACCTTTCTCATACCCATCTGTATACCGTATGAATTTTTTTTTAAAACAAGGGATGATATCAAAAAACACTATAAGGTAAATAAATTAAGGAAATAAAGTGTGAGACATGAATACTTATAAACCCATAAAATCATAATTTTCATCCATAAAACACAAACACTTTAACATACTTCATGAAATAAAATGATTCTTTAAGAAAAATAATAGAAATCATAAATCATTAAGGTAACTTGTAGCATCCAAATAATACATACAATGCAGATTTCATAGCTACATAGTGGGTAACATTCATGGTTATGTTTGGAATACTCATCATAATATATTCAATAAATATATTAAGAGAAACACTACCATTTTTCACTATCTAATTACCCAATGAATTGGAGAGCTATCATGGGCTCACCCGCCCTCAGTTTATCATGAAAGCACCCATATACATATGGAATTTCGAAGAACCATAACATAATCACAACACATAAGAAAGTGTACTAACATTTCCACTTTACAATAAAAAATTTATTTTCACTAAATCAGTATAATAAATCCACTATCAAAATAATTTGGAATAGAAAAATACTAGAAAATGGAATATGTTATTTATTTTTATTTTAAAAACATTACGGCTTTTTGAGAAAGATAAATATCAAATAATTTTCATGGAGTTGGAAACGTTGTTGTCACATCATACCTTAAAAAAACATTACTTTTGTCATTTAATAAAAAGATTCATAGAAAAATTTTACTTTTGAAAACCTTTGAATGAATTTAAAATTCAAAGGGGTTGATTATGAACTATTTAAAATAAGGTGGTGTATATTATTAAAATATTCCCCACTAAAAGAAGATTGAGATAAAGTCCCTTACCGTGAGTCCGAATCATCTTGTATGTTCATTATTCATCCTAAATAATAAAATTTGTTTAATTTATAGTTTCTACATAACGTTTTTTTAGTTTATTTTTTATCACTTAGTACTATTTAATAAAAGTTATATATTTATTTAAGTTCATATCATATGTTTTGTTGATATTCTGTACATGAGTAGAAAATGAACTTTTTATGTTGTAAATTGTACATGTGGTCATAAGTACATCATACAGAGAATAATATTCATGATATAATAATAAAATTTATACATAATTTATACTTTGAAATAATACTATTTATTTACTGTATAAAAAATGAACAATGATATAATCATGGTTACGGTAGACAGTACGTACACAAGAGTAACGTTTTCCATTTTTCATTGAACATTATATAAATAAGTGAATTATTATTTTATCTTTGTATAATAAAAAAATATTATTTAAATAATAATAATTATTTAAATATAGTTATATATATTATTCAAGTGATGTGGTGAATAAAAATGATTCATATCACTTCATGGAGATGATAGTTAACACATACGCACGAACGACGTTATCATTTTTATGTGAATCAAAAGTAAAAACATAATTTAAATATTATTATTTTAAAATGGTTAATTTGTCATTAATATAATATATAAACATTTATTACCTCATTATAACCATTCTTGATATATTGTAATGAAAAATAACAATACCGGTTAGCAAGGCGGTAGTCGACCGTACACATGAACAAAATGTTCACTTCCCATTTGATGAAGTTGGAGATGGATTTATCAGATGATATTAACATAAAAAAATATAATTATATTTGGGATACTAGGGTTATTATTTCATCATGTAATAAGGATATTTAATGGGTATGGAAGAAGAAATAAAATAGAAACACTTAAAAAACTGATACCACTTCTTTGGTCATCACATTTGAATAACACCTTAACACCTCTAAGAAGGGTCTTGTGAATAAAATAAAGCCTCAAGAATGTGGGTAGGGATTCTATTAAGATGTTTATGCAATGATTGGGTGAAAAAATTTGTTCTTGAAATATGATTCTCAGAGAATAGTGTGTATATTTTAATAGAAAAGGGGTGATACACCCTTGGAATGTATTAAAATATTAATTTAATATAAAGTAATTTTTTTAATCCAAATAACTCAAATGTGAGTTATATCGAACATAACATTTGAATAGTTTTAGATACTCTCATCTAATAATTTATAGACATTTATTGATTTTAATTTAACCCTTATATTTTTATTTTACCCTTAATTAATCTCATTTAATTTTAATTTTGTTATCAACATTTTGAATATTAGGACAATATAAATTATACTTATATGTGGTCAATTATCCATTATTCGATACATTTTTAACTTTTCGACCTTAACATAATCAATTTTTTATTTTAAAAAATATTTTGGATTTTTAAATAATTTAATAAAATATATTCTTTATAAAATATTAATTCTTTCAATTTTGACATTATTCATTTAATTGAATTTAAATAAAATCAAAAAATGCAGATATCTTCGAAAAAACATTGAATATAATTATAATATGTCATAGCCACCAATAATATTCGTGTATTGCATTGAATATTTAAAATTATATTTATTTTAATATTATTAGTATCATTTGTTTCATACATCCTTCAAAAAATCTATTTTTCCATCATCATTGTGTCATAATTAGATTTAAATAATTTTGTTCCTAAAAAATATAAATAAATTAGCATCATGTAGGTAATAGTTTTTTATTTTTAAGGAATATTTATAGCATAAAATATCACTTATATAACTCCATATTTAATTTTTTATAAAAATAAGAGACAAGTTTATGATATTTTTATTTTTAGTTTAAATAAAATGTTTTTAATGTCATAATCACCCCCAAGTGGCCTCCAAAGGACAATATTTTAACCCTAGTATTGTGTTGGTCGCCCAAAACTCATACAATAATATTAGGATATTTTTTATGGGAGTTTTATTTTATTTTAATATTATTTTTACCCTTATTTACAAAATTTACCCTTAAATCGTGGTAAATAAATTACTAAACTTTCTTTTAAAAATTCATCAAAATATTTATTTTATCAGAAAAATTCCCAAAATTTACCAAAAGTAAATTTTTAAGTCCTTCATTGAAATAAAAAATTTATTTTTTCAAATAGAACTTATAAAATTGAAAAATACTATATTTAAAAACTTTTCTCCATCAAAATGAGATAAAACTACCTTTTAAAAATATTAGAGTATTTTATGACTAATATTTTATTTGTTTTCTTTTTAAACCTCTAAAATTTATTAAAAGAAAGTAAATATATTTAATATACATGTGTAAACATAATATAGATAGTTAAATTCATTTTTTCCAATACAACAACTTGGCGATAACTACCATTTTAAATAATAATATAAATAATTTATTATTTTTCTGTATTCCTGATTCTTGTGTTTAAGATATGATTTAGGAGAAACCCATTGTTTTTTGTCAGCTGCACTATTGAAAATAGGATCCCATTTAAATTAAAATTAATATCTAGTTTATAAATTTATAAAAATGATGTATTCTATAATTTCATGGGATGTAACATGCTCCCCCCTTTTGGAAATTAGGTTCTCACAATTATATTTACTTATTAAATAAGTGGGGGTATTTCTACCTCATATAAGATTTAGATTCCCATGTTTCCATCTCAACCATAGGGTTATTCCACAAATCATTAACCTGACGAATCACTTTAATCCACAATACATCCTCTTTATGGTCAAGAATCTTGACTGGCTATTCCTCATGTGAAACATTCACTCCGAAATGAACTAATTTTTTACTAAATACATGAGATGGATCCAGTATATACTTTATTAACATCGAAACATGAAAACAATAGGGTACGAGGGATAAAATCATTGTCAAATGCAGTTAATAGGCAACTGATCAAATATTATACATGATTAAATAGGGTCAAATGAACTATGGACTCAGCTTCCATTCATACCAAAATACATCACATCGTTCCATGGTGAAACATTGAGAAACTCATATTCACCTACCTTGAATGAAATATCCTTCATCTAGTTTTCCACATAACTATTACTTTTTTTCTCTATGATTTCCTCATGTGTTTCTAAATCAACTACACTTTTTCTTCCATCATGTCTACCAACTATGTTCCCATCAACATCATTTCATTGACATCATCCAAAAAATCTAGTGTTCGACACCTCTTTCCATATAATGCCTCAAATGGTTCCATATGTATACTGGAAAGAAAACTATTATTATAAGAAAAATCAACCAATGAATGATGTTGATCCCTACGTCCCTGGTGATCCACTAAACCAGCACATAGAAAATCATTCAAGGTTTAAATTATTAATTCTGACCTCCCATCTTATTCATGATGAAAAGATGTACTAAAATTTATTTTAGTACCCAAGGACATCATAGGGTCCTGAAAAATTATCCAAGGGAAGAAAATACTCCCACAATGACCTTGTAAAAGGAAGCCAGTACTTTTACAAGTCTAAAAAGGTTAATAGACTCAAATTTAGTTAAAAATTTCAAAAAAAACATAAAGGAATTCATATTTTCAAAGGACTTTATGTGGCCTATATACTATCACCAGGAAGGGTTCATGGACCTCATGGATTGTGAACCACTACTATGTTGAATGATCTGTGTGGTGCTGGCCCGCAAGGTGATGGCCAGCAAACCAAGTGAACCGCGAACCGTGTCGCCGAAGGAATCATGCAAGTGAAGGCCATCTGCATGATGTCTCATGAAATCAGAGGTTTGCGTATGAAGAAACCCAGTAGGGTTATCTTACCCATGATCGCGAACCATAGCCTCTGAAAACCCCATTTGACAGAGTATTCCACAGGTTAGGATATCTCTTCCTAGGCCACTGCAAATTGTTCTGGATGCCCATAGATATGATTTCCCCAAATCTCTATAAAAGGAGCACAAAATGAATTGATAAAGCAAGGACAAAGAAAACATAAAGGGGAACCCATAGGATGGATGAATGAATTCATAGAAGATTCCAACTTTAGTCTTCAATCATCGGTGAAGCACGAATTGCGAATCAAACTTCCCACAAGTACAGCCATACACAGACCATAAAATGGGGTAACATAATAATAATATAACAGGAAACATGATTAGTGAAACTGAAAAATAGCATATTTCACATAGATGAACTCCCTGTGAATGATAGTCCTCCAGAACCTCCTTTAATATGGATTTTTTTTAGTGTATCACTATGAGTATTTAACTTAGCATCGCATGCTGCATCAGTACATGGATGGAACCCAAAGTGGAATGATGTACCACATACCACTAGGGGTCTATACCCATGCCTGCAAACAGCATTAGTACGCAGAAGACCTTTAGATACCCAAATCTTTATGTACATGGATATTAAATTACTTTTGTGGAATACTTAATACATAACAAAAAACACACATAAGGACCGTAATAGTTAAGTGTTTTTGGAAACTAGGAAAAAAATAATCTTCTAATCACGGTGAAGGAACTTAAACATCTCCCATAAAGATCTTCCCCTTTTATTTTTTTACATAAAACCATTCTTTATATCAAAGGGGAAAAGAAAACATAAAAAGGTTGAGCTCAAATGATCATTAAGGGTAAACATAGAGGACATAAAACAATCCACAATCATTTGAATCCAAAAACTTGAACACAAAATCTAAACATCAAAATATTGATTAAAGTCATAAATCTTGGAAGCATGTAAGAAATATATTATTAAGTAACCATAATCATGATAAAATAGCATGGAAATATAAAAATTAATTGTGTAAAACCATGAAGAACTTGATATGATTTCCATAGTTCCCAAGGAATTGCTTCCAAGACCATCTTAGTGGACAAAGTCCCTTTTCTGAATCGAGTTAACTCCACGTTTCAGTCCTGTAACACTGAACATGATTAAATTTCCATTCTAACCATGTCTATCTCATGATATATAAATATTTACCCAATTCATTGGAGGGAGAAATTGGTCCCACCCATCTCATAATGAAATCATTCTTACGTGTTCCACAATATAAACATAAATCACTCATCATAACCCAAAGAATAAAATGGGTTTCATAAACATCATCCCATCAAAACATAATCCATATAAAACAAATGGATATCATTTCATCATAAAAAATGTGAAACCATGTAAATCATAGAGACATTATACTTGAAACATACACGTATGAAATAATTTTTTCTTATATGGAAAATGGTTTTGATAAAACACATGAAATGAATTCTTGAGGAAAATATCCTTTCTTATTCAAAATAATTTTCCTTTCAAAAAAATGCCATGAAATTATAAAAGAGATAGATTTTGTTGAAAATATTCATGAAATTTTGTAGATTAAGCTTCATGAAAATAAGGCGTTATAAAATTGTAAAAATCTGTTTATGTCGTATAAGTTAAAGAAAACATTCTCCTCGTACTTTTAATGAAAAAGTCAAAAAGTACCACGTATGGTAAACAAAATCAAGATTCCTTACATAACACAAAGTAAAAGTCAAGAGGGGTAAAAATGAATTTAAACATACATGGGAGAATAGTAAACACTTTATGAAACCATTTTTAAGGATATGGATGAAAAATATAACCCCAGTAAATACTTACGAATAAGCAATCTCAGATAAAAATGAGATTGCGAAATTATCCATTACCTTATGTCTGATATGCTTCATATGTATTATAACCTCATGTATAATGATTTAAATAATGTCATTGACTTATTACAGAATCATATTCTTTGTTATGATATCATAAATGGTTCATTTATGACTTTATAATACCCGTACTTTTGAAAATTCCATGTTAAATTAGCATTTTGGGTAAAATTGTTTCATTTATCGTACGTGGTTCGATTTGTTGTTCTTGATATTATTATTAATTATATCAGGATGTACTTAAATCCAGAATGTAAATCATGATTTATATATCATATATATTTAGTATATACATATATAATAGACAGATGAATGAAATGAAATACACTGTTCATGGAGACGGTAGGGCATATGTACGCATGAATGTAGTTTTACTTTCCTTATAGACTTTTAGGGATTTAAGTAGATCACATACATATATATATAAATAAATACAGTAGAATTATTATGTCATATATTTCATTATTACTTATTATATATACTTTATAATCATTCTTTAATTGTTAACATGGAAAATGAATCTCATTGCATCGTGGAGACGGTAATCCGTACATACACACAAGTGATGATATCATTCCCGTATTTATTGAATGGAAATTTTGTGGACGATATAATATCTTAGAATCATTATGATGTTATATTAATCATATATAGTTATTCTTTACACCATTATACCCCTCCAAGTAAGGTGGTGGTGGAAAAACAGATTACACCACAGCGTGGAGACGATATTCTGAACGTACGCACGCGCGGTGATTTCATTTTCCATTGGATGGATAGAAGGTGAAATGGGGTTGTTTAATATTTATAATAATATATCAGTAAATAATTAATACTGATGTTATTACATTATAATGAAACAATAATTAATAGTAAGTAGAAGATGAAAGAAACTTTAAAGAGTCGGTAGAAGAGATTACCTCTTCGTCGACGCACCTCCTTTAAACATCTTCTTAGGGAACTAGAGTTGGTCTTTTGAGAAGACCAGAACCTCCATGATATAACTAGAGAGGTTTAGAAGAAGAATATTCAGGTTTTGGCCGATCTTCAAGGCTCAAAATGGTGTGAAGAGTAGAGGGAAGGGGTTCCCTTTTATAGGGGAGGATAGGGGTACCTTATGAAAAACATAAAATATTATTTTATAATAAAGTCATATTCGGTTTTTAATAGCACCAAATTGATTTATATCTAATATAAGGTGGGTATGGGTAGAAATACTCTCAACCAATAGGTTTATATACATGTTTAGCTTACTATTTTATCCTTATCATTTAGATTTAACTCTAAGTTAAATAATTTTACTTTTACCGTGTCTTTTTGTTTTCTTACACTATATGGTTAATAAACATACTATAAAAATCCAAAACAACCCCAAGTGGTTCATTATTAATATATATAACCTTATCTAAGACATTTTTATGAACCATATATTTGTAGGAATAAAATAACAATTAAAAATATATTATTTGTTTTAAAAACAATTAATGTCAATTTTGACACTATTTGGTACTTGATTTTTGTGAAAATCATAACAGAATAATTAGTTGTAAAAAAGTTAATTAAATCCATAATAAAAAGTCATATTAACCTATAAAATCAGTGTAATTTATAAAAAGTCTAAAATTAAATTTATTTGGATATTTATAACATCAATTATGATAATATTTCATTAATAATGTAATTATTGGATCATCATTGTGTCATAAATAAATTAAATAATTAAATGTCTAAAAATTATAAATAAAATACCATTATGTAGTAAATATTTTTAGATTTCCAATGAATATTTATATTCGAATTTATCTTATGTATAACCCTATATTAAAAATGTTGTAGTTATTAAACATTGATTTTAAATATTTTAACTCTTCTTTAAATAAAATAATAATAAATGTCCTAATCTAATCCAAGTAGACCTAATGGGTAATATTTTATTAATAAGGTTGTTTTTGGTCGAATTACACTTATAAAATAAAATTAGGACATGTGTTAGGGTAATAGTAATATCATTTTTACCCTTAATTACCGTATTTACTTTTAACCGTGGAAAATAAAAGTAAAAAGTTACTATTCACCAAAAATTATTTTTATCTTATTGAACAAAATTTAACTCCTTGATGTTAATTGTGTCTCTTGGATTATTGAAATTCCACTCACAGAAGTGGTAAAATTATGTTTTATTTAAATTTTCAAATTCTCTTACGAGGTGGGTAAAAGACGGTGAAAAGTTCAATAAAATTTTTATATATCTAAAAATATTATAAAATGACTTCAAAGAGTTACATTGACCATATATAGGTATTATTTATCAATTTTTACCTTCAATAAATATAAATAAAATAAATGATATTTTAAATAAAAAATCGGTTTTTAAATAGTAACTCAGTGATTTCACTATTCATCAAAAATTGAAAGTGTTCATAAAAATACCAAAAATTCACCCTAGGCTAATTTTGATATTCCGAATCCAAAAATGAAGTACATTTTGAAAAATAAAATTTCAAAAAGTGGGTATTAAAATTCATAACGGCTAGTTTATATAACATATCGTTGTTTAGTGAAACTCGGTGTTGCGTACAAATACGCTATTGTGGAAGGTTGTGATTGCGTGTAATTCAAGCCAAGTCAGGGATGCATGTAGTGAAAGCTCATTTTGGTGTAGCGTACAACACAAGACATCAATGAAATTAAAAATAATATTTTTCATAAAATCTCATGATGTTACATTCTACCTCTCTTTAAATGAATTTCTTTCTCGAAATTAGTCGGGGTTATAAATGGTTTACTACTCGAAAGTTTTAATAGAAACCCACATCGTAAAAAGGAATACCAAAACATATCTTTAAAAACTAAAGTATGAAACATAATGGTTACCCAAATTAATTAATTATTGGGTTTCCACATAGGATAACATAGGTGAAAATATGGATATGGAAGAGAAATCGAACCATCATGTTCTGATGGAGAGTGGTAGAGAACATGGCTATGAAAAATCCAACAATCAAAAAGCCACAAATTTGTAATGATCTAAGGTACCATATGATTCATCGGATATAAGGTTACTAGGACAACATTTTTGGTTTTCAAGATGATTTCCCTAATGTTGAAGATTTATTGAATTAAAATAAATACTTACCTAATTTTTGGTATAATCTTACTGTTGTTTGTGCCTTGAACAATTTCCAGTTCATCTTATAAAGAAATGAATTTTAATTTGTCTTCCATGAAGTGTTAGTAGGCCATGTGATATAATGACGGGTCATTCCATCTTTCTCAAACGAAAGATTAGAAAAAGTTATTCAGTATACATAAGTCCATATATGGCCATATTAAATGTATATGGCTCCAAGAATGGACGTATACTTCATATATAACACCTATTAATATAATAAAACTAGTTTCTACTAACCAGGGACTTCCTGTAGGACAGTGGTAGGTGCTAAAGGCCTATCTCACTTCAGTTGTGGTTTTGTTTCCAACAGCCTTGTCCGATGTGATGGGTTGTTGACCGTCCTACAGGTTGTCCTTTTCTCTAAAACTAAAAAATTATAACATTCCAGAAATAATATCAAAAAAAGTTCTAGACATAAAACAATACTGACTTATGTACAACATAATCCATTCCAATCTTTAGGCTTATCCAAAATACTTCTTCCCAAGCTCATAGTATAATGAAAAAAATTACTAGAAATGTCATTTTTCGAGCATGTGAATACCATCATTTATCCACCATATATCTTACGATATATCTTGTTGGTCAAATAAAAAACATTTGAATTCCATAATCATGTATTCTCTTGAAACATTAGTACCCATTGGACCTTAGTGAAAACCTGGATGTTGTCAAAAGTTAACTCTTTCCACATACCAAAATCTCAAAATTATGTATACTCAAACCATGATATTACTTAGTCCTTATACCAGTCATTATCTCACTAATACTATCAAACATATCATTATCTTCTTATCCTTTAGTTATGAACATATCATCTACCTTCCAAAAATATTTGAATAACCTTTCATGGTTATCGGTACCATTTATCGTATACTTTCAAAACTCAAGCAAAGCAAACAATGTAACAATTCATAGATTTTTCTTTATTCCATAGTACCATATAGTATTCTTGATAAACATACAATCATTACACTACCTTCTTAAACCACTGGCTGAGCTTCATCATTTCTTCCATCTCATATATCATTTGTAGTCTCTTCATCATCATCCACATAAATACTACCCATATGACCATGCTGATTTTCTTTATGAGATTTTCCCTTAGGGCATTGGTCTGCATAATGCCCGTACATTCCACATTTAAAACATTTAACCGTTGTTGATTTCTTAGTAACACTGCAAAACAATTGGCTAATACCAACAGATATTTATTGACAGATAATATATCTATTGGAAAAATGAGCATTTACAACAGATATTAAGTTTTATTGGTATTAATTTTTAACACCAGCACTTATTTTTATCAAATGACATATATTTTGGTATTGATTGTTTAATACCAACATATCATTTACCAACAGTTGGATCTATTTCTTTATCATACTATTACCGACATTTCTTTTACTAACACATAAATCTGTTACTAATAATTAATATTACCAACAAATTTTTTTCCATCAATAAAAAATGATACAATGAACCATATAATAACGAAAAAAATGATTTTATCAATAACCAATTAAGAGAAATATAATGTGTATATATATATTATTTTTATGACTAAAGTAAATTTTAATTTCTCGAGGTTTTATTAAAAACATATCATAATTGATTTTAATTTTTTACTTTCCCGAAATATTACATGTTTTTATATTTTTCAGTATTCCATAATATTAAATGTTAGTATATTTTTTAGTATTATTTTTTAATGAAAATGTAAATACTTTTTATACAAAAAATACTGCACTAATTTGTGGTCCTAGGTTTGGCCTCACTTCTGGCCGCTCCGCCTCCCGCAGCTCCGCCTCGCCACTCTGCCACCCCACCTCGCCTCCCATCGTCTCACCCCCCATCTCCTTGCCACTATCTCGGATTTCATCCCACTTCCTCCTCAGTTATATCATCACTCACATTCTGGGGTATGTCGATTTCTTCTAGTTTCTTTTGGTGTTTTCTATTTATGTATTCTTACTCATCATTTCATATCGTCCCTCGACTAGATTTGATCTTCCCCCTATCTTTTTGAATTTGGGGTTTGTTGATATATTCTTCATTAATAAATGCTTCTTCTAGTGTCTTTGGATTCCAAAATAAATATGATTTTAATATGAGATATAAAATACCACATTCTAGATTGGATTCTTCAGTCCATCACATGGGAGGAGATATTGATTCTATCGATGGAATTGATCCTTGAGATGACTATTCTAGAGAATAATCAAATCTGATGTCGACATTGCTGAACTATAGCAATCCTTCTACTAGACTTTACTATTCTACTGATAGTAATGATGATCTTTCCAGAGAAACATCTCTATGAAAAACTAGTAGGAACCATAAGAGGCAGCTGAAATACATCACTGAGGATACGATATCGGATTTCATTTTTAGTCATAAAACATACC
This sequence comes from Viscum album, assembly GCA_963277665.1. Taxonomy (NCBI): domain Eukaryota; kingdom Viridiplantae; phylum Streptophyta; class Magnoliopsida; order Santalales; family Viscaceae; genus Viscum; species Viscum album. The sequence continues at coordinate 1,875,562,784 of OY728152.1, forward strand.
TCTATAATGGGAACCTGCCTGGCAAGCCCATGGATCCGTGGATTGACAACTGTGGTGATATCTCTGAAAAATTCATTGAGCATCACAATAATATTTTTTTTGTTATTTTATGTCAGTATTGTTCCATGCTCACAAATCATAGATTATTTTAGTATTTAAAATTAATTATTTTATGCATAATTTTTAGGTTAGTTTCTTTTCTAATACACAGCTAATATTTTTTTATTTAATTGTTAACTGTTAGTTTTAGTTCGTATGTAAATTACATTTATCACATGACTTTTTATTCATTTTTTAGAATTGTTATGTTATAGAATTTTCATCACCATAATCTTAAAGTACATGTTGGATGTTGTGCATTTAATTTGGAAGAAACGATAGACTCTTCATTGGGGAATGCATAAACAAGGTACATCCAATTACCTATGTTAAATAAGTGACAATGTACATAAGTAATTATTATGTCTATTTATTTTTTTAATCGAGCTTTATCAAATGGAACCTAATTCTGATGTTCGTTTCATTTCAATGGCCTTAGTTTTTTAGGTGTCTTCTAGATCTTGTGGGTGCAATTAATATGTTTATATTCCATAGTTTCACCATAGGTTGGTCCATGGAATATGTATATTAGTTTGTGGGAATTTTTTCTGTGATTCATGTTAATTGAGGTGATTATAGTCAATTCATAGACATTTAAAATAAATCGGGTTTTGAACTATTGAATAGGCTGGTTTGAGTAAAACAATCAAAGGAGATCTGGGTGATTGAAGTGTTTCAAATTTCCAGATTTTTTACCTTCAACTATAAGGTTTTATAATTGCATCCATTTCTACTCTATATGAATATCTGTTTTTTCATGGATTCCTAAAAAATTCTTACATATTGAATTTTATTCTTATTTCTTGCAACCATTTGAAAAACCACATAAAATACTTATACTTATTTTTTAAGTTCATTTTTTTATATTCATTTTTTGATCATAAGGAGAAACAAAATATTGAATCAAATGTAGTCAATTGGATTTTATTTGTAATTTTTAAGGAATTCTAGTATTATATTTTTGTTTTGTTTTGTAATCTTCGGTAGTTAAATTCTTCAAGTCTTGTTTTATTGAAAGATATTTGGGGTTTGACACCTCATAAAATCCATCAGATCTGATTTCATCATTTGTTATTTATCTAGGTATCACAGATCAAGAAGAAAACAACATAGACATGTCATTGTAGACATGTGTAAAGTCCACTATTTTTAAAAGGATTCTAAAATCATTCTCACTCACTGAATTTTATTCTTTTTTCTTGTAACCATTTGAGAAAACCACGTAAAATAATCATGATTTACCCTCCTCATTCCCTTGGATTTCTTCATTGGATAATACCTCCTTTAAAATTCACTATACCTGGCCTCCCATGCATCAAATGTGTATTCATTATGTTGGAGTGTCTATCCACTTGCCTCTCTTGTGTAATAGGGGAATTATGAAATCCTTTATGAATGTGTAGGCATCATCATCTTAATCACCATGAAAAATTAGTAGAGCTTCTAATTGATGTTTTTTTAGCACATACTCATTACCTTGGTGATATCATATTGTTTGAGAAACCCCCTCACTTGGGTAATTTCCAGGCCTCTCAACCTTAGTAGAGCTTGATTCCAGTATTCATGGGCACATGATAGTGGTGTTTCCCATCAATTTTACCCCACATAGGAAGTCATGTTTCTCCTCCTTACATGCCTCAATAGTGTACAAGACATGATCCCTTGTATGTGAAATTTAATTCCTTCATTTAGGGGAATAAAAGGATATGATATAGAGCTTCTTAATGCCTCAAAATTCACCTGAAAATAACATTTCGTCAGTTAGAATTCTAGAAAATCAAATCTGTTTGAAAATGTGTACTATTTGTGAATTCCAATATGAGTATATTTTTGTATTTTTGTATTTTTGAAGCAGAAAATGGATATAAATCAATTAAATAATTTCACATATCCATTATAATGATACCAATTCATGGTTGTAGAAACCATGAGCATAAATATTGGTTAGTAATGGGTCATCTATACAAAGATAGGTTTTTGCTAATTCACTAATTAACTTATGTGCGGCGGAGGAAACGATATTGAATGGTTGTGTTTTGTGTGTGATACTTAAGACATAGAAATTTTTTAATTGTTTTTATATTTAATGTGAGTGTATATGAGTGTATGGTATAGGGAAGTGAGATTAAACAAAAAAGCTAAAACAAGGATGCCAAATGCAATGAATGATGTGTGAGGAAGTAGGGAAAGTAATTGACCATGTAAAGCATGCCAGGTTAATTATCAACAAAAGCTGACTAGAAACATCACAGTCAATTAAATACACTCTCATGGTATCAATGAACTTAATACTACAATGAATAGTCCCTATAAGGTTGCTTTCATATTCTAGCAATAGTGGTTAAGTGTATTTTGTTTTTGATTTTTCTGCCAACACATGTGTAACGACCCAATCTTTTTGAGTAGTATATTAACATACTCTTATTGATTTAAAAAGATGTTAATGGTTAATGCAGAAAGAGGAGTCGATGGCTTCATCCAGTAGACTCAACCCTTATGAAGCCCACTTATCACAGCTTGGGAAAGAGGTAGCATCTGTTGGCTTCGATTTGGACCAAGCCCAAGCCGAACTCCAGCGTGTCAAGCTAGAACGGAAATGCATGCGGGAGAAGTTCAAGTTAGTAGAGATTACTACTAGGGAAATGTTATCTGAGCCTCCCTCAGATTCTCTCACCATAGCACACCTTACACTCAGGTCTTATGCCGGTGTTATAAGGGGCTATGTGACGAGACCCTAGCTTCCTTGTGTAGTCCTTTCGGGTGAATAAATGGAGATATCTTCCTTTAGTGATGTTTGTGGATTTTCTTTTGTCCGGATAATTTTAGAATGTATTTTATTGATGAATTTTTTTGAAAAAAAGGATATTTTAAAATATTTATGAAAACCCTAAATAACTAATGATGTGTAATGATTTTCAAAAAATGGTCTTCTACAAAAGTGTTCAATAAGGAATTTGGAGTCTAATAAGATCAACGTAATTTTTGATGAATAGTAAATTATGAATAGTGATTTTACGCTTAGGATTAGTAATGTGATCAAATGGATTAGTAATTTCACTCAAAAAAAGTTTTAATATAATTTGGAGACCTCGATTAAGTAATGTGATTCAATAAAATGGGTAAATAACGGTTTCATAAATTATTAGTCAAGTATTAGTTTTTTCGGATGAATAGTGTTTTTTAATTAAAAATTTAATTAAGAATAATTAGAAAATTACTTTTATAAAAAGGTCTTTATTTTTGAACTCAGAGCATCGATATTATGTTAAGGTAATTTTTGGGAATTTTTCTGAAAAAAATGAATTTTCGATGAATAGTGTTTTTATTTAAAAATTAAATTGAAAATATTTAGAAAATTATTTTTATAAAATGGATTTCATTTTTGAAATCAGAGCATTGATATTTGGTTAAGGTGAAATTTTGGGATTATTCTGAGAAAGTTGAATTTTCAGTGAATAGTAAAAATACAGTTTTAGGGTTTCGGTATGTTTAATGACATCATAACGGTGTCATGATGATGTCATGAGATCTTTTGAGGGATGGCCGGCCAAGGGTGATGAATTATTTTTTTGGGGGGCCCCATGTGGCCTAACTCCATGATAAATGTCAAAGGAGAGCACATGGGTTTGAGAAAAGCACATGTGAGGTGTCCCTTGGCCATTAATGCTTTGTCCCCTCACTTTCCCTATAAATACCCACCCTTTCCTCCCTTAGTATTCACTCCCAACTCTCCCCCAAAGAAGTTCTGGTCTTCTTACCTTCCAAGGAGTCCTCCAAAGGTGCCCCCAAGCCCTCAAGGTCCAATCCTTTGAGTTTCAAGAGTCACGTTTTAAGGTAAGGGATCCGACCCCTCTCTTTCTTTTCATGTAATCTCTTTTATGTCATTCCTATTATGCTCCATGTTTTTATGAGAGAGGATGTTATTTTATTTTCCTATTACTGACCTTTCATGTTTATATGATGAGAGATCCCCTCTTACTCTCATCATTTCGTTTTATGAAAGTTCAAGTGACGCTGTTAGGCTGCCGAATTTTTAAGGGATTCTTTCACCCTTCTCATTTTTCAAGTTCGATTTTCATGTCAAGTCTTTCATGTTCCTTTTTATTATGTTGGGGTATGATCTCTATATCTATCATACTGATCTCTTATGATCATATGATGAGGGACCCTATTTGATCTTGTCAAATCATTTTCTTTTGAAGTTAAGTGACGCCGTAAGGCTGCCGAATTTTCATAAGAGAAATCTAATCTTTTTTCCTTCCATGTTTTTCATTTAAAATGGTATGTCCCTCAAATTTCATTACCATATCCATATGTCCTTCTTACTCTTTCACCCTACTGTTTTATGGATCATTTATGAGTGGGTGACCCATGTCCCCTCTCATTTCAATGTTTTCTAAAACCCCGAAACTTAGCCGTTATGCTGCAGAATTTTCCCCTCGCAATGCCTCTCTCTTTTCTCAAAAATTATTTTATGTTATAAAGTGAATACTCAAAGCTCCTATTTATACAAGGGTATTCACATATATACCAAAATGTTCTATTTTAAATTCTGGGATTTACATACATGAGACCCACCTTACTTTTCTGTGGGTTTTAAATTGATATAAAGATCATGTCTTTAAAGCAGTTTTTTAAAAAAAGTTATGATTATGAAATGAAACCCATTTCCTTTATGCTATATGGGTTATTTATGAAATTTTTGATGATGATATATGTGGATCACATGATAATAAAGGCAAATTTAAGGGTGCGCCCTGATAGCGCTCCAATGCATTGGGTAATGATGTAACCACTAGAGATTACAATTTTCACGATACCTCGGTGAATAACCTTGGTAATTTTCAAATGACACCTTGGGGATGGACCTTGGTGATATGTTCATGATTGTCTATGTTAAATTATGTAGCCACATCTTTATGTTATGAAAAATGTTATTTTTATTATGAAATGCCTCATGATTTCTTTCTCATGCCTTAAAGTTCTTTTCATGTCCTTATTGAAGTATCTCACGTTCACCTGTAAAATGTTCCTCTTGTTTCCCTTACTGGGCCTTCTACTCACCCCTTTCTTTTGGTGTATGTCCCCAGGTTATGAGATGCAGTAATGAACCTAGAATTAACTTAAGGAGACGCCTTTCAAGTGTTTAAGAAGAATGTTTTATGTTGTTTTCATGTATTATGTTCCTGGTTTCCACGACACTAGACCTTAAAGATCCTCAGTTTTGTGTAATGTAATGAAAGTTTATGTTATAAAATGGCGGGATGCTATAGTTGGTATCAACGGATGGTTTAGTTATTTGTGGAAATTAGGATATAAAAACATTAGGAAGAACCCTATAGAAAAGTTTAAATATAAGAAAACTTCCTGGTATTTTGGTAAGTATTGAGTAAGTGGTCTATCAAACAAATACATCCCTGTCTGGATACGAGCAGGTAGAGGCGGCTCTGGCACAGATGTACATAGGGGAAAAACCCGAAAACACCCCTTTGAGCTAGACTCGAACGGGAACTGGTGCACGATAACGGGCCTTGCTGCACTCTTGGTTACGACACTCTCGGGGGATATGTTTGGTCAATCACATTCTTTTTATGAATCATTATGAAGGAATTATAGAGAACTATAATTGTCTAAGCACGAAGTCTTAGTTAAAAGATTCATAAATGAAATGAGTTTCTCACTAAGGTTTTATTCTTTTAGAAAATGGCGGGCAATAGGAGAAACCGTGCCGATGGTGACCGCAATGCACCATGTGCTGACGGCCCTCCGATGGAAGCCAGAATGGAAACATTCATGCGAATGATGAACCAACTGACTCGATTTGTGAGTAATAACTTGAATCAAGCTGAGAGGCCGACCTCACCACGAAGGGAACAACTTTATGTTGAGTCCTTCATGCGTCAACGACCACCAACATTCAGTGTATCTACTGACCCATTGGTTGTGGAACAATGGATAAGCTCCATTGAAAAGATATTTTCTGTACTTCATTGTTCGGAACAAGAAAAAGTCACCCTTGTTGTTTACCGCCTAGAGAGAGAAGCTGATCAGTGGTGGTCACGGATCAAAAACACGAAGCCACGAGGAGAGATGGAAGCTATGGAGTGGGAAGAATTTTGGGGGATTTTCTTTAACAAGTATTTCCCTCGTTCCATGAGAACGAAAATGGAGAAAGAGTTCCTCGAGCTGAAGCAGAAGGAGAACGAATCTGTCGGAAGATATGAGATGAACTTCACAAGGCTTTCCCGTTATACCTCAAGCTTTGTCATGGACCCTAATGGGAAGGTTGATAGATTCTTTGGCGGACTACGACCACATCTGCGGAAGAATCTAGCCAACAGGGACTACGATAGCTATGAAGAAATAGTTCGAAGTGCTAAGAAAGTTGAACTAGAGTTTGGGGAGACACAATGGTCTCACAAATCTAATGAGAAGAAGAGAACTCTAGAACCAAGCCTGGGAAGAAGTTTTGATCAGGACAGAGGTGGAAAGCATATGCAACATGCCACATGCAATAAATGTGGGAAGAAGCATTCGGGGAACTGCTTGATCGGAAGTGGAAAGTGCTATAGGTGTGGAAAAGAAGGCCATATTTCTCGGAATTGTCGTGGTGATGTGAAGCCTCAACTTCCCAACACTAACAATAGAGGAAAGATGGTTCTAGCCCTACCCGAAGTCACATGCTTCAAGTGTGGACAGCTGGGGCACTTTGCTAATCAATGTCCAAATCTGAGGGCGGTGGAGGGGAATCACCATCAACCTCAGCAGAGGCCAAGGGAGCAAGGTCGTGCTTTCGCTATCACAACAACTGAAGTTGATGTTCCGAACGATGTGGTAGCAGGTACTCTTGTAGTCCTCTCAAAAATAGGAAGTGCTTTATTTGATTCTGGTTCTACGCATTCCTTCATTTCTTCCAAGTTTGCAAAGAATATAGAATCAATCCCCGAATTGATTGAGGTAGAGTTGTCAGTCAAGACTCCAAGTGGGATTATCCATGCATCAACAGTGTTTAGAGACTCTAGTGTTTACTTTGGTGAGCACAATCTTATCGAAAATCTAGTAGTCATTCCCATGATGGAATTCGACGTTATACTAGGGATGGACTGGCTCTCAAATTATAATGCTAAGATCAAATGCAGAAGTAAGGAAATCTCAGTAGTCTTGAATGAACGACCTACATTTATCTTCCGAGGAGAGATATCCCGAACTGATCCCTATCTAGAAGCACCTCCTATAGCTTTCTTTATGGAGTTAATCGGTGATGTGGAAGAAGGGAAATGGAGCATACAAATTGAAGATGTTCCGATTGTTCAGGAATACATGGATGTATTTCCTGAGGAGTTACCTGGACCTCCCCTCGAAAGAGAGGTAGAGTTCTCCATTGAACTCGTACATGGGTCTCAACCGATATCAAAGACTCCGTATAGAATGGCAAATGTGGAGCAAGAAGAGTTAAAGAAACAACTCCAAGAATGGTTGGAGAAGGGGTTTATCTGACCGAGTGTGTCTCCTTGGGGAGCACCAGTTCTCTTTGTGAAGAAGAAGGATGGATCAATGCGGCTATGCATTGATTATAGAGAACTGAACGGAATCACAGTGAAGAACAGATATCCTCTTCCAAGAATTGATGATTTATTTGACCAACTTCGCGGGGCTAAATTCTTCTCTAAGATTGAACTTCGATCTGGTTATCATCAACTGAGGGTGAAGAAGGAAGATATTCCAAAGACTGCCTTCCGATCAAGATATGGGAATTATGAGTTTACTGTTATGCCTTTCGGCTTGACTAATGCTCCTTCAATTTTCATGGATTTGATGAATAGAGTCTTTAAGGACTACCTTGATAACTTTGTGGTAGTTTTTATTGATGATATTTTGATATATTCAAAAAGTCATGAGGAGCATGAAGATCATCTGAGGGTTATTTAGAAAACTCTACGGAAGGAGAGGCTCTTTGTGAAGTTCAGCAAGTGTGAGTTTTGGTTACAACAAGTGGCTTTCTTGGGGCACATCGTAACCAATGAAGGAATCTCGGTTGACCCTGCAAAGACAATGGTTGTGGAGGAGTGGCATCAACCCACAACAGTAACTGAGATTCGTAGTTTCCTTGGTTTAGCAGGATATTATAGGAGGTTTGTGAAAAACTTTTCACGGCTTTCTAATCCACTAACCAAGTTGACTTGAAAAGGGGTTAAGTTCATCTGGACAAAGGAATGCGAGGAAAGTTTCCAAGAGCTGAAAAAGAGATTGGTTACTGCACCTGTGTTAACACTACCCTCTATCGGAGAAGGATTCGTTATTTTTAGCGATGCATCTCTGAAAGGGATTGGGTGCGTCCTCATGCAAAATGACAAGGTAATTGCTTATGCATCTCGACAGTTGAAGATTCATGAGCAGAATTATCCTACGCATGATCTAGAGCTGGCGGCGGTTGTTTTTTCTCTAAAGATATGGAGGCACTATCTTTATGGGGAGAAATGTGATATATACACGGACCACCAAAGTCTAAAGTATATTTTCACTCAGAAAGAATTGAACATGAGACAAAGGAGATGGTTGGAGCTTATTAAAGACTATGATTGTTCAATTAATTTTCACCCTGGAAGATCAAACAAAGTCGCGGATGTGTTAAGCAGGAAAGATCCTGTTGTTCTGGCAACAATGAGGATCCTAGGAGATCCCTTGGTTAAAGATCTAGTAAAACTGGACATGGGAATTATAAGGAAAGGGACATCATCAACCCTATTCCAAATGATTTCTCAACCTTCATTACTAGAGAAGATCAAGAAGGCTCAAAAAGAAGATCCTTTGCTGCAGGAGAAGTTGGAGGCTGTAAAGGATGGGAAGTTACCTGATTTCAATATTGGTCAAGAAGGTGTATTGAAATTTCGTACAAGACTATGTGTTCCATCTATTCCGGAGATAAAGAAAGAACGTATGGATGAAGCTCATAGCTCTACTTTCTCTATACATCCGGGAAGCACTAAGATGTATAGAGACCTTCGTGATCATTATTGGTGGGATAACATGAAGAGGGAGATTGCCGATTACACTACAAGGTGCCTGGTGTGTCAGCAAGTAAAGGCAGAAAGACAACTTCCTAAGGGGGTATTACAACCGCTACCCATACCAGTATGGAAGTGGGATAATATCACCATGGACTTTGTAACTGGTCTCCCGAAGACATCCAAAGGAAACAATGCGATATGGGTTATTGTGGACCGTCTCACCAAGACAACCCATTTTATCTCTATTCGGGAAGATTTCTCTCTGGATCAGCTTTCCAAGAGATACATGAAGGAAGTGGTAAGGATGCATGGGGTACCACTATCCATCGTATCTGATCGTGACCCAAGATTCACATCAAAATTCTGGAGAATTCTTCAACATGCTCTGAATACTGAATTGAATTTTAGTACGGCCTATCATCCTCAAACTGATGGCCAATCTGAAAGGACTGTTCAGACACTCGAAGACATGCTGAGATTATGCTCAATAGAATTTAAAGGTGGATGGGATCAACACCTCCCATTAGTTGAGTTCTCCTACAACAACAGCTTCCATTCGAGTATTCATATGGCACCCTATGAAGCTCTATATGGAAAGCGGTGTAGAACTCTTACTTGTTGGGATGAAACTGGTGAGAGGAAGCTTCTTGGGCCTGATCTCGTGAAAGAGATGACGGAACAGGTTCATGCCATCCAACAACACATAAAGGCTGCACAGAGTCGGCAGAAGAGCTATGCTGACCATCGTTGAAGGGACTTGGAGTTTGGTGTTGGTGACAAATTCTTCCTTCGAATATCTCCATGGAAGAGAGTCATGCGGTTTGGGAAGAAAGGGAAGCTCAGCCCTAGGTACATTGGCCCCTATGAAATCCTTGATCGCATAGGAGAAGTGGCCTATCGTCTAGAACTTCCACCGAATCTAGCTCAAGTTCATGATGTCTTCCATGTATCTCTCTTGAGGAAGTACATACCCGACCCTTCGCATGTACTGAACCCAGAGGTGGTACAACTTGAACATGACCTCTATTACGAGGAGCAGCCAGTGGAGATCTTGGACCGTAGAGACAAGGTTCTACGAAACAAGACTACCCACCTTGTGAAAGTGTTGTGGAGGAATCATAAATATGATGAAGCGACTTGGGAGCCTGAGGAAACAATGAAGAAAAAGTACCCTCACCTTTTCGAATAGGCCTCAAGTGTAAATTTCGGGGATGAAATTTCTTAAGGGGGGAAGAATGTAACGACCCAATCTTTTTGAGTAGTATATTAACTTACTCTTATTGATTTAATAAGATGTTAATGGTTAATGCAGAAAGAGGAGTCGATGGCTTCATCCAGTAGACTCGACCCTTATGAAGCCCACTTATCAGAGTTTGGGAAAGAGGTAGCATCTGTGGGCTTCGCTTTGGACCAAGCCCAATCCGAACTCCAGCGTGTCAAGCTTGAACGGAAACGCCTGCGGGAGAAGTTCAAGTTAGTAGAGATTACTACTAGGGCAATGTTATCTGAGCCTCCCTCAGATTCTCTCACCATAGCACACCTTACACTCAGGTCTTATGTCGGTGTTATAAGGGGCTATGTGACGAGACCCTAGCTTCCTTGTGTAGTCCTTTCGGGTGAATAAATGGAGATATATTCCTTTAGTGATGTTTGTGGATTTTCTTTTGTCCGGATAATTTTAGAATGTATTTTATTGATGAATTTTTTGAAAAAAATGATATTTTAAAATATTTATGAAAACCCTAAATAACTAATGATGTGTAATGATTTTCAAAAAATGGTCTTCTACAAAAGTGTTCAGTAAGGAATTTGGAGTCTAATATGATCAACATAATTTTTGATGAATAGTAAATTATGAATAGTGATTTTACGCTTAGGATTAGTAATGTGATCAAATGGATTCGTAATTTGACTCAAAGAAAGTTTTAATATAATTTGGACACCTAGATTAAGTAATGTGATTCAATAAAATGGGTAAATAACGGTTTCATAAATTATTAGTCAAGTATTAGTTTTTTCGGATGAATAGTGTTTTTTAATTAAACATTTAATTAAAAATAATTAGAAAATTATTTTTATAAAAAAGGACTTTTTTTTGAACTCAGAGCATCGATATTATGTTAAGGTAATTTTTGGGGATTTTTCTGAAAAAAATGAATTTTCGATGAATAGTGTTTGTATTTAAAAATTAAATTAAAAATATTTAGAAAATTATTTTTATAAAATGGATTTCATTTTTGAAATCAGAGCATTGATATTTGGTTAAGGTGAAATTTTGGGATTATTCTGAGAAAGTTGAATTTTCAGTGAATAGTAAAAATACAGTTTTAGGGTTTCGGTATGTTTAATGACATCATAACGGTGTCATGATGATGTCATGAGATCTTTTGAGGGATGGCCGGCCAAGGGTGATGAATTATTGTTTTGGGGGCCCCATGTGGCCTAACTCCATGATAAATGCCAAAGGAGAGCACATGGGTTTGAGAAAAGCACATGTGAGGTGTCCCTTGGCCATTAATGCTTTGTCCCCTCACTTTCCCTATAAATACCCACCCTTTCCTCCCTTAGTTTTCACTCCCAAAACTCCCCCAACGATGTTCTGGTCTTCTTACCTTCCAAGGAGTCCTCCAAAGGTGCCCCCAAGCCCTCAAGGTCCAATCCTTTGAGTTTCAAGAGTCACGTTTTAAGGTAAGGGATCCGACCCCTCTCTTTCTTTTCATTTAATCTCTTTTATGTCATTCCTATTATGCTCCATGTTTTTATGAGAGAGGATGTTCTTTTATATTCCTCTTACTGCACTTTCATGTTTATATGATGAGATATCCCCTCTTACTCTCATCATTTCGTTTTATGAAAGTTAAAGTGACGCCGTTAGGCTGCCGAATTTTTAAGTGATTCTTTCACCCTTCTCATTTTTCAAGTTCGATTTTCATGTCAAGTCTTTCAAGTTCCTTTTTATTATGTTGGGGTATGATCTCTATATCTATCATACTGATCTATTATGATCATATGATGAGGGACCCTATTTGATCTTGTCAAATCATTTTCTTTTGAAGTTATGTGACGCCGTAAGGCTGCCGAATTTTCATAAGAGAAATCTAATCTTTTTTCCTTCCATGTTTTTCATTTCAAATGGTATGTCCCTCAAATTTCATTACCATGTCAATATGTACTTCTTACACTTTCACCCTACTGTTTTATGAATCATTTATGAGTGGGTGACACATGTCCCCTCTCATTTCAATGTTTTCTAAAACCCCGAAACTTAGCCGTTATGCTGCAGAACTTTCCCCTCAAAATGCCTCTCTCTTTTCTCAAAAATTATTTTATGTTATAAAGTGAATACTCAAAGATCCTATTTCTACAAGGGTATTCACATATATAACAAAATGTTCTATTTTAAATTCTGGTATTTACATACATGAGACCCACCTTCCTTTTCTGTGGGTTTTAAAGTGATATAAAGATCATGTCTTTAAAGCAGTTTTTTAAAAAAAGATATGATTATCAAATGAAACCCATTTCCTTTATGCTATATGGGTTATTTATGAAATGTTTGATGAATATATATGTGGCTCACATGATAATAAAGTCAAATTTAAGGGTGCGCCCTGATAGCGCTCCAATGCATTGGGTAATGATGTAACCACTAGAGATTACAATTTTCACGATACCTCGGTGAATAACCTTGGTAATTTTCAAATGACACCTTGGGGATGGACCTTGGTGATATGTTCATGATTGTCTATGTTAAATGATGTAGCCACATCTTCAAGTTATGAAAAATTTAATTTTTATTATGAAATGTCTCATGATTTCTTTCTCATGCCTTAAAGTTCTTTTCATGTCCTTATTGAAGTATCTCAAGTTCACCTGTAAAATGTTCTTCTTGTTTCCCTTACTAGGCCTTCTGCTCACCCCTTTCTTTTGGTGTATGTCCCTAGGTTAGGAGATGCAGTAATGAACCTAGAATGAACTTAAGGATACGCCTTTCAAGTGTTTAACAAGAATTTTTTATGTTGTTTTCATGTATTATGTTCCTGGTTTCCAAGACACTAGACCTTAAAGATCCTCAGTTTTGTGTAATGTAATGAAAGTTTATGTTATAAAATGGCGGGATGCTATAACATGTCACGACCCGTCCTCGGGACCCGTGCCGTGACTACCCCAAGCCCGCCTTCCATAGGCCAGGGGCGGGTGACTAGCACCAAAGGCGTAAATCCTGATAACTGGGAGGGCATTGCCTTTATAAAAGTAAACAAAAACCACAGAGAACAAGCGGAAGTAAACACTAAGTACAAAGAGAAGTGCTGAAAGGAAAATGGGCCAGAATACAAACCCAAAAGAAAGTACAACTACAATTGGACAAAGTACAACAGAAAAAGATAACAACTGGAGGGACGGAAGCGGCTTCTGGGTCGTCCTCCTCGGATCCTACCTGAAGGGTAGGTATAAATGACGCAGCTCCTGGATCGTCCACCACGGATCCTACCTGAAGGGTAGGTACAGATAGCGCAGCTCCTGGATCGTCCACCACAGATCCTACCTGAAGGGTAGGTACAGATAGCCTCCTCAACGCTCTCGCCCGTCAACCTCCTCCGGATACTGACTCGTCGTATAGTCCACCTCCGGGTACTGACTCGTCGTGTAGTCCACCTCTAGGTACCGTCCAGTCCTCGAACACTCGGCCTTTGTCAGCACTGCCCGTCGTCTGAAACCAACACAATGAGGTGTGGGCATAGCCCGTGCAGGGGTGAGTATAACGATACTCATTAGGGACCCTGAGACCCTCAAGGTCTCACTAAAACCCACAAGGATAACCACATAGAAGATCTCAACAGATAACCTCTACTTAGGTATATGCCCATACATATACCTAAGTTATCAAGTAACCCATCTCAATCATGAGGAAACACAAGGATCACGAAATCAACGGATAACCACTACCCAGGTATATGCCCATACATATACCTAAGTTATCAAGTGACCTATCTCAATCCTGAGGTAAACACAAAGGTCAAAAGTCTCAGCTCAAACCAGGATTTTCATTATCGAAACCGTAACTGCTGAAGAGCTCCGTCTCTAGAGTGTACAGTGGTCCTGTCACGACTCCGAGGTACTGCTCACTAACCTAAGACTGCTGAAGTACTCCACCTGTCGAGTACTGCGGGTCAGCTACCTAGACACAGTAGTGCTTCCCGCCGAGGTATGTCACCCAAACATAGTAGTGCACACCCCCTAGTAGACTGTTGAGGTACTCTCCGGACGAGTACCGTGGGTATGCACCGTCACACAGGTAGTTCTCCGTCCGCCATGGGTCTGCACCTCAGAATGTAGTACTCCGTCCACTGGGCTAGTCGACTCACTCCATGTCGAGTCGGTCAAGCAGTTGTCAGGTCTCAGCCAGCTACACGGTCTCCGTACTCCGCACGCTCGTCTCTGGGAGTGTCCGCTCCACAAGCTACAGGTCGATACTCTAAGTATTTCAAATTCCCATGAAGAAGTATCTCAAAGGACCACCTCGTTATAGGGGTCTCAACGCAATAGACGACGTGTCAATCGGACGCCCGGTTTGTCAGTTACTAGCCTTTTCGTCCCAGGGGCCCGGTTGGTTTCGTGAGCAAACCAAATCCGGCCGTATCTCAACTGTACCCCGAACTCTCATAGGGTATACTCATAGGGACCGTTTCTCAACGTGATCAACAACGCCGCTGACGGTTCGTCAAACGGACTTCCTGTCTGAAAGATATCAGCTTTTCCGTTCCAGGGGCCCGGTTGGATTTCAGGTGCGATCCAACCCGGCCACTACCAACTGTATCCAAAACTCGGGCGAAGTATGCCAAAAGTTTCGTCTCATCAAGAGGAATTCAACGAAACAGACGACGCGTCAATCAGACGCCTGGTCTGTGAGTTATTGGCCTTTTCGTTCCAGGGGCCCGGTTTGTTTCGTGAGCGAACCAACCCGACCACACTCTGTCGGCATCCAAACCTCGAACGGAGTAAGCCAAAAGATCCGTCTCACTTAGAGGATTCCATCAAAGTCGACAGCACGTCAATCGGACGTCTGGAGCTCAAGATATAAGCGTTTTCGCTCCGAGGGCCCGGTTGGTTTTGTATCTGAACCAACCTGGCTGAACCCAAAGTAATCCGAAACCTTGAGTGCGATATACCAAAACAACCGACTCGATCCAAGGATCGCGTTTCCGCTGACGACGAGTCGTTTGGAGGCTTGTAGCTCAAGTAACGGGCATTTGACCGAAAGTGGCCCGAAAACAGGGGTCTGGGCCCGGGGCGACCCGGCCTGACCCCCCCTGGGTCGGCCGATCCGGGTCGACCCGACCCGGGTCTGACCCGGCTGGGCCCGGCCCGACCCGGCTCGGTCCGGCCCGACCGGCCGGCCGCGCTCGACTAGTGTGGCTGAGCCGAATCGCGGAGCGGCGGGGTGCACGGCTCCCCCGCCCTTCGCCGCTGATTGAGGCCGGCGGTGAACCGACGACCGACTCCTTTCCGGCGGCACGCCGCCACCTTCCGCGGACCACCGTACGCGCTCCTGTGGTCTGTTCCTCCTGCCTTCTTCGCCTATGGTCCCCCCGGGACCCCACCTTCACTACGAAGGGATTCAAACGCCCAAATGGCATGCATCGTCGTCGCCCGTCAAACCGCACCTCAAAAACCAAACGAGCCGTCTTCGTGGTTCCCCGGCGCGACGCATTGGCGCTGCTCCCCTTCGCCGTGGCTCGACTCCGTCCGCGGATGTCTTCGGGTTTCTCTTCCGTGACGCGACAACATCGCGCCTTTGTTTGTTTTTCACGACGCGGCGCGACGGCGTCGCACATTACTTGTCGCACGTTTCCATGCGGTGTGATGGCACCGCACCATTCCCTTTTTAATCCACAAAAGAATCCAACATGAAATAAGGAGGAGGGTCGGCCGTGTTTGTGAGGTCCGGCCCCCCTCGCGTTATTCGATAACAAATGGTCATATTTCACGAAATTCGTCAAGGCAATAAACATGAGCAATTAAAAAAAATAACCCTCAACATCAAACCACATGATCGAACGATCCGCGGATCAACCTAGTATTTGTTGGTCCGTGCTCGTCGTTATTTTCTCAAAATAGAAGAGAATTCCAAAAATAAATTCCCCTACCTCGTGTCGTCCTTCGTTTGTTGAAAAAGTCACGGAATGGTAGTGTCGCCGTAGAACGGTATCAATTCTGTCGTCGTCGGAGTGAGTGCTGTCATCGATGGCGACGTTCCCCACGGTGATGCCTCCTCCCTTGACGCGGAGAAAGAAGAAGAGAAGGCACGTCGTTGGTGCCTTCACGTTCTCCGTCGGAGGGTCGGTGTTTATCACATTCTTTGCCGAAGTCTCGACGTTCTTCAATGATGGTGATGGAGTTCTTCAAAACTAAGATCTTCCTCTCACAAAATCCTCACTTAACCAAGTAACCTAATAAAATAAGGTCTCCCATTATTTTATTAACACATGCCAATCTTTTCAAATTCCAAAATTCAAATAACATAATTAATTTAATAACTTGAACTCATTAATTAAAAAGTTTTTGCATCCACTTAAGAGGGGGAGTGGAATGAGAAGAGTTTTCATTAATAAGGGGGAGAAGTTCAAGAGTTAAAGAAAGGGAGATTAAATGGGGGGTTAAAAAAGAGTTATAGGAATTTGAAAGGTTGGGGATCGTGTGGGCCCCACCCTTAAAGTATCCACTCATGAGAAGTTGGTTGGTAATGGGCTCCACCAACAAATTCCCATGGGAGATAATAACTCCCAAAGACATAAAATAATATTGTTCACACAATTTTATTTATTTTAAACTAAAACCCCAAAAACAAAATCTCAACCCGCTTAAAACGCAACTGTGGTAAAGGTCCCCTTAAACAATTACCAGTGTTGCGAGTTTATCGGTGCCATCGGATTTCAATTCCGAGCACCGGTTCAAAAGATAGAAATTCTCGCTCGCTCGTTCACTGAACGTACCTGAGCCAAACTTCAGAAGTTTATTCCGGGAACTCCGGGCCTCGGAATCTAGTGCCTTCAGAAACCGAGTTCTTGTAAAATTCCAAAGAAAATTAAGAAAAAATTTTCCTTGAAATTTCTGAGTCTTTACAACACACCCCTTGATCTCTCATTCTTTAGGATGCATTGGTTGATGCTTTAGTGCGTGGTTAAGTTTTTAACTCTTATTTTCTCACCCTCACCATTGAATCAATTAAACTTTCATCAAATTTTAATATCATTATCTATAAAATCATTAATAATAATAAATTTGGAGTTTAAATTCCTTATAATCCAAAATTCAATCACATCCCCCTATTCTCCCACATGGATGTCTAGCCAAGAATATACATACAAAGAAAAACTTGTGCCATATTCAATTTATTCACTTGTTTTTTATGGTATGTTTGAGTTCCTTGAATTAAATGAGTGTTGTATTATTACATATAGAGAAGATCCGCACTGATGTTCTTCACTTGATGGGAGTTTGCATTGGTGGTTTTTTAGAATGTGGTTCTTTATCTGGGCAGTGATTATAATGCTTGCTATCCATCTTGTATGTTATCACTCATGTTGTTCGATGCATTTCAGTGCTCTGGTTAATTTGTTTATTGGAGGCTGCAAATAATTTCTTATGAGGTGTTGGTGCTCTCTTGGATTTGTTTGGTTTATTGTATAAGGTGATTTCTTGGTATAAGGAAGGATGTTTCAGGCAGGTTTGATGCATTGTAAGCTTTAGTTTGAGTTCTCTTGTTACCTCATCTTATTTATCACTCAATTACCCAATGGTGTAAGCTCATTACACCTCATGCATGTATTGTAACAAATTTTATTCATTAAAAATTTTCTTTGGGGCATGAATTGGGTGACCAATTCATGTCAAAGTTTTTTGAACAAGTGCTTTAATACATTGATCATTCCATGAGAGGTAAACAAAAAAGTTGCAAGTGCATTGAAGTAGGAAGAAACAAACAGATCATGAAAAACTCTTTCTGATATCAATGAATGTTTAGAGGTAACCACAATCTTTGTTTAATTTAAAATTTTATTAGTGTATGGTGCAAATAAATGCTTAGTGAAGACTTTCATTGTTTCATTTACTCTTAACACATTTCCCTCTCTTATTGCATGCATAAATATATAGTTGTCCTTTTGGTTGCTTTATGACCTAAATTTAGTGATTTATTTACTTAGTATTTGGTTATATGGATTTTGATGCACAATAGAATCCCACTTAGCCATGAACTATGGGACGATTTTTTTGAACAAAAGCGTTTTTGAACTAAAATTAACAGCCAGACACTATTTTAGTGTCATGGCTGGTTCATGAAAAATGACAGTTGTAAGTTTCAATGTTTCATTTATTAACATCAATATCATACACCTTAATAATTATTCAATTATATTTCTTTATGTACTGCCTCAAAGATCCTGTACGTTTTAATACAAGACTGAATGCCAAAAAATTAATGTTCAGTCCTTGCACTCCATTTGTGGAAATGTTAAAATCCAGGTGATTTGTTCATTACAAATTACAAACATGTATATGTTATGCATACCATCTATTTGGTTATTCATGTACTTAGGATTTAGTTCAAGGGTATAAAATGATTACATATATACCAACCTTTGATTAAAAGTTGGAATTATTGTGAAAAACATCAAACATTTAGGTGATGGAATGAGTTTCAACTCTTACCAGCATGTTTGCTGGATCCTGCTTTGCATGGAAGTCTGGTGTTATCCCACGGATGGACACCTCCCTCAAATTTATGTATTTCCCCATATCCACTTTGCATTTACTTTGATCCTCTATTTTTTCTTTATTGTTGGATCTCTGGTGCTACAGTTGTCTTGGACTGGTGCTGGAGGTGGCATGGACTGGTGGTGCTGATATTTTCACTGGCATGGACTGGTGTTGTCGTTTACATGGACTGGTGCTAGTTATGTTGCTGGCATGAATTGGTGCCGATGCTGAAATGGACCTGTGCGGATGCAGGGGCTATCATGGTCTAGTGCTGTAATTGGTGCTGATGTAGGATCTTGTATGAACTGGTGGTATTGCGGGCATGGATTGGTGCTAGTTATAATGCTGACAGATATTGGTGTTGTCCCTAGCATGGGTTGGTGCTGGTGTTGGCATAGACTGATGCTGGAGCTGGCATGGATAGAGTTCGGTATGGGTTGTTGTATGGGTCATCATTTGGGGTGATGTCCGGGTTTCTATACGGGGTGTTGTGATGGATCATGCAATTTTGTATTATATTTCATTATAAATCTAATTAAATTTTTTAGAATTTTGACGGTGTGTGAAAACAATCTTATGTTTGATTATTATATATTATATACGATAAATTAATAAGTAAAATATGAAATTTTATTAGAAGTTAAAATTTATAATATCTATTTAAATTTAATTTATAAACAAATCTTATTAGTTGGTAATATTATTACCAACATAAAATTTTTTCTTATAACTTGTAGATAATCATATTATCCAACACATATATTATCTATGGGTGTTATTATAATTGCAACAGAAATATTTTTTCTGTCAAAAAAAAATTTAGTGACAAGGCTTTTACCTACAGTTTAGTAACATGGACATATATGTTGGTAAAACGTTTTACCAACAAAAAAAACACTTTTACCAATAGATATGCCCATTTTTGAAAAGTGAAATAAATTTTTGTGTAATACCATTATCCTTTTCCATGGTATTAACTGAACTTTTTCCTTTACAATTATTAGCTTTGTGTCCTTCTCTTCCAAACCCAAAGCATCTTCCAGTTCATTTGAAACATTCTCCCTGATGCCTCTTCCCACATGATTTACATGAGGGAAATTGAACATTATTTCCTCTTTGATCATCATGAAACTCAATCTTTCTCTTATTATCTAAGTTGGGAAACATACCAAAGTTGGGATTATTGATCATATTATGAGTTTTATGATTATGCATAATAAAAATATGTGGACTTCTAGATCCAATTTCATTTTTTTGCTCATGAAGAATAACATTCCATTGTCCATCATATCCTCCATTATCCTGAATCTTCCTGTTCCCATCCATTTTCTAAAACCCAAAAAAGAATAGCGTGGGAGGAAAAAATCATGCTAGGGAAAACAACATAATAAAGGGGGAGTACGTTCAATATATAACATCTTAGGTTTAATTCTAAGATCGTTTCTGTAATTCTTGGACTATAAACTATATGTATAGTTAACCTTAGAGACATCCCTAGACATACGTTATACATATCTCTAGGGATTTCACTAAATTTTTCGCATCCTAGTATCCAAAGGTTAACTAAACCTTTCCTCTGATACCAACTATAGAGACCCAAATCATGATGTACATGGACATTAAATTACTTTTGTGTAATACTTAATACATAATAAAAACAAACACACAAGAACCATAATAGTTTATTGTCTTTGGAATCTCAGAAAAAATAATCTTTTAATCATGGTGAAAGATATTCAAAATCTCCCATAAAGATATTCCCCTTTTATTTTCTTACCTAAAACAATTTTTTATATCCTGGGTAAAAGAAAACATTAGAAGGGTGAGGTCAAATGATCAGGAAGGGGAAACATAGAGAACATAATACAATCCATAAACATTTGAATGAAAAAACCTGAACACAAAATCTAAACATCAAAATCTTGAGCAAAGGCATAAATATTGGAAGTACTTAAGGAATATATCATAAAGGAACATTAATCATGATAAAATATTATGGGAATAAAACATTTAATTATGTAAAACTATTAATCACTTTATATGATTTCCATAGTTTCCAAGGCTTTGCTGCCATGACTATCTTAGTGGACAAAGTCCCTTTTCTGAATCGAGTTCACTCCTCGTTTCAGTCCTCTAACACTGAACCAAATTAACTTACCCTTACATCCAAGTCTATCTCATGGGATATAAATCATTAACCAATGCATTGGAGGGAGATATATGTCTCACCCATCTCATAATGAAATCATTCTTACGCGGGCCACAACATAAACATAAATCATTCATCATAACCCAATGAATAAAATAGGTTTCATAAACATCATCCCATTATAACATAATCCATATAAAACTAATGGATATCATTTCATCATAAGAAAAGTGAAAACATGTAAATCATAGATACATAAAACTTGAAACATACACATATGAAATAATTTCATCTTAGATGGGAAATGGTTTTGATAAAACACTTGAAAAGAATTTTTGAGAAAAATATCCTTTCTTATTCAAAATGATTTTATTTTCACAAAATGCCATGAAATTTTTAAATAGAAGTATTTTGTGGAAAATATTCATGAACTTTTTTAGATTATGCTTCATGAAAATAAGGCGTTATAAAATAGTAAAAATCTGTTCATTCCGTATAATTTAAATAAAACATTCTCCTCGTACATTTAACGGAAAAGTCAAAAAGTACCACATATGGTAAATAAAAGCATGATTCCTTGCATAAAACAAAGTAAAAGTTATGATGGATAAAGATGAATTTAAAAATACATGGGATAATAATAAACACATTATTAAAACATTTTTATGGACATGGATGAAAAATATAACCCCTAGTAAATACTTACGAATTAGAAATCACGGATAAAAATGAGGTTGCAAAATTATCCTTTACCTTCGGTCCAATATGCTTCGTACGTATCTGAAACTCCTGTATAATTATTTAAATAATGTCATTTACTTATTAGAGAATCATATTCATTGTTATGATATCATATATGGTTCAATTATGACTTTATAATACCCGTTCTTTTGACAATTCCATGTTAAAGCAGCGTTTTGGGTCAAATTGTTTCATTTATCGCACGTGTTTCGATTTGTTATTCTTGATATAATTATTACTTATATCATGATTTACTTACTTCCAGAATGTATATCATGATTTATATATCATATATATTCAGTATATACACATATATAATAGATATATTAATGAAATGAAATACGCCATTCATGGAGACGGTAGGCCATACGTACGCATGAATGCTGTTTTCCTTTCCTTATTGACTTGAATGGAATTAAGTAGATGACAAACATATATATATACATAAATCTAGTAGAATTACTATGTCATATATTTCATGATTACTTATTCTATATACTATATAATCATTCTTGAATTGTTAACATGGAAAATGAATCTCATCACGCCGTGGAGACGGTAATCCGTATATACGCACGAGCGATGATATCATTCCCATATTTATTGAATGGAATTGTAGTGGATGATATAATATCATATAATCAGTATGATGTTATAATAATCATATATAGTTATTATTTTCACCATTATAACCATCCAAATAAGGTGGCGGTGGAAAAACAGGTTACACTGTGACGTGGAGACGGTATTCCGTAAGTACGCACGCGCGGGGATTTCATTTTCCATAGGATGGATAGAAAGTGAAATGGGGTTGCTTCATATTTATAATAAAATATCAGTATATATTTAATACTGATGATATTACTTTATAATGAAACAACTAATTAAGAGGAAGTTGAAGAAGAATGAAACATGAAAGAGTCGGTAGAAGAGATTACCTCTTCCTCGACGCACCTCCTTTAAACTTCATCATAGGGAAGTACAGCTGGTCTTTAGAGAATAACAGAACCTCAATGATATAACCAAAGAGGTTTAGAAGTGGAATTGGTAGGGTTTGGCCAATCTTCAAGGCTCAAAAGGGTGTGAAGAGAAGTGGGAAGGGGTGCCCTTTTATTAGGGGGAGAGGGCTACCTTAGGAAAAGCATAAAATATTATTTTATAATAAATTCATATTCGGTTTTTAATAGCTAAAAATTGATTTATTACGATGTTAAGGTGGGGATAGGTCTAAATACTCTAAAAAAAGGTTTTAGACAAATTTATGTTACTATTTTGTCCTTATCATTTAGATTTAACTATAAGTTAAATAATTTAACTTTTACCCTGTCTTTTTGTTTTCTTACACAATATGGTAACTAAAATTACTATAACAATCCAAAAAAACCCCAGGTGGTTCAATATTAATATATATATCTATATCTAAGACATTTGGATGATCCTTATATTTTTAGGAATAAAATAACAATTAATAATAAAATATTGGTTTTAAAAACTATTTTATGTCAATTTTGACAATATTTGGTACATGATTTTTTTGAAAATTATAATAGAATGATTAGTTCAAAAAATGATAATTAAATTAATAATAACATGTCATATTAACCAATGAAATTAGTCTAATTCATAAAAAGTCTAAAATTACATTTATTTGGGTATTTCTAACATCGATTATGTTAATATTTCATTAATAAGGTAATTACTGTATCATTATAATGTCATAAATAAATTAAATTATTTAATGTATAAATATTATAAAGAAAATACCATTATGTAGGAAATATTTCTATATTTCCAATGAATATTTATAGTTTAATTTATCATATGTATAACCCTATATTAAAAATGTTTTATTTATTAAACTTTGATTTTAACTATTTTGACTCTACTTTAAATAAAATAATAATAAATGTCCTAATCTAATCCAAGTGGACCTAAAGGGTAATATATTATTCCTAAGGTTGTTTTTGGTAGAATTAAACTTATGAAATATAATTTTTACATGTTTTAGGGTAATGGTAATATGATTTTTACCCTTAATTACCCAATTTACTTTTAACTGTGGTAAATAAAAGTAAAAAGTTACTATTCACCAAAAATTATTTTTATCTTATTGAACCACATTTTACTCCATGATATTAACCGAGACTCTTGGATTTTCGAAATTCCACTCATAGAAGCGGTAAAATTATGTTTTATGTAAATTTTAAAATTCTCCTAGGAGGTGGGTAAAAGACGGTGAAAAGTTCAACAAAATTTTTATATATCTAAAATTATTATAAAATGACTACAATGAATTAAATTGAACTTATATAGGTTTTGTGTATCAATTTTAACCCACAATAAAATTAAATAAAATAAAAAATTATTTAAATAAAAAGTCGGTTTTTAAATAGTAACTCAGTGTTTTCACTATTCATCAAAAATTGAAAGTGTTCAGAAAAATACCAAAAAATCAGCCTATGCTAATTTTATATTCTGAATCCGAAAATGATGTCCATTTTGAAAAATAAAATTTCCAAAAGTGTGTATTACTATTCATAATGGCTAGTTTATATAACATATTGTTGTTTGGTAAACTCGTTATCTCATACAACATACGCTATCGTGGAAGGTCATGATTGCATGTAATGCAAGCCAAGTCAGGGATGCATGTAGTGCAAGATCCTTTTGGTGTAGCATACCACTCAAGACATGAATGAAATTAAAAAGAATATTTTTCATAAAATCTCAGGGAGTTACATGACCCCTCTTCCCACATACCACTATGGTATGTGGAGCCTCCCCCGCCCCTCACTAGAAATTAGTACTTAGAATGGGTTGTTTTTTAGTACTATTTCCTACGTTTCCAATATCACCCCTCCATTACTGTATAGTCCCTCATAGTCCCTCCATGAACCAGTTCGCCGACATCAGGACTAATCCCCCTCCAAATCCACCAGACCTGTATGATCAGACCATTGGGTGAATCAACGCACCCCTTTGAGTCTATATACCCATAGTATGAAGAGTCACAAAGGCTCTCCCCGTAATGATTCAGGATTCTGGAATGTCAATGGGTATACATTCTCTTGGTAACCCGGAGTCCAACCACGGGATGCTAATGTGAACTTCCCCATTATAGGGATTAAGGGGGATCACCTACTTTTCCATTCAATGAGAAATAGGGATCAGTCAAAGGGATTAGGTTTGATTCCCCTTTTGACTTGGAAAAACCTCCCCCTTCCCAGAACATGTTCCGGGGCTCTCCCACTACGGTATATCCCCATTATTTTGAGATCGAGTTTCATGGATATTAATGTCATTTCACATAGAAAGGTTCATCGCTACCCAACCTCACCCACCATTACCCCAACTTCATCTTCCGTATGATTTCCCTCTCCCACCAGAAAGAGAGAAACCATGTGGTTGGTTGGATCTCTCACATTCTCATGTTTCTCACACCGAGCATGACCCACGTGGTATTAGAGACTTGTGATGATTACAACATATAATCAATTCTGAACTATGAGAACTATGATTCCTGATCAAACCAAGATATGTAGGATTCCTACTCGAAAGCCTGTGCTGAAAAGGGTTCCCTTCCAAAATGTTTCAACCAATCATGTCCCCTGAAATGGGAAACTTCTATGCATAATCCCCAACAATTCAAACTACTAAAAGTCTGATTCCTAATAAACATAGTATATTTAGGATACCCTACCAGACAACATGAGCTCAAAAGGAAACCCTTCCAAAAGGGTTCACCCAATCTTGTCCCCTGAAATAGGAAGCTTCAATGCATAATTCCCAAAAATTCTAAACTACATGAACATTGATTCTGGATCAATGTAGGATACATAGGATGCCTACTCAAAGGCCTGATCTCAAATGTGCATCCTTCCAAAAGGGTTTGTCCAATCATGTCCTCTTAAATTGGATGCTTCTATGCGTAAGCCCCAAAAATTCTGAACTACATGGGTTCTGATTCCTCTCTCAAGGATATATAGGAAACTCATCTTTTGGTTCTGATCCAAACATCAAGTCACCTTCTAGTCCCCCTAGATGATGATAAATGCTAGAGCTCCTTATTGCATGGATTAAGTTAGTATTTCCTCCATTGCATTAAATCTATATATACCTATGATGATCCTGAAAACCATTGGTAGGTCGGGGGAACACTCTTCGGGAATGAACGAAGGATTCACGAACATATGAACATGAATTAAATAATTATTATAGTCATGTCATAGAAAATAATCATTAACCAAAAGGGTGTGGTGAGCATGACGTCACGTCCTCTCCACCAATGGAGTCCTTAAGTCTTGTTGAATGAATCATCGACCCATAGGAACCTGCCTTTGGAAAGAAGGTCCATAAATCATGGATACTAGGATTGTTTCATGTTTCTAGCTCAACGAATAAACCCACTAGAGACCATCTGAGAAAGTTATATCCTTGGAGGACTGATTGCACAGGTAGTTGACCCAATGAAATCGCATATTGGAACCCTCTGAATATGAAATACCCTTCAAAATACGAAAGGGGTGAATTACTAAATCCCCACATGGTTTATCAAAACATACATTAATGGATAATGATACATAATAGGTCAAAAAAATATAAATGGTGAATTTGATAAGAAACCATATCTAGAAAAAGAGACAAGTGATTATTCATTTTAGACCATTTCGTCATCACCTGAACGTTCCACCTCATAGGTGAAACAGACATCTAAAGGCTTTTATTAAAGTTATAAGTGAACATGGGATCACAATTAGATAAAATGGAGAGAGGAACTCCATGTGACCAAACAATATCTTTTTGATATAACTGAGAAAGTTGTTATTTCAAAAGGGTTTATCGATTATGAAGAAACTGATAAGATTTAGTCAATCTATGAACAATAACACAAATCACATTATTATATCATGATGTCTTTAGTAATCCTACTCTGAAATCCCTGGATATATTTTACCATTTCCAATTTGGCACTATAAAAGGATGAATGATCCATTTTGTTAAGTTCTGCGCTGCTTCAACATGTTTACTAGTAAAAAATCTATAGGTATATTCAGAAATATCTCTTTTCATTCCATCCCATCAGTAATACTCTTAAAGGACTCTATAACTCTTAGTTCTTATAGGATGAACTGAAAATGAAGAACTACAAGCATCAAATAAAAACTCATTATTCAACTTTGAATCACATGGCACTAATCTCTTCCCAAATATCAAAACACAATCTTTATCAATGTTAAATTCAATAAACCTACCATTTTGAACCAATTAAACATTCTCATGCAATTCACTATCTACCTTATGTGGTTTTTTAGTTATTTCAAATAGAGGCTATTTCCATAAAACCTAAAAAATAGATAAATTTCATGCACCGTCAACTTCCATGTAAATGTTCATTATATCATTTATCAAAGGGTCATGTTTCAAACCTAACAAGGATAATGAAAAATTACTTTTATGAATCAATGCATTAACATTTTTTTTCCAGGATGTTAATGTATCCTAAAATCATAATAATTGATTAGTTCTGACCATCTTATGTTTCTCATTTTCAGTTACATTTGAGTAAATATATACTTCTAACTTATGTGTTCTGTATATATTTCAACTTTTACTCCATACAGATGATGCCTCAAAATTTTTCAAGCAAAAAAAATCATAGATAATTCCCAATCACGTGTATGGTAATTTAACTCATGAGTTTTTAATTGACGTGGAGAATAATAAATTACCTAATAATTATGAATTAGTATAAAACCAAGTCCATTCAACGAAGAATCACTCTAGATAACAAATTTACCATTTCTGGAAGGTAATTATAATACTGGAGCATTCACCAATCATCTTGTCAGTTCTCAAAAATAGTCATCACATTATTTTTTCCAAATTAACATAAAACCATTTCGTGTTATCTTATTCAGAAGGATAGATAATCATGACAAATTTTAAGGAATACTCTAGTAATAACCATGTAAACCAAGAGAATTAAGAATCATTCTTATATGTGTGTGGATTGAACATTCTTAAACAATTTTTGTTTTAGTAGTATCAATAGTTATGTCATTATTGGATATAATATGACAAAGGAATAAGAATTTTTATAACCAAAACCCACACTCGTTGAATATTTCATAGAGTTTATTTTCATATAATGTTGGTAAAAAATACCTTATATGAATTTCATGCTATTATTTACTTTTATAATATACCAAAATTTCAACAATAATCAAAAAAAACATAACCATGAACTCATGGAATATTACAATCCCCAAGATAGTGAATACTACATGTACATTAGTTAACCCTAAAAAATAACTAAAAACATTTAATGGTCATATCTAGTATGAAATAAATTCTTTATAATGTATTATTATTTTACATTCAATTGATGGTACCCCAAAGCCACGTCAACCATTAAAAAGTATTGTGCTCCCTAGAGCTGATCAAACATTACATCGATCTGAGGAGATGGATACTTGTTATAAATAGTTATGTTATTAAAGGATCTATAATCAATGAAAAGTCTCATTGAACTATCATTATTTTTAACAAATAATAAAGGATCCCCCCATGGGGATGTTCTTGGATGAATGAAACATTTATCTAATAACTCCTATAATTGAATTTTTAACTCTAAAAGTTCAATTTGAGCCATTCAATAAGGATTTTTCAAAATATGATTTTCTTAAGAAATAATTAAACAGTAAATTAAACATCTCGATTAAATAAAATAATAGTAATCTCATTATTAAAATCATTAAGAAACTCATTTACCACTAGAACATCATTAATCTAAAAATTTCCTTTTTTTCAACAATTTTTGAAAGGTAATATTAATTTCTATATTTTAATAGTTTCTCATCTTCCCAATATGTAACCAATGGTAAGGGTTCATTCTTCTTCAAAAACAGAATTTATTTCTTAAAAGGAGCCTCTTTAGATCTATAGACAATATTAGCATGGTAAATAAAAATACAATCCATACCCAAAATAACATAAAACACTACTAGAGGAAAATCAACATGGTTGCAGGTAAATTCATTCCATAGATAAGGATAGAAAGATTCAAATAAGTTATTTTTTCTTCAAAATTTCCCCTAACTATTTATACCATAAGTTTTGGATTCATTATTGAGGTGGAATTTCCAATTTACCAAAATATTTATAAAAAATGAACGAATGTGTAGAATATGAATCCAAAAAAATATGGGAATTATCTAAATAATCAAAAAATGTACCAGAAACAACTTTATTTGGTGGCCCAACATCATCTAAAGTAATTGAAAAGTATTTGACCACACCTTTCTATTTATAGTCTTGATTATTCCTATCATTATAATTCATCATCATACACTCTTTACATAATAACCCATCTCATTAAATTTATAACATTTCAGTAATTATAAATACGATTTTATCTTACCACTATCTTGATAATTTTTAGTACAGTTATGAGCCTTATTCCCCATTTTACCACATCAGAAGCACTTACTATAATTCAAAATGAATACCTCAATGTTCTTTTTACAATAATTTTCACAAAATATAAACCTAATTTTCATTTCATCGGAGTTTTTGGAAGAATTATTCTCATTCATTTTCTATATAAACCAATTATTTTTCAAATTTTCAAAGAACACATTATCATTAAAAAACTCTATTTCCAGTATCTCCACACATCGAACATGTCTTTCATAAACATTCTTCTCAATAGAATCCAATACCATTTCATAAATTGTTTTAATAATGGGTAAAAATGATTGATTTTACTACCAATATCCTATATGAAATTTTGTGCGTACCATGCCAGTAGAGTGAATAATTTTCATAAAAATCCATTGATTCATCATACTACCCCAATTAATGGAATTATTTTTCCATCTAATGTTCAATGGGAATAAGAATATATTTCGCAAGAAACATACCTTTGATTTCACCCCAATAAAGAGAATCAATATCTTCATTGTCCTTGATATTCTTGACCATAGACCACCATTTCTAGGCTTCAACTCCAAAATAGTAATCAACAAGACTAACATTTTGATTTTATGAACACCCCAATTACATCATAAAACATTTATAGTGCTTTAATACACCCTTCTTATAGCATAAGGTGATATGATCCTATGAAATATAGAGGATGTTGCCTCATGAAATTCTCCACTACTAACTTGTTCCTCTATAGTTGATCTGGATGATCTCGTGTATGTATTCCAACTCTATTTAGAGCTTTAATCAATTTCAATATCACTACAACAAACTATTCACTTCTGATTACGAACATCTCTGGTTGCTGATTTGGAAGGTTATTTTCCTCCTGATGTTGTCCCAACATAGCTACCTTGATTCCTCTCTGGGAAATAATTCTAAAAAACATATCTTAGATGAAGAAACAAGGTAATATTTAAAATCTATATCATTTTAATTTGAACATAATGTAAAAAATTATTTATGGATATTCCATTAATAATATCATATCCCCTAAAGTTATCTAAACTGACATTTGATTCAAACTATAAAGACTTGGACTTAAACATTACATCAAATTGAGTTAAATAAAAAATTAACATTGAATATATTTTCATGTTTCGTGTTTCAGATAATTACATCATAAGTGTTACATAACCAATCAAATATTACATAGTAGACACTTCTACTCCCTATTCATTTTTTTCACAAAATTAAACTCCTTAAAATAAAACACAATTTTCTTTTTCATGATAAAAATATTCATTTCATTCATCATGACATACACCTTTCTCGTATATGTCCTTATACACTATGAAAATAAATTAAAAACATTTGATAAGGACAAAAATAATTGTAAGGGAAATAAAATAAGGAAAGAAAACATAAGTACATGAATACTTAAAAACCCATGAAATAATACTATTCACCCACAAAAAAACTCTTTAACATTCCTCATGAAATTATATGATTCCTGAAAATACTCATAGAAATCATAAATCATAAATATAACTTATGGAATCCATATCATAAAAACAATGTAGCTTCCACATCTACATAATGGGTAACATTCATTGTTGCATTTGGAATACCCATAATAGTATATTCCTTAATATTATTAGGATAAACGATAATATTTAACTCTTTCTCATTACACAATTCATTGGACAGCTATTTTAGTGCTCACCGGCCATTTTTTTATCACGGAACCACCCGTACACATATGTTATTCCCAAGAACAATATCATAAAAATAACACATAAACATGTATAATAACATTTCCACTGCGTCATCAAAAAAAATATTATCAGCATATTGATATAATCAATCCATTCTCAGAATCATTTTCAATACCAAAAATCATAAAAATGGAATATGGTGTTTATTTTTATATAAAAAACATTATGCCTTGTATATAAATCCAAATATCAAATAATGGTCACAACGGAAGAAAAGACATTGTCACTGTGTAGGAAAAACAACACAATCCATTTGTAATTTGGTGAAATGATTCATAGAAAAATATTACTTTTTAAAATCATTGAATGAAATTAAAAGTCAACGTTATTGATTATACAATGTATAAATGATGGTGGTGTATTTTTTCAAAATATGCCTTAATGAATGTATATTGAGGCGAAGTCCCTTACCTTGAGTCAAATTCAGTACGTATATTCTGTTTTCTTCCTAAATAATAAACATAGGTTAATTTATACTATCATATAAACCTTTTTTATGTTTATTATTTCTTTCATATATCTTATTACATTGTTAAAATAATTAAATAATTTTTATAATTTCATATTGGATGTTTTGTCGATACTCAGTACATGAGTTGAATTTTAACTTGTTATGATTTATAGTGTCCATGGGGTCATAAGTCTATGATCCCCATAATAATATTAATGACATAATAATAATTTTATACATCAATAATAATATGAAATAAAACCATTTATTTATGGTATAAAATATGAAGAATGTTATAATCATGGAGGCGGTAGGTCGTAGGTACGAATGAGTATGGTTTTCCATTTTACATTGACCACTTTAGAAATAAGTTAATTAATATTTTATATTTCTATAATGATCATAAAATTATTAAATACAAAATAATCATGTATTTATACTTATATATATAATAAATTGATGTTGTGAATAAACATGATTCCCATGGTTCTATGGAGATGACAGTTCACACATATGCATGCACGACATTATAATTTTTATGTGCATGGAAAGTAAGAACATAATTGAAATATTATTCTTTTACAATTATAAATATGTCATTAATAACATATATAAACATTGATTCCATAATTATAACTAGCCTTGATAGACGGTATAGAAAAAATAGCTATATCTATTTGTGAGGTGGTAGTCAGTTATACACATGAAAGAAATGTTCATTTCCCATATAATGAAATTGGAGAAGGATTTTGGTGATGATATTAACCAAATAAAATCTCTGTATATTTTGGATACTGTAGTTATTAGTCCATCATGTATTCAGTATATTTAAAGTAATTGGAAGAAGAAATAAAATAGAAACACTTAAAAATTGACACCTCTTCTTTAGTTGATTGACATTGAAGAACACCTTAACACCACTACAAAGGGTGTTATTCAAAAAATAGGGCCTTAGGAATATGGGGAGGGACTGTATAATGATTTTTGGGATGATCTTATCCCAAAAAAATAGTTTTTGAAGTGTGATTATTATAGAATAGTTGGTAAAATTTTGTAGGAGTGGAGAGGGGCACCCTTGGAAACTATTTAAATATCAAAATAATATAAAATTATTATTTATTAAAAATTAATCCAAAATTAGTTATCTAAAATATATGATGATGATATTTCAAAATCATTTCATCCAATAATTTTTAGACTTTAATTCATTTTATTTTAAAACATTTATTTTTGATTTACCCATAATTATTGCCTTCTAATTTTTATAGTGGTAGCAAAATTTTAAATATTAACAGGAAATCAATTTTAATTATATGGGGTAGATATAAATTAATTGGAAACATTATGAACTTGTACAAGATACCAAAACAATTTTTTTATTTTGAATTTTTTTATGATTTTTAAATAATTTAATAATATATTATTTCTATATAATTTCAAATGTATCAATTATTACACGATTAATTTCCATGAAATGAAATAAAATCCAAAGAGAGATATAACATAGGAAAAAATCATTTAATAGAATTATAACATGTTGTAAACACCTACAAAATTCTTCTATGACATAAAATATTACAAATTATAGTTTTTTAATATTCATAGTATCATTTATTAGATTGTTCCATTAATAAACCTATTAATGCATCATCAGTGTGTCATAATGATAATAATTAATAATTTCCTAAAAATAATAAATAAATTACCATGATATAGGTAATCTATTTATATTTATAATGAATATTTATAGTCTAATATATAACTTGTATAACACCATGTCAAAAGTGTTTTAGTAATCCGAGAGATGATTGTGATATTCTTAATCTTATTTTAAATAAAATTTTGTTAATGTCATAATCACACCAAAGTAGCTTAAAAAGTCCACAGTCTCGGCCCATGAATTGTGTAGGTTTTTCATACCACATAAAATAAGATTAGTACATGTTTTAGGGTTGTTTTATATTATTATAATATTATTTTTACCCTTGTTTAACATATTTACCTTTCAACTATGGTAAATAAACTACTGAAGTTACTATTCAATAAAAATTATTTTCTTCATATTAGGCCACATTTATCATACTGATTAGAAACATATATGTCCATTTTTGAAAATTTAATTCATTTATTTGGTTAAATTTGGTTTAACACTAATCACTTGGATGAATCGTGAAAATGTGTTTCTTAAGTAAAACCGTTAAAAGTTAAAAATGTTTTTTTATCTCCAATGTCAATTTAAAATTGATTCCAATTACCTACATTAGATTAAATCATAAAAAATCATATAATTATCCCATCAAACCATGTAATAAGATAATCTAAAAATATGAATAAATTAGAAAAAAAGACATTTTTCCATTAAAATGTACTACTTTTCACTATTCAATAAAATATGAATTTTATCAAACAAATTAAAAAAAATCAACAAAATTTAATATTGATGTCTCAATTTATAATAAAAAGTTTATCGTACAAATTAGATCATATAAATGTGACAAATACTATATTTAATAATGTTTTCAGTCAAATGTTGGTAAAACAACCTTTTAAAAATATTAGAGTATTTTAAGCTTAAAATTGGATTTATTCTCATTTTACACCTCTGAATTTTTTTATAAAGATATGAAATCATTTAATAAACACATGTAAACATAACATAGTTAATTATTTTCAATCCCTCTAATACAATAACTATGCGATATCTACCATTGAAAATAATAATTTTAATAATGTATTATTTTTCAATATATATCAGTCTTGTGTGAAACATAAGATTTCATCGAAACATATTATTTCATGTTGTGTACACTATTAGACATAGAATCCCATTTAAATTAAAATTGATATCAAGTTCATAAATTTATGAAGATTTATTATTCCATAATTACATGAGATGTTACTTGTATAGGTAAAAATGATGTTTCAATCAATCTAAAAAGTTTTAAAATAATATGAGATTGTTGTGTTTGATTTTGACTATGTGATGTGTTTTAAACTAAAGTGGTAGTTTTATATTTTAAACAAGTTCATTGATTTATATCAACCATATAGTTTGTTATATTATAATGTAGTCAATTCCTATAGATTAAAAAGGAATGACGGATCCTTTTCCCAATGTCTGAAAACAACCTGAGATTGTTTGCTCAATTTTAGAAATGTATCTTGTGTTTTAAAATATTATTTCAGCATTTAGTTGAAAGCAGACACTTTGAGTCAAATCATACACATCTAATTTTTGATTTATGTTCATCCAATTCATACACATCACAGTTGAATTATGGACAATTTTAGAATTGTTTGAAGATAATTCAAGATCATTTTATTTGTTTTGTATATTTCATTTTCATGTCCAACTGAGAAGACACATTTATATAGAAAACAATAACTTCGAGCTATACTAAACACGTTAGGTGTTAGACTGACATGTAGTTAATTTATATAGTTCAAAAATTAATTATGGATCATTTTCATAATTTTTTTAAAACAATGTGAGTTTATTTTCTTAAGTATGGCTATGTGATGAGTTTTTACCTAAAATGACACATTTATAATGAAAAAAATTCATTGATTCATATTGACCACCTCATTTGGTATATTTGAATGTGGTCAATTCATGAACATAATAATTCATTATGGGTCATTTTTCTAATTTTTTTAAACAATCCAAAGTCATGTTCTCATTTTTGGTGATGTGACACATGTTTTAATCTAACATGGAACATTTCTCTTGAAAGCATGTACTTTTATTCATATCAATCACATTGTATCACATTTTGATGTTTTGTCAATTCATTCAAATCAAAAATGAATTATGAACCATTTTAATAAATTTTGAAATCAATATGAGATCTCTTGACCAATTTTGGCCACCTGTTGAATGTTTTATACTAGAATGACACTTTTGTTTTGAAAAAACATTCCACATGTCATATATACCCCATAGGGTGTAATTTTGGTATGTTGAAAACTTCAACACATGAAATATAGATTATGTATTATTTGTAATTTTTTTGAAAAATATTAGAGATTATTTCCTTGGTATTGAGAATTTAATATAAATTGTTAACTAAAATGAGACTTATATATTTAAAACATACACATAGAGTTATACAAGTCACATCTTGTGTTTAATTTTCATGAAGTTAATTCCTTCATGTGAAAAAATAATTAATGTTTTTTTAATTTTGAAAATAATTTGATATCGTTTTCTTTATTTTGGTAATGTGACATGTGTTTTTAACTTAAAATAACCTTTTATATTGAAAACAAGATCATTATGTCAAACTAACCACATCAATTTTTAGATTCATGTTTAGTCAATTCCTACATATAAAAAATTTCATTTTGATAATTTTCCAAATGTATCAAAAGAATCTGATTTTTTGCATGGTTTTGATCATTTAACTTATGTATTGATGTATTATGTAATTTTATCAAATTAATTACTTGATAAATATGATTAGATAATTAAATAATAAAATTATATTAAATTGTGTTAAAATTATCTAAATAAAAATATGAATTTCATATATTCATGATGTTTATATACATTATAATACCATGTATTCCGCCCATTCATTTTTAAACAAATTTTTATCCTCTATTATACTTCTCATGGAGAAGCAGATCAAAAATAATATATAATCATTCTGATACTAATGATCCACATCCAAAGTGTATCTCTATGGTCGTAGCCCTTACTATATCAATATAATAGTAGTTAATCACCTACATTTGATGTTGGAAAACATTCCTACACTATATACATTTCCCTCTCATCTCTAAAAAATTAACTTCTTCTTTTGAGTACATAGATTCTTGGCCATCATGGATGTATAATGAAAATACAGGGAAAAAAGATTAAGAAATATTTTTAATTAAACGCAATGACCTTTAGAAATTATCTATTATGGGAGATATTATTTTTATGGTATATAATACCTTTCATAAATTTTAAAACATAACATCCGCAATATTTTTTGATATCCTGCTTCAATCACTATAAAAATATTTAAGAAAATATTTAAATTTCATTGAGAGGTATTACGATAGTTAAATATTTACAGGAATACCTTATTTTGTTTCCATTTAATGTAATCCATATTGTAATTATTTTAAGTCACCAACCTTATACCATGATTTTTCTTATATTTATAAAACTCCATATCCATTTTTCGTAAAAAACAACCTAAACCATATAATTTTATGCTTATCTATAAAAAAATTTAATGTAGTGTATAAAAAATTAAAAATGGGAATCATGCATCGTTTTATTTCTATAAATCTATGCATTGGATACAAAAAATATAAATTTGGGGGTATCCAAGTTTACTATGATCAGAATCCAATGCTTCTTAAAAAAATTAATGAAAATAATAACTATATATATTTTAAGTTTAGATTATATATTTTTAAACATGCATTATAGTAATCAATATTAGTTATTCATCTGTTATTTTCTTTTCAAATTCCACATTTAGTTTATATTTTCTCATATCCACTTCATTGAACTCCAATGAAATTTCTTCTTTTGAAATTATATGCGGATTAGTGGATCAAAATTATACTTAAGATGATTTTCCCTTAATATAGTAGAAATGTATTTTTTTAAAAAAATTATAAATAGTTATTAACATTAATTAACATGTTATATAACTTTGTGCATAGATGTGTTATGAAAATGTACTTTTTGTGTGTATTCGCAACTAAGACTCCTAGCCAATCAAACATGAGTATCTCATTTATAGTATTGAGAACATCCATCTCTATAATGAATGTTCAAAAAAATTTATCTTTATATTGAATGTAGGACACATACCCATCTTTGAATGTGTAATCAACACCAAATTGTGATGAAATATATGTTACAGTGGAACTTTTGGGGTGAATGTAGTATTGAAATGTCATTTTGATTTTTTGGTTGAATTACAATATTTTCTTGATCTGGAAATCCATTTCCCTATTTTTTTTCTATTTATAATAACACAACTCACATCAGAAATTTTTTGATCAATTATTATAGGTTTTTAATTTTCCAAAAAAAAATTAAGGATATATCTCTTGTTTCAATATATGATTATACATCCACTCTATTAATGGTCTAACAATATCATTGACCACTATAATATCCAGATCATAGAGTGGAACCAGTAACTCTATGGTTAGCTCTTTAGATACCTCAATCCCCATCCATAGGTTATATTTTAGGATTTCTTTGATGTATAGAAATAATTTTTTGATATATAAATCATTCTAATCACAAATAACTGGTGTCTAGGTGTTGATAGATATAAATCACAAAAAAAACTAAAAAATAAAATTTTAGTAGTATAAGGTTATCATATTTTGATTAATTCACATTTAAGATAAATAGTAATTAAAAACTTATTAAATTTAGGTAAGGTATGTGGGTGAGGGGAATTACTAGCCTCAAAGCTGGTGTGGATACCTTGCTGATCATTTTCTGATCATTATTCCACTTTAAATTCAATTTAATCATTCTTCATATATTAGTAACAAACCCAAACATGAATATCCATTATAGAATATATTTTAACCTAGAAACCTTTCAATATCTGATATATATCTTCTTTAGGTTTTTCATCATGAAATATGTTCAAGGTGGAACCCCAAATGATAAACCCCTACTGGGCGCTTATTGTTCCGACCGCTATAGAGATACTAAATGTTGTTTTCTATCAGGTAATGTTGATGTTGATTTTTATGTATAAAACATATTAAAATATGAATATAATTTTTTTTATGTAATACTATTATACAACATAAACAATTACTATTATTTTATACTTACACATGTTTCCCATACTTCTTAATCATTTCATCATCTTGTTTAACCTCTTTATATACAATTGAATTATTCCATAGCACATGATGTCATATGGAAGTGGATTTTTATTTTTATTCATCAATATTCATATATAAAATGGAACATATGTTATTTAATATCACAAAAAAAAATTTAATATAGATTTAAAATACATACAATTTTATTCCCTAGAGATTTTCACCCCATCTTTTCTCTATGATAAGGGTATATTTTTTATTGGATGTTGTATAATTTCAGTACTCATTTTTTCTGTCATAAATAAACAATTTGGAACTAAATAGGATAAAAAAAATAATGTATAATAAAATACTATCATCTATAATGATTCTAAAATGTTTTCTCATCATGAAAACTAAGGAATGAATTCCATGTTTCTGACTTTATAATGTGTGTGTATGTTACTAGATTGGGGGGATTTACTTTCCCGTCAGTATCCCTAAGATGAATCGTGGTAAGTAGTGTTTGTAAGGTGCTATGGGTGTTAACAGTGTCTATTAATAAATATTCATTACGTTAATCATCTAAAATAAATTAACATTGTGAGGGATAATTAAGAGTAAAATAAGGTTTTATAATATATATATATATATATCATTAAAATAATGAAATTATATTGTAATATTACCTTAATATCATCCAAATGTTTTTACTTCATTATAGGTGGTTTATGGTACCATAAATCAATATGAATGGGAAAATTTTTTCTTGATGTGACCCCAACATAGCAGACGAGTATTGACATTTTTGGGTCAAAAAGTTGGTTATGTTGATTCCAAAAATAACCAAATTTTATACCCTTGATTCATTCCATGATAATTTTAGTCAACATACTGCTTCTTAATCATTCATATTTTTAATCATCAACAAGTTTTTTATACCCTAAAAATTATTCTATTTCAGAGTCAAGAATTTTTTCTTCCCTGATATTGGTAACATCATAATGTAATGAATCCTTTTTCTGCATGAGTAGTCAAACTTTTATTTTTGAATATGTAAGTTCCATATAGAATAGATAATATTATCAGGATAAAATGTATAAATTATAAAACACTTCAAATTTATTATTGACCTATATTTATTTTATTTAAATGAT
The DNA here is from genome assembly GCA_963277665.1 of Viscum album. Taxonomy (NCBI): domain Eukaryota; kingdom Viridiplantae; phylum Streptophyta; class Magnoliopsida; order Santalales; family Viscaceae; genus Viscum; species Viscum album. Next base: position 1,875,602,134 of record OY728152.1, read on the forward strand.
GAAGGGATTTGGATACTCTATCGAGAATCTAAATTCCCCCTTTGTTATCCCCTATATATTACAAGACATTGATATGTTGGGACCATCATCAAATGATTATGATATCCCTGTGAAAGGGACTACAACAATTGAATTTTCATATAATCCTACAATAGTTTTAGTGATATTTTTGAAAACTAGAAAAAATTCCTATTTTCTAAATCTGAGACATAAAATACCCACACTGCATATGATACCATTATGAATAGATCGTTCATTTCCCCTTCTACACTGAAATTCACCTTCGCAAAGCCCGTTTCATCATCTTTAACATCACCCATTTTGGAAACCCAATTGATATGGAAAATCAAACTTCAAATGTTTTACAATCCTAATTGTATATCTATTCGATGATGCCAAAATATGATATATTTGAAAAAATGGGATATATGTATATCCCGACAACTAGTTCAGTGGAATGCTTTCTCCAGAAGGGAAACTCCACTTTTTTTAACAAATAGCAGTTATTGTGTTTTTTATAGAAAATATAACCATTAATTAAAAAACCAATATAAGATATAATATTTTCATTTGGTCTCATGGCTAGCCATCAACGCCATTTTACAAGGGAATTCATATTTTAAAAATAAATATTTATAAATATGATCTTGAAACCATCCTATAAACTTTTTTATACCTGTATTTGATATCCATCCTTTACACATTAATAGGGTTCTAATCACTATGAATATTGTTTCAATTTTAATGTATGGATCAACATTATAACTAATATGTAAAATTTAATGGTTAGTTTTCTCCCACACTATGATGGTAATTCTAATTACATATCATTTAGATATTCCTTTTCCTATACAACATTTATTATAATGATAGATTGTGACATCAATGCTATCAACATATGATACGTAATTTCAAAAAAATTCACTATCATATTCAAAGATATATTATTCATTAATAAAAACATATGTATCACTTCGATTCATGATGTAACCTTTCAAAATATTCATATATTATTCAATACGATACATCCATCTTTAATCAGAAGGACCACATAGTTTATCCTCTATAACCAAGTGAACCATCAGTTAGAACATTTTATCAAAGAATAATGTTGGTATGAACATATCCAATTCACATAACATAACTGTATCATTTTCATTATTTATTGGAACTTCATAGGTTCTATAAAATTATTATATATTGATTTGAGAAATAAGTAGAGTCTGGTTATTATTTTTCGTATATTTTTAGGAAAAATACAACGTAATGAGAAATGATCCAAATATTGAATAAAAACATGACAGTCATGGTATTTTAGTCTATATAGATTTAAAATTTTTCATTGACATGATATTATTTATATTTTATAAATACCCTCTAGAATGGTTACACCATTAAGAAAAAAGAAAAAATACAATTTTCTTTTATGGAGAGACTGTACGTGGCATAAATAAAAAAATTCCTCCTTTTACCCTTTAGTAGGGCCAACTCTACTCTTTTCCTCGTGTTAATAATATCAAACCTAGCCTTACTTCCATTTTTCTTTACAAGAACATTGAGTAAAATGAAAATGACCCAATAAAATATATTTCTTCAACATTCATGAAATCTATCAAATGTCTACTGGGAAAACAATTTCATTACAATAATTCAATGAAAATTGATCCCTTTTTCCAACCATATTTCATAATGTTTTTCCAATGTGGTTTTCTAAAAATAGTTTCATTATCAATTACATTATTGAATTTTTGATCACCTGTTAGTTGAAATGGTGTTGTACCTTGTTTGGTATTTCCATCAGATGTAGTTTTCTAGGAAAAATATTAATGTCATCGAGGTAAAAATTTTAGATGTCCTAAAATATCAATATTCATGTAATGATTAAAAAAACTATGAATGAGCATTGAACACAAAAGGGACACCCCAATATTCCCTTACTGTTATAGGATGGAAAATTTCCATAAGCAGTAAAAACATTTATCATCCCATACAACATAGCCATCAATGGGAAATATTAACTTCAATGAGAACCATATATTTTAACACATTTAACCCTTATCAATTCAAAATAATTTACTAGGGGATCCAAATAAACATCAATGTCATTTCCAGGTTGTTTTGGTCAAAATTTTAGCTGAGAAAACATATCTTATTTGTGCTTCATGCATAACCATGGAAAGAAGATCAAATTTTCAATCATAGTTTTTCATGTATTGTGACTGAAACTCTATACAGAAAATGTATTTATTCCATCTTTACCTAATTCAATGAATAAAATTTAGGTCATTTCAAAATTCAGGATACTTCTAATCATTTTTCTTTTACTAGAGATAGATGGTTGGATTACATAGTATACTATTATAAATTTTTTATATGCATTACTTATCAGCTTTCTTATTGTTTCCTGACATCCAAATAGTATAATAAACCATGGTTTGATAGAAATGTAACATACATGATTTAAATGACTTGATTAATCATTATTGTATCAATTAACACCACACTTAGGGAATTGTATGAGTGATTTGTGGTCCTTGTGAAGAAATATCCAATCCTTTGGAAAATTAGGTTTCCCTTTTGAGATAATTCCCATTGAATAATGCATTAATTTAGGGCCATATGCTCAAAATGGAAGTTCAATATCATCTAGTATCATATCATTCAGTAGGACAAGTAGATCTATAAATCTTTTCATTCTCTATCCACTATGATCTTTCAAATTATATATTGTCAATACAGCTAACGATATTGTGTATTTAATAGAACCGGTGTACGCTGGTCTCTTATCACAACTATTTTACTTCGCAAACATCTATGGAAAATCATGATGTTCATCTACAATTTCTATTATCATTTATTCCAAATTATCTACAGCGTCATTTATAATGGAATTCATATCAAATTATCCACAAACTATAGTATCCACCCAATCAATGTGAATTTTCAATTTTCCCCATGTTTTGTCCAACATTTGTACCTATTCTTTTTTATTTAACAATGTAAATGATATTCCAACTATTCTGGAGTCATTTTTATAGAATAAAAAGAAATCAAACATGGAAAAAGGATTTTAGAAGGGTCATCTTTATACTCTAATGAAAAAAATGAACTATTTACTCTATATTCATATTTTTTGTCATACTTATTGATTTTATCAATTTTCAATTCATATTCGTCCTATTATTTTCAATAAATATTCCTTTTGTATAAAATATCAATAAATACACATAATATATGCATAATCAAGTGAAAAAGTTATAGATAATTTAAATTTGGAGAACACAAAATTTGTATGATCTCGAATATTAATCATGAAAAGTTATCACATTACATAAGGGATAAATGAATTTAATCAACCTCAGGTAAACATGTTGGTGATTTTTTGGGTTTTGAATTTAACGTTCTGTTGAAAAAATTTGTCAATAAATATTTTGGTAAATATAATTTAACTATTATTTTATATAAGAGTTACCTTGAAATTTTTTTATCTTTCTTTCCATTTAATTATGACATGGATTTCTAAATTTTTAGTATAAATAACATTCATAATAACATACAAGGTCAGGTAATAACTGGATTTTGACACAATGTTAAGGATCAGGGAATCTCATGTTGTGAATGGATGATACTATTATTGATAATAGAAGTTATTTTGGATTCCATGTAACTGTTTTTTATGTAGATTATTATAGACCATGTAATATAGGAATACAAAGATATATATTTGTTCTATAACCCACTGAAGAACCCTTATTTCAAAAATAGTAGAATTATCCATCATAGTTATATTTTACATATCCTGAAATATTAAAAACAACTAATGAATATACATAAAAACAAAATAAACACATTCCATTAATGAACATTCCAAAAAATTCAGTTATCACAGATTTCATATCATTAAGATCCAAAACATTCTCATTACTCCTCTAACAAAAAAATAATCTTTATAAAATTTATCCCACATCTACTTGTAAAAACCGTTATAGGTATATCCAAAATTGTATAATAATTCATAAGAAAATAGATACAAAATATATGATTATGGGAGTTTATAATAAGCTATATAAAATCATTCCACTATCTTCTAATCTTTTATGCATCTGAGAAAAATGTTTACCAAATAAGAATTTTTTTTGGGTGACACTTAGACCATTCCTAATGATTAAAAATAGAACCAAATAGTAATATTATTGGACACATGGATTAATGAAAATAAATAGTTTTATATGTAAGATTATCATAAATATACATACCTAAACACCTAACACCATGACTAAATTATTCATTGTCTACCCCTCATATTTAATTCAACTAGAAAATAAAATGAATTTGAAAAATCATTTTATCAACATCTATATTAACCAATGAAAAATCACAACACCTTTTGTTTTAAATTCCTATTTGGTGATCATTTTCAAAATTGAAACATTAAAATCTTCTAAGAAATTTTCAACATTAAGAAAATATAATTTCTACTGTGATAAATCCTAAATAAATTTAATTTATTGATTTAGAAGACTCTCTCAATTTGATATGAGCATAAAAATACGCTAAAAAAACTCAGTATTTAACATAAAGAAATAAATTTTAACTTGACAACCCAACTAGAAATAATATGGTGTCAAAAAAGAAAGAAAAAATGTCCCCTAAATCTTTCATCTAATAGGCCACAACATTGAGACATAATAAATTGAAAAAATAATAATAAATTTACTTAATAAAAAATAAATTTAAGAATAATGTCACAACTCACTACAAATAACCCACTCCACTACACATAATATTTCCATTACCTCAATAAAATGCATCTCAAATGAATAACACACATCTCTATGCAGTAATTTGTGATTAAATATAAATAATTTAGTATAAAGATGGATTTTGACCTTAGGATAAATGATTTTCAGAATCAACTAAAAGTTTTTTTAATAGCACATAGGGTATAAATAATGATAATATTTTTATTCTAATGGATTATTTAATCATAAAAATTAAAAATTGAATCCCCAAATAATTCCTATATAATTTAAAATAAATAATTTGATGCAAAATCAATAAATATTCAAGAAAATTATTTCATTAAAAAATAGAACTATATAGAAAATTCACTCACAATTGACTTGTGTTCAAATTATACCATTTATGAAATGTTTAATTAGTTCTCATAAGTAATAGACTATAAAAATATAATACATAGAATCTGTGAATTTATTAATATATAATAATATAATTGATATAAAATATTTTTTATGTTACAAATATTTTTCCGCAAATAATTGTATATTGGGAAATTATTATATCTAAATCATAATTTTAAAAAAATATTATTATCTCTAAAAATAATTTTCTATATCAAAAAATAAACTATTAGTAAATAAATTTTATAAATATAATAAAAAGTATAAATAAATTAATTCTAAATACATGTAAAGAACAAATGTAAGGACTTAGTATACTATAGAACACTTTCCTGATGTGCTTCTTTTATAAAAAATTCCAAGATAAAGAATATCATTTCTCATAAAATATATGTAATTATTTAATAGGAAATAATATAATAAATACATTACATGAAAAAATAATAAGAATTAAAAAAATTTAACATTTAACATGTGTTCTATGTTATAAAGAAATATATTATATATATAACATATATATTTAATTTGAGTTAAAAATAAAGGAATCTGAATTAATAAAATATAATTCCAAAAAACAAAATAATTCATACCATAATAATATATATTAATTCATAGATAATGGATAATGATAATAAAGGAATCAAAAATTAAGTAAAAAATAAATTATAAGACCTCCTTTATTAATGAATCGTGAAATAAACTTTCCACTAATATCATATGGAAATTCAGTCTATGATGAAATAATATTTGATTATATATTGGGTTCCTAATAAGACAACTATGTTGAATGATGGCACTAAAATAGTAAATAAAATAATACAAAAGGAATGGACTTGTTTTGAAAAGTCATTGATGTTAATTCTAATTGTAGTTAGGTTTTATTACTATAAAAATAATCTTGAAAAAATAATAGCTCATTACATTATATAGTCCTCTCAAAAACCTCATTTTATACTAAGAATCAGTGAATATATAGTGGATGATATAATTCCATTTAATGATTAAATTTTCCTGATGTATATCATAATGATATATTTAAAAGAACATCTCATAGTGTGGGAAGGAAACTAGACCAAGAAATTCATAATAAATTTTATGAAACATCATTCATAACCACATTACACTATCCATTCAATCATAAAAAGCGACTGGGGATGGTTAATAGAGTTTGAGAATGGGAAGGAAATGAGACCATGGATGTTAGATAATAATATTCCAAGATGAAGCAAAAAAATGATCTTCATGTCGGTCAGTAATACATTAGAAAAAATTAAAAGCTAACAATGATCTATAAGAGGTATTAAAAGATCACAAGTGATCTCATACCATCACTTTTGATGGTCTTGATTCGTCTAAGGTGAACGAGAGGGAGCGATGATAGGTATTCGGTTCCATGAGTTCTTGAACACTACAAGTGAGGATGGCTCTGCTATGGTTTTATTTATAATTTTATGATGTATTTTTTCAACACATTCAAAAATACGATGATAAAGATTAGTTTTATCAGTTCTAATATAGTGATCACTGATAAAATAGATCTTCACTAGCACTTTTTTATTTTTGATAAATTCATAATTATAATTAAATAAGTAATATTGCCTGAAAATCAATCTATATTAATAAAAACAAATATTTAGTGAATTAAAAATAACTATTTATAAATATGATTATACCTAAATATATTTACTATAATTTTATAATTATTTAATTATATATATAATTATTATAAATGAATATATTTAAAAATATATTATTATAATTATAATTATATTATTATAATCATATATTGTAATGTAATTATATATTTTTGTATAAGTATATAAAATTATATAATTATATATAATTATATATTTATATAATAATATATATATATAAATATTAATAAATAAATAAATATATAAATAAATATATTTAATATATTTATTTTTGTATATGTTAACACATACAAACGCTTGGGGGAGGATGAAGGGTTTATGAGAGCTCCTCACTCTAACTGGTGATTGCGATTAGGGATCTAGTATCATCTTGGCTTAGAATGTCAGTTATCTAGATGACATTTTTCTCACCCAAGGGTGAATCGATTCCTATGTTGATGTTGTCTCTAGAATATAAAATTGAAAGATCATTTGAAGTGGAGTTGTTGTGGATTCTTTGATAGCTGAAATCGTAGCCAGATGATCTTTCTCTAACTTTAGGGGATATGTTGCAGGAGATATTCATGGAGAGGGAAATTTTTCCTATGTAAAGGACAACTTAGTTGTTTTCATGGATTTCATGGAAACATGTTTGCATACTATCATTGCATGATTAATATTTCCCGTGGGCTTAAATCTATGGAGAATGAGTGAGCTGGTTTCATATCTTTTGGGTAATTGAGGTTTCAAAAACTAGAAATGTATATAATTTGGGTGGGGTTTTTTCCACATCCTTTTTCCTTAGGAGGACCTATAGATGAGGGATTGGGCCTTGGGATGTATTTATCTCAAGCCACTGATTCTATATATCCAAGAATGGGGATAGAATTTCTTACCTATGAAAGTTGGAAACTACATTTTTTTAACTATGGATTAAGGATTACTAGCAAAATTGGAAGTTATATCACCCTAGAAACATATATTTGATTGATGTGTCATGATAAAAATTGAAAAGAAACTCGAGGTTTCCAGATTTGGCCACAATTCCCGGTTCTTTGTGGAAAATGACAATTTCATTACGTTAGTTTATTGAATTATTCTTTCTACTATTGACGCTGAGTTTGATATGCATATTGAGTATGAAACTTTTCACAGATTTATCTTCTATAGAAAGGTAATAGGACATGAAATTCCAAATTTCAAGATGTTCATTCATTATGCTTTTTTTATAGTCGACGGAACGCTAATAACATCTTTTTTAAAAAGAATAAATGTATGAAATTTTTTAATCAAAGAAGTTTTGGAAATGATTTACATTATCAGTCTTAGGATGGTGGTGCACAAAATCAGGTGAAATCTGAGTGTAATGGAATTAGTGGTGATCCCAATAATAAATCTTGTATGAAATCGGCTGTTATAGATTGAATTTATGGGGTTTCACCTATTAATCCTTAGTATTCTGATGTTCTTATTCGAAACCGGTTCACATAGGTTGAGAGTTTTATTATCAATTTGAGTATCTTGATGGTTTTGACACATTAAATAACACTATATGGGAATCCCCTAGTAGGGTGAGATCAACAGGCCTCCATTAGAAACATGCTTTAAAGCCTTGGGTTGATGTTGCGGAAGAGGGGATAGATTCTTATGTGAAATCATGATATGAGGTAGTTTCACAAGAGATGGTCGATCAATATCTACTTCAAGTGAAACTAATAGATTCATGATCCCGTAATGGTTAAAAAAAGTATTTTGAGGACCGTACTCATTTTAAGCATCTAATTGACAAAAAAACTAGAAGGTTTTTGCAAATTCTCCTGGGGAGGTTCTAACAAATGCTTCTGACCCATCAACATTAAATTCAATGCTAGGTAACCCAGAATTGGATGTAATGGATAGATCATGTTCCATTGTTTTGGAGGATCTATTTTCACCTCCTACTGGTCAACCAGTCTCAAATTCTAATTTGGATCATTCCAATTAAATATGAACAACTTTTTCTTCTAATGTTGAGGATTTTTCTAGTGTAATAACTTTAGAAGAACATTAAGAGTGTGACAACATTATAGATTGTATGAACATGCTGGGTGGATGTGATTGGGCTCCAAGTATTGATGGGTCAACAAAATTGGATAATTAGAGGTATAATGATGCATCTGATACCAATATTTGAACTTATAATATCATAATACCCTTTGCAGCTCATCAATATGACGAGTACAAGGAATATCTTTTTGAAAATGATTGGCCAATTCAATATGAAAATTTGAGTAAGGTTCAAGTCTACACATTTAATACTATTGGAATAATAGAATTTTCCAATAAAGAGCTAACCGAGGGAAAGGATCAAACTGAGTCATGATATTTCAGATGTTCTTTCGGGAAATGGATTATAGAAAAGAGCTAGAAGTGTTAATGGAATCCATGTTCCAAAGCCCCATGTTTTAGGTGTAGGCAAGATCCTAACAATAACAGTGCTATTAATTCTTACTTTTATTGTCTTTTTGAGTCTTTGGATGCTTTCATCTTATAATTCAACTTTTTTATTAGACTTCCTTTTTTGACCCCTACTTCTTTTTTTTATTTTTGTTAATAAAAGTTATTGTTCCATTTTTCCTGATCCTTAAATGATTATAAAAGTTTTTATTTAAATATACTTATTATAATTTGATAATAATTTATATATTTATAAATATATTATTATAATTGTCACACCCTGAACATAAAATGTTGATTATTTTAACTATTAAACTATTTTTTTCCTCGGTCTTGAGTTCCAGTAGTTTTTGGGATGAATTTTAAATTTTATAATGCCTTTTTTCTTTTCCATGGTTTTCCCACATGGATAGGAGTATCCATGAGGTACCCATGTGGGGTCCTTGGTGAATTAATGGTGTGGTGCTTGGTTTGTGAACGGTCTATCAAACCATGATGTAAGCATGTGGTTTTTCTCTTTGAGTTGACAATGGGAATTGGAACTATTTGAGAATGGTTTTCTCAACTGTGCATATTACAAGGAGTATTTTTTTCATGGGTTCCTAGCCTCTGAAGTATTCATCAAACAATTGGCACACAATTTGTTAAACCATGCACAAACCATGGGGGAAACCCTATATTTTTTACATTTAGATTTTATTTTAATATTTTATTTTATCTGTTATTTTTTTGTTTCACATTTATTTATTTATTTTCCTCCATGTCCATCACAAGAACCCCTACCTTCCTCCAATTTCTACACACAACTCCCTTCTCCCTAGACACCTCTCTATGCCATTATTTTCTAGATTTATATGGATTATTGGTCCTCTCCCTATTGTATGGTCTCCAAATCTGTCATCCTTTCATTTTCTAGAATTCTTTCCTTCCCCATCACCCCTATTTCTTGTGTGAACCATATATTATGGGTTTACCCAATTTTGGGTTTCTTCTCTTGTGTTAGGGCTTGCGATGGGTCTCTTGGGACTTCTTCTCACTTTTTTTGATTGACCACCATAGACGAAGCGTTTCAGTCCATTTCAGTCTTTCCACGATCAAATTTGTGTAATGTTTCATCCGTTCATCAATATTTCGCAATTTCTAAATGGGTTTTTATAGTTTTTGTGTTTCTGTTATTTTTTCATTATTTCGTTTTGGACCACTATTGATGCATGTGACCTGCACGCATATTTATGGAAAGGCAGGTATTTATATATGCTTATTTATACATATTCCCTAATATCAAGGGGAATATATATAGTGCATACATGTTCATTTATATATATATATATATATATCTGTGTGTGTGTCTGTGTGTCTATGTGTTTTTGTGTAAATGTGTGTGCTTGTAAGTGTAAAGAGTGGATTTGGGTTACTTTTATCAAAATATGTTCACCATGAATTTGTGATTTGTTCCATATTCCTTGTCCTTTAATTTGAATTCCACAACTACTTTTCTATCTTAAAAATGTGTTTACTATTAGATGAAATTTCTATTCTATGGAAAGTGGGTATTTATCCTTGGAAATTTATATTCACATGATTCCCATGATTTCATTATGTTTTCAACCTGTACCTCCCTTTTTCAAGCATATTTTCAAGTCTGTTTCTAAATGTGTTGTGATTTTATTGTTTAATTATTTTTCCAACTTTTTTATAACTCAAAATCATTGGAAATTTTTTATATTTTAAGAAAATATAATCTATTAATTTTAATGGCTTGATTTACAATTTGAAATATTTTTTTAAATTAGAAACCCCTCTTAGTGCACGCCACTTGAAACGGAAATGGAACAGATTTGTATTAAATGTGTGATTTTTGTTATGTGCTTGTTGGAAAGGATTATGGATTCGCAGTTTGAATATGAATGGGGAATCTCTTATGGTAGCAATTTGGAGGAGAAAAGGTAAACATGTTTTTGTGTGAAATATATGATAAGTAATTATATTCTAGCATGATAAAACTCATCCCCATTTGATTTTTAGGGGAAACCATGGGTAGTAAGGTGGGAGACTTGGTACACATGTAGTAATTATTGAGATTAAGCATTGGCTAGTGGCCCTGACTAGACATTGTGACTACCCATGGAATGTGAGCCTTGGTCGAGCAGGTGAGGGGGTCATCAGGTGTTTGGGAAGTGTTTTTGGATAACTAGTACTGGTAAAGATCGATTGTTTAAGATGCATTTTATAATTGTACTAGCCCATCTAAAAAAGAACTTCAGATCCCGGGATGGTTATCTTAACAGTACACAATTTTTCTCTATTCCTAGTTTCTTGATAAAATGGAATTATTACTTTTTGTCCTTTATAATGATGCACTTGTTTTAATATCAGTTACCTTTTGTCAGAATTTCATTAAAATTTCATTCATTCTTTGGGAATGTTTTTCAGAATGTATTTTTAATTGGGTTTTTTTTAAAATGGTCATCAGCTAAATGTCTCTGAAAAGAATGGAAACCCATATTTTTATATATATTGTATTTTGAAAAAAGCAAGAATGGATTTCACATTAAAGGAAAGAGATTGGGATTTTTATCCTTGGAATCCATTCTATGAATCTTAGTGGTCATGCCTACATACATTATCATTATTGAGTTATAGGTCTCAGCTTTAGTTTCCTCTCGGAGTAACCATTGTTCTTTGTTTAGAGGTTTCCTATGTGGTCACATTAAGGCATTTCCAGCCGTTTATTTTTATTTTTCATCTCACTGTTAGTACTTAATTTTATTGTAAAGTTTATATTTATTTATTTTTTATTTATTTATGGGCCAAATAATTCCCATTTTTTTTATCTTGATTCCTAAGACTAGTTCCTAGCCCAGAATGATCACGAGTGCCTCTCGGGATTTTTTGCGGGCCGTCTCAGGTGATTGGTTCCAGATTTACCTTGGTTGGTTCATGACAACAATTATATATATATATATAATTAAAGTAATTGTATACAATTATAAATATAATTATACAATTATATATATATAATTATATATAATTATATAATTATATATATGTATTTATATAAATATATGTAATTATAAATATAATAAATATATTTATTATAATTTTATAACTATTTAAATATATATACATATGTATTTATATTAGCATTATATGGGTGGAATTACAATCAATACACACACACACCACACACACACTGGACAAAAAACCAAGCCATTCCCCCAAGGGATAGCCCACACATTGAGCATTATTTAATCATTACATGACCCCAAAGCCATGTGGGGAAAAAGAAAATTACATGGCCTATCGGCCGACAAAATGGCTTGAAGGCCTAGAGAAACATCATGCCAACATCATGTAAATGTCATTATTTGCCTCCGTCATGCTTGTATCACCGCCGGCTTGCGTCTTGCCAGCATCACCACCTTTGTCTCCGCCTTTTAGTGGAAGTTTGATACCACTGGGATTTAAACATGAGTATGATGCAGTATTATGGGAAGTATTTACCACTCACGTAATCCCCAAACTGCAAAATATATAAATATATAAAAATATTATTATATATTAATAAATTTTAATGAAAAATCCATGTAATTATAAATATATTTATATAACTATATATATTTCTATAATTATATATAATTATATAATAGTATATATTTATATAATTATATATAATTATATAATTATATATATTTATATATCTGTATATATATTTATATCATTATATATATATATATTTATTTAAATATAATAATGAAAAATTATGCATAAAAAATATTAAAAATGATTAATTTTCTAAAATGATGAAAGGATAAATATTCAAAATCTATAAATTAAAAAAACATAAGTAAGCGCACACTTAATATTGTTAATGAATAAATTATATTTAATATATTAATGTTAAAAATGAATGAAATTTATTTATATATAAATAACTAAATAATTATTATAATTATTATAATTAATAAAAATGAATAAAATTTCTACAATTTAATAAATATATATATGATGATATAAATAGTTTTTTAGTCACTTAATAAGTAAATTATGTATTCAATTAAAATATTAAGTATTTAATTAAAATATTAAGTATTTAATTAGCATATAACTATGAATATTATATTAATCATTTAAGTTGACTATTAATTATTAAATAATTATATTTTTTTTCTTAATTATAAACAATATATAAATATTTTATTATATATATAATAAATTTATAATTTATTAGGATACATATATAATAAATTTAACAAAATTAATTATAAAAAATGGTGGTTGGTCCGGTCCTCCTCAAGAACAGGGTTGAATATATGTTTAAATAAAAATTATTATATATTATTATGTAAATTAAAACTATATAAAATACATTAAAATCTAAAAAAAATTATCAAATAATTTATTAATAAAAGTTTATTATTACAAATAAAGAAATTATATATATATATATATAATATAAATAATATATTAATTGTTTAATTAGAATATTATGTATTTACAAAATCTGTAAGATTTTATTAATTATAAACATTGTATTACTTATTTAATTATATATATAATATATTTGTAATTTATATTTTTCCATTAAATAATTAATAGAATAGTAATGATATATGTCAATATATATTAATATATATATATATATATATATATTAATAGAAACCAATATTTTATATATATATATCAATATATTTTTATAGTTGTCCTTATATATTTATAAATACTAAAAAAGGATTTAATTTAAAAAATTTAATAAAAAAATAAATATTAAAAATGATTACATTCAAAAAAATATTAAACAAATATAAAATAAAAAAATAAATATTATTATAAATATATGATTATATTAAATATATGTATATACATTTTTAAGGGAATAATTAATATATTATTTATTCATAAATGTTAATATATATTAATATATATTAATATATTCATATATTCATATATTTATACATTAATATATATCAATATTTAATATACATCAATATATATATATATATATTATATTCTTATATATGAAATTAAAATTTAATGTTAAATATTGAAGAAATATAAATAAATTTTAAAAAACAATAAATTCAAAAAAATATCAAACAACTAAAATTTAAAAAAAATAACACAAAAAAATATTAATATATGTATATATTTAATATATTCATATATATCAATATTTATTTTTATATATAAATATATATTTTAATTATAAAATTTTTATTATGTCAGCTGGTCCCCAAACGGAGCGGCTGACCATTTATATAGACAAATAGGGAGAGACTACGGAATACAAGTTGGGAGAAAGCCTAGAGAGATCATAGGGTGGGACAAGCCCAGCGCGAGCCCGTTTGTATAACCACGGTCCTATATAGGTTTGTGTGGAACATGTATGTGGGAGCCCATCCCAATTGGAGGCTTCTAAAGATGTGATGTCGCATAATGTTATAAAAACAATTGGTCAATCATCCACATTTTTTATGTGACACTCGCATGTTAGTTTTATCAATGTTTCAACTAGAGTTTACAGAGATGACCATTATTGTTCTATAAAATGCTTTGAAAAATGTGAATTTTATCAGTTCCTTTTTAGTGCTGATGAAAGGTATCATTTTTTAGTTTTTTTATCATTGATAAAGGAAACATATATTAGTGCTTTTTTCAAGTACTGATAAAAGATAGAACTACATATACCCAAAAATATACTAGTGGATTCTGAATGTTCTACTATACATCATGTCAAGGAACTTCCGATTTCCCAGACACAAATTTGAATAGAAAACTCTCACTTTTTTTAGAATTGAGAAACCATATTGTGATACCATATTGAGAGTGTATTTTACCCTTTCCCATGTTTCCTAAAATAACACTATTTTATTTTAAAAATATGTTTTAGATGCTCTTTTTAAATGAAATTTTTTTTTGATGGGGGAATTATTATTTTTAGAATTTATATTCTAATTGGTCTGAGAAATTGATGAATTCCTATCTGATATTGGATTACCAATCCATATCTTGATCCTTCTCAAAGAAATGAAAGAGCCTGATCTAAGCTGATTCAAGTTGGTGTGGTGGGGACATGTCTTTATCAAATGTAGTTAAATGTATTAACTGGAAGGTATGGAATCTCAACCTACATCAGATGAAAGGATATAATTTTGTTTTGGAAATCATGTTTAAAGGAATGGTGGGAATCTCCTAGGAAATCTTGCCTAATGTATGTGGGTGAATTTTTCCAGGGATTTGCGAGGTAGTCATACATTTTTTGACCCAAAACATTTCTCAAGTTTGTTATTTCCTCATATGGATTTCAATTTTTGTTTCCACCTCGTTCAATGAGTGGTTTCTCCGAAGGCCCTCCATTTGAATGTGTAGAATTTCATAAATTTTTTTTAATAAGTCTAGGATCTAAATGAACAATAATCCTAGAATCACATGATTCATAAATCTGTAGATTATCCAACAAAAATATATAGTTTTAATTGTATTTAGTGTCGGTGTAAATGTGGTAGAAAGTGAAAAAATAAAGGGGAAAGGATACAAAAATGTGTTGAGAAAAGAGAAATCGGTTGTTGAATAATCAGAGACATTAGAAGAACGTTCAAACACTAATTCTATGGATTTTTTTCATATATTACATGGATATATATGTTATTATTTGGTATGGTTTAATATTGAATTAAAATAACTTAATGAATTAAATTTGGGAGATTGAGTTGATCCTAGGTTATTCCGTAAGGAATATTGGATGATTTTCTTTTTAGACTATTTCTATTTCTTAAATTTAGGACAGGTTAATTATCTGAAGTTAAACAACCACCATCACTTACATGTTTCATACCTAAAAATCATATTACTAACCACCTATATGGTTAGAGGATTATTTTCATGAGCACTGTAGGGTTGAGGATCATATTATCACTAAGAATGTATCGTGTTACAATTTAATAATCCATGATGTATCTCATAATATTCCATGATGTACTCATGAATGGGCCATGATGTGTTCAACACCACAACATCATGGATATCCCCATTATTGTATAAATCTGTCAACATATCACTTGACCTAAATTCATATACATATAACACAATTTCACCACATGTCACATCATATGTAAAACTTGTGAAACCCAATCCTAGACACCATTTTGTTATTTTTGTAAACTCCTTTTGTAAAATCTATCATAAATTTTGACCATAAATAACAACTTGATAAAATAGAACAATAACTTATTCTCGATATCCTAGATATACACATTTGGGTAATCTCAAAAAGTTTCATTAATTGGATCCTCATTTACATGTCAATAATTCTTCTCCCCACTAGAAAAATTATGATAAAAATAACCATTAATTCTCAAATAAATTAATGTATGTTGAGAATTCTATACCAAATCATCATTTTACTAAAGATAAAAATGATCTCATGTGATATCCATCAAATAGATGTATTTATATACCTTTGTCCACTATCTTCATCATATGAATGTATGAATATTCATATAATCCCTTTACAAAAGACATAAATAAAAAAAGGGATACAAAGTATGTCAATCACATTTAGCCATCACATTTGTTCCAGATTATCTAATTATAGACATACTTTGACAATGAATACATCACATTTCATTCACCCTCATTGAAAAATACATCACACACCCCTCAAAAAAATAAGTAACCAAATCATATGTATTTTTCTGTTACAACTTTACACTATTTATATCAGTCTCAATGGGGGGACGAAATTTTTCAATCATTATTTTTGAGTAAAAAAATCACCTTGGATAAGCTTTTAATGAAGACAAGACAAACAAAATTCCCAACCACCCCATGATTAGCTGATCATTAAGGTCTATGTAGGAAATTTATCCTAATATGAAGGTTTTCCTGATATGTATCTCACTGAACACAGCTACCTATAATTCCCAATATAAAACATGAACACCTAGTATACAAAATAAAGAGTGAAAGACACTACAAATGGTATATACTTGGTGTTTCATCCAGTACACAAGTCACAGTCTGAGTTTCATCAAAATAATTTTTATGTGATTCTAATTGTTTATATTAAAAATATCTTTAGTGTACATAATTTTATAATTAATTAAATAATTGATGAATATTTTAGTTTGAATCTAATTGAAGAAGGAATGTTTTTTTGAATTACAGAATGGATGAAACTGAAAAATATATAAATTATTAATTCATCCATTTAAATTTTTTTATCTTCATTTTATTTTTCTCATAAGATTAAAGAAGTTTTTTAAAAACAATGAGGTCTCAATATGAGATGATCGTTTTAATACACATGGTTCACAATTCATTGGATTAAATAACACACATTTCAAGAAGATAAAAGGGAAATATAATTTAACCATGTATTTGTTAAAATAATATTGATCAAATCCCACTACCAGTGATATATTTTAATGAATAATAATATGTTTAAGAAAATACCACACCAAACACCTAGAATACCATTTGACATACATATACAATATTTTATTTATTAAATATTCCCAGTAAAATAAAATAAATTTTATATCCCCAAAATAAAGTAATTTATGTATCATTGAATGATATTCTAAAGAGAATATAATGTTATAGAAGCTAGTGGGAGTATGATTTTACTTAAAGAAATTCAAATATAACAAATAATTTTTTATTCTAGTCAAAACATAAATTGAATTCAATAGAATATACTTGAATATTTAGTGTATGTTAGTTAATGAAAAATTTGAAAAGTTTCATTAGTTACAAAAAATCAATTTTTTTATTGTAAATATTATAAGAATAATGATTTTAATAAATTTTAAATGAGTTATAAGTTACCAAAAAAATTAATAACCTTTTAAAATTTTCAGTTATTATTTTATGTAGTTTTAATACTATATTCATTGGGATGAACGAATAGGAATAAGAGCCCAAAATATCACTATTATTCAGACTTTCTTTCCTTATTGATGTCACTCATATTATTTTCTTATCATATGGTCACATTTTGATGTGAGAAGGATTAAATAGATATGTAATGAGTTAAAAAAACCCCTAAATGTTTAGTAAACATAAATTTGATCCTAGATTCTATCATATGTGATATGTTATCCATGATCTTATATTTAATGTGGTATAGGAATATAAAACATATCATGTAATGAAAATGAAAATTTTCACATTATCATTCATTCAAATTACCTATAGAAATTTATTGTGAAGTGAAATGAAAATTAAACTCTCAGAAGATAACTTATACCTAATTAATATTCATTATGTTTTATTATCGGTTATGATGAATGGTAATGGTTAGTTTGATTATCATCTTCCTTTGAGGATTTGAAATATGTTCATTGGAAAATTAGTTATGCACACTGAATGTTCCACCAAGTACATTCTACATGGAGTGTCATACACTACATATTTTGTATACTAGGGGAGTGTAGTTCATATTTAGTGTTTTATTTACCTTATTTTTGATAGATACCTTGAAAAAAACCTTTATTCATTAATATCGCTCTTATATAGGACACATGATTATGCTTCTTTATGTGTGGTTATGTATGTTTCTAATCATGTCATTTGGTGGAAGTTAATCACTATGATATTTGTCCTATACTATGATGATTATTCAATTTAGATAGACTATGGTACTTTATGATCACTCCTAAAGAGTAAATTTTATTTTCATTAATATTAATGAGAGGGACATGTGATGAGATCATCTATAAAGGTGAATGAAATGTGATATATTCATTGATATATTTAATCTCTATGTAGATAATCAATAACATATTAGTTGGATATATAATATTGACATATCTTATGTCATGTGGTTACATGATTTCTTGAAAAAATGTATCATAAGAATATTCAATCTCTCATATGATACAACTTGTGGAAATAACTACAGAGATACATGTGTTTGATGTAGATAGCACCATATACCTTCATTTCATGAGTATCACTAATTCATTGTTGTAAGACACTCACTAAATAAATTTATGGATTTTAGAATTTATATTTCTTTTCAACACTACAAAATTTTTTTCACACATTGTTATTGAATGAATGGGATTTAGGTTAGACTACAAGTGCTTCTCTATAATTTTTTTTGAAATAATCCAAATGCAGTTTTGGATAGTTATTCACAAGGAATTACATGAGATGTGGTACATGGTATATTTAATGGTATCATTAAAATGGTGTCTTTGAATTTTTAAAAAATGATATTCAAATATTTTTTCATAAGTCATTTTGTAAGATATAATAACAGGTGAAATGTCATGACATCTAAGATGATGTAATGAATTTTGGAGATTGTAGGATATATTCCTCAAAACCCTATATCATTAATCATGATATATAATTTTCATACCATATGAAATGCATGGATTTTAGATATATCTTATTCCTTCTTCTTGTGAGGAATATTATAGTTATAATATATCATTAAGTTTCCTTGACTCATACCATGATTCATTTGGCGAGGTTCTGACATGTTTTAAATAGTGAAATTTATATGATAGTGTATGTATCTATACAACATAGTGAAATAATTAAATGGATAGGGTATAAAAAATATCATTTATCGGATAAATTCATTCGACCAAGTGGTTATATGAGTTCTGACCTTAAGGTTAATTTATCATGTATGTTACAGTACGAGTTAATAAATGAACACATGACAAGGGATATTTAAGGAGGAAAACACCATAGATATAGTGTGTGTTCATTAGTTCCTAAATTTTTTATGATTTTTCCTTTTTCCAAACATCCATTATTCTCAATTATTGTACATTACTGGAACCATCATTTATGATGGAGTGATGGAAAAATCATTCCCATAGAATGGATGATTCACATAAGCTTTGAAAATGCACTATGAATAAGAAGGTATGTTGGCTACATCTAAGGGATATTCATCAAGTATAATTATAGAAGACTGTTGTAGTGTCTCAACTAGTTCAAGGTGATGAAATTTACTTCATTTTATATAACACATGGTTTTTGTTTCAACACTTGGTACATCATGTAAGTAAGGTTTCTATATGATCATTCTCTATTAAAAAGTGATTTTTGATTAGTAGAATCCTTTAAAAGACCTATCTAACATAAATTAATAAATAAATCATTAAGTATATTAAAATTTATTTCATATTTTAATAAACTTTTTTAATATTTTACTTTTAAATAAATATTTCTAAATTTTCACCATTCAGAAATTAATATCAAATACCAAATATCAAAATTTTATTGCAATACAATTATTCATCACTATTCCATAAAACCAATTTATTTTTTCCACTATAAAAATATTTATATAAAATGACTGAAAAATGACTTCAAATTATCATTATCACGTATTTACTTTGCATTATATTTATTTTCATATTTTTTCATCAATAATAATATTTTATAATAATATGTTCTCCTTCAAAACTATTTACCATGACTAATAATATTAATTTTATTTTAAAATTGCACTCATGATCAATCCATCTAGATGATCACCCCAGACAACCCACATAACCACACTCCATAATACTTTTGTCCATCAATGGTGGTCCCCCCAATCCCCAACAATCTTCAATGCTCCCCCCTAAATCTAACTCTATGATTCTGAGTGACCCAAAGAGAATCCCGACAAAAATCTCAACTAACATCCTTACAATTCACACAATTATGTATCCCAATATCCCATTCAGGACCTAACCTCTCTATTTTTATCTCTCCTCCTAGGCTAATACCTCTGTGTATGGATTCTCTGATTTCCCTCCTCTCTCATCTTAGGTCTTCTTGTTTGTTACATATCTATCCAATATATTTTTTGGTTATTTTTTAAATATAATGGTGCTTATCTAGGATATAAAAATTATATATATCACTTTATAGATAACATAATTTATAAATTATAATTTCAAATTTATTGTATTTTGTTTATTTTTTTCATATATATTATTTTTGTACACTTTTTACTGTAAAATATTTTCCCAAGTTTCCCCTCATATTCATAGATGAGAAATATTTTCCCCATTGTATATTGTGTGGAATAAGGTACCTCATATTCATGGGGTGGAGAAACTCTGGTCCATCCATACACTAAAAAACCCCACTCATGACCCGTTTAATTAGTTTTTCAGTCATCAACAAGTCATTAAAATTGTGAAAGAAAACCTAAAAACACCATAGTTTTATCAGTGTTAATATATTATATTCAATAAAATAAATTTTAGAAAACATATATCTTCTTGTTCATTTTCACCCTTCCTAAACTACTGAGGTTGATCAAAATACCATAGAAATTACAGAAACCACTATCCATTGATGGTATCAACCAACTTAGAGAATCTCCCAAACACATTTTTTCCGTACCTCTATCAATATCCAATGACATGGCTACACCACATACTATCTATGAAGACAAATAGTCTATATAAGAATTTTTCTAATATCAAAACTATTGACTATATAAAAATGAGACATGAAGTACTTTAATATATAATGTTTATTTAAAAATGGAAAAAATTATTTGTTTTTAGAATTAATTCGATGATTTTCATAATTGATTAATAACAAATATCAACTCATTTATATAAGTAATTTTGAACTCTTTAATTAACACTTTTTATTTAATGCATAATCATGTGATGTGTTACAAGAACCAATAATATAATAATGAATGAAAAAAAATTGTATCAAATAAAACAAAAAATATTATGTATTATTTATATAAGGTGGGTAGTGATGTCATCATGTTTTTAGTCAAGGTATGGATTAATTTTATATGTATAACAATCTATGAAACCTTAGATTGATGTGGAGGTGAATATTATTTTTGAGGATTATTAGGTGCTCCCATACAAGGGTGATGAAGTATTTTTTTCACCTAATAAGAGTTGATTCTCATGGTTATTCCCTCCCCTAAAACACTGAAATTCCTAATGGATTCTTAATGTTAGATAAGGAGACATTAGAAGACCCAATACAATATAAAATAGATGTGGTTAGTGTGGTCTGGATGGAAACATTAGATGAGAAGCATCAACTGTAGGAGGTTATTACATCACATTAGGTTCAAATTGAATATTTGTAAATGTAGAATAACTACTAGTTTTTTAAATTAATGGGAGGATTAGTAGTTTTCCTTGTTTCTTAAATTAGAAATAACACTAACCAAAATATTAAAAGTGTAAGGTATGATTTTATTTATTATAATAATTTTCAAAATGGGATTTGGATGTGTGTATTAATTTTCACCTACATGAGTCCACTGATGAGTTATAGAATTACCATGTTGTATTTTACCATTACCATAATATATACATTGTTAATATATATTTATAATGGTAATGATATTATAAAATGATCCATGTGTGATGTTTTACCTCTAATAACATACTAGTACATGTTATAATGGTTAAATTTTATTTTATTTTTCATATAATGGTATAATAAATACTTCAAAGATGTTATATGACATGTTTTCATAAATATTCATTATAAGGCCCTAACCTTATAACATATAGAATCTTGAATTAAGTTAATAATTCACAATGAGGATCTTTTCAGGTTTAGAGTTTTAGAGAACTAGTCCATAAATATTACATCTCAATAGTTACAAAGTAGTCACTTCTACTCAGTTTCTGTATTTTTTATAAGATAAAATATCTTAAAAAAAGGGTCATGTCTAGTTCCATGTTTTAGACAGCATGACTTTCCTTGATCCCATCCATGACCCTATTCCACTTAATATCCAATGAAAAACATTTCAAAATCTTTGGATGAGCATAAAAAGCTCAATCATGGATACACAAAGAAGGAAAACTATTAGTTTTTCAAAATAACAAGTAAACCATCGATACTTTAACATAAGTAATACATTTCATTTTTTTGAAGTAGTAAATACTCTTCACTAAATAAAATATCACTAATTACCCATATGTAACCAAAATATTAAAATAAAACCCATATAATGAACAAATAACATATAAACGAAACATGGGACATAAACATACTTAAATGGAACAACCATACGGTCGACTTCGACACATATCACTAAATGGAATAGCCATACGTCCTACTTCCATACCCAATGCATTGGAGGTTTTAACATAACCAACCATCCTGGTATTCACGGAACCACCCGTCATTTGGTTTATCATGTAACCACCTGTCAAATGTCCAAGTACCATTATAAAATCGTAACACATAAAACAAATATATAGGAAAGAAAAAAATTTCACATTTCAATCACAATATATCACTTAAATATATTGATATAACAAATCCGTTATCAAAACCATTTTAAATACCAAAAAACATAAAAGAGTATATGGTATTTATTTTCATTTAAAAATCATCACGGCTTATTGGGGATGCCAAAGATCAAATAATACTCACAGTGGCGGAAAGGTCATTGTCACCGTGTACATTAAAAAGAAACATATTTTTTGAAATTTAGTAAAATGATTCATAGAAAATTATTCCCTTGTAAATGTCAAGGGTTTTTATATAGTGTATAAAATAAAGTTGTTTATTAAAACAAAATATGCCTCAATGAAAAGAGATTGAGATGAAGTCCCTTACCTCATGTCTGACTTGTCTCGATCGTTCTTTAATCTCCTGAATAATAAACTAATGTTAATTTCTTCCTACTTAAGAACCCTTATCAAGTTCATTATTCCTTTTATATCACTTATTACAAGGTTATCAACATTATGTAATCATTTAAGTTAATAATGTTCATTTTGTCAATATTTGGTACTTGTGTAAAAAATGAACACCTTATATTTACAAGCTGTCCATGTGGTCAATAGTCCATTATATCCAGAATTAAATTCATTATTTACATATCATATATATCATATATATCCAGTATATACATGTATTTATAATAATACATAACATTTGGAGGTAAGAAATGAAATGCACCGTTCATGGAAATGGTTAGCCGTACGTACGCATGAACGCTACTTTCATTTATATTTCTAATTTTAATGAATTTTAAACATAAAGATACATAGGTATAATATAATTACATTATAATATCATATATAATAACATTAAATCTATCCTTTATACAACCCACATAAGGCATTAACGAGTCACATCACTTTGAGGGGGCGGTAGTCTGCGCTTCCTCAAATAAGATTATCGTATTTACCCAATAAAGAAACCACAAAGTCGTTCTATAAATGAAAAATACGGAAGAATAAATAAAACATAAACATAATATATATATCATATAATAGATACAATGGCATCATAATATCCATCATGAGAGGCGGTAAGAGGTAATTGATCATTCATCGTTTCGTGAGGCGTTAGTTTTCCATCCACAGAAACAGTATGTTCTTCAACTATTAGATGGAGGTGTGTGTAGGTGTAGCTCTAATAATTCTCATAAAAACATACTAGTATGTTGATGATACTGGTTTTGTTACAAAATAAAGGAATAAAAATAGTTTATAGGGTTGGTGAAGCAAAATAAAACAAAAGAACATAGGAGAAGACATTACTTTTAAATCAGTTAAATCCCTTGGTTTGAACCAAAAGGTTTTCTTGAAGAGCTTTCTTCCTAAGGTAAGGCTGTTAGGATGAAGAGAATAATCATGGGATATTATTTTAGTAGATTTTGTACAATCAAAAAGGCATGATAAGGGTGTAAAATGGGTAGGAAGTGAGGTTTTTTTATAAGGGAGAGGAGGGGCTCTTTTGGAAAGCTTGAAAATATTATTTTATTATATAATGTTTTCCAGTTTCTAATGGTCCAAAAAGCATTAAAGTCAAATATAAGGTGGCCCATGTTCGAAATAAAATAATTCAGTAATAATTGGAAAAGTTTTGGATATTTTTGTAAACTTTATCTTCTTATTTATTTAAATTATTCAATAATGACGTAAACACCACATCATCATTTTGTCCAAAATAATTTTATTTATTTGATGTTTAAAATTTTTAAAAAAATTACCATGATGTAGGAAATTATTTTATCTATCTAGTGATTATTTATAGTCAAGTAAATCATTTATATAATCAAAATTAAATTTTTTTACTTAGGTATTACATACTTTGGTTATATTTTCCATTCTTTAAAAATTATTTGATAAAAGGTCACTATCACACTAAAGTGATTTCACAGGTCTGAATGTTGGAACAATGCATCCCATGGTCGGCCATGACAAAACCAAGAGGATGTGTATACTTGTTGGGGTCATTTTATATTATTATTATATTATTTTATTACCCTTAACTACCAGATTACTAATTAATCATGAAAATTAAAGATAATTACCGTAGTTACTATTCATAATGTCCAAAAAAGGTCTTAATTACATAATTTGGAAATTTTGATTCCAAATATGGAATCCATTTTAACAAATTCAAAACAATTGTTTATGTCCAATTTCAAAGTAAAATCAATTCTAATGACCAACATTGGATTAAATGGTAAAAAATATTCTAATTATACTTAAAAAATAAATAAAAATGTAATCTAACCATATAATTAAATTAGATTAAAAAGATGTTTTGATGTAAAATGGAGTATTTATCACTATTAATTAAAAAAATGAACATTGTCAGAAAAATACAAATAATTTATCCAAAGTAAATTTCAGTGTCCCAATTCTAAATAATATGGTTATTTTTCCAATTAGAGCTTATAAAATTGTCAAAAGTTATATTTAAATTGTTTTTCCATTAAAATGCGCAAAAACAATGTTTTAAAAAACATTACAGTATTCTTTTCTTATGATTTTATTTATTCTCATTTTAAGACTCTAAAACACTATCTAATTCATAAATAGAAGTAGATATGAAAATATATTATTTTTTACTTACTCGGGATGTTTCATCCTTCCCCCCTTTAGGAAATTGCATCCCCACAATTTATTTACATATCGAATAAGTGGGGGTATTTATCCCTCACTGCATTTTCATATTCCCATATTGCCTCATCAATCATGTTGTTTTTCCACAAAACCATTACTTGATGAATCACCTTATTCTGAAACACTTTCTCTCTATGGTCATGAATCTGGACTGGTTGTTCCTCATAAGATAGATTCTCTTCCAACTGAACTTTGTCTGGGCTCAAAACATGAGATGGATCTGGCATATACTTTCTCAACAATGAAACATTAAAAACATTGTGTACCTGGGATAAACTCCGAGGTAAAGCCACTCAGTATGCAACTAATCCAACTCTCTCCACAATTTAATAAGGTCCAATGAACCTTGTACTTATCTTTACTTTCTAACGAAATTGCATCACACTCTTCCATGGTGAAACTTTTAGGAAGACATGATCACCTACCTCAAAAGAGATATCCTTCCTATTGTTGTCCGCATAACTTTTCTGCCTGCTCTGAACTGTTCTCATGTGTTTTTGTATTAGCTGAACTTTTTCTGCCATCTCTTCTACCAATTCTAGTCCCATCAACTTCCCTTCACCCACTTCATCCCAAAAAGCTGATGTTTGACACCACTTCCCATATACTGCCTCAAATGAAGCCATCTGTATACTAGAATGAAAACTGTTATTATAAGAAAATTAAAACAAGGAAAGATGTTGGTCCTAACATCCCTATTAATACATCGTGCAATCACGTAACATATCCTCCAAGGTTTTAATTGTTCTTTCTGACATCCCATCTGATTGTAGATGAAGAGTTGTACTAAAATTTAATTATGTACCCAACGACTTCTGAAGGCATTTCCAAACGTTAGAAGTAAACCTGGGATCACGATCAGATACAATAGATAGGGTATCTCCATTTAACTTGACTATCTCATTAACATAAAACTGAGAAAGTTGATATAGAGAGAAATTATCTTGAATAGGAAGAAAATGAGTAGATTTAGTCAATCAATCAACAATAACCCAAATTGCGTTATTACCTCATGATGTCTTTGGTAATCCCATAATGAAGTCCATCGATATATTTTCACATTTCCACTCTGGCACTGGTAATGACTGAAGAATCCCTTTTGGTAATTGTCACTCTTCTTTAACTTGTTGACAATTCAAACACTTCACAGTAAAATCAGCAATTTCTCTTTTCATTCCATCACACCAGTAATACTCCCACAGATCTCTATACATATTAGTACTACCAAGATGAACTGAAAATGGGGAACCATGAGTCTCACATAACAACTCATTCTTAACCTGTGAATCACAAAGAACACATAATCTCTTCCCAAACCACAAAACATCATCATTATAAATGTTAAATTTAAACGAATTACCTTTCTAAACCAGCTCTACCTTTTACTGGAACCCACTATCTTTCTTCTGCGCTTGCTTAGTTTTTTCTGATAGAGATGATCTCACTGACACATGAAACAAAACAAAATAACTTCCTGCACCAACAACTTCTATGACAAATTTCATCAAATCAAAAACCAAATGATCTTGTTCCAAACGTAGCATGGTTAATGAAGCATTCAACTCAAAACATCATCTACTTTATTTTCTTTTCCCGGATGGTAATTAATTATAAAATCATAATCCTTGATTAATTCCTGCCATCTCCTCTATCTCATGTTCAATTCTTCCGGAGTGAATATATACTTTAAATTTTTTTGATCGATATATATTTCACACTTTACTCCATAAAAATGATGCCTCCAAATTTTTTAAGCAAAAACAACAGCAGCTAATTCCAAATCATGTGTAGGGTAATTTAGTTCATGAGTTTTCAACTGACATGAAGCATAATCAATTACATGATCATTCGTCATAAGGACACAACCAATTCCATTCAACGAAGCATCACTGTAGATAATGAACTGACCATTTCTAGAAGGCAGTGTCTAAACTGGAGAATTCACCAATATTCATTTCAATTCCTGAAAAAAATCATCACATTCTTTTTTACAAATGATCTTAACACCTTTTCGAGTTAACTTAGTCATTGGACTAGATAACCGTGAAAAATTTTCAACAAACCTCTGTTAATAACCTTCCAAACCAAGAAAACTACAGATCTCTATTATAAGTGTGGGTTTTCTCCATTATTCAACAACATTTTTTTATCATGATCAATAGTTATTCCATTTTTTGAAACAATGTGACCAATGAAAGAAATTTGTTGTAACCAAATCTCATACTTTCAGAATTTCCCAAATAGTTTTTTTCTTTTAAGGTTTGAAAGACAACACTTAAATGACCTACATGCTACTATTTAGTTTTATAATAAACCAAAATATCATCAATAACACAACCACCATTTGTCACCTGATTCAACTGATCCATCACTGCATAAAACTATTCTACCCTAATTCTGACTATCTCAGGATGCTGATTGAGTAGGTCATTTCCCTCTATACGCATTCCCAGCATAACTACCATGTTTCTTCTTTGAATAACCATTATTAATAGAGACATATATTAGGTGAATCAACATGGTAATATGTAAATTCTATATGATTTTGATATTAACATAAATTACTTTATGGATATTAATTTAACATTACCCTAACTCCTAAAAATATATAAACCAACCTCTGATACCAACTATAAGACCCCAGCCTTATAACATACATAATCTTGAACTACGTTAATAATTCTCATTGAGGATCTTTTCAAGTTTAGAGTTTTATAGAATTAGGCCCTAACTATTACATATCAATAGATATAAATTAGACACTTATACTCAGTTTCCATTTTTTTCATAAGATAAAAACTCTTAAAAAAACAGTCATGTCCAGTTCCATGTTTTAGACATCATGACTTTCCTTGATTC
Organism: Viscum album; assembly: GCA_963277665.1. Taxonomy (NCBI): domain Eukaryota; kingdom Viridiplantae; phylum Streptophyta; class Magnoliopsida; order Santalales; family Viscaceae; genus Viscum; species Viscum album. The sequence goes on from OY728152.1 coordinate 1,875,631,090, forward strand.
CATCCTTGACCCTATTCCACTTTATGTCATGTGAAAAAACATTTCAAAAACATGGGATGAGCATAAAAAGTTTAGTAAGGGATACACAAAGAAGGAAAACTGTTAGTTTTTCAAAACAACAAGTAAACCACAGATACTTTAACATAAGTAATAATTTTCACCTTTATGAAGTAGTAAATACTCTTCACTGAATTAAATATCTCTTCTTAACCATTTTAACCAAAATATTACCATAAACCCCATATAAAGAACACATAACATATAAAGGAAACTTGGTACATAAGCATACTTAAATGGAATAACCATATGGTCGAATTCCACACATATCACTAAATGGAATAGCCATATGGCCAAAATCCATACCCAATGCACTAGAGGTTATAACGTAACCACACGTCCTGGTTTTCATGACACCACCCTTCATTTGGTTTATAACATAACCACCCATAAAATGTCCAAGTGACATTATAAAATCATAAGACATAAAAAAAATATAAAGGAAAGAAAACATTTCCACATTTCATTCACAATATATCACTTAAATATATTGACATAAAAAATCCATTATCAAAACCATTTTCAATACCAAAATACATAAATGTGTATATGGTATTTATTTTCTTTTAAAAATCAGTACGGCTTATTGAGGAAGCCAAAGATCAAATAATACTCGCGGTGGTGGTAAGGTCTTTGTCACTGTGTACGTTAAAAAGAAATATACTTTTTGTCATTTAGTAAAACGATTCGTAGAAAAAGATTCCCTTTTAAAATTCAAGGCTGTTTATACATCGTATAAAAGAATGTTATGTATTAAAACAAAATATTCCTCAATGATAGGAGATTGAGACGAAGTCCCTTACTTCGTGTCCGACTTGACTCGATCATTCCTTAATCTCATGAATAATAAACTAAAGATAATTTCTAGATTCTTAAGAAAATTTTTAATGTTCATTATTCCTTTAATATCACTTATTACCATGTTATGAACTTTATGTAGTCATTTATGTTAATAATGATCGTTTCTCGATATTTGGTACTTGAGGAAAAAATGAACACCTTATATTTACATGTTGTCCATGCGGTAAATAGTACACTATATCCAGAATGAAATTCATTATTTAGATATCATATATATCATATATATATAGTATATACATGTATTTATAATAGTACATTATATTTTCAGGTAAGAGATGAAATGCACCGTTCATGGAGACGGTATGTCGTACGTACGCAAGAATGCTACTTTCATTTCTATTTCTTTTTTTAATGGAATTAAAACATAATGTAAAATAGGTATATTATAATTACAGTATAATATCATATATAATATCATTAACTATATCCTTTATACATCCCACATAAGTAATAAACGAGTCACGCCACTTTAAGGTGGCGGTAGTCCGCACTTCATCAAAAGAGATTATCGTATTTACCCACTATGGAAACCACAAAGTCGTTAAATAAATGGAAAGTACAGAAGCATAAAGAAGACATAAACATAATATATATATCGTATATAAATACAGTGGCATTATAATGGCCACCATGAGAGGTGGTAAGAGGTAACATAACAATCATCGTTTCGTGAGGCGTTAGTTTCCCATCCAAAGAAATAGTATGTTCTTCTCCCATTAGATGGATGTATGTGTAAGTTTAGCTAGAATACTTATTATAACAACATCATAGTATACATAGGATACTGTTGTTGTTATAAAAAAATGGAATAATAATAGTTTATGGGGTTGGAGAAGAAAAATAAAACAAAAGAACATAAGGGAAGACATTACCTTTAAATAAGGTAACTCCCCTTGGTTTGAACTAAAAGGGTTTCTTGAAGAGCCTTATGCCTAAGTTAAGGCTTCTATTATGAAGAGAGGGATCTTGGGAGATTATTTGAGTAGAGTTTGGACGAGAAAAAGGGCTTTAGAAGTGTGTCAAATGGGTAGGAATGGGGTATTTTTATAATGGATAGGAGGGGCTCTTTTGGAGAACTTGAAAATATTATTTTATTATATAATGTTTTTCGGTTTCTAAATGTTCAAAAACCATTAACGTAGAAGCTAAGGTGGACCATGTTGGAAATAAAATCATCAAATAATAATTTGACAAGTTTTAGATATTTTTTTAATTATTATCTTATTATTTATTTAAATTATTCAACAATGATGTAAACACTGCATCATCATTGTTTCATAAATAATTTTATTTATATGATATCTAAAAATTATAAACAAATTACCATGATATAGTATATATTTATAGCTTTTAGTGACTATTTATAGTCAAAGATATATTTAATATATAAACAAAATTAAATTTTTTTTACTTTGGTATTACATACATTGGTTATATTTTCCTTTCTATAAAAATAATTTTTTAAAAGGTCACTATCTCACTAAAGTGATTTAATGGGTCAGAAAGTTGGAAAAAGTCATCTCATGGTCGACCATGACAAAACCAAGAGGATGTGGACACTTTTTGGGGTCATTTTATATTATTATATTATTATTTTATTAACCTTAACTACCTGATTACTAATTAATCACAAAAATTAAAGATAATTATCGTCATTGCTATTCATAATTTCAAAAAACAAAAAGTTATTAATTACATAATTTGTACCTTATGAATAAAAATAATGAATCCATTTTACAAAATTAAAAACCCAAAAATTTCAGTAATGAATTTAAAAATAATTCCTGTTGTCAAAACAAATAGTGTGTTTTTAAGAAACAATATCTATCAAAAGATTGACAATTGTTTATGTCCAATTTCAATGGGAAATTAATTCTAATGACCACCATTAGATTAAATGGTAAAAATATATTATAATTAAACATTAAAACTAATTAAAAATATAATCTAAATATATAAGTAAATTATATGAAAACGTTGTTTTGAAGAAAAAGGCAATATATTTCACTATTCATTAAAAAAATGAACATTGTCAGAAAAATACCAAAAAATTATCCAAAGTAAATTTCAATGTCCAATTTCTAAAGAATATGTTCATTTTGACAAATAGATCTTATAAAATTGTCAAAATTTAGATTCAAAATGTTTTCCATCAAAATGCGGTAAAACAATCTTTTAAAAAACATTAGAGTATTCTATGCTTAAGATTGGATTTTTTCTCATTTTAAGCCTCTAAAACACTATCAAATTCATAAATAGACATAAAAATGAAAATATTTTATTATTCACTAACATGAAATGTTATATTCGTGGTTAGTGTGATATAAATATTTAATATTCAAATTTTTTAATAGATTTGTTTGTTGTAAGTGCTTAAAGGATTTGAGGTCTTGGTTTTTTATTTGGTATTATATATTTGATACATGAGCTTGTTTTGTTCTCCATTTTGGTTTAATGTTTAATATAATTTGTTCCTTCTATTTTTTCATATAGTTTAATAGTGTCATCGGTGAATAATTGGTCATTATTATTTAACTAATATTGTTTTTTTACTTTTAATTTTTATGATTCCGATTCTAATGAAATTTATTTATTGGGTTGATTTATTGAATTTATTTATGTAAGATAAAAATATTTCACAAAATGCATGTTTTTAAAATTTTATTACTTCGATGATCATCTAATTTTTATTTTATTTTACATATTCCATTATATATCTGACTATATTTGTATTGTTTTATGGGTTTGGTGACTTTATGTGTATATGTTTGGTTTTTCTTATGTATAGAGGTATTGAAAAAGAAAAAAAGTAGTCATGAATGCATTTATTTACATTAATGAAGTATATGTGACCTCTAGTTCCTTTCTCCAAATCTACATCACATTTATGGAAATCAAAAATTTTAGTTTAGTAACCCTAACTGACATTGCACTATGATGACCACAAAAAGTATCCACTCATGATGAAAAAAATGATTTAGTGAATAATTTTAAGAACCATTGATGTCTTTTTTTCACTAGTTATATGCAGTGTAATGGCCCATATATTATAGGATCATTGCATTTTGTATTTTGGGTGTTATAAGATTTAAGATAAGATTATAAGATGAAAGATGGATTTGGATGTACAATTTCAAATGAATGGGTACATTGAGAATGACCCTCACTGTTATGTCATGATAATTTGATAGAGGATAATATTATTTTATAGTTTGGCATATTTCATTGTGAAGGAATGAGTCACAACGTGTTTTATATATTGAGGTGCATGGTGTGAGCTATGTCAGTTTATTGTCAATAATTTTTGATGTAGGAGTCAATATGTAGTTTGATTTCTGTATATTATAGAATGGAGGGTACACTGAGATTATTAGTTAATATTCCATGGGTAATGTTGGGTTTTGGATATCTAGGTCATGGTATGAAGTTCATAATATGCTTCAAAATGACCATGTAAATGTTCAATGTCCTGTGGGGTCTTTGGGATTTGTCATATTTGAGTTATTGGTTAATCCAAAAAGAGTGGTAATTATAGTGTGTCTATACCTACAACAACATGATCTGTTGGATGTCTAGTTTCTTAGTTTTACCCATATAAGGTTTGTTTTTATATTCTACCTTTAGTTGTGGCATGGTGTGGTTTTGGTTTTATTGGGTCTGTTGTGAGAAGGTTTGGTTTTGAATAATGTTTATCAAAGGACCTTTTATTTTTTTCATGGACAACTTGTTTATGTCACAGAATTTGTTAAATATATTAAGTTAAGTTATATTTTGATAGAGAAATCCGTGGAAGGATAATGATACATCCTCATATGATTTTAAAATGGGAATTTTATTTGTGTAAAATGTAGCACAATCATGACCTATAACGTAGTGATTCCTTTCCTTTCTATTTCTATTATAAACTTGTAATCCCATTTAGATTCTTCTAAAATTATTTTATTTCCATTAAATTTTAGGTTCATAGATGATTGTATTTGGATATCCTTGTCAATGAAAAACAATTTAACTCCCAACTTCTAGATATCATATACATTGTAATCCAAGGAATATTTATCTTCTCTTATTCTTATTTATCTCCATATACATCTTCCTTTTAGTGGTTAAAACAGTAGTGATAAATTTTTTTTGGAAGTGTATTGTTATATTTTTTATGGGTAATTTCCATTTATAGGCCTTTTAGTTGATCCTCGTGTGTTAGCTGGTTTTTTATTAGAGTAAACTTGTCATTTCAAGAATTGATCATTGAATAATCAGTTCAGGTCAGAGATTTAATATTTCTCCATTATATATTCAAAAATTTTAGAATAAGGATGATTTTTTGGTGGATATTATAGATTAACCACACAATATTAATAAAGTATTCCTCATGAAGTTGAAGGGATAATGAAGATTCTCAAGTACCACATGAAATCCATTGTTAATGATATTATATTGATGGTTTGTTGATATTTCTTATAGAATATATTATTTTTCATGATTAAAAACATATTCTACAATTATTGATATATTTTAATCTCCTTACATAATAGGTTAATCACATAAATCTGGTAATTCTTAGGCGGAGGGGGGAATATGGAATTAATGTGTTGGTGTATGAACCTATAATCCTACATTGTTATAATAGAATGTTTAATAGAATGATACTTAGAGTGAATTGTTGTTATGTTTCATCATTTTATTTCCATATTTAGGGATTATATTATTTTTATTTAAGGTGTAAAGTGTAAAAGATTGTTCCCTATAAAAAACTCTATGTACTTTTTGAATATTTTTATTCATTATCATAAATTTTAATAATTTTTCTTATTATGTCATGTTTATTCGTCTACATGATGTAGTATGTGATACTATCCTATGAAATATATCGCACTAAAAGGTCATAGAAATTCCCCACTGTGATGAGAACCTAAAGGTTCCACAATATCTTGAATGGTAATTTACAGGGAATGAGATTATTAGTATGAGACCTCTCATGAGATGAAATTAACTTATTAAATGATTCATTGGATGTTTCTATCTACATATAATTGTAGTGATCCTTATACTTTAATATTATCATTAATGAATAACTCAAGTCATTTTCTTTGATGTATTGATGAAAACTATGATGAAATATGCTCGTAGTGATGTATGACATGTTGGGCATGTCTCAAGTGATATTTTATTAATGGATAATGTGAAAAAGGATTTATCCATCCTATCCCTTTACATGAGTTGATATCTCAAGAACATTGATGTAAATGGAGATACCTGGATATAACCATGTATATATTGTTCTATGGGCATGTTAATATCAAATAACACAAAGAGATAAGCATTATGAAAATATGTTGATGACACGAGTATCTAACACGCATGACAAGAGATGTCATGATAATTGGATTATAATACATTGTGATCATTTGTAGGAGGTTTAATGTAATTGCGACATAAAATTGATTTTCTATGTGTCCCTTGGAGTGTCGTTTGGTGTTAACCATGGATTTTAGGTATCTCCACCTATTTCCAATGATAAAGAGACCTAGTGGGCCACATTTTATGTGTATTGAAAATCTCAGTTAAATTCAGTATCAAATTTATCAATTAACAATAAATATAATTTGTATTTGTTGGTTTATAATTTTTATGTTTTGGTTGATAACTAGTAATTAATCACTAGTTATTTTATGTAATAACTATGTTTTGTAATTAAAATATTTATTTATTTATATGGGTTTTAAAAAATAATATTTATTATATTCAATAATTGATAATTTAGTTGTATTTATTTATTAAATAAATAGTAATTATTTAATGTTTGGTAAGTACTATGAAGGATACGCATACCGAGATTTATAGTCCATTAGAAAATGATATAAATGATATTTATTTATTCTTCTGTGATTCACATGAGATGTGAATAATAAATTTGTCATTATTATTAGGAATTTTATTCACTAAGAATTATGTAAATGGTATGGTATCTATATGAAAAGAGTCATCTCTAAACCTTCCATAATAAATATGTAGTTATATCATATTCTTCGACATAAATAATTGTGCACTATAGAAAATGAAAAGATCTCATCGGCCCTATAGATATCACTAGAATACACAATCAATTTAGATTGTGAATGATCCTCATCTGTCAAGTTATCTTCATATATCAAATAGTTACTTGACGAAAAAAATATCATACTATAATCATAAATGAATAATGAATGTGGCTTGGATCAGTCATGCTAGAACCCGATGATTTTACAGTTGTTTTCAATGATTTTGGTTTATATGTAGATCCATGATTCATGGATTCTGCTCCCTAATCCTTTAGCGCAAAGATGGTATTATGAGATCATGAAATCTAGAACATTAATGAATAAATAATTACATGTTCAAGGAACTCTATATAACCTAATAAATTAATTATGTATTAGATATGATGATCCACCTCTTCTGATTCTGAAATTCATACAGGTCAAGTAATTTATGATTTTAATTAATTCTTACTGACTTCATTATGCATTTAAAGTTTAGATAATTTAAATAATATTGTAGAAATACGAGTTAGTCATGCCAAAAATAAACATTTGATGTGAACGGAATGAACAAGTTTTATTAGGACAGTCAAATGGATAATTTATAATTATTTTTCAATCGTTGATTAAATGTAATACACATTAAATTTATTTTACATGAGATCTATTTTGTTACATAATCCAACCATTTTTTTCAGTCCCATTATATAATCTTGTAATGAATATTCCTAGGCTTCCATCCAGCCATGCACTCAAGTCATCCCACCACAGGGCTCAAACTATGTTCCCAATCCACATGTGATGGAAACTAATGAATTAGAATCACATGAATCACATTGTAAATTATCTTACACTTATCATATATAAAAGACAATGAAATAAATAAATAAAATATCCAAAAATATGCAAACATGTCAAACATGTCCTAACCAACTAAAATGATCCAATGCATTTTCATTTAAAACTCATCATCCGTAAATAGGAGAATAAAACTTGGAAAAAATGTTATAAAACTAAATAAAATTAAAACAATAACCAACCAATTCTTGTAGAGCCCAAACATTCTCCATGAAACATCCAGTAAACCCCCACCACCATACTCACCCCACATAATCAATGGAATATCAAAAATAAGTTAATTAATAACATGGGACCCAATATTTATTTGTGTTATCTAAAAATTCCTTTATGTCACCAATTCCTTCTGAATTTATGAAATATGTTTCATATGGGAATTCATAAATTCTACTTCGAAGATAAACTTGAAAACATGGTTTCTCAAACACCATATAGAAAACAAAAAAAGTATCAAAATCATCATTCCAAACATATCTATTGTTTTGAAAAACTGGATGCACATTATATGAATAAAATCCACTAGCTTAATCCTTTTCCAAACCACACACCCATTTACAATTCCCCAAAAACTCATTTATTTTATTTAAATGAAATTATTCACTTTAAAAAATATTCTATCCAAAACTATCATTAAATCAAAGCACCCTTTTTTAATTACACATTAATGGACCCAAATAGGAGTCTTTAAACTATAAATAGGATTTCCAAACATCTTTGAAAAATCATTTTCCATTGAAAATGAACCAAGACACACACATGGGTGAAGAAATATAATTTAGGTACTGCATATCATAAGGAATATATAAAACATAAATAAAATAATGTTCTATATCAATGTAATCATGGGAAATGATATAGACAAGAACAAGACCAAACTAACCTTAGACAATAACTAACTAATCAATTGAATATGTCATGGGACACATATAGAATCCCTGGCATGTTAAAAATACTACAATATAAGAGTATATGAATTTTTTAACCAAATACCAGCATGAATTAAAGTTCAAACCTCAATTCATACAACTAGAACACCCAATCCTCATTGTGATGAAAATACCTCCAATCCCATTGATCTTACCATGATTGGAGTTCCACTAGGATCTTGTGAACCAACTAGTATAATAGAGTAAATATCCAAATTTGAACCCAAGTTCCCCTAAACAAAAATAATGTAAGTAGTATTGCATACAACTTGTGTCCTATATATATAGAAACACCAATCATACCCTCACCCCTAACACCCAACAATAATTATCCACATATAAAAATTGCACCAATAACAAAAATTAGAACATTCCCACACAAGGAGAGAAATCACGAATCACATATTGAAAAATAATCCTTGTCAAAGGGATAAGTATGCAAGAAGAAATCAAGGGGTTTCTTAAAAATCCACCATTTTAAAACTAATGTTTCAAGAAATCCATTTACAAAAAAAAAGGATTAGGATTTCAATCCTTTTCAAATTTCTTGAAACATGAATTTAGGTATTTCATAGAGGATGATAGAAATCACACAAACAGTTTAGAAAATTTCAAATACATTCTTAAAAAGGGGCCTTCTTCTTTGAAATCCAATATAGGGCTAATTCCAAACCATTTTGATCAAAACATTTTAAATAATCAATCAAGGGTTTTAAAAAATGTTTAATCAACACACACATTTAAAATAAGCATTTTAAATCCAATAAATAACTCATTTTCATATCATTTTAAAGTCAAACATCATATTAAAACCAAACTCCATTGAAAACCCAGTTTCCACCTGTTGAAAACAAAAAAAATTAAAATCCAATGTTTATCTTGAAACAAATTTCAATATGCCTCCTTATCATTTACCAAAAACATTCCTCATTCAAACAATCAATTTCAAACATTAATACATTAAATTCACTTGTAAAACAATATATTCCATGCTCAAAACACAATGAAATGGTCTCGAATCTTATTTATGATATCACATATACACGTACATTAATAAAAATGTAGGTTAGAAATAATAATCACATTTTTAATTTTAAAGCGAGGAAATTTCATACGAACACCTACTTAGAAGAAGTTGAATCAAAGTTAAAAAAATGTATCCTTCAACAGTGAGAAACACATGGGGATAGAAACTACATCTACAAAATCTATGAACCAAAATCCATAACATTAGATCCCCCCAAAACCATAAAATCATCCACATGTGATATAGGGTTCATGTGGGAAGCCAAAACATATTCAAAGGTTCCACGACCCAACCCATGATGGGGCTCGAGTTGCAACTACCCCAAGCCCACATCCATAGGCCAAGTGGTGGCTACAAGAATCGATGACACAACTAAAATCAGGGAGGCCTTATCCTTGGTACCTATAAAAAAACAAATAAAACTCAATGAAAAATTATAGAGGGAATGAAATAAGGGAATCAACACTGCTATAAATAAACAAAATCTGAATGGACCTCTAAATAGTATGATGTACGTTACTGTAAACTGAAAAGAAAAGGGAAAAATAAATTACAAGCCATAAGTGTGTCCCAATATAAAAAAACTATAAAAAGAGTAAACACCTAGTAGAGCCTAGCTTTTATACCAAAATATACGACCACCATACGTGGTCTAATAAATATGTATCCTTAATATCTTCTTAAGTCATGATCGTCATGTCTGTAATCTACAAAAGATATGACACATGTTGGAAAAGTTCATAAAGGGGTTATTATATAAATTCCTAGTAGAATACAAAGAAAATTTTAAGGGAGAGTAAAAATATATACACTAAATAGGAAATCAGTAGAGAGAAAAAGGAACTGTAAAATAGTACAGCTAAACCCAACAAGAGAGTGAAACTAAACTCATCCAAGCACAGGGAGCTCAACATGATGATGAGATTAACTTCTCATAAAGTCTTCACTGCCTATAGAAGGAGATTAGACTCATCCATCCATGAGAAGATTGAAATGGAAATAATAATTATTACCCCATGTATTATCACCTATCCTAGATGGAGAGTAACTAAAACCCAGGTAGTGGGTACTAAAGTAGGATATGTACGTATGCTTATCCAAATAATACCAAACAAAAGAGTAAGGGGTCTCTATCTCATAGCTCATCATAAGAAGATTAGTAGCCAATAGTTCCAAATGAAATTTCTTCTCTAATTCCCACCATATAATGCATCTTCCTTAAGCACACAAGTCTAAAGGAATCAATCATGACAACCTGATACTATCCACTTTGGCAGTATTGACTCTCCCACATAGTCTTTGGTTGCATCACAAGAATGTGTCTGGTGGGTGTGTGGGAGTATCCCTCTTTGTCGTGAGTACAAATGTATTCCAACCCTGTCTCGTCACCATGTCACACAATCATGGGGTAAACTATTTTATGAAAGGATCCCATTCCCTGGTACAACAGGAGGGTCCTACTATGGTAGTCACTAAACAACTCCACTGCCAAGTCCCACTAGAGGGTACCATTTGGGATGTTTATCGATGTATTCCACAAATTAGTCATATTGGATGGTAAACCCAATGAGTAATTTGGGAAAATCCACTGGCCAGACATGAAGAAGTGTTATTCTTGGAAGTTGTCTCCGGGTAATGCCATTTGATAGTCTAGTTGGAGGGTAAGACCAATACATCGAGGAACTCCACTGAAAATTTCTACTAGAGGGTAACTCAGAAAGATCATCAGGGAATGCCACTTCCCATTCATACTAAAGGTTAATCCTAATACTATCATCTGGGTATTCCACTACTCAGCCTAACTAGAGGGTAATACTTGAATGTTGAGGAACTCCATTACAATGTACTACTAGAGGGAAACTCTAAAATATCATCGAGGAATTCCATTTCCCAGGTATACTAGATAGTAATCTTGGTACCATCATTAGGAAATGCCATTGGATATCACTATTTGAGGGGTACTCCAAGAAATCTATAGTGATTCTATATAATGGTGTCATCATCGGGTGTCACCTTAGTGAATCATTCGCGGAACATTCAACAGTATTTCTTGGAATCCACAACTAAGGGCACCCTCACATTCTACATTGACAAAAAATAATGACAGTCAGCATGTGAGAAAATATCTGAGTTTAAAAAAGGAGACATATAACATTGATGTTACCACAAATAGAGATACAGGGCATGTCAGGGACCAACATGGCATGTGGTCCCACTCTATTGTCTGGCAGTGATCTCACAAGAACACGACTTTCTAGACATAGAGCACTACACAGTGTGTAAGAATACTATAAGATGTGTATTATATAATGTCCTGATGAAGGCATGATGATCATCTAGGATATGAAGTAAAAAACATAATTTCATTGATATTCCACTTCGAATGGCTTTATATGGCCAAACAGATCACACCATTGCAATCCTCATTGAAAAACACTTGCGATATACTGTTCACATTCTTTAGTCAAACACTCAGTGAAAAGGTCACATTTTTTCTATACCACATGCAAATGGAATCTTATGGGCCCAATCCATGAGTATGAATTAAATAATAGAAATTGGCCTTGAAATGCCTAACTTAATTTTAGAGCTGTAGTGTCACAGAGAATTCATCATTCTAACACTGTATGATGAGGATATGTCAGATACAAGTTATCACAACAATAATAATTTTGTTATTTTTGGTTGTTTCATTAACCTAAAACATGGGTATGAAATAGGTATCCTTCATCGGTCATAAAATGACAGTCTCATTTCTAAGATCATACTATCATTGATGGTTCATCAAACTGACACTATAAGAGTCTGTTATTTCCAATTTAAGGTTCCAAAACCAAAAATTAAAAATAATAATATTTTAATATTAGTAATAATATGTATTTTTTAAAACCTTCATGAAATATGATGTTGTTCCATAGGTTTTCATTCTAAGCTCTCCCTATATCAAATGTGCCTCCACATTTATAACTTCTAATATTACTTTATATTATTATAATTATATAATAATAATAATAATAATAATAATAATAATAATATGTCAATGTTTCTCAATGCATGCCATTAGGTTCATCACCCCATGTGAGCGATACTTCCTCAATTCAACCCTTATAATGAATAATAAATTTTACTTCATTTAATAATTAATTAAATTCATAGAATTAAAATTGTTTCTCTTCAAGTTATTTAAAACCATTTCCATAAAAAGGGGGTGCTTTATTAAATTCATAAAATTTAATTTAATAAACCACACATATTATGTCATCATCACAATTACTATTTCATATAATAATAATATTCTCATTTAATTTATATCAACTCATCCCCATTATAATTATCAATTGTTATTATTATTATTAATTCTCATTGCGTTGACCACATCCAACCACCTTGTCAAAAATCCAAGTCTGGACACCACCACGTTAATTCCAAATAGCCCCAATCATGAGATCCTATGCATGACCTACGGCCGATATTAACCCCATCACTCCATACGTAACCTCCTAATTCCAATATAGATAATATGGGTTAAAGACCTGATCCCAAATCACCTTTAGTCACAAAAACTCATCTGCGGTGTCGATCTGATCCGTTTACCCAACATTATTCCTTTTTGTTTATCAATCCATCTCCAAACTATTGATCTGCATGTTGTTCTTTTCACAGAAATGAATCTTCATGTTTAATCACACTCGAAACTACCATGGAAATGTTGAATCAAGATCCAACAGTCTAATGATGATTAACAAAAAAATATGGTGATGGAAAATCACCAATAAAAATGTTTTAAACATCATCGGCCAAGAATTATTTGATGGAGACCAATAATGGTGCACTCTGGTTAGATAAAAAAATAATTAAATAATTAAAACTTCAAACTTAGGAACACAAAATGTGTTTTCAAATTAACTCATATCAAAGAGAGGGAGTTTCTCATGCTAAATATTTTAATTATATGGGTAGAATACCAAATATAATGAGTCCTAACTCAATTATGAATAACACATTGGTGAAGAATGCATCCTCTATTGATGGAGAATATATGATGCATCCACTACCTGTTGATTCATTTTTATCTAATCATCGTTTGTCTTCCTATCTCAATCTACTAATGGAGAAGTGGTAGATGATCATCTTAACAATCCCATGGTTAAGCATATAACCCTAAATATTTTTCATAAAAACTTATTTATAGAGTAATTTAGTTGATATCAGATAAATTAAAATACATTAATAAAACATTTAATTTAACTGAATACACCTACCAACCCAACCTCACTTGAACGTCTCATGTCATCCTATATTTAGTCTCACCTTAGGGGAAAAAATTATGTACACAGTGAAGGATCCTAATTCCTGATATGAGTATCTATTTGTGAGTAATTTTAGTTGTGAATGTTTTTCATTTAATTTATTAATTTATTAAATGCACCAAACAAAAGTTTACCCATCCAAATTTCATGCACTGATGAACATTAGGTCACACCTATAGTAAAATTCATGTTCCATATTAAACTGTGGCCTTGTATTTCTTATGTGATCAACCATTTATGACATATTTAGTTTCTATAGGAAACCCATTCATGAGTAATAATTATATAATTAATAATTTTTTAAAAATAATTTTGTGCTGACATGGCTTCAGAATTGTGCATTGTCTTCATGCATGTCTCAGAAAATATTCCTCTGAATATTCCAGATTTTTACACAGAAAATTGAGAGCCTCTAAATTATTCTCTTATCCAAAGATTTTTGTCCCCAAAAATGAAAAAATATAAAAATAGGTGGGGACATAAACCTACCCCTGACTCTTCCCTACACCAGAATTATAGAAAAAGGAGAAGTGGGAAACTCCCTCATCACCTCCTCTCACATTGTGAGAGGAATCACCATTCTTTCTAAAAAGGATGATGTGATTCCCTTCATTATAAAATCCATCAGGTGAAAATAAAAATGATATCTGGTCATACATGATCTCATAGTTGATGTATCCTAGTTGAGGCTCTCTCACACACATGATAAGTGAAGGAGTCAACACTATCGACTGAAGAAAAATGGTACCCTCCTACTCTATTAGGGTTTGGTGGAGGAAAATATGTTCCCAAAAACATCCATCACTAATGAAATCAGTGAATTTATTCTAAGGGAATCTACTAAAAGGGTCTTTCCCTTGGATAATAAACTATTTATAAGTCATAGTCCTGATGAAATTCTTACCAGCTCCACTATCTCGGGGTAGGGTCCCTCTAAGTTATGACATACCTCACACTCTAGTGGTCTGAGTAATCCACAAAGTTCTCTCCCCTAAGGTAGTTTCTACATTCTCAGGGAAAAGACTACCACTACCAACACTAGGTTGGGAGTTGCCTAATTATTTTCATGGGTTCTAAACTGTATCAACCTTTATTTGAAAACATTCTCTTATAATACCAAGATTAACGTCGATCACACAAGGGTACCCATGAACAAGGAGGGTGAGTAAACTAATCCACCACAAGAATCTTGATATAAAAATCATGTGGCCTACCCCATGATTCTTCAAATCTCTAGTAAAAAGTGTAATCAAAAACTAGAATCTCCACCACACCCATGAGTGGACTCCCAAGGCAAAGAAGGTCAATAAGAAAAACATTACTAGAAATACTATGACATACTCCGACACTCCATCGCACAACCTCTCCATAATCTTACTAGTCATAGAGACTCATTCACCACACCAAGATATTATCATCTTGTGGTGGTATTGAATTTCCATGATGGGTTTGTTCTCATAAAAAATGCATCTTAGTGGTGAAAAAACCCCTCTTCCTCATGCATTATAAGCTACATCAAACAAGATAGGAAAAGGGTTACACCGACGCCCCACATCACCCAGAATTAAACCTAGATTAAGAAGTGGAAATAAATGATTGACTCACACAATTTATAACAATTTATACTATAAAAGGAATAGAAGACAGAGGGCATACCTTTTATCATATTATGTGTTGTGGGTCACAAATATCTAAAGGCATTGTCAATCTATGGCTCCAGCCTCTAGCTCAATAATCCTGACATGTTCCACCTTATGGTGGTGGAAGGATCTCATAGCGACTCCCACCACCCATAGATCATCCTGGTCTACATGAAAATCCACCACTTAAGGGATCACCCAATCCACATTGTAATATCCTTGATCACAGTGTTGTCTCTACCTCAGTTGTCCATAAGCTATCTTCATGTGCTACTCAATACGTATGGCTAGGAAATCTCATGTTATGTGACCTCATTCATCACATGAATAACTACGTCTCTCCTCAGGATACTATGGTGCCATAAAATGACCCTAACTTGTATGACCTCATGCCTGATCCTATTCACTGAATTGTTTCTAGCGCAATGATACTAAAAACCAGTGCTTGATAGCTGCTGCTCATGACTGAGCTCCATAACACCCACTACTAGCTCTAGCTATTTGGAGAGCCATCAATATAAATCTCTATGTCACCAGTTCCCTCTATCCTACCCCAATATAATTGTGGATTCAAAAGGCAACTATTCTAGCATGGATCTCTTTGTGGAAACTCTACTAACACTTTCATGCTCATAATTAACTGTCTCAGATCATGTCAGGGGATTAATGGGTTTGTTATGTGAACCTTGTTTTTTTAATTATCCACCATCATCCCTCACTCCTTATTCTTTATAATCATCTATATCTACACTGATTGTATGTTTTAGGGGTATTACTCCTCATGAAATAGCTACTGTATGTCCTCTGATGAGAGTGTCGACTCACCATTCATCTGTGTAAACATGCTCCCCCAACGCCCACTTGATTTATGGAAAATGTTGGCTTCCAAAGACACCATATGATCATTCATGGTCTAAATAATACTAAAGATATGATCCACTAACACTAGCACATCGAGTAATGGATGGGGATCTATCTCACTTCGAATCCCCAATTGTTTCTGATGCACGAACATGCAAAGTGTGCTAAGACATCACGCATCCTCAGTGAACACTACTGGAATGATATTTTGGAAGATAGGGGGATGTGATTACACCTTCTCACAAAGAGTAAGGGTTTCATAGGAATGACCCTGAAATGAGGCCTCATTTCTCATAGGTTAATTGTCACAAACTAGATCTAGTATCCTGGATTGCTGGCGACGTGGATGAGTCTTGAATTTTATCAAGGTTTACCCTGTTAAAATGATCATATATATATATATATTAGCATCAATAAGAATATGAATCAATAACGAATATCAGAGACTCAATATTATATGATGTGTATACAATTTATCCCTATAACAAATGCAGAAGGATTTTGAGTCGATAAGCAGTTAGTCAGGGTGCTGGTGAATAGATATGTCGGTTGCTTGTACCATCATCCCTTATTGGAGTCCCTGACCCGAGAACTGCAATCTATACACTTTGTCAATTTTTCCTTAAACCCAACCAATCCTCTTATGCAGAAAAAACAATAAAACGTCCCAAAAATAAACATTATTTAATATTAATCTACCATGACTCAACCCAAGCGGGACCTCGATCTTCAATTACCCAAATCCCACCTCCCTAGGCTAGGGGTTGGAGAAAAGCACTGAATTCACAAATAAACATGAGGGGGGGGGGGATTTCATATTTTCATATACCCACAAACACAACCATCTCAATGAAAATGTTCAGAGGGAAAGAGATATATAATTCAACCTAGCTATAAAAATTCCAAATATGCATGTCCCTCTAGACATTATGAAATATGGTAGGGTAAATTGAAAAAAGGGATAAAGAAATACCAAATTAGAATTTTGTCCTAACGTAGAAAAATTGGAAAAGAGAAAAAACTAAGAGGGCCTATCTCTTATATTCCAAGGTGACACCGCAATACACATTCCAAGAACCTCGTGTCCCAAAGCTCAAATGATTTCATGATCTTCATGTCCTCCATATGAAAAATACACGACATGTATTGGGAAAATATCATGCTGAAGTGAATATGTACAAACCCCATAGAACACACTGAAAATGTAAAATGGAATAAATAAGAGATACACAGATCAATAAAGTATTAGAGAGAACAATGTATGATAAAAGAGTATAGCTCAAACCAACAAGAGAGTGAATGTATAATCAACCAATCACAAGGATATTGACATGGTGAGAAGATGAACTTCTTATCAAGTCCTCGCTACCAATAATATGAGAATAGACTCATTCATCCAAGATAAGTTGGTCATGGAAGGCACATGGAATACCTCATACATCTTTGCCTCTCCTAGAAGAATAGTATCCAAAACCCATAGAGTGGGTACTGAAGTAGGATATATACACATTCTCATTCAAATAAGGTCAAATGAGATAGTATGGTGATCTCTATCTCACAAATCATCACATGAAGATGAGTAGCCGATAGTTCCAAAATAATGTCCATCTTAAAGGACCAATTTCACATGTGTCTTCCATCAGCATAGAATTCTAAGGAAATCACTCACCAAACCTTGATATTATCCATTTTGGGCGGCATTGACTCACCCATATAGTTTTAAGTTAATCCACAAGAATTTTTCATGGTGGGAAAATTGACCCTCCTTTTTTTGAGTCCAAAGGTATGTCAAACCATTCCTTGTCAATATGATACATAGTTGAGGGATCTCTGGTTTTAAGAAAGAATATCATGATTTGGTAAAACATGTGTGTCCTACTCTGGTAGAAACTGGGGAACTACAATGCCTAGTCCTACCGGAGGGTCCCACTGTGGAAGGATTCCACAGAACACCGCTACGTAGTTGAACTAGACAGTAAGCCTGTTCACTTATCAAGAAAAATCCATGGCTAAGCCCTCTTGGGGGTTATGATTTGATGATGTCATTGGTGAATTCCACTTCCTAATGTAGCAGGAGGGTAATCCCAGATCATTGAGGAACTCCACTACCCAGTACTACTAGAGGGTAACTCGGAAAGAACATTAGAGAATTCCATAACCCATTCATACTATAGATTTCCCTGATACTATCATTAAGGAACTCCACCTTCCATCCCAATTTGAGGTTAATCTAGAGACACCGAGAAAATCCACATCTTAGTCCTACTAAAGGGTAACTCAGAAAGATCATTGTTGAACACCACTACCCATTCATAATAGATTGTAATCTTACTAATGTCATCATGGAAAACCACTACCCATCCCTCTTGGAGGGTTACACCTAGAATGCTTTGGTGATTATGTATAATCATTGTTTGTCATGACCCGTCCCTCAGGGCCCATGTTGTGACTAAACCAAGCCTCCTTACCATAGGCCAGGGGGTGTAGACTAGCACCAAAAGGCATATTCCCTAAATCCGGGAAGGCATTCCCTTTATAACCTGTAAACACTCAAAACCAAGAAAATGAAAGATATGATCACAACTATAGTGTATAGAAAAAAGAGTATTGAAAGTAGGTGGGGTCGAAATACAATCCCAACAGTAAAGGTACAAGTTCAACTGATAATAAAATACTACTAAAGAAAGAGAAATATAGATACTAGGTCATCCTCCTATGTTCCATTCTGAAGGGTAGGTATAGATTGCCTCCTCAGCACTCAACGTCCGCCCGTCTCCTCTCTGTACCATCATGCCGTATGGTCCACCTCTAGCACCGACCAGTCCTGGTACCCTCAAACTAAATCAGTGTTGTCTGTCGTCTGCATCAAACACATAAAGGCGTGGGCATATCCTTTTTAGGGGTTAGTATAATGATACTATGTAGGGACCCCAAGACCCTCAAGGTCTCACAAAATCCACAAAGGATAAACAAAAAAATATGAAATCAACTGACAACCCTACTTAGGTATATGCCAGTGCATATACCTAAGTTATCATGTGTACCCATCTCAATCATGAGGAAACATAGGATCCAACCCAAAAGCCAAAACCTCAACTATTCCACAAAGGAAGGAATACCACAAAGGTAAGTACAACACAGGTACTCCACACATAAAGATACCACCATGGTATTACAACGAAGGAAAGTACATCACAGGTATGAACTCAGATAACACCAGGTATAACTTAGGTACAACAGTAGAGATGATTATATGTAACTACTGAGTCATATTACTATGTTAAGAAGTACAACCATAAAGGATACCAAATTATAGGCCCACACATGATCCTAGTACATCATCCGACTCACACATGATCCTAGTACACCATCAGACCCGCACAGGATCCTAGTACATCGTCAGACCCACACCAGATCCTAGTACTCAGTCAGATAGACACATCATCCTAGTACATCATCATACCCACACTTTATCCTAGTATATTTTCATACTGACACAGGATCCTGATACATTTTCAAACCCACATGTGATTCTAGTACCTCGTTTGAGCTAGTTATAGGGTTCTCGCACTAAGCTCACTTGTTTCTGGGATGGTCCAATACTCAAGACACTGGTCGATACTCTAACAGCCACTAAGTCCCACGAAGAATTATCCTAATGAACCTCCATGTAATAGGGGTTTGAATGCAGAAGATTGTGCGTCAATTGGATGCCTCGTCCGTACGTTATTAGCCTTTTAGTCCTAAGGGCCCTGTTAGATTTGTACTTGATCCAACCTTATTATACGCCAACATTATACAAATCCCATGTGGGGTATACCAAAAGGAAATCTTCATTCCAAGGGTTCCAACACTATAGATGGTTCATCAAACGGACGCTCGGTGCCAAAGTTCTGGCCAAAATAGCAAAAATGGGTCGATGTTGGTCCACGTCCGGTCCGACCCAGTCGGACTGACCCTGTCAAATTAACTCGGCACGACTCGGCCTGGGCTAACCCAGTTCGGATCAACCCGGCCCAAACCGCTGGGTCCTGCCCAGCCCGTGGCATGACCCATCCCACGGTGCATCTCGGTCGACTGGGTCTAGCCCGGCCCGCGTTGGGCGGCCTACGGTGTGGCGGTCTACCGTGGCTGGCCGGTTGGCCAGCCGTCCCTCCCCATGGCACAGTCGCGCATTGTGCCCTTCACTGGTAGCTGTCTCGGCCGACCACCCTACATTTTCCACCACAACACAAAGCCATGACCCTCCTCCTCTAGGCAGTGCTGAAGCGTGCCACCACCCCTTCGCACGGCCGTCCACTGCCTTTACTCCGCCGTGGCCGACGGGCCTCTGCCCATCTGTAGTGGTGTGGTCACGCCACCTCATTCGTCATGGCCAACTGTGGTGCCGGCCTCCGCTCTCGAGTTTCACTGATTCCCATCGCTTCCACCTATCTTTGTCTACCTCCATCACGAATAACACACCAACCATGAAGAACGACCGAGGAATCAGGTCATGTTTATTTAGAATGGTCCCTCCACATTCGTTCAGTAGTAGGCAGATCAAGATTATTAATTCAATTCAAAACATTAATAATAAAAAAACCAATATATCGAAGGTTTGTCGACGTCTTGAGGAGGGAAGGACGTACATTGGTTTTTCATCATTGAATAATTCCTACATTAGAGGATGTCACGAGGAAGGAGTAAAGGTCCTAAGAGATCATCAACGTTCAATACCTCTGCATGGGGCTTTCGATCCGGGCTCGGGGTATATTCCTCATTCTCCATTGGAGAAGCTTTCTTCTTTGGAGAAGAATATTTCCTCCAATGTTTTTCCCCAGATTCCCCTTTTCCAACACTTTCCCAAATTCACCAATAAAACAATAGTTAACCAAATAAAATTTGTTTATCTATTTAATTTTTTTGCAAAATTAGGGGTTTTAATTAATTGTGATGTGGTTGGCATAATTAATGTGGAAGAAGTTCAAGAGAATTCCCCACATTAAAGAGGGAGTTTAAGGGGTTCGGGTGGTCCCACCAATGATTTCAAATTGGTGGTTTTAGTTCTGTTGGTCCCAACCTCGATATCCCATGGGAGTTTTCATAAAAAATAAAATAGAAGTTTATTTTATTTTATTTTCATTTCCATGAAAAAGTGAAAAACTATCATTCAACCTCAACCTAATGCGGTCAAGGTAAAGGTATCCTTAAGTCAATATCGGCACTGTGTGTTCAACGGTGTCCTCCGATTTCAATTTTGAGCACTGGTTTAAAAGTTACAAAAACCTAATCACACGTTTACTGAATGTTCCTGAAAAAAAAGTTCATAAATTCCTTCCAGGCACCCCGGGCCTCAGAATCATGCGCCATCAATTTTTGCAGACTCGTAAAATTTCCATATAATTAAAAAAAATACATGGAATTTCTGAGTCTTTACATTCTCCCCACCTCATGGCTTTACATCCTTATAAGTGAAAACCCAATGTAAGGAATCAAGTGGGGGTACTGAGCATGTATATGAGACTCCCGCTCCTTTTTTCTCTCCTGTAAGTTCCATTGTTGTGAGAAAATTCACACCAGAGGTATAAACCGCCCACGAAGGACCCGCTCATGTCGATCCTCAATTTCAATTGGAACCTCTATAAATGTCTCCCCAACGTCGATGTCCAGTTCTCCATGGTCAATGACATGGGTAGTATAATGTATGTATCTCCTCAACTGGGATATGTGGAAGACATTGTGCAGCCGGTGGAACTGAGGTATATGTGCTTGGCGGTAAGCCACATCGCCAACTCTGTTGAGCACCTGGACGGGTCTGACGATCCTTGGAGATAACATGCCACCCTATACAAATATCTACCTCATCAGGGTGAAAACTGTAGAAAGACGTGGTCACCATCCTCAAAATATAGACGTCATTGTCTCCTTTCATCATAACACTTCTTCTGGTTCTGTACAGTCTTCATCCTCTCCTGGATGATCTGCACTTTCCTTGTGGTATCCCATACCATCTCTGGTCCCACGAGTGATGACTTCCCTGGTTCATTCAAGCACAAAGGTGATCTACAAGGTTGTCCATAAAACACCTTGAAAGGTTCAATCCCAATGGTGGAGTGATAGATGTTGTCGTATGAAAACTCCACCAAAGGCATGTGATCCTCCCAGCTGCGACTGAAGTCGAGGACGCAAGCACGTATCATGTACTAGGTGGTATAAATTGTATGCTCAGTCTAGCCATCTGTTTGATGATGGAAGGCGGTGCTCAAAAAAAGCTACATCTTGAAAGCCTCCTTCAACCCCTTCCATAGCTAGGAAGTGAAACGTCAATCTCTTTCGGAGATAATCGTTGGGGGGTAATTCTTGTAGCCTCACAATCTCTTACAAAAAGTGGTGTCCCAAGATTTCTACTGAACCCTATTATATGATTGGTAAGAATTGGGTTGACTTGGTGAGTCGGTCGACGATCACCCAAATAGAATCATGACCCCTAGATGCACATGGATGATCTGTCACGAAGTCCATGGATATTCCATCCCACATCCACTCTAGGACCTCTAAAGGCTGAACTAACCCTGTAGGTACCAGATCCTCTGCCTTCACTTTCTGACAAGTGAGGCACCAAGAGAAATACTATGCTACTGATTTCATCAATCCTGACCACCAGTGCTATTTTCGGAGATCCTGGTACATCTTCGCCACTCATGGATGTACCGCTAGAGGGGATTTGTGGAAATCCGTCAACACTTCCTCCTGAAGCGACACTGGTACCATGGTACGTCCTCTGAAAAGGATGACATGCTCCCCACATTCATAAAATCCATCAGATGCTTGTCCTATGGATATATGAGCATGTCGACAGTCGTAGTCAGTGTCCCCGCACTATGCCTCCCTGACATGCTGAAGAAGTGGGGGAGTGATTGTAAGAGATTAAAGAAAAGATACTCCATCCCGATTCACAAAGCATATCTACAATGCGGCCAGCTACTATGTCGACTCACCTAGCAGCTATATATTAGATCTCTAGTTGAGTGCATATGCTACAACGTTCTCCTTCCTAGGAGTATAGACTATCTCAAATTCCTAGTCCTGGAAGAACTCAATCCAATACCGGTTTCTCCGGTTCAGGTGCTTCTTCAAGAAGATATACCTGAGGATCTTTTGATCTGAGTAGACTATAAAACGTTCTCCCATCAAGGTATGTGGCAACATCCTCAAAGAGAAGACCACTTCTGCTAACTCTAGGTCATGAGTGTCATAGTTACACTCATGATGTATCATCTGTCGAGAACCATATGCGATCACTACTCTCTCCTACATCAGGATACATCCAAGTCTGGTCCATGATGTGTTGTAGTTTACTACATACCCTACGCCCTCCTCAGGTAGCTTCAAGTTGGGGGAACTAGTCAGCCTCTTTCTCAGCTCCCCATTATGGGGTCACTAGTCATACTCTGAGTTTCCTATGTGAAGGGTAGTTAAATATTGCCTCCTCAGTACTCAACATCCGCCCATATCCTCTGCATACCGTCACATCGTATGGTCCACCTATGGCACCAACCAGTCCTAGTACACTCATCCTCGATCAGCATTGTTCGTCGTCTACATCAAACACAACAAGTTGTGGGCATAGCCCATGCAGGGGTGAGTATAATGTTACTCAGTAGGGACCCCAAGACCCTCGAGGTCTCACAAAATCCACAAAGGATAAACCCCAAAGCATGAAATAAATTGGCAACCCTTCATATATATATTCCCATACATATACCTAATTTATCATGTATACACATCTCAATCATGAGGAAACATATGGTCCAACCCAAAAGACCAAATCTCAACTGTTCCACAAAGGAAGGAATACAAAAAAGGAATGTACCCGATAGGTACATCACACAAAATAATACCACCAAGGTATTACCATGAAGGAATGTACCACATAGGTACGAACTCATCTCACCCCAGGTATAAATTAGGAACAGTATTAGAGATGATTACATATAACTAATGAATCATCTTACTCTATAAATAGGAAGACCCAGGAAGGATCCCAAATTACAGACCCCATAGGATCCTAGTACAGTGTCAGACCCACAGAGGATCCTAGTACACCGTGAGACCCACACAGGATCCTAGTACATCGTCAGACCCACACAGGATCATGGAATTCCGTCAGACCCACACAGGATCCTCATACATTTTCAGACACACATAGGATCCTAGGACACCGTCAGACCCACACATGATCCTAGAACGTTGTCAGACCCACACATGATCATAGTACATCATCATACCCACAAAGGATCCTAGTACATACTGAGACCCACAAATGATCCTAGTACCTTGTTAACGCCATCTACAGGGTTCCCACATTAAGGTCGCCTATCTCTAGGAGGGTCTTCTCCTCAAGCCACTGGTCAATAATCCAAATTTCTTTAAGTCCTACGAAGATGTATCCCAATGGAACTCCATGTAATATTGGTCTCAAAGAAATATATGGCGCGTCAATCAGTCACCTGATGAGTAAGTTATTATCCTTTTAGTCTCAAGGGCCCAGTTGAATTCGTGATCGATCCAACCTGACCATATGCCAACATTATCCAAATATCAAGTGGGGTATACCAAAAGGAATACTTCTCTCCCATGGTTCGAGCACTGTAGATGGTTCATCAAACAGATGCCTGGTGCAAAAGTTATGGACGGAAGAGTGAAAATGGGTCGATGTCGGTCTGGGTCTGGTCCGACTAGGGCAGCCGACCCGGCCTAGTCCGACATAGTTCGGGTCAACCCATCTCTGCCCACTGGGTCCGGCCTGGCCCACACTGAGTGGACCGTGGAGTGAGGGGGCTATGGTGCGGCGGGGCGGCCGTGGTGCGGCGGTCCGCCACAGTTGGCTGGTTGGCCAGTCGTCCCTCCGCCGGCGTGGTCATGCTTCATTCCCTTCACCAGCGGTTTCCTCAGCCGTCAAACCTCTGTTCTCCACCATGGCACAAATTCTAGGCCCTTCTCCGTCAGGTGGAACATAAGTGCACCACCTCCCATTCACGCAGTTGACCGTCGTTGGCTGCCGCCTTTGCTCCACTATGGCTGATGGGTCATGGACCTTCTCCAATGGCACGGTCACACCATCGCCTTCATCACGGCCGACCATGGTGATGGCTGCCGCTCTCGATTTTCACCAATGCCAATTGCCGGTACTGGTCTTCATCCACCTTCATCGTCAAGAACACACTAATCCATGAATAATGGTGGAGGAATCAGGTAGTGTTCGTTCGGCCTGCTCCCTCGACATTAGATCGGTAGCAGGCTGATCAAGAGGATCAATTCAACATAAAACCCAAAGAATAACAAAACCCCAACCTCGAAGATTCGTTGACATTGTCAGGATGGAATGACGGATGTCGGTTTTCATTGTTGAAGACAGCCCAGGTTGGAGGATGTCATGAGGAAGAAGTCGAGGACGTTGTTGCATCCATATGGTGATTCTGATCCCGGATCGGGGTCGATTCCTTGTTCTTCATTGGAGAAGCGTTCTTCGTTGGAGAATAAGAGTTCCTCTAATGTTTTCCCCCAATTCCCCTTTGCCAACACTTTCCCTAATTCTCCAATAAAAGAATAGACCACCAATTAAAATATTCATACCTATTTAATTTGTTGGCGTAATTAATGTTTCTAATTAATTGTGATGTGGTTGGCATAATTAAAGTGGTGGAAGTTCAAGATACTTCCCCACATTAGAGAGGTAGTTTAATGGGGTCAGGTGGTCCCCACCATTGAATTCAAATTGAGGTTTTAGTTCAGGTGGTCCCCACATCCATAACCCATGGGAGGTTTCAACAAAAATAAAATAAAAGTTTATTTTATTTTATTTCTATTTCCAAGAGAAAGTGAAAATCTATCTTTCACCCTCGACCATCTGTGGTTGAGTTAAAGATCTCCATAATCGAATATCAGTGCTGCGAGTTCAACGGTGTCCTCAGATTTCAATTCTGAGCACCAATTTTAAGGATACAAAATCCCAATCACATGTTTACTGAACGTACCTAAAAAAAATGTAGAAATTCATTCTAGGCATACCCGGCCTCTGAATCAATATTTGTCAATTTTCATGGACTCTCAAAATTCCCATATAATTAAAAAATTTTGCATGGAATTTCTGGGTCTTTTTAGTGTTGTCACCAGTTGTTCACAAATTTCATCATTCATGAAATATTCAACATCATATCTCAAAAGACACAGCTGAGGGAATCATCACATTCTATGTGAGAAAACACTCAGGTTAGGCTACTTGTTGGATAAAATAAAAGAACAATAAAATAAGATATGGAACATTAATGTTTCCAAAAAATAGGTACAGGGCATATGGGGGACCCACACAATGTGTTGTCCCGCTCTACTACCAGGCCATGTTCTCACCAAGACATAAATTTCTATCCATGTAGAACTACACAATGTTTAATAAGAATACATTGTGTTTCTCATCCAAAGTCCTAATGAATGCATGAGGCTCATCCTCGGTCCGAGGGAAAAGGCCATTTCACTGATATGCCTCAAAAAACGACCTTGGATGGCCAAACAAATTACACCATTTTATCCTCATAGAATAATCATTGGAATAATATGTTTACTTTCCTTAATCAAACACCAGATGAAAAGATTTCATTTCACTAAATCACTCATGAACGGCGTCTTGTGGGACCGAGCTATGAGTCCAAATTAAATACCTAAAAATTTTCTCGAAACGTCTACCTTAATTTTAATGTCCTAGTATCATTAATGGTTCTTCATTCCAAAACATTTTAAGGGTGATATGTTGGATACAGTATCTCATAATAATAATTTTTTTTATTTAATTAGGCATTTCATTTACCCAAGGAATGGGTTTTAAAAATATAACCAACATCCATCTTAAAATGGTTGTCTCATTTCCAAGATCACACTATCACTGATGGTTCATCTAACCGACACTATATGGGGATTTTATGTGAAATTTAATTCTTGACAACCAAAAAATTAATATAATTTTATTATAATATTATTGTTTATATATATATATATTAAACACTTATGAAATAACATGGTATTCCTTTGGTTTCCGCACTACGTTCCCCCTATATCCAAGATAAATCCCCATTTATAACTCATTATTTCACATTATATTAGTAGATATATATATATATAATAATAATAAAAATATAAATGAAATAATAATATGTCAAATTGTCTCATGCACACCATTAGCTTCAGTACCCTGTGTGAGCTAGAATTACTCAATTAAACCATTATAATCAAAAATTAATTTTATTTCAATTAAAAATTAATTAAATCATTTAATTAAAATGGTTTCTCGTTATTTTAATTAAAATCATTTAATTAAAATGGAATTTATTTAATAAATTAAATCATTTAATTTAAACAAAATATTTTATTCAATCATCATAATTATTATTTAATATAATAAAAATAAAAAACTGACAAATAATTTCTATCAACTCATAACCATTATTATTATCAATAATTATTATGATTAATGCTCAAAAAGATGACCATGTCTGACCACCATGTCCAAGATCCGAGCCCAGCCACCCCCAAGACAACCCCAAATAGCCACTACCATGAGATCCCACACATGGCCTTCACTCCAACTTGACCCTATCACAGTAGACATCATTACATCACGATAATCCAGAAAATGAGGGTTTTAAGGATGATATCGAACCACCTTTGATAAAAAAAATCATATGTTTTGTCGATCCAATATGTTCACCAAACACTATACCACTCAATTATCAATCCATATTTAAACAATTGATCCACATGTCATTCTTTCAACCATAAGAAATCTGGTGGGTTTGATCGCACTCGAACCAGGCCTGACAAGGTCGAATCATGACCTCCTGGACTAACAATGAATAAAGAGAAGAACGGTTTGGGAAACCACTATAATAATGTTTTAAAAATCACTGGACAAGCGTTCTTATTTGGAAATCTAGTTCTCGAAAGCAACGTTAGATGAAAAATTCAGAAAATAATTAAAACTGCAAACATGGGCACATACGAAGTGTGTTCAAATTAAAATAGATCCATGTGAGGGAATTAATCACTATAAATCTTATTATTTTATGGGTGGATTGCCAAATATAAATATTATTTCCAATATCATGGAGAAATATCTGGTGAATAATGCATCTGCTAGAGATGAGGATGATATGATGTGTTTTCCACATGTCAATTCACCTCGATCTGATCACCGGTCAACGTTTGGTCTCAATCCGACCATAGAGGAGGGGTGGAAGTTCCTCTATACAATCCCAAGGTTAAGAGGTTAACCCAAAAAATGGGCTTGTTATCTTATTTGTAGAGGAAATCATTTTAGGTCATTTAATTTAAAATAAATAAAGACAATATTTATTTTTACTAAATGCACATGCCAATAGATTCATCATCAGATCATCTTGTGTTGACCATCTTTTATCCCATGCCTAAGGAAAGAACCACATTATGAACACAACTATGGTCTCAAATTCCCTATTCAAGTCTTTTCCTATGATTTATTTGAGTTATGGTTATTATCAAATAAATTAAATAAATTTATTTTTTTATTCAATGAACCTACGAAAGGCTTCCCCATATGAACGTCATGTATTGGAAAACATTATGTCATGATAAGGGTAAAATAAAGTATCAGAAGCAACTGTGGTCTTGGATTTCAGATCCAATCAACCATTTTTAGATATTCCATTTTTTAGGAAAATCATGTGTGAGTAATAATAATATATTTTTATATATTTATAAAATTTATTTAGGGCTCACAGTGCATTGTAATTGTGTGTCATCTCACCCCTGAGCTCTGAAAAACTATTCCTAGTAATATCCAAAAAACATACACCAAATAACTAGATACACTACAAGAAGAGATAAGCACGGGAAAAAAAGATAAATATAAGAATAAATAACTCAAATTGTATTGGATATTACCAACGACATGCCAAAATTAAATGTGGAGGTGTTTGGAGATACTTGTTGGGTTTCCAAGGGTTTTCCAATGAAAATGGGGTAGAATATGGTGTATAACCCATTAAATTTAATGAAGTAATTTTGCGAAATTCCTAAAACATAAACTCCTATATAGGCTATATAGTTTTCCAAACTATGTGCTACTCATTGTTTAGACACATATCACTTGCACGACATGATAGTATGGTTATTGTAACTAAAAATATACTCAATATAAGAAAAATAATATATAAAAAACATAGTGACACAAAGGGTTTCATAGTTATCATTCACAATTTAAATAATTTGTTTATATCAAACTGAATAAAAATTTGTAAATTCTATATAGAGATGGCTAGAATCATGGTTGAAAAACATAATACTACAAACTGTGTATCTACCTACGTGTTGTGTAACCATGTATCTCACATGTATCTGAAAAGTTTATCAGAGCAGTCCTAGGATATCAGATCAGATCAGATAAAAGTTAATCTATATATATCTATATGAGTTGGCATATGGTTTTACAAACCAGAAGTTGTGTAACATTCAATCACGGTATATAGTACTCATGTATTCATATTGGATAACCCAGGGGTCCTTGTGTGTCATGTATCTTCACATTACACAGGGACTGAAAAACCATTAAAACTTCCAGGACACATGCCATGTAGAAAGATTACACGTTGTGTACCTCATACATGTTCATTTTAGGGAAACATTCCATGTAACTAGATGTATATTCTAGACATGGGTAGAAGATATCACTTTTCATGTCAACTAGTACACACAGTATGATCAGATACAATAAATTTACCAAAATTGAGGTGGAGAGAAGAATTAATTATATTATTAAACCTATTAAAATGTGTTCCCTATGTCATTTATTTCATATCACACACCAAGAAAAAGAATCTTTGATTATATGTTGAATTATTTTATCAATTAAATTCTAAACAACATGTTGAGAATGGAATTTTACTATAATTAAATCTATACAAATCTAGAACATACCCAACCCATTAATATGTAAGGGTCTACATGTCTTTAAATTATTATATGATAACCCCTATTTAATCCATTGGATTCCCTCACCTATTCATGAGAAAAATATTATGTAAGTATGGAGCTTTCAGTAGAGTGGAAGATTTCTGGTTCCTTAATCCATAGTGATATATATGGGTTTTGGTGGAATTTTTGAATATGAACTATGTTGTGGTTATATGTGTTTTCACCTAGAATTGAGGGTTAGTTTTTCATTTACTAGATAATTTTTTTAGA
Source organism: Viscum album (assembly GCA_963277665.1). NCBI lineage: Eukaryota > Viridiplantae > Streptophyta > Magnoliopsida > Santalales > Viscaceae > Viscum > Viscum album. The sequence continues at coordinate 1,875,661,900 of OY728152.1, forward strand.
ATCTAATGGTCATGAAACTTTTTTTTTTATTTTTGGAAATTTATTTGTTGATTATTTAGGTTTGTGGATGATACTCAATCACATAATAAATGAATTTACATTAATGTAGGGTGAAATTAAATAAAATCAGATTATGCATACATTTGATCATAAATGGTTAATCACATAAGTAAAATAATCTTAATATTAACATGGCATGTGATAAGATAAAACTAGGATTTTATTCATTTGGATAATAATACCTCAAATAAAATATTATGTCAGTATTACATTCAATTACAATGTTCTGAGTAGAACTCATAGTGAATAGTGCATGACCAACCCAAGTCAGGATGATTTCAATTATTAGGGAACTTATAGCTTGATATTTTAGGTTTAATTTACATGGTTTACATAAAGGGTTGACTTCAGAATCAAGAATTAGTGTAAATAATAGTAAAGTTTTGATGAAATATTTATCATGGATTTAAGGATTTGTGTGTCCACTCAACATATCGAGGAATTGATAGTTAATTCTTTTGGAAAATTATGCCTTCCAAAACCATTTAAATAGCATCTCAAGTGTATCTCTAGGTTATGAGAAGGGGAATATGGATCATTTTCACTAGTATATACCTATAATAGGATATTACAAAACTAATGGTGATGGATATTTAGTTTCGAAAAATATTGGGATATTAATAAAATTTCATTTAAATTTAATAATATACATTTTTAATCAAAGAAGTTATAATATTATTCTTTAAAATTTTGTAGAAATGGAGAACAACATGACATTGACCATAATTCAATGATCTATACTAGAGAAGGATAAAATTATCACCGAATAATTTTTTTCTAAATGGTATTAACGATTATTTGCCATAATATTTGATGAAGGGAAATTATAAATCTTGGAAACCCCATTTCTCAAGTTACTTGCTAATGAGGATCATAAGAAATAAGTATCTATCCACCTAAAACATGTGGATTGTACAATGGATTCACAATTTTTAATTATATCATCCATGTATATTAAACATATAATGTTATATTAAGATATGTATACATATATCATAATTTCTCCCCTTCGTGATCTTTATCTAGAGGAGGAGATATAAGGGAGATGTGAGATCTCCAATTCAATATTCATGTGCAGTCTTGGAGATTTGATGCCAATTGGACCTCATGTATTTAGGATTATTAGATAAATAGAATGCATAGTCATATTTGGATTTATGACTTATTTTTATTTATGCATAGATCTCATTCTATCTTCACTACCTGAATCCTTCTCTGGTTTTATTAAGAATTTCAATATCAACCACAATGATAATACTCTTTCATAACACCATACATTTATTATTTGTGTCGATAAAGACATGGGGAATGAAAATTAGTTGGTTATTAAGGATAATAATAAAATTTAAAACATGGAAAAATTCCCAAATTATTGATCCCATTATAAGGCTCTAGATAACCATCCTCTCAAAAATAATAATATCTAGTGACATGAAAAGGAAGATAATGTTGTGTTTTTTTCATGTGAAAATAAAGGCCACTATAAGAGAAAGTTCTCCTAACTAAAAAATTAATGGGATTCATTAGATACCTTTTTATTGAGTACAATCATTCAATGTCTAAATTTGTGAATTAGATGCTACATTTGGCTCTCATTATTTAATTCAAATACAAGAACCATATTATTTTGAGAAGGTTGTGAGAGGTGTGGTTGATTAGTGGCATTCTAATTAGGTGAGGTTGGCTGCTCTATCCATTAGAGACCAACAAATCATGTGTCTAATAGGAATGATTTTGGTTTTAAATAAATGTTATCATGTACATAATGTCACCAAGAACATCATATCCATTTTATATCTAGGCATGGATGTATTTATTTTCAGTTTAGTAAATAAGTGTTTATACTTATCAAAATATATAATATGTCGTAGTATGAAATATTTTAATAATGATTTGTATATTTTAAATTGATAAATATAAATATTATCAATTGATAATTAATCAAATTTTCATGACTAATTTCACCCCTAGTTTTTGTATTACCATCTTGGTGATGTAAAATAGAAGTGTTTAACCAATCTATATCAGGATGGTCACTTATAGTTATTTTATCATAAAGAAATAGGAATATTTCATTCTTTTTTACAATTAATTATAACCAAAACCCCATTTTTTAGTAAATGTTAAAGGTCTGTAGATCTTCTAGAATTGGTATACATTAATGTGTCAGGTCCTTTATAGGAATAAGCTAATGGTGTATTCTCATACATTATGGCCATCAATGATGACATGAGTAGGTCTGATTATTTTTAGTTGATGATGTAAAAGTATGAATCATATAAAATGTGCAAGGAGTTCAAGTATGAGTTTATAATTAGGTTGGTAAGGTGAAAATAAAAAATTTATGGCATTGAGGATTTAAATATTCAAGCCAAGATATTAATCTATTTTTGATGGAGTATGAGATTTTATCTCTAGTCAATCTACCTTATAAAATATAGTGTAATGGTGTAATTGATAGGAGGAACTATAAATCATTGGATATGTTAATGTTATTAGTGATCCACATATGAATTTCATTTTCCTTTTGAGGATATGCGTTACATATAGAGACATACATACTAAATCAAGTAACAAAAAATTGAAAACTGACATTTTCATTGAGTTATGAATTTGAATGAAAGACATTTTTTCAAATATTTGGGCATGGGTGTGTGTGTGTTAGTTAAGTCAGGCTCAAGAAACATTCTAACACCCTAATGAATGAAGTTGTTCTTTATGGGTTACCCCATGGAAATGAGGGAATACTACCCAATGATATCCCAAATAAAAAGATTATTTTTACCAAGAAATCTATATTCCTTAACAGGGAAGAAATCTTTAAGAACGATAGTGGTAGAAAAATTCCCTTTGATAAAGTTGTTTCTAAAGATACAAAAAACATGGTACAGTAACATATTTCATAGGACCCAATAAAAGATGTTGTTCATAAAATTAAAGTATTGTATAAGTGAAGAATATCATTTAAAAATTTTTAAATAAATATTTTCCTTCTGATGGAAGATAGTAAATCATTATTGAATGATAACAATAACCCACTAACATACATAGAGGTGATATAGGGATCCGAATCTATAAAGTGGAATGAAACTATTAAATATGATATGGATTCCATGTACAAAATCATGTATTGGTTTTAGTCGATCCTCTAGAAAATGTAAATATTGTTGGGTGTAATGTGTTATTCAATATAAGTCCATTCATGTATGGATAAGATAGTATATATAAATCATGAATAGTGTATAATGGTCTTAGAAAACATTAGGGATTAAACTATTATGAATAGTTTTCTCCTATTCTCATGCTTAAATGCATATAAATTCTTCTAGACTTAACTGCATTCCATTTTTATGATAATTGGTATATGGATATAAAATTGATTTTTTTGATATGAACCATCAAAAAGATGTATGTTCGACATAACCATAAGGTATTGTGAATACATGGGATACTAAAAATGAATGAACATTATAGATACCCATTTATAGATTAAATAAAAAATCTAGTTCAAGGAAAATTCTATTAAATAATGCAATAAAAGAATCATGTTTCATTTAAAAAGAATGTGAGATAGGTTCTTACAAGTGTTTTAGTACGGGTAAAACTATAGTAATTATATTATATGGTGTGGAAGAATTAATTATTAGAAATGATATAGTATCCAATATATTATGGCATGGTTGACAATGTGCTTCCCTCTAAAATATGTAGGGGAACCAGCCTACATTTTTTGGATCAAGATAATGTGTGATAGATCTCAGTGGCTATATGGACTATCTCAAAGTAATTATATTAAATAGATAATGAATTGGATCAGTATTGAAAAACTCAATAGGGGATTGGATCCTGATGTTTCCGATTCCTTGATCATGGTATACATATATCATGGAGATTCATGTGAAAAACATTGAACTATTGGTAAATATATCCCTATGTTTGTAGGGTGAACTAAGGACGTGTACCTTGTGTATTGAGAAGATTAAGATATACTCATCATGGTTTATATAAATGTTTGATTTCATATATATCATAATGATATGAAATTGCAGTCAAGATATGACTTCAGTCTCAATGGAGGATTATTGAGCTGGAGGTGTTTAAAGAAGATAGTTATTACTGGTTATATAGTGGAGTCTGAGTATATTGTAGATTATAATGAAGATAAGGAAGTGGTTTCGATTCAAAACATTTTTCAAGAGATCAATGTGGTACCTAGTTATAAAAACCCTATCTATTTACCATGATAATGTTGCAGCGATAGATCATTCCAAATAACCAATTCCATATCAAAGAGATATGCATATACATCAGATGATTAATCTATTAATGGATTTTTTACAACAATATACTGTTTTAGTCTGAATAGTATCCACATAGAAATAACTTGGGGACCTATTTATGGAGTTTATATCTCACATTAGGAATTAGTATCATGTGAGAGCTACTGTACTAAAGGTTGTTAATAGTTGGCTATAGTGCAAGTGGTAGTTTGTTGGATTTGGTGTTCTCAAACTAATTTCTATGTACTTGATGATTACATGTATTCGTTTTCATAAATATTAATGAAGTTTTTTTATAAAATAATTTATGTTTCTATATATTACATAGAATTTGATAATGTATTGTGATTATATATCAAACTGAAGGGTTATAACATATCTCGTAAAAACCTGGAAATACTTTCATCAATGGACTAATCATAAAGTTCTCTTGAGTTTTTTCATGTGGATATATGGGTTGATGTCCCACATAGATAATTACAAATGTTTTAGAACTAATCATATTTCATGTAAATCTATAGGTGGTCCACTAACAAGAATGTGAGGGCCACTAGCTCTACGGTGGTCTAGCTGGAGATTACATAATTTTTTCTTTAGCCACTAGCTAGGAAGTGGTGTCAATGGAAGTGAGAATTGGTTTAGTATCATGAAAATTGTACAGTGAAACCCCCTTTTATTTTATTTTACCTTCTTCCATGAACCAAACCCAAAACACTAAAACCATGGTATCAACTTTGACATCTTTTTCTCTCCCAATCACATCTATGGGTATATCAAATTGTAGATTGATGAAATGTTCTTATTTAAGTATTTATTTCTTATCTTGGAATTTGATCTATCTTATTATCTTGCTTTATTCTCCCTACAGACTATAATAGACTTGGGAATTTTTGCCCTATAATAATTGAATATGAATTGTGATTATAGGATTTCTTTATGCCACTCTTGATATGATGTTACATTGATTCAGTGTTCATTGTCAGAGTCCACACATCATGGATTCTATTTGTTTTTGTCAAATAAATTCCAATTAGGTACATTTATGATATTACATCTACATGTGATTAATGTGTTACATGAAGTAAGGCATATTCATTTTGAAATTTTTAGTCAGGGTTTGATTACTTTGAATAAAAAATGGCCATTTTTTACAAAAATTTATTTGGAATGAATGGTTTTTTTGATGTCAATCGTACTTTATTTTGAAATGAAAGTGGATTATTTTTTTTCACGATGAATTTGTTTTAATAAATTAAAATAAATTTTTTAATTACAAAGTTTTGATTATATAAGAATATGATAAATGAATTATAATAATCAGATTTCATGGAAAGGTATTTTATAATGACTTAAATGATTAAATGTGATGAATTGATCATTTAGGGTTGATTGAAATGTTATTTAATAGATTCATGGGATTTATTTTATTTTATTTTCTATGATTAATGGCACTTTTGGTGAATTGAATTAGTTTTTAAAGTCGAAATGTATGGACTTTTGGAATGGATGATTCAAAGTGATTCTTATTAACATGATAAAGAGTTGATTTATCATTTTGTATTATGTTAAAGTAAGTTTTTGGACTTTTTTATTAAATTATCTTTTTTAGAAATATTTAATGAACCCCTTATGTATTTTCATACTTGCTTCTTGGTTCTTGAATCACACGATGGTGAGTTTTGATACAAGGGTTGTACTCTTTGAGGGATCTTGAAGGAAGGTAGGGACAGAAATATCAACTATGATGGACTGTTGATTGTTCACACTTATGATGTTTAGGATCCCCATTGTGGTCCATGTTTCATGATATCTCACTCACCTATTATACTATTCATGGGAACCCTAGGTAGCTCAATGAGAGACCCGATATTTATTTCAAAAAAAATTTATAGTCACAAAACATCTATATTACTCCTAGTGAATGTGAATTCAAGCTAAGGACATGATATTTGGAGGTAGTGTGCATAGAGTTTGTAATATTATTCATGTTATAGATTCGATATTTTCAAACAATAGTCACTAGGTAATTTTCCTATCATTGGTGGAATCACTAACGTATCTCGGAATTCCCCATGACATATTCCCTTAACACCAGATATTCAAATATGATATAGGAATATAATAATATGATTGTAACTCAATACTAGAGTTTCAACATTTTAAATCATGTACTTTGTATCCTATATTTATATAAGGTAATCACTTTATCATTGTATTTCCCATCTCATCAAGCACTATTATATGATGCATGGTGTTAACTCATACTTCCTTACTCATTAATAATTTTGGATTGTGAAACAATTTTTATGGATTTTATATAAAGGGATTAATTTTAAAAAAATGTGTTATTTTAATAAGAATGTATTTTGGAATTATTATGAGGTTCCTAAATGGATTTGAAATTTTAAAAGGAAATGGAAGTGGATCAATATATCTCATAACCTAAATTTGGTCCCTTTTGATTCCCTTTTAGAAATATGGAATGTTTTACCTTATTTTATTGGGAATTTTTTTTCTTATTCATATTTACAAACAAGAATATATGAATTGATATTTTACGAAATTTCATACTCTCATTGACTGTATCCTATCGGGGTTTGTCAGCTCACACCCAACTTGTACCATTTGGTGTTGGCAGAAATCATGTTTCTAAAGTAGTTCCTCTTGTTCTCTTTATCTAATTTTTTCATTTTGTACTAGGTTGGGTAAGGTAAGGTGACTTGGGACACTGTGGGAGGTCATTTACAACCATGATATAAGTTTTGGTTGTTTTTTCTTTACCTTTATGGATGATATTGTATCATCTCTTTATAGAAAATTTTGGTTTCATTGGTCTATTTACTTGTTGATGTCTCAGATGTGTGAATTTGATAATTGTGAAAAAAAAATGGGAGAAATAATTCCCAATGGTTGGTTATTGATGCTCATGAAGCTTTTACCATCCTCTCAGAATCTAAAATGTCATTCATGCTAGTGGGAATCAATTCCAATGGATGTTTTGATTATATTCTAGGTAATTTCATTTCAATTGATATCAAATGAATATTTTTCCCTAAAAGTGACCATCTTTGAATGACCTTATATGATTTATTTGGGGTGGTTTTATTGTAGAATATAGATTCGAAACATGTTGTGACTCAATAGTTTTTTCATGAATAATAGATTCATCAACACCATTTTTATTTACAACTGAGTTAACATGGAAGTTGGGGGCATATGTCTTTTTTTGGGTTATTTGCATCATAAATATGATGATATTAGGGTTCTTGATGAGACTATATTTCATTTTTAGAATTTTTTATTTGTTCAAGATAGAACATAAGGTTGATCAGGGTAACAAAGTGTCTTCATGGTCTAGTAAACTGTAAGGAATCCATGTAGTTGAGATACCAAAAAATCCACGAACTATTGTATAGTTAATTTCTGGTTCACAAGTCCATTTAACCAATCTATTTATATTTTTACTTTTACCCAAAACATGGAAGCTATTAAATTTCCCCCCAAATGACTTCACTTGTGTGAGGATTGATTTTAGGGTTCCTAATTTTGAATGGAGGGTGTTGGGGATTCTTTGTTCATTCTCTTATTTAGTTGATTTGGTTTAGTCCCCTTGGTGATTATTTTGAAATCCTTTGAATTTTCTTTATTTAAAAAATGTCTCCATTATGTTCATGGTATAATGTTTTCAATGACCAAAATATTTGTTTCATGGATTGTATTAGTATTTAAAACTGATATTCAAAAACAATTATGTGAAGTGTTAAATGAATATTTTATGAATAAATTTTTTTTGCAACAGATTTAAAATGGGGTGGTTTTGAAATTGGAATTTGAGATTAATTATTTGAATCCATCGAAAATGTTCCATAATCTAGTAAATATTTTTAATGATCTCTTCGATATATATAACAATATAATTTATTGAAATCAAAGTTTAATTTATGTAAATGGGTTAATATTGTGTATTTTTAGTGTAGTGATGTTTGGATAAAAGTGATTCGGGGTTTATTTTGATAGATTAAGGTTTGATTGTGTGTTTTCTATATGGTTCTTTTACATATGGTTATGTAGATGAGATTTTGATTCTCATTAACAAGTAATTTCTCAAATAATGTGTTTTCCTAGAATTATAGAAAGTCTTTTTAAGTCCGGTATTCAGTGTATGCCTTCGAGTCATTCATAACTGACAATTCAAATTGATGACTCTACCCATACCCTGAATTGAGTGGTGGATCTAGAGACATTATAGACTTTGGACCCATCAAGTTATTCTTATATTATCGTCCACCCTCATATGGAGCTGAAAGAGATTATTTTGAGATAATTATATTTCTATAAGAAATTGAATTTTTTATTTACTCTCTCAAGACCCATGACACACTGAAGGAAAAGTTAATCAGTTTCTTATTTTGGGGAAGTAAAAATGATTGGTGTGATGTTATGGTTCCTCCTCCCATGTATGAGTGATTTTCATAAGAATTATTTATGTTAATATTCGTTCAGTTTTTATTTTCCTAATGAAGTGAAGAAGGAGAATGTTTCTGAGCTCATAGTTACTAGTCAAGGTGACAGATCGTTTGGGGAGTAAGATGACCAATTTTAAATATTGGTATGTTTATCACCTGATATTATTGTTGAGTAATCCATCAATGATCTATATTTTATGTAAGATCATCGTGAATACCTTGGAGTCGTAGTGTGAGAAGTTGGTTTGAACACTTTTCTATTGGTTCTTTAAAGAGACTTGATAGTGGAAGTGGATCTTGCAAAACAAAAAGAAGTGGTTAAATATTTTTTCATGATATAATTAGGTGAATATGTACCATCATTTGGATTATAAAATATATTTGAGAAAAAATAATCTCCTTAGAGAAATAAACAATTTTTGGATGTTATTACATGTGATTATAGGATTAGTGGAATGTTATGTTATGTTGATGAGAAGGGTTTCATGAATGTAATAGTGGATTCTGGCATGCGTTATATGATAGTTCCTATGGTGATAGATTTTTTTATTTTGGGGTATTTTATATTTTTTCAGTAGGATAGAATAAGGATGTACAAAATGAGATTGGGAATGGGATAATGGGTTCTAATTGATTAACAGTGTGTTATTAATGATAAATGATGGTGGATATAAATTAAAATTGAGGTAATATTTAAATAAATTGTTTTATGTGGGATGGTAAGTTGAAATTTATTTTTTCAATTAAATGGTAATGGCTGGGGTAAATGTGATTGTCAATTAGTGAATGACTTGAAATTAAATATGGACTAAATAATTGAATAAAATTTCTAATAGGTTTTGTAAATAATAATTTTGATAAATTTAAATGTTGGTGTGATTTAATAGGAATATATTTACAAATTTTGTTGATATCTTCTGTAAATTGATGCATATAATATATGGTATTGTGATTTAAGAAGCTGTAATTGTGTGATAGAAGTGGTTCATTGATAGTTATCAGAGATAGAAGCATCGGTTTCATGGAAACACTTAGATTGGGAATTTGTGAGAATAATATTCTCATCATATTTTCTAATTATTTCATATATTTGGAACCAATAACAACCTAATATAGGAGGGGTGAATTAGGGTGTAGGATTTTTCAATGAGTTAAATGGTCATCATACCCATGTTTTTAGGAACTCATTAAACATGTATGATGGAATTGTGTGATCACCCAACACATATATGATAAAATAGAAACACAACACAAAAAAATGTACACTGATCATCAGTAAGGTCTTGTCCACGGAGAATATGTCAACATTGTGTCAATAAAATTTGATTTCAAAAAAATAAACTTCATTCTGTGGAATAAAATTATTTTTTCATAGTAACTATTTTGTAGGCTCAATTACTTTATATGAATATTAAGAAAACACTTCATCCCACAGATAAGTTTTGTTAACTCCCCCTATATCACTGATTTGGGTGAAGTCATTCTCAATTTATCAACATGATGCATGGATCTATATCAATGAAGATATTGTGGTGTTTTAAATTATTATATACCAAATATAATGCTTCTTTCTTTCCACAAACCATTCCCCTGTTTTTTTCCTAAAATATAATTTTTAATGAAACTTATTTATTTCACAAAACCTCAAACATTTGTGAAACGTCCACTTAAATAAACTCATTTCTATATAATATGTACCAAATTTATATTTTAACATTCAATTTTTCATGAAACTATGAATTTTTTAAAACTTGATTGTTTTACGAATCACACTTGGACTGAATAGACTCAAAATACTTTCTTGGCACTATATATTGATGAAATATTGCTGCATATAATAAAATAATTCATGAAACTCAACATCACACAAATTATTTATGAAGGGTATCATTTAGATATTAATTGGAATACCATAATTAAAACCACATGTGTGCCTCCCATTTATTGAGGTGGTTGTCCATTCCTGAAAAACCCTTCTCCATAACTATTTCTGCGTGAGACATTACTAGACTACAAAACATTTGAAATTTGACATTGAATTTATCTTGATACTCCCTACTATCATAGGACCCCCATATGTATTTCATGGTTCCACACAAAATTATTTATTTTCATAACATCACTTCATTGATGTCACTTTTTAACATAACTCACTATCACTACGAACTATTATATAAATATTGTGGGTCGATGTAACATTACCTTTTATAATCATTATGATTTTCATAAAATAATTTCTTTTCCCATATTTTTGTGAGTCAACCTCAAATAATAACATTCATTTGACTTCATTAATATGCTCTTAATTTTCATGTAATTATTTTTTTCCCAAATTTCTATCTCCTTAGGATTTCTGGAGGAATGATTTTTCAAACATTGGAGAACTACACCAATTTCAACATTGAAGCCTCCTACATAGATTAACTCACTATATCCAGAATGATCAACCCAATATGGATTGATGAAAAATACAAAAATTCACCAAATAAAATATTTAAATAACCTTGGTTCCATCACACACACAATCCACTCCAGTTGGATAACCTTATCAACACCTATACCATTTTGAGTTTTGGATGTATACATAATCAACCGGTTTGGAAAAAGAAATTATCAATGAATTCTACAACTTCCATTTCATCTCATCTAGGAATATTATAGATCTTAATTTCCTATGTCCAAGATGTATAGGCTATAATTACATTCTTTTAGAGTTTCCTTGATGTGATGATGATTATGTGATAACAATGGGATAATGATTTGATAAAGGATTTCATATATGAAAGGGGATATGCATTCTAAAAGAAATAAATATTGTTGATTTTTGTTAATGTTCATTATAACATAATAATATGATTACGTGGGATGGGATATATTATTAAGGATATTTAGTATTTCATAATATGTGGTTGGTGGTTTTTTGGAACTGTTAATGTGAAAAGTAATAGAGAACAATGATATTTGTTTTTAGGTTGTGATAGAAACAACCCAGTGGGGAAGTGGTTTTTAGATACTATATTGAAATATATTATTTTGGTACAATAATATTATATTTTTAGATGATATTGGGAATTAATAACCTAGTGAGGTTGTGTGGTAGATGAAATTTTATAGTTTCTAGTTAGGTTTTCTATTTATTCAATGATGAATTACTATACAATTTCCATATTCATACATGTCGTTTTGAGGAAGATATTATTTAGTGATGTTCTATGAAAAATCATATATGTAATAATTTTTTATAGAGTTTAAAAAAGTGTTTTTTATATAATATACTAGCTTGTGGATTTCATGGTGTAGGTTTCTTTTCCTACCTCAACTGAGAATATTGGTATTTTATCATATAGTCCTTGGTAATGTGTATACTTTTCATGCATTGTGGAATGAGTTTATAATATATTTTATTGAATCATTTTGTAGATTATTTTCAATTTCTTGGAATATGAGGGGAATGTCACCTATTTTTGTTTTATTACATTCTACGGGAAACTCTCCAACCCATGGAATATTTCAGTCAGGCTTCTGGGGTCACACTCATCTTAACTGATTACCTAGGAGGGGATCCTAGTGGTGGAGGGTCATGACATAGTTATATCAATTAAATTTATGAGAGATAGTATGAATACTATAGTAACCCATTGGTGAGTTATTCATGGGTATAATATAGAAAATATAACAATTGAATATAGCATGTGATGAGTCAAGGATGAAAAAATAAGATAAGAGTTATTATACCCTCTCTAATATAGAGGAAGGACATTAAATATTCTGAAAACCAAAGGAAATGTAAAACTAAGTGTAGGGAAAAGGCCTAGATGAGGTGTATGAATCACTCATTCTTATGAATGTAGTTGAATTAGGATGATTCTAGTCTAGATAATAATAATTAAATTAAATTATCTAAATTAAATTCCATGATCCCAAACATATGAGATTAATTTCTTTTAATATATATATGGTTTCTTATTGTCATCCATGTATGATTTAGATTTGCGAGGTGAAGTAGTATGAAATGTTTTACCATGGGAGGGGTGACCTAGAGGATGAGGATGAGTCTTGTAGAATAAATAATGTGAGTTATAACATTATTGTTTGGAAATCTAAGAGAAGAGTCTCTCTAATTAAGAGACAATTAACATATTAGAGTAGTAGTATATCGTCATCAATTTGATCCATACTGGGAACAAAAATTTTTCATTGTTGTATTTCAATCATATGAGAGGATTTTCAGTCAATTGATAGTTTCTATTCCATAGGGAGATTAAGGAGTCAGTGATTTCATTAGATGATTTCTCAAAGCAGTTTCAGGAAGAGTTATCTTCATCAATGATTAAAGACGATGTCTTTCAAGAGTTTCACTCTCTTCTTTGATGGAAAATAGAGCATAAAGGAGCATGGGATTCTATTCAAAGACCTTCATCTATTTTACATTGAACCTTTATTAGATAAGGATTCCAGAGCACAAAATTTTTAAGAGGAATTTCATCCTTCTATTCTACATAACGTCACCCCATTATTGTGGCCCACATATCTAGAGGTGATTACTAAATAAAAATTGATTGAGAGGATGCATTTTTAGTTTGGATTTTTTCTAAAGGGGTGCTATCAGAGCTTCCCATGGAGCAGATTTATATATAGGGGATATTTAATATTATGGAAGTTAAGGGTTCAACTCTCTATAATTCTTTTTTAATGGTGTTATTCGTGATTTTATTGAGTCTTTAGTTATTGATCATAATGTTGGATCCTCAATAGTAATTTTTATGCATTTATGGTGTGTTCATCATCATTTTATGTGGATGATCATCCCCAATGACCAACAGAGGTTAGATAGTCAGCTTACGGATTATTCAACACAACATATGACTCTAAGGCATTATCAGTATTGGTGTTAGTAGGATTTTTTCCGATAGAAAGGAGATGGAATGTGTATAGGAAAACACAATTAAATTCCTTATACTTATGGATATATAATGATTATGTTCATGGAGTAATATTTTTATTTAATCAATGAGGTAAATGGGAAAGATGTGGATTGTTTGATGTTATGTAGATGATAAAGAAATTTGTGATAAATATCATTTAAAGTACATACAGCTTGTCTATTACATTTCCATTCACATTCTATTTCTGTATATTTTAATTCCTCTATTTCCCCCTCGTTAGTCTGTATCTTGAGATTCGAGGTGAAGAGGGTTCCAGTTCATCTATGGTTAACTACACATGTTTTTGAAAAATTTAGTCTATTTAATGTTTACAAGTATTGTTATATGATTATGGGGAAGAATTAATCACTTGGAGAATATATCTCTTAGTCGAGAGTAAATATACAACATGGAACAAGAGGAAACCATCACATAAACTAGAAGGGGTTCACCATCTATATAATAGAAAAAATTCCAGAGAGGATCTAAACATCTTATTCCAAGGGGTTTCATGTGTTATTTTTTGATTCACATTATCGGGAACTCTTCTCTACACCATCGTGATACTAGAAGGAAAAAACCAATTGAATAGCATGCTTGCACCACACCTTATCATTAAGGATAAAGACCTCCAAATTCCACCCCTCAAATGTCATATCATCATCAAAAATATTCTCATCCCAATAAATTAAATGAGAGTCATCATAGTGATAACAATAGATCTGTAAAACATGAAAAAAAATCATTTATTACTCACATCAATGATGGAAGTGATATCTGATACTCAATGGTTCCAAAATGACCCAACACCTCAAAATTCTAAATGGCATGGGAGAAAACATACACCCACAACCCAACCTTCACTACCCATGATGAGGGTTCACCTTCAAGAACATGTGATCCTCATCATTTAACTCCATGCATATGCTCCCATGATAAGTTTCAGATTTATGACAATCTTACACATCATTTATCATGTAGTGAATTACCTGAACCATCTCTATTGTTTTACGTACTAAATTTATCCCCCAAATTTCTACCTCTCTATCCCTCATTATTCACAATAGATAACATGATGCACATCTATAAAAATCTTTAAACATAGATATTCCTAAGGTGGAGTGGAAAATATTATTGTAATAAATGTTGATTAAGGTAAGGCACTACATCCACGAACCTCCAAAATAAAGGGAACAAGGTTAAAACACCTCATAAGGGGACTGTATGATCTTCTTAGTCGTTCCATCCATATGAGGAATAAAAGATGTGATAATGGAATAACAGATAGTGAAAATCATATTGGATACTTTTCGACACCCTATAGGTCAAATGAGGATCCTGATTAGAGATGATCATCCCCATGATCTGTGGTGTTATACCACCTCATCCTGATTTTCCCTCGATTAAACCTCAACTGATCTTGACTCTTTAATCTCTATATTGCATGATGATTTCATTAAATGATCCAAAATCACCCATATAGAATCATATAATCTTTGAGATAAAGTGAAAATAGTAATAAATTCAATCAATATGCCCTACCCCTTCTACTAGAGAACATCTAATGGCTATTGAAACTCACTGGGAACAAAGTGCTCGATCATCACCTTTAGACAGACCAAACATCGAGAAACAATCTCTACAACAACATTATTCAACCTAGGACTCCAAAAATGACCTCTCCAATCTTAGTACATCTTTACCACACTAAGATGTACAGCTAAAGGTGTTAAATGGAGATCATGGAGAACCATCCCACTGATCACCGAAGCATTAAGAAGCCTTCCAGGAAACAAAATCCACATTTTTTAATCCTCAAAACCACCATCAGTGGAATCAAAAAAAGAAACACGGTATCTATAGACCTCCAACTCAAAATACCACCATCTAGGACTGTGCCACATTCTGATCTAAATATGGCCGCACCATCATCTTCATAAGAAAAAATTTTCCTCTAAACTATCCCATATCAAAATTCTTCACTAATAGTTATTCCATTACAATGTATGAATCTCTCGATTCACCCCTGGAAACTCTATGTTACTTCTTTTCTAGTGTAGAGACTACAAAATTTTCCATTTTTTTGTATAAACATTCACAATATTGAAATCCTTGACGATTTCCATCCATCGATGCTGACACACATTCATTTCACACTGGGGAAAGACATTCCTCCAGCTCTTATGATAAATAAAAACAGAAAACTGATCAGTAATGAGGTAATTTCACAACAAAATGAAATAAAAAACAACTCCCACAAACCCAAGATCATGGGTTGAATATTTTCACTCATGTGGGGTAAACATGTGAGACCCATAAGAAACAGCCAACCATTTTTGTATTAGAACACATCACAATACATAATGGGAAGTGTCATATAAAACCTCAAACTGAACTCCCTACACTAGAAAATAATTGACCATGACACTAACTAACATCTCAATTTTTATTCTAAAGCTACAAGACACTGGTCAACCAACAAGGAGGATCGATTGTTTTTTCAAGGATTTTGTATGAGTTGGAAACTGAGGTAAACCGACTCTGAACTTCCTGTAATATCCATCAGGACCATTGAATCATTGATCCTATGCCATTTTAATATGAGATATCAATGAATAAACTGCCTATATCATTATATGATCAAAATATAATCCCAACTGGGACATGAAATTTTATAAGGAGAATAATTCATGACCACATAACATAGAATTTAAATACATTTTAATAGAATATTATGATGATGAACTCTCAAAATGACATGGAGAAGATCTTTATTCTACTCCTATGACGCTGAATACACATGGATGTCGTCAATGAAAACCACCATGAAAATGTCTATGAACTCTCTGGAAATTGTGTTCACTATCCCCATGATCATGGATAGAGATATCATCACACTAAATGACATCACAATGAACTCATAATAACTATTCCAATAACATAATGAAATATTCTACACATATTCATCATTCACCTGCATCTGATGATATTCTGACAACATATCATTCTTTGAGAACAAAGATTATCCCTTAAGCTGATTGAATAAATAATTAATCCATGTAAGAAGATAGTGGTTATTCACTATCATATGGTTTAGGAGACAATAAACAATACATTTCAGCCAACTACAATCATCCTTGTTCAAGAACAAAACATGATCACCCTAATGGAAAACATTTGGCTGAAAAAAACTAAGTGAAATTGTTCAGTGATATTCAGCTGTAGATCATGAGTCATAGAAGGCACCATCCAATATAGAGACATTAAGATAGGAGGCACTCCAAGCTGTATCTCAATCCCAAAATAGGTCACATAACAAGTGGGTAATGCTATATCCTCCTCTAGAAAGACCTCATATTATTTTTTCATAACCCTAAGAAAAAATTACTAATGAACTTTTGATGAACTTAGAATCAACTTGAATATCAGGGAAATCAAGGAAGTAACTTATCTTTGACATATCAATGGGAATTTCTCACCAAAAACCACCAATGGATCCTGATCCTCATTATAGAACACAACCTACATCCCAAGGAAATCCATGATAGTCTGTAGAAAATACCATAATTACATTCTAAGGATGATGTCATATGGTTATATAAATAAATATAGAAAATCTCCCCAGGTGTGATGTTGGCCAAACACTATCCCATTATCTATAAATACTTAATAATGATTTCTTAACCTCCAACTTGCATAATCATCGCCAATGACACTATAAGCCTCAATACCTATAGTCCCAAATCATGGATTATGGTATGTGATATAAAGTAGTGTGTCACAACTAATTCAAATAAACAATAAAAAATGTATTAAATAAGAAATGGGTACCTCCAACGATTTCTACCTCACCCGAAAATAGAAACGCTAGAGTTTAAAACTGACCATAACATACTCCATGGCCTATCTGACCCTAATTAAGACCACCATCATATCCCTAGTCTTCTCTATGAATATGAGGAACATCATAGTGTTTTTTTATAACTTACCCATCTTTTATATTGTAATCCCAAATCGGAATAACCTATTGCAACTACATCAGCTTAAATTTCCTGATTAAAGGAACCCATTGGGGAACACCTTATGCACGCTGGCTGCTCAGAATGGTCGGGCACTCTCACTATGAATGACCTTAACCTACACAAGAAAAAGATGCATATTTTATCATAGAATAGGTCTTAGATATTCATCCCCTCTAGAAACAAGATGATGGGGTATGAGGCCTACCCCCTGGCTTATCAAAAACACTTAGGTCCTGACAATTGGAAACCCCAGTCTGTAACTCTTCTTTGAACGAAATCGTAGAAACTCCAATCTCATGATTATTACATTAGGGAATACATCCAATTTCTGACTTATGTTATTTCCACACCTTGAGATGTGTCTTCAGTATAAATGGTGTGACCAAGTGATGGATCTCTGGAAACAAATCCCCCTCTAAGTGTGTCACTCTAGCCTCCACATCTAGAAATAATCCTGAATAATATCAGATAATTTTCTAAAATAGATCTTCAACTCTCACATGAGGGAACTACCCTATAAAAGGTTAAGAATCACATGTATATTGTGATAATTTGTGGTTGAATGGATCAACTCTTCTCAGAACTGGTCTCAATGTTTCACCCCTGAGACAGCTGACTCCTCATGATACCAATGGAATAATAGAAACCACTTCCCAACATCTCAACACAACATCATCATATATATCAAAACTGTGTTCCCAATTCATGAGAAGATTGAAATTAATGCTATCTCAACCTCCTCCATACTTTCTTCTGTGAATGTATCTCTAATAGATCCCTCATACTTCTAAACATTCCAGCTCTAAAACTCTCAATGCTCCCTCTTATAAGTGTGATCATCATATACATCCACTCTGCATTGATTTGATGGTACATCCTGTAAAACATCATTAACATGAACCTAATGGGGATAAGGAATTGGATTAATTCCTATAAAATAACACACATTTTGATCTCATAAACCTCTGATATGGAATATTTAACATTAATTAATTAATTTTTATATGATAATGGTTTTTACCAATCCCTTTTTCTACCCATTTCAAACACAATTGAAAATAAGAACGACTCATGATCCTTACCTATGTATCTACCCTATATCCAATATCAATTTCCTAAGTGGGCTCAACAAACATGAAGGTCCTTTTATCAAATCATAGGGCCTTCAAAATACCAGTGTCTCAACCGATCTCCTGTGTTTACATTTCTCAGTAAAATCATCTAACATTTTTTCTCTACCAAACCAAGAAATACCACCCATTTTTTACTCCAAACTCCATCCAATCCCTCTAAATTATCCTTTTGATACCACTCTATCATCACTCCCCTAAAGAGTACCTCACCTATTAAATCAATAAGATAAAAAATATGGTGAATGCTCGTGTCCCACCTCTAGTAGCCCCCAATTTGGTGACTACTACGGAGGATATAATAATAATTTGTATAGAATGCATTAGATTCAATTAGAACATGATAGATGGAGTGATAATAATGATACACCATTTAAAACGTTTTCATTCATAGATATAAAAAATCCAAATTGATAACATGTAATGTAATTCAGAACTGAAATGCCCTAAAATGAAATTAAATGACCCAAAAAGGTAAATACTTCATCCGTTATCCTATTGGATACTGGATTACGGTGTCACACATGGATTAATTTCATCCAGGCAGATCCTAGTGGGTTGGGTATGATAATAAGAAGTATTATTATATTGAAAATGTTAAATATGAAAATATCAAAGTAAAAAAATGGTATATAAAGAAGAACTAATTATTGTGTCACATATTATAGGATCAGGATATAATGTTTGTCACATATGTGTAATTCCCCGACCCCAGCTACCCAGAGTCGGTGAATTACTTCATAACATTGGCATGATCATAAAAGATCAAGTCTCGAAAGACCGATTAGTTTAGTATCCTTGAAAACACTAGATACATTCATAAGTCTTACATTACATCATAAAGTAAAAAAACTAAAACATATTCTCTTCATATCCCCTTATATTATCCCTTCCGGTCATTCATAATATACTTCTTCACATCCTGGAAAAATTAAAACATTGAAAGGGGTGAGCTCAGATTCTTAGTAAGGATAACAACATAGCGGAAGCTTTCATAAATAAACATTAACATTTAAGGCAATGTATAACTAAAAAAAGCCTTTTAAAACTTTAACTTTAGCATAATATGGAAAAAGTAAAATGAAATAATTCCATTTACATACT
Source organism: Viscum album (assembly GCA_963277665.1). Classification (NCBI taxonomy): domain Eukaryota; kingdom Viridiplantae; phylum Streptophyta; class Magnoliopsida; order Santalales; family Viscaceae; genus Viscum; species Viscum album. Next base: position 1,875,681,887 of record OY728152.1, read on the forward strand.
CACATGGATATTCTACTAGTCGAATAATCACATGAAATATCATTATCCACTTTCATAATGATGGAATGCATAATGCCAGACTATCATAACCACGTTGTCAAGGCATCGTGCCAAGACCACAAATAAGATTTTGTCAAGGCCTCGTTCCATGACACTAGTTTGTCTCATGAGACCTACCGATGAATCGAGGAGCTGTAGTGGGCTCCACCCGTCACTTATGAAGTCCAATGTATTCCTCATATGAATAGGTTTAAACATATCATAAACCATAACATTATCATATCACATAAAACATGCATAAAGGAAACATAACATTTCCACATTTCAATCACAAGATATCAATACAACACATGTATATAATAAAAACACTTTCAAAAAAATTTTCAATACCAAAATAAAAGAAATTTAATACATTGTATTTATTTTTCATTAAAAAAAGTTATGGCTTGTAGAGGAAGCTGAAACACAAATAATGGTCACGGCGGCGGAGAAGTTGTTGTCGCCTCATACATAAGACAAAAACATTCCTTTTGTTTCTTAGTAAAACTCTTTGTAAAAAAAGATTCCTTTTTGAATAAAAGTCAAAGTCAAAGGGGTTTATACACTGTATAAAAGAAAGTTCTGTATGAAACAAATTATGCCTCAATGAAAGAAGATTTAGACGATGGCCCTTACAAAGATCATTTTTTTTAAATAAATTAGATATATTATGTGTATTAACTATAAGTACACATAAATAAAGTACAAATACAAGAGAGGACTTAATAATATCATGACATAATTTGAAAGTAGTAGATTAACCCAAAGAATAGAAATTGGGTTATGAAGTTCCCTTACCTTGCGTCCTGTCCTGACTCGACCGTTTTTTAACCTCCTGAATAATAAACTAGAGTTAATTTATATTTACTTAAGAACCTTTTTCATGTTCATTATTCCTTTTATAACCCTTATTACCATGTTATGAACATTATGTAATTATTTAAGTTTATAAAGGTAATTTTGTCGATCTTAGGTAATTGAGTCAAAAATAAAATTCTTATAATTACAAGTTGTTCATGTGGTGATATATCCATTATATCCAGAATTATATTCATGATATATATATATCATATATCTCATATGTATCCTGTATATACATTCATTTATAATATTCCTTAACGTTTAGAGGTAAGAAATGAAATGCACCGTTCATGGAGACGGTAAGCCGTACGTACGCATGAACGCTACTTTCATTTCTATTTGTATTTATTGAAATCATAATGATATAAAGGTATATTATAATTCCAGTATAATATCATATATAATATCATTTACTACATCCTTTATACATCCCACATATGCCATTAACGATTCAAATCACTTTGAGGGGGCGGTAGTCCGCACTTCCTAAAATGAAATTATCGCGTTTACCAATAATGGAAATCATAAAGGTATGCCATAAATGAAAAATAAAGAAGCCTAAGTAAAACATAAACATATTATATATCATATATAAATATAGTGACATCTTAATGGCCACCTTTGAAGGTGTTATATGAGTGTTGAACAATCTTCGTTTCGTGAGGCAGAAATTCAGCATCCACAGAAACAATATGTTCCTTAATCATTAGATGTAGGTGTGTGTAAGTGTAGCTCGAATCCTTATTATAACAACATCCTAGTATATTTAGGATAATTTTTTTGTTACAAAAGAAAATAATAAAAAGAGTTTAGGGGGTTGGAGAAGAAAAATACAATAAAAGAACACAAGAGAAGACATTACCTTAAAATCGGGTTACTCTTTTGATTTGAGCCAAAGGCTTCCTTGGGCAGAATTCTACCCAAAGTGAGGCTTCTAGGAGTAAGAGAGGGAAGTTGGGAGAGTATTTGGGTAGAGGTTGGCCGAGCCAAATGGCTTGAAAGTGTGAATAAGGTGTTAGAGGTGGGGGACTTTTATAAGTGGAGAGAAGGGGCACTCTTGTAAAGTAATGAAATATTACTTTATTATACAATGCTTTTCAGATTCTAAAGGTCCCAAAATTCTAAAATTCAAGGATAAGGTGATAAGGGTTATAAATATACCCATAAAATAGGCTTTGGACAAGTTTAAGCCTTGGATTTTACATTATCATTTCATTTTATTTAAATCGTTAATTAATGAGGTAATCGCTGCATCATCATGGTGTCATAAATAATTTAATTTATTAAATGTCTAAAAATTATAAAAAAAATTATGATGATGTAGGAAATCTTTTTATATTTATAATTAATATTTATAGTCAATAATATGACTTTTATAACCCCATTTAAAATTTTTTTTTGTAAAACAACTCTTGTTTGTGACCTTTTTATTTTAACATTAAATAAAAAGTTATTTATGTCCTTTTCTTACCAAAGTGGCTCCATGGGGTCCCCAAGTTGACCCATGGATTTTATGGGTTGGCCATGACACATCCAATAGTGGTTGGACAAGTGTAAAGGTCATTCCATATTTTTATAATACTATTTTTACCTTAAATTTCACTAATTACCTTTAATCGCGATTAATTAAAATCAAAAGTTACTATTCACCAAAAAATTATTTTAATCCCATTGAACCACATTTTACTTCATAATGACAAACATGTATGTCGGATTTTTGAAAATCAAATCACAGAAGTGGTAATGTTTCATTTAAACGAAAAATCAGTTTTTTAACTACCACTTAGTGGTTTCACTATTCATAAAAAATTGATGTTTTTCAGAACAATGTCAAAATTTCACCCTAAGATATAATTGATATTCTGAATCCAAAAATGATGTCTATTTTACAAAATTCCAAACATATAGGTTTCATTAATTAATTTTATAATTAATTCCCGCTGTCACAACAAATAGTGTGTTTTTAAGAAACAATATATATCAAAAGATTGACAATTGTTTATGTCCAATTTCAAAGTGAAATTAATTATAATGAACACCATTGGATAAAATGGTAAAAATATATTCTAATTATACTTTAAAACAACTCAATAGTATAATTTATCACAATTAATTTTTTTGATCAAAAAATTTGTTTTATGTATTTTTCACTATTCATAAAAATTGGAAGTTCTTAGAAAATTAAAAAAAATTCAACTTTGGATAATTTCGATATTACGAATACAAAAATGAAGTCCATATTGAAATATAAGATTTCCATAATTTTAAAAAGTGGGTATTACTATTCATAACGGCTGCTTTGATTAGTCGTAGTGTGTTAGAACTTGAACTTGCGTACAATGCAAGCTATTGCATTATTGAAAGAGAAGCGTATAGTGGAAGCTTGGGGTGTTACATTCTCCCCTCCTTCAATAAATTGCATCCTCGCAATTTGAAATTTTTCTTTGAAAATAAAAGGTTGAAAATAGAAAATATCTTTCTGGAAAACCCACATCAGAAATAGGGTTAATAAGAATATAACATTAAAAGAAAGAAAAAGAAGTACAAAGGTCACCCGAGATAGCCCATACTAGGATTCTATGAAAATATGGATATGGAGGAGAAACAAACCATCAAGGTCTGATGGAGAGTTGTATAAAATAGGATTTGGAGAAAGTTAACCACAAGAAAATAACAAACTTGTGATTGGTTAAACGGTCATTCAATCCCTAGTTGGAAAAGTTAACCGACAACATTTTTGTTTTAAGATACCTTTTATAATGTTGAGGAATTTATTTAGGAGATTTACTATGAACGTAAGGGGATATACATACATGTTATGTATACTTTCATTCGTTAATAAATTTTCACTACAAACCCATCTTTTACTCCAAATGGTAACGGTACTCAAAAATATTCTATTTATCCTAATTGTATAAGGTTCCAAACATTAACACATACCATTTAGATTAGTAAAACTATTATGTAATAACCAGGGACTTCTTGTAGGCTAGTGGTAGGTAATAAAGGCCTATCGCACTATGGTTGTGGGTTCGATTCCTACAGCTTTGTCCGACGCGACAGGTTATGCCCCACCCTGCTGGTTGTCCTTTTCCTAAAAATATAGTATTATAATATTCCAAAAATAATCTTCAAAAATGTTTTTACCTTAAACAATACTATCCAAAGATCAACTTAATCCATTCCAACCTTTATAGTTATCCAAAATACCTCTGTCTAGACTTTCTCTAAAAGGTCTCTAAATTCCAAAATGAATTGTAACATCAGATTCCCCAAACAAATTAAAGATTCCCTTTTTGTCACATACAAAAAATATGATTACCTTCATCATATTAAAACCTTAATGAAAACAACAAGTACTGCAGTACAATACTTATATATATATATATATATCACATTATCCTTATAACCAGAATATAATCCTTGTGTCCAAAAGCACCAATACATTAATTATTCCGCTTCAAATGTAGTAACAGTATAATATTGTCCTTGATCCCTTGGCCTTTTCTGAGGTAAGTCTCCCTGACGCTTAGGACATTCATTTTCATAATTCCCCATTTCCCTACAATTGTAGCATTCAACATTGATAGCCTCTTTCTTTCCCTTGCAATCACGAGCCTGGTGACCCTTTTCTCCAAATTTATAACAAACTCCCATTCCTTTTAGGCAAGTACCAGGGTGATTCTTCCCACAATTATCACATAATGGAAAATCCTTCTTTCCCTTTTTCCCTTTATCTGTCTCTTGTTCCACCGTTCCCTTCTTCTCTTACTTTACTTTATTGTCATAAGATTTAGAGAACTCCTTTTCTGTCTTGATAGCACATGAGACAATGTCTTCGTACAACGAGAAAGATTGTGAGACTAAGGCTTGACGGAGAAATGATTTTAACCCATCAAATAAACGATTGATCTTACTTCTTGGGATACGTATATAATCTGTAGCATTCCTCGCTAACCTTGTAAAGTTGGCCTCATAATTTGCGACATTCTCATCCTCCTTTTGTCTCAGACTCAAAAATTGCCTTTCCATATCTGCTCGATGGTCGCGAGGATAGTATTTTTCTAGGAAAAGATCTTTGAACTCTCTCCATTCAATATTTGATACTTCATCATCTTCCTTTTTGTTTTGAATCAATGACCACCATTGATCGGAATCTCCAGTGAGGCGGTAGACTACCATGATAACCTTTTCCCTTTCACTACTCCCCAAGGCATGGAATATTTTTTCTAAGGAATTTATCCATTGCTCAGCTACTAATGGATTTGTACCCCCATTAAATGTTTGCGGTTGTTGCCTCATGAAGCGGTCTAACATTGATCCTCCACGTTGCGGATCAGGGTGCTCCATACAAGTAAGGTTATTATTCATAACCTGAGTGAGTTGTCCTAAAATGGTAATAAGTTGATTTGCACCAGTTGTATCTCTAGATCCACAATAATTATCTTGAGCAGGAGGGCAATCCCTACATGGAGTGCGTGCATTGATATGTTTCCATTCCTTCCACTAGGCGCCATTTCTAAACAATGGGATAAACTAGATTAGTTTATGAATCATAATACATAATTCCATACTTTTAAAACACTTAACACTAATTGAACTATTTATAGATATAATCCATAATCATAAAAATGTTTTCTTTGAGGAAGTATATACTCATAACCCTTCATAGTCTTTTGTATTGAAAATGAGAATTATCCAAAGCATATCTTCTGGGAGTGTCGTAACCAAGAGTGCAGCAAGGCCCGTTGTCGTGCACCAGTTCCCATTCGAGTCTAGCTCAAAGCGGTGTTTTCAGGTTTTACCCCTAGGTACATCTGTGCCAGAGCTGCCTCTACCTGCTCTTATCCAAACAGGGATGTATTGCTCGGAAAATACACAATATCTCTACAATACCAAAATTCTAGGAAGTTCTTCTATACTAATCCTCAAAGTCTATCTTTGGGATATGTGCTCTAATAAGAGTTTATCTAAATATAGCTTCCATGGTTAGTACTAAACTTCCTCTGATACCAACTGTAATGCCCCAACCCCAGCTACCCAGAGTCGGTGCATTACTTCGTAACATTGGCATGATCACAAAAGATCATGTCTCGAAAGACCGATTAGTTTAGTAGCCTTGGAAACACTAGATACATTCATAAGTCTTACATTACATAATAAAGTAAAAAAAAACTAAAACATCTTCTCTTCATTTACCCTTATATTATCCTTGCATGTCATTCATAATATACTTCTTCACATCCTGGAAAAATTAAAACATTGAAATGGGTGAGCTCAGATGCTCAGTAAGGATAACAACATAGCAGAAGCTTTCATAAATAAACATTAACATTTATGTCTATGTATAACTAAAACAAAAGCCTTTTAAACTTGAACTTTAGCATAATATGGAAAAAGTAAAATGAAATAATTACATTTACTTACTCACATGGATATTCTACTAGTCGAATAATCACATGAAATATCATTAACAACTTTCATAATGATGGAATGCAAAATGCCAGACTATCATAACCACGTAGTCAAGGCCTCGTGCCAAGACCACAAATACTATTTTGTCAAGGCCTCGTGCCAAGACACTAGTTTGTCTCATGAGACCTACCAATGAATCGAGGAGCTATAGAAGGCTCCACCCGTCACTTATTAAGTCCAATGCATTCCTCATATGAATAGGTTTAAACATATCATAAACCATAACATAATCGTATCACATAAAACATGCATAAAGGAAACATAACATTTCCACATTTCAATCACAAGATATCAATACAACACATTGATATAATAAAAACACATTCAAAACCATTCTCAATACCAAAATAAAATAAATTTAAAACTTTGTATTTATTTTTCATTAAGAAAAGTTATGGCTTGTAGAAGAAGCCGAAACAAAAATAATGGTAACGGCGGCGGAGAAGTCGTTGTAACCACATAGTAAGACAAAAACATTCCTTTTGTTGTTTAGTAAAACTCTTTGTAAAAAATTATTCCTTTTTGAATAAAATTCAATGTCAAAGGGGTTTATACACCGTATAAAAGAAAGTTCTGTATAAAACAAAATATGCCTCCATGAAAGAAGATTGAGACGAAGACCCTTACAAAGATCATTTTTTTAAATAAAGTAGATCTATTATGTGTATTCACTATAAGTAAACATAAATAAAGTACAAATACAAGATAGGACTTAATAATATCATGACATAATTTGAAATTAGTAGATTAACCCAAAGAATAGAAATTGGGTTAAGAAGTTCCTTTACCTTGCGTCCTGTCCTGACTCGACCGTTCTTTAACCTCCTGAATAATAAACTAGAGTTAATTTCTATTTACTTAAGAACCTTTTTCATGTTCATTATTCCTTTTATATCCCTTATTACCATGTTATGAACATTATTTAATTATTTATGTTTATAACGGTCATTTTGTCGATTTAGGTACTTGAGTCAAAAATAAAATTCTTATAATTACAAGTTGTTCATGTGGTGATATATCAATTATATCCAGAATTATATTCATGATATAGATATCATATATCTCATATATATTCAGTATATACATGCATTTATAATATTCCTTAACGTTTAGAGGTAAGAAATGAAATGCACCGTTTATGGAGACGGTAAGTCGTATGTACGCATGAACGCTACTTTCATTTCTATTTGTATTTAATGAAATCTTAATGATATAAAGGTATATTATAATTCCAGTATAATATCATATATAATATAATTTAATCCATCCTTTATACATCCCACATATGACATTAAAGATTCAAATCACTTTGAGGGGCGGTAGTCCGCACTTCCTATAATGAAATTATCGCGTTTACCCATAATGGAAATCATAAAGTTATGCCATAAATGAAAAATACAGAAGGTTAAGTAAAACATAAACATATTATATATCATATATAAATATAGTGACATCTTAATGGCCACCTTTGAAGGTGTTATATGAGTTTTGAACAATCATCGTTTCGTGAGGCAGAAATTCGCCATCCACAAAAACAGTATGTTCTTTAACCATTAGATGTAGGTGTGTGTAAGTGTAGCTCGAATCCTTCTTATAAAAACATCCTATTATATTGAGGATACTGTTTTTGTTACAAAATAAAAGAATAAAAAGATTTTAGGGGGTTGGAGATGAAAAAAATAAAAGAACACAAGAGAAGACGTTACCTTAAAATTGGGTAACTCTTTTGATTTGAGCCAAAGGCTTCCTTGGGAAGAATTATGCCAAAAGTGAGGCTTCTAGGAGTAAGGGAGTGAAGTTGGGAGGGTATTTGGGTAGAGTTTGGCCGATCCAAATGCCTTGAATGTGTGAATAAGGTGTTAGAGGTGGGGGCCTTTTATAAGTGGAGAGGAGGGGCACTCTTGGAAAGTAATGAAATATTACTTTATTATACAATGCTTTTCAAATTATAAAGGCTCCACACTTCCATAATTCGAGGATAAGGTGATAAGGGTTCGAAATCTACCCATATAATAGGCTTTGGACAAGTTTATGCTTTGGATGTTACATTATCTTTTCATTTTATTTAAATCGTTTTTTAATGAGGAAATCGCTGCATCATCATGGTGTCATAAATAATTTAATTTATTTAATGTCTAAAAATTATAAAAAAAATTATGATGATGTAGGAAATCTTGTTATATTACTATGTAATATTTATAGTCAATAATATGACTTGTATAACCCCATTTAAAGTTTTTTTGTGTAAAACAACTCTTGTTTGTGACGTTTTTATTTTAACATTAAATAAAAACTTATTTATGTCCTTTTCCTACCAATGTGGCTCCATGGGGTCCCCAAGTTGACCCATGGATTGTCTTGGTCGGCCATGACACATCCAATAGTGTTTGGACAAGTTTAAAGGTCATTCCATATTTTTATAATACTATTTTTACATTAAATTTCACTAATTACCTTTAATTGCGATTAATTAAACTTAAAAGTTACTATTCACCAAAAAATTATTTTAATCCCATTGAACCACATTTTACTTAATAATGACAACCATGTATGTCGGATTTTTGAAAATCAAATCACAGAAGTGGTAATGTTTCATTTAAACGAAAAATCAGTTTTTTAACTACCACTTAGTGGTTTCACTATTCATCAAAAAATGAAGTTTTTCAGAACAATGTCAAAATTTCACCCTAAGATATAATTGATATTCCGAATCCAAAAATGATGTCTATCTTAAAAAATTCCAAAAATATAAGTTGCATTAATTAATTTTATAATTAATTCCCGCTGTCACAACAAATAGCGTGTTTTTAAGAAACAATATATATCAAAAGATTGACAATTGTTTATGTCCAATTTCAATGTGAAATTAATTTAAATGAAAACCATTGGATAAAATGGTAAAAATATATTCTAATTATACTTTAAAACCACTCAATAGTATAATTTATCACTATTAATTATTTCTATCAAAAAAGTTGTTTTATGTATTTTTCATTATTCATAAAAATTGGAAGTTCTCAAAAAATTACAAAAAATTCAACTTTGGATAATTTCAATATTATGAAAAAAAATGAAGTCCATATTGAAATATAAGATTTCCATAATTTTAAAAAGTGGGTATTACTATTCATAACGGCTGCTTTGATTAGTCGCGGTGTGTTAGAACTCGAACTTGCGTACAATGCAAGCTATTGCATTATTGAAAGAGAAGCGTATAGAGGAAGCTCGGGGGGTTACAATATGTTTGGATAATAATATAATGTGAATAAAAAAGAATCATTATTCATTGTTATTTAAATTTTAAAAGCTACTCATAGTTTGAGCATTTTCAATATGAAAATATGTTTAAACCATATTTAAAATAAGTATTAAAAAACAATTTAAAAGTATTTTAAAGTGATATTATAAATACTATTTAAAATATTTGTTATAACGATTCAAAATAATGTTTAGAAACTGTTAAAAATTGGTATCAAATATAATTTAATGTATTTATAAAATTTTCCATTCATATGTTTTAAAAATTGTCTAAAAGATGTTTAAAAAAATATGTAAATGTACTTTTAATATATCCTTTAAAAACTATTTAAAATAAATTTCCGAAAATCTATTTTAAAAAACTTTTTAAAATTATTAAAAATTGATTTCTAATTTAATTAAATGATTTTTCAAAAATATTTAATATATATTTAATATCTTTTTTTGAAAAGAAAGGAATTTTATTCTAAAACTGTTTAAAATAATTATTGTAACAACCTCAAAAACATTTAATACGCATGCTTAAAATAAAAAAAAATTGGTTTTATAGATTTTTTGTCAATTTTAAAAAAAAATTGTAACACCCTAACCATTTATTAAGGTATGATTCATTTACATTTCTATTGGTAACTCATTAAGCATTGGTGTCCATAAAATATACATGTTTCCTTTCTTATTTTGGCATCATCATTCCTCACCACATTTGAAGGTACATTGAAGTATTATTTTTCTTTATATTAAATTTTGATGATTCCTAAAATAGAATATTTAATAATACAAATACAATTTTTAATACAAATAATCATTACATTCTGTCAGGAAACCTGATATTTGAATAATACCATATTTTCATCACACCTCTAATGAGAACTAATTTTTCAATAAATTGTTATTGGACACTCATTCAAGACAAATACATCCTCTAACTTGATTACCATACTAGAAACACAAACATTATATATATTTTGTTTATATTATATCCACAGTTCACCTAACTCCACTAGTCATGTATTTCTCCCAGCTTCACCATCATGAAAATTATAACGAAGCTTCTATCAAAATATTAATTCATAAAAATAAATCAACACATAACATTAAATCTTTTTTATTTTCTTACCCAATCATTAAAATTTATTTAATTTTCATGATGTTTCGGGGATAATGTATAAAAATTAATTATGTAATAATATTTTACATGTTTCACCTTAAAAATCCAACATTAAATACTAGTTTTACTAACCATTTGATTATCATTGGTGTACTCGACCATCGACTATGTCTGGAATCTCAACACACAATTCATGCATGTATGCCCATGATGCCTAATAGTGGAAGATCTAGTAGTGATAAAATAAAATAAAATAACTTAATTATTATATATTGAAATGAAAATAAATTATTTACATAAAATTTACATGGTTTCTATACATATACCTTATCCAGGATGATCAGTAGTTATTGAAAGATCTCAAGGTTGTGAATGTTCAATGACCTACGTTGTACATGGGGGTATAATGTATGATCTTGATTATTAGTATAATCAAAAGGTTTAGAACACATAAGAGTACATTTTTATGGGTAATGAACATAAAATCCTACAGATAACATTATCGTAGGAAATAGAGATGACATCGACTTCTATGGAAAAATATTTTAATGATTAGGAGTGGGATCTAACTTCAGATAACGAAAATATACACATGGTGGGTCAAATGTAAATAGTGGAAACAATATATATGGTCAAAATATATCTAGTTCCTCTAAGAGAAATGATCTATTTTAAATTATGTTACATGGTATATTGGATGAATGGTTTGGGTGTAATCAGGTATGGTGAGTGTTCGAAGTATCTATAGTTCCACCCTGTTGATTTATCGGGTCAAGAACCACAGGATAATGGTTCCTGATTTAATTTTTTTTAAATAATGACATGACATTATATTTTATTGTTATATATATTTTAAATAGTATACTCAAAATAGTAACTATGGGATGAATTCCCAACTCTCTCATGAAACAATGTTTTTTAGAAATTATCTTTATATCTCTTCAATGTTTTTCATTTATTTCATTAATAATTAAATATGTATTTAATTATAACATCATAAATAATCTATAATATAACCAAAAAATTATAGGTGATGGGAATTAATTATGGGAGATCAATTTTCAATGCAAATAATGTATAAGTCGTGATATAACATAATCATATCGTATTTAGTGGAAAGAATATCATAACAGAAAATATTTTCAGTAAAAAATAAAAATATTCTAATTAGCATGTTAAACATGGTATGATATGGTTTTCTTATTAAATTTCATCTTTGATCCAATAGAGTTTATCATTAATTATTCAATTCATTTGGCCACTATATTAGGTCATTTGGCCATTTCTATGTTAGGAAAATTGGTTTATATTTGGTATGGTCATTTTTTTATCATGGGTTTCCGTTATTTTTTCATTTCATCATATTCTAAATTTTTTATTATGTAAGGTAATTTGATTCATTATGAGTTCACGATTTGGATAATATTGGTGTTAAATAGTTCAGTTCATTTTGGTTATTTGAATCCTTTTTGTTCATTTCAATTTTTTTAATTTTAATAATTTTAGTTAGATTCAGTTTAATTCATCCTGATATTACTCTAATTAGAATTTTTCATTTTTTTCATAGTTTGATGGGATTTAATATTGTTCAATTATATATTATAGAATTTATATCAAAGAAAAATATAACCACATTATCTCTAAAAAACACATAAATATTTTGATTTATAAAAAATTAAACCAAAATTCGAGTAATTTAAATAGTACCATCTTAAAAGACCCAAATCAAGAAATCCCAATGACTGGAGAAATTGTATATTTGATTCAATAAATTAACAACCTCTTATTCATGTTAATAGTAAACTATGGAAATTATAATATTTTATACATCATGTGAATTAAATTTATTGATTATAAGGGGGAATTTTTTTTCATTTCATCCCCACCATCACCAAATATGTGTATTGGGGTGACATCAATAATGAAACCAAATTCAGATATCAGACGATTTTTCACATAAAAAACATGCTTCTCTTGTAAATATAATACTTATAATTAATCAATGGAAGGTATATGAGTCATGTTAATAACTCAAAATTGAAAATAATTAAAAAATGTTTCATGTATCATTATTTAATTAAACCACTTTCATTTCATCATAGAGAATTTTCCATGAGATTAAAAATACATTATTAGTATTTTCTCAACAACTCCATAATAAGATATATTTTCATACAAAGGCCTTTTAACAGATATAATGGAATAACTATCAATCATTATCGTTTCCATAAACCCATCAAGTGGTGTTCTCACATTAACTTCTTGATCAACGATAATATATTTGTACCCATTGGTCACCATTGATTTTCATTCACAGACCAAAAATTTATTACTAGTGTCAAATGATACTATTTCTAGAGAGAGATAGTTAATAGGTAAAATATATTCCTAAAATATAAATCTGAATCAAAATTAAATGAATATTTTTTTATTTCATGAAAATTTTAGTTATACATTATATTTTGACCAAACATGATCCTCATGGCATTAAAAAGTATCTATCCCTCTCAAAGGTAATGAACAATGATTTAAATTTATAATTTCATTATATAATCCTCAAGAAAATATTGAAATATTTTAACAGATATTTACAATTTTAGGGGATTAGATAACATATACATCTATAATTTACTTGATATAATCATCAAAAAAATCATTTTTATAAAAGACTATGTAGCATTCCATGTTATTCCCTTTAGATCTAAATGTATCCATTTTATATGCTTAGTGACATCCACTTTTTTGGGGAAGTAATAGAAAATTGGTTTTATTTTTCTCATACTATTAATTTTTGTTTATCATTTTCCAATTATTTCTCACGGTCACAACAAAAAAATTCATTGAACATAAATCCATACATTATTGATCCAGGTAACCTTTAAAAAAGGAACCTTTTAGATGATTTATGTTATGGATATATAATTTTAAAAAGTAGTTATTTTTTGATGGTTACATCAAATGAATGGTAATTGATCCTCCATGAATTATTTTAGTTGAAAAATAGATAGCTGCATGTAGTATGCATTTTAGAAATGAAGGAGGGGGAATTTCTCTAACTCACGTAATGTTAATGGTGTCAATTCCATAATTTTTTTTTTCAAGAAATACCTGGATAACATTTTAGCACATGTAGCTGTATATATATTAAAAAATGATTTCACATCTACTATAACATTATGGGAATGTAGATGATAAATCATTAATGGAATCAACTCATCAAGAAGGATTTTATAATCAAAAGTTTTCATAGTTTTTAGATTTAACTATCTTTTGTTGACCAATATTGATATGTATATTGAATAGACATCACTTAAATTGAATGATTATTGTACATCCATTAATGTATTTCTTTATCAGGGTGTCATCACATAATAATAACACAAAACATTCTATTTATTTTCACCAATACACATAGGATGCAATTATTGTGTCATACCCTAATCCACCAAGTCATGTAGAGATCATAAATCCTATTTTGTCTTCTAATTATGATCTAGAATAATTTAAAGCAAAATTTCGGATATTTTATTTTATATTTTCATTTATATAATCAATTTCATAATAATTGTTTGGCCTATAAGGAAACCCAATGTTGACAATTAAATTTTTTTCAATTGTAAGTGGATTCAATGAAAACATTCATCATATTTATAGATTTCAGTAAACCATTCCTTAATAAAAAATGACCTCATTATATTCATCAGGCATATTTTTTTGTAGACATGCACTAAGGTGGCCTTTTAGACACAATTTTATTTTCAAACCATCAATAGTCACTCCTTTATGGATAATCCATTGGGAAGAATAATTTATGTAACATGAACCTAAAATTTAATTAAATTTAAGTCTTATAGATCATTTGTTATTCAATGAAAGTGGATAAGAATTTTTACCCTTCTTTCTCTTGGTAAACATCATTACATAAGTAGGAAAATCATTTACCATCCACATAATCACAACACATATATGAAATATGTATTTCAATCATGCATCACATATTATAAAACTCATATTAAAAAGATACTTAAACTCTTTTAATAAATGTTTCAAATATTCATTTATATCATTTTCAGATCATAAGGTCCAGATATGAGTATACTCAAGAAAATGATTTTTTTTCCAGAAATGATCAATGGAGAAAGGATATGAATGTGAATAACATCTGGGAAAGTGTTCTACGATGTAATAATATGACCGAATTGATTAAAACCATCACATGATAGACCCAACGACGCATTATGTGCCTCTAATAGAGTGAATAGTCCCATTGAAATGATATTCTCTCCCCTTACATAGTGGTAGTGAAAATACACAATTAGGGTTCCCTGACCCCCATGCATTATAATTCCACCAAATAAGTGATATAGATAATCAGTTATGATGAAATAAACTTTCCATAAATATTATATATATTTTATCGCATACCAATAATATATATTAAATATATTTTTTGATAATCTCAAGTCATTAACTAAACTCCAAATTCGAACAAATATTTAATGAACCTTGGTTATTAATGTAATTGTTTTCATTAAATATCAACCATTGTACATACATTAACACTTATAAATAAATTTAAAATATAAATTCAACAAAATTATATTTTACGCAAATAATAATGAATTTTTTTATTTAATTTTAATCATTAAAAATAGACAACACGCAGACACCGTAGTGAGGACCACCATGTCATATATACATATTCACCATGATATGGAAGGTTCTCAATTGTGCTACTGTGTGTGACCTACTAGGACCTTCTCTCGATATCAGTGAATAATATTTAAAGAGTAGGACCAATGTCTACAACCAAATAAAGTCCCTTAAATAGTTAAGGAATAGTTATAGAAACCATAACTGACCTATAAACACGCAATGTGTAAAATATTATCTATTAAATTAATTATCTTATAAAGGATGATTCACACTTGTGTCATATTCATTTATTGACATATTATTTTTCAATCATTCATTATTGATTTTCCTTTCAATACCATGACCATGTATTTATGTCAATAATACAATCATGATAAACTAGTCTAGAGATATCTTTTCTTCAACACTAAAGTCACAAAACCTATATTGATCATTTAACCAATGAAATACCACAAATCGTGCACTCAACACAAACTACCTCTCCATGAATTCAGTTTCATGGTTTTCTCCTTAAATCAAATCATGGGATCAAATGGAACCCATTGATAATGATCTCATGTTAGGAGAGTAATACACATGTCTGTAGATATGAACAACCGTTGACACTCGAAACAAGTGGTGTTCCTATTTATGGTGTTTTCCTCCTAAAAAAACACAATAGAATACCAAGTGTGAACTTTGTGATAAGACATCCCAATGCTGACATTCCCCAACTACATGATAGTCTCACATCATTTGTGTCCTGCCATCATGATGTATTTTGACAATAAGAAATTAGATTATGATTACTATGATAGTATCTCTAGGTTCTTATTATAGCATGGGATCTATTATAACCAATTGATACAACTCATAATATAAGGAAATTTCCGTTAATATAGTTGATAAAAATTATAGACATTATTTTGGGAATGTATACAGATGTATATATATATAATAATTTATGCATGTAGTGCCAATCAATGTACATCAAAAATTGGATCTAGGTAACCCACATTCAACACTCCCACATTCACTATAGAAAGCTTCTAAAAACTATATTTCTGATAGCTATAATATTATAAACATTCTTTTTCTAATATATGGATTTAGTTACGGGGTCTACCATTGTTTCCTCTATGTCTACTTTCTTAAATGTGACTTAACATATCTACCTAATATCCCTCAATAGATGAAAATTATAAAGTATTTTCTTTTTCATCTGGTGTAAACTAGGATCCTTGGAATGCACCAATGTTATAGTGTTTTTAGAATAAAATGGAATAGGTTCTATACTATTAGGAGCAACACTGATGTCTATGAAAATGCGGCATATCCAAACTATCTTATTAGTTGCATCATAAAACTCTATTTACTTGAAATCTATTTCAGAATCAGGGACCATATGTTTCTTCAAGATTCTCCTACACATTGCATCACTATTTAGGAAAAAATATATAGTGTACATATGATTTCAAATCATCGTGATCATTATAAAAACTAGCATTATTGTATCCTCGCACTAATATTTCGACTTCTCGTCTATAAACTCTGATCATAACACTTGTATGCCTCAAGAACTTTTGCATATTTTTGAAATCTACACAATGTATCCCTCCTAGATTTACTTTATATATCTTCACCATTCTCAATGAAAAGGTAAAATTAAACCTTGTAAATATAATTTATTTCCTGATAGATCCCACTGTTAAGACATAAGTGATTATACTCATTCTCACAATATCCTCATGTGTTTTTGGAAACATTTTCTTAGAGATAATCACACCATGTGAGAGGGGAAAAACTAACTCATGGATTTTTCTATAATATAAATCTTGAGTAAATTTTAAATATATGTACTTTGAAATATACGAAGAAGCTCCTGAGATCTATCTCGATAGATTTTTAACCCTTAAGTGTATTTCTTTTCACCTATGTCCATGGAGAAGCACTCATATAACCAATTATTAACTAATTATTTTAATTTTACTTCATTTAACATTTTTAAAATGTTATCAACCTATAATAGTAGAAATATAAATACCATTAATCATTTTTTAGAAACAAGGTTCCCTTTAATTTTAAATGAATCCAAATTCTCTTATGGATTAATCAAAATGAACATTCCATGATTGTGATGCCCATATATTCCCATAAATGGATATCTTTAACCTGAAAATATTATTGGAATTATATTACCTATAATAACCTTTAGGTTGATTCATATAAACATATTCAACCGACAACCCTTTTAGAAAATATTTCTTGTAATCCATTTTCCAAATCACATAGTCATTGAAGCATGAAAAAAATGAAATATTAAGATGGATTGTATAATTTCTAATATTGAGAAGGTTTCATCTTTGTCTACATTTTTTATTATAACCAAAACCATTTGCAACTAGTCTTTATTATAGATATTGACCTTACCATCCATTTCCATCTTCTTATTTAATACCCATTTCCACCCAATGTTTTTTACATTATGTTTTTGGTCTACTAAATACTAATCATCATTTTGATATATAAACTCAATATCATAATGAAATACATATTTCTATTTTGTATAATCCTTAAGAATAATTTATTCTATGAATGTTATTTGTTCATAATAATCAAGGAGAAACGTGTAGCTTGATTTAGTGAAAAGAAAACCATAATTCTCTGGTTCTCCAACCTATTGACATTACCTATAGATTAACTATGTCCCAGAGATTCTTCATCTCCCATTGTATCCTATAAAGATTATTTTTGTACCAACTCCTGTGCATCTAGAGAATTAACTTCATCGAATTAAATTTTTCTCCCACTATTTCCATTTGAAATGTGTTTCCTTTTTATAAACATTCCATTTCTTTCCACAATCACTTTTCTATCTGAACAGTTATATATGTAATATCCTTTAGTTTCAACAAGACAACCTATAATGATCCACATCTTGTTTTAGGGTGATAATATGTCACTTCGTATAGTCATGACAAAAAACATGCATCCCCATACATATATATATAATAGACTAGTTTAGTTTCCATAACACAACTCATATGGAGTCCCATGTGTAGTGTTATTTGGTACTCAGTTAAGGGTATATTCCACTGTATGCATGGAGTATCACCAAATGGATAAGGGTCGAATTTCCTTACTCATTATTGATTTCATTATGTCAAGAAAGGTTATATTGCTCCATTCAATAACACCATTCTGATATTCTTTATAAGCAGGAGTGAGTTGAGATAATATCCCAAACACCTCAAAGTGATCAATGAAATCTTAGTTAAGACTGTCTCTACTTCGGTCAGAGTGGGTTTAGTTAATCTCTTTACCATTATGTTTTTATACTTCATGTTGAAATTCCTTAAACATTCATAAGGAATCTATCCTATTCCACAATAAGTGGATATAGCTTTACCTAATATAGTAATCAATAAAGTCAATGAAGTTCAGAAATGCACCCATTTGGTCTACTAGAAATGGACCACATAAGTTATAGTGAATGAATTCTAATAATTTATTGGATCTTAATCCCATCCCAAAGAAGGGGGATCTTGTAATTTTCCATTGTAAAAAATAATGAAATACATCTAAGTGTTTTAACTCAACTGAGTCCAAATAACCTACTTGATTTTCTTCCTTTAATCTCTTGTCATTTACATGACTAGGTCTGAAGTGCCATATGAAATTTTTATATTAGTCATGGTCACTTTTTTTAGTGATTTTCATTACTGGACATTCATGTTCATGTATATATAAACCATTTCTATGATATTCCATACCATAACAGATGTTATCCATATAAAAGAGACAACATTTATATAAAGAATGGAAATAAAATACAATATTTTCCAAAAATTACACTGAGATATTATTTTTGGTTTTTGACATTAATAAATAATGGTTCCTAAATATTATAACCAAACCACTAGGAAATATCAGGTGATAATATCCCACTTTTAAGGATAATAAAATTTCACCATTTGTACCTGGGAGATCAACTTCACCTCTTTGAAAAATTCATAAATATATATAGATCCTATAAATGAATACATATGTGTTAGCCACATTCCATTTCCAATAACCAACTTATAGATAATGAAAGATTTCATTCAATGAAAATATACATGAAGTAGAAGTATCACCTTGCTTTTTCAAAAATCTATAATTCTACTTCCAACATCCGTTAATTCAACATAAAAAGAATACAAACTCATTGTCAAATCCTTTCCTCTATATCCTTGGATTTTTTGGAAGGAAGGTGCATCGATGTCTTTGTCCTGGACTAGGCCTAAGACCCAATATCCTTTCCCTCCCTCCTACTGTTCAACATAAATACTAGAGAGTTTGTATTCTTTATATACTTATCATCATTGTGAACTAATGATAAAATATCTAATAGCGTCTTTCCATGGTTATTATTTTTTTAGTTTACAATGAAATATAAAATAATGATGGCAAAGAAGCAAGAATCAGATCTATTTCTAGTTCTTTGTTCAGTTTGAACCCAAGAGCTTCATGTATCTCAATGTACTCAATCAGCTTGAGTACATTATGTGCTTCTTAATACCCTTATTCTATCATGCACCAATATAGGGAATTTTAAATCTCATACCATTTTTTCCAAAATATCTCTTAAAATAACAGCTGGAGATGAGTAAGCTTCTTGTATCCATCTTTTTCCTCATTAATTTTATAAAATTTACATGAAATAAACAAAAAAATGATGCACTGAACATCCAGCGCATCATCTATATGCTTATTCCATTTTTCATTATCCTCTCTAATTTATCCATGAGGAGGTTCAGTATTATGTGATGACTCCAACACATAAAAATTATATTCTTTTCTTGCTACTATGTGCAATCCAAGTCCCAACTCTTTGAAGTTGTGTCCAATCATTTTATTTTATTCATCGGATATAGATCATAGTGATAATGTTCTCATGGTGTTGGTGATTACCATTTCTTATCTACAAAAAAAATTATAGCAATTGGAAATTTTTATTGACAACCTTTTAGAAATTTTTATTAATAAATTATTATATCATATAATATCTCACACATTTTTATCGAACCCTAATTTCCCTAACTATTATATTCAAAATACTCTGTCATTTGAGATTTATAGTGGTACAGTTCATTAGAACACCCCCTAATAGTCTACATGCTTTGGATATGACACTACTTGGAGAGTTATAATGTTCTCTCTAGGATGGCCTACCACTTTAACTGGTGGTTCCTTGACCTATTATGTAAAGTCCAAACTTATCATAATAATAACCTTGGTTCCATCAACACATTGCCTATAAAATTATATAATGTTATCTATGGAATGTCTTTGACTACCCACTTTAGTTTAGTCAACCCATTACACTAATAAGAACTCCACAGCAATAATAATTCATCTCATCTATGGCTGACGAGAACCCCAAACATCATATTTTTTTTCAGATTTTTATATTATAAGGTATTGCATGTTATTATATATTTGAGGAATTTGACTATTTATATATGAATGTATTCCATGTACACTTTATATTTTCAAAATATGTTTTCATGATCACAACTAAACATTAAATATTAAACTAAACAACACATCTTTAAGCATTTTATCTTGATTATTATTTTATGTTATCACACAATCATCACAAACAAATATAAAATAACAAACAACACATAAAGGAAATGATTCTACCTAACCATTCATGAGAATCTAATTGCGATTAATCAATTTTATAATATTGGATCAATCTTAAACAAGGGGGTTTCATACCAGATTTGAGTCTAGACTCGTATTGTCAATCAACATCGATCTAGTGAATATTCTTCTTGTCTGGAGTATGCACTCATCTTGGGAGGGTTGGTCTGCGTCATATTCTGTTGTTGTCTAATGTACAATTATACTCCCATGTAGGTGACGGGTTCTAGGTGTGCAATATGAACCTGATACATTTGAGACATAGACCCTAGTAAATATTTAATGAAAAATAATATGATGCCTAAAAATTCATTTAATTACATATTTTTTAAAATCATTGAAAGAAAAAAATAATTTAATAAACCATACATGTATGGATTCTATCCAATTTTATCAAGACAGGTCAGAATAAAATATACACACAATAAAAATATTAATTATTGAAAATTTAAAAGTCTGGGGATACTTAAATATATTAATTGAATTACGTAAATTCAAATAATTTATTTTATTCAGTACCCTTTTTAATTTATCTTTAATGATAGAAATTAAACTAAAATCAGTATTTTATTTTAATAATAAAATTAAATTTATATATTGGAATTTTAAAATATTAATTTCAAATTAATGAATAATTGTAATAAAAAAATGTAAAATAATTAATTTACTTAATATTATTTATTAATTCACATCAGGACTTTAAAACCCCACGTAGTTCCTTTCAAGAGTGGCTTGTAACCCTAAAGGCCCATTACTACTAGTAAAAAATAGAAGAGAAGTTTTATTGGATAGGATGACACGCCCAAACTCACTATGAGTAATGAAAACCGACCTCAGCTCATGGGAGGGTAGATCTGGTCTTGTAGGACTCATGTCAGCAGAGGCAGGGGATACCTCTAGCCTTGTTTGGAATTAAATAATACAAATGGAGCTCAGAAGCGGCATGCAACATATGAAATTCTAGAGCAGGGTGGGTAAAATGTTTTTTGGCCCAAATCTACATACCACCATAATATTGATATAACATTGGTGGTTGTTGGACCTCATAGTGGTTGGACCTCAATGGGAGGAGGTGTAATAGGAGATGTCCTTCCAGGAGGTTTCAAATGACGATGGTGGAGGACTCTCCACATGACAGAGAGAGGGGGATGTAGGGTTGTGGGATCGTGATCTGGCAAGAGGAGGTGTGGTCATGTAGTAGTCGAGCACATGAGTCAGACGAGTGTAGGATCACAACTGTAGTCCCAATATGGCTGGTAGTATCTCGATATGTAGGAGGTGGAATCATGGGTATTTGGAACAAGGAGGACAATGACGTCCAGATCTGGCACAAAGGCAGAGTGTGCATAGATTTTCATGAGAGTTGGCCTTCTCCCAAGCTCTCTTATGGAACCCCTCTAGATTTCTCACTCAAATAATTGACATGTTTTTCCTTTCCACACTCAATATGGACTATGACCATAAAGGTAAGTTCTTGATAATATCACTAGAGAAAATTTCTATAGAACCTATCAATTTCTCTCCACTTCTATGTGTTTAAAAATAAAGTGTCCATCCTTTATATAGGATTTGTAGGAAAATTATACATAATTTTATATTATATACACATCTACAAGATTCTATATTATACTAGCCTACTTGAATATACATGGTGCATTCTACAACTTATTGTGATCCATAACCAATACTGGAGGTCTTGGTTGTTCAAGGTCCCTCAAGGCCCAATGTGTGTTCCACATCACTCTAGAGAATCTAGAATACTCCTGAACCTGGTGTAGATGATGATATTTGTATAGGGTTATAGATTACCCCATCACCATACCTCCTATATTTATGGTGGTGTATGAAAACCTCCCCCACCTATACTATCAACATCCTTGGAACCTTGTGATGGTATTCCTCAATCAACATCATGAACTATCACATGTTCTATTCTACATTCCATGTTTCCTCGCACTCTGGTAATCCCTTCCACTTGATTTGGTACTCCATGATTTTTGGAAATCCACATCTTCAAACTATCCAATTGTCAACTTTGATATCCACCTACTTTTTATATGACTCAACAACCGTGGTAGGATTCCATGATGACAACCATCTACTCCCATCCTCCTTGTACTCATGATATGGATTCAATATGATCACATTAAATAATGGAA
Organism: Viscum album; assembly: GCA_963277665.1. Taxonomy (NCBI): domain Eukaryota; kingdom Viridiplantae; phylum Streptophyta; class Magnoliopsida; order Santalales; family Viscaceae; genus Viscum; species Viscum album. The sequence continues at coordinate 1,875,705,113 of OY728152.1, forward strand.
AAATCATCACCTTGGGAGGAAAATCCAAGCGGTATGATACCTCCCCAACTCATTGAGCAACATCATATAGTCCCTAATATCATCTTATCAAGACCTTGTGGACCATCCTGAAAGACTTGTGCTACTGAGGCAAGAGTTCCACGATTACCTTGTCCCCGGGTAGGAAGCTCACCTCCCTTCACCCATTGTCGGTCCAATTCTTCTACCTACTGGATGCTTTGTGAACATTGGTTATTTTCATGTCTTCCTACTCATTCCAATCCCTTTTCATTTAGTAGGAAGTAGGTCTACTTCCTTGGTAGTTATCCCTATTTTCTAGTGTGTGATGAATGAGGGTTTGTTTTCGAGTCACTACACCAAAGGACTCTTCCCCCCATTGACTCACTTCCATTGAATGTTATATGAGAATAGGACAACTTCAAGAAACTTTTCCCAATCCCATTGGTTGTAGCTTAAAAATTTCATCTAATAGAGCTCCAAAAAGGACATTAAACTCTCTGTCAACCTATCCATCGAGGGGTGAAAACTATAGGAAAACGAAAAAACATGAGATGGGATGGGTGAATCTGGATGTTATCCATTTTTTAATCTAATAGATCTCATTACCAAATAGGTAGGAACATTTAAAACCTATCTAATTATAATGTTTAGAAAAAAATCACATGTAAAGAGATGACACCAAAATTTTACATGGTTCACCACTAATGGCTAGTCCAATGATCATATGTCGATAGGTTTTCATTTGTAGCAATTTAAACAATTCTTCACTAGTTATGGAGTAAAAAAGTTTAGACACAGTAAATCTATTCCATTAACACATCCATTACATGTATTTTCGGTTTATCACACTGTTTCCCTCAGAACATTCCATTGAATACCCCTTTCTCACTATTGTGGGTGAATTTTTACTCAGTTTATCGAATTTATAGTCTCTATAATATATTGGAATTAAATTATTTGTATATTTCTAGCAAAAGACTCTTCTTTCACCTATAGCCTAAAATGATACACATGAATACACTAATATAAAAAATCAGATATCGATATAAAATTAGAATATCAACACTGCACTTGCATGCAAAAACTATTCTTGCATGAACATTTTTAAATTTTTCATAGTATTAATTTTGAACAACCCATATATTTTTCACAACCACACCATGGGATCACTTGGTCAGGATTAAATCAAGTATCACCTTGTGTACAAGATTTACTATGCATAAATCTTTTCAACACAAATAATTCATGCGACAAAGTAATGTGATATTTGTTGAAAGATTCTTTATGTCTTCTGTGGGGGTAGCAACATATTTATAGGCCTTGATGACCATGAAGATAAGATTCAGACACATATTCGTCAGTGTGCGCATGATTATTTCTAAGTGCAAAGAACCCATTTTTGACATCACATTTGGTGCATAAGACCCTTCCGTACAACATCATCTTTCGCACATATCTTGGTCTTGCATGATCTTTTAGACATTCCATATTTTTATTCAATGATGCTAAAAAATCCTTCTGTGCATGTTTCCAAATGTCCTTCCATATTGTGCATATCTCCCTTCTCTTAAAAACACATTTCTCCAATTTCCAATTTATATACAAAATATTTTTTAAAACATTGGGATACAACACAACCATCAATTCTATTAACAGCTTGAACTGTATGATCCATTCCTAGAAAACTCCCTAATATTCCATGAGAGGATTGACAATAACCACAAACCATGCATAATTTACATCAAATAATATTCCTGGTTCCAAAAATCTCCCCCTTTGGGTTTTTTGGAAATCTAATGATAAATTTAATAAAGTACCAATTGAAATCAAAACCTGAAACACAAGAAACAACACGGCCACCACTATATTTCTACATGTGCAAACGTCGTTTTAGAAAAAAAGAGGGGAAACATGAATTCAGTTCTTGTGTTTTGGATTTGTTAATATGTTTTATCATAAGACCTAATTGAATTCCCCATTCTCATTTTCTCCTATCATTTTCCCCCATTGTAATTTATCATTCCCCCCACTGTAACATCATTGAATTTATCTATTCAACGTCAATTTTATCATTTTTATATTCCTTTGTACCATTAAATTTCATCATTCTCCCCTATATTAAATAAATCCAAAGATCATAATTTTTACTTGTAGAACTCAAAATACACTCCCCTTGGATCATATCTCCCCCATAAACCTGCATCACTTCCACAATTAGATTAAAACTATTAAAAAACTATGGATTGGGGAATAATTGTAACCTCATCATGCACATGGAGGTGGTTGAACACAAACGTTCCACCGATGCTTCTCAAACACCTATCATAAAAATGGATTGGTTAATATCTCTTCCACTAGATAACATATTCCAATAAGATCCATTTTAATATTTCCTTGTTCAAATTTTTCATTGATAATGTGATGTCTTCTTTCCGTGTGTTTTGTAAAAAAATGATGAATAGGATTCTTTATACGATCAATTGTGCTCTTGTTATCATAGTAAATCACCATCATTATTTCACCTCATCGCTAATATAATTCATTTGTTTCTTCCTACATAATATTTGAGTGTCGACCTTTTTAGTAGAGATATAATATTTTTCAGGAGTACTACGAGAATTACTTTTTTCGTTCTTACTCAATTATCCAACGCATTTTATTCCAATAAATAATTATTTAACAGTTGTGGACATTCATTCCACCACATATCTAGACCATTGAACATCAAAAAATGACAATAACTCATTATCTATTCCTATAGCAATGTGTAATACATAATTGTGAGTGCCTTTAATGCACCTCGTCATTTGTTTAACTACAGCCATATGTTCTTCCTTAAAATCACTATAAATGAGGCTCCTAAGAATTTCGCAATGAAAATATCTAGTCATGTCTTTTCTAAGTATAATAATACTCCAATGATTCTGATATATATTATTGGATCTACATATTTCCTATCAACATGCTTTCTCATTTTTTCCCAACTACAATCAGAGTCGACATTGTTTTGGAGTCATGAATATTGTATTTCTTCAACAACTCTCTAGAATACATTACCTGCTAGATAAAATGTTATTCCTTCTCTGTATCACTTGAATCCCCAAGATGTATGTGAGTTCACAAATAATAGAAATTTCAAATTTTGATTTGATATGATTGGAAAATTAATCCACGGATCCCTATCTGCATTCACAGAATATAATATCATCAACATACACTACTACCATGAACAAATATTTCCAAGAATTCATCACATATCGATAATTTCTACTCCCCCTATTTTAAATTCATGTTTCTTTAGATAATAATATATCCCTGATTACCACAATTTTTGTGCCTACTTCATTCCATAGAGTGCCTTCTTTAATCTGAAAACCTACATTTCATCTTTACCAAGAAGAAAACCCACTGGTTGTTCTATGTATATTTATTCTTCATGAACACCATATAAGAATATTATTTTGATATCCATTTGATATAATTACATGTAAAGAAAATTTTTGATTGATACCAGTATAGAAACAAGAGAAAATGTTTCCTCAACATCATTAGCTTCAATCTGTGAATATCCTTTACACACCAATAATTCTTTATTTATTATAACATTACTATGGTCATTATATTCATTTTTAAAAATCCACTTCCTACAAATAACATTATGAAAATTGGGGCACCTGTCTAGATCTCATGTTTGGTTCATGTTGATCTGATCCAACTCTCCATTCATGTCTTTAACCCATGATTCAACCCTTGTATCTTCATCATATGAAGATGGTTCCATGACGGATAAAAAGGAATATTGTGCATTATTCCTCATTTTCAATGTCTGTGTGGGTGTTTACCGATCCTCAATGATTTTAGATTGATGTATTTCTTCTCCTTGATTTCCTAAATGAGGTTTAGAAGATTATTATTTATCCACATTTTCCTCTTCTGATTATTCATCTGAATCAACATCATGTTGTGACCTTTGAGTGACTTTTACTCTTTCATATACCTCTGTATTCGAATCTATTGCATTTTCATTGTTTTCTACATCATCAACCACATCCACATAAGACCCCCTCAAGGTATTTTTGGTCTTATAATTAATTATCTAAACATCACTACTTTTAAAAATTCTTATGACATTATTATTACAACATTTGTAGGCCTTTTTATTCATTAAATTTATAAGTAATATTCCTTCATCCGCTACATCAGCATACCATCCATTATTTCATTTTTTTCATGATAAAACATTTACTTCTGAAAACACTGAAATATTAAAAATAGGGATTCCATCCAAGTCACAACTCATATAGTGTCTTGGTTAAACCAATAAACTTCCCTGATTATTTCTTAGTATAAATTATAGCCTGAATATCCTCTTTCCATTAATGTTGAGGAATATGGCTCCCAATCATCATTGTTCTAGCCATATTGTTGAACTTTCTCTTCTTACCCTCAACAACTTCATTTTATGTGTGGGGTTCTCACAGAATCCACCTGTTGTTGTATTCAATAGTTCTACATGTAATTTTCGAACTCAATATATGTGTATTACCCTACTTTGTTGGACCATAGAACATTGATTGTCTTCCTGGTGTCATTCTCGTTTATTCAGAGATACATTTTCATGTAATAAAGAACATTAAATTTCATATATATAAGAATCACATAAGCCATTATACTATAATAATCAATTAAAAGGATGAAATTACTTTCCCTATTTGTTACAACAACATTGATCGTACGAATTATAGTTTTGTAGTTGAGATCAAGAAGATTTGATTCCCTTTTCTTCTTTGGATGGTATGAACTACAAACCGATTTCTATAATATAAAATAATCCTATGTATTTTACCATTAATGATTTATATTGGGGATATCTATGAATATCTCCAAATTAGATATCTTTTCCACATATTACTGACATATGTTCCCCAACCTTTGGTGCCACAGGTCATTTTATTAATCAATAGGTAGGTATAAAATATTCTCTATACTATCAAACTGGTATAGGTTGCCACCTATTCTTCAACATTTCATGAGAGAATTACTTATCTGCACTTTTATAGGGAATCCCTTTTAAATAATTTAATTATAATTCCTAAGTCATATTTTTATTCATTATTACGAGATTTTGTCACAGACCGTCAACATGAAGAAGTTCAGTTTTCTTCAACTCACTATTAGGCAATTCAGTACTTTCAATACCATTCATTTTTAAAGCTCCATCATTACTAAAACTTACTTTCCACCAACTATTTTTTATCATTTTTTATTATGTCATCATTACCCATCATATGGTATGAGCATCAATTGTCAGGAATCCAGTTGTTGATGTTATTTGTAGCTTCAAGGGATACATCTCGAAGGTTGTATTTTTTTAATTTTCTTCTTTTCCATCCATGAAATATTAGATTGAGTGATGGATAAATATGGACATTAAAATCTCTCATTCATGTGAGAGGATTTTTCATACTCATACACTGATTCTAGAAGAGAAAAACCATTTTTAAAAGCAACAACATCTGGTTGATGAGTATTGACTTGACACTGAGTTCTATATGAATTGTCCATACCTTGCCTCTATTTTAAATAAATAGCATTATGGACAAAGATAAGACAATGGATACAATATACGTAGAAAACATTTCTTCTATAACGAGTAGTATATGATGTTTTTGTCATTTTTTGACCTCCTAGTTCTTCCCCATTCAAATAGTTCATTTTTACAATGTAGTAAGATATGTTATAGCCCAAATAGCCATATAATTGAAATTTCATAATTGGAAATGACATTTCATTTCTATTCCTCCTCATGCCTTCTTTCTTAGGAAAATAGTTTGGATGCATTTAATTTCTAGATTCCTGATGATAGATTTCAATTCTCCATTATGTTTGATTTAAGGGTTTATTTTTCATCACTTAATTTGACTTTTCAACATGTCCAAATTTCATCAGGCCTTTACTTTGGAAGATTTTATATCCATCCTTCAATGTTTTGATATCACAACTGATTCCACTGTTTTACATGCATGTGATTCTATGATCATTCAAAATATTTTCAACTCTATCGGAACCATGGTTATCTATCCCTAGCAGCTCCTCATCTATGAATTTTCCAAAAAATATTTTCTTCATTCTTTCTTTTGACTTTGATTCACTTCTATGATTACTCTTAAGATTAAAAACTTCTTCCTTGACTACCTCAATAGTATTCAACTTATCTTACCATCTGGAGTTAATATCATTGATGATATTTGACTGTTCTTCAATGTGGGGCATTAGTACAACAACATCATCTATAACACCTGACTAGCTTCCACACTCAAATCCTAGATGGGTTCATCCTTCAAACACTCACAACAAACTAGGACCATTATGTTATGTGGTTGGGAATCCCACAAGATGCAATTGGTTGGAAATCTCTCAATTTATCTCATCAGATATGTGTTTACAAATGAGTTTCCCCTCCATTTATATAGGGTTGGGTGGAAAAGACTATAATATTTAGAATATTTACACATCCATAATATTATAGAGTATTCTATTCTACTAAATTATAAATGGAGAATTATAGAACTGATAGAGATGAAAACCCATCCATGGATGTCTAGAATGTTCTAGAGTCCTCAAGGCCCACGATGTGTTTCTCAATAATCTGAAGAAGTCTGGAATATTCTGGAACCAATTGGAGATGAAGGAATTTCTATATTGTTCTAGATAAATGAATCACCATACACCACTTCATATAACAGGGCATAAAAAACATCCATCTTTGAGTAGAGGGAGAATAAGGGTCGCTCAAACTACGGGGAAGGTGGGGAGAGAGGCTGGAAACTACAGGAGGAAATTGGCAATGCGTCTATGGCAGGTGAAGGTATATTTCTTTGGATTTTTTCAATCATCCATGATAAATACTTCCCCTTTATTCTCGTTTGTTTTCATTTTTTAAAATAATCATCCCTTTAAATATTTTCCACTCATTTTCATTTATATAAATAAACACAGTAATAATATATTATATTATCTACAATGGAAAAAAGTTCACCGGCCAATAGGAACACATTTGGAAAGGATCTAGTCATTTCACAGCAAGAATAAAATGAGTTCATCATAACTATTTTGTTTTCAATGCATTATAACTGAATCTGTATATAAAATAATTTTTCATACATATTAATATCAAAAATTCATAAATTTTAAAACACTTTTTTGATCTATAAAAACTATTTAGAAGGCCATAAATTTTCCATCAGTGTTTGGAATGATGTGTAGTCATATTTTTGGGACATTTTTTATAGTCTCTAATTAAAATATAATGAAAAATAATATTCTATGCTAAAGAAAACAACATGATCAAACATGGCTTTGATAACAATGGAATAAACGACCAAGGCACGTAGCAGAAGCCGGTGGGCCAAGTATTTAAAATTACTCACATAACTGTAGGAAAAAAACATATTTTCTCTATCGATCTAGACATAGTACAATCATAGGATCTCACATTGTTTAATGGAGCATAGAAAGTAAAGAAAATGAATACGTTTTTCTGATTTGAAGCACCCACATCCATTTCATGTTTCTTATAACCATGTCTCAAAGTATTTTATGTCGAATCCCTTTATCTAATCTACAAATTATTTTTCAATAAGTGTTCACTGTATCAATAATATTCCAGGTGCTATTATGTAACTCTAACAACCACTTTGACACTATGACAATCACCACGATCCTCTACCATTGACCGGTGAAGGAAATCATGGATCTACTAATTATATAGAGATATTAACCTCTAGAAATTAGTAAAATAAGTAGGAACTATATTCCAATTGACAGAATAGTCATGTGGAAATGATAATATCTCCACTTATATAGTGGAAATAAAAATAATCATTTTGGGTTCCAATACCCTATGCATTAAACGTCCACTAAAAATGATACAAATAATCCATTTTTTTAATGAACTATGACCTAAATATTATTTATATTTAATTTCACACCTTTAATATATATTTAATATATATCATGAAATTCTTGAGTCAATAACTCGACTTGTAACTCTCGAAAATATTAAACAAACATGGAACATTAAAATAAAATTCATTAGTGTAATATTAATCCATGTATTTTCTTAAACTCCTTTAAACACATTTTACAACTAAATTCAATTAAATTATCCTCTAATTGATTTATAATGAATGTATTTATTTAATAGTGATCATTAATACATGGATAACAATCAGACCTCATGGTGGGTCCCACCATTTCTTATATACCATTTAACTAGAATATGAAAGATTCTCAAATGTGCTATTATGTGTTCCCCACTCGGCCATTATGACAATAGTTAAAAATAAGATTCATTGACCAAACGTGGAGTCTAGAAACCCATAAAGTACCCTAAAGAGATAAAGAATAGTCATAGAAATGACAAAAAACCAATGCACATACACTATATAATATAATTTCTTTGTCATTTTATATATTATAATGTGGGATTCAAAATTTAGTTATCAGCATTTCTTGATTTATTATTTATTGATATATCTAGATGGATTTACCTCTGTCTACCATTGCCATGGATTTATGGAGATACTAAAATCCCAGTCAAATTGGTTAAATACATATCCCCCACAACATAGAAATGATAATTCCTATCTTGATCATTCAACCAATTACATACCACCGAGTATGCTACCAAAAAAACTAAAGCAAAATTACTTCATTTTTTGGCTTCTCAAATTGAATCCATCTATACCATCTAATTAAACACATTGTTTATGATCTCAAGTCAGTATACCAGTAAACCTATCAATAGATAGGATCAAAAAGTTACACTTGGAGCATGTTCTCTTCCTTTTGATAGGTTTGTCCCCATGACCTCAACAACTAGATATTACTGTGTGCAAACATCATGAGAATTGGTCTCAATGGTTTACAACCCTCAACACCCGATGGTCTCAAATTATCTATGTCCTTTCATCATGATATTTTTTGACCAAATAAAATTACTTTATGAATACTATCATAGTATATTTAGGTTCTCATTATATTTTGGGATCTCCTGTAACCCTTTGATATGAACCTTAATCTATGGAAATTACTATAAATAGAATTGAAACATAAGTGTCGACACAATTATTGTATGGTAAAAACATGTGTATATATATATATCATATAGTACACATGTAGTGGTAATCAATTTTCATAAAAAGTTGGGTAGAGGGAACACACTTTAAATGTAACATGTACCTTCTACAAATAAAATGATTGAAACTCTTCCATTTAAACCTCTAAATATATTTAATCAATGTTCAATTTAAATCCCCTCACATTTTCACATAGTATCCCCTTAATCCCTCAACAATGGTTCCCATACCCTATATTTCTTCTACACTATCTCCCTCCAAACCTCTACTCTTTGATAGATAGAAACCCAAATTGAATCCTGGCACAACTCATATATCCCCCGTAATTTCACACCTAGCCTACATCCCCTTCCCTAAGATGATTCTTTTTACCTCAATATCATTCCCAAAAATCTATGTCAAGATCTATCCTCATAGTTTTTCTCCTCCCCACATATGATGTTTATGATTTTTCTCTTTTATCATATTTTGGCTTTGTTTTTTTCATATATCCATTCCAAAGATGTGTTGTTGGACGTTTTTTTCATCATAATTCTTTATTCATAAAGCATCTATGACATCTCCAAAACTTTGAAATGATCTATAAATTTATGAATTATTATTGTAGTAGTATTTTTATTCATCAATTTTTGGATTATCATATTTCTATTCTTAGCTCTTGAAAACTATTTTTGTGCTCTAACGTCTTAATAATCAATTTTCACTAAATTCAATATGTTTTTTTATTTTTTATAGAAAAAATATAAAACAGTTTTCTTCTCTCATATTGACCCATTTTTCTTATTTAGGCTATCAAAATGAGGCATATATATCCCTATTTATATTACATCAAATACTTTTTTCCCAGAATACTCAACATTATAATGATGGATCTCACGACAAATATCTCCCCTCTCAAGATTGATTTTAGTTTTTAGGAGGATAATATTTAATAATATATGTGTAAATTTAGTATAGTTTATGATCTATATCATTTTAGGGTATATAGAGTTAAATAATTTTACACTACTTCGTTTATCTTCACTTTGTAAAATCTGTATAGTACCAATTCATCTTAATTCATACTGATAATATTATCTTCTCAGGAGTCAGGGAATCCAAGTGAAGGAATCTCTGAAATTGATAGGAAGGTATACATACAAGGTAATAAATATAATAATTTTCATTAAATTCTACCTTTTATATATTTCAAGTTGTATAACACATTACAGGAAACATCAGAAACTCTCATTGACCCCATATAATTATTGTGAAAGTGATGGTTTAGAGATTAGTTTTAATGGATTATATAATTTCATTATTTTGTATAACAGTAGTGGATATTGATTTTATGATGATGATTAATAAAATTGAATACCCAGAAATAATCATTAGTAAATGAAAAATAATCATTGGTCCCTCATCCATTTTAAGATTGTGTTATTGTGTCATATGACAACATTACGATCGCATAAAAAATATGTATGGACTAGTTGATTAATTACTATATATTGAATATTATTCCATTTATTTTTAAATTATTGAATTTCTAAATAATTTTATATCAAGAAATGAGGATTCATGTGGCTCTATCAATCAAATAGGAAATAGTTAATTGGTAATTGTGTTCTTTTTTCACGGTTAATAATCCAATTGTGTTATCTATTTAGAGACCATTAAAGTAACTATCATGAGTAAGATGGATTATTTATGGGGAAACTGTGTATTTACTACTAATATTCTACATCACCATAGATTCATGGATGAATAAAGGATTATTACATAGTATTTGAGGGTGAGTTTATAATGTATACACATTCAATAATTCAATTAGTGGTATCTTGCCTATTTTATTCAGTTTTGGGTTTAATAAAATCTTTATCAATGATATAGTTTCCTTTTATTTTGACCGAAATTCTTGGGGATTAAATAATAAATTTTAGAAACTATATTTTGTTTTTATTTAGTAGCACCTAGTTGGTAGCATTTATGATTTCAAATTATGTACTTCCAGGGCTAGTTTCATTTGTGATTTTAATTTTTTTTCTAGTTAAATAAAATCAATCTTATATTCAAGGGGATTTTTCATTACTGTATTTCTCTTGATAGATCCATCAATTATATCATCCAAATATTATTCTCTATTATTTTTTAACTACATTAATGTATTCATTAAAAATCAAAATCAATGATTCCTATTTAGCATCATCTTTTTTTAGAATTGTTACCAAAAATCTGGTTCAGATTCTAAATTGAAGAGAGGAATAAAAAATTGGTTGTGATCTTCCTCTATCAAGGGAGAGTGTTAAATTTAATTATACACCCATTTTATTGCTACACATAACACCGCACATAGTTTTTATGATGCATTTAAATTGTCCATTTCACTTTCATTGATGTTATAACCAAAAAATGTATGTAGAATGGGACAAAGTGTAATCTGATGCATTTTTAAATAGGCATTATGTGTGATTTTGAGAATTAATTTACTAGCTTCATATAATGAGCGTGTAATAAATTTGAAATACCTATTTTATACAAGGAAATCTAGTAATTTTTCATGAATACATAAATAGAATGTCACTATTGACATGAGTATACCAAGAGTGTATAAATGTTCTGCATCCTTGTAATCATAAGGTTGATTTCATTTAATAGGTCCCAATTTCTGGAAAAACAAGGTTTTGAATGATAGAAACTTGGTAAAATCTATATGATTACAAGGATTATATTGGGGATGCACAACTAGGGAAGCTTTAAATGTAAAATTAATCATGTATACTTCCATGTATCATTTTCTTTTTTCCTACATTTATACTCAACTATGTATAACTAGATTTAATTATATTATAAAGGATTCCTGTTTTTAAGCTTTATATTTTTACTAGTATTTCTCCATTATATTTCCACGGGATAGAGTAGCTTGTGATTTAAATAATAACAATTCTTGTTTATAAAAAATAAATACACAAACAATATTGAAATAGAAAATAACACTAGAATGAACATTACACAATGTTAAATTTAAAATGTAATTTATTAGATTTATTTTGTTCCTAGTATGTGTCAAATTTCATTAATGATATCAAATTCTATTTAGTCATCAATTTCAATCATTTTTTTAATTCTATTTTGTAGTGCCAAAAATGGAATATATTTTAATTTTTAAGATCCATATGTGAAATCCATTTAACCTTCAATTGATTCTTCATAAAATTCCATGTTAATATAATTTTATTAAATTTTCTATAAAGAAAATTTATATCAACCAATTTGTGACTTGATATGGTAAAGAAAAAGAATTTTAATTAAATAATGTAATAACATATTACAAAGGGATGGTAGTTTTTAAAATATATAGTCAATACTAGAAATTATTGAACATTGAGGGATGTGATGACACATGAAGAAATTTTCAACCAAAATGAGAACGGAATTGAACTACGTTATTTCATATTACAAAGTTATAGATATTGAAATGTTAAATATTTTTGGAAAAAAATATAACTATAATTAGAAACATGGTAAATGAATCATCATTCATACAGTAAATCAACTCGATTACATAACGTTATATATAAATACATTTATACAAACAAATATGTAATTGGAAATAAAATAAATATAACAGCATTAATGCAGTGACATGTAACTTCTTAAATATAAAAATAACTAAATTTCTTTAATTAAATATGTTAATGAATTAATTAAGTCTATTGTAGTTTCATTAATATAGAAAAATATGTTATTGGAAACATTGTAAATGAAAGTAAAATACTACAATGAAATATAGATCGACATTAATATGTTTGGAAACACCTTGAAAACAAATGAGTTTCAAATAACATATGATTCCATACTATAATTGTGTCTTTATCATGGTTGTATATTGAAATTATAAATATATTTGCACATTCAATGGTATCTATAACAAAAAGAATAGTAATACTCATGAATCCTTGATATCCCCAAAAGAGTAATTGAAAATATTAAAATGTGTAATTGAATATTGGCATTTGATACAATAAATAAATGTAATTTCATATAGTTGATGAACAAAAATTCCTAATGTTAATGAAATGTAAATTCATATTATAAGGGAATATAGTGATTTAATACAATATATAATATGGTTGTATATGATATATGAACATGTTCAGTAGTAATATTAAATTATTTTTTCTATTATTCTTGATTTTCATATTGCAATGTATTTATGTAGTCTATCATAATTAAAAAATGTGACATTATGAATTCAACTTTTACTATAATTTTTTTTATCAGAACTATTATAATTATATTTTAAATGTACAATTGTACTAATTGATTATCAAGAATAATAACGCTAAAAAATATACTATTTATTGAAAATATATATACATACTGTAATCAAAAACTGAAGAATATTGTTTGGATCCCACTCCAACCAAAAAATAATTCAGAAATATTTTTTGTATTCAATCAGTGTAGGAGGATACATACAATATGAAGTGGAATGAAGGAATAAATAGTGATGAAAGAAACATGATTGTCAAGAACAACCTTACCCAAGATAGATGTTTAAGATTCCCCAAAATAGAAATGATACCACCCATATTCCCTTAGAACCCATAAATAAGAATTACCTCAACTATTATTATGGTACCAGTCCATCTAAATCAAATTCATAATCCCCTACCAAGAGACCCCAGTCAACTAAGGTTGGAATTAGTTTCATAACCATTATAGATCACACCAGTCAATCACCTTGTTGTTCTCACTCTATAACACTCATCGTCCCTAGAAGATAAAGTATTTTCCTCAAAACTGCAAGAGGGAAATAGATTCCATAGGTTGATTACATCCTCCCATGTTTATTCCACAAAATATTTCCTGTAATTTTTAACTAGATATTGGGGCAGTTCAACAGCATTCTATACTTAGATATGTCGTGACAAGATCTCTTCTGCATCATTCATTTCATGAGAAACACCTACTGAGCCAGATGGTAGGGATAACTGAATTGTACAAGTTCTTATAGTTCCATTTTTCTATGAGATATTAAACAATGGATGAAGGTGAGAAGTTATAGTAATTCTGAACAAAAATGGGTCTCTTCAAATGCATTTTAGTATCATTAAATGAACATATAATGTGTGGGATAAATTTCTATTATTTCTGTGTCTGAGTGTTTAATGTATATTGGGACAAAGCATCAATAACACGTAGAAGTACCCTATAAATAATCTACATGTTCATGTTTTTCATCTTGGGGTTTTATATAATATTGGAAGTGTTAATGATATTTTTTAAGTTGTTTCAAAGCTTCAACGCGCTCCCCCAAATCTATTGCAACTATATCTACAAAAACATGAGAATGTAGGAAGGTGGCAGTGTTGGGGATTTTTCTGACTATAAATCACCTCATATGGGGTGTAATTGATAGAGTACAATTAAAAATTATTATATCATAGTTCCAACCATGGAATTCAATAAGACCACCCAATTGGATTTTCCCCCAATAAAAAAAATAAATATGTTTCCAAAAAATGGTTAACCACCCGTTTTTGGCCATTTCATTGATGATTTGAAGATAAAACCATATTTAGTTCTACACCAATGAGTTGGAGTAGATATATCTCAAAAATAAAAAAATATGTTTCGGATCACTAATGATATATGTCGGGATTCCACATAAAATGAATATCTTTTGAATGAATAATTCAAAAACACCCTTAGTCTTGTAAGGGTTATTCAATTACATGAAATGGGAATGTATGGAGATGATATCTTCCACCCATATATTCACATCATGTCCCTTGGACATCAGAAGGACTATTATCAAATAAAAGGAAATTTCTTCCCATATTGCCGCTAGAATTTCATCTTGTTGAAAAAAACATATTGGAGATAATAATGAATATTTATTTTATTAATTGGCTGCAAAAATGTTTAAAAAATCTTTCATATGATTATTCATTCCCACCCAACAAAAAATTTACCAGATTAGGATACGTAATAAAATCTATGAATATTTTACAAAATTAGAAAGCTAATAAATAGTATATATATTTTCAAGAATATGAAAGTTCAAAAATATTTATTCTCTGACATTGGGTAATTGGTTAATATATTTTAATGAACTAAAGTAGTTAGATGAAACTATAATAAGGGGGATGCAAAATTGTATATATGTTAAAATTCATTATAGCATGTCTTCCTTGTAGAAGGAATTTTTAATAGAACATGGTTAAACTATTTTTTTATAGTATGATAAGAATATTGTAATCTAATTTCATGAATAGAAGATAAGGTTTTTTATTACAAAATTAAAATTCCCAAATTTAATAGATTTCATTGACTTAGAGAAAAAATAACAATATGGATGAAAAATTATTGACATAAACTATACCCAAATAAGATTACTTTTAAAATTAATGAAAATGATAAATATGATAAAACATTATTATAAATTTTATTACATGTATAAAAAAATTCTTAAGGAATAAGAAAAAATTATAGGCGATAATTATCAAAAAAACAACTATTTTTGGATAAACTACTACTACACGAAACTGAAAGTGCAGTATACATGTATAAAAATAGAATAAAATTAAAATGAAATTGTGCTTCATTAGATGTCACTATCAATGAAATGTAAAACCAAATAAAAAAGATAATCACCTAAAAAATATACTTGCGAATTATAGATATTCATGTAAAATATTTTAGAATAGATGATGAATTAAATGAATTGGAAATTGAAGAAGCTATAAACATTTCACTTCATAAGTATGACATAATTTTTAGAAATGTGTGAGATAGAGTGTGAAATTTATAGTATTAATGTGGTATAAAAATGGGAAACTGAATAATTTTCATGGGTCTATACATTGAAAAAATATATTAAAACAAATCTAGCAATTTTTGGTGACAAATAGACAGTATTTGAAGAGGAATCATCTATCAATTAATGTATTTATCCGACCTAAATATTGAAATAATAGGATGAATTAATTTTCACATTTTTGAATTAGTGTCTTCCTAGAGTAATTGGGTTTGAGAGGTTAAATTGTGGAGAGCATCAAATATAATGGAAACGGGTTTTAAAAATATCCATGTGTTTATGGGGAGAAGTGGTGGGAGAGAAGTCGAGTGTAATAGAGGGTTTAGTATATTTTAGTATAAATAATAGTGAGGATACATGGTCTCAAATAAGGACATTGGTGAGGGGATATAGATGTGATCGTTTGATTAGTGTACCCTGATATGATCGAGGGTTGATGGATTTTGAGAATTTTTGAGAGTCAATGAGATTACAACAAGACTGAAATAATGAGGGTTTGGATGATGTGTAATGTTTTGGGAAGTCTGACGTGCTGAATTGGAGACAAGGAAATGTTTTCTGCATAGTACTATTAGGTAGATGTGACTACATTAGATATCAACATGTTGGGAGGAGTGGATAAAAATATTATAATTATAGATATTAGACCACAACAGTTCTATTTATTTCATACTTAATGAATTGTGGGATATCCCATACCTTGAGAGGTATTTTCCAAAATCATAGGTGGAGATTCTTGAGAACAGGGGGAAAAATGGGAGGAAATTATAGGTGTTATGAAAGAGTAATAAAATGCTACAAGGTTTTTTATATAAGAGTAATGGGATATTGGGAGGGTTTAAATAGAAAACAATATGGGAGTTCTTTATTATTTCCCAAACATAGGTTTTTTGATTCTAAATAATAATATAATGAAAACCATAATCCTTCCCAAAAGTTTTCTCATTTTTCTAACAAAGAAGAGTGGTTATTAATATTATGTAAGTCCATGCGATTAAATCATTAAAATATTACCCTAGGTGATGTGGATGTCAGTCATGCTGTTATCCAAATGATTTTAAAATATTAAAATATAAAATTGGTTCTATAGGATTCATAAAGATTTATAAAATTATTCAAATAATCCTAAAATCAAATTATTTGAATTTTCAAAAATATTTTTGTTATTGGATACCCGTTATATAATTTATTAAAGAAATTTTTGGTAATTATGATGTCATAATACACACCGTATATTTATAATGTATTTAATTTTAACCAAAAAATTTGACTATCTGAGAAAATCATAAAAAATCAAAATTGGAAAATTTTTATGTGTTGATTACGATAAAAATATTTATTTTATCCTAATAATTCATTGAATAAGTCAATTATCACTTACTAAATTATAATTAAACAACTATTGAGAAATATGTGTTTTTTGAGATATAAAAGTCTTCAAACATTTAGAACAATTTCATTTGACTTCATAAAAATTATATTATCATTTATAACATAAAAAATGTATTAATATTATTACTTTATTAAAATATAATTTTGTTTTACAATTTAGTAATTCATCAAAACAAATGTCTTAATTGAAATTTAAAATTACATAAAAATAAAATTTTTGCTTTTTCATATTAAAATCGAATTTTTATCAAACTCATTACTTAATAATATATAAAGTAAGAAAATAAGGAATAGATATAATCATTATATAAGGTTTAATTTTCTTCTAGTCTTTGTTAAATTATTTTTACCCATTAATAACATATTTTTCTTTTTACCTTAGGTGTAAATGTTCACAACAGTTACTATTCCTAATGTCCAAAAATTGTGTGTAACATAATAAATAATATTAATTACATTTATTAAAAATATGGAATCCAATTTATCAAAATAAATTCCAAAATATAGAATAATTAAATTTAAAATAAATCCCATAAGAACGATTAAATGTATTTTTTCAAAAAAATAATGCATTTCTCATGGAAAAGATGATTTTAATTTAACATTATAACATGTAATAATCACAATATTAAATTAAATTCAAAATTATATATATATGATCTATAAATTTATGTTAAATTGTTTTCCATTATGGGTTTTTGAATTATTGAAAATGGATAAACATTATACATTTTAAAAAAAATCAGGAAAATGTGTTCTCAAGGAAAAAAATAAACAGATACAAAAATATGGTATAAATATTATTAAATTTTAATTTATTGAATTAAATATATTTAAATAATTATTATTTTACCTATAAAGAAAATTAAAAATAAAATTTATATTTATATTAGTTAATTTATCAAAAGAAATTACATTTTTACATAACAAGGCTATTTTCCCCATTCAATGAAAAATCTATATATTAAAAATATCAAACAAATTCACCCCATGTTAATTATTATATGATTATTTCAAAAATAAAGTTAATTTTATCAAATAATGATTATAAATTGTGTAGAAAATTATTTTAATATTATCCATAAGGAATCAATAGATATCATATTTTATGAAAAAAATTTTTTAAAGGAATATTGACAATAAAGAAATTGACTAATGTTTTTGTAAATTATTATCAACACATTTAAGATGCATAGGATACTTATTCATCATTCAAAAACTATAAAAATCCTATTCATTCCAAAAAATTCAACGGTAAGGTTATAAAATTAATATTTAAATAATAATTTTTTATTTTTACTCTCTATCATGTATCACACACACTATCGAACATAATTTTCACTTTAAAAAACTCAAGGACTTATATTATTACATAATTTAATATTTTTTTCCCAAAAAATTGAAACATGTTCATGCTATTAAATTTTATGAAACATTAAAATATCCTTATTGAATCCCAACATACTAAAAACAGTTAACAAAACTTCCACTTGAAAATATATAAAGGGGGGTATGATGGTCATCACATTACTAGGTTTACAAGTATGAGAACGTTTATGGGAAGTGAAAATTTATATGTGGAAGAAACAAAATTCCCAATAAGAACATAGTTAAGATAAATTAAACAACCATAAAACCATAAATCTATGATGGGTGCGAAAACCATCAATTCATAATATGACAACATTTGTGTTTCTCTAATATTTTTCTAGGGTTACATAATTACACTACTATCTCGATTACTAGAATAAGGAAATATATATTCTTAATAATTATACTTTCATTATTTAATCAATTTCCATGACAATTTCATCTTTTCTCTAAATGATTAGAACCGAATCCAAATGATACATCTACCAAAATATCATTAATCACCTCAAATTCAAAAATATATGATCCTGTAACATTTTTCCCAAAATATTATATTAAACCTGCATCACATAAATCACCAATATTTTTACTATTTATTTTATACATTTTAATATCCTTAGACATACCATTCTTAGACTCATTGCATTTATCCCAACATCAAACAACTATTTAGGGTTATTAATCCATTAATCATGTGTTTACTAAAATATAAATTTATCACTAAATTACATTTATAGGTTATCAATACCCTTTAACATATATTTCATGTCCATAAAAAAACTAATATTGAACAATCCTTATATTTTTCATGTTTCATGTATCAATAATTTACATGATATACTAATTGTACAAAGAAACTCTCAAATACAAATACATAAACACTTTAATCCTTACACTTCAATGATTTCCATAGCATATCAACTTTTATAGTCTAGGATTTAACATTGGGATTAGGGAATTGACTCAAATAATTCCTAGATTATCCAAACTTCTGAAATTGAACAACAAATAGATTTCATAGGATGTAATCTTTTCCCTTCTATAATACTCTTCATTTTTATGGAAACTATTTATTTTATTCCCTAATTTTTCACAACTAAAAAACCTTTGAGTTTCATTTTGTAATTTACCTTGTTTCCTCATTACACATTTCTAACACACTTGAAATTGAATAGTATTTTTACCTTCTTTATTAGTTTAACTTCAATAATATTTTATCTTCCTCTTCATTGATATAACGCCATAATATTTTATGAAATTTTTATTATTAAATTATTTCAATTCATTAGGTAGATTATAATGAATGAAACACTATGTCTCTATGAAACAAAACTTTTATATTTATAGGATATAGTCATAACCTTTCCATTAACCGTTAATTTTTCACTTTTGTGATTTGAATTTCAATAATCTGACATAAACGGTTTCGTTTAGGGTGATATTTTGAGACTGATATAATCAACATTATTTTTTGTGAATAGTAACTTTTCCTTATAAATATTAACCTACCCTTATCAATAGTAACATACCCTTATGAATAGAAATATGACCATTAGGAATGGTAACTTTCCAAATGAATGTATAAATAAAATTTAGGGACATTAAATATAGAGGTGAATATTTTATGTGTTGGCATTTTTGGATTAAATAATTATTTAAATAAAAAAAATTGTTCATATTTAGAAAATTATTTTTGAATATTCGATTTCATTTATGGATTCTACACATCAAAAAAATTTATGGTGAATTTTTGGGATTTTTCTAAAATTTTGTATGTTTTTGTGAATAGTAAATTACACTAATTACGATATAAATACATTATGAGATAACTACATGATTACTTGCTTCATGGATGATGTAATCATCCATTATTTAGATCTCACATGAACTTATTACTATTTTTGGTCATGGAATAGTCACTATTTCTGGTATTATGGATAAATAATAATCTAATGATTAAAAAAATTAAGAAACCCCTCCTCCCCTCCAATATAAATACCACCCCTCTTTACCTTTTATCCTCACACATCTCAAGCCTTTTGCCTTTTCCAAATTCTACTCAAATCATATACCAAGATCCTACTCTGCATCAATCATCCCTTGGTCTCCTCAAAAGACCAAATCCTCTCCACTAAAGAGACTCTCAAATGAATATATATTCAAGAGGTAAATTAAATTCTCTTGTTTTATTTTCAAGTTTCTTTGTTATAATTTCTATTATTAACTATTCTCATCCAAATCCTATAAAAACTCTAATACCTTATATTTAATGATTTTTTATAGAATATACCATTATCATCTCTTCTTTTCCATCCTTTAATACTATAAATGAAAACACCGTCTAAGCTGTGTTAATTTATCACATTCAATGATTATAGGTTTTCAGTCTTCATTAATACCTTAAAAAATAATAATTAAACAATTTTAATTGTTGAAACAGATAATAATATATTTATTTTATCTTATTTAATGTTCTAGAATCCTTACACACTCATAATATACAGTAATAAAACAAAACAAGTTCATTGTGAACAAAATGGCCTAGTTAATCCAAGTGTTTATCATTAAATAGTATGTAATGATTCAACCTAATGGTATTTAAAAAAAATCAATTTTAAGAGAAATTATATATCTAGAATGTCACCAATAATATATATGAACAATTAGTGTTAATTAACTACATTTCAAATCAGCATCTATTCATGAATACAAGTAAACCGATCATCAAAACCAATGATGAAAATTCCCCCAAAACAATAGAATTTATCTTCTTAAATCCATCAAAAAGGTCATGAAGGAACCTAGTGAGGATATAAAAAATACAATAAATTTATATGAGGTTCTATAATTATTAATTAATGAACCTAAATTTGATAATTCAAGTCATTAAGATCAACAGAAGAACATATTCGGGCATAAGGTATGGGATATATTAACTCAATTTCCATTCATTGAGCTAAACATCCATGTCAATGTTTATGTTTTTTCTAACAATATGTGTGAATGACCTATAATTTTTTTATAATTTACATCTAATAAAATTTTTTGGATTAATATTTTTCAGAAATAATTATGTCATTGATTTATCCTGTAACGCCCCGACCCCAGTTATCCAGAGTCGGTGCATTATTTTAGTACATTGGCACGATTACAAGGAATCAAGTCCTAAAGGACCGATCAGTTTAGAATTTTTATAAAATAGATTACATACATGAACGTTTAATTACACTTTATAACATATAAAACAACATAAATAATCTTTTGAGAACATTGTTGTTCCCTTAGCTTAACCCTGCATCTCAATCATAAAACACTTCATGGGATCCTAAATGACATATGAAAGGGGTGAGCTCAGGTTCTTAGTAAGGGAAAATAATTTTTTGGAAGCTATAAAATTTTAAGGCAAGATGTGTAATAAAAACAACAACCTTTTAAACATAAACATGATCATAATATGGAAAAAATAAATCAAACATTACCATATAACCACGCACATGGATATTCTACTAGTCTAATAATCACACGTAATAACTAATTTCATAATGAGGGAAGGCATACTGCTAGACTTCATAACCACATAATCAAGGCATTATGCCAAGACTATGAATAATATTTTGTCAAGGCCTTATGCAGAGACACTAGTTTGGCTCATGAGATCTACCGATGCATCGAGGAGCTATAGCGGGCTCCACCCATCACATACTTAGTCAAATGCATTCCTCATATGAAAATGTTTAAACATAACCTAAACATTCATATTAAAAATAGAAAAAAAAAATTAATACTTTATCCATAAACCATGAATGGTATAAAATAGAAAATCCATAGTCAAACATATCACAAAACCATTAATACAATATGGAATATTTTTAACAGGATAAATCAACCTTAATAAAAAAAATATCCAGTAAAGGATGTTGACAACGATGAAAATGATTAGTAAAATTCTTTTACAGAGATGCCACTTTTTCATGAAATTGTTTAAAAGTATCACAATTTATAAAGGAATTAATTTAAAATATATTTTTGAATATATGCTTTCCATTCCACTTTGAAACTTTTTAATGTAAATAAAAATTTAAAATAATTATGTCCATATGAGTAAATCCTTAAAATCATTTTGAAAACATGGACATTAATTAAATAGATTTAGAAAAATAAATCTTCAAAACCTTTAAAATAATTATATAGTTAATGATTCCCTTCCATAAATCCTTAACATATTTCCTTTAGAAATATAAATTAGGAACATAGAAATTGATGATAAATATATCCCCGTAAATACTTACAATCTCAGATAATAATGAGATTGAGGAATTAACCCTTACCTTGCACTTTCCTTTGGTTGAGGGTACATTTAATCTCATGTATAAAACCCATAGTATGTTAATAAATTATACCGTAACCATATTTATATTTATTATATCATATATGATACATTTATGGCTTTATACTACCCATTTAATAATTATTTCTATGTTAAATTAACATTTGGGGTAATATTCGCCTTCTTTATTGGCCATGTTTTAACTTGTTGTTGGTGATCGTATCATTTAGATCATGATTTATGTACTTCTAGAATATAATCCTTGATTTATATGTCATATATATTTATAATATAAATATTTATAATATATATATATGAAATGGAAAACACCTTTTATGGAGATAGTAGGCCGTACGTACATATAAACTTTGTTTCAGTTTTCATATCGTATTGAACGGAAGTAATTGAATAAGAAATATGTAAGTACATAAAAAATACACACACAGACATATATATATATATATATATAAATATAAATATTTATAGTAGAATTATAATGTCATATATTACATACTTATTAATAATATATATTTTTATAATCATCGATGAATGGTGAACGTGGAAATGAATCTCATCGAGTTGTGGAGATGGTAGTTTGTACGTACGCACGCGCAACAATATCATTTCCTTAAGGATTAAATGGTGTGGAATTGGATAGTATATTAATTTTAATGAGAAATTATCATGTTATTTTCATTATTTATATACATATTACTCATCACTATTTCCATCCAAATGACATAGTGTTGAATAACAAATTTCACCAGGGCGTGGAGACGGTAAGCCGTACGTACTCTCATATGGTGACTTTTTCATTCATATGATTGATATAATAATAAATATGGTTGTACCATTTTTATAATAACATCAAATTATATATAATATACCGGATTTATTATTTTTCATCGGAAACAACAAAGAAAGAGGAAGTGGAAGAAGAAAAGAACTTGAAAGAGGTGATGAAATATTTACCTCTTTTTCGGATTCATCATTTTAAATTGATCAAAATGGATCATTAGGGTGTCTTTCTGAACAAATTAAGGCCTTTATGATGATGTTTGGATAGTTGGGAGGATATTTGGGTAGGGTTTGGATGATCTAAATGGCTTTGGAGGTGTGATTTTGAGATAAGGGGAAGTCCCCTTTCATAAGAGGGGTGAGGGTCACTTTAGGAAAAGATTAAAGTATTATTTAATTATACAATCATATTCGGTTTATAATGGCTCCAAATGAATCTTTTTCGAGAATTAGGTGGTTAAGGGTAGAAATAATCTTATCCAATAGGTTTTATAAATGTTTTGGTTTCCATTTTAACCTTATCTTTTAGATTTATCTCTTTGTTAAATAGTTTAACATTTACCGTATCTTCTTGTATTATTACACAATATGGTTAATAAACATACTGTAAACATCAAAGAGGACCTAAAGTGGTTCATTAATGAAATATATAATATTTTTTAAGCCCATGGAATAAAATTTAGATTTTTAGGAATATTATATCAACCAATAATATAGTATTTGTTTTAAAACATAATTAATGTCAATTTTGACACTATTTGGTATTTTGTTATTGTTAAAGTCCTAAAAAATTAATTATTCGGAAAAAAATTCATTTAATCAACAATAAAATGTCATTTTAACATATTAAATTATTTAAATTCATCAAAATTCCCAAATTACTTTTATTTAGATATTTATAATATCAATTATTTCAATCTTTCATTAATAAGGTAATTACTGCCTCATCATTGTGTCACAAATAAATTTAATTATTTATTGTCTAAAAATTATAAGTAAAATACCATTATGTTAGAAATATGTTTATATTTCTAATGAATATTTATAGTCGAATGTATCTTATGTATAACTCTATATTAAAAATGGTTTAGTTAATAAACTTTGCATTTAACACTTTTAACTCTTCTTTAAATAAAATAATAATAAATGTCCTAATCTAATCCAAGTGGACCTAAGGGGTCATATTTTATTCCTATGGTTCTTTTTGGTCTAATTATATTTATCCCATAGAATTAGTACATGTGTTAGGATAATTATAAAATCATTTTTACCCCTAATTACACTAATTACTTTTAACCTTTGTAAATAAAAGTCAAAAGTTACTATTCATCAAAAATATTTCCATCTTATTGAACCACATATTACTTACTGATGATAACTGTGTCTCTTGAATTTTTTAAATTCAACTCATAGAAGTGGTAAAATTATGTTTTGTGTAAATTTTCAAATTCTCCTAGAAGGTGGGTAAAAGATGGTAAAAAGTTCAATAAAAATTTATATATATAAACTTGTTATAAAATGACTCAAAATAATTAAATTGAACATATATATATGTATTATGTAACTATTTCGACCTAAAATAAATTAAAATAAAATTACTAATTACTTTAAAAAAGTCAATTTTAATCAATAACGCAGAGTTTTTCACTATTCATCAAAAATTGAATGCTTTCAGAAAAATACCTAATATTAACCCTAAGCTAATTTTGATATTCTGAATTCAAAAATGAAGCCTATTTTACCAAATTCAAAACATTTATATTCCATTTATTAATTTAAAATTAATTACCATTGTCAAAACAATAAAGTGAGTTTTTAAAAGGCAAAACTATCAAATGATGGACTTGTGTTTTTGTCAAATTTAAATGTGAAATTACATATAATGAACAACATTATATTAAATGATAAAAATATAATATAATTATACTTCCAAATCATTCAAATGTATAATTGAACATTATAAATTATTCTGATTAAAATAGATGTTTTCAGTTAAA
The DNA here is from genome assembly GCA_963277665.1 of Viscum album. Classification (NCBI taxonomy): domain Eukaryota; kingdom Viridiplantae; phylum Streptophyta; class Magnoliopsida; order Santalales; family Viscaceae; genus Viscum; species Viscum album. Next base: position 1,875,730,943 of record OY728152.1, read on the forward strand.
ATTTAGTATTTTTCACTATTCACCCAAATATGAAAGTTGTCATAAAAAAACCAAAAATTAATCAAAACTAAATTTTTATGTCCCGATTATAAATAAGTTGTTTATTTTGTCAAATTGAATATATAAAATATTCAAATATTGGATTTAGAAAGGGTTCTCCATTAAAATCTGGAAAATTTGCATATTTTGAAAAATACTTCTTTTATATAAAAAATGAATTTGTTCTTATATCATGTCTAAGAAAACACATAATATGGAATATATAAAATTCAAAATTCAGTTAATACTATTCATAACAACTTTTTGAATGGCTAGTTTTGGTAAGTTTTGGTGCGCTCGAACACGGTGTTGCGTGTAGCAGAAGTTATTGAATTATTTTTGAATAGATAACGTACTATGAAATCTTTGGGTGTTAAATTCTCTGCTCCTTAAAATATTTGGTTCCTCGTAATTTGAAATTTTTCTTAGAAAATAAAAGGATAAAAATAGATAAATACGTTTGTGGAAAACCCACATCGAATGTTGGGTTAATAAAATTAAGGGAAAGGGAAAAGAAAAATTCACCACCAAATTATGATCTCGATTAGGAGAAAATTGGTGGAAATTAGAGAGACATAATTGGAGGAAAAAGTAAATATTTATAGGGAATTATTGAGGTCATCAATCAAAAACAAGTGTAAAATTGAGGGCCTCAAAGCCATCAATCTATGATGATTTAAAATATCATCACTTGACACATTTTTTTAAACATCCCTTCCCTAATGTTTAAGAAATAATTTATTCATAGAATGATAGGAAAAAAATATACTCTCCATGTACAGTTTCATCCTTCAATTAATTCCTACCACAAACTCATCTTTCACTCCAATAGATAACAGAATTCAAAAAAATTCTATTTATCCTAATCATATAGGGTTCCAAAAATAATGAATTTATAATTCATCTGTCAGACTATTTAAAAAACTACATTATACAAACTAGGATATCACGTAGACTAGTGGTAGATGATGCACCCTTATCGGCCTTTAGTTGTGGATTCAAGGCTTACGACATTTCCGGATGTGACTGGTTGTCGCCCGACCTCTGGGTTGTCCTTTTTATAATAATCCAAAAATAATCATAAGAAATTATTTGACCTTAATAATAGTATCCAATTTCAAATATAATCCATTTTTACCTTTATACATATCCCAAAAAACTTCTGTCCAAATTCATAGTCCAAAATTTATAAGGAATTTAAATGCAATGAAGATCTTTTTACCACGTAATAACATCTAAATTCCTTCATCATGTATTCTTTTAAATCTAGGTAACACCCTGAATTACCAAAAAAGCATATTGATTACATTCATTCTCCATTATTCCTTATATAATACTGGATATTTTCCTTCTATCCAAAAATGATGTAAACTCCAACAGTAATGGAAAAAGAAAACAATTACTCAGTTTCAAACTAGTCAAGAATATCGAATATAAATTATCCAAATCAATCATTTCTTATTCTAAAATCACTATCTCAGTATAACAACCATATTATGGTTTATCTTTCTTTCAACCATGTTTTTTCTAAGAAAAAATTTTAACTGGTTATTAAGTATCTTTTCATAGAACTATGTAATCTCAAATCCAAAATGAAAGAGTATTTCAGTGAAATCCTTATTTATTTTTATAATTCATATAACTAGTGAATTGTTGATACAACACTAAAATAAAATAACTCTTTAATAGAAGCATAAGAACACTAGTCATTCCTCTTCAGTTGTGGTAGTATCATCACATTATTATTATCCAATAACATTATTTGGGGCATACTATGATTATTTGAACATTGATTTGTGTAGTGTCCCAAATACATGAAGATAAAGCATTGTGCCTTTGAAAACGTTTTCTTACCCTTGCAATCATGTACTTGGTGTCCTTTTTCACCACACATATAACAAACTCATATCCGGTTCAACAATTTACAAAGGTGATTATTTACTCAATTATCACATATGGTAAAATATTTCTTTCCCCTATTCCCTTTATCTATCATTCTCCCTACCATCCTTTTCTTCTCATGCATCCCTTTAAATCCATAGGACTCATAGAATTCTTTAATTATTTTATTAACACAAGATACTATTTATTCATATGATGAGAATATATGGGAGACTATTTCCCCTCTAAATGTTGTCTTAATACAATGAAATATATGATCCTTCTTTCTCATGGATCATGAGTATTTTTGGAGTTCTCATTTACTTCTACAGGGCGCTATTTCTAAACAATGGCATAAACTAGCTCAGTTTATGAATCAAAATGCATAATTCCAAACTTGTAAAATATCTAACATAAATATTATATTATGTATATAATCTAAAATCATAAAAAATGTTTTCATTAAGGAAGTATTTACTCCTAAATTCTTTATAATGGCTTGTAATGAAAATGTGAATTATCTTAAGCATATCCCCCGGATGTGTCATAACCAAGAGTATAGCCTGGCCCGTTGTCGTGCACCAGTTCTCATTCAAGTCTAACTCAAAGCAGTGTTTTCGTGTTTTAACCCTAGGTACATCTGTTCTAGAGCCTCCTCTACCTGCTCGTATCCAGACAGGCTTTTATTTCTTGGAAAACTCAAAAAATCTCTACATTACCGAAATTTTAGGAAGTTCTTCTATACTAATCCTCAAAGTCTATCTTAGGGTAATGTTTTCTAATCATAGTTTTTCTAAATCTAGTTTCTAAGGATTGTACGTAACTTTCTCTAATACCAACTATAACATCCCGACCCCTATTATCGAGAGTCATTCCACTATTATAATACATTGACATGATTACAAGGAATCAAGTCCCAAAAGACAGATCAACTTAGCATTCTTGGAAAATAGATTACATACAAGAATGTTACATTACAATTTCTAACATACAACATAACATTAATAATATTTTGATAATGAATTTTTTCCTTTATCTTAACCCTCCATATCAGTCATAAAACACTTATTGGGATCCTATGAAAATAAAACATAAGAAAGGGGTGAGTTGAGATGCTCAGTAAGGGTAAATAATTTAGCAAAAGCTATAAACTTATAAGGTAAGATGTGTAATAAAAACAACATCCTTTTAAACATAAACATGAACATAATTTGGAAAAAATAAATCAAACATTTCCATATAAACATTCACATGTATATTCTACTAGTCGAATAATAACATGTAATAACTAATTTCATAATTAGGGAATTCATAATACGAGACTTCATAACAACATAGTCAAGGCCTTGTGCCAAGACTACAAATAAGATTTTTTCAAGGCCTTTTTCCAAGACACTAGTTTGTCTCATGAGACCTACTGATGGATCGAAGAGATATAACAGGCTCCTCCCATCACTTACTATGTCCAATGCATTCCTCATATGAGATGGTTCAAACACAACATAAACATTCATATTAAAAATGGCATACGAAATGTCAATACATTACCTATAAAACATGAATGGTATAAAATAAAACATCCACAGTCAAAAATATCTCAAAACCATCAATAAAAAATGAAATATTTGTATCATGTTCAATCAACCTCAATCAAGAATAATATTCAATAAAGTATGTTGAATAATTTGAAAATGATCAGTAAAATTATTTGAGAGAGATGCACCATTCTCATTAAATCATTTAAAAGTCTTAAAATTTATAAAGTATGTCATTTAAAATATATTTTAGATTCAAAGTGTCTCATACCACATTGAAACTTTTGAAATGAATTAATAGTTTAAAATAATTATGTCCATATGAATAAATCCTTAAAATCATTTTGAAAACATGGACATTAATTAAATAGATTTAGAAAAATAAATCGTCAAAAAATGTAAAATGATGATCTAGTTAAATATTCCCTAATATAAAACCTTAAATGATATCCTTTTGAAAACAATTTTATGAAACATGGTCATGGATGTTTAAAATATCCTAGTAAATACATACAATATCGGATATTAATGAGATTGAGGAATTAACCCTTACCTTGCACTTTTCTTTGGTGTGGGTACGTTTAACCTCCTATATAATTACCATAGTATGTTATTAAATTATACTATAACCATATTTATATTTTTTATATCATAAATTATTCTTTTATGGCTTTGTACTACCCATTTAATAAGGATTTCCATGTTAAATTAACATTCTGGGTATTAATCGCTTTCTTTATCGTACATGTTTTAACTTGTTGTACTTGATCATATCATTTAGACCATGATTTAAATAATTCCAGATTATAAACCTTGATTTATATATCATATATATTTATAATATAAATATTTATAATAGTTATATATATGAAATGGAAAACACCATTTATGGAGATGGAAGGTGGTACGTATGCATAAACAGTGTTTCTGTTTTCATATCGTATTGAATAGAAGTAAGTGAATAAGATATATGTTAGTACATACATAAATACACACACACACATATATATATATATATATCTCCAATAGAATTATTATTTCATATATTACATGTATATTAATAATATATATTTTTATATTCATCGATGAATGGTGAATGTGGAAATGAATCTCAGCACGTCGTGGAGACGGTAATCCGTACATACGCACGAGCGACAATATCATTTCCTTAATTACTAAAAGGTGTGGAATTGGATAGTATATTAATTTTAAAGATAAATTATCATGTTACTTTAATTATTTATATACATATTACTCATCATTATATCCATCCAAATAACATAGTGTTGAATAACAAATTACACCACGTTGTGAAGAGGGTAAGTCATACGTACGCACATATGGTGACTTTTTGATTAATATGATGGATAGAATAATGAATATAGTTATAAAATTTTTATAATAACATTATAGTATATAGAAGATACCAGAGTTATTATTTTATAATGGAAACAACAAAGAAAGAGGAAGTGGAAGAAGAAAATAACATGAAAGAGGTGATGAAATATTTACCTCTTCTTCAGGGTTCTTCCTTTTGATTTGAACAAAATGGATACATAGGGTGGATTTATAACCAAATTAATGCCTTAAAGATGAAGGGAGGATAGTTGGGAAGATATTTGGGAAGGTTTTTGCCGAGCCAAATGGATTTTGAGGTGTGATTTTGAGAAAAGGGAAGTTCCCTTTTATAAGAGGGGTGAGGATAACTTTAGGAAAAGATTAAAGTATTAATTTATTATACAATAATATTCTGTTTTTAATGGCTCCAAATGAACTTATTTCGAGCCTTATGTGGTAATGTGTCTAAATAATCTCAACCAATAAGTGTTATACAAGTTTAGGTTACCATTTTAACCTTATCTTTTAGATTTAACTCTTTGTTAAATAGTTTAACTGTTACCGTGTCTTCCTGTATTCTTACACTATATGATTAATAAACATACTGTAAACATCAAATATAACCTCAAGTGGTTCATTAATGACATATATACTATTATTTATTCCCTTTTTCTGATATTTATATTTGTAGTAATATTATATCAAACAATAATATAGTATTTGTTTTAAAAATTATTTTATTTCAATTTTGACACTATTTTGTATTTTGTTTTTGTGAAAGTCATAACAACATTATTACTTCGAAATAAATTAATTGAGTCAACCTTAAAATTTCATAAATACATATAAAATAATTGAAATTCATCAAAAGTCTAAAATTACATTTATTTGGATATTTATAATATCAATTATTTTAATCTTTCATTAATAAGGTAATTACTCTATCATCATTGTGTCATAAATAAATTTAATTATTTAATTTCTAAAAAATATAAATAAAATACCATTATGTAGTAAATATTTTTATATTTCTAATTAATATTTATAGTCAAATTTATCTTATTTATAACCTATACTAAAAATGGTTTATTTAATAAACATTGAATTTAACACTTTTAACTTTTCTTTAAATAAAATAATAATAAATGTCCTAATATGATCCAAGTGGACCTAAAGGATCATATATTATTCCTATGGTTGTTTTTGGTCAAATTACACTTATCCAATATAATTTAGACATGTGTTAGGATAATTATAATATCATTTTTACCCTTAATTACCCTATTTAATTTTAATTGTGGTAAATAAAAGTCAAAAGATACTATTCTCCAAAAATTATTTACATATTATTGAACCACATTTTACATACTAATGATAACTGTGTCTCTTTTATTTTTGATATTCAACTCACAGAAGTGGTAAAATTATGTTTAAAAAAAAATTAAATACTCCTAGAAGGTCGGTAAAAGAAGGAAAAATGTTCAATAAAATATTATATATCTAAACTTATTAAAAATGACTCCAATTAATTACATTGAAAATATATATGTATTATATATCTATTTTTACCTAAAATAAATTGAAATAAAATAACTAATTAATTAAATAAAATGTCGGTTTTAAACAATAACGCTGTGTTTTTCACTATTCTTCAAAAATTGAATGTTTTCAGAAAAATACAAAAAAATAACCCTAATCTAATTTTGAATTTCTGAATTCAAAAATAAATTCTATTTTACCAAATTCAAAACATAGAAGTTTTATTTATTAATTTAAAACTAATTCCCGTTTTCAAAACCAAAAAGAGGGTTTTTAAAAGTAAAAACTATCAAAAGATTGACATGTGTTTTTGTCATAATAAAATGTGAAATTACTTATAATGACCAATATTTTATTTAATGATTAAAATATAAAATAATTATACTTCCAAACCATTCAAATTTATAATATAACACTATAAATTATTCTGATTAAAAAAATTTAAGTTAAAATTTAGTATTTCTCACTATTCACCCAAATATGAAAGTAATGAGAAAAACACCAAAAATTTATTAAGGCTAAGATTTTATGTCCAAATTATAAGGAATAAGTTTATTTTTTCAAATTGAATATATAAAATTGTCAAATATATGATTTAAAAAGTGTTCTCCATTAAAATGAGGTAAAATTGCATTTTTTAAAAATATTTCATTTATCTAAAAAAAGAATTTGTTCTTATATTATGTCTAAGAATAACATAATATAGATTAAAATTATATGGAATATATAAAATTCCATATTCAGTTAATACTATTCATAACCACTTTTTGAACGGCTTGTTCGGTAAGTCATGTGCGCTCGAACTCGGTGTTGCATGTAGCACATGTTATTGAATTAATTTGAAGAGATAATGTACTATGAAATCATTGGGTGTTACATATCCTCAACCTAATGATACTATCTTTGTAAGGGGTTTCTCATCTCACATTTATTTCAGTGAGATTTCAATTGTTCGCCACTTATTTCTTTTATATGGTGTATGTGTGCCGCAATTTGATATATAATATCATGATTCTCTTTATATTCATGGTATATAGTGATTCATTTGATGATTATTAATTTTTGGTCGTATTACTCTATTTATTATTGTGTGGTAAGGGACTTTGTCTCATTTTCCATTTTGTTGCGACTTACATTGTATTGTGAACAAAAAAGTTCTTATGTTGTGTACCTACGGCCCATTTTAGCTCACTTTTTATTTTAAATTATATTTCTATTAAATATCCATATTTTCATATCCTGGATATGACTATTGTCTAAGTCATATACCATTTTAATTGTGGTGTTTATTTTGATTTTTTTTTTAACTGTGGAAATATTGATGAATCTGTATCATCTACTCTATAAGAATATTGAAAAGGCATATTGAACATGTATTAAATACATGTAATAATAATTATTTTGTCATGTAGTAATGCTTGGGGCCCGCTATATCCCCTTGTTGCATTGACATGTCTCATGAGACAATCAGTTGACGTCTAAAACTTCGAGCTTGCTTCCAAAAATTATATGGGTTTCTACCGACATACTTAAACTATCTTGATGGTATAATGAATCATGTTTCAGATTCATGATGTCCAAATATTAAGCATTCTCTTTATTCATTATTCAGTTATTACTATCTGGGAGGTTTTCACTATGACAAAATCTATTGATGAATTTTTCATTATTAGTTTATTAATGGCATGTTTTTTTAATTTATTCACCATTCAATAATGATTATGTCAAATTAATTATTATTGAACTATTATTTATTAATTCTTCTTCTATATGTAACCCTTACTGAGAATTTGATCTCACCCCTTTCATTTTATTACTTCCAAAGGTCACGATGAAGGGATCATTTATGGATTTTTCATGGATGCAGATTATTATATTTTGTTATGTGTTATACTTCCTTTACTATACCAATATATAACATGTTAAATTTATTTATCTAGATTCATTAATACCACTAAAATTATATTTCCTTCGGGTTTGGATTCCTTCTAATCATTCCAATATAATAAATTAATGCACCAGCTCTGGGGCTCTGGGGTTTGGGCGTTACATTAGGTATCATATGATGTTTTGCAGAAACCTTAGGAGATGGATTTAGAAATCATAGATTACGGAAAATAACTCAAAATATGTAAATTGAATATAAGCATAGAGTAACATCCAAGAATTTTAGTAGGGTATAGATTATTTCAGTCTTCCAAGAAAATAAAACTCTATTTTGATACCACCAGTGGATGTGGTTATAGAATAGATGTAACTAGGAGTAAAAACATTGATAAAGATTTTTTATCTTGACATGAGGTATCATAGTGCACGAAAATGGGCCTTACTATTCACCTGGTTTGACACTCCCAGAGGATATGCTTAGGATAATTCACATTTTTTACAATCCAGTATAAAGGATTTAAAAGTAGATATAAACAATGATTAGGATTATGAAATTAGCTATGCATAAATTTTTATATTATGTTATGTGTAAGCTACTAATAAATTATTCATTATGACCTAATTTAGTTTATGTCGATGTTTAGTGATGAAAACTTTCAATAGAAAATTAAAGTCATTGTAAGAACCCGGTTCTTATTCATGAGGTACGAGTTTCTTGTTTTCCTTTTTCCTTAAGTGTTTTTTAGGAAAAAATAAAAATGGGGAAAAGTCCAATATTTTGTGGGTACACACCGTGTACTTTTCCACACGTCATGTACTTTTGCCATGTGGGATGAGTACACAGGGCGTGTAGGCATGTCGGCGATGAAGGGTGTAAAAACTGACTACACCGCGTGTACTTAGTATTTACATGCCTTGTAATCAGTAGGTAGGTGAATAGTAAGGCGGTGGAGATAGCTTCCAGCAGAGCGACAGTACACATCGTGTAATCAGAAATACACGTCGTGTACTCATATCGGCAAATGAACAGTTCAGCGATGAAAAAGTATCCACTAGAGTAATAGTTAAATGAGAAAATTACACGCTGTGTAGTCTATTTTTTCACTTAAAAAGGGAAGTAGACTCCTCTAGTCATAGAGGAAGCTTAGAATGCTGGATTAGAGTTGTAGAGATGGCTGGAGCTTGGAGGATCTTCTGACCGCACACCAGGAACCCAATTCCTACGTTGTCGGTCTCCTTGGAACCGCACGGATGAGTAATTCCTCCTACTTTTTTGTTTCTTGCCAATTATTTATTGATGGAAAGTTATATTAGTTTGAACAAGATTATGTACATCTTATATTTTCTCCATTCTTGTTTGTTTTGGGAGGCGTCGTTCACGTATATCGATCAGAGTCGATCGAGGTAGGTGGCATGACGTTTTTCTCTAACTGTTGAGTTGAATTTGGGTACCGTTGTGATACGAACCCATGATTGGGGTGTCTTATGGTTGAGGCCTTTTCTGAAAAGATATCTAAAATTGTATAGATAATCTAATAATGAGTTTAAACTACTGTTTGGGATCACTGCTTGGATCCAGGACCACCCCGGGGGTGCGTTCCTCCTTTTAGCCATTTGGCCAGAATACCCAAGGGGTATGCCATGATTATACTGTTCATTACTTTTTCCTTCAGATAAATTTTATATAAATTGCTTGCATAAGTGTTGGGATCAGCCCGGTTCCTTAGCATGTGGGCTGTGTTTTTCCTAGCCTGAGGGTAGTGTTTCTTTTGGCATTTGGAAAACTTTTCTGTGCCCATGGTCAGTAGAATCTATGCATGTGGGTGACACTTGTACACATGTGGGAAATATGCATAATACCTGTGGACAGACACCTATGGGTTTCGATTCTAATTAACTGAGGGTAAGTATTGTATGTCTAAGGATAGTGTTACCATGAATATTAACGGTGGTGATTTTCATATGTTATACCTGCCATGTTAAAGCCCAGTCTTGGGATGGTTAAATGAATAATAAAATGGAAATATAACTGGTAGAGTTAGATACTTTTGAGTACTGCTTAGTTTATTGTATTTACTACGACGCACTATTGTTGCACATTTTCACTGGCAGTTGGGCATGGGCCTTTGGTGGGTGTCTACTAGGATTTATTTCTCACACCCTGTTTTGGTCAGGTCTTCGGCCCAAACAGATTATGTTTCTGCAGGTGTCGATAGGGGAAAGGGTCCCTATACAGTCACATGATTGTAGTAGAGGAGTAGGAGAGCATGAGACTGAGCTTTGTCTTGGGATGATACTGTGTCTTCTTTACTCTTCTTGTTTTGTTTGGATGTACCTTGTACATTGAGTTTTATTGAATTTTAGTATAGTGTATCCTGTTCTAGATGCTTTCATAAAATTAGTGGCATGCTGCATCTTTATATATATGACTGCTGATTCCCATTTACTTCAGTTGTCCATTTCAGTTGTATATTGTTTACTACTTCCCCTATTGTATGTTATTTATATTTTAAACCGCGTTACACTTTGACACATGTGGGCATAGTATCTCCACTATTAGACCTGATCCCTCGCTTCTAGTTGATAGCCTCTCATGTTTGGGGAAATGTGCTTGAGGTCATGTGACCAACCTTGTTCGGGGCACCTGTGTTGTGGCATCCAGATTCGAGACGTTACAAGGTGGTATCAAAGGCATTTCTTTTCTTTGAATTACTGTTTTGAGCCTTAGTCAGGGATAAGATGTAAATGGTAGTTGGTAATAAGATGTGCCTAGGAGTAGTTGACCTGTGTATAGGGAAAATCTAGTCTACCTCATTTATTGAAATATTTATGGTTTTGCGATTTTACAGTTGATTTTATTTTCACCGTTGGGTAACACACTTGTGGTGTGTTGTTTATATGTTATTCTTGGGTTCTATGTAACTCCCCGACCCCAGTTATACAGAGTCAGTTCATTATTACATAACATTGTCATGATCACAAAGGATCGAGTCTCGAAATACTGATTAGTTTAGTAGCCTTGGAAACAAGATTCGTACATATGTTCAACTTTACAGCTTGAAGAGAAATATAACAAAAATATATTTCATTAGAAGCATCCAAGCCTTCTAGATTATGCCTATAGGTCACTCATAACTAACTTCTTTATATCCTGGTAAAATGAAACATAAGAAAGGGGTGATCTCAAACTCTCAGTAAGGGTAAGTAATATAGCGGAAAAATTACATAAATATTAAGCATGGTAAATAATTGAAACCTCATGCCTTTACCAATAATAAAAATGAATACTTTTATGGAATGAATATGAGCTGAGTAAATAATGCCAAAATAAAACATAATCATTGGTATTCTACTATTCTAATGACCACATGAACCATTAATATTATTTCCATAATGAGGGAATGTTTAATGTTGGATATTCTGAAACATTTTGGCAAGGCCTCGGCCAAGACGTCTAAAATGATTAAGGCCTCGGCCAAAACCATAAATCAAATTGGGAAAGTGCCTCGGCCAATTCCACGTCTAGATGTCTCATGAGACCTATCGATGCATCGAGGTGCTATAGTGGGCTCCACCTGTCACTTACTAAGTCCAATACATTCCTCATATGAAAAGGTTTAATCATATCATAAACATTCGTATCGAAACTAGCCTACAAAATGTCAATAATTTAACCATAAGAAATTAATGGTATAAAAATAGCACATCCACATTCAAACATATCACAAAAACTTAAATATAATATGGATGTTTTGTATCATAATAAATAAACTTCAAATAATGTTAAAATCAATAAAAGGATGTTGACATAGATGAAATCAAAGCCCTTTTTTAGAGACATATCTCTTTATATTTTGAAATCATTTAAGAGTCACATAAAGAAAATATTTATTTTTAAAATATTATTATAAGCTTGTATGGGAAGCTTAGATGATGTCATAACTGCTGGAAATAGCCGCACCCTCCATATAAGTTAAAAAAAAGACATTCTTACCTTAATTTTGTCAAAAAGGTTAAAAAAGACCTTGTTTGGAAAATGATGGAAAGATTCCTTTATAAACTTCTTATAAAATTACTTTAACCAATATTCTATAGAATATTAGGAATTATTTGAAATAAATTTTTATGAAACATGGATGTGGATGAGAAAGAGATCCCAGTAGATAATTACGAATAAACAACCTCTGATAATAAAGAGATTGTGAAATAAACCCTTACCTTGTAATTTTCCTTGGTTGATGGTAGGTGAACCTCATGTATAATGGTTAAATAATTGTTACTGAATTATAAAATAATCATATATATTAATATGATATAATATATGATCTTTTAACATTGCTTGGTTAATAAAATCTTAGTATTATCGTCATTTTGGGTGTTAACTTACTCATTTTCTTTTATATAAGTTGTATTTTTTATGGATAGGATGTATCATACTCATATCCAGACTGATATTAAGTCCTTAAATATTATTTTTAATCATCTAATAAAATTTATTCTTGGATGGATACGATGGGGAATGAATCTCATCGCGTTCGTGAAGACAATATTCCGTACGTACGAAAGAGCGACAATATCATTCTTTTGATATTAAAATAATACATAATTGTATATCATATAGACAGAATCATTATCATGTTATATTTATTATTTACATGAATTATAAATCATTATTATACCCATCTAAATAATATTATATTGATTAACAATTTCACCACAACGTGGATACAGTAGGCCGTATGTACGCACATATGGTGAAATGTCATTCAAGGGATGGATAGAAAAACGAATTTGTTTGTTACAAAATTATAGAAACATCACAGTATATAGAAGGTACTGGAGTTATTATTTTAGAATGGAAATAACAAGGAAATAAGAAGTTGAAGAAGAAAGGAACTTTAAAGAGGGTGGTGAAGACGTTACCTCTTTTTCGGGTTCTTCCTTTTGATTTGATCAAAAGGGCTTCTTAGGTTGGCTTTCTGATCAAACTAAGGCATCAAGGATAATGTGAGGGAAGTTGGGAGGATATTTGGGCAGGGGTTGGCCGATCCAAATGGCTTTGAAGGTGTGAATTAATGAGAAGGGTGGTTCCCTTTTATAAGAGGGGTGTGGGGCTCTTTAAGAAAAACTTAAAGTATTATTTTATAATAAAATCATATTCGGTTTCTAATAGATCAAAAGTAAATTATTCAATGTTTAAGATGGGGATGGGTAGAAATACGTTCAAAAAATATATTTTAGACAGGTTTGGGTCATTATATTAACCTTATCTTTTAGTTTTAACTCTTGGTTAATTAGTTTAACACTTACCATGTCACATAGTATTTTTATAATATATAGTTAAAAAAATTACTATATACATACAAGAGACCCCCAAGTGGTCCATTAATGATACACCAATTATTATATAAGCCCTTTGGCCAAGAATTATATTTTTAGGAATAGAATATAAATTAATAACATAATACTTGTTTTAAAAAATCATTAATGTCAATTTTGAGACTACTCAATAATTTATTTGTTTTATGTCATAAAAACTATAATAATACAAACAAAATTCATTTCAGAAATAATAAAATGTCATATTAACCAATAAAATTCGTTTATCTCATCAAAATGTTCAAATTATATTTATTTTAACATTTATAATACCAATTATTTGATTCTTTCATTAATAAAGAAAATACTGCATCATTATTGTGTCATATATAGTATTACATTTTCAATGTCTAAAATTTTAAATAAAATATAATTATGTAGGAAGTCTTTTTATATTTCTAATTAATATTTATAATCTAAAATATTACATATATAACTCTATTTAAAAATTGTTTTTCTAAAAGATAAAAGCTTAGGTCATTTTTGTATTTACTTAAACTTAATTAATATAAAGTGTCCCTATCACCTACAAGTTGCTCCATGGGGTCCCAAAATCAACCCAAAGATGCCCAGGGTCGGACATGTATCCACCAATAAGGTTAGGACATGTTTTAGTGTAATTTATTATTATTATAATATTATTTTTTTACCCTTATTTACTTGATTTACCCTTTAACCATGGTAAATAAAATATTTACCGAAGTAATTATTCAAAATGTCAAAAAAAAGATACATATTTACAAAATTTGGACATCCTGATTCCAAATATAGAATCCATTTTTTCAAATTCAAAACACATAAGTGGTATAAAATAATTTAAAATTAATTCCGGTTGTCAAAACAGAAAGCATGTTTTTAAGATATAATAACTATAAAAAGATTGATACTTGTTTATGTCCAGTTTAATTGTGAAATTTTGTCCAATGACCAAAATTTTATTAAACGGTAAAAATATATTCTAAATATAATTTAAAACCACTCAAAATAAAAATGTATCACTATTAATTATTTTTATTAAAAAAGATGTTTTTAATTAAAATTTAGTAATTTTCACTATTCATCAAAATATAAAAGTTATCCAAAAAGTACAAAAATTTCACCCTAGGATAATTTCGAAATTACGAATCCAAATATGAAGTCCATTTTGAAAGATAAAATGTATAAAATTACAAAAAGTGGGCATTAATATTCATAACGGCTACTTTGATTGGTTACGACGTGTTAGAATCACGGAGTTGCGTACAACACACGCTACTGTATTACTCAAAGAGAAGTGTACCATTGAAGCTTAGTGTGTTACATTCTCCCCTCCTACAAATAATTTCATCCTATAAATTTTCAATAATATTACTGCATAAAAAGACTCAGGAGTTTCTTCATCATAAGTTCCTCGGGTTCCCACGTTGCTTCTTCCATCTTATGGTTTCTCCATAAAAATTTTACCAGACGAGTCATCCAGTTTCTCAGCACTTGTTCTCTCGTATCAAGAATCATGATTGGCTCTTCACAATAAGACAGATCGAGTTCTAGTTCTAATTCCTCATAGGTGAGTACATGCGTTGGGCTAGGCATGTATTTTCTCAATAGTGATACGTGGAACACATCGTGAACTTTGGAGAGACCTGGTGGCATTGTGAATCGGTAATCTACAACCCAAATTCGTTCTAGAATTTTGAATGGTTCGATGTACCTGTGACTCAATTTACCTTTCTTACTGAAATGTATAACTCCCTTCCATTGAGATAACTTCATGAAAACATGATCTCCCAACTGAAATTCCAAATCCTTTATTCGGTTGTCAGCATAGCTCTTTTGTCTACTTTGAGCTTCTTTAATGTGGTTTTGGATTACCTTTACCTTTTCCATCGTTTCCTTAACTAGTTTCGGGCCAACAAGTTTCCGTTCACCAACATCTTCCCAACAGGAAGGTGTTCGACATCTCTTTCCATATAACGCTTCATATGGTTCCATCCAAATTCTTGAATTAAAGCTATTGTTATACGAAACATTCTACCAGTAGTAAATATTGATAGCACATACCCTTAAAGTCAAGTGAACATGATCTCAACATTTCTACTATGGTTTGAATAGTTTTTTCTGATTTTCCATCTGTTTGTGGGTGGTATGCAGTGCTCAAATGAAGTTCAGTATCCAAGGCATTCTAAAGACTTTTCCAAAATCATAATGTAAAATGGGGATCATGATCTGCGACAATCGATAGGGGTAATCCATGAAGTCTCACAACTTCATTAATATATAGCCTTGCCAGAAGTTGAAGTGGTAAATCCTCCCCTATAGCAAGAAAATGTGCTGACTTGGTAAGACGATCAACAATGACCCATATTGCATTGTTCCTTCTAGAAGTCTCTGGTAGTCCCATGACAAAGTCCATTGTGATATTATCCCATTTCCACTCAGGTATGGGAATAGGTTGCAATACTCCACCAGGTTGTTGCCTTCCAGCTTTCACTTGTTGACAAACCATCCATCTTGACACAAAATCAGAAATCTCCATCTTCATGTTGTCCCACAAAAAATTTGCGTTCAAGTCTCTATACATTTTGGTGCTCCCAGGGTGTATAGAGAAATTGTAACTATGAGCATCATCCAACAATTCTTTTTTTTAGATCAGGTATATTGGGAACACAAAGTATCTTCCCAAACAACAAAATTACATCTTCATACACTAAGTCACTCAATTTCCCATCATTCACAACATTAATCTTCCATTGTAACTCTTCATCACCGGTCTGATAACTCTTTATCCTTTCTAGTAAAGATGGTTTCGCAAACATTTGAAAAAGCATTGATGTTTCACCTTCCATGGTGATTCCCATATCCATCTTCACTATGTAACGCCCCGACCCCAGCTACCCAGAGTCGGTGCATTACTCCGTAACATTGGCATGATCACAAAAGATCAAGTCTCGAAAGACCGATTAGTTTAGTAGCCTTGGAAACACTAGATACATTCGTAAACGTTACATTACATCATAAAGTGAAAAACTACAATAACAAAGTCTCCATAGTCCACACTCATATCCTCTTCTGACTATCCCTGCAGATCATTCATAAAATACTTCTTCACATCCTGGAAAAATATTAAAACATTGAAAGGGGTGAGCTCAGATGCTCAGTAAGGATAACAATATTGCGGAAGCTTTCATAAATAAACATTAACATTTAATGCAATGTATAACAAAAACAGAAGCCTTTTAAACTTGATCATCAACATAATATGGCATAAGTAAAATGAGATAATGCCATTCACTTCTTCACATGGATATTCTACTGGTCGAATAATCACATGCAATATCAATAACCACTTTCATAATGATGGAATGCATAATGCCAGACTATCATAACCACGTGTTCAAGGCCTCGTGCCAAGACCACAAATAAGATTTTGTCAAGGCCTTGTGCCAAGACACTAGTTTGTCTCATGAGACCTGCCGATGCATCGAGGAGCTATAGCGGGCTCCACCCGTCACTTATTAAGTCCAATGCATTCCTCATATGAATAGGTTTAAACATATCATAAACCATAACATAATTGTATCACATAAAACATGCATAAAGGAAACATAACATTACCACATTTCAATCACAAGATATCAATACAGCACATTGATATAATAAAAACGCTTTCAAAACCATTTTCAATACCAAAATAAAAGAAAGTTAAAACTTTGTATTTATTTTTCATTTAAAAAAAAGATGGCTTATAGAGGAAGGCGAAACTCAAATAATGGTCACGGCGGCGGAGAAGTCATTGTCGCCGCATAATTACGGAAAGAAAAACATTCCCTTTTGTCATTTATCAAAACGCTTTGTATAAAAAGATTCCTTTTGAATAACCGTAAAAGTCAAAGGGGTCTATACACCGTATAAAAGAAAATTGTGTATAAAACCAAATATGCCTCAATGAAAGGGGATTGAGGCGAAGTCCTTAAAAAGATCATTTTTAAATAAAATATATCTATTATGTGTATTCACTATATGTACACATAAAGAAAGTATAAATACAATATACAACATAATAATATCATGACATAATTTGAAAGTAGGAGATTAACCCAAAGAATGGAAGTTGGGTTAAGAAATTCCCTTACCTTGTGTCCGACTTGACTCAACCGTTCTTTAACCTCCTGAATAATAAACTAGAGTTAATATATACCTTATTAAGAACCATTTTCAATTTCATTATCCTTATTATATCACTTATTACAATGATATGAACATTATGTAATTATTTAAGTTAATAACGGTCATTTTGTCGATCTTTGGTACTTGAGTCAACAATAAGCTTCTTATAATTACAAGTTGTTTATGTGGTGAAATATCCATTATATCCAGAATTATATTCATGATTTATATGTCATATATATCTTATATATCCAGTATATACATTCATTTATAATATTACATAACATTTAGAGGTAAGAAATGAAATGCATCGTTCATGGAGACGGTAAGCCGTACGTACGCATGAACGCTACTTTCATTTCAATTTCATATTTAATGGAACTAAATCATAATGATTATAAATGTATAATATAATTCCAGTATAATATAGTGTATAATACCATTTATTCCATCCTTTATACATCCCACATATGGCATTAACGATTCAAATCACTTTGAGGGGGCGGTAGTCCGCACTTCCTAAAATGAAGATATCGCGTATACCCATAATGGAAGCCATAAAGGTAAGACACAAATGAAAAATAAAGAAGCATAAGTAAAACATAAACAAATTATAAATCATATATAAAAATAGTGACATCTTAATGGCCACCTTTGAAGGTGTTATATGAGTGTTGAACAATCATCGTTTCGTGAGGCAGAAATTCGCCATCCACAGAAACCGTATGTTCTTTAACCATTAGATGTAGGTGTGTGTAAGTGTAGCTCGAATCCTTCTTATAACAACATCCTAGTATATTGAGGATACTGGTTTTGTTACAAAAGAAATGAATAAAAAGAGTTTAGGGGGTTGGAGAAGAAAAACAAAACAAAACAACATTATATAAGACATTACCTCAAAATCGGGTAACTCTTTTTGATTTGAGCCAAAGGCTTCCTTGGGAAGAGTTCTGCCCAAAGTGAGGCTTCTAGGAGTAAGGGAGGAATGTTGGGAGAGTATTTGGGCAGAGGTTGGCCGAGCCAAATGGCTTGAATGTGTAAATGAAGTGGGAGAGGTGGGGGCCTTTTATAAGTGGAGAGGAGGGGCACTTTTGGAAAGATTGAAATGTTACATTATTTCAAAATGCTTTTCGGATTCTAAAGGTCCCACACTTATATAATTCGAGGCTAAGGTGATAAGGGTTCGAAATCTCCTCATCCAATTGGCTTTGGACAAGTGTAAGCCTTGGATTTTGCATTATCTTCCCATTTTATTTAAATCGTTAAATAATGAGGTCATCACTGCATCATCATGATGTCATAAATAATTTAATTTATTTAATGTCTAAAAATTATAAGAAAAATACTATGATGTATTAAATCTTTTTATATTTCTAATGAATATTTATAATCAAAATTTGTACTTGTGTAACCCCACTTAAAAATTGTTTTAGTAAAACATTTTATGTTTGTGTCATTTTTTACTTTAACATTAAATAAAAGTTATTTATGTCATTTTCTAACTAAAGTGGCTCCATGGGGTCCCCAAGTTGACCCATGGGTTGTATTGGTCGGCCATGACTCATCCAATAGGAGTAGGACAAGTTTCATGCTCATCTCATATTATTATAACATTATTTGTACCTTAAACTACACTAATTACCTCTAATCGCGATTAAGAACTTAAAAGTTACTATTCACCAAAAAATTATTTTAATCTCATTGAACCACATTTTACTTCTTAATGACAACCATGTATGTCGGATTTTTGAAAATCAAATCACAGAAGTGGTAATATTTCATTTAAATGAAAAATCAGTTATTTAACTACCACTTAGTGGTTTCACTATTCATCAAAAATTGAAGTTTTTCAGAACAATGCCAAAATTTCACCCTAAGCTATAATTGATATTCCGAATTCAAAAATGATTTCTATTTTACAAAATTCCAAACATATAAGTTGCATTAATTAATTTTATAATTAATTCCCGCTGTCACAACAAATAGCGTGTTTTTAAGAAACAATTTATATCAAAAGATTGGCAATTGTTTATGTCCAATTTCAATGTTAAATTAATTCTAATGCCACCATTGGATAAAATGGTAAAAATATATTCTAATTATACTTTAAAACCACTAAATATTATTATTTATCACTATAAATTATTTTGATTAAAAAAGTTGTTTTAAGTATTTTTCACTATTCATAAAAATTTGGAAGTTCTCAGAAAATTACAAAAAATTCAACATAGGCTAATTTCAATATTAGGAATACAAAAATGAAGTCCATTTTGAAATATAAAATTTCTATAAATTTAAAAGGTGGTTATTACTATTCATAACGGCTACTTTGATTAGTTGCGGTGTGTTAGAACTCGAACTTGCGTACAATGCAAGCTATTGCATTATTGAAAGAGAGGCGTATCGTGGAAGATCGGGGTGTTACATTCTCCCCTCCTTCAATAAATTGCGTTCTCGCAATTTGATATTTTTCTTTGAAAATAAGAGGTTGAAAATAGAAAATACTTTTGTGGAAAACCCACATCGGAAATAAGGTTAATAAAATTTAGCCTTAATAAGAGGGAAAGGCAAATGAAAAAGTCACCACCCAATTATGATCTCGATTAGGAGAACATTGGTGGCAATTAGAGACATATAATTGGAGGAAAACGTAAATATTCGTAGGGAGTGATTGAGGTCATCAATCACAATCAACTGTCAAATTGAGGGCCTCAAAGCCTTCAATCTATGTTGATTTAAAATATCATCAGTTCAACAAGACATAAGGTATTAGGATAACGCATTTTTTGTTTTAATATCCCTTTACTAAAGTTTAAGTATTAATTTATTCATTGAATAACAGATAGGTATATATATATTTATGCCTGACAATTAGAGTTTCAACCTTCAACTCACCTTTCACTCAAAAAGATAATAGAACCCAAAAATATTATACTTTTCCTAATTGTATAAGGTTCCAAATGTTAACACATACAATTTAGATTAGTAAAATTATTTTGTAATAACCAGGGACTTCCTGTAGGCTAGTGGTAGGAAATAAAGGCTTGTCGCACTATGGTTGTGGGTTCGATTCCTGCAGCTGTGTCCGACGCGACGGGTTATTCCCCACCCTGCAGGTTGTCCTTTTCCTAAAAATATAGTACTATACTATTCAAAAAATAATCTTCATAAATGTTTTAACCTTAAACAATACTATCCAAAGTTCAACTTAATCCACTCCAACCTTTATAGTTATCCAAAATACCTTCATCCAGACTTTCTCTAAAAGGTCTCTAAATTCCAAAATCAATTGTAACATCAGATTCCCCAAACAAAGAAAAGTTTCTCTTATTGTCACATACTAAAAATATGATTACCTTAATCATATTAAAACTTTACTGAAATCAAAAAGTACTGCAGTACAATCCATATATATATATTACATTATTCTAAAAACCAGAATATAATCCATGAGTCCAAAAGCACCAATACATTAGTTATTCTGCTTCAACTGTAGTCACAGCATAAGATTGGCCTTGATCCCTTGGCCTTTTCTGAGGTAAGTTTCCTTCACGCTTAGGACATTCATTTGCATAATGACCCATTTCTCTACAATTGTAGCATTCAACTTTGACAGCCTCTTTCTTTCCCTTGCAATCACGAGCCTGGTGACCCTTTTCTCCACATTTATAACAAACTCCCATTCCTTTTAGGCAAGTACCAGGGTGATTCTTCCCACAATTATCACATAATGGAAAATCCTTCTTTCCCTTTTTCCCTTTATCTGTCTCTTGTTCCACCGTTCTCTTCTTCTCTTGCTTTACTTTGTTGTCATAAGACTTAGAGAATTCCTTTTCTGTCTTGATAGCACACGAGACAATATCTTCGTATGATGAGAAGGATTGTGATACCAAATCTCGACGGAGAAATGGTTTTAACCCATCAAAGAAACGATCAATCTTACTCCTTGGGTTACGTATGTAATCTGCAGCATACCTTGCTAACCTTGTAAAGTTAGCCTCATACTTTGCGACATTCTCATCCTCCTTCTGCCTCAGACTCAGAAATTGCCTTTCCATATCTGCTCAATGGTCACGAGGAAAGTATTTTTCTAAGAAAAGCTCTTTGAACTCCCTCCATTCCATATTCGATACGTCATCATCTTCCTTTGTGTTTTGAATCAGCGACCACCACTGATCGGCATCTCCAGTGAGGCGGTAAACTGCCATGACAACCTTCTCCCTTTCACTACTCCCCAAGGCATGGAATATTTTCTCTAAGGAATTTATCCATTGCTCAGATACTATAGGATCTGTACTCCCATTGAAGGTTGGTGGTTGTTGCCTCATGAAGCGGTCTAACATTGATCCTCCACGTTGCGGATCAGGGTGCTCCATACGAGTAAGGTTATTATTCATAACCTGAGTGAGTTGTCCCAGTATGGTAATAAGTTGATCAGCACCAGTTGTATCTCCAGATCCACAATAATTATCTTGATCAGGAGGGCAATCCCTACACGGAGTTCGTGCATTGATACGGTTTCCATTCCTTCCACTAGGCGCCATTTCTAAATAATGGCATAAACTAGATTAGTTTATGAATCAAAATACATAATTCCATACTTTTAAAACACTTAACATAAATTGAACTATTTATGGATATAATCCATAATCATAAAAAGAAATGTTTTCTTTGAGAAATTATATACTCATAACACTTCATAGTGGTTTGTAAATAAAATGAGAATTATCTTAAGCATATCCACCGGGAGTGTCGTAACCAAGAGTGCAGCAAGGCCCGTTGTCGTGAACCAGTTCCCGTTCGAGTCTAGATCAAAGCGGTGTTTTCGGGTTTTACCCCTAGGTACATCTGTGCCAGAGCCGCCTCTACCTGCTCGTATCCAGACAGGGATGTATTGCTCGGAAAACTCACAAAATCTCTACAATAACAAAATTCTAGGAAGTTATTCTATACTAATCCTCAAGGTCTATCTTTGGGCTATGTGCTCTAATCAGAGTTTATCTAAATCTAGCTTCCAAGGTTAGTACTAAACTGCCTCTGATACCAACTGTAACGCCCCGACCCCAGCTACCCAGAGTCGGTGCATTACTCCGTAACATTGGCATGATCACAAAAGATCAAGTCTCGAAAGACCGATTAGTTTAGTAGCCTTGGAAACACTAGATACATTCGTAAACGTTACATTACATCATAATGTGAAAAACTACAATAACAAAGTCTCCATAGTCCACACTCATATCCTCTTCTGACTATCCCTGCAGGTCATTCATAAAATACTTCTTCACATCCTGGAAAAATATTAAAACATTGAAATGGGTGAGCTCATATGCTCAGTAAGGATAACAATATTGCGGAAGCTTTCATAAATAAACATTAACATTTAAGGCAATGTATAACAAAAACAGAAGCCTTTTAAACTTGATCATCAACATAATATGGCATAAGTAAAATGAGATAATTCCATTCACTTCTTCACATGGATATTCTACTGGTCGAATAATCACATGAAATATCAATAACCACTTTCATAATGATGGAATGCATAATGCCAGACTATCATAACCACGTGGTCAAGGCCTCGTGCCAAGACCACAAATAATATTTTGTCAAGGCCTTGTGCCAAGACACTAGTTTGTCTCATGAGACCTGCCGATGCATCGAGGAGCTATAGCGGGCTCCACCCGTCACTTATTAAGTCCAATTCATTCCTCATATGAATAGGTTTAAACATATCATAAACCATAACATAATTGTATCACATAAAACATGCATAAAGGAAACATAACATTACCACATTTCAATCACAAGATATCAATACAGCACATTGATATAATAAAAACACTTTCAAAACCATTTTCAATACCAAAATAAAAGAAAGTTAAAACTTTGTATTTATTTTTCATTTAAAAAAAAGATGGCTTATAGAGGAAGCCAAAACTCAAATAATGGTCACGGCGGCGGAGAAGTCATTGTCGCCGCATAAGTACGGAAAGAAAAACATTCCCTTTTGTCATTTAGCAAAACGCTTTGTATAAAAAGATTCCTTTTGAATAACCGTAAAAGTCAAAGGGGTCTATACACCGTATAAAAGAAAATTGTGTATAAAACCAAATATGCCTCAATGAAAGGGGATTGAGGCGAAGTCCTTAAAAAGATCATTTTTAAATAAAATATATCTATTATGTGTATTCACTATATGTACACATAAAGAAAGTATAAATACAATATACAACATAATAATATCATGACATAATTTGAAAGTAGGAGATTAACCCAAAGAATGGAAGTTGGGTTAAGAAATTCCCTTACCTTGTGTCCGACATGACTCAACCGTTCTTTAACCTCCTGAATAATAAACTAGAGTTAATATATACCTTATTAAGAACCATTTTCAATTTCATTATCCTTATTATATCACTTATTACAATGATATGAACATTATGTAATTATTTAAGTTAATAACGGTCGTTTTGTCGATCTTTGGTACTTGAGTCAACAATAAGCTTCTTATAATTACAAGTTGTTTATGTGGTGAAATATCCATTATATCCAGAATTATATT
Source organism: Viscum album (assembly GCA_963277665.1). Taxonomy (NCBI): domain Eukaryota; kingdom Viridiplantae; phylum Streptophyta; class Magnoliopsida; order Santalales; family Viscaceae; genus Viscum; species Viscum album. The sequence continues at coordinate 1,875,755,249 of OY728152.1, forward strand.
CATGATTTATATGTCATATATATCTTATATATCCAGTATATACATTCATTTATAATATTACATAACATTTAGAGGTAAGAAATGAAATGCACCGTTCATGGAGACGGTAAGCCGTACGTACGCATGAACGCTACTTTCATTTCAATTTCATATTTAATGGAACTAAATCATAATGATTATAAATTTATAATATAATTCCAGTATAATATAGTGTATAATACCATTTACTCCATCCTTTATACATCCCACATATGGCATTAACGATTCAAATCACTTTGAGGGGGCGGTAGTCCGCACTTCCTAAAATGAAGATATCGCGTATACCCATAATGGAAGCCATAAAGGTAAGACACAAATGAAAAATAAAGAAGCATAAGTAAAACATAAACAAATTATAAATCATATATAAAAATAGTGACATCTTAATGGCCACCTTTGATGGTGTTATATGAGTGTTGAACAATCATCGTTTCGTGAGGCAGAAATTCTCCATCCACAGAAACCGTATGTTCTTTAACAATTAGATGTAGGTGTGTGTAAGTGTAGCTCGAATACTTCTTATAACAACATCCTAGTATATTGAGGATACTGGGGTTGTTACAAAAGAAATGAATAAAAAGAGTTTAGGGGGTTGGAGAAGAAAAACAAAACAAAACAACATTATAAAAGACATTACCTCAAAATCGGGTAACTCTTTTTGATTTGAGCCAAAGGCTTCCTTGGGAAGAGTTCTGCCAAAAGTGAGGCTTCTAGGAGTAAGGGAGGAATGTTGGGAGAGTATTTGGGCAGAGTTTGGCCGAGCCAAATGGCTTGAAAGTGTAAATGAAGTGGGAGAGGTGGGGGCCTTTTATAAGTTGAGAGGAGGGGCACTTTTGGAAAGATTGAAATGTTACATTATTTCAAAATGCTTTTCGGATTCTAAAGGTCCCAAACTTATATAATTCGAGGCTAAGGTGATAAGGGTTCGAAATCTCCTCATCCAATTGGCTTTGGACAAGTGTAAGCCTTGGATTTTTCATTATCTTCCCATTTTATTTAAATCGTTAAATAATGAGGTCATCACTGCATCATCATGATGTCATAAATAATTTAATTTATTTAATGTCTAAAAATTATAAGAAAAATACTATGATGTACGAAATCTTTTTATATTTCTAAGGAATATTTATAATCAAAATTTGGACTTGTGTAACCCCACTTAAAAATTGTTTTAGTAAAACATTTTATGTTTGTGTCATTTTTTACTTTAACATTAAATAAAAGTTATTTATGTCATTTTCTAACTAAAGTGGCTCCATGGGGTCCCCAAGTTGACCCATGGGTTGTCTTGGTCGGCCATGACTCATACAATAGGAGTAGGACAAGTGTCATGCTCATCTCATATTATTATAACATTATTTGTACCTTAAACTACACTAATTACCTCTAATCGCGATTAAGAACATAAAAGTTACTATTCACCAAAAAATTATTTTAATCTCATTGAACCACATTTTACTTCTTAATGACAACCATGTATGTCGGATTTTTGAAAATCAAATCACAGAAGTGGTAATATTTCATTTAAACGAAAAATCAGTTATTTAACTACCACTTAGTGGTTTCACTATTCATCAAAAATTGAAGTTTTTCAGAACAATGCCAAAATTTCACCCTAAGCTATAATTGATATTCCGAAATCAAAAATGATGTCTATTTTACAAAATTCCAAACATATAAGTTGCATTAATTAATTTTATAATTAATTCCCGCTGTCACAACAAATAGCGTGTTTTTAAGAAACAATTTATATCAAAAGATTGGCAATTGTTTATGTCCAATTTCAATGTTAAATTAATTCTAATGACCACCATTGGATAAAATGGTAAAAATATATTCTAATTATACTTTAAAACCACTAAATATTATAATTTATCACTATAAATTATTTTGATTAAAAAAGTTGTTTTAAGTATTTTTCACTATTCATAAAAATTTGGAAGTTCTCAGAAAATTACAAAAAATTCAACATAGGCTAATTTCAATATTAGGAATAAAAAAATGAAGTCCATTTTGAAATATAAAATTTCTATAAATTTAAAAGGTGGTTATTACTATTCATAACAGCTACTTTGATTAGTTGCGGTGTGTTAGAACTCGAACTTGCGTACAATGCAAGCTATTGCATTATTGAAATAGAGGCGTATCGTGGAAGATCGGGGTGTTACATACTAGATCCATGAATATAGAATCCCTTTCAATTCTCATCACATTCAAAACTCCATGATCCTTTCTGCTCAAAGCATATGCCACCTTATTTTCCTTCCCTGGGTGGTAGTGTATCGTGAAATCATAATCCTTGAGTAGTTCAAGCCATCTCCTTTGCCTCATGTTGAGTTCTTTCTATGAAAAAATATACTTCAATCACTTGTGATCAGAATAAATCTCACATTTCTCACCATACAGATAATGTGTCAATATCTTCAAAGCAAAGATTACAGTAGCTAACTCAAGATCATGAGTTGGACAGTTTTGCTCATCAATTTTCAGCTGTCGTGAGGCATAAGCTATAACTCTATCATTCTGCATAAGGACACAACCAATTTCTTTCATTGATGCATCACTATAAATAACATACCCATCATTCCTCGATGGTAGAGTCAATATAGAAGAATTTACTAATCTTCTCTTCAGTTTTACGAAACATTCTTCACACTCTTTTTTCCAAAAAAAATTAACCCCTTTATGTGTGATCTTGGTTAATGGGTTAGCCAACCAGGAAAAGTTCTCGATGAATCATCGATAATAACCTGCTAAACCAATAAAACTACGTACCTCAGTTATACTTGTCGGTGCTGGCCATTCTTGTATTGCATTGGTCTTTGAAGGATCAACAGAAATTCCATCCTTAGAGAAAATATGGCCAAGAAAAGAAATCTCTTGAAGCCAGAATTCACACTTTCTAGACATCCCATATAATTCGTGTCTTCTTAGAGTCTTTAAGACAATGCGCAAGTGATTTTCATGATCTTCATAGCTTTTGGAGTATACCAAGATATCATCAATAAATACCACCAAAAAATCATCAATATATTATTTGAAAACTCTGTTCATAAGATCCATGAATACAGAGGGTGCATTAGTCAGCCCAAAATGGAGTACTATAAACTTGTAATTCCCATACCCTGTTCGAAATACTGTCTTCGGAATGTCTTCCTTCTTCACACACACCTGACGGTATCCTGATCGAAGGTCAATCTTTGAAAAGTATTGAGCTCCATGCAGTTGGTCAAATAAATCATCAATGCGAGGTAGGGGATACTTGTTATTTATTGTTATAGCATTGATCTCCCTGTAGTTGATACATAACCTCATAGATCCATCTTTCTTTTTAACAAAAAGAACAGGGGTTCCCTGTGGAGAAACACTAGGGTGAATAAATCCCTTATTACTCAATTCCTCTAGTTGATTCTTTAGTTCAACTAATTCCAAAGTGGTCATTCTATAAGGGGTCTTCGATATAGTCCTTGATCTAGGAATTATATAAATGTAAAACTCAACTTCTCATTCTAGAGGATGTCCAGGTAAATCATCTGAAAACAAATCTACATATTCTTTCACAATAGGTACATCCTCTATTTGAACATTCCTTTCCTCACCCACAGTTATTTCATTCTCTTCTTCCCCAATAATTGAATTTAGTTGAATTAATGGGGGTGGATCTAGATAAGAATTAGGTGGTGATGATTCTGCTCTAAAGATACGGTGTTCCTTATCATCATCATCAAAAATCGTAACCTCCTTCTTCTTACAATAAATCTTCGCATTATGGTCTGAAATCCAATCCATATCAAGGATTATATCAAATTTAGTCATGGGTATGATGATAAGGTCAGCAGATAAAGAACATTTATATGCCCAAATGGGAACGGATCCACATAACTTTATAGTAATGATACTTCCCTTCGGGGCTTTGACTGACAACTCTCTTGTTAAATCAATTTGTAAATATATAAATTTCCTAGAAAACTACGAAGATATGAAACAATGGGATGATCCAAAATCAAATAATGCATTTTTTAAACGTGAGGAAACCATTAAATTACCTGCCACCATGTCTTTTGGGGATTCAACCTCAGCAGTAGTGATTTGATAATCTTGGCCTTGATCCCTTGGACTTTTCTGAGGTATGTTTCCTTTACACATAGGACATCCATTTTCATAATGTTCGATCTCCCTGCAATTGTCCCATTGAACATCGGTAGCATCTTTCTTTCCTTTACAATCACCAACTAGATTACCTTTCTTTCCTCATTTGTTGCATACTCATTTTCCTTTTAGACAGGCACCTGGGTGCTTCCTTCCACAATTATCACAGGGTGGAAATTCAATTATACCCATCTTCCTTGTTTCCATATTTCCTTTCCTAGAGTATTCAACAGATCTCTTCTTCTCTTTCTTTGTTTTAAAGTCATAAGACTTAGAGAATTCCTTTTGTGTCTTGATAGCACAGCAGACAATATCTTCGTATGATGAGAAGGTTTGCGAGACTAATGATCGATGGAGAAATGGTTTTAACCCATCAATGAAACAATCAATTGTACTCCTTGGGTTACATATATAATCAGCAGCATGCCTCTCTAACCTTGTAAAGTTAGCCTCATACTTTGCGACATTACCATCCTCTTTCTGCCTCAGACTCAGAAATTGCCTTTCCATATCTACTTGATAGTCTCGAGGAAGGTATTATTATAAGAACAGCTATTTGAACTCCCTCTATTCCATATCTGATACTTCATTATCTTCCTTCGTGTTTTGTATCAAAGACCACCATTGATCAAGATCTCCAGTGAGCCGATAAACTGCCATGGCAACTTTTTCCCTTTCACTACTTCACAAGGCATGGAATATTTTCTCTTAGGAATTTATCCATTGCTCAGCTACTATAGGATTTTTACTCCCATTGAATTTCGGTGGTTTTTGCCTCATGAAGAGACCTCACACTGATCGTCCACGTTCTGTATCTGGGTGCTCCATACGGGTAAGGTTATTATTCATTACCTGAGTGAGTTGTCCCAATATGGTGATAAGCTGATCAACACCAGTTACATCACCAGCTCCGCTATAATTATCTTGAGCAGGAGGGAAATCCCTACATGGAGTGCATGCATTGATATAGTTTCCATTCCTTCCACTAGGCACCATTTCTAAACAATGGCATAAACTAGATTAGTTTATGAATTGAAATATTTAATTCCAAACTTCTAAAACCCTTAACATAAATTCACCAGTTTATGGATATAATCCATAATCATAAAAAAGTTTTCTTTGAGAAGTATATATTCATAACCATTCATAATGGTTGATAAAGAAAATGAGAATTATCCTAAGCATATCCCTTGAGAGTGTCGTAACCAAGAGTGCAGCAAGGCCCGTTGTCGTGCACCAGTACCCGTTCGAGTCAAGCTCAAATCCGTGTTTTCGGGTTTTACCCCTAGGTACATTTGTGCCAGAGCCGCCTCTACCAGCTCATATCCAGACAGGGATGTATTTCTCAAAAAAATCACAAAATCTCTACAATACAAAAATTCTAGGAAGTTCTTCTATACTAATCCTCAAAGTCTATCATAGGTCTATGTTCTATAATCAAAGTTTATCTAAATCTAGTTTCCAAGGTTTGTACTAAACATCCTCTGATACCAACTGTAACGCCCTGACCCCAGTTACCCAAAGTCGGTGCATTATTAAATAACATTGGAAAGATCACAAAGGATCAAGTCTCGAATTACCGATTAGTTTAGTAGCCTTGGAAACAAGATTCATACATATGTTAAACTTTACAACATGAAGAGAAATACAACAAAAACATATTTCATTAGAAGAATCCAAGCCTTCTAGATTATTCTTGCAAGTCACTCATAACTAACTTTTTTATATCCTGGGAAAATGAAACATAAGAAAGGTGTGAGCTCAAATTCTTAGTAAGGGTAAGTAATATAGTGGAAAAATGACATAAATATTAAGCATGGTAAATAATTGAAACCTCATGCCTTTACCAATAATAAACATGAATACTTTTATGGAAAGAATATGAGCTGAATAAATAATTCCATAATAAAACACAATCATTTGTATTCTACTATTCGAATGACCATATGAACCATCAAAATTAATTCCATAATGAGGGAATGTATAATGCCGGACATTCTGAAACATTTTGTCAAGGCCTCGACGAAGACATCTAAAATGATTCAGGCCTCGGCGAAAACCATAAATGAAATTTGGAAAGGGCCTCGGCCAATTCCACATCTATTTGTCTCATGAGACCTCCCGATGCATCGAGGAGCTATAGCGGGCTCCACCCGTCACTTACTAAGTCCAATACATTCTCCATATGATAAGGATTAAAAATATAATAAACATTCGTATTAAAACTAGCATATGAAATGTCAATACATTAACCATAAGAAATGAATGGTTTAAAAATATCACATCCACAGTCAAACATATCACAAAAACTTCAATACAATATGGAAGTTTTGTATCATAATAAATCAACTTCAAATAATCTTAAAATCCATCAATGGATGTTGACATAGATGAAATCAAAACCCTTTTTTTAGAGACATATCTCTTTATATTTTGAAATAATATAGGAGTCACATAAAGATAATATTTATTTTGAAAATATTCTTATAATATTGTATGGGAATCTTTGATGATGTTATAACAGCGGAAAATAGAAGCACCCGCCGTATAAGTTAAAACAAAGACATTCTTACCTTAATTTTGTCGAAAAGGTTAAAAAGGAACTTGTTTGGAAAACAACAGAAATTTTTCTTTATAAACTTCTTATAAAATGACTTTAACCCATATTCTGTAAAATAGTAATAATGTTTTGAAATAAATTTTTAAGAAACATGGACGTGGATGATAAAGAGGTCCCAGTAGATAATTACCAATAAACAACTTCAGATAATGAAGAGATTGTGAAATAAACCTTACCTTGTACTTTTCCTTGGTTGATGTTAGGTTAAAATCTAGTATAATGGTGAAATAATTGTTATTTAATTATACAATAATCATATATATTAATATGATATCATATATGACCTTTTAACATCGCTTTGTTAATAAAATCATAGTATTATCATCATTTTGGGTGTTAACTTACTCATTTTCTTTTATATAAGTTGTGCATGTTATGGATAGGTTGTATCATACTCATATACATAATGATATTAACTCATTAAATATTAATTTTAATCATACAATAAAATTTAGTCTTGAATGGATACAATGGGGAATGAATCTCATCGTGTTCGTGGAGACGGTATTCCGTACGTACGCACGAGCGACAATATCATTCTTTTGATATTAAAATAATATATAATTGGATGGTATATCATATAGAGAGAATCATTATCATGTTATATGTAATATTTAAATGAATTATACATCATTATTATACCCATCCAATTAATAGTATATTGAATAACAATTTCACCACTACATGGAGACGGTATGTCGTACGTACGCACATATGGTGACATGTCATTCAAGGGATGGAGAGAATAACGAATTTTATTGTTCCATAATTATAATAACATCACAGTATATAAAAGGTAATGGATTTATTATTTTATAATGCAAATAACAAGAAAAGAATAAGTTGAAAAAGAAAGGAACTTTAAAGAGGGTGGTGAAGATGTTACCTCTTCTTCGGGTTCTTCCTTTTGATTTGATCAAAAGGGCTCCATAGTTTGGCATTTTGTTCAAACTAAGGCCTATATGATGAATTGAGGGATGTTGGGAGGATATTTGGTCAATGGTTGGCCGATCCAAATGGCTTTGAATGTGTTAATTAATGAGAAGGGGGGTGCCCTTTTATAAGAGGGGTGAGGGGTTCTTTAGGAAAAACTTAAGTATTATTTTATAATAAAATCATATTCGGTTTCTAATGGATCATAAGTAGATTATTAAAAATATATGGTAAGGATGGGTCGAAATACTTTCAAAAAATAGATTTTAGGTTGCTTTGGGTCATTATATTAACCTTATCTTTTAGTTTTAACACTTGGTTAATTAGTTTAACACTTACCATGTCACATTGTATTTTTATAATATATAGTTAATAAACATACTATATACATCCAAGATACCCCCAAGTGGTCTATTAATGATTCACCAATAATGATATAAGGCCTTTGGCCAAACCCTATATTTTTAGGAATGGAATGTAAATTAATAATATAATATTTGTTTTAAAAACTCATTTATGTCAATTTTGACACTACTAAAAAATTGATTTTTGTTAAAGACATAAAAAATTTATTAATTCAAAAAAAATTCATTTGATAAATAATAACATGTCATATTAACCAATAAAATTCTTTTATGTCATCAAAACTTTCAAATTATATTAATTTTAACATTTATAACACCAATTGTTTGGTTCTTTCATTAATAAGGAAAATATTGCATCATTATTGTGTCATATATACTATTACATTTTCAATGTCTAAAAATTATAAATAAAATATAATTATGTAGGAAAGATTTTTATATTTCTAATTAATATCTATAATCTAAAATATAAAATATATAACACTATTTAAAAATTGTTTTTCTAAAAGATATAAGCTTATGTCATTTTTGTATTTACTTAAACTTAATTAATATAAATTGTCCCTATCACCTACAAGTGGATCCATGGGGTCCCAAAATCGACCCAGAGATGGAATTGGTCAGAAATGTCCCCACCAATAAGGTTAGAACATGTTTTAGGGTAATGTATTATTATTATTATAATATTATATTTTTACCCTTATTTACCGAATTTACCCTTTAACCATGGTAAATAAAATATTTACCGAAGTAATTATTCAAAATGTATAAAAATAAAAGTTACCTATTTACATAATTTGGACATCCTAATTCCAAATATGGAATCCATTTTTCCAAATTCAAATCACATAAGTGGCAGAAATTAATTTAAAATTAATTTCCGTTGTCAAAACAAAAAAGTGTGTTTTTAAGATATAATAAGTATCAAAAGATTGATACTTGTTTCTGTCTAGTTTAATTGTGAAATTATGTACAATGACAAACATTTAATTAAACAGTAAAAATATATTATAAATATACATTAAAACCTCTCAAATTAATAATTTATCACTATTAATTATTTTGATTAAAAAAGATGTTTTTAATTAAAATTTAGTAATTTTCACTATTCATCAAAATATAAAAGTTATCCAAAAAGTACCAAAATTTTAACCTATGATAATTTCAATATTAAGAATCCAAAAATGAAGTCCATTTTGAATGATAAAATGTATAAGATTACAAAAAGTGGGTATTACTATTCATAACAACTACTTTGATTGGTTGCGGCGTGTTAGAATCTCGGAGTTGCATACAACACACGCTACTGTATTACTCAAAAAGAAGTGTACCGTGGAAGCTTGGGGCGTTAAATTCTATTTAGTTTCATCCCAAATAGATGAGGGTATTCCATCTCATGCATCATTTAGGAACATGCTAAAAATCCCATTTCATGCATTTGTCCATGCCATGTAGGTGCATTAGAAATTTCATGTTGTTGGGATAGTTGTTGTTCTCGAAAAGCATGTTTTTGTGATAGATTCTTTGATGAATACCTGCTATTTTATAGGGTATTATTGTGGGAGGTTTTGATAGAATAAATGCCAATATTCGGTTTTTTGGGAGTATGGGACCTCAATGACTGGAATTTGGTTGATCATTGACGAGTTCACTTTGTTATAACATGTGTATGATTCCAAACACTGATTCGCGTGGAGTATAGGCCCTCACGGATTAGAATTTGGAACTTAGGTGTTTGTTAAATGTTTTTTTGGGTTCCATAGTAGTTTCTAAGTCTTACTATCCAAAAAACCCAGGATACACGCCATGCAGTTCTATGGACACACGTTGTGTGTTCTGCTGTTCGGGAAGAAATGAATACTTTTTAAGTACACGCCGTGTACCCTCTGTACACGCCGTGTAGTCTCTTCCCGGGTCATAGACCATGTGGGTGGGGACACGGTGTAGGTAAGTTATTGGGGAACATGACGTGTACCATTTGTACACGTCATTTAGTGTTGTCCTGGTGTCCGCCTGTGTAACGGACAACACGGATAGAAGAAACATTAAGACGTACACGCTGTGTCTACTTTGAACATGCCGTGTAGTGTGAACCAGGTACTAGGATGTGTCATGAATAACACGGGTGAGTGTTATCTTTCCTAGTACATGCCTTGTCTACCTGGAACATGTCGTGTATTGTCATCTGTGCAGCTGACCATGTAGTGAGCAACATGGGTTAGTCTGGGGCTTCATTGTACATGCCATGTCTTTTTGAAACACGTCATGTAGTGTGATCTGGGTACACATGATATTTCACAAACAACACGGGTCGGTGCAAGCTTGTCGTATACACATCATTTGCATGTGGGACATGCCATGTAGTTTTGTTTTATGAGATCCGTGTGGCTTAGACATGTAAAAGGACTTGGGTAGGGAATAAGAATTCAATCACACGCCGTGTATTTGGGAGACACGTTGTGTGTTTGGGGTGTTACATGACCAGTTTTAGCTGGAGTACACGCCCAAGTGAATGGCCTGTTAGAACACGCCATGTAGTATTTATACATGCTGTGTAGTCATGTTTTGTAAATCATGAATGCTTTAATTTTCACGTTCCCTTCTTGGTCTCCTCATTTGCATTCTTTTTTAATCTTAATCTAAGGTTTGCATTTAACTGTGTAGAGTCATACCACCAAGACGACCACTAGTTGTTTTCTAAGTGAGCGACGATGATTTTACTCCAGTGGTGTTAGGCCATGGGCTATCGATGGAACCTCCAGCAGAGCCATATGTGGCGCCAACCATTATACTGGACACAGGTGCTGCTGCACAGTTCCGTGAAGGCTTCTTGTGGTTCATGCAGACATTTCGGGGAGCACCGCTGGCCACCACATCTATGGCAGAGTTGACTCCTATCCTCCAGTAGCATCATCTACAAACGTTTTAAGGGGATGGTGGACCATAGGCATCGGAGTCTTGGCTAGGGTCTATGAAGACTATTTTTGAGCATCTAGAGACCCCTCTAGGGCGGAGGGTCAAGATCGCCACTGATATGTTGTGTGATTCCATTAAGAGATGGATGGATGTTACCACCTAGATAGAGAATCAATGAGACATGTAGTGGTATGATTTTCAGGAATCCTTCTATGAATTCCTCTTCCTGGAGACGCTGAGGGAAGATCGGGCTCGAGAGTTCATGAATCTGCAGCAGGGCGCTATGTCAGTGATGGATTATTATGCTCGCTTCACCGAGCTTTAGCATTTTTCACCCATTCTAGTGGGTGATGAGACGTTGATAGATAGATTCTTTGAGGATGGTCTACAGTGTGAAATCCATGTGCTGGTGAACATTTTCTAGTTTCCTACAGTGCATGCAATTATGAACCAGGAACTGATTACAAAGCAGAACCTGCAGGAAGCTAGTGGTGTGGGCCAGGGTGGTTCTACACCAGTTTCTGGTACTATCTCTATCGGTAAGATGAAGAGGCAGATGGACTTCTCTCATGGTGTTAGTGCTAGTCAGAAGAATAATTCAAGTGGCCAGGTCATGTGCTAAAAGTGTGGTAAAGAGGGGCACAAGAGACCATAGTGTCCATGTGACCAAGTGGAGTGCCGAGCTTGCTGAAGAATGGGTCATCTCTAGTGTTTTTGTTGGGTGTTTCCACCAGTGGATATTGACATGGGTTCTGTGCAGACATCCCTTGTGGGAGAAGGACCAAGAGTTTATTACAATTCAGGAAATTAGGGTACATCAGGGCATGGAGGCAACGATGGTGGTCGTGGTTGTGGTACCAAGACACCAAGATCTCAGAGGCTGCAGGGCGGGACAACTCAAGGTAGCCAGGCTGTGTCGCAGGGCCGCAGAATTCTGCAGGCATATGCAGTGCAATAGAACCAACATGAGAAGGATCCCAGAACATCTACTATTAGAGGTACTATTTTAGTAGCATCTGTTTTATCTTCAGTACTTTTAGATATGGGTTCTACACATAGCTTCATATATCCGTTCGTTGTGGAGAGCCTTGGGCTCTGTGTTTCTTCTTCTGATATCATGACGCGAGACACTACGTTGAGGATGAGAACGACAAGTGTTTGTTAGTGCAACGAGTTCCCCCTTGAGGTTAGTGGGTGTCACTTTTAATGGGACCTCTATGTCTTGGAGATGACAGCTTATGATTTCATTCTCGGTATGAACTAGTTGGTTCCCTTTCAAGACTTTATGGACTACTATCGTCACAGGGTGAGTTTCATATCACCAGAGGGTGGAGAGTTCCTTTAGAAGGGCGAGTAGGATGTCCTGGCTAGCCGAGATGGACCCGAGCATCATGGACGAGGTGGAGTGATAGCCTAGATTGCGAGTTTATATCTGGATGATCAGGGGAATGGTCAGAATGATTTCCATCCTGTGGTTGATCATTTCAGGGATGTCATCCCGGACGAATTTTCAGGTCTACCTCTGGAGTGTGAGGTGGATTTCTCTATTGATCTTGTTCCAAGAGCGAAAGCAGTGTCCATTCCTCCTTATAAGATGTTCACACTTGAGTTGCAGAAGCTCAAGTGGAAATTAGAGGAGTTATAGGAAAAGGGTTTCATCTGACATAGTACTTCTCCTTGGGGTTCACCTGTCCAATTTTCTAAGAAGGCAGATAGTACCCTCATACTCCGTGTGGATTATCAGAAGTTGATCCCATTTATGGTCAAGAACCGATATCCATTTCCAAGTATTGACATGCTTTTTGATTAACTTCGGGGAGTACGAGTGTTCTCAAAGATTGAATTGAAGTCCGGATATCATCAGTTGCATGTTAGACCATTGGATATACCGCTTAAAATTTTTTTGAGTGGATATGGTCTTTATAAGTACTTGGTTATGCCGTACAGACTCACGAACACGCCGTCAGTTTTCATGGATCTGATGAATTGTGTGTTCCATCCTTATCTGGATTCTTTTGTAGTAGTCTTCATTGACGATATCTTGGTGTTCTATCACACTAGACACGACCATGCCACCCATCTTGAGATCATACTGATTACACTGAGAGAGCATCAACTGTATGTTAAACTCTCAAAGTGCCACTTTTGGATGGACTAGATATTCTTCCTGGGTCATATCATCTCAGAGGTAGGAGTTGCGGTGGACCCATAGAAAGTAAGAGCCGTAGTTTTCTGGGAGTAGCCTAACAATGTGTTTGATATAAGGAGTTTCATAGGGATGGATAGTTACTACAGGAATTTTATACAGGACTTCTCTCACTTAGAAGCACTGTTGATGGGTTTGAATAAGAAGGGTGTGAAGTTCGTTTGTTGGAAGCTTGCGAGACAACCTTTCAGAAGAAAAAAGGAAAGTTGACCTCAACACCAGTCCTGATACTTCCAAAGTATGGGAAGACCTATACAGTTTACATTGATGCATCAGGTATTTGGCTAGGAGCTGTGTTGAGGCAGGGCGATCGAGTTGTTGCATACGGGTCTCGGCTATTGAGGCCACATGAGAGGAATTACCCGATGCATGACCTCGAGTTGGCTGCAGTTGTTCATGTATTATGTTGTTGGAGACATTATCTCTTGCGATAGAATTTTGTGGTTTTCACCGACCAAAAATGTCTGAAGTACATATTTACTCAGCATGACCTTAATTTGAGACAGCGAAGGTCGGTTGAATACCTTCAGTCCTTAGACATTGATCTTGCCTATACACCTGGTAAAGGTAATGCAGTAGCTGATGCACTGAGTAGGAGGACTCATACATAGGCAGCGCAGGAGGCCAGTGGTGAATGGAAGCTTATGTCTTTCTTCTCTAAGATGCATTTGGAGGTGCACGACAGTCAGGGGAAAACCTATCTTTTAACCCTAGATGTTACGTCTTCTCTCATAGACAGAGTGAGGATGATACAACTATCAGATTCAGAAGGCCTAGTTCTATGGGTGTCGATGGTAAGTGAGGACCCTCTTCCTAGTAAGATGATAGGTAATGATGAGGTGCTACATTTCCATGGATTATTTTGGGTTCTAGGGGATATACACAAGGAACGGATGTAGGAGTTTCGTGCTTCAGCTTGGGTAGTTCATCCTGGAGTTACCAAAATGTATCGTGACTTGAGACGTCATTATTGGTGGCCAGGTATGAAGAGAGAGGTAGTTGGTTTTGTTACGAGATGTTCCATCTTTCACAAAGTGAAAGAGGAGCATCAGATACCAGCCGGACTATTATAGTAGTTACCCATTCTGGAGTGGAAATGGGATGATGCCGCGATGGACTTCATGACAGGGTTTCCATGGTTTCCTCGAGGAAATTATGTCGTGTGGGTATTTGTGGATAGGCATACGAAAGTAGCTAGCTTTTCGAAGATCAAGAAGACCTTCAGTGTTGATGAGCTCAAGAATCTATATATCTGAGAGGTCGTATGTCTTCATGGGGTCCCTTATTCTATCATTTCTGATAGGTACGCCCACTTTACATCTCGTTTCTGGAAGAGTTTTTAGAGGATACTAGGTATACAGGTGCTTCTGAGCACGACTTACCACTCTTAGACCAACGACTAGTCAAAGCGTATAATAAAGGTGCTAGAGGACATGTTGTGTGCATGCGTCCTGGACTTTTGGGGATCTTGGGAGAAGCACATACCTTTGGTCGAGTTTTCCTAAAACAACAGTATTCAAGAAACTATTGAGATGGAACCTTACGAAGCATTATATGTTAGGGAATGCCGATCACCATTGTGCTGGATAGAGACAGGTGAGGTAGCTTTGTTGGGAACACGTCTCATGCAGGAAACCTCAGAGTAGGTCCAGTTGATTCAGAAGCGGATGGCTACTACACGGTTTCTTCAGAAATCTTATGTTGATCAACACATATGGCCCTTGGAGTTCGTGGTCAGGGATCATGTTTTCTTTCATGTTTTGCTGAGGTTGGGACACATGCATATCAGGAGATAGGGTAAACTTTCACCAAGGTATGTGGGGTAATTTGGGATTATAGGGAGAGTCGGGCTGGTTTCCTATTGGTTGTAGATACCACATAGGTACCAATCCATTGACGATGTCATCCATTTGTCTCAGCTGCACCGTTATCACTCAGACCCATCTCACGTCTTTCTGGCTAAGGAGGTTGAGCTTTATATCGATGCATCCTTCAAGGAGCATCTGAATTGTATAGTTTATAAGAGCACAAAGGTTCTCCAAGTCCGGTCAGTTGCTCTGGGACGGGTGTTATGGAAGCATGGTCGAATGCAAGATGAAACATGAGAGTGGGAGACTGATGTACGTGATCAGTGGCTAGATTTATTCACAACATTATCATCCCCACACTTGGAAGGGAAATTCGGGGACAAATTTATTTAAGGGGGGATGTTTTTTAGAACTCGGTTCTTATTCTTGAGGTATGAGTTTCTTCTTTTCCTTTTTCCATAAGTGTTTTGGAGAAAATAAAGAAAATAGGGAAAAATCTAAAATTATTCTGGTACACACCGTGTACTTTTCCTCATGCTGTGTACTTTGGCCATGTGGGATGAGTACACATGGCGTGTAGGCCTGTTGGCGATGAAGGGTTTAAAACTGACTTCACAACGTGTACATAGTATTTACACACCGTGTAATCAGTTAGAATGTGAACAATAATGATGTGGAGGCTACCACCAGGGGAGTGACAGTGCACGCAGTGTAATCAGGAATACACGTAGTGTATTCATTTCAGCAAGTGAACAGTTCGGTGGTGAAAAAGTAGCCTCTTGAGGAACAGTTAAATGAGAAAAGTACACGTCATGTACTTGAGAGTACACACCATGTAGTCTTTTTTTCCTTAAAATGGGCATTAGCCTCCTCTGTTCACATAGGAAGATTAGAATGCAGGAGGAGAATGGGAGAGATAGTCAGATCTTTGAGGATATCCCAACTGCACACAGGGAACCCGATTCCCATGACGTCGATCTCCATGGAACAGAACGAGTGAGTTCTTCCTCCTACTTGTGTGTTTCAATCAAATTCTTTTCCGAGGGAAAGTTATTTGAGTTTGAACATGATTATGTTCATCCCAGATCTGTTCTATTATCGTTTGTTTCGGGAGGTGTCGTTCATTAAGACCGATCAGAGTCGATCGAGGTAGGCGGTATGATGTTTATTTCCAACTGTTGAGTTGAATTTCTATACCATTGTTCTATGAAACCTTGTTTGGGGTGTCATATGGATGATTCCTTTTCTTAAAAGATATCTAGAATTGTATAGATAATATAATGATGAGTTTAAACTACTGTTTGGGATCACTTCTTGGATCCAGGCCAACCCCGGGGGTGTGTTCCTCTGTTTAGTCATTTGGCCAGGATACCCAAGTGTATTCCATGATTATATTGTGCATTTATTTTTCCTTGAGAGGAACCGTATCTAAATTTCTTTCTTATGTGTGGGGCTTGGCCCGGTTCCTTATCCAGTTGGTAGTGTTTTGCTTAGCCTGAGGGTAGTGTTTCATTTAGCCTGTGGGAAACTCTTCCGTGCCCATGGGCAGTAGATTCTATGCCAGTGGGAAGCACTTGTACACCCTGTGGAAATATCTGTTATTCCTGTTGGAAGACACATATGGGTTTCGATTCTAATTACCTGAGGATAAGGATTGTATGTCTGAGGACAGTGTTACCAGGAATATTCATCATGGGGATTTTCATATGTTATACATGCCATGTTAAAGAACAATATTGGAATGGTTAAATGAATATTAAAATGGAATTATAACTGGTATAGTTAGTTACTTTTGAGTACTTCTTAGTATATTGCATTTACTATTGCACACTGCTGTTGCGGATTTTCACTGACAGTTAAGCACGTGCCTTTAGTGGGTACCTACTGGGTTTTATTTCTCACAGCAAATTTTGGTCATGACTTCGGCCCATATATATTACGTTTTTGCAAGTTTCGATAGGAGAAAGGGTACCTATATAGGTGTATGAATGTAGGAGAGGAGTAGGAGAGCATGGGACTGAGCTTTGGCTTACGATGCTGTTGCTTTTTGTTTATTCTGCTTGTGTTGTTTGGATGTACCTTGTACATTGAGTTGTATATAATTGTAGTGAAGTGTATCCTGTTCTAGTTGCTTTCCTAGAAATAGTGACATTCTGCATATTTGTATATATGATTTCCGGTTCTCCTTTACTTCAGTTGTCCATTTTAGTTGTATATTGTTTATTCCTTCCGCTGTTGTATGTTATTTATCTTTTCTGTGGTGTTACACTTTGATAAATGAGGGCATAGTTTCCCCACTATCAGACCTAGGCCCTCACTGCAATTCAGTAGACTCTAGAGTTTTTTGAAATATGCTTGAGTTCATGTGACTAACCGGGTTTGTGGAACCCATGGTGTGGCATCTGAATTCGAGACGTTACAGTTGTAAAGGATGGGAGATTGACTGACTTCATGTATGAGGACGGGGTTTTATTATTTGAAAAGAGGTTATGTGTTCCATCAATACCTGAGCTAAAAGGAAACTATTGAATGATGTTCATAGCTCAGATTTCTCTATACACCCTGTTACCACAAAGATGTATATAGATTTGAAGGAACATTTTTATGGGATAACGGGAAATTTCTAACTATGTGTCAAGGTGTCTCGTTTTCCAACAAGTGAAGGCTGTGAGACAACATCCTAGATGGGTCATTCAACCTCTACCTATTATTATGTGTAAGTGGGATGTCATTACAATGGAATTTTTCACAAGACTACCAATACACCTAGAAGGAATGATGAAAAATGGGTAATTGTTGATCCTCTTACAAAATCAGCAAATTTCCTTGTTATAGGAGCAGATTTACCACTTGATTTCCTACCATGAAATCATATTAATGAATTTTTAATACTTCATAGTGAACCTATATTGTTTGTCACCAACCATGAACCTTGTTTCACATAAAAATTCTTGAGAACTCTTCATAAGGAATTGGATACTGATCTTCAAATGAGTACGGCTTGTCACCCCAAAACTGACAGATAGTTTGAAAGGACTATGTAAACTTTGGAAGAAATTTCGAGATCATGCTCACTTGATGTTCAAGGTATGTGGGATTAGTACATACATTTTCATAGAATAATATATTCCATTATATTATTCAAATGTCTCCATATAAAGCATTATATGGCAGGATATGTTGAACTCCAAATTTTTGGTATTAAGTAGGTTAGAAGAAACATATAGGCCCAGAACTTATTAAAGAGACAATGACGAAGGTAAAGGCAATTCAAGACCCTATTAAAGCATCCCAAAGTAGGCATAAGAGTTATGATGATAATCAGAGAAAAGATCTAGAATAACAAGTGGTATATCATGCCTTTCTAAAAGTATATCCATGGAAGGGTGTCTTAATGTTCGGTAAGAAAGGGAAAATAAGCCCCATGTACATCAAACCATTTTAAATTATGGAGAGAATCAGAACTGTAGATTAATGTTTAGAAATCCATTCAAGTCACTCAAAATTTCATAATGTCTTCCACATGTCATTGTTAAAGAAATAAATTTCATACCCAATTCACTTCATCGTATATAAATAAATAGAGCTAGATCCTAATTTGTCTTATTGTGAAGAGCCTATAGAGATTCTTAACACTAAAGAGAAAGTATTGAGAAATCAAATTACTTGTCTGGTAAAGGTTATTTAGAGAGAACATAAATTTGTGGAAGAAATGTGGAAACCTAAGGATGTTATGATGAAGAACCACCCAAATCATTTTAGAGGGCTTTATATAAGAAAAATGGCGAGGATGAAATTTCTGAAGGTGGGAAGAATATAACACTGCAATATTTTATGGTATGTTTCTTCTTAAATAATTTCAATTCATTAAATGGATTATAATTCATGATAAAATGAGTCTATAAGAAAAAACACTATGTTATTTATAGGATATAGTCATAAACTATCCATGAAATATAAATTTACCACTTTTGTGAATTGAATTTATAAAATCTAACATATATGTTTGCGTTCAGGGTGATATTTGGAGTTTCATAGAATCAACTTAATTTTTAGTGAAAAGTAACTTTCTCGTGTGAATAGTAACCTACCCTTATGAATAGTAACATACCATATGAATTGTAATATGACCCTTATGAATGGTAACTTTACCCAAGAAAGTATAAATAATATTTAGTCTCCTTAAAAATGAAGGTGAATATTTTAAGTGTTGGTATTTTTCAATTAATTGATGATTTTAATTAAAAATTAAATTTCTCATAT
Organism: Viscum album; assembly: GCA_963277665.1. Lineage (NCBI taxonomy): Eukaryota > Viridiplantae > Streptophyta > Magnoliopsida > Santalales > Viscaceae > Viscum > Viscum album. The sequence continues at coordinate 1,875,774,548 of OY728152.1, forward strand.
TTGGAAAATTATATTCAAAAAATAGATTACATTTTTTTGATTATACTCATTGAAAAATTGTTATGGTGGTTTTTTGGTATTTATCTAAAATACATGAATTTTTATGAATACTAACATACAGTAATTACGGTATAAATACATTATGAGAGAAATACACTATTCCATGTATCATGGATGATTTAAGAAACCCTTATTTAGAACTCACATAAACATATTACTAATTTTGGTCATGTAATCATCACTATTTCTTATCTTATGGAAGAATAATAAACTAATGATAAAAAAATTAAGAAAACCCTCCTCCCCTATACTATAAATACCACCCTCCTTAACTTATCTCCTTATGCTTATAAAGCCCTGTGATATATCAAAATTCTACTCAAATATCACCCTAATCTCCTCCCCCATGTCGATATTCCCATGGTCTCCTCAAAATACAAAATCCTCTCCCCTAAAGTTCCTCTCAAATGAAGATAGATTCAAGAGGTACATTCCTCTTTTCAATTATTTTGTTTTCTTTTCAAGTTCCTTTGTTGTATTTTATATTATCAACTATTCAAAACATAATTTTATGAAACCATAAGTATTTTATATGTAATGGAATGATTTTACGGAATATTCCATCATCATATCTTCTTTTCCATCCTATTATACTAGAAATTAAAACACTGTTCGAGATGTGTTAATTTATCACATTCAATGGGATGGGGTTTCAATGTAAATTTATATCTTCAAGACCGGTCATGAAACCCTTTTAATGGTTTAAATTGATCATAATATATATTTTTTAAATTATTTAATGTTCTTTAATCCTTACACACTCATAATATAAAATAATAATACAAAACAAGTTCATTCTGCACAAAATTGCCATGTTAATCCAAGAATTTATTATTAACATTTATATAATGATTCAACCGCATGGTATATAACCAAATTCATTATAAGATAACTTATATATATTTAATTTCACTAATAATATATATTATAAATTCTAGATGATTAACCATATTTCAAATGAACTTACATTCATGAATACATGTAAACTGATCATGAAAACCAAGGTAGAAAATGATCCCAAAAAAATAAAATTGATCCTTATAAACCCATAAAAAAGGCCAGGAATGAACCTAATAAGGTTATACTAAATCCATTAAAAGTTCATGAGGTTTTTTAATTATTAATTAATGAACCTAGATTTGATTATATAGGTCATTATGAACATGAAAATAACACATTCAATCAATGGTTATGTTTTTTTGAAAGTATGTGTGAATGGCCTATGATTATTTTATAATGTATATAATCTTATATTGAGTGGAATAATATTTTTCAAACTTAATTATGTCATTGATTTGTCCTCAATCTAATGATATGATCTTTCTAATGGGCTTCTCATATCACTTTTATTTCCATGAGATTTCCATTTTTCACCACTTATTTCATGTATGTGGTGTATGTGTGTTGACATTTCTTATATTATATCATTATCTTAATTTATATTCATGGAATTTAGAGATTAATTTTATGATTATTAATTTTTGGTCATATGATTCGATTTATTACAATGTGGTATGGGACTTTGTCCCATATTCCACTCTATTGTGATTTACATTGTATTGTGCATCTAATAATTCTTCTGTGGTGTACCTACTACCCATTTGAGATCACTTTTCATTTGAAATTATATTTCTATTAACTATCCATATTCTATAATAATGGATTAGATTATTTTATAAGTTTTATACAATTTTATATAGTATTTTTATTTTGAGTGTTGTTTTAACTGTGGTAATATTAGTGAATTTATATCCTATACTCTATACGGATATTGAAAAGGAATATTTCTCCTGTATTATATAAATTTATAAAGAATTATTTGGACATGAAGTTATGGGAGGGTCCCACTATATCCCCTCTATTCGTCTACATGTCTCATTAGACAAATAAATTGGAGGCAAACCCTTCGAGTTTGTTTCCAAAAATCAGATGGTCTTCTACCCAAATACATAAGCCGTATTGATGGTATAATAGTTCTTGTTCTAGATACATGATGTAAAAATATTCAGCATTCTATTTATTCATTATTCAGTTATAAATATCCATGTGGTTTTCACTATGAAAAACTCTATGGATTCATTTTTCATTAGCAGTTTATTAATGGAGTGTGTTTTTCATTTATTCACCATGCCATATTGATTATGTAAAATTAATTATCATTTACATATTAATGATTCATGATTTCACTATATGTAACCCTTATTAATCATTTGATCTCACCTCTTTCATTTTTCCCTTCCATAGGTCATGATGAATGGATAGTTTATTGAGTGTTCAATGTTGTATCTTATTATATTTTTTTATGTATTATATTTTTTTTTCTTTTCCCAATGTATGATGAGTTATATATATGTATCAAGTTTATTAAAGAATAATAAACTAATCGTTCCTTCAGGTTTTCATTCCTTGTAATCATGAAATTATAATAAATAAATGAACTAGCTTCAGGCTTCTGGGGTCGGGGAATAAGAATTGATGTCTTTGAATATTCAATAATGTGACAAATTATAATTATAATTTTTGATAGCTGGCTTGGCCTAATCAAAAGATGTATTACTTTAGTTTATGTCATGTTAGGAATCTCATTTTTTGAGTCATCAAATTCCCCATCACATTCTTTGTTGAATCGATTCTTCCTATTTCCAGAAATTGACTAGAATAATGGATAAATTATGGATGAGTAATTTTAATTTATTAAACAAATAAATGATAATCAAATAAAATTTATTTCATAACATATAAATTACATTTATTTCATTAAATTATGGATTTTTAGGATTTCAATCTATTTTATCCATTATCTATTTCCTAACATCGATTCTTATGGGAATTTTTGGTCCCTAAATAATGGATTATTATGAGCCTGTGAATTTACCGAATCACCTCAATCTATAATGACAAACTAGTTGTGAAGAAAGGCCCATTATTGTAAACCGATTCCTGGTCAATCCTTGCTCAATGTGGTGTTTTCTTGTTTCACCCCTAGGTACATTTGTTCCAATTCAACATGAACATGTAGTAACCATACATGGATTTATTTCTGATTAAAAAACTCACTATTTATATTAAAAACATTAGGGATATCTTCTTATGTTTAGAGTTATCCATCAATAAATCTCTAATGTTTTCGTATCCTAATCCCAAAATAACTAAAATTTACATTGATAACAACTATGAGAACTCCTGTATTTATTAAACATTAATTTATGATTTATTACATATTATTACACATAATACAACCATATAATATCGAGAAGTATAATGTCTTTGGGAATTGGGTAACGAATATAGAATACTGAACATGGGATGAAATTGCATTACGTAATTATACCTTGACATGTTCTTAGAAATCACCAGTCCTTTAAAACTTCATTGCATAATCTACGGATGTACCTAAGAAAAGGGTGAGCTATAAATCCCAGTAAGTGAATAAGAAGATCATGCCATGATGAATGTTTTACAAGATAGAAAATAATAATTCCAATATAACATAAATGGGTTGATAATCCTAAACATTAATAATAAGGAATGATATAACATACTAAAATAAATAAAACATGGGAAATGAGGAAGCCACTTTAGGAATGAAATTATAATCATTGATTGTGGATAACCACAGATACATCATAACACAATGTTCATAGGATAACCACATATACAATATACTTGGCATCTCATGAGGCTAAAACATTACATAATTCATGGGAGCACTATCTGGGAACAACCATTATTTAAGCTATAGCAGGCTTATCTAATGTTATCTAGGTGCACCCATCATAATCATATCATGTTAATGCATAATTGTGCCATATTGATCATTCAACATAATAAAATTTTTCTTCAACTTTATTCACATTACTGAGGATTATTGGATACATACATGGAATTTTCCAATCAAAGAAATATCAGTATGTCTAGGTGAATACCCGTGAGTGGAAAAAGTGATGGTATTCATAAAAAAATGTTTTGTCATAGAAAAACAACAGATAATTTTTTGTATTTTAAAAACTGTACATGTAGAGACCCGAAGCTTATCGTACATGGACATTACATTACTTTTGCGGAATACTTAGTACATAACAAAAACACACACTAAAGGATCGTAATAGTTTAGTGTCTTTGGAAACTCGGAACGTAATCTTCTAATCGTGGTGAAAGATCTTTAATATCTCCCATAAAGATCTTCCCTTTTTTTTACCTAAAACCTTTATTTATATCCTGGGGAAAAGAAAACATAAAAGGGTGAGCTCAAATGCTCAGTAAGGGTATACAAAAGAAATAAAAATCATATCATATCTTTTTGAAAATCATAACCTGCAAAAGAGATCATAATATCTTAACGTGGAACAAATCATAGAAGTGAAAATGAGATCACCATAATCATAAAATGAAACTTTAAACTTTGTGGCATGCACACATAATCATGGAAAATCATTTCTTGTTAGTCATGACTCATTTCCAAGACTATCTTAGTGGACAAAGTCCCTTTCTGAATCGAGTAACCCTCGTTTCAGTCCTGTTTCACTGAACCGGTATAACCTACCATTTCAGCCATGTCTATCTCATGAGATATAAAATCTTTACCCAATGCATTGGAGGGAGATATAGGTCCCACCCATCTCATAATGATACCATTCTTATGTGTGCCACAAAATCATAAATCATACATCATTGCATAACCCATGTAATAAAAATGGGATTCTTAAACAACATGACATCATAAAACCATTCATATAAGATAAAGGAATTCATAAACATAATTCCATCACAACATAGTCAAATCAATGTAAAAATATGGATAGAAACATAACCCTTTATTATCTTAGATGGAAAATAATTTTGATAAAACTCTTGAATTGAATTCTTGAGGAAAATATCCTTTCTTCTTCAAAATCAATTTCTTTTCACAACACATCATGCAATTTCAAAAGAAAGAGATTTTATTGAAAATAGTCATGAAATCTTTTGGAGGAATCTTCATGAAAATAAGGCTTTATAAAACCGTAAAAATCTGTTCGTGCCGTATAAGTTAAAAAAAACATTCTTCGTACTTTTGTCGGAAAAGTCAAAAAGTACCTCGTATGAAAAACGACAAAAGATTCCTTTCTTATCATTTAATAAAAACTTACCGAAGGATAAAATTGGATTTAAACTATTGTAAGTGGATGAAAACAATATTACATATTTATGGAACATGGATGTGGATGATAAAATACACCCCAATAAATACTTACGAATAAACAATCTCGGATAAAAATGAGATTGTGATATTTCCCTTACCTTATGTCCGACTTGCTTTGTAAGTGTCCAAACCTCCTGTATAATGATTTAAATCATGTTATTGACTTATTCCAGAATCATATTCATTGTTATGATATCATATATGGTTCACTTATGACATTATATTACCCGTTCTTTTGTAAATTCCATGTTAAAGAAGCGTTTTGGGTAAAATCGTTTCATTTATCTTAGGTGTTTTGACTTGTTGTTCTTGACATCATTATTACTTATATCATGATTTACTTACTTCCAGAATATAAAATATAATTTATATATCATATATTTTCAGTATATATATATATAATAGATAGATAAATAAAATGAAAAACACCGTTCATGGAGACGGTAGTCCGTACGTACGCATGAACGCTGTTTTTCTTTCCTTATTGTCTTGAAATGGAAGTAAGTAGATGACATACATATGTATATATATACATAAATCCAGTAGCTTTATAATGTCATATATTTCATTATTATTTCTTATATATACATTATAATCATTTTTAAATGGTTAACATGGAGAATGAATCTCATCGCGTCGTGGAGACGGTAGTCCGTACGTACGCACGAGCGATGATATCATTTCTATAAATATTGAATTGAATTGGAGTGGATTATACAATATATCAGAATCAATATGATGTTGTAATAACTATGTATAGTTATTCTTTACACCATTATACCCATCCATGTAAGGTGGTGGTGGAAAATAGATTACACCACGGCGTGGAGACGGTATTCCGTACGTACGCACGCGCGGTGATTTCTTTTTTACGTAGGATGGATAGATGGTGAAATAGGGTTGTTTCATACTTATAATAACACATCAGTATATGAGGGATACTGATGTTATTACTTCATAATGAAACAACCTAAGAAGAAGAAGTGGAAGAAGAAATAAAGATGAAAGAATTGGTAATGGTAATTACCTCTTCTTTGAAGTGCCTCTTTGAGACCTCCTCTTATGTAAAGACCCGTAAAATTCAAGGGAAATTTTTTCTTAATTTTATTTAGAATTTTACAAGAGCGCGGTTTCAGACGGCACCTGATTCCGAGGCCCGGAGTGCCCGGAATTAATTTCCGAAGTTTTGCTCGGGTACGTTCAGTGAACGAACGAGCGGGAATTCCTAACTTTTGATCCGGTGCTCGGAATTGAAATCCGAGGGCACCGATGAACTCGCAGCGCCGATATTCGCTTAAAGAGACCTTTTCGGGAGTTGCGTTTGTTGCGGGTTGAAAGTTAAGTTTTGGGGTTTTTAGTTTGAGTTAAATAAAATTGTGAAGAACAATTTTATTTTTACTTGTTAAAACCTATCAAAGGAGGTTGGAAGTGGGACCCACACCCACTTAACCTCCCTTGGGAGGATTAAGTGTGGTGGGGCCCACACGAACCCCTAATTCTTTTCAAATTCCCTAACCCCTCTAAACCCCCTCTTATTTACGTAACTCTTCCCTACTTTATTTCTTGCCAACCTATCTCTTCATTTAATTTTGTCAACTCTAGATTTAATTAATGAATTGAATTCAACTTTTGAATTTTGAAAGGTTGGCAAAGTGAAAATAAAATAAGGTGTAGCTTATTTTATTTTGGGTTGATCGTTTGTCTTCTTGAGAGGTGTAGAGCTCTTCTTCTTCTTCAAACTCAACGAAGAACGCGAAGAACGTCGTTCTTCAACGAAGAACTTCTCCTCCGAAGAACACGGTTCATCCGCGACGCCGTATCCGCGACGCGACGTACATCTTCCGCGTCATCTCTTCCACGACGGTTTTCCGCGACGAACGCCATCGACAACGACTCTTCCTCCGCGACACCGATATTTCACGACTACGTCAACGTGCGACTATCGAGGTAGAGGTTCTTGAGTTCGTTGTTTTCTTTATTATTTGACTTTCCTCAAGACTTGACGAGGAACGCTCTTTTTTCCGACGAAGAATGCTGCACCTCCTTTCTTCGTTCACCGTGTCAACGAAGGGGACGCCACCTCTTCTTCGGACAACCTTCGTCGGCGTGCAAGTTTCGCCAACGACGTGTCTCTTCGAACGCATCCCTTCGTCATCGGATTTGACGAACGGCTTCCGCGACGCCCGACTTCCGCGACGCCGTCTTCCGCGGAACGTAGACGAATCTTCGAACCTTATACCAAGGTAGGGGTTGTTGATTCATTATTTATTTATTCCATTTCTTGAACGTGGTCTCGCATGTCTAACTTGAGGCTTGAATGTTTAAGTTGAGTTATTTATTTTAACGTGAGGGGGGGGGGGGGTCGGACCGCATGAACACGGCCGAACCCCCCTCCATCGTTCATGTTTGTTCATGCGGGTGGAAGCAAGTGGCGTGGTGCCGTCGCACCACGCGGATGATCGTGCAAATATTTTACGTGGCGCCGTCGCGCTACGTCGAGGAAAAATCTTCAAGAACGCGACGCCGTCGCGCCGCATTGAAAAGAATCATGGCACGGCGAAAGGGGCGCGGTGCCGTCGCACCGCGCCGGACGACGAACACCGCGGCCGGTTCCGGGCCGCGGCGGGACGAGGAGACCGCGGCCGGATCCGGGCCGCGGCGGGATGTGAAGACCGGCGGCCGGGCCGCCGGCGTCGGAAGTCGAAGGCGGGACCGGAATTTCCGGTCCCGTTGGTAAAAACCGGCTGGCCAGCTGGCCGGCCGGATGACATAAAACTGGGGGAATAAATCCCCCGGCCGGTTCAACAAAACCCCCTCTTAATGAGGGGGGCGGTTCTTTAAAGGAGGGGGGGGGGGGGCAGCAGCCCCCCGGTTCGTTTCCAGCCGGCCCCCACATGCGGGGGCCGTTTCCTGCAAATGGCGCGGCACAAGGCCGCGCCGCCTAACCAAACAGCGGGGGCTTGATTGCCCCCCGCGTGCCCACCTCGTGCGGCACCAGCCTCCAGGCCGCCGCGGCCCGCCGCGCCGCCGCGCCGGCCACCGCGCCGCCCAGGGGGGGGTCGGGCCGGGTCGGCCCGGACCCGGACCCCCCCGTTTCGAACCAGATTTGGTTTTCGGCCCATAACTTGAGCCTCGGACCTCCGAATGACGAACCGTCTGCGGCAACGCGATCCTTGGATCGAGACGGTCGTTTCGGTCTATCGCACTCAAGGTTTCGGATTACTTTGAGTTCGGCCGGGTTGGTTCGTTCACGAAACCAACCGGGCTTTCGGAGCGAAAACGCTCATAACTTGAGCTACGAACGTCCGATTGACGCGCCGTCAGTCGCGTTGTGTTCCTCTTAGTGAGACGGATCTTTTGGAATACTCCGCCCGAGGTTTGGACGCAGGTGGAGTACGGTCGGGTTGGTTTAGCCTTTAAAACCAACCGGGCCCCGGAGACGAAAATGCCAATAACTCTCAGACCGGGCGTCCGATCGACGCGCCGTCTGTTGCGTTGAGTTCCTGTTGACGATACAGAACTTTTGGATACATCAACTTCGGTCTTCGTGACAGTTGATGTATCAGCCTCTCGGCTCGTGGAGCGGACCCTCCGAACGAGCTTGCTGTGTGCGGGAACCCTAGTGCTGGCTGCGACTATTACTGTGACGACTACTACTACTGCTACTGTGACTGCGACGACGACAGTACAGAGATCCTGTGTGGATTCGACGACGACGACTAAAGCACTCAGTGATCCTATGTGGAACAGTGCTACCGAACCTGTGTGAGCTGAATCTTCTGTTTACCTAGGGCGGTGGAGCGCTTGGGTGTAGCGGCGGACCCGTGGTACTTGACAGTGGTGGTGCGCTTGGATGCAGCAGCAGACCCTTGGCGGTGGAGCGCTTGGTTGTAGCGGCGGACCCGCGATACTCTACGGAGCGTGTGTGCTTGGTTGTAGCGACAGACCCGCGACGGTGGAGACGTGCGTGCGGAGTACGGAGACCGTGTAGATGACTGAGACCTGACGACTGCTTGACCGACTCGACATGGAGTGAGTCGACTAGCCCAGTGGACGGAGCGCCCAGTAGTTGGCAGCAGACCCACGGCGGACGGAGCGCCTGGTAGTTGGCAGCAAACCCGCGGTACTCGACAGGAGGAGTACCTCAGTAGGCTATTTGGGTGAGCGCCCGGTATTTGGCGACAGACCCTCAGCGGATGGAGCACCCGGTAGTTGGCCGCAAACCCGCAGTACTCGACAGGAGGAGTACCTCAGCAGTCATAGGTTAGTGAGCAGTACCTCGGAGTCGTGACAGGACTACTGCACACTTCAGAGACGGGGCTCTTCAGCAGCTACGGTTTCGATAATGAAAATCCTGGTTTGAGCTGAGTCAATGATCTTTGTGATTCCTCATGATTGAGATGGGTCACTTGATAACTTAGGTATATGTATGGGCATATACCTGGGTAATGGTTATCCATTGATTTCATAAACTTGTTTACTCTTCATTGTGGATTGGGTTGTTCTTGGGCTCGGTGTTGGAGCCGAACGGAAATTGATGACTTAGGTATATGTATGGGCATATACCAAAGCAGTGTCAGTTGTTACTTCGTGATTGTTACTTTTCTTCGTGGTTTATCCTTTGTGGATTTGAGAGACCTTCAGGGGTCTCGGGGTCCCTACTGAGTAGCTTATACTCACCCCTGCACGGGCTTTGCCCGCACTACGTTGTGTTGGTTGCAGACGACGGACAGCGTTGACCTTAGCTGAGGCTTGCAGAGCGGAATGGTACCCGGAGGTGGACCACTGGGCAGGACGTGCACGGAGCGGACGGCGGGACCCGTGGAGCAGAGGAGCTATCTGTACTCACCCTTCAGGTGGGATTTCCAGTGGACAGCTCGGAGTAGCGGCTTTACTTTTCAGTTGCTGTTTTTCCCTTTTCGAGTTGTACTTTACTTTCAGTTTGGGTTTGTATTCTGGCCCATTTACTTTTCTGCACTTGTAGTTACTTTCCGCTTGCTGACTCTGTGGTGGTTGTTACTTATAAAGGCAATGCCTTCCCTGTTTACTGGGATTTTACGCCTTGGTGCTAGTCGCCAGCCCCTGGCCTATGGAAGGCGGGTTTGGGGTAGTCACGGCACGGATCCCGAGGGCGGGTCGTGACAAATTGGTATCAGAGGAGTTCGGTTCTACCGCGAACTCTGATCTTTCCTATGTGAAGCAATAATGTTTAGCGTATTGAGTGTGGTTATCAGTCCAGGGAGTCCAGTGTTGGTGCGGCGGCCGACGTATCCGTACACCAGGACCCTGACTTCTGATTTCCGACTTAATGCACGAAAACATTGATTGAGTGTGTGTTTCAAAGTTTTCTTTGTGATTACTTATATCAGCTCACCAGGTATACTGTTCTAACCATGGCGCACCTGTTTCCTTTTCAGGATGGCCCCACGACGGCAGCCAGCTAGGGTTCCGAGAGTCGAGCGAGACGACAGCCCACCGAGCGACGAGGCCTCGGTGCAGGGCCCTTTTCCAGTAGTGGCACCGGCGGTAGCTTTACCCGCCGATTCCCCGATGCTTCCAGCAGCAGCCGCTGATGATGCACGTCGCCTCAGCGCACTGCATGAGTTTCAGCACCAGCGACCGCCCAGGTTTCGCGGGGAGACGGATCCTCAAGCAGCAGAGGACTGGCTGGAGGCAGTGGTTCGAGTGTTTAGGCTAGTGAGGACACCAGCAGACCTCATGGTGATCCTCGCTGCGAGCCTATTACACGCAGCAGCAGGGCGATGGTGGAGCTTGATGCTCCAGGTACACGATGAGGCATCTCTACTTTGGACGGACTTTGAGAGCATCTTCCGCTTGGAGTTCGTCCCAGCCACCCTTCGTGCGGTGCGTATCCAGGAGCTTCTACAGCTGCGGCAGGGCAGCATGACGGTCGCTCAGTACGCGGCGAGGTTCACCGACCTTTCTCGGTACTCGACAGACATGGTACGGGACCCCTTCTTCCTGGCCCGGACCTTCGAGCAGGGTTTGAGACACGAGATCAGGGCATCGCTGATCTCCCTCAGCATACCGACTCAGACAAGAGTACTAGAGCGGGCCCTTCTGATCGAGAGCTTCCTTGCTGAGTCTACACCAGCACAGAGACCCACCGCAGGGCGGCACGTAGCGGAGTCTTCGGTAGCAGGTAGCCGACAGATGACTCAGGGTTCCAGGCAGACCAAACCTACCAGTGGCCGACTGCACGACTCAGGCTCAGTTGTGCGGGGAAGCCGGGGTGGAGTCAGAGCCAGGCGGGCCGAGAGTGGGCAGTGTTACTCCTGTGGCGGGATTGTTCACATGGCTCGTGACTGTCCGACCCGCCATGCTGATGATCAGCAGTTAAGTGAAGAACCTACCAGGCAGAGGCAGAGGTTCGACCGTGGCGGTCCGCAGGGAGGAGGCGGACGAGGCAGAGGAGTTGGACGAGCAGCCGGTGGTGGGCGACGCTTTGAGGCTCTTCCACCACCACCACCAGGAGGTCCACCCCGACCGCAGGGGAGAGCTCAGCTTCAGGCAGCCGAGGCCTTCGATCATGGAGCTCTGGGAGCCGATGGACAGGAGCAGAACTAGTGGATAACATCCTTTGTACTTCTGGTTCCTTGTTGCTTTTGTGTAGCGTCTTGTATTATGAGCTGCAATAATAAAAGACGCATACCTTTGTGATATTTTCGTTCCTGTCCTCTTTCGTGATGTTACTAAGAGGTTCCAGTTTTGGCTGTTGACTTGACCCTCACTTGTGAGATATCTACTGGAGGAGACCCAGTTACCACACACTGATGCCGATAGTGTGACTCAACCCTTGGAGGCGAGAGTAACGGTTGAATCTCTTAGTAGTAGCGTCGAGGCCTTACGACGTCATCCTTGGTATGGATTAGTATCATCCATGTAAGGATTGACTGTTTTAGGCAAAGAATGTGGTTCATCCAGGGGATGAGACCAGATTTCTCTTTTCGGCAAAGAAGAAATCTTGCAGCTCTTGTGGGACCTGTGATGGTCCAGGCCACGACAGAGAAGGTCCAGGTCATCCAGGAGCGGATGAGGACAGCTCAGAGCCGGCAGAAGTCATACGCTGACAGGAGGCGGAGGCCACTGGAGTTCGAGGATGGCGACCACGTCTTCTTGCGGGTCTCACCTCGTCGGGGTATTCGGAGATTTGGCCGAGGCGGCAAGTTATCTCCACGCTTCATCGGACCTTTCCAGGTCCTCAGCAAGGTTGGCGAGGTGACTTATCGCCTGGCTCTACCACCTCAGTTGCACCGGGTGCACGACGTCTTCCACGTATCTCAGCTGAGGAGATACGTGCACGACCCGACGCACATCATTGATCATGGGGAGCTTGACGTTGATGATGGGGCGACTTTTACGGAGGTCCCGGTGGAGATAGAGGATCGACAGGAGCGGGTCCTGCGTGGGCGATCGATTCCTATTGTGCGCATCAGATGGCAGCACGGGAATCTCCAGGAGAGCACATGGGAGCGGGAGGCTCAGATGCGTGCTCAGTACCCTCATTTGTTTCCCTAGTTTTTGTTGTATCTTTACGGGGACGTAAAGCCCTGAGGTGGGAGTAATGTAAAGACCCGTAAAATTCAAGGGAAATATTTTCTTAATTTTCTTTAGAATTTTACAAGAGCGCGGTTTCAGACGGCACCTGATTCCGAGGCCCGGAGTGCCCGAAATTAATTTCCGAAGTTTGGCTCGGGTACGTTCAGTGAACGAACGAGCGGGAATTCCTAACTTTTGATCCGGTGCTCGGAATTGAAATCTGAGGGCACCGATGAACTCACAGCGCCGATATTCTCTTAAAGAGACCTTTTCGGGAGTTGCGTTTGTTGTGGGTTGAAAGTTATGTTTTGGGGTTTTTAGTTTGAGTTAAATAAAATTGTGAAGAACAATTTTATTTTTACTTGTTAAAACCTATCAAAGGAGGTTGGAAGTGGGACCCACACCCACTTAACCTCCCTTGGTAGGATTAAGTGTGGTGGGGCCCACACGAACCCCTTATTCTTTTCAAATTCCCTAACCCCTCTAAACCCCCTCTTTTTTACGTAACTCTTCCCTACTTTATTTCTTGCCAACCTATCTCTTCATTTAATTTTGTCAACTCTAGATTTAATTAATGAATTGAATTCAACTTTTGAATTTTGAAAGGTTGGCAAAGTGAAAATAAAATAAGGTGTAGCTTATTTTATTTTGGGTTGATCGTTTGTCTTCTTGAGAGGTGGAGAGCTCCTCTTCTTCTTCAAACTCAACGAAGAACGCGAAGAACGTCGTTCTTCAACGGAGAACTTCTCCGCCGAAGAACACGGTTCATCCGCGACGCCGTATCCGCGACGCGACGTACTTCTTCCGCGTCATCTCTTCCGCGACGGTTTTCCGCGACGAACGCCATCGACAACGACTCTTCCTCCGCAACACCGATATTTCACGACTACATCAACGTGCGACTATCGAGGTAGAGGTTCTTGAGTTCGTTGTTTTCTTTATTATTTGACTTTCCTCAAGACTTGACGAGGAACGCTCTTTTTTCCGACGAAGAACGCCGCACCTCCTTTCTTCGTTCACCGTGTCAACGAAGGGGACGCCACCTCTTCTTCGGAAAACCTTCGTCGGCGTGCAAGTTTCGCCAACGACGTGTCTCTTCGAACGCATCCCTTCGTCATCGGATTTGACGAACGGCTTCCGCGACGCCCGACTTCCGCGACGCCGTCTTCCGCGGAACGTAGACGAATCTTCGAACCTTATACCAAGGTAGGGGTTGTTGATTCATTATTTATTTATTCCATTTCTTGAACGTGGTCTCGCATGTCTAACATGAGGCTTGAATGTTTAAGTTGAGTTATTTATTTTAACGTGAGGGGGGGGGGGGGGGGGGCGGACCGCATGAACACGGCCGAACCCCCCTCCACCGTTCATGTTTGTTCATGCGGGTGGAAGCAAGTGGCGTGGTGCCGTCGCACCACGCGGATGATCGTGCAAATATTTTACGCGGCGCCGTCGTGCTACGTCGAGGAAAAATCTTCAAGAACACGACGCCGTCGCGCCGCGTTGAAAAGAATCATGGCACGGCGAAAGGGGCGCGGTGCCGTCGCACCGCGCCGGACGACGAACACCGCGGCCGGTACCGGGCCGCGGCGCGACGAGGAGACCGCGGCCGGATCCGGGCCGCGGCGGGATGTGAAGACCGGCGGCCGGGCCGCCGGCGTCGGAAGTCGAAGGCGGGACCGGAATTTCCGGTCCCGTTGGTAAAAACCGGCTGGCCAGCTGGCCGGCCGGATGACATAAAACCGGGGGAATAAATCCCCCGGCCGGTTCAACAAAACCCCCCTCTTAATGAGGGGGGCGGTTCTTTAAAGGAGGGGGGGGGGCAGCAGCCCCCCGGTTCGTTTCCAGCCGGCCCCCACATGCGGGGGCCGTTTCCTGCAAATGGCGCGGCACAAGGCCGCGCCGCCTAACCAAACAGCGGGGGCTTGATTTCCCCCCGTGTGCCCACCTCGTGCGGCGCCAGCCGCCCGGCCGCCGCGGCCCGCCAGGCCGCCGCGGCCCGCCGCGCCGCCCAGGGGGGGGGTCGGGCCGGGTCGGCCCGGACCCGGACCCCCCCGTTTCGAACCAGATTTGGTTTTCGGCCCATAACTTGAGCCTTGGACCTCCGAATGACGAACCGTCTGCGGCAACGCGATCCTTGGATCGAGACGGTCGTTTCGGTATATCGCACTCAAGGTTTCGGATTACTTTGAGTTCGGCCGGGTTGGTTCGTTCACGAAACCAACCGGGCTTTCGGAGCGGAAACGCTCATAACTTGAGCTACGAACGTCCGATTGACGCGCCGTCAGTCGCGTTGTGTTCCTCTTAGTGAGACGGATCTTTTAGCATACTCCGCCCGAGGTTTGGACGCAGGTGGAGTACGGTCGGGTTGGTTTAGCCTTTAAAACCAACCGGGCCCCGGAGACGAAAATGCCAATAACTCTCAGACCGGGCGTCCGATCGACGCGCCGTCTGTTGCGTTGAGTTCCTGTTGACGATACGGAACTTTTGGATACATCAACTTCGGTCTTCGTGACAGTTGATGTATCAGCCTCTCGGCTCGTGGAGCGAACCCTCCGAACGAGCTTGCTGTGTGCGGGAACCCTAGTGCTGGCTGCGACTATTACTGTGACGACTACTACTACTGCTACTGTGACTGCGACGACGACAGTACAGAGATCCTGTGTGGATTCGACGACGACGACTACTACACTCAGTGATCCTACGTGGAACAGTGCTACCGAACCTGTGTGAGCTGAATCTTCTGTTTACCTAGAGCGGTGGAGCGCTTGGGTGTAGCGGCGGACCCGTGGTACTTGACAGTGGTGGTGCGCTTGGATGCAGCAGCAGACCCTTGGCGGTGGAGCGCTTGGTTGTAGCGGCGGACCCGCGATACTCTACGGAGCGTGTGTGCTTGGTTGTAGCGACAGACCCGCGACGGTGGAGACGTGCGTGCGGAGTACGGAGACCGTGTAGATGACTGAGATCTGACGACTGCTTGACCGACTCGACTTGGAGTGAGTCGACTAGCCCAGTGGACGGAGCGCCCAGTAGTTGGCAGCAGACCCACGGCGGACGGAGCGCCTGGTAGTTGGCAGCAAACCCGCGGTACTCAACAGGAGGAGTACCTCAGTAGGCTATTTGGGTGAGCGCCCGGTATTTGGAGACAGACCCTCAGCGGACGGAGCGCCCGGTAGTTGGCCGCAAACCCGTAGTACTCGACAGGAGGAGTACCTCAGCAGTCATAGGTTAGTGAGCAGTACCTCGGAGTCGTGACAGGACTACTGCAAACTTCAAAGACGGGGCTCTTCAGCAGCTACGGTTTCGATAATGAAAATCCTGGTTTGAGCTGAGTCAATGATATTTGTGATTCATCATGATTGAGATGGGTCACTTGATAACTTAGGTATATGTATGGGCATATACCTGGGTAATGGTTATCCGTTGATTTCATAAACTTGTTTACTCTTCATTGTGGATTGGGTTGTTCTTGGGCTCGGTGTTGGAGCCGAACGGAAATTGATGACTTAGGTATATGTATGGGCATATACCTAAGCAGTGTCAGTTGTTACTTCGTGATTGTTACTTTTCATCGTGGTTTATCCTTTGTGGATTTGAGAGACCTTCAGGGGTCTCGGGGTCCCTACTGAGGAGCTTATACTCACCCCTGCACGGGCTTTGCCCGCACTACGTTGTGTTGGTTGCAGACGACGGACAGCGTTGACCTTAGCTGAGGCTTGCAGAGCGGAACGGTACCCGGAGGTGGACCACTGGGCGGGACGTGCACGGAGCGGACGGCGGGACCCGTGGAGCAGAGGAGCTATCTGTACTCACCCTTCAGGTGGGATTTCCAGTGGACAGCTCGGAGTAGCGGATTTACTTTTCAGTTGCTGTTTTTCCCTTTTCGAGTTGTACTTTACTTTCAGTTTGGGTTTGTATTCTGGCCCATTTACTTTTTTGCACTTGTAGTTACTTTCCGCTTGCTGACTCTGTGGTGGTTGTTACTTATAAAGGCAATGCCTTCCCTGTTTACTGGGATTTTACGCCTTGGTGCTAGTCGCCATCCCCTGGCCTATGGAAGGCGGGCTTGGGGTAGTCACGACACGGATCCCGAGGGCGGGTCGTGACAACCTTTCCTGTTTACTGGGATTTTACGCCTTGGTGCTAGTCGCCAGCCCCTGGCCTATGGAAGGCGGGCTTGGGGTAGTCACGACACGGATCCCGAGGGCGGGTCGTGAAATCTTAGGGCACTAGAATTGGTCTTTGAGGAAGACCAGAACCTCTAGGATGTTGCTAGGGAAGTGGAGAAGAGATTTTGGCAGGGGTTGGCCGAGCTTGAGTGCTCAAATTGGTGTGAGGAGGAGGGGGAGGAGGTGTCCTTTTATAGGGGAGGAGAGGGGCACCTTAGGAATATCTCAAAATATTATTTTATATTAAAGTCAAAATCGGTTTATAATGGTTCCAAAGGGTCTTATTTCAAAGATAAAGTGGGGATGGGTCGAAATCCTATCAACCAATAGAATTTAGACAAGTTTAGGATATTATTTTAACCTTATCACTTAGATTTAACTCTAAGTTAAATAATTTAACTGTTACCATGTCTTTTTGTTTTCTTTCACTATATGGTTAATAAACTTACTATAACATGCCAAACGAACCCCAAATTGTTTATTATTAATATATATATCCTTATCTAAGTCATTTGGCCGAACCTTAGATTTTTAGGAAAACAATAACAATTAATAATATAATATTTGATTTAAAAAATATTTTGTGTCAATTTTGACACTATTTGATATATGATTTTTGTGAAAGTCATAACAGAATTAAATGTTCGAACCCAGTTGATTAAATCAACATTAATATATCATAGTAACCTAGAAAATTAGTGGAATTCATAAAAAATCTCAAATTACATTTATTTTGGTGTTTATAACATCTATTATGTCAATATTTCATTAATAAGATAATTACTGCATCATCGTTGTGTCATAAATAAATTAAATTATTTTATGTCTAAAAATTACAAATAAAATACCAACATGTAGGAAATCTTTTTAGCTTTCCACATATTAAAAATGATTTACTTATTAAACTTTGATTTTAACTATTTTAACCTTTCTTTAAATAAATTAATAATAAATGTCCTAATCTAATCCAAGTGGGCCTAAATGGTCATATTTTATTCCTAAGTTTGTTTTTGGTCGAATTACACTTTTCCAACAGAATTAGGACATGTGTTAGGGTAATAGTAATATCATATTTACCCCTAGTTACCCTATTTACTATTAACCGTGGTAAAAAAAGTAAAAAGTTACTATTCATCAAAAAATTATTTTCATCTCATTGAACCACATTTTAGTCCATGATATTAACCGTGTCTCTCGGATTTTCGAAATTCCATTCACAGAAGTGGAAAAATTATGTTTTATGAAAAATTCAGTTTTTTTAACTACCACTTAGTAGTTTCACTATTCATCAAAAATTGATGTTTTTCAGAACAATGCCAAAATTTCATCCTAAGCTATATTTCATATTCCGAATTCAAAAATGAAATCTATTTTACCAAATTCATAACATAGAAGTTGCATTAATTAATTTTATAATTAAATCCTGCTGTTAAAATAAATAGCGTGTTTTTAGGAAACAATATATATCAAAAGATTGACACTTGATTATGTCTGGTTTAAATGTGAAATTACAACCAATGACCAACATTGTATTAAATTGTAAAAATATATTCTAAATATACTTTAAAACCACTCAAATTAATAATTTATCACTATTAATTATTTCGATTAAAAAAGTTTTTTTTAATTATAATTTAGTAATTTTCACTTTTCATCAGAATATGAAAGTTATCTGAAAAGTACCAAAATTTCACCTTAGGCTAAATTCGATACTCCGAATCCAAAAATGAAGTTCATTTTGAAAAATAAGATTTACAGAATTTAAAAAAGTGGTTATTACTATTCATAACGACTAATTTTAATAATATTTTAATAGAATATCGTTGTTTAGTGAAACTCAGTATTGCGTACTACACACGCTATCGAGGAAGGTTGTGATTGCATGTAATGCAAGGCAAGTCAAGGATGCGTGTTGTGCAAGCTCCTTTTGGTGTAGCGTACAACACAAGACATTAGTGAAATAAAAAGAATATTTTTCATAAAATCTCGGGCTGTTACATTCTACCCCCCTTAAAATGAATTTCGCCCTCGAAATTCGTCGGGGTTATAAATGGTTTACTATTCGAAAGTTTCTTTAATAGAAACCCACATCGTAAAAAGGAATATCAAAACCAATCTTTAAAAACAAAAGTATGAAACGTAACGGTTACCCAAATAAACTAATCATTGGGTTTCCACATAGGTGAAAATATGGATATGGAAGAGAAATCTAACCATCATGTTCTGATGGAGAGTGGTAGAGAACATGGCTATGGAAAAGCCAGTAATCACAAATCCATAGATTTGTGATGATATAAGGTACCATCTGATTCATCAGGTATAAGATCACTAGGACAACATTTTTGGTTTTCAAGATCATTTCCCCTAAAGTTGAAAATTTGAATTTTAATAAATACTTACTTTATTTTGGTACAATCTCACTGTTGTTCGTGCCTTGAACAATTTCCACTTCATCTCTTAAATAAATGAAGTTGAATTTGTTATTCGTGAAGTGTTAGCAGATCATGTGATAGAATGACGGGTCATTCCATCTGTCTCAATCAAAAGGTTAGCAAAAATTATATGCATAAATCGATCTATAGTGAGATTAAACATATATGGTTCCTAAAATGGACTTATACTTCATATATCATACTGCTTAATATAATAAAACTAGTTTCTACTAAACAGGGACTTCCTGTAGGCCAGTGGTAGGCGATAAAGGCCAGTCGCACTTCGGTTGTGGGTTCGATTCCCACAGCATTGTCCGAAGCGATGGGCTGTCGCCCGTCCTGCAGGTTGTCCTTTTTCCAAAACTATATTACTATAACATCCCATTAATAATATCGAAAAAAAAATTTCTATCCTTAAACAATACTAACTTATGTACAACATAATCCATTCCAATCTTTAGGCTTATCCATAATACTGCAGTCCACTCTCATAACATAGTGAAAACGATTACCAGAGATTTAATACCATCGTTGATCCCCATATATCATAAGATATTTTTTGTTGGTCACATTCCAAACATTCAAAGTCCTTAATCATGTATACTCTTGAATACCTTAGAGAAAACATGAATGCAGTTTAAAGTTAACACTTTCCACATACCAAACTCCTCAAAATTCTATATACTCAAACCATGATATCACTTAGTCCTTATATCAATCATGAGCTCATGAATACAATCAAACATCTCATTATCTTCTAATCCTTTCATTATGCACTTATCATCTACTTTCCAAAAGTATCTGAATAACCTTTCATGGTTACTGGTACCATTCATCATACACTTTCAAAACATAAGGAAAGACAACAGTGTAACAATCTTTAGATGTCTCCTTATTCCATGAGATTACTTATACAACATTACACATGATAAACATTTAATCATTCCACTATATTCTTAGACCATTGACCGAGCTTCAACATTTCTTTCATCTCACATATCATTTGTAGTCTCATCATCATCATCCACATAAATACTACCCATACGACCATACTGATTTTCTTCATGGGACTTTCCCTTATGGCATTGGTTTGCATAATGCCCGTACATTCCAC
The DNA here is from genome assembly GCA_963277665.1 of Viscum album. Taxonomy (NCBI): domain Eukaryota; kingdom Viridiplantae; phylum Streptophyta; class Magnoliopsida; order Santalales; family Viscaceae; genus Viscum; species Viscum album. The sequence goes on from OY728152.1 coordinate 1,875,795,065, forward strand.
ATTTAAAACATTTAACCATTGTTGATGTTGTAGCAATACCATTATCCTCATCCCTGGTGTTAACCGACCCTTTTCCTTTGCACTTACTTGCTTTGTGTCCTTCTTTTCCACACCCAAAGCATCTTCCAGTTCCCTTGAAACATTCTCCTTGATGCCTCTTCCCACATGATTTACATAGGGGAAATTGAACTTTCTTTCCTCTATGATCATCATGGAACTCCATCTTTCTCTTATTAGTCGAGTCAGGAAACTTACCAAATTTTACTTTATTGATCATATTATGAGATTGCTGATTCGGCATAATAATGATGTTTGGACTTCCAAATCCCATTTCATCTGGTTTCTCATGAATAATATCATTCCATTGTCCATCATTTCCTCCATTATCGTGAATCACCTTGTTTCCAGCCATTTTCTAAAACCCAAAAAGAATAGTGTGAGAGGCAAAAATCATAATAAAGGGGGAGTAACTTAAATATCTAACATCTTTGGTTTAATCTAATATCATTATTATAGTTCTAGGACTATATCCTATACGTATACTTATCCTTAGGGGCATCCCTAGACATACCTTATAAATATCTCTAGGGATCTCACTAACGTTTTCGCATCCTAGTTTCCAAAGGTTGACTAAACCTTTCCTCTGATACCAACTGTAGAGACCCGAAGCTTATCGTACATTGAAATTACATTACTTTTGCGGAATACTTAGTACATAACAAAAACACACACTAAAGGATCGTAATAGTTTAGTGTCTTTGGAAACTCGGAACGTAATCTTCTAATCGTGGTGAAAGATCTTTAATATCTCCAATAAAGATCTTCCCTTTTTTTTTACCTAAAACCTTTATTTATATCCTAGGGAAAAGAAAACATAAAAGGGTGAGCTCAAATGCTCAGTAAGGGTATACAAAAGAAATAAAAATCATATCATATCTTTTTGAAAATCATAACCTGCAAAAGAGATCATAATATCTTAACATGGAACAAATCATAGAAGTGAAAATGAGATCTCCATAATCATAACATGAAACTTGAAACTTTGTGGCATGAACACATAATCATGGAAAATCATTTCTTGTTAGTCATGACTCATTGCCAAAACTATCTTAGTGGACAAAGTCCCTTTCTGAATCGAGTAACCCTCGTTTCAGTCCTGTTTCACTGAACCGGTATAACCTACCATCTCAGCCATGTCTATCTCATGAGATATAAAATCTTTACCCAATGCATTGGAGGGAGATATAGGTCCCACCCATCTCATAATGATACCATTCTTATGTGTGCCACAAAATCATAAATCATACATCATTGCATAACCCATGTAATAAAAATGGGATTCTTAAACAACATGACATCATAAAACCATTCATATAAGATAAAGGAATTCATAAAAATAATTCCATCACAACATAGTCAAATCAATGTAAAAATATGGATAGAAACAGAACCCTTTATTATCTTAGATGGAAAATAATTTTGATAAAACTCTTGAATTGAATTCTTGAGGAAAATATCCTTTCTTCTTCAAAATCAACAATCTTTTCACAACACATCATGCAATTTCAAAAGAAAGAGATTTTATTGAAAATAGTCATGAAATATTTTGGAGGAAGATTCATGAAAATAAGGCTTTATAAAACCGTAAAAATCCGTTCGTGCCGTATAAGTTAAAAAAAACATTTTTCGTACTTTTGTTGGAAAAGTCAAAAAGTACCTCGTATGAAAAACGACAAAAGATTCCTTTCTTATCTTTTAATAAAAACTTACCGAAGGATAAAATTGGATTTAAACTATTGTAAGTGGATGAAATCAATATTACATATTTATGGAACATGGATGTGGATGATAAAATACACCCCAATAAATACTTACGAATAAACAATCTCGGATAAAAATGAGATTGTGATATTTCCCTTACCTTATGTCCGACTTGCTTTGTAAGTGTCAAAACCTCCTGTATAATGATTTAAATCATGTTATTGACTTATTCCAGAATCATATTCATTGTTATGATATCATATATGGTTTACTTATGACATTATATTACCCGTTCTTTTGTAAATTCCATGTTAAAGAAGCGTTTTGGGTAAAATCGTTTCATTTATCTTAGGTGTTTTGACTTGTTGTTCTTGACATCATTATTACTTATATCATGATTTACTTACTTCCAGAATATAAAATATAATTTATATATCATATATATTCAGTATATATATATATATATAATATAGATAAATAAAATGAAAAACACCGTTCATGGAGACGGTAGTCCGTACGTACGCATGAACGCTGTTTTTCTTTCCTTATTGTCTTGAAATGGAAGTAAGTAGATGACATAAATATGTATATATATACATAAATCCAGTAGCTTTATAATGTCATATATTTCATTATTATTTCTTATATATACATTATAATCATTCTTAAATGGTTAACATGGAGAATGAATCTCATCGCGTCGTGGAGACGGTAGTCCGTACGTACGCACGAGCGATGATATCATTTCTATAAATATTGAATTGAATTGGAGTGGATTATACAATATATCAGAATCAATATGATTTTGTAATAACTATGTATAGTTATTCTTTACACCATTATACCCATCCATGTAAGGTGGTGGTGGAAAATAGATTACACCACGGCGTGGAGACGGTATTCCGTACGTACACACGCGCGGTGATTTCTTTTTTCCGTAGGATGGATAGATTGTGAAATAGGGTTGTTTCATACTTATAATAACACATCAGTATATGAGTGATACTGATGTTATTACTTCATAATGAAACAACCTAAGAAGAAGAAGTGGAAGAAGAAATAAAGATGAAAGAATTGGTAACGGTAATTACCTCTTCTTTGAAGTGCCTCTTTGAGACCTCCTCTTAGGGAACTAGAATTGGTCTTTGAGGAAGACCAGAACCTCTAGGATGTTGCTAGGGAAGTGTAGAAGAGATTTTGGCAGGGGTTGTCCGAGCTTGAGTGCTCAAATTGGTGTGAGGAGGAGGGGGAGGAGGTGTCCTTTTATAGGGGAGGAGAGGGGCACCTTAGGAATATCTCAAAATATTATTTTATATTAAAGTCAAAATCGGTTTATAATGGTTCCAAAGGGTCTTATTTCGAAGCTAAAGTGGGGATGGGTCGAAATCCTATCAACCAATAGAATTTAGACAAGTTTAGGATATTATTTTAACCTTATCAATTAGATTTAACTCTAAGTTAAATAATTTAACTGTTACCATGTCTTTTTGTTTTCTTTCACTATATGGTTAATAAACTTACTATAACATGCCAAACGATCCCCAAATTGTTTATTATTAATATATATATCCTTATCTAAGTCATTTGGCCGAACCTTAGATTTTTAGGAAAACAATAACAATTAATAATATAATATTTGATTTAAAAACTATTTTGTGTCAATTTTGACACTATTTGATATATGATTTTTGTGAAAGTCATAACAGAATTAAATGTTCGAACCCAATTGATTAAATCAACATTAATATATCATAGTAACCTAGAAAATTAGTGGAATTCATAAAAAATCTCAAATTACATTTATTTTGGTGTTTATAACATCAATTATGTCAATATTTCATTAATAAGATAATTACTGCATCATCGTTGTGTCATAAATAAATTAAATTATTTTATGTCTAAAAATTACAAATAAAATACCATCATTTAGGAAATCTTTTTAGCTTTCCACATATTAAAAATGATTTACTTATTAAACTTTGATTTTAACTATTTTAACCTTTATTTAAATAAATTAATAATAAATGTCCTAATCTAATCCAAGTGGGCCTAAATGGTCATATTTTATTCCTAAGTTTGTTTTTGGTCGAATTACACTTGTCCAACAGAATTAGGACATGTGTTAGGGTAATAGTAATATCATATTTACCCTTAGTTACCCTATTTACTATTAACCGCGGTAAAAAAAGTAAAAAGTTACTATTCACCAAAAAATTATTTTCATCTCATTGAACCACATTTTAGTCCTTGATATTAACCGTGTCTCTCGGATTTTCGAAATTCCATTCACAGAAGCGGAAAAATTATGTTTTATGAAAAATTCAGTTTTTTTAACTACCACTTAGTAGTTTCACTATTCATCAAAAATTGATGTTTTTCAGAACAATGCCAAAATTTCATCCTAAGCTATATTTCATATTCCGAATTCAAAAATGAAATCTATTTTACCAAATTCATAACATAGAAGTTGCATTAATTAATTTTATAATTAAATCTTGCTGTTAAAATAAATAGCGTGTTTTTAGGAAACAATATATATCAAAAGATTGACACTTGATTATGTCTGGTTTAAATGTGAAATTACAACCAATGACCAACATTGTATTAAATTGTAAAAATATATTCTAAATATACTTTAAAACCACTAAAATTAATAATTTATCACTATTAATTATTTCGATTAAAAAAGTTGTTTTTAATTATAATTTAGTAATTTTCACTTTTCATCAGAATATGAAAGTTATCTGAAAAGTACCAAAATTTCACCTTAGGCTAAATTCGATACTCCGAATCCAAAAATGAAGTTCATTTTGAAAAATAAGATTTACAGAATTTCAAAAAGTGGTTATTACTATTCATAACGACTAATTTTAATAATATTTTAATAGAATATCGTTGTTTAGTGAAACTCAGTATTGCGTACTACACACGCTATCGAGGAAGGTTGTGATTGCGTGTAATGCAAGGCAAGTCAAGGATGCGTGTTGTGCAAGCTCCTTTTGGTGTAGCGTACAACACAAGACATTAGTGAAATAAAAAGAATATTTTTCATAAAATCTCGGGCTGTTACAGTACATAAAGATTTACAAAATGGTTTAATGAGAGGAAAATGTGTCTCTCGTGATTTTGACATCAATATTTTTTTGTAATAAGGATTTTTGGAAACAAATACAATATTTGAAAATTGAAATTAAGGGAATAAAATGAATAATATGATTGAATAAAGAGTGAAAGGGGTATATCATCACAATGAAATCAATAGGTCAGTAATAGGGATGTCCAAAAACATACCCAAACCAGAAAAAAATGGATATTAAGAGGTATATCATAAAAGATATGCATAAATAAAAAGAATAGAGGGAGATCCCATACCTTACTAGAGTGATTCCAGAACATTTATAGAAGATTATTTAGAGTTTTGGGGAACCTTGGGAGGACTTTATAGAGGTAAGTGAAGAGTATCGATGTATATAATGGTTTTTTAGTGAAGAGGAATGTGAGAAAATTGTGGGTTTATATAGGAAAAAATAGGTGACTTCTTTATTATTTCTCAAACATAGGTTTTGGATTCTATATAATAAAATAATAAAAACCAAAAACCCTTCCACAGTTTTAAACCATTTTTCCTTCCAAAGTAGATATTTTTCATTTTTATTAATATCCATGATCTAGACTCAACAATATATTACCCTTGGTGATTTGGATGTGAGTCATGTTCATAAATAAATAACTTTAAAATCATAAAATAAAAAACATGTTTTGGGGTATTCATAATGGATTTATAAAATTAATCTTATATAAATAAAATCTATAATTTTACATGGGAAACAAATATATGGTCTTGTATACCCATTATAAAATTTATTACAACAGTTTTGGGTCATTTTAATGACATTATTCACACAATATATTTATGTTGTACATAAATTTTAACCAAAAATTACCCTATCTTAGAAAATTATGATAGGATAAAAATTGGATAATTAAAACATGTTGATTAATAAAATAATTTTTAATTTATCCAAAAATTATCTAAATATGTGAATTTTTACATTCAAAATATAAATCAACATAATTTGAGAAATACTTATTTTTAGACAAATAACAATCTTCAAATCCTTATAAAAATTAAAATTTACTTCATAAAAATCATATTAAAATTTATAATTTATGAAAATTGAATAATGTTAAAATTTTATTAAAATATAATTCATTTTTAATATTTATTAATTCACCAAAAGGAATTTCCTAATTGAAATTGAATACTACAAAAAGATATAATTTGAGTGTTTTCATATTAAAATGTAACTTTATATGAAACTCATTACATAATCATTTATAATGTAAAACGAAATATGGAATAAATATAATATTTATATTATTGAAAATTAAATATAAATATTCAATTTATTTGGGTTACATTGTTACTAGTCATTGTGAATTTTGTTTCCCTTAATTAACCTATTTTCCTTTTAGCATTGTAATAAATGTTTACTAAAGTAACAATTTATATTGTCCAATAATTATGTTTACCTAATTACCTAAAATTAATTATCAATATTCTAAAAAATTAATTAATTTTATCAATTTAAATTCACATTCGTGGAAGAATTTAATTTAAAATAATAAGAACAAGTGTGATAGAAAACAATTTTTTATGAATAATGCATGTTTAAAAGAAAAGATTATTTTACTCTAACTTAATACCTGGTAATCATAACTATATTATTTTCAATTAATAATTATAGATATATTTTATATTAATTTAAATTCAATAATTCCACATTATAGTTAATTTTATTTACTCAAAAAGTAAAAACACTAAGTATTTTAATACATTTTTCATAAAAATTGTTTTTTAAAGCCTAAAATTAAGTGCATACTAAAATATAGTATAATAATGATTTAAAAGTTGTTAATATAATAATATATATCTATAAATCAAATTTTATACCTATAAATAAATTTAAATGATTAATTTATCTTATAATTTACTTAATTTATCATGTGAAATGGCAATTTTACAAAAAATGTTATTTTTCACTAATCATTGAATATTCATATTTTCCAAATAATCCTCAAATTTCACCCTATATTAATCATGATCTGATTATTTTAAAAATTGATTTAATTTTATCAAATAAATTTTCTTAATTTTATTTAAATTAATTATAATATTTTCCCATCATAATCAATAGAAAACTTATTGAATAAAACACGTTTTATTGATGAATAAATTGACATAACAATAAATTGAGTGATAATTAGGTAAGATATTACCAAAAAAATTAAGATAAATAAAATATTGAAACATATTTCATAAATTATTTAAAATTATTCATCCCTACCAATTTAATGGCTATGTTATAACTTTCATATTTAAATAATTTCTATTTGTTTTGGGTCTGGTGTTGCATATCACATACACTATCAAAAAGAGATTTATATTTTAAAAACAAGGGGAATTACATTGAATCAAAAAAAATCCTGAAAACCCATGAAATTGTAATATCGAACCTGATCTCCAACTTGATACTACATAAATGAAAATAGATTACGTATATTTTGGGTGAGAATAATAGTATACTCTGTAAGATCTTCCCTATAGCCTCACAAGAAAAAGATAAATAAAGAATGATAAATCATAATGAGAAACATTGAGACTAACTAATCACATTACATTTATAATATATTACAAGATGCACCATGGATAACGCTCTCAAAAAATTTCATACAATAGAGAATATAATATAATAATGAAACATTAAGGGCATCTCACTATTGCTTCCCCACTAATCTACTGTGGTTCCCCAAAGTTCCACATCATGAGCCATCTCTCTCCAAAATTATCTAGACCAAAGGCATCTTGGAAAGGCATCACAACATCTCCCTCATCCATAAAAACATGCCATATCACATCTCCATGTAGTAATCAAGTAGTTTCCAAGAGACTCCATAATTCGTATGATGTGTATCATAGATTTGGTATTATACATCAATTTATCACTACCCACACACTGGATATGGTACCTCAATACATCAAAAAAACTTACAAATCAAACTATAATAATCCTTTATATAATATATATTTAGATACTTGTGTTTGAAATAACCACAATCCATCATATCCCTCTACAAACATAGATGGGGAAACTAACCATTGTGCATACAACCACAATTAACTACCAAAAGAATAGTGTGAGGTTAGATGGGTTAGTCAGTCATCCATCCCCACATAAGGATATTGGGGAAAACACATTCCCATAGACCGATGGCTTTCAGTCACCCAAACAAACATGGGTAGAGTAATGTATGAAATCACATAATATAAAATATATAATATAGATCACAACCACACTATGGGAATATCATTGTCTTATACTCAACTAAAACTATCGTCACCCAAACACCCTTCTAAAAATGTATGGTACTCGATATCATATATGAACAACGGAATTTAATAATATATAATAATTAATTATGTTTTAGTCATTTTATTTCTTTAACTAATTTATTATCCATTAAATTTACCATTAACATTATTTCAATTTACATTCAGTAACCAATAGTGTGATGTTCATGCACAATAGGCATAATCCAAACTGAGTCCATGGATTTTCAAGATTAAAATATCTACAACGTTTGTATTACATGAATAGAAACCCCTTTGGTTTACATTTTATTATTCATTATTAATATCACTCCATACTATATGTACTATTGTAAAACCATCCAAAGAAACCTACAAGAAGAATTATTCAACCAAGAACATCCAACTACCTTGGTCGGTTGGGAACGGAATGCAGATAAAACAAGTAACCTGACCATCATCAATTAAAAAAATTATTTCAATAGAACATAAAATTTTGTCATGCCATTGGGAATTCCCAACTTTAACCATTTCCATCATCTCTGATGGAATCCCTGACACCCACATGCATATCCAGATGCATATCTATGTCATAGGCATGAACTACTAACACTTCATCTTGGCCACAATACCTATATCACATCATCTATCCCAAGCCCAGTTATCCCAAGATCATATCACATCACATAGAGAAGCACACATCTAGAGAACATCATAAAATAAGTATGAAATAGAAAATCACAATGAATAAGGAAATATAGTCCCTAAACATGTATTTTATCCTTCACATATAAAAAATATCTCCTAACTCCATATACAAGAAATTGTACCTTCACAAGTACATAGACAACTCATGCCATAGAAACTACCTTTATTAAGAAACAAATTTTATGCCAAATGGAATTAGCCAATTCATTATTCATAGGATCCAACTATGGGAAACCTTGATCAAGATATAACAAAATATCAAAAGCTAAAAATATTCTTTAAATTAACCACAGTTTAAAAAAACATAATGAAGTACCATTAACATTAAATTTACATCTAATTATTGTAATAAAAATTAAATTACATGTTTCAAATTAATATTAAATTATATTATAATGAATTATTTAATTAAATTAATCATTCACAATGCATCAATTTTAATTTCAATTAAATTTCAATAAACAACATATTTCAAACATGCATATTCTTTAATTCATTATCCATCCAATTAGAAATTTATAGCTTTATGTTCATTAACATATTCCATCTAGATAAATATGATAATCTATAACATCACAAAAAAACTTGACAAGAATAACATTAATAGAATACTAACTACAGACTCAAGAGGAAAACCATTATCAAGGTATGAAGAAACACCATAAACATGTGATTACTATCAAATTCATTATTATTCTAGTTAAATTTATCTTTGGTTAATTATATTTAAATAAAAAGGGATAATCCATGATAAATTCATGATTTCACGTAATGAAATAATAGATGTAATGAATCCCTTTCCTCAAGGCTGTCTATGGAATCCTTACTTTTTATTACATATACATTTAATTATATGGAACAATACAAATAATCTTTTAAATATTAGTTTCATTGAATTTTGGAAGAAAATACATGAAAACGTAAAATATTATTCTAGTCCATGTGAATGGATTATTAATGGATTTTAACTGTTTTTACTTTAATTAATTTCATATATTGGGGAGGTACATCAATGGAAGGCGGTGAGCATGAGCCCAGTAAGGGAATAAGAAAGGGACATATTAACCGTGTGATCATGAGGAATAACAATATGAATAAAAAAAATACTAATAAATCACAATAATGAAAAAATCATGAATATAATGATAAAAATAACATAAATCATAACATTTAAATGATGCTACAACATTTAAATGAAACATTTATAAGAATTCCACTCTAGATTATCACCAAGGTGTCATAAATTGAAATTACATTGGTAATCCATCAAGGTATCGTAAAACATATCAAACCAACATATTAAAATATTTTTCAAATGAATTGCACAGCTATCCGAGTTACCCAATCATATGTATTAGTTTCAGGTGAGCCACAACAATCATCGTAAATCATTTTTTCGATAACCTAATGAGAATAATGTAAGGGTATCATATAAAATAATTGATTATGTAAGTGATTAATGGGTTGACCAAAAATTCATTTTTAACCCATATAAAGTGAATGAGAATATCCTATATGTAAATACAAGAATAAATATATTGTATTAACTTCTAGAATAATACCCATGGAAAAATAAATGGGTTTTACATTAAAAAAATTAGAATTTTTAATTTAAAATTGAGAAATTATCAAATTTAATTCATCAACATGATAGGTATAAAACATGGATTTAGAAAATGGTTAAATGAGAGAAACAAATTGTTCCATTGATAAAACCATATTTTATATTACTGAAGTGACAAAAAGGGTAAGAAAAATAGAAACATAATGTTTAGAATACATATAAAAAAAGGGGTTCTAGAATTCAATAGAAAGTAAGGTGAATTCCCTTATCGAAAGGAGTTGTTTCTGAAGCTAGAGGATGTAAGCTTTAGGGATAAAAGCCTTCTTAGGGGGGACTCATGGGGTGGAAAATTGAGTAGAAATTCAAGGAGGATGAATTTTTAGTGAATGGGAACTGTGAAATGGGTTGTTATTTATATCAAAAGTGGAATAATTATTTAATAATATCCAAATATGTGTCTTATAAATCTTGGTTATAGTAAATGAAAAACCATTGTCATACCGATGTATTGTTTTTATGGTATTGGAAAATTGATTTATAATTTATGGAATTTTAATCAATTTTAACTGAGAAATTTTTTTCTAATACATCTTTGGGCATGAAAAATTAAATTTTCACCAAATTAATGTTTTTTTAATCAAGTATTATATTTTAGCCTTTCGAAGTTAGCATTTACGTTTTGAAACTGGTTGAAATATATTAAAATATTTAATTTCAATAATCTAAAATATTTTATGTTGTGGGTTGTTTTTAAATGATTATTAAATCATTGTGATATAAATAGGATGTCCTAAAACAAACCAAAATCCAAAATTTTAATTTTAACTTTTCACTGAAAATTAGTTTTTTATACAAAATTATAAAAAATTTACCCTAACCAAAATTTTGATTTTTGGATTTAAAAAATAATATTTATTTTATCAAAAAATTATCAAAATATGATAATTTTTACAATTCAATATAAAAGTACATATTTATTGTGAAATTGAATTTTTTAGGACACAATCAAATTTTTGAAACTTTATTAACTTTTCCTAGGAAAATTTTAAATTATTTTATCATTAATATTTAAATTATAGTGTGTTAAAATTCCCTTTAATTGAGAAAAAATATTCTTAAGAACTAAGTATATTATAGAAATTTATATATTTTCTATAAAAATGATGTTATGATTTATTTTCATCCAAAACTCAATTTTTCAAGTTGGTCTTACATAAAATTACAATTTATTTAGAAATTTATTATAAAAATAGGATTTATTGATTAAAAATTTTATTCACTCAAGGTTAATTACAAGTTAATCATCTAATTCCTAGAAACTTAACCCATTATTACACATGTGCATACCCTAGAGTAAGGTTTCTGATCGTGGAATTTTCATGGTGTGTCTATGCTAACATTGAAAGATTGATAATCTCCACTAACATAAGATTATACTATATGTGATTTCATTCAAGCTTCACATGTTGGACCTCATATTGGGGTTGGAAAAAGTTAAACCCCAGTGATTCTACATCCATCCCTTATTCTAAAAATGGGCATTAAACGATATGACAATTCTAGTTGAGTCGATCGTTTCTCCTTTCTGCATTAATTTTACTTTATCATTACTACTTATAAAAACTAATTAAAATGGTAAAATTATTACCATAGGGTATAATTATAACCCGTCAAAAAGAGAAGTGGTTATTTTGACCAACGACCATATTACTATTCCAACTATCACATTGATATCCATAAATGAAACATCATTATTTCTATCAAAATTCACTAAAATTCATCTATTGTTTATATTTTCATTTTATTTTGATGTTTATTGGTTTAAAATGATTTTTTATTTCTATAGAATTTTTTTGGGAATTTGTGATTCTAGGAGATTGGAGTGATCCATATTCATCCATATTAGCTTTTCAATTTTATATTTTTGTCCAATTGTAATTTTTTTCATTTTAATTGGTTTCATAGAAATCTAATTGAATTATATTCATTTATGTGATAAGGTTTTGTTGGTTCCATTATATTTTTTACATGTATTGCAATATATAATATAATGTGAATTTTATCAGGAATCAAATATCTTTTAAAAATATTTGTTCATTACATTATTCCCCCTTTATACATTTCATTTCAAAAAATTCAACTCATATTATCAGTTGAGAATATGTGAGGGTACTTCTAATTCATTATTTCCTTTGGTTCCTATTTATCTTCATAAGACTTATGGTTCCCCCATAATAACTTGACAAGGTGAGTTGTCTTATTGTGTATAACATTGTCTCTATAGTCCACGATCTACATTGATTGTTCCTCAAAATAAAGGCCATGCTCTAGTTGTACCACCTCTGGATTTAGTACATAGGATTGATCAGTTATATACTTCCTCAAAATAGATATATCAAATACATCATGAACATGAGTTAAATTTTCTATTTGTGCTAGTCAATAGACCAATACTCGTATGCGATCAAGGATTTCAATGCAGCCCATATACCTATACCTAATAATCCCTTTCCTTACAAACAACATGACTCTATAATTTGGTGATATTTGAAGGAAAACATTATCTCCCAGTCATACTCCAAGTCCCTTCGATAGTTTGTTGTATAGCTCTTTTGCCAATTCTAAGTAGATTTTATATGTTTTAAAATGGTATGAACCCTCTCATTTATCTCTTGCAGAAGATCAATTCCAAATATCCCTATCACATCACCTTCATCACAAAAATATGGTCTTCAATATTGTTTCCCATATAGAATATAATAGGATGAAATTTGAATACATGAGTGGAAGTTGTTAGTGTATGGGAACATAGCAAAAGAGAGGTGTTGATTCCATCTACCATTAAATTTAATTGATCATTTTATGATCATTTCCTTTAGTGTCTTAATATTCTATTCAAATTATCCATATTTTTGGGGGTTATAGGCCATATTGATTCTCAACTCAAAATTCAAAGAATGTTGAATACTTATCTAGAATTTGGATGTGAACCTTGGTTCACGATCTGAAATGATTTTATGTGGAACCCCATGAAGCCTTACGACTTACATTACAAATATATTTTCACACTAGAAAAGTGATAAATCATATATAATATCAATGAAATGGGAATCCTTGGTGAGTCAATCACCAATATACTATATAGAATTGTTTCCTATCGATGTACTTTAGAGACTAGTGTTATGTACAAAGTGATATTGTCCCCCTTCAATGATGGTATGGGTAGTGGATACAATTCACCATTAAGAATTTTTTTCTTTGACTTCAATTATTGACATACTAAACACCATATAATGTTGTCCAACATCTCAATTTTAAAATTATCTGAAAAAAATTATCACAAAGGTCCCTATATATTTTAGCACCTCTATAATTCAATGAGAATTTAGCTATTGTGACCCTACTTCATCATACATTAATATTACATGTTTTGAATGATAAATGATATAAAATAAATATATGAACAGGATCCAAAGGTTTTTTTGTATTAGGAAAACTATGACCATAAATAACTTTTACAACATAAAACATAAATATTTATTTAATTCCATCTTCTCTGGCTTCTTATTATCCTTTGTGTTCTCCTTATTACAAGTAGTCACCATAGGATATACATCAAAAAGGGGTGAGATAAAATCATAGTAAGATGATAGATAAGAACATAAAACATCATAACATGGGGTGAGAATAATCCAAACACAATCATCATTATCATGAGGGGAATCATCAGATAAAGTCATGGAATGTGGCAATGTATAAAAATGAAACAATATGTCTTATTGGTTAACTACCACATGGTGTTGTGAAAATGATAGCATCATGTTCATGAATATTTCACTTTAACTCATTAGATTAGTAACATTACCCAATGCATTGGATCTCAATATAATTCTAGGCACACCCATCAAATTATAAAATTTAAATTAAGATATTTAATTTTTGGTGCACTTATCAAATCATAACATTTAAATAATCATACATGCCGCATAGAACATATATCAATATTGAAAATTAAATAAACCATAGAAAGGAATAGGTTTCATTTCATAAAGAATTTATTTATAAACTTTAGGTTCCCAAAATAAGCAGGTAATAGCATACATGATCATCCAACTTGAGAGAAGACCATCTCAAGAAGTAAAAGGTGAGTTTTCTTTTGCAATAAGAGTTGTTTTGGAAAACATTATGACAATCATAAACATAATTAGAAAAACTTTATATCCCAGTAAAGTTATTTTAATTATGATTAAATGATATTTATGAAAAATATGTACTGAAAATGGTTTGATTGATGGAAAACCCAAAGAATGAGAGTTGGGTTTGAGAATTACCCTTACCTTGCGTCTGAATTATTTCTTCACATTAATGTCCTATATAATCACATTATATTAATTAATTAACACATAAATAACCTTTCATATATGAAATTTATTCATTATTGTTTTATTTTGTTATTTTATCAGACCTTGGATGAGTTATAGAGTATAAATTTATTGTTTGAGCGTGTTCTTTTTCATAGTTTTCATGAACAGTTCCCTTGTATACATAAATTGAAGTTCGTTTAAAATATGTGTAAACATAAATAATTTTTACTACATGTTATAAATGATATTCCAGATTTATAAATGATCTTACAAAGAATTTTTTTTATATCGAATGATGATATATCATTAGAATAAATTTAATGATGATAGTTTCGGTTAATTTTGGCAGTTTTTTGATAACAATGAACATGTTTTGTTTTATCATTTAGTATTATGTAAAAATGTTTTCCCCAAAACATTAAAGGGGTTAAAAAAACTAATTTTTTTTACCATTTATTGGTTTTATTTATATCCTTGAGGACATTGAAGGAAAACCAATGTTCATCGACCATCATGTTGGTAAATTGGCACACCACAGGCGACAATTTCATTTTTCAAAATTAATGGCAAGTGAGGTAGATTTTAGTGATTGATATTTCATTATCATTATATAGTACCTGTATATAAAACCTACATTAGTTATAATACAAATTTTTAAGAAGGTATATGAGGATAGAATAATAAAATAAATGAAATTGAAAGGAAAATAATATAAAAGAGAGAGAGAGAAAATTCCTATTGAATTCTTCTATTGAGATCCTCATCAAGGAATTTGGGATTGGTCTCTTGATTATACCAAGAGCAATTGAACTTTGGTGAGGATATAGGGATTATCTTTGGGTATAATCATGAAATTTCTTGAAGCTTGAGAGGTGTGAGGGGAAGAGGGTGTGATGGGCTATATTTATAGTGGCAGAGAGGGGTGTTTTCAAAATATTATATTCATTAGTTTACTATTTTTCATCAGGAAAAGAAGTAGTGATGATTCCATGACTAAATATAGTAACATGAGCATTTGAGTTTAAATCAATGGCGAATACATCCTAAAAACATCATCCATTACTCTATAATTCATGTATTTATCTTATTTTGTAAGTAATCAAATTTCACTAATCACAAAAATTCAAGTAATTTATAAATATCCAAAAAAAATTCAACAAAACCATTTTTTGAAAAATTGAATCAAAAAAGTAACACCATTATGTGAAAATAATATTCTATATATATTTAATTAAAATTATAAACAAAATCATCATTTAGTTGGAAAAAACAGATTTTAATATTAAAACTGATTTTATAACAATTTAGAAAATTACATAATATATCCTGAAATTATATTAATATCATAAAACATTAAAATATTACTTTGTGAACAGATTTTAAGAAAATAAATTTTCATTTAAATTATTAAATTAATTAGAAAGTTTTATTTAATTATTTATGACATTAAATTACCCACACTTATTTAATAATTTCTAAAATATTTACATACTTATTCTATTATATAATTATAACACAGTTTCCCTCATAATAAGACTAAATTTTATTTATACATTAATGGGTGAGGTAAATATTAATTTGGCTAGTTTACTATTCATTAGGGTTGTATTATTGTTACTAATGTCAACTTACTCTTTCATATGTATAGGTTTCTTAACTTCAAAAAACAGTTCATATATCAATAATTCATCATTTATAGATCTTCTATTATGGTCTATATGTGATTTATTTTATATGACAATACTATAATAATCAATAAATTCCATTGATACATGTTTGGATTGTTACACCCCCCCCCCATGAAAGTTTACCCTCAAAATTTTGTTTTGCATAAACATTTGAGGGTACATATCCTTCATCACCTCCTCCAGTTACCAAGTTGAATATTCATACCTACGGTTCCTCCCCAAAAATTTGACAAGGTGCGTTGTCTTGTTTCATATAACTTTTTCCCTACTGTCTATAATTTTTAATTGTTCCTCCTCATAAGAGAGATAATATTTCAGTTGAACCACCACATAATTTAGTTCCTATGAGGGATCTGGTATATACATTCTTAGGAGTGATACATGAAAAACATCATAAACATGATACACATTTGGTGGAAATGGATGTCGATAGTACATGACCCCTATATGGTCAAGGATATCAAATGGGATAATGTAGCTTTGTCTTAGCTTCCCTTTCATTCAAAACAGCATGACTCTCTTTGGTAGTGATATTCAAAGGATGACTTTATCTCTAATATTGAACTCCACATCCCTTCGATGGTTGTAAGCATAGATATTTTTTAAACTATGAGCTTCTTTGACATGTTGTTGGATGACATCAACCTTATCTTTCATCTCTTGCAAAAGAACGGGTCCAAGAACCTATCTTTCACCAACATCATCCCAATATGTTAGAGTTCTACATCACCTCCATAATGAGCTTAATATGGAGCCATCTAAATACTCGAGTGGAAGCTATTGTTGTATGAGAACTCAACCAATGGTATATGATGATACAATCCAAGATTTAGTTCTAGTGAGTATGCTCTGAGCATATATTCGATCATCATAATATTCCATTTTGATCGGCCATCAGTTTGGGGGTGATAGGTTGTCTAAAATTCAATTTATTACTTGAATAATATTGAATACTCCTCTAGAATTTAGATGTGAACCTGTGATAATGATTATAGAAAATCGAGTGTGGAACCACATGCAGTGTCACAACTTATTTCACATATATCATTGCATGTTTTTCAAGAGAGAGATTTTCCCTGATAGTGATAATGTAGGATGTTTTGGTGTATCGGTCTACTACAACCCATATCACATTATTTCCTTTAGTTTTCTTTAGGATACTCGTGAAAGAGTCCATAGTAACATTATACCATTTCCTCATGGGTATATGAAATGGTTTCATCATACATTTGGACTTCTGTCACTCTACCTTAACTTGTTGACATATGAAGAACATTGAGATATACTCAGGAATCTCCTTGTTCATGTGGTCCCACCAAAATTGTTCTCAAATGTCATGGTACGTCCTGGTACTCCCACTATGGATAGAGAAAGGTGAGATATGTGAATTATCAAATAGATCCTTTTTTTCCCAGTGATGAAGGCAAACAAATACTAGTTCCAAACTAAATCACACCATCATTGTCAATATCAAACTCATGCAGCATCCTTTCCTTTACTACATTAACATTGTTTTATAACTCTGGCTCATCCCTTGTGGATCCTCAATATTCTATTTGATTGATGGTTGGAAAATCATTTGGGAATGGTACGATGTATTCCCTGCCACTATGATTTCAAAATCCATCCTCTTCTTATCCATGAATATATGGTCTTTCTCAATTCACAACATGAATGGAGTAGTAGGTTCTTTTCTATTAAGTTTATCTTCTACCTTGTTCACCTTGTTGAGATGATAATGAATAGAGAAATCATTGTCTTTGATTAGCTCTAACTATCTCCTTTGGTGCATACTGAGCACTTTTTGAGGTAATATATACATTAGGGTATTGTGATCAGTATATATATCACACTTCTCACCATATAGGTTGTGCCGCAATATTTTCATGGAAACAATCACAGCTGCTAGCTATATATCATGTGTCGGGTAGTTCTTCTCATGGATCTTCAACTTCTGTGAGGCATAGGCTATCACATTTTTATTTTAAATTATTAAAAATCCCAAGAATTTCATTTAAGCATCACTTTATATCACCAAAATTTTTCCACACTATGGTAATGTGAGTACAAGTGTAGTGATACTCCTTCTATTTAGCTATTTGATTCTTTACTCACATTCTTCAATCCAAAAATAATTTAAACCATTCCTTATTAACATTTTTTGTGGGGTTAACAATCATGAAACATTTATCACAAAATGTCATTAGTAACCCACTTTTCTAAGAAAACTATAGATTAATTTGACACTAGAGGGTCTGGTTCATTCCTCAATTGCCTTTTTTATACGTCCATAGAAATTCCCTCACATATGATCACATGTCCCAAGAATTTGAATTGATGCATCCAAATGTCAAAGTTACTGAACATGTAATACAACTTATCCTTTCTTAATGTCTCCAACACAAGCCATATATGTTTTTTATGGTTCTCCATTCTCTTGTACAAGATGATAATATCTTCAATAAACACAACCGCAAATTTCTCTAGGTAATTTATTTGGACTCTATTCATAACATCCATGAATATTCCTAGGGAATTAGTAAGTCTTAAGGGCATGACCAAAAAAATATAGTGACCATACATTGTATGGAAGGTAGTCTTCTAAATATCAACCTTATTCACCTTTTTCTAATGATATCCATAATGGAGATCCACCTTTGAGAAGTATTGATATCCTCACAACTGATCTAACAATTTATCAATTCTTGGAAGAGGATACATGTTATTTATGGTAATTTTGTTGAGTTCTCGATAATCTATACACAACCTCATTGATCCACCTTTATTCTTGACAAAGAGAACAATCACACACCAAGGTGATGCACTGAGGTGTAAAAACCCTATTTCCAAATTCTCCTGGGGATAGTTCTTTAACACTTAAAATTTGATAGTATCCAACCTATAGGGACACTTTGAGATTGGAGACGCATTGGGTATGAGTTTATTGAGAAATCTACCTCATGATCCTTGGGAATTCTGGGTAACTCATTGGGAAATACATCACGGTAATTCCTCACAATGGGGATTTCCCTATGGTTGAATCCTTACTTTGACTCAACCATTTGAGCATGGTATGATTCTTCACTGGGAATCAACACCCATATAATTCAAGGATTTTCCAAGGGATATTCATGATCTTCCTTTCATTTTTAGACTATTAAGGGATGGTTCTAAATAATAAAATATATTTCCATTTATTGATCATTTATATGTGATATATATAATGAGAGATAAACCATTCCCATTATAGTGTTGAATTCCACCTAGAGGAGAATCACGAGATTAATTGGAAGAATCATCCCACATATTCCACCAAGAGAAAAGTACAACAATTGGTTTCAAATGACTGAACCAATTGGTGTCATTACAGCTATATCAACTTCATGGTTTTGGAGATTTGATTCTATAGTTCTAGAAAACATTCAAGATATAAAAGAATGAATAAAACCAGAATCAAATAAGACTTTTTCCATTCATGAGGGAATGGAAAGTGTACCTTGTATGTATTCATTTTATTTATCAACTTCCACTTTAGTGATGGAATAATCCTTTTCTTACGTCATTGGATTTGATGGTTGTCGACGCTGATTACCCTCGATGACTCAAGGTTTAGTGCACCAGCTTGCATAATGCCCTAGCTCCCTAGAGTTGTAGAATTGGACCACGGGTGGTCCTATCCTTCCCTCCACCACATTATTCTTTATTATCATATCATTTCAACATTCATGAACTTGGTGTCATTATCTCCCAAACGTGAGTCATTTCCCTATCCCTTTTTGGATGTTCCCATGATGACTCACCCCAAATATTTGGCATGTTGGTGGTTGTGTTTTCTCTCCACCTTTCTCACTAGATCCTATGTCTTGAAACTACATATTTCGTTTATTACCACCATATCTGTTGGAACATTCTCCTAACTCCATATACACTTTTTGATCACACCAAACAACTTCTCCATAACTCCGAAAGTCTCAAATTTCTAGAGCCTTTTGAATGTGTGGTTTTAATCCACTAAAGACTAACAATTTTTCTATCATTATTGATTAAAAAACCATAATAATACCTTGAAATACATGTCTTTTTATACATATTTTGTGATAGATTTATATTAATTTTTCATCTACTCTATGAATTCTCTCTCCATCTTCGTACGGAGAGTTCATGGGAGGTACACGTGAATAAATTTTATCTTACAGTCTTCCTTCTCCATGTCTCCAATTTCATCTCTCATCTTGGTGTTCTTAATTGACTACCACCATTGATCGTCCTCTACAACAAAATTATAAATAGCTAGAGGCACCTTCTCCATATCAGAATAGTGATTCACTGAAGATATCTTCTTCATCGATTTGACACATTGTTCCTCAACTAGTGGATCAGAAGTTCCACTAAAAATCGGTGGTCATTGCAACATAAAACACTCGATATATTCTTTCTCCCACTTAGGTAAAGAATGATCATCCACATTATTCAGGATATTATTCATAACCTAAGACATATGTGAAATAATCTCCATGATGTATTGAATTCCACCCCCGAAGGAATTGGGGATGTCATTCGAGCAATTGTTGCGTTGTCCCTCACACGGGTTGTTTGCATGGTTTCCCCTGGTTCCCATCATTTTCTAAAATAAAAAATGTTATAACAAATATATTTGAAAAATTAATGAATAAATAATTTATACTTCTATGAAATTAAGTCTATAGTCTTATCTTGTCGTATCCTTATGTTTAGAAAAACAAAGTATCTTGGGTGCTTACATATACATAGTATCATACTATGGGTTTTCACTATTGCTATGTAATCCAAATTCTATAACTAACTAATACTTACTCTCATACCCACTATAGAGACATTTATTCTTCTAAAATTACTATTACATTATTTTAATGACAAAAACATAAAATAATTACATGACCATGATCCAATGGTTTAATTTATTTGGAAAACCAGGACCATACATAACTTTTACAACATAAAACATAACCATTTATTTACCTGCTTCTCTAGATTCATATATTCCCTTATATTATCCTTATTACAGGTAGTCACATGAGGATATATATCAAAACCACATGAGAAAAAATCCCAGTATCAGGATAGATAAAAACATGATACTATATAACATGGGTGAGGATAATCCTAACACCACCATCATAAACATGAGAGGAATCATTATATAAAGGCATGGAATTTGGAAATGCATAGAAATGAATCATAATGACATAATGGTTAACTAAAAAACATATTTGTGAAAAAATATGGCATCATCTTATTTCATAGTTGTGAAGGAATCTAGCATCAAAACATTTACATTAATATATATAATTATGGTTTCACCCTTCACATAATATCATTTACATAATAATGCATTCCAGATATGATGTATATCAATCAGGGAAATAAAATAATCAATTGAAAGGAATGGATTTCATTTCATAAATCATAGATTCCTAAAATTGGGTTTCCAATAGAAGTAGGTAATAACATACATGATAATAAAAAATCAGTGAAGACAATCATGAGAAGTAAAAGGTGAGTTTTTTTTGAAAGAATAGTTCTATTGGAAAACATTATGTTTTTCATTAACTTAATTAGAGAAATGTATATACAAAAAATGTAATTATAATGAATTATAAATTATATTTATGAAATATAAATATTGAAAATGTGGTGAAAGATGCAAACCCCAAAGAAAGATATTTGGGTTTGAGAATTCCCCTTACCTTGTGTATAAATGATTTCTTCACATTAATATCTTATATAATAACATTATATTAATAAAATAACACTTAAAAACATTTTATTCATGAATTTTATTAATTATGTTTTTATTACGTTCTTTTTTGGGGCTTTGGATTAGTTAAGAATTTCACATCGTTGTTCGAGGGTGTTCTTTTTTTTAGTTTTCATGAACTGTTCAATTGTATTCATGAAAGGAAGATCATTTAAAATGAAGATAAACATACTTTATGTTATTATATGTTATTAATGATATTACTGAATTATAAATTATGATATAAATAATTTTTTATATGGCCTAATGGTGAATCAATAGATAAAATTTAATGATTATCATTTTAGGTTAATATTCGCGGTTTTTCAATCCCAAAAAACATGTTTTGTTTTATTATTTTGTACTATGAATAAATTTTTTTATAGAGAATAAAAAGGGTTAAACCATACATGTTAAAATATTTTTTAAACAATTTAATGGTTTTATTGATATCCTTGAATGAGTTGAAGGAAAATTGAAGTGCATCGCCCATAATGTCGGTAAATTGGCACATCACAGGTGACAATTTCATTTTTAAAAATCAAAAGAGTTGGTGGAAGGGGTTCAATGATTGATCTTCAATTAACACAATGAAATAATTATATATCAAACATATGGGATTTATCACTCTATTTTTATGAGGGGATGTGAGGAGAGAATAATAAACAAAATGAAATTGGAAGGAAAATAAAAGAAATTAGAGAGTGGGGTTACCTCTTGAATTCTCCTCTTGAGATCCTCTTCAAGGCACCTATGATTGGTCTTTTGATGGGACCACGATCTCTTAGACATGGGGAAGGGGCTAGATAAAATATTTAGGAATAATTTGGACAAGTATCTAAGATTAAGAGGTGTGAGGAGAAGATAGTGGGAAGGGTGCTATTTATAGTGCAGGATAGGGGTGTTTTATCAATATTATATTCATTAGTTTATTATTTTTATTGAAGATAAGAAATAGGAATGATTCAATGACTAAATACTAAATAATGAGAATTTGAGGTATAACCATTGTTTCGTACATTAGTATTACATCAACCATGGCTCTATAATTCATGTATTTAGCATATTTTGTAAATTATTGTATTTCATTATTCAAAATAATTCATGTATTTTAGAAACATCCAAAAAAATTACCATAACCATTTATTAACCTATAGAATCCAAAAAATGAACTCTATTTAATTAAAATAAATTTCTAAATATGATAAATTTAATTATTTAATAAAATAAACATTTAGTGAGAAATTACAGATTTTAAAATTAAAACTAATTTTCTAACACTTTAGAAAATTACTTAAGGAATAATAAATTTATCATAAAATCATATGACATAAAAATATTAATTTATGAACAAATATTATGAAAAGATATTTTCTTTTAAACTATTACATTAATTTAACAAATTAAATTAGTTATTTATGACTTATAAAAATACCCAAAATTAACTAATAATTTGAAAAATATTTACTTATTTATTATATGATACAATATTATCATATTTTCACTTACATGATGTATGGATTTTATTTATAGTTTAATGGGTGGTGTTAAAAATCATTTGTCTATTTCACTATTCATAAGGGTCAAATTATTATTACTAAGGTCAAGATTCTATTTCATATATATAGTTTTGTTAACTTCTAGAAACACTTCTTATATCACTAATTAATCACATATAAATATTTTATTATGATCTCTAAGGGATTTATGGTATATGAATCTACTATAAGAAGGTGTAAATTCCATTAATAAATGGTTGGGTTGTTATAGTGGAGTTATGACCACCATCCACCATCTCTTTCATTATATATAGGGTTTATGGGACCCATATCCTTCTACGAATTTTCATTTTATCTACTTGATCAAAATTATGTTCAGGAAGCTTCCCATTCATTTCCTCCTATATCTTCTCTATATCAATGTATCTTCTATATGATCTCTCTTGATCTTCTCTAGTAATGATGGTTGAGAAATCATTTGGGATATGATTCAATATATCATATCCCTTATTAGTCCCATATCCAACATTAGTAATTCCTTGAACAATGGATCACATTGAATCCACATCATTGCTAGTAAAAAAATGGTTTTCTAACATATTGTGTTACAGAAATTGGTTTCTCTTCAGGGGATATAATGAATTGAACTATCATTTTCTATTTGAAGCTCCAACCATATTCATTATCTCTAGTTCAATTCCTTTTTTCAGAATATATACATTAAAATCTAGTGGTCGGTGTATATATCACATTACCCCAACAAAGACAGTGCCTCTATATCCTTAGAGAAAAAATTATTGCATCTTACTCTAGGTCATGTGTATTATAATTTTGATCATGAGACTTTAATAGTTAGGACGCATAATTGATCACCTTATAATTTTTCATGATGAAGAACCCAATTCCTTTTTTTGTGAATTTATTTAAATAACAAATCCATCTATGAAAGAATTCAGAGTTAACATGAGTAGAGTAACCAATATCTTATTTAGTTGTTAGAAACATTCTTCACACTCTTTTGTCTAGATGAAATTAGCTCCTTTTCGTGTAAATAATATTAGTGGATTAAAAATTCATTATTTTTTTCAGAAAAATATTTTAATATATTGATAAACCATGGAAAAATGAATCTCAATTACTATTGTAGTATGCTTCCCATCCTCTGACACCATTGTCTTGGTAGGGTCAATTGATATTCCATCATTGGATACAATGTTTTTCAAGAATGAAGCTCATTGTAACCAGAATTAACATTTTATGAAGTTTCTAAACTTCAACCCCATCATTATAGTTTTCAATACAACCAATAGATGTTCTTCATGCTATTCATGACTTTTGGAATATATCAAAATATATTAAATAAAATCTAAAAAGATTTTACAAAAGTATTCCTTAAAGGATCTATTCATCAAATCCATAAATATTGAAGGATAATAATTCTAGACAAAGGTCATACCATCAAAATCATAATTCAAATATCTTAATTGGAAAGAATATTTGGAATATATTAATTCATCACCTTTTATTGATGACACCCATATTGGAGGACAATCATAGGGAAAAATTAATCCACATGAAGCTGGTAAAATACATCATTAATCATTTGGAGAAGGTATTTGTTCTTCACTGTGATCCAGTTATGTTCTCTATAATCATTGCATAACAACATTGATATGTCCTTATTCTTTACAAAGAGAACACATTCTCCCCAAGGAGATTATCATGGAAATATAATTCCATTCTCATAAAGATCTAAAATTTGTTTCATTATGTCATCCAATGCCGCATTTTCACTTCTATATGGGGTTCTTGATATCATCTTACATACATGTATCAATTCAAGGGAGATCTCTACCTCTCATTATAGGGAGTTTGAGGTATGTCGTTGAGAAATATGTCAGTGTATCCCAATCAATGGGGTCTCTTTCTATCCTTATATATTCATTTTATTCTTCCTATTCACTGATTATCTTAACAAATAAGTCTACGGGAGCTGATTCTAGATACAGCATAGGCAGAGATATCTCTCCTTTGAAACTATCTCTAGGTTCACTATTCCATACTATTGAAATTTATTTTCTCGTAATTTTTATCATAAAATTATACTTTGTGATTCAGTACATCCCTATTATAGTGTCGAATTCTACCATTAAAATGACTATTATATATGTGATGAGATTTTAATCACTGAAGATAATTGTTTCTAATGATTTCTGCTGGGGTGCATGCGCGCGCGTCCATCACGCAGGGGAGGATGCGCAGCATGTTGCCACACATTCCCTCTTTCCAAAGGCGGGTGGAATCCGTTCCATATTCAGGAATGTCTTCTCCTTGATCGAAACCGGAATGATGGGATGTCGGTTCATCCTTCCGTGGATTCCTCCTCGGTACTCGTCACCTAGTCCGGGTCTCCCTCATAGATTTAAGACGTATTCGTGAATCTTTTTCCTGGTGCCATATCTTCATGGACAACAGTTAATTACACTTCTTCCGTCGATATGATCCAAGGGGTCTGGTCGGGGAAACAACCTTCGGTTAGGAGAGTGGTCATGCTGAGTTGTCGTTGGCATGTCTTGACATAGGGGGATTTACATTTACGTCTTATGTCCCTTATTATAGGGATTCTCAAGGGCACGGAGGCATGAGTAATCCCACATCGAATGCGGATAATTACATGCCATGGGCATGTATCTGAGGTTTTACTCATCTCCCCATGTTTAACAAGGGGTATGTCATGAGTTTAACGTCCAGCGGGGACGGATCAGACTGATTGAAACACCGAGAGTGGATCAGATAAAAGAACCCCCTGAAGGGAACTCTGATGTTGGGTCCAGCACCTGGGTGGCTTCCCGGATGTTGTGGAGTGGAGTTAACTGGCATGATCCCACCGGGATGTGGTGGCTTGGGTAAGAATCAAGATGGGTGATGAAGTGAAGAGGGGCATGAACCTCGTGGAGGCTTCCTACATACCATGCCTTGACATGGATCAAAGTCCCCATAGTTCGGGTATATAGTTTATCGTCATATGGTACAGTGGCATTTTGGGCTTACACTCTGAGGCGGCCCAAGGTGGATATGGGGCTTACGCGCGGAGGTGGCCGACAATTGTTGATATGGGGCTTACACTCTGAGGCGGCCCATAATAATGGATATGGGGCTTACACTCTGAGGTGGCCCATATGGTTGGTGGACCGACGTGAAGGGCTCAGAATGACTGAGTTGTGGGGTTGAACCTCGTGGAGGCTTCCTACATACCATGACTTAGCACGGATCAAAGTCCCCGTAGTTTGGGTGGTGTAGTTTAACATCATGCGGGATGAGGCAGACAGTTTAACATCGTGTTGGATGGCATTCAGTTTAAGGTCATGTGGGACGGCATTTGGGGCTTATACTTTGAGGCAGTCCAAGGAGTTGGTGAACCGACACGAAGGGGTCGGAACAACCAGGTGGTGGGCTTGAACCTCGTGGAGGCTTCCTATGTACCATGCCTTAGCACAGATCAAAGTCCCCGTAGTTCTCTGGGATGGGGCTTACTCTTTGTGGTGGCCCAAGGAGTTGGTGAACCTATGCGAATGGGCCAGAACAACCGGGTGGTGAGCTTGAACCTTGTGGAGGCTTCCTACGTACCATGCCTTAGCACAGATCAAAGTCCCCGTAGTTCGACGGGATGGGTATTACTCTCTGAGGTGGCCCAAGGAGTTGGTGAACCGACACGAAGGGGATGGAACAACCAGATGGTGGGCTTGAACCACATGGAGGCTTCCAACGTACCAAGCCTTAGCATGGATCAAAGTCCTTGTAGTTCGTTGGGATGGGGATTATGCTCTGAGGCGGCCCATGAGAGGATGTCAAGGTCGATTCTCACTCTTAGCCCACATGAGTCATGCTTGGTGTGAGAAACAAGAGGTAGCAGAGACCAGACGATCACGTCGCAAAAGGTTCGTCCATGGGAAGTTGAGAGGGGCTTACGCGTTGAGCAGCCCATGGTGTTGGGACTTACTCTAGGATGGAGGCCCGAAGTCCGACAAAGGGAAGAATGAGTGGGATTTGGGTCTGAACAAAGGAGATGCCTCATTCCTTATCATGCCCTCCACTGGCCTCTGTATTGGGGAAGTACTGGGGTGCATGGGTGCTACCAACCGCAAGAGAAGCTAGGGGCTTACACTAAGGTGGATTCCCTTCCTCCATGGACAAACGCCACTTCAAGAGGGAGGATATCATTCCATGTGAGAGATATTAAATTCCAATGGAGATGAGAGGCGTAAAGAATGTCCGAGCTAGGGGGACCCTATGTGGGAGGCACAAGGCCAAATCACAGTTTAACGTCTTGTGTTGAGGACAAGGTTCTTGGCGGTTTAACGTCCTACAGCTCGGACGAGGTGGGTTCGCTCAACAATCCTAGGTCTTACATAATTGGTACCCTTTGCTCCTAGTGGGAGGGACGGTACCAGTAAGGAAGTAGTAAAAGGGGGCCGCAGAGCGAACCGTCGAGGGGTACATGTTAGCATGGCTATGCGAAGAAGCGATAGACGTTATCGTACCTATGCGAAGGAGAATGAGGCAAAGAAACGCAACAGGAAACACCTCCAAAGGGATCTTGAGGTTACTTTGTACGAGTCTAGAAGGCCGTATGGAAAAACAACGCATGGCGTGCTTGCCCGATATGGAGGACATCGGGTTCCTACGCAGGGAGGCACCCAGGGGGCGTCAATGTGAGGGATCATGGGGATTGCAAACAAAGAAAAGTTTTGCGCGCACAACACCGGGATGGCGCGTAATTGCGGTAGAGGAATTGCTCTTAGATGAGGAGAATTGTGTGCAAGGGAATTGAATTGTGCGCAAGTGGCAAAGGCCGAACCCTAGGGCAAGGACACACCCACCGAAGGGGCTGTGCGCAATTAGACCATTTGCACGCAATGGAAAGAATTGCGCGCAAGGTAGGAACCCTGAAGAGTTTGGAATTTTGTTTAAGCCGGTGGGATTGCGTGCAAAGGCGGATCCTGGGGTGAGGTTCACGATATGGGTCAATACTTGAAGGCCATATTTTGCGCGTGGGAGTCCTCTTTTTCACATGAGAGCCTGATCAAATTCTGCTACCCCGAAACGGGAAGGGTATCCTTCTATTTATAGGCCTCCAGTGTCGCAGAATCTAGGTGGCACGCGAAATGTTGTGCGCTAGAGACGGCAGCGCGCAAACGGGCCCCGCGTGGGGAGGGAACCCAAAATTACGCACCTGAGCCAGGGACCTTTTGTGAATCTCGGACTCCTTCCATGTGGCCAAACGTTTTTCGCCCACATCCTCCTTTATTTCACGCAACACTTCTGGGCCCTCCGGACCGGGCTTCTGGGTCCGAATATGACTTCACTTTGTCATTTTGAAACATTCTTCAGTAGTTATAGACTTATCGGTGTCTAGAAATCCCCCCCCCCCTCGAAATGGGATCAGCGTGAGGTCGCAACAATTGGATTCCGAGGGATATGCTGAAACGCCGACTTGTTGGATTTTGTGGGTCCTTTGCACGCAAAAGCTAACGAAGCACGCAAAACTCTGGTTTGGCATGGAATTCTCTTTTCGCACGGTGAGAAACCCCGACATCACCTATAAAAAGGGGCCCTGGGTTCCCTACTCCGTACTAAAGCTTTCTCTCATGATAGTATTTGAGCTCTCGCGTGCAAAATTTCCTTTACGATTACGTAGAAAACACGCCGAGTTACCACGGAATTCCTTCCAAGTTTTTTCCGCATTTATGCGCAACCCGGTATACTTCACGCCGACAGTTTGGATTTCGCGCCCAACTCTAGAATTGCACACCACTGCTCCAGATTTTGTCCAACTCTTCTCAATTTCGCACCATTCTATTGTTTTGCAAGAAACTCCCAAATAACTCAAGATGGATGTGAAGCAAGTCGATGAGGGTGAAGTCGCCGCTCGTAGAACTAAAATGGCGGCGAATTAAGAGGTTTATGGCACCGGGGTGGTTTTTTCTGATGTCCTTACATTGTTCAACCTGCTGACCCCCATCCAGAAGGAGTATCCTCTGTCCAAAAACCTCCTGCTATGGAACTTCGGCATCCAGGAGGAGGTTCCACTACTGGGCATCGAGGTGGACCCACCATGGTCATGGGTGACCTGGGAGGATGACCTTCCCTGCTACAAAATCATAAACAATGGCCATCCTTACAGGGAGACCAGACACATGGCTTTGTATTTCCTAAACCCGTGGACCAGGTTCATTGCTGGGGGTGATCATGTTGTGGAGAGCTCTCTGGACCTCTATGCAAGCATGTTCCGTCAGAGCATCACGGACGACACTAAGGGCTGGCTACAAGATTGGGACCTATAGTCCGGGGGCAACTTAACCAGTGAATGGGCTTGGGCTTACTAGGTTTTCCATATGTGCAACCAATTCTGGGCCGAGTAGCAGCACATTGGTCAGTTTAAGGCGGTGTGGTCGTCGCAGTTCCACTTCTACCGCCAAACAGAACTCAGGCCGGAGCTTTTTACCCAATGGTCCCCTGATACCAACACAGTCTATCTTCACCATGGGGAAGTTGGTATCAGTATCATGGACATTCACTACATCGGAGTTATCCCACTAGAGGGCTACCAATACGATGAGTTCCTTCCTCCAACGACCACCTGGGAGGACAGGTCACAGACCCCATGCTGACATGGCACCTAATGGATCTAGCCAAAAAGAGGCTGAAGGTGAAGGATTTCCTAAAGGACATCGCCTACAAGGACTGGTTCAGCCAGTTCCGGGAGAAGGACTAGGTGGCCAAGATGCCAGGACAAGGAAAACGGTGCCCAACCGCAGCTCAGAAGAGAAGGAATGGATCATACTGAAGGATCCTGGAGACGGGGCAATACCAGTCATAAGGATACCTCGTCATTGAGTCCCAGGACCCGAATGTCCAATATGTTGGGTTCCTTGCCACCTTATTGAGCTGGCGGCTCCTACTGGTCTGGGACATGAGGATGGGCGTCCGTCCAGCAACTCTAGTGATGGCAGGCACCATGGATTCCAACAAAAGGTTTAATCTGGGGGTCTTCGTTCTGGCTAGGTTGTATGCCATTCTGGGACGCATTTCTAGAGGGGGGTCTCCTCAGAGGGTGTGTGCCCCCTTCCAAGTCTTTCACGGCTGGGTGGTGGCTCATCTTGGTGGATACACTTTTCCCATGTTCTGTTCGTCCTCTGAGAAATGTCCTACGAGCATCTCTCCTGAACATTGTCGGGGTTGCACCGATGACGCTCAATGAGGAGGACGTATGGATCCGAATCAGTAACCAAGCCAATTTCAACTTCGTCTCGTTCCCCACCACGGTCGGCCAGATGGTGGACAATGGGCAAGGCTCGCTAGAGCAGCAAGAATACTTCCAGAGCATCTGAGGCGGTGTTCTTGTGGCTGGGATTGATGAGAAGATCATTTGTGAGCCTTACGTGATGTCCCGATTCACCAGGCAGTTCGGGTGCCTCTAAAGAATGCCAAAGAAGGTATTCACGGATTTCTGGGAGGAGAAGAATCCATACGTCCTTCTCCTAATGTGGTTAATGTTCACCACTTATGACTCGGGTGATTTCATTACCCATCCTCCCACCGGGGTCGATGCTGGCCTATCAACCGAGTATGCTGAGCATTGGGCTATCGTGTACCCTAAGGGGATTTTAATCAAGCGAGTCCCGAAACACAAGACTACCCACGCGGAACCCAGGTGACGAGAGAGGAGGCATGGTGCCACTAGAAGAGGGGGACCAGGGGCATGTCAGGCAGCGAGGCCTGAGCAGGCCGGGACCTCAGTAGCGGGGACATCGCATGGTGTCGCTGTGACCTCGTTGCCCGGAGGGGGGCCACCCGAGGTGGCCAGAGAGCTACCCGGGAAGCAGATAAGATACCTGCTCAAACCTTCCCATGATGCAATCTTCTCGGCATTGTGGTCGTCCTGGATGACCCTTTAGAAATCAAAGAGCATTGCAGCCCTCTGGCAGAAGATATTGCCGGATGGGATCCAGCTGCCAGAAGACATGCTTGTTTGGGTTACCGACTGGGTAAACATCCATCAGCATCACACATATCTAACAGCCATGGACATATACCCTCGCCAGTGGGGTCGGTGTGTGGAGCCACCATTCTTGGTGAAAGTGATGCTGGAACAAGAGCATGACCCGAAAATGATGCCGCCGGGAGAGGTCGATAGTGATGACGATTTGTAGGGAGTGGAGGAAATATGAGAAGACGAATGTGAAGGAGAAGATGAAGGATAAGGTGAAGGAGAAACTGAAGGTGAGGGGTCGTAGGGGGTGGCCTACCAAGGGAGTCTCTGGGAGAGTGATGAGATTGTCAGTTTTGATCTTGACATAACTGAGATACTCGAGTTCTGTCGGTATCCTTATTCACCCTCCTTCCTTGTATATTCTGTTCTGCAATTTCTCATCCGTTTCTTTACCTCACTCAGGAGAATATTGGCACTGATCATGCGCCCCCAATAGAGGAAGGAGAAGAGGCACCGATGGGAAATGGTTGGGCTCCGACGCCTCTCATCGAACTGACAAGCGTTGAGCGGTCTCCTTCTACAACAGATCCAGTAGGGGCCAGAACACCAGAGGCTGATGCTATGGGTTCTCGTAAGTTCCTTGCCACGCTACTGGTGATTACTGTTAGAGAACACAACTAATCAGGATGTTCATTGTACATTGATCTCAGTGTTGGAGGCACGTTGGGCTTCTGAGCCCGGGCCATCCATGAGCGAACCAGTGGTGGACGTACCACCTCCTCTAGAACATAATTCCCAACCTGAGTCGGCCTCATAAATTGGTGAGCAGGGGGTGGCAGACATCAGTGGTTCTATCATTGGAGCAAGTCCGAAAGCTAACGAAGGCACTACTGCTGGCGGGGTGAGAGAGGAAGGTCGCCCAGACGTCGAGGATCATATTCCTCGTGATGACATACCCGAGGCAGACCCTGATACCGACCTATTGGATTCCTTTCCTAAAAAACGGCCTGCTGATCCCAAGGAGATAGATGATTTAGACTCGGAAGCGGCTAAGGAGAGCCATATGATATGGCGCAAAGGGTGGAAGTGTATCCATCACTTTCTCAGGCATCCTCAAACGGATTGGATGAGGCAGATGGGATCACTCTAGACCTGGCTGCATTTCCTATGTGTCAGAGGGGCTGAAGCTCAACAACTTCATCTGATGGTCCATGATTACATGGCTGAGAAGATACATGAGATAAACCGGAACACTGACGTTGTTCAGTGTCGGGAAAGATCGGTGAGCACCTCGAGCGTTCCTGAGGGCGGAGCAGGATGTCTGGTGCCTCGATGGGAAGGTGGCAGAGAAGAAGGCCTTCGTTGCAACATGCTCTGAGCTGGTGGAGTAACTGATGGCCCAGCTGGCAGACGCCCATGATCAATTGATGGAGGTGAGTCACCATATGAACATACTTCAAACTGAATGGGCGCAGGCAGAAGCTAGGATTGGCGAACTGCGCTCTACGGCCGCTGATGAAGAGAGAGTCTTCAGGGAGTGAGAAGTTGTCCTGGAGGCTACCAGCCAATGAGTAGCAGTACTGGAATGATCAATCCAGCACAATGATCATTAAGGGCTCTGTTTTGCCCAACTCATGAACTTCTTGCTTTTACTGCTCACCATTTCGAACCAATGTGTGGAAAAATTCATTTAACTGTACCCTTTGGTTTAATATGCTAAAACATAATCCTGAAATAAATAAAAATTCACCCCTAAGCTCATGTGGGTCGTACCCAATGTGAGAAACAATGGATGATCATGTTATTATTTCGTTTGACTTTGGGGCATGAACAAATCTTCGGGCATCCAAATCGGGCCCGAATTTATGAGGAGGAGAGGGCGGTCTATTCGAGAGGATGGGACATCATATTGATCGATATAATGTCTCCTCAATGTGTTCTAACACATGACCGGGGCAATGCTGGGGGAATTGAAATCCATCCGAATATAGGGAGATGAAAAAATTTAAATCATGTTACCCAAATTCAGACTGCTATGGGGGGCACGACGATTGAGGATTGTTGTTAACCATGGCAGAAACGCAACATCCCTGTTGCATTGGCCCGAAATATGGACAAAAAATGAGGGCTGGCCACTGACCATGTTCAAAACATGGGGCCTAACTCAAACATCGTTGATCAGTCTTCTGGAACGTTGGACCAGGACTGCAGGTGGATTGTATGTCAATCATCCATACTGTTACAATAGGCTGGCCAAAATTCTATCATCCATATTTTTATGGTAGGCGGAATATAGGTCGAACTTCCACACTATTAGGGGGTCCCATCAAACATGACCAGTCTTCCAAAACATTGGCCCTAGATAGCATGCCGACCGTATGTCAATCATCCATACTGTTACAATAGGCGGTCCAATGGTCTATCATTTATATTGTCTCAATAGGCGGACCACAGGTCGAGCATCCATACTGTTTGGGGGTCCCATCAAACATGAAAGAGGATGAGGATCCGAATAAAGGGGCACACAAAGCGTGGAAAGTGGAGTGGTGGTTCGTTCAAATAGAATCCAACGCTCCCAAAATTGTGCCATCGTTGTGGAGGCACATTAGGAAGACGTATTAATCTCGTCACAGATCATCCCAATTTTTAGACAGGACCTCTATTGCGAGAGAACTGTCACTTCCCAACATCACTATGAGGCATCCCAAACTTATTCAGGGCAGATGATGTAGTTACACAACTCCCAAAAAAGTCAGGCCAAGGGGCTGACAATGAAGAGGGACAGGATTTGGTAATCCATAGGGTTGGACCCAAGATGAAATGTCCGAGCATTCCAAAATATCTCATAATGATGAGAATCAAGCCACATGTAGTTCTCGAAAGGGACTTAGTTTAAAGTCATAGAACTCAGACCAAGGATTAGTAAAAAGGGTGGGAGTTGCATGGTAAGTTGATTACAAAACCCGACGTGAATGAGTATGAGGTCCTTCTTACCATGCGTTCCTTGGAAGTGTTCCAGTCAAGGGACCGAGAACGAAAGATAGCCTGGGCCCATGGGGAAATGCCCGAACACTCCTACGTATCTCATAAGGATTATAATCAATCCATATGTAGTTATTGGGGTAACCTTTTAATGTCGTGCAGGACGGGACACATGAAGGCTAATTCTTATAGCAGGTCATACGTGGTGTGGCTATTAAAAACCCGACATGAACGAGGACGAGGTCCTGCCCACCATGCCACGCAGTCCCGTGGTCAAGGTCACAAAGGAGGGACAAACACGATGAATTAACGGACCTCAAGCTGGACCGAAAGACAAGAGGTCTGGGCTTTCCTACGTACCCCATAAGAATGGGGATCATGTTGCACATTGTTCTTTGGGGAGGGTGGCATTGCACGACATGGTACCTGTGCAATAGATGAAAGAGGTGTGCGGGTCTAGCCCTCTCATCAAAAGAAGCGGTATTTGATGTATCATTTTTTTTCTTGAAGGTAGATGGTTTTTCATTCATGGAGTGATGCGTAGAAACTCCTGGCATCGCCACAATAATCATGATTTATACAGGCGTTGACAAATGGTATGGTAATTGACCAATACCCAAGGTGATTTCCCCTATGGAGAGGTTGTCACAATGCAGTGTCTTTTTCCATCGGGCAGCCTGGACGATATCATCATAGTTTATGGTCGTGTGGTAGGACCAACCAGCACTGTTTAAGGTCGTATGACTTGGACCTAGGAGAACATACACGATGCGATAAGGCATACCCGATACAGATGAGGACATAATCCCATTCCATCACTGTGCACGATTCTGGGAGAGGAGCCTCTGGCCAAGGAGCCAATGAGGGTCAAACTATTAGGGGGTAGGAGACACTATATTCTAGATGAGCTAGTCTCCAAATGCAACATCTAGGAGACTCCTCATTTCCCATAGGGATGAGGGTCAAGCGACACATGGTCCTTAGAGAAAACACAAGCATATAATCTCAGTGCTCGGATCACGGGAGCCCCGAGAGACGCCGTAACACAGCATTATCTGCCTGATGTGTGGAGGTGCACTGAGGGTTAGTGCAAGGAGTGTCGAGATTCCACCGTGACATGATGGGGTCCAAGATAATGTGAATCATGCAACCAAAATTCAGGGCCTGAAGAAGATGGTGTGCCGACAGAGTATTATTGCTGACCATGTTCGCACCACAGTATCCTGTCATGTTAGCCTTCGGGAAAAACAAATGAGCATCAACCATTGACCATATTCACAACGCTGGATTTGTATCAATTTTTTGTCTAAAACCCTCAGATAGTTGGCCCGTGATGGTAAGAGAGCCCTTAAGCATTGTATCCAAGCTGTTCTTGGGGGTCCCTCCGAGTGTGAAAGATAATGGGGGCCTGAATGAATGGGGACCACGAAGCTTGGAAAGTGGATGGAACATGCCTAAGTTGAATATGACACTCCAGGTCCTAGACCAGAGAACTCTGAACACATTATGAGACCACTGGAAAGGGTCGAATGGCTCAGTTTGAGAGCGGCCAAAAGATGGCGGATTCCCAGGATAAGGGGGAATAGCGCCAAAAACCCTGTACCACACCTATATATCCCCCCCATAGGGAGGGACATGCCATGAGGCAAAGGTGACCAGGAGATCATGGGATCTCCTAAGAGATGGGGCTGGACCTGAAACCTAGGTGTTCAGGTGGTCCTACGTATACCATAAATATGGGAATCAAGCCACACATAGTTATAAAAGAATAGTTTAACATCATGTAGGATGAAATGCAATTTAATGTCATGCTGAATGGGGGACACATCTCATTTGGGGGTAGTTATGGTAGGACAAACAACCTAATGTGAATGAGGACCTAATCCCACACCACACCGTACAATCCCACAAGAGAGACTGAGTCGGAGGCCCAAGGAAAGGCTTCAGCTAGGGACCCCAGACTGGCTTGTAGTTTAACGTCATGTAGGATGAGCTTGTAGTTTAGGGTCATGCAGGACCATGGGCCAGTTTAAGGTCATGGGGGACCCTAGGGGCCCAAATGTAGGTCTAAATTCAGTTTAACATCATGCAAGACAAGCATACAGTTTAGGGTCATGCGGGACTACAATCCAGTTTAAGGACATGGGGGACCCTAGGGGCCCAAATATACGTCTAAATTCAGTTTAGGGTCGTGCATGACCCTAGGCTCAGAAAAAGTACGGCTTGAGGAACTTGGAGTTGGTGGGAGGAGTTACACACTCACCATCCATGGTCACCAAGGTGTATGCTTAATTGGGGTAAACCTTATGGATAATGAAAGGTCCATCCAATTTGGGCTCCAACACAGCTGGTTTCCTGCATAGAATAATTGGAGCCCTGAGGTCCAGTACCATGTTACCATACAGGAAGGAGCGGAGGTGGACCTTCTTGTCGAAAGCTCAAGCCATCCTGCTCTAATGCCTTTCCAGGTTGTGCAAATCAAGAAGCCTATTCTCGTACAATGCTTCCAATTCAGCTAGACGGATTTCAGAAACTCTATCTAGTACTTTCTGGTTGTAGACCACCATGCGCAATGAGGGAAATTGAATCTCGCTGGGCAGGACGGCCTCAGTTCCGTACACTAGGGAATACATTGTCACCTGGGTGGAATTACGATTCGTCGTCCGATAAGCCTAGAGGGCGTTGGGGATCATGTCCATCCAAATTTTATAGTTCTGAAGAAACATATTTTAGAGAATGTTATAGATGGTTTTTTTTAAATTCCGTGATCTTTCCAATCGCTTGTGCATGATAGCGGGAGGTTTTGTTAGAGTGAATGTTGTACTTGGCGTACAATTTCATCAGCTCAGCCCCTTGGAAGTCGGTGTCGTTATCAGTGAGGATTGATTGAGGTACTCCAAATCGATAAAATATGCTGGAACTCATGAAGTCAATGATAGAACAGGCTTTGACTTCCTTGAGCGGAATGGCCTCTGCCCACTTGGAAAAGAAATATGTAGCGGTCTGAATGAACCGGCATTTGCGGGCCGTTGCTGGGGGGTAAGGTCCTACAACATCCAACCCACAGACTGCAAAGGCCCAAGAATAGTTGGTAGTGTGGAGAGGCTCTGGTGGCCGATGCATGAAGTTATAATGAACTTGGAACGCATGGAACCACTTGGAGAACTCGATGCAGTCCTGTATCATGGAGGGCCAGATGTATCCCAGTCTTCGAATCTAGTGAGACAACTTTCACCTGACCTGATGGGCGCTGCATGAACCAGCATGAACCTCTTGCATGACTTGTGGAATCTCGACTCATTAAAGGAAATAGAGGAGAATAACATCAAATCTGCATCTATAAATGATTTTCTCAAGGCTGGGACCGCCCTGAAGGGTGAACTGTAGTGCATGGTGTCGGACTCGCTTGCGCTCTGCCCGGTCTACCAGGAGATTACCGTGTTGCAGGTATTCAACAAAGGGTGTCATCCAATAAGGAACTATTTCAATCACCATATCTGAAGTACACGGGCCCCCTGACGTAGGGCCACAAGTGGTAAGATGGTTTACCCACAGGCCACGATCATCCTCCAGGGTAACAGGAGCGATGACTCTCCAGTGCACCACATGGATAATCTGGTCATCCTGTTCGGGCTCTGCAAGCGATGCGACCAAGCTGGACAAAGCATCTTCTCGACCGTTCTGTGACCAGGGGATATGAATGACCTTCGGCCGAGAAGGGAACTGGGCCATTAGATGGAGGGTTCACTCCAACAATGGCATAAGTTCTGGCCTTCTGACAAAAATGTCTCCATTGACCTACTTGATGACCAGCTCGGAATCCTCTTTCACATGCAGATGGGTCACGTCGATCTCATGGGCCAGCTCGAGGCCAATGATGAGGGCATGATACTCTACCTCATTGTTGGTGCAGCCCTCTAACAACAGGAATAAATATGGCAGAACAGCTTTCTCTGGGGTGATGAAGACGATACCCTGGCCCACCCTGTTGAGCCTATGTTCGTTGAGTCTCCTACCAGTTGGTCTCCTTGAGGCACCATCCAAGTGCATCTACCAGCATGGGATGACATGATCGACAGAGAGGATTTCCTCATTAGTAAGACCTTGGTATAGCGGTTGATCTGCAGAGGTTCGGTGGGCAGCTAAAAAGTCTTCCAAGGACTGTCCTTTGATAGCCTTCTGAGGTATGAACCTGATGTCGAACTGCTAGAGGATCACCACCCACCGTGCTATTCTGCCAGTCCACATAGGTCGGTTTAAGATGTACTTCAATAGGTCTACCCGAGAGACCATCTATACCTCATGGTGCTGCAAGTAGTACCACAATTTCTGTACGGAAAATATGAGTTCCAGGCGGCTCTTCTCGATGGGAGAATATATTATTTCCATATCGAGGAGCATGAAAATGATGTAGTAGAGTCTATTCTCTGTTCCCTTGTTGTTCTTCTAAGCGAGAAGTGCACCAAGGGACCGTTCCAGGGCGTTCACATAAAGGACCAGTAGCTTCCTGGAGATGTGTGGAATCAAGACCGGAGGTTGGAGAAGATACTACTTGATTTCCTCAAAGGTGGTCTGACAATCTTCATCCCACTCATCGGTGGCACCTTTATTCATGATCCGGGAAAAGGGATTACCCTTTCTGGCCATATTCACAATGAATCTGCATATGTAGGCTAAGTGTCCTTGGATACCTCGAAGCTCTTGAATATTGCTCGGGGGAGGCATCTGACTGATGGCCTTGATTTTCTCCTGGTCTATCTCAATGCCTCGGTATCTGGCGACGAAGCCAAGGAACATTCCAGAGGTGACCCTGAAGGCGCACTTCAACGGGTTCATCTTTAAGTTGTGAGAATGGAGGAAACCGAACACTTTCTCAAGGTCCTTGAGATGGTACTGGCGCTAGCTAGATTTTACCACCATATAATCCATGTAGTATTCCACCAATGTTCCCAGAATTGGCTTGAATATGCGATGCATGGCCCATTGATAGGCGGCACCCACATTCTTCAGGACTAAGGGAATAACCCGGTAATAGAAAGTACATTGGAGTTCCATGAAGGCAATGGAATCCTTGTCCTCGGGGGCCATCCGGATCTGGTTATACCCAGAATATCCATCCATAAAAGAGAGGTATTGGAACCAGGTCAT
This sequence comes from Viscum album, assembly GCA_963277665.1. Classification (NCBI taxonomy): domain Eukaryota; kingdom Viridiplantae; phylum Streptophyta; class Magnoliopsida; order Santalales; family Viscaceae; genus Viscum; species Viscum album. The sequence goes on from OY728152.1 coordinate 1,875,834,918, forward strand.
GGAATCAATCAACAATTCTGTCCCTGGAAGGGGAAAATCATCCTTCGGACAGTGGTGATTGAGATCGTGGAAGTCGATACAGACTCTGATCTGCCCATTCTTCTTCCTAACTGGCACAATGGTGGCTAGCCACATGGGGTAATAGACCTCCTTGATGAAGTTGGATTTTATGATCTTATCAACTTCGGCCTCAACCATGGCACTGTGAGAAGGGTGCATCCTTCTAGGAGGTTGCTTGAACCCACGATGGTTTGTCGGGAGACCAATGTGGTGGATGGCTACCTGAGGATCTAGTCCTGGTATCTCGTCGTAACTCCAAGTGAACACATCACGGTGTTGTCTGAGGAATTCCAAAAAATGCTGCTGCTCCTCGGGGGGCATTGCGAGGATGACCAATGTGGGTCTTGATTCTGCCTTGCTACCGAGGATCACCTGTACCAACTCGTCGACCGTGGTGGATACGCCCTCCTCATAGTCGGGGGGAGAATCTTCCATTTCCTCCTCTCCACTTGTAGAGGGATCATCCCGTAGGGGGAGCTGCTTCTGAGCTATCAAACACTAATGCGTGGCTGGTGCTGTCATGGGTTACAGTGGTCATCATATCAGGAGACCCATGCACCACTGAGACCATAGCGATCAAGGCAGTCGATCCAATCCCATCTCCTCTTCGGCCCAAGGGTCCATGCTTGATGACATAAAAGCAGTAGTGGCACGTCATCTTGAGCGGATTAATCCCAGCCCAGTGAAGGAGACATGTATGACGTACCACCGTTGCCATGATCCTGACATCCCGATACCATACTAGGGAAAAAGGTTCTAGGATCTCCCGAGCCTGGTTGGTGTAAGAGTACGAGGTGATTTTCCACCGTCGCTTGGTCCGGGAAGTATTCCTTCCTTTTGTACCTGAAACGACAAAACACTGCCCCATGTCGGGGGTTATGGCCTCCAACTGATGGATTGGGAAGATGTAATCATCATTTAGACCTGCCCAAGGATCACTTATGTCAGCGACTAGATCGATCTGACCATCCAAAATATGCTTATCCTTGCTATTGTAATAGTTGGTGTCCAGATAACGGGCTTCACAAGAGTCAAAAGGAGACACATCTCCTTGGATCACCCCTACTCGACCATTCAGGAGGTATTTGAGGAATTGGTGATACGATGATGGGACTGCTGCATGTAAGTGGATCCACGGTCTGCCCATCAACGCGTTTTAGGCGGTGTCCTGAGAAACAACCAAGAATTCAGTGCTGGCAATTAGGCCACCAAATTGGGTCTTCAAGTGAATCTTGCCGACTGGAGTTTGCTCGGTCCCATCATACCCATGGATTCTGAGGTCGGAGGGAGTTAAATCACCCTCAGACAACCCCAGCATCCGTACTGTCTGATTTGGGATTAGGTTAATCCAAGATCCCGTGTTGACAAGACAGTGGATGACTTCCATGCCACTGAACTGGCCAGTGATGTACAACGGGCGATTGTGACACTGTATGGGAGGGTCTTCATCTTCACCCGATAATGAGATAACTGCTTGGAATTCGGCATCCTCAATTTCTTCAGTGTGGAAGGCTTCTGTAGCTGCTACCTCCGTCTCAAATTGGAGGGGGCTCTTAGGGCCTCGGTGAGCATGACACACATTTCAGACAAAAGGAGAAGAGACTCGAGGATAGATAGCCTTTCTGAAATGTCGACCAGGTGCTTCAGAATATCATACTTTCGGGAAAAACGTGAGCTTCGGCTTATAGGAGATCGTTATGCGATTGGAGGCATGACGGGCCCTGTCGGCCGGACTGGTGGTTGACTGGTACTAGGCATATCTCACTGTTCACTAGTAGATGCCTGAAGAGTCACTTCCATATGAGGACTCGAAGGCTGGGGTCGGCTGGTGACATGGCGGAGCTGGTCGCGGAAGGACCGAGGTGGTTCCACATGATCCAGCAACACAAACGGTGGTAGAGGCGGACTTGTCGCCACTGGATGAAGGGACCACATGTGATGAGCTCTGCATTGTGCCTGCTGTCTGGTCTCCATAGTGTGAATGGTCTTGCTAGAGTTGCCAACTATCATGCCCCGACGATTCATGTAGTCACATCTCCGATGACGCCGACGACGACTGGGGACATTGGGAAGGTCTACCAGTCGTTTCTCATCATCGGGAGTCCCCAAGGGATTTACCAACTCTACCGTGTTAACCAAAGCGTACCACGGACTGTCACTTGAGGATTCATCCTGCACTGGGTAGATTCTGGGGGGAATCCCCATTTCTAGGGGCATAAATCGCCAAGAGTGAGAGATGGCGACGACATTGGTAGGGCGCTTTCATTCTTCTTGCACTGTCACTGCTTTCTATTCTGGGAAGAGGTTGGCTGAGATGATGATGTTGAAGTAGTAACCGTAGTTTCTGAGGGATATGGATGATTCAAGCATGCACGGATGATGCCATGGGAGCGGGGTACCATCTTTCGGGGTATCATGTCATTATGCATCTGGGTCCCATGGTGGGAAACCTGCTTCCATTCATCCTCGTTGCTGCTACTGCCATCTGATCTCACAATGAAACCCGCCACTTCTGCCGGGGTTGGGCCCAACCTGACTATATTATAATCAATCTGGTCTTGGAGCCAGTCTGTGAACACGTATCATCGATGGATGGTGTGCCCCATGGTCCGGTGATAAGTGCAGTAGTTGGGGTGATTAGTGAGATGCGCCTCTTCTGGCTTTCGATACTTAGGAAGCCACACAATCCTCTACTTCATGGCACTGCAGAAGTAACTGGGGACCTGAGCCTCGTCAAAAGAGTAGGTCTGATTCCTTCTGTCCGGAAAGGGGGATTTAGGAGGATGGCCCTGACGAGGGGCTGAAGGAGCATTCCGAGGAGGTAGAGCCTGATTATCTCACCAAGGCAGAGGCAGAATGTTACGTGGAGGCACTTGATGATTTTGAGGTGGTCGCTACTAAGAAGGAGGTTGCACCTGAGGTGGGGTGCCACTACAGGTTTGCGGATCCAGGGCTAATGGCAGAAAATATCGCTACTTGGGGGGCCTCTATTTGGGCCACTGCGGTGGGTTCAGTCCTGGGATCCCTCCATTCTGGGATCACAGGGGGCAGCGGGCGTGTCTGACTGGCCTGTTTCAGGGCTTCATCGAGGAGCTGAGCCTTGTCTAATAAGTCCCAAAACCCTCTAGGGTTATTTTCAATGATCATAGAAGGAACCATCTCTACCTTGACGTTCCCTATGCACATTTTTCAGTAATTGCTCTTGAGTGAGTGGAATTTCAAGGGATTATGTGAGCTCTTTCCACAAAGCGATGAAGTCCGCGACTCGCTCATCGGGCCTTTGTTTTCACCTCAAGATGTCTGTGATATTCGTCTTCCATGTTGTGGAACTGAACTGGTAGAGGAACTACCTATGAAGGTCCTCCCAGCTAGTCTTGGATCCGACAGGGAGCTGGCTGTACCAGACGAACGCCGGCCCTTCCAGTGTCTGAACAAAGCAACGGATCTTGGCGGCCTCCTACTATGCTAGATTCCCTAGAATAGGCCCACACCTTGAGTTGAAGTGGTCCAGGTGCTGTGGCGGGTCTCCTGTCCCGTTAAATGGGGATAAAGTGGGATTTCAAAATCCTGGGTGTACTGTTATATCATCCACCCATGCTTGGTATGGCTTGCCGTCTGGTGGGATTGCCACCTTACGAGTTTCCAAAGCCTCTAACTGGGCGATGAGCGCTGCCATCAGATCATTTGGATGCAGGTTCCTGTCCTGACGGGGATCCCTAACCTCAAGTGCATTGTCGGTCTCTTCAATTTGGTTTGCAGCTCATGGATCGACTGGTGAAGTGACCCTCGGGGCGGCGGGAGGACCCCGAGTGAGGTCCCTTGGGTGGTCACATTGCTTAGGAGGATTTGTAGAAATGTATCGATCCCTCTTTCCCTGGGCTCCGGCCTCTCCCCTATCAGCGAACACGGCATGATCGAGGTTTCTTAGGAGGATCTCACCAAGGGGTAGTTGTTCCTGCACCTCCTACCCCGGGCTAGGATCACCATAGTCGGGACTCCTCTCTACAATGCATTCAGCCAGAAGCTCATCGACCAACCTCTTGTGCAGATCCAGCTGTTGGCACAGCATGGCCTTCTCGAAATCTTCCTCTGCCTTCTGCAGTAAGGCAGATGAGTCCGCGAGTTTGACAGCCCCAACGTGCTCTTTACCCTTGTCGATGTTCCGGCTCAGTGTTAATTCCCCAGTGTGTGTGGGGAGACCTAGGAGATTCATCTGTTGATGAGTAATCCTCCCTTTTGGGTCCAGTAGCGGCTTTTCCTCAAGGGGTAAGTCCCCATCAAGATGTTCCAAACTGTTCCCCTCTCTCGACAGAATGTCCATGTTGACCACCGCTTCCCTCAGGGGCACGTCCTCAGAGCCACCTAATGATTCGGGATGTCGGCGAATACTACTGCAGAGAAGGGAAGCATACTGCCACCATCCACAAACGTGCGCATAGGGGGTGGCCTCCTTGATAACTTTGCGGATTACCTAAGAAATCTGAACGCATTGTTGTTGGAGAGACCTATGCTGGCCAAGTGATTCGGGGTGCCGAACCGCGGGGAGCATGGCCATTTTGACCTAATGAAATTGTTCCCTGATATCATCATGGTGTGCTTGGCTCCCAAGATAGGTCACATGATGGTGGCGAAGACGGGAGTGAGTCTCCCGGAGAGTCTGGAAGAAACATTCACTCTCTCTCTGGGTGAGCGAGTTTGGTGTATTAAAATCTTACCCGGCAATCGGCCAACACTTCTCGGGGAAGTGGCCTGCTGCAAGGATGGTCCAGAAGCTCCATGGCTCAGGTTCAGGATCCAACCATTGATAGCCTCTCTCATCAACTGGGAGTGATTGGGGAACTGGTAGCAGTGTCGAGGTAGGCTGTTGGGCTTGTGGGCTGGCCGACGGGGAATACGTCGAGTAGACCAATTGGTCGTCGAACCCTACGTTGCCCTCTGAGGGTTGCAGTGTCCTAGCTTCCACGTCACGATATGATGGGCCGATGAACGGGCCTCCATTCACAGTGTCAGTGCTTTCCAGGGATGCGATATGTTGTGGCTCTTTCGCCATCGAAACCCTAAAAAGGTCTTCCTCGTCTCTAGTCGAGATGGAATGTGCTTCCGGAGAGGCCAATGGTGACTGCAAGTTTGATCCCTAGGGGTACGCCAGGTCCTCATCCTCCTGGATATACCTTAGGAGGGAGGCGGGGATCATATGGATCTCTCATTCGGGGAGTATGAGGCTGACACACCATGTCCATATCCCAGCCCTTGACTCCAAGTAATTAGGGGAGGTCTCCATCGCCAAGTAGTACTCCACCACGGAGTCTGAGAAACGGACTAGTCTGATTTCCGTCCGGCCTTCTTTGGCATTTCTCTTACGCTGATGACGTCCCACCTCCCTGCCCCTGGGTGGATCCTCTGGGAAATGCTATGTTTCGTCATGGAGTCCTCTGGCCACACTGATGCTGGGGCCGAGAGGAATAAGGGCTAGAGTGCGGGGAGCACTGGGGAAAATGTCGAAAGGGACATGGGGATGAACTCTATGCGGGCGAGTGACCAGACATGCAACGACTCCATACTCACGGTCTACAGTAGGGGAAGTGACCCCATACCCAGTGTAGTGGGTGATGGAGAGAGCCCAACCTGGAGTGTTCCTGTCATGGGGGAGCCCATTACCTGCTGTGAGGGTGGTGCCAGGCCTGCCTCTCGGCCAAGGTTGGAAGGAGGGAGGGCCCATACCTTCCATAAATGTTGCACGGAGTAGGCCTTCATGTTTGATGGCACTACCACGAATTGGTCTGCAGCGGCCATTGCCTATTCCAGTGACCGAGAGAGTGGACCTAACATGCCCGTGGGGCAGTCGGGGCATCGATCCAGATTGGGCATATAACTGCCCCGACTCAACGTGTGCGGGGGTTTGATGATAAGATTCAGTAGTGGCTCGGGCCACAGTGGTTGCTGACGATGATGCCATGGGGAAAGCATCCTCTTTTTCTCGTGCCCGATGCTGGCGTCGAGTCACGTGGGTTGGAGCTGGTGGTGTGGGCACAAGGATTGCCTGATCCTCGGCCCAGGGAGTCGGGCGGCGGCATTGACGCGGCCTAGTGGGGCCTCTGACTGTGAATCCTTGAAGCAGGTTTCCGAGTGGGCCAACCCGGACATCCCCTACCTCATAGGCATAGGGGGAAGAGGTGCCAAGGCATTCTGGGGTAAACACCAAAAACGATTGAACGTCGGGGTGGGGAGTGGTGTCTCACTCCGTGAATCTTGATGGAGGCATTGGCGGTGAGGCGCAGCTATCTTGAGATCCAAAAGGGTCATGTCCCTAGTGGGTATGAACCCTTCCTCCTCATACCTATGCACAAGGTCTTTGATCACCCACAATTGGATAATCTCTGATGGGGAGAGGGGGGATGAGCGCCCAGCAGTCGCGGCGGTCAGAGCAGCTGTGGAAAAGGTGGAACCGTGCGGGGTGGCCGCATCAGTGCTGTCCCTGTCCCTGCGTCGGTGGGAAGGTGGCGATCGAGCTCTGAATGCAGTGGTCTGCATCCTGAATGTAGGTATATGGACCCATTAACACTAATAGGAAATGAAATTGAAAACCAATATCCCAAAGCCTTTCCATCTTCTCTAGTTGGTAAGAGGGATCCACGCAGACAACATCGCAGAACAGATTTTTCAATGTCCTGACTGCCCCAACCCCTGATGGGTTTCACGTCCTGGTGCTGGGTGCCCGGACATGGTGACATGCTAATTTTGCGACACAAAAAACACTACCAACCTCCATATTGAGGAGAAGAGTTTCATGTCGGGTTCACCATTTCATTCTCCGATGGTTTTCATAGGGGCACGCGAGCGCGCATTTTTCATGCAGGGGAGGACGCACGGCTTGTTTCCCCGCATTCCGCCTTTCCATGGAGGGCGACATACATTCCATATTCAGGGACATCTGCTTGTTGATCGAAACTGGGATGATGGGATGTTGTTTCTTCCTTCCGTGGATTCCTCCTTGGAGCTCGTCACCTAGTCTGGGTCTCCCTCATAGATTTAAGACGTATTCATGAATCTCATTCCTGGTGACATATCTTCATGGACACTAGTTAATTACACAGATTCTGTCGAGACGTTCCAAGGGGTCTGTTTGGGGCAACAACCATCGGCTAAGAGAGTGTTCATGCTGAGGTGTCGTTGGCGTGTCTTGACTTTGGGGGATTGGCATGTCCGTCTTCTGTCCCTTATTATAGGGCTTCTCCAGGGCACAGAGGCCCGAGCCATCCCACATCAAATGCGAGGAATTGCATGACATAGGCATGTATCTGAGGTTTTCCTCAGCTTCCCATGTTTAACACGGGGTATGCCGTGAGTTTAACGTCAAGTGTATACATAACGGACTGATCAGAACACTGAGAGTGGATCAGATAAAAGAACCCCCTATAGGGAACTCCGATGTTGGGGCCAGCGCGTGGGTGGCTTCCTGGATGCTATGGAGTGGAGTGAAGTGGCATGATCCCACTGGGATGTGGAGGCCCGGGTAAGATTCAAGATGGGGGATGAAGTGAAGAGGGGCTTGAACCTCGTGGAGGCTTCTTACGTACCATTCCTTAACATGGATCAAAGTCCCCATAGTTTGGGTATACAGTTTAATGTCATGAGAGACGGGGGAATTTGGGGCTAACACTCTGAGGCGGCCCATGGTGGATATGGGGATTACGCTCTAAGGTGTCCCACAATGGTTGATATGGGGCTTACGCTCTGATGTGGCCCATAATGATGGATATGGTTATTACGCTCTGAGGCAGGCCATAGGGTTGGCGGACCGATGCGAAGGGGTCAAAACGACTGAGTGGTGGGCTTCAACCTCGTGGAGGATTCCTACATACCATGCCTTAGCATGGATCAAAGTCCCCGTTGTTCAAGTGGTGCATTTTAACGTCATGTGGGACAAGGCAGATAGTTTAACTTTGTGCCAGATGCCATATAGTTTAACGTCGTGCAGGACGACATTTGGGGCTTACACTCCGAGGCGGACCAAGGAGTTGGTGAACCGACACGAAGGGATAGGAACAACCGGGTGGTGGGATTGAACCTCATGTATGCTTCCTACATACCATGCCTTATCATGGATCAATGTCCCCGTAGTTCGCCGGGATGGGATAATGCTCTGAGCCGGCCCAAGGAGTTGGTGAACCGACGCGGAGGGGTCGGAACAACCGGGTTGTGGGATTGAACCTCAAGGAGGCTTCATATGTACCATGCCTTAGCATGGATCAAAGTCCCCATAGTACGCCGGGATGGGGCTAACACTATGAGGCGGCCCAAGGTGTTGGTGAAATGATGTGAAGGGGTCGGAACAACTGGGTGGCAGGCTTGAACCCCGTGGAGGCTTCCTACATACCATGTCTTAGCATTGATCAAAGTCCTCGTAGTTCGCCGAGATGGGGCTTATGCTCTGAGGTGGCCCATGAGAGGATTTCATGGTCGATGCTCACTCTAAGCCCACATGAGACATGCTCGGTTTGAGAAATAAGTGGCAAAAGGGGCCAGACGATCACGTCATGAAAGGTGCATCCGTGGGAAGTAGATAGGGGCTTATGCGTTGAATGGCCCCTGGTGCGGGGATATACTCTAGGATGGAGGCCCGAAGTGCGACAAAGCATAGAGGGAGAGTGATTTGGGACTGAACAAAGGAGATGCCTCATTCTCTATCATTCCCTCCACTCGCCTTGGCAGTGGGGATGTACAGAGGTGCATGGGAGATACCTTCTGTAAGAGAGGATATGGGGTTACACCAAGGTGGCTACCCCTCCCCCGTAGACAAAAGTCACTTCGAGAGGGAGGATATCATTCCATGTGAGGGATATTCCATTCCCGTGGAGATGATCGGCGTAAAAAATGTCTGTGTCGGGGGGGACCCTACGTTCGAGGTACGGGGCCGAATCACAGTTTAACGTCATGTGTTGAGGACGAGGTTCTTGGAAGTTTAACGTTCTTCAGATCAGACGAGGTGGGTTTGCTCCACACCCCTAGGTCTTACATAAAAGGTACCCTCTACTCCTAGTGGGAGGAGAGGTACCGGAAAGGCCGTAGTAAAGGGGGGCTGCAGAGCGAACCATCGAGGGGTCCATGGTAGCGTGGCTATGCGAAAAAGCAATAGCCGTTAGCGTGCCTATGTGAAGGAGCATGAGGAAAATAAATGCAATAGGAAAAACCGCCCAAGGGACCTTGAGGTTACTTCGTATGAGCCTGAAAGGATATATGGGAAAAAACGCATGGCATGCATGCTCGATATGGAGGACATCGGGTGCCTACGCAGGGAGGCACCCGAGGAGCATCAAGGTGACAGATCCGTGGGATTTCACGCAAAGAAAATGTTTGCATTAAAAACACCGAGATGACACGTAATTGGGGCAGAGGAATTGTGCACAGCTTAGATGAATTACGCGCAAGGTAAGTGAATTGCGTTCAAGTGGAAATGTCTGTACCCCAAGGCAAGGCCACACCCACCGAAAGGGGCTGCGTGCAATTGGACCTTTTGCATGTAATGAAATGAATTTCATGCAAGAATGGAACACTGAGGAGTTTGGAATTTTATTTAAGCCGGTGGGATTGCATGCAAAGGCAGATCCTTGGGCAAGGTTGCGCGAAAAGTGTCAATACCTGAAGGCCATATTGTGCGTGTGGGAGTCCTATTTCGCGCACGAGAGCCAAATCATATTCCAAAATCCCGAAACTGGAAGGGACTCCTTCTATTTATAGGCCTCCGACATCACAGAATCTAGGCGCCGCACAAAATGTTATGCGCCAGAGACGGCGGTTCAGAAACGGGCACCGTGCGAGGCGGGCACGCAAAATTTTGCATTAGCATCGGGGACCTTTCATGAATCCCAGACTCCTTCCGTGCGTCCAACCTTTTTTCTCGCACATCATCCTTTATTTCGCACAACACTTTTGGGCCCTCTGTACTGGGATTCTAGGTCCGAATATGCCTTCGCTTCATCATTTCGAAACATTATACAGTAGTTACGGACTTTTCAGCGTCTACAATAATACTAAAGTATCAATACAATGTTGTGTCTTGGATAATCCCTCCATGATTCTGGACTGATAACTCTACATTTTGAGGAATGTTGATTCATTCTATATTCATTCCAAACATTGATGATGTAATGGAATGTTTATCACTATAATAAAAAATCCCATCATTGAGAGCACAATGAGTGTTCCTTCCACAAATTAATTTGGAGCCTATGCCTAATATGTTTTGGTAGAAAATGTTGTACCTTGTTCCCTTTGATTATGAATTGGTTGATGGTGGTTTCCTTTATTTATATTATGATTTAGAAAATGATTGGAAAACCTCACAAGCTATCCACACTTGAAGTAGTAAATTTATGACTGGGCCTGAACCATATTCCCATTGTCATTAGTATTAAGACGTTGAGGCTTTACCTCACCATGATAGTTCTAAGTTTTATGCTCATATGTTCTATATATGTATCACTTCACACTCCCAAGAATGATATTCCCCAAATTATTGTTTGAAAATTTGTTTCACTTGGGATGTTTCACTTTCATTCCTCCTCTACAGTGATAAAAATTCACCCCAATGTATGCTCATATGTTCTATATATGTAGCACTTCACATTCCCAAGAAAGATATTCCCCAAATTATTCTTCGAAGATCTTTTTCACTTGGGAAGTTTCACTTTCCTTCCTCCTCTACAGGGATAAAAAATTCACCACAATGTTTTGCTCTACTTCACTATTTTTTTAGTAAAAATATATGACAAATGTGCCTCTCCAAACTCTAATTCAATATTCATTGCACTACACACTATCTACTCCTAGCATTCATAGTCTCAATTTTTTAAATTACTCCATAGATGGGGCCACAATCCTCTAACAGATCTATCAACCGTTCCCTTTAGATCTATTATCAAGAAAGAGTTATATCGATAATGCATTCTAATGTTCATTTCATAGATTCCCACTAATTCATTTTCTATCTACTTTAGATCCATGAATTCCTTATCCATTTCTGTTTTTATAAAATGGTGAAGATATTAATTGAAAAATATTCTTCTATACTCAACTAACTTGAAAGCCCAAACTTGCATTTTTATTTTGGTATTTTTAATCAGTGTCCACTACCGGTCAATTTCTCCTCTTAAGATATTTAATTCTAAGGTGAATTTCTCTATATCTGAAAAATGTAGAAAAAAATATCATTTATATAGAGGTAACTCTTTGTTCAATAATCAATGGGTTGGTAGATCTTCTAAAAGAAGGTTGTCGTTGAAACATGAAGGACTCAACAAAATGATGTTCTATTCGAGGTTAATCTGGCCTCTCAGCATGATTCATGTTATTATTCATAACTTGACTTTTTTATTCATAATTTTCATTAAGTATTACATTCCAACATCCCTTAGAAGTTCGTTAGTGCATTATCCTTTACACTCATAATTTACAATGTTCCTCTTATTTCCTACCATTTTTCAAAAATAAGAAATACTTAGTGAGAAACATGAAACTAATAGGAATATTATAATTACAAAGGGATTTATTTAATTAAACATCATGGTTAAATATGTAATTAATATCCTTTAATGACAATTTCATTTACTATATATCTTTAAAAAAATTCATAAAAATATTTTGATTAAGAAAACATATCCCTAAGGAGTTTCAAACAATATGTATATCAAGGCCCTTTGTCTTACACATGTTTTAGGGAAAGATCATACTAATGTATTATTTTTAGGAGTTACCCCTAGGTACATATATTCCAGATCCACATCCATTAACAGTAGCCAAGAATGGAATTATTTTCTTAGAAAACACTTACCTATTACACCCCATAATAATAAGTTTTTTCCTAAAATTAAAAATTTCTCTTGGTTGGATACTAATGATTTATAATCCAAATTTTGAAAAAACTAAACCATCCAGTGATACCGTCTACAGTATCCAACTCATTAATACATAAACATTGAATTTAAATTAGAAAATCACGCGATCTTTAAAATTTTTATTTTCATGTAATAAGGAATATAATACCTAAAAACATAAAACATTTTTATAATCCAAATTAGTGGATTTTTCATGGGGTCACCCTATGTTAATTTTAACTCATCTCCTTTCTTGGTGACATACATCCAAGGAAAGGAGTGAGAAAAAGACGAGTAAGGGAATATGAAAGAGATATATTTAGTATGTGTTCATGAACCATATAAATAAGAAAAAGATCTATAAAAATATATCATTATAAAGAAAACATGAGGCATATCAGGTTAAAAATAAGATTAATCATTACATAGCAATTTTATTACAACATTTAAATGATAAAATCATAAGTATATCACCACAGTTTCATAAATCAAAATTATAATGGTTATTCACCAAGGATACATAAAACATGTCATATCTAGAGTTTAAATTCTATAACCAATTCTTAAGAGTTCTATAAAGATGCACCATTTATTTGTATTAATTAAATTTTTTCCACATTGATCATAATAAATAAAATTTTCAATAACTCAAGGAGAATAAAGTATGGGTTTTATAAAAAATAATTAAGTACATAAGTGCTTAAAGGGTTGAACATAGAATAATTTTTAACCCACATAATGGGAATGTGGGTTTCAAATATTTAAATAATATAATAAATAATTTATTTTTTAATTTTAGTGAATACCCAGGGATAAATAAATGTTTTGTGTATTCAAAATATAAAAAACATTAATTTAAAAAAAATAAATTTGAGAAGTAAATTTGACAATGTAATGGTTATAAAACATGGATTTAGAAAATAATGAAATGATATAGAATTAAGGTATCTAAATAATAATACATAATTTATAAGTAAGGTTATATTTAAAAAAGTTATTAAAAGAGAGTGACCTAACATTTAGAATATATATACTGAAAATTTGATCTTGAATTAAAGAGAGATAATTGAGAATAACCTTACCTTGAAGAGTTATTCCTAAAAAAAGAGGATTGAATTCTGTCGGCATAAAGACATCATGGGTGGTTATTGGGAATACAAATTGAGTAAAAATACTTGGTTGATAAATTTTTATTATAGTGTAATATTAAACAGGGTGGTTATTTATAGAAAAATATGAGTAATTGTTTGATAATTTCTAAATATTGGTCTTTGAAATATATATTATGAAACATGTGAATACATTGGCCTATCAATAGTTTTTTCTCATGGTTTTGGATATTTTAGTCACATGCTATGATATTTTATTCCAATTGAATCGAAAACCATTTTTAATACTTCTTTTTTCATGGTAAAATAAAATATCGAAAAAGTAATATTTATAAAATCCAATTTTCCATTTTAGACTTCAGAAAGTACCTTATTGGTTTATAAATTGATTAAAATATATATAATTACTTAATATTAATAAAATAACATATTTTAATTTTTTATTATTGTTAATTAATTATTAAATATTTATGATGTAAATATGATGTAAAAAAACATTTCGATAAACCAAAGCTGTATTTTTACTATTCATAGAAAAATAATGTATTTTTGAAAAATCCTGAAAACTAACCCTAACATAATATAAATGTTTTTATTTTAGATATAATATTTATTTAATGATAAAATATCTCTTCATATGATAATTTTAGGCATAAAATATAGAAAAACTAATATATTGAAAAATATCAGTTTTTAAGAAAGTCAAATTTTGGACAATTCTGAAAATTTTCCTAGGATATTATAAAATTACTTTATAAGTTATTTTTAAATAAAGGTGTATTAAAAGTGTATTTCATAAAAATTAATATTATTCACATTATCTGCAATTAATAATAAAGTGAAAAAAATATTTCTAAAAAATTAAAATTATGTTAAATTTACAACCGACAATCAATTTATCAAATTAGGCATACAGAAACAGAAATTATATTAAAAAAACATATTCTCAAAATAGATTTTATTGAATCTAAAATTTATTTACACATGGTTAAATTAAAATTTGGTAACTATGTCCTAAAAATGTAACCCCTTGATATACATGTGTATTCCTTAAGGGTAAGATGTATGGTTGTGGTAGTTTCATGGAGTGGATCTGTTAAAAATGACACAATGGTAACATCCACTGACATAAACCTCTCCCATGGGTGATTTAATTCATGTTTCACTTGTCAAAGATCATTATAGTCTTGGTTAAGGGGCCACCCCAGTGATGCCACCTCTCTCCCACTTTCCAAAAAATGCACTTCAAACAACATAACTGTACTTGTTGTGGCCATCATTTCTCCTTTCCACAAAAATTTTCCTTTATCCTTACTAATTAAAACAATTAATTGTAACTATTAAATTATTACCAAAGGGTATAATTCTAAATGTTCATATAGACAAATATTTATATTGACCAATGAAAATATTTGACCAATGGTCATATTTGACCAATGTTCATATTATTATTCCAACAGTCTCATTGCTCCCTATGAATTACACTAAATTATTTAACATAGAATTCACTACAATTCATCTCAATTTTATATTTTCATTTCCATAAGTTTTTAACTATTTTAATAATAGTTTTTTATATCTATAGAGTTTGTTGTAGGGGAAACGATTCAAGAAGATTTGGGTGATCCATATTCTGCAATTTTAGTTTTTCTATTTTATATTTTTTTATTTAATTATAATTTTTGGGATTTTTATTAGTTTTTTGGATTTCTATAGTAATAATATTTATTAATGAGAAAGGGTATTTATGGTTCCTATATATTTTAAATATGTATAATATTATGTAGTACAACACACATTTTCATAGGAAACAAATATATTTTAAAAAACCATTGTACTTATGGATTTAATGTTATTCACATGATAATAGAACAATTTCATAGATCCAAAACATCTCTTCCATAAGACGCTCTATGCCTCCTAGGATCTATGTCCAAAAAAGAACCAACAAAAAAACAAAGAAAACTCTATAAGAATTGTGGAGATCAAATTCTAAACATGGAAAAAGGAAATGAGAGGAAGTAAATAAAAAACCTCAATAGAAAAGGTTGAACATACATTGAATCAATGTGGATCAAAAAAGAGAAGTCATGAATCGATAACCATTGAAAGTTTTCCAAAATTCCAGATGAAGGAATTTTTGCGTGATTTGTTTCACCAAAAATAGGGGCCTGAAAAAGATGGATGCAATGTTTGAAGAAACACTAACCAATGGCAGGAAAGTTCCACGACTCCACGAGAAGTGCTTTGAAACCTCCATCCTCAAGAGAATGAAATTAGGATGGAACTAATGGATGATATTCATTTACGAGTAAATAGATATGTATTGATCAAAATTTATGGTCATAAAATATTTAATTTAATAATTATTGCAGATATACTTAAACTCAATGTAGAAAAAATCATTCATAGACTCAGTTATTTCCTAAATTAATATATTTAATCATCCATGAATAAACGGCCTTGAAGGAACCTGATTCACACCATGTAAATCCCTACATGTTCATTTTTTCTATAATTGATAGGAACTCAATTTGGTCGATTCTACATATCTGAAATCCCTGTGTAGCCAAAAGCTCCACGTAAACATTTTCAAATAGAAGACTCATCCAGATAACTAATTCATCCAAATATTTAATTTAGGTTTCCAATCCATCCATGTATCCAATTCACATATCTAATCATAAATGTATCCAATCTAGCCAATTATATGATTTACCTAGATGTTCACCCACATATTAGATTCACATAGAAGTTCCTCCAAGTAGTCAATGGTTTTTTTAAAAGGGCAAGCAACAAATCTCCATATAACTAAATAAAAGAAACATGGGTTACAAAAGTCTGAAGTATGTAATTTTACATTTATCTCTATAAAGGGTACGGAGAAACTCATGAGGAGTATTGGAATGATAGGTGCAAGTGTCAATCGAGGTTCCCATGTTTGAAAGGAAATCAAAAAGTTGATTGGATGCCTGGTAGACATGTGTAATAATATAATGCATTAAAGCAAGTATGTCGAGGCACTTAATCCATTTCGAAGTAAGTTTCCAAGCCAAGTGAATTTGACCTATTTGAACCACTTGAACAACTGTAACAGAATCACTTTCAAACTAGATATTTTTCCAATTTTATCTTTGAGAAAAACCAACTGCTTTGATGAGAGCCATCATCTCTACTTCAAGAGTTGGGGCCTGTCCACATAGCCGATTAACATATCCAACCATCAACATAGTAGATCCAACCACCTAGAAATTTTGACTGACCGTGAGATGAAAAAACTAACCATGCCCACCTACCACATGACCAACCAACAAACCTAAAACTTGAAAAAACTGGTGATTGTTCCAATTAAATGCAAAACCAACCAAACTAATTCACTGGAAAATATGTGAATGTGGCAAACGATTTCATGGCCATCCAGCATACCGCATGAACAAACAAGTGACCATGCCAACCAACCACACAACCAACTGAACTACAACATGAAAAACTATGTGACCATTCTAAACAACCTCATGAAAAAACAAGTGAGAGAATGATGGAAAATTAGGAGAACCAGGAGAAAACACTATTAACACCCTACCACCACCAAAACAAGAAAAGTAATAGGTCGGGACGGTACAGTCCATTACAAGATAAATCTATACTTTAATTAATTGTATCCCAATGGAACTAGAGTCCTAACAGATTATTTTCTATATTTCAATAGGTGTGGTAAAATTAATTATAAAATGACCATCAATTTTTCTAATTTGATAGATGTGGTAAAATATTCCAATTTCATTCCCAACTCCGAAATGATATTTAACATCAAATAAAATGGATGAAACAAAAAAAACACCGGTAAATACATATCTATTGAATACTCAAATATAAAAATCTCAAGCCCTTCCATAAATAAAATGGTTGTAGGGTCATTTTTATTTTAATGTTGTTTTGAAATAAAAAATAAAAAATGTTTATATAATGAAAATTGTTTTAATATTTGGATACTAAAACCTATAAAAATACAAATAAAAAGTATTTCAATCTTATTAAATATTTAATTAAAATACAACCAATAATATCATTGAATGATTACCAATTGGGTGAGTATAATATTGAAGAATAATTTTTATTTATTTCATAATCAAAAAATAAATAAATTATAATCACAATTTGATCAATTTTAATTGGTTTAGAATCATGGAAAATTATGTCATTGAAGTAAAAAATTGTGTAAAAAATATATGGTATCAAATATAAAATTATTAAAACACTAAACATGAAAAAAGATTTTTTTTGTTTTTCTTCAAAAATAAAAGGAAAGAGAGGTAAATAAAAGTTATATTAAAATAAAAATGAAGAATAATTATGAAAAAATATAAAAGAATGAAAACATCAAAAACCCATATTTCATTAACACCACTTACCATCATTTTTTTTGTAATACCATTTCATTAAAACATTTATGAAATGAAACTATCATTTTTAAAATTATCATACTTCAGTACACAAACCATTATAGAGGAGGGGGTCCTTCTCCATAGGTAGTATTTTGATTGAGAAAATTGAACTCTAAGAGACAACAGATTATGATTAAAACTCTTTTTAGATTTTTTCCTTCATAATGATTCATAGAACAAGATATTGTACTAAAACATATACAATTTCACCACCCCCTGTTAAAATATAATCTTGATAATGAGATACATTGTATGAATCAGATTCATTGATGAATTAGTTATATAATTTTATTTAAAATTGAAAAAAATTGTGTGATCACATTTAATCCCTACTGGATAACATACCAACAAAACAGAATTCTCTATTTTCATATTTATTACAGTATGGGATATTTTATGTTTTCAATTTATTATAGAGTGTTTTAGTGAATTCATGAACTTATAAGACTCTTTAGATCTTAACATACATTAGTTCATGATATGACCAAAGAGGTCACATCATGAATGCCCGCCCAAGCGACATGGGGTTTTTTTCCTGGGGTAGTTAACATGAAAAATAGGGGGGTTTAAACCATGATGATTCCCCAAGATCAATCCTTGTTTTTAGTAGGGTTCATTCACATAATTAATTAGATCTTTAATGACATGGCATCTTATTATGGTCCCTTTAATCCATGAATGAGACTTTCCAGACTATGAATTGGCATGTGTCCAATTTTATTTATATGTTTCAGAAATTAACACTATTAATTTCAATTTGTTATAACCCACACATCTTATGTTCTTCATTCATTATGCTTTGTTTCATAACAGGGTGACCCTTTATTCTTCCAAAAAATTTACGCACCTCTGACTCGATTTCGAGTAGAAATATTGAGGTATACCCCAAGTCCCATATATCCTTCCTCATTCATTATTCCATTTCTGCTTACTTTCTCTATCTTCATGGAACCCTTAGGTGTTATGGGCTGCGATTTGGGTTTTTGGTGGTATTAATTTAGGATCTGGTCATTCAAGGCATATATGGTTCATTTTCTTACTTGTGGGAGCCTTCGTCATTGAAAAAAAACTTTTTAAGTTTATTTATTAGGTGTTACCATTTCGATTGAGGTACTTGTTTCCATTCCATTCCATTAATTATAATTTTAAGAGATTCATTAGTTTTCTAGATTTATTTTTGGTAAGATTATTGTTGTTTATGATAGACATTGTGATTTTTCAAATCATTTCCATCCATAAAAGGCCCAGTATAAAGGGTTTTCTAAATGGATTTTTTACTATTCTATGACATTAAATGGATTTATAAGACCATCTCTTAAAAAAATTAATATTTATTTTTAAAATGGTTTTAATGGAAAATAATGGTGCTTTTAAAAAAATCTTGGGATAAAAATAATGTTTAAGGAATGGGGTTTTAATGGGAAAAATTTTGTGGTTTTTCTAAATGTCTATTTATGAATGTTTCTAAAGGAGTGTCATTGAAAATATAAGTGACTTGGAATTCCATGTTGGATTTTTGTTGAAGGCTCATTTTGAATAATTATTAAAAATTATGACTGGGTTCATGATACCCTCATGGTTCCGCCTATAATTTTTCCTTCCCTTTATTGGTGGTCCACTAATTATTTAGAGATTGGATAATGAATGAAGGGGCTTTTTCTTGTTATGGAGTTAGTGTTGAGGTGAGAGATTTTGATTTTCATTTTATTTATGTATTTATTTTTTGGTCAATTTCACTCCTCCATTATTTTCAAGAAGTCATTGGAACCTTGGGTTACTAAAATAAATTTCAGATGCATGTTTCCCTATCCTAGTGTATGAGAGGTTGCTAGTTCCCTATTGGAGGCTTGTACTCCTAAGGGTTAGCAATATTGTCATGAACCATCCCCCAGGGCCAATGCCATGACTACCCCAAGCCCACCTTCAATTGGCTAGTGGCTAGCGACTAGAAACAAAAGGTGTAATCCCAAAAACATTTAAGGAATTGTTCTTATAACCTGTAATCTCATGTAAACAAGCACACCCCAAGATATGAACATAAGAAAAATGTATAACCAAAAGAGTGATGAAAGTAAAAAGGGGCTGGATTACAATCCCAACAATAAAGGTACTAGTACAACTGAATGTACAAGTAAAAAGGAAGACAACTACTTGGTCATCCTCAAAGGTTACTACCTGATGGGTAGGTACAGATCATCTCCTAAGAACTCTATGTCAGTCCATCTCCCTAGTGTACTGACTCGTCGTAAGGTCCTCCTCCGGGCACACTCCAGTCTTGGTACTCTCAGCCTCGATCAGTGTTGTCCATCGTATGCACCAAACACACTGAGGTGCGGGCATAGCCAGTGCATGGGGTAGTATAATGATTCCCAGTAGGGACCCTGAGAACCTCAAGGTCTCCCAAATCCACAAAGGATAATCCAAAAAGCATTAATTCAAATGTCAACCCTACTTAGGAATATTCCCATAAATATACCTAAGTTATAAAGTATAACCGTCTTAGTCATGAGGAAACACAAGGTCCAACCCCAAAGCATAAAGCACAACTGGTCCAAAAAGGATGAAAAAACAGCGAAGGTAAGTACCACATAGGTACAGACTCAGCCCACATTAGTTATAACATTAGTACAGTAGTAGAGATGATTAGATGTAAAAACTGAATTATTTTACTCTGTAAAGAAGATGACCCACATAGGAGTGATAGGAGATGATCCACATAGGATCTCTAGGAGATGACCCACACATGATTGCTTTGTGCTGACCCACATAGGATCGCAAGGTGCTGACCCACACAAGATCGCAAGGAGCTGACTCACACAGGATCGCTAGGAACTGACCCACACAGGATTTCTTGGTGCAAACCCACACAAGATCGCAAGGTGCTGACCCACATAGGATCACAAGGAGCTGACCCACACAGGATCACTTGGAGATGACCCACATAGGATCTCTAGTACATCTTCAGACCCATACACGATCCAAATACATCATTACAGCCATCTACTCAGTTCACGCACTACACTCACTTGTCTCCGAGTGGATCTTCTTCACATGTCAGTGGTAGATACTCCAACTTCCATGAAGTCCCACGAAGAAATAAATCAATGGTCTTCCATGTCATAGGGTCTCAAGACAACATACGGTGTGTCAATCAGACGCCTGGTCTGTGAGTTATTAGCTTTTTAGTCCAGGGGGGCCAGTTGGATTCGTGATCGACCCAACATAACTATACCCCAACATAATCCAAATCTCTAGTGGGGTAAACTCAAAGGGACCATCACACTCCATGGTTTCCAGTGTCGCTGACAGTTCGTCAAACTGATGTTCGGTGCCAATGTTATGGCCAAAAAAGCATAAATGGGATGAAGTGGGTCCGGGTCCGGTCCGAACCGGTTGTGCTGAACCAACCCGAACCAGCCTGGGTCAACTCGGTTTAGGTCGACTGGTCCGCTGGGTATAGCCCAGCCCATTGGGTGGTATGGTTGGTTGTTAGGCCTGCGAGGGCCATGGAAGCCGTGAAGGCTGTGAGGCGGCACGCCCGCGGGGTGGTTGTCCGACCGTTGGGCGACAGTCTAGCCGTGGGGAGGCAGTCGGGCCATGGGGCGGCAGCCCGGCTGGGGGGTGGCGGCCCATCCATAGGTCAGTGTGGAGACGTAGACGGCGACGATGACCACGGACGGCACAGAGGCCATGGGCGGTAGTGCCGCTGAGGGGCACTGTTGCATTGTCGTATTCATCGCGGCTGATGGTGGTGCCAGCCACCATTCTCATGAGCCACTACTGATGGCTTCCATCCTCCACCGTCTTAAAAAACACCACAATTTTGCTGAGGGGGTGGGACATGTTTTTTTCCCATACTCTCTATCTTAGGGTGGTAGCATATCACTCCACAAGCACTTGAACGAAGAACTTCAAGCTATTACAACCTCCCGAAATGATTTATTCCCAAACACAAAAAATAATTTAAGTGAAGAACATGGGAAAAATATTCCTACACAAATAAACCCCAACCTCGTTCGTTTATTGATGTCGGCGAGGAGGGAATAAAGTGAAGGTGTCGACGTTTACCTCATCTGTAACACATTTCCAATTCTGGGCTCATGCGTCTGTTTTTCGTAGACGAAGACATTCCTCCTTGGAGGGTGTCCCAAGGAAGAAGTTGAAGTCAGCGTTCTTCATCGGTGGATGGTTCTCCATTGGAGTGATTAATCCCAAGTCTCCTTTCTCCAAAATACACCAAAATTTGAACTAGCCAAAATGTGATATGTTTCTCCAATTTTAATTGTTGGCACAATTTCAAATTGGTATAGAAAATCCCATAATGGTTGGAATAATTAATTAAGGGGGTGGAATAATTGAACAAGGGGAAGTTCAAAATACAAGCCCACAATTAAGGGGGAGGTTCAAGGGGTTTTATTCTCAGGTGGTCCCCACCACCATAACCTCTCATGGGAAGTTATGCTCAGTGGTCCCCACCTTCATAACATTCCATGGGAGGTTTTAGTTCAGGTGGTCCCCCCAACCTTAACTCATGTAGTGGAGGTTTCATCATATAAAATAAAATAAAATAGAATATTATATTATTATATTATTTTTTTCATTTCCACGAAAAAACCAAATTCTATATTCCACCCTCGACCTACTACGGTCGAGGTGAAGGTCCCCTTAAGAGAATATCATCACTGCGAGTTCAACGGTGCCCTCAGATTTCAATTCCGAGCACCGGTTCAAAAATTAGAAAAACCCATTTGTACGTTTACTGAACATACCCGAACAAATGTTCTAAAATTCATTCTGGGCACATCGGGCCTCGAAATTATACACCATAAATTTTTGAGCACTAGTAAAATTCCAATATGTTAAAAAAAATTATATGGAAATTTTGGGTCTTTACATTCTTTCCACCTCAGGGCTCTAAGTTCCCATAAGCCACAACTCCTCACTAGGAAAACAAGTGGGGGTACTGAGCACAAATCTGAGTCTCCCTCTCCCATGTACTCTCTTGGAGGTCCCCATACTGTCGACGAATGCACACTAGAGGTATTGACCATCCATGAAGGACCCCACTCCGGTCGACCATCAATCTCCACTAGAACCTCCGAAAACGGCGCCCCATCGTCGATGTCTGTCTCTTTGTGGTCAATGACGTGGGAAGGGTCATGTATGTACCTCCATAGCTAGGATACATGGAATACATTGTGCACCTAGTGCAACTGAGGTGGGATAGCTAAGCGGTAAGACACCTCGACAACTCTGTTGAGGACCTGTAAGGGTCCAATGAAACTCGGAGATAACTTGCCGCCTCAGAAAAATCTTTATAAACCTCATTGAGGTGAGATGTGTAGAAAGACGTGGTCACCATCCTTAAACTAGATTGGCCTCTTTCTCCTGTCAGCATATGACTTTTTCCCGCTCTATGCAGTCCTCATCTGCTCCTGGATGATCTGCACCTTCTCTATGGTAGCCCATACCATCCCTGGTCCCACTGGTGTTGACTCCCTTGGGTTAGTCCGGTTCAAAGGTGATCTGCAAGGTCGCCCGTACAATGCCTCAAAAGGTACCATCACAATGGTGGAGTGATAACGGTTGTCGAATGAAAACTCCACCAATGGTAAGTGAATCTACCAACTGCAACTGAAGTCGAGGACACAAGCACATAGCATGGTCTCGAGGGTCTGAATGGTCTGCTTAGTCTGGCCATCTGTTTGAGGATGGAAGGCAGCGCTCAAAAAAAACTACGTCCCGAAAGCCTCCTAAAACCCCTTCCATAGCTGGGAAGTAAAACGTGCATCATGATCCGAGACAATCATCAAGGGTACTCGATTTAAACGTACAATCTCATGTACATAGAGGATTCTCAAGCTCTCTAATGAACCCTGCATTCTGATCGGTAGGAAGTGTGCTGACTTGGTGAGTTGGTCAACGATCACCCAAATCAAGTCAAGTCCCCTAGATGTATGTGGATGACCCATCACGAAGTCCATGGATATCTCATCCCTCATCCACTATTGGACCTCTAATGGAAGAACCAATCATGCGGGTACCTGATGCTCCAGCTTCACTTACTGACAAGTGAGGCATCATGAGACAAAATCTGCAACTACTTTCTTCATTCCCAGCCACTGGTGCTATCGTCAGAGGTCCTGGTATATCTTCACCTCTCCTGGATATATCGCTAGAGGGTTTGTGTGGAACTCCTTCAAAACTTCCTCCTGAAGTGACACTAGTACCATAGTACATCCCCTGAAATGGATGACATTCTTACCACCTTTATAAAATCCATCATTTTCATGACATGTGGATATCTGAGCATGTCGTGTCTCGCAGTCAGTGTCCCCACAATACACCTCACTTAATTGCTGATTAAGTGGGGGAGTGACTGAAAGAGATTGAGGAAAAGATGTTCCATCCTGATTCTCAAAGGATATCTACCAAGCGGCTTGGTGATCAGTCACCTTGCCTAGAATCTGTATACCGTATCTCATGTTGAGTACATATGCTACAACATTCCCCTTCTAAGATTATAGACTATCTCAAAGTCATAGTCCAAGAGAAAATCAATCCAAAATCTCTATCTCAGGTTCAAGTCCTTATTAGAGAAGGTATACCTAAAAATCATGTGAACAGTTTAGACTGTAAAACGTTCACCCATCAGATAGTGTCTCCTCATATTCAAAGAAAATACCACTACTTCTAACTCTAGGTCCTGGGTAGCATAGTTCTGATCATGATCTCTCAGATGTCGAGAAACATACGAGATCAATGCTCTCTATTGCATCAGGACACATCCAAGTCTGATCCCTGATACGTCGCAGTAGTGTATGTACCCTATTCCATCCTCTGCAAGCCTCAAGATAGGGGCACTATTCAGCCTCTTCCTCAGCTCTTGAAAACTCTACTAGCATCTCTCCAACCACATGAATGGTTTTACCTTCTTCTTCAACACTGATAGTGGTGATGAATCTCTGGAGAAGTCTGGCACAATCCTCCGGCAGCATCGAGCGAAACGCAAGAAACTCCGAATCTCCATTACACTCCTTTGTGTCTCCCAACCAAGTACTACCTCAATCATTACTGGATCCACTACAACTCCAACCTCCGATATGAAATGTCCTAGAAAGTTAACCACTTTGATCTAGAACTGGCACTTTGAGATCTTACCATAAAAATGGTTCTCTAGGAGTGTGTCCAGCACTACCCGTAAATGATAGGCATGCTCCTATCCAGTAGTCGAGTAGATCAGAATGTCGTCAATGATGACTACAACAAATCGATCAAGGTATGGGTGAAATATCCTATTCATGAGACCCATGAACATTACTAGAGCACTAATTACACCAGATGGAATAACCAAGAACTCATAATGGTCATACAGACACCTGAACGTCATCTTCTGCACATCCTTGTATCGTACTCTGTGCTGGTGATATCCTGATATAAGGTCTATCTTCAAGAACCATTGTGCTCCCTTCAACTGATCAAAGAGGTCTTCAATCCTCAGGAGTGGGTACTTGTACTTAATGGTCACCTGGTTAAGGTGCCGTTAGTTGAAAAAAATTCTTAATCTCCCATTCTCCTTCTTGGAAAATAGAATCAGGGTTTCCCAGGGAGAAACACTGGGCTGGATGAATCCCATCCCGTGAAATTCATGTAGTTGTACCCGAAGATCACGAAGCTCTGCGGGAGCCATCTGATATGATGGAGTAGATATAAGTGTCGTACTGGGGTACATGTCAATGTAAATGTTCTCCTCTCTATGAGGAGGTAGACCTGAAACATCATCAGGGAAGACATCCATGTATTGGTCCACCACTTTAGGATAACTCAGACTCTTCACATCAACCTCTCTGAGGGTAATGCTAGCCAACTAATGAGTGATTGGCTGTAACATCCTCCATGTAAGTCCATCATGTGTTGTAGAGGCTCCTTTCTCACCGGTGAAGTTAAACCTGGTCCCATCCATCCGGAAACACTGCACTTTGTGCCTGATACAATCAATCTGAGTATGGACTATAGATAACCAGTCCATACCCAAGATGATGTTGTAAGGACAAGACGCCTCTACTAGGAGATCCCAGCCGAAGCTCTCTCCTCCTAGAGTAAGCTCGTACTTCTGGTACCAGTGCATAAATGTCGAATCCACTCTCGTAGGAGTCTATAGTCGTATGGATAGAGCCAATGGATCCGTCAGAATCTCCGAGCTCCGAATGAAGGAAGTGGCAATAAAATAATGACAGGAACCTGTGTCTATAATTACTTCAGCTAAGGTTGAATAGACACAGATCATACCTCATATCATCTCCGAAGCGCCATGATCATAGGCCTCAACATCCTAGAGCTGATCTCGCCCATGTCCACCAGCTCCCTGCAGTTGGGGTGGACCTCTTGGTGGTGGTGGCGGTAACATCACGAATCGTCACCCACTTCCAGTTACAGGACCAGCTCATCTTCCACATCACCCTTCTCCCTACGGACCAACTCGATCTATCCTATGTCTCTGCCTGGGTGGTCCATCGATCAACTTCTCATCATCCGTATGGAGGGTCGGATAGTCTTGACCCATGTAAACATGCTCGCCGCATGCGAAACACTACCCACTCCTAGAATGTCTTTCTCTGCCTCGTGTGCCCCACGTAACCGACTTTAAATCAAACGGTCGTCCGCCTGTAGGTCTGGTCCTCTTGGACCTCTGCGACATATGTCTGCTGCGAGCTACAGAAGACTCCGCCATATGACTACTAGTGGTGGGTCTCACTAATGGTGACTGCTCAGGAAGGAAACTCTCTACTAAGAGCGCTTGCTCTAACACCCCCGCCTGCGTCGGGATACTGAACGAGATCATCAAAGCCCTGATCTCCCACCTAAGCCCCTGCTCGAAGGTTCAGGCCTTGAATAATGGTTCATTCACCATATCTATGGAGTAGCCTGATAGGTTAGTAAACTTCGCTGAGTACTGATCAACTTTCATGATGCCTTGCTGCAGATGAAGAATCTCTTATATGTGCACTGCGAGAAGAGTCGCTGGGAAAGACTTTCCCCGAAACAGGCTCTTGATGTCTACCCAGAGAAGCATCACCACTTCATGAACATGGAGTATCATGCTCCATAATTTTCCTACTGCTTCTTGTAAAAGGCTGGCAGGAAGGATCGCCATGAGGACAGCTGGTGTCTCTACCAGTCGGAAAACCCTCACTATGGCCTCCAGCCAATCCTCAGCTGCCTGTGGGTCCATATCACCCATGATCCATTGTGGCCTCTGGAGCTGGAACTCGTGCAACGTGCTCAAGAGACGTGAACCCACTACTACTAGGGCCAATGGAATCAGTGGCCCACTGGGTAATGGCACCACTGGTGCATCTGCTGGTGCGTCTACTAGAAATGGGCCATGCACTGAGGCCTCACCGCTTGGTGGGCTATCAGTGCATGCAACTCTCGGAACCCTAGCTGGGTGTCTACGTGGAGGCATCCTAAAAAGAAACAGGTGCGCCACGGTCAATAAGTTATACCTTTTGAGTTAAATCAAAGAGTTCACAAAGAAGACTCTTGAAAACACACACACAATTTGTGTTTTCGTGCACTAGGTCTGAAATCATATGTTAAGGTCCTGGTTATGGATACGTTGGTTGTCACACCAATACTAGATTCCCTAAACTGATGACCACACTCACTATACATAATACTATTTTCATTTAAAATAAATATTACAGACCTATGTTCTATGGTAGAACAGACTCCTCTGATATCAATTTATCATGACCCATCCCCTGGGACCCATGCTATGACTACCCCAAGCCCGCCTTCCATAGGCCAGGGGCTGGAGACTAGCACCGAAATGCGTAATCCCTAAAACTGGGAAGGAATTTACTTTATAACTTGTAAACCCACGTAACCAAGAACACAAGAAGATATGAACACAAGAAAACTGTATAACCAAAAGTGTGGGGAAAGTAAAAAGGGGCTGGAATACAAGCCCAACAGTAAAGGTACAAGTACAAATAAAAGTACAAGTAAAAAGGAAGACAGTTGCTGGGTCATCCTATGAGGTTCCTACCTAAAGGTTAGGTAAATATCATCTCCTCATCCCTCCACATCCGTCTGTCTCCTCTGTATACCGACTCGTCGTAAGGTTCTCCTCCGGGCACCGTCCAGTCCTGGTACTCTCAGGATCGATCAGCGCTATCTGTCATTTGCACCAAACACAACGAGGTGCGGGCTTATCCCATGAGTGGGTGATTATAATGATACTTTGTAGGGACCCTGAGACCCACAATGTCTCACAAAATCCACAAAGTATAATCCAAAAAGCATGAAGTCCACTGTCAACCCTACTTAGGTATATTCCCATACACATACCCAAGTTATCAAGTATACCCATCTCAATTATGAGGAAACACATGGTTCAACCCAAAATCCCAAAGCTCAACTATTCTAAAAAGGAAGGAAAAATCATGATGTTAAGTACCACGTAGGTAAAAACTAAACTCAAATCAGATATAAATTAAGTAAATTAGTAGAGATGATTAGATGTAACAACTGAATCATCATTATATGTAAAGAAGCTGACCCAGACATGATCGCTAGGAGATGACCCACACAGGATCATTATGAGCTGACCATACTAGGATCACTAAGTTCTGACCCAAATACGATCACAATGTGCTGACCCACACAGGATCGCGAGGAGCTGACCCACACTAGATCGTTAGGAGATGGCCCACATATGATCGCTATGTGCTAACCATCATTGGAGTGCAAGGTGATGACCCAAACATAATTACATGGAGCTGACCCAAACATGATCTCTAGGAACTGACCCACACAATATTTCTAGTACATTGTCAGACCCACACAGGATCCTAGTACATCGTTACATCCAGCTACTGGGTTCTCGCACTACGCTCGATTTTCTCCAGGAGGTTCTACTTCACACGTCATTGGTCGATACTCCAACTACCAAGAAGACCCTTGAAAATATAACTCAAAGGTTTTCCATGTCATCGGGGTCTCAACACAACAGACGGTGCGTCAATCGGACGCCCGGTCTATGAGTTATTAGCCTTTTAGTCATGGGGGCCTGGTTGGATTCTTTCTCGACCCTTCTGGACTATACCCCATCATAATCCAATTTTTTAGTGGGGTATACTCAAAGGGACTGTCTCAATCCAATATTTCCAAGTCCAGTGATGATTCATCAAACAGACGTTCAGTGCCAATGTTATGACCTAAAGAGTGTAAATTGGTCGAAGTGGGTCCGAGTCCTGTCCGACTCGGTCGGACCGACCCGTTGGGTGCGGCCCGGTCCGCTGGGTTCGGCCTGGCCTATATTGGGCAGCCTGGCCCGTCGGGTGATCCGGTATGCCGCGGGGTCTGCGGAAGCCATGAATGTCACGAGGTTGCTCGACCGCGGGGTGGCAGTCCGGCCGTGGGGCAGCGGTCCGGCCGCGGGGCGGCGATCCGACCGCGGGGAGGTGACCCCGCCTCGGGGCGGTGCACAACCACGTACGACACGGAAGCCACGGGCAGTCCGGTCGTAGGGAGAAGAGGCCATGGGCCAGCTGTGCTGCAGGGAGCGGAGGCCGTAGGGCAGGCCATCGCCTTCATCACAGTCAGTGGTGGTCCCGAGCTGTTGTTCTCGTGTCCCTCTATGGATGGTTTTCGTCCTCCTCTATCGCGAATAATACCACAATATTTGCGGAGTGTTCAGACCTTGTTTTTTTGGCCCGTAATCTCCATGTTAGGGTGGTAGCATGTGGATCAACAAGAATTTTAAAGAAGAATGTCAAACTTTTAAAACCTCCCATAATGATTTATTTCCAAACACGAAAAAGATATCAAGGGAAGAACTTGGGAAAAATATTCATACACAAATAAACCCCTACTTCATTTGTTTGTTGACATTGAATAGGAGGGATGATGGTGAAGTTTTTGACGTTCACCTCATCCACCACACACCTCCAATCTCAGGCTCGTGCGTCGGTTCTTCATAGTCGAAGATGTTCCTCCTAGAACGGTGTCCCATGAAAGATGTCGAAGTCGGCATTATTCATCGGGGGAGAATTATTCATTGGAGAGCTTTCTCCCATGTCTCCTTCATCCCAAATCCACCAAAAATCCATGTATCCAAAATATGATAGGATTCTCCAATTTTAAATGTTGGCACAATTCCAAATTGGTTTAATTATTCACATAGTGGTTGGAATAATTAATTAAGGGGGTGGAAAAATTATACAAGGGGAAGTTCAAAAGACATCCCCACATTTAAGTGGGCGATTCAAGGGGTTTTAAACTCGGGCAGTCCCCACCACTACAAAAACTCATTGGAGGTTATGCTCGGTGGTCCCCACCCCCCTAACCTCTCATGGGAGGTTTTAGTATAAGTGGTCCTCACCACCTTAACTCATGTAGAGGAGGTTTCATCAAAATAAATAAAATATTAGTTTATTTTATTTTATAATTTTTTATCATTTCCACAAAAAAACCAAATTTCTATATTTCACCCTTGACCTACTGCGGTCAAGGTGATGGTCCCTTTAAGAGAATACCAATGCAGCGATTTTAAAGGTGCTGTTAGATTTTAATTCTGATCACCGGTTCAAAAGTTAGAAAAAACCGCTCGTACGATTACTGAACGTACACGAAAAAATGTTCAGAAATTCATTCTAGGAACACCAGGCCTCGGAATTATGTGCTATCAATTATCACAGACTCGTAAAATTCCAATATATCAAAAAAATAACATGGAAATTATTGGAATTTACATATTTGGTACACGACAACCCTAACAAGAATTTTGAAGAGAATATTATAAGGAGTCACATATAGTCCATTGAATCTAATTACTATATCCAATATCATTTACCTTATAACATAGAGTGTATCCCATGACACTTATTCCATGATTTATTATTGTAGGTAAGGTATTCCTCTTGTATTTTTAGACCACATTGTAGTTTTATATAGAACCATTTGTATTGTTTAAATTAATTCCATAATTAATATAGTGGTGTCTACATATACTATATTTTTATTAATTTTAGAATTATTTGGGTTCTGTATGAAAATAATTTTCAAAGTGTAATCTAAAGGCTCTTTCAAATAAAATAGAAATGTTTTTTTTATTTTGGATTTCATGAACGGTTCTAAATGAAGAATATTAATTTTATATGGTTTTAATTAAATAAATTATAATCATTTTGTGTTTCAAGAGGGTTTAATATATAATTCTATTTTAAAATGTGGTTTCTATTAAAATAGATAAAAATTCCTTATAATTAGTAAGATATACTTTTTTTTTATCATTTTGAAAAAATAGAAATTTTTTTTTTATTTTAAGGTATTTTGAACTTTTATAAATTCAATTTTTTAGGAAATGAACCATATAGAATCCTTTGTGGGATCAGATTATGAATTTGATTCTCTAACTCTACATACAAGACTCAGTGTATGAAACATACATGATTGCTTTTAGGTTCCTAGGATTGTACCAATTACTATATAATATTATCTTTTGATTCATGATGTTCATATGTCAGATGACGAGGGATGTCATGAGTGGTATTGGATCATGATGAGGTGGATGGTAGTGGTTGGGATGGTTTTTATTTTTTAATGTTGTAATGACCAACTAAACCTATTACATTTACTTTTTTATTTATATACCCATTGTAACTCTTTCTATTGTGTTTTATTTACTTCATAATATTTCATATTTTGTTTGGTTATTTATATCATTATGTATTTTTTTATTTTTTATTTTTTTAATATATGTGTGTTTTTATATTCATGTTTTTTTAATTTGTGGATGCGCCATTACATATTTTTTTACTTCTCTTCTGATTATTTACTCATATTTTACTGATATTTCATTAACAAGATAGCTATATCAATTCCCTAAACCCAGTTCCCATGCCATGTGGATCAGAAATGTCCTTTAAAACTTTTTTAATTTGGATAAGGTACATAGTTTATGGGAGACCTAGGCTAGTTCCTTACAACATGATATAAAAGTAACCTCTTATTATTTGTGTTTTACTGGGTAGCATGGATGTTAAGATCATCCACACAACTTAAGAGGTAAGTGCATAGAATATTCTAGCTAGATCATCATTGTTTAGATCATCATGTTACCATGGGTAGTTGGTATTTGAGTCCATGACATGGATTTTTTTATGGTTTTATGTTGTTTTGATTTCACTCAAGTTATATCAAGTGTTTTGGATTTTTTTTGGCTTCTAGGGTGAAAAATAGATGATGAAATAGTGCATCAAAGATACCTAGAAAGGCCTATCAAACTAGGTGGAGCTCAGGTAGGTGGCTTATAGGACATAAAAAAGTCTAGCACATAGTTGGAACAAGAATTAATATAACATGTAGTAAAACTGTTAACAATATTCTACCACCACTGATTAGTTTTTTTGGGAACCTCATGATTTTATATTACTCTTAA
Source organism: Viscum album (assembly GCA_963277665.1). NCBI lineage: Eukaryota > Viridiplantae > Streptophyta > Magnoliopsida > Santalales > Viscaceae > Viscum > Viscum album. The sequence continues at coordinate 1,875,866,851 of OY728152.1, forward strand.
TGTGGTTTGTTGTTGTTGGAATGAAATAAATAAGGGATTCCGTAATATTTTATTTTCATTGAACTTAATTTTTTTGATGTTTTTTCATTTTTTTTATGTTTAATGATATAATGGTTTGTATGGGTGGTGAAATAGAAGAATTTCAGGAAATGTTTTTTTCAAAGTCACCTTTAATGTGTGGTTTTTAAAAGGATTTTAATGGTTTTCATTGGTTATTTTCAAAACAAATTAATTTCATTATGTAATTAGAAAGTATATTTAAAAATGGAAGTTTTATTTACTGATAATTTCATAAATGAACACATTTTTACATAGAAATGAATTTAAATTATAATGATGTTAAAAATGGTCTATATCATTTTAAAATTAATTGGAGTTTTATAAAGTGTTTGGTTTTCTATCCATGTTTATAGTTTGTAAAAAATGGTGTTTTATAATTCTTACAAGCGTATAGATGATTTATTGAAAGGAATGTAATAAAATTATATGCTTTTTGGAATTATATTTGGTCTTGTAGTATTGAATTTGAAATGAACTCATTTTATTTTAAATTGGTTTTAGTGTGTGTGAAAATAGTAAAATGTTTTATTTTTTTCAATAAAATAGAAAATGATGCTCACTAAGAGATTGAGGTTTTAAAAGTGTCTAGTCTTTTTTTAAATTTTAAAATTCCATATTGAAATTAAAAAATCATTATTGGTAGTTGAATGTTTGGAATAAAAGAAGTTTTATTTTTTGAGTATCGGGGTGTTCTTTGAAGAATTTGATTTTTGGAATTTCCCCTTAGTTTGTATGGGATTACTTGTTTGTGTTATGTGTGGAACGAATTAATTGGATTCATGTCTTGTGTCATTTTCTATAACTCTTTAAAATATTCATAATGGCATTGAAGGCCCTTTTCATGGATAGATCCCTAGGAGAGTCTTATCATCACTAAGAGGAAATCCATTATCTTCTTAGACTCTACCCAAACTATTAATAGAGTGGATGTCATGGAATTGTCTTTTCTATTAGACCATCTCATGGATTTCATGATTTAGTATCCATATTATTTATATGGTGATCTATTTTTGGATGATTTTTTGGATTCATTAGGAATTATTGTGGGTGTCCTCATTTCCCTTGGAACTACCAATGACATGAAGGTAGAAAAATATATTATGCTCATAATCTTTTATGAATGTGAGTAGATAATAAAAAATTGTGTCGATCATCATTGTGAGATGATATTTTTCTCTCTCCAGACAATCGTTGATGATTTTGAGTAAGATTGATTCCTTGAATGAGGTCTTTCCGTAGAACTTAGTTAAGCTATATTTGAGTCTAGATGACTATCATTTAATAGATACTCAAGAGAGATGTTTTGGTAGAACACTAGTAGGATATGTCTCATTTGTGATTTTAGTCTAAGGATGATATATTATTTAAGGATTTACAATGGGTTGATATTGAGTTAGTTAGGATTTTGGATCATTTTTATAGGTACTAGAGATTTATCAGGCAATTACTATTTGTAAGATAGGAAGTATTGATTTTATACATGAATCATTATTTAGGATATATTTTCTTAGATTGTATACAAGTGACTCTTTATGGATATGATTGGATTCATGGTTTGGATAACATAGATAATAATGGGTCCGTGTTTGGGTAACTAGGATGAGGGTAGTTGAACACGTGATAGTACCAGTTTTCAATTTATCTTAGAATGTCCATTATTTTATTTAATTTTTATGCCAAACACTTGTTATTAAATGATTATTAATTGATAATAATTATTTAATTATTAAATTATAGTATTTTTAAACATTTTATAATCCATTATTCAAATAATATCTTACATATTAATGGTAAATGAATATTCAGTATTCAATAAAAAATATTTATTAAAGAAAATATTATATTTATGTCAATATCATTATATTTATATATTATTATATGATATTTAAGTATATATATTATGAAATAAGCCTTTTATCAGTGCTAAAAAATGAACTAGTATTGTGCACCTTTTGTCATTACTAAAATAAAAGAAATGATAATGTATGTCTTGTTTCATTTTCTTTTTGCACTAATAAAGGTACCATTTTTAGTTCATCTTTGTAGCACCAATAAAATCATATTTTATCTGCACTTTCATATAGTGCTAATAATGGATAGCACTGGATAAACTCATTTTTCTTATAGTGACTATAGATGAGTGTATAGGTTAGGATATTTGGTCGACATGTGAACTATGACGAATGTATTTGTCCTCATTAAATACTTGTTAGATATGACACATGATTGACGACATGTGATATTTGATGAATGATTGAGACTATCATTGGAGAGGGATGTTATACAACTGGTTTGACATGTAAATAGACTATTATAGTAGGTTGGATGTGTCACAATCTTCTGGATATCTGTATTGAAGGGATCTGATAAGCCATTGGTCATCATATGATATATGATGCATGATTTTTGATATCAACTTGAGATGGATGTGCTAAGACCATAGTGGTCATCATGTACTTGGACTACCCATACTAGTGGAATGTGTAACATGATTGGGGATATCCACATGAGGAGGACATGTTTGGTTTGATAATTATGTTCCATCCGGAAAAGTACGAATGAAGGTATGTTTTTCTAAGCATTGAATCAAAGTAGGTCGAGCGGGACATTGAGGGCCTTACATGTCTTCAAAACATGATTGATATAGTGTTTTTATATTTTTACACTATTTATGTTCAGGGAATACACTTTCATATTTTATGCACATTTTTTTAGGGTCATTGGTGGTGTCCTAACGAGTCTTGTACCCACACCCTACTCGAGCATTTTGGTGCGCTGGTAATCTTTAGGACCATAGGATTTGAAAAGGGAAAGTTCCCTATGGTATATAGTAGAGTAGTTAGATCTGGAGGATGTAGATGTTGTTAGATGGATTTCTAGTGGGACGTCGACATCTACTATTATCTACTGGCTTTACCTTACACCATAGATCATTTTCTAGTTTAATTACTTATTATAATACATGTATGCAATATTTAGTTTCAGAACATGTTACAATGATTATTTATTTATAATATAATTATTATTTCTTAATTTTACTACGATGCATGGTATAGTATCTACATGGTTCCAGTCGAGAACCTCACTACTATTTGACATTCTATTTCATGTGGGGAGGTATACATGAGGTCATGCCGAACTCCAGATCGAACCTAGTGGTTCTAGTCAAGATGTTACAAAATGGTTTTAGTGCATTATGATTAACCAACTTGTTTTTTTACTTTTTCTTAATTTGGGATAGGATAATGAAAAATATGGAGGTTTGGGACTCGGGAAAGGGAACTGTGTCCATCTCTAGTCAACACTGTATAATGGACCTCCGCATTTCCATAAAATCGAGTAATTATGAATTCTAGAATCTATTAATTAAATTCACATTTAGTGGTGCACATTTTTTTGGTATGTGATTTATGGGTTTTCATGTGTGTTCATGCATCATGCTAGGAACATAGGTTCACATTCCATATATACATGTTGATTGTATTAGAAAATACCAAAATAATTAAATTCCTTTGGAAATTGGGATATAATCCCTTGTGCATTATTTCTAGCACTCTTTTGTTTTTGAAATTTGTGTTTAATAAATTTGTGCATATATGTTTTCATTACTAACGTTTAGATGTTAGTGATAATGACTTTAGCCATGAATAAATTATTTTTAATAAATAATTTGGGTTGGGTTATCATTTTGTATAAGTGGTGGTTTCAGTGAATTCAGACGGAATTATAATGTTCCAATTAAATTTATTTTCCTTGAAAAAATATGTTTTCATATAGAAATGCTTATAATGAGGGGGTAGTGTATCCATGATATGAAATTCCTCAGGATTAAAAAATTTATATTGGGGATAATTGTAATATCCTCAATTTTTTAATGATAACAAAAAACATCTTTGATAATAAATTATGTGTTTCTTATGAGAAAAAATAAATTTTCTATAAATTTCATAGAATAAATTATTTATTACCTTTATATAAGAGTGAAATCAAATTAAAAAAATAGGAATATGAAATGGAATATATTTAGGTTATGGAGGTGAATTTATGCAAGATTCTAGGGCCTGTACTACCTCATTATTTATATAATAAATGTATTAAATATATTATATCACGTGCACACTATTTTTTGAAAAATAATGGAATATTTATTGAATGGTTTGTCATATGTGAAATTGGACAACACCAATAGGTTTATAATGTTGTGTTTACCCTTGACGTGATATAACATTATTATGAAATGTGTGTTTGGAAATATCAAATTCAAGGGTGGTTTTTTAAATATTTTTATTATAGTTTCTTTTACAAAAATTACATATCACATTGATGGTGTCTTGTATGATAAATTTGTGGCTACCATTAGGTTTTGAATATGTGATTTACCCTAGGCGCAATGTTACATTTGTTTATATTGGGAATTAAATCACATCGCTTGTAAGGGAAATAATAGTTGGTAAATAAATATTTTTTTGGGAATCTAGAAATAATAATAATAGTAATAAAAATGTTGTTATTATTACTTTTGTACAAAAAAATAAGGAAATATTCTTCCATAATTAATAATTATGTTACGATGGAAATAATGAGTGGGAAATGTAATAATGGTGATATCAGTATTTTTCTAAAAAAATAGTTTTTATTAATTTTTTTTAATTTATATTAAGTTTTTACTAATGTTTTTTGTTGAAATATTTATGGGGAAAATGATAATGAATATTAAATAAATAAAATATTAGTTTTATTATTATTATTATCATTATTAAATTGGGAAAATAATATTGAAGTGTACATATATATGGGATATATATATATATATACATACATACATACATGTCTGGGTGTATATATTTATATACAGATGTGTATATATATATATCATGTATGTATACAGGTTAAATAAATATGTATATATATAGTTTTGAGGGTGTATATATTTATATATATATGTGTGTGTATATATATATATAATGTGTATATATATTTGTAATATATATTCATATATATATTTGTGTGTTTGTACGGGAGTATATAAATGTAGGGGGTGGGTGTATATATGTAAATGTCAGTGTGTGTATCTCTGTGTGTATATGAATGAATTTAAAAAAAATTAATGAGTGAAGAAATGAATTTTTTTAAATATTTAAAAAATGAATGAATTTTTCTATGTGTGGAACATGGGTTAAGAGGTCAGTAAAGGTAAAAATGAGAGAAAAAATTAAACAATAATCAAATGAAACTATTAGGGGAATAAATAATATATATATATATATTCTATATGGTGTACATGGGTGGCACAATAAATAAGTTGATAATTCCTCTCCCACCCACTTGATTTTCTATTCTCTCGTTCCCTATATAATATTATATATTATTTTATTCAATTTTTATTTTAATCAAATATTATATATATATATCATGTGATATTGAGGGGATCGATGTGATGTTTGTGCCGTTGGGTTCATCTTGGGAAAAAAATTTAAACATAATTTCTTTTTTTAATAGAAAATAGGTATTTTTACAGGATTACTTAATATGTTTTATTCACATCTAGGATGTCTAGTATAGTAATAATCATAAATCATGCTTAATTGGGAATGTTTGTAAAATTCGGTGGTGAAATTGAGCTCGAACGTCAACCCTTCTTGTAATTTTTCATCACACATAAGGTAGAAAGATCTTGAATTTTGTGGATATATTCTTATGGGTTGATGGTATTATTTATTTCATGAATATATAGCCAATGAGACCTATGTTTGATGCTTGAAAACATGAGCTGTGTGTGTCTCACATGACCTATTCTTGTATTGCTTGCATATGGATTGGGATGATTATGTTTACTGCTCTAATTGACATGATATTGATATTTGATGTGTATTATATAATTTATATGTTGTATTTTAGTCTAATGATATTGATTATGTAGTAATGGCCTATTTGGTACTCATGTGAGATATGAAACATGTATCTATCTGCATTGGATGGCATCTAAGATATGATACATGATTGACGTTATGTTATATTTGATGCGTGTTCGACACTATCCTCCAAGTGGGGTGTGCTAGTCTTGAGCCAATGTGTACATGGACTATTTAAATCAGGGGGAGTGTCAAATTATTTTGGCTATCAGTATAGAATAGAGTGTGATGAAACATTGGTCGAGATATGATATTTGTCGTCTGATTTTGTTTATATACTTTAGATGGATGTGATAAGACCATATTTATTAGAATCTACATAGACTATCCTACCCGGATAAATGGGTCACATGATTTTGGATATCCACATGAGGTCGAGGTGTTGGCTGGTTACTGATATTCCTTATAGAATTGTGCCAAAGTATGTATGTTTCTCTTAGAATGGAGTAGAAGCAGGTATAGCCAATCCATGAGAACCAAACATATTTTGGGTACATGTGTGATACATTGTTTTTATTATTGTAACATTTATGTTCATGGATTACACTTTTATATTTTATGCACTGATTTTAAGTTCCATTGGTTGTGTAAAACGAATTATTGTACTCACACCTTACCCAGAAATTTTAGAGAACTTTTAGACATAATGAATAGAGACGCGGTGAAGGAAAAGGGACTTGTGGTAGATGGTTTAGTAGTTATAGTTGGAGGATTCAGATGTTGTTCGATTGAGTTTGAGTGGGACGTAAGCTGTTGATTTTATTTACTAGATTTACACCATACCTTAGATCCTTGATTAGTTTGTATATTTTTTGTAAGGCATGTATGAAATATTTATTTTCCTTAACCGTTACTAGGATTATTTATTATGTATTTTTTTATTATTTATTCTCTTCACTCCGATGTAGGGTACATTCTCCCAATGGTCCTACTTGTGTCCCTTGCTGCAAGTTTTCATCATCTTACAGGAGGAGAGGCGCAAATGATGTCATGTGGAACTCTTGCTCAATCATGGAGTTTTGGGTAAATATTTTACATCATTTCACCTTAGATTCTAATTTAAATATATTTACATCCAAATTTACCATGATTGCTAATGAATATTATTTTAAATCATTGAATGATTACATGTCTGTCACCCGCCTCTCATATAAAAGTGAGCATCCTCTAAACCCATCTTCACCCAATTTGGAAACTCAAGTGTTGAAAATACCTACAATAATATATCCAAAACATCAGTCTCATCATCCAAGATATTATTGTATTCTCAAAAAACCAATCGTATAAGGCTTAGGTTTAAATCAAAATGGAGATATCAAAGAAAAAATTATAATTCTTTAACGATATATCAAAAGTTTATTTCTTCTTCAAATTCATTCAATTATTATTTAACAAAGATAAAATAATAAAATATCAAACTTCCATGTACTAAATTGTTATTTTGATTTTTTGCATCCCTTTTTAATCTCATTTTCCCTCTCATGAGAAATGAATGCAACACTAATTCATACGGGTGCACTACCACCTCCACGAAGTGATGTATTTCATTTTTTATTAATGGATTATATAGATTATTAAAATGGTGGGAAAATTAATATATAATAAATTTATGAATAAATTTTGATTATATAAATAAAATAAATAACATACATTCTGACCCTTTCCGTTCATAAAAAATTGATAACTTAGCTCGTGGGTACGTGCAGAAGACCAGATTTTTGAAGCGATGTGAATCGTTTATCATCTCCAAATTACTATGATGGTAATTATGCTGGAAATAATAAAGAAATATGAAATATATAAAATATTTAGAATTATGAAACAGTACAATATTATCTAATTTATTTTTTTAACCCATTTAAAAAGATGAAAATGTAATTAATGCCTACTTATAGAGTGTCATCTCTATGAAATGACATGGTTCATTTATAATGAACAAATTAAATATGTGTTTTTCAAATTATATCTAATAAATAAATATGATAATTATAAAATTTTACTATTATCTAGGTAATGGAGTCATAAACCCTTTGTTAGTGGTCAACACACTAATGATGTTTTGAGGTTATAAACCGAGTATCCTCAAAACATACAATGTGAACGTAACCATTTTTATAACTAATTAAAACCTAGTAAAAATGAAATAAATTGAATAATTATAATGGAATGAACATGAAAATTGTTCTTAATTAAGCATAAAACAAATATAATTTTATTACTCATGATTGTACACATACTAATTAAACAAGCCAAGACTCAAGGTATGATATTTATCTTTGAAACCATATTTTACTATATTCCATTAAAAAAATTCCTCCATATCCACGTTTCTAAAATTTTCCCATGTATGTTTATATATATATAAATCAAATATTTATAATGTTATTTTTGAAAAAAATGTTATTTCAATAAACAAGAATAAATATGAATCTTTTTATCATTTATCATATGAGTTATTTTAACATTATAACATAATAGAAAAAGAATGTTCAGTTAAAATATACATATTTACCACCTTTTCTCATTGTTATATATATTATTAATTATCAATATTCCTCTATATGTTAACATGTGTTTTAAACCAATATCAAATTTCTTTTCTGATTTTAAATTTCCAATTTAAAGTGTTTTCAAGGAAAAGGATATTTCATATTATAATTGTGCCAAAAATAGAAACTGTTTTACATATGGATTAAAAGGAGTTTTACATGGTTTTACAATGAAAATTTGAAATATTAAAAATGTATTGTTCATGATATGGAAATTGATAATGATAGATGATGTCAAGTGAGCCTGATAAAGCTCATGATTATGGATGAGCCTGATATATCTCTCTAATTTATTTTGTAATGATTTTCACATACATTGAGAAAAATGAGTGAGGTAACTAGGAAGGTTACTCCCTTGAAATTAATCAAGATTCAGTTATTTTGACATGAGTCACTACTACTAAAGGAATATGTTACAACAATTTCCAACTATTATAATCACATATACGAATGGATCCCCAAACCACTTCATAGTATGGTTTGGGTACAACCAAATAACAATGATTTTCTATAAAAAAACACTATTAGCACCTTTTAAAGTTCCTTAATCTAGTGGTTATGAAAAATAATTTGTATAACTCTATACCAAAATTTATACGGACTATTGGTATATTCTTAAATCATAAATAAAACAAGTATAATCCCTTTACCATCACTATTAAGACACTAGAGTCACACCCATACACATTTAAAAAAGTGAATACATTATATATTTTTCATTTTATTATTGGATAATTGAAAAAAAATCCTAACACATATAAGAAATCATTTTCATTCATTGAACATTATATGTCATAAAGATCAGCAATAAATATGGGGGATCAATCACTCCATCATAACCACCACTACCAGCACTATCATCATCCTCATAACCAATGTAATCATCACCATCATCATCATCGTCATCATAACATCACCATCATTATCACTATAATCATCAAAATCATCAATTCTATCACCTTAATTATCACCATCATCATGAAAGATAACATCATAACAACAACTTGGATCATCATCTCCATTCACCTGGTGAATTGTATAATAAACGCATCATTGGACCCATTTTCCAAAAAACATTGGAGTTATCTAGATTAATAGATGGTTATAGTGTTTTCATTACATTCATTAATTCCTTATTGGACTTTTAACATAATTCACATTTTTTGGATACTTTTTATTATTTTCTACCTCTAGATGAACTATTTCCAACTCGATGCTACTAGATTCATTAGAGCTATTAAAAGTTGTCCAATACATAATGGGGGAAATACTTATTCCAAGATGAAAATATATCTAATTTGGTGACCATATCCAAATATCATGTGAAAATGTTCATTTTTTCCCAAATTTTTCAAATTCCTAATCTTCAAGGGAATATAAAATAATTTTTTTGTTTTGAAATATAATATTTAGTGACAAAAGTGATATTAAAATTTAGATTTACCAAAATAGAACATTAAATATTTTGTTTTGTATGTTTATATACAAAAAATCTATATTTCTTCTTTCATCTAAATAGAATTATTTTTTTTCAAGGTAAAAGAGATTCAATGTTTAATACATCTCTTTGTAATAAAATTGAATATAGTAAATCAATATCAAAATAATATTTTTATAAAAACATAATTCATTTTAAGTGATATTTTTCTTAAAATTACCGAATATGACCAAAATAAATTTCCCAAATAATTATTATAAAAATATGAATCAATCAATACAAAATGAAAATTTTTCACTATTTTAGCAAATCTATATTTAGATTATCTTATTATTTTTAAGAACTCTGATCTTCATTTAAGCTATGGATCTTGATTTGTGATGTTTTTGAGAAAAATGGTAGTTTCTAAAAATTTTATTAGTTCATGTCACGTACTTTAGAGTAAACACCGTCTACTAGGTTGTTGTGGGTTTCCATGTACTGGCCGTGTAACGGCTGAGTACATGGCTGTGTGGGGTGACTTAGAGACTACCTAAAGAATAGCCTGGTAAAATCCTATACACAACATGAATCTTTAATGAACATGAAGTTTATTTTTATTTTTAATTGTTATATAGGACCGGGGTCACATAAAATATATAGAACTGTCTTCTTCTTGGATCGTCTCATCCAGGAGTGACAGATATCACAGATTCTTCTCAGAGCCCCCAATCGACCATCCGTTCTCCGAATAAACTGTGGTCGAGTGTGTTTTAATCTCCATGGTGAGTTCTTCCTTCTTCTAGATCCTTATCACCGGGATTTCTCTTCTTTAGTGAGATATTCTTTGTTGAATGTTTTAGACTTTTTACAGATCTACAATGTTCTAGGTCAAACCAAAGGATGTAATTCAACTATATCAATCATACAATGTCGAGGTAGGTGGTTTGTGAATTTTCATATATTTATTTGAATTATATGTGAAAAAAGAACCAAACACCTTATTTAGGTTATTGCATGTTTAGGGAATTTGACCATATTATTGCCTGATATGATTTTTTTCTTCAGTAGGTGTGTTTCATTATGAAAAAGAATTATTACCATGTTATGGATGTGTTTTCCCATTTTTGAACTAATATTGGCCGATGGGCCAAGTTTTTCTTGATAGTATTCTCTGTTTCTCATGCCTAGCATTGTTAGGATGGTTTGATATTACATGAATTTCTTGTGACATGCTTTTAACTATTTTTCCAAGTAGTATATTGTGACATACATTGGATTCTGTATATAGTTTGTGCACGATTGACTTATATAGAGATGTGTGAAAATGGTGTAGTTAGACCACAGGGGAAAAAGATGTTAAGGGCATTCCCAGAGTGCCTGTTATACTTTCACTATGAAAGACCATAGGGGGGGTTTATGTGAGTGCTCCCTTAGAGTGTCTGTAGTTCCACATTGTGAGGCCACATGGGGAATTGGAATTTGAGTGCTTCCCCAGAGTGTTTGCGGTTTACCATTACGAGACCACATGGGGAATTAATGTTGAGTGCTTCCTTAGAGAGTCCTTGGTAAGAATAACCTAATGGGTAAGACAATGAGAACATTCTATAGGTTTGCTTGATATTTTTTTGGGTTTTTATTTAATAAATGTAAATGAATGTAGTTGAAACTGAAAGATTGTAAACTTTTGTGTACTTCCTTGTTTATTTATTCATTTTTCATATTTTCTGCCATATATATTTTCTTCTACAGTTTGGAATAGAACTTTGGGTGGTTTCCAATAGGGTTTCATCTCATACCCTATTATAGTCAAGCTTTTGTGCCCATAAAGATTATATTGTTGTGGGTATAGATATGTGAATGTTTTGTTCTAATTTTGGAACATGATTGTTGTGGAGCTATTGATCATGGGACCAAGATAAGGCTTGTGAAGGTCCTGGAGTTATTTAATTGTTTTCATTTGTATGTTGGTTTAGTACTATATTCTAGAATTGAATCTTTTTTGGCAGCTTTCCTAGATACTAGTGTCATGCATCATTATACATATATATATGCTGCAGTTGTTTATTTACTTTAAATCATTCACTGTTTACGTATTGTATGATATTACTGATTCCTCTGTTGTATATTATATTACTCTGATATTTTACTCTGCTAATGAGGTCATAGTTTCCCCACTATCATACCCTTGGCCCCCACTGCTAGTCAGAAGCCTCTGGCATTTGGGGAAATGCTCTTGAGGCCATGTGACCAGCCATGTATAGGGCACCTTTGGGTGGCACCTAGAATCAAGGCATTAAAAATTGGTATTAGAGGAATTATTTCCTTCTCGACTTACGGTTTTTAGCCTATAGCTAGGGATATGACGAAATAGGTACTTGGTAATATGTTTTTCCTGGGAGTGGCTAACCCATGTACATAGAAAAGCCAATATACCTCGATTATTGCAATTTCCTAGTTTGGAAATTTTACAGTTGATTTGATTTCCCCATTGGGTGATTCACTTGCTCTGTGATATTATTTTTTATGATGATGAAGTTATATTTCTATTATAACCCTATGAGATGAGGGTATTCCATCTCATGTATCGTATAGGAACTTTCTAGAGATCACAGGTCATGCATTCTTGTCATTCCATCTAGGGTGCATTATGGATTTCTTGTTGTTGTGATAGATGTTGTGCTAGATATGCATGTTATTGTGATAGATTCTTTGATAGAATACCTACTATTTGATAAGGTATTGAATTATGTAAGGTTTCTTTTGTATTAACTCCTTACTTTGGTCCCTAAGGTGTTATGGGCCATCATGGATCAAAATTTGGTGGTTCATGTGATTGATTTCAATATTATTCATTGTAATATACATGCATAAGATTCCAATGATTGATTCACATGGAGTATGGGCCGCCAAAGATCATTATATTGAACTTTAATGTACGTGTCTGGATTTTTATGGTTTACAGTGTAAATTCTAAGGCTTATTGTCAAGAAAAACACAGAATACATGGTGTGTAGTGATGAATACATGCCATGTATCCATCTGTTCGGGAAAGAAAAACTTTTCTTAAGTACACACTGTGTACATTGAGTATACGTCATGTAGTCATTAATCGTGTGATTGGTTGTGTGAGTAGAAACACAAAGTTGGGAAACCCTTTTTGGAACATGCCAGGTACCTGACGTACACGTCGTGTTTTAGAGACCATGTATCCGGCCATGTGACCAACGAAATGAATCAATGAAATCCTTCTAGTATACGTCGTGTTTTGAATAAACAAGCTGTGTAAATTAGACCATGTCTCTGACTGTGTGCCAAACGACACCAGCGGTTGAAACATAAGAGCTACATTTCATGTTTAGGGTGAACATGCCCTGTAGTTATGATTGTGAAGAACCATGTGGTTTGACCATATAGGGGAAATTTGGGTAGGGGAAATCGATTCAAGTACATGTCGCATCCTTGGGAGGCACACGCCGTGTATATGAGGTGTTACATAAAATGGGTTGGTAGAAGAACACACCCATGGGAAGGCCTTAGGGAATACGCCGTGTAGCGGTTATACACGTCGTGTATCTAGTTTTTAAAAATTTTGATATTTTATTCTCTTATTTTATTCCTTAATTTATATGTTTTCATCCTTTGATATTATTGAACTAAGGTTTGATCTTGACCTTGTAAAGTCATTCCACTAAGACATCCTCCAGTTTTACGCCAGATTCAATGTATTGATCAGACACTAGACATAGTAGATCAGGGAATACTAGAAGATCCTCCTGTAATGCTTTTCTTGGCCCCAATCATCTTTCCAGACATAACTGCTGATGCACAATTTTGAGAAGGCTTCATGAGGTTTATGCAATCCTTACGGGGAGCATTTCATCCTTCCCCATCTATGGAAGAGTTGACGCGATTATATAACCAACAACATCCTCCCACCTTCTTAGGGGAAGGAGGGCCTCAGGCTGTAGAGTCATGTTAGAAGCTATGCTATCTATCTTCGTACATCTCAAGATTCCTCCATAGGTGAGGGTTAAGCTTTCTACGTACATGCTTCAGGATTCCACCAAGAGATGGTGGGATGTGATATCACAGGTAGGGCACCATAAGTGTATGGCTTGAAATGATTTCCTGCATGCCTTCAATGATTACTTCTAACCGGATACTTTGAGGGATGACATATCCCGAGATTACATGAGTTTGGAGTAGGGTACTGTCTCAATCATGGGGTATTCTTATCACTTAATAGATCCGTAGTGCTTCACAACCACTCTAGTGGGTGATGATTTATTCCTGTAGAGGATGTTTGAGGATGGTCATGGGTATGACATCCGGTCTCAGGTGAACATCCTCTGGTTGACTTATATCACTTCTATAGTCAACCAGGCAAACATCATGGAGGTAAATTTGAAGGATTATGGGGTTTTGAGCCAGGGAGGCCTGGCATCCATTGTTGGTACCCCTCCGACTGACAACAAGAAGCGCCATTGGGAGTCTATGGGAAGATATGTGAGTAAGCAGAATACTTGTTTATGTATCCATGTGGTTTTCTACTAGTGTGGAAAGAGTGGGAATACGAGGCCAGATTTCCCTAGAGACCCAGTGGAATGCTAATATTGCAGCAACAAAGGTCATCTTCATAGGTTCTATCAGTTTTTCTAACCAGCATCTAGTGACTGAGGTTCTTCTATAACTCCTAATTCTGAAGCAAGACCACCGGTTTCTCATCACTCTAAGAACTGGTGTCCATCTGACTGCTCAGGCCGTGGTGTAGGTCATGGCTATGGTATCAATTTTTCAGGATTTTAGTGACAACAGGGTGGATCAGCTCAGGATGGTCAGGCAGGGTCATATGGTCGCAGTATAGGTCAAAATTTTTCAATGGAGAAATCCATGTAGGATCAAGATATCAGAACCTCTTTAGTAAGAGTTATGATTCTAGTTTCCTCATTTTTAGCTTCTTCACTTTTCGATACAGGGGCTTCCCATAGTTTCATATTTTTCATTGTTGTGGAGAGCCTTAGGCTCTGTTTCTTTACATCTGCTGATATCTTGATGATGGAAACTCTATTAGGGACAATAACGGATAGAGTAAGCTAGTGCAAGGAGTTCCCTCTTGAGGTTGGTGGGTGTCACTTCTTATCAGACATCTATGTCCTAGAGATGATAGGATATGACGTCATTCTAGGAATGGACTAGTTAATTTTATTCCAGGATGTGGTTGATTTATATCATTCTAGGGTGAGTTTCACCTTACTAGAGGGTTGATTCTTTCTACACAAGGGAGAATGGTATGTCCAGGCGTACAAATTGGGACCTGAGCATCATGGTTTGGGAGGAGATATAGCCCATATTTCTAGTTTGTATTTGGATTACCATGGGAATTCACGGATGGGATTCCTCCAGTGGTGGATCATTTCAGGGATTCCTTTCTAGAGGACTGTTCAGGTTTCCCTCTAGAGAGAGAGGTATAATTTTCTATTCATCATGTTCAAAGAGCAGCACTGGTTTCCATTCCTCCTTATAGGATGGCTACACCAGAGTTACATGAGCTCACGAAGTAGTAAGAGGAGTTACAGTCAAAGGGTTTCATCCAAAACAATACTTCTCCTTGGGATTTGCCTATCTTATTTGCGAATAAGGTAGAAAATAACCTCAGAAATTGTGTGGATTATTGGAATCTGAACCTGTTGACACTCATGAACCGATATCCCTTATCGAGGATAGATGATCTCTTTGATCAGTTTCTGGGGGACCAAGTGTTGTCAAAGATTGATTTGAGATCTAGTTTTCATCAGTTGTGCATTAGACCATCAGATATATGTCTTACGCCCTTTTGGAGTAGGTATGGTCTATATGAGTATGTGGTCATGTTGTTCAGTCTCACGAATGTTCCTTTTGTTTTCATGGAACTGATGAACCGAGTATTCCATCCAAACACAGATTTTTTCATGGTTGTTTTCGTAGAAAATATCAAGGTGAACTCTCCAAATCTACATGAGCATAAAACCTATCTGGAGATCATTTTTAGTACATTGATAGAGCATTATTTATATGATAATGTCTCAAAATGCCACTTTTTAATAGACCAGATTCACATCTATGGTCATGTTATCTTAGAGACAGGAGTATCAGAAGATCTGGAGAAAGTTAGATCAGTAGTTTTCTATAAGTATCCCATTAAATTCAATGATTTATGGAGTTTTTCTAGGTTTGGCTGGTTACTACAAATTTTTCATACTTGAATTTTGACACTTAGCAGTGCCATTGACATGCCTGACTAAGAATTGTGCAATGTACCTATTGTCATACTCATGTGAGTCCACCATTCAAGAGTTGAAGGGGATGTTGAATTTAGCACTTATACTAGTTTTTCCAGAGCTGGGAAGGAGTTATAATGTTTACTTTGATGCATCAGGTATCGGGCTGGGAGTAGTGCTTATGCAGGGGGGAGGTGTTGGTGCATATGGGTCTCAGTTTTTGAGCCCATATGAGAGGAATTACCCAAAACATAATCTTGAGTTAGCTGTAGTTATTCATGATTTATGCTTTTGGAGACATTATATTTTGGGAGTGAATTTCTTGCTTTTCACTGACCACATAAATCTCAAGTATATATTCACTGAACTTGATCTGAATTTGAGACAGTGAATCTGGGTTGAGTATATTTAGTCCTTTGATTTTGAGCATTACTACATGCTTGGGAAAGGAAAAATAGTGGCTAATGCATTGTGTAGGAGGACTTAGATATAGGCAGTTTAGGAGGGCTGCAGTTAGTGGCAGCTTATGGCTCTGTTCTTTGAGATGCCTTTAGAGGTGTACAATATATAGTGGAAGACATTTCTTTCTTTTGTAGCTAATACCACTACTCAACTTGAACGAGTGCGAATGAGGAAGCTATCAGATTTGGAAGACCTAGTTCTACGAGAGAGTTTGTCATGAGAGGAACCTATTACTGTGTGGACAATAACCGATGATGTGATATTTCATTTTCATGGGTGCGTAGGGGTGTCAGCAGACATACGTGAGGAGCTGATGTGGGAGTTTCATTCCTCAGTTTGCGAAGTTCATCCTGGCGTCACCAAGATTTATTGAGATCTACACCGTCAGTATTGGTGTCAATTCATGAAAAGAGCTGTTGTAGGTTTTTTCATGAGGTGTTTCACCTATAAGAAGGTGAAGGCAGAGAATCAGAAACCCCTATGGATTCTGTAGCAGTTATCCATTCCCAAGTTGAAGTTAATGATGTCACGATGTATTTCGTGATAGGGTTACTGATATCTCCTTGAAGGAATGATGCCGTTTGGGTTTTCATTGAATGACTCACTATGGTTCCACACTTATTTCTAATCAAGGAGACATTTAGCGAAGATGAGCTGGGAAGGTTGTACAACCAAGATATTATACATTTACATGGGGTTCTGTACTCCATTGTTTGAGATAGAGACACCCGTTTTAATTCTTGGGTCTAGAAAGAACTATAGATGGATTTTGGTCCACATGTACATTGGAAAACAACTTACCATCCCCAGACTGATGGCTAGTACGAGTGCACAATTCAAGTGCTAGAGGACATGCTTCGATCAGGTTTTCTATATTTTAGATGTTCTTGGGAGAATCAAATACCTCTTATGGAGTTTTACTACAACATTAGTTAACAAGATTCTATTTAGATGGCACCTTATGAGGCCTTGTATGGTAGGCCATGTCGATCACCCCTCTATTGGTTGAAAGTTGGAGAGGCACCTATGTTTGGACCTAATCTTGTCTAGGAGACCATATAGCAGTTGGAGTTGATTCGGAAGAGGAAGGGTACTGCACAGTCATGGAAGAAGTATTATTCTAATCGATGGAGACGACTTCTGGAGTTTATGGTCAAAGATCAGGTTTTATTACATGTCACACTGAGGTTGGAAACATGAGGATTAGGAGATAGGGTATACTTTCACCATGATACATTAGCTCATTTGTATCCTTTTAAGGGGCAGGACTAGTTTCCTATCGGTTTCAGTACCTCATAGGTACTATGATTTGCATGACTTCTTCCTCATTTATCACCTACGACATTACTTCCCAGACCCATCTCACATCTTTATACACATGGAGTTTGAGTTGGTGGTGGATTCCTCATTCATGGAGCATCCTATAAAGGTTTTTGATCAAAGTACAATAGTTCTTTGTGGTCGTTCTATTATTATAGTATGGGTGATATGGCAGCATGGACGAGCACAAGATGAGACTAGGGAGAGGGAGAAAGATGTACGATCGCAATGTCCAGAGCTGTTTGAGGTTTCTTCTTCTTCATCTTGTTAGTGAAATGTAGGGATGAAATTTTTTAAGGGGTGATATTTTAAAATCTCAGATATTCATTTCAGGTTTGTATGCTAATTTCTGGTGTTTTTTAGGAAACAAGGAGTTTCAGGAAATTTTAGGAATACAGGTCATGTAATTTATAGTATACGTCGTGTACTGGGTTTTCACGGGTACCCATGTACTAGCCATGTAACAGCAGAGTACATGGACATGTGGAGTGACCCAGAGACTGCCTAAATAGAATCCCGGTAAAGGCCTATACATGAATTTTATCTTTAAATATCACATAGTGTATTTTTATTTTTATTTTCTATATAGGACTGGGGTTGGGTCAAATCTATAGAACTGTCTTCTTCTTGGATCATCTCATCTAGGAGTTACAGATATCACAGATTCTTCTCAGAGCGCCCGATCGACCATCTATTCTCCAAGTCAACTGAATTCAATTACATTGGAATCAACAATGTGAGTTCTTCCTTCTTCTAGAGCCTCATCCACTAATTTCTCTTCTTTTGTGAGATATTCTTGGTTGATCATTTTATACATTTTTTTAGATCTACGATGTTCTAGGTTGTTCCAATGGCTAGGATTCAACTATATTGATCTTATAATGTTGAGGTGGGCGTTTGTGCGTTTTGGTAGATGTATATGAATTATATGTGCGAAAAGTTATCAATACCCTAGTTTAGGGTATTGCGTATTTAGGAAATTTAACCCTATTATTTCATGCTATGCTTTTTTTCTTGATTAGGGGTGTTTGTTTTTTTAATAGGGTTTATTACCATTATATTGATTTTTTCCCATGTTTTAACTGATATTGGCCAATGGACCTCGTTTCACCTTTTAGGATGCTCTATTTTCCATGCCTAATGCTATTCAGATGGAGTGATATTACCAGACTTTCTTGTTTCATACTTTTTAGTTGTTTAGAAAAGTAGTATATTTTTTATTTACATTGGATGCTAGATATCATTTGTGAACGATTGATTTACCTAGGGCTATGGGAACCTGGTGTATTTTGATCATAGGGGAAATGGATGCTGAGGGCTTTCCCAGAGTGTCTATTATTCTTTCACATTGCGAGACAGAAGGGGGATGGGCGTGATTGATCCCTCAAATTGTTTGTAGTTCTACATTGAGAGACCACATGGGGAATTGGATGTTGAGTACTTCCCTATACTGTTAGTAGTTTACCATTATGCACCCATATATGGAGTTGTTGGTGAGTGCTTCCTCATATAATATTTGTTAAGCTGATCCAGAGGAGATAGACTATGAGGACTTCCCAGAGGGTTGCTTGAGATTTTTTGGTTGTTTATTTAATAAATGTTAATGAATATAGTTGAATATATATGATTTTTTTCTTTTGAGTACTTCCTTGTCTATTAATTTATTTTTCATACAGCCTACCATATATATATATATATTGATTGAATGTTAGACACATATCATTGGGTGGTTTCCTATTGGGTTTCATCTGACACCCTGTTTGGGTTAGGCTTTTGGTCCCAAAAAAATTATATTTTTTTAGGTATATATAATGGAATGTGCCCTCATACAACGGGTACTTAATTACTTTGGAGATAGATAGAATGGGACCAATCTAAGGCTTGTGATGCTGCTAGAGTTATTTACATGTTTTATTTTTTAATTTCGTTTAGTAGTGTATTATATTATTGTGACTTGTTCGGCCTATTTCTTAGATACTGGTGTCATGCATCATTATATATATATATATATGATAAATTTTTTATTTACTTCTAGTCTTCCACTATTTACTTTTTGTATGATATTATTGCTTCTGTTGTCGTATATTATTTTTATTTCGATGTGTTACTCTGCTAATGAGGGCATAGTTTCCCCAATATCACATCCAAGGCCCTCGTTGCAAGTTTCAAGCCTCTTCCATTTGGGGAAATTCTCTTGAGTCCATGTGACCAACCGGGAATGTGTCACCTTTAAGTGGCACCCAGAACCGAGACGTTACATCATTTTTCAATTGTTTCATGTTTATTTTGTATTAGATAATATAAGTTTGGGTGTGATTAGTATCAGTACAAATTTTACGATTATTATACACTTTTTTATCTACATATTCATTTAAGAATAAAACATATTAATTTAGTTTTTTTAATTCAATATGATTGAATTTGGTTTGAGTAATTTTGGTTCAGGATAATTTTTTTTAGTTAATTGTAGTTTGGTTTAATTCAATTTTTTTCATATATTTTTTTTTCAATTCATGTTTCAAATATTCTAGTTCAATTAAATATAACATAAGATATATTTTGATTTTTTCTATCTTATTATAGTTTATTTCATTTAATATTTCATTGTGTTTATTTTGGTTCAATGTACTTTAATTTATTTCTAGTTGGTTCAAATTGTTATGGAATAATTGTTCCCTTTCATTCAATATTTGTTTATGATGTTTGATTTGAATTGGGTTGTTATGGATTGTTATGTTAATTTAAATTTTATTTCAATATATTCCCAATGATTTATTTATAATTTATAGTGGACAAGTATATATGTTCATATTAAATTAATATATTTATAAGTTTTTATGTTAATATTAAATGAAACCATGTACATGTTAATGATGTTTAGACTTTATTGAGATCCTGATTAATACGTATTGATTAATTTTAAAATTTTATCATCGATATTTTTTAAAATCTAAGATTAATAGGTGTCCAATTAATAAGATGGCATGATTTGAAAATGGAATTATATGAATTTTTATAAATAAATGGGGAGTTGATTGTATAAACTTTCAAGGTAGAGATCATATGTCGCTACATGCATCTATTTTATTAATTTCATTTAATATTATAATTTTGGTCATTTTGTATGTCATGTGATTATGTTTTTGTTATATATATATTCATAATTTTTAGTTATCTAATTTAAAAAATCACTTTTCGTAAATGTGAAGTAAAATAGTGACCGCTTGGAATATATGATTGAAATAAATCCTTATTGAGTATTGAATGTGTTTTTATAATTCAATTTATAAAAAATTATCTTATATTAATTCCACAATCATATTTGACATTTTTTTTCAACTGATATACTTCATTGATTTTTAGAATTATTCTCAGATATTGTTTAATTTATTTCATAATCATTTTACCCTAAATATCAAATTGGATTAAAATAATTCCATGTATAGTTGTTCAAATATCGATATATAAAATTAGGGGTAAATAAATCTTTTTTATGTGTAAACTCTATTCCAACCCTTCACCACATTATAATATGTTTAAGAACATTTTTTGACTTATTCAGGGATTCGGTGTGTGTTTTTGGGGGCTATAGATCCATCATGTTAATAAATTAAAAATTTTGATTTTGTTAAATCACACAGACATAGTTTATAGAATAATGGAAATATATTGTGAATTTTTCTTAATAAGAAAAAAAAAGTCCTCTATTAAATCTAGGATGCAGGTTTGACCCTTAATCATGATATAATAGTTACACACATGAGATGTTTTGTTTAAGAGTAGTCATTGGAGGTATAATAGAAAAATAATTTTTTAAAATAATATATTGTCTATTAAATGAAATAAAACCAATTCTTCTCTTTATAATAATGTACATGGCCAAAAAAATTAGTTTTAATACATATAATTCGAGATTCTTTGGACCATGGAGGAGAGGTTTGGAATATGAAATTGTTTCCATTGACTGGTGATAGCCATATCAATGAGATTGTCATCAATGATGGAATTCTTGGATCTCACCAACCAAAGTGGCATAGAATAATTCATAGAAAGTTATTTATCTGATATCAATTTAGGACTTTCATTTTATTTGATAATCTTGATTTTTTATTTATCTATGATGAACATGAATTAATTCCTTTAGAAAATCAATTTTTAAAACGTTGTTAAATTACAATTTAATGATTTTTCTTCCTATAATTATGTACTGATTAATGATTTATTATTTATAGATTATTTATATTATTTCATAAATATTTCCATCAATGAAAGAATTATATACTTGGAAATGGACATCATTCATTCCCCACATATATGCTTCAAGTTTCTCTCCCATCATTTTTTGAATGATCATTGTTAGTATTTTGTTTGATCGATGGTTCAACAATACTTGAAAACCAATTTTTAAGCGTTTAATCTCTATAATAAAGGATAAATGATGTGGGTTTATATTCATAAAATAAGGTTCAATAAATTCTCAATGATTATGGAAAAATTGGTGTGATGGATTTAAGTACAATTGAAATCCTAAAATGGGGGTTTTGGCTATGTCGTGCAATGGGAAGCAATTTCCATGTAGATAGTGGAAAAAATATTTTCAAAGATGATAAAAAAGTTCAGTTAAATAAAATAAATGATTCTTGGTGTATTATATTGTAGAATAAAAGTCATAGGTTGAATGAGAGAAGATAAATGATAGTTCTAGAGTTTCTACAAAATACTGAACTACCCGATGTGTAGTTCTAGAAAACACACAACATGTGAACCACCCTCTATAGATGATAGAGTTAAAACATAATGTTAAAAATACCATGGCCATGTCACTCATTCACACTCCATGTGGTAATTTAGTTGGAAATCTTGGTTTTACCCCAAGGAATATAGTCATGGTCATGAACAGGTACACACAGACACAACAAATGTACACGGGAATGAAAAAAGTATATGGGAACTGGATAACGTACACACACAATATAATGGTCTTGTCCAAATGTATAGGGACACATCTGGTATCCCCTATAAAAGTTATTTAATTTTCCCATGAAATGTTGGAGGTCTTTTCTCCCACAGTCTGGTATCGATATCAGTTTGATTATATGCCCTTATCATCCCCAAGAGGGTACAAAGAGGTATATCATCCTAATGATATGAAAAAAATCCCCTCTATGGGAATGTTATGGATAGATTCTATTATCCCAGCATGTTGTCTGTAAGAAAAAAATATTTTGTCTCGATCTTCGTTGTCCCCTGATGCCCAAGGTAATGGATTCTCCAGTTCATCCCCACCTCGGCCACTCCTGACTGGGGGGGGGGGTGTGTTCTTCATCCTCCCTCGACTCCTCACCCCTCGTCTTTCAGGCCTTTCACGGATCCTACCACACTCCCCATTTTCCACTCCATGCACATCATCCCCAATGTCAACCCATTTTATCGATGGCATCCCAATAGACCTTTTTTCTTCCCTGGAGTTTAAATATGCCTCTACCATGATGTATCTTTAATTGGTCACTCATCTCGGTATGACACGACCCACATTTGACACTTTCGACAGGTTTCACTCCATCCAGAGGGAGCGTCTGGAACGGGATATTTTTCTTCTCCTCGACTCGAGACACCTATTGATTCTATTCTCATCATAATAAGATCTCATCTATTCTTGGGAAAATTCTCCACAAGTTATCTTAGGTTCATGCTTCTTTATTTTTCGGTGGTCATTCAATTTCCACCTGAAAAGAGACCCTCCTGTCTCGGGGATTTGGATCTCTCCCCTTGCCCTTCCCTTAACATTTCTGAATCCAGTGAATCTTCGTTTGATTTCTAATCTTTTTGGTTATTTCCTATTCTTGGACCAGCGAACGACCATTATAATACACCCCATATCCCCTAGATTCTGCGTTAAAGTTTACATCTCCATGAATCAGTTGGATACCATTGGAATATAGATGAAGGCAATATTCTATGGTATCAAAATATTTTCTATGAATTTTGGGTCATATTCTATTTATCTTGAAACCATCTCATCCATGATGTCTCCAGGTGCAGTAAATGGTCCACAGGGGTCTTTCAAATGGCCTTGGACGAGGGTCACCTTTTACAGGACATGGGGGATGGTGAAAATCCCAAATTAGTTTTTGAATCTTCCTATCCCTGCTTTGAGGAGGCCAACCCAGGATCCAGTGTGATCAAAATATTTCTCTTGACTATTGAATAAGGTTTGACTAGAAAGTGGAATGAATGATCTAACTTAGTTCCTGAGATATGTTTTATTTGTGAGAATTCAGAGAGTATCCCCTTGGTTTGTACTATTGTAAACCATTTGAGGAGATACTTGGGTATTCCCCCACCTACTATGAAAAGTCCTTTGGGAAAAGTAGAATCTGGTGTGGCTATCCTCACTGTTGCAGTTGCTCTATCCCCCGTAGATGGTACTAACCCATCAGTGGAAACATGAATGGAAATTTAGGAAGGATAAAAGGCCCCCAATCCATCTTATTATATGGAGGTTATTATAACATTTCTTAAGAAAAATGGATGGGCAGGTCCCCAAGATTAGCCTCTTCCAGTGACCATGTCATGCCCGAGAAGAGTAGTGCCAGTTATGAAGCTGGGTATCCACTTTGGGAGCTTGGAGAATAATGGGAATTACCAAGAGGTAGATAGAACATAACATTACAATGAAGAGAAGGGTATCCCGAGTGAGGAGTCTAGGGATGACTCTTCTAACAAGATTTCAAGAGTCAGTGCTCCTGAATTTCACTATTGGGAATTATGCAGTCCAAGGAGGAGGAAGGGTCGGCATGGAGGTACAAATGGACACAAGGAATATTCTTATCTGCCTTTACCAATGGAGACATGCTCTTCCAGGAAGGTGAAGGTCCAAGAGAGGGAAGGTGTTCTGAACATAAATGGAAATTTAAATCGAGCAGAGGCTGTAGTTTAGGGGATGATCCCCTCATGAATGTCTTGCATAATACCTGTATGGATACTGAGAAACCTGTGGAGCTACTAATACATTCTAGAGAATAAATGGATGAGGGATCTCTTGTGACCAATTATTTAAAAGAAGATGGTGATAAAATGATGTAAAGGACCATTCAGGTGGACACCTATAGAGAACAAAGGGATTGGATTGACAGGTAGAATGATATCCTAGTTAGAGGTTTCAATGTGGGGAAAATCAACCAAGAGGAATACATGAAAGTGTGCGACATTCTGGTGCGTTGATTTGAAGAACATATAAAGGATGATCCAGAAACATTAGTAACTTCTTTATCATGGGAACTTCGCAAGGATAAAAATGTCAATAGGATTAATTTTTTCATTAATAACTTTGTTTCCTATTGGGGATTCTCACTTTATGGTTAAATTTTTTTGGATAATAATAATAAATGAAGATATACCATGTACCCTAGGGTGTGAACCTCAATCATTCTTCTATAGTTTTGGCTTCATATCCCATTTCCCACATCGAAGGTGTGTGATCTCCTTCCTACTAGGTTATTCTATATATGGATAGGTGTCCATCATATGTCATATGGTCAATTATCTACACATTTAATTATATATTATGTGTTATATTTTCTACATATTCATGGAAAGGCCCAACAACTGGAACCTATCAAATGAGTGTCTTCACTTTTGAGAGAACCGATGAATGAGTTCTATTAGATGAAAGTGAATATTTATCACTAGAAGAATCCATTTCTTGCATTGAAGAAATGAAATTTCTAAGATACATAGTTTCTACTATGAGAATATATTTTTTACCTTGTATATTATTCGATTTCGGATGATTTAGTTATGACATCCAAATTAGATTATTTGTTTTTGGAAATTTTGAGGCATCATGCTAGATATATTTATATTCACCTCTACATGGGATATTCCCATATGTGTAATGTCTTTTCAAGATGTTAGGAATTCCAATAGGGTTCTCAGTGGGCTTATTGTGGGTGAAATGTAGGTGTAATAGTTCGACCATGGACTCTTATAGGAGTTTAATCATGATATTAGTTTCCCTTTGTTATGACATTGGAATATTTTTATATTTATGGAGGGAATATATTTATACCTTATTATTTTTCATAATATTATCATACACTGATGTAGGATTATCTATTATGAATGTATTTTAAATATTTTTTTAGGTTTCTTCATTTTACACATGAAGGATTTGAGTTCATGTGTATAGGTACCATATAATTAAGCTTCCATGTGTGTGATATTCCTACTCAGGGCTAGTCATCCACCCATGGCCAATTGGAGGCAGTCTTAGGGTGTCATACTTAGCTTACCACCAACTAGGTAGGGCACATGGGGTTGGGTCATTACATTAAGAATTATTCATGTGATGAAAAATGTAAATATGAAAATCTCAAAATATGAAGGTTATATATAGATGAATGAATTATTTTGTCGAATATTATTAGAGCATTCTCGAATGTTTATCACATATTACGGTAGCATAGTAGAATTTTCATCATAAGGAAGCATGCTTTATTGGTTATTATAGGAATATATATATATATATATATAATTTTTTCATTTATAATTAGAAATTAGTTTCAAAACATATTTAATTTTTTTTTGAAAAAACTATTTAAAATTATTTTTAATATAAATTTTAATAACTATTTAAAATATTTATTAAAAATTGTTTAATGAATGTTTCAAAAACTGTTATAATTTTATTTAAATGCGAATAAAAAAGGAGTTCTAATAATAATTAAATAGGGCTTAAAACCAGTTTAACAACATTTTTAAAAATAAATTTAAATAACTATTACAACCATATTTTAAGAGTTATTTTTAAAAGTATTTAATTTTAGTTTAGGAAAAATATTTCAATTTAATTCTATAAATTGTTAATAATAGGGTCTTATTTTTTTAAATTGATTTTTAAAACTATTTAAGTGGTGTATAATGTCAATATATAAACCAAACTAAAATAGTTTGAAAAAACATTTTAAATGAATTATTATAACCATATAAAAAACATTTAATCTTTTCCATGAATTTATTCTTTTTGTTTTGACCATTTTTAACCCAGGTGTCCATGAAAAATACTACTTTCCTCTCATGTTTTTCAATTTTCATTCACCCCAATGTATAATGATATTCTATTGTATCCCTCTTCCATTAAATTATATTTATGATTCCTAGAATATAGTATTTATTAATAAAAGACAAATTATTAATGAAAATAGACATTATTTTCAACAAAAAAACCTAAAATTTTAATAATACCTTATATCCAACAATCTTAAAATGAGAAATAATTATCTAGTTCATTATATTTCTCATTAACTCATAAAATAAATTATATAACTTTTTTTATATTCAATCTATAGTTCACATAATTCAACTAGTTGGGTTGTTATCATAGCCTCACCATCAAGGAAATTTTAACAATGATTATATCAAAAAATTATTTCAATTAAATATAGTAATAATATAACAATATATATAACTTATTCCCTTAACCATATCTGATACCATTAATTATCATTCATTTCATTATCATGGTGTCTCCAAGATACTCACTAAATGACAATGATGTTATAGAATTTGATAAGTGTCACCATAAAAATCATACATTATCTCGCAGTTTTACCAATTATTTGATTTTACTCATTATACTCAACCATTAGTTATGTATAGAGGCTCCAAACATTATGAATTCCTATACATCCATGCTCACTAATATAATAATATCCACCTATGAACTAATAAAAGATAATTATTAAATTAATAGATAGAAAAAAAACATAAATTATGTTCATAAAATTTACTAGGGTTATGTATATATATCTAATTAAAGCAAATCAGTGGGTACTACTGGATCCCTATATTGTGAAGGATCAATAAACAATGTTATACTAGTGGGGTCTATTTTACTATCATGATGATTTTTATAATCGGTTGGATTAGAATGCATTAGAGTAGATGCCTAAGGAGAATGAACATTAAATACTAGATAGAACGGAGAATTACGAAATAGAGTAAGAAGAGGCATTTTTTGAAAAAGATAATATAGATATGAATCATGGGCCATCACCAGATTCGACAATGATATATGAGGAGGAATAAAAACAATTTTTGGTGATAGTATAGGATGTATGAATATATCTAGTACCACAAAGGGAAATTTAGTATATGAAACCATGGTACATCATATGTTTGACAAAGTGTATGGGTGTAATTAGGTATGGTGAGTACTGAAAGTAGGTATAGAAATATCCCTCCATAAATTATTAGGATGGAAACCATTGTATGATTAATCTGGATTGAAATTTTAAAAATGAATAATGGAATGACATTATATGTTAGTGTCATATTTAATTGAAATAGTATACTCAAAATAGGCACCATAGGATGAATGTCCAACCCTCTCATTAAAAAAATATTTTTAGAACTTCACTTTGAATTTATTTAATGTTATTAATCTACTTAGAAAATTAAATATTCATTTAATTTAAAATTCATAACTAATGTGTAATCTAAATAAGAAATAAGAGTTGATGTGACTTAATTAAGGGAGTTCCATTATTATTCCAATGAAGTGATATTTGGTGATATAACATTATCATATCCTATTTTGTGGAAATAATATCATAACATTATATATGTGTCATAAAAAACTAACACATTCTAATAATAATGTTAAATATGGGTTTTATATGGTTTTATACTTCTATTTTATATTAGATCCAACTCAGTTGAGGTTATGGCATTTCTGTCATTAGACATTCGATTTTTCAATTTTTCCATTTGATGGGTTAAGACTTTTGGTATATGTTTATTAATGTATTTATTTATCATTAGAATAGTTTATTTGGTCATTTCATCATATGTTCACATTATGGTTTTTTAGGTCACAATGTTAAATATGAGTTAGTGATTTGGCTAGATTTTGGTTTAGATATTTCAGTTCATTTTGGTTATTTGATAAATTTTGGACAAATTCAATTTATTTTGATTGTTTTATTCATCATAATTATTTTATTAAATTTTAGTTCAATTAATCATGATTTTTTTTCTAATGGGGTTTTTTTAATTTTGTTAGGTTTTTTGGGTTTTAACGTAGTTCTGTTCAATATTTTAAATTTAAACCAATAAGAAAACTACAATCAATTTATATTGAAAATATAGATGAAGTTTATGTGGGATATAAAATTTAATCAAAACTTAATCAATATGAATTGTACCATCCTAAAAGAGCCAAGTAAAGTTAAACCATATGAACAAAGAACCCACATGGTTGATTCTATAAATTACCCACCACTAATTGAAGTTCATAGTAAAATCAAAAAATTGGACTATTTGAATCATCAAAAGTATTAAATTGAATTATGCTAATGGGGGGAATAATGGTTTCCATTTCTGCCCACCATGATAATAAAATATCTTATGATTACTACAATAATGACATAGAATGTAGATCTCAAATTATCTTTCACATACAAAAATGTTTCACTAATGATGAAAATATATATGGATCATTATTGGTAGGGAGGTGATTCATGTAAATAACTCTAAATACATAGTAATAAATAAAATATTCCTAGCTTGTAATGAAATAAATCCACTTCTATTTCATTATGACTACTCAACCATATGATTAATAATCAGAAATTATTATTTTCTCAAAAAAGACACAACAGTTTATATTTTCATATCAAGGCCTACAATATGACACACTAAAACTACAATATATCATTATAGTTTCCAAAACACTATAATATTTTGGTCTCATTTTCACTTCCTGATCAATGATAATAATTTTAGACCCTTTTTTCACCACTAATTTACATTCATTGACTAAAGAATTTATACTAGTGGATGAAGAATTTATTTCTTGAGAGAAAGGGTTAACATGTAAACTCAATACACAAAATAGAAATTAATATTTATATAAAATGAATATATTATTTATTTTTTTACAATAATACCTATACATTTTATTTTAACCAAACATGATACTCTATACTATGGAAAGTATCTATCATTCTCAAAGGAAATGAATGATAATTTATACTTATATTTTGTTTATGTTCTCTTCATGAAAATATATAAATAGTTTAGAAGTTATATACAATTACATGGGATGAGATAACATATACATATTTAATTTATATACTTGATATATCCATTAAAAAATCATAGTTTAATAGAAAAGTGCAATGTGCCAAATTTATCTCTTCAAGGATCAGTGTTTCCACTATATATGACCCATGAATTACACCTATTTTGGTAATTCATGTAAAATTTGGTTGAATTTTTAAATACTACTAAAATTATGTTATAATTATTCAGTTACCTCTCATATTCACATCAAAAGAATAAACTGAATTGAAATCCATAAATTCTTGATCCAGGTAACCATTCATAATGAAACCAACTCGACGAATCGTGTTCTAGAGATAGGAAATTATTTTATACATATTTCATTTTATTGGATACATCCAATGAATGGGATCAATATTTCCCTGAAATAGTTTTATTGGATGAAGGTAATAAATGTAAAACAAAACTACACATGTGTTGTGTAAATAAATCAAATGATCGAATATATTAAAACCATTATATGATATACCCAACCTCACATAACAATCCTCACCTGAAAAATAATAAAAATGAGTATCAAATTTTCTCCATGATACTCTATCTTCAGGATTAATGGCCTCATAATTATCATTATTTATTTATTTATAATTTCTTCACATATTTTTTGTATATTTCATCATGCATGATAATATTTTGTAGCCTATAAATCAATGGAATATACCACATTAATTTATATGTAATTTGATAAGGTGTCCCATTATTAATAGGCTTTCATGGGGACATGGTGAATTTTAATCAATCATTTATTCCCATAGTTTCCTCCTAATATAATATGAAATATTTTGAGAGAAGAGGAATCTTATTTATAAAAAATGAATGCACTCGAATTTACTTCCATACCATATACTGTTTCTAGGGAATATTTGTGAAAATAATAAGTAATCACTTCAAAGAGATAATTATATAATCTATTGTGGGATTAGAAATCCAATAAATTGATTCCCCATGAAATAGTGGTATTAAAAGTCTCATAATATTTATTTTACCACATTTTAAATATAATTATTTCATGGAAGCATCTTTCACATTATTAAATCTCTAAATATTATAATTTATATTACTTGCATCTTGTGTACTCATATTATTACCCCCCGCATTGTTATACATTATTTCTTATGATGATAAATAAATCGAAACCAGTCATATAATAAATTCTCTAATATAATCACCACATTCAGATCATAATCATTTAGATAAAGTATCTTCTATGCATTTTGATGTAAAATGTAAACATTGTTTTTTTAATCCATTTTTTATATGGGAGTTAGATACTTCGTGACATAATTGTGGTCTCCCAAAATAATTTTATCATGGGTTTTTTACAATATCTAAGTGTGAATATTTTTTAAAAAAAATATATAACAAAAAATCCAAATTTATTTGACAAAGCATTTGATATTTGAGTAAAATCAGAAGTCCCACTTCTATAAATTATATAAAAAAAATTTACAATGTTTTATTTCCTTTCATAAAATCCTTGTTGTATGATTGAATACAAAACAAAAATATATTTAAGGATGCAAGAATTGTCACATTATTTCCATGATTTTAAAAAACATCATAATATGATTGAATTCAAATACATTTTAAATAATTCACCATGTCTATTAAAAAATACCACATTTACCATATATAAATACATCATTATAAAAAAACAACATAGTTTATCATGAAATAAAAATGTTGGTATGGAAAAATTCTATTTGGGTATATTTTAAACACTATATTTGTCACTAATATACTAGATATCATAACTCTATCCCTAGATATAACACAATACCATATATATATATATATATAACCATAAAATTGAAATAAGTTATAAAAATGAGTAATAACTATATATAATATAAACCAATAATGTCTAGTACATTTATAAAATGGGAATTCAACCATGATGTGTCAACAATTATTTATAATTTTTTTCAATAAATATTAAACATAACTAATATATGAAGAGAATAAATTTTAATAATAAGGATTTATATCATGTAACACTAATATATTATGTACAAATAATAAACTAAATTATGAAACACAACATGAAATCATGTGAACTTTATTGTTTTATAAACCAATACAAAAATAATACAAAACATAAAAACAAAAATTTACTTATAATCATATGTAATTCATGATAAATTCTTTCCAAAACAATTTTTTTAGAACCATGAACACTCACATTGAATTAAAACTAAATACACCCAAATTTTACAATTTAAATCATATATAACTCCTTGTATTCAAATAAAATCGCACTAATTTCATAAAACACCCTTAGATAAAAAACGATTTGAAATATTTTTGTTCATTCTTAATTAATCACACAGTGAGGAAAATATATTTTAGTTTATTAAAAATTTAGCGAATGAAATAAATATACATAGGGAAATATACGAGGTTGGGAGAACAAAATAAACCTAAATTTGTGGTTTATCATTAGAATCAATGTAAAAATGATGAATCAAAACAAAATTGATCTAGAATTTAAGGATGGGTAGGCTCTAACCATGAAAATGTGTAGAATGAGTATAAGATCAAATCTAAGAAATGGGTTTTGGGTTTAATCGAAATTCTAGGGATTTTATTTTTAGAAACTATGGGTATAAGTCCCTCTACAACAAGTTTTTTAAATTGTTTTAAAATCTTATTATTAAATCGTATTAACCAATGGATTTCAAAAATCATTTTTATAGGGAGTACAATACAAATGATTTCACAGAACTATTGTTATAGGTCAACTGGGATAACTCATATCTCTATTTTTTTGGTTAAAAATGTGTGAATAGGAATTTTGAATATAATGTTACATGTTATCTATATTATGATTGTAAAAAAAATTGTAAATACTTTGATTTAATTATGTAAGGATGGTTTAAAGGATAATTTTTTTTGTTTAATATGTATTTTTTCTTGAGTTACCACATGCCTTGGGATGCATTTATGGTTTCCCCTATTCTTGAATATGGGTTTAAATTGTTTTATTTTAGCAAAGATTGATTTTTTTACTTCATGAAATTATTTATTTATTTTCTTATAATTTAATTGTGAAAATGAATAAAATCATTCGGGTTTTTCATTTTTTTCACTAGACCGATGATATTTATTTTACATTAATACATCTTACTAATCATTCTTTTTCCAATCACATGGTTTGAAATGAATTTTACATGAACTTAGGATTAGTAGAAATGTAATAATGATCAACATTCAGAATACAATGACTCTTTTTAAATGAATAAAAATTGACATGAATGAAATAGAGGTGTAAGTGTAATGCATTGTTTCATGTTAAAAAAAATGTATATTATGTTAAAGTGTTACTCTAAATAGAAAAGATAGTAAAAGTTTCATACGGTTCAACCACTATTTTATATGGTGTATTTATGATTTTGATAAGTTATAGGTCATTATATTATAGTTGAATATTACTAAATCTATTATAATATTTACCTTCAATTCAAAACTAGTTATAGAAATATATCTCACACATAATCAGAAAAATTGTATAAACTATTTATATAGAGTTCCTTTCATGTTCCAAATCAAGACACGGTACCCACTAATTTAAGGTAATAAAAACTCAAATATTGAAATTATATTATTACTCTAAAAACTTATAATCCCATCCATTTAAGAAATCATCAATACTTCTATAGAAATAATATTTCAATAACAATTACCCAGTTTTTAATTTAATGTCCCTTCATATAAATCACCACAAATTCCTTTAATAAGGTATCCAAAAAAATCTACCAAAATTAGATTCTAATACACCTTCATCCCTTTATATAGGTCCCAAAACCCAAACCTTTTTCTGTGCTAGATCACTCACCCCACCCTCCCTCTAACTCTACATATGCGAGAAACCCAAAGAGAAGAATAGTGCACCTCTCTCACCCCATTGATGCCTCAAATAATTGACATCCCTTTACCTTGGCAGCTTATACTTCCCCTAATCAAGCCTTAACTTCTTTTTGATACACTCCCTATTCTGCAACTAGAATATGTGGTTAACCTCCTTTATATTTGTAGGGATTTTTTTCACATATCCAAACCAGAGATGTGTTGTGGGATATTTATTCAATACATTTTTTTTCATCTCTAATCTCTAATTTATCTAAAATTATTCCATTGAAATATAATTTTATGCATTAATATTGAAATCATATTTTTTTATATTTTTTCATATTTTTTGATACCGCTTAAAAAATATTTTTGAACTCATTCTTCTTAACATCCATTTTCTCCAAATTCTATGATAAATTCTATTTTTTAGTCAATTATTATCTACCATTTTTGTACGCTCACATAAAAACAATTATTTATTTAGGAAATCAAATCTATCCATATATATATATATTTTTATATGTCATTAAATGCTTCTTTCTCTCTAAGACAGAACATAAAAATGATGGAGCCTAATGAAAATTTCCCTCTAATTGAGAACATTTTGGGTTTAGAGGAGGAGAAGATTCAACATTGAATGACCGCACATAGAGTAGGTTATGAGATATATCTTTTTAGGGGAAGAATTCAATCATTTAACACTACTTAATTTAACTCCACTATATATAATATTCACTGTATGAATTCATCTTTGTTCTAACCTCTATGATTACCTTTTGTGGTGTCAGGGAATCCAAAATAAAGAATACCTCAATTTTATGGGAATATTAATGTACTTTCTAAATCATAAAATATTATTCATGGTGTTTTTCTTTTCCCTACTTTGAGGTGTACGATCCATTAATGGAAACCTGTGAATCTGTACATGGCCGCCCTTTTTTGATTTCAAAAGAGCTATTTTAGCGATCAGTTTCAATGCATACCATAATTTCACTATTATGTACAACACCCAAGGATAATGGGTTTATGACATTGATACAAAAAAATTAAAACAACTTTGAATCATCACTACATGATGAAAAATATTCAATTGGACTAAACCCATTTGAAGGTGGTGCTATTGTGACATATGAAAACAATAGGATCTTGTACAATAATATACACGAACTTGTTGTTTATTTCCCTAATTTTAATTCTTCTACAATTTACTTTGAAATTCATTATTGAATGAATGTTGTTATTGCAATCAAATAGGATTATTTTTCTCTTTCCATCACATAAGAAATAATAAAATGTGTAGTTTTTGTTTTTTAATCAATTATGAATTTTATTAGGATAAAATAATACCATAATTCACATCAATTTCTCAAGGAACATGGATAGTGTAAAGGGGAATTGTTCAATTAATAATGAACTCCTACATCACTATTCCTTCAAGTCTCGTGGAAAGGTAGAGTAGTTGATATTTGTAGATGTGTTTATCATGAATATGTATTTCCTAATTCATTTGGTGGTCCTTGTTTCTTTTTTTATTTTGTGGTTCCTATAATATCATTCCCAATTATTTGTGTTTTTATGGATTTTAAATAATTTTATGGAATTAACGGCTCGTTGTTATCTATTATATTTTATATTTCACTAGCAGAATTGGTCTGGTTACATTTAGGATATCAAATTCTTATGTACCAAGGCTAGATGCATTTAGGTAATTAACAATTTTCCCCGTAAAATAATTGAACTCTTATATATCATGGTATTTGTGTTTACTATATATCATTGGATAAATTCTTATATCATATCATAAAAAAACTTTTCCCTGGAATATGATCCCAAAAATTGATGTATTCTTACTAAATTCATCTCATGGAATCACAATATGAATAGTCTATTATTTTTTTATAATTTATACATAAATTGATATTTTCTTTATAAATTTAAAACATGGAAGAAAAAATTTCCCATGATTTCCCTTTTCAAGATATATTTATTCAATTTAATAATAATCTTAATAGATTGATACACATAACATCACCGACAGTCTGTATGATGCATTTATAGAGTCTATTTACCTATCCCTAAATCTCAATCCATAAAAGGGGAATAAAAATAAAAAATTGTGTAGAATAATTACATGTTAACTAGGGATGATGTGTTATTTTTATAATTAAATTACTAACTAAAAAACATGATCTTGTACGAAATTTGAAATCCATATTGTATACAATTATTTATAGTTATTTTGTAATAAAAAATAGATTGTTGAAATAACCATAAATACACCAAGAATGTATAAATACAACGAATCCATGAAATCTGAATGTGGATTTCATTTAGTAGGTATGGATGTTTGGATAAATGTGATATAGGTTAATATAATCTTGGTAAAATCTCCAAGAAGACATGGACTATTTTGGGGTTTCACAACTAATGATTCATTTGAGGTAAAATTAACTAGGCATGATTCCAATTAATATTATGGTCTTTCTTGCATGTATAAATATTTTTTCACCACTATATTTAATTACAATATAAATAATTCATATTTTTAGAGCATTTTTATTATAAATTGTATTTTCCCCCCTTTAAATATAAAGGGGACATCATGACAGGTGATGTAAATAAATATAATTTATGTTTTTCAAAAATAAATATATAAAAATATTTAAATAGAATAGGCTACTAGAAAAAAATAATTAAAATTTAACAATTCATTTATTAAATATACTAGTGTTTCCAGTAACTAGAAATTTTCATTTAATGATTTCAGATTCAATTTTGTAATTTTTTTTATCTCCCTTATCCTTTTTAGTCCACTATTTTGGAATATCCTTGATTGATGAAGTTCCATTACAAAAAACCTTTCAACATTTTTTGTTTCTTGAAAACAATGTTCATCAAAAATAGGTTGTAAATTTTTCTACAAATAAAATTTTAATAGACCAATTTGTGAGATAATATTGTAAATAATTGAAATTTTAATTAAATATAGTAATTAATAAATTTAAATAGAAGGTAGTTTTATAATAGAATATAAGAAACAATAAATTTTTTTTAAAAATTTAATAATGTGACGACCAATGAATATGTTTTAAACCTAAATGATAAAATATTAATAACTAATTTACTATATATTCTAAATTTAGTAATATTGCGGTGTTAAGTATGTTTACAAAATATTGAAATCTATATGTTGAAACACAATTAATGTAATTTCATTGAAAAGGTACATGAAAAAAATACTTATATGTAACTAGATTCATATAATCAAATATTTCATTGGAAAAAACAATAATTGCAACTGCATTCTTGAGGTCAAATGTATCTTCTTAAAGTAAAATGTAAATACAATTATATAGTAAAATATGTTTTCATTAAAAAAGAGTAATGTATCATCATTCATACTATCAAATATGTAATTGGAAACATAGTAGAAAAGATATCATTAATACAATGAAATATGTAATTACATTAATATGATTGAAAATTGAATGCAAACCAATGGAATTCCTATAGTAAATGAATGCGTACTGTAATTATATCTTCTTCATGTTTGGATATTGAAAAATAAAATATTTTTTCACAATCAATTTTTTCTATAATTCAAAATATTTTATCATTCATGACTACTTGATAGGCCTAAGATGGTAATTTAAAACATTATAAAATTTAATTGAAATTTTTTATTTCATATAATAAATAAATATAATTTTATACCATTGATGAATGAAACTTCTTAATTTTAATGATATGAATATGCATGCTGTAATGGTATGAAATTATTGAAAAATTTGAATTCTTTATCAAGTTAATTTTAATTAAATAATGTGACATTCACCTTTGACTATATAAAGTATACTGAATAGAAACTACTGTAAATAGTTTCATATAGGTGTAATTTAACTAATTGATGGTCAATAAAATTGATGTTAATAAATAAAATGATTAATAAAATTATATTTTCTGACTATGATCATAATATAAATAATGTTGGTAGGAACCAACATACTAAAAAAGAATAATTCCCACAATTCGTTTTATATTCAATCTGTATGGGTGGATAATTACAGTAATAAGTAGAATGGAAGTAGAAATAAATATGGAATACACATGAGTGTCAGGAAAACCCCTACCCAAGCTAAATAGTCGAGATTCCCCAAAATAGAAATTATAACACCCACATTCAATTATACCTAATAAACAAAATTCCTTATCATTGGTTGGGATCCCCATCAAAATATAATTAATAAACTCTCCTTGATCATGGTCCTCAACCAGTAAGCCTTAGAATTACATTCATATCCTTTCTACACTACACTATCCAATACATTGGTTTCTCTCATGCTCAAGCACTCACCATCCCTTGACAATTAATCAAATCCTAAAAACAGAATATCAGAAATTGGTTCCATATAATGAATTTACTGTCCCAATTTGCTTCCCCCCCTTGGTTGGATGATCCATTTAACTATACATTATAAGTGTTATACACATTTATGATATTGTATAGGTCATGAAAACGTCTTCTTTGGTTTAATTTATCTAGAGTATTGCATGTCCACTCAGATGGTAAGGTTGGATGAATCGTTTAGGTGCTAATAATGCACTTTAGATATGAGATGTGACATGTTGGGTGAAGGTGATCAGTAAGTGTTATTTTAAACTGGTAGGTTACTAAACTAATTAATTTTTGGATCTTGAAATGTTCATAAAATATGGGGGAATAGTTTTTATTATTTTTGTATCCATTATCTGGTGTCTATGAGGCTGAAGAATCAAAAACACGTGGTAGTATCCTTAAAAGATACTGCATGTTTTTTTTGTCATCATGGTACCTCAAATATTACATGGGATAGAGAGATATTGTGTTTTATTTGTTTCAAAGCCTCATCAATCTCCCCAATATCCATGAAAAATTTATCCTATCCATACTTCAAAATTAAGGGATGTGGAAACACTAGGGGGTTTCAAACCAGAAGACACATCAAATAGAAATGTATATAATAGAGGCTTTACCAAATTATAATAGGTCAGTTCCACTTATGAAATCAAATAGGAAATCCTAATTGGGGTTTCTACCATTAAACGTAGTAAATAATTTTTTGACAAATTGTTTACCATTTTTGTTTGGCCATATGTTTGTCGATTGATAGATAAAGTCAACATTAATTTTTTTGGTTGAGTTTCTATACCTCTATACAAAAAAATGAGTACAAAAAATGCGGTCCCAATCACTAAATATGGGTGATTAGATTCCATGTAAATTGAAAAAATCAAAAATTAAGACTTTAAAAATACCCTCAACAGTGTGACTATATTTCAATGACATGAAATGAGAATATTTGGAGATGTGATATACCATAACCAAAATCACATCATATTATCAAGGAATTAGAAGGTTTATAATGAACTATATGAAAATTTGTGGCTAAAATGCTAATGTAATTTCATGTTTTTGTAAAAAACATACTAAATACAACATAGAATATTTTATTCATTGACAGATGCCACATATGTGTACAAAATAATTATTGGGTTCCTCCATTCTCACCAAGCATACAATATCATAGAATTTTATATGGCATAAAAACTATGATGATTATCATGAATAAGACTAGTAATAAATTGTATGATTATTAGATAGAATATGAAAGGTAATAAGTAGTTTGTCTCTAACATTGGGTAATTGATAATTAGAGTTTAATGAACTATAACCATTACATGAACTTGTAATAGGGGGGAATGTAAATGAGTATATAAGTTAACTTCTACTACATCCTAGAATCTTTTAAGTAGCCAATTTGATTGGTAGATAGTTCTTAAAGAATTGAAATAGTATGAGAATAATATTTTAATGAAATTTCAAGCATATATTTTATGTATTTTTTTGATAAGAAAATAAAAAAGGCCAAATATAATAGATTTCATTTACCTGAATTAAAAATATCAATAGGAATGAAAAATGATTGAACTAAAATATAACCAAACATAATTATACAAAAAAATAAGGAAAATATTAATAGTCTATGAATATATATTATAAAGTGTATGAAAATTTTAAAGGAAAAGTAAATGGAAAAAATAAATAAATTTATGGTATAATTACAATTAATCATCTATTATTGGATATACACATTCAACAGTAAACTAAAATATAAATATTCATGTATAGAAGATGAATATACTCTAAAATGTAATTGTGCTTCATTGGAAGTCAATAAGAATAAAATTTCATAAAAGTAAGACTGAAAATTACCTTAAAAATTTATACATGATTTATATATATTCATGTATATTATGTTTGAAAAAAATGTTAAATAAGTTGAAGAGATAATAAGAGAGACTATAATATCCACACTTGTATGTATAACCTAAATCTTAGTGATACATGAGTTGATGTTTGAAATATCCATGAATACAGTGGATAGATAAGTGGAAACTATATAAGGTTATGGGTATAGAAATAAAAAATATATTTATCAAATAAATCAATTTATGGTGACTAAGAAATCATATTCAAAGAGGAATAATCTATCGATACACATATATCTACCAATAAAAGATGATAATAATGTGATGAATTAATTTTCATGACTCAGGAGCAGTTTCTACCCAATGTAACCATGCATGATAAGATGAAAGGTGATGAGGATTAAATAGAATGGAACAGGGTGATAAAATATCCTAGGGTTTATGGGGGAAGTAGTGGGAGAGAAGCCATGCGTGTTAGAGGGTCAAATATATTTGAGTAGAGAAAATAGAGATGATGTAGGTTTTCAACAAAGAACATAGATGAGGGGACCTGGGTGTGATGGATGGATTAGGGAAGAAATATGATATTGAGGTGTGATAAACATGGTTGATAGTAGAAGTTAATATAATAATAATACAATAGTTGAAGGGTTTTGATGGTGAGTAATGGCTAGGGAGGGCGGACAAGGTGATTATTAATTGAGTAAATTTTTTCCCAATATATTAAAAGGGATATATGACTAAACGAGAGACCAATAAGTGGGGAGGAGAGGACCCAAAATAGTGAAAATATAGATCTTGGACCACTATAGTTTTATTTCTTTCATACTTCTGTAAGATGGTGGACTATGTAAATGTTTTATTTTTTCTTCAATTCTATTAATGGTAACCAATGATGATATATTTTTTCTCCAAAAATTCAACAATAGTTTTTTTATATCATTTTGATTATTTTTTATGATTATTTTTTATTTTATAGTTTTTTTATTGTTGAAGCTACCATCCCTAGTAGACTTCAGTGTGTTGGGGTCTAAATCTCCCATACAAGTATGACATTTGGATTTCATATTGCTCAGAAATTATAATGATCAAACTTTATTCGATAAATAAAACACGATATGATTATTGGGTAAATGACTTGTTTGACCCTCTGATTTGATATCACATGGATAGAAATAAAATAACACATTCTATCCTACTTTATATTTTCAAGTAGACTAAAATAATAAATTCATTTTTGAGACATATACACTATAAGATACTGGAACATGATTTTTAAAAAATAAATGAAAATGGATGGGATAAGTATTAAAGAGTCATAAAGTCATTTAAATATCTAATAAAAATGATTTTGATATTAATTGAGCACCCAAGTAGTCATGTCAATATAAAATCCAAACACTTGATGTTGTCTAACCATCATCATCAATGAGGTTGTATAAAATTCATATGATGTATGTTAAAATAAGGAAGTAGTTCACTCTAATTTGTAAAAAATAAATATAAATAATTTTAATTTACGCACCTTCAAATGAGCATTCCAATATATGCTAAAAATTATGAATTAGTTTTTAAAGGAAACCAGAAAAAACAAGAGAGAGAAACCAAATAGTGGGAATTCTACAATGGATGTTGAGAGATTCAATTGTGACACACACAAAATCTATCAGCATATGTTCAATGCATTTATTACCTATTTTCCCACCACATGAATAAATATAATTTTTGTATATTTTTCAATGTATATATATTTATTAAAAAATAATGCTACTGTCAAATGGCTAAAAAAGTTAAATAGTAACGGGTTCACAGAATATATCAAATATTATTTCACTAAAGTTCTTTTTTAGTGACCATGTCTATCTTTATCAAAATAGCATATCATATCAATCCATCATGTTTCTTGATTTTTAAATGTTTATCCTTTGTGATTATATTTTATCATTTTAAGGGATACTATTATGAATTTTTATTTCATTATTTTCCTTCACATCATATTATCTTTCCAATATCATTCAAATTAGGCCTATTGGACCTCTATATCCCTTGTTATAGAATATTTAGTAAAGGTAATTCGAAACCATCATTCCCATAATTTTTTGACTCCATCGGACATAATCGGACCTCATGATATTGTATTAAAAACTATCACAACACCCTCCCCCAATATATTACCCCTTATAGGCTGACAATGAGAAAAAGGCGACGGTGAATTCTTGTGCCCCACCTATAGTAGGCCCCGAGATTGTGAAAAGCATTGAGGGTATAATAAACATATTAATGGGATGAAACACCCTCTAAGAGAACATACAGAAAAGAGACATAATAAAAATATACCAATAAACAACTACTTAGTCATATATAAAAATAAATCCCAATTTATAACTTTCATTGTCATACAGTACCAAATGTTTTAAAAAAGAAACTACAAGTACCAAATAGGTAAAGATGGATGTTACTATGAAGCCGAAACAACTCCTACAAAACCACTAGATTGTAATATCTTGTCCCATATCCAACCTTATCCTATGGACCTGAAAAAAAATTATATATAGATAGTGTAAGCATAAAAGTATACTTTACCAGATCCTCCCCAGAGCCTCTCAGGAAGAAGGTAAAGAAAGAATGCAAAATCTCATTGAACAACAGTGAAACTAATTCATCAATTAATAGGTATAATATGTTTCCAGCCCCAATATGGATAATTCTCACCATGTATCACCTATAAGAGAGTCTATAATAAAATAAGTTAACATCAAGGGAACCTCGCGACAACTTCCACAATGGTTTTTCTCCATTATCCAATATACAACATCTTGATCCATATCTCTCCAAAATAATCCAACTTGATGACACTAGGGAAAAGAATCATACTATACATCTCATGCATCACATTATCACATAGTCCTATATGAAAAATACATATAATAAAAATTAGTTTCTAGGATTCACTACACCTTGTATGACCCTTATCATATATCAGGTATTATACCATAATCCATCATATCCCATAAACTGAGTATGGTACCTCAAGCCATCACAACCATTACACATAATACCAATAATAGTATTTGGATACTAAATCTTGAGATACATGTTTGTGAAATAACCCCAAACCATCAAAAACCTTTACACACACACACACACACACACATATATATATATATGGGGAAACTGATCGCCTTGCATATTATTACTAGTAACTACTAAGATAATAGAGAGGGGATAGAGGTGGTAGTCATCCATCTATCCTCCCACTAGGAAGTTGGGGAAACACACTCTTCAGGTCCACTATGTATCAGTCTCCCTAAGCTTCCTTAGTTTTGTAGAATATGAAATCACAAAATATACATGGTATAATATAGCTAAATAATACACTATTAGAATACCATAGTACGAATCATCATCATCCATCATCTCTTGGACTCCCAGATTCCACTTTTAGGGACTAGATATCTTATAAGCATAAAACCATTTAATGAGTTAAATTTTTTAATTTTTTAATTTTTATAATTTATTATTATTAAATAATTTATTATCTATTAAATTTACCATTAACATTACTCATGTTACATTCGTTAAACAATTTCATGAAGTCCATGCTATCCATGAATACACCAAACCGAGTCCACAATTTCTGAATATTAACATCTTTACATCATTTTAATTTAATCAAAACTAACCTAGTATTTAAAGAATTTATTATTCATTGCTAAAATCATTCGATAATTCGGGTACTCTCGGAAAACCATCCCAAGATACTACTAAGAGGAAACATGCATCCAATCACATCAAGCTACCTATGGAAATGTGGATTTGAATAAAAATAAAATAAACTACATGACTATCTTCAATTAATAAATTTCATTTAATGAAAAAATATAGCTTTACCAAATTAATGGTTATGCCTATATTGAACATGTTCCATCCTATTTGTTTCCATCCCTAACACCCACATGTATATCCCCATGCATCTTGCAATCACATGCATCAAATACTTTCACATATTCCAAGACTCCTCTC
The DNA here is from genome assembly GCA_963277665.1 of Viscum album. NCBI lineage: Eukaryota > Viridiplantae > Streptophyta > Magnoliopsida > Santalales > Viscaceae > Viscum > Viscum album. The sequence continues at coordinate 1,875,911,078 of OY728152.1, forward strand.
CCACATCACATCAACCATCCAAGGACTGTATTACATCTCATAGAAATGATCACATCTATAGAACATCAAAAAAGTGACGAGAAGAAAAAAAGAATAGTAAACATGAATATCTACCCACTAAACATGGCATCCATCCTTGACATATAAACCTGATATCAGGGCTCCAAACACAAGGCACTTGACTTTCTCAAGATGAAGATAAAAAATCAAGCTATATAATTTATCATTAACAAGAAACTGGTTTTTATTATTTCATGAATTAATGGAATCATTATTCAAATGTTTAAAAAATGGTAAAACTATTTCAAAAAGATATAAAAATCTACAAACATATTATCATATTGTGAGCATTAAAACTGGTTTCAACAATATTAGTGATGTACCATTATCATTAACATACATTTTCAATAATATCATCAATAAAAATTAGTAAGACTCACATTAATTATCAATTGAATTATAATGATAGAGAACAATCAATTAAGCATGTGAATTGAATAAATTTTAATTACCACCAATTGAAAAAAACTCCAAATTGCAAACAATCCTATTCTTTAATTCATTATTCGGAAAATTAATAATTTCCCTCATTACAATCTCTACCATATTTCATCAAGATCAAATTATTATCTGAATAATAAAAAGTCATTGTAATAAGCATACCATAGAAATCACACTATATCACAAATGAAGAGGAAATCCATTATCACTATATAAAGAAGAAAACATTGACATGTGATCATTATCCAATTTATTATTAGTTTGGTTAAATCATTATTAGGTTAATTCCATTCAATAGAAATGGATAAACCATAAATAATTTATGGTTTATCGTATATAAATTATAGAAATAATGAATCACCTTCCACAATGGAATAAACGGTCTTCAAATGAGAACATTCTAATGTAGTAGATCCCAATAACCACTCTAATAAAAAGATTCACAATCCAAAGCCATGGAACAAAAACTACACCAAAACAACAACCAAGAAAACTTCATATAAACAATTGAGATTAAACAAAAAAGTATACAAATAGGATAAAAAAGGATCCAAATTGATGATCCTATAATGAAAAGTTAGAATGTACCTCAGATAAGTACAAATAAAATATAGGAAGCTGATAATTGATCTATGTTAAAGCGTTTGTTAGACTCTTAGAGACAAATTCTTCACGTGATTCTCTCCACCAAAAATAGAGGCACATGCAAAATGGAATCACTGCTATAAGAAACTCATAAAAATGATAGTTGGGTTATAGGACTCCAAGGTAAGGGATTAGGATCATAAATCATTAAGGTATGTCCAGGAGAAAGTAATTAAGGTAGGATCTTCATTTCTTGTCAATAGAAACAGGATGATCAACATTTTATATTGAAAAATATTTAATAAAAAAATTATATCAGATCCCCTTAAAATCATTGTGAAATGACTCATTTATAACCTTATTTTTGTTGTAAAATCATGAAAATAATTATAAATTATTAAATAGACATAAACTCCCTTGATTAATGACATCAAAGGACTTGCATGGTTATTTTTACAGAACATGTATAAATATCTACATTGATGACTCCACATACTAGAAAGCTCAATGTATCCATAATCTCTATATAACCAGCTTTACGTATAGGACTCTTCCATGTATGTGGTTCATCTATATATCCAAGTCATATAATTGATTTGACCATGTATCCAATTGATGTAGCCAGTCTTTCCAAGTATCCAATTCATGAATTTGATCATCCATATAGAAAATTCATGATGAGAATCATCCATTTAACCAATCAACCAGGTATTTGATTAGACATGTAGATGATTCATGTTGCCGATCAGCCACATATCTTAATTGAAATTCCGTTAGATGAAACAATTTTCCAAGATAACTTGCCATATAACCAATCAAGATATCACAAAAACAAATAGGTGTCTGTGATTGCTGACAAACCTAACACATGATCACATGGATTAACATGCCATCCAATGTCATAAACATCCTGCCCACCGCATGAACAAACAGGTGAAAATTCCAACCAACCGCACAACCAACCAATATACTGCAAGAAAAATCAAGTCACCGTGACACCTAACCACATGACTAAAAACGTTACCACATTAAGGAAAATTAGAAAAGACATAGGAAAATACTTCATCCATCCCACGACCACTAAAAATAGAAAATTAATATGACACAATTTTATTATCCACTACAATATCACTATCTATTTTAATTCATTTTAGCCTAATAGCCTTAGAATCCTTCAATGAGTGATTATTTTTTAGAATTTCAATTAGTGTGGTGAAAATTAAAAACATATGATTGAAATGTTTTCCAATATGAGTGAGATGATAAAATATTCCAATTTCATGCACATGTCCCAAACCATATTTTACAACAAATAATATTGGCAAATCAAAAATCATGGGTAAATTATTATCATTAGAATACTCACATATAAAAATATCAAGTCCTTCCATGACACAAGTGAACACAGAAGACTTTTAATTTTAAATTGGTTTTCAACTAATAAATACAATGTTTATAAAGAATATAAATGGATATAATTATTGGATACTAAAACCTATAAAACAAAAATAAAAAGTAATATGTCTTTCTTAGAGGTTTCATAAAAACAAACCCATTAATATCATTAAAAGATTACCATGTTTGTAAATATAATATTGAAGAATAATTTTTATTTATATCCAAATCCTGATATAAATAATTTATTATCACATTTTTTATCAATGTTAATAGGTGGATAAGCATTGAAAATGCACTTCATTTAACCAAAAAGGTAGTAGAAAAAATTAAAGCCATGTAATCTATTTTTATTATCACATTAATCATCAAAAAATGAGAATTTTTTTATTAAAAATATATAAGGAATAAAATGAAAGTAAAAGTCATTTAAAAAATTGAAATAGAAGAATATACATGGGAAAAACAAAAAGAACAAATTTTTTGAAATTGGAATTTTATTGGCACAACTAATTAATCTTTTTGGTATGTAATACCATGTGTTGATAATATTTTTAAAATGATAAAAATCCTTTGTCAAATTTTCAAATATGCATAAATAAACCATTATGGGACTTGGGGGCTTTATTCAAAACTATCATGTTGATGGAGATAGTTAAACTATAGGAGAGAAAAGATGATCATCAAAACATTCATTAGATTATTTCTCTTTCATGATGCATATAATGAGATATTGTGTGGAAATAGATTCCAATTTCACCATACATTATTTTAATTCATTCTTGATAAAGTGATTCTTGATCATAATATGCTTCAATCATAAATGATATATATATTTTTAAGGTCTGAAAAAACTAATTTAATCACATTTAATAACTTCAGGATAACCTTCCCACCACACTATCATCATTATTGTTTTATTTATAATGGTTTTAAATTTTTTTTAGTTGTTCTATGATGGTTATATGGTGTTTAGGATTTTATAGGAAGTTGTTGATATAACTATATATCAGTTAATGTTTTCACTAATGATGACACATTGTTAACATCCCTCCAATACCAACTAGGTGCCTTTCCTAGGGTGGTTCACTTCAAAAATAGAAATGTTCACACAAAGAATAATTATATAGAAGAATTATTGTTTTGGGTAGGGTAAATTAACATCATGAATTATATAATTAACTTCCTGACTTATTTATAAGTTCCATATATACCATGAATGAGGGTTTCTACATAGTGAATTTTTCTGTATACAATTTTAATTTTTTTCTGCTCTCTATAATTATTCATATTGATTTTAATTAGTTTTGACCCCTATTATTATCCTATTAATTTGTAGAATGGGGCATAGAAGATTGATTCCCTTCCTTCATTTTTTTCTTTTTCAATCATCAACCTCAATTTCAAGTGGATAAATTTAGGTAAACCGCTTAGTTAATTATATCATTCCTCCTTCCTCTTTCATCCACTCCCTCTAGTGTTTCTTCCAATGTGGGACCCTAGGGGTATATGGGATGATATTTGGGTTTAGGTTTTGATTTAGTAGGTTATTTTATTGGTTAAGGCTTATAGGGATTCCCTTATTTCTTATGGGATCCTCCAGTGTTGATGGAAACTTGTTGCAACTGGTCATTAGAGGATACATCTTTGATCAAGGAAGGGTTTTCTATGTCATTCCGTAATTTTTATATTTGTAAGATTATTTATTTTTATAAATTTATTTTTGATTAAATTATCACTCTTTATGATACACATTAATCATTTGAACATAATTTTCATGAATCCATTTCATGGAATAAAGGGTTTTTAATTTGATTTAATGTCATTAATTGAAATTAAATGGTTTTACATGAAAAAAAACCTATCAAAACGAATCATATTTATTTTAAATGTTTTTAATGGAAAATTAATGGGGGTTTATCCCTATTTGATTATAATTGATAAAATTTGTGTCTAAAAAATATGTATTTAATTGTAAATTGGTGATTTTTTCAAAATAATTTTTAGTGACTAGATTGAAAGGGGGATCTTCACAAATGAATGTAACATGGAATTTAATGAAGGATTTTCCATACAGTGTCAGTTGAATCCTTATTAAAATTAATGGTTGGTGTTCATGATACCCTTATGGTTCCCCTTTTATCTATTTTCCTTAAATTTATGGGTGATTCATTTATCATCTTGAGATGGAATAATGAATTAAATGATTGTTTCTTTTGAAATATTTGATGTGAGGTGTGGAAATTTGTTTTTATTTTTATTGATTAATTAATTTCTTGGATGATTATACACCTCTATTATTTTCATGAATTCATTGGAATCATGGGTATAAAATAGAATTTCTAGATGCATGTTATGCTAGAATAGTGCATACAAGGTAGCTTGTTCCCAAGGAGAGTCATGTCGCCCAAGGGGGGTGGTTATATGGCAATCAATAGTACCCAAGGGAAATATTTATGTGGATATTATAAGGATTTAAATATGGACCATTGGATATGAGAACATGGTCCAGTATAATTCATATTTGTATATATAGTGTACCTAAGGGCACTTATACATTGATTTATGATTCTAGGTAGTTGATTTATCCTATTTTTTTACATCACCATGAAACTATTTATGGAACCATATTTCTTATTAAATTATGATGTCATCATTAATGAGTGTTATCTTCATATATTATGATTTTATTAATTTATTTACAGTTGGGTTCTATATTAAAATTATTTTTAACTATTTTTTGAAATATGTTTTTAATAAAATTGAAATGATTTTTTTTAGGATTTCATGATTTGTATGAAATAAATAATATTATATTGTTATAGTTTTCATTAATGAAACTATCCTCATATTGGATTTCTAAAGAGATTAGTCATTAATAGCAGTTTTAAATTTTATTTATATTAAGAAGTGAAAACAAATTCTTGAAATGGTATGATGTTATTTGGTTATTTTCTATTTTTTTAAACAGAAAAAAAATATTTTAAATGTATTTCCAATGAGTATGAATATTATTTTTAATGAATGTATCTATTATTAATAGTTTATGAGATCCTATTGGGAATTTTTATTCTCACAGACCGCATACACCCCTACATGTACAAATCATACATCATTCATTTCATGTGCCCATAATTTTTTCTATTAATATTTAAATATCGAATTTGATTTTGGTTGGTCATATGATATACTACTAGAGACGTGGGGAGTGGTGGTGGACCATGAATATGTTTTTGGTAGTAGTCAAGTTGATTTTTATTTTGGGATATGTGATTGGTCAAATAATCCTATTACATTTGGTTTTAAATTATCGTACTCATTGTATATTATAGTATATAATTTGATTTATGGTATACAATTAGAAATTTTTGTTGGATTATTTCATTATTCCTTGTTTTTATTTGGAACTTATAAACTTATTATTAATTTTCTATACTGGTTTGTCTAATATATGTACGTAAAATGAAATATTTTCAATAAATCTTGGTTCCTTATTTAGTCATATTTGAGCACTAAATCATTCACAATTTAGCATTATTGATTCCCTGACACTAGTTTCCATCTCATGGGGATCAATAATGTCCATTTTAACATTTGAAAAGATGGATTACATAGATGTTTTAGGGAAGAGCGGGGTTAGTTCCTGAAAAATAATATCGTATCACCCTCTTGTTATTTGAGTGAGTTTGTTTTGTAAGGTGGTTGGGAACGTTATTATAACTAAAGAGGTATGTTCATGGGAGAGTATTTTAAGATATTTTTTTTTCATATCATCATGTTATAATGAATAGTAGAGATTTTATTACATAACTATGAATTTTTTGATGGTTTTATGGTGTTTCGATTTCACTTGAGTTTTATAAAGTGTTTTGAATATTTCATGGATTCTAGGGTTAAAAAAGGATGAATAACTGCGACATCATGGTTATGTACCAAGACGTAACCAACCATTTGGATCCGATATGGACGGTTCAATGGAATTAATAGAGTAAATCCTCTATTTATCATCTGAATTAACAAATCATGCAACCATGTTGTGTACAATACTACATAACTCAATATTAGATTTTTTTGACTCCCTCTTGATTTCAAATTACTCTTATTATGGTTCGTAATATTTGGATGGGAGTCAAAGAATATTTTAATTTTGTTTTAATGTAATTGGGGTGAATTATATGTTGTGTGTTGAGTCATGTTTTTCTGATTAATGATTTAATGGTCTGTGTGGTTGGTAAAAGTGGATAATTACATGAAGTGTTTCAGTTAAATGTTAGCTTCTATGGGTGGTTTGAAAATGTATTTTTATGGATATCACGGTTCATTATGTAATGTTATGAATATAATTATGGTATTTGGGATTATATTTCAAAATGGAAGTGGTATTTTGTGAAAATGAATTAAACTAAAATCATTTTTACATAGAAATGAATTTAAATGATAATGATGTTAGACATGGTTTCATTTCTTTATTAAAATGAAGTTGAGTTTCATAAAGAAAAAAATATGTTTTTCAAGTGTATAACCCATAAATAAATTTTGTTTTTTATACATTACTTGAGTATTGATTATTTAAAGAATGGAAAAAAAATAAATTGATTTCATTGATTTTCATACATTGTGGTCTTGGTGTGAGGACTTTGAAATGTTGTCATTTGATGTTGAAATAAGGTCATTGTGTGAAAAAATGGTTAAATACATTATTTTTTCTTAAAAATAGAATGGAATGTTTACTCTTTTAGAGTTATATTAAAAGGGGTTTTTTGTTTTTTATATTTATTTCTTGGTAGATTGGGTATAAAAAACTATTTTTGGAGTTAGTTGTTTTAATGAAAAATGTTTTTATATTTTTTCAGTATGGTGTTTTCTATTGAATAATATCATTTTTGAATTATCCATTAGATTATATGGGGATAATTCATTGGTTTTTACATACATGAATTTATTGGATTGATCTCTTATGTAATTTTCTATACCTCACAGAAAGAATGGGAAATATGTAGAGGGACCATTTCTTGGATGGATACCTTGGTTAGTATTATCATTACTTAGAGGAAATCGATTTTATTCCTAGACACTACCTAGAGTATGACTATAGTGGAGGACTCGGAATCATCATTTTTATTATACCATATCTTGGATTAATTTAATCATCATTCAACTTCCTTCCATGACGACCTATGTTTGGTTGATTTGGTTGATTTTTTAGAAATGATTTATGATTTCTCCAATTATATTTGAACTCCAATGGAAATGAAGGAAACTAAATCTATTATGTTCATCATCCTTCATTGAGGTTATTGGATAATAGAAGATTGTGTTAATTATTTCTTGGAGATTATAATTTTTTACCTCATGTTTTTAATCGATGACATATTTTAATTTTGATCTTATATAGTAGGTATTCTACTAAAACTCAGGTAAGTTGTGTTTGAGTTTGACAAACCCTATTTTAAATAGATTATCAAGATAGATTTTCTGGTGGAATATATAAAATAACGATAAGTATCTGGTTTGAATTTGGTTTTAGGATGAATGATTATTTAAGGATTTATGTTGGGTGGATGTTGAGTCGATTAGTATTTTGGGATATATTTATTAGGTATTGAAAATTTCTTGACATGTTATTTTGAAGTTGATAGGGAATACTGATTTTATTAATGATTCATTATTTACGTAATATATTATTTGAATGTGAATTAGGGATGCAGAATGGGTGTGATTGTAGTCATGGTTGGTTGAATGTGGGAAATCATGGGTCTGTACATGGGTAAATATGAAGAGGGTATTCGGACACATGACAGTAATGGTTTTCAATTTATGTGGCTCTCAATGAGATGGAGTCATGGTATTGAGGTCCTTTTTTACCATCTTTAAGAATTGAAACCTGATAATAGATCCAACATTGATTCTTAATGAGCCTTATTTATGGGATTTTCTCCAACCCATTTGATTGGAGGTCGTTGATGATATTGTGATCGATTCGGTTTGGTTAGAATTATATTTAACATGGGTTGTGTTTTCTTAGTAAATAATTGGATGAAATCCTAGGTTGGTGTTATAGACGAGGGTTCCTTTTGGGTGATGTAGAGATTTGGCAGATGGCATGATTCTATGTTTGTCTCTTGATATAGGCTAGACCATGGGTCATATTGATATATGGTTGATTCCTACACATCAGAGATTAATCAGAGATAATTTTCCAAATTAATTAAGATGATATGAGGATGCATGCTATGTTTTGAGTTGGAAACACATGTTTTTCTATAAAATGAGACATTTAAATGTGAACCAAAACCTTGAGTGATACCAGCCACACTATATGACTGATTTACACAAGGTTGAATCCTACATATTATAAATGAATATTTCATCATTGTGTTAACATATATAAACATAATATTTGATAATATTTATGTTTTTTAGTATGTGAAACACATTTCAGACAAAAATGACACTAGTATACTAAAAACACATAATTTAAGACATACTAACCTAATATTTTATTAGATTGACATGTAATTTATTTCACTATTTCACAATGGAATAAAAAATACATTTAATTAAGTATTAATAAAATCTAGGAATTAATTCTATATTTTTATTTTATAATATTATTTTTGGGGAAAATGTATCTTTTGAATGAAAACATTTACTTCCAGTGACGTCTTGAGGTCTCACAATCTGGTAGTTTTTTATTTTGGGATGTTATATCGGACAACATAGTTAGTTTATTTTTTTTAATCTAGTTCTCATTACATATTCTTATGTTTTATTTTATTTATAATTTCATTTATATTAATTTTATGGTTGATTATTTCATTATATCCTATTTGTATTGTTTAATTATTATTATCTTTTCATTCTACTGTACAAGGGTGTTTAATATATGGATGGACCATGATGAATTTATCGTGAAGGTCTACTACTTATTTACTCTTATTTTTTGGCAAAATCATTCCCATGTTAGAGTTGTTGATTCCATAACATTGGTTTCTATATTATAGGGATACACCCTTTAGACCTTGTGGTGAGTTATCTCAGGTACCATGTTAATGGGTTACCCAGGTTAGTTCATTATAATTGCTCAATCCCAATAAATATAAGATGTTGTACCATCAAAAAGTTCTGTGTACCAGATTGAGTAGTGCAAATATTATTTCTTATGCAGTGATCAATAATATGAAATTATATTCCTTTATTAGCTAAAAATATAACAAATCACCGTGATAGAATCGACCACTTGTTGTTTACATCCTATCATTCCTTGAACCTAACTAATGAAATTTGTATATATATATATCCTAATAGTTTTTTCTTTTATTTAATAGTTCTAAATAAATCATAACATTGATGTATTGAACAATCAATTGTAACAAACTGACATGGGTTTCCATCCTAGATGAAATCAACCCCAATTTCCCATTGAACATGAAGGAAACATCTGATCAACATGGGCTATCGAAAAGCACATGGGAATCACAAGAACTTCCCTGGTAATTTTCCCCCCAAATTGGATTTAAAAGGTAGTAGATTAAATAATTACAAGTTCTAAAGGAAAATAATAATTTATAGATGAAGAAAATATAATAAGAATGTAACAACTACAAAATCTAGAATAACCTCCACATGATATCCTAGGTCACCACAACCCAAATCACCCTACAACTATGATGAAAAACTGAGAACCAATAGATAACTAGAAACCAAAAAGTAATAGGAGTTAGATAAAAAAATTAGTAATCACCACAACCCACTAAAACTAAGATTTTTTAAAAGGAAAGTTAACAATGCTAGTTAAAATATATAGTATACTATATAATTTTTATACTTATAAATTTATGTAAATAATACAATTCCATAAATATCATTCAAAATATTAATCATAGTTTTCCCAAAACCAAAAATACAATTTTTGGAAACAAAGATACCAACATAAGCAATATCAAGTAAACTCACCCCTCTATCATTTTTCCAAAATGACCTACCTGTTTTATTTAAATGAAAATGGTAGCATTAATATATTTTCCAACATCGCTCATATAATCATCCAATTCCACATAAGAACAACATGATAAATTATTTAAATAATGTAAACAAAGGGGATCATAACATCATTATGTAATCAATAATGAAAATGGGTATAAAATATATCATCACAAAAATAATGGATCTATTAGAATTCATAAGAATTCAACCAAACATGAATGAGTAAGTGATCTAAGTTATCTAACCTTAATATTTTTTTGTTATTGAGTCTAAAAAACCATTCTTTGAATCTAATCGAAGTTGAATCTTTCATATTCACCCCAAGGGCCAACTCCAAGATCTGACATGGTATATCAAAAAAACATGGATTATATCAAGGTATTCTTACCCAAGGTATCTCTTAGCTAGTTGGAAACAAAATGGAGGCTCACACACTCCCCCTCCCTGAAGTCTCTCATGGTCCCATAGAAAATACAGTACTAACACCCCTAATAAACCATGCCCAAAAACTATGACAACATAATCAAAACAATTACCAAAATATTAAAATCCATTTCAATAGTTGATTTCATAAAAAAACATGCATAATAAATTTAAAAAAATTTCCCAAGGTTAAATAATATCAAAAAGCATTTTAGAAGACCATTTAAAATTATTAAATCACTTCGATGCATTTCATAATACACGAGGACATCAAAAAAGACAATCACATTATGAAAACCCCACTTCAAAATGCTAAATTTCTAATAAAAAATCCATGAATTACATCACTAACATCTATCACATGGATAAAAACAACCTCATATAAAAATAAGAGGGCTCTATAAGGGCTCAATCAATAATCATCAAATTTTTAAGTAACAACCAGACCTTTAACACCAAAACATAGCGTGAGATACCAAGATCTTACCCTCATCTTAAAACTCATTAATAGACTGAATTTTAAAGAAACAATGATGGAAATTCCCCAAAACATCAAAACATTTCTAAAGACACCTTCAATAACTGTCTTTATTATTTAAAACCAAAACAAGGCCAAAGTCTTCAAATTCCCATCAACCACTTCAAAAAATCTATCCAGGTATTTAATTAAAGGGGTGAACCACACACACTCTTCAAATAATCATGTCAAACCATATTATTAAACCCATTTTTAAAATCACTTTAAGTAAAACACCCTATATTTAATTCAAATTCAATTTTAAACAATATTATCACTCATTGAAAAACATATCTATGCCAAAAACCATCCCCCCAACTCAAAACCATTTAAAACCCTAAAAACATTTCAAAAATTCATTTTAAATTTCAAATTTGTATTTTAAAACTGAACAATGATTAAACATTATAAACCAAAAAACACATGTATAAAACAAACCGAATTGATTTCAAAACAACACAATTATGGCACATATATTTAAAATAGAATAAAATAAGAATATATAAATAATAGAATAATTAGAATTCCATAATAAATCTAATTTCATACTAACACCTACCTTAAAGAGAATAAGACTATTCCAAAACACCTCATAACTAGATTCCATTACTGACAACCATTTCTTATGTTCACACATATGCATATTCATATATATTTACACACCACTTAATAAAATTTACATATTCCTTAATCGGTTAGGGAATATGTAAAATTAGGATATATATATATACAATTAACTATATATATGTGTGAATGTCTTCATAAAGCCATAATACAATCTAAACAACCAAGAAGGTGTTCAAATTCACAGATTTAAAATATGTTCAATTAAATTGGTTGAAGAAAACACCCCAAAAAATGTTGTTGGACAATCTAAAATGGACTAAAATTCATTACCTTCTTGGTAGATGTCAAAACATGCTTGAATTCATCCCAAAAAACCCTTTACATGCCCTAATAATGGGTGAGAATACCAAAAACAGGGTTATCCCTCACCCTAGGGTTCACCCTAATAAAGTGGGATGAATGGAAGAGTAAAATCACTAGAACAAGGGTAAAATAGAGATGATGATACCTTACTATGATGATTAAACCAATAATCCTCATGAAATATGGGTAGAATCACAACACAAGAAGGAGGCGAAAAGGGGGACGTCATGAGGCATGTGGGAGGGTGGGGGTTCTATCACGGGGGTGTCATAGGACTCACATGGAGGGAATTGAGATAAATGCTAGTGGAAAAAGAATGAAAATTATAAAAAAGATATATTTTTTTCTTTTTAACTTGACATGATGGACAATTTATTCATATTGTTTACCAAGCGATGTTGAAACCATGCTGTTACCATTAATCAAGCATAGGGCACTAACATCGTTACTCCTAACAGGCCACATAGACTAGAAAAACTATATGCCTCACCCAAAATAGAACCACTAATCCACATGTATTCTATGGATATATAAATTATTTGAGAAACCATGAATATTTTATGAGAAATTGAACTGCCCAAAGGATAGGCATAGCCACACGGGCACCATACGGTTTGAAAAACTGTGCGGGATTACTACGCCCTACTAAAAGGGATTCTAAAACCTAATATTATGGACCATAAACTTCTATAACTCATGTCCACTTAGTAAAAATATATATTCAAATAAAAATAAAAATATTGTGACACTTGGGGTGTCAAAACCTCCCTACCATGCCACTTTATTTCCCCATAATGTCCATGTTGAAATGAAGGAAAAGAGAGGAAAGAATGGACCAAAAAATATCTAACCATCAAAACCAATCAATGTGTATCTACCTCAAGATTATCAAACAATATACAATAAAATAATCAAATTAATCAACCACAAGGAATCTTTATATTCAAACCTAACTGAAATATAACCTTAATCTAGGATCCATGTTAATAAGAGAAGATTGAACATGGTTTTTCCATGATTTAGTGTTCCCCTAATATGGTCTCCAAAAAAATTATAGTTCATTTAAAATTGTATAGCAATTGAAAACTACATGGAGTCAAATTCTCCAACAACAGATAAACCATGAGAGTTGGAACAACCACAAGCATTCTTAAGGAACATCAATAGATACAACCTAGGGTTACAACATAGAAAGATAACCTATGGTTAACCAATAGGTATCCATCACATAGTGCAGCCCAAAATCTCCATATCTAAACACAAAATAGTATATCATACACAAATTGCAAACCAAACACGCTAGTTATCAAACCATATACCCAAATCCTCTCTATTGTCAAAAAAAAATAAGCACCACATTAGCTCAAAAACGGATTGGGTGTGTCCAAAACAATCTAGAAAGGCCTTCCCTAATAGTGAGGTTCATTGGAATATAACCCAAAGATATCCACAAGAAACAAGGTACCATAACATGCACATAAAAACTTACCCATAATGCTGGGAGGTAGGGGATCAATCTATAAAAATAACTATGTACACCTTTAATTCCATACAAGGCTATCCAAATGAAACATCCCAACACTGAAACATGCACAAGATCTCATCAACCACAATATCCAAAACCCCAAAACTGAGATCACAACCACCAAAAGAGTGGTTCCCAAATAAAACCGGCTGATTACCACAAAACTAAGCTATATATAGCAAGAACACTCTCAAAATATCTCACAATGATGGTATTATGTCCATCCACCAATTCGAGTTCTGGATTTGTACTAAAACTAAGGATCCCTTTCCAACAATTTTTGGAAGACAACATCAATGTCACCATACATGTAATTCCTTAATCCATGCCTCCAACGAATAAACAAAAAATTTATCCTTTAACAAATATCCAAAACAAAACAACACATCACCTCAAATAAGGAACAATATATTCTAAAAAAAATTTAAACCACTATATTAACTAAGGAATTATGACATGAAACTCCACCCATGTGTTTCTAAAAAAACTATAACACAATATTGAAAAAAAACACCCATGGTGGATCACATACATTACAACAACAAAGTAGGTCACAAAATCCATTTCTATAAATTTCATTTCATTTAAAAAATAAAAATACAATGAATATCGTGAAAACATTTCCATTTTTGATAATACCATCCACAAGTGAACCCCTATATTTAAGAAATATTTTATAAAACAATGACAATTCAACCTTCCCAATTTTCCCTCATACTAGGTTTAAAAATGAAGATTTCAAAAAATCTATTCTTTTTCCAAATAGATGGTTTTAAAATGAGGCAGACCCAAAGCACAACAAATGAATTCAAACATGGATTAGAAGAACCAAATCAAAAAAGGAATAAATAAACACCTCAATCCACCTCCGAAAAGTAGAAACCGCTTTTGGATAATCCTGATTCATGAGTCCAAATAGGCACACATTAGATATATATGGAGGAAATGGTGTCGTCTATACTAAGGTAACACAAATTTTTCACCCAATTTCCAATCATGTGATACACCATAAGATGTAGGAAGAACTGAACACAAAATAACCACATGGTTTCTCACGCCATGTGTTCCAACCATGAAACATTAGTCCTCCAATCGTCCCACCAATAATAATGAATGTGACCCTAAAATATCATGTTATTTCTAAAAGGGTATCAAACAACATCAATCATATCAACACCCGTTAAATAAACCAAAAAAAATCTAATTCACAATTCAAGACCCAACTCCACCAAGTTTCTTGAGTCTCAATATGAGCAAGAGCTTACTATAATGTTAACACCCATACCTCACAATCCCAGAAAACCATAGTCTCCCTTCTACTCAAACAACCAAAAATAAAAAGGGTGAGATATGTGGTGAAAGATCATACTAATGAAATCCCAAACCAACCACTAGTACCATTTTTTAATGCACCATCAACGGATTTAATTTTACTAGTCTCTATTCCCGATTGTCCTTAAGGCCTGAAGGGAATTCTCGATCCCCACAGGATGATGTTAGGCATCTGGGCATCATAGGAACACATTTTGAAATGGTTATACCCAAATTAGATATAAATTATAGTTTAATAAATGAATTAAAGAGATGTAATTAAATAAATGGGCAGAATAAAAGAAAACGTAATA
Organism: Viscum album; assembly: GCA_963277665.1. Classification (NCBI taxonomy): domain Eukaryota; kingdom Viridiplantae; phylum Streptophyta; class Magnoliopsida; order Santalales; family Viscaceae; genus Viscum; species Viscum album. The sequence continues at coordinate 1,875,926,565 of OY728152.1, forward strand.
AGAAATACAAAACTAAATCATTATAAATGAAATCCATACTAACCTCCACATGATCTTTCAGGTCACCACCACACAACTGACCCCAGGTATTTGATGAAAAAAAGAACCAATAGTGAACCTTAATCCTGAAAGTAATCTTCATGAGATAAAAATCATAGTAGGTAACCACAACCCATCAAAACTATTAAATAGTTTTCATAAGACTAGTCAAAAATACTAGTTTTTAAATAAACTAGAATGTATGTAAAGTCCCATAAAATTCAAGGTAAATTATTTCTTAATTTTCATTGAGATTTTACGAGAGCGCAATTTCTGACGGGACCTGATTCCAAGGCCTGGTGTGCCCGGAATCATTTTTCATGTTTAGCTCGGATACATTTAGTGAACGAAAGAGCGGGTTTTCCTAACTTTTGAACAGATGCTCAGAATTGAATTCCGAGGGTACCGATGGAATCGCAGCACCGGTAATTTCTTAGAAACACCTTTTCTGGAATTGCTTTTTCCCTGGTGGAGTTTAACTTAATTGGGTTAACTAAAGAATAAAATAAAATACTGTGCAAAAAATTTTATTTTTATTCAAGGAAGTGTTAACCTAAGCTAAGTGGTTGAGTGGGACCCACATCCAAACTAATCCACTAGATAGGATATTAGTGGGGTGGGGCCCACACGAGCCCCACCCTTTCGAACTTCATCAACCCCCTTTTAATTAAGGAAACGCACCCGCACCCCCCTTTTAAATGAAGTCAACTCGTGCATTTATTTAAATATTAAATGCCTCTATTAATTGGGCAGTGTAAACATTGCAATTAATTCAATTAAAGGATTGATTCAATTTTGAATTTAAAACTTACGTCTTGAGTAATAAAATAAGAGGTGTCATTATTTTATTATTGTTGGAGCTTGTTGTGTTGAGTTTTTGGGAGAATAAGGGGAGTCTTGAAGTTCTTCATTCTTCGTCGAAGAACGTGAAGAACGCGAAGAACACGAAGAACGCGAAGAACGCTGACCTCTGATGAAGGTCGACAAGAACGCCAGATCCTCAGAGATCGACGACGCAACGCCGACGAATCTTTTCTCCGTGACGCGATGATCCTCCTTATGCGACCTCTTCTTCCGTGACGTCCCTTTCCGCGACAAACCTCGTCCGACGAATACGCACGAGGGAGGGGATTATTTTTTTAGTTTATTCGTTATTATTTCCGCCGCCATTCTTCATTTCAAATTGAGCTTCCTGATATCGCAATAACGAGAGGAGGTCAGACCACACGAAAACGGCCGACCCTTCTCCACATTGTTTGATTTTTTGGCGGTACGTGTAAGGCGGCGCGGTGCCGTTGCACCGCACAGAAGCTATGAGATTGGGCGAAGAAGCGTAGTGCCATCACGCCGCGCCGTTGAAGTCAAGTAAAGGCACAGCGCCGTTGCGCCACGCCGGAGAACCACAAAGGCACCGCGGCCAGAGCAGGGCCATTGCGGAGGGGGGTGGCGCCGTCGCGCCGCATCAGATAGATCAAAGTCGCGGCCCCAGGCCGCGGCGGGGCAGGGAACGGCAGGCGGCTTCCGGCTGCCATCGTCGGAGCAGGGGGACGTGACCACCCCGGTCCCGCGGCAGTAGCACGGCCGGCCCGCCGGGCCGGCCAGCTTCTGAGAAGAGCAGGGGGCTGTAACCCTTGGCTGGCCAGTAGGAGCGGCCCCCCACATGGGGGTCGCGGTTTCACTCGGGGGGCAGCGCACCCCCCCCCCCCCCCACATCGAGCGGCCGTTACGGCCGAGCCGCCAAGCCGGTCCGCCAGGCCGGGCCGCCCAGGCCGGGGCAAGCCGCGCCCAGGCTAGGCCGTGCCAGCCGGTCTGGGCCGTGCCCAAGGGGGCCGGACCCAGACCCGGTTCGGGTCAACCCGGTTCGGGCAGACCCAATAGGTCTTAGGCCGGGTCGGTCCGGGCCCGAAACCCCCGTTTCCGGACCTCTTCCGGTATTTTTCCCATAACATGGGCTACAGATCTCCGATTGACGCATCGCCATCTTCAATGCGATCCTTGGATCGAGGCGGTCATTTCAGTATATTACACTCAAGGTTTCAGAGAACTTTGCGTTCGGCCGAGTTGTTTCGTACACGAAACGAACCGGGCCCTCGGAGAGGAAACACTTATAACTTGAGCTTCGGACATCCGTTTGACGTGTTGTCGACTGTTTTGGATTCTTCTTAGTGAGAAGGACCTATTGGTATACTCCGCTCGAGGTTTGGATGCATTTGGAGTACGGTCAGATTGGTTTTGACTTAAAAACCAACCGGTCCCCTACAACGAAAAAGCCAATAACTCTCAGACCGGGCGTCCGATTGACGCACCGTCTGCAAAGTTCTGTTCCTATTGACGATACGAAACTTTTGGATACATCAAATCCAGACTTCGTGTCAGTTGATGTATCAGCCCATCGGCTCGTGGAGCGGACCCTCCCGAATGAGCTTGTTGTGGGCGGGAACCCTAGAGCTGGTTGCGACTGCAACGATGATGGTGACTATACATAAATCTTTCGTAGATTCGACGGCGACGACTACAACACTCAGCGATTCTATGTGGGTTAGTGCTACTGATCCTGTGTGGGTCAGATCATGTGTGGGTCAGTGCTCAGTGGTCCTGTGTGGGCCAGCACCTACCAATCCTGTGTGGGTCAGATCCTGTGTGGGTCACTGCGGGGGTTAGTACCTACCGATCATGTGTGGGTCCGATGGCTTAGATGAATTTGTGGATACATCTATTCATCTCTATCATCTTACAAAGAAGTATACCTATGTTAGCTGAGTCTTGAGTTTCAATCTTTATCTTCGATAAGATTTAATTGATATCCTATGTGGATTACGTTATGCTTTCCTTTGTGGATTGGGTTGTGATTTCCTATGTGGAACAAGTTACGTTTTCTTGTGTGGACTGGGTTGTACTTGGGCTCGGGTGTTGAAGATGAACTAGAATTGATGACTTAGGTATATGTATGGGCATATACCTAAGTAGTGTTGGATGTTACTTCATGATTGTATCTTCCTTTTTGGATAATCCTTTGTGGATTCTGGGAGACCTCCAGGGTCTCGAGGTCCCTACTAATTAGTTTATACTCACCCCTGCACAGGCTCTTCCCACAATACGTTGTGTTGGTTTCAGACGACGGACATCACTGATCGTGGTTGAGGCTTGTAGAGAAGGTTAGTACCTGGAGGTGGACCATTGGGTGGGACGTACACGAAGGGGATGGCTGGACCTGAGTAGCTGAAGGGGATATCTGTACCCACCCTTCAGGTGGGACTTCCAGTGGACAGCTCGATGTTGCCGCTTTACTTTTCAGTTGTTGTACTTCCTTTTTCAGTTTTACTTTACATCAATTTGGGTTTTTATTCTGGCCCACTTACTTTATCACACTTCCTGTTGTACCCAGCTTAACATAGTGTTTGCTTCTTGCTTGCTTGCTTGCTATGTGGTGTTTGTTTACATGACAAAAGAAATGCCTTCCCTTTTTATCGAGAATTACAACTTGGTGCTAGTCGCCAGCCCCTGGCCTATGGAAGGAGGGCATGGGGTAGTCACGGCATGGGCCCCGAGGATGGGTCGTGAAAAATTGGTATCAGAGGCGTTCGGTTCTACCGCAGAACTTAGGACTCTGATCTTTTTATATGTGAAGCAATAGTGTTATGAGTATTGAGTGTGGTTATCAGTCCAGGGAATCCAGTGTTTGTGCGGCGACCGACGTATCCGTACACCAGGTCATTGACTTCGGATTTCCAACTCAATGCACGAAAACATTGATTGCATTTGTGTTTTAAAATTTTTCTTTTTGATTACTTTGTGTCAGCTCACCAGGTATACTGTTTGACCGTGGCGCACCGGTATCTTTTCAGGATGGCCCCACGACAGCAGCCAGTTAGGGTTCCGAGCGTTGTGCGGGACGACAGCCCATCGAGCGACGAGGCCTCGGTGTAGGGACCTTTGATAGCAGAGGCACCAGCGGTACCTCTACCCGCCGAGCCACTGATGCTACCAACCCCAGCCGCTGACGGTGCACGTCGCCTTAGTGCACTGCATGAGTTTCAGCCTCAACGACCGCCGAGGTTCCGCGGGGAGACGGACCCTCAGGCAGTCGAGGATTGGCTGGAGGCAGTTGTATGAGTTTTCAGGTTAGTGGGGACACCAGCTGACGTCATGGTGATCCTCACAGTGAGCCTCCTGCACACGGTAGAAGGCAGGTGGTGGAGCTTGATGCTCCAGGTGCACGACGAGGAATCTCTTCTCTGGACGGGCTTTGAGATCCTCTTCCGCTCGGAGTTCGTCCCAGCCACCCTCCGTACGGTGTGCATCCAGGAGCTTCTACAGCTGCGGCGGGGCAGCATGACGGTTGCCCAGTACTCGGTGAGATTTACCAATCTCTCACGCTATTCAACGGACATGGTATGGGACCCATTATTTCGGGCCCGAACCATCAAGCAGGGATTGAGGCATGATATCAGGGCATCAATGATCTCCCTCATCATTCTGAAACATGTAGGAGTACTGGAGCGAGCTCTTCTCATAGAGAGTTTTCTTGTCTAACCTACGCCTGCAGCGAGACCTACCGCAGGGCGGCACATAGTAGAGTCGTCTGTATCTGGCAGTCGACAGATGTCACAGGGTTCTAGGAGGGTTGGACCATCAGGAAGACGACCTCAGGACACTGGATCATAGGTGCGGGGAACAGGGCGCAGAGCCAGCCTTCCGAGGGGCAGACAGTGCTACACATGTGGCGGGCATGGCCAAGTGGCTCGTGACTGCCCGAACTTCAGTGCAGAGGAGTAGAAGACGGTTGAGGGGCCACCCAGGAAGAGGCAGAGGGTTGACTGTGGCAGTCCTCCGAGAGCAGGAAGACGAGACCGGGGAGCTGGGCGAGCAGTAGGTGGTGGGTGACGCTTCGAGGCTTTACCACCACCACTACCAGGAGGTCCACCCCAGCCACAGGGAGCTGGCGGGCAAAGACATGTACATCTCCAGGCAGCAGAGGCCTACGACCACGGCGTGCCAGAGATGATTCGAGGTACTATCTGGGTCTATTCCACCCTTAGTGCAGTTCTTACAGACACAGAAGCGAGTCATTCTTTCATTTCCACTGCCCTTGTTCTGATCTCGGAGATTCCAACAGAGCCGTTGGCTCGATCATTACGACTAGAGACTCCTACGAGAGCAGACTCGATGATTACGCACTGGTTCTGGCAGTGTGAGCTTACTCTAGGAGGTGAGAGCATAGGCTGGGATCTTCTTGTAGCGGCGTCGAGGCCTTAAGACATCATCTTGGGAATGGATTGGTTATCTATAGTCTAGGATCAGATCGACTGTATTAGGAAAAAGGTGTGATGTGTACGCACCGACGGGATAAGGTTCACCTTCACCGGTGAGAAGGGAGCCTTTGCAGCACAGGATGGACTCACATAGAGGAGAGGATAGCCCATCACTCCTCAGTTGGCTATCCTCATCCTAGGAGCTGTTGATGTGCAGAGTCCTGGTTTTCCTACAGTGGTGGATCAGTATGCGGACTTTTTCCCCGACGACGTTCCATGACTACCTCCTCGCAAAGAGGTAGACTTTTATATTGATCTGTACACTAAGACAGCCCCGATATCCACCCAAGCATATCAGATGGCCCCCGCTGAGCTTCGAGAGCTATGGGTACAGTTGGGGGACTAGTAGGGAAAGGGTTTCATCTGACCCAGTGTTTCACCCTGGGATTCCCCGATATTGTTTTCCATGAAGGAGGACGGGAGTTTGCAACTTTGTGTCGACTATTGTCACATGAACCAGGTGACCGTGAGGAACAACTATCCGCTACAAAGGATTGATGACCTCTTCGATCAGCTCAAGGGAGCACAATGGTTGTCAAAGATAGACCTTAGATCAGTATATCATCAGATCAGAGTTCGGGACGAGGAAGTGCAAAAGACGACCTTCAGATGTTGGTATGGCCACAATTTGTTCTTGGTTATGCCTTTCGGTGTGAAAAATGCTCCAGTAGTGTTCATGGGCCTCATGAACAAGATATTTCACCCATACCTTGATTGATTTTTCGTGGTCTTCATTGACGACATTTTGATATACTCGACCACTGAGGAGGAGCACGCCTACCACTTGCGGGTTGTACTAGACACACTCCAAGAGCACCAGCTTTATGGAAATCTCTCGATGTTTCGGTTCTGTTTAAGTGATTTCCACTTCTTGGGGCATGTCATCTCTGAGGCGGGAGCTGCAGTGGATCCTGTGAAGATCGAGGCAGTGCTAGCTTGGGAGACACCGAGGAGCGTGACGGAGGTGTGGAGTTTCTTGGGGCTAGCTGGGTACTACCGGAGGTTTGTGCCAGACTTCTCCAGAGTTGCGGCCCCACTCTCAGCTTTGATAAAGAAGGGGAAACCCTTTGTGTGGACAGAAAGATGTCATCAGAGCTTCCAAGAGCTGAGACAGAGATTGACCAGTGCACCTATCTTGAGGCTACCAGAGGAGGGTGTTGGGTACGTGGTTTACTACGATGCATCAAGGACTGGACTCAGATGTTTCCTAATGCAGGAGCGGGCCGTGATCTCCTATGTATCATGTCAGTTGAGGTAGCATGAGTAGAACTACACTACCCATGACCTGGAGTTAGCAGTAGTGGTCTTCGCTCTGAAGATGTGGCGACACTAGATGATGGGTGAGTGTTTTACAGTCTATTCTGACCATCAGAGTCTCAGGTACATCTTCTCGTTGAAGGACCTGAACCTGAGACAGTGGTGATGGCTCGAGTTCCTACAGTACTATGAATTTGAGATAGTCTATACTCCTAGAAAGGGGAATCTAGTAGCCAATGCTCTCACTAGGAGGGCGAGCATTCAGCTACTTGGGGAGGCAACAGATCAGCTAACCGCTTTGCAGATATCATTCGTGGATAGAGATGGAGCAACCTTTCTTCATTCACTCACAGTCACTCCTCCACTACTACAGCGGGTCCGAGAGGCATAGCGTGGGGACGCCGACTGTGAGACGCGGCGTGTGCAGATATTCTCAGGACAAGCACCTGATGGTTTCTCATTTGGAGGATAGCACGACATCCTTTTTAGAGGATGTACCTTGGTACCAGTTTCTTTACAGGAGGAGGTGCAAAGAGAGTTTCACACTTCCCATTTGGTGGTACATCCTGAAGTGGGGAAGATGTACCAGGATCTCAGACGACAACACTGGTGGCCGGGCATAAAGAAGGCTGTGGCAGAGTTCGTTTCCCGATGCCTCACCTTTCAATAGGTGAAGGCAGAGCACCAGGTACTAGAAGGCTTGGTACAGCCCATGGAGGTCCTAGAGTGGAAGTGGGATGGGATATCTATGGACTTTGTGACTGGAATTCCACGCACTCCCATAGGTCCCAACTCCATTTGGGTGATCATCGACGACTCACCAATTCGGCCCACTTCTTACCCATCAGAGAGCATGGATCAGTGGAGAGCTTGGAATGTCTCTACGTTCAGGAGATTGTACGACTTAATGGTGTGCCATCATCTATCATCTCCGATCGAGATGCTCTCTTTACTTCACATATTTGGAAGGGGTTGTTGGAGGCATTCAGGATGCAACTACGTCTGAGCACCGTCTTTCACCCTCGGACAGATGGTCAGACGGAGAGGACCATTCATACTCTTGAGGACATGCTTCACACATGTGTCCTCAACTTTGGTCACATCTGGGAGGATCACCTACCCTTGTTGGAGTTCACATACAACAAAAGATACCACTCAACCATTGGGATGGCACCATATGAGGCGTTGTATGGACGAACATACAGATCACCGTTGTGCTGGATAGACCCTGGGGAGTCAGCACTTGTCGGACCGGAGATGGTCTAGGCCACGATGGAGAATGTCCATGTCATCCAGGAGCGGATGAGGACAGCTAAGAGCCAGCAGAAGTCTTATGATGACTGGAGGCGGAGGCCACTAGAGTTCTAGGATGGTGACCACGTTTTCTTGCGTGCCTCACCTCGACGGAGATTACGGAGATTTGACCGAGGCAGAATTTTGTCTCCATGATTCATCGGACCATTCTAGGTCCTCAGCAGGATTGTCAAGGTGGCTTATCGCCGGGCTCTACCACCTCAGTTGCACCGGGTGCACGACGTCTTCCACGTATCTCAGCTGAGGAGATACGTGCACGGCCCGATGCATATCATTGACCATGTGGAGCTGGATGTTGATTATGGGGTGACCATTGTAGAGGTCCCAGTGGAGATCGAGGATCGATAGGAGTGGGTCCTATGTGGATGGTCGATTCCTCTAGTGTGAATCAGATGGAAGCAAGACAACCTCTAGGAGAGTACATGGAATCTAGAGGCTCAGATTTGTGCTCAGTACCCACATTTGTTTCCCTAGTTTATGATGTATCATTACGGGGATGTAAAGCCCTGAGGTGGGAGTAATGTAATGACCCATAAAATTCAAGGGAAATTTTTTCTTAATTTTCTTTGGGATTTTACAAGAGTGCAGTTTCTGATGGCACCTGATTCTGAGGCCCGGTGTGCCCGGAATCATTTTCTGAAATTTAGCTCGGGTACGTTCAGTGAACAAAAGAGCAGGTTTTCCTAACATTTGAACCAGTGCTCGGAATCGAATTCCAAGGGCACAAGTGGAATCGTAGTGCCGATAATTGATTAGAAACACCTTTTCTGGAGTTGTGTTTTCTCGGTTAGAGTTTTACTTAATTGGGATAACTAAAGAATAAAATAAAATACTGTGCAATAGATTTTATTTTTATTCAAGGAATTGTTAACCTAAGATAAGTGGTTGAGTGGGACCCACATCCTAACGAATCCACTAGATAGTATATTAGTGGGGTGGGGCCCACACTAGACCCACCCTTTTGAACTTCCTCAACCCCCTCTTAATTAAGGTAACGCACCCGCACACCCCTTTTAAACGAAGTCAACTCGTGCGTTTAATTAAATATTAAACGCCTCTATTAATTGGGTGGTTTATGCGTTGCGATTAATTCAATTAATTGATTGATTCAATTTTGAATTTTAAACTTAAGGATTGAGTAATAAAATAAGAGGTGTCATTATTTTATTATTTTTGTAGCATGTTGTGTTGAGTTTTTGGGAGAAAAATGGGAGTCTTGAAGTTCTTCGTTCTTCGTCGAAGAACACGAAGAATGCGAAGAACGCCGACCTCCGATGAAGGTCGACAAGAACGCCGGATCCTCAGAGATCAACGACACGATGCTGAAGAATCTTTTCTCCGCGATGCGACGATCCTACTTCCGTGACCTCTTTTTCCACGATGTCCCTTTTCGCGACAAACCTCATTCGACGACTACACACGAGGTATGGGATTATTTTATTAGTTTATTCGTGATTATTTCCACCGCCATTCTTTATTTCAAATTGAGCCGCCTGATATCGCAATAACGAGAGGAGGTCGGACCGCACGAACATGGCCGACCCTCCTGCCCCTTTTTTGTTTGATTTTGTTGTGGCACGTGTAAGGCGGTGCGGTGCCGTTGCACCCTGCGGATGCTATGAGATTGGGTGAAGAAGCGCAGCGCCATCACGCCGCGCAGTTGAAGTAAATTAAAAGCGCGGCGCTGTCGCGCCGTGCCGGAGAACCACAATGGCACCACGGCTGGAGCGGGGCCACAACGAAGGGTTGCGGTTCCGTCGCGCCGCGCCGGATGGATCAAGGCCGCGGCCATAGGCAATGGCAGAGCAGGGAATGGCGGCCGGTTTCAGGCCGCCGGTGTCGGAGCAGGGGGATGGGACCGCCCCGGTCCCGCGGCAGCAGCACGGCCGGCCAGCCGGGCCAGCCGGATTCCGAGATGAGCCGGGGGTCATAACACCTAGCTGGCCAGTAGGAGCGGCCCCCACATGGGGGCTGTAGTTTCACTCGGGGGGCAGCCCCCCCCCCCCCACATCGCTCGGTCGTTACGTCCGAGCCGCCTGGCCGTCTGGCCAAGTCGAGCCACCAGGCGAGGCACCACAGGCGGGGCTGGGCCGCTCCCAAGCGGGCCGGACCTGGACCCTGTTCGGGTCGACCCGGTTCGGGTCGTCCCAGGGGGTCTTGGGCCGGGTGGGTCCAGGCCCGAAACCCCCATTTCCGAACCTCTTTTGGTATTTTGAACATAACAAGGGGTAAAAATCTCCGATAGATGCACCATCACCTGCGATGTGATCCCTGGATCGAGACGGCCGTTTCGATATATTACACTCAAGGTTTCGAAAATCTTTGTGTTCGGCCGGGTTGGTTTGTACAAGAAACCAACCGGGCCCTCAGAGCGGAAACGCTTATAACATGAGCTCCGGACATCCGTTTGATGTGCCGTCGACTTTTTTGGATTCCTCTTAGTGAGATGGACCTATTGGATTACTCCGCTCGAGGTTTGGACGCATTTGGAGTACATTCTGGTTGGTTTTGACTTAAAAACCAACCGGGCCCCTGGGACGAAAAAGCCAATAACTCTCAGACCGGGCGTCCAATTGACGCGCCGTCTGCGATGTTGAGTTCCTGTTGATGATACGGAACTATTGGATACATCAACTCCGGACTTTGGGTCAGTTGATGTATCAGCCCCTTGGCTCTTGGAGCGGACCCTCCTGAATGAGCTTGCTGTGTGCGGGAACCCTAGAGCTGGCTGCAACTACGATGACGATGACGATTGTACGGAAATCCTCCGTGGATTCGACAGCGACGACTACAGCACTCAGCGATCTTATGTGGGTTAGTGCTACTGATCCTGTGTGGGTCAAATCCTGTGTGGGTCAGATCCTGTGAGGGTCATTGCGGGGCTTAGTACCTAACGATCCTGTGTGGGTCCGATGGCTTAGATGGATCTGTGGCTACATCTGATCATCTCTATCGTCTTACGAAGAAGTATACCTGTGTGAGATGAGTCTTGAATTACAATCTTTATCTTTGATAGGGTTGAATTCATATCCTATGTGGATTACATTATTCTTTCCTATGTGGATTGGGTTGTGATTTCATATGTGGAATGGGTTACGTTTTCCTGTGTGGACTGGGTTTTACTTGGGCTCGGGTGTGGGAGCTGAATTGGAATTGATGACTTAGGTATATGTATGGGCATATACCTAAGTAGTGTTGGATGTTATTTCGTGATTGTATCTTCCATTGTGGATTATCTTTTGTGGATTCTGGGAGACCTTCGAGGTCTCGGGGCCCCTACTTAGTAGCATATACTCACCCCTGCACGGGCTATGCCCGCACTACGTTGTGTTGGTTGAAGACGACGGATAGCGCTGATTGTGGTTGAGGCTTGCGGAGCAGGTCGGTACCTGGAGGTGGACCACTGGGCGGGATGTACACAGAGAGAACGGCTGGACCCGAGGAGATGAGGTGGCTATATGTACCCACCCTTTTGGTGGGACTTCCAGTGGACATCTTGACGTTGCGGCATTACTTTTCAGTTGTTGTACTTCTTTTTTCAGTTTTACTTTACTTCAGTTTGGTTTTGTATTCTGGCCCACATACATTACCGCACTTTCTATTGTACCCATCTTCACTTAGTGTTTGCTTCTTGCTTGCTTTCTTTCTCTGTGGTGTTTTGTTACTTTACAACGGCAATAACCTTCCCTTTTTATCGGGAATTACGCCTTGGTGCTAGTCGCCAGCCCCTGGCCTATGGAAGGTGGGCTTGGGGTAGCCACGACACGGGCCCTGAGGACTGGTCGTGACAATGTAATATTTTAATATATATAAATTAATAGAAATAAAACAATTCTACAAGACACATTAAAAATATAATACTTTGTATTTAAAAAACATAACACACAATTTTTGGAATCAAGGAAACCAGCCTATTCCATATCAAATCAACTCACCCCACTAACATTTCATCAAAATATCCTAATTGTATTATTAAAATGAAACTAAATACTTTTAAAAAATTTTCAAACATGGATAAAATAAACACTGAAGACCACCTAGGAATAATATTCTAAATTATATAATCATTGTATAGTAAATGGGATCATAACATTATTCTGTAATCAATAGTAAAAATGGGAATAACATATATCATCAAAACAAGAATGGAACTAATAGAATTTATAAGAATACAAACACCCTAGAAAAGTAAGTGCACTTAAGGATATAACCTTTGGGGTCTAATGTGAGTGAGTTTAAGAAAATATTCTAGATGGATAAAAAAAGGGGAATATCCCATGTACTTCCCTAGGCCAAAATCCAAGAGCTGAGATGCTCTCTTGTCAAAAAACAAGGAAATTATCATGGTCTTCCAAACCAAGGGCTCTCTCTTTCCATTGGAAATCAAATGGATCCTCACACTTCTTCCCTTTTTGTAGGCTTTCACAGTCCCACAGATAACTCCTATATCAATCAATAATTAATCCATGTACTTATCTATTCAAACCTAATTTCAACAAGTTCAAAAGTAGAAAAATCAATTTCATAAGTCAATTTCACAAATATGTATTCCAAACTAATCATCACAATAATAGAAAATTCAAAAAAATCAATTTTAGAAGTCCATTTAAAAATATTAAACCTATTAAACCCATTTCTTAGAACACTTAGAGTGCAAACAAACCATTCCCTTTTTGAAAAACCCTCATTAAAAATAAAAATTTCTAATAAAATCCTTGAATCACTTCAGTAAAATTGATTACATGGATAACATAAAAACATATAAAAGATGAGGGATATACAAGAGAAGAGTCAACCATCAACATATTATAATGTTCCAACAAGTCCATTAACACAAAAACATAGTATAAGGTACCAATACCTTCCCCTAAACTCAAAATACCTTTTAAACACCATTTAGAAAAAAGGAAATCAACCAAACATTCAAAAAATTTAAAAATCACCATAGAACATGGGCCTTTCTATATGAAACCCAAAATAATCCATAGCCTACCCACTTACAGCAACCTCATCAGAAAATCCAACAAGGAATTTCATCATGGGTTAAACCACACACACTTTTCATATCATTATTTCAAACCAAATTATGAGACCCCCATAATTAGATCACTTTTAGGTCAACACAACATATCGAAATAAAATTTCCCTTTAAATATAGGTTTCATTCATTGAATACCAAAACACTATAAAAACCCATCATCCAATCCCAAAACCATTTCATAAATCCCTAATGGAATTTCAAAAAATGATTTCATAGTTAAAAATTACATTTCGAAACATTAGAACAATCTTTAAATGAAAAACGAACTACATCAAGAACAAAACTCACCAAAATGGTTTGTAAACATCACAAGGATCTCACATATATTTATAAATGCATAAAAAATAAATTTTAAGATTCAAACATATTCCTAATTACTAAATAGAACTATGTTCACAGTAACACCTACCTCAATGAGAAGAATAATGAGCTAATACACCTCATAACTTGATGTCGTTGAAGATGACCACTTCTTAATTACATTCATATACACCTATATCCATATATATGCCCCTTAATGAAATGAACATATTCCCCTATATATGAGGTAATATGTTAAACGATGGTGTATATATATACATACAAATACCAATGTATGTGTGTGAAAGTATTCAAGGAGCTGAAAATCACTCTAAAAACCATGAGGAAGAAAAAAATCACCAAAATCCACCAATTAAGATTTTTATAGTCAAAAGGGTAGAATAAAACCAACCTCAAATAATAAAAGACGAAAAAATGGATATAAATGCTTTAACATTGGTAGAAGACCCTATAACATGAAAACAAAATCATCCCAAGAGACCCTTCACACACTAATGAATGAATAAAATACCAAAAATCGGGTCATCCCTCAACCATGGTTTCAGTCAAATGAAGAGGGGTGATGGGGAGTGGAGTAATCACCAGAACTGTGGGGATGGAGGGATAAAGGGAAATTTCATGGATGATGTGACTGAAGAACCTTAAGATATCCATGTGGAATCACAACACAATAGGATTTTGCGAGGGGGGTCTCATGCACCATGGGGGTCAGTTGTGGGGGTGTCACATGATTTGAATAGAGTTGTAGGAATGAAATTTGGGTGGCAGAAGATAAAAGGAATAGAAAAATTAAATGAAATAACATTTTTCTCTTTAACTAGACATAGATCACAATTTAGCCACATATTTTACCATATAGTGTGACAACCCTATTGTCCCCATTATAAAATCATTGGGAACCACTAGGGTTACACCTTCGAGACAACACAATTTTTAAAATTGATGTGCCTCAGTCCAGATATACCCACGACCATGCATAACATATATAGATATCAGAACTATTTGAAAAACTATGTGGAATCAGTACAAAATGGATTTTTTCACAAGGGTAGACTTTCCCTAATAGGAGTTTGGTGGTTTTAAAAATTGAGTGGGTTATCCATTCACCGACAAAAAGGCCTCCAAAAACTGTAATATTTGACCAAAAACAACTAAAACCAAAGAGAACTAAATAACAAGGTAAAGTAAAACCTAAATAAAAGTAATATCAATAAATTATTTTTGACATTCATCCAATATACTTGATAAACATAAGATAAGAGCTAACCCAATATTACACATAAAACTCTTATTTTTATAATGGCTATTTTACTACCTTTTAATGGAATGCCTACATTAAATCAGATTTCATAGCTATTATGAAATTAATATAACAAAATAGACTTCATTTTTTAATTAAAAATGTGAAAATTAGGGTATGTAATACTTTTGGTATTTTCCTATGAAGATTCATTTTTTGAGGAATAGTGGAAAATACTGATTTTATTTCATATCTTTTTCCCCTAATTTATTTATAAGTTTAAATTAAAGTTTTTATTAATTTTAAATATTAATGAGATAAATTTTACATCAATTTATCAAATTTAGATAATTTCAATCATTTTCACACTGAAATTTGATACAAAAACATATTTAAATTTTGATCATTTTTAATTTAAGACCTTCCATTGTTGTCCCATATGTAGGATAAATTTTAAATTGATTTTTTCTACTTTTGTGGTTTGAATTTAGAATAATGGATTCAACATTTTAAATAATCATAATTAAAAAGTTCTCATAAAATAAACATTATTTCTGACTTAAATGATTAGTGTAGGTGATAAAAATTCATTACATTGATTAAGAAACAAATTAGCTTAAAAAATGAATAAAAATTAATATTAGGTCCCAAAATTTCCTAATTGTTTTTCTAAAATTCCATGGATGGAAGTATTTAGACCCTATTCTATATTTTGAAGAACTAAAACCATTATTGTAGCCATATGACATGTGAATAATGTTGGTGGAATTATTTATTAAAAAAATTACAAGAATGACACTTCTCCACACTAGTGCATAAAGGGGTTTTTCACATCAGTTTTTTTATGATTTTTCACATAGATTATTAGGTGATTTGGTTATAAGGGACATAGTTAATAATTTTTTTTCATGTCGGTTAAATAAAACTGAGGATGTAAATAATTTCTTCCATTGGTTTTCTATGTCGATTATCCAATAACTAATGTGAAAATGGGAATTATTTTAAAAAAACATACATTGATTCATCTCTTCCCCCATCTGCTCTCAAAAAAATGAACAAATACATAAAAAATAATAGGTAAAAATAGAAAAAGAGGTAGAAAAGACAGCTTAAAATAGCACAAGAGGTAGATAATGGCGCACAAAATGCAACAAAATACACATACCATTGAACTTTAAGATAAACTAAAAACCAGTGTACATTGAAAAATCTTGTCCATCAATAGTAACTTGAAAATAACACAAGAGGTAGTACAAATTTAATCAAAATACACATACT
The DNA here is from genome assembly GCA_963277665.1 of Viscum album. Taxonomy (NCBI): domain Eukaryota; kingdom Viridiplantae; phylum Streptophyta; class Magnoliopsida; order Santalales; family Viscaceae; genus Viscum; species Viscum album. The sequence continues at coordinate 1,875,942,367 of OY728152.1, forward strand.
ATTAAACGTTCAAAAAAACTAAAAACCATTCAAACCTGTAAAATTATTGTTCCCTTCAATTTGTAATTGTCTCAACTTGTCTGCACCATATGACCAGGTGTCACTAAAAAGCTAAAAAAATAATACATAAATCATTGAATTTAATTTTAATTAAAACATATTAAATATTATGAAAATATTTATATATAAATCTTACCATATGAAAATTTATAACTATCACACTAGAAATTTTTTCAAACATGAATCTTAAAATATAATTTCCACATTCAGTTCCACCTTGTTGTTTATGACATTTTTTCATAGAGTCTTTATTTGAAAACTATCCTTTCATGTCTGCAAACATCTCCTATACAGAATCTCTAATTCTATCCTCCATCATCAATACAATATCCAAAAAAATAGATCCCAAATATTCTATTTCAATTTATAAACAATATACTTTGAATAATCATCTGAATGTGGACACACTTTTATTACTGACACACATGGAAGGTATCCTCATACACAACATGGGTATTCATGCATTCCTAATGCTGCAACTAAAATATCTTTTCTACCTTCAGCAATAAATAGCCCATGTGTTATCTTCTCCAAAAGAGATTATTTTATGGAATATATGAGAAAATATATAATGAATAAAAATATATATAGAGTTGATTTAACATCAATAAATAAATAAATATCTTACAATATTATCCAATACAACTCTTGACTGTTCTGTAAGATATTGGCCATTTTTTCCCATTTATTCCCTCTTACATTTTTCATGTCTATTTGGGGGGAAGGAGGGGAAACCTCTACATATCCTGATGACATTGCTCCCAAATTTTGAATTATTTATTCTTTCTTGTGTTCTTCCAATAACGTATACCCTCCCTGAGATAGCTTATGAGATTATACAATTTTTTCTTGAAAGTCCTGCTAAGATCTCATTGCATGCTGAAAATTTAGAATTAAGAATAAAAAATCCTTAACATGGTCATTAATATAAAAAAAATCTAATAATGTAACATTTCACTAACTAAAATCATATCTCATCGCCTACATTCAACAAATTATTTACATGTATCTTCATCTATAAATGGATATATATCACATTGATTTTCACACTATCTGTTACCAAAAATGAACTGTGATGTGAGGGATGATTTAAAATGCCTCTATATCCTAGCCTCCAATGATATAAATTTTTATAGAACTCCTCCAATGTCAAGTATATCATATTTCATCTAATAAGAAGATGAAAAAAATATTACTATAAATATTTTTTCAATATAATGAAAAATATTACAAACAAGCTTACAAAAATTCTCCCCCACAAAAGTGATATTGTCTCTTTGTCAACACTTCACCCACAATAAAAAATACTAAATTTGGTTTTAGACTATACTAATACAACGGTCGTGAATTGAATTTCCTTTGAACATACTGAAATATTATTATCATTGATGTTTAATAGAATCTTCTATTCATGGGTAGGGGAAACTGTTAATTTCGGTAAATGCGAGGTGCCACATTTTCCAAACTTTTAAATCTTTTTTCCCTATGGAAGTAGATGTATCGGGAAAAGAAGGATGAGAAGGCTCCTCGACGTGAGCATGTGTACATTCCTCCCTAGAGGTATGAGTATGATAATCTCTAGGATTATGTGGTGGATCAAAGGGTTGATATGTCATTGTCCTACAAATCAAAGAAACATAAATTAGTAAAAAATATATAAATCCAACAATTATATGAAAATGTAATTTTTTTTTTCAATTATCAATCAAGAAGAAAAAATAAACTAAACGTAACACATTTTTCTTCATATTTTTTATAATTTAAATAAAATCACCAAAAATATTTACGAGTTATTAAATATAATAATTGAATGAAAACTAAAAATATTAATTATAGATGAAATGACATAGTAAAAATTCACCAACAAAATAAATCATGTTTACAACAACAAAAAATTCTTTTACAATATACTATTATAAAATATATTCTATTATTTTAATGGTAAATTTAAAATAATTAGTCTACAAAAAATCAATTAATAGATATATTATATAATTGTAAAAAATATTACTAGTCAAAACTAATCTAATATAAATAATTAACTTATTCGTTATAATATGTGTTTTAATAATAATAATCAAATTAATATAACTAACTTATGAATTTTGAAAAAGTAACCCATAATTAAACATATGTTACCTATAATATTAGGAATTTACCAAATATTATTTTCCCAAATTACGTCATCATGATCTTTCCATATTGCACAAACAATGTCTTTGATGTGTTCATCAATATTATTTTTTAATCATTCAATGGATGTATGGATATCACATAAATTAGAATCTCCATCATGTTCATCATCACCAACATACCATTTTTCCCTTGTAAAACAATATCTCACTGCATATTGGATTGATCAAGAATATAGAATTTTTTCCCATGTGTTTCCATGATAAAATGATCATTTGTGTACTCCAATTTATTCATATTAACTAGTGTCATTCAAAATTCGTCTTGTCAGACACTATTCATATCGATTAACCCGTTACACATAAACACTAGAACATGAAATTTAATGTAATAAACCACCCATATTACTTAAATGAATCCATAATATACTTTTGATGTGGATATTATATTTTTGTCTTTGGCACTTGAAAAATGTATTGCTTCTATGAAAACCAACACACTACTATTCTGAAAGTCACTTCTATTTTCATGATATTTCACATGAAACGTATATCCATTAATTTCATACCCATAAAAATGTTGTAAAATATAAACTTGGACCACCAAATAACCATTTTGATGTTTATGATGCATCAGGTTTCATAGTCTCTTTAAACAATTGGAAATAGTTATGTTATGCCCATTCAAAATCCACATATCTTTCTCCTTTGGATAACATTGATTGAAATCATTAATATGAAATATTTTATTGGTTGAGAATAATCTATGTTATTCAAGATTTATAATTTTACCTTCATCATATATTCACCTATCAACAATTTGAATTTCAAGCTATGAATCCACTTTCCACCAAAATGATCTCATTCTAAGAGAGGTGTAGGAAAATAGATGTTCTCCATGTCAAAAAAATAACTTTTACAAAAAACTACAACCTCCTAATAAATATACTTATAAAAAATGGATTCTTCGTGTCGATATTGATAATTATCATACCCCTTAAATATCTAAATATACCTTTCAAAATGATACATCCATCCTATATATATAGATCCTCAAAGATTTATTTTCTGCCCAAAATAAACTATTAAATGCACTATAATATCAATAAATGATGGAGGAAAATAAATTTGCACTCACCTCTTCTTCAATATCATAAATTATTTCATCAATTTTATTATATTAATTAGATTTATCATCATGAAAATCACTATCATCAATAGATATAGAATTCTTTCTATTTTTACAATGGAAAATACAATGTCTATAAATCGATTTAAAACCATGAAAAATTAAATGTTATTTGATCTCTATTCTTTTAAACTTCTTCAATTTTAATCATTTTATGTATGGACAATGAAACATGTCATCGTTTGGAACATTTCATTTATCAAATTTCAAAAATGAATCAACACCTTCCTCATATTCATCACTGATTCGAAGTTCTATAACCTATATTGGATTCATTATCTATAACAAATATCAAAAATAAATTTCAAAAATTGAGGTACAAATTTATAAAATATTTATATTCGAAATGAAATTAAAAAATATAGATTACCAAGAATAGAAAAATCAAAATTAAAATATAAAATTTTGATGAGAAAACTCATTCTTGCAGATGGAATTACAAAATAGATTCCTTTTAAAAATATATCAAGTAAAAATAAATATACATAACCATATGAAATTATTAAAAAAATATGTGAATAGATAGCCATAAAAAATATAGAATGATAATGACTAATTAATGGAAAATTATTTATAAAAATATTTTTTTCTCTATTCTAATTAATAGTATAATTAATCATAAATTGACTCTTAGTTTTAAAAAATTCACATTAAATAAAATCAAGAACTAATAAACACATCATAAAATAAGAAGTAGAATATACAGTCTCAATCATGTGTGGTGTGCATTGAGAATTTGACATTAACTTTTTCTAGAAAGTTCAAATCCTAAAAAATAGATAAAATGTTGTGTTTTCATATTATGTTACTCTCTTATAGTTTAATAAATCAACTAGGAAAAAGAAAAAGGGAATTATAATTTAAAACATAATTTGTAGTTCACTATCAGCAATTTGGTGGATACACTATTATACTTGTACCATCAAGCTCCAAACCTAAAAAATAGCTACTACTCTCAGATGATTCAATTTTATGTTTTAATGTGATGTAACATTCATTTATGTATCTAGTTTATCGATATTATTAAACTATTCAATTCTGTACATTTTGATCTGTGTATTATGTATCATTTCAATAATATAATAACAATATATAGGTTACTCGATTCATGTTGATACTTATTTTATTTTAAGTTGGAATACCTAAAAAATAAAAATTTAATATTTTTATCATATATGGTATTATATGTTCAAATATATATTTTTCAAAAGATATATTATTCATTAAAATATTCAATTTTTAGGATTTTTTAACACATTTCTCTAAATTTAAAAAAAATAAAATTTATGGACACAATTATCCAATTCAAAAAATTTTTATCGATCTCTCTATTCTAATTTTTTTACAATTTTATCTAATCATTACATCGGTTATAACATTTCCCTCATGTTATTCATGGAAACTATTTGCTAAAAAAACTCTCTTAAATCATAAGGTAAATGAGATAAATATACACATCCTATATTTAGGCCATTTGATCTTGAAATGATATTTTATATTCAAAATCTGAATTCAACAACCATTATCATCATCAATTGAATAAAAAATACATGATCAATCAATATATTTCTTGATTTTGAAATCATTTATATTCCATGAATTTTTAAAATACATTTTTGTATTATATAACCTTCAAAATCTAAGAATTTATTTCTATAACATCAATATATGACATTGAAATTCCACGAATTTTCTCTTACCACCTCAGGTATTTCAAACAATTACATTATATAGAAATAATGTACTTAAATATTTATACTTACTTTTGGTTTCAATAACCATAAAAAATTGTGGGATATGTCTATTTATTCTTATATATTTCAATAAATAGCAATCAATAAACAATACAACCTTCCTCTTCTAATATTGTGGAGTTTTCACCCACTGATATATAAAGAAATATATTACCAACAATACCTAAAAATTACCATATAGTTCTAAATAAATACCTCTAAATCCCTAAAAAAAATAATAATAAACACTTAAGGAACAACTAATTATCCCAATATAAATTATTTTCAAACCCTCTAGAAAGATAGATGGAGTCGATTAGTCTTTAACCAAAAATGAAATAATAAAGATGAAAAACCCTCAATGTTTCAAGATGGTATTATTAGAATGGGGAACACCTAATTAAACAATCATAAAGTACATATTTGAATTCAAAGAATTAATAAAAAGAGAGAAAAAATGGTTGATCCTTACTTCAAATGAGTAACCCGATGATGAAAAATCTCTGTGGTTGTAATTAGATCACAAGGGGAGATTTGGATCGCCCAGTTGAATAAACCATCAGGTTAGGGCTTCAATGAGAGAATAATAAAGTCTCCGTCACGAAACTGAAAGAATGCATAATGAAACACTTGATTGATAAAGAAATTTTAAAAAGACTTAATACGTCGATTATATTATAACCATCATGAAAAATGGATATTCATTGGGATTTCACATTGATTATACTATAACCAATGTCAAAACCTGAAATTTCACATTGGTCAAATTATAGAACTAGCACAAAAGAGTGGTGAATACCCATTTTCATGTCAGTTTTTATAAAAAAAATATGAAAAATGATATTTCACGTCAGTTAACATAAATGCAATGTGAAATTAATATGCCCAAACTTTCACATCGGTTATAAGTAACCGAAGTGAAAATTTCACCACAAAAACAATATTTCTACTTGTGACACAATAAAGAGGCACTCACCCATTCCACCTCATCACACAACAAAATCCATTTTAGTCACCAAAAATTATCTCGAATAAGCTCCCAACATCCCTCACCTAAAACTTGAATCCTCAACATGGGAATAAATTCATTCCAATAGAACACTTTAGTTGAAATCAAATGGAGTTATCGAAAGAAGAGGTATCATCCTACCTCATGATCTTTCATATTATTTTCATTCTCTACCAACTCTAATATTATTATAGAATACATACATAATAACCTTAGTATCCTAAATATACTGACATTTTGTTATTATAATTTTTTTCACTACACATTCACACACTTCCATCTATTTGTTAAGGAATATATAATTTATGTTCATGGTGAATTACAGCCTCACAAGACATTGGTATTCATTTTTTTTCCATTTCCACCTCTCATGGTCTGACATTATTATGGAAAAATTGATTATATATGATATATATGATATTTATAATTTATTTACTATTCTATATTTCTATAGTAACACATAACGTTATGCACACCAATTTGTGGAAATACAATAACGTCGTTTTTGGAAGTATGGACTCATGCATCCTCAAAGTGATGTGAATCTTTCACACTATACGTGGAATGTATAATGGTTGTTTTTATTTAGAAATACGTGGCATAATTTACATATATATGATATTAATGACATAATTACGAATATTGAAACATAATATATCATTTTTTGTTACCCTTTTCACACACTAAAAAGTGATAAAATAGTTTGTGGACGTCTGGACTACCACATCCCCAACACAATGAGATTCCATTTACAACACAACAATTCTATATACCATTTTATAAGATTAAATAACATGTTATTTTTTATAAAATTTTAATTATATAATAATATAATTTTTCTTACAATTCTTCATAATGATCACTGAAAAATTGGATTGTTAATCATACGTATATATGACATACCATCTCTATTATTGAAACATTGGTTCATTCTTTATGACCATTATTAGTTATTTATTTTTAAATTATAAATATGATATTTATGTAGTCATTAATAATCTTTATATTTTTATACAATGAACCATTTCACCATATTTGACCAACCAATGTTGTTTTTGACACATGAACCAAATTTGGTCAAAAACCACAAACATAAGAGTAATTGTTTATGTAGATGTATAAAGAATCGTAACAAGTTAATTAACAGTAATAATATACAGGAAAAAGTTTCAGAACAATCAAATAAATTTCAAAATTTTACTATTTAGGAATATGAAGATAAATGTGACATGTCAGACTCAAGGAAAGAGGTTCTATCTCAATTTACATTCCATTGATATTTATTTGTTACTATAAAAAAATTCACTCTATTATGGTGTATATACTTCCCATTTGAATTTTTATAGCATGATTCACTCGTACATCATGGTATTTTAATTTTTTTATATAAATTATCTAAATCCATGTGGTTTAGATAAAAAATTTCCAAGGGTTAAAAGTTATATTTTCATTCTTACTTTCTTTAGTGATTTTTAATCTTCTCCTTAAATAATAACGTTTTTATAATAATTATTTTTTTGAAATATCCATAATTATACACAATATTAGGTGATGGATATTTTAATTTCCTAAACCATATATCTTATTTACATACAGTTTTCTCTTTGATAGTTATTTGATTAACTGGGGAACTATTGATAAATCAGTACCTTCTATTAAAAACTGATACATTTTGATGTGGCATGTTGTTTGTGAATTAGATAGATTATTATATATATGAGTAATAATTTAGGCATCCAATGCACATGTTATTTAACATTTAATGAAAGCCCTATGGGTTGGGGATTGATTAATGGAGGCCCCTCGTTGTATCAACAGTATCATGAGATGAATTAGTTGGTGAGACCATAATAGTGTAAATTGTCCTATCATGACTAAAATGGTATCTTGTTCCTATGAAATATGAAAACAAATAATTTAGAATTTAATTTAATGAGAATTAATTAATTTATATTATTCATGATATTGTTGAATCAAAATTTCTATGGATGCATTTCGTTTTTAGACTCTTGATTAAATGGAATGTGTTTCAATTTCTCACCATGCCATTCTTAATATACCTTATCTAGTTACTAAAATGGAATATGTAACCTGTTATTTACAATTCCATGTTGATATATTATCTTAATGGTATTAATTATTTTCCTTACATTCCCCTAATTATTATTTGATCTCACACATAACTTATTTCATCTCCCCAGGATATGAAAATGAAACAGCTAAATAAACATTCAAGGATGAAATGAATTTCATTTTACTATATTGAATGTATTATTTTTTGTTTCCCAATATTTTATGTGCATTGTTCATGTAATGTAGTTTTCCAAAATATATATGTTGTTCAATTTTTTAGGATTCAAATTTTGTATCTATGCTAATGGGATAAACTAAGGCACCAGCTCTGAACATATGGGGTCAGGGCTTTACATTTGGTATCAGAGTTGGTTTATCATCAACCATTGAAAACTTGATTTAGAAAACATAGATAAGATAACATAACACTAAAATAAACATTGAGAATATTTATTTAATAACATCCTATAATTTTCATAAGGAAGATATTATGTGGGTATTCCTAGAAGTACCTTCACATATGGATAATATAGATGGAGTTGGTTTTGGAATATATATACCTTGGGGTAACAACATCGACAAGGAGTATCAGGCCTGACTCGAGCATAACCAGGTAGACGACAATAAGTGTTACTCCAAACCAAGATTGAAACTCGTTGGTTATATTCTTAGTATAATTCATATATTTTTTGAAAAAAAATATGAAGGATTTAAAGGTAAAAATGATCATAAAGAAACAATGTTTATAATTATTAGATCAGCTATGAATAAAACATTCAATTTATGTAATTTATTATATGGGTTTTGGGATAATAAAATATTTTTTGTAATTATATAAAATAAATTTGTGTATTTAGACATTTAGAAATGGGTATTGGAAGAAGGAATGCTAACCTCCCCAAATTACAAGATTCAATGAGTAAGAACGATGATATCTTTTACGGTCATAGGAAAATATTTCAAAGTGAAATAGTCTCCCAATAATTTTCACCATATGATGTCATGTTATAATGTTATAACATGATGGGTAATGAATTATTCATGTCCTATGGATTTAAAGGAATGAAAGAAAAGAAGAGTATGAATGGTCAAAAGATGTTTATGGGTAAAGAATTATTCATGTCTTATGGATTTAAAGGAATGAAAGAAAAGAAGAGTATGAATGGTGAAAAGATGTTTAAAAAGAACAAGGGATGGATTATTGTTCCCACATGTGAGAGTTGTGGAAAGACGAACCCAAGTAATAGCTTGAAGGGAAGAGGGATATTGTTATAAGTGTGGAAAAAAGGACACCTACATCATGATTGCAATGGAAAGAAAGAAAATTACAATGTGTAATGCTTCCACTAAAAGGAAATGGTACACTACACCAATCAATGCCTCTTGTATCAAAAGAATATAGCCAAAAAAGGATAATCGATCATGTTCAACATTATGATACTACCACATATGGAGACTAATGCTCAATGTGCATATGTTTGGATTCATTAATTATTTCAATTAATTATTTTATTAATGATGTACTGGTTTTAAGATTAATGAAATATGTATATATTGTATTATAGTACTATTTAGTTAATGATTTGAGATCACATATTGAATTTTACCATTAAAAGATAATTAGTATAAATCTATTCATTTTGGAAAACACAAGGTTAGAGGAAATATAACCCCTAACATATTATGTCTACTATGATAATGATTTTGTAATAAAGAGATGATTAATTTACATAATGTAAATTGGATAGTATCGAATAAATTGGATCTGATTAGTGGTTAATAAAAAAGTTTTCTACACTATCATTGATATTGTTAAAAAATGGATTTACAAAATATATCCTATAACATGTGTCTTACTTAAGGAATAAGGAAGAATTCATGTTTCCAATAATGTTTATGGTAATTCGTGGTATTACCATATTTCATATGTATACATGATGAAGTTGTTCAAATGTTTGGTTTGTGATGATTATAGTGAAACTTCACGTTGATTTAAGGATAATGATATGGTAATTTGGGAAATTTAGTGACCATCTTTTTAAAAGTGCTGAATGATAACTGTTTGTAAATGTTGACCATTTATTTACATATAATCTTATTGAGTGAAAGAACTCCTCAATTATTTGGTAAATAGTGTTGAAATAGAATTGATTTCCTATTATTATCATTTATGATGATATAAACTACATTCTTCGTAATAGTGGCTTATGGTTTTGTGGTCATCACCATTCAGATGAAATTTTTCCCTATCACACTCTATCAGCATATGATTGTTAGATGTTTCTTCGGTATCCATGAATCCATTTCCCACCTATGTTATCCTACTATGGAACCTAGTCAGCTGAGAAATGTTCATCACATTTTCTCTTATTAATAATATATGTTATTAATCCTATTCACTATGTGGGATATTCAAGAGTAGTGTATTTTCAAATATCTAACCCTTGATTACTGAGATCAATTTTGAATTGTAAGATCCAATTTATCTAAGGTGGGGGAGAATGTAACACTCCATGACGTTACAATATTTTCTATTTAGAATAGATTTAATTTTTTCCCTTGATTTAATTATACGAAATAGAAATGTGATACTATATTACAAGCGATATGATGTTTATCTTTATCTAAATGGAACATCAATGTTATCTTACATTACACACAATACTGAATTTCCCTTGTGGCTTGTGTAATATACAAGACCACGTTTTACAAACAATAATATATTATTAAAAATGATATTATTTATTATAATAACATACAAAATAGCCATTAAATTGATGTTTATGATTAATATTAACTCACTTATGGAAATATATGGTTGAATTCAATGGTTAATAATTAATTAGAAATGAATATAACAACACATTGAATATAAAGGGAATCATTTTATAAAAATATATTTTTATACTCTTGACATCGTTTTATACAACAAAAATTAAATAAATAAATATCAGTGAGTGGTATTGATTTATATATATTTATATTATAGTCAATAAAATAATTTTTAAATTCATCCAATAAATTTGATAAGACTACGATAAGAATAAACCCAATATTACAAATAAAAACCTATATTTATATAAATGAAAATTTGTTGCCTTTTAATTGAGAACCTACATTAAAAATTAATTTTGGTACTTGTATGAATTTAATATGAAAAAAATTAATTTTTAATGATAAATTTCAATATTATGTTACTGTGAATTTTTTGTATTTTTATTTAAATTTTCATTTTTTGATGAATACTGAAAAATACTGAATTTTAATAAAAAACTGCTTCTATGTATAATTTATTTATAAGGATAAATTAAATTTATAATAGGTATTAAATGTTAATTTTTTACATTAAATAATTTTATCTAATTTGTACAATTGGAATGCATTTTAAATTGAAATTGGTCGTTAAAACATAAAAACGTTTTGAATGTTTTTACTTTAGAAACCCACAATGTTGTCCCGTCCAAGGGATTAATTCATATTTAATATCACCAAATTCAATGATTTTAGATTAAAAAAATGGATTCAATTTTTATAATAATAATAATTTATAATTTCATATAAGTTAAAATATGTTTTTGACCAAAATTATTAGTGAAAGTGCTTGAAATTTATTTCTACGATTAAGAGTAAAAATAGATCATCAAAGGACTAAAACATTATCTAATGGAAACAAATGACCTATACACTTATCAAAAAGAAATTTTATTTCCATATTTCAAACATATCGTCCATATTATCAATTTTTATCATTAATGGATCCATATTACATGGGAAAACGTGGGTGGAATACCCTTTGCAAATATTTCAAAGAATGTCACTCCTCCTCCACTATAAAAAGGAACTGAATCCTACCACCTCCTCACATATATAAATTAATTTTTCTCACCCCAAATATGATTAAATAATATCCCAAAATCCCTCACCTCATCCTATAGTCCCAAATTTCATTATAAATCAATCTAATGATTCCTTTTAATAAAATCCAATAGGAGTTACCCAAACAAGTGGTATAATCCTTCCTCAAGATCTCTTGTTTTATTTTCATTATCCAACCCAAAAAATATACTTATTACATGATTAAATAATTACATATGTATCTGAAATATTCTATGTTATTTAAGATCTAGGTATTTGACCAAAAAATACACACACTTCCATCTAATTGGAAACAAACGTACCGTTTATGTGTCTGGAGAACTACCGCCTATCCAAATGATGTCATTCATCTGTCCTTTAACACCTATCATGGTTGTTAATTATGATGAAAAAATTATTTATATATGATATATATATATTATATTTATAATTTTCTAAAGCTTCTATAATTCTTTAGTAAAACATACATTTATGCACCCCTGTTTTTGGGAATACGATAACATTGTTTGTGGAAGTGTGGACTACCGTATTCTCAAAGGGGTGTGATTAATTCACACTATATATGATGGTTTTAATTAAAAATATGTAATCTAAATGAAATATATACTATATTCATGACATAATTATCTTTATTAAAACATTATATATAATTTTGTTTATTACCCTTTTTCAAATACTAAAAAGTGTTAATGTCGGTCGTGGACTTGTGGACTACTGCCTCCTAGACATGATGTGATTGCATTTACATCACATAGATTCTATATATAAGTATATATGAGTAAGTAATTTTTTTTTTCTCTAATGGCCATTATTTTAATATAAGATGTTCTTTACCTTATTTCCATAATGATCAATTATAAATGGGAACATTACTCATGCGTACGTATGGCCACCATCTACATGAATGTAAAGTTGGTTCATTTTTCATGAACATAATCAATGACTGGTATTAAAATTATAAATATGATAATTATTTATTTATTATTGTTCTTGTTATGTTTATATAATGACCCCATTGATCATAGTTTACTTAAAAAAATCATTTTTGAAAAATGAACAAAATTTGCTCAAAAACACCAAATGTAAGCATTACTGTGTAAAAAATTATAATAATTAAATTAAAACTAATAATAAAGTCTAAAAAGTTTCTAAAGAATGTAAATAATTAATATTAGTTTATTATTTGGCAATATAATGACACATGTGACAAGTCGGACCCAAGGTAAGGGTTTTTGTCTCAATTTACATTCCATTGAGACTTATTCGTTACTATACATCAATTCACTTTAGTATGGTGTATATACCACCAATTTTTTATTTAATATATTTATTCACTCATACTTTATGTAATTTTTTGTTTTACTAAGATTTATTTAATCCAAATTTTTTAGTATGAAAATTTCAAGTGGTAAAAGTTAACTTTATAGTCTTACTTTATTTTGTGATTGTTAACTTTCATTTGAGAAAATCACATTACTGAAATCATTTCTCATTACATATTTCAGTAAATATCCACATTATTGGGTGATGGAGATTAATATTTCCTAAATTTTATACTATATTTACGATGAGTGTTCACTTTGAATCTTATTTGATTAATTGGAGAATTATTGATAAATTTAACTCTTCCGTTCAATATAGATACATTTTGATAAGGCACATTGATCTTGGATTAAATAGAACATTAAATATATTTTTAATACTTTGTACATGAAATACATGGGTTTTGTACCACTTATTTCAACCCATTGGGGTTGGGGGCCGGTTAATGTATTCCCAAAGATGCATTGACTGTCTAATGAGACAAATCAGTTGGCCAAACCATAATAGTTTAAATTTGTTTTATCTTGATGGTAACGGTATCATGATCAAGGGTAACATGATTTCCAATAACTAAGAATTTCCTAAATTGAGAATTCAATTAATATTATCTTCAATGAGAATATTTCATCTACATATCTTTGGTTGATACTGATTTTCATAGTATTGATTAAATGGAATGTTCTTCAGTTTATCACCATTCCAAATTTATTATGTCATATCTTGTTATTTGAATTGAATGTGTTATAATATATTTACCATTCCATGTTGACTTAATATCAAAAATTCTTTATTTCTTCATCATTACTTTCCATTGTAGAGAAATTGTGCTCAATCGTATTCTGTTTCATTTTCCCCGAAATATGACTAAGAAATTGTTGAATGAGCTTTAAATGATGTAGGTTATTTCATTTTATTATGTGTCATGTTTTATTTTTTGTTTCCAAATGTTATATGGGTATTGTGTATGTAATATGGTTTTCAAAAACTTCTATATTTTTTCTTCCTTTGATATTTAAATCTTGTATCTATGATAATGTAATAATGTAATGATCTGACTCTAGACTTCTAGGGTTGGGGAGTTATAGGTTGGTTGTCATTAGTAGGACTATTCCATATCTCTTTAGTGGCCACGATGGGTCACTAGAATCTACTCTTGGTCTATAAATACTATTTACAACTATCATGATAAAGTCTTAGAGGGTCAAAAAATAGCATATTAATGAATCTTCCATATTCAGGTGAATTGGTTTGTATGACATGGTGGGTCCCACCATGGGGTCTGAGTGTTGTTCAGGTTTTATTGATCACTGATAAATAAATAAATAAATTATTATTCTTGTTTATAATAAGTGGGATGATTTTTTAAAAATGTATTTAATGTGTTTAAGTAAATATGTGGAATAATATTATTTGAATAAATATTATTTTAGTATTCTAGGTTCATTTAATATTTGAAAGAATTATGAGTCATGTTAAATGACATGGATTTATCACATAATATATTATATATATATAACATGTACGTGATAAAATATGAATAATATTTATGTTATAGTTTAAATCATCATCATAATTATTGATTTCTTATTTAATGAAATTTTCATTTTCAGGGGTCGGTGAACCCTTTTTGTGTATTTGACACACCAACTATATATGTTGGGATAGAGTTCATTTCATTTGACTGTTTACTATTCAAGAATGAGATCTTATCTCTCCTCCCACTTTCTAGAGAGATAATATATTTGAGTAAAAACCCATGTATGCCCTCAATGGATCAAATGCATTGGATGGAGGTGATTATAGTGATGTCTAATAGATCATTGGTGATCTATGATATCACCTAGAATTTGATGAAGGACATACGTGAAGGTTCCTAAAGAATGTGGGGAAGATCTATAGGGGTTAAACTTATATACTTCTAGAAATGGTTACCAGTGAAGAGTAGTTGTGGATCACACTTCAATTAGGAAAAATGTTCATGTTTTAAATTATTTTATATTCTTATTAAATACACACATGATCCTCAAACTTTACCGGGGTGCAAATGTTGGAGATGACATGTTCTGTCCCTTTGGGGATAAATATTTTTAAATTCACCATCCAAATGGATTCTGCTGGGAGCCTTGATATTTCCTTCACATGGAACCGGTGGGAAGTTCTAATTCCATGAATTTTTTGAGATAAATGAATTAAATGTACATTAAAATTAAGTATATTTTTTTAATTTTTCTGAATAGATATGAACACACATTGTTTCGATCTCGGATTACCGAGTTATGGTCATTAGAAACAATTTATATAGATCATTTTTGGTTTGATTACATGTCATAAAATTTGAAAAAAATATTTTATATATCTATATTCTACCCTTCTTCTGTGAAAGGAGGTGATTGGAATGAAAATCCTAATTCTTACCTTGATCTAGTCTGAATTTTTTTGCAACTTCTAATACATCTAGCAAGTACCCAACTTCACTAGATCTATTCCTGAGTTCACTGTTGCCACTTGTACCCCATATTTATCCTCTACTTCTCCTCATATGAGATCAAAAGAGCCACCACCATGTCCTATGAAGGATGAACCCCACCTGGAACCTCATGACCACCACCCCCCATTAAATACTTTCTAAATTGATCGTGTGATTCGACCTCTTTTCCAAGCACCACATACCTCGTCTGAACCTACAACCTCCTCCAGTGTTGGTGACTCCACCACCTTGGCTAAGTCACAATTGAATGGAGTGGGTGGCAGCCATGGAATCTCTGCCACTAGAGATTCCCTCACTAGCCTATATAGGCATGGAATCCATTTATGGATCCCGCCATAGTTCCTGCTCTATATGCTGCTCAGGATCCCATCACCTAGTGAGTCTCCTAGAACATTGACGCCCACAGTTAGCTTGACACTTTGGCCAATCCCAATATCTCATGCATTATAAGGTACCCTTCATCTAGTTGGGCCTAATCCAACCATTAATTTTTTGGGGTGTATTTCTGTCCTAGATCTGGTGTGGATGGACCTTCCCTCCCCAAAACATTCCATAAGGGGTTTTTGTAACCCAAAATCGGACTGTACATGTTTGGCATGACCCTCATTGGCCCTTTCTGGAGGTCTCAAAACACAAGAATTATTTTTTAATCAAAATTAATATTGTCAATTAATTTGATTTCAGTATAAAATTAAATTAATTAAATTTAATTTTGGATTAAAAATAATAATTATAAAATTCCGAATATTTAATTTAATTTTTAGAATTAAAATATAATTTATTACGGGACAGAATAAAATAAATTATTTGAATTTATATAATTAATTTTTGTGACTTAAACACACTTGTAATTTAATTTATTTTCAGTCATTTCTTATCATGAATATATGTTATGTTCTTATTGGTCTTAAAAAATGACTTAAAACTATATGTATGTTATTTATTTTATTAATTTTTTAATTACCTTAAATGATTGTAATTAAATACCACGGTTTGAACGTCATCCTCTTTTAATATGTATAAGGGATTATACGTACATATATATCTCTGGTAAATTTCTCCTCTACTTCCCCTCACATGCACATGAGAATACTTGTACTTTTTGATGATGATGCTTATGATGTGGACCCCATAAAGATGAGGTGGAATATAGATGAGAAGTGGACATGCTTGATAGGGACTAGATACATCATGTGTCAAGATATGACTCAATTGTTATTTCCCAAGTCATGGTTGATCTGTTTCCTTTAAATGGATCAACAAATATTTGATTCTAAAGGCCAATAGTGTATTTATTTCCATTGTGCAATTTTTTTATAATTTTATACATTTTCATGATAGTTGAAAACACATAAAATAATAAGCCTAAATAAGAGTCATAAGGAAGATATGAATATTTTTATATTAATGAAAAAATTGTGGGCATGGAAATATAGATTGAACATGATTAATAAAAATGGATTACATTCATCAAAAAAATATTAATAACCCTCAAAGAAATATTATGTTGTAAGCACGTTCCATCATTTGAATTTGAATAATACCAGATGTTTTTGGTTATCATCAACTAAAGTTGAGGGTGTCTCTTACTATTGGGGATTTGTTATAAGACTGATGGGTTAATGAAACTGATTTTGGAAGAAATGAAGTATCGAAATCTAGCTTGCTGCAATATTATACGTAAGTGTTGATTAAATAGTATTTTTGATTTTAGAAGCATTGACATCACAGAACTAATCAAGGAGACAAAACATAATACAGGTGGGCATTCAATCTTCTTCCTTGATCTCTTTGAGCAGTGGCGTAGTGATTGATTTTATACTATGAGGAGAGGTTCGAGGATAGTTTTCACTAGAAAACTCAACCGATAGAGTATTATGATTCTTTAGCATCCAGTTCATAGAATTGGATAAAATTTGTGGGAATCAATTAATTATTTGATTATTTAATGAATAATGTCAAGATCGGTAATTAAGATTAATGTAATAATATTCTAGATTATTTTTTAAAAAATTCAATGTAATGCTAGAGGACATAATACAAATTTTATTGGGAAAGTTAATTTCCTATCTTGAATAATAATCTTATAGGTAGTACAGGTGCTTGAGAAAAGTACAACTCCATCAAAAATTCAAGCCACTAGGGTCCCATACATGTTTCACACCCTAAGGAAGAGTGGATGAATACTGCTTATATGAGACTCATGTATGAATCATATGAAGGTTTTTTCAATATTCTATCATCAATGTTCGGTGTAAGTTGTGGTTAAAAGATCAAGACATTAATGATTTAAGATGTGGTCTCATCTCGAAGATTTTCTCAAGGAGAAAGTGAAGCAAGATATGAATAAGGTCATTTTACACTGAATATGTGTAAATTAGAAGATAGATCATGATCTTTCAATGGATCATTTTATCATATAATTTTTACTAATTTAAAAAAGTATCATTTAATATTAAAAATCAAACAATATGGATAAAATGATTCATTACCTTTTGGGTATGGTTTGAAAAGTAATATGAACATTAAAAAAATATTACACTTTTGTTCTTACGAAGAACATACTGAAAGACAAGGTGATATGGAAAATGGAAATAGAGACGCCAAAGGAACCTTGTAAACATCCATATAATATGTATGAAACATGATGTTTTTTTGATTTTCATATCATGAAATAAAAGAATGGAAGTTTAAATACAATGACCAGAATTAAAGAAGAAAGTATTCACTTCTTCTTCAGTGTCTATAAATCAATTTCATATAATGTTTCTATTATAATTCATGGTTATTAATTACATGATGCATATTACATATGTGTATTGAAATATGGAAACCAAGTAAGTAAGGAGATGTTAGATTATGTATGGTGTGTTCTCCAAGCGGCTAAGAAAGGGGTATTCCCAAGTCAGTGGTGGGAAGTATGTAAAATCTATAATACCATGTAAATGATTCTAGTAGAACTTCTATTGATTATGACTAAAATTTTTCATTCACTTTTCCTTTTTACACAAGGATAAATTATTCTAGTTTAGTAATGAATTTTGATTGTGGATTTTCATACTCAACCAAAAATTTAGTGGTACTTGATTCATTGGATATACAAGATAAATATAAAATGTAATAATTATATACCCAATTATTGTAGGATAATTCATTATCATGTAAAACTAAAAGTGTAAGTTAATGATATACCTTGTATGTTATTTAGAATTAGTGGAGTTAAACACCTTAGGTATTATCAACATGTATACTTTTTTATTTCGTGGAACGAAAATGTTATTAATAAAGGTAATCCAAATGTCATTCAGAACTGGTTTAGTAAGAGAGGGTGATCTATTATAAAGTTAAGCAAGTGTTAAGAATAATTCACAAGATTCCTTCAAATTTTTATTATGAAATCTGAATGTTAATTAGGGAACACGCATAGTCCGAAGATGTATGATTATTTGGGATGGTATACTGAAGAATATCTTGAACACAAATTAATTGATAAATATAATGTATAATAGGGAAATTCCTAAATGCATATTACCTTATACATATCAAAGATATGATAGTCATAAGGATGATCGATGATGAGTTTTTCATATTAACAATGTTTATCAAAATAATCCATGGAATAATTCTAGAAATCCACATTTCTTTCTACACATCAGAGACTTGATTCACATATAAGGGACATCAATATTTAGTTATATACACACACAGAGATATATATATATATATATTCATTTCTGATATGTCATTTATATTTTAATTCATTCTTCACAAATAATTGCTATATCAATAACCATATACAAAATATCCTCAAAATTTGATATTATATGAGTTTTATAATGAAATAAATCAATTTTTATAAGAATATGTGTTGAGATAGAAATAATTTGATGAGATATAATTTAACTTCTATCAAGAAAAATCCATTGTGAATCTATAATAATTATCCTTAATGTTTAATATGATATTAGAGAAATCAATTTGATATAAAATTTGTAGTCAAGTGGTAGATTATATTTCTATATAAGGGTGCACATCTCTACTTGAGATAGTGGGAGCATGTAGGAATAACATTAAGTAAATTCTAGTAATTCACATATTGTTGGAATAGGAATGAGTTCCATCAACGGTGTTGAAGTGAAATGTTCTAGAGAAACATATTACATAGGAAGGATAAAACCAGGGTGATGATTTTACATTCACCACAGCCAGTGATACATTATTTATTCAAAATCATAATTTCTATAAGTAATCAGTATATTGAAATAAACTATGATCGACATGACCACTTGAAATTTAATATTATATTCCATATATAAAAGTATATGGGGATATATTATTTTGAATAATTTGGTGTTTATTAATGTTATATGATAAAAGGATTGTACAAGAAATGTGCCAATAGGGAACGATTGGCTATTCCAAAATTTTATTCCTAAATATATTAGAATTTTACATATCATACGTATTTACTATGATCATTTAATTGGGTGTTTAATGTCAAGTCCACCAAATCATGGATGATTTCTATGTAATGGAATTTGAAAGTGGTGGAGACACTATACAATGCTAATATGGGTCTCATGTTACTAAATCCAAATCATGATTAATGTAAGAAATGATATAATAGAGTATTCATTTTGAATGAATATTTTCTAAGGGTCTACCAAAAGGATAGTTGAATCACCTCGGCTTCCCAAGTGAAATATGTTTGGTAACATATGGAAAACAAGTAATGCTATTATATTTAGTTAAAAATTGAATAAAAGTAACTCTCCATAGATTTAATTAGAGTAGCAACCATAGTTAAATTGAATAAGATCTACTGCGGTATATCTAGCAGTTTCATAAACTTAGTTAGTCATTCATATACTAACAATGTATTGGAAAATATGAGTTTGAACAATTCAAGAGAAAATTATTACCAATGTCACAGGGCATAATCTCTCTAATCATAATTTCATAGTAATAAGAGGAGATTAAAGTGATGAGTTTAGTACAATACACTTCTGAAATGGATCAATCATATAATCAATGATATGTAAAATATATTAGATTTCAAAAATAAAAATTATATTATAAAAATATTAATAATATCTAGGATAACTACAGGATAAGTAGTTAGCACTATCCTGTTACACTTGAATTAAAATGATATATATATATACATGGATTTTGGAGAGGAAGGGATAATAGTTTTGAGTGGATAGAAACTAATAATCCTTAAATCAATTTGATCTAATATAAAACATATGATAAGGGAATGAGTGGCACAATAAAATGATATTGGTATACATACCTACAAATAATGAGTATACTATAGATTCTGAGGTAAGAAAGAAGATGTTATTAAATACAATGATTTTTTTTGGTTCTTAGAATCACACCTAGTAGGTAATGTTTTATCATTATGATTATTATTTAACTCGTATTATCCATGTTATCAAGTCTTGAGAGTGGAAATGATATATACTCAGTGATAACATATCATGAGAATATTTACTCATAGAGATTAAGTTGAACATAGCATAATATTCGTAGAGTCAAGACAAGGAATACTCAACAACTAAAGCTATGGTGTAGGAATAACATGATGTTAATCCTGTGAGATCTAAAATGGATGGTAAGAGATATGGATCTACAGAAAGTAGATGTGTTTTAATAATGGGTTCCCTAGACCCAACAACATAGAACCTTTTTATTACCTAATCATGTGTATAATTAGATAAGAATTATGTACTCTTAACGTTATTGTGTATACATTTCTGTATCCACTATTTAATGGTAATTCCCATAGATAATTTTATGTATCAAAAGATAACAGAGTATCCAAGGCTGTAATGAGAAACTCGAGATACTATGAAATTACTATCAAACAAATCTCATATGGTGTAGATGCATCATATTGACTGGACACAGTTGATTTCTGAATATCAATTGTTGGGGGCTCTTATGCATTGAGACTTATTCTCATGAATTTCTTACTTGAGGATCTCTAGTACTTGATATCATGAGGACATAATTTCCAATCGGATGAAAACATTTTTTAGGTTTTATTGGTTATTCATATATTTGAACATTTTTATTAGGATCCTAGAATGATAAAATTATAAATGTGGGCCATTTTACTATATACTTTGATGTAATGAAAAAAAACATGATAATGAAATACTGGTAAGGTTTCTTCTTTTGGGTTTTCTATTGGTGGAATGACATTGGTTGAATGGAAAAGATTATATTTTTCACTTCTGTGTTGTGAAGTAATATATCTAGGGCCTAGTTTCCCCGGATGGTATTACCTTTATATGTAATTGGCTAATGTAGATGAGTGTAATTCCATCTATATAGATCAAAACATAATAAATCAAGAAAGCACGATGACATAAGTATTAATCCTACATTATTATATATCTATAGACAATGATATTATACATTATAGTACATTTTTATAGGTTTTTTATAATTATTATAACTATTATATATCAATTTAGGGCCCTTGATGGGTTGATAGACTCTAGTAATCGTTTATGAATGCTATTAACTACACTCGAGATAAACTTTTAGAGGGTCACACAAAATAGTATACTGAAGAATAGTCCCAGTTCTGCTGAATTGGTATATAACACATGGTGTGCCCCACCTTGGGATTCAAGTGTTGTTCATGTTTTATTAATGATTGATAAAAAAATATATTAATTATTATTTGAGTGATGAATAGTTGGGTTAATTTATTTGTTTAAAAGTATTTATATGTGTTTAAGTAATGAGAAATAATAATATTTAAACAAATATTTTTTTAACATTCCATGTTCATTTTATATTTGGGTGAATTCTGAGATGAGTTAAATGACCTACATTTATGAAATAATATATATAATATATATTATATGTATGTGAGAAAATGTAAATAATATTTATGAGGAAATTAAAATATTCATAATTATTATTTTTTATTTAGTGGGAATTTCATTTGTTTTATGGCTAGAGAACCCTTTCTGTGTATTCGATACACCGACTATATAATCAAGGGAGATTTAATTTCATATTAGTATTAATTCATCATGAATAAGAGATTATTCCTCCTCCCTATATATAGATAGGGGGAGAGTCTTTCTAAAATCACTAATCCATTCATGCCTTTAATGGATAAATGGCACAAGATTGAGGTTATCATTATGTTAATGAATATATCATTAGATCTCCATTATAGCACCATATATTCGATGAATTTCACACAGGTTCTCAGAGTTTGTACGGAAGAGCAAGATAGAATGGGCTTCAGATCCATTGAGCAATGATCAACTATAACAACCAGCAGTTGAGTGTGATCCAGTTTGGAACAAGGTACAAATTTTGATTTATTTTCCATGAATGTTGAATTAACACACAATGATTGGACTAAAACAGGGTTGAATCTTTAGGTATGACAGGTTCCATCTCTTTGGTGATAAAAATCTTAAATATACTTAGACCATCATCTTATACTGCAAGCCCTGATATTTTCTTCAGTTGGTATTCCCCAATGATTTTGTAGGAAATGTGTCATTGGATAATGGTCCTCATTTTAAATATGTCACAAAACTCATGTACAAATAACTAAAAATATAAAACCTCCACCACTAGTATGCCTAATACATATTGTATGAAACTTTGTGTGGTATATACATTGGGTTCATCCATCACCCAAAACTCTTTTTATTCCTTATGAAAATGTTTTGTATGTTGTACCAATTGTGTACATTGCATTTTTATAGGATTATAGATTTCAAAATCAAATAACAAATTTAAAGGGATTTTATATGGCATATTATTGATATAAAAAAGTGTTTCTAATTCACAAAATGGATGAAAATAAAAAATATATAATGCTTATATAGTCCCATGTAAAATATGTGTATCATCATATTATTTCTATCATATTGTAAGAGAAGTTGTTTCTTAATGAAATTTTTAAAAAATGATATGATAGTTTTATCAAACATTGTATATGATTCATTATATTAAATATCATAAATTTCAGGAATAAAAAAGATTAAATGTTTTATACAAATGCCTTTTAACATAATATTGATTAAATCACACTACATGTGATGTATTTTAAAGATTTATATTCTTTTTCAGAAAATAATTCTCCAATCACATAGAACGACATATGTGTTATAGATATGATATAATATTTCTTAAATAATCCCATTAATATAAAATAAATTTTATATCCAATGAAAAAATTATTATTTGTATCAATGAAAATATTCCGACAAGCATATAATGTCATAAGGGATAGTAGAAATATGGTTTAACATAGGGATGTTCCGTGATAAAAAATAAATGATTATTCTAGTCAAAACAGGTAGTGAATGTACGTTAATATCATTCATATATTATGTTATATTAGTAAATGATTAATGAAAAAATATACATTATATGGGAAAAAAGTAATGAATTTTGTTTCATAGAATGAATTTAGAGAAGGATTATTTTAATAAAATTTAAAAGAGTATCATTTTGAAAAAAATGGTTAACATTGTTACATATTATGTCCTGAAGTTAAATTGTTTGAGAACTACGTTCAATGTGTTTAACAAATAAGAATATGTTTCCTTTATCTCATCATTAATCTATCTTTCCTTCCTCATATATGTTACTCACCAAATTGTTTTTTTTCATATCTTCACATTATGATCTGACAAGAATTACATTTAGATTTAATGAGTTTAACAAAACCCTTGAATGTATGGTAAACATAAATCTAATACGGTATTCTAACATATATGATATTTTATCAAAGTGATCATGTTTGTAATTTTTAAATATTATTAATGTATTTTATTAATAAAAACATATCATGTTATAAGAATGAAGATATATACATTATCATTCTTCAAAATGGGATATAAACACTTCTCATGAAGTGTTATGACATTTAAAGTATCAAAAGTTGACTTATACCTAATTTATTTTCATTATGGAGTACTATAGGATGTGATGAAATGTCATGGTTAATGTGATTAGGATCCTTGTATCATGATATAACATAATTTTTCAAGGAAAAAAAATATTTTTTTACATAGGATTATTCACTATATATAATCCAAATGGAGTTCCATACACTACATCACTTGTATAATATGGTGGTGTTGTTTATATTTGGTGTTTAATGTACCTGATGTTTTCTAGATACCTCACATGAGAACCTTCACACATTTTTATCTTTCTTATACATGCATTATAATTTATCTTATTTAGTGATGGTTATGTATGTTTTCAGTCATGTCATTTGATGGATCTTAGTAAGGATGAGATTTTTCCTCTCGAATGATGATAATGAAATATGGGATGTGAATTGAGATATACCGAGGTAGTGCATTTTCATACCTACATAGTACATATGATTTATATATATATTTGGTAGAGGCAAATGTGATGTTCTAATCTATAATGGAGAATGAAATGTGATGTATTCATTGATATATCCAATCTATATTTAGATAATTGATACCATATGAGCTGGATATAAGCGACTCACATCCTATCTATAATATGGTTAGTAAATGTCTTGAAAACAGACATCATATGTAAATCCAATTTGGAATATGATGCAGTTGGCGGACACAACTATAGAGATAATTTTGTTTTATAGAGATCATTCAAGATCCGATTATAGATTGAGTAGTATGAATTCATTACTAGAGGCTACTCTTTATATAAATTTATGAATTTCAGAATTAAAATTTCCTTTTAACACTAAAAATTTATGTGTGGTCAAAAATTTCTATTGAATGAATGAGGATTGAGTTAGACTCTGATGGCATATATGAAAATGTTTTTAAAATAATAATAATGAGGTATTGGATGGTTATTCACAAGTTATTACATATGATGTGGTATATAATATATTCAATGATAACTTTAAAGATGTTTCTTGGAATATATACAGAAGGATGTTTGAATATTATTTCATAACTCCTTGTATATGATATAATAATAGGTGAAATGACATGATTTCTAAGAGGTTTTACTAAATGTGTGAGATTGAAGGAATTATGCCTCAAAACCCTATATAATAGTGTAAGATATATACTTTTCATATTGTATGGTGGGCATTGTTTTGAGGCATATATTATGCCTTATATTTTTTCAATTAGGAATATTATATTGATAATATACCTATAAATTTCCATGAATCATATACTATGATTCATTAGGTGAGGCTATGATATGTTTCAGAAATTGATGGTTATATAATAAAACATGGATTTATTAAGAGGAATTATATTATTTAATTGATAAAAGATACAAACCAACATTTATTTGATAAACGCACTCGACCAATGGATTATAATACTTCTATCCTTATGTAAAATTTGAAAAGTATGTTACACTAGGAGTTAAGTCATGTTGGCTTTCCAAGGGGGTTGTAAGGAGAAAAACCCCACTAATATAGTTTTTGATCTTTTTTTCTTATGTTTTTATTTATTTTACCTCACCATAAGGCTATGTTATTCTACCTAAATTTACATTAGTTGTATGATCATGTCTTGGAGTGCTCGAGAGCCCTGCTCATATAGTGGTTATTTCACATCCTCTAATTCATTCACCATGAAAGAGGGAGTATATTGGCTACCTCTAATGGATCATACTCTTGAATGATGATGTAATTAAATAGTAGTGGGTCAAACTGTATAAGGTAAAAATAATGATTTTCATTTTATATATCACATGTTTTTGTTTTCAATTCCTGGTATACCTTGAAAAGATTCTATATGTTTCTTTTCTAATGAAAAAGTGTTTCTTGATCATTATAATCCTTTCAAAAATAAAATAAATGTAAATTCATAAATCAATAACTCAATATATATCATTTTATATCACCTTTTTGAACATTTACTAATAATTTTTTTTAAATTAATATTTCAACATATTCACCATTCAACATTAAATATAAAATATCAAATTCAAATAACTAATAACACCTAAATTATTCTCTATTATTCCATAAAAACCATAATATTATTCCCACCATAAAAATATTTACAACAATTTGATTGATAAAATTACTTGAATTTATCATTATCCTGTATAACCATTCTAATCTAATTATTCATCTATTTTCCACAAATAATTATTACCATCCAACCCATGTTTCGAGACTAGTTATATTAAGTATTTTTTAAAATAACACCAAGGATCACTCCCTCTAATTGATCACCCATGACACCCAACACAATCATGCCTCATATTACCTTCATTCCTCAATGGTGGTCCCCCAATCCCTAACCCTATGCAGTGCTCCCCCCCTTCAGCCAAATTTGTGATCGTAAGTTACCCAAAGTGAACCCAAAAACACTCTCAACTCACCTCCCTCCCCATTACTCAATGGAATATCCCTCTATATCATTCAAGACCATACATATCTATGTTTATTTTACCTCCCAATCCCATACCTCCCTATAGATGTATTATCTTCTTTCCATCCTATCTCATCCAAGTTCACAGTGTTTGATACAAACCCATTCCATAGATGTGATTGGATATTTTTAAATTTACATATTTTTGTATTCATCTACAATATCTGATTTCTTTATATCTATATATAGATAATTAAATTTAGATATTATAATTGAAATATTATTAATGTTGGCTTATTTTGTTTACATATATATCATTATTCAATTTGTTATTGTAAATAATTTTCCCCATGCTTCCCCTCATATTTTGGGATTTGCCAAAAAATTTCCCAATATACAGGGTGGGGAAACAGGTGCCTCTACTCTATTGGGTGGATTAACCATGATCATTCCCGACCCCACCCAGCCCTAATTTTATTACTTTTAATTAGTTTTATAGTGATCAATTATCCTTTAAAATAGTTAATGAAATTATAAAATGCCACAAATTTATAAGTGTCAAAATGATTTATTCAATAAAATATAGTGCTGAAAACATGTATCTTCTCGTTCATTTTAAACCTTTCAAAACAAGTGAGGTAGATGGAGATCCATTAGAAGTTACTATAACTATTCACCTCTATTGGTATCAACAAACTTAGGGAATCACCCAAACCCTTTTTGGAACTACCTCTTTCAAAATCAAATGCCATGCTGACACTACCCAAATGACAATGAGAGAAAGATGATAAATAAGGATTTGGATTATATCAATGTTACCAACTATATCGCAATTAGGCATAAAGTAATTTTATTTATAATGTTTATTTTAAAATTAGTGAAACCAAAAGTGTTTATAAAATTTAGTAGAAACTTTACATAATTTATTTATTACCCTTATAATGCAGAACTCATTTGCTGTTGTAATTTTTTATTATTCAGTTAAATTGTATCATTAATACATTATCATATGATGTGTCTGAATCCCCAAATATATAATAATTTATGCAAAAAAATTATATAAAATAACATCAAACCATATTATGTATCATAGTTATAAGTTGGGTAGTGACGTAAAAATGTTTTTATCCATGATATGTATTTAATTTATATGTATAAAACAATGTAAAATAATAGTTTAATGTGGAGGTGAATAATCCTTCTGAGGAGTAGCAGTTGGTCTTGTGCAAGAGACATGAAATATTTATTTCCCATCAAATGGGTTGAGGATCTTGTATATACACTCTATTAAAACATTGATATCCTTTATTGAATCATTTTGTGAGATAAGGAATCATGATATGTCCTAATAAATTATATAATAGGGGGAATTAGTTCGGTGATAATGGAAATATTAAAAGTGAATCATTGATTATGGGAGGTTATAACATTGCATTAGGTGTACAATGAATAGTTATAATTGTATATAAAATAATAGTTTTGGAACGTCCTGATGAGATTATATTTTTTACTAATTTAAAAATAAGAAATCAAACAATCAAAAATATTAAAAAATTTCACCATTGGTTTAGTTAATATAATAATTTTCACTCTACGATCTGGATATGAGTAGTAATTATCGAAAACATGAGTCCATGGGGGAGTAGAAGCATTACCATATTTTAATTTCCAATTACAATAATATATAATTTGTAATTTTATAATTACAATGGTCGTGATATTAGAAAAAGAGACTTGGGTTATTTTTCACCTCTAATAATGTACTAGTTAGTAATATAAATTTTCATTTTTTTTATTTTTTAAATTAATTTATATTAAATTCATCCTTGTTGTTAGAAGAAAATATGTCTTCAAATTTCATTTTCATTTATGTATCTTTATTTGATATGAAAATTTTTCATTAAAAATTTTGTAGTAAGTGTTTTCCAGTTTTGTGCTCTTGGTTTTCTATTCTGTAATATGTATATCAAAAATAATTTTTGAGGTGTTATATTTTGGTATAATGTTTAAAATAATATGTTTCTTTCATCATATTGATATTATTTAATAGGCATATTGGTAAATGATTCATTATTATTTTTCAACAGATTAAGTGATGATACATCTATTTTTTGATTCATATTATAAATAAATTTAGTTATTGGGTTGATTTACTATTTTTACTTATGTAATATAAAAATATTTCACACCATGCATGTTTTTAAAATTTGTTTACATGGGTTATCATCTAAAATTAATTTTGTTTTAATTTTTTATTTATATATCTCAAGGTATTTGTATATTATTATGGTTTTTGTGACTACATGTATATATTTTCAGTATATCATATGTATGGTATTTTTGAGATGACAAAAAGAGGCCATGAATTCTGTGAATTATTTTAAAGAATTATATATGAAATCTAGTGGTATTCTCCCAATCTAGATCCCATTTGTGCCTATCATAAATTTTCTTTTATTTACCCTAATAGATGCTTCACTACAATGTCCAACAAAAAAAGTCACTCGAGCCCGAAAAAGATATTAAATGATTGATTTTAACAAACACTAATGTATTTCTCACTATATTTAAGGAATGTATGGTATTATAAATTCGTGGATCATTACATTGTGTCTTTGGGGTGTTGTAAGAATTAAGTGAATATTATAAGAAGGGTGATGGATTTGGATCTAGAGTTTTAGATGGATGGGTGTGTTTCTACATGGACCTCAATAATACACTAAGAGAAGTGTTATAGAGGATGGGATTGATTAGGTATTCTGGCATATCACATGTCGAAGGGAATAATAAAAATATGACCAATATTTGGAGGTGTAGGGATTATGATGTAAGAGTTTTCTGTCAAATTGTTTTGAAGGAGTTAGTTTTAGGTGTCATTAGTGTAGACTATAGCATGAAGGGTAGTCAATAATTCATATTTAATATAGTTTATATGTCATTTGTGGTCTTAATATGCTTCAATATTATCTTATATAGTCTATATGTTATTTGGGGTCTTTGGCAATACTTATATACGATCAATTGGTTAATATCATATCAGTGGGAATTGAAATGTTTTTATACCCAATAAAACATAAAATTTTGGTTGTCTAATTTATTTTTTATATCCATCAACGTTATATTTTTTAAGGAGCCTTTAATTTAATTATTTTTTGGTTTGGTGTACATTGGGTTTGAGGTGAGTTGGTACATGTTTTCACATGGTTTATCTAAGGATCATGTATTATGGAATGGCCATGTTTGTTGTGTCATGAACTTCACTAAATAAATGTAGTTATGTCTTATTTTGAGTGTTATGTCTAGGGATATACAAGGTGAGATCAAAATATTTTTTTATAGGTTCGTTTGATTTAGCACTATTGAGGAACGATCATAACCTATCATGCAGAGATTACTTAACTTTTTTTTAAAATTCCCAAGACCAGTTTGTTTATTTTAAAATTTCTTTTACATCTATTGAATATAATGATCCTATAGGAAATCATTTGGATATTATGAACCATTCCCAAATTGGTTTTATACCTCAACATCAAGAGATCATCCACTTTGTGATCCAATGTGAATTTCTCTTCTCTTACTCTTAGTTCTCCCCTTATTTATCTTTACTAGATTGGTTATGCTTGTAGTGATGGTTTGGTTTTAGTGGTTTGTATTGTTTTTCGATGTCTAATTGAATGTAATATTCCATTAGGTTGATCCCCATGTGTTGGGTGGTGCCTAATTGTAGTAACCATATCATCTCATACAACAATAGTTGAATCCTTAATTGATGTACGGGTTTTCAAATTTCTCCATGATTTATTTGTAAAATTTTAAATAAGATTTTTATCAGTTGATTTTATAGATTAACCTAATTTAGATAATGAATTATGCAGTAGGAAGTTGTAGGGATAAGGGAAATTCTCTTTTTCTTCATGAAGTCTGATGTTATTTAATATATGTTGATGTTTTTTTTGATATTTCTCCTAGAATATACTTTTTTATTGTTATAAAAACATAATATAATGTTATTGATATATTAGAATCCCATTTCATAATGGGTTAATCAATTAGAAATTTTAATTAATAGGTTCTATGGAAATATGGAATTAAAGTGTTAGTGTATGAACCTGGAATCCTACTTTGATATGAATTAATGTTTAATAATAAGTTACTTAGAGTGAATTACTATTCTATTTATGATTATTTTCGTTATATGGTGATTTTATTATTGATATTTGAGGGGTTATTTTTAGGATTTTTTCCCTTTAACCAACTACTTTTCACATGATAATTAAAACTATTTATTTTCTTGAATATTATTTATGTTTCTTATCACATCAGGATTATTCCCTTGCATGACATAGTTTGCAATAATGTCCTAAGAATATATGGATTGCTAAAATTTCATTACGTCTCCCCTCTATGATGTCAACATGAAGGTGATACAGTATTATTCTTATTAATTTCCAAAGCATATGATTATTATAGTGATACCTCTAAAGAGAAAATCCACATTTTATTTGTTTCATTGAATGCATCTATCCATAGATGTTTATGGTGATTGTTATACATTGATATTATCATTGATAAATAACATAAGTCATGTACTTGATATATATATTAATACCATGTAAACTTGTTCTCATGAAAAAGTATGATACGTTTGGTGCAACATGAGTGATATTACCTTAATGGGTAATATGATAAATGATTTATACCTACTATCCCTGACCAAAATTTGATTTTTCAAGACCATTGATGTGAATGGAAGGTCCGGAATAAACCTACTACTATAGTGTTATGTAGGAATGTTCATTTCTAGAAAGTCAATGAAAAAAATGATAGGCACAAATGATGAAGAAATAAGTATATGATATACTTGATTACGGATATTATGATAAATGGATTATATTACATAGTGATAATTAGTTGGAGATTATTCATCATTGAAAAATCATCATCTTTCTCCATGGGATCCATAGAATTTATTTATGTGATAACCATGGAATTTAGTTGTCTCCACCTATTTCTGCTGACATTAAGGCATAAAGGGTCACAGGCTATGTGTAACCAAAAACTCAGTTATATTTAGAATTGAATTTAACTGGATAGAAAAAATATTATTATGATTTTTTGGATTTATAATATTTCATTTTTTGATAATCACCATGATTTAATAAAAATTTATTAGAAAAAATAATACAACTAAATAATAACAATTAATATTTATTTAAATTGTTCTTAATATATTATTTTTTATATTCCTTAATGGATAATTTTGTGATATTTATTATTTAAAAATAGTCATTAGTAATGTTTTTTTAGATATTGTTGAGGATATGTAGACAAATCATTTTGGTCAGATGGAAAATGATAAAAATTGTGTTTATTTATTCATGGGTGATGCACATTTCAATTGAATAATAATTTTTGTATTACCACTAGATATGTGGTTTCATAATAATTAAGTAAATTAATATGGATCTCTATTATAATAATCAACCATAATCCTTCCATAACAAATATCAAGTTATATAACATTCATAGACAAATAATTTTAAAAATGCAGACAAAAAAGATTTCTCAAGCCCTATAGAGATATCAAGAACGCACTAAATATCTAAAATTTGAATCATCCTCACCTATCATTTTATAAAGAGAGAGTAAAGAGTTCCTCATATATAAATAAAATCCTACTATTATCTACAATGAATATCACAAGTGATCAGGATTTGTTGTGCTAGAAACTGGTGATTCTATGGTAGTATTATGAGATTTTGGTTTATATGTGTACCACTGATCTATTGTTTATTCACTTAGATCTTGTAGTATATAGATAGTATGATGATAATGAGTAAACCATCTCATTAAGGAAGAATGAATAACATCTTCTAGGAATTCTAGAGCACTATATAACTTATTATAAATTATATATGATGATCCTCCTCTTCTTGATCAACCATCCATCCAAATGTGTAATCTATGATTTTAATTCATTGATCATAAGTTCATTCATCATTTAAAACATGTATCATTCACATGTTATGACTAAAATCCAAGTTTTCATGCCAAACAAACAACTATGTTGTTCTCGGAATTGTCAAGTGGTATTTTTGCGGACACATGGATGATATTTATTTCTTATTCATTTGTTGATGGAACAATAAGAAAATTTTAATTTATATTAAATTATTTCTACTTGTACATAGAATACAGTAATCATTTTCTCTTCCTCATATTTATTCTTGTATCAAACCGGCCTGGTATGCTACTAAACTTAGCACTCAACCAATCCTGCTAGAAGGCCCGAAGGATATTATCAATCCCTATGGGCAAGAAATTAGGGTCTACGAATCATAGGAATCCCTTTGTGAATGATTTAAACAATATAATATATAAAATAGAAGGGAATAAATTAATATAATTTCTAAAAATAAATAAAAATTCCAATATGTCATAACCAAAAAAATGATATAAACCATTTTCATATACATAAAAAATTCCATAAATATTAAAATATAGTTAGTTATAATATAAAAATAAAAATAAAATAAAATAAAAAACCAAAATGAACTGACCCTAATGAATTTCAATGCAACCTTCAGTTTCTTAACACTGCCTAACATACCCTGTGTCAGATGTGAGTGATCAATACTAAGTACAACTATAAACCTATGACCTAAAATATATAGGTGTTTGCTAAAAACCCTAGATAGTCACTATGACCCAAAATATATATAAAAAATTCTCCATAAATAAATTCATAAATTCTATTTGGAGAATAAACAACAATTTAGGCTCTCTCATAAATAATATAAATAACAAAAAATATCACAATCATATTTCAAAAAATCCATTTTGTTTCTTAAAACCATAGAAACATGGTTTTGAAATAAATCTACTAGAATAAGACATTTCAAAACCACAAAAAAAGTTACATTTGTCAAAACCATTCATTTTTATACATAAATGAAAATAGTTACAAAAAATATTTTTCTCCATACAAATAAACATTTAAAAGAAAGAAAAAAATTTGAAATCCACATTAAAATACCCTTACTGGAGTCAAAAAATTTAATATAGGTTTTCCAAAAATCTTTGAAAAAATATTTTTTAATGCAAAAGATCCAATACACACACACGGGTCAATCAAAATAATGAAGGATCCACATATCACAATGAATATGTTAAATATAAACATGATAAGGTGAAACATGTATGAAAGAATGGGGAATGTTACAAAAAACAATAGATCAAACTATCCTTCATAAATATCTAACCAAGAAATTTAACGTAACATGGTCTCTACCTTGGAATCCCTAATGTGTGAAGGATCTATCTATTTAAGAGTATAATAACTTCCTAACCCACTTCCAACATGCACTAATGATCAAAGCACATGGTTTCAAACTATCCCACATAAGTATCATTGCGATAAAAAACCCCCTCCAATCCCTTTGTGTTTAACATGAATGTGGGGCCACATAAAGTGTTTGAACCAACAAGAATAATATACTAGATACCCCATATATTACCTAATTTCCCATGA
Organism: Viscum album; assembly: GCA_963277665.1. Lineage (NCBI taxonomy): Eukaryota > Viridiplantae > Streptophyta > Magnoliopsida > Santalales > Viscaceae > Viscum > Viscum album. Next base: position 1,875,977,126 of record OY728152.1, read on the forward strand.
CAAAAAAAGGAAGTGACACAAAGAGGGTACAACATGAGTATAACACATAATTAAATAAAAAATATACCGTCATCCCTATCACCCAAAAAATAATACACCCATATAAAAATTTTACCAATGAAATAAATAAGAACATTCCCACATAAGAGGATAAAAAAATCATCACATGGTAATAATGACTCCCACACAAAGGGATACGTATGAAAGGGGATATCATGGAGTGTCTTTTACATCCACCATTTTAAAAATAATCTTCCAATAAATCCTTGAACTTCAAAACATGTCTTGGGATTCCAATATCATTAAAATTTCATAAAAAACCTCTTGAAAAATTTCATATAAGGTGATTGAAATCACAAACCTCATTAAAATGATTTTTAATGAAACCCCAAAACATGGGTCATCTTCTTTGGAATAAAAAACAAGGCCAATGTCCAGCCATTTCCATAAAACCATTTTAATGAAGCCATCAAGAAATACCCACAACAAGAAAAAAGATAACACATATAAAATCACAATTTGAAATCCAATAATGTTCCCCTTTAAAAAACAATTAGGTCAACACAATACTTTCAAAACAAATTCACATTAAAACTAAGTTTTTAACAATTAAAAAATAAAACCATATTAGAATCCAATTTTCATCATGGAAAAAATTTCAATACGTCCCTCAAGTATTTTAGAAAATCATATCACGTTTAAAAATTCAATTTCAAACATGACTAAATGAAATTAACATGAAAAATCATTTCTTTTAATCTCAAAAGAAAATTAAATGGGTTTAAATCATCTCAAAAATATCACATATAGTCTTACTTTAATAAAAAGGGAATTTAGAAATCATAAGAATAGTTAAATTCCAAAATGAACTTATTTTAGAGAAACATATACTTGGATGAAGTGGAATCCAAGTTGAAACATTAAACCTTAAATAGTAAGCACAACCAAGATGATAGAAATTACATATACAAAGTCCAAAACAAAAAATCCACAATATAAGATCCACAAAAAAATAATAAATTAAACCCCAAGAGATGTAGGGTTCAGGTGGGAATTTTAAAAATGAGTACAGAATGTGGGAAGGGAATAAGAGAAAAATAGTAGAAAAAATAAATAAAATCATCATTTAAATTAACATCGAGAGGTTATAAATCAAAGGTGGAGGAATTTTGGGCTCTTATATAGGTTCCCAATGGTAATCCAATACAAATGGGGGAGAATAGGTGGTGAAATACCATGGATTAGGAGAACAATTTTTGGGAAATTACATAAATTTAAACTCCATGATTGTCTACAAAGTTATTAAAATAGTGCATCTACTATGCATAGCCCACTACCTTGACAAATTTTACCCCCAATAAAAGAAAATATTTGTATAAGAACTAATAAAAAAACTCAAGAAAATATAAAATATTATAAAAACAATAAATTTGTAAAATGGGGGTGTCACTATTCCCATTCACATTTCTAATAAGTATTTCAAAACAAAATGATTAAACAACTTAAAATATCATCTAGTGATCACAAGAATTCTTGTAAAATAAAATAAGACTTCACAACATGTATTTGACAACATGTACGGTAAATGTTTATCTAGAATGTATCCCATTAAGTTATCAGATTAATTAGAAGGTGTCTAATCAGATCAGAATTTTTTTTTCTAATATGATCTAGATGAGATGGCATATGGTTTTATAAAAAAATATCATGTAATATTCACACATTGTGGAGTACTCGTATCATCATATAGGAGAACATGTGGGTCCTAGCGTGTCATGTATCTTTTAAATCACATAGGGGATAACAATATTTGAATAAATGAGGAAAAAAATCATTTAATAATATTACATTATTCATACCTCATACAAGTTCAAGTATGGGAGACACACCCATTACCTAATGTTATGGAATGGACATGGTAAAAACACATCAGGCATCTTGTATCCTAGTACATGTAATTGTAGTATAATAAAACAATGTGTTGAGTATGATGTGTAGATAAGAATTATCTCTATCATTATACCTATTCACATGTGTTTTATGTTTCATTTAGTTGATAGAATACACACTGTATTAGGATTGTTAATTATATATTGAATAAATTTCTTTGTTAAATTATAAAATACTTGTTTTATATAGTTGTTTTTTATAGAAGAATCTGTTAACCTTAACATCATCACACATAATCTAATTACCATGTTATTTTGGTATCGTTTATTTGATAATGCATGCCTAATAATTACTAGTCATCAAATATTTATTATGTACTATAGAAATTCAGAAGCACAAGGATCATATCAAGTAGTTTGGATGATCAAATATGATTTATTCCATGTAAACCCTTGTAACTTATAAATTTATATAAAATAAATATAATTTTTTTAAATGATGAATGATGGAATTTTAACAATGCTTGGATGGTATTATGAAAAAATGAATTAATTAGATTAAATGATGGAGTATAATCTTAATTAATGAATGAATCTAAGTAATTGAAAACTAGATTGAAAATGTGTATTGAATTCCTGATATGTGGATGAGTATGAGATTATAGTAGACCTATTTATGTGATTGGATTCATGTTAGATATTCATTATAATTGAATTAAAATGAATTCATGTGATTGATATTCTCTTTCTAATTATGTAATGGTCAATGTTTCTATGGTTTCATTTATGTATACCAGAAGATAATCCATTGATTTTCATCACTTGTGTGTTAGAAACATCATTTGTATAGATGGAGATCATAAGAGAGACATGGTACTGGGAGTTATGAATCTATGTTAACACATATAAGTTGTGGTGGAAGGTTAAAACAATAATCAATCTATGGTTCAATTCACTATCCCCTAGGGTTGAGGGTTATTTTATCATACTTTAGAAAAAGTAACCAATAGAGAATCTCATGATCATGAGACATTTATTTTATTTCTATTAGTTTCACGGTTGATTATTTATTTTTGTGGATGATACTAAATAACATAATGAATGAATTAACAACCATGAGATAGGGAATAAAATTAAATAAAAATTTTCATACATTTTATCATATATGGTTAATCACATATGTAAAATCCACTTAATATTAACAAGACGTGTGATATGATAATACAGAGCTTTTATGAATAAGTAGAAAAACCCCTCAACAAAAATATTAATTCAATATAACATCTCATTACATATGTTAGAGTCTAAATCATAGTGAAAAGTGGTTGACTGACCATATTTGGGGTGTTTTAAAATATCATGGAACTCTTCGATTGATCCTTTAGGTTGAATTAACATGGTTCAAATCAAGGTTCAACTTCCCAAGAATGATGTGTTGCAATAATGTTCAAAGTATTGGGGAAATCATTTTCCAAGATTTTAGGATTGGAGAGTCCACTCAACATATCGAGGAACTATGAGTTAATTTATTTGGAAGGTTATTCTTTCATAAAACCCATCAAATGCCTTTTATTTCCAATTATAGGTAATTATAATGGAAATATGTTTTTGTTCCATTGGAATATCCATGAAATATGATACTACAAAAACTAATGGCGAGGAAAATTAGGATTCAGTAATATATTGGGAAATTAATATATTTTCATTTAAATTTAATTATATATTTTGTTAATCAAGTATATACTAATAATATGTTCATTATTTTTTTAGAAATGGAAAACAATGTGACTTGGACCATCTAACAATGATGCATACTAGAAGAGCATAACCATCTCAATAATGAAAATTTTCAGGAGTGGTGTATATTATTACTCTTAATATGATTCAATGAATCAAAATTATAAATATCAGAAATCCCACTCTCCAAGTCTCCTAAAAAAATAGTATAGTGAGGATGAAGTTTCACTCCAACTAAAACATGTGGATTTAATATTGGATTCCCAATGTTTCATGTCATCATCCAAGTCCAGATAACATCTAATGTAATATGAAGATATGTATGAAAATAGAATCGTTTCTAACAATCCTGATATATATCAAGGGAAGGACGTAAAAGAGTGATATGATATCTCCAATACACTGTTCACATGCATGCTTAGAGAGTAGACACCAATTGGGCCTCATTTAGTAATGATGATTAGATATATAGAATGCATACACATGTTTCAGTTTATGATTCCATATGAGCTGTGAATAGATATCAGTATTTATTCACTACCAAATTCATTCTCTAGTTTTATAGTTAATTTTATTATAAAAAATATCAATACAATTCTTCTGTAACTTTTAAAATTCATTCTTCCTGTTGATAAAGACATGGGGCATGAAAATATCCTAACCCTTTTTTAGAATAAGAAATGGAAGAGTAATGTAAAGTTATTAAAGACTCATTACAATTCTATGGCTCTAAAGAACTAAACATCCATGAAGAAGAATATATATAGATGATAAAGGATCATAATATGTTGTTTTTAGAAAGTGGCAAGAAGGGACACTAAAAAGGGAACTAAACTCAAACAAAAAATAAGGTAAATCTTCTGGTGAAATTTTAATGTACTGTAGTCCTTTCATATATAGAATTTGGGTATTAGATAATACATATGGGGCCACATTTGAATTGAAATATTATATCCAAGTTTCCAATAGAATGTATATAGAGGAGATGTGGATTTGTGGGATGCCTATAGGGTGAGGTTTGATTCACTAGACTATTGAGAGTACCACTTCATGTTTCCAATAGGAGTGATTTATCTTTTAAAGAAGTATTTTCATAATACTAGTGTTACCAAGAACATATTCTACATTTATTATATAAACATGGATGATTTTTTTACTTTTTTCATTTAAGAGTTTCTACTTTTATAATGATATTAAATGTTCTGGAATAAAATAGATTAATAATAGTCCTTTTGTACTCAATTCAAGAAAACCAAATATTTGAAATTGATAATGAATGAGATTCACACATATTATATCACACCAAGTTGTGGGATCATCATCTTGGTAACATAAATTATAAGCGTTTTATGAATTTATATCAAGAAGGTTACTTATCTTTTTTAACCACAATGAACATGTATAATTCCATGATTTTTTTACAAGGAAATATGACAAAACCCCCATTTAGTGGTCAATGTGAATGTTCATTAGATCTTTTAGAATTTTCAGAAATTGATGTGTTTAGAACATTTAGGATAGAATAGAATGGTGTATTCTCCCACATTATGAATTTTACTAATGAATTGAGTGTGCATGATTATTTCCTCTTGATGATGCAAATGTTTGAATACTTTTAGCAGTTAAAGGATTTCAGTATTGAAGTTGAGAATATTTTTGGTAAGAAGATAACGAAACCTTGATCAGATCGAGGTGGCCAGTATCTTAACAAAGAATTTATTGAAATTCCATGGGAATATAATATTTGAGTTAATCTCAATCAACAGTATACACTACAGTGGAATGTTGTTAGTTAAAGGGGGATTTATACCTTGTTGGACATGGTAAGGTGAAATATAATCCCCACTATCCAATCATTATTATTATTGAGATATGAATTACGAATGGAAACATATATAAAACCATGTGACAACTAAAATAGAGAGAGATAGATTGATATTGTTATGGAGTGGAATGAAATCCACTTAATAACTAATTTTTTCATGGGGAGTGAGGTGTTATTTGTGTCGAACTCATGAAATGAATTGACTCCCCAAGGAAAAAGTGTATCATTATATGTTACCCTATGGAATCTGGGACAATATAACTTTTTTATACCTGAGATAAAATTGTTTTAATTTCTAGGAATTCTATATTCTTTAAGATGTAACAGATCCTCAAGAAGGATAGTTATATGAAGATTAAAATAATTGAAGTTGATTATAAAGATTAACAAGAATTGGTACTGGTTTAGAGTCTATAGATCCTTATGGAAGTAGTTGTTCCAGAAACACAATTATTTCATAGGAGAACGAGAGAATGTAGAGAATCAGAAAGATATATTTTCTAAGTAGGGATGTCGTAACTCATTATTGGTCAAAAATAATTAATCACAATACTGAAATCTGTTAGTATAGAGATCAAATGATATAAAATGGAATAAAGATATGAGATCTAAAATGGACTACATGTACTAAACCATCAATGTGTTTTAGACTATCCACCTACAGATGTGTGGCCAATTGGGTGAAAATCGATATTCAAGATAAATCTATACATTAAAGGTTAGGCTAGTAACAATAAAGCAAAACCATGTATAAAGGGTTTAGATAACATTAGGGTTTTGACTATGATTAATCAATATCTAGTTCTAGTGCTTAAATATATCATAATTATAATTTATATAGAAAACTTTAATGACAATAAGATTATATATATGGATTTATAAATATATTTCCATAATATAAACCTTTAAAAAGATGAATATATTACACAAATAGAAGGGTTTGTGACTCCAGGTGATTTCAAAATGATATGAATTTTGTGTATATCCAATAATTGATTTAAAAAATATCTATTTCATGTATCATTATGTTCAATGAATCTATAAAAAGAATTTTTTTTTAATAATATATGTGAATCATGAGTTTAAAAGAGGTTTAGTGGGAGTAAAATCATTCTCATAGTAGTATATCTTGATGACATATTACTAACTAGAAAGGTGATACCATACTTAAAAGATATTATGGAATGGTTGAGCAAGTGATTCTACATGAAGAACATAGGTGCAACATCAATCATTATTTGGATCAAGACCATGTGTGATAGATGAAAAAGGATACTTTGACTAAATCAAATTGCATACATTGACAGGATAATGAAGAAGTATAGTATGGAACAAACCAAGAGGGGATTGGTTCTATTTTAACATGGTATACATTTTATCGAAACGATATGTCTACAAATATAGTTTGTATGTCCGAGAATGAGTAATATCCCATATTCTTAAATGATAGGATTAAAAATGCATTGCATGTTATGTACGAGGCCAGATTTTTCCTATTACATGAGAATGGTATAAAAATATCAAAATTATCTTGCTGAACAAATCGTATTATAGTTAAATATATCATTAATTATCATGGGTGAACTATAGATGTGTTCTCGATGTATTTAGGAGTTAGAGATATAGTCACAATGGGTTATAAATATTCAATATAATCAAATACATCAGAATGGTATGAAAATTATAATAATGATATTTGTACCATATAAATATAGGTATTTGGAGGATTAAGAGTTCAAATCATATTGTTTTAGGAAATTATATTATGGAGTCTTGTTCTATTTTTCCCTACAATACAGCTAAATAATATATTTGGATTCACAAAATATTATAAGAGCATGATGGGGTACCTTGATGTCAATAACCAAAAATAATTTACACTGATAACACATTATTATTTTCTCTTTATAAGTAACCATGGTAACATCAATTGAAAAAAACATATGCATCATATGTTTCATACCTGAAGTTAATTTCACAATAAGGTGAATTTTTTGTGAGAATAAAATCCATGGAATAAAATATGTTACACAACATTATGAAGGATCCATCTCAATAGAGGCATGAGTATCATATGAGAACTAGTTTACTAAAGGTTGTTAATAGTTGGATCTTGTTCAAGTGTTGTTTTGTTGGAGTCGGTTCTCCTAAACTATATTTATGTACATGATTATTACATGTATTCATTTTGTTTAATACAAATGATTTTTTATCACATCAGGTAGGTCCCCCTTCATGACATAGTATGTGATAATGTTCAAAATTATATATATCACAATAAATAGTGATTTATGATGGAACGAAGATTTTGAACATATCTGTACATATGATGTACTTTGTAAAAAGGTTCCTGATCCCCATGCTTGGTGTTGGGACTTGAGTTACATAGGAACAAGGGGACTTGAGTCATTCATTTGAGTTATTATTTTCTTAATGTTACAGAAATTTCAGTTTCATATGAGTCTATATTTAATTATGGGAAACCATTATGAGTCCAGTATTGCATGGAAACATTAAATTTTACTATTTTAGGGAGCATGGGGGTGAGTTTGAGATTGAAACATAGAATTTTATAGATTTTTTATTTTTAATGTTAATGTTATTGATGATCCTCATACTGATCCATGATTCATGATATCCCACTCAACACTATGGCTTGTCATGATAAACATGGGTAGTTTGATGTGAGATCCAAGATTTATGCAATGATTTTGAATACTTAAACCCCAACTAGCATCTACCAAGAGAATATGGATTCAAGTTAGGTATGTTCTTTTATGAGTCTAGTTTGAACAGAGTAGGTATGTTTATTCTTGTGATAGATTTTTCCATTGCACAAAATCATTAATGGGTTTTCTTCCTATATTTGGTGGACTCACTAATGTATCTAGGAATAACCCATTACATATGAAATTCAAAGATGAAATTAATATATGATATATGACTCTAACCATTCAATCGTAACATGACATCGTATTTTCCACAGTTTATGGCCAATTCATTATCTGATTGATTTTATGTGGTTCTATATTTATCCATGTATTTCACTTGGTATGGTAAAATATTCTATGATATATGTTATTAGCTCATACATTCTTATAAATTTTCATCATTGTCTTGGGAAACTATTTTTTTGGATTATATAAAAATTATTTAATTTAATGAAAGGGGAGAATTTTAATTAAAATTGATTTTGGAATGATTTTGAAGTTCCTAAATGGATTTGAAATTGGAAAATCAAATGGTTTTGGATCAATTTTTCTCATAAACATACATTATATCCTTCAATTTCCCTTTTTAATATATGGAATGCTTTAAATTTATTATTTGTGAAACTATTTTCTTATTATTATATTATAAGTAGAATATTTGAATTTCATGGTAGAGAAATTTCATACACTCTTTGGTTATATCCTACTGGGATTTGTTATTTCACCCCCTCCTTGTACCATTTCGGATTTTTAGTTTTCATATTTCTAATGTATGTTATTTTATTCTATTTTCCTTCTTTTGTGGGTTCGTTCTTGGTTTGGAAAGGGTTGGTGACATGGGGAATGGTGGGTGTTCAGGACCACCAAGAGATGGGTTATAGTTGTTTGGTTTTTTCTTTTCATTATGGAATGTTTTTGTAACATCACATTTTATTTTATTGTGGATTTATTAGTTTATTTTTTTATGTTTCTAAAGTGTAAAATCTTTTATTTTTATCTTTTACCTGGAGAAATAATTCCCAAATGTTATTTCTTGATACTCAGTTTCTTTTCACCAGCCTATGGGGACTAGGAACATGCTTTGGGATAACAATGATCAGTTAGGAAGGCATTTCATGTTGTATTCTAGACTAGTTAATTATAGTTTCGTATGAGATAACGGGTTGTTTGTAAATGAGTCCTTCTTTGAAATCCATTATATAAATAATTTAAGGTGATTTATGATAGAATGATGATTTGGAACATATTGGGACATAAGATGTAGTTCTTATAAACTTTCTTGATACCTACCCTTTATGTTGGGACTTTAGTTACCTAAGAATATGAGAACTTCATTCATTCATTTGAGTTATTCTTTTCCTAATGTTGATAAAATTTTAGTTTCCTATGAGACTATATTTAATTTTGGGACTATTATGAGTCTGGGATTTAATGGAAGGGTGACATGGGCTACACCATGCCTTCATGGTCTAGTAAACTAGGATGAATTAGTGTGGCTGGGTAGGTAACCAATCCTGAACTATTGTAAGTTGGATGTGTTGCTCACCAGCCCATGAAAATAATCCATGCATAGTTTTACTTAATTACTGAACATTAAGCCTCGTTTATTTTGTCCCAAAATGACTAAAATTTTCTGAGGTTAGTTTGTAGGCTTCAACTTTTTGAATGGATGATAGTGGGTATGGTTTTTTCAGGCCCTTTTCTTAGTGGTATCAGTTTAATCCCTTTAGTGATGATTTTTCTGTCCATTGGAAAACCATTTTTTTATTTAAAATTTGTTAGATTTATCTTCATTGAAAATAGTTTTTAATTACAAAAATATATGTTTTATTATTGGATTTGTTTATAGAACTTATTATCAAAGACTCTTATCAGACGTCTCATTGGAAACTTTTAAGAAGAGAATTTGGTTTTATAATGGATTTAAATGTTCATTTTTCTAAAATTAGAATTTTAGATTAACACATTGAATCCATGAAAGAACATACATGGACTTGTAAATATTTTTAATGTTGTGTTGGATTTATCTCAATCTTCCATGTTTTGAAAAGAAAATTTAACTTTTTTAAATGTGGAAATCGTCTATATATTTGTAGAAAAAATTCTCTGATAAAAGTGGTTTGGGATTTTATTTTAATGATTAAGGAATTTTGGGTGTTTTATATCTATTGTTTTACCTTTTTCATACACTTATGAGATTGTGTTTCATGATATCTATAAATTTCTCCCATAATCTATTTCAAGAAATATATAATTCCTATCAATCTTGTCGTTGTTCAAAGTATCCATTCATGTTTTTGAGAAGTGGAAACTCAAGTTGATGACTATACCAAGACACTAAATCGATTAACTGAGTCATAGTGTTTCCAGAATATAGACCCCATCTATATACTCTTCAATTTTTAATCCACACTCTTATAGAGGTGAATGATGTTATCCATAGATAGTGATGTTTTTATAATATGTTGAAAGTGTCACTGATTCTCTTAAGACATTAGATAAACTGAAGGTCAAGTGATTCAATTCCTTATTTTGTGGATTTACCCAAGAGTGGTGGGATGTCATGGTTCCTCCATGCCTGCATGAGATATTGTCTTAGGAATTCTACAATTTAGTATTCATTAAGTGGCAGATTACTAAGGATGTGAAGAAGAATAATTATTCTGATCTCACTGTTCTTAGTCAGGATTATTGATCAATTGTGGAGTATGATAATAAATTCTCATGTTGTGTATGTTTTCCACCTTAGTTTTTTGCTGATGTCTCCCATAATGAACTATGATATAATTAAATACATTTACCAAAACCTTAGAGCTTCCTTGTTAGTATTTTTCATCACCACTTATTTATTCATTCTTAAAAGAACCTATTTAGTTTATCTGGAACTAATAATGGGAAATTTAGTTGTTAATGTCGAGTTCAAGGTTGGCTTTGGTGGAGATGTATCATCTGGTGGATCAAAAAAATTTAGTTGAGTGGTAATAGTCTCCTTGGTGAATTAATGTGGTTGCATATGGGTTTCCATGTGATTATAGAATTAGTGTCATGGACACTTATGTTGAAAGAAAGTGGTTTTATGGACTTTATGGTCGATGATGGCACACATTATATAGTGGTTCATGTTTTTATGGATTTTTTGTTTTGTGTTTGTTTTATAGTATATCCAAATTATAGAATATGGTTAGGTAAAAAAAAATTGGTGATGGGATGAAGATATGTAATTGATAAATATTGGGGTTTTTAATGATGAATGATGATAATTATAATTAAAAAACAATCTAAATAGATAAATGAATAGTTGAAAGTGGGATGGTAAATTGAAAATTAATTTTATAGGGAAGTGGTAATAAATAGGTTAAATGTGATTAATTATTACTTAATCACATGACATTGAATAATGAACAATGAACGATATAATATATGTAATGTGGTTAGTTAATGATAATTTTGAGAAATTATAATGACAATTTGATTTAATGGGAAACTAATTATTATTATTTTACTATATTTTGTAATTAGATGGGTTTATATTATGGTATAGTTAGGGTGTCATCTCTGATTTTATGGTATAAGTAATGCAATTACTATTATGGGTGATGGAAAATTAGGTTTGATGAAATCACTTAGTTTGGGAATTTTTGAGAGTATGATACACATCGCATTTTAGTGTTATTTATTATAGTTATCCCTTTGAACACCCTAATAGGTATGGGGTGAATTAGGGTGTCAAATGTTTCTATGAATTAAAAAAATGCCCCCATGTTGGCATTATCACATTAAACTTGTCTAATGAAACTGTAAAATTACCCAACACACATATGTTGAAATAGAAACAGAAAAAAACAATTTTACATGGCCCACCACTATGGGCTAGTCCAAGGAGTATATTATGACATTGCATCAGTCATACCAGATTATAATAATAATAAAAATATTTTGAGTATTATAATTGTTTGGTCTTGGTGACTATTTTCTAGGATCACTTCCATTACATTCGTTATTAGAATGGTTCACTTCTTTCCTTAGATCAGATTCATTAACTCCTCCTTGCTCACTAATCATGGTGAAGTTTTTCTTTTTATATCAATATGATGGTTTATTCCACATCTAAGTTGTTATTGACGATTTTTTTCATCATTATACACCAAATATAATGATTAATTTCATTCTTTAGACATTTCCAATGTATTTTTTACGAATCATAATTTTTCACATAACTTCTTACATTTGTAAAACCTCAGTATTTTTTCCAACTATCACATCATGAATCATTTATGTACATAATCATGTCCAAAAATATTCCTATGACATATAGTTTTCATGAATTTATAAAATGTTTACAACTAAAATGTTTCACGAATCACACGAGGTATAAATATAATCAATAAACTTTCTTTGATCTATTTATTTACAGAGTACTACTTCATGCCAGAAATAACATCACACAACAATACTAAAAACAAACATTTCACGAAGTAGGAAATTTATATCTTTTATGAAATACATTAATTAAAATAATCTTGGGGTAGGTGTGGTAGCCTCCTATTTATAGATACTGATGGAAATTCATGCAACAACCTTGGGCACTGCTGACCTTGATTGAAACATTCTTAGTTTTCATAACTCTAGTCATTTGGAATCTCCTTTAGCATGCCCCTCACATCCATCATAGAAAACCATATGTATTTTATGGTATAAAAAATTTATAGATTCACCGAACATCAGTTATTTGATGTTTCCTTTAGCACACAACTCACTATTATCGTAGAACACCATTGTGTATTTTATAAGATGGTGTAAATTTATATTTTACACAACCTAAGAACATTCATGAAACACCTTCCATTTCCCTATATTAGTAATGAAACCTCAAATATTAACTTTCATGAAAATTCACAAAACATTTCATTCCTTATATAAAAATATTTTCTTTTCCAAATTTCTATCTTCCTGGATTTTCATGACCAAATATTTGTCAAAAACTAGATAACTAATTCACTTTCATCGTTGAAACCTCCTGAAAATATTATCTTGTTGATTCACCCTTGATCAACCCAGTCATGAATGAAAATTAACACAATAAACCACAAAATATATTCTCTGAATAAACTAGGAAATACATACACTAAAACACTTGAGATGGGTAACCTTATAGATAACTATATAGTTTAGTGTTTTTTCATTCCCCAACATGAATCTTGGAAAAGGAACATATGGATGACTACTTGCAATTCCATGATATCTCTTATAGGAATAGTAGATGTTGTAATGGCCTGATTTCATGATGTACATGTGATACATACATTCTTTTCGATTTTCCATGATGTGATGATTATGTTGGGATACTAATTTGATAATTACATGATAAAAATATGATATATGGTGGGGGTCTGTCATTGTATGAAGATAGAATGATGTTTATGTACTTCATGTTCATGATAACCAACAATGATGATGATATGTGATGGGATATATTAGTATAGATATGTAGTTATTGCTAATATGTGGTATCTGGTATTGTAGATAGGTGTATGTGAAAAGCATTTCATTTGAATGATTTTTTTAGGGGTATTAGATAAATAATCCAATCTGAAAGTCGATATGAAATACCTTCTTGACGTATATTCTTTTCATAATGTAATATTATATTTTTTATGTGATATTGGGAAAGAGAACCATAGTGGGTTTGGGTGATAGCGATTTCGATGTAGGTTTGACTTGACCTTTTTTATTTATAAAGGAATTATTATCCCTTTTCCACAATTGAATGTGAGGTTTTATTGAATATCTTACTGAGTATACTTGAATGCTCACTCAAATATATATATATATATATAAATATTTATATGTTTTATAGAATTTTTCTAGTGATTTCAATATGTTATACCAGCTATTAGAGATCATGGATGATGTTTCTATCTCTATCTTAGGGGTGGATTTTGTAATTTTATCATATGGACCTTGGTAATATATGACATTTTCATGAACAATGGAAATATATTATTTTTAATTTTATAGAATTTTGTTGTAGTTTATTTTCAATATCTAGTAATTTTAGGGAGATATCACTTATTTATGTATTATTATAAAGTGAAAGTCTCCAACCCATGGAATATTCGATCCGAGTTTCAGGGGTCACACTCATAATAATTTATGAGAGAGGTGGGGTTCATAGTGGGGTAGGGTCATGAAATAGTGGAATCAGAAATATGAATGAGATTTAGGATATTGACTATAGTAATTCACCAATGATGTCTGTATGGGTTTATTATAAAAAATTTATCAATTGAACATCAGGATTGATGTATCAAGGGAGACAAAATAAGACACGCGTGATTATGCACCTCTATGATATGGCAGAAGGACTTTAGTCATAATGAAGACCCTATAGAACATAATACTGATTGTGGGTAAATTACCTTAAGGATGTACATGAATCTTGATTTCAAGAACATGAATAATAATTAGCATGATTATTGGGAATAAAAAATTAATTAAATTAAATTTTCTTCAATTAATTTCATGTTCTCCAATATAGGTTATTCCATTATTCAAATTTGGAAAAGGTATATATTTGTCATCCATGTGTTCTTTATATTAGCATGATGTTATAATATAATCTGGTTTAACATGGGAGGGTTGACCTGGTTAATGAGTATAGTCTTGGAGAAGAATCTATGTGGGTTATAGTATCATACTTTGGAAAAATATGAGGAAATTGTCTCTGATTAGGGGGAAATGAACTTATTAGAGGTAGAAGATTTCACCATAAAATTAATCCATGTTAGGAAAGAGCATTGGAACTTGTTTTTTATTAGTTATATGAGATGATATATATTCTAGTGATGGTCTCTATTTCATACGGAATGTTTGTTATTGAATATTTAATAGGATTATTTTTGAAATCATATTTTGGTATATTTTCATTCATCGATGTTTGAGGAAGTGATGTGACAATAGTTTATTTTTATTCTGTGAGGGGATATTAATCATGGTGGTGATTAGGACCCAATTCATTAACATTATACACTCTTTCATTGAGATATTCCTTGATAATGATTCCATAGGTTGACATTTTGAGGATTCATTTCATTCTATTATACACCATCATGTTGTCTAATTTACATTTTATTTTATCTAGAGGTTCTTATAGAAGAAGAATTTATCAAGAGGATAAAATATTTATTGGTATAATCTAATGTGGAAATTTATAATATAATACTAAAGAATTTATATCATGGGTTATGGGAAAAAATGTTATTACCTGTTATAGTATATTTGTTTAAATGATGTAATCTCCCAAAGAGGAGTGCAAACAAATCCTTTTTCTCAGTTTTAGTTAATTTTAAGAAAACAAATGATTTGTGATATTGGTTATTAATTTGAGAGACTATAAGGAATTTTTAATTTATTGGGATTAAAACAATTGATAGAACATGGTGACAAGAATGTTTTTTTTCTAATCCGAGTTTTATACTATCATCATTTTCAGTTGTTACCAATTCTATTTCTGCTGGCTGTTAAGAGATATTACTCTATTGATTCATCTCTTCTCTTTGGTAAAATGGTGATTCTAATGGAATACATAATAAATTATCAATCATTCTACCCTCCTTCCATTGTGAATTGTTTTGAAACTAGTCATTTTGATAATTTAAGGAAATTCCCAATTGGGAACTGATATTCCCAAAGTGACAACAGTCCATGATAAAATTCCTTACATGTGTGGGTGATCGCTGAACACTCACCCTACAACCATAACCAGTTCAATAGGAAATATATAGTATTTTTTAAGGAGATATAGATAGTCAACCTATGAAATTAAAATAAGAAAATCTAACCCTTGGAAGAATGCATTTATAATTTAAAACATAATTATAATAGAAACCAATTGGATGAAGAAAATGAGATGTTCTTTTCAATTAAATATTAAACTCAAAAAATTTAGTTGGTAAATCCTCCCCCTTCCTGATAACACACTATATCTAAACCTCCATTAATTGGTATGTTCAGTTAATTCATGAGTAGGGAGACATCGTAAAATGAATAAAAAATGGAAGAAAAAAAGGTAATAATTTTATAGAATTCCATCATCCAAAGATTCCATTACTAATCGATCCCTTATCAAAACAACATGGAATATTATTAATAAGAATGGAATATATTTTGGGGTATCAAAATGGTATATGAATGGGTTTAGAGTCATAATGATTCTTCCCGATGTTTCTAAATGTGTGTCAGCCATTTATTTCTATTAAAATTGTCGTTTTTTGTCTATATACAAGATTTTCAAATAATTTATGTGATGATCATGATGTGTAATGTTTGGGAATAGTAACCTTATTTATTAAATGTTACACATCATGATTAGAGGATTCATGAAATTTATTGTGGGGGAATGACCTTTTCATGGATTATTTTCACGCTATGTTAGTCTTCATGTTACACATTGTGAATCACATACACGACATGGAAAGATGATTTCGATATAGTTTCACTCCAAATTATATTCATATTTGTTCATTAACATTACCCTTCACAAAAATACATCATATACATCTTCAAATCATCACATTAGAGTTTCAAAAAATCAATTTTCCCACTGCTCCGTGAAGGAGTGTAGTGAGGGGTGTTTTTGGCTTTTCATATTAATTTTTTTATTTTTTTAAACAAAACTCTGTATCCTACGACAAAACATAAAAATAGTAATCTATTGGAAAGCTTAAATAATTTATTTATACAAATAGTAAATTTTAATTTAAAAAATACATGCATTAAATGGGTAGGTCAACTCCCCTACTCTTAAAATGTGCATGTCCTATAGAATGTAATCTCAACCTAAATAAAAGAGGGATAACATGTTACCAATATTCAAATTATAATGTATTTCAATAATATTAATATCAATGGGGGTTCAACCTTTCAATATTCACATTAAATATCAATTCATCTTCACATTCATTAGAGAATCTAATCAACCTTGGTATTTTACTTTTTATCACTGTTAACTGGTCGATCTTCTCCTATTATTCATTAATATATCACAAATGAAAATTCATGAATTATCTCAATGTTAAATATTTTCTCTCCTCAATCATGATAAAAATTATTATAAATTTATTCTCAAATCATCAGTACATTATCCTTTTCCAAATGATTGTAATAGAAGTAGTTTCTCATTTTTTAAATTAAAAATTCAAATAAAATCAAGAGGGAATTTAAATAATTCTTATGATGAATCTGAGTCTTATGGATGGAGGGATTTATGTTAAACATATTGTGTCCAATAAATTATGTCTATCTCTAATTAATAATGCATGATATAAAAATGTAAAGTTTAGGGAAAATCTCTAAATCTAAATAACAATTCCCTATCCCTAAAAATCATAGTAAGGATATGATATGTGTAAGAATAATGAAATAGTTTCACCTTGAGGATTTTTTGGGTTTTTATTTTTATTTTTGAAATTATGCACTAAAAAAATATGACATCCACCACCTAACAAAACATGATCAATAGGTCACCAGTCTTGTATTGGGAATTTTTGATTTTCCAAAAACATAACCCATATATTTTTTTAATTTTGATTTTATTAACACTAAATAATAAGTAAAATATATGATCTATGATACCTTCCCATTAGGAAAAGTAAAAACCACACACATTTTCTGTACAATGTAATGTATCCCTTATAGAAGGACATCATGCATCTCCCATGCTTAAAATTATAAATATCATGCAATATAAATATTGTATGGTAGGAATGGATGAAAATGGAATATAATTTGTCTCATTACTGGAGTGATCATTCAGGTAATCTGTTGGATAAACAATCATTAATTTAATATTGAGTCCAATGTTAACATCTTAATATAAAATTTCCATTATAATATTAATTTTCTTTTACACTATCATAGCTTTATCTAGTTCCAATGAAAGTTATAGTAGGTGTCATCCACTAGCATTTCACAATATATATGATCAGAATATAAATAATTATTATTTTCTCTATAAATACACTAAGTAATAGAACATGTAATTTGGAACAATCCCCAATGGCATGTAATAATAATTAAAATTCAATTCAAATGAATTTAAAATATTCAATGATTGAAAATTTTAGTGAAATTTCATTTACATGAATTAACTGATTACATAAAATCATGTGCCATTAATTCAGTATCAATTCTTAAATCTAATTAGCCATTTCCCCACTATAATCATTCAATCTCAAAAACATAAAATTTTAAATCATGGAATCATTAGATTCCTATGAAATTTTTGTCTCCAAGATCAACCTTGTAATGCAATAATGTTAAATGTAAATAGGCCGATAGTGTTGAAATATATAAAATAGATGTTCAAAAATTAAAAAATATGGAATTTAAAATATATAAAATATAATAAAAAATTCATTTTAGCAATGATTAATTAGGTGGGTTGTATAGGTATGTCTACTTATATTTTGTGTCACATTCACAATGTATATACATTCAATAAAGGGTATTTTATTAAATTTATCAATTCCCATTACTTTTATAATCTTCATTAATGGACCTAAAATATAATAAAACAAATTATACTATAGGACTGATTGATCATGATAATGTAGGACTGAGGGGAAGTGTGGACTAAGGAAAAAAATGTATGTTTCCTCCTATAAGTTCTTTTGTTTAATATTTTTGGCTCATATAAAAAGATTAAATATTTTGAAAAATTGAAGAGTACAAGATTCCCACCCCTACAATTAAATATCACAGTTTCCTCAATGAATTAAAATTTATTTTCATGTAAATAGAATTATTATGGAATAAGTAAATTTAAACAAATGTAAATGGAAGTTATAACCTAATTGGTCTTTATTTGTATTCAATATGAAGGAGTGTAATATCAACCACTAGTTTTTGAGGTATGGTCCCATGGTATTTATTCAGCCTCTACTGATATAGAGTTAATGGGTTTCAGCCTCCTTCCATTTAAATTAACACAACACCAAAAGTGGAAACATGAATAACAGTAAATGATCCATCACATATGGAACAAAATTTCCCTACCATCAGTTTGAGTCTATAGTTGTATAATATCACATGATCCATAAATTCGACGGTTTTTTGATGAATTAACTTATCAATTACTATATTTATTCGTTATTTTTAAATCATTGAATTTGAAAATTATTCCCTCCTAATATCCTCTTGCTGTAACAAATGAAATATCTTTTCATCCCCTTCTTTATCAAGGTCCATATAGATCTATCTCACGACCCAGTAGGCTTTCTATTCCAATTCCACCTCACAGTTGACGAACTTACCATAAAGTAATATTATGGATCTCATTCATATTTTTCTCTTAGAGGATAACATATAAGCCTATAAGATATCATACAACATTTGGATTCATTCCATCATATCTGGTTTTACCATCGTTTACTAAATCAACATGATTTCTCTACTAGAAACATCTACATGGATAATTATTATGAATAATATAGTAATGATGATTCATTGTGAACCCCATAATATTTTAGTAATTCCTCATTTTTCCTATTGTATATGTCAGACACATGGTCACTAATTTTGGATCATGGTACTTCAAACCAAAATATTTTTACTATCACAATAATAGAAAAATTTAACCTCATCAGTCCTGGAGGATTTTTCATCCAAAAATTTTGAAATATAATCTACAGAGACTAGAATATAAGAGTAACCAAATGTAAATGGAAATATCCCTTTGAAGGATATAACCCACATATCAAAAACATCAAATATAGTAATTGGTATTTGGTTGTTTTCTTATTATATTGAGATGTTCTCAGAAAACTGGCATCATTCACATTTTAAAAAAAACTCATTTGTATGATTAAATAATTTGTGAAGATAAATTTTTTCAAGATATTCATGGAAACCATTTTGGATCCAAAATGGAATATAAAAAATAATGTATTAAATAATTTCTAAACATATTTAAATTCACCTTTGAGCATACATATTGTATTCAATTGAATTGTGCATATTTTCCTTAGGAATTGGTCATCCAAAATATAAAACATAGAATCAAACTTATGTTTTTTGTTACTGATGATAGTTTAGAAAATAGGGTACGTGAGATGTTACCAAATAATTGAAAATGTATTCATATTATGGTACTTTTTCATCAATGATGTGGGGTTTTTCTCCAGGAAGCTCTTCATTGAGTGGGTTCAAGAATAGAATTTCTACTTTTGTGGTATTGAATAGTTTTCTCAGACGATGAGATGCTTTATTTTTAGTTTCCTTTTTTATCCTTGACCTATGGGTAAAATTCTTGTAATAGAATCATTCATCTTACAAAACATGAAATATAATCATCTTTATTCTTTAGATACATGACAGATATATGATCAGAGAATAAACCTTAATTCTATTTAGATAAGATATAAATTTTTCAAGAGAATATATGACAACAAGTAAATCCTTTTCTATAGTCATGTAGTAGATTATTGTGACTTCTAATTTCCTTGAAACATATTATATGACTTTATGAATGATATAAATCCTCTGTAAGAGTCTGAATCCCATGGATTGATTTGATGAATCATATAGATTTTCAAAAGGATGGTCCCAGTAGTGTTGTTTTATTATTGGTGGTGTGAGGATCCTTTTCCTTAATTAAACTAATTCCTTCAATCAATCAATATAAACAATAAAAACTATGTATATTAACATTATCCTTGACTGAGACAGATAATTAATAAAAATATATTTAATAAATATTTATGAGAAACCTGCATGGCGTATAAACTATCTAGTATGCATAATACATATCAGATATGGAAATGATGCTGTTAATTCATCCTCTAACTTATATACATCAATTTATATCGGTAAAATAATGTGGACAAACAATTTTTTTTTATCCATGAAATTAAATTTCCCAAAATTTAATATATGATTCTTCTAAATGCTTGTTTTTATTTTTTTTTCGAAATTACCAAACCATTGATCGAATGAATTACTAAAAATAGTGAAAAAATCATGAAATAACACTAGTAGTTCTCAATATGATCTGAGAAAATTCTCATAATACAAAATTTAAATTTAAATGGGGAATTTCATATAATAAAAATCATTCTTTTGTTTGTGATGGTTCCAAATGGGAGTGTGAAGGTCGTCTATTCATAGTCTTCTATTGAGATCAATACCTAGAAGTGTCCTGAATAAAAATCTAAAATCAAATAACAAGATTTTAAAAAAAAAATTTATAAAACAAGATCGATGAATTTGATATGGGATTTTTCATTCTGAGTAACATTATTCATCTTTCTATAATCTATATACCCTCTCCAGCTACTTTTCACACTCACTAGTATTTGTTTTTTATCTCATTAAAGAAAATTGGGAGAGTGGTTTTCTTGGGTACCATATTTATTAGAATGAAAATTGTGAATCATAGATTTGGTAAATGAGGTTATCTATAATCAATTTCCCTATCTCTTAATTAAAAACCTCAATAAAGGTTTTTTTTAATTCTTCTATAAGGTTGTCTAACTGCTCAGGAAACTCATTATAAATTTATTCTATTAGAGTAGAATTTGTGTTTGATTCTAGTTATATCAGATAATCTCTATCATATGGCTCATAAATATATTTTTATATGTTTCATTATTTTTTTGTGGGATTGATAATGATTATTTAAAATAATCACTAGTAAATTCTCTCCTTTTATAAGGGAAAAATACATAAAATCACTTGAAAATGGATTTAACATCAAACAATGTGGTTATATAATGCATGATAATGAATTTGTTTTTATACTTTAAAGGCTATAATATCTTATATCATGTCAAAAAAATTTAGTAAATAATAAAAAATTCAAAAATTACATCTTCCTCTATATTGTGGTTAGGATTTTTGGGAACTTTGGAAAATGAATTTTAATCGAAAAACTTATCCTAATGTTAATAATTCATAAATCATTTATGAATCTTCAATAATTTATATATCTTCTTTGTAAGAGATTTTATAAATTGAATGAACACTTTAAATATGTTTCATTAATCAAAAATTTTAAATTGTACTATATAATTTTAAATTTCCTTTATGAGTGACTTTTTAGAGAAATTTATAATTTAATTTTCTGTCTTTAAGAATGGTCTCTATTGGATGATGTGAGAGTTTCCTAGTGCACTATTTTCTTATATACTATGCAAAAAAATACACTTAAAAGATCATACATCTTACTCTTATGAGTACATATTCTACAACTCCCACTAGAAAAAATGTAGATATATTTTCTAACTAAACTACTACTCATGTCGGATTCAAATCTCTGATCAACAATGATGAATATACCTAGTGATGTATGATATTTATAGAAGATCCCAGATTACATAATACATTGTTTTAATTAAAAGGGAATAATTTTAATGGAATTGAGAATGTTCTTATATTTTTAAAATTTTAAGGTATTAGAATTGTGAACAATACTAATATGCTTCTATATATGCATATTCTCTTGTTTCTAACAAGATTCCTTCTCTTTTTTCACAATACATTAATAATTTTTTATCCATATTTTTGTATTTTTAGATGAACTATTTCAATGGGATGTTGATATAGAATTTCTATTAGGTTTATAGAATTTTTCATTGAAGTTTCTCTTCTGTAAAATTCTTTTAATCAACTAATATAGACAATAATGTTGGTTAGATGTATTTATTTTTTACTTTGGTCCTTCTCTAAGGCCATTTCTAGCCATTATATTCTATACTAATCCTCTTCACATTCATAATAATTATTCTATTCTCATTTCTGGATTAGAGGATCTTCAACATTCATCTCAAATTCTTCACCCTCATATTGTTTTAGTGGATATGTATCTTTTTTTCTTTTTCTTTTAATAACACTTATGCCTTCCTTGGGATTTGGGAATGTTTTTGTAGGTATATTTCGCAGAATCTTTCTTAGAAAGTCCATAAAGGCTCCAAACTAGATGGATAATTGTTTAATGTTTAATTTTAACCACTCAACATCAGAATGTGGATGATGGTTCTTAGTCGATGGTTCCCTATTTTCTGGATTCCGAAATGTAGTCATCTATATAGTATGTGGATGAATTGTTTATTGGAAGAGAGATGGTTTTTGAAATTCTTGTTGTGAGAAAGGAGGTTGTGATTTTCAATGGGTTTGAGAGTGGGGATTCATTTGATTATGGTCATATAGTAGTTGATTTTTTGGTTTCCAAGGATTATTTAGTTGGAATTTACCTGGGTGAAAGGATTTCATATAACTTTCTATCACATTCACTTCTAAAAAATAGTTCAGTGTAATGATAAGTATAAGGGTGTAAACCGCATAACGAAGTCAGGATTTGTTGTTCCAAAATATGTTTCATAGTCATTTGTCACCCTAACTAGGGGAAATCATTAATTTTATTTTTGATTATATCTGTTGAAATATATATTCTCGAATCATGAATTCCCTTTATTCATAGACATATACTGCTCAATTTTTATGAGTATTGAGAAATCATATGAATCAAACTCTTATTTATTCTGTAAAATTTTAATCATCATTCTACCAGAGGAGGTGTTGATCAGGTTGTGATATTTGTTAATTATTACTTAATAGATGAAAAATACAGAAATTTTATTTGTCTATAGTCTAACACAAGTAGTTGGCCCAAATCTTCTTGAATATCACCTATTACTAATAATGTGTCCCTCTAGTTGATTAGAGAATAACTTTGATATATATTAAAAAAATGTGTTCCACGATGTGTGAAAAATATTTTCATGAAGCATCTTTGGTGAACTCCTAGGTCATGAAGCTGTCCTTATTATGTAATATAGAACCATTCCTTTTTTTTTTCTACCTCAAGTGATAGGGGGAATACCCTCCAATTCAAATGTTCTTCTACAACTCCTTGGGGGGTTTCAATAGGATAATAGTTTTTTAAATTAATGAATGTGTCTATTCCTTTGTCCCTTGGATGTTGTATAGATATTATCTCAACGACTGATCTTCTATCACACCCTAGGCTCTTATTGATAGAAATTAAAGTGTTCTCAGGGTGTTAGAATGGACCATTATTGTGTTCCGGGTCATAATGGGTCATACTAGTCTGTTTAATAGTGTGTATACAATTTATTTCTATCAACACATCTGTTGTGTGGAATTTTACAGAGAGTTTCATGTCATGAAAGCGATATTCATGATGTTTAATGTTTTGGGGAATCCCTAGGATTTCCAAAAATATTACAAATCTTGAGTAGATTATTCACGATGAGTAATGTGTGGGATCATACTTTTCATATCTTGGATTAATGTTATGTACATATTCATATTTCACATTGTGTATGACTTATAAGACATATAAAGGTGATTTCGAGTCTGTTTTTCATTGAATCGGCATGACTCTTCATTCTCATGATTTTCAGAAGGTACTTGACTTTTTTACATTATCATGGTCCATAATATACATCATCACATGATCATATTTTAGTTTCACAAATAACTGGAAAATTTTCACCACTTTACATCATGGTATGAAGTCTTTTCAGCTTTCTCTATTATACTATTTATGTTTACTTCTTTACAGAACGTCATATCATGCCAAAAGACATAAAAAAATAAAAGGCTGGGAAGTTTAATCAATTAAATTATAAAAAAACATTTTATATTAAAAAATACATGATTGTAATTGTTCTGTCACATCCCAAGGAGAAGATTTATAGATAGGTGATTTTGGATATCAGAGTAGTCATCATTTCAACTCTCTTGGAGCCATCCTCAATAATCTTATTCCCTATTTTCTAGAGTTGTTTCTTCTCGAGCTTCTGGGTAGATCTTTAATCCAGTATTTTTAATTTTTTAGGTTTGGTCATCCTTATTTTATCTACATGATCATTCTCAGTGGACAAATAGTGTATAAAATATTCATCTGGTTTAGTCATAATAGATAAAGTCTATAAATAATAATTAGTAATTTTTTCAGTTATATTTTGGAATATAGATAAGATATGGAGGGGGAATAGAATAATCATATAACATCCTCTGTCATCATGAATAAATAATAATTGTGTTCAAGGATGTTGTTGTCTTTTTGGTTGGTGTGGCTTAAGATAATGATATGGATAGTTAAATGTTATATAGATTCTAGCACCATATGGTCTAGATATAATTCTAGTTTCCAACTACATATATTTTACCTAATCTTTAACATTTATTTATTATAGATGTTTTAAATACATTATTTTACTTGCATTGTTCTATATGTTGGGAATCAATGTGGAGAGGCTTCCTATGCATTTGAGGCTAACTATACAAGTTTCAAGTCAATCTAGTTTGTTTGATGTGTATAGAGTGTTGATCTAATTTGGGGTAAACATCAGTCACGGGGCGGGAAAATCTCAAATGAGTGTAAATCCACAAAAATCAAAAAAGAGGAAACCATATAATAATTAGAAAGGGTACAATTTCCATAAAATGAATAATTTTATAAAGGAAGAGATAAACATAGAAAAACATAGGGTACTGAGTGTGAATCTAAGACTCGAATTCCTTTGTACTCCCCTCAATGCAACCATACATCCTTAAGACACAAACCATTGGAATATAATATCCATTCAGAACCATCCCTTGGAATTCCAAAATCTCCATAGGCCACTCCTCAATGGTTTTGTCATTGTAAACAAATATCTCACCCCAATAGATGACATTCTAGATGACATTAAGATAACAAAAGATCTATGACATGTTAACAAAACCATATATTATGGACATTAGAGTGGATGTTTTATGTGATACATGACATCTCGAATACAAGTGAACACCTTGAAAGTCTCAACAAACTATGGTGAAAAATTTCCCCCAAAACTAATCCCTCAGTACCTATGATTTGGAGTCACCTTCAGGATCATGTGATCTCCAACTTTGATCTCCATATGCATCCTCCTATGATTTTCATAGTATTTCTGACAATCATCCACTACCTTCATAATCTCAGGAATTACCTAAACCATATCTATCAAATTCTATACCTTTTACAGACTAAGAAAACATTCCTCTATCACCCCAGACTATATCAATGTAGAATTGTAGGGTTATTCATACAAATATTCAAATGTATGAATACTAATTGTGCAGTGGAATAAATTATTTTATGAAAATGTGACCAAGGGTGGGTTCATCATCGAAGAACCTACAAAAATCTAGGGCGTAGATGGAAAACATGTCTTCAACAAATACTATGCATGCTCCTTCACAAATATGGAGTACATAATACTTTCATCAATGAAAACATCATTATCTTATTTACAAACTCTTTATAAACTAAATTTATCAATCCCATGAACATGGTTGGCGTATTCCGTGAACCGAATGTCATAATTATGAACTTGTAATGAACATGATTATAATAGAATAAAGTATTTTGAATATCATCATCCTTCACCTACATAAGATGATATCCTTACAATAGATTGTTCTATTAGAGATGACATACTCTCTTCTACTGATCAAATAAATCATCAATCTCAGGAACATAGTAGTGTTTATTCACCATAATTGGTTTTAAAAAATGATAATCAATACATTGCTAAAAACTACCATTAAATTTCATGAAGAATAAAATTGGTTCATCCCAAGGTGACACACTTGGAGGAACAGAACCTTATTGAAGAAGATAATCGAACTGTACTTATTCTTGTAACAACTCAGAATGTGTCATCTAATATATAGACATCAATATAGAAGAAATTCCATGTTATAGCCAAATACTAAACTCATTCACCCATCGAGGTGGGAATTCTACAACATGCTCTATAATGACATCAGAATATTCATCCACAACCCTAGGAAAAACTAACAGATGAACATATAATAAGATATGAAACATATTGACCCTAACGAATGATAAGGAAAAAATATGCCTCTCACTGATCTGAGGGTCTTTCTTTCCAACTAACAACATTGGCTCCCCATTTGAGTCATTTAAGTCAACCTACCTCATAATGAAATATATGATAGCCTATACCAGATATAGCTAATCCATACCAATGAAAATTTATATTGTTGTATCCTTAAACATATGAAGTCTCCCTAAGAGAAGTGCTTCCCTGGTAGTAGATTGTAGTCTCTAAATGATTCATATAAGTAAACTTGACGTCCAACTGGCATATCCAACACCAAGGGAACTGAAATACCCTATAGCTCAAGTCCCAAATCATGGCTGAGGGTAGGTTACAAGAATGATTAGATCACTGAAGAATAGAAATAGACTCTAAATATATATAAAACAAGAATATGGTACCACAAATGATGTATGGGTCACTATAAAATGGAAATTATAGAGCATGAAGTAGACCAAAACCTTCTATATTGCCTCTCTGACCCTACTAATGACCCTCTCCATTAATACACTATTCTATCTGATGACATGGAAACTATAAAGGATTTACTCTTACTACCACATATCCTCTCTACTATTCCAAAACTAAAACACACTACTATTACTAACTAATCTAAAACTACCTTAATGGGAAATCAAGAAGTGGAATACAGGTTGCATGATGGTTGGTCTAAAAGTATTGACACTATCATCACTAATAACCTCATCCACCATAATAAAAACATGAATATGATATCTTAGAATAGATCTGAGAGCCGTTGAACCACGATAAACCAGAATATGATGCACGCAATCAACCCCAAGATAACAAAAAACAATTCAATAATGACAAATAGGAACCTTATTCCAAATTTATAATATTCTAGAATTCCTAAAAAAATCCCTTCCATGGAAATTTCATTTAAGACAACATCCCCTAAATTAATTTTTCTATTAGTAGTACCTCATGGTATGTCTTAACAATAAACATGGTGACCTGGTGATGAGTCTATAGAGATATAGAATCCTCATAATTCATTTCCCATGCCTCCCCATCTGAAAACATGTTTAGATCATATCGTATAAGGGTCCTGAAATGGATCCTAAACTACCACACACTATAACTCCCCTTTCATAGGGTATGTAGCTCCTCGTGTTTGGCCTCCTTTCAAGTTTAAGGAAGGAACTATACATAGAAATGGTCTCATAGGTTGTCCCCATGAGACTATGACATCATTTTTTCCCTAATAAATAATAACCACCATTTCCTCACTTATCCAAAAAAAATCATTATTCCCAACAAAAGCAATATCACCTTCTGATCATTGATTAAAATGTATGATATCTCAAATGCCTCCAACAAGTCTTATATTAATGAATCTAAAATGTTCCCCCCATACATCTATAGACTATTCTATAGAAAATATCAAACTTTCCTCCTCTAATTATCATCATCATTGACATCAACTCAGTGGTCATCTAATGTCACATCCTGTAGAACATCATCAGAACAACCCAGATTTGGACGTTGACCCAAAGTCATGCCAATAAAAATGAAAAATGTTTTGAACTCCAAAACATGTAATATGTAATATTTAACATTAAATTATTAATTTTTATCTTTTTAGGGTTTATCCTCTCCTATGAATTACACATTTCAGATACATAAAAATGAATAGTGAAGAAAAATCATTATGTAGGTTTCTACCCTAGAACATGTATTAAATCATTTAGTAGGAATAATAAACATAATGTTCCATGAATTAGATCATAAGGGGCCCTAAATACCCATGTATCAATTTGTAGCATGTTTTTACATTACATAATAAACTTATCTAAGACAATTTCCCTACTAAACCATCCAATCTCACATGTTCCTAATTGTGAACATATTTATATCCTTCAATGATGTCCCCCTAATATTGTAGTTTCTTGAACCCCTAACCCCCAAGAATACCACTCCTTGGTCAACAATGAGATAAGGGACATTGTGACTTCTCATGTACCACATATAGTAGGCCATAGGTTGATGACTAGAACTGAGGGTATAATAAACATACATATGAGAGTAATTTCCATCTATGTAAACATTCAGAAGAATGAGATAAAATAGTTACACTAATAAAAACCCACTATTAAATATATATTAGGAAATATCAAGATATAACAAGAAATTTGAAATAGTAATGAAACAAATGAAAAATAAATAATATACAACCAAAAGGAAAAATGGTCCTGACTGTGATGCCTAACCAGATATTACAAAAACACGACCTTATTATATCCAATCAAATATACAACCTACAAATACAGACATAAAAATTGTTTAAATATTTGTATTGTGAGAATAACATTATATTTAGTAGAATCCTTATAATAGCCTCTTATAAAATACATATAGAAAGGTTTCTAAGGCATAATGAACAATAGTGAAACTAACTTGGAAAATAATATGTATAACATATTCCCAAACCTCACCAAAGATAAAATTAACAAAAAATCACATAAAATAGGGAATATATAATAATATTGAAACATAAATGGTACCCCACTATTGCTTCTAAACTTTTTTGCTGCTCTACCCCATTGTTGCATGCCTGGCCCATCACTCTCCAAAATAAGAAATTATGAAGACACATGTTTAAGGAATCATGACATTCAACTCATGTGTCACATCATAAAATCAACCCATATAAAATCTCTATATAGTAACCATGTAGTTTCAAGTATCCATGAAGCCCGTATGATGTGTATAACACATCAGGTATTATACCTCAATCCATCATTGCCCATACAATGTGTTAGGTAACTCATGTTTTTACAAACATTACACATCATATCTATAATAATAATTAATATACTTTATATTAAGATAAATTTGTGCGAAATAACCAAAATCCATTAGATCCTTCTACAGACATATATGGGTAATCTAACAGTCATGCATAGTAGCAGAATTAAATATCATTAGAAGAGAGAAATGCCATAGCTGGTAGTCTGCGATCTATCCTCCCACTAGGTTGTAGGGGAAAACACCTCCAAAACGTCATAGGGTGTCATCCATCATAATAAACATGGGTTGAGTATCATATGAATTCACATAATATATAATATATTTTATAGCTCACAACCACTCTATGGGAATAACCAAATCCTAATCTCAAGTGTAGCTATTGTATCTCAAACACCTGAATGAAACTTCTAAGGACATGATTTTATACAAGAACACAATCATTAAATGAAATATATTGATAAATTATTTTATTTATTATCATTTAATTAAAATAAGTAATTTTCTACCCATTAAATTAACCATTAATAATATTTCACATTACATTCATCAACCAATAACGAGTTGTTTATTTCCTCTAAGAATAATCCATAATGAGTCCATTGTTTTTCATGATTGACATCATTAATGAATTTTCATTCCATCAACACCAAACCCATGGGTCTAAAATTAATTATATATTATTGAAAACATTTTATAATCATTGTACTCTAGTAAGAACATCCTACGATACCACTAAGAAGAAACCTGTAACCTAGCCCATCCAGTAGCTTTAGAAAATGGGGAAAGAATGCAGATAAAATAAGAAACCCAACAATTGCCCAATAATTAAATTTATTTCAAGAAAGATTAAAAATATATCACATTTATAGGTAAGACCATATTAAACTCATTCCTTCATTTCTAGCTCCATCCTCGACACCCGCATGAATATCCTTATGCATCTCATAATTGCATTGGTCTACTATTACCACAACATTCATGCCTCTCAACCAACATCACGTCATCCATCTGAGTCTCATATCAAATCACATAGTTATGATCACATAAAGAGAAAGTCAAAAAAACAAATATTTAACAAAAAAGTATATTCAACATGGAAATTTATACCCTAAATAAATAATCTAGCATTTACATAGAAATTATCTATCCCATATCCCATGAAAAGGAACTCTGTATTCTCATGTAGATTTGAAAAACAAGCCCTAAAAATTATATTTTTCAAGATTTTTCTTATTCCATATTGAATTTAGAAATTAATTATTCATAGTTTCCAACAATGGGAAACGTAACGCATCAATATATAAAAAACTATCAATAGCTGAACATTTTCCTAGCATTAAAAATATTTTAAGAAATCATAGTGAGGAACCATTCATAATAACATGATTTTCATTATTATCATCAACTAAAATTATCATGCTCCACGTTGTTTATCAATTTCTTTATCACGTAAGATCACATTAAACTAGAAAATTCAATTTCATCCATTTAAATTAACATTATATTACATTAAGAACCTTATTTCAAACATTCATCTTCTTGAATTCATTATCCAAAAAATTAAAAATATTAGTCTTCATGTTATTTACCATTTTTCATTAATATAAAAATGAAAATACATAGCATCAAGAGTCATGATAATAAGATAACATATATTTGATACCATTATCATGGTATAATGTAACAAAATCAACATGAAATTTCTATCTAATTCAATATTAATCCCATTAAATATTTCGTACGATAATTCTATTGACATACAAATTGATAAACCATGTTATCTTTTTTGATTTCACATAAATAAAGATGAGAATTAATGAATCTCATACCTCAAGGTAATCAATGTTATTTTCATGATAATGGAACAACATCATAGATCATGATTACCCTTCTCCAAAAAAACAATAACCATCTATGGATGTCACACCACAACCACACTAATAAACAACAAAGAAATTATATATAAACCTCAAAGATAAAACACCAAATCATGGAAATATGAAGTAGAAGAAACTAGTTTGAATAACCATTATAGAATTGGAATAAAGTACCTTATATAACAATGGATTGAACTGGGGAATCTCAGAATTTATCGTTGTTAAAGGGTTTCTAAAAAACTTATGAGAGATTCTTTATGCTATTTTCTGCACAAAAATGGGGGCATGTACATGATGGAATTGATATCAGAGGAAAATAGACCTTTTGAAGAAGTTTTTAAAGACTCAAAGCAATGGTTTTCATAACCTAAATCATTTAGGGAATTAAGTAGGAAGGACTGAAGTGGGGATCTTACTTTTCAATTCAACTGATATGGGATGAATGTAATTTATTATCAGAAATGATTTAATTGATATATTAATATGGTTACCCATAAAATCCAATCTGAAATATTTTTCTACAGCCTTTTTTATCATTAAAATTGATGGATATAATTATCTTCTAGAAAATGAACTTGAAGGAAACAAATTTATAGCATTGAAAGACCGAGATGGTTGTTTTAACATACCTATTATACAACTCCTTGTGGCCAAGATCACATACCTAAATCCCAAATATTTCAAAATTCTCCCCATAACCATTTTTACATAGAAAACTCAATGATGTTAATAACTCTTCCAAGTAGCTGATTCACATAAATTATCTGGCCATTTCACCAATTCACATAGCCTATCAGCCCCAAAATCGATTTACATAGATGATCCAGCTACATAGGTGATAAACCATGTGGTTGATTCGTATAACCGATCAACCATGTAATATATTCTTATTTCCAATCATCCATTTAGCTGATTGATGTATCACATCAACCATGTAGCCAATATATAGACATAGTATATCTAGACATAGATGCAATTTGACTTTTATTATAAGAATAAACTAAGGATCACACCCACAGACATGACCAACAAACCTTGAACACAAAAATAGGTGACCATTCGAACCAATCACATGACCAAAACACCTAATGCATGAACAAATAGGGGAATATTCCAACTGAGCACAAGACCATCCATCCTGCCACATGAATAAACAAGTGATCATTCCAACAGATCACAGGATCACCAACCTACCAAAATAATATTTTTTATTTATGGAAATAGTTTGAAATAAATAATTTATAATCACTTATTTTATAGATTTAAATAGATATAGAAACATGAAATATTAATTTCATTGAAAAACAATGGATTTGGAAAAATAACAAGACATGAAATCACATTTTAATTACACACAGAAAATTAGAAATATTTTATTTTATTATTCTTATTAGAAAAATGAAAGAGTTGAAAATTTAAGTGATAAAAAATGAAAATGTAGAACATACATGGAAAATAAATAAATAATGGAAAATATTGGATATAATAATTTTTCAGAATCCACATACTGAATTTTTTAGTCAATAATAACGTCTTTGAAAACATTTTTGAAAAGAAAAATGATTTTAAATATTTTAAAACATTCATATTGAAACATTTATGGGAGTGGGGGTCCTTCTTCAAAACCATAAAGTTGATTATGAAAATAGTACACTACAATTTGACTAATGATTCTCAAAACTACCATTGGATTGTTCGTTCATCTTGATACATATGAAAAGATATTATGCTAAAACATACTCAAACATAACCATCCCATTTTTAATTTTCATATTGGAAAATGAATACAAGATATTAATATGCTTCATTAAATAATGATTTGTATATTTGTTTCTAATTTTGAAAAAAGATCTTTGATCACAGTTAAACACTATATGAAAACTTACCTATCACACCCACATTACTATTTTTGTACTTTCTATGGATTTGGGATATTATATATTTTTTGTGGTTATATAGTTTTTTTGGGATGTTCATGAAGTCTTGGGAATTTTTAAGTCTAAACCTACAATAGATAACAATATGACCAAAGAGGTCATGTCATGAACAACCCTTCCCATCCACATGGGTTATTTTCCTAGGATGGATCATGATGCAAACATGGGGTTTAGGCCATGAATCATTTATAGGAATAAAAGTTGTTTTTGGTAGGTTTCATACACATTATGAATTTGAGCCTTCATTACATGACATATTATTAAGGGCCCTTTATGGCATGATTCAGAGTCCCCACACTATGAATGGTCCTGCATCTTTTTTTTTATTTTTATATTTTAAAAAATTATCCATAACAATATTAATTGATTTTAACCCCCACTTCGTCTACACTTAATATTATTTATCTAGGGTTCATGAGTGGGATTCACTTCCTTCCATACTTCCCTTTTCACTCCTACACCTTGATTTCGATCCAATATCTTAGGTTACACCCCTCAGTTCCTTATATTATTCATCCTTAATATTTCTTCCATTTCCCTTAGTTTTGTTTCCTCTGTGGATTCCTATGGGACATGTGATTTTATTTTTTTTATTGGTCACCTCCATTATTTTGTTCAAGTCAAGGGGACCTTGGGTAGCTAATAGATGTTTTGGATTCATGTTGTGGTGGATTAGTTTGTTGAAGGTGGCTAGTTCCCTCAGAGAGTCATTTTCTCCTAAGGGTTGGTTATATGTTACTCAATATTCCTTAAGGGAAATCTAGATAGTGTTATTTTAAGGATAAACATAGTTTCCATTAAATATGATAACAATATGTTGTATTATTCATGTTATATCTTACAGTTTAACCCATGACAGTTTTACCATTATTTTTTATTCTAGGTAGGGGATTCCACTTTTTTTGTATCACATTGCACTTGTCTATGGAAAAAATCTTAC
The DNA here is from genome assembly GCA_963277665.1 of Viscum album. Taxonomy (NCBI): domain Eukaryota; kingdom Viridiplantae; phylum Streptophyta; class Magnoliopsida; order Santalales; family Viscaceae; genus Viscum; species Viscum album. The sequence continues at coordinate 1,876,011,707 of OY728152.1, forward strand.
TGTTTAGTTTTTTGATCATAATTGATGTAGTGGAACATGCTTATATTATGTTTTTATTCATTTATTTTTCATTGGGTGCTATATTGAAATGGTTTTTTTGTTTTTTAAACGACATTTTGAATCAAATGTAAATGTTATGTTTTTTATTTGGGATTTAAGGATTGGTTTATAATGATGAGTAAGGTTTTCTTTGTTTCATTATATAATATATCCTCATCATGGGTTTAAAAGGTTTTTAATTATTAATTTGTGTTTTTAATAGTTTTTCCATCAGAAGGGAAAAATTTATTCTTTATAATTAGTAAGGTGTTCTTAGGATTCATTTTAATTTTCCTAAAATAGAAAAATATTATACTATAATTCATTTCAAACTAGTACAATCATGATGTTTAATGAAATTCACTATATATTGTATTTTTTGATATCATATTAGAAATACTTTTTCTCACACTCGACATACACAACTGGGTGTATGAAACCTATATGATTCCTTTCAGGTTCTCATGATTTTATTTATTTCTAATTGATTGCGAATTTTGTTTCAGGTCAGTTGTATGTTATATGGAAAAGCTATGTGGTGTGTGGTTTGGGACCATGAAGAGGAGGATGATAGTGGTCGAGTTTTTTTTTTAATTTTTTATAGAGTATCAAGTACCTCAACATGCTACATTTTTTTTATCTTGGTACTCATTATATCATCTTCTATTGTACTTGATTTAAGTAAAAATATTTCATATTTTCCATTCAATTTTATTTAATTATTCCTTGATTGAATTCATTATTTATTTTTATATTTTTATTTAATGCATGTTTGTTCAATGTATGGATGCACCATGATATAATTTTGGTATAGTTTTTTCTTATTTACTCATATTTGACTGCAAAATAAATTCAATGATAACTCGGATGATTCCCTGAAACTAGTTTCCTATCCGTAGTGATCAAGAAATCCTTTTATACCTTTATGAATTCTAGATATTCTACCTAGTTCAGTGGTAACCTAGGTTAGTTTTATAAAAATGATATCAGAGCATCCTCTTCTTATTTTAGTTTATTTGGGTAATATGAAGGTCTGGATCATCTTTAGAACTCAAGAGTTGAGTTAATGAAAGAGTCTATATAGCTCTTTGTTATTAATATCCTCAAGTCACAAATTTTAGTTGGGATTTTATTCCATGACTTGAATTTTTTTATGATTTTATGGAGTTTTAATTTCCCTAGAGTTATATCATGTATTTTAGAAATATCTTGACTTCTAGGGTGAAACATTGATGAAGAAAAGACCATTATGGTTACCTCCCATAGTTTTTAAAACCATGTGGATCCCATTAATTTATATCATAAAAATTTATAGAGTTTTTCATATATTTGGCATAAGACAAAAGAATATTCAACGAATCTATGTTCCACACTATGTCACCCATGATTAGTTTTTTTGGGTCCCTCTTTATTTCAGATTACTCTTATAATGGTTTTTACTTGTCGAAATGGAATCATTGGAAGATTTCATGATGTTTCAATATTACTGGAGTGAATTAGTTTTTTTATATGTCATGTTTTTATGTTGACTGTTTTATTGTTTTTGTGGGCTATGAAATGGAAGAATCCATTGAAATGTTTGATTTAAATTCAATTTTTATGGGTGGTTTTAAAAGTATTTTTATGGTTTTCATAGAGTATTTTTGAATTATTTTTTAATATCATTATTTTATTTGGAATGATATTTCAAAACAAATGTGAAATTTTTAGAACGTTTCTTAAAATGAACTCATTTTATGTAGAAATTAATTTAAATAATACTGGTGTATGAAATGGATTATTTTATTTTCTTAAATGACCATGTATGTTATAAAGCGAAAGATCTATTTTTTATTGTATAATTATAAAATAAATGGTGTTTTATATAATTGAGTTGAGTATTTATTATTTAAAGAAAATAATCTCTTAATATTATGTGATTTTTGTGATTACATTGTAGGTTTCCTATAAGGAAATTTAAATGAAATCATTTGATTTTGAAATGGTTCTAATATGTGAAAAATAGTAAAATGATTTTGTTCATTAAAATTGAAATGGATGTTTACTAAGGGATAACTAGTTTTAAAAGGGGTGGTTTATTTTTTACATGTATGCCTTGGTAGATTTGGTTTAAAAAATCTGTTTTTGGAGTTGGTAGTTTTAAAGAAAACTAGTTTTATATCATTTTTATGGAGTTTTTATATGAAGAAAATTATTTTGTAATTATACCACAATTTGTGTGGGACTATTTTATTTGGTTGTGAGAGGAATGAATTTATTGGATTCATTTAATCTTTCATTTGGTATACCACCTAGACTGCTTTTGAAAGATATAAAATGGCCATTTATTGGATAGATCCTTAGGCGAGTCTTATCATCACTTAGAAGACATACCTTCTCTTCTTGGGAAATTCTCATAATATTTGTAGAGTGGAGGACATAAAATCTTATTTTCTATTTTAATATATATTTAATTTATTGTATATATATCAACCTTTTTTCTATGGAGATCTATGTTTGGTTAATGTGGAAGGTTCGTTAAAAATTGTTGATGACGTCTTCAATTCCCATGGAACACCCATGTACATGAATGTATATAAATTACATATGATCCTGATCATTTGTGATGGTTAGTGGATAATGAATAAGTGTGTCCTTCATTTCCTGGAACTTATATATATCTATCTCGATCAGACATCGATGATTCAGAGTAATTTCAATATTTTATTAGAGGTCTTCCATAAGAACTTAGGTATGTTGTGTTTTCATCTAACTGAGAATCATTTTAATAGATAGTCAAGAGAGCTTTTCTGATGAATTCTAGTATAATAGGATATTCCTCAAGTGTTATTTTAGTTTCATGATGTTTTATTTTTTTAGGATTTATGTTTTGAGTATGATATATTGGTTTGGATTTTGGGATATTATTTTGTGGTATTAGATATTTATTGGGATGTTATTTTGTGGGTGATATGGAATATTTATTTTTTGTAAGCCTCATTATTTAGGATATATTTTATTGTAATGGTAATTAATGAAACATTCATGGTGTGATTAGATTCATGGTTTGGTGAATGTGGGAAACAATGGGTCCATGCGTCGGAAAATAGAAGGAGGGTAGTTGAACACTTGATTATACTGGTTTTAAATTTATCTTATATAATTCTACAGTTTATTTAATTTTTATGTCATTCATTTTTTAAATGAAAATTACTTGATAATAATTACCAAATTATTCATTAATATTAATTTTTAAAATATTTATACGAAATTGTTCGCTATATATATTATATATTAATTTTAGGTGAATATTTAGTCTTATAAAAAACATATTTAATAAAATATAATATACTTATATCAATATCAATATATTTATCAATTAATATATGATTTTTAATTATATATATATAATGAAATATAAATTTCATCAGCACTAAAATTTTTTTTATAAAGGGTGCCTTCTATCTGTGAAAAAATAAAAGCGTTGAAAAAGGGTGGATTTTATCAGTGTTTTTTAGCATTGATAAAAGATTTCCTTTATCAGTGGTTCTTTCTTACACTAATAAAGGTTTATTGTATCAGGTCTTTTCACTAGTGATCATAATGGTTTGTTCTGGATGAACCTATATTTGATGTACTGACTACAATTGAATATACATGTTTGGCCTATTTGATCAAAATGTGAGATGTGACACATGTATTGGTCAATATTGAATGACATGTAAGATGTGAAACATGATTTTCGATATGTGATATTTGACACATGTTAGAAAAAATCACCTAATAGGGATGTGTTATTTTTTTGATGACATGTACATAGACCATTCATGTATGAGATATTTTTCACAAGATTTTGGATACCCATACCGAAGTGATGTGTTACAAAAATTGGGTAAAATGTGATATTTGATGCATGATTTTAGATATTAAATTGAGATGGATTTGATAAGACCATAGAGGTTTAATGTGTCACATGAAAGGGGCTATCCACTTAAGGATGATATTCCTAGATGGTTATTGATGTTCCATCTAAAATTATCCCCCAGAAGATTTTTATCTCACATAATAGGGATGAAATAGGTATATCCATTTATTTGGGAACCGAAATTTATTTGATACTAATGTGATATATTGTTTTTATATTTTTACAATGTTTATTTTCATGGAAAATAAATATATATTTTATGCACAGATGTTAAGGGAAATTTTTGGTATCCAATTTATTCTCATACTTAAACTATACATGGGAATTTCACTGTGCCAGATGAAGGAAAATGTGCCTATGGTAGATGGATAAGCATATATTTCTGGAGTATATATACTTTTTTTAGGATGTTTATGTAGGACGTCAGCTGATTATTTTAATTACTAGTTTTCAACATACCATGGATCCTTGTTTAGTTTGACTATTTATTCTAACACATATATTCCATATTTATTTTTTATCATGTATTATTTATATTATTTAATAACTATGTTGTTATTATTTATTATATACTTTCGGATGGACGGTATAGTCTCTCCATGGTTCCACTTGAGACCCTCGCTGATAATTGACAACCTCTTTTGTACTGAGAGGAAGAAATGGGGTCATGTGACACTCCAGCTCAAACCTAGTGGTTAGGGATGGGATGTTAAATAATGGTATCCTACAATTGTGATTAAAAAACTTGTTTTTCACTTTTCCATGATTTGGGATATAATATACGTGAGTTAGGATGGTTGGGATATGGGTAGAAAAACTATGTTAGTGTCTGATCAGCACTATATTGTGCCATTTTGACTTTCTATAATGTTGAGAACATTAATTTTATAATTACAGTTGATAAAATAAAAAATTGGATATACAAATGATGTTGATATGAGATTTATGAGATTTTATGTGCATTCATGCATCATTCTAGGCACATAGGTTAACATGCCACATATACCTTTTGATATAATTTGTCTGATCTGGAATAATTTATATGATTTTGATGATAAGATATGGACCCTTGTGAATTTTTTGTATCATCATACTATTTTCTCATGTGGTATTGTATTATTTATTGTATATATGTGCCCATGAATAAAAAGTATATATAATGGATATGAACTTAAGGATCAAATAAAATACTTTAAATAAATAATATTTAATGGTTATCACTTGGTATAAGTGGAAAATAAAACGAGTTTAGATGTAATTTGAATCTACCAATGGCATTATTTCTCATGGAAAAATATGTTTTAATATGAAAACTCCTATGAGAGGTACTAGTGTCTCAATCATATGAAACTCATATTTAGGATAAGAAATTTTATTATGGTGAGAACAGTAATATCCTCAATTTCTTTTATTATAATTAAACTATCATTGTAAATAAATTAGGAATATTTTTTTAAATGTAATTTTTCTATAAAAATAACGCAAAATATAATTTAAAGTGCTTAATAAATTGTAACATCCTAGTTAACAGTAAATAATATTCTATAGAATATGTTTAGAGGTAACCGCAGAATTAGCCTGACATTCTAGAGCAGGTAGAGACACTATTAATATAATAAAAAAATTAAGTATATTATATCACCTGTTAGTTATTTTTTCCAAAATAATGGAATATGTCGTGAACGAAGTCACATTTGAGAAATCTTAGACTACCATTATGTCCATGCATCATTATTTACCCACGGCATGGTTTAGCATTTGTACGTGTTGGTGATTTCATTGAATTTCATGTGCGGTTTCTTTATTTTATATTTGTATTATAAGTTTTTTTTAAAAAAATTAAGAATATAATAAATGTTTTTTTCTATAGAAATATTATTCTACCATTAGGTCTACAATACTATTTTCACCCTAGGTGAAACATAATATTTATGTCTGTAAGATATTTAGTTAGGTCGTACATAGTGGTAATAATAATTGGTATATAAATATTTTATTAGGTAGCTAGAAATGATGATGATGATGATAAAAATAATAATAATAATAATATTATTATTATTATTGGTGTCAAATAAGAAAATAGAAATATACTTATATAATTAATAATTATGTTATGGTGCAAATAATGACTGGTCAAAGTAATAATGGTGATATTATTTTTCATTCTAAATATATTTATTTTGTGTGGTTAATAAATATTTATTAATCTATTATCTATTTTAAATGAGGGTGGTTGTTGAAATATTTATGGTGAAAATGATCAGAGATACTTAATAATAATAATAAAATATTATTATAATAATTATTATTATTAAATTGATACAATAAATTTGATGTGTATATATATGAGATAAATACATATTTATATATATATTATGACGGTGTATATATGTACAAACTAATTTTTATATATATTTATATAACTTGTACATATATAGTTTAAATATATATATGTATATATATACATGTGTGAGTGTATATATGTATATATGGATTTTTATAAATATGAATATAAATAAATATTTATTTTTACATAATGTGTATTCGGTGAGAGATGGTAAAAATAAATGTATAAATTAAATAATAAAAAAATAAAAAATTAATTGAATAAATGAGAGATATATATATATATGGGGTACATAGGGAGGCACACATAATAGGAGGATACATTTTCTCCCTCTCCTATTCCCCTATCTTCTATACTTCCTTCTATAATATTTTATTCTTATTCTTATTCTTATTTTATTATTACCCCAAATATCTCACATAAATATCTAATGCGATATTGATCGGATTGATGCATCTTTGGTGTCATTGAGATCATCTCAATGAGAATATTTTTAAACAAATTTTTTCTCATGGAAAAAAAGGGTTTTTATATATTTAATGTATTACATTTTATTCTTATTTTAAATATCTTGGATGGTGAAAATTTTCAATCATTATGAATTAGGAATTGTTATAGGGTTTGATGGTGATATAGAGTCAGACTTCAACCCTCGTCATCATTTTTCATTACAAACATGGAAGAAATCCCTTGAATTTTGCATATATTTTAATACTAGTTGTTGGAATGATTGTTTAAAATGATGGTATAGACCATGAAACCTATGTTATACTATTTAGCACATTAGGTGTGATTATATCACTTAAATTGTGGTTCTGTATCTTTTATTTGGATTTTGATTATTATGCTTACTTCTTGACTTGACATGATAATGATCTATCATTTTCATTATGTATTGTATTTGTTGTAGTTATATCTACTATAGTTGAGTGTGTAGGTTTTGTATATTCGGACGACATGTTTTATGTGACACGTGTATTTGTAGAAAATGGATGACATGTGAGATATAAATCATTATTACTGACATGTGATATTTGATGCATGTTCGAGACTATCCTCCAATAGGGATGTGATAGGCATGGTTCGATATGTTCATAGAATATTCCAGTAAGTGGGATGTTTCTCATGATTCAGATATACATAAAAAATATATATGATAACAATTTATTTGGCACGTGAAATTTGATTTATGCATTTGTCTATCCACATGAGATAGATGTGATGCCACCATAGTGTTTGACATGTACTTGGACTACCCCTCCTCGAAGAAAGTGTCACGTGTATGGGGATATCCACTTGAGGAAGACGTGTTAGGGTGATTATCAATATTATATCAAACATTGTTCTAAAGTATGTTTGATTCCCTATCAATGGTGAAGAAGTAGGTAGAGGGAGTTCTCAAGGACTTTTTATCTATTCTGTACATGTGTAATATTTTTTCATATCCTTACCGCAGTTATTTTCCTGCAAAACTACTTTATATTTTATGTTCTAGTTTTAATGGTCATTGTGGTTCCCTAATGGGTCTTTTACTCGCGCGTTGATTTTTATTTTCAATGTAATTATATACGTAATGAACAGAGTCTCAGTGAAAGAAAATGGCCTTATATTAGATGGTTAAGATGTTAGAGCTAGAGGGTGTAGAAAGTGTAGGATAGAGTTGAGTGGGATATTAGAAGCTTCTTTTATATACATGGTTTACCTCAAAACATAGATCAATATTTAGTTTTTTTTATTTATTATATTATTTATTTTACATATTTTGTTCCCACACATGTTACTATGATTATTTATTTCTTATATTGTTACTAATTATTATGTTCACTCTGATAGAGGGTATAATATCCCCATGGTTCCACTCAAGACCCTCACTATTGTTCGAAAACTGCTTGTATTTGGGGAGAAGCACATGAGGTCATGTGGAACTCATTCATAGTGTGGGTGGTTCAAGTAAGGATTCAAAAACATGGAACCTTAGAGAATGAAGTCTTCATTAGTGATGGCCTTTTGGAGTTAGATGATTGAGAGGGTATGGCTTCACAATCTGTTTTTTTCCCGTCCACTTCTGCACAAGACTTATTTTTTAAGGGTCATGCTTTAGTGAAGACTTGTTGTCATGGAGTAGATGTTGGGGAGGGGCAGATCATATAGTTTGTTCTGGGTTTTTTTCGTGTGGGTTGTTTTTTTGTTTTCATGTAGGAGTTCACAGTTTCTCAATTTTCCCATAAATGTGTTGATTATGAAACAAAGTAATTTTCAGTCAGTCGGTTTTTTTGTACCACATGACCATGATAGTGACTTAATATTATTTTATAACATTGATAATTACAAGTTTGTCACTCCAATCACTTTTAAATGGGAACATACTATCCTCTCTTCCTCAAAACTTTTGAGAATTCAATTTTAGCCAATACCTACCCCAATATTCCCCAATATCCCTACCAATATCCTAGAGGTCTTTGTATTCTCAAAATAAAAACCCTATAAGGAATAAGTGCATGAAAAAGAGAGAAATATGAGGAGAATTTATAATAAATAACCGGACAATTGTAAGATTATTTATTCTTATACCTTCATTAAATATTATTACCCATGATAATATAATAACATCAGGATCTTCTATATAAAATAATGTTATTATGATTATCGTAAAACCATTTTTTGTCTCCATTTCTTGCCAATGAGAAATGAAAACATCCCTCATGTGTAAATGTGGACTACCACCTCCATGAATTTATGTGATTAATTATTCATCATTGGATTATATTGATTGTTAAAATGATTAAAATATTAATATATTGGATATTTATAGCATATTTATGATTATATAAAGATATTATATTATATTAATACTTATCTTTTCCATTCGTTCTAAATTTATAATTTCTCTTGTGTGAATGTGTCGAATACCACATTCACAAAGTGAAGCAATTTTATTTTCATAATACACATTAAAAGGATTATAATATAGATGGAAATAATGAATAAATTATTAGTAAATATTATATTTATAAATATTAAATATTAAAATATTATCTAATTATTTTTTCACCCATTAAAAAAATGAAAATTTCATTCATGTGCACATATGTAGTGTCATCTCTATGACATGACATTGTTCATTTTTCCTGAAAACCATAGTTGGATTGTTTTAATAGTGTATGTAATGAATAAATATGACCATTAAATCTTTTACAATATTATTGTGGTAATGGTCTCACAACCCCTTTGACATGGTCAATTAACCGATGTTGTTAAGTGGTTAAAAACCAAACATCAACAAATGTTCCAACTTTAAATAAAACATGTTGATAACTAAAAAAATATTTAAAAAATGAAATAAATGGTATAATTATAATTTTATTAACAATAAATATGTTATTCATTAACTATAAAACTAATATATTTTTATTACTCATGAGGGTAGATAAACAAACGAATCATGTCGAGACTCAAGGTAAGGGGATATTCTTTAGAAGATTATCTTAAATAATTATTTTGAAGACTTTTACTGATATATTCATGTTCTCCAAATTATTATAAGTATGTTCTTATTTATAAAAAACGCATTTTAAGGTCATTTTCAATTAATTTACATTTTTTTTAAAAAATTATTAATCATGAACCTTTTTAACAATACAATATGCATCAATTTGACTTTTTTTACCAAAGTGAAAAAGATTTTTTTACGTACAATACTTGGTCACATTTTCACAGTGTTATAGGAATTATTGAATATAAAGAATCCACAAAAAGTAAAAATGTTTTTCTTCAGAATAACATATCCATGCTCTTCTATGAATTTTCCAATTTTAATAATATTCACCGAAAAACGATATTTCTCATTATGATTATAAAATGAAGGAATGTTCTTTTCTTATGTATTGAAATGAGTTTTTCCAGGGATTGATAATGAAATAGTTAAATCATATATTTTTTTCCCAATAGGATACATGAGATTTATAGATGATGATGGGTGAGCCCGATATAGCTTATGAAAATGGGTTTTCCTGATATATCTATCCAAGGAATTGGGTAGTGATTTTTTGCATGATGGTGAAAAATGAGGTAGATAACCAGGTAGGATAATTTTGAAGTAATAGGGATACATTTATGGTGACATACATCTCTAATGAAAAAGGATGATACACCAAATGTTTAAAACTATATTTATAGCCTATAATAGTGGTTCTTCAAACCGTTGGGTACTATAGTGTCTGGATAGACATATACCAATCGTTTTAAGTAAAACATTGGGACAACCCCTAATAAATTTTATTATACCAATGGTTTTCAAAAACCATAGGTATAAATCTATACCAATAGTTATAAAAACTATTTTTATAGACTTCCACTATATACACAACAGAACCCCTTTCCCAGCACTATATAGACCCTACAGTCACACCCATACAAACATAAAAAGGTTCATATATTATACATTTTACATTTTATTAGTCAAAAAATACAAAAATAAACATAAAACTTAGATGAAATCATGTTCAGTCATCAAACATCATGGGTCACAATTTTCAATCAGAAATGTAAGGGATCAATCTATCTATCATGACCAAAACTACTATCACTATCTTAACCATCATCTCCTATTAACTTCGACAATGATTATCACAATCACCATAATCAGCACCATCATCATCACTGTAACCATCACCATCACCATTACCACCACCATCATTGGGAATGTTGACAACCTAATCACTGTATGGGAAATCATTTACATTGACGGTGCATCAGATATAGGATGCATCATTAACATGATTGTATCAAAAATTATGGTGGTATCTGGTGGAACTGATGGATAAAATTTTTTCATTACAATTTCATATTTGACATTGGTCTTTTTGACATCATTTAAATTAATTCATTCCTATTTTTTATCCTTTGATTCCTCTAAATAATATATTTCCAACTGTGTTCTACCAGAACATTTAGATCCTCCTAAAATGGGAAAAAACCTAGTGGGTAAAATATTCTTCCCTATTCAAAAAATACTCTCCCTTAATCCTCATCTGATAATATCTAGTAAAAGTGATCATTTATCCCAAATTTTCTACATTCCTAGTCATCATGGGCAACCAAAGAACATTGTTTAAAAAAAACTAAATATTTAGTAACAAAATAGATATTAATATATAAATTTGAAAAATAAAACAAACAATCCATTTTTATATCTATATGTTTTTAGCACTTCCATCATTATTAATTCTTACAGATCAAAAAATTTTGATTGAGTAAAAATAAGTTCAATGTTCATTCCCACCCTATGTAATTAAATTGACTTTAGTAAAACATTATTCAATAATACTATATTTTAAAAAAAACAGACTTATTGTAACCGATATTTAACTGAAAATTAACAAATCTAATCGAATTTAATTTCCTAGAAATGTTTGAGAGAAACTAGTATCAATAAAATCAAATTGAAAATTTGTTAATGTTTTGAGGAGTATATATTCAATTCAGTTTTTAATTTATTTTATTGGGCCAAGGTAATTTTGCATTGGTTTAACTATGTTTGAGTGAGTTTAGATTGAGTATGATTTTTTAGGTTAATTTAATAATTTTATATATAACTCATATATTATGAATAAATCATATTAATTTAGGTTATTTTAGGTCAATATGATTTAATTTAGTTTGATAAAGTTATGTTCAATTAATTTTTGATACATTTTTTTCATATGGTTTAGTTAGATTTTTTCATTTAGGTATGATTCAATTAATCTTCCATTTCTTCCATTTCAATTAAATATAACATACGGATTAGATTGATTTAGAAAATGTTGTTATATGGTAGTTTATTTAAGGATTGATTGTATTAATTTTTGTTCAATTTAATTTTATTTATGTCTGGTTAGTTCATGTATTTTAATATAAGACTAATCCCTTTTGGTATAATTTTTTATGTTTTATTTGAATTGGGTAGGTATTGATAGTAATGTTATATATGTTATAATTCTATACATTCCCAACAATTGAGTTATAATTAGTATTTGACATGTATATATATTCTTATTAAATGAATATATTTAAATGTTTATATGTTAATATTAATTGATAAAAAGAGCATTTTAAGGATGTTTAGAGATTATTTTTATCACATTCTAAAAATATTACATAATTTTAAAAAGGTAATACAGATGTTTTTTAAAATCTAGAATTATGTTGTGTATAATTAATAGGATGACATATTTTGATAAGGGAATTATAGGAGAATTTTTTTAATAAATTTTGTGCTAATTGTATAAACATTTCATTATGGAGAACACATGGAGGTACATGCATCATTTTTATTAGTTAAATTATAATTTAAATTGAAGGGCCTTGTTCATGTTTTATGATTATTATTTTTATATCTATTGATAATTCATTGTTTTCACACTAAAAAAATTACATTTCCTATATTTGAATAGAAATACTGACCACCTAGAATATATGACTTAAATAAATCATTTTGATTATTTATTGTACTATTATAATGAATTATATAAAATTTGTCCTCTTGTATTAATTCCATTATCATTATTGAAATGTATTTCTTATTGATAAATTTTTATTATATTTTTAATTGTTCTAATAGTGTTTTTAATGAATTTCTAAATCATGGTTTCCCTAAATATAAAAATAAAATAAAAAATAATGTCGTATGTCTAATTATTGATATATTGATATACATTCATAAGGGTAAACTATTGATTTAAAGATTAACAGATCTTTTTCATCTATTTAAATTTATATAATAATTTAAGAATGTATTCGCTGTCATACGCAATGTCCGCATGTGATTTAGGGGGTTGTGGATCCACACTATTGGAAAATTAAAAATTATAAATTTTTTATACCATGAACAATTTTTAAGGAAATAATGTAATATCTATTTGATCAATTTTTTATAGTTTTTAGATGATAAAACTCAAACATCCATTAATGCTTGGTTTATGGTTTTACCCTTATCAGGAAATAATATTAGCACATGATGGTTGATCAGTTAAGATAAGTCATTGGTGGAATAATAAAAAACTAAATTATTTAAATCAGATATTTTCTATTAAATGAATGAAATATAATTATTCACTAAATAATTATTTCTATGGAAAATTCATAGGGTTAGTAACATAACTATTGAGATTAAAAAATATCATAGAAGAGAGAATTGGAATATGAGAATGAGTTCATGGATGCATTATCACCCTATCAAAGAGATTGTCATCATTGATGAAATTCAGGGATATCAAAAATAATATTGACCCAACGTAATTATTCATTTTTGATTGATCCAACATAGAGGTTGGGTATTCATTTTTTGTATTCCCCATTTTTTATTTCTACACGATGAACATGAATTAATTATTTTACAAATTTAATTACTTTACAAAATTAATTACTAAAACGTTGTTAAATTACGATTGACCAATTTTTTTCCCTCTAAAATGGAATTTATAAATGATATATTTTTTGTGGATTATTCTTATTATTTCATCAATTTCTCCAGCAATCAATGGTGTATAACATAATGGATGGAAAACGTTCATTCATTACTTTATTGATTCATTAATTTCTCCCCTCATTATTCGTACATTCATCATCTATATATCATTTGACTGATCATTCCATTATACATAAGTGTAAATCATTGAGAAATCATTTTTATCATAAAGTATCATGTTTTTGGGATTGGATTTAGAATTCATGGTTCAATATAGGATTGTTGTTTAAAATGAATTTTGGTTGAATGATCTATTTACATCGTCCTTTTAGGTAAGGGTATTTTGGAAATGTTCTTCTATGCGATTCAGTTTATGATCAAATAGTGACCAGAATCGGGCCACTGATAATAGAGAAATTTTAGAAAACTCAAATCTCCCATTCATGGTGGATCATAAGGTAGAATCAGAAATAATATCATTGTGAGAGAAGTTGTGTGGAAGTTCATGATTTTATAAAAAATACTAAATTATAAGATATGTAAATTGGAAGAACACTCACCATGTGGAACCCCCTCTATGGAGGATAGGTTAAAAAGTGATGTTAAATATCATAAAACCATATGGATTAGTCACACACCATGTGGTATTTTATTTAGAAACATAGTATCTAACCTAGGATAATTGGGAACATACATAACTAGGTGCACACAGACATGAACAATGTACATGGGAATGGCCAATGTACAAGATAATAAGATACATTACATGGATACAGGAATGGGTAGGTTAAAACATAGAGGGAAACATAATTTATCCCTTATATGTGATGTGTAAATTTATCATGGAAACACGGAGAACATACTTTGAACGATCTAGTATTGGTATCTGCATGAGTCTGTTTAGTTGATATCCATATAATTGTATAATGAGGTATATAATCCTATGAATAGGATTAATGATCCCCTCTATAGAAATTTTACAGATATATTGATGTGTCCCTTTATATGTAATTGTGTTTGATCCTCTATCATTCTTCTATAGGATGGGTTACGTATCACATTTCTGTGATCCGGGGCCTGCGATCGAATTTATAGTGGGTTATTCCACATAATGTTAGGTATCCCATAGAAGCCCTTGGTAATAATCCCTCCCTTTATAATGAAATACTATGATTTATGGTCTTTACCTTTTCAAGGAAAGTCTAGAAATGTTAACTGCCTCTAATGATTGACTTCATAGTTGTGAGAACCTATGAGTTAGTTCTCCCAAAGGAATGAGAATATTGAACCTCGAGGAAAATCCTATGATGGAAGTATAGAAATGAACATACCTTGAGTCATAGATTCTTTCTTTAAAAATATCTCAGTTACCTTTTTAATTCTTACCTTTATAATTATTTTGAGCTAACTCCTTCTTCGATGCCATATATTTGGTGATTTCAAAGGGTCTTGAATGAAATATTTATAATCAACCCTACATGGGATATTCCATATAAGTACTATTTTATCAAGACTACATGTATTTTGATGGGGTTATTAGAGGACTAATAGTGTTTGGAGAAGAGTTTTTATAGTTTAACCATAGACTATTGGAGGAGTTCCATCCAAATTCCAACTCTTCATTGTTAATAGGTTGGTATTGTTTTATAGTTATGATGAAAATGAATTTATTGTTATGCCTTTTCTTACACTTGTCATGCTCTACTATTTGATTAGTTTTTATGAATGGATATAAGTTATTATTTATTTATCATTCCACATTATACTCATGTGTGGACTTGGGTTTGTGGGTATAGGTACATTAGGATTAGGCCCACCATGTGTGTGATGTTCATACTCGAAAGTAGTCATTTTTTGTAAAAACCCAAAATATTTTTGGAGAATTATTAGGCTCAAATTCTATTAATCATTTTTCTAGATTTGATTATTATTAATTTGGGTTTTACAATGAGATTAATTATGGAAAATTGGATAATTTGGAAGAATGTTGGAATGTTCATGGTTGGCACAAACTTTTCCCAAGCCATGCACCCTGGCTCAGTAAATAGTGTAACCATATACAATGTTGTTTTTCATGAATGTCACTTTATTTTTCAAAAAATTCACTCTAAAAGTAGAATCTATGAACCCCCATAGAATAGGTGAATGGTAAAGGTGCATGGTTAGGGAAAACCAGGTGCCCTGAGTAGCATATTGGGTATACATGAATTTGTCCCCTTAAAATTTAATAAAATAATTCTTCGTGGCCCTATAATATAATCCTCCAAACCCTTTCTTGACCCATTCAATTTTCTCTCTATTCCGGAGCCTCATAAACAAATTCTAGGCTATTAATACCTCCATTATTCATGATTCAAATCCAAAATCTAATTATTTCATCCCTCCCAATAATATATCTTGATGGCATTTGGTTTCCCATTCATGTCCATGATATATCTCTTTCTAAATTGATGTTATTTTCCCTTTTTATATGATCAATATCTAGTATTATGGAATCTAGATATTGGATTTTTGGATCTTGATCTCTTTGGTGTTGGATTTAGGGTCTAAACAATGTGTTTCATCATTAATCCACTAAATAGTGAATAATCTGTTGATGAGCATACTTCATAAAACTAGAGTTTGTTGGTTTATAATTCAAGCATCATTGTCTTGATTACAATTATGAATATTTAATTTTAGTATTTTTTGGTGTTTAACAATTGAGTTATGGGATAAATTAATTAATTTTTGAATTAATTAATTGGTGAATTGTGAAAATGGGATATTGAATTGTGGATTGATATAATTATTTGATGTATTAATTAAGAGAATGTTAATTGTTAATTTAGAAAAATTAATTATCAATTTATTTATAAGATTATTGAATTGTGATTTGAGATAATTAATTTATTAATTAATTATGAGATATTGATATTGTTAAACAAGATAATTAGTTATTTCATTAGTCATGGGTAACTGATTAATCGATGATTGGGTTAATTAAAGAGATTGATGTTCTTAATAAATAGATGAATTAATTAAGGGATGTTATTTGAATTCTAATTGTTGAATTCGTATTGAGAATGAGACTATAAATTAATTGATGAATTAATTAATGTGATATTCTATTAAAAGGTTTAATATTGACTATTATTGATTTATGTGATATTTTTCTAATTGGGATAGTGTTGTGATTGTGATATTGTGAAATTGGTGTTTGATAGAGAAAAGATGTGTGGGGAATATACATTAAGATCCAAATTACCAAGGGGTACTATAAATGGTAATTTAATAACAAAGGCATTCATGTTCTTATTATTGTGAGATGTTTGGGACAGGTACAAGGCACTCAATATACACACGTGGTTCTAGACATGGTGTTCTACAACGATGAGTTTGCATTGGATGATGGATCCAATCTGCCCTGATGTAAAAATGAGAATGTAAATGGTATAATGGTTATTAAAGTGTTATTTATATGATGAATGGAAGCATGGACATTCAACAATCTGATATCCCATGGGGGAGGTTCTGACTTCGGCATTGGCCAAAATAGGTATTGAGGTTCTGGTGTCCTACGATGCCCTGGAGGATATGTAGTTAAATAAATAATAAATTCTTATGTGAAAATTTTTTACTTAATAATTTTACATATTAATTTATACAAATTTATAAAATTATATTGATTCCATATTTTTTTAGACACTATTGATGGTGACCTACTGAGTTGTACTCACATGCTACTTGGATTTCTTAATTGATACTTGAATAGAATTAGTTTTTATAGATACGAAAGGGCCAAGGGCCCCATGTTAGATGGATTAATTGGGATAAATCATGGATGAGGGATCTAGACAATGTTTGGTAACTACTTTGGAGTTTTTTTTGTCATTACTTCTAGGTTTTCATTTGACACTCGACATGTGTTGTATCATGGGATATATATATTGTTCAATACTGGAAATGTAATCCTAGTTTCAATTATCCTGTTATATTGTATAATTGTTGTTATTTCATGTTATTTGGTTATTTTATTTATTTAATATGGTCTATCAACTTTAGAAAAAGATTTTATATTCTCCACATGATCAACAATAGACCCAAGCTGCTAGTAAGTATCCTCTGGTATACTGAGAGGCACGAATGAGGTCATGTGACTGACTGGTTCAGGGAACTGATGAGTGGCACCTAGTCCAGGACATTACAAAGGTAGAGAATAATCAACTATAATGCCTTTCTAGTCCATGAGTCAAACCTTAAAAAGATCAACAAAAATAGTCACACCACACAACAAGTGCATCACTTGAGGTGAAATATCATCAACTATAACAACACAGATCAATAAAATTAATCCCACAACAAGAACATGACTTTTATCCTCCTAAATAGGGTATATAATCCCATGTATGATCTCTTAACCATTAACCGAGTCATAATATTCTCCTATCTACCTTTCCCATAATTTAAAAAAAGTAAAATGAAAGAAAAAATTCTGAATAAACATTTGTCTAATACGGGACATGAATAATGAGAATCTACTTACCCTATTAATAATACATGGGTGTAGAATGGTTAAGTTTTGATTTTGTTCCTCAGTGTAGAACTTTTTGGAGAAAAAATAAAATTACTTGTTATAGTTTTTTGTAAATTCCACTTATTATTTATAATAAATTCATGTTTTGTGTCTTGAGACAGGTGTTTGGAAATGTATGGAAATTCCTCCATGATGATTCATGTTGAGAGGATTAAAGGAGGACATGGGTAGGGATTATCTTCTAGTAGAACATGGGGCACCAATAGTGATATTATATGATTTGGAGGAGAAGTTATAATAGAACATCACCCATTTCTTGAAATTCTTAGAAGGAGACCCAAGGTGGGTTGAGAAAAGCATGTCTAAAATCACACGAGAGCTTCAGTTGAAACACCCTCGGAATATTACTAGAGATTTTAGACCAGAGGGAGATGAGTTTTGGGTTGATTACATAATGATCATACATGACCATTGAGAGGCACCTGGTGAGAAGAGGGTCATGTTGGATGCAAATATGTTGTGAGGATCTATAAAGAGTTGGTCGATCTTCATGGAGAATACATGATAGGATGATGGTATGTTACTGAAGGACATCATGGATAATTTCAAGGTGCACTTATATCTAAAGGAATTTAGATAAGAGACAATAGTAGATTTCATGATATTGAATTAGGGGATCACGTCGGATATAGAAATTTCTGGAGGATTTAAGGATTTGAAGCTCTCTACTCCAATGTTGTAAGGGGGTTAGATAGATATGGAAAGGCATCTATAGGATGATCTTAAATGTGAGATTATATCTCAGGTGAATATATTTTGGTTAATGATGTTTTTTGAAGTCATGGATCATGCTCTCAAAGATTAAGGTAACTTGAAATAGGCTTCTAATTTAGGGAATTTTGTTTCTATTGGGTGCTCTAGTGGTGAAAAATCCGAGAGTGGGAAGCGTCTCTATGAGAATGTTATCCACCATAGTGTGAGGGTGATTGGTCAGGCAGAAGAGTTAGTTATGTAGGATCTCAATCGATTTATTTATCACTAGTGCCAAAATTTCCCAAAACACTAGTGGTGTTATACTCTTGTGAAAAAATGGTACGTCTATAGAGGGTTTTCGAGAACCTGTGAAAGTGAGGTAGTGATGTGGGAGCTTGATAGAACTAGGGTGTTGGAAGGGGATATTTTACACCGTATCATTATAAAAGGGGAGTTCTAATGGATGAGGTCGTAGGGGCTATGAACAAGGGAATTTTTGGTTGGATCAATTGTATTATCATAGTTCCAAAGATCATGGGAGTCATATTGCTTTATAGGGAACATGGGAAGAATAATTACATGCTATCCTACCAAAACATGTGGATATCAAGACTAGACCCCCGATAATGATAGGTACTCTTCTTGTAGCTTCGACATTAGCAAGTTCATTATTTGTTATTAGGATCTCTCATTCCATTACATCTTCATAACTTTTGAATTTTTTGGGCCTAGTGGTGGATTTCTGGAGAGTAGTAATGATTATAGATAAACCATTAGGACTGTGGTCGTGGGATATTTTCTTGTCCATGGGATGTTCTATGAAGGATGGGGAGTATCAGTTTCTCTAGGATATTTACATTATCAGTATGGTAGGATTTGAGATGATTTTGGGTATGGATTGGTTAGTGCAATACTAAGTCCTTAGAGAATGTTACAGTAGAAGACAGACCATTACCTCTCCTAAGGGTAAAAACTATGTCTACCTTGTGGTATATCCAAGAAATACTTGAAAGGAAATATGTTTTAAAACTGGGACATCTCATATCTCGAGTTTCTAATATTTTGATGGATGATAGAGGCGTAAATCATGATGTCAATCCACCTGTAGTGGAAGAGTTTTAGAATGCGTTTATGTATGACATCATGGGGATTCCACCTAAGAGATATCTCGAATTTACCATTTATCTCATGTTGGAAGCCGATCCCGATTCTATTCCACTATATAGAATGTAAGCAAGAGAGATTCAAGATCTCAAGACTCATCTAGAGGAATTATAGGATAAGGGGTTTATCTATCCAAGTATGTTTCCATGGGGTTCTCTAGTTTTGGTTAATAAGAAAGATTACATGAAACTGTATTTGTGTGTTAACTATGAGAAGTTGAACTAGATGATAGTGAAGAACTGATATCATCGTTCACATATTGATGAATTGATTAACCACTTAAGAGAAGATTATGTTTTTTCAATGAATTATTCGATATTGGTGTGACATAAATTCAGAGTTCTTACTTCTGATATACAAAGGACATATTTCAGAAGAAGATATGGCCTTTATGAGTTTTCCATAATTTCATTTGGATTTTTGAATGCTTCAAAAGTGTTTATGTCCTTGATGAATAAGATCTTTCACCCTCACCAAGATTAGTTTTTGGTCATTTTTGTAGAGGAAATCATTATGTACTCCAAGAATCATGAAGATCATGCCAAATATCTTGACATCATCTTTAGTATAGTTTGGGAGAATATTATATATGCCAAGATATATAAGTAACAATTCTCATTTGATTATGTAGAGTTCATAGGTCAAATAATTTTGAAGGATTGTGTGTCAAGATACCTAGATAAGGTTCACATAGTGGTTTTGTGGATGCATCATGAGAACATGTTTGATACCAATACATTTTTAGGTTTGGCCAGATTATATAGGAGGTTCATCGAAGACTTCTCCCATTTGGTTGGGACACATTATTTCCTGAATAAGAAAATGATAATATTTGAATGGATGGAAGAATACAAGAATTACATCCAGGAGTTGAAGAATAGATTGAAATTAACATTGATCTTGATCCAACCTGAGTTAGGTGAGGAGTGTAATTGTGTATTGTGATGATTATGGAGTTGTACATGGAGTTTTGATGAAGAAAGTAGATAATGTATATGCCTATGGGTCACAAGAGTCGAGGAAACATGAATGAAACTTACCTACACATGATATCAAGTTTGCAGTAGTTTTTTATGCTTTGATGTGTTGGAAACAATATCAATTGGGTGAGAAGATTTTGTATACAGACTATAAGAGCTTAAAGTGTGTCATTTAATAGTGAGTTTTCAATATCTAGTAGTGGAGGTGAGTGGAGTACATGCAGTCATATAGTTTTGATCTGGCTTATATGCTAATGAATGTAAATAATTTTTCTAATCTCTAAGTAGGAAAACACAGACACATATGGTTCAAGAGTCTGTTGTTGAGTGGAATAGGATGAATTTGTTGTACAAGATTCACATTTTGGTAGAGGATATTTAGGAGTATATGACTATTGTATTTGTTTCAATGGATTATAATCATTTTTTATGGAGCATGGACATACAATATGAAGATCCAAAATGTTTGACCTTAAGGGAATTCCTTGAATGTTGGGAGACACCTTCAGAATGGAGTATTTTGGAGGATGAGATCATCTTTGTCATAGATCATTTTTTTGTACATATGAGCATGTGGGAGGAGATGATGTGGGATTTTCATGTATTGTGGTGGGAAGTACACCCAATTGTGAAAAAATGTATAGTGACCTACATCAATAGTTCTAGTGGCTGTGAATGAATAAAGAGGTAGAAGGGTTCATGACACGATGCTACACCTTTCAATAGGTGAAGGCAGAGCATCAAAATCTTGTTGGGTTGATACACTCGTTACCCATTTTATAATGGAAGTGGGATGATGGGAAAATGTATTTCATTATAGGTATTCTAAGGATTACTCAGAAGAATAATTTTATTTGATTAGTTATGGGACATTTGAAAAAGGTATTACATTTCATTCCCATACTGGAGACATTCTCAATGGATCCATAGAGAGATCTATATGTTGGTAGATAGACCGTCCTCATGGGGTGCCACAAACTCTTGTCTAAGAAAATGATTTGTTGTTTTATTGACACATTTTTAAGTGAATACAGAAGGATCATTGAACATAGGTCATACTATGTACATCATTCCACCCAAAAACATATGGAAATTCCAAGTATATTATATAGGTTCTTGAGGAAATGCTATGATCTTTTTTTATTTGATTCAAATGGTCTTGGTATAATCACCTAGAATTGGGGGAGTTCACCTATAAAAAAATTAGCAAGATAAAATATAGATGGAATCATATGAGGTTATTTATGGTAGGCCATGAAGATCCCCTCTTTTCTAGATTGAATCTTGTGATTCCGAGTTTTTTAGACCGAATCTTAGGTAGGAGACATCATAATAGTTATAGTTTATTCCAAATAATATTGGTACGACATAGTGTAGACAATTATAGTATCATGATTTCCATTCATGATTGATAGACTTTACATAGGGTGATTAATTATTCCATCGGGTGTCACCTATGCTGGGTCACCGCATGATTTAGAGGTAGGGATTATTGGATCTAGGTATATAGAACCATTTAAGGCCATGGAGAGAGTCGGGCTAGTGGAATATTGATTGGATTTTCAACTAAAATACATTACAGTGTTTGAAATTTTTCATGTGTCACAACTTCGGAAATATCATGCTGAAACTTATCATGTAACCATTGTGGATGATGTTGAGATTCTGTTAGATTCGTCCTTTGAGTAGCATCTTATTTTTGTGTTTGATCATAGTGAGAATGAGTTTTGGGGAAAGATCATGTCGATATATTTTGTATTGTGGAAACATGGACGTGTACATGATGAAAATTGGGAATGAAAATAAGATATGATGGATCATTTCACCAATATTTTTGAATCATAATTTTAGTGATTCATGGGAGTAAAGCTCGATGATGATCCATTAAAATGTGGCTTGATTGTAAAACCATGAAATACTATAGATGTGGCACGAGATCAATTTCTAGTACACTATTGTCTAGTTTTGAGTAGTTATTGTTTGGGTTTTACCTTGGAGTGTTTTTGGGTCAAATGTATAAATTTTTTAAGAAAGAGTTCACGTGAATGGTTGGCACACAGTTTTCCCAAACCATGTTCCCTAAAAATATATATTGTGCACCCTCATATGATGATGTTCATGGTTAAGGTGCATAGTAAGGGGAAACTATGTGTCCCGTGTAGTAGATACTATGTAAGAGAATTTAACCCTTGAAAATTATTAATAAATTTTATCAACCCCCTTCTTATACCCCAAATGTACTAGGATGACCCAAAACCATTTTATCTCAATTATAGAGCCTCCCAATTAAATACCATTCCATTATAACATCATTTCATCACAATTTGATGCCTGAAATGAAGGTCCTCATCCCCCTAGTAGGAGATCGTGATCCCTATTAGTTTCCCAATCATCTCCTTCTCATTTATATTTCTAAAGGGATGTTATTTTTCAATATTTTGTTAGATATATATATTGTATTATGTATTCTAGATATATGATTGTTGGATCTTTATATGTATGGTGTTGGTTTTAGTATTCCTTTATAAAACAAATGCTACATGATTATCCCCTTAAATTAGGGATTATCCACTAGTGATATTTCATTATCAAACATGAGGTAGGTGTTCTATAATTCAAATACCATATTTTTAACTAGAATTATGTGTATGAAATTTTATATTTTTTGTTGTGTGTTTAGATATTGTGTTCATGGATAAATTAATTAATTTTTGAATTAATTAATTGATGAATGGTTAAATTGGGATATGTAATTGTTGATTGAGATAATTAATTTATGAATTAATTATGATAATGTGGACTGTGAATTGGGGATAATTAATTATATAGTTAATTATCAAATTATTGAAGTGTGGTTTGAGATAACTGATTGATAATGTAATTATATGATATTGAGATTTTGAATTAATATAATTAGTTAATGAATTAGTCAGGGGTAAGAAACTAATTGACGGTTTAGTTAATTAAAGAGATTTTTGTACTTAAATAATTAGGGAAATAATTAAGTGGATTTTTGTGAAGATAAATTGTTGAATTAGAAATGATAATGAAATGAATACTAAATTGATGAATTAATTAATTTTATATTGTGATATGATGTTTAATGATGATTAATCTTGATTTATGTGATAATTTTCTATATGGGATATTATGCGGATTGTAATATTGTGATCTTATTGTTTAACTGAGACATGGGGTGTGGTGTATAAACATGATGATAAAAATACCAATATGGGTTCTAGACATGACGATCTAGTACAAAAGGAATGCATGTAGATATTTTTGTTAGAAGTGTGGGACAAGGAAATAGTTCTCTAAATACCAATGAGGTGCTATACATCATGTTCTATAACCATGAGTCTGTATTGGACGATGGGTCCAATCGGTTGTGATGTGAAATGAGATGGTGAATGGTAACATGGTCATTAATATTTCATTGAGATGATGAATGGTAACATGGGAATTTAAGAATTTGTTTATCCTTGTGGATGTTTCAGACTCTGGTATGGGCCAATATAGGTATTGAGGTTTGGGTGTCCAATAAAACCACAGAGGATATCTAGTTAAATAATGAAAAATCAATAATTTGATAATTGTTTACTTATGCATTGTATATATTTCTTTATAAAACTGCATCAACTGTTATAGGGCTGTTATTATTTTAGGCACTATTGGTGGTGTCTTACTGAGTTGTGCTCACCCCCTACTCCAGCTACCAGATCAGTACCCAAATAGACTTTGTCAAATTTGGACATGAATATGGAATGTGTAAAACGTTAGATAGTTGAATTGCGATGAAGCATGGACGAGGGAATCAGACGTGGTTCGGGACCCACTTGGTTTTTTTAGAACCTTTACTTCTGGGTTCGCATTCAACACTTGACACATACTATTGAGTGATATATATATATATATATGGACTTTTCAGTTTTGGAATTATATTCCTAGTTTTTTATATCTTTTTCTATAGTTTAATTCTGGTTATGTGATGTTCTTTGGTTAATTTAGTTTTTTATGCTGGTATATCAGCTTTATAAAAAGAGGTTATAGTCTACCCATGATTCAAATTAGACCCCGACTACTAGCTGGAAACCTTAGGCATACAGGGAGGAGTTCATGAGGTCATGAAACCAAAACATTTGGGGCACCAATTAGTGGAACCATGTTTGTAATTTTACAATTTCCACTAGCCTATTGAAGGATGGATTAGGGTGTCACACTCAACATAGATTCGGGAAGGAAAGGTCCACTGTGTTGGGTCTTGACATTAAGAATTAACCGTGTTATACTAAAGGTAAATAAAATATATCAAATTAGTAAGGGCATCTAACAATGAATAAATTATTACTTCTCATATTATGGGATAATTCTAGAATGTGTGTCAAATATAAGAGTTATTCAACGATAATTAAATTATTAATGATACTCATTTTTTGAGAATTTCCAATATGAAAGTTGTTTTAAAACCTATTTAAATGAAGTTTTAATAAACGATTTTTTTAATCTGTTATAATAAATTTTTAATGGTGTTAAAAACTATAAAAATAACTTTTAAAAGTTATTTTATATTTTTAAAAAGTAATTGCAAAAATATTTTAAATAGTGGATTAAATAGGTTTTAAAAACATTTTAAAAGAAATTTTAAAAGAAGATTATGAAAATTAAAAATAAATAATAAAATATTGTTTTAAAACTATATAAAATTATTTTTTAAATAATTTAATCTCATTTAAAAAAATTTATAAAGTGGATGAAAAATTTAAAAAAATATTTTTTAATACTATTTAATAGAAGTTTAGGAGAATATTTTGAACAGTAGGTATATAGTTTCCAATAAATGTTAATAATAATTATTATAAAAATGTCAAAAATGTTTAAAAATAAGTTAAAAAGAAAAAATTTAGGTTTTTTCCATTTCATGTCAATTTAGAATGTGCAATTTGTAACAACCTAACAATTTGTTAAATTATAATGTTTTTCCTTTCCATTGATACATAATTAAATCTAGGTGTCTATGAAAAATATGTGTTTCAACCCATGTACTCTCATTTTCGTTTAAGGAAAAGTGTTTAGAAACTTCAAAGTATCCATGTTCTATTTATCTCTTTTTGATGATTCCTAGAAAGGAATATTTAATAATAATGAAAAATGTATTAATGAAATTAAGCAATATTTGCATTCAAAAGACAGAAATTTGAATAATACCTTATATTCCTCACTCTTAAAATGAATAATAATTTTTTGTTTCTTGTTATTTCAGACTCATTTGGGATTTTTATTGTATTTAATTCTATTCCAACTCTAGAAACCATACCAATATATAATTTTTATTTATATTCTCTCCACAATTCACCTAATTCAACAAGTTTTCTAGTCCTCAAAACATCGCCATATTAAAATTATAAAAAAGAAGAAATCAAATTCTTAATCAATATAAATAAAATAATAATATAAAAATAAATATAATGTATTTTCAACCCATATCTAAGCCCAAATGTTGACCTCTATTTCATTTTCATGGTGTATTTTCGATACTATCTAAACAAGAATGATGTTAGAATATTTCACATGGATCACCATAAAACTACTAAATTCTCTCAAATTATTACCAATAATTTGATTAACCTCACAATAATAAAACATTGTCTATGTCTAGTGGTTCAATACTTCATTCAGTCATGAACACCAATCCTACCTAATAGTATAAGATCATGTTTTGAAAGAAAAAAATACATATACTAAATTAACACCTCTTATGATGAAAATAAATTATGGTAATAAAATGTACAAGATTTTTGTACTTATACCTTATCCAAGATGATTAGTGGGTACTGATAAATCCCTAGGCTATAAGTTTTGACCAAATATTTTTTTAGTAGTTGGTTCTAATGTCTTCTAATGATGTCCCAACTTAGGGTCTACATACTGGTGCCCTGAGACAATTCTCTATGTGACCTTAGGTGTGCTTCCCCGTATGCTAGAGGCTATTGACTAATAGTGAGGGTCTAATATCAATCATGGTTAGACTATACCCTCATTATCAAAGTTTCACAACTGTAGAAGTAAAATTAAACAAACAAAATTTATAACCAATACACAAACAAAAAAACTATCTCATGATGACCAAAATATGTAATCCAATATCCAAAAATAAATCGTAGATAGTCTATGCTAAATAAGTGTCAAGAATCATAATGAAAAACCCTAAAAGAAAGACAATGAAAAATCCAAGAGGGTCCCAACACCCTGTCAGGTTACCTCATCCATTCTACATCACGAAATAGACTTCTAACATGATTTCTTTTTCCCTTATCTTATTCTACAAACAAGAAGTCTATTAGGTTACTGATTAGGAATCTAGAGTAGGCTGTGAGTATAACTCATTATGACACCCACAATGACATATAAAACAATAAAATGTCAATAAAAGTGTATGTAGTTGTATAAATAATAAATTACAATGCATAATTTTTCAATTGTCACATTTAATTATTCTTTAATTAAAAACATAAACCACTTTGTTCCCAAGGAAACCTGATCCCTCAATACCTCTTCAACCCTTGATAGAGTCTCAACTATACATAGGGGATATAAAAAATCCCAATACAATGGTACCCTCTTATCATTTCATCTCAAATCATATCAAATCCAATTCAAACCATATTCCAATACCAACTCATGGGCGTAGAATGTTGTCTCTAACATACCACGGGTATTTAGTTCTTTTTTCCTTATCCCACACCTCATTGTCACATATTGGTATTTAGAGTCTCTATCCCTATCGCACACTCAATATCTCATATGGGTATTTGGATCCTCAGTCTCTAGTCCAAAATAAATATCTCATATAGGTATTTGGAACCTCATTCCATATCCACCAAATTTATACCCCATATGTCACAATATTACAAATATCTCATCGCACATGTAACACAATATCACATGTATCACAATTTCATAAACATCAATGTTATGCATTATTAACCATATTTTCCAATATTCTAATTAAAGTGTTTCATTTTAAAAATAAAATCTAATAAACTAGGTTCAACACATTAATTCACATGGAATAATATGACAATCACCATTAAACCATTAATCATTATTAAATCATGTATCCCATTATTTAATTCACCATTCAACTAATCCAAATCCATAATCCCATTGCTGATAAATCTCTAATCACATTAATTGACCACATACAAAAACCCATTTATTAACCAAACAAACATTCAATTAATCACCGAATTCTAAAATCACAATAACCCATTAATTAATCCAATTCTACAATCAAAATACCATATTAATGAATTCAACAATTAATTTATCTTAGTCTATATTCCAAAAATACCATCAAATCCACAATCAAATATTCCATTAATTAGTCCATTAATTAATTAACCCAATTTCAGGTTTCCATAACTTAATTAATCAATTAAAATTTTCAATTCAATCATAAATTATCAAACCTTCCAATTTAAATATTACAACACAGAAATGAAATTGAAATAAATACTACGATAAATGTAATTTACACCACATACCTCAACATCATTGACAATATCTCAAGAATGGAAATCCCCAATTTGAGATGAGTGATCAATAATGTGATAAAAAATGACCTAGATCATAATGATATACCTAATATCAAATGAATCAAGAACCATCAAACCTAGATCATGATCCAATAATAAGAGGAAAATACACCTTAAAAGGAATGAAAAAATTAGGTAAATATTTGAAACGAATCGAAATGGGATTCTCTTATTGAGAGAGGTGTATATCATAAATATACACTTCCATTCATCAAAACAGATGTAAGAAGGCCTTTTAATCTATCTGGGAGCCTCAAAAAACGAGAGGAATAGGTTAATGACAAGTTATGAATCAATTGTGGTTAATTACAGGGGATTGTGAAAATTATATAAATTATTGGTGAAATCAAAATGTTTTATGTATGGTTTCCACTATGTGGAGAATAGTTTCCCTAACTATGTGCCCTATACTTTAACCTCACCTAGGGT
This sequence comes from Viscum album, assembly GCA_963277665.1. Taxonomy (NCBI): domain Eukaryota; kingdom Viridiplantae; phylum Streptophyta; class Magnoliopsida; order Santalales; family Viscaceae; genus Viscum; species Viscum album. The sequence continues at coordinate 1,876,040,881 of OY728152.1, forward strand.
TATCACATAGTTACTCCAAGAGGGGGAAGAGTTTTAAAAAACGTGGAAAAAAGTTATGGTACCCTCTATTTAGGTTTGAATGGTTTTCTTGGTTGGGTACCTAGTTTATAAAAACCATGCTCCAACATTGCACAACCCCCCACCCCCCCCTCCTTCCAAAAATTATCAAATTTTCACCAAAACACACCCAAGATAAAACACATAGAAAATGTACATAGAAAAAGAAAAATTATTTCTTATAAATGAGCCAAAAACATCTCTAGAAAAGTTTAGGATCGTATAATATCCACACTTTATAACAACTAATCCTCTAATTGTACTCCAATTAATCAATAAGATTCTAAGTTATAAATATTGGGACATTGTGACTGTGTATCCACTTATCTATCCCATGTTTCCTTTCGAACACTCCCATTCTTCCACAATACTTTAACTATCAGCACAATTATTCCCCACAAAACTTTATCACTATTATCCGACACACATATTAGATTCTCTTTAATGGAAACAACAATTTAATGCTCAACATCAATCACATCAATCACATGAGAAGGTTTTGGGTGATACCGTCGAAGTTGTGAAACATGTAAAATGTTAGGAGCTGAACTATACCTCTTTAGAAGAGCCAATAAGTTTTCCACCAGTCGAATTCAAACCACAAACTAAAATGGTAAATCAAAATTGGGCACTAACATACCCTACCCCAATATCCTACAGTGACCCACTCTAGGTGACACTAGAAGCAATACTCTATCACCCTCTATAAAATCTAGGGGTCATCTATACATATCACCATATGACGTCTGTTTACTCTAAGCCATAACCAAATGATTTTTATTCCACTGAACATTATATGAGTTCTCCTATATGAGAATTGGTCCCCAAAATTCTAACTCACATTCCTCTATCCAATATAGAGTTAATCTATGTGGAATACCATTAATTGGATCATATTGTGCCATATGTATCATGTATTGATAACTTTTTTTATTGGTGAACTCCACCAAAGAAAGGTTCTTCTCCCAAGACCCATTGATGTCTGTGAAATTCCCCTATAGAATTTCCTCAAGCACCTATATAGTATGCTATGACTATCTATCTATATATGGGTAATATTTCGTACCTAGTAAAGCATGTGTACCTAGCACCTTCAGTAATCTATACCATAAGCATAATTTAAATCCATAGTCATGGTCTCAAACTATGCTTCATAGAACCCTATGCAAACCAAATATCTCTTGAACATATAAATATCTCAATTACTCCATTGATGAAGTCTCTCGCACCGTTATGAAATTATCAACATTTTTCGAACGGTCCAAAATCAACCAAATAAAATCATTATTCAAAGTTATCCTCATAAGACCCACCACACAGTCCATAGTAATTTTGTCTCACTACCATTCCAGAGTGGGAGTTAACTACAGTAAACCACCAGGATGTTGATGCTTGGCCATCACCTATTGAAAGGTGTATAATCGTTTCACAAAACATGCTATCACTTTTTTCATTCCTAGCCACTTAAATTGTTGTCTTAGGTCATGGAACATTTTGGTCACACTAGGATGCACTTCCCACTTTAAGGAAGGAAAAATTGGTCTATATGATTCCTACATACTCTTAGAAACAACAACCCAATTCCTAATATAGATTATATCATCCTCATATATGGTCAAATCTGAAGGTGATTCCCACCTTTAAGGATTTACCTCAAGGCTAAACATTATCGATCCTCATACTAACTATATCTAATCCAATTCAAAAGTGTATACATAAGTAAAATTGATATGAGAGTCATCTTCTCTTGACCATCCCAAACAACATCATGCTTCTAAGCCAATAAAGTCAACATATTCTATATAGAATTAGAATCCAAAACATCCCATGTCTAGTTTTTAATACTCAAAGAATATGAAACAGTGTTTCCCTTCCTAGTCATATATGCTAGATTAAAAAAATTACTACATATACTCAAACCACCTCCACTACCAGCGGTTCAAATCTCACTAAGAAAAAATATACATTATGATCTTTTGATCCTTATACACAATAAAATTATCCCTCAAATTTCAATTCCACAAACAAATTAAAGAATAAACCATTGTTGTTTACTCGAGGATTTAGGTGGGGTAATTCCATTGGTTTGGACACAATTACCGAGACCCATAAGCCACAACTAGATCTCCCAACATCAATACCACTCCAATTCTAATGCCATATGCATGAAAACACACATTATAATCCTCACCTAGTAAGGGTAGGTTCGGTATTAGTGAAATTTTAAGGATCTTCATGAACTCCTGGAAGGAATATTCACATTCTATATATCATTTAAAATTAACCCCCTTCCGAGTCGAGTCTAAAAGTGGATCTACCAACAAGGAGAAGTCCTAGATTAACGTCTAATAATATAAATCCAATACAAAAAAATATATGAATATCAAAAACATTATTAGTATGTTCCCAAGAATCCACTGCCTACACTTTCCTTTGGTCAACTAATACACATTCTTCTGAGATGATGTCAACCATGAAGTAGACCAGGTAAATAAAACACTAACATCTAGTTATCTTATCTCATAACCAAGGATCAATTTTTGTAAGGAAGATGATTTCAAGATTATGGGCATAATCACCATGAGTCTTGTAGTACACCTAGATTCCATCCAAAATTAAAAAATCATAGTGATCTAGGTATGGGTGGTAAATTTAGTTTATCAAGGACATAAATATTACTAGTGAATTTTTCATCTCAAATGGAATCACAATAAACTCATAACTGCTATAACTACTTCTAAAAGTAGTACGAGGAATATCAGAAGGCCCAAATATCAACAGATGAAACCCTAAAATTAATCCAATAATGGGGAAAATATAAGCTTCCCACAATTGGTCAAATAGATCATCGATTTGTCGAAGAGGATACCAATTCATCACAATCAACCAGTTCAACGTCCAACAACCAACACATAATAGTAGATAACCATTAGCCTTCCTTGAAAATAAAACATTAGAACCGAAATCCAATGTACTCGGATGGATAAATACCTCATCCATCCACTCTTCCAATTGTGTCTTCATCTCATGATGTTCCATTTATGTATTTATTTACAATGGAATAGATACAACCTCTTCCCATGGCCTGATCTCTAGTGTAAATTACACATCTCTCTTGAGTGTCAATCCTGATAAATCATCACGATGCACAATCCTAGTGCATTTCAACAATGGGTGGAAATTCATCTTTCATTACACCATTATCATCTAGCAGCAGACTAGAATCCTTAACCATGATCTCCCTAGTGTCTGATGAGTTGGACCTGCACGACTTGCCTTAAAATCACACTCTCCATGATGAATATAATTGTGACCATAATGTGATTTAAAAGTCACTCTTCTATTGTAACAATTTTTTTTGTCTCGTTATGTTACAAAATATTCCATACCCAAAATTGTTTTTAGTCATTACATGTTACTTATGTAAGTATCCAGTAGAAAAAAATACTTCCTCACCTTGAATGAACACCCCTCACACAAATATATGCCTATCAACCATAGTCCCAATGATGTATCTATTGTTATAACCCCACTCAAAGTTTCCACTTCAAGAATCAACAAATTATACAGTTGGTATATATAAAAGAATAAGAGGAACTAGTATCAAATAAGTCACCACAAAGCATAGAATCTAGGAAAATAGTACCTATAGTTATCGATGGTCTAGCCTATCTTTCCACAGGTGTACACTTAACACACACAAAAATTGTCCTTCCTCTCTTCATTTCCAGGCAGTCTATGTCCCCTAAGCTACTCAACTCTATTGTTACATGAACTCTTTATTAAAAGATCCCCATCCTCTGCCTCCACCACCATGACCAATTGAACTATAACTACTATATCAATACGACATAGTCAACCCCCTTCCCGTACTATGGTTCTGCTTATATTCCTTATCACTACTCGTTTATCATGTTTTCTTATAGATCCTTTGTATATGACCCATTCTATCCCAATAATGGCACTAAACATTACAGTCAGGGACTATGTATTTCAATGTGTTCCTACCTACTGCACTGGTGGAAAAGAAATATGGTACGATCATGAGTAAGTGATCTCCCCATAGAAATTATTTTTTCCACTACATTATTCAAAATTATCATAGTGATGCTTCATACCCTCAATTGAAATACCCCCTACTCATCAATTAGATACCAAATTTCATCCACTAGAATCCTATTTTGGGTCTCCATATCTAGGACATTGTGGTAGACCACCTAAACAAACTCCTTATAGAAGAGATGTTAACATGGGTATCAACCTCACATTTAAGTCCGTCCTAGAAATTACTTGTCGTATTAGTCTCATCCCCTAGTCAAATAAGAGCAATGTAATTCTAGTCATTAAATCATCCAATATAGTCCATCGCAGATTTACTTCCCTATGTTGGCCATATGGAATTAGCTACACTCTCTTGTCTATGTTTCTCTGGATAAAAGTTATTCTGGAAATTCTCTAAAAAGTCCTTCCACAACATACCAATTTTCTTCCGGGTCTATGCATGGACATCCCACAAGAATTTCTATAATCCTCCTAACATGGAAACAACCAATATCACCCACTTCCTAGAAGGAGTATCTAAATGGAAAAGTATAGTCTAGATGGACTAAATCAAGAACATTTCTAACTTAGGTGGACCATCTCTAGTGAAATTAAGAGGGTGCGACCACAATCATTCATATGTATGGTCATCCATACTCTTCACAACATGATATGGGTCTGATTCTATAAACTGTATAAATCTTGAAAATATGTCATGGAACTGATCTTCTTCTTCCTCACTTGGTCATATTGGTTCCATAGGTTCAACTTTAGGATGACCATCTCCAGCCATTTCCCCCTTTCATCCTCTCAATATGAGTCCTCACGGACTAATATACCTACAATTCCAAGAACATGTCTTAGTAAACATAACACAACATTAAGAAATTTTACCTGGGGAATTCAAAAAAGGACATAATAATACATCTCCCCTTTTTTCCATCACTCATTCAAAATGAGTCATTGTCAGTACCCTAAACCATCCCATATCGTAGTCATTGATAACAATGGGTAAAATCATTCTCATTATTAATGTTACATTTAAAACCAATTTATATATATTATTGATCATTTCTCAATTTTAAACATTTTATTTGGCACCATTTTAATTTAACAAACAAAATAATGTAAATATATTTCATTTTGAACAAATTTTCCAAAAACCTATTTTTCACATGCATGCGAAAAATGAATCTTGTAACATAATATTCCTGAGTTCCTAGAATGATGCATGCCCACTCAACTCTTGGTCCATACTGATGAATTATCCAAATCATATAAAAAAATATTAAAAAATTGTAAACAAATCACTCAATAAGTTGGTCTCTTTAAGTGAAATGTCCTCAACTGTAACAACACACATCAATAATAATTATCCCACCCTCGGTACATGGTTTTCACTCCCATACATGGGATAGATAGTCCCACGAATGAGCTCTTTAACAAGACTAAAATCATTCTATTCACATATCTACCTTTAACTAAATGTATGAAAAAGGAATAGAAATTAAAAATAAGCTCTGATACAACTTTGTAACATCCCAACATTGGGGCCATAGAATGGCGACATGAATGGGGCACCCATTTCCCCCTAATCATGCACCCTAACCATTTGCCTCACCAAGGGGTGTCACACAGTTATCATTAAAAGGGACCAAAATTTGGTAAAATATCCTCCAATCATGGAAATCACATATGATTGAGTATCCTTGGTTTGATGGGATGGGAAAATGGATTGGAAAAAATCATGCGCCAACTATGTGCAACCCCTCCTTCAGAAATATTAAAAATTTCCACCATATGCATCCAGGATAAATTAAATAAATATTACTCAAACCAAGTCAAAATATTAATGATAAAAGAGAATATTAAATCTCTATAGATGAACAATATATTATAAGAATTGAACAATGTATAAGATGAATGAGAATGAATATAAAATCCTATAGAGAACAAAGTAAAATGAAATAGAGTTGTAATATTCATATGTGGAAATAGATAATATGGATAGGGATTTGGACCCATAATTGGAAACTAAAAGATATATAAGGATGTTAAATTGTTAAAGGTGATGAAATTATTGGCATTATGAATTTCTTTGGTGTCTCTTTGGTGAATATGGGATGAGGAAAAGTACTACATGTAGTATCTAATAAAGGGTGTAGGTTTAATCATGTATGGTGAGTGCTGTAAGTAGATCCATTACCACTGTCATGAAACATTAGGCCGGGAACTAGTAGATGATGGTTCCTAATTATAATTTAATAAATTAAAAATTCCATGACATTATATGTTATTATTACGTATATTTGAAACAACATACTCACAACAGGAACCTGAGGGGGAACTACAAACTCTCTCATGCAACAATTATTTTTGGACATTCTCTTCATATTTATTTAATATTTTTTATTTCATCAATTATAAAAGAAATTTGAATTTAATTATAAATTCATAACTAATGTATAATCCAGACAAGAATGAAGGGGTGATATTACATATTTAAGGGAGATATATTGTTCAACAAATGAATGAATATGTTGTGACATAACAGAATAATATTTCATTTAGATGAAATAATATCATAATAAAATACATGTCCAGAAAAATAAAAAATTTCTAATTAGCATGTTTAAAATGGGTATGATGTGGGTTTTTTACTCCTTTTTATATTTTATACAATTTAGTTAATGTTAGGTTATTCTATTCATTTGGGAATTCTATTGGGTGTTTTGAAAAAAAAAATGTTAGAACATTTGGTTTTTTTAGTAAGGTCATTTAGATTATCTTTGGGTTATATTGTTTTGTAATTTAATCATATGCTAATTTGGTGATTATATAAGGTTATTTGGTTATTTTTTATGGACATTTGGATCAGGTTTCTGTTATATTATTTAGTTCATATTGTTCATTTGATTTATTTATTTTCATGTAAATTTATTTTGATAGGTTTTATCTCTAATTATTTAAATATGTTACAGTTAAATTCTTATTGATTTTGTTATAATTTTATTGTTTCATTTTTTATGGAATATTTGTATTTAATATAATACACCATAATGTTACAAAATTAAACATATAAAAATTACAACTGTTTTATTTTGAAAATATACACTATAGAAACCTAGTCTTATCATACATGAATAATACACCTTTTTAGATTAATATTCATTATATTACTCAAAAACATGCGTGAGGACCATAATAGTTTATTTCTTTTGGAGACATGGAAGAAATTATTTTTTATTATATGAAAGGTCTTCAATACATCCTATAAAGATCATCATCATTTTCACTCTTCAAAAGAATACAATACATAAAACCTTTCTTCTTCATGAGGGGATATGAAACATAAGAAAGGGTGAGCTCAGATTCCTAGTAATGTTAACTAAAAGAGAAATCAATTTATAATTATATGTATGAATAATATAAGAATAGTGGTTTTTCATTGAAAAGCATAAGATAAAATGTTCCTACCCAACATGTCAAATTTCATAAACATGATTCCTGGAAGAAAACATTGTCATTTCAGAAAACATGGGCCAATTGATTGAAAACCATCATAAATAAATAATGAACCATAAGATCATGTTAAAAAAATGCAGCATCACCATAAATATTGAAAACTATTTTATATGCCTAGAATAACAACTATTACCATCAAAATAGATGATCATGACTCATCACCCATTTCCCATACTGGATCAACCAAAACATGTTTCACATAGTGCATCATGTCCATTGAATATTTTTCCTCATTATCTAATGAGATATAAATATTTATCAAATTAATTGGAGGGATATATAGGTCCCACCCATATTTTTTTTATCATCTTACCATTTTTTTTGTTTATGAAGTAACCACCATCACAAGTTATAGTGTAACCACTATAACATAATGAAAATAATACATATTTGTGCACAATATCATAAATCATTCATCATATTAGAACCCATGAATGGGAATGGGTTTTATAAAAATTTCAACATAAAACCACTAGTAAAAAATAAAAAGGTTTTATAATAATATAATCAATTCATCAATGGGTTAAGTGAGAAAAAGAAAGGGGTTTCATTAGAAAAATAACACCGAAATCATATATAATAAGATTCAATTAAAATAATAGTTCTGATTGTGGGAAATTATATTAATGTCATACACATTAAAACAAATATTCCTTTCATAATTATGGAAAGATAAAAAATAATTCCTTAAAAAAGAAATTAATATTCTATTCAAAGCCTTGTTTAAAAATTATATCACTGGTAGAAATTTCATTTATAAAACATATTAGTAATGTAAAAAACATTTTTCAAAACATTTTTACATTACATGGTCATGGAGGAAGTGTTATCTTCTAAAAAGGTGTTTTGTTATAAAAACATTATTTTGACATATTGAGTACATAAAGAGTACAACATGAAGGGAAAACATGTATTCTCATGAAACAACCATTGGAGAAGATACATATTTAGTTTATTCGGATGTTTATTATAATATTTTATAATTTTACACATAATCATTAATAATTTAAATAAATGGCGACATTGTAATTGAAAATCAATATCAAATTGGTAATATTGAATTGTAAGCCCCATGAATGAATAGCATAAAGTGAATCATAAAATACCATTATTATAGATAAATTCATGATTATAACTTTAAAAGGGGTTGTAAATAAACCTCAAAAAATAATATAGGTGCACAAAATAACATATTTCTAAAAGAAGGTAAATTAAGACAAAAATCCCATAACGATTTGGAATGTTTTGAACCATAAACCCCCTGAAAGAGAGACCCTAAAAATGATATGTAATTAGAAATAATGATATATAAAATCATAATAATATAATATAATTATAAGAATATATAGCATATAAAACAATCATGTGGTGAATATGGAATTTGTCTCATATAAAGATAAAGTGAGATGGAAATCCCTTAACATAAGTCTTAAAATCTTTAATACTTATTATAATATAAGTTATAATAAATATATATATAAAACACATATATTAAATTACCATATAAATATATATCACCCAATATATGATTTTATTATCTCATTTTATGTCATTTTTATAAAAAATTATCTGTTATAGTCATGTTTTGAGTAATAAAAACATTCCTTTTCGAATTTGTAATAATTTTTCTATTTTGGTCACTATAACATTGATTATGGTTTAGTTATGTAAATAATAATATTAATGAAATGATTATCATATTCATAAATCATTTCTACTGTTATGTAAATTATTGAATGATGGTATTTATAAATGAAGTATGTTACGATCATGGAGACATTAATAAATACATATGCATGAGTAACGTTTCCATTTTTCCATGATCATTATGGAAAAGATGTAATAAATATCTAATATTTAATAAATTATTATAATATCATAAGTATCATATTATTTCATTATACATATCATCCATGTGGTTTGGTGACAGATAGATAGTCACATTACTTCATGAAGATAATAGACCACATGAACACAAATGACGTTATCATCATTCAATTAGTGAAAAATAAGAAAGAAAGTAATATATTATTTTATTACAATCATAAAAATTTCATGAATATTATTGCAATTTCACATATATCACACATATTTATTCTTATTATATTTCATGTAAATTAGTAGTTGAAAATGAATCATATCGCTTTGTGAGGCGGAAGTCTGTTGTTCACACGAGTACAATTATCATATCCCCTATAGAATATAAAGTAAATAAGTATATATTATATAATTAATTAATTGGTATAATAATGTTACAAAATACATATATTTACTTTAGATACATCATAATTCCAAACTGTGACACTTTTGAATGAAAAAATGAATGGCATCAGTTCGCAGTGCGGTAGTCTTCCATACACACCAATGATGATTTTATAACCCATTTAATAAAAGTGGAATTGGTTGTAGGTAAAAATAATAACATTAAAAAAATCAGTATATGGAAAAAATTTAGTTTATTTTCTCATCATTTATTAATCAACACTTAAGGAGGAGGATAATGAAATAATGTAAAACTGCTCATTGAAGAACGTTACCTCTTCTTAGGGTAAACATATTAGGTTTGCACAAAAACACTTACAAGGATGGATTTATGAAAAAAATGGATTCAATAAAATCATAATGGTTTTTAATGGATTTTTTAGGTATATGATGAACCAAAAGGGTTTAAGGGAGTTTAAAGAAGAGTAGAGGAGGCAACCTTTTATATATGAGGTGAGTGGCACCCATGTAATTTTTTAAAAGATAGATGTCCACCCATTTTTTGTTCTTGTAACAAGGATTAAATAATTGTAAATTCTATACAATATAAGGGATACGTTAAAAATATTTTCTAAAATAACTGTTGGAAAAGTTTCTATGTTTAAGCCCCCCAATTAAAACCATTTTTACCTTAATCGAGAAAATAATGTTTTACTGTTTTCAATAATCATTTTAAAAAAATTAAGATAAAATAATGAGATATTATATATTATTATTATTCCAATATTTAACCCATTTATCTAAATTCAATCCACATAAGTGGTATTGTTTAAATTAAAATTAATCTATCAGATGTGATGATAATGCCTGTTCCCAAAGAGAAAATGTTGAAATTTTTCAAATGTTTTTAAACAAAAATTATAATAAAAATGATTGTCATAACCTAAATTAGAATAATATTCATATAATTTAATTAATTTTAATTTAATAAAAATTTAAAATTTAATTTTACATTATAAATTTTTTAATGTAAATGCAGTTTCAATTAAAATTTTTGATTTCCCACTGTTCATAAAAAGATGAAACGTCCATAAAAAACCAAAAAAATCAACAAAAACTAATTTTGACCTGATGATTTAAAAAATGTGGAATATTTTATAAAATTATTTTCATAATATTTGAAAAAATTAATTTTATTATTTTTCACAAGAATAAATGAATAAAGTAATTTTTTTTGAAAAGAGAATAGTTAAAATATATACTGAATTTTCTAAAAATATTTTTCTTTTTATCAATATGTTTTATTTTTATAAATCTATTTTTTAAAAAAATTAGTTATCATTATTTTAATAGCAAGGTTATAATAATCCCATTTAAATAATAATATTAAAAATTTATGACAATTTATTAATACTCAGTGCTTCATTTAACAAAATACAGAAAATAGTATTACGTATAACACAAGCTAGACTCGATATTTCAGGTAATGAAAAATATGGATATGATTAAACATATTTGAAAAAAAATTCACAAAATCTAATGGTGTTACTTTATACCACATATAATATGTTTTTCCCTCAAAATTTGTCACTTTGGAACCAACAATGGAGGATACTTCTACAACCATACAACCTCAGGTTTCCACATTGCTTCCTCAAGTTAAATGTTTCCCCATAAAACAGTGACACAGTGAGATGTTTTTTTTCATATAACATTATCTATTTTATGTAAAATCTCCACCGGTTGTTCCTCATATGAAATCTGACGCTCTTGTGGTATGATATCTGAGTTCATTACATGTGATGGATTAGGTTTGTACTTCATCTTGAGTGACATATAGAACACATCATGCTCCTAATAGAGGTTCTATGGAAGTTATATATGTTAACATAATTTCATTATATACTTAAGTATTTTAATGTGACTAATATACCTTGGGATTAGTTTTCCATTCTTTCTTCCATGGAGAAATTTGAGGAAATACATTCTTAACAACTTCATATTGTTAACCACATCAATTATTATAAACATAATATTCCAATAATATTCGTGTTGTATTTATATATTATGGAATGAATCTTACCTTATTTACCATATCATTATCCTACTCAATTCCCAATATCATTATTTATACAAAATAAATCTTTTACATTAGAGTTGTACACTTATTAAAATAAAGTAATTCATAATGATCCTTCTAAATGCTTATTTGTATTATATTATTATATGAAACTTATATTGATAAAGGTTTTAATCCAAAATCCTTTTAAATTTATAGAAAATGATCTTAGAATATCCTTTTTGGTTTGACTTATTATCTCAATCTAACCATCTATCTATGGATGATAAAAATTGATGACATTCAGCTTTATATCAAGCATCTACTTCAGATTTTAGGAACTGAAAATCAAGTTATTGCTGAAGAAATCACCAAAAGAAACTGGTAAACTCCATATTATGATAAAATACAATCAAACATGGTACTATAAGTAACCATACCACTTTTTTAAAGTATACTATAGCAATAATATCCTATGGTAAATCTTCTCAGATAGAAATGAAGTGTTCTTGCTTCATAAAGTGATTAACTATAACACATAATTATTTAAATATCAATGATAAGACAAATCCTAAAGGTTACTAGTATCTTTAATCAGATGTCTAAAGAGTGTAAAGTAAATACTCCTCAATTTACATTGTCACTATATAAAAAACCAATGGGTTTCGTTGTCATAAATTTCTCTTAAAATATCCTCAATCAAAATAAACTCATATCATATGAACCTATAAAATGGGTTTCAATAAAATTTAACTTATGATCAAACATAAACTCAAAAATCCATGGTGGTATACATAACTATTATGTTAATCATATATGGATATATACACATCAGAAAGCTAATCCAACTATTAATCCATTTATAAGATCTTATCTTATATGAAATCATTTTCATTGGGATACTGGGTTCATCCTAGCACTGATATAAAATCACATGTGATTTCATTATTCTGTAATCTATTAAGAGGGTGATAATCACATGAAATTAAGCTAAATGATGATGAATAATATTTTCATAGGGGAAATTCTCAAAAAATCATACATGAATTTTCCAAATAAATAGGCGATGATAAGTGTTCCAAAATTATTATGATTCACTATATCCATTGTGATTGCATAATCCTTCATTTATCATTTTTCTTAATAGGATGTTGTGGTTTGTCATCTTTAAAAGACCTTGTATTGAGGAATGGGTTCACATAATGGCTAAACGTGATACACTTGAAATACCAGAGTGTAGGTGGTGCATTAGTTTTCATCCTTTCCCCCTCTACTACATTAATTTCCATATTAATATCATTTTTAAATTATATTTATTTATGACCTTCCTTTATTCATTTAAAGCTCAAAAGAGTTAAATTCAAGAAATTACCACAATGTTTATTCCCACATTTTTGGCATGGAAATGGCAAGAATGTCATTTTACCATTTCTGTTTTCCTGAGGCTCAATCTTCATTTTCCTATCAAAACCATAACATTAGTGTGAATATCTAATTTTCAATTCTATATTTTTCTCACATCGAATCAATTTTTCATATATAGTTATTTCCCTTATAAACATGGTCATTTGAAGACATGTTTTTTTACATAAAACAAATTGTTCACTTTTGCAACCTGGGATGATGATTTAACTAGAATCATTCCTTTCATGTCTTGTAAAATTAGATTTATAGGTTCCAATAGATTCATCATCATTTTACATATTTTCAAGAAATTAATTATACATATTTATTTGTAGAATAAATGGGAATTACCTATTTATAAATACCCCCTCATACACTTCCCATTCCATATATTAAATTTATTATTATTTTTTCATTTTCTTAATTAGGGTACACCACATATCTTCTTTACCTTCCCAATTAGAATCCCCAAAAAGATTTTTTTTATTAGACCAAAAACTAACATATGTAAATAATATTTTAATTAGTAATGAACTATTTCACGAAAAATAGTGGATCATTATTACCACTAAAATAAGGTGTAAGTTTCCTCAAGAAGAGATCAATATATCTTTTTCATCATTTTCTCATTTAGATGTTCAACATGATTCATATATTGAGAATTTAATTTTAGAATATCAAAAATATTTTACATTATAAATCCCATAATATTTTATTTCTTAGGAGGAAAATCATTTCATTGTCTGTCACACTCAATATTAATACAATTTATTTCGGTTCTTTCTATTGATTAAAACCAAAATCATGGTGTGAGAAACTATAATCACAGTGTGAAATTACATAATCATGAAAATAAAATAAATGATAACTAAATCATATAATACCTTTGCTTTATCCTTGTAAATACAAAGTCATTATCAATTTAAATCCTTCATAAAGTATTATGAGGTGTTTGAGAAATTAAAAAGTATGTCATAAGGGAGTGTTAAACCTGGTGTTTATCAAGGCCCATTTTATTGCACCTGGTATGATTTAGTCTATCTCAATTCACTCTTTTTGAAGTTATTACCCCTAGATACCTCTTGATAGAGCTATATCCACTTTTTTATCTAGACATTGATGTAAATTCATGGAAAACACTATCTCTGTCATTTACCAAAATTAAAGGATATTTTCTAATTATTTTTCTCATCCTTATACTTATCCTTAGATACATCCCCAGAAATATTCTTAGAAATATCCTTATGAATTTCCCAAATTTTTTCACATCCATGTTTCCATATATAAACTAAACATATCTATTGATTCCAAATATAGAGACCCAAGATTATCATATATGGATATTACATATTTTTAGAAGAATATTCCTAACATTACATAAAATCATGCATAAGAATTATAATAGTTTAGTTCCATTGGAGGCTTGGATGAAAGTCATCTAAATTTCACAAATTATATTCAATATCTACTATAAATATCTTACCTTATTTAAATCATCATAAACATTGCCTACGAAAAACCATTTTTTAGAACATGGGAAAATAAAACATAAGAAAGTGTGAGTTTAGATACTTATAATGGTAATCATAATAGACATTAATATTTGAACATATGAAAGCATAAGATTGGACTAAGGGTTTGTGATGATGAATATAACATACAATGTTCTTACCCAATATGTCATAGATCATAACCACGAGACGTAGATGAAAATTTATCATTCTAGAAAACATGGGATAATAGAGTAAGAACCATCATAAATAAATAATTAACCATAAGTTAATTTTATAAAAGTGTGGAAACATAATAGATATATAACAATATTTTTCTATATCCATGTTAACTACTAAGATCATCAAAATTGTGGACCAGGACTCTTCAATTATTTCCCATAGTGGATCATTATGCACTTATTTCCAATACTGGATTAACTCTATCAACATGTTTCCAATTATTATATCATGATATATAAATACATACCTAATTCATTAGAATGATATATAGGAAACACACATATATGATTATATCATAACCATTGTCCTTGGTTATGACATATCTATAGTGATTGGTTTTAATGTAACCACATTCTCGTAATGAAAATTTCACATGTGTGTTCCACAATATCTTAAAACATTAATGATATCATAACCCATGGAATGAAATGGATTTCATAAAAATTCCATTATAACATTAAATGTGTAAAATAAAGAGGTTTCATAGACTTTTCATTAATTCATCATTGCATATCTTTTCATACAAGAAGCGGGTTTCATAAGAATTTTATATTGCTATAACACATGTAAGAGAAATGAGTTTCATAAATATCATTTCATCATTAACATAAAAAATTTATATAAATAATAATAATTGTATCCTTGGATCATATACCTAGTAAATTATAAGTAACATCAAATGATTTCATCATATATGGGAAATGATTTTGAAAGATAAATCACTTTGAATGATCCATGATGAAAGTAACCTTTCTTTTAAAAAAACCTTTTTTGAACTAAAATTTATGAAACCTTTTTTAAATATTTTCCATTTAAAATATACTTAAAAACATATAATGTAATCACTAAAAAATCATTTAAAACATTTCTTTAGGAGAATACCCTTCTCTCTGGAAAACTCATTTAAAAACATAAAAAAATTTAAACTCATTTTATATGAAAATGACCATAAAAATTTATAAAGTAATCATTAAATTAAATAATGTTCATGATAATTGGAAATTTCATTCATGATATACACAAAAAACTATGATTCCATTCACATTTTTGGGAAATTCCAAACAACCGTTTTATGTAAAATGTCATGAAAATGTATTTCAAAACAATTTGTAAAAAGTATATCTTGGGTAAAAATGTATTTAATAAATAATTTTAATAATTTTAAAAACCTTTTTGAAAACCTTTTTATAAAACAATGCTTTGGAATATAAAGGTTTTTCAAATGAAATGATAACTTTTCTTAAAACATTCTTTTGAACTCTTCAGTACATAAATTCTATAAAATGAAGGGAAACATATATTATAATGAAAAAATGGAGGATTGGATAGTTATTATGTTTTTTTGAGTTTGACAATAATATTTTATCATTTTTAACATAATAATAAACATTATCGATAAACGATTTGATTGTATATTAATATTTTTAACACATTGATGGTAATTATGAATCGTTAGGCCCCTGAAAGAATAATATAAAATTGAAAATCAATTATCATAAGGATATAAAAATTATTTTTAGTACATGAAAAATTAATTATATATAAATATTTTAAAATAATATTGGTTCATAACATAACATATAATTAAAGAAGGGAGATTAAGATAAAAACCCCTTAATGATTTGGGTGATTTTGAACCATAAACACCATGAAAGATACATCCTCAAGTTGATATGTAAATAAAAATAATTTCAATTGGAGGAATAATAGAATAAATTAATATTAATTATATATACCACATTAAAAAAACATGTGGTGAATATGGAATTTGACTAACTGAATGTAAAAGTGAGACGAAATATATGATGCATTAAATGTTAACAACCAACGTACAACATAGAACCTCTTGTATAATAAATATGGATTTATTAAAAATATATTAAATAATTATAATACATATATATAATACCATATATGATTTAACTGTGTCCTTTTATCACACATTTATTAACAATTCCTTGTTAATGTAATGTTTTAGTTAATAACAACTATTTTTCATATATGTTCCAATTTTTTATTTTTAGTTCTCTTGCTTTGATTATGGTTACATAATATCCATAAAATTATTCATTACATTAAATTCATATTTATACGTTAATAATAATATTAATACCAATAATTAATGATCGTTTTTTTAAATAAAAAATCTTACGATCATTGAGACGTTAGGTCATACATATGCATGAGTAACATTTCAATTTTTCAGTGATCATTCTGGAAAGAAGGTATGAAATTTATTTTCATTAAATAATTGTAATAATTTCATAATTAAAATATTATTTCTTTAGATATGTCATCCATATGGTATGGTGACAAAAATTGTGTAACATCAATTAGTGAATGAGGTTGTCCACAAATTCAAGAATGACATTATCATCTTTCAGTGAGCAAAGATGTAAGAAAAAAAGTAATATATTATTATTAATTATGATAAATATTTCAAGAATATCATAATTATATCATTTATATCACACACACTCAAAATCACACACAAATTTATATATATCCTTATTATCTTCCATGTAAGACTTTAGTGAAAAATTAATCACATCTCTTCTTGAGGTGGTAGTCTTCTATACATCGGAGAGACGTTATCATATCCCCAATGAAATTGTAATTAAAAAGGCATGAATGATGTAATGACTACCAAGGTATATTTACTTTATAAATATCATATATATATACTTTATATCCATCATCACACCAAATTTTTATAGTTGGTAATGGAAATAATGAATGACATCTGTTGGTGAGGCAGTAGTCTTCCATAGACACAAATGATGATTTTATAACCCATATGATAGAAGTGGAGATGGTTATAGGCCAGTCACATAATAAAAAAAATTATATGTAATATATCTACAGTGTTATATCATCACGTTTTAATAATAATATATTGAGATGTAGAAATAAAAAAAATAAAAACACTAATTCAAGATTGTTACATGTTCTTTTGGTAACCTCCTTAGATTTGATCCAAAATCCTTTTTAGGTCGGATTTATTATCAATATAAGGATTCTATGAGGATATTAGGGTTGTTGTTAAGTTAAATTTTTTATGTATTTTATGATCCAAAATGGTTTTATGTTGTTAGTATATGAGAATAGGGGTGTCCTTTTATATGTGCGGTGAGTGGCACACTTTTATTTTTTAAAAAGAATGATTTCCACCTACAGTTCATTCATTTCAAAAGGATCCAATAATTGAAAATATGTTATAATAGAATATATAAGGTCTAAATATGTATATTAAATTCATTTATTACATATTTTCTAGGTTATTTTACCGCAGATCATATAATATTAACCCCCCACAATCTAATTTTTACCTTAGCTATAGAAATTAATTTTTATTATTTTCACTGTTCATTTTTGTTGAAAATTAATATAAAATTATTTGATAATATAAATTATTATTATTTGAAATATTAAACCTTATTTAAAAAATTTAATTCAAAAAAGTTTAATAAATTAATTTATGATTAATCCCATAGACATAATAAGAAAGTTGTTTTCAAATAGAAAATTATCAAAATATTAAAATGGTTTAATATCAAAATTCATTATGAACATGAATAAAAATTCATAAATTAGATTAATATAATTATAGTTGAACAAATTTTATTTTAAAATTTAATTTAAAATATGATTTTATATTATGAAAAATTAAAATGAAAAGGTAGTGTTCAATTAAAATTCTGTATTTTCACTATTCACATAAAAAACGAAACATTCCATGAAAATGAAAAAAAGATCACCCAAATAGATTTTAAAAATTATTATTTTAGAAAATAAATTTTCTAATATTGTCAAAAATTATTTTTATTACTGTTAAAAAATAGAATTAAAAAAATAATTTTATTTAAAAAATAATAGTTTCAAAACATATAATGAATTTTATAAAAATCGTGTTGTTTTTATCAATTGGTGTTGTTTATATAAAACCATAATATTTAAATATTAATTATGAATTTAATAAAGGATTTTTTATATTTGTCATGTTTAATTAATAATATCAATAATATATTAGGGTTTGTTTAAACTTAGTGTTGCATGAAACACAATCCAAACCCATTTTTGTGTATAATGAATGATAATCATGATATTTTGTGTAATTAAATTTATAGAAAAGATTAATTTTTTTGAATTAAAATATTTCATAAGGTTTCTGGGATTTACACAACTGAAGGTCAATATGGATACAAAATAAAAATAAAATTAATGCAATATGAATAGTTCTGACATGAATGATTCAAGTCATGTAAAATTAACAAAACTGAGAACACATATGGTTAATTATATACATTATCCACCACTAACGAATTGATTGAGGCTCATTGGGTAAATAATTCAATATATTTCATCCCCACCATCATTAAAAACATTTCATAGGATTAATTCAATAATAAAAATAAGTTAAGGTCTCAAATGATCTTGCACATAAAAAACATGAATGACCAATATATCTAATATATTTGGCTCATTAGTGGAAGAGATGTGATTCAGTTTTGTAACGCTAAATACACAGTCATTAATTAATATGTCATGTAGCATTACTGAATCAAACCACTATCATTTCATCATAGTGACATTAACAAGAATGTAATAATTCAGTATGAGCATTTTCTAAAAAATTATATAGTAAAAAATATTTACATATCTAGTCCTACTATCTGATGAATTAGAATAACAATCTATCATTACAGATTTGAGATAACTATCTTTTTGTGTTCTAATGTTCACTTATTGATCAATGACAATAAATATATATCCACGGATCAATATTGATTTGAATTCACAGACCACAAAATTTGTATTAGTGTCCAATAAACTTATTCCATGAGAGGCAGGGTTAAAAGGTAAACACAATACATAAAAATAAAATAATATTTAAATTAAATTAGTATTTATTTTTTTAATTTATTATAGTATATCTTATACAAAATTTTTTTAACCAAACATGATACTATTTTCTAATAAAAGATTTTATCCTTATCAATGGTAATGAATGTTGATTTCTATTTAATTTTTTAGTATTTCATACATAAAAATATAGAATAGTATAATAAATATATACAATTACATGTGATAAGATAACACATACATATTCAATTTATTTAAGTGACATAGTAATTAGAAAAATCAAAATTAAGAAATACTCTCTGATGTACCATATTATGTTCTTAAAGGATAACTGTAGCCACTATATATGATCTAATAATTACACTTGTTTGGGGAAGTGGTTGAAAATCAGGTTCAATTTACTCAAACTACTCATATTCATTTCTCATTTTCTGGTTACTTATTGTGGTCCCAAAAAACCATTACATTTTACATAAATGTATTCATTCTTGATCCAAATAATGTTTCACAATGGAAGAATTTATATAATTCATATTCTATACATTATAATTTGAAAAAAACATATTTTTTTAAGTTTGATATATCCAATTATAGGAATTGGGTCCTACAATATGTATTTTTGTTGGAATACAACTAGTTATATGTAGAATTCATGTGAAAAATGATGGGGGAAAATCTATCTATAACACTGATACATTTAGTTGTGGAACTTCAATAATGTTATTCAAGAAAGACATGGATAATTATTTTTCACAAAGAACTCTATGTAAATGGAAAATTAAAATCCCCTCCACACATACATTATTGGAAAGTAGATAATAGTTTCTTACTGGAATAAACTCATGAAGAATGTTGCAATAATCATGAGTTGTCAATAATTGCAGCTTAAACTCTATTTTTTGACCGGTTTTTATATTTTTCATAAATAGAAACAATGAACTTTGAATGTATCTAGTACTTTAAGAAATTTATTTTTTCTAGAAATTTTATTACTAAAGAAATTCATAAATCATTCATTTTATTTTCATCGATAAACATATGATGTAGTGATTTTATGATACAAAATACACCATGTAATGTAAAGATAATAAATCACCTTTTGTATTCTCTATGTCATTTAGGTAAATTAAAATAATCATTTCACATATATTTTTTCTATGTGCATTACATATAAATTATAAAATAATAAATCTATTGGATAATAATGAAACTCATGGAAGATGATTTTCTTCTTCCAATTGTAATTGGATTGAATGAAAACATTATTCCTCTATATAAATTTCATCTTTCCATTCTAGATTGAGAAACTGACATCTTCAAATTCAATATGCACATCAGTTTCAAATATATATTGAGGTTAAATTTTCTTCAAAATGTTATTGTAAAACCATTAATGATTATTCCAATATGGAGGATCCATCAGTATGAATTATTTATAACCCATGAATGTGATAATTAGATGATACTTATGTCTTATATATCATGTATTCTTCAAAAAAAATAGGACAATAATGGTTTCCCTTCATTACCTAGTTAGATATCATTACATAATTAGGAAAATCATTTACCATCCACATAATTACAACATATATATGAAATATATCTTTATGAAAATAATCACACGTACACCCATATTCCAAATATGTTTGAACTCTTAAATTAAATGTTCCATGTATACATATATATCATTTTCAGTTCATAATGGAAGATATGAGTATACTAAAGAAATTGAATGGTTTTTTGATACTCAATCTTGTATTTAGGTTATAAATTTGAATGTATATTTTCCATGTGTTTTGAAAAGTAAGAATATGACCAAATGGATTAAAAAAATCTTCTGACAGACCGAACCACGCATTAAATAACTTATCAAATAAATCAATACAATGATCATCAAATTTCTAGTATGAAAATTTCTCTGCAGGATAAAAGAAATCAATTTTATACTTATTTATTTTAGTTTCATGTCATTGAATATATGTTTACATTTATTCATACATGAAATGATTTTGGTGAATAAGAATCTATGTAATTTACCACATTACTTTTTTTAGACAATATGATGTTCAATTAGTATATAGCTTCCATTAATATATTCCACAATTTATAAAATCATTAAGACCAATGGTTTTCACACATAATAAGCTAGAAAAGAAGAATTGTATTTATAGAAAATTTAAGTTAGTCAATTAATATCCATAACATATATTGGTTTGATTTAATATCTATATAAATATAAATTTTTTCCTTCAAAAAGATAATAATATAATCGATGAATTTACTAGAAATCAAATAATTAGTTTTCCCATGAAAGAGTTGTATAAAAAATCTCATCTTTTTCATTTTACCCAATTGTTGATAAACTAGATTCATGGAAGAATACATCAATTTTTTCACTCACTCAACATCCACATTTAAATTTCATCAATCATGTGTTCTTTTATCATTTTCTTCTTGGATTACAAAACTATATTTCTCACGATAAGGAATAAATGAAAACAAGTCATATAATAAATTCTCTATCGAGTCACGATATTCCGATCATAAAAATTTTGATACCATATTTTATCTACATTATGATGCCAAATGTAAATATATTTTTAAAAAATTAATATGATAATTAAATTCATCACAACTTAACCGAGGAATTCCAACATAATTAATACATTATTTATTTATAATTCCTCTACAATAATCATTATTAAATTCAAAATATATGAAACAATCTAAAGTGTTTTAAAAATCGATTTGTGATTTGATTAGTATCATACATTCAACTTCTATTGATTATGTTAAAAAAATATAACAATGTTATATGTCATGTCATAAAATCTTATAATAATGATTGATGTCAAGTCAAAAATATATTCACGGAAGTGATACTTGCTCACTTTATTTCAATCGCATTTAAAAAAACATTGAAATAATATTGAAGGATACTCAATTTTTAATCATGATCCAATTTTGTTCATAAAACGAAATGTGACACACATGAACATATAATTATCGAAAAACATAGTTTATCAGGAAAACATAAATTTTATAGGGGAAAAATTCATTCGGAAATAAATAAAACATTTTATTTATAACTTATATTAAATTATTTATTAATCTATCATAGGATATAACACAATACCATACAAATAAAAGCATAAAATTTAAATCCATTACAAAAATGTGTAATAACTATACATAATACAAAACAAAGAGTCTAATGGTTTTATATAATGGGGGTTCATCCATGTTGTGTTAACAATTAATTATACGTTTATTTAAACAAATTTTAAACGTAATTTTTACATTAATAGAATAAATTTTAATAATACATATGTATAAAGTGTAATAATAATTTATTATAGCGATAAACACCCAAAATTACGAAAAAAAGTTGAAAACTTGAGAAAATTTAAGGTTTAAAACCCAATATGAAAAAATAAAAAAAAATCATTGAAATCATCTATATTTCATGAATAATGGAATTATAGAACAATATTTATGAAAACCATGAAGTCCCATAATACATGATAAGTAAATAAATTCCAATTTTAAATAATAGGTCATATATAAACTATACTTTTCAAATAAAATTACATCACTTTTATAAATATCCCATAGAGAAATTTCGATTTTAAATATTTATGTTGATTCATAACAAATCATATATCTTGAAAAATAAATTTTTGATTATTCCCAATTTAGGGAATGAAATATAGATTCTTGGGCATAATATATGGGAAAAATGAAAAATAACAATACCATGATGATTTTACTTATGAACCAATAAGAAAAGGATGTATCATTGAAAAATCAAAGTAAAATTCATTGAAAGGTGGGAAAATACTACACCAAATTATATAATGAGAAGAAGAAAACATCCACCAATTGGATTTAGGGTTTAATCAAAACTCTCTGGAATTGATTTTAAATTAGAACTACTATAGGTTCTCCTACACCAATGATATTTTAAGATAATTGGTATAGAATATTGTTAAATAGTATTAACCTACAGTTTTCAAAATTTATTTATATATAGGGATATATACCAACTATATTATAGAACTATTGTTATAGGTCCATGCCGATAACACCCATTTCCTGTAGTGGGTTAAAAATGAGTGAACAAGTGTTATGAATATAATTTTTTATTTTATCTATATTATTTTTGGAAATTTTATTTTTATGGGGGCATGTTGATTTAATTTGCTAAGTAATATTTAAAGGTGAAATGATTTTTTTATTAGAATGTGTTCACGAGTTCCCACTTTCCTCAAAATGCCTTCATTTTTTCTCGTATGATTTAAAATTGGTTCGAACAGTTTAATTTTTTAACTAATTGATTTTCATTTTTTCAAATTTTTTATATATATTCAAATAGTTTTATTATGTAAAATATAATCAATTTCATTGGTTTTCATTTTTTAGAATAATGGTATTTATTTTTATTTCATTCCTCTTACTAGGTTTTTATTTCTCATAAAATGTTTAAAATTTTATTCAAATGAACTAACCATTAGTAGAAATGATATGAAGGTTATGGTTCCCAAAATAATGAATCATAATAAATGAATAAAATGATTCTTTAATTTAATAGAGGTGTAAACCTAATGATCTATTTTTGTGCCGAAAATTTTTCATTGTGTGAACGTGTTCACTCTATTATGTAACATTTTACTTAACTATCAAAAAATCTAATCTAAAAATATATTAGAAATGTATGAATTTGAAACTCTTATTTAAAATTGTGTATTAATGAGTTTTCTAGGTTATAGGTTGTTATATCAGAGTTGAATATTTCAAAATCAGTTGAAATTTTTATTTGTTCTTCTAAACAAGTTGGGTAAATATATCTCAAACTTTTTTTAAAATATGAAATAATACGTTTCAAAATATCTCTTTCAATATTTTCATCAATCCATGAGACCTTATAAATTAAAATTAAAAAAATCTCGTCATAAAATTAAATTATTACTCAAAACACACTATAATTAGCTCCATTAAAAAAATCCTCAATATATTAATGAAATAATATTTCAATAATATTTTAAGATTATTTCATTGAATTTACCTTTGTATAACATTCAACTTCTACCTATAAATTTGAAAAAAAATCATCTATTTATACCCCTAAATATATCCAATCATGGATTAATTTGAATCTCAATACATTATTCAATTAATTTATCCTCTAAAATCTCCACACACCCTCACCTATAATCCATTTCATCCCTCAATGGTAGTCCCAAAATAATAAACACCCAATATGATCCCTCCTACCCTCTCTCTGACACATTGACTAAGGAAACCCTATGGTAAAGACTAACGTGCCTCTCACCCCCTAACACCTCATCTTACTAAAATCCAATTACCATGGTGGTGTATCACACCCTCTATCTTAATCCCTAACATATCTACATTTCACTCTTCTCATAGGTCACCCCCTCCCAATATATGGCATCTCTGATTACCCTCTTTTATAAACTAATGGGTTTTTTCACATATTTCAATGATTTTTTGTTGTAAGGTTTCTTTCTTCATATTATTTTGTTCATCTAAGACTTGTGATTACTCCAAAATATTTTCACTCATCTCTAAATTCTTGAATTATTATTGAAATTTAATTATTTTCATCATAATTTTGTGCTTCGTATTTTTATTCTTACCTCATATCAAATATTTTACTCTAATGATTCAAAAACAGTTTTACTATAATTTTTATTTGTAGATAAATTTTTTAGTCACCTATAATCAACTATTTATTTCACACACATGAAAAATTTGGTCTGATTTAGGATATGAAAATGATTCCCAAATATCTCTATTTATATGACATTGAATGTATTTTTTTAAAAGTCTCAACTAAAAGGTGTTTTAGAACATAAGAAATATCCCTCCCCTCTTGAAAATTTTGATATGCAGGAAGATAAGATTCCAGATATAATTATTACATTTAGTGGAGGTTAGTAGCTATATCTTGTTAGGGTAGAAGGAGTGAAATAATTTAACACTCCTTCAATTAAATCAAATGTAGACAAGATAAACTATATGAATTCCTCTTTGTTTAAAAGTAAATTAATATCTTAAATAGAATCATGGTATCCCAAAGCAATAATCACTCAAATTTATGGGAAGGTAAATGTACTTTGTACAGGAAATAATGTTTTTCATGGTGGTGTGTCTTCCCTGACTATAGAGGTGTATGACCCATTAATATCCTCTTATGAATCTATGCATGACCCATGTTATGACATGAAATGTTTTGGTATAGTGATTAATTTCAAATTATAAAACACTATTATTGTGTATAACGTTGAATGTTATTGATTTGGTGATGTTGATCCCACAAAAATGAAACATCTAGGAATCATTTCCACTTAATGAACGATCTTCAATGGGCCTTGACCCATTTGAATGCGGTGTTGTTGAAACATATAGAAAAATAATGACCTCATAAAATAACATGCATAGGATTGTAATTTATTTAC
Source organism: Viscum album (assembly GCA_963277665.1). NCBI lineage: Eukaryota > Viridiplantae > Streptophyta > Magnoliopsida > Santalales > Viscaceae > Viscum > Viscum album. The sequence continues at coordinate 1,876,067,247 of OY728152.1, forward strand.
CTAATATTAATTCTTTTATTAATTCTATTGAAATACCTGAATGACTGAGTAATTTTGACGCAATAAATGAAGTTGTTTGTGGATCTGTCGAACACTTAAGAAGAAGAAAAATGTGAATTTTATATTCTTTTCGAAATTATGAATTCTATTAGGCCGTCATCATAGCCATTATTCAAGTTAATATATTTAGAAACATGGATATTGAAATGGTTAACTATTTAGTTACTATTGATATCCAACATCACAAAACCATCAAGTATAGAATCGAGGCCAAGTAAATGATATTTTTATATTATTTTCTCATTAATGTGAATTCTCTAATTCATTTAGCATTAAAATTTAATGTTTTCATGCTTTGTTATTTTCACCATATCTTGGTCAATGAAATGTGTTTCTTTTATTTTGAAATTATTTATTGGAACAAACTACACAATGTTATTTTATATATTTAAATTTTCACTTTTATTAGTAGGTTAATTGCATTTTGGATTTACAATTATATTATACCAGGGATGACTGAATTTGGGATTTTAATTATTTTCAATATAAATCATAAAACTCTTGTATTTCATGGGAATTATCCTTATTGTATGTCACTATATAAATTCGTTTATCCTGTTAAAAAATATTATTATTGAGAATTTGTTCCTTAAATTGAGGTATTCATGCTGAATCAAAATCATGAAATTCCAAAAAGCACATTCTATTATTTTTTAGAATTGTATCCTATATTGAAGTTCAACCATAAATTTAAAACATTAAATAAAAAATTGTTCATAATATTTCAATATCAAGTGAATTTGTTTCATATTAAAATTAATACTATTATATTTCTAAACATAACCACAAACATAGTCTGAATGATGCATTTAAATTGTCCATTTCTCTTTCCTTAGAAATATTTCCTAAAAAATGGATAAAACATTGGACCATGTGTAATAGGAAGAATGGTAAACCGGGTAACATTTGTGATTTGGATTAGTAAATGAATAGCTTCATAACACGAGTGTGTATGAAATGGAAAATCCCTATTTTATATAATAATATAAATTTAGATTGCAAGAAAACCAAAATAAAATGTTTCTAGAAATGTGAGTATACTAAGGATATATAAATGCACTGCATCATTGTAATATAATAATTGATTTAATTTGATAAATATGGGAGTTTTGAAAAATATGATTTTGAATTCCAAAATATGGGTTATATCTCAACGAAGTAAATGACTATTTTGGGGTCTCACAACTAGTAATGCTTTTGATGAAAATTTATTTAGATATGCTACCAAGAATGATTTTCTTGTTTACAGCAATTGTATATATATGTACACAACAATATATATCTATAATATAAAGCATTCTTCTATTTTATTTTTTATATTTATACTTTAATTATTATTTCCCCCTTCATTTTCATTGAACGATGTAGCTTGTGAGGTAAATAATGATAATTTCAGTCTATAAAAAATAATGATATAATCAATATATAAATAGAAAATAATACAAGAATTAAAATTAAATAATTAAAATTTTACATTTTATTTATTCAATGTATAAGTCTATATAGATAGTGATAAATTACACCTAACGATATCAAATTCTTTTTTGTCACTTTTTTCATTAGTTAATTTTTTTATTTGTTTTGAGTGACCTTTCTTGGAATATCCTTGAATGTTGAAGCTCCCTAGCTGAAATACTCTTTACTTTCATTAGAATCTTGAAAACACTCATTATCAAAACATGATGTTATATTTTTTATCAATTATTTCTTTAATCATCCAATTTGTGAGTTTATATAGTAATAAATTAGAATTTTAGTTAAATTCTAAAATGACATACTATAAAGGGAAGGTAGTTTATAGAAAAATATTTTCAACACTAAAAATTATAGAGTATTTAAGGATACTATGACCAATGATTAAATTTTCATCCAAAATGAGATAATAATATGAACTACATTATTTAATATTCTAAACACAATAATATTTTGACGTAAAATATATTTCGAAACCTCTTCTATCGATAATTTGAAAAACTGTAAATGTAATAACATTCATATAGTAAATGAACAAATCTTTTTAAAGGTAACTGTAACTCCATTCAAATTTTCAAATATCTGATTGGAATCAATATAAATGTTGCTACATTAATTGATTCAAATGTAAATAATTCAAGTAAAAGGTAACTATATTTATAGATTAAAATATTTTAATACATTATTAAAGTCTATTGTAGCTGTATTCATACAATCTAATTTTTAATTGGAAACACATTAAATGAAAATACATTCATACAAATGAAAATGTAACTATATAGATATATTTGAGTATTCATTTCAAAAAATTAAATTCATAATGATAATAAAATCTTACTATATTGCTATCTTTTTTCATTCATGGATATTACAAACATAGATATTTTTTCACAATCAATTTTATATATAATTTAAAAAATATTAATATTCATATCTTCTTGATAGAAATAAGAGTGTAATTGAAAAGAATATAAAATTTAATTTCATGTTGTTAAAATCATAGAGTAAATAAATATAATTTCATAATGTTGATGAATGAAAGTTACTAATGTTAATGAAATCTAAATTGTTACTATAACTGTGGGTGGTGATTTTATATAGTATATAATTTGGTTGAATAGGTTAAATAAATATGATAAAATGTAATATTTAATTATGTTTTTCATTATTATTTAATTTTATAATGAAATTTATTTATCCATTCTATTGTAATTAAATTATGTGAAATTATGAATTCACTTATGATTATAAATATTTTACTATATGAAAACTAAAAAAATAGTCATGTAGAGTTGTAATTTTTCTATTATATGATCAATTATAATGATGTTGAAAAAAACATTGGAATACAAATATATATGCTTATTGTAATAACAAACAAAATAATTCTATTTGGAACCCACCTCCAACCAAAGACGAATTATGAGCATCGGTTATTTATTCCATCAGTATGGGATGATACATATTGTAGAAAGTAGAATGAAAATACATAAAATTGGAATACAAAGGAGTTCCAAGAACTCCCCCCTTATGTGAGATGGTTGAAAATCCCAATAATAGAAATCATACCCACACATTCCCACATAACTAGTAAAACATAATTCACCCACCCATTCTTGGGGTACCCATACAATAGAACCTAATCCCTCCCCCTGTCTCATATCCCCACCCAAACATTCTATGGAATTACATTAATATTATTTCTAGAGTACACCGGAAAATACCCATGTTTATATCATTCATTAACATTCGATTTCCATTTACAAATAGTCTTTTCCTCAAAACTAAAACAGGGAAGATAGTTTCAAAGTATCATATCACCCTCTCATGCTTCTTCATCATATCATTTACTCAACCATTGAACTAGATATTGGGGGAGTTATAAAACATTATGTTGCAAGAAATGTAATTAAGAAATCTCCCAGACTTATGTTATGTCTTGAGCATCACCTATCAAGTTAGATGGTAGGGCACGGTGAATTGATTGACTTCTAACAAGGCCCTTTAGAAGTGAGATGTGAAATAATTGGTGAGGGAATGAAATGAGAATAATTTGAAGCTACTAGGTCACTGTCCTAAAGAATTTGAGGATCTTAAAATTCCTATAATATTATGAGGAAAAAAACTTATTATTTCTATGATCAAGTGTTTGAAGTCTATTGGGATAAAGCATCAAAAACATGTTTCAATATTTTTAAAACAGATTATATGTATATATTTCTTCATATTATCATTTCATATTATTATTGGAGAGGGAGATGTGGTGTATGAGTTTTTTTAAAGCCTCATTATTCTCCATTAATGCTTTGATAACTTCTTCTATCCACACTTTAGGAGGTAGAAAGTTTGTAATATTTGGGAGGTTTCAGACCACAAAATTCTCCAAATTTGGTGGATCTGATAGAGGAATTCCAAAAAAGAATTATAGCTTATTTTGACAATGTAATGAAATAGGACTTCCCATTATTTGTTTTCTTACTAAACATCATGAATATATTTCCAAAAAAAGGGCCAATACTACTTTTTTTCATCAAATTGATGTTGGTAAGATAAACTCTTCTTTAATATTGTGTCATTATTTCAGAATAGCTCTATCCGAAAAATGAATAATAAAAATGTGGGAACCATCAATTAATATAGATGATAGGATTCCATGTAAACTAACCACCTCTCAAATGAAGACTTTGAAAACACCCATAGTAGTTTTAGGGTTTCTAAATGACATGAAATGGTAATTTGTGGTTATGAGATCTACCACCACCGTAATAACATCATATCCCTTTATATGTGTATGGTATATGATTAAATCCAAGGAATTTTCTACATAAATTTCTATAGTAATTTCATGTGGTTGAAAAGAATCATCTAGATACAACATAGAATATTTATTTCATTAACCTGAAGCACAATAGGGAAAAAAATCTTTCATGGGTTCTTCATTCCCACCAAGAAAAATATTGACCAGAATTAGATAGGTTCAAAACTCAATTAAGAGTATCTAGAATACAAAATGAAATAAACTATATTTATATTATACTAAAATGAAAGGTCATAAATAGTCTACATCTACCATTTAGAGTTATTATATGATATTAATGAACTAAAACCCTTAGATGAACCTATAAAAAGGGGGAAATTTAAATTAGTATATAATTTAGCTTTTATTGTAGTCTGGATTCATTATAGTATGAATTTTGATTTTCATAAGGTTTTTATATATTTGTATTAGTATGACAAAGACATTTTAATGTACTTTCATTAGCAAAATTTATGTATTTTTTGGATAAAAAATATTAAATGACCAAATGTAATAGATTTCATTGACATGGATTCAAAATAACATTTGATAAGAAAATTATTGATGTAAAATATAACCAAAAAATATTATATGAACAAATTAAGCCCAATGTTAGTAGTTTATTAAAATATATTATAAATATTATGAATACTATAATGAAAATGTAAATGAAATAAGAAAATTTTATTTGGGAAAATTACCATAAATCATCTATTTTTTAATAAATTTATAATATAGTAAATAAAAAGTGTAGTATATGTGTATAGAACAATATGTTAGACTAAAATTAAATTATAATTCATTGGAAATCAATGAAATTTATGATTTTTATAAAATAATAATATAAATTACCTCATAAAACTAAATGAGAATTATTTATAGTCATGTTCATTAGATTTAAAATAATGATGATTAAGTTGAGGATCTGATTTGAGAGACTATAACATATACACTTTAGAAATATTTCATAATATTTATGGATGAATGAGGTGATTTTTCAAATTTTCAGTAGGAATACAGGATGAAATGGGGAAGCCGACCAAGGTTATGTGTATAATGATAAAAAATAATAATGAAAAAAATTGATCCTTTTATGGTGAATGTGAAATTAATTTTTAAGATGAATAATCAATAAATTCTTATATTTAAACCACAAAAAGCTGAAAATATTAGGATATATTATTTTTAATGATTCAAAAGTAGTTTTATACTATAGTAACCAAGTATGGGAGGTCAAATTGTTATGAGTATTGAATATAATAGAATTGGTTATAAAAGATTCATCGGGTTTCGGGGATGAATTGGTGGGAGAGAGGGTTAATTTGATGGTTTGTTGAATATACATGAGTAGAGAGAATATTGTGGTTGAAGGGTTTAAATGAATAATAAAGGAGAGAAGATCCAGACATGATAGAAGGATGAGATGATATTAAATTGGTGGTTGCTGAAAAATTCATGAACAAATCGACAAAAATTTTGGAACTTGATCATGGAACGCAGTTCATTTTTAAGGCTACGGTTTATTTGGATATCTATCCTAAATGGAGTTAGAGATATAAATGTATCTCCGTTTGAATTATGGATGTAGAAAATAATTGGCATGGATTATTCTGAATGAATGTATATAATTTTGTGAAACATTGGCCACTGATGGTAAACTATAGTTAACGTAAGTACATTTTAGGGATGATAGATTCGTGGAGGTCCTTTTCCTATAGGTATAGTTGATGAAGTTCTAGTTCATAGAGGTCTAGAATATAGAGGTCTAGTTCATAGAGGTCTGATTTATGGAGGTCTGGTCCATGGATGTACAGTTCAGAACATCTCGTCTGTGAACATTTGGTCCCTAGAATTCATGTTCATAGATAACCATTTACCAAATTCCCATTCAACAATGTTCTTATCTTTATGAAGCCTTTGTGATATCCTATGTGCCACATCCTTTGATATTCCTAATGCTCCATTCCAAAACATACAGAGGTTTTATAGTATCCTTCACTTATCCTGACATGGATTTGTAGAGCACTGTTCAACCATGAAGCTCATATAGCTACTTGGAGATTAACATTATTCATGAGACCCACACCCCCACATCTATGGGGACTATAAATACTAACTGAAGTATGACTATTAGGTGGACATGAAATTTCATCTTCAAGGAAATTCTCTATGTTTATGTAATACTAAGAGACACGAACGAACGAGTAGACATGCCTTCAATGAAGCCATAATTTACTAAACCACCTCACATGGGTTTTGAGAAACTCATCCAAAAGTGGAAATGACTTTTGAGAATGTCCATGGACTTCACAGAATAATAAATCACCTTGTTTATCTTGTGGTTTTGAAAGGAACCTAACCTTCATGATCGAAACCCCATGGGAGTGATGACTTTATCCTGAGTTTGGGGGACCCTATTTTGAGAAACACACTCCTTTGTGAGCCTTCTGACCTTTTTAAATTTCTAACCATTGAGAAACCAAAACCTTTATAGCCATTGGTCTATACCACAGGGGTTTCATGCCCACCCGATCACTCAAGAACACTGTAGGTATGCAATGATGTGTCTCTATCTGGATCCCATAACATTCATCACTAACCACCATGAAATATGGAGGGACTCACTATGAACTTTTTAGGTCAGGGTGAAGATATTTTTTGATGAACCTAATATGGACGCAATGTAGCGACGCAACTTTGGAAGGCATAAAGACTATGTTTACTATCAATTAAATTGTCATGGATACAACAAAATTATATCCCAATGGATCTAAGAGTTTAGTATTCTTGTGAAACTTGATATATACATGGGAAGTGAATACTCTAATTACAACATAATTTTTTATTCTCTATAAATAAATAATTTACATCGAGGATAAATATATTCCATCTAGAATATCAATTCATATCTTTCTTACTTCATGTATTCCTAGGGAAAGGAGACAAAATATTTATGAGCTCAAATACGTAGTGAGGGTAATGTATAGTAGAAGCAATAATAAAATAATCATAATAGTCAATATAGAATGTTAAAAAACTGATAAAAATTCCCTTTCATAACTAGATACAGAAAAATAAATATTGTAATGTAAGATACTGAAACACATTCCATTTAACAAATGTACTGAAAATTAAATGTATCATTTGATATATAGATAAATAAATCTCATGGATGAATAGAAACTGAAAACTAATGATGGAAATCCATGATAATTTGAAGCCATGTTTCCTAGATACATGGTACCTTGACCATCAAGACCATTCACAAGATGTTTTACAACATATCAGGAAAATACCCATATATGGTTGCTACCCTAATGACTTGTCCCATGATACTATCAATGCATAGAGGGGCTATCTATAACCAAGAACCACCCATGCCATAATATTCCAAAGCTTTCCTTAAATATTAATTAAATAATGTGGCTTATCAAATATCTAAATTTAATAAAGAATATATATTTATTGATAATACCTCAAAAGAGGTCATGTAACAAAAAGGTTTGTTGACATTAATATATTCATGAGAAAAAATAATCTTTAAACATTCCAGTGTCTCATACCACTTTGAAACACATAAATCATAATACCCCATGAATTAAATGAAACTTATTATATCATGAGAATAAGCAGATTAATGATAAATCATATCAAAGGGTATTATATAAACAAAATAAATGTGAATTTTTTCATAAAAAAAGTAATTCACAATGCAATGTAAATTGAGGTGAAATATCCCACAACTGTGGTATTATATGATTTAGAGATCCAAAAATTAGTAATAATTAAAAAAATTAAATAGATTTAATATAATATAATTCATGATTTTAATTTTCAATTTTTCTATACATAAAACATATTTACGAAATTAGGTGGACAATAATAAAGTATTCCTCTTGGAAATAAATGTTAGACATGAATCCCTTATCTTCTATTTCCTTTAGGGTGAACATCCTTTATCATAATGTATAATAAATATATGTTAATTTTATACTTATTTCAACAAAATTTTCATTTTTATAATTACTTATATTTCAATTAGTACCATTATGTGCACAACTACTTAAATAATTAAGTTTGTGTCATGTGTTTTACAAAATTGAATTTATGTGTCAAAAATTACAATTATAGTTCAACTATGTTAAAAAGGTTCATTAGATGACATCTCCAAATTAATAATAGTGAAATAATTATCATATTTTAACGCTAATTATAATTTTTAAATCAATCATTAAATACGGTTATAAAAATGAAATAACGTTATAATCATGTGGATGATAGGTCAAACATATGCCTGAGTAATGTTCCGATTTTTTAATGAGCGTTATAGAAAGAGGTTGGTAACTACATATATTTAAATAATGTGAATAATATCATAAATACCATACTATATAATCAAATATATATATATAATTCTAGTTATGTAAAACGAATTGCATCATGTCGAAGAGGGTGTAGTCCACACATCCACGAATGACGTTATCACTTTTTAAGTGTGTCTAAAAAGTATTAAATAAAATGAGATATATATATATATATATTTCAATAAAGGTAATTATGTCATGAATATAATATAAATTTTTTTATTTAACTTATGTTTAATTGAAATAATCCTTTTTTGTTCCATGTGTAGTCTGAACAAATCACATTGCTTTGAGGGGGCGGTAGTCCACACTTCGCCAAATGATGTTATGGAATTAATGGAAAATGGAATGTATTAAATTTATGTGTTATAAAATTATTATATAAGAATAAATAAAAAATAATATCGTATATATCATATATAAATTGATTTTATTTCACAATGGCCACCATGAGAGCGGGTAAAGGAAAAATGAATCGTCATCATTTCATGAGGCAATAGATTATAGTACACAGAAACAATATGTTCGTTACCCATTAGATGGATGTTTATTTTAGTGAAGCCTTAATCATTAGGGAAAAAATATTATTATTTTGTTGAAACCTGTGTTTTTATATAATTATTTATTAAGAAGAGTTGAAGGGTTGGAGAATGAAAGTAAAACACAAAATCTAAATAATGTTTATCACCTCTTAATCAGGTAACTCCTTCTGATTTTAACCAAAGGGATTCCATTGAATGATTTTTTACCAATGGAAGTATTCTTGGATGAGGGCAGTTATGTTGGAGATCTTTTTGGGAAGATCTTTTTCAGGCCAAAGTGGCTTGGTAGGTTTGAGGAAGTGGGATGAGTGGAGGTCCATTTATAGTAGAGGAGGAGTGACACTCATGTAATATTTTGAAAATGGAATTACATACTTATTTTATTGTATAAAGTGGATCCAATAATGAAAATAAATCTACATAATATAGTATGCGGTAAAAATATGGCTAGAAAATAGGTTATTTAAAATTTTATAAGTCGTTTTGGGCATTAAGGATAAGGTTTAGTCCATTATTAATCTTAATTTAACATTAATTGTTGTAATAAATTTTAATAATGTTCACTAATATTTTTGGTACGAAACATTTCGACTTATTAGAAATTATAAATTATATCGATTCCTAATAACTGAACCAATTTTCCAAATTCTAATCCCATAAGTTTCAGGGATTAATTTAAATTTAATCATGGTGTCCAGAAAACAATGCGTGGTTTTTTAATGTAAAAATGTTTGAATGTTATCTATGTTTTAATCCTAAATATTAAAGTGAAATTGATTCTAATGACATAAATTTTATTAATTGATAAGATTATGATATAATTAATCATTAAAAAAATTAAATATATGATTTATCTGTATAAATAAAATTAGAAGAAAAATTAGATTTCAGTTAAGATTTATTATTTTTAACTATTCATTCAAAAATAAATTGATTCAATGAAATAAAAAAACATCAACTGAAACTAATTATTATGTTTCAATATCAAATATTATGATTATTTTTATATATTAAATGAATTAATGTTTCATAACTCATATTTAAAATGGGTTCACCATTAAAACATGGTAAAATTTCCTTAATGAAAATATAGGTGTTTATGTGTATAATAGAGTTTTTATATATATTATTTCTATAAAAACTAATGGATGAGTATAAAAAATATTTAATTTAACATATACATAAATATTTCTTTATAATCATTCCATAATTTTAATTAGATATGTTTATTAAGATTAAACTCCATTGGAAGCGCAATAATAATAATATATCTTTTTATATCCAATTGGTTCTTATTTTAATTTCTCATTAATTGGTAACCCATGAAATAATTTTATATTAATATAAAAAAATATTTATTAAAATTTTGTTAATACTATTCGCAATTTATTGGTTTAATCTTATTGTATTAAATAATACAATTTCAAGGCATCACATTCTCCCCAACTTATTCAAATTTTATCCTTGAAATTTAATCAAAATCATGTTGATATATAGTTTCACACTTCTTATGTTTGAAATCTCACATTTTTTTATGGTAAAATAAGTCAAACTCTATAAAATAGAGAATGGAATGTACATTGGTCACCTAGAATATGTTGTAATAAGGTCTATCTATATGAGAACATAAGTGGGAAGTAGTGTTACATACATATAGAAAAACCATAAATATTAATAAGGAATGAATGAGGTCATCATTAAAAAAATGAATGAAAAATAGAGTGTCTAGGGACACAATTCCATAAATCAGCGATGATTTAGAAGGCATTTTTTCAACAAAATTTTAGGTATTAGGAAAAAACATTTCTTTGAATATAATGTTCCTAACCTCGAGGAATTATTTTAATACCTAAGAATAAAAGTTAATATACATAATTGATTTGATTTTATTTCATATGGTTGATCCTAACATTTGGTTGCTCATTGATCAATGTCTAATTCATTCCATTACTTCTATAAATTATTTTCCAACAATGAATTTTTTTCCGAAGAACTAAAAGAAACATTAAAAGGCTCTTAAGGACAATAAAAGAGTTACAATTATAATTATTTTCCCTTCAATATCATTGAAAATCAATATGGTTCTTATATTAATCTATAATCCTAAAAAGTGATAATATTATATCATCAATGACAATTATTTGTCAAACTTTTTATCTGAAAACAATGAAAAATTAACTAGGTCATTTTGTAGGTATGTAGTTAGCATGGTACCCTTATTTCACTTTGGTCATGGTTTCAAGTCCTGCGACTGTTCCAAATATTATTGGTTATCACCTTACTTACATGTTGTCTTATTCTAAAACCAAATTAATATAATTTCCAAATTAAATATGATGGGAATCCGTTAAATAGCTTTTTAACAATGATTTTTAATACAACCATAATACATAAATACTTCACACACTTATTTTAACATAGATCTTTCTATGGTCTAGAGTTTATCCTCCAAAATAATGAATAGAATTGGGTAATTTCTAGGTTCCACAAACTTATGGAAAATATCAAAAAAGGATTTCATAATATGATCTTCATTTCCTTCCATTATATTGTTCATTTTTTCTTGGAAATCCTATTCCTTATGTCCTTATTTCCTACACATAACGAATTTAATTATTCAATTGAGACAGTTTATTGTGTGTCTCTTTCCACACTTCTCACATGTTAAATTTCATCCTTAATATCTTTATGTTCTCGAACACTGAATATCTTAACAACCTCTATCTTTTTCTAATTTAATGTGTTGCAGGTTGGTAAAGGTATATATTGTTATTTTTTTGGGAAGACTGATTTGGAAAAAACATGATATCCTTCACTCATATAATCACCTCATATGGTTTCTCAATTTTACCAATGATTCCTTCATGTTTGATATTAATTTGAATCCTACAGGTTCTAGCCATTGACTAAAACTAGAGAGAATAGTGTGAGCAACAACAGTTATAGTGGGAAAAGAATTTATTTATCTATAATATTTCTAAATCTTGAATCCTTATTTTCAAACCTAAAACACCTTACTTTTAACCTTAATAATTAATTGTCATTATCAATTCAAATTCTTAATACTAGTTTGTAATGAAAAAGTTGATTATCTAAATCATATCACATGAGAGTGTGAGAACAGGTGAGCTGTAAGGTCTATTGTTGTGTACCAGGTTACCCAAAGTCTGGATCGGAATATCACGGTATAGTAATTACACTTAGGTACATCTGTTCTAGAACCACATCAACCTGTAATATCTAGACTGGGATATATTTCTAGTAATAACCACATAATATCTAGCATAAACAAATTCTAGGGTGTTCTTCTATATATATCCCCAAACTCAACCTTAGGGTTACTCTCTCTTACCTATGTTTTCCATAATATTGTAACAAAGGTTACTACTAATCATGATCAGATACCAACTACAAAGAACCATCCTCATAAGTCATATATCTGGTGTCTTCTATCAATTACATTGTCATAGATAAAATTAAATAACATCCCAAAGGTCCAAAGAGTGTAGTAGTCTTGGTAAAATAGATACATACCTATGAATTCAATACACTAATTACAACATAATTTTTTCATATTTCTAAAAAATAAATTACATCAAGGATAAAATTATTCCACATAGAATAACCTTGTATATCATTCATAATTATTTGATTATTGGAGAAAGGAAACATAATAAGGGTGAGCAGAAATTCTCAGTAAGGATAAAGTAATGTGGAAAAAAAGATATGCCAATGAAATTTTTTCATATGGAATGGTAAATAAGTGAATAAAAATACTATTGAATTGTCTACGTATGGAAAAAATAAATATGGAATGATAATAAAGTAAAAAAACATTCTATTTACACAATAGACTAAAAATTAATTCTTTTATAGATATATTGACGCAAAATATCATGGTTGAAATATAAATCAATATAAATGAGAGAAATAATTGAATATTGGATTCAATTATTCCTTTTTAAATGGTACTTTTTCTTACAAGACCATTCAAAATATAGTTTAAAACATATCTGGTAAAACACCATCTAAGTTGGCTAGCCAAATGACTCATCCCATGTGACTACTGATGCATTGAGGGGCTATCTGTAAACGGGCCCCACCCATGTGGTACGAGTCCAAATAATTCCTCATATTTAAAATAAATAATGTGACATATCAAATATTCATATTAAATAAAGAATATGGATTAACTAATAATACCACAAAGGAGGATAAGTGGAAATAATGCTTGTTGACATTAAAACATTCTTGAGGAAAAATTATCATCAAAGAATCCAAAGTGTCCCACAAAACATTGAATCATTTAAATTATAATTACCTATAAATTAAATGAAACTTATAATATCTTGAGAATAATAATATTCAGTATATATCATACCAAAGGGTATTATATACACAATTTAAAGTTTCATTGGTGTATAACAAAAATAAGCCTCATTGGAATGTAAATTAAGATGAAATCCCTAACAAATATTGTAACATATGAATTCCAAACCCAAATGTAGTAATCATATAATGAAACATTTAAATACCATGATATTAATGAAATTCATTATATTACATGTCAATTTCTCACTACATACACCATATATATGAAATTAAGTGCACATTAGTAAAGTATGCTTTACAGAAATAAATGTTAAATAAGAATCCCTTACTATGCATGTCCATTAGGGTGAACATTATTTATCCTAAAGAATAATAAAATTATGTATATTGTATAATTTATTCAGAACCATTTACAAGTCTTTCATTAAATTTATTTCACTTATTACCTTGTTGTGTATAACTACTTAAATAATTACTTTTTCGTGGGGTATTTCAGAAAATTTGGTTTATGTGTCAAAAATAACATTAATAGGTCAAATATGGTTAAAGGATTCATTAAATAAAAATAATTATCATACTTGTACATCAATACCCATTAAAAAAAATCATTAAATATGGTTATAGAAAATCAATTAACATTAAAATCATGGAGATGGTAGGTCATATGTATGCATGAGTAACCTTCCAATTTTAAATGGTCATTATGGAATGATGGTATGAAAAATTATATCTTTATAGAATGAAAATTATTTCATAAATAAAATATTATAAATCATATATAATTATATATATAATTATTTTTATTTAAATAGAATAACATCGTATCGAGGAGGCTGTAGGCCACACATCCACGAACATTGTTATCACTTTGTAATTGTGTGAGAAATGTAATAAATAAAGTGATATATATATATATATATATTATTTATGGAAAGTTAATTATTTCATGAATATTATATATAGGATTTTATTTAAAATATTTTTAATTTAAACCATCCTTTATATGTTCCATGTATATTTTGAACGAATCACATAGATTTTAGGGGCGATAGTCCACGCTTCCTCATACAATATTATCATATTAACCCAAAAGGGAAATTAATAATGTTAAGTGTTTATAGAGGATTATATAAGTATAAAGAAATAATAAATATCATATATATCATATATAAATATAGTTTCCATCATAATGGATACTATGATAGGTGGTAATGGAAAAATTAACAATCATCATTTCGTGAGGGAGTAGTTCCATGTACACATAATCAGTATGTTCGTAACCCATTAGATGGAACTATTTATAAGTGTGAGATGAACCCCCTTCATAAAAACATCCTTGTATATTGAGGAGAAGTGTGTACTGATACAATCATAGAATAATAATAGTTTAGGGGTTTGATAATGGAAATAAAACTGAAATGCTTAATAAAGGTTATTACATCATAATCAGGTAACTCCTTTTTGTTTTAACCAAATGGAATATATGGATTAATTTCTAAAAAAGGGAATGATTCTACGATGAGGGGAGTTTTTTTGGGGGATATTTCTAGGTAGATATGTTTCTTTCAAAAGTGTCTTGATATGTGTGAGGAAGTGGGAGGATATGATTTCCATTTATAGTGTATGAGGAGTGGAACTCTTGTAATATTGTGTTAAAAGAATTCCATACATGTTTTTAATGTCAAAATTGGATCCAATAATAGTAAAAATAGACGAAAATGAGGAAATTTTAGAACTATTTATAGAAAATAGGTCTCGGTAATGTTTATAGGTTTTTCTGGCCTTAAGTTTAAGGATTAGTCCCTCACTAATCTTACTTTTACTTTAATCATTATAATAATTTTTAATTGCATTCAATATTATTTTTGGTCAAAAACAATGTTTGAATTTTTGTGAATTAAAAACTATTCTAATTAAAAATATGGGATCAATTTTTAAAAATTAAAATTACAAAAATGGAAAATATATATATAAATTTAATCTTGTTGGTATGATGACAATGCAAGTTTCTTTAATGTAAAAAAATTAAAATAATTGTTATGTTTCAACAATCAATTTTAAATTAAAATATATGAAAATTAAATACATTGAATTAATATATTAAGAAGGAATCATGTTAAACATTAAAACAATTGTAAATTAAAATTTATCATTATATATTAATTAGATGAAAAGTGGTTTTCCAATAAGATTCTAAATTTTTAAATATTCATTATAAACTGAAATTTTTCTAAAAAATCTCAAAAATTCCCAATAACCTAATTAATATGTTTATATATTAAATATGAATCTTATTTTGACATATTAAATCAATTAATGTGTCAAAAATTATATTTAGAATGGGTTAACCATTAAAAGGAGGTAAAATTATGTTTATAAAAATATTGGTTTTTATGTGTAAAATACATATTGTTCTTATCATATGCCTACTAAAACTAATAGATGAATATGAAAAATATTTTATTGAAAATATAAAATATATATTTCATTAAAATTAATAAATAAATGTAAATAATTTGTTTTATTTTGATAAAACTCTTTGGAAGAAGAAAAATAATTTCATTTCTTTTTAAATCCAACTGCTTCTTATTTTCATTTATCATTAATTGTTATCCCATGAATTAAATTTATAATTATATGAACCATAAATTTTCATATGTTTCTAAATAATATTCATAATGGCTCTTTTATATCTTATTATTTTACATAATAATATTTCAATAATATAATATTTTTTGGTAAAACTCGGTCTTGCGTGTGATGAAATCCATCAAAGAAGGTATCTCTTATGTGTAACGCACACGAACTCAGTGTTTCATGCATTGAAATATATAGAATCTATATTAATTGGTATATATATAATAATCTATATAGATATTCTATTACCTTATGATCTTGGTGTGAAGTTTCATACACAATATCAAATAGAATGTTCTTACATTAGATTTTTGGGGCGTCACACCCAACATTCACCATATTTAATACCTTGAGTTGAGATAATCCTCTATAGTTTATGGAATACCTGGATTCGACATACTCATCTTGGTCCCATTATCATGTAATTAGTTTAGATTATTCTCTTACATTCCTAGAGTACCTTGAGTGGAAACACTTCTCATAAACCTCTTGAAACCCTATCACCTAACACCCATTATAGGTTGAACCAGCAAGAGGAGTTCTTAAAGAAGTCCCATACCAGAAATTTAAATCTTATTCCATGAATTCCTCACTATATGATATTAAACGATAGTAAAACGTATAAAAAAATTATGATTCCTCCTATGAAACTCAAAATATGACTTATGTGTCATGACTAATATTCTTCGAATCCATGATCATGAGGTTAACCCATTAGTCACCAATACATGACATTAAATTGTAGTAATCCATATGTAATTAGAATAGGATGCCTCTTGGAAGGAACATGAGATTCGTCATGGACCATGCCTAATATTCATTAGGTAATAATCATGGGATGACCACCAAACAATAACCAAGGGAACTATCATAGGGGTAAGCCCCAACTATATTCCTTGACCCGTTATCAGGTAGAGATTCCCTAATAACCCAGCATAAGGAAAATGAATGAGAATCTATAGATTGAAATATTAACATTTATTCCAAATATTCCCAAGAATCCCCCATGGCCCTCCATCATAGATGTAATCCCCGATCATATTACTCAATACACTATTAGGTCAAGATTCCCTCTTAACAAAAAATGTGGAGGAAAGGACAATAATCTCAATTAATAATCCCTACACATAATGTCCACTCACATGATGTTAAACTAGATCCTCAAAATTTATAGGAACATTGGATGCCATCTTGGTCCATCTCGATGAATAAATAATGGGAATCTCAATGTGTAAGCCCCGTACCCATGTCCCCTCACACGATGTTAAACTATAACCATAATATATGAAAAAACCTGATATGCATAGTGTGATAAGAACAATATGACTAGTGTGAAAGTAAAAAAGATTACATATGTCATGACCCGTCCTCGGGACCCGTGTCGTGACTTCCCCAAGCCCGCCTCCCATAGGCCAGGGGCTGGCGACTTGTACCAAGATGTAAATCCCGATAAAAAGGGGAAGGCATTGACTTTATAAAGTAAAAAAACACCAAAGAGTAAGAAAAAGAAGTATTCACTAAGTAAAATTGGGTACAATAGTAAGTGCGGAAATTAAATGGGCCAGAATACAAAACCAAATTGAATGTAAGGTACAACTAGAGAGAAGTACAACAACTGAAAGTAAAGCAGAAACGTCGATCAGTCCACTGGAAGTCCCACGTGAAGGGTGGGTACAGATAGCCTCCTCAGCTCCTCAGGTCCAGCCGTCCACTCCGTGTACGTCCCACCTAGTGGTCCACCTCCAGGTACTGACTTGCTTCACAAACCGCAACCACGATCAGTGTTGGTCGTCGTCTGCATCCAACACAACATAGTGCGGGCATAGCTCGTGCAGGGGTGAGTATAAGCTACTCATTAGGGACCTCGAGATCCCAGAAGGTCTCCTGGAATCCACAAAGGATAATCCACAAAAAAAAGATACAATCACGAAGTAACAACCAACATTACTTAGGTATATTCCCATTCATATACTTAAGTCATCAATTCTAATTCAGATCCAACATCTGAGATCAAGTTCGATCACGTCCATACAGGATAGTACAACTCAATCCACAGAGGAAAACACAACCCAAACAACATAGGAAATCATGTCAATCATATTAAAGATATTTATTGAAAGTCAAGACTCAACTCACACATGTATACTTCTTCGTAAGGCGATAGAGATGATCAGATGGAGCCACTGATTCATCTAATCTTGGACCCACGTAGGATACTAAACCAGCTAAGCTGTCAGACCCACATAGGATACTGACCAGCTACTCTGCCAAACCTAAGTAGGATAGCAAGAATAGATTAAAACAATGCCAGACCCACGTAGGATACAAGAACAGTAGTCATCGCCGTCGAACCCATGGAGGATTTCAGTACGGTCTTCATCGCTGCCGAACCCACAGAGAATTTCAGTGCAGTCTTCATCGCCGTCAAACCCACGGAGGATTTCAGTACGGTCTTCGTTGCTACCGAACCCACGAAGGATTTCAGTGTAGTCGTCATCACTGTCGAACCCATGGAGGATTTCAGTGCAGTCATCATCGTCATCGTAGTCGCAGCCACCTCTAGGGTTCCCGCACACAACATGCTCAATTCTGGAAGGGTCCGCTCCACGAGCCAAGGGGTCGATACATCAACTGACACGTAGTCCAGAGTTCATGTATCTCAAAGTTCTGTCTCAACAAGAAGAACTAAACGTGACAGATGACGCGTCAATCGGACGCCTGAACTGAGAGTTATTGGCTTTTTCGTTCCAGGGGCCCGGTAGGTTTTTAAGTCAAAACCAAACCGACCACACTACAACTGCATCCAAACCTCTAGAGAAGTAAGCCAAAAGGTCCATCTCACTAAGAGGAATCCAACAAAGTCTACGGCAGGTCAATCGGACGTCCAGAGCTCATGTTATAAGTGTTTCCGCTCCGAGGACCCTATTTGTTTCATGTTCGAACCAACCCGGCCGTAGCTGAATTCTAAGAAACCTTGACGGTAGTATATAAAAACAAAAGTCTCGATCCATGGATCTCATTGCAATTGACGGTGCATTGATTGGAGGTATGTAGCCCATGATATGGGCAAAAGAACGAACCTGTCCAGTTTTAGGGGGTGTTGGGCCTGGACCGACCTGGCCCGAGACCCCCTGGGTAAGCCCGAACTGGGGCGACCCGAACCGGGTCCGGGTCTGGCCCATTAGGGCGCGGCCCGACCCGGCCTGGGCGGCCGGTTGGCCTAGTGCGGGCGCGGCCCGGTGTGGCCAGCTCAGCGCTGGCCGAGCTGAGCAGAAAGGGGGGGGGGTGGCAGCCCCCTTGATTGAAACCGTGGCCCCATGTGGGGGCCGCCCCCTTTGTTAGCCGGGGATTATGACCCCAAGTTTTTTGAACTGGCTGATCGAAACGGCCGGCCAGGGTGTCGCGCGGGACCAGCCAGTCCCGCCCCCTGTGCACTGGCGGCTCTGGTAGCCTCTCCTGCTCCACCATGGCCAAAGGTCACGGCCTTGGTCCGACCAGCGTGGCATGACGGTGCCACGCCCCTCCGCCCCGGCCACGGCCCTTCGTGGTTCTCTAGCACGGCGCGACGGCGCCACGCCCCTTTTCCGTGGCCCGACTCCGGCCACTGATTCTTTCGGTCTCAATGGCGCCGTGTGACAGCACCACGCTTCTTCTCCGCGTTCTTCTATGTTTCTGCGCGGTGTCGTTGCCCCGTGCCACCTTCTTTCGAGCTGCAACGAACAACATCAAAGGGGAAGGTGGGTCGGACGTGTTCGTGCGGTCTGACCTCCTCCCGTTAAAATGACAACATGCAGACCCAAATAAAAGATGAAGAACGATAAGAAAAATCACGAAAAAAATTCCAAACCCCTACCTCGATGAAGTCGTCGAACGAGGTTTGTCACGAGAAAGGGACGCCACGGAAGATGGCGTCGAGGAAGGAGGATCGTCGGCGTCAAGGTACACGGCGTCACGGTACACGGCATCGCGGTACAGGGCGTCATGGAGAAGAGGACCGTCGGCGTCGCGATACATGGAATCACATCGTCGATCTCCGAGAAATCAGTGTTATTTGTCGTCCATCGTCATAGGTCGGCGTTCTTCGTCAGTGACGGTGTGTTCTTTGCGTTCTTCAAGGAGGAAGATGAAGATTCTCAGGCTTGACCAATTCATCTCCAACATTCCAGCACAACTAAAATAATCCTTAAATAAATAATACTTTATCTTATTTAATTAACACACACAAGCCAACATGTAATTCGAAATTAAAAATGAATTCAAGAATTGATTACATGGAATAACATAATTCAATTCATTAACTAAGAGAGTTGAGTAGGAATTTAATAAGGGGGTGTGGGTGTGTTACAATAAATAAAAGAACGTGGGAGGTTAAAAGGAAATAAAGGGGGTGGGGCTCGTGTGGTCCCCACCTCAATAATATCCTACCTAGTGGAGTTTGGATATTAGTGGGTTCCACTCCAACCACCATTCCTAGGTTATCACTATGTAGAATAGAAATAAAATTTGTATTACAATATTTTATTTTATTCTATATTCAACCCATTTAATTAATAACCTCACCCGAGCAAAAACAACTTCGGAAAAAGTGTTCTTACGAAAATACCAGCGCTACGGTTTCATTGGTGTCCTCAGATTTCGATTCCGAGCTCCGGTTCAAAAGATAGGAAATCCCACTCGTTCGTTCACTGAACATACCTGAGATAAACTTTGGAACATGATTCTTGGCAAACCGGGCCTCGGAATCAGGTGCCGTTAAGAAGCTCCATTCTTATAAAATCCCATATAAAATTAAGAAAAAAAATTCCCTTGAATTTTACGGGTCTTTATATTACCCCCACCTCAGGACTTTACGTCCCCATAAAGATACATCATAAACTCGGGAGACAAATGTGGGTATTGAGCATGCATCTGAGTCTCCTGCTCCCAAGTGCTCTTCTGGAGGTTCTCGTCCTTCCATCTGATGCGCACTAGAGGAATCGACCACCCACGTAGGACCCACTCCTGTCGATCCTCGATCTCCACCGAGAACTCTGCAAAAGTCGCTCCATCATCAATGACCAACTCCCCATGATCGATGATATGCGTCGGGTCATGCACGTATCTCCTCCGCTGAGATACGTGGAAGACATCGTGCACCCGTTGCAACTGAGGTGGTAGAGCCAGGCGATAACCCACCTCACCTATCCTATTGAGAACCTGGAATGGTTCGATGAAGCGTGAAGATAACGAGCTGCCCCGACCAAATCTCCGTAATCCACGTCGAGGTGAAACCCTCAAGAAAACGTTGTCTCCATCCTCAAACTTCAGTGGCCTCCGCCTCCTGTCAGCATAAGACTTATGCCGGCTCTGAGCTATTCTCATCTACTCCTGGATGACCTGAACCATCTCTGTCATGGCCTGGACCTTCTTCGGTCCCACAAGTGCTGACTCCCCAGGGTCTGTCCAGCACAGAGGTGCTCTGCAAAGTCGGTCATACAATGCCTCGTATGGTGCCATCCCGGTGGTGGAGTGGTATATGTTGTTGTACGTGAACTCCACCAAGGGTAGGTGGTCCTCCCAATTGTGACCAAAGTCGAGGACACATGCATGGAGCATGTCCTCGAGAGTCTAAATGGTCCTCTCCATCTAACCATCTGTCTGAGGGTGAAAGGCAGTGGTCAGCCATAGCTGCGTCCTGAATGCCTCCTACAACCCCTTCCAAAGTAGGGAAGTAAAACGAGCATCTCGATCGGACAAGATAGATGATGTCACACCATGAAGTCATACGATCTCCTGAATGTAGAGGCATCCCAAGCTCTCCACTGAGCCCTGCTCTCTGATGGGTAAGAAGTGGGCCAACTTGGTGAGTTGATCGACAATCACCCAAATAGATTTGTGACCTCTGGAAGTGCGTGGAAGTCTAGTCACTAAATCCATAGATATCCCATCCCAGTTCCACTCCGAGACTTCCAAGGGCTATACCAAGCCTGCGGGTACCTAGTGCTCTGCCTTCACCTGCTGGCAGGTGAGGCATCGAGAAACGAACTCTGCCACATCCTTCTTCATACCGAGTCACCAGTGCTATCTTCTGAGATCCTGGTACATCTTCGCCACTCCTGGATGTACCGCTAAAGGGGAAGTGTGAAATTCTCTCAGGACTTCCTCCTATAAAGCAACTGGTACCATGGTACATCCTCTGAAAAGGACGTCGTGCTCTCCTCCTATAGAGAATCCATCAGGTGCCTGCATTGAGGATATCTGTGCATGACGCGTCTCACAGTCAGCGTCCCCACACTGTGCCTCTCTGAACCGATGCAGTAGTAAAGGAGTGACTATGAGTGACTGAAGAAAAGATTCTCCATCTCTATCTACGAAGGATATCTGTAAAGCGGATAGCTGCTCTGTCACCTCCCCGAGTAGCTGAATGCCCGTCCTCCTGCTGAGAGCATCGGCTACTACGTTCCCCTTTCCAGGAGTATAGAGTATCTCAAATTCATAGTCCAAAAGGAACTCGATCCATCACCGTTGTCTCAGATTCTGGTCCTTCTGCAAGAATATGTACCTGAGACTCTGGTGGTCAGAGTAGATTGTAAAGAGCCCGCCATCATATAGTGTTGCCACATCTTCAGATAAAAGACCACTGCTGCTAACTCCATGTCATGGGTAGCGTAGTTCTGATCATGCTGCCTCAACTGAAATGATCCAAAGGCAATCACGGCCCACTCCTGCATCAGGACACATCTGAGTCTGGTCTCTGATGCATCACAGTAGACAGCGTACCCCACTACCTCCTCCGGTAGCCTCAAGATAGATTCGCTGGTCAATCTCTGTCTCAGCTCCTGGAAGCTCTGCTGACATCTGTCTAACCACAAAAAGGGTTTACCCTTCTTCGTCAATGCTGATATTGGTGCCACAAATCTGGAAGTGTCTGGAACAAATCTCCGGAAGTACCCAGCTAGACCAAAGAAACTCCTCACCTCCATCACGCTCCTGGGTGGCTCCCAAGCTAGAATTTCCTCGATCTTCACAGGATCCACTGCATCTCCCACCTTAGAGATGAAGTGTCCCAAGAAGTGGACCTCACGTAACCAAAACTGACACTTTGAGATCTTACCAGAAAGCTGGTGCTCTCAGAGTGTGTCTAGTACAACCCGCAAGTGGTAGGCATGCTCCTCCTCAATGGTTAAGTATATCAAAATGTCGTCGTTGAAGACCACAAAAAATTGATCGAGGTATAACTGAAAGATCCTTTTCATGAGACCCGTGAACACTACTGGATCATTGGTTATGCTGAAAGGATTATCCATGAACTCATAGTGACCATACCAACATCTGAAGGTCGTCTTCTACACATCTTCGTCTCGAACTCTGAGCTGATGATAGCCTGATCTAAGGTCTATCTTCGAGAACCATCGTGCCCCCATGATCTGATCGAAGAGGTCATCAATCCTTGGTAGTAGATACTTGTTCATCACGGTGACCTAGTTTAGGCGATGATAGTCGACACACAGTCGCAAGCTTCCGTCTGCCTTCATGGCGAAAAAATCGGGGAAGCCCAGGGTGAAACACTGGGTCAGATTAATCCCTTGCCCTGAAAGTCATCCAGCTGTTCTTGTAGCTCTCCAAGCTTAGTGGGATCCATCCTATCTGATGGAGTGGATATCGGGGTTGTCCCGGGGTATAGGTCAATATAAAAGTCTACCTCTCTGTGAGGAGGTAGTCCTAGAACGTCGTCAGGGAAAACGTCCGCATACTAATCCATCACTACAGGAAAACTAGGACTCCACATGTCATCTTCTCCTAGGATGAGGCTAGCCAACTGATGAGTGATGGGTTGTCCTCTCCTCTGTGTGAGTCCATCCTACACTGCAAAGGCTACCTTCTCACTAGTGAAATTGAACATGCTCCCATCGGTGCAAACACACCGCACCTTGTGCCTAATACAGTCGATCTGAGCATGGATTGTGGATAACCAATCCATGCCCAAGATGATGTCGTAAGGCCTCAATGCCGCTACAAGAAGATCCCAGCTGAAACCTTCACCTCATAGATTAATCTCACATTGCCAGAACCAGTGCGTAATCATCGAGTCTGCTCCCGTAAGAGTCTCTAGCCGTAAGGATCGAGCCAACGGCTCCGTCAGAATCTCCGAGCTCCGAATAAGGGAATCGGAAAAAAAAAGAATGACTCGCTCTTGTGTCTATAAGAACTGAAGAAAGGGTGGAGTAGACATAGATAGTACCTCAAATCATCTCCAGCACACCGTGGTCGTAGGCCTCTGCTGCCTAATGCTGAGCTTGTCTCTGCCTGCCAGCTCCCTGTGGTCGGGGTGGACCTCCTGGTGGTGGTGGTGGAAAAGCCTCAAAGCGTCACCCACCACCTGCTGCTCGGACAGCTCCCCTGCCTCATCCACCTGCTCTCTATGGACCGCCACAGTCGACCCTCTTCCTCTGCCTAGGTGGCCACTCAACCATCTGCTGCTCCTCTGCACGGCGGCTCGGGTAGACACGAGCCATGTGGCCCTGCCCACCGCATGCATAGCACTGCCTACTCCTCGGAAGGCTGGCTATGCGCTGTGTGCCCTGCACCTCTGAGCCAGTGTCCTGAGGTCGTCTTCCTGATGGTCCGGTCCGACTGGACCCTTGTGACATCCGTCGACTGCCTGCTACAGACGACTCTGCCACGTGCCACCCTGCAGTATGTCTCGTTGCTGGCGTAGGCTCTGCAAAAAAAGCTCTCTATGAGAAGGGATCACTCCAGTACTCCTGCTTGTGTCGGAATTCTAAAAGAGATCATCGATGACCTTATCTCATGCCTCAGTCCCTGCTTGAAGGTCTGAGCGCAGAAGAATGGGTCCCGTACCATGTTTGTCGAATAGCGCGAGAGATCGGTAAATCTCGCCGAGTACTGGGTGACCATCATGCTGCCCTACCGCAGTTGTAGAAGCTCCTGGATGCGCACCACATGGAGGGTGGCTGGGAAAAACTCTATGTAAAAGAGTCTCTCAAAGTCCGTCCAGAGGAGAGATGCCTCGTCGTGCACCTGGAGCATCAATCTCCACCAGCTTCCTGCTTCCATGTGCAACAGGCTCGCTGCAAGGATCACCATGAGGTCAGTTGGTGTCCCCACTAACCTGAAAACTCGAACTACAGCCTCCGTCCAATCCTCGGCTGCCTGAGGGTCCATCTCCTCGCGGAACCTGGGCGGTATCTGACACTAAAACTCGTGCAGTGCACTAAGGCGACGTGCACTATCCATAGCAGGGGATGGTAGCATCAATGGCTCGGTGGGTAGAGGTACCACTGGTTCCTCCGCTGAAAAAGGGACCTGCACCGAGGCCTCATCTCTCGGTGGGCTGTTGTCTCACACAAATCTCGGAACCCAAGATTGCTGCCGTCGTGGGGCCATCCTAAAAAAAACAGGTGCGCCATGGTCAAACAGTATACCTGGTGAGCTGACACAATGTAATCACAAATAAAAATCTTGGAACACACATGCAATCAATGTTTTCGTGCATTGAGTCAGAAATCATAAGTCAGGGTCCAGGTGTACAGATACATCGGCCGTCGCACCATCACTAGACTCCCTAGACTGATAACCACACTCAATACCCATAACACTACTGCTTCACATAGAAGAAAGATCAGAGTCCTGAGTTCTGCGGTAGAACCGAACTCCTCTGATACCAATTTTCACGACCCGTCCTTGGGACCTGTGCTGTGACTACCCCAAGCCCGCCTCCCATAGGACAAGGGATGGAGACTAACACCAAGGAATAAATCCCGACAAAAAGGGGAACACATTGACTTTATAAAGTAAAAAAACACCACAGAGTAAGCAAGAAGAAGTAATCACTATGTAATACTGTGTAAAATAGTATGTGTGGAAAGTAAATGGTCCAGAATACAAACCCAAACTGAATGTAAGGTACAACTGGAAATAAGTATAGCAACTGAATGTAAAGAAGCAACGTCGAGCTTTCTAATGGAAGTCCCACATGATGGGTGGGTACAGATAGCCTTCTCAGCTCCTCGGGTCTAGTCGTCCGCTCCGTGTACGTCCCGCCTAGTGGTCCACCTCCAGGTACCTGCTTCACAAACCTCAACCATGATCAGCGATGTCCGTCGTCTACATCCAACACAATGTAGTGCAGGAATAGCCCGTGTAGGGGTGAGTATACGTTACTCAGTAGGGACACCGAGAACCCCGAAGGTCTCCTAGAATCCATAAAGGATAATCCAAAAAGGAAAGATACAATCACGAAGTAACAACCAACACAACTTAGGTATATGCCCATACATATACCTAAGTCATCAATTCCAATTCGGCTCCAACATCCGAGCCCAAGTTCGATCACGTCCACACAAGATAGTACATCCCAATACACACAGGATAACACAACCCAAACCACATAAGAAAGAAAGTCAATCACATCGAAGATATTGATTGAAAGTCAAGACTCAGCTCACATAGGTATAATTCTTCATAATTTGATAGAGATGATCAGATGTAGCCACTGATTCATCTATGCTAGGACCCACGTAGGATACTAAATTAGCTAATCTATTGGGCCAACATAGGATACAGAGTAGCTACTCTGCCAGACCCACGTAGGATAGCAAGAACAGAGTCAAACATTGCCTGAACCACGGAGGATACAAGAAAAGTAGTCATCGTCGTCGAACCCACGAAGAATTTTAGTACGGTCTTCATCACTGTCGAATCCACAGAGGATTTCAGTGCATTATTCATCGCCGTTGAACCCACAGAAGATTTCAATATGGTCTTCATCGCTTCCAGACCCACGGAGGATTTTAGTGCAGTCGTCGTCACTGTAGAACCCACAGAGGATTTCAGTGCAGTCATCATCGTCGTTGAAGTCGCAGCCAGCTCTAGGGTTCCCGCACACAGCATGCTCGATTCCGGGAGGGTTCACTCTATGAGCCAAGGGTTCGATAAATCAACTAAAACATAGTCCAGATTTGATGTATCTAAATGTTCTGTCTCAACAAGAGGAACTCAACGTGACAGACGTCGCGTCAATCGGATGCCCGGTCTGAGAGTTATTGGCTTTTTCGTTCCAGGGGCCCGGTTGGTTTTTAAGTCAAAACCAACCCAACCACACTCCAACTGCGTCCAAACCTCGAGTAGAGTACGCCAAAATGGTCTGTCTCACTAAGTGGAATCCAACAAAGTCGACGACACGTCAATCGGACGTCCAGAGATCTTGTTATAAGCATTTCACTCCGAGGGCCCGGTTGGTTTCATGTTCGAACCAACCCGGCCATACCCAAAGTTCTCTAAAACCATGAGTTTTATATACCAAAACGACCATCTCGATCAAAGGATCTCATCACAACTAATGGTGTGTCGATCGGAGGTATGTAGCCGATGATATGGGCAAAAGAACGAACCTGTCCAGTTTTAGGGGGTTTTGGGCATGGACCGACCCGGCCCGAGACCCCCTGGGTCGGCCCGAACTGGGTCGACCCGAACCGGGTATGGGTCCGGACCCTTAGGGTGTGGCCCAGCCCGGTGGGCACGGCCCGACCTATCCGGCGTGGCCCAGCCCAGCTGGCTCAGCCCGGGCCTCGCTAGCGCGACCTGGCCCAGCCTGGGCGGCCCGGCCCGGTGTGGCAGGTCTGGCCTCGGAGGCCGGTTGGCCTGGCACGGGCGTGGCCCAGTGTAGCCAGCTCGGCGCTGGCCGAGCCGAGCAGAAGGAGCGGGGGCTTCCCCCTGGATTAAAACTGCGGCCCCCACATGGGGGCAACTCCCTTTTCCAGCCGGGGGTTGCGACACCCGGTTTTTGGAACTGGCTGACCGAAACGGCCACCCTGGGTGTCGCACGGGACCAGCCGATCTCTCCCCCTATGCACCGGCGGCTCCGGCCGCCTCTCCTGCTCCGCCGCGGCATTGGACCGACCGGCGCGGCGCGCCGGCGCTGCACCCCTCCGCCACGCCCCACACCCCGGCCGCGGCCCGACTCCAGCCACGAATTCTTTCAGTGTCAACGGCGCGGCGTGACTGCGCCGCGCTTCTTTTCTGCATTCCTCTATGTTTCTGCACAGTGTCGTTGCACCACACTGCCTATTTTCGAGCTGCAATGAAGAACATCAAAGGGGAAGGTGGGTCGGTCGTGTTCGTGTTGTCCGACCTCCTCCCGTTAAAATGATAACAGGCGACCCCAAATAAAAGACGAAGAATGACAAGAATAATCACGAACAAAATTCCAAACCCCTACCTCGATGAAGTCATCGAATGAGGTTTTTCACCGGAAAGGGATATCGCGGAAGACGGCGTCGAGGAAGGAGGATCGCCGGCGTCGCAGTACATGACGTCGTTGTACACGGTGTCACATAGAAGAGGACCATCAGCATCGTGGTACTCGGCATCGTGTCGTCAATCTCCAAGGAATCAATTTTATTCATCGTCCTTTGTCAGAGGTCGGCGATCTTTGTCAGTGATAGTGTGTTCTTCGCATTCTTCAAGGAGGAAGATGAAGATTCCCTGCCTTGATCAATTCCTCTCCAACCTTCCCGCACAATGAAAATAATCCGTAATGAAATAAGACGTTCTCTTATTTAATTAACACACACAA
This sequence comes from Viscum album, assembly GCA_963277665.1. Classification (NCBI taxonomy): domain Eukaryota; kingdom Viridiplantae; phylum Streptophyta; class Magnoliopsida; order Santalales; family Viscaceae; genus Viscum; species Viscum album. The sequence goes on from OY728152.1 coordinate 1,876,096,029, forward strand.
GCCCACATTCAATTCAAAATTCAAAATGAATTCAATAATTGATTACATTGAATAACTTAATTCAATTCATTAATTAAGAGAGTTGACTTGGAATTTAATAAGGGGGTGTGGGTGTGTTACAAAAAATTAAAGCACGTGGGAGGATAAAATGAAATAAAGGGGGTGGGTCTCATGTGGGACCCACCTCACTAATTTCCTACCTAGTGGAGTAAGGATATTAGTGGGTCCCACTCTTACCACCATGCCTATTTTATCACTACATAGAATAGAAATAAAATTTGTAGCACAATATTTTATTTTATTCTTTAGTAAACCCATTTAATTAATAACCTCACCCTAGAAAACGCAACTCCGGAAAAGGTGTTCATAAGCAAATACAGGCACTGTGGTTTCATCGGTGTCCTCAGATTTCAATTCCGAGCACCAGTTCAAAAGTTAGGAAAACCCACTCATTCGTTCACTGAACGTACCCGAGCTAAACTTCGGAACATGATTCCGGGCACACCAGGCCTCCGAATCCGGTGCCGTCAGAAACTACGTTCTTTTAAAATCCCAATGAAAAGTAAGAAAAAAATTAACTTGATTTTTACAGGACTTTATAATATATTTTATTTGAATTGGATAGTGCCCCCTCCACCTAGGTAGCTTCCATGGATATTCCCCACACCATCTCCCATAGTGTGATCCTATTACAGCATTTAGATTCCATACATAAGCCCCATAACATCTACTAAAGAGTGGCCTTATTATAGTGGGATACTATCAAAGTGTATGCCCAACACCATCTACTATAGGGTGATCCTATTCCATTGATAAGCTACCATGCATAAGCTCGACACATTAGTCTCCCCAGGTTGGATGAATCTATAATTTTTGGATATCTACCATGTGTAAGAATCATACCATCCCTTATAGATTGATCCTATTATAGTGGGTATCTTCCATGATTATTCCCTATATCATTTACCACATAGTGTTGCTCTAGTAGTGGGAAACTTGCACACGTAAGCCACATAATATATCCTTCAGAGTGACCCTATCACAATGGGAAACTTCTATGTATAAGTCCCATAGCAGCTCTTTTAGAGTGATCATCCTGTTATGGGAGAAATGAAAAATAATACCCACACCATCCCTTTTCTAGTATCCTTTTGCAATCTGAGCATCCTTTTTGTGGTATTTTAAACTGTATGTATTAATCATATCACAGTCCTAAATTGTGACATTGATCTATTTTGGTTATGATCCCTATCATTAAAATAGGGTACATTGGGTGTATTAATACGGTTTAATCATGATAAAAATCACTTATAGGTATGAATTATTCCTTCATTGGGACACAACCATCCATTCATCTCAATACAAAATTCTTATCCATATCCAATAGATGTTATTTCTATTACCTGATTTTCCCCAGTAATGCTTTTTGATGCATCTCTACAAGATGTTAAGCTTCTTCCCAAGTCCATCTCAACATGATGTTATAATATGTATTCAAATGACCATAATATTGGGACCTAATTTGTATAACTATGACATTATGTTCTATCTTCACAAGTTGTTAAAATTGTGTCTCGGTCAATCTCCATATGATGTTTTGATCGATCTCAATAAAATGCTAAAATAATTCTGTGATTCTTCTCAATAGGATATTCTGATCCCTATTCATATGACATTAAACTCATACCTAGATCCAGAATCCTACACCATGAAATAAACATGGACTACCTGAGGTAAAAAGTCCTTAGATAACATAAAACCTCAGTGTTAACTACCTCATGATCTGTAAGTGATGCCTTATGTTCCATGCCAAAACAATTCATCAATTGTGTGATTCCCTCCAAAGATGAAGATTATATAGGTTCCCAACACACGTCACATTTATATATTCCAATACATGCATGATTTCAAAATCCTATTCGACTGAATGTTGATTCCTTGTTGAGAAAGTAGTTCCATAATTAATCGACATCCATCATGAGATGAAACATGTAATTTTTTTCATGAACATAACACAAATAAGTGAGGGAGACCTAGAATAGGGGATAATATCCAAGGAAGAATACATGAATATAAAAACCAATATTCAATCATCCCATTTCGATCAAATATACTATAAAACAAACTATATTGGAAGAGGTCTCCTGCCTTTGGGAAGTAGGAATATCTGATATGAAATATATGTCGCTATGACAATGCACACCTCAACTAAATATTTGTTGGAAGTATATTTTCTTGAGGGTTTTGGGGATCATAACACAGTGGGGAGTCAAAGATATTAGATGAAGAATGAAATATTTCTAGAGATTACATTGTTATTAATGGTTAGGGAAGATGGACTTTGTGAATTTGCAAGGAGGAATTTATCTCACACTATACGATTAGGGAGATGTGACTAAATTAGAGATCAAAACATATGGATGAGATGACACCAAATTTTAGAATTATATATATTGGAATACAATAGTTCTATGTCATTCATACTTATTGAAGAGGTGTAAAGTAAGTAATGTTTTTTTATAATGAAGTAAATTCATGAAAACCAAATATGTTATGTGGTATCTACATCTATTCAAAAATGTGTTATGTATTGTGCTCCTTTTGATGTATTCATATGATTGTTATGGATATTTTAATTGTATAGTATCAATAGTTCCACCACCATCAGCATTGGGGGTGTCAACATTTTCATCACTCGTACTTATAAGTACTTTTTATTTGATACTTCTAGGAATAGGGATTAACCCAACCAAATTCTATAAATCAAACCACTCTTGATTACTGAGGAATTTATATGTTAGAACTTTTGATTTCAGAGATGATGGATCGAATTAAATAAACACATTCAGTCCAATATAAATCTTCTAAAAAATATAAAATAAATAATTCAATTTTGAAACCTATACTCTAAAGGAAGAAGGAACATGATTATTCAAAAATGAATGATAATGGTTGAGACATAACCATTTTGGAATCATCTATCCATTTCAATATCAAATAAAATGGATGAGATAAGCATGTAGGTCCAATTTTATTATTTTAATATGAAATCAAATATTGGATGATGACTAAAAAAATCAATAATGAGGTGGCCATAGAATTAATATAAAGTATGTTTGAGACTGAAGAATCTCACAAAAATTGGTATAATATTAATATAAATAAATTAGAATGAATATACATTTTATACACCCTCACTGAATCTATCAAAATAATTTTTCAAAAATCAATTTTATTTTTCAAATGAATCCAAATAAAAGTAGGGATAAAAAAGTCAAATTATGGGAATTGTAAAATGGATGTTGAGATATTCTGTTTTGATAGTAACAATAAAACAATATAAGAACTTAGTATTTATTCGACTTATACCTACCATAAGAATAAATATATTTTCTGTCACCATTTCAAAGAAGATATACTTTAGAAAACTATGTTTGTAATGGAGTTCGCAAACCGTAGTTCTAAATCACAGAAAAAATGATAAAAGGTGATGTATTCATATATCGTAGGTAACATTCTTCCCATAATAATTGTTTTTAGAGGCCATAGCAAGATTGACCAGAATATCATACATATCAATGCATCTAGTTTCAATAATTTTAAATGATCATTCCTAATGCTCATAGTTTGACATTTCATGGGACAATGTTTTGAATTTATATTTCCAGATATTCTATCACATCAGATTATCATTCCTATATAATACAAAGTAGTCATATTAGAACTCTATATCCAACGTTATGTATGATTTAGTGAAGTTAATTCCGGACCATATCACCCATAATTTATTTACTCCATGAACCTCTATTGAGCTTCATAATGCTGCATTCAGATCTGTGATGACCCACTCACCCCAAAGGGTACCCTCCTGGGGAAGAAATGAGAGGTGTTAGATGGTAACTACCCATATACCACCTCTAGTAGGCCCCACAGAGGCGACAATAACTGATTGTATATTAAACATATGTAGGGGAAACATTACCCTCTAAGTGAATTTATGGAAGAGATAGATAATGTAGATAATATAATCCACACCAACATATTAATATAATTAATGAAATATAAATTTCTTATATACAATGTCATACAACACTAAAGAAACTTGAAAAGAAACTACACTTAGAAATAAGGTTAATATAACCATTATCATGAATCCCAAATAGCTCTGGAAAAACCAAGAGTTTGTAATATCAATCAATATTTACTACCATATCTAGTGGACCTAAAATGGGTTATATATATGTAGAGAAAACATAATTGTGTACTAAATAGGATCCTCTTTGATGGCTATCATCCAGAAGATAAAGAAATCATTCTAAATCATAGTGAACAATAATTAAAATATCACACCACCAAACATTTATTCATTGTATCTAGCCTTACCATGGGTAGCTCTCACTATGTATCACATATAAGAGAGAAATTACAATAATAATGAATCCTGACTGGTACCTTGCTACTACATTCCCACTGTTTTTCCACTCAACCCAAATGTCGGATGTTCTGAGCCAACTCCCTCCAAAATAAGCTACCATAAGACACTTGGGAAGGTATCACAATAAGATTCTCATGCATCACATCATACCAGAACACATCACTATATTGTAACCACTTAGTTTTTGGGAACCATTACATCCCATATGACATGTATTATGCACTAGGTATTACACCTCAAGCCATCACAACCCAAAAACCAAGTTTCATACCATGTTCCCCCCCAACCATTACACATAATACCTATAATAATACTTTGGATATTATATCTACAAATTCATATTTTTGAAATAACCATAATACATCATGAATCATTATATACATATATAGGGACACTGGCTATTGAGCATAAAACCACAAGAAACTGCCAATAGAAGAGAGTAGGGTTAATGGGTGTGGTCAAAAATCCATATTCCCACTTGGATATTGGTGAAAAAACCCTCCAAGAGTCCATTGGATATCAGGATCCCTAACCAGTATCACTGGAGTATCATAAAGAAATCATAGAATATAGAATATATAATATATATCACAACCACAGTATGTGTATAACCTAGTCCTAATCTCAACAGACGTCATCATCTCTTGGACAACTGACTTTCAATGCTATGGACTAGATATCATAAAAATACACATGAATTTAATTATAAAAATTAATTACATCTTTATTTTTTTCATTTCTTTCATCAATTAATTTTTATCAAATTAAATGAACCATTAACATTATTTAAAATAACATTATTTAACAAACAAAAAGGAGTCTATTCTTTCTTCGAGTAATCCAAACCGAGTCTATGGTTTCTCAATATTCACATCTTTACATAAATTTAATTCAATCATCAGAATCCCCATGGGTTTATCATTTATTAATAATTATTAACATCATTCCTTAAAACAAGTTATCTAAGAACATCATCCTAACTTTACACACAGATGAATAATGAAACCAATCACATCTTGCTACCTTAGGCAGTGGGGAAAGCAATGTAGATAAAACAAGAAACCTAGAGAATTTCCATTAAAGTATTCATTTCCAGAAATAATACAACTTTATCACATCAATGGTAATCCCAACATAAACATATTTCATCATATTTGGTCTCATCCCTAACATAGAAATGCATATCTAGATGAATATCCCAATAACAGGAATCCACCATTGCCACACCATTAAACCCCCCCCCCCCTTCTACATCATATAATAAATCTCAGTATCAACCATACCATTCTCATATCAAAATACATAGATAATATCACATCCCCATCACATAACAAAAAATAGGAAATAAAATTTCATAATAAATAGGGTAATTTAGGCCCTAAATTAGGCATCCTTCTTTCACATATAAACATGATATCATTGATCCAAACATAAGGCACTCGACCTTCTCAAGAAAAAGAGAATCACATTCCCATGAAATTATATTTATCAACAATCCTTTTTTTTATTACATCTTGAATTAACTGATTCTTTATTTATAGGTTCAAACTATGACCAACCTAATATGTCAATATATTACTAGCCATCAAAATCTAAACATATATTTTATATCAAAACCATTTTCAATAATGTAAAGTACATACCAACATCATAGATCTTGATCACCCATCCCACAAGGTGATAAATACCTCCGAGATCATTTAACCACAACCACACCAACAAACAATACAGAAAAATATATAAGAACAATGAATTCTCAATTCCAATTAACGAAAAGAGGGAGTGGGAGGATCTAGATCAAACACCATTTAGCGAAAAGGAATATCAAACCCTATATAATTGTGGATCTAATAATTGAATCCAAGTATCTATCCCCATTGAATGGATTCCAAAATTACAAAAGAGAGAATCTTCATGTGATATGTTTCAAAAAAAGGTCGCGCACAAGATAGAATCACAGCTGGATAAAACAAAATAAAATTATAGGTGGGTTGGAAATCTCTAAGGGAAGGTATTTTGAGACTCTAGATTTAAGGTAAGGAAATAATGAAGGAAAAAAAGGGTTTATATTCATTTTTGAGTCAAAAACTATTGGAAGATAATAAATTTAGATGACAAAATATTTAATTATCTATTTATTACAGATCTCCTTAAACTCCCTGTGGAAATTATCATTTATAGCCTCATTTATCTTAGAAAATCAATGATATAAATATCATTGATGAAACGACCTTAAATGCCTCTTATTCACAATGTTGAAATATAAGAATGGCTGTTTTTTAATAACTAGTGGGTAAATCCATGTGACAGATTCTATTTAGACGAATGGCCCATGTAGAAAAAATCTCAACATATGTATTCTCATAGAAAAGAATTATATATGTAGGGTATTAATATATGTAAAAGATTAATATAGCCAATTCGTACATGTAAAAGATTCATGTAGTCTATCAGTTATGTAGTTGATCCATATAGTTGTTCGGCCTCATAGCTAATTGATGTAGTTGATCATCCATGTAGTTGACTCTTGTAGCTAATCATCCATTTAACTTATCCATCCACTTAGCTAATTTGACTAATCATGACATGAAAAAATTCACTATGCCAACCGACTACACCACCAACCAACTTACTGGAAATAAAGTTGTTAATTTGACAACATATTGCATGACCAACCTACCTAACACATGAAAAAAAGGTCTTCATGCCAACTGACTAAATGATCAGCTAACATACCACACTAATAACTAGTTGAACATGCTAGGTGAACACACCACCAACTAATAAGCCACACAAACAACCAGCTAGTAGTTACAATAGAATTCATGGCCCAACAATTCACCACAAGAAGGAAAATTAAAAACCAGAGGAAATGAATCATAACACACTCCAACCACCAAAATGACAATGTAACAGGATGATATGGAATATTACTTAACAATTTATTTACTTATCTCAATTAATTAAAGCTCGAAGACCCTATAAGCCAACATTTTCTTAAAAAAAATCAATTAGTGTGGATAATGTTATGATAAAACGACTGATATGATTTCCAATTTAAGCAACACGGTAAAATATTTAAATTTAATTAGAATGTTACAAAATATATTTAACATAAAATAATATGGTAGAATTAAAATTCATGGGTAAATAATTGTCTATCAAATAATCATATATAAAAATATCAAGTCCTTCCATGTCACAAATTAAGGTAGTAACTTTTTGTTTTTTTAATATGTTTTCAAAAAATATGTATAATGAAAAATGTTTTCATGATGGGTTTCTTCAATCAATAAAATCAAAAAACAAATCTATTAAAATGTTCTAAAATGTTTTATAATTAAACAAACAATAATTTAATTGGCTAAGTACCAATTTGGAGAAGACAACCGTGATGAATAATTATTATTTATGTCCAAATAATTAAATAAATATTTTTTATTACATGATTTATAAATATTAATAGGTTTATAAGCATGGAAAATACATGAAACTAAAGAAAAAAGGTTATGGGAAGTTTTTATTCCACGTAATTCTTAGTTATTAAGAAACTAAAAATGAAAATAATGTTTTAAAAAAATTATTTCAAAATGAAAATGAAAGAGAGGAATCTAATTGTGATATAAAAAATTTAAATGATGAATAAATATGGGAAAAAATATAATAATAAAATTTCAGAAAAATACATTTAATTTATATCACTTAATAAATATTTGATTATGTAATATAAAATGTTGAAAACATGTTGTAAGTAAAAAAAGACATTGAAAATTTCTAAAACATGAAAAAACCATTATGGGGGTGGGATTCCTTCAACTAAACCATCATGTTGATGGAGAAATATCAAATATTTGTTTAAAAGGATGATTCTAAAAAAACCCATTAGATTTATCCATTGGAATGATGCCTAAAAAATAATATTATGTTAAAACATACTCCAATTTCACCGTCACTTATTTTAATTTCTTCTTAGTTAGGTGATACTTGGTCTGAATCAAGTTCATTCATTAATAATGTATATAATTTTTTATCATTGAAAAAACTTGTTTGATCACAATTAATCAGTATTTGAGAACATAAATATCACACCCTCATCACTATTGTAGTATTTATTCTCGTTTTGGGATATTGTTTAAGTTGTTCTATAGTGTTTTTAGGGTTTTTTGAAGTCTTGGGAAGTTAAGGGTTTGGTATTGTTGCAGCTCATGTTGTGACTAATGATGAAATTTCATTAACCACCCTACCATGCCACAAAGGTGTTTTTCCAATGGTCGTTCATAGCGAAAACAGGGGGTTCATTGAACAAAGCATCTTGTGGAAGAATTATTTTTTTAAGATTCATTCACATAATGAATTCGAGCCTCCATCCTATTACATCTTCATTAGGGCCCTTCATTATACTAATGATAGTTTCCACATTATAAATGTGTATATATATATTATTTACGGGTTTTCTAAAATTACCTGTATTAATTTTAATTTCTTTTGACCACATATTATTTTCCACTTCATTTTGTTGAGATTGGTTCATGGGGGGAGTACCTTAATTCATCCTAGACAATTTTCAATCTTCCACCTTATTACTGTGTAGATTTATTATGGTAAAACCCTATGTTCCTTCTATCATTACTCCAAAATCATTATTCAATTTCCCTTAGTTTTTCAACCTCTTCAAGACCCTGTGAGTCTATGGGAAGTGATTTGGGTTTGGGTTTGGTTTAATTTTTGGATTTGGTTGTTCAAGACAAATATATATCATATACATTTTTTGGGTATCCTCTAGCATTGATTTGGACATGTTGTGACTATTTGTGTGAGGTTTCCATTTGGATTATGTTAGGTGATTCTATTTGATTCCATTATTTTTAATTTCATTTTGTTATTGAGTTTTATAAATGTATTTCTTACTAGATTATGTATATTTACGATTCCTATTGGGTATTTGAAAATAATTTTCATGCATCCAATTATTGTTATAAAGGGTTTTCCAAATGTATTTCATTTTATGATTTGACATTAAATGTATTTATATTCTAAAAAGAAATAAAAAATATAATTATTTCGTTTAAGTGGTTTTGATGGAAGAGAAATGGGGTTTGTCCCTATATTGTTTTATAAAGGAGAAAATTGTGTATTATGAATGTGTTTTTAATGGTAAAAAGGGTGTGTCTTTATAAATGGTTTTTAATGAAAAAATTTAAAGGGGACTTTTAGTATATAAAAGATACTTAGACTTTAATGTCTTATTTTCATTGAAGGTTTGTTTGAAGACTTTTTCAAATTAATGGTTTATGTTAATGAGACCCTCGTGGTGTGACATGTGTTTTTCCCTTCACATTATGGGTGTTTCTAGGATCATATGGACTTTCAATAATCAATTAATGGGTTGTTTCATATTAGGGAGTATTAGGTGAGGTGAGAAATATTATTTTTATTTTATTGATTCATTAAATTCATGTTTTATTTCTCAAAAGAATTCTTTTCATATAGTGATTGTAACATTGGGTATCAAATTATACAATAAAGGAGGATAAAATTTATTATTTATATTTTTATATTAATGTGTTTCCTTGTCTATAAAAACCTATTTTAGTCTAATTTTATTATTTGAACCTCATTTGTCATCACATGTGCAATTCCTATTTAAACATTATTAATTTGGTCCCAATTATTCATAATATTTTTGGATAATATTATTTTCATTATATTTATTTTATATTTACGGATGATATTTATTAGTTAGTTTGTAAAATTATTAAATATATGATAAATTGATGATTCATAAGTTGATATGGAAATTTTTGTAAATGGATGCTTAAATTTCTTAAGAAATCTGAATGGGACATAGGCACATCAAATAAAAGTGGACCCCAAAATTCAATCCAATCAAAGATAATATTTTATCTAAATGTACATAAAATTATGGGGAACATTAAATTATTCTATTAGAATATATAATTTTGAAATTTTCATGGAGAATAAGGTCGCCCATGTTAAAGTTTAAATTATGGGCCAGATTTCATGGCCCATCATGTCGTGCCACTGATTTTATTATAACATCCAATTGACATATCTAGTAGGAATGAAATTGTATCAACAATTAATGGAAATATGGAATAAAATTGTTACCTTCTAATAACATCCAAAATTTTTCATATAGAAAGAAAATTGTTTATGTCAACTTGGCGGAGGTTCTTGGTCTGATTTTTTGTCAACAATGAGAATTCCACCGTCCCTTTTTCTTACCAAACTTTTCTCTATCATAATTAATTTGGATAATATTTAATTATTGGGGATAAAACTAAGGAAAATTATATCCTAATTATGGTTTTCATGATTAATTAATAAATTATAAAAGTTTTATTCTTTTAATTATAAGTTTAAACTATTATTTTTTCAATCGCAATTTAATTTTCTCTCATTTTTTTTGTTCAGATCACCTTTGTTTATTAATAAAAGTTCCTAATATTCTCTTTTTATATAATTTTTTTAACACTTTTATATTTTTATTCACAGTTTAAATTTAATTACACCAAAATTGTGAAATTGTTGACACAACAGGGGAGTGTTCGTTATTTCTGTATTTTCACTTTTATTATCCCACTTATTTTAGTCAACACTCATCTTTCACTGAAAACATCAAAATAATGGAAAGATAACACTTTAATGGGATGATACTAGTAATATTTTATGGAATTAATTGAATTTTATTTCATCTAGTTTAATATTCAATCCAATCATTAATTTTACAGTTCCATTCGATGATTTTGTTGTTGTTCTTCTTCTTCTTCAACTTTTACGATGACACATTTTCAGTGGTAGTACTATCAAATTACATAGATTTGTCATTAAAATGAACATATAAGTTAATTTTTTATTAGTCATTTAATTTTTTTGGGATTAAATTAGTGAATGATTTTGGGATATTATCTCTTTATTTGGATATATCTTGAATGAGTGATATAATTTTTTTAAGAAAACAAATTCATCCAATATAGCCCTTTCAACAACCTAGGATTAAGACATATTCTTTTTTTCAGTCAAATATTTAGGTTTTTCACTCATAAATATAATCAATTATCTTATTTACTATTATATTCTTTTATCCCAATTAAAATCAATCCCATATTTAACAACTTTATTTCCAACCCTCCCAATAAATTTGAGTGTCTCAAGGTTACTTCAACGGTCCCTGTAGAATCAACCCTACAAGTACTATAACAACTGTTTATACCTATAAGGTAAATTATAGTGAAACTAAATTTTGATACCATTTAGAGGGAGAAAATTAAGTGATCATAGATCATATTTTTATATTCGCTTCCTATTTCTCTATACTCATCCCATTAATTTTCCCTTTTTGGTGGATGTATTCCTACACTCATAATAATAGAAACAGAATTGATAGGGTGGACAATTTTATGGATGAGGTGTAAAAATAATAAAGAGGAATCCATCAAATATATATTATTTTTAATAAAAAATTATTTCATTGATTAATTTTAATACAATGGATATTCTTCTACAAAACCAAATCCTAAACCATGGTAGGAAGCAAAATGGAAACCAAGATGGAAAATCCCCCAAGTTGGGAAATGATTGAGATCATACCATGAATTAAAACTTCAATCTATTATAGGGTAATTACCCCTTATAAATTAGGAATTATTTCATAGGATAACCAAAATATATTTAAAAACCCCATTTCATGTACCACCTTATAACCATTCATGGGATGGAGCATGAGTTACCTTACCTTAATGTAAAGGACTTAAAGGAAATTTTTGAGACCATGATCCCACCAAATAAAATTGAATAATATAAAATTATAATCTTACATTTTTCTATAATGTACAGAGAATAAAACATGTTATATAATTTGAGACCAGCATCCGTTAACTCTTGGGATCAACACCAATGAATATTCATTAAAAAATACTTCCCCATCACAAAAGAATTGACCTAAAAAATGTCATCAAAAAATTTCATGAAAAAGTTGGAGAAGAATTTTAGAAAACATGGGAAGGGTTCAAATAAATGTTAAACATGGTTCTACACCATGGTTTTTCAATCTTAAAATTAGTGATAAATTTGAAAGTACTATTATGACTAGTTAAGATAAATTTAATTAACATGATGTGTATTAGATCATTAAAAAAATACCCAAATAATTTTTATGAGTATTTGGAAAATAATTATGAATAGAAGAAAACATTGGCAACAACACCTTACTATTAGAATCCACCGAAATATTGTGGAATTAAAAATCATAATAAAGAATAATGTCACATAAGAAAACATGCTAAACCCCTTAGGAAAGTCAACAGATCAATCTTAGGAATGTAAAATAAATTCAAACTGTTGATCCTTTTTCACAATTTGTGAAAAACATGACCACATGCCAAAAAACTACCCAAACACTCCTTTTATATTCAATTTTATTTTAGGATGACCACCCAAAGTGGTCAGTGATTTGAACTTTATATATCCATAGTACAAAAACACATTCAATCCATGGTATATTGACAATAAATGATTTAAATGGAATGAAAACCAAACACCAACACATCAATATCACTGTCCTAAACAAAATTTTGAAACACATAACCAATTTCATTCCCAATTATTAAAGTACCAAAATCCACCAATTCAATTCTAGAAACCCCTCCAATAGCCAAAATATATTCCACGTATAAACCAACTAGAATAGTCTCCAACCAATGTTTTCCATCTCCTTGAAAAAATGTGAATGAAAATGAAAACAATGAGCTCATATGTCTCATCACCTAAACATGAACTGAAAACAATAATAACATGAAAGACATCCATTCCAACTAAAACTATTACACCACTAATATTGAGGGGAGAATATAGTTAAAAACAATAATCTCATGAATAAATAAAAGCATTGAAATTCCTAATAAGCCGGAAATCCATTGAAAATTTTGGAAACCCATTATAGAACCATCAAAAGATTCAACCTCACATGATAATGAGAATTTATAAGAATCAAAATGTCACGAGACAAGAACAAAAATGAGTTCCCATCATTCAATGCATGAGTGGAAAATATAAACATAAATTGTTTAAAACATTAATGGAAATGTTCTCTATATTTAAGTTAAAAAGAATAAATTTTTATGATATTGAAACCATACCATCCTACCGTATGTACCTTAAGGACTTATACACCTATATAAGAAAATTTACACATACAAACTAAGTACTTTTGGCTGTATATATGAGTACTACCATTCAAATGACCATTCCTCCAAATATAAATGACCTGGTATTTCTATACATCAATGTTGATTTAGGATAGATCAATATTTTCAAAGAACATTATGATCTTGTATATAGTGTGGAACTCATTCCTTATGTGTGTATTTCAAACTAGGGATTAGTGAGTTCCATAAAACTTCAATCACACTCAATCTTTCGGATCAACGTATTTAGGTTCTTAAGGGAATCTTAATGTATGTCATTGTGAACGTTGAAAACCTCATATACCCTTCCAACATAATTTTTACTTGGAAATAATTCAAATATAGGAAGTAGGTAACAAACTCTAATCATCGTCGCTTATCCCTTCATTGTTATAATCAAGTCAATAAAATGAGTAAGTAATGGAAAATGACCATAATATTTGGTTACATGAACCCAAACCAAAATATCTATAATGAAAACTCTCAAATTTCGGATGATGATGAAATTCATGACTTGAATTGGATTTTTAGTGTTGAATGTAAAACAATGTAATATCAAGAAATTAATTGTGGATGTTTATGTAAAGATGATATCAGATTATTTTTTCATATGAATTAAATTTTAATCCTTGAATTGAATAAATATTAGATAGTTATTTTAATGATTTTTTAAGTCCATTAATCAATGCGACCATTGTAAAAATAAAGGCATCTTGCTAATACAAACAACTAACACTAATTTGGCCTATTTAGTGGTTGAAACTTATATTCAAAAGGAACCAATTTTACAAATATATTTTAGAAAATAATATTAGTTTTATTATAAGAAAAAATATAAGAATGAATTAATGGTCATTCCGTCATCACTCGAGTATGATTTTCTAGGGGATAGTCAAACAATTCATATTTTCATTCTCTTCTATCTAAATTCTGATCAAGAGAGCATACATAAAAGACATCCTAACAAGGATTAAGAATGAAATTGGGTGGACCTTGTCAGATATTCTTGAGAATACCCCACTCATTGAAACTAATAGGATTATTCTAGAATCTAATTCTAAACCCTGTAGAAAACCATAATGAAGACTGAATTTGAATATCATGGGTTTGGTAAGGAATGAAATTCTAAAGTTGTTCATAGTGGGTCATCTACCCTATTTTTTAGAGATATTAGGTAATACTAATCAATGTACTTCATATGAAGGCTGTAATTACTGTGATGACCAATTATAATGGTGATATTATCATGACAAGGTTAAGTAGTGGATGAAGAATTTGAATTTACTATAGGAAGTTATACTCATTCACAATGAGAGACCATTTTCTCGTAACCTACATTGATCATGTCCTCAAATGTGGGGAATTTAATGAGTTTTACTAGTTATTAAATAGTGTTTTAATGCTATAATCAATGTACGGACTCCATGTAACATCATGTAAAAACAATGTTTACCTTTCCATTTGAATATTTACCTTTAACCGTATTCCCTTTTGGTTATGTAATCCCCCTAGTACCTTCTACTGGTGGTTGAAGTGAATCTTCTCAAAAATGGTGTGGGATTGTTTAAAGATCATTGTATATGTCTTCTCAATATTTGGGGTTACATTTGAGGGAATCCTGAGAAATTTAAAAAGGGTGTTTTCTATGTATGAGTATAAGAATCTAATCATAAATAGGTAAAAGTATCATTTTAGTGTGGTGGAAGGACTTGATCTAGGTCATATGGTCTCTAGTAAAGGTATTGAAGTTTTTAAATCCATGATTGTCGTAATTATTCACCATCCCTCTCTAAAAACAATAAAATAAATGAGGGAAATTTTAGGGAATTGTGGTTCCTATATAAGCTATAATAATTTACTAACCACTTTAATCTCTTAACTCTCCACTTATCATGAAATCAAACAATACGAAACCTCCCATAACACATATATATGATGAAAGATATATTTTTTAGGATCTATCTTAATAGAATGAAATGAACACCCCCATTTTTTATATCTTATAATAGAAAACATTGAATGATACTCAAATAAACTACACCAAAACTATGAAAGTACATCATTATATTTTTTTACTTAGATGAGTTTATGACCTATCTCTTTGGATCTCCTGACATTGAATTCACTGATCATTAAACATTTAATTAAATTTTATGAAAACAATATTCCACTTATAGATTGACTATGTGGGTCCATGTTATATAAGAGTTTGATGTAACCATTATGGAAGAAAAGAGTTTTTAAAATGGTTTATTATATCACCTCTCTATGACTAAATTATATGATAAATTATATAATATTTGTGGTTCTGATTCATTATTAGTTTAGCATATTTATTTTGTGAGTGATTTCCAGGGTATTCCAACATAGATAAATTCTTATTACATGGAATTATTCTTAAATTCTATAGGACTCATGCTATGAGGAAATTCCCTTTTTGATGTTAAACCATAAGTGTTTGATGATCCATGCAATTTCATTTTCTACCACAATCAAGTCATTAAGAGATGAATTCTTGTGTCTGGAAAGAGTAAATTCATAAATGTTTTCATGGATAGGTAGGCGGAGGCCATTTTTTCACTACAAAAACTATAGAAATGGACATTCTATACAGTTTATTCTATCCTATCCTCACTAAATATTAATCCACATTCGTTTAATGGTTTCCTCAAAATCATAATTTAAGATCCATAACCAAAGTAAATCTATAATAAAAACTACTATTTTATGAGGTACATAACCCTTTAAATTTAGTTGGGTTACATAAATTTATTCATACTTCCATAAATATTCTCATAAATATGGTTTTCGGAGTGTCTAAGACATGTTCAAATCTTGGAGTTCCAATTTTTCAAGGTACATTGTAGGCACATAGTTCATGTAGGGTCAGTGCTAACTATGCACCTCAAAATTAATAGTTGTTCTTCTTGTTGGAATCCTTTTGGAATGTGATCCACTTCTATGGATCTGTTCATTATTATTAAATCTATCAGGTGCACTATTTTGGTGTAAGATCATAGACCCAATTTTTAGGCCATTTTTCCATTATTCAATTTTTCTCTTTATATGAACTAAAATAAGGGCCGATACTAGATGAATAGAGTTTTATAGGCTCGAGGATGGTGGTATATGAATCATTACTCAATGTCATGCGATTTTATAAACTTCAATTATTTCGAGCATGATAGTTTATTGATGATTTTCTTATTAAATTCGTAATATATAATTATTAAGCTTGAAATCAGGTTCTTGGTCCCATTATATACTTTTTAATCACGAAATTGAATGTAAGAACCTGAATGTACTCCACCCAAAGTAGTGGGTGACATCATTTATGCCTTTATAACCCATGTTCGGTTTACCATCACCACCATTCACATGAGTTTGGCTTGGCCTTAATAATGGTAAGTTTTATTATAAAATAAATGAATCATTAATTGTTAAATGGAATGTACATTTATAGATATCAATTAACCGGGTTAAATTGAAATTTGTTTTTAAATCGTTGCATGTACTTAAAATCTTTTTTCATGCTTATTGATTGGACATGGGATGCACATATTAATTTTTTATAATTGTAATGATAATATGTTGAATTTCAATTAAACCCACTGTATTGGTTGTTAAAATATAACAGAACGATAATAATGACATGAATTTTTAATTAGTATTAGATGACCTCTGATTACATTTTATAAAAATTATATCAATATAAGGTTCCTATTTCTTGTGAATCTTTATTTATTTATTGGGATTACCAGAGTTGTTCTAAGCTTGGATTCCCAAGGGAATGTCTTTTGAATTTAGAACCCACCACTCAAATTCCTTGTTCAATTTTTTGTGTGAGATACCCCCAAAGGAATCTTGACTTTTTCATTTTATGTGAATTCCTCATCATGGTACCGAGATATCGCTGAAATTATTTTCTAATTATTAAAATTCCATGGTACACTGCATAGATTCATCTGGATCTCTTTAGAAATGGGGCGACAAGAATTCACCCATTGGGCCCTATCAATATTATCCTGAGACTACTAAGGATGAGTTCCGTGGATTCAATTAGGCATATTTATTGTGGAAATCCTAGAGAACACCCCATGGATTACAATAATACCCTTTACTACAAGAATGCATGAGTTACTACTTTGAGTTTGTTGACCCATGAGGTCCAAGATTCCTTAGGTACTCCTTGAATCCACCTTTATCATTATGAATACATTGATCAATATCACTAACACTATTTAAATTAGTTCTCTTTATTATAAACTAGAACATAATTAATTAAATGATGTAATATTCAGACACCAGTTGTTGATAAAGTAGGTATGAGATGTTTAATTGTACATCTTTACATGTACATATACCTGCACACTATTTTAGTTTATATTCGTAGACATGATTTTATAGAAACCACTAGTGGTGGACTAATTATATTTATCTCACACCCAATATGGTCCACCACAAGTACCTAGGAAGATTATATTGTTGTAATTGTTGATAAGGGGAAGCAACCCCCTTTTACACCTGACTTTATTTTATTAGGATGATACATTTTTAGTAGATGACTGAGCAGGAGCTTGGGATAAATGGATGTTTCTGCTCTGTTTTTTATTCTTTTCTACTACTATTATATCATTGTCTTCATGCTACCATGTATTCTAGTTTTTCTTTTTTTTTTGTAGAGACATTAAATGAAATCCTCATTTTGTATATGATACAGTTCACATAATTTGGTGATTATTTACTTATTGTATGTTTATTCATATATTTGTTGATAATTCTTGGTTATATTTATTCCACTATTAATTAATTTCATATCATCATTGTGATCTACATTGATATAAGGGCACAGTATGCACATACACACACCCTAGGATCTCACTATTCGTTGCTAGACACTTGTGTATGAGTAGGATCACATGATGCCATGTGGCCAACAGGATGTGCGGAATGATTGAGTTTCACCTGGGTAGGGATGTCACAATGTGGTATCTGTGGTTTTCCATTTGGTGTGTTATACTACATTAGTGTTCCCATATATTTTATAGTTTTATTATTTGGGAAGATTAGATAGAAGATTATGAAGGTATTGGAACTTTCTCTAAAGGAATTCAGGGGAGTATTTAACCCACTTTCTTGGTAATACCAAGTTTCATGAGAAAGGAAATTTTTGTTTTGTATTTTTCATATTATTGTTTATACATTTTCACTGTAAGGTGATACACCTCATTTGGGGAATTTCTTACGATTCATTGATTTTATACCTTTTCCTTATATAGAATTTAACATTATTACCTGAATCATTATAGGCTCCTAGTATTCACAGGCCATGCATATTTCATGCCATAAATGTAAATTTTGTTTCCAGGGTTTCCTGTATTGCCAATAAATTTTCAGTGATCCCTTTTTTAATATATGAATGTGATTCTGGAATCTTCATCAAGAAAGTTAAATTGGTTTTTAATTATTCAACATCATCCAAAATAATGTATTCCAGTGTATAATTAGGGTGCCACTATAGATAGAAAAATTTTACCCATTTAATCTATGTACCCCTAGTTACATGAGATGGGTTTTGGATATGAATACACAAATACCAATTTATATTAATAATTTATATGGCCACTTTTTATTTGGAAATGGAAACTCATCAAAATCGATCTACCATATCTTACTCATCACTATATGAGATCTTATGAAAATGGAGTTGGTTTTAGTTAAATGGAATTCATTTCGGTTATATATTGTTTGGGACATCATGGTAAGGGAATAATAGAAAATTTAATTAGAACATGTACTATATATAAGACCATTTCAGCTTAAAAATGTGAATTATGAATTACATAAGATATGGTTGACTTTAAATGAGAAGGCTAAGTGTAATTAAAAGATTTTATTCCATCATGAATTGTAATTGAGCCTATGAAAAACTAGAACCATAGAAAATAAAACTCAAATAATTACCAATTCATTGGCCATAAAATTGGTTAGTTGAGGGAGAATATGATGGTTAATGAGACTTTTTTCTTTTAATATATTAATGCTAATGTTTCAATATGATTTTGATATTTTTCTATTGTGTATTTGGGGATTTTTTATAATTATGCCACCATGAAATCCTTAGGTCATGTGCTAGGATGGTGGAAATGATCATGCTCTAGAGATAGTGTGACTTGAGCCAATAAACATACCTCTAATAGTTCCACATGAGGCACTACCTACTCTTCTCGAACTGGGCATTGATGCTCAACATAGAAAGAGTTTACTACATATGATGTAGTCTATGTAGGGGTCCTCAACAACCTACACCTATGATTTCTAGTCCGAATCATTAGTTACAACAACGTAATCCTACCATATTTTTAGGGGTTAAATGTCCTAAAGATGCTATTTTAGGGATAGAATCCATTCTTTCTATCATTGAGTATCTGGATACTTCTTCTAAGATGAGGTTGAATATATCCACTTACAATCTGTGTGATTCTAAAAATCTATAGTTAATATAATTACCTTGGCTAGTAATCATTATGATATAGTCTATGGAAACTTTTAGACTGCCTTCAATGTTTACTTCTTCCCTCTGCTGCTATGGGAGGACGGAGCTAGTGTGTTCATGCACCTAAAGCAGTGCGCTAAATCCATCATATACTATTAAATGTGACTCACTAATATTCATCATTTTGACCTATTTTTAACAGGTGATGAGCTATCACAAGAATGTTACTTGGAGAATGAGATCATTTATGCTATATATACTAAGGATAATATATTAATTCTATGTAAATTTTTAAAATAACGATCAAAGATATTATCATGGAACACATCTAGAGGGATTTAGATAATTCAGGGTATAAAGGGTTATTACCATATAGAGAAGTAACTCTTTTAAGAGCTAGAAGCACATCCTTGAGGTTTTTCTTTAGAGTAGTTGTCACATAGTATCACAACTAGTAGTTCTATTATCTTCTATTAGTGTGGAAAACAAGTTCATGTAAAGACCTAGGGTGATAGAGACCTATTGGAGTACCATGATTACCGCTTCAAGGGACATATTCAGAAGATTTTTCAAACCTTTTTTTTCCAATTTTTACAAGAAGATAAGAAGGATCAATGAGGTCACATCAAGAACAATGTTGTAGTGGAATGAATGTAAAATGTTGTGGATGAGGTAAACAGTCTTCTTGATTTTCATCATCATTAGAGATTACCTGGTTAGGGTAGTCTAGTTGTTTCTCAGGGTCATGGATAAGGCCAGTTGAAGGAATTACAATACAAATAAAAGGAAAAAATGTAATTACCATGTACTATATGAGTTACTATACTAGTAGCCACTACTATCGTATCATAATTATTCAATACATTTGATTCACATTCATTTATCTCTCTATTGACTGTGGAATTCATTCAACTTGGAAATCTGAACTTTTGTGGGGTGATGATAGTGGATCCATCATTGGGTATATTAATAGAGGATGTACGCTAATTAAAGGACTATCCATTTGAGGTAGGTAGTCATCATTTCCAATGGGACCTATTTTCCATCAAGATGATAAGATTTTTTTCATTATTTTGTTGTATTGGTTGGTTCCCTATGATTCCTATGTTGATTGTTAACAACGATTGGTGTCATTTACAACACCATAGGAAAATAACTATATTCCTAAGGGAGAGCGGGATATCAAATAAAGTAGATCTGGACTAGGGAATCCTAGTCTAGGTGGTGTGACTATCCAGATTTCTATCCATTACATAGATGATTATGGATTACATCTATATGAATTTCATCCAGTGGTAAATCACATTATGGTTGTTTCCTCAAAAGATATTTATGGAATTCCTCCTATGAGAGAGGTAGAGTTTAAAATTGAGATTATTCCAATAGTAGGTATAGTATCTATTCCACCTTATAGGATGGAACCTACTAAGCTCCAAGATCTCAATTTATAGTTGGAGGTCTTATAGTACAAGGGTTTTATACGAACCTATAGTTTTTCCTACGGTTCACAGTACTGTTTTCCCAGAAGGTGGATAGAACCCTCAGTATATTCATAGATAATAAATATTTAAACCTTATAAGGATTTAGAATTGGTATCCTTTTATTAAAATAGATTATCTCTTCAACCAGCTCTGAGGAGTGATGATGTTTTCAACGATTGACATGAGATCAGGCAATCATCAAGTGTGAGTTTTCCCATCATACACACCTCATATAACTTTTCATAATAGGTATTTTCTTTAAGAGTGTCTTGTTATGACTTCCAGTCTAATGAATGTTCCATCAATTTTCATGGAATTTATGAATAGCTTTTTCCACCCCTATATGTATTACTTCATTGTGGTATTCATGGATGACATCTTGGTGTACTCATAGAATCGACATGATCTTGCCAAACACCTTGAAATCTTCTTGAGAAAACTATTATAGAACATTTTGTATGAAAAAATCACTATGTTCCACTTCTGGATCAACAATGTTCACATATTTGTTCATGTTACCTTGTAATTAAGAGTTTTCATTATCCTAGTGAAGGAGAGTTTTGTTGTTTCATGGGAGCATCTGAATAATGTGTTTGATATATAGTGTCTCTTCAGACTAGATGGATATTAAAGGAATTTCATACTAGCCAATTCATGTATTGAATAACTTTTTTCTATTATTATAATGATGGGTGTGATGTTCTTGGGGTTTTATGTGTGTAATAATTCCTATATAGATAAGAAAGGAAGTCTTACATCATTAATAATTTTGATTCATCCTTAATCTGGATAAACCTATAAAATTTTTTCTAATAAATTAAAAATTAGTATGGTTGTATTATTGATGTAGGAGGACATATTTTTTTCATATAGTTCTCTCTAATTGAGATCTAATGAGCATAATTACCAAAAACCTGACATGATGTTAGCCACATTTATCCATTATTTTAATTATTAGAGACATAGTCTAATGGGTGAGTGTTTTATGGAGTACACGTAACATAGGAGCCTCAAATATTTCTTTATGTAGTGTGACTTGAATCTCATATAGTGAATATTGGTAGAATACCTTCATTCTTTTGACATTGACCATGTCTATATACCTAGAAATCGAAATGCTATAGCTAATTCACAAATCCTGAAATCTCATACACAACCAATTTAGGAACCCATTGATAAATTGAAATTAACAGACCTCATTTATGAAATGATTGCGAATATTAAATAATTTAATGAGAATTATATTAATATAGACATAGTAATTATAGCTTCACTCTTGTATTGGGTGAAGAGAATGTAGTTCTTAAACATCAAAAGCTTGGTTCTCTGAGAATGGATATATTGTGAGGTCGTACCTCTATATTATAATTTTCATGATGAAGTCAACATACTAATATATGGGTGTATTAGAGTTCCCAAAAATATTAGAAATGATTTTATTTGAGAGTCTTATGCTTCTTAGTGGTTAGTTCATCTTGGGGTATAAATGATTTATCATGATATACAATGATAGTATTATTTGCGATGGATAAAATTTCATATAGTGGGTTTTATCACATGGTGTTCTGCCTTTCTATTTGTTAAAGTGGAGCACTAGTGACCTTCTGGATTTTTAAGTCCATTGCTAGTTCTGGAATATATTTTATAGTGTATTTTTTTAGTTTTCTTACCTGGGTCACATTGAGGAAGAAATATAGTTTTGTTAGTAATTGATCGACTGAATACAGTAGGCCACTTCCTTCCTATCAGAGTGACATTCTCAGTTGATGAGATAAGAAGAGTTTATGTACATGAGATTATAATAGTACCAAGGTTCCCTCGTACTATTAATTCATATCAGGAAACTCATTTAAAATAATTTTTTTGGTATGGGTTACATAGAAATATTGGTAAATTTGTGATTTTAAGCATATTTGTTTCACCATAAGACTGATAATTAGTCTGAATAGATTATCCAAGTGACAGAGGATATGTTTCAAGTTAGAATTCCTGATTTTCGGGGTTTGGGGGACAAGCATATCAATCTCATCCAGCTCACTTATAATTATATTTATCATGATATGATTCAGATGGATCTATATGATGGCATGTATGGAAGTTCATTCGGTCCACTTTTAAGCTAGCTAGAGACAAGTTCCAACATGGCCACCCCCTCATCATATTTAGGAGACTTCAGAGAAGGTACATTTTATTAGGAAGCATATGATGTCTATTTAGTCTAGATAGAAATATTATGTGTATCACCATAGAAGACCTCTAGAGTTTGTGGCCAGGGATCATGTTTTATTACAGGTATCACCCAGACATGGTCATGGATGGATATTAAGGCAGTAGAATCTATCACCTATTTTTCAGGCTATTTGAGGTATTGGAGAGTGTCAGGATTGTAAACTATCACTTTCTATTACCTTAGAGGTATTGTGCAATGTATGATGTCTTATATGTTTTACATCTCCCTCATTTTCATGAAAATATGACTCATTCTTATTATCCCAAATATTTTTAGTCAGATGTTGATGGTTCCTTTGAAGAGTATCCCATACACATCGTTGATCGTAGAACGAAGGCTCTCAAGGACCAGTGTGTCTCTCTAGTATGAGTGTAGTGGTAGTATTTCTGTGTACAAGATAAGACATGGGAGTGGGAGGTCGACGTATGTGTATAGTGTCTAGAGTTATTCACATATGAATTTTTTCATCTCTTGGAATATAACTCAGAGATGAGTTCCTTTTTCGGTGGAGGATAGTAAGAACCTAAATATTATATTATTTCTAAAACTTTTACATTCAATTGGTTTAATTAGATTTATACTTTAAAAAATTCCTAATATCATAAGCAAGGTTTTAGAAGTTTCTAGGGATTTTTTAGAGCCTAGAGATCTAGTTTTCAAAGGTATAGAAGGGGCATACTGTTGTCTCTTGGATAGTTCTAATCATACAACTAAAATCAGGGATCCCAATAAGGGTACTAAATGGTTGCTATAAACCATGAGATAAATTCTTAGAAAATTCCAAGATAAACGAAATGGATTTAATAGGATGATCAGGGTTTGTCTAACCATTCACTATGGGGTGTGCAAGGTGTTATCACAATATAGTGTGCTACACAAAATTACTAGACAGTTTTTCCAATAGTGTAGTCAAACCATGTGAATTTTTATGATTGGAAATTATGACAATATACCATAATTTTAAATTAAGAACTCCCCCCCTTATACATCTATTCCAACATACAACATCCCCCCTCTTTAATGTTGATAGATCATCATCCCCTTCTATCATAGGTTCATTGATTTCTATTTCATATGAACTCATAATCAATATTCTTTCATTGAAATGGATTCATCATGGTATGTGATCCACACTATAGGCTTTGTTAATCATTCTTCTTTATATGAGATGTTATAATTTTGTATGAGCTCTTATGCCCTATTTTTAATGTGTTCATCCATTATTCCATGTTATATATATACACATAAATCTAAGGGTCGATACAAGATGACTATAGTGATATATGCTTCAGGTAGGTGGTCTGTGAATCATACCCCAATGTATTTGAATTTTTAAATTTTCATTGATGTGGGTATGATGATTTCATAGAGAGATACTTATTAAATTCATATTCCATGCTTATAATCATTGATCTCATGTTGAAGAACATGATATATACAGTGTAATAATTTCATTGGAGGTAGGAACCTCAACTCTATCCTCCCCAAGTTGGGTTTGAATGATTTTGTGCATTTGTACCCCATTTTCATTTTACCAATTCCACTGCATTTTTGAGTTGGACATGGCCTTAATAAACATAAGGGATTTAATTAAATAAATTAATCATTAATTGTAAAATAGAATGTATATTTGTAGATATCACTTTTCCTATTAAAATTGTAAAATTAATTGAATTGGTTTCATGTCCTTGAAATCCATTATCATGCTTAATGATAGGATATGGGATAAACCTATAAAATGTTTATAATTGAAATGGTAATCGGTTGCATATCATATATACTTACTTCCTCATATGATGAATGGGGATAGAACGAACCCAGTGAAATAAATTTTTCATGTGTATTACATGGAATGTGATTACATATGATATAAATTAAATGAATATAAGGTGGATATTTAATATAAATATTTTTTATTTTTAGTGGGAAATAAACATTTATCTAACCTTGGTTTCATAAAAGAATTCCTTGATCACTAAGAGGAATCCACACTGATTTATTGATCTGATTACCGTAGGATATATACATCTTCGAATCTGTTATTTTTCATAGAATTTGAATTCCTTAGTATAGTATCGATATCTCACCTTACATTATTTATATATTATTACAATACCCTATAAACATTACATTGATTTATCTAGATCCCTTTGATAAGTAGCTCTATAGAAAAACCGCATTGGTCCCACTCATGATTATTCCCAGATTAATATGCATTAGCTCCATGGGATTGGATTGAAATATATAATTTGGAATTCTATGGGACCACCCACTGAATTACTATTCAAACATTTACTATCAAACTACATGAGTAACTACTATGAGTTGGATGACCCCTCATGTCACGGAGGAATCTGTTTAACCTTAGATCCTCCTATATCATTGTTTTGAAAGTGATCAGTTTCACTAATAATACTTTAATATGATCTCATTATTAGAACTGGAATCAAAATTAATTAAATGATTACATATTTATACACCATCTAAGGATGAAGTTGGTATGACATGTTTATTTTTAATACTTTAATTTAACAAATACATACACACTATTTCAGTTTATATTCATAGACTGCATTGTATAGACACCTGTTGTGGTGGCCTACTAAGATTTCTCCCACACCCTGTCAAGTCCATCATTGGAACCCTGGTAGATTACACGGTTGCAGGTGTTAATAAGAATAAGTGGATCACCTTAGACACCTGACATACTGGATTTAGGATGGTATCATGGTATTATAATACTGAGTGAGAACTTGGGATGATTGGACTGTTTTTTGTTTCTTTTTATTCATTTTTATAACATGTATTTAACTATCTTAATCCTTCCATGAATACTTGATTTTCTATCCTATATAAAGATAAAAATATATCAACATATTATATATATGATATAGTTCATATCATTTGGTGATTATTTACTTCTTTTATTATTTTACTTATTTTGTCATCTTATTAATGGTTATAACAAATCAACTACTAATATATGTCGAATCAATGATGTGATCCACTATGACATGATGGAATAGTCTCCTGAAAGATATGTAACAGTCCCATCCTTCCAATTAGAAGAATCTATAATATGTGGATGAGATGTTGAGGCCATGTGGCCAACCCGGTCTCGGGAACCTTTGAGTGGCACTCGGGTTGGGAGGTAATAAAATCAAATGCCTTGTACACCCATTATAGTTGAAGAAATATTTTATTATTGTGGAATTGATTTCATGGGAATCTTCCCAATCTCTAGGGGATATCTCTAGATCCACATATCTGTAGATTATGTCTCTAAATGGGTTGAGGCCATTCCCATCAAGACATATGACCATCAAGTTGTGATCTAAATCTGAAAAGAAAACATATTTTCTAGATTCGGAATTCCAAGGTCCCTCATTACTAACCGTGGAAGACATTTTTGAAATAACCAATTTTTAGCACTCTTGTATATGTATGGTATTTATAACAATATTTCTACTACCTGTCATCTTCAAACCAATGGTTAGGCTATGTTATAAAATATGGAAATTTAACAAAATATAAAAAAAAATCAATCCCTACAGAAATGATTGTTCGGAAAAGATGTTGGATTCTCTTTTGGAATAATTTATTACAATTAAAACCATCCTAGTAATGTCACAATATTTGCTAGTTTATTGAAAAGCATTCCATTTACATATTGAAATTGAACATAAGGATTTTTGGGCAGTCAAAAAATTGATTTTTTTTCATTTCATTGACTGAAACGAAGTGGGATTTAGGCCAAAAAAATCATAAGGAAATTAGGATAAAGAAATAAAAAAATTCAAGGATTAATAAGGTTAGAGTTCAAGCATACTAACCTCAAAATATTAAAGTCAAACACTTTTAATTAGAAAAATATGTTCTATGGTATAGCTCCAAACATCACCTTCACCCAAGAAAGATACATCTGATATGGTTAGGTCCATACACCATGGATCATGTGTACATACATGGGGTAGTCAATATTCAATATCCCACTAGTTGTCATATATTTATAGTAAATTATCATATGATAAAAACATTCGTTGAATAATTTCATAAACATAGAATTATGAGAATTTATTGAACCAACCAATAAACTAGATAAAGGTTCATAGATTTAGGTTTTTAGTTGAGCTGATAAAATCAATCTATGTTCCATCCATGAGGAAACCCATCTTTATCAGTGATTTTTTTTATTTTTTTGGTGTTTTTTTTTGTTTTTTAAGGAATCCTCTAAGGGTTTCTAATGTGATATAATGTTTCTTGTGTGTACATTTTAACAGTTTAATTAGTTTAGTGTTTTAAAGTGAAACAGGTGACTTATAGTGTTTATTCCTAATCTTCAATCATCCCCAAGGAGTCTCCATGTGACATGAAAAAAAATTGATCAATTAGTTATTGATGGGTCAAAGTCATCAAACCAAGTGATTTTTTATATGATATCATTCAAAAATCAATATATCCCTTGTTATTCTTAATTTTGATCTCATTTCAAAAATCATTCTCTCCCTCAATATTCTTAATTTTGAGATCTCTCTTATCTTATCATTCAACAGTGATAGTAGTGTTATTCTATGTTATGGGGAGTGAAAATGTGGGATTTTGAAGAAAAAAATATATTTTTGTAAAATTTATATTCTTTATCCTTACGTATGTTAATATACATTTTTTAAAATGAAAAAATATTAATAAATTTGTTTTCATATATTGATTCAGATTTTAATACAAGTTCAAGTTTATGAGCATAAATTTCTTAATGTCCGGACATCAAATATTTTTTTTCCAAATTTAAATTTTCATTTATTTAGTAAAAATGACCCAAGGCACATACATCAGATTTTGGGTGTGTGTTCCACAATAACACATGGTTTGGGTCCATGTTTAGTTTAATTTGAGTATCTACAAAATGAAAAAAATAAAAATGTATGAAATTGTTTTGTTCAAAATGTGTTGAATTCAACACATGGGGACCCTGACTCCATAGTTTATTTTCAGAGGGTTATGAATTAATTTTTTTTTGTTGCACGAAATTGAAAAAATGGGTGGCATTCGGTAATTATTGAACATGAATCTAGTGTTTTCTTTCATATAGTTGGTCTTTTAAAATCTATTGTTTTAAAAAATTACAATAAATACTAATAATGAAAAAAGAAAATAATTTGATAAATAATTTGGTTCTATCCTTAATGTGGAATGTAATTCCCAAAAAACTCTTCAATTTTTCTTCCCCTTTGACAAGAAAATGTACCACATATATTTTGTGATACACTACACATCAACATGATTAATTAATGTGGGATAAAATGTGATGATGACTTTGATCAAAGGAATGGGCTTGAATAATATTTTATTGAACCAATATTGTGTCAAATAAATTTTTTTAGGTTTCATGATTATTTGGAATTACATCATTTGTTAAAAATGTATGTTAAAAATATTTTGGAAAATATAATTCAGTTTTCATATTTTTTATATAATTTTTCTCAAGGCTAACAAAACTCAAGTTGGGGGTGTGATTAGGCACACTAAGAAACTAATATTCATTTTTTATATTTGCAGATTTATGTATTTCAATGTCTATAAACACGGATTTAAATTTTATTTTATTATTTGAACCTCATTTCTCATCCCATGTGCAATTAATGTTTAAAGTGTTGCAATTTTTTCCCAATTAACAACAAGATTTTGGAATAAATAATTTTTATTATTTTAATTTTATATTTAGGGATACGATTGATCAATTTTTGAGAAAAAAATTTTCTCCAAGGATGAATTTATGATTCATAAGGGGAGATGGGAATTTTTTTCATTGATAGATAAATTTAGGAAGAAATAAGAATGGGAATTAAGCCCATAAAATAAAATTGGAGCTTGAAATTCAGGCCCAATAAAGCTAAAATATTAATCATAGATAAATAAAATCATTATTAACATTTTATTAAACTATGTTCATATCTGATTTTTATGTTTTCATGGATATCCAAGGATATAATGTTGATGTTTATAAAATATGGCAGATTTCAAGGCGCATATTGTCATCCAACCAATGTAATCATAAAATCCAAATGAAAATTCATATTGGGTTGATATTTCATCAAAAATTAGAAAAAATATGTAAGAATATATTTCCTTTTTAATACATTCTTATATTAATCCATCTTCAATGATAATTTTTCAGTTCAATATGAAGGATTATTCTTAATTTGATTTTTCAAGTCAACATTGAAAAGTCCACTTTCACTTTTCCTACTAAACATTGATTATCCTAGTTAACCAGGACAATTTTGAATGATGGTATATATAATTGAGTCTCAAATATATTCTATTTAATCTAGTGGTTGTGTAGGAATTTGTTTTAGATGTTTTATTCAGTCAATTTTATTGTTACAATTTAATTTTGTAATCGCATGTTCAATTTCTATCTTGTAAGTTGCTCAAATAACCTTTGTTTCTTAATAAAAATTTGTATTCATCACTTTTTTTAATCATATTTATTTAATACATTGATACATTTGAATCAATAAATGAATTTATTTACACCAAAAATTGTGAAATTTCTGATATAACGGTGGCGTGTTCATTATTTTTAGTTTTCACTTCTTCAATCACACTTATGTAAAAAAAACTATCATCTTTCATTGAGAGAATAAAATAAATGGGATGATAAAAATTTATTGGTTTGAGCATAGGAATTTTCATGGATATTCATATAATTTTATTTACTATTTTTTAATATTTTTATCAGATCTTTATTTTAAGATTTCCATTCGATGAGTTATTTTCGTCTTTGTCTTCGCCAACATTTATGACGATGCGTTTAGAGTGAAAGTGTGATCAAATACCGTAGAATTATCATTAATTTTATCTTATTATTTAATTTGTTATTAGAATTGGAATCGCAAAGGTATTAAGTTTTTTTAATATGTAGGGGAATTATCTCATTGTTTGACCAATCCTATATTTTCTATGAAAATAAATAAATCATATGTGTTCCTATATATGTCCATGGATCAACCCATAATCTATAATTGCTTCCATCAAAATATTTAATAGTTTAATTCTTTAATTATCAAATTCTATTGGTTAAATAAATATTTTTTCACAATTACAATCAACCCCAACATTTAACACTTCATAGAGAATCATCCAAAAAAATATTAGTGTCTCATGGTTACTTCTTAGGTCCTTATGGATTTGACCCTTACCTATACTACAACAACTTCTTCTACGTATAGGGTAAATTTTGCTAATATTAGTAGATAATATAAGTTCTAGATGCATTTTGTTCTAGCATAGTTCATTCAAGGTTTCTAGTTCCCTAGGATATTCATGTTATCATAGTGGTTGGTTATATAGTACTCTACACTCCTTGATGGGTATCTGGATGGTGGTATTGTAAGGTTACACATATGGTCCATTGAATCTGATAATCAGTTCTAGTATGAATCATATTAGAATATGGAGTATAATTCATGACAATTATATATCGATTTATTATTCTAGTAAGGTGATTCTTGTTGTTTTTTTATCACCATGAACTTATTTTTTGATTTTTTTTCATTTATTTTTTTGATCCTCACCGATATAGTGTTGATTTCTTATATAATTTCTTTATTCACTTCCTTATGGTTCTATTTAATATTAAAATGGTTTTCTAGGAATTTTATGAGATCAATTTTCAATAAATATGAAATGGTTGTTTTTTTGATTTTTTTGAATGGTTTGAATTTTATAATATTTTGTGTCTAGTTTTCAATAAATAAGGTATCCTTCAATTGGGTTTAAATAGTGTTTAATCATTAGTTTTAGTTTTCAATTTTTTTCAATTTAAATGGACGGTTTTTATTCATTAAAATTATAATGATGTTCTTCGGTTTCATTATCATTTTTTTAAAATAAAAAACTTTTATATTTTATTTCTTTTATATCTAGTATAATTTGAGGTTTAATTAAGGGATTTATATGGACTCCATGTTGAGATCTTATTGGGAAATTCTTTCCCACTCTATGAATACACAACTCAGTTTACACAACTTACCTGATTATTTCCATTTTATAATTCTTTTCCCTATTTCTATTTTATTAAGGATGTTCTCTATTTTGGACATATTATTTATTACTAGGGATGTGATGAGTTTTTGTAGACCATTAGTAGTTGATTGGTAGCGGTTGGGTTGTTTTTTATGTTGGGATGTTGTATAAACCAACACATCCTATTGAATTTTTTATTTTTGTTCTCAATATAACTTATTCTATTGAATTTGATTTATGTGATCATGTATCATATTTTTGTTGGTTGTTTATTTCAATATGATTTTTTTATTATTTTACTTATTCATGTATTGTTGTTAATTTATTAATTTTTTGAGTGTATGGATGTACCCTAAATGATTTTCATTAATTTTCAGTTTCTTACTTACTCAGATTTAACTAATAATTCCTTCTTATTATTTCCCTATTAGTTTCGTGATACTAGTTGAAAGATGATGGGGATCAGGATCATCCATTGGACCTTTTAGAAATAATGATCAGGTACCTCGTTTAGGGCCAACATGGGTTAGTTTCATACAAAATTATATCATCTTTCCCTCTTGTTATTTGGGTGCATCTAGGTAGCATAATGGTTATAAACATCATCAGATCTCAACTGGTAAGTGCATGAAATTTTTAAGCTAAAAATTTTCTGTTCAGATCAATACATTACTAGGGTTTGTTGATATTATAGTCTTTGATTAATATTTTTTGTGGTTTGATGGTGTTTATATTTCCCTTGAGTTTTATCACGTGTTTTTTATATTTCTTTTCTTCTAGGGTAAAAAATGGATGAAGAATTGTAGCTTCACGGTTACCTCCCATGATCTATGAATCCATGAGGCTCCCATGTATATTGTTTATAGGATATCATGTATTATTTAACATAGTTGGTTCATGAAATAAGAAATAGGGCAGTGAAGCTATGTATAACACTACGTCAATCACATTTAGTTTTTTTCTCCATTTTTATTTCATATTTGTCTAAAAGTGGTCAATTATTGTTGGAAAGGTATCAATGAAGGTTTTCATGGTGAATTAATGTTCTTGGGGTTATTTTTTGTGACAATTTGTCCCAATTTTTTATGTTAATTTATTTAAATAATTGTGTTGGGGTAAAATTGAATAATTAGGTAAAATGTGGGTTTTCAAATTCTACATTGATTGGTGGTTTTAAAAGGGTTTTTATGTTTTTCATATATTATATTGTATTGTTTTTAATCTCATTATTTTATTTGGAAATATATTTCAAAATGGATGTGGTATTTTTATAAAATTTCTTAATATGAAATCATTTTAACATATATATGAAATTAAATGATGATGATGTTATATGAGATTTCATTTTGTTTATAAAAATAATTAGGTTTTTTTAAAGTGGGAGAGTTATTTTTTAAGTTGAATAATTTGGAATGAAATGTTTTTTATATACATAACATGAGTATTGATGAATTTAGTAAAGGGATTTATTAAAATTATTTGATTCTTTTTCTTCTTTTGTGGGCTTGGCATGTGGACTTTGAACAATTTTCATTTGATTTGTTTTAATTTTTTTAGTGTGAAAATTTTGTTAAATGATTTTTTTCTTCCCAAAAAATTTAAAATCATGCTCAATGAGTGTGAAATACTTTAAAATGGGAATTTTTTAATGTGGGTATTGGTAGATTATTTTTGAAAACTAGTTATTGTAAGTATACTGTTTTATAAAAAATATATTTTATATTTTTAGAGCTTGATGTTTTCCATTGCAAAAATCAATTTTGGAATTGTATCATATATTATAAGGGTCTATTTTATTAGTTTTTGAGAGTCTTGAGTTGATTAAATTCATATATGATTGAAATTTTATACCTCATAGAAAGATTGAGAAAGTTTTAGGAGGCTCATTTCATGGATGGATCCCTATGTGAGTATTCTCATCACAAATAATACACTCCTTTCAACCCGCACTGTTGCCAGACTCTAAATAGAGTGCAAGACTTAGAATTACCTTTCATCATAAATAATATCATATATTTTTTAATCAAAATACATCATTTATCTACAACAATATATGTTTTTCTGAAGTGCATGTTCCATTAGAAACGATTGATGGTTTCCTCAATTCCATTAGCACAACCATGGAAAATAAATTAGATAAATATCTAATGTTGATGATCCTTTACCAAGGTGAGTGGATAAAAAATTATTGTGTTTGTTATTTCTTGTGTCTTCTACTTCTTTTCTCTTGATAGGTTCATCTATGATTTTTAGTAAGTTTGATCCATTGTAGGAGGTCTTTATCTAGATCTCAGGAATGTTTTGTTTAATTTTAGTTGAGAATCTTTTAAATAGATGATCTTGAGAGATATTTTTTTATAATATAGACTATCAATATTAGTCTCATGAGTTATTTCTATTTTAGGTTAATTTATTATTTTAGGATTTATGTTGGGTTGATGTTGAGTGTGTTAGTAATTCGGGTCTTTATTGTTTTCTATTGGAGATTTTATGGGCCATTATTTTGTAGATAATAAAGAATATGGATTTTATTTATTCATTATTTTTAGTGTATATTTTATTAGACTGTGTATTACTGATGATGGATGGGTGTGATAGCATTCATGGTCTTGTGAACATGGGAATGCATGGTTCTGTGCTTGGGTGACTAGGATGTGGGAATTTGGACACTTTACATTATTGGTTCTCAATTTATCATATATAATTTATTAGTTTAATGAATTTATATGTCATCCAATTGTTATAAAATGACTATTACTATATAATAATTACACAATTATAAATTTCTATTTTTTTAACTATTTTATACCAAATATTTTACTGAACATCTTATATATTATGGGTAATTACGTATTTTTTCTTCAATAAAACATATTTAATAATATTTATTATATTTATTTAAATATAAATATATTTATATTTATATATGATTTTAATAATAAATATTATGAAATATACCAACTTGAAGATCAAAAAAGCAATGATAAAGGGTTCCTTTTATCATTCTAAAATAAATGAATTAATTAAAGGGATCCTTTATCCTTTTCTTTTTCTAGTGATAATAAGGGAAACCTTTATTAGATCTTTTTATTATCTCATAAATACCTCATTTTTCTATGCTATAAAAAAATCAATGATAAAAGGTATTTTTAATGGAGCTAAAAAAATCCACTGATATATCGTACCTTTTATCAATTCTACAAAAAAAAGTGATGAAAAAGGGGGCTTTTATTAGTTATTTTTTAGTGAAAATAAATTTTACCCATTATCAGTGTTTTATGATAGCACTGGTAAAGTATTACTTCATTACTACTTCTAGATACTACTAGATAAACCGAAATTTGTAGAAGTGACTATAGTTGATCAAGCAGCATTGGCTTATTTTTTTCGGCATCTGAGATGTCACACATTTATGGGTTTAAATTGGTTTAAATGTGAGATATGACAAATGATATGAGTCATTAGATATTTGATGAGTGTTCAAGAGTATCATTCGAGAGGTATTTTCTAGGCTTGGGTCTTCATGAACTATGACTTTTCTATTCAACGAGATGTGTCACATGCTTTTGGAAGCCTTTACAGATGGGATGTGACAAGGATTTGGATGGCATTTGATATTTGAAACATTATTTAAGTTATTGACTCCAGATAGATGTGATAAGAACGTAGTGGTCGACATGTACTTTGACTATCCTGATATGAAGAATGTGCCACATTCATGGGGACGTCCACTTATAGAGGATGTCTTAGGTGTGTTTCCAATGTTCCATCTATCATTTAATTGAATTAGTTAATTTTACATTAGTATTGTGCATAATTAGGTAGAGTCTATCCCTATTGACATTATATGTGTTCGAAACATGTTTATTTATATATTTATATTTAAATTCTCTTTATGATCATGGTATACACATTTATATTTTATGAAAAAAATTTAATGAACATTTATGGGGCTCTAAATGGGTTTTGTACTCACACCCATGTTGAGCATTATGGTGAGCTTTTAGACATCATGATCAGAGACCTGGTGAGGGGGAAAGGCCCTGAGGAAGATGGCTGACTAGTTAGAGATAGATGATGGAGATTTTTTTTGTTAAAGTTTGAGAGGGACATCCGAAACAACTTTTATTTACTAGCTTTATTCCATAACATGGATCCTTGTATAGTTTGTTTATTTATTATAATATATAAGATTTTGACTTTTTTTGAGATGTATTAGGATATTTTAAAGGAAATCGTTTTCATTTTTTTATTACTTTTAATTTGGGTTTCACCCTATGGTTTATTTGGGTGAAAATTGAGATTTTTTAAAGGAGGTGGGTATGTGCAAGATTGGTGCACAGTTTTCCCAAACTATGGACCCCATCCTAGAAAACCATAAAAACACAGAAATAGGGGATTTACATTGTTGGTTCATAATTTTTCAAATCATCCACCCTTTTAGGAAAAACATGCACCCCCAGAAGATGCATATGGTTATGGTGAAATGATTTCCAAACCATGGGCCCCTACCCACAAAACTTTGTGTGTGGTTTTATTTAACCCAAAAATTATATTTTAAACTAACTGAAACCCCATATTTACCCCAAATCAACTATCACTCAATCCCTATCATCTTCTCTCGTATTTGGAGGCTATAAGATGGATTCCAAGACCACCCAACCTCTATTCTAGATTATGAATTACCTATATATATTCGTGGCTTTGATGAACCATTTCTTCTATCCATACATAGACCAATTTGTTTTTATCTTCTACAATGACATACTCTTATAATCGGCATTAGAGGAGGAGCATGTAGAGGACTTTAGAATGGTTTCTGACTTTCTTAGAAATAACTAGTTTAGAATATTTCTCTCTATGTGCCAGTTATGGATACATGAGATTCTCTTACTAGGGAATTTCATTTCTTATCATTTTTATGCCTCAGATCCAGAAAATATAATTGCAATTCTTTCAAGGGAAGAAAAAAATAATTTTTCAGGGGAGTGGGGTTTTCACTCTGAGTGGGGTACTATAGGATATTTGTGGTGGAGTTCACTAGGATTACAGCCCCTTTGACCATCATTACAAATAAGGGGAATCTATTTATCTAGTATGAGCAGTTACAGAGGTCCTTTGAGTAGTTTTGGAAGAGAATAAAGAGTGATTCAGTGTTTTGACTACTAGATGTAGGGTTTATAGTGCATTGTTATGGCTTTGGAGCTGGGCTCAATTGCAGGTTGATGTACCGGTAGGCAATTATCGAATATGTATCAAGGTAGTTGATACCCCATGAGCAGAACAATGCATCTCATAACCTAGATCTAGTAGACCTATTATTTTCCCTAAGGATTTATAAGAATAACCTTCTAGGAGAGTGTATTTTGGTTTTCTCCGAACACCAGAGTCTCAAGTATGTCTTCATCCAAAATGACATGAAACTGAGACAATGATACCGGTATGTTTTCCTATAAGACAATGTATTTGAGATATTTTATAATCCCATGAAGGGAAACATTAAAGAAGATTCCCTTAGTAGAAAGTATCATGCTTTCGTATTCAAGGAAGCTTCAGATCAGTTAGCTTCCACGCATCTCACCTGAGTAGAGCATGAGTGTACAAAGCTTTCCAAGTCGATGGTGTTGAATCCTTCACTCATAGTGAATTTTAGAGTCCCAATAGAGTGACATGAACTGATAGGTGTTTCAAGAAAAAATATCCATAATTGTCTCACCATATGGATATTCTCAAGGAGGTAATCACATAATCTTGTACCATGGGTGAATAATCGTTCCTGTCACGATGTGGGAGGAGGTGATGCGAGATTTAAAGAATTCTCCTGTAGATGCACATATTGTTATAGGGATGTTATATATAGGCCTTCTATGGAATTTTGGTGGTCTTTCATGAGATGGAACCTAGCTGAGTTCATCACTCAATGCCTCACTTGTTAGCAAATAAAGGTCGGGCACCATGTTCTGGTAGGTTTGTTGTAGGCCCTTGAGATCTGAGAGTGGAAGTGGGATGAAATATCCAGAGAATTTTTCATAGGGTTAACTTTATAGTAAAGGTCCATGATTCCTTCTTGGTGATTTTTGAACAATTCATTATGTTGATGGACTTATTTGATATTAGGGAAAAAAGTTCAGTGTAAATTTTGGCATTTTTGAATGCATGGGAGATAATTCTTCTTCACGGGCTTCCCTCGATGAGTGTCATTAATCGTGATGTGAGGTTTACATCATGATTATGGAGATGCCTGTAGGAGGAATTTAGGACCCATGTGAGGATGGGTATAGATTTTTATCCGAAGAGTGATGGGAAGACAAAGCACGCTATCTAGATTTCGGAGGATATGTTTAGGGCTTTCGTATTAGACTTCAACTTGAGTGTGTGCACTACGTATTCAACGTGTTGAAACTGAGGAAATATGTTCCAGACCCCACACATGGTAATTAATCGAGTGATATGGACATTGATGATGGATCCACATTTGTATATCACTTGACCATAATTGAGGATCATCATGAGATTATCCTTGTGGGATGGACCATCCCCATTGTTTTTTTGTATGGCAGTATGAACACATGTAAGAGAGTTCCTGGGAGAGGGTGATCCTTGAGCGGGCTCAGTATCCCAGGTTTTTTTAGTGTTTCTATTGGTGGAGAAATATTGAATGTGTAAATAATGTGGAGACCTAGTTCATTCTATGTAAGATGTTTAAATATTTCTTTATATATTTCTATATATTAGCTCTTTGACAGTGTCTGATTCGGGGGCTTGGTGTGCTCATAATATAATTTATAAAAATATCAAATATATATAATATTTCCTGCACGTGTTTATTCATATAAAATGGGATAAATCATAAATGGTAGTTTTAATTATAAATTTGTGACAACGGTTGGGACATGAATGTTGTTTTTAACCTCGGAGTGACATAAAATGAGTTGGCATGGGATGTATGGATTCGTTGCTCGCTGGGGGTTCATTTAAGTGGATTAATTAATTTAATTTAATTAATTAATTTAAAATACATAAGTATTTATAAATATATCATTATGGTTTTTTTCACAGGGTTGGTCTCAAAATCTTATGATTACCAGTGAAGCATTCTTCCTTCTTCCTTTGATGAATCAAGATTCAATGATGATAGAACTCTGAATTAGATCAGATACAAACACAAAAATAAAATAGCTGTATCCAATCATTTTAATATTTCATTATATATCAATAATTGATGCAAGTGTCTTGTAGGATTGGCCATTTAGGTATTTACGCATGTGATTAAATGTGTGAAGTAGATCAATCATCATTCTTCGGTCTTTTCCCATCTTGTCAATCTTTGCATGTTCCCTGTTATTGAAATATAATTATATCTATTTGTTCGCTCAACCTGGGTTACTCTTTCTTGATAAATTGGATAAGAATTCATGTAAAACGATGTTAAAACCCTTATTTATTATTATTTTATCCTCCTAATTATTCACGTTCTTCTCCGGTTGGATCCCCGCGGTCCCAAATTAACGTTACCAGGAGGTATTGAGATTAATCGGACCCACAGATTAATAGAGGATTATTGAAAATGGAATGATTTGGAAAGATAATCATATATCTGGAATCATCATGGTTCAAGGATTCTAAATGTATTTTCTTGATATCATGAAATCGATAGAGGATCTAACGACAGTGTATGGAATTAAAGACAAAACCCTCGATGATGAATGGAGGATATTTTTGAAAATAACTGGTCTGTAATAACATTTTCCAATCAGATCCATGATTTTTGGACATGATTAGTGATGAATCTAAATTAGTGGAGTTCTTTTTGTGGTGTGGAAGAATGATCTAGAATACTGGTTCAAGCCCAATTTCATGCCCTGTATGAGGATAAACACACAACATGTAGCCCCTTCTAGCGGATTTTCTAGTGTTTACGAATGTGAAGGATGACAAGTCATGTAGTCCTCCTTTACAAATTGCGAAACCAATCCTAGATGAAATAACTATTTGGTGGATCACAGATTCATGAGTTTTTTGTAGAATAACTTGGACACAGGTTGACCATAGGGGCTACATCCCATGCGGTCAGACACACTGTGTACTCGAGTACACGGACACAGAGTCCTAGTACAGTAACACAGAGCTTTCCACGACTAACCAGGACATGTTGTGTAGTCTACCTACTTGGCATGTACAACTATATGGGATGAATTCATGTAATACTAGGGTACACATCCATGTTGTGATGTTAGACCAACCTCTATGTGGGTCCCCTCACACATTGTATACCCCTTTAACTCCATTAAATAGGCATTAAATATCTGTAACTCCTCTGTTTGTACTCATAATTTGGCCCGTGAGTGGCATATCTAGAGTGTTTTTACTTATAGAAAATGATTGTTCACTTTTTCGGCATTAGAGATATGTTGTGAAATTTTCTTGAGCATTACGCTTGGGTATGCGGTGATTTATATACTGGGAGACACCCTACCAAAGGGATGGGTTGTATATTTCCTCGATGATGATTATGAGTTACCCTCCATCAGTACTTGGATGTGGAATTCCTCAATGTTCTAGGTGGTACCCTCTAGAAGGGATGGGAAGTGGAGTTCCTAGATTTCCATTCGGAGTAACCCTCCATGATTACTAGGTATTAGCGTTCTTCAACATTCTTGGTGGTACCCTCTAGCAGGGTTGGGTAGTGGAGTTCCATGATGACATTTCGGAGTTACACTTTAGTATAACTAGGTAGTAATGTTTCTAGACATTTTCGGTGGTACCCACCAGCAGGGTTGGGTAGTGGAGCTCCCTGAAGACCCTTTCGAGTTACCCTCCAACAAGGATAGGTAGTGGAGTTCTTCAATTATCTTGGCAGTGCCCTCCTTTGGGGCTGGGCAGTGAAGATCCCTAATGATCATTCCTGAGTGGT
This sequence comes from Viscum album, assembly GCA_963277665.1. Lineage (NCBI taxonomy): Eukaryota > Viridiplantae > Streptophyta > Magnoliopsida > Santalales > Viscaceae > Viscum > Viscum album. The sequence continues at coordinate 1,876,136,820 of OY728152.1, forward strand.
ATCCTCCAGTAGGACTATAGAGTGGATTTAATCAGTGAATTCTTGTGTAGAACACCCATAACGTACTAGGGTTCATGTACTTTTCTTTGATTTTTTCTCTCATCCACTGTGTGTCTTAGTGACAAGTCATGGTTTAAGGTAGGATTGGACTAATAATAAAGAGAGACCCTTTCCACCACCAATATTTGATCTACGAGAGAGTCAGTGCCAAACAAATAAGACAGATTCAAGGTTCATGGAATGATTCCCTTATACTTGTGTGTTCAGATAATATACATGGGATGTGCGGCATGGTTGATGGACTTTTGGAACTATTGGAGACTCTTATTATTATGTCAAGTTATGAGATAGATATTTCCTTACTCTCTAATTGGGGATTGATTGAATTAGCACATATATATATTATTTCTTTTGGATTCACACATTGGATTTCGATACTCTCCTTCTAGGAGAGGTGAAGAGACATGGGGTATGCCACGTTCTTTCCATATTTATCCTCTCATGTATAGCTACTCATGGATATTATATTCACCCCCTAATGTTTTTATAAAAAATATTATTATTTTACCAAAATAAGATATGGTAAAAAGATAATGTTAGTCGAGCATTTATTTCTTTAACATAGTAAAAATTCATCAAAATAGGATGTAATACCCATATATATCAATCCTGGGTCTCTATAGCTGGTATCATAGGAATGCTTTAGTCATCCATTCAAAACTATGAAGAGAAAAAATTAGTGAGCTCCCCAAGTATATTTATAAGGATATTTCTAGGGATGTCTCTAATGTTATATCTTAGTATAGGTTGAAATCCAATAGTTTTCATAAAAATCATGAATAGCCTAGGATTAACCCTTATGTGTGATAGATTGAAATATTATAAGTAATTTCCCTAGATTATTTTTTTCTCATCTATGATAATTGTATCTCACATTTTTCTTTCCATTATTTTTCAATAGTCATTACTAGATGGAACATGGTTAACATAGAATGTTTCAGATGTAGAAAGCATAGGAATTATGAAAATCAATGTCCTATGTGGAAATACCATGAAGTGAAACAGGAAGTTGGTATGAGTATTGGATATAATATTGAAGATAAAAAGTTCATGAGTGATATATGAAAGGTATGGGAGGTTATCATATTATCAACTTCATTTAATATAGGAATAATGAATAGATTGAGGTTAAGGTACCCTATAACATTATTCATATTATAGGAATGGGTTTTTTAAGTAATAAGATATTGAGGCATGAGTAATGGTTTAGGAATAAAGATGGATTTATGATATATAATATTTTCATTAAGGATTTGAAAGGATATGCTTAAGGGTGTTGATGATACATGAATGTATCTTAATGGAAAGGTGATATTTTGATTAAGGAAAAGATAACACTTAATATGTTTCTCATATTAATATAATGATGTCCGGATAAAGATGTGTTGTATTTGAATATGTAAATTGGATGATATTGGTTACCTTGGAAGGATTTAATGATTTTTTGACAAGTGGAATATGAAATCTGGGGTAATGATTATAACTTTGTGGACATAAGATATATACAAAATAATCATTAGAATAAGGAACCATGCATTATTTTTTTATTTCAGGATATTTCAATGGTTTAAAGGAATACATAATGAATGTATTGACATATTTTCTACGTGAAAAATTAGAGCTACCATTTAATGTACATGGGATCAATTCTAAGTTGTTTTTGAGAAATATGGTGACCTTATTTTAATTATTTTTGAAATTAATATTTTAGAAGAATTATATGGGTAACCATTTATGAATTGTTGTAAATGAACACTAGATAAATCTTGTGATATAAAATTGTAATTTCACCGATGGTGGAATTAAGGAATATCTGATACATTGTTCTAAATGTTTTTTTAAAGACATATATAATGACCAATCATTATTTTTTTGATATCATGATTTTTTATGGCTTTAGGAATGAAAAAATCACCATTATTTATTAAAAAAACAGATGAAGTGAAAATTTATCACGGAATAATAATAGGTGAGGTTTTTTTTATAAACCATCTTTCTGTATCATCTCATAAAATTTTTTAACTCTAGATAAATGATATTGAAACAAAAAAACATTATCCTAATACCTTTATTTCCAATGTTTCAAATCATCCCATATATCATCGTGAAGTTATGGTTTTGTGGTTGTTTATATTATTCTAAATATGTTCCCTATAACTCTCCATTTGACCATTATAGTTTAACTTCTCTTCTATTTCAAGGTTTTCACTTTCCTCCTATGTTATCCTATGTGAAAATCGAATTATGGGTTATTGTGGGACACCATAATTTTTATATCCTTCCATTATAAAAGGATATTTTAGAATTAAATTTTATGATGTGGTTTAATATGAATAAAAAATAAATGTATTAAATCATTGACACCTTGAATGAATTTTATAGGAGAATATCATTTTACTGTTGGTGGAATGTAACACCCAAACATTTTTTGAATTATTTTTTTTCAAATTAACATAATTTTTTTTTTATTTTTTACTTTACACAACACTGAAGATATCTTTTTTTTATAACATAAAAATACAATGTACAGATTGAAATATACCCAACTAAAAGTTATTCTTTCATTACATGCAGCACTGACTTAGTGTGTGGTGCACACAACACTATGTTTCCATGAAACATAATTTTCTTATTTAAATTATATAAATAAGATGGATATAACCTAGAAATCAAACATATTAATTTTAATTGTAATAACTAAATTCCAATTATTATTTATAATGTTTCTAAATAAATAAAACATATTCATAATAGAAAAAATAATTTTTTTCTAATGTCTTTTTATGTTTAGAAATACTATTTTCAAAAATGAACTTATTTTTATGTCCTACTAAGAATAATAAAAGTATTTATTTTAAAAACTCTTATAAATTGAATTTGATTAAATAAATATCAATTTTTAATTTAGAAGGTTGAAATTATCTTAGGGTGAATTTTTAATATTTTTCTGAGATGTTTTTTTTGTTGATGAACATTGACAAATGCTACATTGTAGTTAAAAACTACATTTTTCATCAAATAAATTATTAAACATAAAATTGATTTTTTAGTGTAAAAATAGATAAATTATAAATATATTAATACAATTTAGGTCATTTTAAACATTTTTAGAGTATACAAACTTATTGTAATGTTGAGCATTCTTTTTACCTGCATTCTCACCACGTCTGTGGGATTAAAATTAAACCTAATTTTCTGGATTATGTGAATTTAATTTGGAAAAACAGACATACATGGTGCTAATTAGTATTATATTTAATGCCTAATATGATAAAAACAATTTTCTTGATTTTTTGAATAGTAATATTAGTTAATTTATATTTACCATAGTTAAGGGTAAATTTGAAAATTAATGGTAAAAATAACATTAGAAAATTATAAAATTACTCTAATACTTTATCTAATTACATTGGATGAGAGGAGTTCGACCAAAAATATCATTATTCATAAACCATAACCATTTTAGGCCACTTGGGTAAGAATATTTCATTTATTATATTTTTTTTATATATTATTTAAAATTTTCATACTCATATTATTTAAAAGAAAAACATTTTTAATATGGGGTTATATAGAAGATAAACTCATCTATAAAAAGTCATTTGAATGATATTGTTTTTTCTACATCATGATAATTTATTTATAATTTTTAGTGATAATATAATTAACAAAATGATGACATAATGATGAGGTATCAATTGTTTAATTAATAAAAGGATCAAATAAATTATATTAATTATATTAATATTAATATAATTTTAATTAATTAAGGCAATAAATCAGTTCTCTAAGGGACTATGACATGTTAATAGTGTCATAATTTTTTTGGTTTGAAATTTTCTTTTTTGTTTTGATTTTATTTAAAGGAAAATTTGTGAATAATGTCAAAATCGACACAAATGATATTATAAAAAAATAATATAATATTAACATTATTAAAAATCATAAAAATATTCAAAAAACGAAAATAGATTATTATAATGTATAAATTGTCATATATTGTCTATTTATGGAAAATTTAACCTATATTTGTAATAATTCTTATCCTCTTAATATTTAGAATGTTGTTACGACAATTAAAAATACTGTAGATTAACTAAGTGTAAATCAAAATTTCAAAGTTTAAAATAACACCAAAAAATTTCTGAAATAAATAGGAGGAATAGGATTTGACCAATATCATTTAAATATTAATTTTTAGTTTTTCAATGGACACTAGTCCCTAAAAATAACTTATATATTATTTAACGTTAAAGATAGTTACTAAATATCACTCTCTTGTATTTAATAAATTTTAGGTGTTCACATAGGGAAAATCACTTTATGAATGATTATTTAATTTTTTTTCTTATATAAATGATATTTTTTTCATAATAGAAATATATTTTTATTTATTAGAATTTATATAATTACCATTCAAGATTTATTAATGCAGAAATATTATTTATTTAATTAATAGAAAAATAGAAAAATTGAATTTAATAATTTTATTTTTGAAATATTATGGATTAGTTAATGTTTCTCAAAAATTAAAAAATTTATAAAATATAATACAGATTTTTTAATGATTTATATTTGAATTAACACTTTTTATTGAAGTATTTGATGTAAAATTGAAAGAATAGTGTTACATTGACAATTATGATAATTTATTGAATTAATTTATTATTTAAATCTTAAAAATATAAAAAATTTAAAATTATCTAAAGGGAATATGATATGGTCTAAAATATCTTTCCCCAATCATTTATATATCAATTTTATTTTATGTCCCCAGAATAGTTTAATTATATTATATTATTTTTCTGATTTATGAAAGTTTCTCTCCCTCAATTGTAAAAGGGGAAATCCTCCGTCACATACTCATAACACATTAGGCCTTCAATCATGAAAAAACCCTGACCTTTTCTCCTCAAAAAGTTCTTAGTTATTTTAAGGAGGTTCGGGTCTTCAAAAATGACCAACACTGATGTCCCGAATAGGAGATCAAAAGGAATTCCACCAAATTAAAGGTAATTATTTTACCAATTTATTCATATTACTTATTCTTGTAATCCCCCATAATATGTTGTTTACCTAATAAATAAATAACTCCAGTATCATATATATTTTATTGGTTCTTTTATGATTATGGTACAACCATATTCAACCTTCTTTCCACCCTATGAAAAAAGAAAATATTTATGTGTGTATACTTACATCCAACCATATCTAGGCCATCGTGTAATTTGTTTCCCATCACCATATTTTTTGAATGAGATATATGATGGGTTTAGTTTTTATATATTATATTTATAATATAATTTCTCTTATTTAATGATAATATCATACCTACCTTTTTACCATCTAATATTTTGGTAAAATGATAACATCTCGTGTGCGCACGTATGGCTTACCATATCCATGATGTGATGTTATTCGTTATACAAATATATTTCATGTCGATGGAAATGTGGTTGATATTTATAAATATATATGTTATATATGAAATTAAAATGATTCAGGACTAATATGTCATATACCTTCCTCTTTCTTAACCAGACATGATAACGAAAACTGTGTTCATGTGTTCGTACGACCTACCATCTCCCTGATCGGTGTAATTAAATTATGATTAATTACTATTATAAATACATATATACTGAATATATGATATATTAATATCATGTTTTATAATATAGAAATAATTAAATCATGATCAATGTGATATAATCATGTTTAATAAGTCAAATATCATATGATTAGCAAGGCGATTATTACCTGAAACATAACTCTAATAAGGAGTTAATATTAAGCGAGTAATATAAAGTCCTAATTAAATCATATATGGAATTAAATATTTGAAAATTGTTCTATGAGGGATTTTTAAAAAACTTCTATATATTATACATTAGTTTTGAATGAGTGTGATGATAGTCAAGACATAAGGTAAGGGAGATATGTCTCGCCTTTATTTCTATGGGGCATATGCCTTATACACTATTTATTTCTTCTACATGGTTTATATACTAGCCCTAAATTTCCATTATGAGTCTCATAAAAAAGATTGTTCTTGTATCATATCCTTATATTTTTTCTTTCATAGGAAATTTTATTTTACTAATTATAATGTAATTATTATTTATTTTACAATGTATTCAATATTTGGAAATATTATATCTCTGATAGAGAAAATATATCATTCTTGTACATGTATTCTAAAAATATTTTTTTAAAGTGTTTCACTATTATTTAATTAATGCTTAATTTAATTTTTACCATTTTTTGACTTTTTTCTACATGGTTTGAATAAAATCATTTTTCAAATTTCCAAACAACGTACTTTTTTGAATTTTCCACAAAAGGATAAGAATATTTTCTTTTAACATATTTTTTTTGAAGTGATTTTACTACAGTCCTGTTGAATTAATGATTTTAAGAATCCTTTATAAGATTAAATAATTATTTTAAATTAAAATATTTTCATTCAAAATTATGCATGGTTTCAATAAAATAAATTTTATTCAAAGGAGATTGGATAATTTCCTTTGGAATTTTTTTCAGGTGATCATTGAAAATTATTCCCCATATAAAATGAAATTTTTTGGTGTTACTCATGCCTTTTTTGAAATTGATCCAATTTAACATTCATATTCATTCTATTAACTATTTAGGTTTTTATGGAATAAATTTTATAAAAGTATTTTCTCTTTAATGGGTTATAATATTTTATAACCTATTTTTCCTTGGGTTATTTATTTGATGAAATGATTAAAAAACATGTATTTTTATAGAAGTTATGATATGATTACATGTATATGGTACCCATTACTTTTTATGGGTTATGATCTGACTTTTTGATAACTTGGGTAACAATTATGTAATATTTTATTATAAGATGGTTCGGACCTATATCTCCCTCCAATGTATTGTGTAAATAATTATGTCTTGTGAGATAATGGTGGAAAAAAGTTGATAGTCTTATTTCCCTCTGGGGAGATGGTGAAACTTGATACACTCTGGAAAGATGGGGAAACCCAATCCCTTATAACTAATGTACTGCGACTGGGGATGGTAGTGTATCCCACCTAGTAGGTGCCATCAACGTGAAGTGACATATTATGTTTTGGAATAACACCTTGACTTATAGAGAATGATATTACATGATTATGTGTCTTCCAAAAATTCCATATCATATTCCTATGTTTTTTCTTTCATGTCTTATCATCTTGATTACATTATGATTCATGTATTATGAACTGATAATATCATCATGAAATTTCTCATGATTATGATCTTTGATATGTAGGGTATGGTCTCTTATTGTTACAATCATCTTCTCATCCCTTATGCTCATGTTATTCTTATATACATCTTTTATTGACCCTTACTAAACATTTGAGATCAATCATTTCTTATGATTCCTTTCCCTGAGTTATGAAGCAGGGTTTTATGTAGAATTATGAAATGGGGATACCATTGTGAAAAACATTGAATATCTTTTACCAAACTTGATGAATTTATTCTATGATTACATAGACACTAATATATTACTGTTCATGGGAATTTATTTCTATAATATTCTATATATTTGTAAAAATGATGTAATATCCATGTATGTAAATCCTGGGTTACTATACAAATAAAACAATCTTTCCCATTGTGCTACAGTTAGACATGATTATATTGTAGTAAAATAATTTACCATCCACATAAACACTACATGTATCTGAAATATGTCTTTCAAACATGCAACACATGTGCATACACACACAATCTAAGTATGAAATAACACTATTGTTAATGGTTTCAAGTATACTTATTTTTTATATTTATATCAAAAGTTATAGGCAGAAGTATCATCAAATAAGTAAAGGGTTCATTCATTATCATATGTGGAAGATGTTTTAAAACAGAAATCAAAACTAGAAATTTGGTGTGTAAAGTAAGAGTCAAACTAATTTGATTAAAACTGTCACATTATGTCCCCAACCTCGCATTACATTCCTTAACTAAAAATTATGATAGAGATCATCAAAAGGAAGCCATGTTACTCTATCTATAGGGTGAAAAAAATCATCAGAATAATTATTTCATTCAGTATCATTTCATCACATTTTTTTATTTTTCATCAGATATGAAATCCTTTTGAAACAAAAAATCAATAGAATGTGCCAAATTATATTCTAGTCTATAAGAAATGGTGTTCCATTACAATTTATCTTCCATCTAGATGTTCCACATTTTAAATAATCATTTATTCCTATAATATCAACTGGGAATATACTATAATCTTTCAAAAAAATGTGAACATATTTAAGAAAAATCTTTGTTGTTTAGTTGAATTCCATACCATATTATGGTTTGAGGGAAAATCTACATCAGGAGGAATTAATTCCTTCATAAGTATAAGAATATGTTTATGGTGGTATTATAAATACAATTATTGGTCTTCCTAAGAAATAGTGTTGTTAAAAATATCATCTATTTCATTTATGCACATTATCAATACACTGGTGTCATGGAAGAATCCTTCAAGTTGATCACTCTCTCAATATCATGATTTACATTATAATAATCATGTGTACTCATTAAATTATATTCTATAATTGGTATACTAACTTTCTCATGATGCTGAAATAAATAAACACATTTCATATAATAAATTCTCTAATCTAGTCACTGTATTCAGATAAAAATCATTTTGATATTTTATTTTATTTGCATTATGATTCCAAATAAAATAGTTAGTTTGAAATTTTTTTAATATAGAAGTTTCTTTACTCTAGATTTTACCAATGTATTAAAACATAAATTGAACATGAGTAATGTATAAGACCTTTATGATAAGATTTTTTAAACACATAAATTATGAATCAATCCAACTTGTTTTGAAAATATATTTGATATCTGACTAGTACCATACATCCAAATTCTAGAAATTCTGAAAAAATACATTACATTGTTTTGTGTAATGTCTTAAAAGAATTAAAATAAAATTGATTTCAAATCCAAAATATATTTATGTTAACAAGACTTGTTCTCTATATTTCAATAAAACACAAAAACATTGAAATCAAATTGAAGTCCACTCAATTAGAAATGTTTCACCATTATTGTTCATAAATAAAATATTTAACATACATAAATATATCATTATAAAAATCAACTTAATTTATCATGAACACTATAAATTGATTAAGTAGAAGTCTATTTGGAAGTAATTCAGTCTTTATATTTAACACTCGTATAATAAATATCATGACTCTATCCAATGAGATAAAATAATACAATATATATATAATCATAATATTTAAATCCATTATAAATACGAGTAATAATTTTACATAATGGCCAAAAAAATTTAAATGTAGTAATAAAATGGATTTGAATCATTTCCTGTGAAAAATTAGCTTTAATTTTAGTCAAATCAATTATAATCATAATTAATACATTAAGAAAATAATTTTTACTAATATTGATTTATATTGTTTGATAAAAATGAATTATTTACATAAAATAATCTAATTTATGAAACATAACATGAAATAAAAATCCCATTAATTTTTTAACACAAAAATAAATAAACAAAATACTAAAGAAAAAAATTATATACAATCCTCTATAGTGCTTGAATAAATTCATTCAAAAATATTTTTTACAAAAACCATGAAAAACCACCTTACATTATAACTAAATACAAGTTAAAAAAAACAATATATAACCCATACCTTTCAAATAAATTCTCACCAATTTCATATAACTCCCTTATAAAAAAAATGATTTAAAATAATTATTTTAATTCCTAACCAATAAAATAGTGAGAAAAAAATATTTATCTATTAGAATTTAGGAATGAAATGGAGAAATATGAGCATAATATATGATAAATTTGGAAATAATCAAAAAACCATTATTATTTAACATAATAATAATGGTAAAATGTTTAAATCAAACCAAAATTGATGTAGACTATAAGGAAGGGTTAGAGCCAATAGTACTGGAGTACACAAGGAGTTGATGATTCCATCAACTAAATGGATTTTTCATTTAATCAGAACTATATTGTAGTGATTTCAATAAACATTTTTTATAAGTCCACCTATGCTAATAATTTTTTAAAATTGTTGGTATAACATATTCCTAAACCGGAATAACTAATGTTCTTCAAAAAACATTAAAATAGGGGTACCTATACAACTTATTTTATAGAACCATTTGTATTGGATTGTAGGGATAACTCCAATTTCCTGTAGCGAGTAAAAAATGAGTGAACAGTAGTTATGAATATAATGTTCCACAATATCTATATTATGATGGAAAAAAGTATTCATAGGGAAATATTTTGTAGGTATTTAGTATAGAAAATTTAAATGTGAAAATATTTTTTTTAGTAGAATGTTTTTATGAGTTCCCAAATGCCTTAGGACACTTTCATAGTTCCTCCAATGCCTGAAAATGGGTTTCAATAGGTTTTTTCGAGAAAAAAATGATTTTTTACTTGTGGAGAAGTTTTATTTATGTGATTATTGTCCTATTTTGAAAAATAAAAAACAACTTCATGAGTTTCCAAGTTTTTGACAGGTCAAACATGTTTTCTTAACTTTTATGCCACTTACTAGGTTTATACTTTCTCATCAAACATTTTCAAATATTCTTCACTGGATCTATGGTTGAGTTAAAATGTTATCAATGTCAAGATATAAATTATAGTGAATCATAATAAATGATTAATAAGTGTCTTTAATGAAAGAGAGTTGTAAATTTAAATCTCTATTTTTTGGGAAAAAATGGAAACTATGTGAATGATTTCACTATCATATATAATTTTTTACATAATTATATAAAACACTATAAAAAGATAATGGAAATATTAGAAGGTGGAACACTTGTTTTATGTTGTTAATTTATGTGTTGTTTATGTTTTGGGCCGTTATAGTGGAGTTGAATATTATTAATTTGGTTGTAGTTTTTACACTTTCTTCAGAAATGGTTCTAGAAATAAATCTCACACATATTCAAAAAAAATTTATAAGTAGTTTTAATATAGTCCTTTACAAATTCCACAACAATCCATCATCCCCAATAATTTAAAAAAATATAAAATTGTTTACTTAAATAGAATTCTCACTCTAAATAACTCCATTAACCCACCATTATAAATTCATTAATATATTTATATAAAAAATATTTTCATTAATAATGGAAAAGTTGTTCACTTAATTTTTCACTTATATATAAATTCATCAATTTCAATCCCCATAATTTAAAATAATAAATTATATGCTAAAATCACCACACATACATGCTAGGTATCCCCATCATGCCTCGACAACGGACCCAAAACCCTAGCATTTAGCTGTATTGCTTCCATATCTCCATCAAATTAAATCTTTGATTAAGAAAAAAAAATAGAATCCTAGTGAACCTCCCACATCCCCCATGAAACATCACATCACCTCGAACCCCTTTCCTCTATGGACTCTCCCTCCCTTCCTCTAAAGGCCTCACAACTCTTCATTATACTATCCTCGTAGGTCCACCCACCCAGCATTAGATATTTCCAATTTTTCTCTTTTATAATCATAGGGAATCATTTTCATCACATCTTCATTCCAAAGAAGTGTTGTTGCTTATTTTTTCACCATTTTTTATGGTCATCTTTCATATGAGATTTCTTCAAAATCATTTCATTGATCTCTAAATTTATGGATTATTATTTTAGGAATATTTTTCCATCCTATTTTCTTCCTTATCTCATTAGAACTATATTTTTACTCTTACCACTTAATGACCACATTTCTCAATATTCTATGAGATGATATTTTTTTAGTTAATTTCTATTAACAATTTATGTACTCTCACACCCACCCATTTGTATTATTTAGGATGTCAAGATAAAACCAAGATATCTCTATTCATATGACATTGAACATAATTTTGTTAGTAGACTCAATATAGTATTGTAGGATAGAAAAAAAATATCCCTCCTCTTGAGAACATTATTGATTTATAGGAGGAGAAGTTTCTAGAAGGAATGAATTCATTTCATATTGGTTATGAGCAATTTCTTATCGGGGGACAAGAGTGGAATAATTTAAAAATATTTTATTTAACTAGACTATGTATAATATATAGTGTTAAATTTTCTCTTTATTCAAAAATATATGATCATCTTCATAATAATTAGTTAATACTAATGAACGAATCTCTAAAATTTATGTGAATTTCCTTGTACTTGGTAATATATCTTGTCTTTTTCAAGGTGTTCTGCCTCCCCATATTTTTTGGTGTATAAAAAATTATTGGACATGTGGGAATTTCGTTTAGGCCCCTATTAGAGTATTTAATATATTATAGAATTTAATTATGACGTATAACCTCAAATTATGTTGGGTTTATGATGTTGATACCAAAAAATGGAACTGTTAGGTATCATCAATGCTTGATGGACAATATTCATTGTGTCTAGACCCATTTTAAATTTGTTATATTATAACATACAAAAACATCATTAAAACCTATAAAAATATTAACGGGATAATGTTTTTAATTTATTTCAAATATTTAATCATTTTCTTTGAAATTATTGAATGATTGAATATTTTTACCACAGCCATTGAGGAATATTCTAGCTTGGTATATCACTTATGAAATAAAATAATATGTATTGTGTGATTTTTTAAAATTATGATTTCTATTAATCCATCAGCATATCCATATTTCATTTCAATATATCAATCAACAAGGATAGAGTAAGTGGGAACTGTTGATTTTCTATTGTTTTATTTGGTCATTATGTTGTCAACGTTGGCTGCGAGGCTATGTATATGATATTTATAAATGAATTTATCATGTATTTGCATTCTCTAATTCATTTACAAGTGGTCTTAGTATATTTTCTTATTCGTTTGGTATCATATGTTACTCAATTATATGGTTTAGTATGATTTTAATTGAATTTTTTTGAATTAACTACTCAATGTTAGCTATTATAATTGATTTCATACTATCAGTTCTATCCTAGAAGTATTCCGGATTTCAAATTCATTGGTATGAGTACTCATTCGATTTTATATTTTAAATATTTCAACATAAATCATAGAAATCTTGAATGGATGTGATTTTTATTAGTAATATATCACTAGATAAATCTATCTGTCCTCACATCAAAATATTTTTCTTCAGAATTGGTTCCCAAAATTGATGTATTCATATTAAATTGAAATCATTGAATCTGAATAAACATATTCCTTTATATTGTAAAATATTTTCCAAAATTCATGTTCTATAATTAAAATAAAATCGTAGATTAACAAAATTTCCATGATATTCCCTTATCAAGAGAAAGAGTCCCAATTTAATAACAATACCATTATCTTGTTATACATAAAAGTACACATAGTTTTTATGATGAATTTAAATATTCCATTTATCTTCCCTTGATAATCTATCCTTAAAAAGGTATAGAGTGGGGGACCATTTGTAATGTGATGACCTGTTAACTAGGTACCATGTGTGATTTAGATAAGTAATTGACTAGATGAATTATATGATAATGTTTATAATGTGATATCCCTATTGTATACAACTATATAAAGATAGGATGCGAGAAAACAAAATTATAATGTTGTTATAGAATCGAGTATACCAAGCATGTATAAATGCAATGCATCCTTGTAATGTGAATGTTGATTTAATTTAACAGGGTATTAATGTTTTTACAAACATGGTTTAGAATACCATAATCATAGAAAAAGTTCTAATAAGACATGGACTATTTTGGGGTTGCGTAACCAGGGCATATTTTGAAGTAACATTAATTAGGTATGCATTAAAATTTTTTTTCTCTTCTGCAGGACTTGTAATTATTTTTTCACAACCATATTTAACTATTGTATAAATCATTTTTGAGTTTTTATTAATTTTCTACTATATCAAGTATTTACTAGTCTAATTTTGATGAGACATAGTAGCATGTGAATTAAATAAAAATAATTTATATATAATAAATATAGACATAAAAAATATATAAATATAAATAATTATTGAATGAATTTGAAATACTAAAAATTTAACATGTTATTTATTAAATTTATTGTTTTTTCAAGTATGTGGGAAATTTAATTTAATGAAATAAAATTCCATTTATCCATTTTGTTCATTTTTTATCTTCATTATATTTATAGTCCACTATTTTTTAATATCCTTGAATGTTGATGTTCAATAGATGAAATACTTTTCATCTTCATATGTTTCTTTGAAAACATTCTTCCCAAATTTATGCTGTAATTTTTTTGGGAGGAAAATTTTAGTAAAACATTTTTTGAGTTGATATAGTAAAAAATATGAATATAAATAAAATACTTTAACAACATATTATAAATAAATTAGTTTAGAAAGTGATAGGTTCATCTCTAAAATTTACTGAACGTCAAAGGATTTGATTTTTAATGAATATGTTTTCATCCTAAATGATAAAAGAATAAGAAATGGATTATTTCATATTCTGACCACAATGCTATTTCGAAGTTAAATTTTACTAGAATCCCAAGCTATCTATAATTGGAAAAATATAAATTTTATATGAATTAATATTTTTATGAAAAGAACTACATAATTTTATATGTAGAAACATTCATACAATTAAATATGTAATAGGGAACAATGTATATCTTACTACATTCATGTAGTTAAATGTGACTACTTGATGTAAAATGTAACTATATTCATAAAATAATTTTTTTTATAGATTTAAGATAGTTAATGTAGATACATTCATACAATAAAATATGTAATTGAAAACATAGTAAATGAAATTGATTTTAAATAATTATATATGTGACGACATTAATTTGTTTGAAAACCCAAGGAAACAAATGAAATTAATATTTTATATGAATGCATATTTTAATGATAGATTTTTATTTTTTGGATTTTAAAAACAAAAATATTGGTAAAAATTCAATGAAATTTATAATTTTTAAATTGTTAATATTCATGATTCCTTGATAGGCCTAAGTGTTTAATTGCAGTCACAATAAAATGGTATTTCATATTTTTATTAAATATAGTAAATAAATATAATTTCATACATTTTACTCATGAAACTGCTAAAAGATAATAAAATGTAAATTCATAATGTAATGGAATAAATTTATTTCATACATTATACAATTTTTTGGAACACAAAAAATGAGTATGTAAAATAGTAAAACTTAATGATGTGTTATTATTATTCATGAATCCCATATTGTATTGTATTTATCTAGTTTATTGTAATTACATCGTGTGATATAATGTTTTAAACATTCATTATAAAATTTTGAATATATGAAAACAACTATAAATAATTGTGTACCTGTGTAATTGTACCAACTGATGATTAATAATACCGATGTTAGAAAACATACCAGGGAATAACGATATATAATCTTAATGTAATTAAAAACAACTAATTATTTTCAGGAACCCACATCGAGCCAAATAAGAATTATGAAAATATATTATGTGTTCAATTTATATGGGATGATATAGTATAAATTAGAATAAATAATCTAAATGGAATACAAATGAGTGTTAATATATCCCCTACCCAATCCATATAGTGGAGCTTCCCCAAAATAGAAATGATACCCCCATATTCCCTCATTCCACATAAAATAGAATTCACTCACCCGTACCAATGGACCCCATCCAAATGAATGGAATCCCCTATCACCTACTCATGTCCCACTTCCAAATGGCCATTGAATTACTTCCATACCCATTCTAGGGTATACCAACCACAACTATTATTTTTATCATGCTCAAACACTCTCAAACCATTAAAAAAATCTCTCTTAATATTGAAAGAGGAAAATTTGTTTTTGAGGATGAAGTAATGTTACCATGTTGCTTCCTCCGATAGTTGGATGATCTATTTAACTAGATTTTGGGGATTTCAACACAATTATTCTATTTTAGATGTCATGAAAATATATCTTTAGGTTCTAGCTTATCATGAGCATCACCAATCAAGTCTGATGGTTGGGATCAATGAATTTTATAATTTCTAGCTCTGTCCTTCACTTGGGATATGTGAAACACTAGGTCGAAGAGGGTAGTTAGTGGATATTTGAGAAGGTATTCCATTGATCATATATCATTTAGAATCTTTAAATCCCATAAATTCTTTGTTATAATTTTTCATTATTTATATGATCATGTATTTCATGTCTAAGAGTATGAAGCTTCCAAAATAGATGGCAGTCTTTGGAAAAGAGATTTTATGGATGTGTATGTCACCATGGAGTTTCTTAAACATATGAAATAGGGAAATATGGTGTTTGAGTTATTTTAAATCATCAAATCTCTCCCACAATGCTATGAAAATTGATTCTACCCATACATTAGATGGTAGGAAGGTTCTAATATTTTGGATAATTCGAACCATAAACATTCTAAAATGAGGTGGATTTGATAGAGTCATTCCAAAAATAATTATATCTTAGTTCTAGCCATGGAATCTAGTAGGGATACCCATTTTTCATTCCTATCACTAAAATAAAAATATTATTCCAAAAAAATGGTCAATACATTTATTTTTCCTTTATATGTAGAATTGTAAAATGAACTCATCTTTAATTTTTAATTATGAGTCGAAAATTCTCTTGAAAAATTTGATGATTGAAAGTGGAGGTTCTATCACTAAATATGGAATATGGGGCCCCATTTATATGGTTCTCATCTAAAATGATGAATTTGACAACACTCTTAGTAGATTAAGTGTATTTCAATGCATGAAATTGGCATATTTAGTGATCCGATTTACTACCACTATAATCACATCATATTCGTAGGACATTAGAAGGCAATGATGAAATAAAAGTAAATTTCTTCCCAAAAAAATTCTATATTTTATGTGGTTTGAAGAAACCTTCTATAGAAAACATAGAATAATCATTTTTTTGAAAACCCACACAAATATGAACTCAATCGTAAATGTGGTTCTTCATTCCCACTAAGCAGAAGATTACCTAGAATATGACAGGTAATAAACTCTATATTGATTTTTTTGAACATGAACGGTTAGAAATCAAAGGATTATTATCAATAATATAAAATGTAATGAATAGTTTTCCACTTACATTGGGTAATTATTTATTACTGTTTAGTTAACAACAATAGTAAGATGAAATGGTAATAACCAAGGAATGAACATTAGTATATATATTAACTTCTATAAAATCCTATATTAATTATATTATGAATTTATATTTAATGAGGGTTGTACCATGTTGTTATTATTATGAGAAGAATATGGTTATGGAATTTCATGTACATAAGTTATGTATATTTTTGATAAAAATATAAAATAGACGAAATGTAATAAGTATCATTTACCTGGATTCAAAAAACAATAGGAATTCCAAATGATTAATTTAAAATATACCCAAATAATATTTATGAAATAATTATGGAACATTTTAATTTTGAAATAAATTATTTAATATATTTTATGAAAAATATGGAGGAAATTAATAAGGATTAAGAAAACAATTAGAGGACTATTATGATCAAACATCTATTTTTCGAAAAATAGACAGAACTAAAATGAAATTTTTTTATAAATGGAAATTAACTTTTAATAATTATTACATATAGTATAATCACATAATAACACAATAAAAATCTTATAAATTAAGAATAAGTTAAATAAATGGTATCTATTGAAGTGTAGGAATATATACTGATGAAATAGTAACATGACCATTAGAATAGAAAAGTGACCCTTATGTATAATAAAATGACCAATATAATAGTAACCTCACCAATAAAATTATAAATAAGATGCATCCTTTTATAGTTTAAAATATGGTATAATTACATCATAGTATAAGTAAATAAATATTTTAGAAATTATTGATTAAGTGATGGTATTTTTATAAGTCATAAATATTTGATTACAATATTACGATTAATTTAATAATTTTAATGGAAATTTAATTTCATTAAATGTATTCATAAATTATTATACTTAATTATTATGATTCTAATATATTTTTATTTGTCCTTAAGTAATTTTTCAAAGTGTTAGAAACGCAGTTTTAATTTTCAAATTTGTATTTTTCAAGTAAATTATGATTTTAAATAAATATTAGATTAATAATATATAGAATTTTTTTAAAAAAATGGAGTTTATTTTTTGATTCTACATCTTTATAAATGATTAGGGTGTTTTTTTGTGAATTTTATGAAATACATGATTTTTTGATTAATAGTGAAATCCGGTAATTTTCCGTATAGATACATTACAGGATAAATAAACTATTCCTAGAATCGTGGGTGCTGTAAGAATCCTTAATTTGAATTCACATGCACTTATTACTATTTCTGGTCATGGAAACATCATTATTTCGGGCCTTGAGGTAAATTAATAAAATAAGGAAATAAATATTATGAAAATCATACTCTCATCCACTATAGAAACCACCCACACCCCCCTTCTCTTCACTCCTCTCAAGCCTTGTGACTCCCCTAAATACTACCCAAATCTCTCTTAAAGCTCATATCCCACATCCATCAGCACTTGGCCTCTTCAAAAGACCAAATCCTCTCCCCATAAGAGGCTCTCAAAGAAGGTTGAATCAAGAGGTAATTTCCTCTTTTCTTTTCTTCTATTTTCATTTCATGTTCTTGTGTTCTATTTTCTGTCCAAATATCTACTCATCCAAATGGTATGAAAACTCCAGTACCATAAATGTATTGTAATGTTGTTATGAAAATGGTATAATTAATTATCCTCTCTCCTTTACCCTTATTTTATTCTAGTAGTAAAGACACTATCTGAGATATGATAATTTACCACATTCATGGGCGATGGGTTTACAATTTTTATTATCATCTTCAATTATGGTCATGAAACCATTTTTTTATGGTTGAACCAAATTATTATATATGTAATATATCCATGTTATGGTTATGCAATCTTTATTTAAAAATGGTATTATGTTATAAATAAAAATGTGTTCTTTGTAATCAAAACCCACAAAATTGAAAAAAACGGTTATCATTAAGGTTTTATATAGAAATTCATCTTCACTCACATTAACCTATTGAATTTTTATTACCATTTAATCTTAGGGATATTAAATTAATAACTATTAATTAAATTTTGGACAACCATTCTCATCTTACAGGATTATTCATTCATAAGTAAACCGATAATGAAAATGAAGGAAACAAATGGACCTGGACAATGAAATTGAACATCTTAACCCATCAAAAAGGCCAAGAATGATCTTAAAAAGTTTATAATAAATAGATTACATATAAAACAGGTTTGGGATTTATTACTTAATGCACCTAATTTTATTATTCGGGTAATTAATATCATGTGGATAACACCACCAGACTTAAGTTAAGGTGTCCTCTCTATTTCTCTTATATTCAAGATTATCTTCTATGTTATGACATTTTATGTGTAATTATTAATGATGTAGTATGATTTATCACCTCCCACATACTACCCTCATGATGTATAAGTGATGATAAAACCACTTATCACTCATTGATCCTTCTTATGTATACTTGATACCGTGCTGATATTCTATAATAGATTCTACCTAAACCTCTTTTCATCCTTCAGGTTGTGTTATCGTTCTTTTTACCCAAAATAATGTTATATTATTCTTTTAGGTTCATCTTCAAAAAAAATTTCATGTACCAAACATTATTATCAATACCCTTTCATCATTCTCTTTTTTGGATATACATGTTTTTAAGTGATTCCTTCCTCAATACTTCTTGGTAAGCAAACCTGTTTTGAAGGAACATCCTGAATTATTACCTGATTTCAAGTGCACTCTGTCTTCTGTTTTAAGACATCATTGACTTCATAAAATCCGTTTTTTCTTTATGAAAACATTCTTTGTTCATTTATGGTCTATATAATTTTTTTCCCTTTCATATTTTAAAGTATCTATATTATTTTACTTAAAACTACACAAAAATGTTTTAATGCTAAAAATTGTTAAATACTTTTTTTACATGTTGTCACTTATTCTTGAAATAAATTACCATGATACTTGAATATTTTAACATATTAATTTTCATTTATATTTTAGGTAATTTATTTAATGGTCACATTTATGATACTCCCATTTGATTTATAACATGATTATGACAACCTATTTGTTCCATAGGCAACCATTATGTTTATGTAAGATTGATTATGTGTGATTCGTTATGTGGAAAACATATACATGAAAGGTTAAGCTGGGGGCACCTAGATAGAGCTCCAATGCATTTAGTAATGTTTAGTCTCATGAGATCTTATGTGCAACGGTCTTGGTGGTTAGCCTTGGCTTGTGCTACCATGTGCGACAGTGTTGGCAGTTAGCCTTGGATTTTGCTACCATGTGAAACGGTATTGCCGGTTAGCCTTGATTCATGATAAATTTATGTTTTATGTTTCTTCCACATTATTATTAATCCTTGTTTTTATGATTATTTGTTTATATGTTATGATTACATTTGTTACATACCTTTCTATATCATTATGTCATGTCATTTAACCCACATGCTAAAGCTTTATTCCTATGATTATTCCCTTACTGGGATTTTCAGCTCACCCCTTTGTACATGTCATCCCCAGGTTATCCTATATAGATTTATGAACATGATGGTTATTAGGAGCTCAATATTAAGGTTAAATAAAAGTAGTTTTATTTAGTCTCATGTTTAAAGTTTTATGTCCCAGTCTTCCAAGACTCTAGACTTAACAATACTTGGCTTGTAATATGATATATAATTAAGCTTAAAATCATGTAATGTTATATGTAAAAGGCTAGGGTTGCAATAGTTGGTATCAGAGGATGGTCTAGTTATTTTTTGAGATTAGGAATACATCACTTTAGTAAGAACCTTATGACAAAGACTAAATATAAGAACACACCTCTAAATGCTGGTAAGTATAGAGTATGTGGTTTATCAAAAAATACATCCTTGTCTAGATATAAATAGGTAGAGGTTGGTCTAGAACATATATATCTAGGGGTAGAACCAGAAAACACCACATTGAGCTAGACTCGAATGGGAACCGGTGCATGGCAATGGGGCTTACTGCACTCTTGGTTTGACACTCCAGGGGGATATGCATTGGTAAATTAATGAGCCTAGTAAAAACCATTATTAAGATAATTAAAAAAAATCCCATAAGAATTTATATTAAGAAATAGATCAAGGATACCCTATATTAAAACACAGGGAATCATAAGTTAGGATATAATTCTCCTTCACATGTTTGTCCTCTTATTTACAAAGTTTCTTTTTTTATTCTCAATAGCTAAGTATTAAAGACCTCTAATTGTGCATTATTTCTCCTAGTTAGTGGAGTGAAATAGAATAAAACATTCCAAGAATCAATATGATAGGGATTATGAATATTACCGTAATCATATGCCTCATATGATGGGAATGAGTGCTCAAAAACATAATGAAATTACATTCTAATATGGCTCAAGTTATGAATTAAAAATTGAATCATGGGGAACACCCTAATCCTCTATGTAAAGAGAATGTTTCTGTTCAATTATTCATCGAGAAAAGGCCTCCCATTTTTAGTGGATCTTCTAATCCTCTCATTGTGGAACAGAAGATTAACTCCATAGAAAAAATATTTTATGTTTTCCAGTGCTCGGAAGAAAAGAAATTCATACTGGGGGTCTATCATTTTGATTGGGAAGATGAATAGTAGTGGACACTGATCTAGAATAAGACGTCCCAGGATGAAATTGATCCCATGGATTGGGAGGCATTGAAGAAACTGTTTTTAAATAAATATTTTCCCCAAACCCACCATCTCAATATGGAAAAGGAGTTCCTCAGACATTGTTAGAGAGAAGATGTGTCCATCGGGGCATATGAAGAAAATTTCATAGGGCTTTCGAGTTATGACTTCACCTTTTTCATGAATGCCGAAAGAATGGTGGATCTCTTCTTTAGAAGGCTAAATCTATGCCTGCAAAAAAAATACAGATTCATGAATTTGAAAGTTATGAGGAGATTTTCTGTTGTGCCCTGAAGGGTGAAATAGATATTGGAGACTCGTAGTGGTATCGTGGGCCCAGTGACAAGAAGGGGATAATAGAATCTAATGTGGGTGATAATGTAAATAAATTCCATGATAGAAAGAAGCCTAATCCTAATACATGTTAAAATTGTGGGAAGAAGCATCATGGGAACTATCTAAAGAAACCTGGAATTTCTTGAAATGGGAATGTTGGGAAATCTAGTTAAAATTTTCGAAAGGAAATGAAGAATCTCACAAATTTGGAAGAAAAAAATAAGGTTAAGATAAAAACTCATCCTATAGTGAAGTGTTACAACTGCAAGAAGCATGGCCATTATGTGAACAATTTCCATATGTCGAGGGTTGTCGGAGGCAATCAATAACAACCTCTAACGAAGAATGGAAGGTCTTATTCTATCACTACTTCTGAGGTGAGCTAAACAATGATGTGGTAAATTGTACACTGGTTATTCAATAATGAATAGAAAACATACTATTTGATTCTGGTGTTACACATTCATTCATATCTTTCAAGTTTACTGGAACTATTCAAACATCGCGTCAAAATTTGGAGGAAAAGTTATTTTTGGGAACATAAAATGGAGAAATTATTGAGTCCATGGTATATAAATCCTACCTAATTAATGTTTATTGACTAAAACTCACTTAAAATCTCCTCATACTTCCTTCAGTGGAGTTTAACGCTATCTTGGGAATTGATTGGCTATCTTTGTACAAAGACAACATCAACTGTCATGAAAAGGAGATAACTTTTCACATCAAGAAGCATCCTCAAAATAATTAAAAGTATATGGAGGAAGATGAATATTCATTAGAATCACATTCTCAAGTGTTGATATTAATTCATTATGGTTGAGCATGTCTAGCTCAAATGATTGAGATAAGGAGAGAATCATGCTTGAAGACATTCTTATTAGGAGAGATTACGCTGATGTATTCCCTAAAGAGTTTCACGGTCATCCTCATAACGAAGAGTTTGAGTTCTATATTGAACTTATTCATGGATATTTTCCTATTTCAATGATACCTCATAAAATGGCCATCATAGAATTGGAAGATCTGAAGAAGATGTTATTGGAGAATTTGGAGAAGGGTTTTATATGCCTGACTGCTTCTTCATAGGGAGAGCCAATCCTCTTCATTGAGAAGAATTATGGTTCAATGTGTCTATACATTGACTATCATGAGATCAATAAAATCACGATAAAGAACCAGTATCCCCATCCTCGAATAGATGACTTGTTCGATCGGCTTCATGGGGCTAGTTATTTCTCTATGGTTAACCTTTGGTCAGGATATCTCCAATTAAAGGTGAGGAGGGAAGATATTCCGAAGATTATCTTTCAAATGAGGTATGGAAACTATGAATTCATAAGGATGCACTTCAGACTCACTAATGATCTTATAGTATTCATGAACTTAATGAATATATTCTTTATATATTACCTCAACAAATTTTTGGTAGTCTTTATCGATGATATTTTGATATACTCTAAGATCAAGGAGGAACATGAGGAGCATTTGATTAATGTGATAAATACATTGGGAATGGAAAATATGTATGCAATGTGTTGTAAATGTGAGTTCTGGATAGAGGAAATATCATTCATGGGGCATGTTATCACCTATAATGGGATATCTGTGGAACCTTTCACGAAAATGGAAATCGAAGAGTGGACCAACACAACATATGTAACGAATATCCATATCTTCCTTGGTCTAGAAGGGTTTTACTAATGATTTATGGAGAACATTACAATAATTTCAAACCCAATGAACAAGTTGACATGAAAAGGGGTGAAGATTTTCTAGACTCAACAATGTGAAGAATGTTTTCAGGATTTCAAAACAGGCTTATCACTATGCCATTCCTCACACTACCATTAATTGGAGAACCCTTTTTTGTGTACAATGATGATTCAAATAAAAGACTAGGCAATGTACTGATGAAAAATGATAAATTGATAACCTATGCCTCAAGGCAGTTTTAAATCCATGAGAAATAATTTCCCGCACATGATTTGGAGTTGGAAGTTGTTATCTTTACGTAAACAATTTGGCGGCATTATCTCTAGGTAGAGAAGTGTGAGATATATAATAAAAACAAAAGTATCAAATTTATATTAACTTATAAGGAGTTTAATATATTCCAACGAAGATGGTTAGATCTCATCAAGTATTACTACTAGTCAATTCCTTCCATCTTGGTATGGAAAATAAGATGACAGATGAATTGAGTAAAAATAATCCTACATCATTATCAATGATGAGAATTGAAAAGGATTTAGTATTCTCAAATTTGTAGAATATTGACATGGGAATCATTAAAGTAGGAACATAATTAATCCATTATAAATTATTCCTCAACCATACCTCATGTAGAAAATAAATGATAAACAAATAAAAGATGTGGATGTTCTGAAAAGGGTGGAATCTGTTAGAAATGGTAAATCCTTAGAGTTCAAGATTGATGAGGATGGAGTTGTAAGATTTGGGTCATGATTATGTTTACCATCTAATCCAAAGATAAAGAAAGAGATTCTAAATTACACAAATAGATCACCCTTCTATATCCACCAATGGAGAACAACGATGTATCAGGATCTCCAGGAGAAATTTTTGTGGTACAATATGAAGAAACCACTACCCATACCAACATTGAAGTGGGATAAAATTACCATGGACTTTTCCACAAGACCTATAAGGAAATTCAGAGGAAACAATGCTATATGGGTCATTGTGGATCGTCTTACAAAGAAAAGTCACTTTATCACAGTTAGAGATGAATTCTCATCAGATCCACTTGCACTAATATACATTAAATAACATGTAAGGCTGCATGGAGTACCACTATCTAATTTAACTAATCAAGATCCAAGATTCACCTCAATGTTCTGAAAATATCTATTACATGATCAATGAATTGAATTGAACTTCAATATATTCTATCATCCTCAAACTTATGGCCAATATGAGTAAACTATTCACACATTGGAAAATATATTTAGAGCATGTTCTATGAACATCAAAGGATTATGGGACTAACATCTTCCACTAGTTGAATTCTCGTAAAATAATAGTTTCCACTCCAGCATCCAAATGACACCATACAAATCCCTCAATGGGAAAAGGTGAAGAACGCTGGCATGATGGGATGAAGACGATGAGAGTAAGTTTCTAGGAATTGAAATTGTCAAAGAAATTGTGGAAAAGGTGAAAACCATTCAGCATCACATCAGTGTATCCCAATGATGAAAAAACTGTTATGTATACAATCATCGACGTGATCTTGAGTTCAATGTTGGAGACATTTTATTTCTCTACATATCTCCATGGAAGAAGGTTATGAGATTTGGGAAGAAAGGAAAGCTATGTCCTAGGTACATTGACCCCTTTGAGATACCTGATCATGTTTGTCTTGTGTCCTATCAACTAACACTTCCACCTACCATGTCTAAAGTACACAAAGTCTTCCACGTATCCCTCTTAAGGAAGTACATACCATATCATTCACATGTAATCTCATCAGAGGTGGTACAATTGGAGGATGAGCTTTCTTATGAGGAGCATCCAGGGAAGATATTGGGTCGTAGAGAAAATGTTCTATGGAAAAAAGACTACTCACCAAGTTAATTTACTATTTGAGAACCATAAGTACTAAGTGGTAACATGGGAATTAGAGGAGTCAATGAAGGAAATGCACTCTCACCTATTTAAGACATAAAATGTAAAAAAAATGAAGGTAGATATTTCATATGGGTAGAAGAATATAATGAAAAAATATTTTATCAATGTAATTTCACTTCTAATAATTATTACTTATAGTATAATCACATAAAAATTTAATAAAAACCTTATAAATATAGAATAAGTTAATTAAAAGGTATCTCTAAATATTAAGGAACATATACAGATGAAATAGTAACATGACCTTTTGAATAGTAATGTCACCCTTATGAATAGAAAACTGGCCAATATAAGATTATCCTACCCAATTACGTTATAAATAAAATTCACCCTTTTTATAACTGAAAATATGGTGTAATTATATCATATTATAAATAAATAAATATTTTAGAAATTATTGATTATGTGTTGGGATTTTTATAAGTCTAGAATATTTGATTACAATTTTATGATTAATTTTTTAATTTAAATGAAATTATATTTTCATGAAATGTATTAATAAATTTATATTTGGATATCTTATGATTCTATGATAATTTTATTTGACCTTAAGTAATTTTTCATAGTGTTAGAAAATAATTTTTAATTTTAAAATTTGTATTTATGAAATTAATTAACCATATTAGGAAAGTTATTTTTGGAAAATGGAGTTGAATTTTTGGATTATACATGTCGAAAAATGGTTTGAGTGATTTTTTGGGATTTTTCTAAAATACTTGAATTTTTTATGAATCGTGAAATACAGTAATTTACTATATATATAAATTATAAGATAAATGGAATATTTCTCGAATCATGGATTATGTAATCAACCTTAGTCTGAATTCACATGAACTTATTACTATTTTTGGTCATGGAATCATCACTATTGTTGGTCTTGAGGGAAATTAATAAACTAAATAATTAAATAATATGAAAACCCTCATCTTCACCACTATAAACCCACCCACAATCCCCATTCTCTTCACTTCTCTCAAGCCTAGTTCCTTCAATAAGTTCTACACAAATCTCTCCTCAAGATCCTCTCTAATGTCAAGCATCACTCGGTCTCTTCAAAAGGCCAAATCCTCTCCCCTTAAGTGGTTGTTAAAGAAGTTTGAATCAAGAGGTAAATTCCGCTTTTTTAATTCATTTTCTTTTCATGTTCCTTTGTTCCCTTTTCTTTACTATTCTCTCCTCATACAATTGGTATGAAAACTCCAGTACCATACATGTAGAAGAATATTTTTATTGTAATGGGATCATTCATTATCGTCTCTCATTTACGCTTATTTTATTCTAGTAGTAAAGACATCATCTAAGATGTGTTAATTTACAACATTCAAGGATGATGGGTTTCCAATTACTTTTATCATATTCAATTTGGGCCCTGAAAATATTTTTTTTACGGTTGAACAAGATTATTAAATATTTAATATATCCTAGTTAAGGATATATAATCCTTTTGTACAAATGGCTTTAAGTTATGAAGAAAAATACGTTTGTTATAATCAAAACCCACCAATTAACCAAAATAGTTTCCTTTAAGGATATATATAGTAATTCATCTTCACTCCCATTAACCGAATGAATTATTATAAACATGTAATATTATGGATATTAACTAATAACTTATGAGTTCAATTATGGACAACCATTCTCATCTTATAAGATTATCCATTAATAAGTAAACTGATAATGAAAATCAAGGAAACAAATGACCCTAAACAATGAAATTTAACATCTTAACCCCTCAAGGAGGCCAATAATGAACATAAAAATGTTTTAAAAAATTTATTAAATATATAATAGGTTCTATAATTATAAATTAATGAACCTATTTTGATAATTTGGCTCATTAATATCAAGTGGAGAACACCGTCGGATTTAAAGTAAGGGATCATCTCTATTTCAATTTTATTCAAGGGTTTCCCCTATGTTATGACATTTTGCGTGTAATTACCAATGATGGGGTATGATTTAACACCTCCAACATACTATCCTAATGATGCATAACTTATTATAAACCCCTTTATCTATCAATAATCCTACTTATGTATACCGAATACTGTGCCAATATTCCATAAGGGATTCTACACAAACCTCCTATATTCCTTCAGTTTTCCTTATCATTACTAAGAAAGTCAGTCAGAGGTAGGCCCCTGACTATTTATTAAATAAAAAGAAAACTACAACAAGAACATAGTAGAATTATTAAATATCATAAGCTTCATGCCCATCACAACCCCCATAATACCCTCCTTCCGCAGTGGTCATCTTCCATTCCTAGCTTTCATAGTGCTTTAGAATCATGGCATACTTCCTTCTAAGATTCAATTTCTCTAAGGATATCACCTCTTGAGGAGATTGTTTAAAATAGGACCTAGTGGAAAATGGATTTGGAAAATATGAGTAGACATTCCCCGTCCTTCTTTTTGTTGTGGCAGTCACCTCCTATCTATATTTCCCCTTCCCATCCATGAGAACCTCACAATAGGAAGGCCTAACCACCACACTATGATTTTCCTTGTCACTGTCCAAGATGTCCCCTAAATTCCAGTTACCGAGTCATCATTGAAACCATAAGCCACCCCTCGGGTCTGTTTATTACCCCCATTATAGTCAATCACACGCTAAACAAGGCGGCTTCCCACCCATCACTTGGCTGACATCCACCACCTTCACAACATTAACTGAACCAATCCTTTCACACTTCCCTTCATACTCTTGGCCAGTAGCCACCTCCGTCACTGCATCAAATAAAACACACTGCATATTGCTTCTATGTTACATTGAGACACCCATCTCCATTTGGAATCCCTCCTCAGCCTCCAACACTTGGAATCGGTTGCAGGTAGCAGTATTCCTCCCTGAGGGAACAAATTGCAGCTTATGCCTCTCACTGTTCATACATGAACTTTCCTCTGTCATTCACCCACGAACTTTTGAATTCGGAGGCATCCCCCCCCCCTTCATTTGGAACAGCATGAATGAAACCAGCATCAGAAACACCTCGTTTGGTTTCACCCTCCCCATGCAGAGTAGTAGCAACAGACCCACCTGCAGGTTGTGCCACAACAGAATCCTGCACAACGCCATTGCCCGAAGACCCAGCCCTTAGGTCCTACTTCAGCCTCTCAAAAACCACAACAGCAGAAGGATTATCCTTTCTCAGCTCACCCACACCATTTCTACTCTTTAATGCAACGTCATTCTTCTTCCCCTAACCCGCAGCTCTACCATTTATTCCTACTGGAACTGATCGAATTCCACATTGACATTGTTCTTGTCAATGGCCCAGACGATGACACCCCGGACAATAATCAGTCTAGGAATCAAACACCACCACCTGCTTCTAGTGGTACTCCTCACCAATCGTGATCCAAATCCACTCCATTGGCGCCTTTGACACATCCACCTAAATGTATAAACACAGATTAACTAGGTGACTAACCAATGCAGTGTGGGCATCTGTGCTGAGAAACCGCCCTTCCAGATTCCCTAACATACGGATGATCATTGGATTATGAAATGGAAAAGGATAATGGGGAAAGCTTACCCAGTTCATGATGGAGGGTGAGTCCTAGTTAATGAAAATATCAAAAGTCTGTTGGAGAAGGAAAAAACCAGCATCCATTACAGCATCGAGGAGCTCGAGAACAAGCATAGATTATATATTCCTCAAAATGAAATCATATCATAAAATGGTTCTTTTCAATTATACCCACCACCGCGCGATCCTGCAGATCCCAACTACTGAAAAAAAATCTATTGAATTCGTCTACTGAAGGACTTTGGTGATTAAAAAGAGCCACCAAGGTCAAATTCTGCAGATTCGACAATCCCGAAACTCTGAGAATGAAATCATCAGTTGAGAATCCCCAAGATGCAATTCTGGAACCTTCGGACTCAAAGAGATTGACGGAAATTCAGAAAAAAATTAGGGTTAGAGAAAGGAACAAAATTTGCCTGTGGAATCGAAGTTCGAGGAAGAACCTCCGCCCCCCTCCCACCTTTAGGGGGCATGGAACCCATCTGCTCTAATGATCTAGGATTTGTCGACAGGAGCCATAGCCGAGCACCATCGATCGTCACCATCGCCAAGAAGTTATATTATTATTTTATTTTCCTCTTATAAATGTATGTACATGTATAAAATTCATTTATCAAAAACCATTCATTATTTTATTTTGGGGGTATAAATGTGTTTAAGTGATTCCCTCCTCAATACATCCTGAGAAGCTAACCAATTTTGAATGAACTTCCCAAATTTTACTTGATTACAAGTGAACTCTAGGTTCTGTTTTAATCCACCATTGTATTTATAAAATTAGTCTTTTCAATATGATAATATTTTTAGTTCACTTTTTATTTTATATAAAATATTTTTTCCTTTCCTATTTTAATGTATCTATAGTATTTTCCTTAAAACTACACAAAAATGATTTCATGCTCAAAATTCATAAATAATTTTCTTACATGATGTCACTTATTCATGAAACCACTTACCAGGATGCATGCCTATTTTACCATATGAATTTCTATGTATATTTTAGTTTCATTCTTTCATGGACACTTTTATGCTACTCCCATTTTTATGCTTTATAATATGATTATGATACCTAATTTTTTCCATCGGCAACCCTTATATTTATGTAATAATGATAATTTGTGATATATTACGTGGAAAAAATATTCATGAAAAGTGATGATGGGTGTACCCAGATAGCACTCCAATTAAATTGGTAATGTTGAGTCCCATGAGATATTATGTGTGACGGTCTTGGCGGTTATCCTTGGCTTGTGCTACCATTGTGACGATCATCATTGTTAGCCTTGACTTGTGCAACCATGTGTGATAGTCTTGAATGAAATCCATAAATTGTGATAACGTCATGTATTGTTTTGATTCCACATTACTATTAATCCATACTTATTTTCTTCCATGTTTATATGTTATGATTCCATTTGTTACATGCCTTTCTATATCTTTATTCCATGCCTTCAAACCAATGTGCTAAAGCTTTATTCATATTCTTATTCCATTACTGGGATTTTTAGATCACCCCTTTGTAAATTTCATCCCTAGGTTACCATATCAAGATATGAGAACAATGGATGTTAGGAGATCAATATTAATATTAAATAAAGAAGTTATTTTTAGTCCCATGTTTTCAGTTGTATGTACCGAGTCTTCCAATAGTATAGACATAATGATCCTTGGATTGTACTATGATGTATAATTATTCATAAAATCATTTAATGTTATGTGTAAAAGGTTAGGGACGCTATAATAACAATAAATTGAAACTGTTATGTACATGTTTTTATGTTTAATGTAATTTAAAATTGAGTTATGATTTATTTTATGTTAATATAAAATTAATTTCATACAATATAATAATGAATATTACCTCAAAAATCCAAATGGAAATTATTGATATTCACACATTTAGTTTTAAAACAATGTTAAATAAGTTGAATATCCAATTGAGAGAATATAAATCTTCATATTATAATTATCACACAAATTCTTGGGTTGTAGAGGTGACATTTTAAATTTATGGGAATCATGTGGTACGAAATTGTGAAACTGACTATGTTTATGTGTTTACTCATCAAAAAATAAAAGAATCAAGTCAAACCATTTATGGTTACTAAATAAATGATATTCATGGAGTGTTTGACTATATATTAACATATACTAACCACCAAAAGATGATAATAAAAGGAAAAATTATTTATCATGATTCAGAAGAGGTGTCTACCCAGAGTAACCAATTATGACAGGTTGAATGATTTTGAGGATAGAATAGAATTGAACTGGGTTTTGTAATCAATATAGAGTTTAGGGGGAGAATTGATGTGAGGGAATCTGAGCGTGATAGATGGATGAGTATATTTGATTATAGAATATAGAAAGGATATAGGGTTTCAATGATGACAAAGGGGGAAGGTGGGGAGAATATGATTAAGGAATGAGGGCCGTAAGAATTGATTGAGGGTAGAGGGGTTCTCAACATGATAGAGTGTCTAATTGTTTAATTGAAGGCTAAAATAGTGTTAGGGATTGGACTGTGAGTAATGGTTTGGCCTGATGGACATTTTTAATTGGGATTGAAGAATTTTTTTCCTTCTATATGATTATGGAGACACAATGTAATGAGATATTAACATATGAGGATGAAGGGACACCAAATAGTAGAATTATTTAACTTGGACCACTATTGTTATATTTATTTTGGACATAAGAAATAAGGGGGAATCCTTGTAATGGTTTTATTTTTTTACATGATGTCTGGTCATGAAAAAGAGTGATGATATTTGTTTACTTCATCCATTGTACAAGAGTGTGATGTTTTTATTTCATTTTAATAATTTGGTTAAATTATATTGTATTTTTTTCTAGTGTTAACACTACCATCCCTATTTTCCTTCAGTGTTTTTTCATTTTCATCACTCTTACATATATGGATTTTTGATTCCACACTGCTCAGAAGAGGGAATGACACAACATAATCCTATAAATAAAATTGAACATTATACTTGAGGAAATGACTTGTTAGACCATCCAATTTCTGAGTGCTTATATATAATGAAATGAAAACATACTATCTCACATTAAACATCCAAAAAGACTAAAATGAAAAATTCATTTTTCAACCTATATTGAAAAATCAACCAGGAACATGATTATTCTAAAATGAATAAAAATGGATGAGATAAGCATGAATGAATCATATTAACATTTAAACAATTAATAAAAATTTATTAGTTAATAATTTAGGGTCTATGTATTCATTTCATTATAAAAATGGTTTTATGATGACTAGAAATCTTCAAAAATGAGGTGGTCATACAATTCATATAATGAAAGTTAAAATACAGAAATAGATAACTCCAATTAGTAGAAAATAAATACAAATAATAAAAGTAAATATACATTTTACACACCTTCAATAAATCTTCCTAAATTATCCTAAAAATCAATATTATTTTGTCAAAGGAACCAAATGGAACTGGAGAGAGAGAGATGTGAAAGATGGAGATTTTTACAATGGATGTTATGATATTTAATTACAACACCCAAATAATCTTCTAGTGTAAGATCTATGAGTTTATTCAGAATATTCTAACCACATAACATAAATTATCTTTATTCAAATTTTCAATTAAAATATATATTGCAAAAAATAATGTTAGGGATGTATTTTTTACTAATATTTCTATGCCACACAAATAGTTAAATGGATATGGATTCACAAACTATAGTGAAAATAACATCCCAAATGATTGTTTTTTTCAACACAATCTTGGTCAAAATAGTTTATCATATCAATCCATCATGTTACATTAATTTTAAATATTAATTATTGATGATCAAATTTTCTCATTTCAAGGTGTAGTGTGTTGATTTGATATATCTTGAGTTTCTTCACATCATGTTATATTTCTATTATCATTCAAATTAGACCTATTGGACATCTATATCCCATGTCATGGAAGATTTAGGGAATGAATTTCAAAACAATATAACCTACAATTTCATCACTCCATTAGCCTCTATCATACCTCATATTGATTTATTATGTCCTATCATAAACCAATCCCCCCAATTACTACCCATCCAGAGTCGAGAATGAGAGAAGGGAGAGAGTGACTGCCCAAACCCCGACTCAAGTAGGCCTTGTGTTAGTGACTGGAACTGAGAGTATAATAAACATACATATGGGAGGGATTACCATCTTAGAGAACATGAAAAATAGAGGGATATGATATATAAACAAATTAACACATTATCAAACATATATATTATAAAATCACATGTTCTATCAAGGAGTTTCATACAATATAAAACACCTGAAATAAAACAATAAGTAACCAAAATGTTAAGGCGGAAGTGACCACGAATCCCAACCAACTCCTTCAAACCAAAAAATTAATAATATCGAGCGAGATATCAAGCCTTACCATTCATTCCACTCAACATATATTTTATATATGTTGGTTGTAAATAATAGTATACTCCATAGGATCATACTAAGAGCCTCTCATGTAAATTATAATGAAACAATGTTAAAGCAAAATGAACAATAATGAAACTAACTCATCACTGAAAAATTATAATATATTCCCATCCTCACCATGGATAACTCTCATAATGTATCACAGACAGGAGAGAATATAGTATAATAATGAAACATAAAGGTCATTCCAGTGCCTCTTTCTGACTAGTTTTCCTCTATTCCCCAACATTTTACATCATGAGTCATATCTCCTTAAATTATGCCATCTTGATGATGCATGGGAAAGGAAACAAAACAACCAATTCTTGCAACACATCATTGCATCATTACATCATCCCTTAAAACAAAATCCATATAGTAACCATGTAGTTTTTTAGTACCACCACATCCCATATGATGTGTATCATATATTGATAATTATACCTTAATCCATCACAACCAATAAACGTAGTAAGGTACCTCAAGCCATCACAAACATTACACCTCATGATAATAATAATCCATTAGACACTATATCTATAGATATTTGTGTTTTAAATAACAACAAGACCACCAAACCTTCCACATACAGATATGGATAAACAAATCACCGTGAATACCACCACTTTTAACTTCCAATCAATGAGTGTGGGATATGAGGTTGTAGTAATCTATCCATCTTCCCACCTGCATGTTGGGGAATATACCCACTTATATTATACTAGGTGTCAGTCTCCATTACCGACATGTGTGGAGTATAATATGAAAAAATAGAACGTTTAAGACATAATATTGGTTATTACCACACTATGAGCATAACCTTGTCATATTCTCAACAACAACTATCATCTATCGAACACCTGATTTCCACTATTAAAGACAAGTTATGCCATTAGAAAATAAGAAAGTAAAGATCTATATTAATTACTTATTTTCATTTTTATAATTACCTTTTGTCAAATAATATGTTAAACATGAAATTATAAAATAACAATATTTCTAGTTACATTCACTAACCAACAATGTGAAGTGTATTACCTCAAAAAATAATAAAAAATGAGGCCATTGTTATTCAATATTAACATCCTTGAAGAAGTTTATTTCCATTGTCCCCAAACATGTGGTTTTAAAAAAAATTATTCATTGTTAACATCATTCCACAATCAATTTAATCTAGGAACACCATACTAATCTCCCACAATGATAAAACATATGACCAAGTACATCCATCTGCCTTATGTATTGGGGAAAGTAATTCATAAAAAATAATAAATAAACCATTTTCTATTAAAAAACTTCATTAAAAGAAATAATTCACCTTTACACATCAATGGGTTATCTCATCTTTAACCTTTTATATAATCTCTAGTGCCATTCCCAACTCCCAAATTCATTTACCAATTCATATCACCATTACAGGAGTCAAATACAGCAACATCATCCTAGAATCCCAAATGACGTCGCATCATCCATCCGAGGAACAACCAACCCTATCTCAGAACACATCACAATGAGAAGCGTTTACATAGAACACATCACAAAAGATACAATTAAACACTAATCATAGTCAATAGGGAAATCATTTCCCTAAAAAAGGCATCTATATTTCTTATATAAATGTGTTTCCAAAGCTCCAAACACAAGGAACTCAAATTTTTTAAGATGAATAGAATCTATATCTGTAATAATTATCCTTATCAATCATCTATTTTTTCATCCATCTCGAGTTAAAAGATTTCTTATTCATAGGTTCCAACTATGGGAAACCTATGTTATCAAGCTATAACAAGCTATCATTAATTAAAAATATTAATTGTAGTAAAACTGGTTTAAAAAAACCATGTGATGTACTATAATCATAAACACATCATTCCAATATTTTCATAAATAAGAATTAACATGCTTCAAATTATTTATAAATTCCATTATCATGGAAGATCACATTCAATTAAATATGAACATTACTTCAATTATAAATATGATAAAATTATAACAAAACCCTAATATTAAACATACCTCTTCTTTAATTATTTATCCATCCAATTAGAAACTAAAGGCATTAAATCATTTTCCATTTTCATCCAAATATTCATGATAATCCATTGCATCGTAAGACATGATAAAAATTATAACAAAGATATAACTCTATCTTTAAAATAAATATGAAAACATTATCATGGTACAAATCAAAAACATCAAAATTTAATCACTATTCAATTCAATATTAACATGGTAAAATCCTTTTTTGGTTAATTCAATTTCCATCTAAAGGGATAAACAATGAACCCTTTATGATTACACGTAAATATAGAGGATAAGTAATGAATCCCCTACCCCATGGGAGTCAATGTTCTTAATTTGAGAATAAACCAACATTGAAGATCTGGATCTTCCCTCCCAAAAGATTATAAATCCCTCTAAAGACAATTTTTCCACAATGAAACAATCAAAAGAAAAAGAAATATCTATATGAATAGTGGAGATGATATCCAAAAGAATGGAAAGACAATTTAGGAGAATCCAGATCAATGAACGCTAATAAAAAAGTTATAACATATATTAGATAACCATAGATTAATTATAGGATTCTATGAGTCATTCTTTATTGAAGGTATTCCAAAAATTTTGATGATAGAATCTTTACCTGATATGCTGCACCAATCATAGGGGCATATACAAGATATAAATTTTAATGGAAGAATATCGAACCAAAAAACGCAAGGTTCATTGACTCCATGGGAAGGAATTTAGAACCACAATCCTTAATGGAATTATATAGGACGGAATGAATATAGGATATTATTTTTTAAGCCAGATTATTTGGGATGATCAGAATTTAATATCACAAAATATTTTACTTAACTATTATTTTGGATCCCCTTAAAATCCATATGGGGAGACTCGTTTATAGCCTTAGTCATCTTATAAAATCATGGATATAATTATCCAAAATGAAATTGAAGTAATGGCCCCTGATTCATGCCACTAAAATACCTATATGATGATTTTTATATAACCAGTGGAAAACTCCATGTGGATTATTCATCATAGTTAAAATTCTCACATAAGAAAAAATCTCCACGTAGCTGGTTTAAGGTAGAAGACTCATCAACTTATCTGATTCATCCACATAGCCAATTTATGTACCTGATTCATCCATATATCTATTTCATGTAGACAATTATTCAAGTATCCAATTAATATTCCAGATAAATCTATGTATCCAATTCACCTAGATGATCAACCACGCAATCGATTCATATAGATAATCATCCACATATCCAATTTTTATAGAATATTATCCATATAACAGATCCAGCCTCATTATCAAGTCTCATAACCAATTATCCATGTAGTCAATATAGATACATTGTTGATCCAGCAACATCATTGTTTCAATGTTACATGGGATGAAACAATTGACCATAGCAACCAACCACTCGAACAACAAACTTCTTGACCAACCAACCTTCCACATGAAAAAATATGTGATTGTTCCAACCAACCGCATTAAGATAAATCCAATCACATGAAAAAGCATGTGGCCATTCAATCTAACTAATTGACAAAATAGGTGACTGAAAAATGTAAAATTAGATAAACTAGACAAAAATAATCATAACACACACTAAAAAAATCTATTAATGTAATATGATGGGACTATA
Source organism: Viscum album (assembly GCA_963277665.1). Lineage (NCBI taxonomy): Eukaryota > Viridiplantae > Streptophyta > Magnoliopsida > Santalales > Viscaceae > Viscum > Viscum album. Next base: position 1,876,174,271 of record OY728152.1, read on the forward strand.
TGAGAAATTATAGGCTATATCTCTAGTTCAACAATTTATATTCACATGTCACTATAATCCTAAAAATTTATTTTATAAAATTTTAATCAGTTTTTTGAATGTTATGATAGAACAACTGAAATGTTGTCTAACTTGAGTTATATGGTAAAAAATAAAAAATTCACACACAGTAGAAAAATCATATTAAACATCAAATAAAATGTCCAAAAAAATCTTGTGTAAATACTTTTCTGTCAAATACTCGTATATAAAAATATTACATTCATCTATAAGAAAAATGACGGTAGTAATATTTTTAATTTTTAATGATATTTAAAATAATAAATAAAAAAGTTCATACAATACAGAAGGTTATAATAATCGGATACAAAAACATATAAAAACATAAATCATAAGTATTTCTAATATCTTTACGTATTCATAAAAACACAACTGATAAAACAATTGATTGATTTACAAGTCAGTGAATATATCCTTTAAGATCAATATTTATTTATGTTCAAATATTGAAATAGATAAATTTTAATAAATTTTTTTACCAATTTTAATAGTTTAATAAACATGTAAAATTAATTTCATTAAATCACAATGGGGGAATAAAATGTTAATGCTATGTAATCCAATGTTATTAACAAAATAAAGATGAAAACAAAGAAAGGTTTTATTTAATTTCAATAAGAAATGAAAATATAGGAAAATAAGTGATTTAATAAAATTAAAATGAATAAAAACATGGAAAAAATAAGAGAGGGAATATTTGGGAAAAAAAATTTGATTGAAATAAATTACTAAATTTTTTAGTATGTAACACCATATATTGAAAACATTTTTGAGAAAAAAACATTGTTAAATTTAAAAACTAGCAAAAATGAACCATTATTTGAGTTGGAGTCCTTATCAAAAACTATCATGTTGATGGAGATAGTTTAACTCTAACAACCAACCATTGATTCTCAAAACACCAATTATATTTTTCCATTTCCATGATTAAAAAATATTGACATTGTGTTGAAACATACTCTAATTTTACTATCCCTTGTTTAAATATCCTCTTGATAAAGTGATACTTGATCTAAATCCACATCATTCATTCATTAATGATATAGTTTATATTAATATTGAATCCAAATTTTTGATCGCATTTAATCCATTTAGTATACCATAACTATCACACCCCCATCAATACCGTTTTATTTTTATGGTTTTGTTTGTTCAATATATTTTAGTTTTTCTATAGTGTTTTGGGGTGTTATAGAATCTATGGGAAGCTTCAGGTATGAACCTATATCAATTAATAATATGAACAAAGATCACACATCATGCACTACCCTCTAGGAAACCTAGGTATTTTTCATAGGGTGGTTCAAAACTGTAAAATGGGGGTTCATGTCCCAAATAATCTGCATGTTGATTTTTTTTGTCAATGTCATTTATGTCATAAGTTATATAATTCATTCCATGAAATATTTAAAAATTCCCTTCATGTCATGAAAAAGATATTCCATGTTGTGATTGTTCCTATAACTAATTTTAGTTTTATATGTTTTAAAAAATACCCATGTAAATTTTAATTGGTTTTGACCACAAATTCTTCTCATAGTCATTTAGTTGACATTAGGAACAAGAGAGGTATTTCCTTCCATCATCCCTATCATATTCAATCATCCACCACAATTATGAGTGGATCTATTAATATAAACCCCTATTTTCCTTTAATCCTTATTCCATAATTTTTATTCCATTCACCAAGGGTTTTCATCCTATGTAGAAACCTAGGGGATATGGGATACAATATTTTTTGCATGATGATACCATTACCAAAAGAAAAGTTCTATTATATAATTAAAAGAAGTTCTATTTTAGAAAAGTCTAAAAATTTTAAATTTATGTTTATCCCTTAGAAGAAGAGCTAAAAGATCATCATGAACCTAATTAGACCAAGTCAATATATTGAAATTAGCACCCTCGTTAGAAATCCAATCAATAACTGAATTAGACTCCCTATATACATGAGTCACTATGTATTTTACAGACAAAATATCTCACTTGAAAATAATCATCATAATGGTTAACATTCATAAAAGAAGCTCAGAACCTACTCTAATATCTGAAATAGTAATACAAGTGACACATTACAAAAAAATTAACCCATTCAAGAAGAAAAGTGTGTTCAATGGACTTTATTATACCGAACATTTATCCTTTAATTGAAGAATAAAAAAATATACCATAAATGCATCCTAAAGAATCCCAATGATGATTTCTTAAAATATCCCCACAATCTGAATGAACGAGGTTACCCTTTGAAGAACCATCAGTATTTATTTTACTCTACCATATGAATTATGTATGAAATAATACCACAAATATACAATAATTTTGACTAAAGTTACCAATAAAATCAATATGCATTAAAACTGATAGATTAGGTACATTGTTCAAGAAATAACCATTTTGAAGAGAATTATCTTCTTAGTTAACAAAAAAAATTATGACAGAGTAGTTTGAGTAACAAACCTAACCTCATTATGTATACACTTATTGTGACCATACCAAATAAGATAAATTAACACCATATAAGCAACAAAAAATAGATTCATTAGTTGAGAGGATAGTTAGATCAATGAAGAGTTGTTAATGAAAAAATGAGCAGAGAACATGCATTGTAGATATATTTTGAACATATCATAAAGAGAATTCCACATTGATGATTTCGTTTCACATCTCAAGAGTAAGTGTTCAAAACTTCCCTATGTCTACTGTTGTGAGAAAATGGAGAAAAAGGGAAATAATGAATTTATATAAAAAATGATTCGTTTGAAACTTGTCAGGTTCTAATTGCAAGACAAGAATTGACCAAGAGGGGCGAATAATGTTCCTGGTAGTTTTTTCTAGACACTGAATGTTCAAATCCAAATCATAAATATGGTAATAGGAAGATTTTTACGTCCAAATACCATTCAAAGAATGTTGCAAAATCAATAATATGGCTCTCGGAGAGAAATCATTTTGGTTAATATTAACACTAATTCATTCTAGGAGGTCAATTAAAATTTTCAATTGATCTTAGATTAAAATAGATAAATTTGGATTAATATAATTTTCCAAGAGGGATTACACTAGAGGATATCCCTTTTAATTTGAAATCTAAATCTCCAAAGATGAATCTCTAGAAACGAACCACCTTTAATGAAAATAAATAGTATAGAAGATGGATTTAAGGGTAGGCCAAACAGAGGAAGCCATATGAATTGGATTCCAAGCTAATTTTTTTTCATAAATCTTGCATGAAGAAAGTCAAGATACATAGATTTACTATTGAGAAGTATCCATATTAAATGAACTTACAATGATTGATTAAAAAACAAATGGGTTTTTATACACTGGCCCTAGGAGGCATGAGGCATGGAAATTTATTTATATAACACAATAGAAAATTTCATTTCAAGAATACTAATACTCCAAATAAAATTTGAAATAGTGATTAAAATATTATTAATAATTTAAGTAATCCATTTATAAACTATAAATATTTAAACAATATTTGATATAATTATGGATTTCAAAAAACAAGTGTTTCCAACCATGGAAGGTGGGTCAATATTTTATCACGGAAGCTTCTTCCTGATATGAATAATGATATCAAAAAAATAGAAAGACGTTTTCCTACCCTAGATCACAGGAAATCTAAGGTAAACATAAGGGAAATTTCCTTCTCTAGTTCTCGAATTACCAATAATTTCAAGATTTCTAGTAGCATAAATCCCCTAACCTATGTACCAAAAATATTTATTCTAGCTGAAAACCTTACCAAAGGCTTCTTTATAATGAAATAATTAATTTTTCATGTTTCTGATATTGAACTTATCACCATTAGTAAAGAGAATAATGTCATATTCATATAAAATATTAAGAGGATCATAGATCCCTTTACCATAGTTAATGGATTTCATCTTCCCATTATCAAACATTATATAGAAAAGCCAAATGAGATAGTCCTTTGTAATAGAGAAAAGAATAGAAGAATGAGGGTCCCCTTCTCTTAAACCTATAGAGAATTCAAAATAACCTTCAGAGGGAACCATTGATCAGAACTAAATATTGATATAATCCCATGTCTCATTTATTTCAATTGATAAATGAGTTATCAATCCCAAAACATGCAAGAATATTACATATTATGACCCAAGACATAATTTCAAAATCCATGAAAATATCATGTTTGATGGAAATTTTACCATCTAAAATAGGATTCTTTAGCATATTAACACATTTAGACGTATTAACAAGGTAATTATTTATGAAACCAAATTAATTATGAGAAACTATTTTATCTGAGTTGGAGGATAACCTGTTAGCCACAAATTTGTTAATGATTTTACAAATAGTATTAACAAATGTAACCCTCCTAAAGAGATGATTTTTTTCATTTTCCACATTAGTAATCAATGAAATAAATTGATATATCCATTCACATTGAATAGATCCACCATTAAAAAATTTAAGGAGAAGTCGATAAACATGCACTAGAATAATCCCCCAATAAAATTGAAAAAATAAATTTTCAAACACATCCTGGTTAGGAGTTCATTCATAATTATTACAAAAAACAGTGTATTTAATCTTTAAAATAAAAGGGATATCATTGAGCCCAAAATTATCATCTTAATTTAAAATATGTTGAATAATTCCATCCATATTATCAGATGTTATGGAAAAACCATTGAAATGATTCCTATAAAATGAGATCACATCATCAGATATATTGTTCCTACTATCAATAATCTAATCACCATTCTTGAGAAGTGATAATGAGCTAGAAATTATTCTTCCATGATGAAGGTAATTAAAGAACTATGAGATCATATCACCATATTTGAGATAATTATGTTTAAATACATTCATCTACATTGAGTCCATAATGCAATGAATATTATTTTGCAAAATAGAAACCTCATCCTCAATTACAATACCATCATAGAAGTCATTAGAGATATTGTGATCTTGAATTTGTTGATGGGAAGATTCATATAAGGATATATCACTATCAAGAGAACTAAATTGGTCCTTGATTTATGATTTAAGCCTCTTTTTGAAAAATTTTATGTTGAGAATATATTTTAATGAATTTTATTTGAAATCAATATATTTCCAATCTTCCTAAATAATTTTTCTACCGTCAGGATGAAACACCCATGAATTGATGGATTTGAAAGGTAAATAGGGCTTTGGGGTCATGGTTGCAAGATGAAAAAAGAATTGTATGATAGTCAGAATTCATATTTGAGTAGGTAGTGTAGGATATAGAGTCTCATGTATCCATTATAACATCATTGGAAAAGGATCTATCATGTTTACTAGAATCCATTCAACTGAAATTTTTCTTATACCTGGTACAATTGACAACAACCATATTTATCTCAATTTAATTATTGCTTTCAATTAAATAATTAAATTTCATAGAGGAAAAGGAACATGAGATAGTGAATACTTTTTCATTAGGATACATAATTGTGCTAAAATCCCCAATCAAGTACAAAGAACCAGAAATAAGGTTTTTTTATCATTAATCTCTAACCACTGTCTTCTATGATATAGATATTTTAAATGAGCAAAAATAATATAGAAACAAAACTTATTTCTCATATATTTAAAGGAAAAAGTGACATGTTGATCATTGGAGGACAATAAGATAGGATAAACCAATGTGAAATTATTGACGAACGAAATATTCTAAAAATCAGTAGGACGTGTTTTATTTTATAATAGATGAAAACCTAAATTTTCATTAGTGGAAATGTTATGTGAGAATATTTTTTTAAGAAGACCTATTTAAAATAGGATTATTCTTCTAAATATGTAGCTTAAGGGACTTGGTAGTCTGACTCATAGCCTATCCTAGAAAATTTAAAAAGAAGGATCCTTCATTGGACATGGGTTTCGGGTCAATCCCCCCTTCTTTTCTCCACCCTCATTCGATGATAAGGATTTTAGAGGCATGAAATCCATCCTCTAAGGTACTAGATCACAATTAATTATTAATGTCACAACCCGAAACTAATGTATTGTTAACCTCCTTATTAGAGGGGTCCATTATCCATGGAATAATTTTTCAAAATCCTAGAATCTCCCAAATATATATTCTATATTAGAGTATTCCCCTCTATATAAACATCCCCCATATCACATGAATATGAAATATCAAGATGAGTATGATTAATAGAAATATCTCATTATCGCAGATCCTCTGTAGAAATAATGTCCAATACTTGTGACACATTTTGATCAAAAAGCACAAGGTCTCTAATTAATTATTCTATATAAGAATATATAATTTGATATTTAATATCTCCTTGAATATTAGGTACCAATTCATTGATGTATAATAAAATTTACAAGTCTAACGAGATATCAAATAAGGGTGTGTCTTTTTCAGAATTCACCTAAGACCTACGTGGGTTTTAAGAGAAAGGATCAAGAGGTGACCCCCCTTCTTAGTAATATTTACACAAGATTTTGGCAATTGAGTCACTAGGAGGGAATTTTTTGGACATATGATTTCGATTTAATCCTAGGAGGTTCCCCCTTTTTCATGAACAATACCTTTGTTCTTGTGTTGTGTTTTAACGTCCTTCTAATCCTAAGATTTTTTTAGTCTCTCTAACCTTTCTTTGTATAACTCTACAGTTTTATACATAATGGCCTATAAATTGTAATATATCATAGAAGGAATCACACGCTCAAATTCTATATTGACAAAAAAAATTTATAATTTAAATTATATTTAATATTATCAAGATCTTTAGATTCCAAATTCACATCACAACCGATATGGGAGAAAAAACCATGCTCTTGTTCAGGAGTCCACTGATCCATTTCGATCAGTGTACCAATACTGGAGGATAAATCCTTTAGAATCTTATGGTGCCAATAAACCTAATTTAAATTTTGTAAAAGAATCTATACACAATAATTTTATTTCTTCTGATTAATGGAATTAAAATTAATATCCCAATCCTAGATGCAAAAAATAAGAATTCTAAGCTTCATATTGCCCAAATTCCTACCTGTAGAAAGACCACATTGGATGATAATGTGGAAAAACCTACTAACAATCAAAATATTTTTCTATGAATTATTGATTCATCAATGATATATAAAATTATTTCGATCCACATAAGACCAGTTTTTATCTCCCCTTGAATAATTTAAGTGACCTAGAAGAAAAAAACATAAAGATATTAAGTCTTTGATTAAAAGAAATTGGATCCATAACAACCAAAATTCCACCATCTCCAAGCATGTTTATATTTGAGAGTTAATGGGGACCCACTTTAATCGCATCTAGAAACCCTGATAATGCTACAAAAAAAAGAAATACCTGATCTTCTCATATCATAACAAGACCAACCATGAACACTAGGTTGAGAAAAGGGTCATGAGACATCACTAAAAGAAATTTCTTAATCTGGATTGAATAAATTTGATATATCTATTTCAGGCATAAATTTTATTGTGTTTAAACATATTAATTATATAAATTTGTTGAATAATATTACAAAATGTTGTAAAATTTTACTTGTTTTCTATTTTGGGAAGGATAAAGTAAATTTGTGGAAAAAAGAATGAAAAGTGGAGAAATTATGAGTAAATCATGGTGTGTCAATATATTTTTCAGATGCTCATGGAGCGTTTCGAAGGTAAAACTGATGAAATAAAGGAAAGATGATATCTAGTATTATAAAAAGTAAGTACACATCCAGTAGCATCAGTCCATGACGTGTAGAATTAGTTTGTGACATGCGGTATACCGTGAAGCCAAGTCATAATGAACATAGTGTGAAAGACATGTACACAATGTTTACCTTAGTTACATGACATGCTGGAATTCAAATATAAAATTAATGAATGATATTTGATAAATATTCTAATAAACATAGAGCTGATTTGGATCATCAATACATGACATGACCTCCATGTACAAGTCATGTAAGGGGTCAAATTTCCTGATTATCAGCCAATATCTGTGCACACATCACCTGGATTAGAAAACTGTGGAGAGATAGTACAAAATGTGTACCCCAAGTAAATTTTGTGAAGGAGTCCACAAAAATAAAACTGTAGGCCTATAAATTGAGGTGTTGGATATTGCTTTAGAGAAATTTGGATTCATTCAAATATCATGGGTTGGAGCAAAGTTGATGCACCATATTTGAGTCCATTCTTTCTTCATGTTTTTCTTTTTTTCCCTTCCCTCTTATTATATCACAATTAGGATGATGGGGTAAACCTAGTTATGCTAGGGTAATGTAATCAAAGGGGGAAGGTGTCATTGTATTTTATTCTTTTTATTATTCATGTAGTTTATTTTTCTAGTTTTGTTCGTTAACTTCTAGTCCCTTTATTTTTATTTTATCATAACCATTGATAAATTAATCTAAATGGAACATTTAAATTAAACAATGAACTACCCTAAAGATGGAATAAACAGTGTTGACATAAGGGGAAATCAGGTTTAAAATGGTTTTATGAAAAACATGATTCAATAACACCCTATACTACTAGACCAGGGGAAATTTGGTAATGTCACATCAATGAGGGGATACCATGACCGTTGGATTTTCCTCATCTCAACTCTGACACTAAACATGGATTAATAAACCTAGCTTTTAAAATCTAATTGCACCATATCCCTGATCTTACATTACCCTGACATGCTTTTAAAATATACTTTCACAACTAATTGACCTACTGATTCATTTTCATTTTTCAAATGAATCAGTTCACTATTTTCTCATCACTTTAATAAAAATTTTAAAATGAAAAAATTTGAAATTTTAATTAAACTAATTTATCATCCATGCGGGTTCAACCATAAACATACCTAATACGAAGTTTTGACTAATTGAGTAGAATATTTTTGGTCATATAAGTATTGTTTTTGCATAGTATCATATGGAATTAACGAAACCCTATGGAGCTATCAAACGAGTGTAATTTATGGGGGAAAAAGCCTTTTATTTCTTAGGATTTCAATTTCTCTTTTATTTTTTTTATTTCAATTTATCTATTTACAGTTAGAGTTCTATGAGGTTTAGATTTTTTGATCTACAAATAAAACATATGGTCAAAGATAAAATACATAATTGAAATTGAAATCATTTATAAACCTTTCTTATAAGTAAAGATAAATAAAATAATGGTGGAAGCAGAATAAAATCAAATTCATCAAAGAGACCAGGGACTATGAATGCTCACTGACTATGGGAACCGTTGAAACATAGGAGTACAACTGAGCATCCTAAAAATCCTTTTCACTGCAATTCACATTGAAATCAAGCCTACCATCATGTAAATGATCACAAACACTGTAAAATTAACCAAAAATTCCATGAAGATCCAAACAACCATTTGGGAAATTTACTCAAGTTATGTGATACATTCCAATTTTAAAATATTTCAAGTGACATGATAAGACTTCAAATTTTTATATTTTCCTTATATGATGGAGCTCGATACATGATTAATATCATGCTTGTGCATTCCATTCCCACATGTGATGAGCTAGATAGAAACTTCATCACCCACATCCTTGCACCTTCTAAATCAATTGATATATTGGTAAACAATCTGAATTTTTTTAAATTTAAAGATGAGTCGCAATATTCTGATTGGGAACAGTATAAGGAAATGACACTTATGTTCCCTCATCATGGAATAGATCTATAGATACTAATAAAAACATTATATAAGGTATTGTTACAGGAAAAGAAGTTGATTCTATATGTTATAGCTGGAGGATCACTGATGAAGAAATCACCTGAAGCTAGTTATAACCATTTAGATGATATAAAAAGTACATTTTCTAATTGAAAGTAGAAGGGACACAATGGAATGGTGTCTCTGTAATCATCAACAATGACTTGATGGAAACACAACTAGAGTCACTGACCAAGAAGATCAACATCATGATGGGCCGTTAGAAAAATACTCCTTGTTTGAGTATATAGGATGTAAACTATTCTGATTATAATAGGGGTAATCAATTTTAGGGCTAGAGACCTCAACAACAATAAAGACAATGATTTCAACAAAGACCAAAAGGGGAAAAATAACAAGAACCTCAAGGTCCCACACTTACTATCCATGTCCTTTCCTTAGAGGAGATTCTAGAAACATTCATGTCTTCTTCTATGGTAATACTCATGGAAATAAAAGATGAACCATCATACCAAAAGGAAACATTTCAGAATATGTTGCTTCAAGTTGACCACATCACTGAGACACTTATATATAGAAAAATATGGGAACTTCAAGGATTTACTGATGAATTCCCACATGAATATTTGAATGAAATATAGCTAAGAAGTCGGAAGAAAATAAAAGAAAGTTGAATATAGTTTTTTGGAGGACCACCAGTGGAATAAAGAGAAGCAGAAGAGGATGGTGAAAGAAGAACAGAACAAATAGTTGATGAATATGAAGGAGAAGAAGAAGATGATAAAGAACCACCTTTTTACAAGCCAAGGATGAATTTTCCAAAGCGTATAGCACAAATGAAGAATAACATGCAGATATGTAAGTTCCTTGATCATTTTATAAAATAATGTATTAATATTACTTTTGGAGAGCCTCTTGAAAAAAATGTTGGAAATTGAAAAATTCATTAAAGAGATGGTAAGAAAGACGAAAATGATGAACCATTACACTAACACGATATTTTTCATAATTAGTGTCAAATGACCTACCTAAGAATCAAATAGATCTAGTTGGATTTTCAATTCCCCTATTTATCATTGCTAAAAAATGTGGGAATTCTTTTTCTGACATAGGTATAAGTGAAAATATCATGTTTTACACAACATTCATGTGTTCAAGGATGGATGTAATAAATCCCCCAAGAGTATTTCATTAACTAGAAGACTCAACATTTAAATACCCAAGAGGATTCATTGAAGACATCCTAATCAATGTCGACAAATTCAAAATTCATATAGACTTATTGGAGATCGGTATGGAAGAGGATAAAAACCCACTCATTCTAGGAAGACCATTTTTAGCCACAAGGCATGTGCTAATAGATGTTCAGAATGGAAAACTCTAACCTAGAGTTTGAAGTGATAAAGTGGGCTTCAACATACACAAGACAATGAAGAACTACGATATGAAATAAAAACTTGAGTTTGTAAAAAGATAAATAGATGAAGTTAAGGGTGCCATCAATATTGAATACGTTTTTAATTTCGATATTGTTGTTGGAGAGGGTGTTAAACTGAATGAAACATATAAGCTGAAGATCATGACTACTAACACCAAAATATACACCAACTCCACTACATTTGAGAAAGTGCAATTGGTATGGATGGTACATGAGATTCCATTTAGTTCATCATCTTTGAGGAAGAAATGGTGGATATTTCCAATGGAGATCATGCAAGTACTACCATCTAAAAGAATCAATCTATTCAGAGAATAATGAAATGGGAAAAACTATTTGGATGAGACACAACTAAGACCTTTTATGGACTCCAAAGAGGGACAAAATTTTCAATCATATATCAGATGATCTGAAGCTAAAGATGGTAAGTTCGAGCCAATCAAATTAAATAAAAGTTATTCTAAGATGCAACCTATGTTTTTTGTATTCATTATTTATTTTTTGTTTTTAGAGGCATGAATTCTATCGCTCCAAATATTTCAACAATTCATGGATAAGACATGTTCTCTCACTTTTGGATTTTTAATTAGAAAGACCATCAAGACTCAGGCTGGAAGCAAGAAGAAATAAAAAAAGGGGAAGATGTTGATACAATACATGTCATAAAGAAAAATTAGCTATCATGTGACTAGAGTAGATAGAACCCACACAACCATGATTGAAAAATAATTACAAGGGGATTAATCATTACAAAGACATATCTTTTTTCCTATATTCCCCATATTTAATTGTTTTATAGATTTTATTCAAAATTGAATGCCCCTCCATGATTCATTATTTAATCAAATGATCAAGGAGAAATGAAAATGCCTAATAAAAGTATCATGCTATGAATTTAAATTCCATGATAAAAAATTTTAATGAGAAAATTGGGAAAATAATTAGTAAATATAAGTATGAGGATTAGAATTTGAGAAGTCATGACTTGAGAAGCATATTGATCATTATAAAAGAGAAAATTATGAGCATTAGCCTTGTTTATAAATTATAAGAAAGTTATTAATTAATTTAAATATTCTATGCATTTCCATGAGTAATTTTTTCAAACAATATTCTCATTATTGATACATCCACTAAGCCAATTATTTTCCATTATTTCTATAGTATATTTCTTGATAAACTCGGGCATGTTTTCTTATAGAACATACATTGCATATTATCGAAGCTATGAATGAACCAAGTCAGTTATAAAATGATTAAGGAATATTTTTGTTAGCCCATATCCTGAGACCCACCTAAAATTAATCCATTTTATGCATGTAGAAGCCATGAATAGACTATTTATGAATGAGCCACATTAGAAGGCTATTTTTCCATTATTAAATTTCAAAAAATATTTTTCATGATATTTTAAAGAGTATGTGTGGGAGAGGACCTTTAATGGGTGTACTAGGATGTAATTTATTGTGGATATTTTTCTGTTGATAATTTAAATTATGATAGGGGGAGAGGCCATATATATTTTGTTATATTATATAATTCACCTCTCTTAAGATAAAACATTTAAAAAAAATTATTGTGTCTTTGGTAGATGAAAAATCACCATTTTTTAGATAGATTCTTTTTATTATATGTTGTTAGGTGATGGATGTGGGATTTTACCCATTTATATCTTTCAAAAAAGAAAAAAATATAAAAATAATAAGAAAATGGAAAGGGAGGTTGATTTATTCATTATTCTTACATGAATCATGGGAACAATTTGAGTATTTGGGGAAGATGGATGACATATGTAAAGGGAGATATTCATTGAGATTATATTTTTTTATCAAAAAAGTAATTAAGAGATAAATCCCTTTTTATGCTTTACTTTTTAGAACATTTACCTACCTACCCTAAAGCCTTAGAGTCATTTGATCGTTAATGATGAAGCCCTCCTGATTAATTGTGATTTCTTCCTTAAATGGTGTAGATGTTAGATGTTTGGAATCCTATGGTATGTTACATATTTTGGAGGTATATAATGATAACTATTTACATTTGTACCCTGGTGATGATCAGAAAAATTCATGTGAGGTTGATTGAAAGTGGCGTGATTATTTATAATTGATTGAAAAAAGAAACTGTATGATTGAAAAGGCTTGGAGATTTGTTATGAATAAAAGTAAAATACAAGGTTGATGTGTTTCATTGAAAAAGTATCCATTGAAAAATTATCTTGTGTGATGTTTTGATATTTTTCTAACTATTTGATCGATCACATTTATTGAAATTATATTTAAATAAAGGTAAGTTGAATGCCTTTTTTATTATGTTGAGATTCTACCCTTGAGGAAAAGGCCTAATTCACATGTGGGGGGTTTTATTAGTGTATTTCATGGATAAATTTTAAGGTGTCTTAACATATTAGTTTGATCATTTTTTTGAAAAATATTTCCAAATGTTGTACTATTTAACTTGTTTTCTATTTTGTGGTAGGATAGAGTGAATTTAAGGAAAAAGGAATGAAAAGTGGAGAAATTATGAGAAAATCACAGAGTGACACTTGATTTTTGGGATGATCATGGAAAATTTACAAGTAAAATCCGAAGAAAAAATGTCAACATGTGAGCCGAGAGCACAAAAAGTTAGTACACATCATGTAGAATTGGTACACGATGTGTATATTTAATTTGCGACATGCTGCAGACTTTGAAGTCATGTCATGAAGAAAAAAATGTGAATGACAAGTATATGACATGTAACTCAAGTACATGAAGTGATGACAGTCAAACTTCAAATTAATGAATTTGATTTGTGCAAGATTCTCATGGACACAAATCCAATGTGGATCAGTAGTACATGACATGACCACCAAGTACACATCATGTAATGGGTCAAATTTCCAGAATCTCATTCGAGATCCACACATGTGTTAAATGGAACCCACAAACCACACAGAAATAGTACATGTTATATACCCCAAATACACATTTTGACAGATTCCGTGTAGGTCCCACTAAAGGAATATAAATTGTAATGATGTCCACTACTTTAGAGAAATTTATATTAGTCCAGAGATCAAGGCTTGAACAAAGCTTTTACACCTTCTTTGAGACCATTATTTCTTCATGTTTTTTTATTTTCTATTTCTATTTTATTCTATCATCATTATGATGATTGGGTAATCCCTTCTGTTCTTGGGTAATGTAATCGAATGTGGGAATATGTTATTGGATTTAATTATTTTTATTATTCATGTAGTTGGGTTTCTTAAGTTTTTTCTTCAACTTCCATTGCCTTTATTTTTATTTTATCATGACCACTGATAAATTAATAAATATGGGACAATAATATTGTGAAACTAACTACCCTAAATATGGAATAACCACTATCTACTTTAGTTGAAATCATATTTAAATTGGTATCAAGACAAAGATGATTTGATAACACCCTAAACTACCTGACCAAGGGAAATAGTGTAATGACGCATTAAAGAGGGGATACCACGACCATTGGTTCTTCATTATCTTGACTATGAAACCAACCATGGATTAATCAACCTATCTTCTAAAATAAAATTGCACCCAAACCATGATATTAAATTACCCTAACATGATTTTAAAATATCCTTTCACAAAAAATCAACATGCTACTTCATTTTTATTCTTTATATAAATCAAATCTGTATTTTCTCAGCAATTTCATAGTAGAAAATAAAAAAATTATTCTGAAATTTTAATTAAAATAATTAAACATCCTTTTGAGTTCAACCTCAATCTTACCTCTTGGCATGTATTAATTAATTTAGTAGCATAATTTGGGTTTTCAAATTTTTTTTATCATTTTACTATAGGGAATTAACGATACCCTATAGGAAAATTATAATAAATGATTAAGTTAGGAAAAAGTATAATCATTATTGGAGATATAAAAATAAAATATATCTCATGAATCTATCATCATATTAGAAGTTTGTTTAATTCCATTAATGGGATGATATTTTGGTTTAGGTTACGTTTTAATTCGGTCATTGGTCGAACAAGGATTAAAGGAACTTTCTTATTTCTTGTGGTATCCTTCAACATTGAAGGAAAATAGTTGCAAATGGATGTGAGTTGTTCCCACTTGGATTAATACAGGTGTTTATATTTCATTCATTTATTTTTTAATTCACAAGATTCTAGAGTTTTATATATATTTTTATTTATATTATGGGTGTATATGATACACATTGTGAATTTTCAATTCATTTTCATTTATCCAAGGTTTGATAAAATTATTTTCTAAAAGGATCTAAAATTATTATTATAAATTATATATATTTGTATTCCATAAAATTATAAAAAATATTCTTCATACATTTAAATCATTTTAATGGAAAAATGTTTTCCCCTATTTTAGGTTTAGGGGATAAAAATCATGATTGATGAATGAGTTTTAATGGGAAAATGGTGTTGTTTTTTAAATTATTTTAAATGAATAGCTTCAAATGGGAATCATAGTAAAAGAGAGTATCCTAGAATTCCTGGGAAGATTTTTATTTAAGTCTCACTTGACACCTTATTAAGATTAATTGTTGGAGTTCATGATTCCCTCCTGGGACACCTTTTATTTTTATACATCTATATACATGTAGCTCTTTTAGAATTTTTGAGTTTGAATAATGAATGAACGGGTTGTTTCTTGTGAAGGAGTTGGAGGTGAGGTGGGAGACATTGTTTCTATTTTTATTGGTGCATTTATTTCATGGTGGATTTATATTCTCCATTCAATTCATGGACTTGTGGGAACGTTGTGTTTGTAATAGAATATTTAGATGTATGTTACACTATCCTTGTATGTTTATGGAGGCTAGCTCCCTAGTTGAGTTTATTAATCCTAGTGGTTGGTTTTATAATACTCGACGGACCCTGGGGTGATCCTAATGGGGATATTATAAGGATGCACATAGGGTCCATTGAATCAATGAACTGTGTGCAGTATCGTTGATGTTATATCATTATGTGTATCCCCAATAACGTATACCTCTATTTGAGATTCAATAGAGAGGATTGATCTTTTTTGTTTGCAGCACCATGCACTTATTTAAGGAACATTTTTTATTTTTTATTTTGATGGAATTCAATTATGTAGTAATGGCTTCTAATATTATGTTTTTATTCATTTCATTATAGTCTGGATATGTATCAAAAAAATTAATTTTTATATGAAATCAATTTTAAAAAAATGAAAAATTATTTATTTTTTATTTTGGAAATCATGATTTAATTTAAATGCAGAATATGATTTTATTCATTTATTCATTACATAATGTGTAATGGCCCAAACTTTTGATTAATACTTTTCTTCTTGAAAATATATGTTTTACTGTGTCCCATTAATTAAAACTATATATTTATAAAATGAAATGTGACTATCAATTTTTTCATGTTATATTACCAACGGTCAATTATGACCAATGATCAATATGACTATTGGAAATAATAAGAATGATAATGTTATGTGTTTTTATATAAATAGAGATGACAACGGGAAAAATTAGTTCAGAAAGAAGAGTTGATGGCCTCTACCAATAGAATTGTTCCATATGAAGCCAATTTGTCTGAAATTGGGAAGGAGTTACTGTCACTGGACCTTGGTCTGGACCAAGCCCAATCTGATCTTCAATATTTAAAGCTTGAACAAAATAACATATGGGAGAATTTAAAGCTCATCAAAATCACGACTGAGACCATGATCACCGAATTTTCCCAAAAAAACCCCATCATTGCACACCATACCTTTCGGTATTATGCAAGTGTTATAAGGGGTTATGTAATAAGTCATTAATTACATATTATGTAATCCATTTTTATAAATAAAATCCTTATTTAATCAATTCCTTTATGATAATAGTTTTTCATTAAAATATAATGAATTAGATAAATTGATTTTTTTGGTAAAATGGTACTTTCTTTGAAATATATATATTATTATTATAAAATTTAGTTTTATTAATATCCTTATTATAATAGTGTTATAAAAAAATTAATTTTAAATATACTTGATGATTATATTTATTCTTTATTGTTTTCACTCTTTAAATTATTAAGTAATTTTTATGATAAGATTTATATTTTCCTATAATAAAATTAAACTGTATTTTTAATTAATGAATTTATTTTGATGAATTAATTAATTTTTGTAATAAATAATATTTTAACAAAATATATTTATTTTATAATAATTTTTAAATAAAATTATTATATAATTTTATGAATTCAAATGTAACTTTCATTAAGGGTTAGAAATTGTTTTTTTCAAAACCAGTAATTCTTCAATAATTGTCAGTTTTATTTTAAATATTAAAATTCATATATTTATACAATTATTTAGATAAAATTAATATTATTTTTGGAATCATGATGTCTAAATTATCAAACAGTGAATTTTTCAAAATTTTCTAAGACAGTCGAATTTTTCGGTAATATTTAAATACAATAAAAATATATAATGTGTTTTATGAGATCAAAATGACCTGACAGTGATGTTAAAAAATAATAAAGAATATATATTCTCCCAAAATATGTTTTAAATTTAAAATAATCTGATTTTAGGATTTATTTATTATTTTTATAATGCCTTAGTGGACCCTCCAAGACTTATAAAATATTTTTACTTTTTAAAAAGATTTCCTTGAGAGTGTAAATCACCCCCACATAATAAATAATAATATTTTAATATGTTAGGCCCATTTCCTTTAAAAATATTTTATATGACCCCCCTTTGGATGAAACCATGGGCAAAATCCATGGAATGGATTGTGCTTTTGAATATTTTAGTGTGTAGGGTCCAAAACCGAAATAATAAAAAATTCCCCTACCTTTCCTATATAAAACCCACCCAATCTCCAATTCCTCTTCACTCAACCCATTTAGAGCTCAACCAACCTCTTCCATCCTCTTTATTTATTCCTCCCAAGGCTCCCCATTCTCCCATGAAGCCTCTCCCAAACCTTTGGGATCACTCATCCATGCAAGGGAACCTCTCCTTCCTCTCTTCATTTGAATTCAAGAATCTAGTTTAAAATTAGGCATTTTAGTTTCAATTTTTTATATTTTATTCTTTTTATAATCAATTAAATACAGTGAAATTTATTTTATTTCAATTATTTATCATTTATCCTCCTTTATTTGGTCCCATACTAAGTTGTTACTATGCCGAATTTCTGTAACAGATCCTCACTTTCCTCTCCTTTTTTAAAATTGAAGCATCTTATTAGAAAGTAGTTTATGTAATTATTAATGTTTATAATTTCATTATTTTATAATAATTATATTACTATCCATTTTAAGTTATTTTAATAAGTGATTACTTATCCTCCCTTGTTTTTACCCTTACATAATCTGTTATTATGCTGAAATTTTCGTAAGGGATTCTATCATTTCTTATTTTTTCCAAGTTTTTTTATGTTTTTATACCCTTTTATTATAAATTAAAAATATTGGGTTAGGATTTATCACCTCCCCCATACTTCCCTCCTTTTTTTAATGATTATATACCTCATTCTCTCTCATTAATCGGTCCGTTGTACACTCGTTACCATGCTGAAATTTCGTAAGAGCTATCCCATTTCATCGGTTTTATTCAGGTTTCTTTATTATGTTACGCCATTTATTTCCAAAAAATAATTTGGTTGGAAAATGTATCTATATGACCCCTTACTTTTCATTTAATTTACATATGATGAGATACCGCTTTCTCTCTCATCAACCATTTTTTATGATTTTTTATGTCATGTCATTAGGATGCCAAAATTGCACCATGGTTTTCCAAGACAAAATCATCATATGTTGATTACCAAGACCATTTCTATATCAGGGATATTCAACTTTATAAAAATATACTTATTGATTAAACAATTTCATATATTCATTCCAAACTCCTTTATCATGGAATAAATGATGAAGTTGATGGAATCCATGTTAAATGATCTATGTGGCATACTTAAGCATGAGATTGAAATTATTATAAAGGGTTTTCCCTGATTGTGATCCAATGCATTGGGTAATGTTTATTATCATGATATTCCATGTTCAATGAGTTTTTACACAAACTAATTAATTCAAAAAGTGATTTTAATCATGTTAATTTATGTTCAATAAGGGTTTTCTCATGCTAATTCGTGTGCGATAAGGGTTTACTCAATCTAATCCATGCGAAATGTGCCCTGGATAATTCTAATATTATATTGTATTTTTTTGAAAAATTTACATGTTATGATAATCATTCTATATCATTCCTTTATGTTCATATTTCTATTTTTTCCATTGATATGCCTATTACTTAACATGTACTGTATTCATCATGTTATGCCTTCTTTACTCCATTACTAGGCTTTATAGCGCACACTTTTTCTTATGTATTTCCTCAGTTTGTCCCATGAAATGCTAAGTTTAAAAGAATATAGTGGTCAGGTAAAATAAGTGTTCAATAAAGATGTTATATTTTAGGTATTAATTTGTCATGTAATATTCCTAATTTTCCAAGACATTATAACTCTCAATCCTCATAGTTGCCTTAAGGGATAGTTTATGTAATAAATCATGTTTCAGTATGTAATAAACGGAAGGGTTTTTAGAGTTGGTATTAGAGGATAACATGAGTTATTTTGGGGATTAGGATTATAAAACCCTAATTAAAGCCTTATTCATAAGATTAAGTATAAGAAAAATATCCCAAAATTTTGGTGAGTATAGAGAAAGTACTTTATCTAGAAAATACATCCATGTCTGGATATGAACAAGTAGAGGTGGATCTATAAAAGATGTATCTAAGGGTAACACCTGAGAACAACACATTGAGCAAGACATAAACAGGAACTATTGCATGACAATGGGCCTCGCTTCACTCTTAGATCAACACTCCCAATGGATATGCTGCGGTAAATTCAAAAGTGTAGTACGAACCATTATTAAGATAGAAAAAATTCTCATAATAATATATGTTAAGAAATAGATCAGGGATAAAAAAGAATGAAACATATGGTATCGTACGTTAGGATTTACTATACAAGTTTATCCTTCTATGAAAAATATTTTCTTTTTATATTATTATTATTTAGGTATTCAAACCCCTTTATTATATTTCATTTTTCTTACTTAAAAAATTGAAGGAGGAAGATCAGTAACCACACTTATCTATCTTTCTGAAGAGATACTTTAAGAGATTATCCTAAAGTCTTGATTAGATGACATTTATACATTTTCAAATACCAAATTTACATGAAAACAACTTTATGAGGAATCTAATAACTCTATAATTTCATTATTCTTTCAAGGATTAGGCGCTATATATTGGACAACATTACTACATCAACTTTCTTAAATTGCTAAGCGAGGGAAGTACCATCAGGGTCCTTCCAAATTTTTCTCTTTATTTCAAAATTATGATGCACAAAATTATTTTCTAGATAATGAAAAAGAGGGGGACCTCTGGGGAGCATATATGTATGAAATTATAGATTTATGTTTTTGTGGATACCAAAAAAAATATACAAATCCCTATTTTGAAATATTTTATGGCGAATCATTAATAATTTTGTACAAAAAAGTTCAAGAATATATTTCAAAATTATATATAAGAAATACCTTTTAATGATTTATCAGTGCTTTCATCGATATAATCCAATATGCTTGAGGTTATTTTCGGTAAAGGAAGTAGATGATTTTTAAAAAATCCCAAGGTACCATAATAATGCTTGAACCTTTTCTCCTTGAAGTAAATACCAACAAGAAAGACTGAAAACCTTATTTAAGCAACAAAAAATAAGTCCATCATCTATTTTAGTGCAGAAAAGGAAATTTCGAAGGCAAAATTTCATAAGGGGGAAGAATATAATGACCTAAACATTTGAATAATATTTTTTTCCTGAAAATGTATGTTTTATTATATCCCATTAATTTAAACAATATAAGTATTAATGGAAATGTCACTATCAGTTATCTTCTATTATATGACCACAGTTCAATTATGACTGAAGATCAATATGAATTCTGGAAACAATAATAATTTTAACATTATAAATATTTATATATATATATATATTATAATGGGAAAAATTAATTCATAAACAAGAGTTGATGGCCTCTTCTAGTAGAATTATTCCATATGAAGCTGATTTTTATAAGCTCAAGAAGGTGGTAGTGTCACTAGGATTATCTCTGGACCAACCCCAATCATAGCTTCAACATGTAAATCTTTAACAAAATCACCTGCAGGATAAGTTCAAGCTTATCGACATGGCGGCCCAGGCCATGTTCACCGAATGACCCCAAGAAAGCCCCCTGATCTCACATGTTACCCTAAGGTCTTATTAATGTTTTAAAAGGGGTTATGTAATAGGACATTAGTTTCTTATTGTGTAATCCCTTTTTATAAATAAAAGTCATATTCCATCAATTACATTATGAGAATAGTTTTTCATAAAAATATAATGAATTAGATAAATTGATTTTTCATGTAAAATGGTACCTTTTTAGAAATATATAAATTATTATATTAAACAGAGATTTTATTAATATTTTCATTATAATAGCGTTATAAGAACACTATTTCTAATTATAAGTGATGAATTTTTTTATTCGTTATTGTTTTTACCCTATAAATGATTAAGTATTCTGTTTGGTAAGAATTATATTTTCATAAGATAAAAATAAAATTATATTTTTATTTAAATTATTTATTATGATAAATTAATGAATTTTTGGAATATATAATATATTAATAAAATATTATTATCATATAATTTCTATAAAATTTAATTTATAATATTGATCTTTGAATTTAAATTTACATTTATTATGGTTGGGAAATTGTTTTTGTCATGAACCCGTCCTTTTTCAATAAATGTCATTTTTTATTTTAGAAGTAAAAATCCACATATTTAGAAAATTATTTAGATAATAAAAATTATTTTTGTAATAAATATGTTGAAATTATCCTATGGTAAATTTTTCATAATTTTATGAGACAATCAAATTTTTAAGTAAAAAATAAATATTGTATAAATATATAATGTGTTTTATGACTTCATAATATTCCAATAGTGTTGTAATAAAATTAAATAAAAGGTATATTCAGAAATTATATGTTTTAACTTTTAAATTATGTGATTTTATATTTGATTGATTAATTTTATAATGCCTTAGTGGACCCTCCAAGATTTATAAAATATTCTAACATTTTAAAATGATTTCCTTGAGAGTGTGACACAGCTCCATATAAAAAAGCCTAATATTTTAATATGTTCGGCTATTGTCCTTAAAAATATTTTATATCACTTCACATTAGCATAAAACATGGGAATACCCCCTTGGATGGTTTGTGTTTTTGAATATTTTAGTGTGTAGGGTCCAAAACCAAAGAAAAATAAAGAATTCCCCCACCATTCATATATAAACCCACTCTATAACTCATTCCTATTCACATAAACATTTGGATCTCGACCAAACATGGAACTCCTCTCTCTCTATAGTCCTCCCAAGGATCTCCAAGCTCCAAATAAGCCTATCACATGCCTTTGGGATCACAGATCCAAGTAAGGGAACCTCTCCTTACTCTCTTCATTTCAATTTTAGAATCTTGTTTAAATTTAGTATTTTCATTTTCAATTGGATAAATTTTCATCCTTTTATAATCAATTACCCACTATACAATTTATTTTACTTCAATTATGGATCATTTATCCTCCCCCATTTAGACCCTTACCTAAGACGTTACTAGGCCGAATTTCAGAAAGGGGTCTTCACATTCCTCTCCTCTTTCAAATTCAAGCATCTTATTTAAAAGAAGATCATGTAATTTCGAATGGTTATACTGTCATTAATTTAAAATCATTTTATTAAATTCCATTTGATGTTATTTGAAAAAGGTATTATTTATCCTCCCTCATTTTTACCCTTACGTAATCTGTTACTATGATGAAATTTTGTAAGGGATTTCTTCCATTCTCATTTTTTCCATGATTCATTATGTTGTTATACCATTTTATTTACAACTAAAAATTTTGGGGATTGATTTATAAACATCCCCATAATTCACTACAAAATTTGGAATGATTATATACCTCTTTCTCTCTCAATGATTCCCCTCATCTACATTTATTAACATGCCGAAATTTCATAAGAGTTGTTCAATTTCTCCTCTTCCTTCAAGTTATTTTGTTATGTTACACCTTCTATTTACAAACTCCTTATTTTTATTACATATATCTATATTACTCCATACTTTTCATTTCATTTAAATATGATTAGAGACCCATTAATCTCTCATAAACCATTTTTTATGAATTTTTATGTCATGTCATTATGCTGCCGAAATTACACAGTGATCTTCCATGGAAAAATCATCATGTACTAAATACCATGCCCATTTCTATATCAATTGAAAATATACTTTCTGATTACCTAATTTCATGTATGTATTACACATTACTTTTTCATGCAATAAATGATGATGTTGAGAGAATCCATGTTATATGATCTATGCGGTACACTTAAGCATGAGATTGAAATGATTATGATAGTTCCCCTCTGATAGATCTCCAATGAATTGGGTAATGTTTAGTATCATGATAAACCATATTCAATGATAGTTTACTCATACTAATTCATGTTAAATGAGGTTTTACTCATGCCAATTCATGTGAATTAAGGTTTTACTCATTCTAATTCATGTGCAATGAGGGTTTACTCATGCTAATACATGTGGAATGTGCCTTGGATCATACTAATACCATGTTTTATGTTGTCTCCACATTTACAAGTTATGAAAATCATGATATATCATGCCATTATGTTCATGTTTCTCTTTTAATCCATTGATATTCATATTTCCAAACATGTACTGCATTCTTCATGTTATGCCTTGTTTACTCCCTTACTAGGATTTATAGCTCACCACTTTTCTTCTATATGTACTTCGGTTATTCCATGTAATGATGATTATGAAGGAATATTGTGGTCATCAAAAGGATTCTTTCAATAAATATGTTGTATTTTATGTATTAAGTATTCAGGTACATTCCCTAATTTATCAAGACACTAGACCTCTCGATCCTTGGAGTTTTCTTAAGTGCAAGTTTATATAAAAATTAATGTTTAAATATGTATTAAAGAGAAAAGTTGTTATATAATATTTCCTCATTTTGTGGTTAAAAAGTATTATAATTGGTATTTTTAATTAAATAAATTATATTTATGACATGGTTAGATCCTAATAGGAATAGTTTTTACCACACTCTGTATACACCATTAGTTGTTTTCAACTTACATGATTACTTTCATGTACCCATTTTTTATCTTTTTAATTTTTTATTTAGTTTTTATCTGGTTAGCCATATTCTCTATAACTAGGGATGTGATGGATAGTCTTGGAGCATGATTAAGTGGCTGGTGTTGGTTGGGATTGTTTTTATTTTTAGATATGGAATCATCTAACTCTGCCAGTCACAATTTTTTATTATTCGAGTACTTATTTTGTCTTAAACTATTGTTTTTTAGTTATGTGATACTATTTCATATTTTTGTTGGGATTTTATTTCATTACTCCTTATTTTTATCTTGTAATTATTCGTATAAATATTTATTTTCAATGCCCGATTTTTAAATATATAGACACACCCTGAATGATTTTAAGGAATTTTTAGTTTCTTTTTTACATAGATTTGTTTGGAAAGTCTACCCCAAGTTATATTTTTCGATTCATAGACACTAGTTTCAATCTGGAGAGGATTGAGAATGTCCTTTAGAAATTTTGGTATGTTGTATCAGGTATATAGTTCAAGGGATTCCTCGTTTAGTTCCTTAAAAAATGGTATCAGAGTGCCCTATTATTATTTGGGTGCCTATGGGTTGCATATAGGTAAGGATCATCATTAAAATTCACGAGGTAAGTAAATGGAAGAGTCTATCTAGGTCTATTTTTGTTTAAATCCACATGCTTTCATGGTTTGATGGGATTGGGTCCTTGAAATTGATTTTTTATTTATGTTTTGATTGTGTTATGATTTCCCCTTATTATTATCATGCATTTGGGATATTTATTTGCTTCTTGTCTGAAAAATGGATGAGGAACTTGAGCTTCACTATTACATCCAATAGTCTATCCAACCATGTGAAGCCCATTTAAATTGTTCATAGGAATACATAGAGTTTGTCACATATTTGGAACATGATATTAAAAATATTGAAGTAAATCTATGTACAACACTACATCACACAATATTAGTATATTTTTTCCCTCTTGATTTCATATTACTCTTAATGTTGTTCATTATTATTGTAAAGGAATCAAAGAGTGTTTTCAGGTTGTTTCAATGTTAATAGGGTGAATATATTGTGATTTTTTGTGTTATTTTTATGGTTTATTATTTACATGATTGTGTGGGTGGAAATACAGAATAATTCCATGAAATTTTTTACATGAAAGTCACCTTTAATGGATGATTTTAAATACATTTTGTTTTTTGTTTTCAAAGGGTATTTGGTAAAGATTTTAATTTTTGTATGGTATTTGGGAAAATATTTTAAATTGTAAGTTTTATTTTGAAAAAAGTCATAAATTGAACTTAATTTTCTTATAAATGAATTTAAATGATAATTATTTTAGGAATGGTTTCATTTAGTTTTTAAAATGATGTGGAGTTTTATAAAGACCTTGGTTTATTTTCCAAGTGTATTTTTTGGAAAGAAAGGCTTTTCTAGATACATTAATTTAGTATTGATGATTTATGGAAATAAATTTATTAAATTTTTTTGATTATTTTTCTTTCTTTTTTGGAATATTATGAGGTCTTTTAAATTATTTTACTTTTTTCCAATGCGTTTTGTTTGTGAAAAAATGGTAAATTAATTTATTTTAATTCATTAAAATGGAAATGGATGATTTCTTAGGGAGAGATGTATTAAAATGGGTTGGTTTGTTTCCTATATGCATTTCATGGTACACTAGGTTTAAAAACACTACATTTGGAGTTGTTCTTTTAAATAAAATGAGTTCTATATTTTTTGAGTATATAGTGTTTCCATGAGGAATATAATATTTGAATTGCCCCTTGGGTTGAATGGGAATATTTAGTTGGACTGTGAGAGGTGTAAATTGAATATATTCTTGTATTTTATCATTAGTATACTTCCTAAAAATATTGAAAAATGTAACGAAGGATTATTTCTTGTATAACTCCCTAGATAATTCTTCTCATCACTTAGAGTACATAACATATATTCCAAGACTCTTCCCAAAATCCAAATAGAGTAGTAGAAACAAAATCATATTTTTCTCTTTGTTATTATCTTGGATTTCATCAATTATTTCCCACCTTTTGGTGGTGGTCTATGTGTGGTTGATGTGGTGGATTCATTTGAAGGGATTTTGGGAGTTGTCAATCCCATTGGAACTACCAATGAGATTATGGTAGAGAAATATATTAGGTTATGATCTATTATCAAGGTGAGTTGATAATGAATGATTGTTTTGGTCATTTGTTGGAGATACAGTTTTTTTCTATTGAAAATGTCATCAATGATTCAGAGTCAGTTCTATAATTTTCCGGAGGTCTTTCCCTAGAACATAGATAAATTTTCATTAAGTTTGGATAATTATATTTTATATATATGGTTTATATATATTTGTTTGTGAATGCTAAACTATCAAAATAAGTCTAATTAGTGATTTTTTATTTAGGATGGTTGATTATTTTAATATTTATATGTGATGTATTTTTCGTCGGTTAAGATTTGGGGACATTATTGAATGGTATTAGATATTTCTAAGGCTGTTATTTTATGGATTATAGTGAATAATAATTTAATTAATTCTTCATTATTTAGGTTATATTTCCTTGGAATGTGTATAGGTGATTTTTGATAGGAGTAGTTGGATTTATGGATGATTTAATGTGGGAATCCATGGGCCCATGAATGGGTAACTAGGGAGAGGGACATTAAACACTTGATATTATTGGTTTTCAATTTTGTTGGATCAAAATGTGATTATGTATTATTTATTTAAGTTAAAAAAATTATTCTCCCATCATCTCCACCACCAATTCCTTAAATAAGAATTTATGTTGCCTTTATTTTGTCCCCCAATAGTAAATGTTGTCCAAATTATTTTTGTTAGGCAAGTGTGGGTGGAATTTTTAGGGTGAGTGAAATTTTCCAATGTAATCTTAGTTGGTCGTGGTATATTTGATTGAATTTTTATGGGTATTTGTGGATTTTGAATTTTTAATTAACCGAGGATGGTGTGAGACCTAGCCAACATATCTAGACGGTGTCGTAGGTCTCAGGTGACTTGCATAGAATGTGTCATGGGCGATTAGTTGTTATACATAGATGCAACTGGAAGTCTTTGGTGGTATTTGGGAACCCCATTATATTAGTGAGTTGATGTATCTAAAGGAAGTCATAAGGCTTGGGTGATAGACCTAGAATGTTTCAAGAGATCAATGTGGTTCCCCAGTAGAGAATTTAATGAAATGTTCTGAAATGGTTGTTGGACATAGTGTATCCCACATAGCATGTTAGAGGAGGGTCATAAGATCTGGGTGACCTATCATGGTGTTATCATGTGTCTTTGGATGATTCATGAAAAGTGAAAGGGGAGGAGTGATCGGTATTTTTGCTTTTGTATTCCACTTTTTATCTTATCCCTAACCCTTGTATTTATATTTATTTATTGTTAGCTTTATTGATCCTTTCATGATCTAGTGGGCTTGTGGGATGTTCTTTGCATAACCTGCTAGAGATCTTTCACGTGGTCTATGAATGATCACACGAAGTGATTTATACATGTAACATGAATAATCTAGATGAATGTTAGTATATTAACTAATATAAGGGTGTCTAATCACATGATCAGTTTCTTTGAGAAGTCTACAGAGGTCACCTGTCGAATCATCTAGAGTCTAAGCATCCAGAGACCTAACGTCCAACCTACGTGATAGTTGTGCCATTTTTGATGATAGGGTGGGGAATTTATAGGAATCACCACCCGGGTTGTTTGGTGAATTATGTGGTGTATTTAGCTTGATTATATTCTAGAGTCAACAAAGGGAACTAACATCACGTGCCTTCACGAGTATTTTTCATGGATCATTTTGAGTGTGTCACCTGATTTTTAGTGGTTTTGAATCTTTCTCGGCAATGTCCCCTTTATTGGAATATCACTAATTAATGGGGACATGTTTGATTAGGGAGACATGTTTATGTAATCCCATGTTTTCATGTTGACATGTCCAAGGGACATTGTGTGCACAAAATTTCATTTGAAATGAATTCGTGAAATACTCAAATACTTATCTGGGGATTTCCGCAGGACAATGATTTTTTTTCTAAAGGTATCACTAGACCACATTGCAGACCTCCATAGAAACATCTCAAGAGTTTTAAAATCATGAGTACCACACACCTCCTCTCTAGTTTATTTATTTTGTTTTATGTGAAAAAGGTTGTGATTCATTCTATATTTCAAGAGTAATGTCAAGGACCGTTATTCTATTTCTTTAGTAATGCATCTTATGGGAAATATGCATCATATGAGGGTGTTCAAGCATGTCATTGAAAAATAAATCCATTTTTCCATAGTGAGATGAAGGGGGGTCATTTAGTTGACTGTATATACCTATTTACTTCCATGTGGAAAGTTTGAGAAGCCAAATGTATTTCGTGAGGCAAGTATGACATGTCTTAGAGGTCCTACAGTTCCTTACGAATCTCCAAGGTTACATCACATGTCATTTAGTGACCATGAGTTCCTATCATCTAGTCCACTTTATCTCCATTTTTTATCCAAAAATGGTTTAGGGGTCTTCTTAGTTTTCTTGGACATCATCAATGAGTTTTATTCTTTTGAATGATGATATTACATATCCGCATTATTACTACTGGGGGTCTATTCCTTTGGATATCATTCATCCTTATTTTCAAAAGAATTATAAAGGTTTTTCAGACAAATTCCAATGGAAACCAATCTAGAATGGGGTGCTCAATCATTTTTCATCATGTTACCATTGGTTTTCTGGAGAGCCTTCATAAGGGAAAGAATGTTCATTGAAGGGGGCTCTATGGGATTCACATTATGTTATGTACTATGTGTGGAATACTTTTTTGGCCTTGATATGTTCATGAGAACATGAGTCCATTAGAGGATCATGATATTTATAGTTCTTGGTCATTGTTTTCAAACTTTTCATTTGTCTAGAATATATGATCAATATTATGGTATTTCCTCACTTGTGATTTTATCGATGCTCATTTAAGGGTGATAATAAATTCCCCCCATAGGATCGACATTTGAGGGGACAAGGATTCGGTTATAAGGAATGTAAATTTCCACCATTGTCTTTGACAGTGTTGTGAAACAATGCTTTAGATTAACTTTCTTCTATCAAGAGAAATTATGTGTTATGAAGAATTCCCTGAATATAAGAGGGAAGATAGAAATTCATTCCACCAACCAACACTTCTCTAGACCGCACTTTCCTTTGCCTATATTGAGTACCTATATCATATAACAATGCCACAAACACTGATTGGGAGTCTCATTCGTGAGTTTGTGTCATGAGTCTGTTTTTCCTAACTCCCCTATAAGACTATCTCTTTCTCAAATTCTTATCTGATCCAATGAAGAACTATTATCTAGTAATTTCTCAGAAATCATCCATGAGGATTGTTGTTGTCTTGAGAACATTGTGAGATCTTCTGGCTCAATCATTCAATCATTTGTGACTCGCGGGACCTTGTTCATATCAAGCGATCACAAGTAATTAGGAAGATAACGTGGTCCCCATTATGGCCATTGGGGGTTATGTACCCCATGAGTCTTATGAATGTAAGGTAATATGTGACATCCTTATGCAATTCCCAAGTCCCTTTCTAAGTCAAGCGATGCTCTGGATGCAACCGGATCACTCATGCCTCCATTTTTAAGGGGATTTTATGTCCACATTGTATGACATGTTTCACTTGCTTATTTTTTATGGCTTTTGGTTATCTTCTATGTTCCTCAAGTTCATCCAATCAAAGGTCCATGATCAATTGTAATCAAAATGTCGACCCTCAATATCATGTACATATTGATAATAAAAGCCCAAAGAGTTTCCTTCATCTGACATTTAGAAATATCCCTTATCTAATCAACTTCATCTATATGTTTTCAATTTATATGATTATTCTACAATCCCACCTCAGGATTTTAATCATCCATTAAAGTGTCTTGGTCAAGAATGAAACGTAGCTTCACAATATTTTGAATGAAGTATCCATTGATAAAAAATTGATGGATGTGGAGTCCTTGGAGGACTTTCCTCACTTTTTATCGGAACTACAAGCTTTGATGGATTCGTGAACAATGGATGTATAGAGAATTGATGAGATGATTTCTCAACTGAGGTCCAACATTTCCTCATCATCATCCTCATTAGATACCAATCAGAGTAGGCTTGATTAGTTGACTACTCTAGTCACTGAACTCGATCATGGTGTTGAACCAAAAGAAGCGGGGAGATAAGCACTCCAACACTCAATTAATGACTCTCTCTAGAATTAAACTGATATTTCAAATGCTACAGACCATCTACTATCATGAATCATCTTTTTTACTTCACTCTAGATAGACTAAAAAATTTGGATATTCCAACCCCTTTTTATATTGTGAATGGATGATTTTTTCAACCTTATACATTATGATTCATTTTTATTCCCCTCATGATGTGTAACATATCATACTACTCTGACATTTTAGAAATTTCCATAAATTACCATCGCATTATCTATATTTAACGAAAACAAATTCTTGGAATTGATTTTAGAAATTCTAAAATATTCCCTTTTAGAGATGCTCATGAATGCCCGCCCATACAAGATTATGTATTGGAAATCTGTTTCTATTATCAAGATATCACATTATGTGTAATGGGATCATTCAGTCATGAGATGTGTCCTGATGGGTTAAGGCCTTTCATTTTTGCAGAAAGTGATAAGCTTGGCTGGTGAAGCTCGATTTTGATAAGACCATGTAAAAGGCCTTACATTCTCTCATGGGATAAATTACCTCTATGTGATTTAGTTTAGGGACTTTCAGCTTAGACCATTTATCTCTTTAGTTTAAAGTTTTTTTATCTCATACCTTCGGTCACGTTATTTTAGGGTGTTTTTGCTTCGTCCCTCTATTACTTTAGTTTAAAGTCTATTAGATTAGACCTTTTATCACATTAGTTTACTATCATTTAGCTCATAAAATCTATCACTGTAGTTTATGGTAAATTTTCATGGACCATCAATAACTTTAGTTTAGTGTATTTTAGCTTGGACAATCAATCGCTTTAGTTTTAGGTATTTTATCTCAGACCTTCTATCCCTTTATTTTAGGTTATTTTAAATTGGAACTTCTATATGATCATGGGATATTGTGTATACATGTTAGGAAGTATCTAAAACACTTTGAGATATTCTTTTCTTTAGTGGTGTTGTTTATTCTCTTGAGGATTGGAAATCCCTTTTGGAAGATTGACGCATTTGGATTATGACCATAGATGAATATTCAAGATCAATAGACTTACATTTATAGACATTCATGGGGTCCATGATGATGGGAATCTATTCCAAGTGCTATAGAATATTTATGGATGTAAAATGGGTAAGGGTGAACTACTATAGATAGTATGTCCACCTGGATAGTTTGAGTATGGATAATGTAAATCACAACACAAAGCATGAGTCTCTAGATTTGGGAAGGAGCATACAAGCCAAGAATTACCCATATCAGTCTAGGGTTCCATGTATGGCCATAATATTTCTAGGGATCGTAAGGATTAAGCCTCATTTCTAATAAGGATGATATACCATTAGTGAGTAGGTCAAGGCCTATAAGTGTTGGAATCATGGATAAAAAATTATGACCCCATATTATTTTTGAGTGATATGAAAGGTTTTTGAAGACCCAATCATATGGATGATGATGTTGGAAATTTGAATAAAGTTAACGAAGAAGGGTTCTGGAACCCTAGGGAAACTATCTCTTAAATAATTATGATTGAGCCCTATGCCCAATGGTTTTGAATCACAAGGTGTGGGATATCAAAATCTAAGGAATGAACTATCACAGTCCATCCATGAGAAAGGGTAAAAAACATGGTGATGTAACACTAAGGATATCGAATTTTATTGGATAGTTTGGTGTGGGTATTGTAAATCAAAACCCAATATGCTTGTGTTAGGAGATGGAATGGGATAATCATACATGGAGTATTTAAGATGCACTGAGGTGTTAAGTCCTACCATGATGATGTTAGGGTTCATGAGGATTGGAATGACCATTTCTAGAGTGACTCATTTGGTTTACAATCTTATGCACATATTCAAGAGACATGGGTATGTATGAATAGTCAAGAAAAAGGGACCTTGAAACCAGATATCCTTTCCAAGGTAAATTGATAGTTATTGTGATTGATACAACCCAAATTATTATGTCTGATCTTTGGAAGGTGTAAAATCCATAGAGGGTTCAAGTACCCTAAAATTTGAGCCACCTTCTAATGAAAGTATTCTCATAGTGAGGAGTTATGAAAAACATTGATCTATCTTTTTTTTAGACCAATGGATCCTGTGAGCATAGCTTTTCTTTTACTAGGGATATATATTTGACCCTATGATGTTTATTCCTTGTATTTTTACACCCAAAGTTTTTCCTAAACTCTAATAATGAGGAGTTTGGCGTGGAAAGACTCAACTATTGATTAGGTCACCCTTTTGGATTTTCATCCTTATATGATTCTATTCTCTTTCATTACAAATTTTATGTTTTCAATTTTGACCATAATGGGCTAGAGATTACGGTCGTAAATATTTGAAAAAATCATATGTAGTTTAGTTTCGTGACTCATATGGTCTTGATATGGAGAATGATATGCAAGAGAATAATCTGGATGCCCAAATTCAAAAATACTCCAACATCCTTGTAAGAGGGATATGGGATTGTTTTAAATCATGGATCAAGTTCAATAGATCCTGATAAAAGACATGGGATAGCCATACGAAAAGTAGTTGAGACACACTGAGGAGTTGTGTGTTGTCGCATCAATGTATGCACTCATAAAGATTTGAATGTCCTTTTTTCATAGCATCGCATTTGGTTGAAGACCATAAGCGCATATGTATGAACCATGGGAATGTGTGCATAATCATGGGAATAATCCCTTGAATGAAGATATATTTTCCATTGGCCATGAATGGTTTATGGTGATTTGAGGCACCCAAATCATGAAGTGTGGTATATATTATTGAGGATCTGTTAAAAGATGGTTATAGAAACCCATACTCTGGTTTACCAATGTAAGACACTTATGGTCCTTTGATGTGGAAAAAATGGTAGGTTGTCTGTAAT
This sequence comes from Viscum album, assembly GCA_963277665.1. Classification (NCBI taxonomy): domain Eukaryota; kingdom Viridiplantae; phylum Streptophyta; class Magnoliopsida; order Santalales; family Viscaceae; genus Viscum; species Viscum album. The sequence continues at coordinate 1,876,207,836 of OY728152.1, forward strand.
GATTATTATCATGTATTCAGAATGTGATTTCCCTTGTGCAGTTGAAAATAGTGCAGTAAGGACATCGACCGTGCAGTTTAAAGTCATGTAGTGATGATTTACTCCCATGAAATTTAAATTCATGTGGTAAAGATGTACATACATGAAATTTAACATCACAAGGAAGGGACGTACTCCCAATTAGTTTAACATCAAGATGTAAAGATGTACTTCCGTGTAGTTTAACATCATGTTGTGAGGATGTACTTCCTAGCAGTATAATGTCATGTGGTAAGGATGTACTTTCATGTAGTTTAATGTCATGTTGTAAGGATGTAGGAACCAATTTGAATGTGTAGAAAATTTTTGGATAGTCCCAAAGATGGATACTTGGGCACTGTAACATATCTCATGAGGGGGATTATCAAGCCACATATAGTTCTAGATAATGTCTCATTTATTTGTCTCACTCATATACAAAGAAAAGTCATTTTTATATTTGTTCATTGTTACTTGTATCAGAGTTAGAAATTTACGAATCACTACGTATCTCATGATATTGAGAATCAAGTCACATGTTGTTCCTAAATGAGAAATACTATATTCTTGTCAGACTAGTATGTAGAGGTTGGAATTATTTCTCTTGACCAATAAATATGGGCATAGGATTGGTGATATATCCATCACTACATATCTTGTGTGGGAAGAAATAAAACTACACATAGATCTTGACATCAATGTAGTAAAATATCATTTGGTGAGGACTAGATCCTATCAAGCTTGATTCACCTTGTTCATGCATGTAATCCTTTTCTATAATTCCTAAGTCCACTTGATCCATGCTCAGTTTGAGAAACAAGGAATGGAATGTGTACCATGCAGTACATGGGTATTTTTCATCATACAGTGGCTGGATCGAGATATAGGATCAAGGTGTCCCTATGTATTTCATTGAAAATTATAATAAATCCATTCGTAGATGTAGGGATCTGTCCAATTTAACAAATTATGGTAAGGGAATTGGTGAATTGGCATGAAGGAAGAAAAATATGGATCCATACAGTTTTATGTCACATGGTAAGGGATTTTGATCACCCAACATGAAAGGAAAATAAATTTATAGTTGGGTCAAAAATAATTTTTTGGGCATCACTACATATCTTATGATGATAGGATTCAATCCATACAAAGTTCTTAGGAAACCATTTAGTTTATTGTCTTGCGCCAAGGATGTACTCCATACAATTTAATGTCATGTGGTCAGAAAGAATTTTCATAGATTAACATCATGTACGTAGGAAAAATTGTGGGGATTACTCTAGTGTGGATGCCCATGCAAATAGATTTTGTAAACAATTTCCGGAAAAATATCACATTGGTGGGTAGTGTGAGAATCCCCCACCAATTGTGGCAAGTGAATAGGTTCCATTATGATTAACCTTATGTATTATATAAGGTTATTCCCACATGGTATCCAATTATAGGGGCTTATTTCCTTATATGATTGGGGTTCTCAATGCCATCACTAGTCCTCCATGATTGAATGAATCGACGATAAATTTTTTTAAAGTCATATACTATATGATTTTTATGAATTTCTAGACTGTGCAGTTCCAGAAACTTATTCTCATCAAGAGATTCGAAATCATCTAGAAACGTTTGGAACTTTTCATCTATTGAGAGCAGTTTCAAAGTGGTTATTTGGAGTGAGGGAAGCTAGACTTCAATGGGTAACAATACCTCAATCCTATATAGTATTGAGTATGTCTTTTCTTATGTAGAAGTACGCTTGTTGGTACGGTAGGCGCATAAACCATAGATCAGTTTCTATAAACAAGAATTATTTTCCATTCCACCCTATTCTATATTATATTTGATAGGGTCTTATTAAAGGGATCCATCTCTCCATTTCACCATATATGATATCGATATGAGTGACTGGATTCGATGTTGTACTCTGGGTTCAACTTATTCAACTCTGTGTAATAGATGATAGTGTTGTTTTCTGACAATATTTTGTGAAGGACTCAAAACCTTGTGATGATATAGAACATCATGAAGTTGATGGTATTCTTCATCCTGACATCCTTGAGTGGAATTTTCTTATCCCGTTTGTAATATTAGTCATTAATAGTAGGGAGGTACTTTAAAATCCTAGTGGTGGCTAGGGGGTAAGGCCCAACAACATCCACACCAAAAATTACAAATGGTCAGAAATATTTAGGTGTTTATAGAAATTACAAGGGCAGATTGATGAAGTTCTCATGAATCTAGAATTCATTACATTTCAGTGTGAATTCCACATAGTCTTCTATCATGGTTTTCCCGTAAAATCCCATCCTCTTTATTTGGTGGGAGATTATGGTTCTGGATTGTTGGGTATCAACGGATCATGGATGCACTTCTTTGATGATGGGGATAACCTCTCATTCCTCAATTACCTGGAGGAGAATTATATAAAATCCATGTTTGTAGATTACTTTTTTCTCAATTTGACCATCCAATAGATTGATGTTTTCTTCACAATGTTGAATATGTTCCCTTTTGACATGATCAGTCCGGAGTGTCCCATCTCAAAGATAACTGATTATAGGCTCCGATCATCTAGGAGTGTTCATTGGTTTATCATGCTCTCAAAAGGTTCTTACATGATTTTTCTTCTTATATATCTCATATAATGATTGATGACAACATTTTTTGATGGTGATATAGAAGGTTTCTTCCTATATATCAGGTTTGACTAGGACATCAGTTATAGTATCCAGTGCACCAGTATGATAACTCTATGATTAGGGAACATGATACAACTTTGGCTCAAAAGGGACCTCCACTAACTATCCTCTAATGTAGTAGTGATATGGTCCATTTATTTCTTTTTAATGGTCTTTTCACCATTGAGATTATTCATAACTAGTCAAGAGCCCCTTTTGATATTCAACTACTCTATGTGTAGTAGTAAGGTTAGTTGCAATCTAGCGATGATGTCTTCGTACTCGGCCTCATTATTTGTGTAGACTTTAGACAATGAGAAAATTATGTAAAACAACTTTGTCTGGTTAGAACAATATAATCCATAGACCTACCTGGTTGAGCTTTAGTTTTCCCATAATTATGATGAAAGGACTCTGGGAGGCACCATCAATGTACATCTCCCATGTCTGAAGTGTGTCATGGGAATAGAGGACTTCTTTATCTAGGATATTTTTGTTTTCTCATATGTTTTTTCTGGATGGATGTTCTTTGAGAAAAAGATCCAGGGACTTCCCTTTCAATGACATTTTTGATATGAAATGAATGTCATATTTTTTTAGAATGACCACCCATCAAGCTATGTTCCCAACCAATATTAGATATCCAATGATGTACATGAGTAGGTAAATAGGAGAGAAGAGATGGACTTTGTGGTGCTGTAAGTAATGCCTCATCTTATTCACCACGAAGATGAGTGGAAGGAAATTATTTTCAACATCAGAATATCTGGTTTCTATACCTTCCATCATTTAGCTGAGGTATTAGAGACTATTATCCCCAACCACATCATTATTTTGTGCGAGAAGGGGGGGAAATGTGTGTTCCATGGTATCCACATAAATGTTTTGTATAATACCTTCCACCAAAGGCAAAAAAACTAGTGGGTGCAGTATGTATGGCTTGAGACATTGAGAGTATTTTTAATATTTATCATCCCATTGGTAGGTGACTCCCTTTTTCAATATCATTGTGAAATGGAGAACTTTTTTGGATACTTTCGCTATGAATCTTCGGATGTTGGTGGGGTTTCCATGGAGTCCCCTCAGTTATATTAGATATCTAGATGGTGAAATTGCTATAATAGAACTTGTGTTCTCTAGGAAAACCTCATTGCTGGAGTGGCGTACCACAAATCCAATTATCATGGACGATGTTACCCCACAAGCACAAATAAATGGATTCATCAATAAACTATGTTTTCACAAATTATCAAAGATTGTTTGGATATATTTGAAGTGGTCACACCACTATCATGATTTAATAACCAATTTGTTGACATAACAATAAATTATCCTTCTAGAAAATTGTTTAATAATGAAATGCATGCCACATTGAAATGTAGTGCCAACATTATTTAATCTAAATGGAATGATCTAATAGAAAAATAACCATTGTGGTGCCATGAAGACAATGCATTCTTCATCATCAGGTCCATCTTTATTTGATTGTACCCAATGTACCCATCCATGAAGGAATGGGATTGGAATCCTGTAGTTCCATCAATCAAGTGTTCTATGATACATAATCAGAAACCATTTATCACGAAATTCTGATTAAGGTCCATCAATTCAATGAAAACCTTAATCTTCCCATTCTAGTTCTTGCTCAGGAATATTTTGGCATGAATCCATGGTTATTTCAATTCTTGGAAAATGTTATTGTTTAACAATTTATCAACATCGACCTCTACATTAGTGGCATGACATGGGTGCATCATCCTAGCTGGATATTTTAAACATTGATGCTCATCGGGATGTTTGAGATGGTGTGTAACCACATATGGATTTTGTGAGGCCATTTTTGTATATTTCTAGGTGACCACATATCAATGCCTCTTCAAGAATTCAATTTAAATATCTTACTCATTGAGGGGAACAGAGAAACTAATAAGAGTATTTTTCATGTCTTGTTTTGTTCGCAAATTTATTTTCCTAAGCTCATATTTGGAGGTAGAGAAACCTTCCTCAAATTCTAGAGGGGGGTTCCTAAGTTCATCCTCATCTTCTTCCATTTTTTAGTCTATGGATAAATTTTTAGGTGGCGATGGACGTCTGGGGGATTATTTGTCAATATCATGGTGAGAGAGGATATTAGAAGAGACTTCAACATCCCTTCCTATTTGAGTCACTGTAGTGAGACATTAGAGATGATTTTTTTACACAGGTGATGAGTAAATGGGCAGTATGGACCTCTAGGATTAGATCTACTACTTAGACCACCTTTATGGGGAGCACATAATCACTATCGATAATGCTTCATGGATTCCCAATGGTGTTCCCTAAGACATTAAGAGCTGAAACCTATATATCATCATCCTACATTGGTTGGTTACCTCCCTTCCTGTGGAAATTTACTTCAACATAGGTGAATCCACATGTCTCGAATGGGTCAATATAACCATGTAGTATTCCAACCTTTCCATTGATGTGTTACTTCAGATATTGATAGAATTTTGATGGCACTGCCAAGTGGATATAGAGCCAACACCTTCCAAGAATAACATTATATATGGTATTTTTCTGGATAACCAGGAACTCATAATCAAATGTGAGTTCCAAAAATTGGGAATCGAGTTTAATCTTCCCCAGAAGTCTTTTTCATGCATAACATATTCCAAAATGGTCATCTTTGTATCGTATAAGTCCCCTTCACTATATCCCAAGGTTCAGAGAGTTTTAATTATGATGAAATTTCTCCTATATCCATTATCAATCATCACCCTTCTCAATTTGTCATTATTGGGAATTCCAGAGATGTACAAGGGTTTGAGGTTATATTGGATGGATTCCCCTTGATCTTGATCAGTGAATGAGATGGATACATGAAATCCTAGAGAAATATTCTCCACTCGATAGACCATGGCTGTAGTGAACTTCTTTCTAGAATTTTTGTGAGATCCAGAGAGAATCAACAACTTCCTCCCTATGTTATTTTAAAAGAAAGTGTTCATAAAGGATTGTGAGCATTCCTGTGAATATAATTAGTTGTTTCGGAACACAATATGTATCTTTTAGATATCTATGTTTCCCGATATATGCCTACTACTGGGAATGCGGTCCAAGAGCTCAAGCATTTGAGGTAGACGGACCTGGTTTTTGTGTAGAGGTTGAGGGATTATCTGATGCCAGTGTCTCAGGTCATTCCAACCTTCTATGTAGCATAGTTTTAATGGATTTAACACCCTCTAATCCTTCATGCAAGAAAATAGGATGAAGGCGACTACTAGGGGGATCTGAAGAACCTTCATTCCTCTTTTGAGCATGTTGAAGTGATTTCCCACAAGTCTCAAAAATATATATGTTCTAATGGGTATATGAATGTAATATATAGTCTGACCACATCCATTCTATCCCATGTATCCTCATCTCCACCACAACAATCCTCCCATATGCCAGTTATGTGTAGTAAAAAAATATTTTACGGAATATTAAAAATAAAAGAAGGGGTTTCACAAGTGAATCACATTGAAAAAACCAAATAAGATCTCTTTGTATAATGAGGATTAAATTTTTGGGAGTGGTGACCATGATACAGATGTTTCATCGAATAAATCTGAAAGATTTGGGGAATGATTTGGAGAAAAATATGGCCTTACCTCCTCTGTCACCTTTAGCTTAGAGTGGTCACACCCACCCATGGGAGGAACATTTGATGTTTCTCCCATGGGAGTTGGAGCTATCACGAGTCTTTGGAAAGCTTCATTCCTAGTATATTCAACATGATAAAATTTCTTTTCATTCAACTAGTTTTCAATCATTAATACTCACTTGGACAGTCCTTTTGGCCAATAGCCCTCTACATTTGACTGGATAAAGATTACGCAATCCAACTACTAAAGGGTGTTTTATAGAAACACATGTCTAGAGTTGATTATGACTTAAAGTATTACATTAAATTTGATAAAATTATGAATATTATGACCCATCCATCTATGGTATGGATAGTAGTCAGGATGGTCAATGAGGTTGAGATCATCATGCCTTCTAGTATGTGGAAGCTTGAGAAGATTATTATCCATGGCTGCCAAGAAATAACTGGGGACTACTTCATTCTAGAAGTCGTATAATTTTTCAACCATTCCTAAAATGTTGAGTGACCCTAATTTCTATATACTTATGAAAAATGGTGATTATATGGTTACCATCACTCAGAAAGATGTGTAAGGCAATTCGGAGCTGGCTTGGGTGCTTGGATTGGCACTGTTGGGGGATAGAGATTGACAGATGTAGCATCTTCTCTGCTTGGATTCTTCCCATATGTTTCAAAATTGAGTTGAGTATTGGGTAGTGTTTGATGAATATAATATTTGACACTTTATTAAATTTTAGTGAACTCTTTGAACATGCCTAGATATTTCATGGGGATTAGGGGTGTCTGCAACTCGTCTTTTAGATTTTGAGAAAAGAGTAACAACAACATCTCTTGAAAGTGGGGGTTGTTGAATGACTATGTTAAATATTTTTACAATGATATGAAATAAAACACCATCTCATTTTCATTTTTCTTGTAGATCATCAGGTTAGCGATCATAGTTTTCCTCAATGTTGAACTAATCTAATAGTGTAATTTCTAATGTAATTCATCCCATCCTATAATGGATCCCATTGGAAGACTATTGTACCAAACAAAGGCTCCCACTCCAAGAGTCTATATGAAACACTTGAGCTTTTTTGAATCCAATTGATATCAAGGGAACATCAACAGCCCACATTGGGATATGATGTGTGTAAGATTTTGTCAAGAGTCACCTGCACCATCAAAGGTAGAGAACATATGGTTTACGAAGTTTGGAAGAGACTGAGTATCATCCATCCATTCAGGATATGGATTCCTTTTAGGCTTAATAGGTGTGTGTCCCTATTACATGGCTTCCATTTGATTATCCAAGGAATCAATGGAATTAACTAACACCAGGGTAACTTTTGAATGTGATTCCATCCATTCATAGGTAGTGGGTCCGGGCCTATGAGGTAGTCCTTTTTCATCTCCCCCTAATCCATCATCCTATGACCAAATGATTACCATGGTGAGGGAGAGGTTATCAATGAAATGGAGTGAATTCATGTTTATTTTTGGCTTCCAAATTTATTTCGACTTGATGTCTAGATTTGAATTCAAATTGATACTTAGTTACCGCTCTTGTAGTGGGATCAGTTATGGTATGGATAATATTTTCCTCTGGCTGGAGATGATACATAGTTGAAATATTTCCCATGAGTATCTCCTCATTGATTTTCTAGAGAGATCACATTTCAATATCATAGGGTAAAACTGTTCCTCCAGGGATGGAAACTGAAATGTAGTCACATCTTTCTCTATTTCTATAGAATCATTTATCCTAGTATGTGGAAACTCAATATTCAGGGGTGCCAAATTTTGTAGCCTTCTTTAGTTTTGGGTGCACACAACCTCATTTAGTGCACCCAAATCGCCCTCATGAAGGGTTCATTTTATATGTTTTCACCATAACAATATTTATCAATGTCTACCATATTTAAAGTGATGACATTCACAGAGGCATATTGGTCAACAGTGGTTGTTCCATTTTGTTCTACGCAGCAAGATGATTATGCATTGCTTCCAGGAGGTTCATTATTCTAACCCTCGGTATCCTTGGTCTGTTTTTTCTTATGATCCAGTTGGGGTATGTTTGACTTTTTCATATGCTCCACCCATATTCGCCTATGAAAAATGACTTTGAGAGAGTTTCTCATCCTGGATGATGAGCGAGCACTGACCAACAGAGGATTGTCTTGGGTTGGGAGGAACAGGTGAGATGTCAACCATTGATTTCATCCCCCCAACATAGAGAATACAGATCATCATTTTGGTTAAAATGATGATGAAAATTCACCCAACCCTATGGGATGGGGGACATTTGTGGCTACTATGGTCATTGGTTGGTTATGTTGTTGATGATCCAATGACTTTTGATAAGGAATTGATGATTCACGGGATAGTCTTATAGATATAAATACCCTCATCCCAGTGTGGTGGGGATGATATAGAATCATTTTTGATTTCTCTAGGGTCCTCTTAGGGGAAATTTAACCTAGTGATGATGATTGAGATAAAAATACCCTGATCTTCGTGGGATGGGGTTCACTCGTGGCTGTCGAGGGTATCTCTTGAATACTCATTGGAATTGAGGATCTGAGTGGTAGATGAGGTGGTGATATTATCCTAGAATAGTGGGTGAAGTATTATATGGGTTGAAAACTAATGGATTTTATAATGTGTTCCACGTGATGTGGTGTAGCCGTGCTCACATGGGAGTTGGGTGCGATAACAACACGTGATGAGAATAAATACCTACGGGAAGTTGTCCAGGCGATCACAACTTCAATATTTGTGTTTTCTGTGACCTTCTATTCCTATGAGGGGCCTTTTTAAAAATCCTATTTATGTACTCTCCCTTCATCGGTGCTATCTTGGAACCATTGAATCTAGGTAATTCTATTATATTGACCAACTAGCAAGAGTATTACCCAGTCCCCTAATTTTGCTGATGGCTAGATCATTATAGGATGCAATATTTTAGTGGTTATAATATTCCATGAGAGCGATAAAGTCTAAGTCTATATACTATCCCCATCATATAAAATGGATGAATTACATTTTATCAGAGATCAACTACTGATATATCAATATGTAATGGCAGCAAGTGTGTTGCAGATTTTCACTGGGATGTTGTTGTTTTGAATCCCGAGTATAAAGATAGAATTTAGGTCGAGCTAAAAATAGTTTATCTTGATTGTATGAAGGTGAAACTTCTATAATTGAAAAGGGATATATCTATCATTCAGTTGTTGTTGAGTACCACAAATATTTTTTCATATTAAAGTAATGAACACCTTTTCTAGATCATTTGGGATCTCATAGTTAGAGGTAAATAGGGGACAAAATACAAAGGGAAAGTTGTTTCCAGTTAACTCTATCTTTATATAAATGTCGACCTTATTTTCATCAGGAATACACACCACCACCCAGTTAGACCATAGAATATGGGTTTGATGGTCACCTGTTTATGAGAGGGGAGGTTAGCTAGATATTGATGGGGAACCATATACAGTTGACTATGGTGTTTTGAGAACCTCTCTATATGAAGGCTTCAAGGTTTGGTTCACTACTATATAAAGAGGTTTCTAGGAAATGGGTGGACTTATTTTCCCATGGGAGATACCACCATTGAGAAGTTGACCACGTTGGATGTTAGGATTAGAGTCCATGCGATCCATTTCCACACTACCACGAGGAGGAATATTATGGCAATGAACTTATTTTGTTTCTAATATGATTGAAGTTTTGGTCAACCCTTATGGTGTTCAGAATGTGTCTTGAAAAAACTCAGGGACACTAGAATTGGGTAGATTAAGTATATAGTCCATGTTCCATGTCATGGTTAGAATATGTTGACCTTCTAATTTTTATTGTGCATGGATTTGAACCTACCATGCAATAGATTAAAAGACATGTATATAAAAATATAGCACTACCGGAGTGTGATTCCATTAATGAAAAACTATAGGAATATTCCAAGAAGTTGTCTCATTATTGACATGGATATGATCTCGTCCTGATGCATTTTCCATTATCACTTGGTCAACCTCAGTAAAGATGAGAGTATGAGGCTAATCTTGAGCCTTTGGAATATGCCTCAGGTCATTCATAGAATGAGTATGATCCATCACCAATCCATTTTACACTCTCACCTGGTGAGCCCAGGATGGAATGGGTATAAGATCCTATTATGAATTTGAGTTCCGAAGGAAATATACTGATAGACATCTAGAATTGGGTAAGGAGTATGAGACTCCCCTGATATTTCCTTGGAATGACGCGGGTGCAGTCATTTGTCGGTAGAAGTAGGAATATGAACCTTTCATTTTTAATGTGTCATAGTACACCAGGAAGATAACTTGATAGCAATATGAACCTGTCCTGAGCCTTGTTCCATTCTCACATGGTATGCCCCGAATAATATGGGGATATGTGCCCGATCCTAGGCCTTCTGAGCATGTTTTAGGGATTTTTCAACATGCATGTGCCCCTATCCTGACGCATGTTCCACTCTCACTTGGTGATCCACTATTCTAACGAGAGTATAAGCTCAGTATGATGGCTCAAACCTTTTTAGAATATGCTAATAATCCTCCATTATGGAACTAGGAATGTGTGATTTCTCCGATACAACCAATTTTTCACGATGATTAGAGTATTGATTTTCCCTGGCTATAGGGATAGTAGTATGTGGTTGTTACTTTATCTGAAATAGTTCTAGAATATTCCATAGGATCCCTTTAGATATTTCTAAAATATATTGGAAATTTATCAAATTTTATGGTGTAATATTAGCCTTCACCTTTTTCATCTCCATTATCTGTTGGAAGATATCTTCAATTGATGTAGGGATATGCACCAAATTTTTTCCTCGCTGTGTCACCAGAGTATTTACACAGACTTCATTCATGGGGGTATGGATATGAACCTCCCACATTCTTGTTACATGAATATTACCACATACATGTTCCATGTTTTCATTGATATGATCCTTATTACTGGTTCCTTCCAGAATATGTTGCCATGATTCGTCAGTAGGAGCGGGGACCTGAGCCCTCACATGGAACTACAGATCCTTCATCCTATGATGAGACTTTATTATAGGCCATTCATGGGAATAAAATGTGGATGTGTCTCAAATGGTTCCATCAACATGAGACTTATAGGTACTAGTGGAATGGTGTAGGTGACAACGATCAACAGGTGCCCTCTATGGAGAAACTTGAACTGAATTATAGAAATATTTGGCGCCATGGTCAACCTTCATCAGATATAGAAGGTGGTGGTTGTCACAATTAGGAAATAATCTCATGAAGTGGTTGGTTATAGTGATGAGGTCTATTTCCTTAGAATAATCCATCACCATGTGAAACAGATTCTTCAGGAACTCTACATGGATAATCACATAGGAATCTTCTGTTGTCAGGATTGTACAGTGTCGATGGTACTCCTAGATCATCACATTTTCACCTTCCATTAGATAAATTTACCAGTTTAGATTTCATTATGACCCATGGGGGTCGCAGAAGTATATAATTTCTAGAGTGAATTATTTGAATATGAATACATTGCATTAAATTTGGTTGATATCAAAAAAATCAGTATCTACAATCACGTAGACAATAAGGAACAAGGTTAATGATTAGTGCTATATCAAATGCATAAAATTTCAATAAGATATGCATGGTTGACACAAATCTTCAATATTCCCATTCCATCCATTCTTCATGTGTTAACTTGTCAGCACGGGGATGGACTTACTAGAATCATAGTTTCAGAATATCTTCTATATAATATTCTTAGTATTACTAATTTTTTATAGGGTTTTCAAGACAATATGGCCTAAGAGATTCACATTGAGCCTATTATCATTGTATGGACATGCAGTGAAAACAAAATGGCTTAATATACTCTAACTTGATAATTTTTTATTACAGAGACACACATTGGTTTAACCATCTTTTCATCATCAGGGATTTACAAGGTGTGGAATTTGTTACCCAAGATGTTTTTGTTTAGGGGGTTTTAAAGCCACAATAAATCTTGAATATTGAGTATTTCATCTGCATTGTCATCCCTAGAAACTCCCAAAGGTTCCCTTATCTATAGATGGGTATAGAAAAAATTTCCAAAAGGTGGCAGTCATCTGCATTTTCATGCCCATCACCTCTTAGGGACTCACATTGGTCGAGATGATGGGAGGTCGGGCTCATCACACCCTTTTGGGGAATTTTTTACCTAATATGGGACTCTATAATAGATTTAGGATATGTTTTTTAATATTTTAATAATCCTCATATGTGACTAGTTACCCTAAAAATTATTATATGTAAATTATATTTTATTTGAAAAAGATAGGGATGTCATTAGTGAAGCCATCTTTATGTATCTGAGTTTCTCCATCATTTTCAACTAATGGTAGGATTCATATCTGCTTAAGTTGTATAACCAAGTACTTTAGTGTATGGCCACATTTATGGTGGTGTTTAATATTCCAAGGAGGGGATTGAGAAATTATTAGGTGTACTACATAACTTGGTTATTGTAGGAATAAAAACCTTCTTACTTCATTCGACCCGTTTAGTTTGAATTCATGTAAAAAAGTCTTATATGGGTTCTCTAGGATACTGAGAGTTCATGATCAAATATTAATTGGTAATCCTACTTATCTCGAGTATAACAAGAATAATATTTTTTGTTGTCCATTTGTTTAGAAATTATATAATGAGGTTACCCTTGTCATTATAGAGACTCATTGTGCATATGATATGATTATCACATCCCCCTGTGATCATATTATTCATGCTTGATGTGAGATACTTGAGATGGAGAATGATCATTTCATTTCACATGATGTGTTACATAAGCCTTGGGACATCCCTGGAATGATTTATCATAGATCTCGACTCTCATAGAGATTTCATACATGTCCTAGTTGTGGAATGAATTAGAGTAATCATATATTAGTTCATGTTGGGGAATATTCAATTAAGCTACCCTATTGATTAGGGAATAAACATTGATGATGGAAAATTTTATCAAGTCATGGGATTACCTATACCATTGTGGAGGTTAATAGTGAAAATTGTATGATCATTACAATTCCCTAAGCCCACATGAGTCATGCTCATTGTGAGAAAAATGGTATAGCATGTAATAAATTCTATTTCTTTGAATAAGGGATATTGATGTTGGGATTTCCCTGGATGAACAATATGGATCTTGATCCAAGAGGATATGTGGAATATTTTTCAGGAATATTCCATGAATTTGAGTTTCTATAGTTCTATTAATGTTGGGTCTTATAAATTAGGCCTCCTTGTTGATCGGGGCCTACACATCGAGAATGGAAACTGTTTTCATGTCCTAGGATTCCCTATTGATTTGTCCTACATGTCCAAAGTGTGCCTCATGGACTAGTAGAATTTTCTTTGAAGTCATTACATGACCAAGATAGCTTATTCATGGGGGCAGAGGTGTTGCATGATCCACCTAACATGCCCTGTAATCATCACATGACCTGTTTTGACACATATAGAGGGTGTCATAAGAGTCAACACAACATGGATCGATGGATGTTGTATATGTTGGAAAACACCACTAGAGGGTGTTATGAGACCAGGATGCCATGTTTGGAGGAATTTATGTGTCTCTCATGAATTCTTGGAGGGTGTCGCGAGACCTGGCCAGCAAGTCCAGATGGGATCATTGGTCTCATGTGACTTTTCCAGAGGGTGTTGTCAGAGAATAGTTTTCATGCCCAGATGGAACTGTGATACTTGACTTCTATGAGATAACATCATTATATAAGTCAGATGATTTATTTTAAGGAAATTGTAAGGCTTGATTGATATACCCATAGAGTATCAGGAAATCAATGTGGGGTCTGCATGGGAATTGTATGAGTTTCTATTACATGCCTGAAGGACTTTGTGTGTCCAAAACATTATGTTAAAGGAGGGTTGTGAGATCTTGGTGATGTGTCCAGGTGATGTCGTGTGTCTTTGGTGGATTCACGAAAAGCGTATGGGGACTAGAAAGATTATTTTTTCTTAATCCTTCCACTATAGGTACTGGTCATAACCCTTTTATTATGAAGGCCTAAGATTTATTCAGTATCAGTTTCTTTGAGTCTTGTGTGATATAGTGGGATTGTGATATGTTATTCTCTTATCCTACATGAGATCCTTCATGTGCCCTTTGAATTATCATGTGATGTTATTTATGCATGGTCCATGACTACTCTAACTCATCGCTGGTATATTACCTAACCAAAGGCTATCCCATTGTGTGATTACTTACACTAAGAAGTCTATAAAGGTCAATAGTCAAATTGTCCAGAGTCGAGGCATCCAGAGTCCAAATGTCGAACCTTCATGGAAATAGTTCCCTTTTTTATGATTTTGTGTGGAATTTATAGGCATAACCACCATGTTTTTTTGGTTCTTTGTGCAAACTTTTTATCATGATACCAGTATGGAGTCGGTGAAGGGGCTTGGTGCCATGAATAATTGTATGTCTTTTCCATAGTTCATTCATAGTGTGTCCGTAGATTTTCACTGGTCATGAATCTCTCTCATCAACTCCTCAATTATTGGATTATCTCCAATTAATATGGACATGTTTCATCATGTAAACCTATATAAGGACTCCTATGTCAACATTTTCTCATGTCCATGGGCCTTCGTGTGTCCAATATGTCTATTGAAAGGTGTCCATGTGATTCTCAGTGAATTTTTTGTAGCTTTCCATGAGAAAAGGATGGTTTTTCCATGGGTCTTAAGGGACCACGTCATGGACTTCCCTAGAGTGTCTCAAGAGTTTTACGACTACAACTGTCTAGAAACTTCTCCATCTTTTATTTCATTTCTTTTATGTTAAAAATGTTGGTATTTATGTGATATTTTTTTAATAATGTCCCAAAAAGGTAATCAATTTTTTGGTAATGAATTTTCTGAAAAATATCAGTCATATGAGGGTGTGTGATCATGTTTTTTTAAATATATTTGTTTGGCCTTAGATTTCTAAAGGGGGAGCATAAAGTTTCTAGGGCATACCTGAGGACTTCCAGGTGGCAAGGTTGACAGGCCAAATGGATTTTGGAATTTTATAAAAATATTATTTTCTAATAAATTTAATCAAAATAAAAATACATAAAAAATAATATTATTTTAAGATAATTTGATATACTATTTTAATATCATCATCTGATTGATTTAAGATATGTTTTGATGTTAATTTAAACCTTATAAATTTTGTTAACCTTACATAAACCTATTAAAGTTTATCTATGGTAAATATTTTCCAGTATTAAAAGGATTTAGTTTTTTATATATATGATTTTAATTAAGTCATAAATATAGAATTAATACTAATTTACACCATATTAGTTTTATTATTTTTAATAATGTTTCATAATTTTGAAATAATTTAATTAATTAATGTTTTTATAAAATATCATTAATGTAAATCTAGAAACTACTTATTACATAGATCAACCTTCCTTTGTTAAATTTCCTTGGAGATCACCCTTCCTTCATTATAAAATATCATTAATGTCAATCTAGAGCTTCAGATTCTCTTGGAGATCACCCTTCCTTCATTAAATTTCTTTATTTTTGTACTTGCCTTTATCTTATAGCATTTTTATTTCTATTTTTTATTTTCAAATTCACAAATGGACATGAATTCTTATTTAAACTATCATTTTCCATCATATGTATTATGTTTATTATTTTTATTCTCTTTCAATCTGTATTTCATAATATTTACTACAATCAATATTTTCTAGTATGTATATATATTTTATCATTGTAAAACTATGATTATGATGGTTTAGTCTCCCCATTGTACAACCATTTCACTCTCACTTCAAGTTAGATGCCTCTAGTTTATGGGGAGGCATGATTGAGTCCATGTGAGGAACTCGTTCAACTATTATCTTATTGTTAGTTGGGTCAGGACATTACAATGTTTTATCGAAGTGAATATTTTTCCTTTGTATTAGTATTTTGTTTTGGTTAACAAGAGTATTGGAATGTGTTAGCACTTGGTCAATATCTTTTCCTAGGACTAATCACCCCATGTACTTGGAAATAAGAAAGTCGATAGGGTTGGGAATGATGTTTGTACTGTATATTGTTACAGTTGATATGATTTCACCTTCAGTGAGTGGTGTATTTTCTACTATGCATTGATTTATGGAATTTCTTGGAATTTTACCCTTAGCCAAGTATTTAAAGGATGATTCATTGCATGCATCCTTATCGGGGAAATGGAATTTACATGTCATACTTTTTCCATTCCATGTAGTTTCATCTTAGTTTTCATGGTGATTTGATTGTGTTCCTTGAATTCATTCCCATGATTTTATTTTCTGTAGCATGCTTTTCATGTTTGGGTGAATATATACCATTCTACTAGTTTTTATAGCATATCATGCCTATGTACTATGTTTTCATACTTATAGAATGACTCATTGTGCTGACTGCTTTTAATATCATTATATATTATAATTTTAGTATGTAATCATTTTCATTGGTTTAAAATATATGGGTAATGAATAAATAGAAAACATTTTTTTATTTTAAGGTGCATGGGAACCTTATAAATTGGAAATGAAAACCATTATATTCAAATCATATATAGTATAATATATATACATTTTAAGGCTATTGTTAATATGTAAAGGCTTATAATGTTCTAATGTTATTAGTTTTGGTTTCAATTAATGGGATCCTATTTTCAATTTGTTAAGTCTATGTGCACATCATGAATATGGAAATGGAAACACATAAAAAATATAACAGTATGATATATCTTGATATGGCTATAAGAGTATAGGGAAGATTAATTTCTATGCTGAAATAAATTGGTTACCTTTCCAAAAAAATGAACACCTGGACCCAATTTGGTGAGTTGGGGCATGTATCTTTTAAGGTGGGCCATTTTTGTGTTTATAATTTTAGGAATTAGACAATGAATAATTGGTTTCTTTATGAAGAACTCGGGTCAGTTTAATGGGCCCCTTCATAGTTCTCCTTATCATTATAAATTAAAAGGAATTTATTTTGATAAATTTCCAAATTATGATTGGATATAAATTAATGTGAAATGTTTAAAAATTATGTTTTATGAGACTTTCATGTTATGATTGGTTTGATGTTTTAAATATTTTATGTGTATAAATAATAAATTAGAATCAATCTAATTTCCATAAAATAGAACCGTAAGTTGTGTGATTTGTTTAAACCATCATGTAACAGTAGTTTAACTTCTCCTTTGAGTGTCCGTTGACAAAAGGTGTAAGAATTTTCAATAAGGAAATTAATTTTATCAATGTCTTAGATGATTGGATTTTGAGACTAGTGAATTTTTTAATAATGGTCTATTTATGGGTTCTACTTTTGTTCTTTCATAAGAAGAAAAGTTAGGTATCACCCTTAGTTTATTATTGCCTTACTAAATTAGGGATGTTTTTTGGTTTTTGGTGTCTTTCGATTGTCATTCTCCCTAATAGAGATTATATTATCTAAATGAAACCCATTGTTCGGATTTGTGGATATTGTGTATTTGGATTTTTTAGGCTTGACCATTGGGTAACTCTAATTTTTAGAATGTTAGACATTCCTTGGTCATGGTCAACCGCTTAGTAGGTCGTACAACCCTTTCTTCTTTTTAGTAAGTGATGACTTGGCTTGACGCCATCTAGATTAATTATCATATGGCGCAATATGACTCAGAGTATGATATTTTATAAGGGACACCTGAAACATTACTATATAGTTAGGGAAGTCTATGCATTGTGTTGATTATGTGTTGATATCATCCATAACATAGGATAATTTGCGTTCACTTACACAATACTTGTTAAGTGATTAATGATGTAACAGATCAATTAAGTTTAGTGTAATAATTGAGCCTTGGGTTGTTGAGTATGTCTCTTGTCATCTCTATAGAAGAGTGACATGTGAGTAAAATAATTAAATGTTTTTCTCAATGCTCTGGATAAATTCTATGTGAATCGAGTTTTTGGACATGTCGGTCAGTTTGATTTGGTTTTTTTTTTCTAAATGAATCATGTTTTTATTTGAGGTCAATATAACGTTGTGAATTTGTGAGTGGCTTGCCTATCTCTTCTTCTACTGCTATAGTACTCATAATGTTGGATGTGTTGCATAGATTCCAATGCATCATGTTACTTATTTCTCATTAGAAAAACATTTATATAGTTGGATGGGTATGTAAACTTTGAGAAACAACTCCATTCCTGGATGGACTTTGGGTGGTAAGCTTAAGCAGTCATGAAATTCCTCTAGTAGAAAAGGTGTAGTTATTGGTTAATGTCATTACATCAGGAAGAGAATCCATGTTTATCTCAAAACAAGTTGACTGCAGTGGTTTGATTGTGCTCTTTTTTCCCTAAACCCTCTATGAATAATCATTTTTAGTGAATAGAATGTCCCCTACCTTTGAATCATCCTTGATGATATAAGATAATGTTTGTCCTACTATATTCTGATATTTTAATGTGGCTGAGCTTGTTCAGATTATTCTTTATCATTGTGTATGATAGAAATGTGGTTATTTTGAGTCTTAGTTAGTTCAATGTGATACTTGGGTTCCCATGAAATAATTACATGGATAGGGTTTTGGATGCTATCAATTTTCCATTAAATTGACTACAAGGAAAATGTTGCTCTATTCATAGTCATTGATCTAATCTGAATTTACTAGAAATATACCAACAAACCACTTATAAAAATGAAGTAAAGACTACCATGGGTTAGATAAAATAATTATAGTAGGATAAATATGAAGTTATCCTAGAATTGATGTTAGGATCGAAGTTGATTGTTGATCAGGGTATAATTACGAATGTCGGGTATGGTATTCTATGAATTTTTTTGTTGTTAATATAAGATTCCTTTGAAGAATGCATTGCAGTTCAGTTCACATTAGGTTGGTTATCCATGATGTTAATCTTTTGAATGGTTTGAGGAAGGGGTATTGATATGTTATTCTTCTTGTAGGGTGTATATGGTTGGTAGAGGACCATCAAAAAGTACGTCTCTAGGTTATGGTATGTATGGTTAATAGGGTCGGCAGTGACTTTGAAGAAATATTGTATGATAGTTTTCTATTTGGTCAATCATGACTTGGCCTATCCTTTGTAGTGAGGTACCTATTATGAACATGGATTTAATCAGGACCAAAATATTATAGAAAACACACAAGAAGCATTGTTGTAACACTTATAGGCATGCCTCATATGAAATTATAATACTTCAAGGTACTGTGGTTTTGAATTGGCACCTTTTTGTACAAAGACTAATGGTTAGACACTCCACTGGCCAGGTGTTCAAAGAGAAAACATCATGAATGTGCCTCTTATTAATCGAGTTTTGGTATTCAATGTTTCTATTTTTTGGTTGTAAATATAGTTTCTTCTTGGGTTGAAATAGCTTATGCATGATATGCTCACATTTTGCATGAAGTTTCATTAGGCAGTTAGAAATGTAACTTGACTGCTTCAATGATGCCTCTTGACCATCATAGGTCAGGTGACATTTCTCATTCTTACTTAATGCTTATTATGGGTATTGTGTTCTATTGTGGGTGGATGTAACAATCCGTGTATTTTATCCATGGTAAATTTGATGTGAATATGACCGTTTGTATCTACAAGATGCTATATATTTAAAGTTGATTCTCAGAATGAAATTATGAGTTTATTAACAATTCAATGTGTTTTTTTAATCTGGGTGAAGGCCCAAATATTTCCTCAATTTTTCATTGAATTTTGAGAGCACCAGACCCCGAAAATACCACATCTGGATGGTCTGTATAGGATGAACAATTTTTTTGAAACTGTGCAGCCCTCAACAGAAAACCGTGTATCCTATTTTAGAGGTGCAGGTGTGAGGTACACATGCTATTAATGTAATGTCGAAACCATTATCATATCATGTGTGTTTAGTTCGACTTAGGCATTATCATATCAATATTCACTGCACTGTATAGGCATAGTTTTCCTAACCTTGCGGGCTGCCTGTGGGGGTGCTTTAGGTTACTAGTGAAGGGTGCTTGATTAGTGCATGGTTTTTCAAATTGTGTAGCCCAAACCATGCACTGATAACCTATTTTAAAATTTTAATTAATTAAAATTAAAATTATAATTAATTAAAACTAAAACGTAAATACCCCTTTTTCCCCTTCAGATTATTGACATGCTCATCCCCTTCCTCACATTGGTTGCCCGCGAAAGATCCCCCTACCTTCTCTCTCGAATGCCGGTTTTGACCTTTTTTATCCAGGTTTCTCTTATGATCATTCAAGGTAGAGTCTATGGTTCCATCATATCAATTTTTTGAGAATTTTTTCCTTATATTATTACCTTTCATAGCTCGTCCAAACCCCATGGATAGGGTTGAGCTTATTTTTTGGTCACTTATCTAGTGATAGTGTGTGTGAAAAGTCCATCGAATCATTTTCCGGCATCTTTATGTCTCTTCTATTGAAGTTAAATTGGTTTAGATCATTTCATTCATACCATAATCTTGTTCGGTTGCGTTTTCCTCCATTCTCAAATGTATTCTAAATTTTAGTCTGGGATTTCATAGTATTTTAGCTTTTTGTTTTTCTATTAGTGCACTCTTCCTTTCTATATTAGTTTTGAGTCTCCCGTTTCAAAAGTAGTTAACCTGAATATGCATAGATAAGAATATATATATATATATATATTCAACCACATATATATATATATATTCTCCCATATAATTTAATATATATAGTGAGTCTAGGTGTTCTTATTTATATATATGATAAATGCATACATATGTAAGTGGGAATAGTTATATTCAGGTAGGAATATATGTATGGATCTCCTTGAAAATATTTGTGTCCATGAGAATATGTACATATGAGCTATGTGTCCTTATGTATATGTGAAGGTGCATATTATCGGAGGTGGGTAGGAGCAGTATCATGTGGAAAACAATTTAAAATGGTACATGTCAAAGTGATCAGCTTGACTTGATATTCTCTTAAGGTAGGATCCCTATGCTTTTTTCATTTAAATATACGAATTGTTTAGTTCCCTAGTTTATGTTTTATTTGATGGATTGAATTTTGATAGTTGAATGAATCTCATAATTGATGTAAATTAGTTGTTTATAAAAAATATCATTTTTTATAATAAACCCCTTTGATGTAGGTGTGATACCTCCAAACCAAAAAACAGGTATAGTGATTGATATCTTGCATAATTATGGATTCTATATTTTTTGATGCTTCTGCCATTACAGATTAAGTTTTATTATTTGGAATTTTATTAATTTTATTTACTAAATACAGTGGTCTTATTTTTATACAAATGATAAATGAGGTAGAAAACCTTCAATGTTTTTTTCCTAATTTATAAAATTTTATAACATGACCCAATCCTAATATAAAAAAATAAACCAAGCACCTCTTATATTCTCGGATTACACATAAATGGTTTCCAAAATTAGGTAAATTCAGAATTGGACCACGATACCTTCTACGTACCACTTGCGTTGGATTAAATGAATTTAATTTCATAAATGATGAAAACCCAAGACTAATAGATATTTCATGTCTTGATTATATTAAAAATAATTCATCATGGCAGTTTCATATCTTGATTAAATTAAATGGCATGCTTAAGGGAAGATGTATGTTTTAATTATATGAAATTCTATAATTCAAGGAGGTTTATGTCTTGATTATATTAGATGGAATGCCTCATGGAGGTTCCATGTCTTGATTTTATTAAATTACTTGCTTCATGGAGGTTTCATGTATTTGATATATTCAATATCGTGATCCATGGTGGTTTCATGTGTTGAATGAATTAAATGTATTAATGGTTACACCTTAATTTTTTTATTTGATGGTGATGAATATGAGCTTGGAAAACCTCTTAACATTCTTTGGATGTTGTAGTATGTAATTTCTCAATCTATCTGGATGTAGGGAATATATCCTATAATTGGAGCTATTAGGCTTGAAATACTATTCATTTATGGTTGTGTGTTACAACACAATCTAGCCAACATTGGTATTCTAAGTAAATGACCACTAGGTTTCAGGGCATACTTGGTTCATATTGGTGGAACAAATATACAATTAATCTGTAAATATATTACAACTATAAATATAGTAATAATTCAAACACTTATTCTATCTATGAGTCGAAGCATGTATAGCAGTCAAGTGTCCCTTTGGAATTAGGACATGAGGTTGTTTATTTATTCATCTTGTTATCATTCTGTATACCATCACATTGATTAAATTAAATTCAAAAAAATGATTAGGCTATACACCATTGGTGCTTACATACTAATATTTATATTCCACACACTTCTCAGACTTCCATTGCAATAGGGAACATGACTAGACCTCATGTTTAAAGGACCTCAGACATAGATTGTGGCTATGTTCTTGTACCTAGGTGTTTGGGTCATCATATCGAGCTGGATCTGGGGATCCTTATAGAGATCAACCTTGGAAATTTTCTTTTCATTATTTAAGTAATGCCTAGTATATTGTTTCATGTTTTATGTTTATTGTTATTGTTATTTATAATCGACTAAACATGCATGCTTGCGTAAATTGGGATTTCGCATATTCTATATTATGTTTATTATTATTCTTCCACTTATATCTATCTTTCATATTATTTATTGATTCCACTATTTTACGTTATTTATATCTATTTTTCAACTTTTCAACTCTTATTATGATGGTATAGTCTACCCACTAAACAACTTTAACCACCTCTCTAGTAGTCGACACACACTGCCATATGGGGAGGCACGCTTGAGGTAATTTGACACACCAGTGCAGCTACCATCTTAGTTTTAAGTTGGTACATGGAATTAAAATTATTTTCATTGAATTAAAGTTATTTCCTTTGATTCTTCTTATCCTCCTTATTATCTAATGGTTTTCATGTCTGTGGTGTCTTTTATGAAAACCACTATTTAATCCGTTGGATCCCCTCACATATGTGTGATTGAAATATTTTATAATGACGATGCCTCTAAGAATGAGGAGGATGTCTGAGTCTTGAAAAAAAATTGATTCATTGTTTTTGAGGTGGATTTTTTAAACATGAACCAAGATACAATTCTTGGTTTTTTCATCCGTTCATGGGTCAGTTTATCATCTGATAGAGAAACCAACCACTGAAGAATCTCATGATTGTGAAACTTTTATTTTATTTCTATCAATTTCATGGTTGATTGTTTATATTTTAAATGCTACTAAATAACTGAATAAAATAATTAAAAAGCATGAATTATGGAGTAAAATAATATCATATTATGCATAAATTTAAACAATCATCATTAATAAATAATGTAAAATCCACTCAACAATAACAATGAATGTGATAAGATACAACAGTTATTTTATGAAAAAGGTTAAAAATATATCTACTAAAATATTTAGCTGTTATAACCTCACATTACATATGTAAGAGTCAAAATAATACTTCAAAGTTTACAACTGACCCATGGTGGGGGGCTTTAAATTATCAGGGACCTTTTAGCATAATATTTTGATTTCAATTATCTTGGTTCACAAAAAGGATTGAATACCCAAGAATTACATGGTTTAACTAATTGGTAGGGTTAGGAGAAATAATTATCCATGATTTCAAGATTGTAGAGTCCACTCAATAGTTGAAGGAACTGTGTGTTAATGCAGTTGAAAATTTACTTCTACCTAAAACCATTTAATGAACATGTGTGGTCAAAGTCTAGGTTATGATAAGAGGGATGTGGATCCTTTCCACTAAAATATCCATACAATATGATATTTAAAGAATAATAGTTTGGGATGTTATGGTTTTGAAAAAAAGTGGGAAATTTATATAATTTCATTAAAATCTATTAATCTATTTTTCTAATCAAGGACATAATAATAATTTTCTATTAAATTTTTTATGAATGGAATAATAAACGACATTGAGCATATCACTATTATCTATATTAGACAAGGGTAACCAAATCACTCATTATTATTTTTAGTATGGTATACACCCTTACATGTTATATTATTATATGAATGGAAATTATACAGGTTGGAAACCCCACTTCCTGAGTCGCTTCCTAAAGAGGACTGTGAAGAAGAACTGACTCTCTAACAATAACATGTGGATGGTGAAATGGATGCCCATTGTTTAAAGAAATAATCTATTTCTAGTGACCATTCAATGTTATATGAAGATATGGATACATATATCCCCATTCTTTACCTTTGTGAAATTTATATTGAGAAGGTGATATAAGAGAGATATGAAATATTCAATTCACTATTCACATGGAAGCATAGAGACCCAACTTCAAATACCCCTTTTATCAGCGTTAAAAATGGCCTTTAACAGAGCTAGAGAAGCACTGTTATAGACGTAGAAGATAATGGGGGGGTCCCCTTTATCAGCGCTCCGAAAAGAGCTGATAAAGACCCTTTTTATCAGCGCTAAAAAACACTGATAAAATGGGTCATATAT
Source organism: Viscum album (assembly GCA_963277665.1). Classification (NCBI taxonomy): domain Eukaryota; kingdom Viridiplantae; phylum Streptophyta; class Magnoliopsida; order Santalales; family Viscaceae; genus Viscum; species Viscum album. The sequence continues at coordinate 1,876,232,665 of OY728152.1, forward strand.
CTGCGTTAAAACAAAGTGCTGATAAAAGGGTCCTTTATCAGTACATTCATTTTGGCGCTGATAAAGACCCCTTTTATCTGTGCAATTAAAAACGTGCTGTTAAAGGTTAAAAAAATTAAAAAAAATTAAAAAAATTAAAAAAAATCATTCAAATTGTGGGGGGGAGGGGGTTATAGCACATGAGCCCCCTTTTATAGCACTTTTCCTCCCCCCTCCATCTCCTACATGTACCCCTCCACCCTTTATTAGTGCTATCCCCCACCCTTTATCAGTGCTTGCCCCGAGACTCACCCATGTGCACGCATCCCTACTTCCACCCAGATTTGATCTCGAGACCTCCCCCCTGCGTGCCTAAAGCCTTTGTCACTCCCCTATATTGATTTTTTCTCCTATTAATGATATATATATTTATATATATATATAGTTATATTTATTCGTATAGTAATATATATTTATATTAATATATATATAGTTATATTAATATATATATAGTTATATTAATATATATATATATATAGTTAGATTAATATATAGGTATATAAGTATTCATATATTTTTATTTTAAATAAAATGTATATTAGTTATTATTTAGATAAAGAAGATATATTTTATATGTAAATATATTTTATTATTAATATTTATAATTAAATATTTGTGTGTGAATATTTACAAAATATGTATATATTGTAATATATTTGATTATAAATAGCAGTGCATTATAAAAAATGATAAAATTTCAAATACATAATATCAATATGAATGTAATACCTTGTAATAAATTCAGTCCCCACCAAAAAAGCCAATAATACCCCATTAAAAGACGCTGAAATCCACAAAATGTTAAAAAAATGGGGTATCCCGACTAAAAACTCTGTTTTAGAGGCCTTCTGAGACTTTTTTTGCCTCTAAAAATGTGACAGAGGCTTTCCCTAGGTGATTAGCATGTAGAGATCGTCGCATGCTTCGATTTGATATGTGGTAGAGCTCAAATGGACACCCGAATCAAAAGTTATGGCAGTTTGAAGTTCGAGTTGCGTTTTCAACATATTTTGGATCTTTTTTTTATTTTTTTTATTTTTTTTGTCTTAAAATTTTTATTAAATGACTATTACTCTATATTAATTAGAAAATTATTAATAAATAAATATTTTTTTAAATTTTTTATAAGCCAATTTTACTAAATATTTAATATATATATTGTAATTGTATATTTATACTTATCTAAAATATATTTAAAATTATATTTATAAAATATATATTATATTTATATCAATATAACTATATCTATATATTAATTTACTAATATAATTTTTTAATGTTTTTTTGGAAGTAGACCCATTATCAGCACTTTTAAAAAAAGCACTGATAAAGACCCCCTTTATCAGTGCTACTAAAAAAAGCGTTGATAAAGGGGTACCCTTTAACAGCGCTAAAAAAGCACTGTTAAAGGGGGTACCTTTATCAGTGCTAAAAAAAGTGCTTATAAAGGGGTATGTTTATCAGCTCTTTTTTAGCGCTGATAAAGGTACCCTTTATCTGTCCTTTTTTTAGCGCTGATAAAGGTACCCCCCTTTATCAGCGCTTATTCGTTAGCGCTGATAAAGGCTGGCACTGTACTTGCCTTGTTTTGTGGCAGTGAGAGTCAGTTTCAGCTACGCCTCATATAGTCAATATGTGTTGATACATAGAATGCTTATAATTTTTGGGGTTTATGATCCGGAATGAGTTATGCATATATATAATTATTTCTTCACTACCTAAAAACTTCTTTGGTTTTAGTATGAATTTTCATTTGAGAAGTATCGAGACGACTCTTCTAGAACTTCCTACATTTATTCTCCATGTTGATAGAGACATGGGGTATAGAAACCCCATAGTCCTTATGTTCAATAAAAATAATAATAAAAATGTAAGTGGATAAAAGACTATTTCCAGGTCTAAATTACCATAGAACCTTCTTTCTAAGAAGAATAAGATCCAATGAAAATAAAAGGAATAAAATATGGTGTGCTTTTCATGTGGAAAGAAAGTCAAATGGAATAGGAACTGAACTATGAAAAAAAATTAAGTGGATTATTCACGTTCATTTTTTATTGTGTTTCATCATTCAGTATCTATAATTTGGGTATTAGATATGACATATGGTGCTCACATTTTATCCAAATATAGGATCCATGTAGTATTTTGGATCATTCCATAGATTATGTAGATTTGAGGGTTTCTAAAGTGGTGATTAGGGATACTCTAGCCATTATAGACCACCACATCATGTTTTAAATAGGTGTGATTTAGTTAGTTGGAAACTATTACCATGTACATAGTGTTACGAAGAAGATCATCTCCATTTCCTTTCGTGACATGGATGAATTTATTTTCAATTTTACAAATAATATTTCAAATTTTTATAATGATAATATAATATATTTTTATTAAATATTTTTATAATGGCATTTATGTATTACATTTAGAAACCAAAGTTTGGAAGCTGATAAATAGTCAAATTTTAATGACTCGTTAACCCCCTTTATGGAATAACTATCTTTATCATGAAAATGAGAATTGATGGATGAATCTCTATCATTATGTCTACCTATACTATATTTATAATAAAGTACTAGAAATATTTCATTCTTTTTTATAAGGAATGATAGTTGAAGCTCTATTTTCTAGGAAATGTGATAGTGTTATAGAGATTATATAATCTATGCACACTGATTTTTATGGAACTTTTCCATTATAGGATTAAGAAAGACTATCATAATTGATTACTTTTACTGATGAATTGATTATGTGTGATTATTTATACATGATGAGGTATAATTATTAATCCTTTGAAAATTTCAAGGAGTTCATGAATGATGATGAGAATTTTTTTGGTAAGAAGATAATGGAAATTCAATCACATCAAGGTGAAGAATATATTTACCATGTGTTTATTAAATTTAGATGAGATTTTGGTATTTTTTTCTCAACTCATTCCACCTTAAAAAATATTGTGTTAAGGTATTTTTGATTGGAGGAACATTACCTTCTTAGATATAACAAGGAAAATAATGATCTAAAGAAGACTTTCATTATCTTTAAGGGGTTATTAATTACACATGGAAATATTCAAACTAATCCAGGTAAGAACTAATGTGAAAAAAATATTACAATTATGTTATGGATTTGAATGATATTTATTTTGTTGCATATTTTTGTATGAATTTGTGAGGTCGTAGTTAATTCTAGCTCAAGAATCATACTGACACCCAAATGCATGAAGTTTATCTTTATTGGTTACCCAAAGAAAATGAGGGGATACTGCCTTTATGATCCCTAATATTATAAGGTTATAGTTACCAAGAATGATGTATTACTTGATAGGTAACACATCCTAAAGAAATATAGTGTTATAATTATTTAATTTTATGATGTTGATGGTTAATAAATACAATATTTTTTATAAGAATAGAATCCATAGGTCCCCATTGTATAAGTTTTTCCAGAAATAAAAGTAATGTGTAGTAGCACTAAAACATTTTGAGAATCAAAATGTTATTTTTTTCTTATCTTCAAATATAGTAACTCATTGTTGTATTACAATAATAACCCTCTATCACACAAAATGTATGTAAAGAGAAAAAATATATAAAATGGAAATAATCTATGAACTTTATGATGGATTCCATGTATCAGACATTGCAGGGGATTAAATTGACATCCTAGTAGATATAAATCCCATTGAGTGAAAAATGGTATTGAAAAACATTATATACATGAATTTTTAGGTTATTACCTATAAAAAATCACTAGTGGATAACGGATTTAGACAACATTAGCATATATACTGTGATGTAAAATCTTCTCCTGTTGTCTTTCTAAAAACCATTAGAAATTATTCTTTACATAACATATTTCTATTACATTGATATTTTGTGGATTAATTTTAAAAAAATCCATAATATAATCCTTTAATATGTTGTGTATATGAGACAACTAGAAGGGTTTGTGGCTCTAGGTGATGCCAAAAAAGTTGGAAATTTTCTGATATCCATTTTCTGAATAAATAAAACATCTTGGTCATGGAACATTCAGAAAAATATATCTATAAAATAATTTCATTTAAGTAATAATGAATTTGATACATATATTTATAATCATATTAGTAGTAATATAGTAATTTTCATAGTAGTATATTTTGATGACATATTAATAAATTGAAATTAGATACAATCGTTACTTGATTTCGTGGAATGGTTGATAAAGTGTTTCTCCATGATGAAGATATGTTATTTAACTTAAATTCTGAGGGTCAAGATCATTTTTGATAGATCAAAGTGGCTTCTTGGACTATGAATATGTACATGCATCGACTAGATACTAAAGTGGTTTAGTTTGTAACTCTCTGAGAAAGGATCAGTTCAATTTTCACAAGGAATACATTTTTCCTAAAATATTTCTCCTAAGACATAGTTGAAATGTTATAGAATGAGTAAGATACCATATAATTCTCCAATGAGATCTATCATGTATGTCATATTATGTAAGAGGAGTGATGTTTCATATTCCTTGAAAATGGTAGGCATATATCAAGATAATCCAATTGAACAATTTTAATTTTTTTAAAATATATCATTAATTATCTATGGGGAACTAAGGTTATGTTCCTAGTGTATTAAGAAGATTTTTATCTTTTCATCATTGAATATTCAGATTCTATCCTTCATATAGATTAGAATAAATTGAAATTTTTCCCAAGATATGTCTTTGGAATCAATGGAGGAGCTGTGAGCAAGATGAATTTGATATAGGTAGATATTATTAATTCTATATTGGATTCTCTATATAATGTGGCTTCCAATGCTTCAAAGGAAGCATTTTTTATTCAAAAAATCTTTCAAGAGATTTTTATAGGACCTAACTATAAATACTGTATCACAATTTACCCTAAAAACACTACATTGGTGGCACATTCAAATGAACCAAGGTCACATAAATGGAAAAAAATGAATATTCATTATAAGCTTCATCATATAAAGTATTTTTCAAAACAAGGTGGAGTTGAAGTGAGAATAGAATATATAAATTAAAATGTCTTGGACCCATTGATGAAGTATCTATATTAACAGAGGCATGAGTGCAATGTGAATGAAATTAGACTAAAGGTTTTTTACAGTTGTCTTTAGCGCAGGTGGGATTCTCTTGTATTTGGTTCTCTAGAACTAACCACTTTGTTCTTGATAGTTACATCTATTAATTTTATTTAATATTAATGATTCATATTATCACCTTAGGGTTGTTCCTATACATTATCTAATATATGATAATATCTTAATAATATATATCACACTAAAAGGTCATATTAGTTCCTCTAAAAACACATAATAACCATAATATATAGACCACTATTGATGTGCTATTGAGTTTCTCTTCAGGTGGATACATCTGTTAATAGCTAACTTGAAGCCTTGTGATAGGGTTGGAACTGATCCTATTATATGTAAAGTTATAGGTTGTCCACTGGATAGTTAGGTAGGGCCACCAGCCTACGAGTGTACAATATTATAGTTAAAATATTTCATTTATGTTCTCACATGTAGCATTATCGTATGTAGTAAGTGGTTGGGGTAGTAAGGTAATTACACCCTAAATCCTTAGTTTAATTCATTTTCTCTTCTCTCAATAACCAAACATGACCCACTTAATCCTTGGGTTCCTATTTGACATATATTTCTCTCCAAAACTTATCTCAATGTAGATAAAAGTGTATATCTATATGAATATCTCATTTCAGTATAAATTTCTCCACATGGCCTTTGATCACCCTTATTTTCGTTATTTTTTCATCAAATGGTCTACAACATCATTGGGATTTTTTGACCTACAATGGTATATGAGGATTTTGAATTCCTAAATATTTTCAATCCTCTCTCAATATCCCTATTCATTTATTAATTGTTCACTATTAAAGACATCACATCATATATTTAATGTTTTTTTATACCAAAAATTAAAATTATATAATTCTAGTATATTTATTTTACATTAGATTCATGTTTTTCTTGTATTCAGGTCTATTATGTTTGAAAATTTTAAATAATGTTTTCATTATTTAGAATCAAATAATGATAGTTTTGTTGAATATTTTACTTCTATGAATGATTTTCTATTATGAATTAACAGTTAATTTTGAAATGAAGTTGTCTTGTTTTTGTTTAGGGTGATTTTGGATTTTGATATATAGGGCCATGATTTAATGAACTTTTTTTATTATTAAATAATATTCAAAATGGTTTGAAATGATTTGGTTTAATTGATATTAATTTTGTAATACATTAATGGATAACATGTGATGAATTTTTTTGAAAGGGATTATAGAAAAATTATTTCAAAACATGAATGGATTTAATAGATTTTCTTATTCTATGATTAAAGGCTCGTTGATGAATTGAATATGGTTTTTAAAGGATGTGGGTATATATGGACTTCTGAATGGATGACTCAATATTTTGTTTTATTAAATTGATAATGTTTGGATTTATCAATTTTAGATGCATTAATGGCACTTCTTGAACTTTGCAATTAAATGACCTTGTCATTAAAAACATTGATGAAACCCTTGTGAATTTTCTTCCATGGATAATTTTTCTTGAAGAACATGATGAAGGGTATTGATTGAAAATAAATACAATTTATGGTATCATGGGGGTTTGGGTGAGATAGAAACGTCAAATTTGAATGAATATTGATTTTTAACATTGATTTCATTAAGGATCCCCATTGTGATCCATGTTTCTTTACATCCCACTCACCTCTTTGAATTGTAATGGGAATCCTGGGTAGCTTGATGAGATAATCTAGAATTATGATTTTATTTTGAAAACACACACCCCTACTATAGTCTACCTAGAGAATGTCGATTTAGGTATGAGATGTGCTCTAAGGAGGAAGGTGTTCACATAGGTGGTAAGCTTGTGAATGTGATCAATTTGAAACTTTCATGCAATCATTAATAGATTATTATTCTATATTTGGACCTAATAATGTATATTGGAGTTTCCAATGAAAAAAGATCTTGAAAAATGAAATTAATATATGAAACATAAATCCAATAATTCGATTGATAATTGGCACTAGAGTTTCCATGTTTGACATCCTTTAATTTTTATTTTGATGTGTCGCATTATTTTTCCACGTATTTTCCTATGAATGAATATTAATTTTCTTATTCTTGGAATTAGATCAATGTTACTTATACATTTTTATTCTTAGACTATGAAACTATTTTCATTGATTTTATATAAAAAGTATAATTTTATAAAAAATGGTGTATTTTAATAAAAGGGTATTTTGAAAAAAAAATTATGTTCCTAAATGGATTTCAAATTGTAAAAGAAAATGTTTTTGGATCATTTTTCCTCATAATGATACTCCATGTTATTCTATTTCAATTTTTAAAATATGGCATATTTTATCTTCTTTAACTATGAAACTGTTTTATTATTCTAATTTTCAAAGTAGCATATCTTAATTACATAGTAGGGAAATTTCATATACATTTTTGTGGAATCCTGTTGGGATTTATTATCTCAAACCATTTTTGTACCATTTTGTGTTTTAATCCATAAAATTTCAAAAGTATTTTCTAATGTTCACTTCTTATTATTTTGCGGGTTCTTTCTTGGTTGGCTAATGGTGGGTGATTTGGGGAATGGTGGGTGATCATGGACAACTAGGAGACTGGTTGTGGTATATGTTTTTTCACTCAATTCTTGACGGTTTTATACATCTCCTTGTATTTTGTTGTGGTGGTATAGGTTTTGTTTATTCGATGATGTTTCCTAAGTGATCCATTGATTATTAAGATCTTTTTGTGGGATAAATAATTCCAAAATGTTGTTTCATGAGGATCAGGTTCTTTTTACTAGTTCATGTGGATCATGAATACCCTTTGGGCCAATAGTTCTTTGTTCGGATGATAAATTAGATGTTATTCCGAGCTGATTCATTAAAATTAGAATCAATGGAATGTTTATTCCTTATAGTGTACTTGTTTGAAAGGACTTATGTAATTTATTTCTGGTGTGTTTTGGTAGGAAGTATATTTATAATTTTTTTGGACTAAATAGATAATTTTTTAAGGGGATATTGATCACCACATTTTTCATTGAGACATGTGTTTCCTGGAAATGTTGGGATTGGAGCATTTATTTGGACTAATTCATTATATAAATTTGATTATATTTGGGTTCATGATGTAACTATTTTCCATTTTGAAAATCTCTTATGTGTTTGGGCTGGAATGAAAGTTGGGATAGGTTTATATCATGCAATCACAATTAGGTAAACTATGATGATTCATTATTATAGAGCTAGAAACCAATCCATGAACTATTTTATGGTTGATTTTTGGTTTACCATCCAATGAAACCTATCTTTGTATTGTTTTAAATTAACCTTGAACATAGATCCTTCTCCATTTTCCAACAAAATGACTTCACTTTTTCTGAGACTAGATTGTAGGGTTCCTATTTTTGAATGAATTATAATGCATTTTGTTTTTCCATTCTATTGTTTGGTTCATTCATATTATTACCTTCGGTGATGATTTTTAAATCCTATAGAAACCCAAATTTTTTATTTAAATCTAATTCAATTTACCATATATAAAAAATTTATTCAATTAAAAATGGTCTGTTTTTTTAAATAATTAGTTTGAAAAAGTTATTTTAAAATACCCTTCTATGATGTGTGAAATAATGGTTTATCAGGAGATTCTAGTTTTATAATTAATTTAATATTATGATTGATTTAAAATTGTAATTTTGATTTATTGATTTGATTCCATGGAAGTTGTTCCATTATATAGTGTATATGTTTAATGTTGTGTGGGATTTAAATCTAGATTTCAGTTTTTTGAAGTTATTTTATAATGTTTTGTAATTTTTGAAATCTTATGTATTTTTTTATGTATTATTTTTTTTAAACAGTTTTTTTGGTTTTTTATAGTCACCCATTATTCTCATTCATGGATATTACATCTTTTTATATGAATATTCATTACTCTACACAAAAACACACCTAGGTACCAAAATAGTTTAGTGACATTAGAACCATGGACCACAATAATAATTTTTTTTAATTTATCATCAATATTCTCACCAAGATAATCCCATTTAGTACTTTTCATAGACATACACAATAGAAAACAATCATCATAAATATCACAAAGGAATCATAATATTTGGTGATCTCATATTCTTAGTAAGTGTAAACATAAGACATTTTAGTCTATGATTATATGATTGAATAAGATACGTCTAAGGGTACATGATAACAAACATACTTATGAAGTTAATAATAAACCTATCATAGATAACACACAAGATTCATTTCCAAAAGATTGGTTGTTCATATGACGTAAATCATAAGGGAATAAAAGAACAGTATCTATGAGGTCAAAACATTGTCATAAGACCTAAATTTTTGTTATGAACATCATATTATAACACTATAAATATGTATAAATATAAACAAGTTGACTCATTAAGTTAAGTACATGAATCAAGCACTCACATAAACAGAGGTACATGAAACCCGGTTTGCACGAAACATTTTAAACCTAAATGATATGTCAATGTATAACATTGTGAACATTTAATAAGGTTAATTCATAAATTCCTAAACATGTAATCAGTTTCCCTGATAAAATTTTGGAATGGAAAGTTATTTATACACATATATCATAGTAGTCAATGTTTACTTCTAACACGGTCAAAGAAGAAAATTTCAATTACTGAACTAAGATTACTCTTCATTCTAGTCTTTTCTATCTCATGAGATATAAATATTTACCCAATTCATTAGAGAGAGATCTAGGTCCCACTAATATTTGATTGTAATATAACCATAGTTACATTATTAAAACCATACATATGTCTTCTTAAGATTATAAATCATTCATCATATTTGAACCCATGAAATGAAATTAGTTTTCTAAATATTTCATCATAACATAACCTGTTGAAAATAAATAAGTTTCATAATCATTTATTAAATTTATCATATCGTAACGCATGGAAAAATAAGTGGGTTCCATTATAATGTTATCCGAGTTTTTATTATAGAATAGAAATGGGTTTCATAAACATCTTCTCATGATAAACCTTTCAGAAAGAGAATTGGAGTCATATCCTTTCTTTATATCACCATCAAATAATAAGTTACATAAGAGGGTGTAATCTTAGATAAAGAATGATTTCTTAATATCACATGGTATATTACATTAGGTAAACAACCATTCAATAAAAATAAAATTTTAAAGCATAAAATATTTTCAAAATACTTTTCATTGACATTATCAATGGAGACCTATAAGTGAAGCATTAAAAATCATACAAAACATTTCATGAATGACAAATATTTTAAAAAATTTAAAAAGATTTTAAAAACATAATACATTTATAAAATCATTTCCTTTTAAAATATCCTTAAAAACATATAAAATTATTTTTAAAGAAACCAATGTCCATGAAGGAAGGAAATTATGTTCATGTTTTACACGTTAAACCAAGTATTCCTTTTATATTTTCAATAAAATCCAAAAGGGTTTTGTTTTTGAAAACTACATGAATATTCATTTTATGAATTTTTTTTAAATTCAAACATGAATAAAAATGTATTTTGTAAATAATTTTAATGAAATTTTGAAATCATTTTTGAAAACATTATTAGAAAATATGGTTTTGGAAGAAAAAGTGTTTTCAACTGAAAAGATGATTTTTTGTAAAAAAATTATTTTTGATGTCTTAAATACATAAAGAGAGGAATATTAATTGAAAAATAGTATTCTAATGAAATAAAAAAATTGAGAATAAATGTCATTTCCTCCTTGAGAGATATATTATACAATTTCACTATTATAATCATAATCATAAATATTCCTAATAAATAAGGACAATATAGGACATAAATCATACCACATTGGTAATATTGAAACAAATAAACCATGGAGGAATATCATTATGTGAAAAATTAAATATCATGGGTATGAATAAATTCTAGATTTTAAATTTTAAAATGGTTGTATATATATCACTTCCAAGAAGATAGTTATATATCACAATCATATGTCCTAAAGAAATAAATTGAGACAAAATCCAAAAACCATTTTGGTAATTTTTTAATAGTAAAACACATGAAATAATGTTAATAAAATAGATATGTAAATAAAAATAATTCTCAGTAAAATATTCATAAAACAAATTCATGGGCTGAGTACATACCACAGAAATGAAATAGGATCTGAACATGGAATGTATTTCATAGAAATCAATTGTGACTAAAAACCCTTACCTTGTTTCATGAATTTCATTGTACATGTTAAATCCTCATGTATAATAAATATATGTTTATTATAAATCTAATAAAGAACGATATTCATATATATAAAAATATATATGTCTTTCTTATAAAATTTCATTATCTATTTATTATCAATTCTGTGTTAATGTTACCTTTCGAGTAATAACCAATTTTCTTTTGATATATGTTTTTATTTCGCACCTTTTTGACCTCTTACATTGATCAGGGTTCCATCATCTCTATAATGACAACACCAATATAAATATTTTATATATTATGTACAAAAATATTTTTAGTAATCCATAAATCTTATTGATAGAAGATAAAATACATTGTTCATGGAGATGGTTGGTCATGCATATAAATGAATTATTTTTTTCATTTTCATATCTATTTTAAAGAAATAAAATAAATGAAATATATTATTTTTTCATATTTTTTTATTTCGTATATATCATATATTTTCATTAAAATAATCATTAATACATTCAATGTTAATTAGGAATGAATGCTATTTCTTTGAAAAGCGGTAGTCCATCTTACACATGAGCGACATTTTCATATTCATAAAAAATTGTTTGAATAAAGGATGGTTTGATATAAAAATTCTTTAATATTAATAAAATCATAATTATAATATACTATCCATAAATATATCATTAATTCCAACCATGAGAGGTCGTAATTGGAAAATGAATGATATCGGTTTGCAATGTGGTAGTCTTTCGTACAAACGAATGATTATTTGATAACCCATTTGATAGAAGGGGAGATGGTTGAAGCTCATTGACTTCACATGATAAAATATATAATTATATTGATGAAAAATAAGTTATTATATAATCTTGTTATATTATGAATTTAGGGTGGTGACGGAAGAAATTAAAAAAATCTGGTTGATGAATGTTACCACTTCTTCGTGTATCACCCTTATGATTACGCTAAAATCCTTCCTAAGATGGATTTATAATAAAAAATAATGAATAAAGGATGAGGTTAAGTATTTTTTGATTTGATTTTGGTAGTTATTTTCCTAATCAAATTTGTTTTATGGTGTGAATAAGATAGTAGATGGGGTGGCCTTTTATAACTGGGGGATATGACACACTTAGTATTTCTGAAAAGAATTGACCATGTTTTTAATATGTCAATGCGACCAAAATAGACCATTATCAAGACATATAAGTTTTATGGTCTAAATATGGCCATAAAATTGTTTTTAGTTATGTTAATTAGTTATTTTTACACTGGTCGTTTTAGTTTAACCCCCGGTAAACCCATTTTTACCTTAACAACATTAATTAGTTTTACTACATTCACTATTCATTTTTTTCAAATATTTATTATAATTTATTTGATAATATAAACTATTATAACTAAAAATATGGAATATCTTTTTGATAATTACATTCACTTAATTGTAAAATATTAATTTAAAAATATTGTTGTATACGTGACGAGGAAGTGGTGTTTTAATGAGAAAATGTTCAAATGTTTACAATGTTTTAATATCAAAATTCTAAATGAAATAGATTACAATAACCTAAATTAGATTTATGGATGCATAATTATAATAATTTATATTTAAAATGATTTTGAAATAAAATTTATTTATATAAATAAATCATATAAGATGTCAATTTTAATCTAATATTTGGTATCTTTCACTATTAAACAAAAAATTAAGCTTTTCAGACCAATATTAAAAAATATTCCAATGCTAATTTTGATATTATTATTTCAAAAATGAATCATATTTTATAAAATTTAATTTTATTAGGGTGAAAAAGTAATTTTATTATTGTAAAAAATAAATAAAAAAGCACTTTTTTAGAAAATGGTATTTAGGAAACATATAATTGTTATTTTTGAATAATTATAAACTATCTATCAACATCATTTATTTATATATAAAAATAATATATAATATTTTAGAATTTTTTATTACTAATAATATCATTTTTAATAGTTAATAGTTTATAATGGTCATGTTTAAATAATATTATTAGTAGTATATCATGATTTTATTAAAAATCATTGTTGTGTTTTATTCAAGATAACCCAATGTTGAATGTAGTGTGATCATAACATGGTGTTGTGTGTAGCTTCATCCAAAATCAATGATACATATATAAAAATATAAAATTCATATTTCATGTATAGATAAACATATAAAATATATTACTTAATTAAAAAAACATTTCACAAAATCTTGTGGTGTAACATTCTACCACCCTTAAAATGAATTTCACCCTTGAAATTCAGCATGTTGATGTCAAAACCTGGGGATAATTCATCTTCACTACATCCTTAGGATACCATGTTTCATCCTTAAGATTTTTATTTGGAAAACAACATTTACCAAGAAAGTGTTCTTGTTTCATAGAACTTTCTCTATTCGATGAACAATCACTATTGTCTGTTACTCATAATAAATCTCATTCTCTTATTGTATAACCTCTTAGTTCAGTACATGTGATAGATCATGTATATAATTCCTTATGAGTGATACATGGAATACATATTTCACCTTATGGTGTTTTTATGTATGATACAAATGATAAGCCACTATCCCTATATGAATAATTATTTTAATGGGATAAAAATATCTATGGATTGGGTTTCCTTTATTTCTTCCTTATATACATTATTTGAAAAGAACTTCTCTTAAACACCAAATTAGAGACCTCATCAAATATAATCTATCAACATTGTGTAGTATATTCATGTTTCTAAATGGATATAACCTTCACTTCCATTTCATCACCTAGTTTATTTCCTAAAAGAACTATTTTTGAAACATCATTTATATACGTATAAAGTTCTTCATAACGATATATCTAATTTATCAAGTGGAATCTATTATTGTAATGAAACACAACTAAATGAAGGTGTGATACCAATGACATTTGAAATACATTGAACAAGATCATATCTTATCCTCTATTGTTTGAATTGTTATAACATATTGACCAAATATCTAAAAATGACACATCATAGTAAAACACAAATATTTATAAGGATATTTCTAAAGTCATTTGAAAAACATCGAGGTAAACATCATATCTTGATTTGATACAATAGAATTTGGTACTCCATGAAACCTTACCATGTACATAATGTATAATCTATAAAACTATCCAAATATAAATATTCTATGCTATAGAGGATGAGTGGTGACTTTTCATGATGATCAACTACTACCCATGTAGAATTATTCCCCTTATATTTTTTGGGGATTTCAATGGAAAAACCTAGGGTGATATATTCCCATTTCCCTGCTAGTATGTATAGTGGTTCTAGATTCATTTTAACCTCTAGGATCATTAATTTAGTAAAATAATTTATTTTATCCATCTTTTATTATTAATGTGAAGAACATGGATTATTTTCTCTTTGGATATATCTTTATTCGTTTGATCTAGGGGACACACCATGGTTAGTGGGTAGTGATTCCAACATTATTATGGTATCCTCAAAAAATAGGGTAGGTGGTGGATTTCAATATAAGGTAATACAATAATTATCTAGTTTAATATCAATAATGTTACTTCTTTATTTGGGTAACATGGAGCACAACATCACCTAAAGCAAAAACCAAAAAAGAATATGTTGCATCGGGTGTAGGTTAGACTGGTGTTTAGCTAACCTGCAAGCTGTATCATCCTTCCAAGATGTTAATGTTTCACACATTGTTTGAGCTCTATATAATCAATCTCCTATTTATTTGTTGTTTTTATATAAAAAGGATAGAGGGGTAAAATTTTATTTTCCTTTAGATGGGATTCCATACCTGGCTTCTAACTAGTCGTGGAATCATCATGGCATAAACCTATAGAGGTAGAAACATGGATTAACCTACAAAATAATTTGATACATCTCAAAATGAATATTCAAACATGATTAAGGAGTCACCCCCTTACCTATATCACTAGGATTAGTTAAATTATATATTCAATCATTTGATTATTGGTTAGGGAATGGATGGGATGAGGCTCTTCTCAATGACCTTACTCATAAGAAAAAATCCTTAGTAGATCAACTCCTTGAACATGATTGGTCAACTCAAGAGGACTGAGGAGTAAAATAGATTCACAATGGTGATAAAAAATATTTTATTTTCATTCATGTATCATTGAAAAGGGGGGGATTGTGAGGCCTAATATTTTATGGGAGGAAGGTACCATTTCAACTCATCAGTATGAGGTGGTAGGTATGGATGGATATTATATCAAATATCTTCTTTCAAGTGATATCCTACACATGCATGGTTTATACTAGACTGCTATGGAAGTGATATTTTACCCTATTCTATGTGTGGTGATGACCAGTGATATTATATCCTTGGAGTCAGTCCCAAATGAGAAGGATATTTATGAGTAAATGATCATTCATGACAGAAAAAGTTCACCCAGTCCTGATATTTTTCCATGTCCCTTTTATTTTTCTTTCTAGGATCTTGTTAGATAAAGGATCATGGTTAGGTTTAAGTATTTCTTAAATGATGGAACTATTAACCATGTTTAAAGAGAAACCACATAGGTATTGATTCCAATAATTTTTAATCCTTCATCATTAAATCTCTAAAAACTAATTCGTTTTCTTAATTTCTCATATACGGAATTAGCATATATGATCAACATATGAAAATCACAACACATACTAAGATGTGTCTTGAAGGAAAAAAATAGTTTTGTAACAGGAAGTGTGATATAGGGTTCCATTAGCTTGGAACAAGATATTATCATAAATTTTTATCAAAGGGTCATCAGATAAAATATAGGCATCAATTTGAACATGGATAAAGACTATAATTTTTTCCAATTGTCTTTCTTCCTCAAGGATCTTGAATGTATGTGTTTCTCTAGAATGATTATTGACAATATGTTTTAATTTTTGTTTCTCGGTGGGTTTCTGTCTATTTTATGGGTAAGAATTGAGGATTTTTCAAGTCGATCTGGGGTCTATAGGAAGGATCACCATTATATATGAGCATTTTTTTCATGATTCTTGAAAATTTGAGTATGTATATAAATAATATCACTCCTGAAGACATTGTTACCCCCTAATAGTGAAGGCATCATTTCAACAACATTTGTCAAATAATTTCCACAAATTATATGGTCCTTTTTATTAATGGAAGAAATAAATCAATTCATGGTATCAATAAGATAACATACAATTACTTTAGTAGGAGTGGAAATATTTTAAACTAGGATTAATTTAGTGTCAATATTTCCAGTAGGTTTTCAAATATGAGGGTGAGATATATGGATTCTAGTCTAATAATTATTTAAAATGCTTCCCAATGTTGTACATATGTGTTTCAATCTCCAACAAAAGGCTTTTCATTGACCTCTTCAAGAAGGTGGCCACATTGCTTACTAGCCATAACACAAGATGGAAAATACATTTTCTATCATTTGGATGTCAGATAACATTGGTTAAGAATTATCTTTATTCAATACCCATGTAATTTTTTGTTTCCTGAATGTTCTAATTACTTTCATCACTGTCCACATGATGATATTGGCAACATTCATATGGGATTTAGATTCCAAGTGTAGGAATCACTAGGCCTCATGGAAAAGGCTCACAATGATGATGAGAGAGGGAGGCTTCTATGTAAGTGGAAAACATGATACTATGAACTTAATTCATAGGAAACATTCATGGGAGGTTATTGATGGTTGATCTTTATGGGGTAATTTTTACAACAAAAAGAATGGACTTTTTTATAAGTCCAGAGATGAGAAAGTTGTCCACTATATGGCACACAAATGATTATTATTTTCCTTTTCTTGAGAGACATAAACATTGTATCATCAACAGAGGTGATATTAATGTTTGGAATAAAAGCCGGGATGGTTATTTTCTATGTTTTATAGGGATTCTAACCCCAATAATTTCCTTTAAGAAATCTAAGAAAAACTAATACTTTATCATGGATAACTTAAAAAAGAATCTCTGTAATGTTTTTTCTTATTATGTTAAACATGGAAATAGATAATTGTGTGATCACTGGTCCGACATCGAGGGCCATAACTATTAATGATTTTCCTATATTGATAAAAGATTACGTTAAGCTATATATATATATGGGGATAGATGTTTTGGGGAAAATATATCCTTGTAATGTAAAGTTTTCATTTTTGTCTCATTAGAAACCAATATCTACCCATAGATTATAATATTAATCATATAGAAATTCAGATGGAATACAAATGCTACGGAAGTTGTGAACACCACATTAAAACTACAGTGAAGTAATTCTTTCAAATCCAATGGAAGATGTGTACATGTATTGATTTCATATATGTCATGTGTGTTTCCTTCCAGAACATATCTACTAGAAACTTTCTCAACATGTGGTATCATGGTTTAGAGAATAATAGTAGTGAGAAAAAGGTAGTAATGATCACCCTTTTAGTAGGGTGTTAAACTATATGGAAGGTGGGAAACCGGGCTCAAATCGAGGAAATTATTAAAACAATTATGGTATTTTTTTAAAACATGGAGCCTAATGATCGATTTAGTTCTACTTACCAAGAATTGTGTCAATGATTTATCCCTAAGAACACTCAAGACCTCTAGGAATCTTTCATTCATAGCCTACATCGCTTCTCCATGATGATGGATCAACTAGCCTGCCCATAGTTTACGTCTCAATCTAAATAATGATGTTTTATATTTTATGGTGGAAATATAGTGTATCATGTTTTCACATGATTCTAGTGGTTCTATCATCATTGCATTTGTGGCCTCCATTGGACGTAGAGACTCTCTTTGTGCTGAAGGTAATGAATTATTAATGGGGCATGAGCATTTCATTAACAAGAGTGTCATGCAAACTATGGTGGTAATGGAATCCCTTATTCTGTATAACTCCCTACAATGGAATTATCCAATACCTTGGATCATTTCCCTTCATATCCAATAGTGTAACAAAGTTATCAACAACAACATAGACATCATGCACACATGGTATGAGGGGAACAATGCAGAATTTTTCACTTCATCAATGGCCCCCAAGGATAGAGAGATCAGTTTCATTTATTGTGTGGGATCCTCTCACCAAGAAGGTATGAGAATTTTTAGAGGGTATGCTCTTAGGAATAATTACATAATATCACCATTTTTTTATTCACATTCGGGGTATTTAATAATTTTATTAATAATGTTTATTGTGGTGTGTGTTTGTAGAATACTTTTAGAAAAATTTCCCTTAACATTTATTTTTTGACATGATAAAAATAAATATACAAACACACCAATATCTCTCTTTATATTGTCCCACCTGAATTAATCTTTCATATAGGATAGTGTTAGGAATTATACCCTATTCACCATTCAGTTGTTGGTTCATGACCTGTGTCCTTTTAAGATGCAACAGTTTGTCACTCAACTGGTGGGTTATTCTTTTTCATCAGTTGTAATATAAATCATATATGTTACCAATACCTTTAATCATATGACCATATAAAGATGTTCCTCCACAAAGATAAATAGTTTAGTTTCAATAACATTATTTTAAAATAACATTAATCCTGATAAGAACCATTCATGTAAAAACGTATGAGATATGTCTAATACATTGAACATTTGATCAACCACAAACTTAAAAATACATGATGGATTCACTAAATCTTAATTCAGAATTATTTTCTTCCAAAATAATAAAATCCTAAGATATTTCGTGATTCTAACAATCCAGACACAATTTTGAAAATACTTCTTCAACACAATCCTTGAATACTATTATATAATTACTTACATCCTTATACTTCAATTATTGAAATAGAATAACTACTTCCTTAAATGAGAGGATTATTCCTGGATTAGGGAATTTTGATAGATATTTCACATGTTCCCTACACCTCTGACATTAAATTCCTTTAAAAAATTTCACACTATTTCATTATTTTCTTCACAGATAATATCTTCCCCTCCATGGGTGATATTCATCTATTTTTTCCTTCCCACGATTTTGACATGTATGAAGATGAATCTTCATTAGTAAGTGTATATTACCACATGAACATTTATAAAAGTTCATCTTACTCTTATTTTATTCATAATGAATCACCCCAAATATCACTTTTTTAATCATATATCATGATAGTTGTTTAGGCATAATCCAAATATATATCACTCATGTCATCATTGAATTTTGATTCTCATAATCACCAAAAATTCCATTAGATTCATTTTAAACATGATTCTATTTTGATCTATCCATAATATAAAACTAACAGCATAGTGTGAGAAACACTAATCCTAGAGGGAACCATATAATCATGAAAAATAGATTATGGGGTGTTTAAATCATGAGACATTTTTTTCAATCTATGACCCCTTAGTCTTAATCAAGACCAATCATAGTCTTTATATATTTAAATTCTAATAGATTTTTTGTAAAGTGTTTAATTTTTTTGAAATCATATCTCCTAGGTGTTTCAAAGATGATGTGTATCCATGCCCATGTTCATGCACTAGCTCTTGAACAATTCAAGCACAATATGGTGTTTTCAAGGGTTTCACACCTAGGTAGATTTGTTCAAGATCCACATCCACATGTAATATCCAATCATGTATAAAATTTCATATAAATGACATTCTTTATCCGTTAAAAAATATCATGAAATTTTACTATATATTGACTCATCCTTCTATTTATTGTTAGAGAAATCCTAGGAAATATACTTATAAATTTTACTAGGGATATCACATGTGATTTTCCATCATATTTTCCAAATTATAATAAAATTTTATTTTTATACTAACTATTGTGAACCGGGATTCTCACATATGGGAATTACATCAATTTATAATAATATTCATTACATTAAATAAACACATTTCTATGGAACATAATATATTAGTGCCTTTGGAATCATGGAAGACAATAATCTAATCTAATTAATTTTCTTAAATGATTCCCACAATGATCTCCCCATTTATTACCCTTAATTGAAATAATATACATAAAACCAGTCATTAAAACCTAGGGAAAGAAAACATAAGTAAGGCTGAGCTCAGATTCTCAGTAAGGGTAATCATAATAGATATCAATCTATGATCATATGAAAGAGGAAGATTATCATAATGATATGTGATAAGGATAAAACATAAGAATTTCATTCAAACCCTATCATAAATCATAAACATGAGTAATTAAATTAATATATATAGTTCATTAGACATGAATTGCAAGAGAATCAATGAATGTGATCCATGCGAGGATAACATTGGATAAAAGACAAATATGTGTCAAATAAACATCCCTGTATAACATTGTGAACACATAAAAATGGAGACAGGTTCACTCATTGAGTTGAGGACTTGTTATCAGGGCCTCGTATAAAACTTTTTTCATGTATCTTGGTCCATGAATAACATTAGAGACATGAAATATAGATACATGCATCACGTTGTGAACATTAAATCATGGTCTCTCATAAAATTTTGAAAATTTATTCTGGTTTATGAATAACATTATTGATTTGAAATATATATCCCCACATAAAATTGTAGTAGTCAAGGTTCACTCACAATGGAATTATTTCAAAAAAAGTCCATTAGATAACTAGGTTTACTTTTGATTCCATTCCTATCTAGCTCAAGAGATGTAAATCATTACCAAATGAATTGGAGTGTGATATAGGTCCCGAATCTCTTTAGTTATAACAAAACCACCATTATAGAATGAATATAATAAATATGTGTTCCACAATATCATAAAACATTCATCTTATTAGACTCCATGAAGTGAAATGGGTTTCATAAAAATTTCATCATAATATCTTGATCACATTTGTCATGACCCATCCTTGGGGCCCGTGCCGTGACTACCCCAAGCCCACCTTCCATAGGCCAGGGGATGGTGACTAGCTGCAAAGCCATAAATCCTAGTAAAAATGGAAGGCATTTCCATTATATAAGTAAACAAACACAACATAGTATGCAAGTCCAGTAAGAACTAAGTAAAAATGAGTACAAAAGTAAGTGCTGAAAAGTAAATGGGCCAGTATACAAACCCAACTAAAAGTACTTTAAAACTAAAAAGAATGTACAACAAAAGTAAAGTAAAGTGGCAATCACTGAGTCATCCTCCGAATATCCCACCTGAAGGCTGGGTACATATGGTCTCCTCAGCTCCACGGGTCCGCCCATCCGCCCCGTGTACGTCCCGCCAAGTGGTCCACCTCTGGGTACCATCCAGCTCCACAAACCTCTACCTCGATCAGTTCTGTTTGTCGTCTGCATCCAACACAAAGTAGCGCGGGCATAGCCCATGTAGGGGTGAGTATTCAATACTCAATAGAGACCCTGAGACACCCAAAGGTCTCCTAGAATCGAAGAACGATAAACCACAAAGGAAAGACAGAATCACTAAGTATCAACCGACTCTAATTAGGTATATTCCCATACATATACCTAAGTCTTCAACTCCAGTTTGGCTCCAACTCTAGAGACCAAGGAAAACCCAGTCCACACAGGAAAGAAGTCAATCACACCGTTGGTGATGATTTCAAGTCAAGACTTATCTCACACGGGTATACATCATTCATATAGTTATAGAGATGATCAGATGTAGTCACTGAATCATCTAAGATATCAGACCCACACAGGATACAAGTCCAGCTATGCTATTGGACCCACACAGGATACAAGTCCAGCTATTTGTATAGTGATGGAGATGATCAGAAGTAGTCACTGATTCATCTAAGCTGTCGGACCCACATAGGATACAAGTCTAGCTAAGCTGTTGGACCCACACTGGATACAAGTCCAGAAATTCTGTCGGACCCACATAGGATACAAGTATAGAGGTCAATACTAACAGACCCACACAAGATACAAGAACAGTAGTCATCTCCATCAAACCCATGGAGGATCCTAGTACAGTAGTCGTTATAGTCGCAACCAGCTCTAGGGTTCCCACTCACAGCTCGCTCAATTCTGGGAGGGGTTGCTCCTCAAGCCAAGGGGGGTCGATACATCAACTATCACGAAGTCCAATGTTTATGTATCCCAAAGATTTGTCTCATGAAAACAAACCCAACATGAAAGACGGTGCGTCAATCAGATGCCCAGTTTGCAAGTTATTGGTTTTTCCATTATAGGGGCCCGGTTGGTTTTTAAGCTAAAAAAAACCCGACCATACTCCAATTACATCCAAAAATCATGTGGAGTATTCCAAAAAAACATTATCATCAAAATTAATTCATCATAGTTGACGACACATCAATCGGATGTCCGATCCTTATGTTATAAGTGTTTCCACTTCAAGGGCCTGGTTGGATTCAGGATCGAACCAAAATGACTGTACCTAAACTTCACTGAAACCTAGAGTTCAATATTCCAAAATGGTTGTCTCGATCTACAAATTCATACGCAACTGACGGTGTGTCTATCAGAGGTTCGTAGCTCAGGTTATGGGGGAAAGACAGAAAAACGGTCCGAAGTGGGTGGTCTGGGCCCGGTCCGACCCGGCCCAACCAACACTGGGTCACCCCAAACCGGGTCGACCTTCCGGGTTCTAGGTCCGGCCATGCGGGGCATAGCCCGGTCTGCATGACCCACCTCGGCTCGGCCGGGGGAGGGGGGTGTGTTGGCTCGGCCAGCTAGCCAGGCGTGGGGGTGAGCCCCCTGGTTCCACGAACATGGCACAAGGCTAGCGTCACTTGCCTCCCAGATCCCGCGCGGCCGCGGGATCCCCTCCTCATTGTCACAGCCGGTGTTGTGATGGGCTTTCGTAGGCGGCGTGCTGGGGCACCTCCCACTCTAGGTGGCCGGACGGTGTCGGCCGCCGCCTCCTGTCGCCGGTGGCGCCGCGCCGGTGACCTCCACTGCCACGGTCTTATACGGGACATCAGAGTCATTTTGGTGGTCAGTTTTTGCTTCTGTCTACGCCTGCAGTCATCTCAGGATCTAAACACCACTGCGAAGGCACTAATTCGACATTGCAGTCCCCTTTCATCGTCGCCAACATCCCGCGCATCAAGAACGATATGGCGATGGGTCTGGTCTTTTTTGTTTGTCTGTACCCACCGCGTTAGTGGTTCAAACCATCTCCCAACAATTAAACTCCTTGCATGAAGGTATAAATCACATAAATGATATATAAAAATTCCCCTACCTCAAATTTGACATCTTTCGTCGCCGAGCCATGGAAGACGAGCGTCGCGGTAGTCGGGCGTTGTGGAAGAACGGTTTCGTCCTATCAACGATGGAGGATGGGTCGTTGTCCTAGGAGACATAGGCTCCATGACGTCAAGGTGTTTTTGAGGAAGATCACGTCACTGGAAGAAGTCCTTCGCCTTCTTCTCCAAGAATGTTCTTTGTTTGAAGAAAGGTGTTCTTCGTCAGAGAAGGACCTGCTCTCTTTAATTCTCCAGAGCCCTTTTTCCCACAAGTGATTTGAAAACACAAAGAAATAAGGAGGTCCTCCAATTAATAGAATTGCTATGAAATTCATATATTAATTCAAAATAGTTCTCAATGAATTAATGCCCACAATAATTATAAGATTTGGAAAATTTAATGGGAAGAGAGATATGGGAAGGCACTCCCATTAATGATGAGTTGTCAAAGAAAACATTAGGAATTAATGGGGATTTGATGGTCAGGGCTCATGTGGGTCCTACCTCACAAAAATCCACACTTGGGAGGAAATAACCAACTCACAAAATAAAATTGTGGACCACACAATTTTACTTAGTTTAAGATTAAACCCCAAAAAAAATTTACCTTCCACCCGCATAAAATGCAACTGCTATAAAGGTCCCCTTAATCGAATACTGGCGTTGCGAGTTCATCGTTGTCCTCAGATTTCAATTCCGATCACCACTTCAAAATATAGAAAAACCTTCTCATACGTTTACTGAATGTTCCTGAACAAAACTTCAAAAATTGATTACGGGCACACCGGGCCTCAGAATCATGTGCCGTCAAAAACCGTAGACTCATGAAATTTTAAAGTATTTAAATAAAATTCTTTGAAATTTCTGGTTCTTCACATTAACCCCACCTCAGGGCTTTACATCCCCGTTAAGATATAGAAATTACTAGGGTAATGAATGGGGGTACTGAGTACGCATCTAATTCTACCGCTCCCGAGTGCTTTTTAGGAGGTTCATGTGCTGCCAGCGAATGCGCACCAGTGGAATCGACTGTCCACATAGGACCCGATCCTTTCAATCTTTGATCTCCACTGGGAACTCCGTGAATGTCTCCCTGTAATCAATTTCCATCTCCCAGTTATCGATGATGTGGGTCAGATCGTGCATGTATCTCCTCAACTGAGATATGTGGAAGACGTCATTCACCCGATGCAACTGAGGTGGAAGGGCCAGGCGGTATGCCACCTTGCCTACTCTACTGAGGACCCAGAAAGGTCCGATGAAGCACATAGATAACTTTCAGCCCCAACCAAATCTCCATAGTACTCGTCGAGGTGAGACCCATAAGAAAACGTGGTCTCCATCCATGTACTTTAGTGGTGTTCGTCTCCTATAAGCATAAGACTTCTGTTTGCATTGTGCAGTCTTCATCCGCTCCCGGATGATATGTACCTTCTTCATCGTAGCCTGAACCATATCTGGTCCAACTAGTGCTGACTCCCCCAGGTCAGTCCAGCACAGAGTTGATCTGCAAGTTCATCCATTCAGTGCCTCGTATGGTGCCATCCCAATGGTGGAGTGGTAGCTATTGTTGTACGCAAAATCCACCAAGGGTAGGTGATCCTCTCAGCTGCGACCAAAGTCAAGGACACATGCACGGAGCATTTCCAAGAGCGTCAGAATGTTCCTCTCCATCTAGCAATCTGTTTGAGGGTGGAAGGCAGTTCTCAGACATATATGCATCCCAAAATCCTCCTACAACCCCTTCCAAAGCTGAGAAGTAAAGTGATCATCTCGATCGGAGATGATAATCGATGTCACACCATGTAGCAGTATGATCTTCTGAATGTAGATGCATCATAAGCTCTCTATTGAACCCTACTCATTGATCAATATGAAGTGGGACGACTTGGTGAGTTGGTCTATGATCACCCAGATAGAGTAATTCCCTCTGTATTTATGTGGAAGCCCTGTCATGAAATCCATAGAGATCCCATCCCACTTCCACTCCGGAACCTCTAAGGGTTGTACCAAGCCTGCTGGTACCTAGTGCTCTGCCTTCACTTTCTGGAAAATGAGGCATCGTGAAATGAACTCCACTACATCCTTCTTTATACCTAGCCACCACTGTTGTCGTCTGAGGCCCTGAAACATCTTTATCACTTCAGGATGTACCACTAGAGGGGACGTGTGAAACTCCCTCATAACATCCTCTTGTAGTGCAACTGGTACCGTGGCACGTCCCCTGAAGAGGATGACGTGCTCTCCTCCTTTAGAAAATCCGTTAAGCGCCTACCCTGTGGAAATCTGAACATGTCGCGTCTCACAGTCAATGTCCCCACGTTGTGTCTCTCTGATCCGCTGAAGTAGTGGAGAAGTGACTGTATAAAGGTTTCCCCATCTCTATCCATGAAAGATATCTGCAAAGTGGCTAATTTCTCCATCGCGTCTCTATGTAGTTGAATGCCTGATCTCCTGCTGAGAGCATCATCCACAATTTTCCCCTTCCCAGGAAAATAGAGTTTCTCAAAGTCATAGTCCTGGAGGAACTCGAGCCATCGCTGCTATCTCAGGTTCAAGTCCTTCTGTGAGAAAATGTACCTCAGACTCTGGTGTTCAGAGTATACTGTAAATTGCTCGCCCATTGGATAGTACCGCCACATCTTCAAGGCGAAGAACACTAATGCTAAATCTAGGTCATGCGTAGCGTAGTTCTGCTCGGGTTTCCTCAAATTCCATGAACCATAAGCGATCACTGCTCGCTCCTACATTAAGACACACCCGATTCCGATCCCTGATGCATCAAAGTAAACTACGTACCCAACGCCCACCTCTAGTAGCCTCAAGATGGGCGCACTGGTCAATCTATGCCTCAACTCCTGAAAGCTCTACTGGCACCTATCTGACCACACAAAGGGTTTCCCATTCTTTGTCAAATATTAAAGTAGTGCTGCAACCCTGGAGAAGTCTGGCACAAATCTCTGATAGTACCCAGCCAGACCTAGGAAACTCCGCACATCCATCATGCTCCTAGGTGCCTCCCAAGCCAGTATTGCCTCAATCTTCGCTAGATCCACTGCAATTATAGCCTCCGAGATAGCGTGCCCCAAGAAGTGAACCTCTCATGCACTGAGTCGAAAATCAGAGGTCAGGGTCCAGGTGCATGGATACGTCGGCTGCCGCACCAACACTAGACTCCCTGGACTGAAAACTACAATAAATACTCTTAAAACTATTACTTAAAAGGAGGAAAGGTCAGAGCCCTACATTCAGTGGTAGAACCTCCCTCTGATACAAATTTTTCACAACCTGTCCTCGGGGCCCGTGCCCTGACTACCCCAATCCCGCCTTCCATAGGCCAGGCGACTGGCGACTAGCACCAAAGGAATAAATCCCAGGAAAAAGGGAAGGCATTGCCTTTATATAAGTAAACATACACAACAGAGTACGCAAGGGAAGTAAGCACTAAGTAAAAATGAGTATAAAAGTAAGTGCTGAAAAGTTAATGGGCCAGTATAAAAACCCAACTGAATGTACAGTACGACTAAAAAGAAAGTACAATAGCAGTAATGTAAAGAGGCAACCATTGAGCCGTCCTTTGGATATCCCTACCAGAAGGGTGGGTACAGATGGTCTCCTCAGCTCCTCGGGTCAGGTCGTCCACCCCGTGTACGTCCCACCAAGTGGTCCACCTCCAGGTACCGTCCACCTCCACAAACCTCTACCTCGATCAGTGTTCTCCGTCATCTGCATCCAACACAATGTAGTATGGGCATAACTCGTGCATGGTTGAGTATACGATACTCAGTAGAGACCCCGAGACCCCCAACGGTCTCCCAAAATCCACGAAGGATAAAACAAAATGCAAAGATGCAATCACGAAGTATCAACCGACTCTCCTTAGGTATATTCCCATACATATACCTATGTATTCAATTATAGTTCGGCTCCAACTCTCGAGCCCAAGCACAGCCCATTCCATACAGACCCACACAGGATTCAAGTCCAGCTAAGCTGTCAGACCCACATAGGATACATGTCCAGCTATTTGTATAGTGATGGAGATGATCAGATGTAGTCACTGATTCATCTAAGTTGTTGGACCCACATAGGATACAAGTCCAGCTAAGCAGTAAGACCCACACAGGATACAAGTCCAGCTATTCTGTTAGACCCACACATGATACAAGTACAGAGGTCAATGCTGTCAGACCATCACAGAATACAAGATTAGTAGTTATCGTCTTCGAACCCACGGAGGATCCCAGTACAGTAGTCATTGCAGTCGCATCCAGCTCTAGGGTTCCCGCACACAGCACGCACGATTCCAGGAGGGTCCACTTCTCGAGCCAAGGGGGGTCGATACATCAACTATCAAAAAGTCCAAAGTTTATGTATCCAAAAGTTCCGTCTCGTAAAAAGAAATCCAACTCGACAAAATGTGCGTTAATCAGACTCCCGGTTTGAGAGTTATTGGCTTTTCCGTTCCAGGGGCTCGGTTGGTTTTTAAGCTAAAATCAACCTGACCGTACTCCAACTATGTCCAAACATCAAGTGGAGTATTCCAAAAGAACTGTGTCATCAAAATAAATTCAACGTAGTTGATGGCACGTCAATCGGACATCCGGTCCTTAATTTATAAGCGTTTCGTCTCCAAGGGCCCGGTTGGTTTCAGGATCGAACCAACACGGCCTTACACAAACTTCATCGAATCCTAGATTGTAAAATATTAAAACGACCATCTATATCCAAGGATTCCTATGCAACTGACGGTGTGTCTATCAGAGGTATGTAGCTTATGTTATGGGCAAAAGACTAAAAAATGGTCCAAAGTGGGGGGGGGTCTGGGCCCGGTCTGACCGGGCCCAACCAACCCTGGGTCGGCCCGATTGGGTGTGGCCTGGCTCGGCCCGACCAGGCGTGGCTCGGTCCGCATGATCCGCCACGGCCCGGATAGGGGGGTGTGCTAGCTCGGTTACCTGGCCGAGCGGGGGGGGGGTGGGGGGAGACCCCTGGTTCCGCGAACGCGGCGCCAGGATGGCGCCGCTTGCATCCTGGATCCCACGCGGCCGCATGATCCCCTTCTCGCCGTCACGGCCAGTGCCGTGACGAGATTCCACCGGTGGCATGATGGGGCGTTGCCACTTCAGGTGGCCGACCGGTGCCCGCCCCAGCCTCCTGTCACCAGCGGCGCAGCGCCGGCGACACACGTTGCCACGGTTTTCCATGGGCCACTGGAGTCATTCAGGTGGTCCATTTTTTCTTCCATCTGCGCCTGTAGTCATATTGGGATCCTAACTCCACTACAAAGGCTCCAAATTGACATTTATGTCCCGTTTCTTCATCACCAACATCCCATGCATCAAGAATGATATGGTGATGGGTCCGGAATTGTTCGTTAGTCCGTACCCACTATGTTAGTGGTTCAAAACATCACCCGATAATTAAACGCCATGCTCGAAGTTACAAATCACAAAAATGAAATATAAATATCTCCTACCTCGCAGTTGACGTCGTTCGTCGCTCAGCCACGAAAGACGAGCGTCGCGGTACTCGGGCGTCACGGAAGAACGGTGTCAACCCGTCAACGATGGAGGATGGGTCCTTGTCATAGGTGACATAGGCTCCTTAACGTCGAGGTATGTCCAAGGAAGATTTCATATTTCGAAGAAATCCTTCACGTTCTTCGCCGGGAATGTTCTTCGTTTGAAGAACGGCGTTCTTTGTCAGAGAAGGATCACCTCTCTTTAATTCACTAGAGCCCTTTTTCCCACAAGTGATTTTCCAACGCAAAGAAATATGGAAGTCCTCTAATTAATAGAATTGCTATGAAATTCATATTTTAATTCAAAAGTGGTCTCAATTAATTAACGCTGACATTAATTATAAGATTTTTCACATTTAATGGGAAGATGGAGGTGGGAAGGCTCCACCATTAATGAGGAGTTGGTAAAGGAAATAGCAGGAATTAATGGGGAGTTGAAGGTCGCGGCTCGTGTGGGCCCCACCCCACAAACATCCACACTTGGGAGGAAATAACCAACTAAAAAAATAAAATTGTGTACCACACAATTTTATTTAGTTTAAGATTAAACCCCAAAGAAAAATTAACCTTCTACCCGCATAAAACCCAACTGCAGTAAAGGTTCCCTTAAGCGAATATCGGCGCTGCGAGTTCATCGGTGTCCTCAGATTTCAATTCCGAGCAACGCTTCAAAAGATTTAAAAACCGCTCGTATGTTTTCTGAACATACCTGAACAAAACATCAAATATTGATTCCAGGAACACCGATCCTCAGAATCATGTGCCTTTAATAACCACAGACTCATAAAATTCCCAAGTATTTAAAAACAAATCTTGAAATTTTCGTGTCTTTACAACATTTTTTCATTTACAAAAATCATTTTTTATGTGCGAGAACCTCACAAAAACCACTATTAAATTCCAACATAATGTAAATGAAAACCGTTATTCAAAAAGGATTCATAATCATTAATTCATTTCCTCAAAACATAAACCATTGAAATATAAATGGGTTTTATAATTGGTTCTCATGGTATAACCCATGGAATAGAAACATTGTTTATAATCAACTTGTAATGATAATCTATTCTGAAAATGAATAAAAATTACATCATTGGTTAGTATCCCAATCAATATAAAAGTCACATCAAAGGGTATCATATTAGATGGTTATGTATTTTGAAAGTTCATTTGAAACATTAATTATGTAATGTAACTTGTCTTTGAAAATTATCATTTAAAAAATATACAAATTTTAATAACTGTTTATTTGGAAATAACATTTAAAACATATAAATGATTATTGAAAAATTATTTAAGACCTTCTTTGATGAAAAAATATATATTATTCTTTGAAAAACACATTAAAACATTTTAAAAAAAATAATCATTTAAAATAACTTTTAAACATAATAATAGAAGTTTCAATGAAATAAATGTTCATGGAGAATGGAAATTGCATTAATTTAGTACGTGTTATAATAATCACTCTTTTCAAATTTCTTATAAAAGCTTATTAAGAACTATTTTTGAAAATGACCTGAACATTTATTATAAATTATTTTGAAAAAAGTGAAACATGGGTAAAATTGACTTTTAAAAATCATTAAAAATAAATTTTTATAAAATGATTGAAATCATTTTTACAACACATGGTTTAGGGTGAAAATGGGGTTTTTATAGAAATGATGATTTTTGATATTTTTTTGAACTCTTGAGTAAATAATAATAAAAAATGATGGAAAAAAGTTATTCACATTGAAAGAATATGGTAGAATAAAATTCATGTGTATCTTGATAGATAGATCATATTATTTCATCATTATAAGGATAATTATAAAATAATCCTGATAAAATATTATATTGTATCATATAACTCTTACCATGTCGGTACCGTTGAAACATAATCCCCATGAAGGAATATAATTAAATGAAACAAAAGGTATCATTAGGATAAATCATTTAATTATATTAAATGTCAAAGGGTCTGTATATTCTGCTTCTATATGAATATATGTGCATAAGAAAATCTGTTTTCTCAAAGAAGAAAAACTATGAAAAAAATCCCATACCAATTTGGTAACATTTTAACCATAAAACCCATGAATTAGTGATCATAAAAAGTATATTTAAATCACAATAATTCCAAATATAATATTCATAAAAGACATTCATGGTAAATTTACACACTACAAAAAATAAATAGTTGGTGAACATGGAATGTGTCTGATGGAAGTAAAAAAGTGTGATGAAAATACATTACCTTAAGATTTTACTTCCATTCTATATGTTAAAACCACATTTATAATAAATATAAATATAATATACATCTATTACATAACCATATTCATATGTATCAAACCATATATGGATTACTTCTAACTATTTAGTACCCATTTATTAATAATTCCATTTTAATGTTATGTTTCGTGTAATAAGAACATTTTTTTCATATATGTTTTGATTTATTTTATTTTTTGTTCTCTTAAATTTATAATGTTTCCATAATTTCCTGATTAATAATCAGGATATAAATATCATATATATTCATTATATATTTATTTATATTAATCCATAAAATTTGGTGATGGGAAATGAAATACACCGTTCATGGAGACGGTATGCCTTACGTACCCATGTACGCTATTTTTCATTTTCATCTTAGTTTGAATTAATAAAATGTAAATGAAACATATTATAATTTCAAAATATATTTTTTATTTAATAAATATCACATATTTTCATTAAAACCTCACCTAATAAATTCCATACAATGCGTGAATTAATCATATTTTCTGAAGAGGAGGTAGTCTGGCGTACAAAGTAACAACATTTTCATATTCCAAAAAATAGAAATATTGAATGTATTTTTCGTATAGAAATTAAATAACCATAGTAAGATAATATATATCATATATCAAAAATAAACCCACTATTATTTCTAGTTGTTAGAGGTTTTAATGGTAAAACTAACTACATTGATTCGTGAGGTGGTTGTTCGATGTGCACAAAACCGATGATTTCATAAGACATTCGATGAGAGTAGATATGATTTTAGGTGATGAATATAAAATAATTAAATTTCATTATATAGAATATACATTGGATATTATATAATAATGGTATAATATAATTAATTTTGGTTGAGGAAGAAAATTTAAAAAATTCTCATTGATGAACATTACTTGTTATTCAGCCATCATCCTTAGGTTTTCACAAAAATCCATTTTGGGATAGATTTATGAAAAAATTAAGGCCTCTAGTATGGTGGGAGTGATTTTAAGAAGTTTCTTGGTTATTTATTGTCCAAAAATAAGTGTTTTTATGGTATGAAGATGGTAAAATATGGGTGGCCTATTATAAGTGGTGAAGAGAACACACTTAGCATTTTTAGAAATAATTTTTTGGTATCATGTTTTTTATATTTAAAAATGATACAAAATGGGAAATTATTAGATAAGAGTGGTTTACTGTAATAAATGTATCTCTAAATTTGTTTTAAGAAACATTTATAGGTTATTTCTCCCATTATATTTTCTACTTAACTACCCAATAAACACATTTTCACATAAGTCGTGATAAAAAAATTTATTGCCTTCACTATTCATTTGGGTCAAAAGTTGATTTCAAAATATTATAAAATATATATTATGATTATTAAAATTATGTAATACATTTTTCCATATTCCATTCAATTAATTGGAAACAATTATTTAAAAATAATCCCACATACACGATGAAAAATAAGTTTTTAAAAAAGCAATTGTTCAAAACTTTACAATGTTTTTAAATCAAAGTTCAGTTTGTAACTAAGTTCCAATGTCCTAAATTTAATTTATGGGTTTATAATTGAACTAATATAACCATAAAATCATTTTATTAAATTATTTATCTTTATAAATAAATTATAGGAAAAGGAAATTTTCAGTTAAAAATATATTATTTTCAACTATTTTTTAAAAAAGAAAACGTTTCTATTAAATTCAAAAATTTTAAAATAATATAATAATTAAGATATGATATCTAAAACTAATTCTATTTTATAATATTCATTTTATAAAATTGTGAAAAATTATTATAATTATGATCTTAAAAATAATTCTTTTTAGAAAGTAGTATTTTTGAAAACTTATGATGAAATTATTAAAACATTTAGCACTTTCTATAAATGTTTTTTCATTATATAAAAAAATTATACATAATAACTTAATTATTTTAATATTATTACCACCAAATTAAATTTCTCTATAATGATGGTATTTTTTAGTAATAATATTATTATAATATAGTGGTTCTGTTCTAACTATGTTTAATGTGTATTACAAGCTAACCAAGTATTGAATGTAGGGAAATCACAACTTGGTGTTACATGTATTGTACTCTAAATTCAATGTCTCATGTAATATAAGATAAAATATATTTTTCATTTAAATAAAAATATTGAATATAATATATTTAATTTAAAAGAAATCATAATAATTCAAAATGTTATATTTAATTTGATTGATTAAGGTTGTCCTATATGTGTTCCATCTATTTTTTTACCTTATATTTATGTTTATGGTCATTTGTTTCTTATTATTAAAAAATTTATCCTTTAATGTCACCAAAGAATGCTAGAATGTATTTTCATCAGTTCGGTCTTCGAAGTATCCCTTCATGATATCTAGAAGTGGAATATCATGAAGATGAATCTACCATGAATTTTAATCATGTGGTAAATCCAATATATATGCATACATTATAAAACTTTTGGGTCTTCAAGGATCATCTTACACCATCTAATTGAGTTGAAATAGGTTCTCCTCAGATATTGAACTCTATAGTAGAAGTTGAACGTTTTTTTATTCTTCTGAGACAACTGATACAATGATGGTCAAGTATATAAATTCATTATTTGGTGGAATTGGAAAATAGTGATGTTATTTGATGGTTACTCTTCACCTATATAGATTATTTTCTTGATAATTGGTCATTTTAGTCATTATTTAGTGGTAGTTTCCTAAGGAAAAGGAAAAGGATATGGTTTTTGTGCTCATGGTTCTCTGTCTTGGTTAGTGATCTATTGAAGAGTATGTCAAGAATTATTCAAATTTCTTTTGTCTCCCACCCAATATTGATTGTGATTTCTACCTTAAAGATCTTTAATTTAAATGAGGTGTATAAAAAGATGATTGATCTACCGTTTTATCAGCCTAGTTGAACTCTTATCCATTATATCTTCAAATAACCTTTTTAGTTGAAGAATAGTTAGTAGTTTATCAAGAAATGGTCAATTACACATTCATGTTTCAAAAAAGTGAATATTTACATCCATCTAGTGGATTTTAAATGTTAGTTACATAGTAATAGTCTTCTCGTGGAATGAATGTAGTTGAATATGGGTTTCCATTTAATTATAGTATTTGTGCCATTGCGAGGTATGTAGAAACAATGTGGTCTTATGGATGTTATGGTGCATGTTGGAATGTATTATATGGTGGCTCATATGGGGATGGATTTGGATGTTTTGGGGATGTGTTACAGTTTCTCACTATCATGGAATATGGATGAATAAAAATTAATTGGTGATGATATCATGTGCTAAAATTAAAAAACAATGGTTTCAAAATGATTAATGATGATGGATAGAATAAACAATTTTTGGTAATAGATAAATGAATAATTGTAAGGGGGTGGCAATTTGGAATGGATTTTTACAATGAAGTTATAATGGTTGGGGTAAATGTGATAAATGAATAGTGGGAGAAATGAAATTAAATATGGTTTAATAAATTAAATGACTTATGTAATGTGGATGGTTAGTGGAAATTTCTATAGAGTGTAGTGATGATATGATTTTTTGGGAAACTATTTATGTTTAATGTCTCTATCTTCTATAAGTATACATGAATGGTTTGTAGTGTAGTGATGGATGAAATTGTTATCATGTGGTACCTGGTATGCAATGACTATTATGGTTTATGGTAACATTGTTTTGATGCAAACATTTATTTTGGGTATTTTTATGACTATGATACAAATCATATTTTATCCTTATTTATTTATTTCATATCATGAAACACCATAAGAGAGGAGGGGTGAATCAAGGTGTCAAATTTTTCTTTGAATTAAATGGTCCTTCTCCCCATGTTTCTAGTAACTCATTAAACATGTCTGGTGTAATTGTGAAATCACCCAACATACATAAACTGAAAAACAAACACAACACAAAAGTTTTACATTTTTTACTTCTAAGGTATAGTTTAAGAATCTTATGCTAATATTGTTTCAGTAATTCAAAAATACTCTATGATTTATTTTATTTTTTGGATTAAATTTTTTTTTTGTAGTTGTCACTAGGTTCTTGGCCCACTTTCTTTTCACGAATTTTCAGAACAACATACTACCTCCGTGAGATCACTTTCCTTAACTCCCTATTGCTCACTAATTTTGGTGAAGTATATCATATATTATCTTCTTTATAAATAATTCCATATCTTTACATACATTGATGATGTTATTCATTATTATAAACTGAATATAATGCTTCATTACATTCCACAAACCATTCCCAAGTATATTTTTTGAAACATTTTTTTTTCACCGAACTTGTTACTTTAAAAAACATCAAACATTTTTGAAAGAACCCATTCGTGAAACATGATTCCACATACTTTTTTCTTAAATTATTCCTATAAGCACAATTTTTTCCGGAAAATCCAAATTTTTTAAATATTCATATTTTAGGAATCTCACTTCGTTTAAAGAGACTCAAGATAAATTCTCCATTCAACTTATTCAAGTCATACTGCTTCACACAAAAAATAACTTCAAAAAACTCTATGTCATGAAAATAATTAAATAACAAGAACCCTAAAATATTTATTTATACCTCTTTATTAAAGGGTTATGGGGATCTACCTATTTGTAAATTCAGTTTTCACATCTTGAAACAACCTCGTTTACAGCCGACCATGGACATAGTTTTTATAGTTTTTTGAACTATGGAAATTTGAAATCACCTTTAGCTTGAAAATACATAGCTTCATGAGACTCTCATTTATATTTTATGTGTACTAAAAAACATACATATTCATTGAACTTCAATGCCATGATTTCACATTTATCATGCAACTCAATTTCTTCATGGAACTCTAATATGTATTTTATGAGTTTGAACAACTGTATATTTTTTAGAACATTAAAACATTCATTAAAAATTTACCGTTTACATATTTTGGTCAGGAAACCATTAATATTAAATTTCATACAACATCAAGAAATAATTGACACATTTAATTAAAAATAATTCCCTTAACAAATTTATGATTTCCCGTATTTTGATGAAAATTTATTTGTGAAACACTGGAGAACTACACAACCCCTGAAACTAAATCCTCTTATATGGATTTTCATAGTGATTCCACCATGATCAACCCATTGTGGATTTAAAATAGTAACAAAAAGCTAAAAATTAAAAAATTTAATATACATTTCTCCAATAAATACAAAATAAATTTTTTTTATGATAACATTATCAATGCCTCTAGAGTTTTGAGATTTGGTTTTATTCCTTGATGACTAGTTTGTAAAGAGAACAAATGGGTGAATACTCCCACTTCAATGCTCTCTATTATATAGGAATAGTATAGGTGGAAATGGAATGAGGCCATAATTTAAATATTAAAATTACATTATTTTAGTGTTTCTATGATGTGATGATGTTGAGGTGATAATAAATCGATAGTGACATGGTAAAGGATATGATATATGGTGGCGTTCATGGATGGTATGGGCGGGGAATGATATTTTTGTCCTTATTGTTCATGAAAAAATTCTATGAT
Source organism: Viscum album (assembly GCA_963277665.1). NCBI lineage: Eukaryota > Viridiplantae > Streptophyta > Magnoliopsida > Santalales > Viscaceae > Viscum > Viscum album. Next base: position 1,876,269,486 of record OY728152.1, read on the forward strand.
GATTTTTTGGTATGTGATATATTATTATAGATATGTATTTATGACTAATATGTGGTATGTAATTTTTTGGATATGTTTATAAACAATGGTTTAGAGCCCTGTGATATTTCTTTGTGGGGTGTGAGTGAAACAAACAAAATAGTAATGTGGCTTGTGATACCTTCAGGGATATTTTTTTGATAATATAATATTACTATTTCATGTGATATTGGGAATTTTAACCTTAGTGAGGTTTGAAGGTATTTGATTCAATGTAATAACTTGTTGTTTTTTCAATTTATTCCCCAAAAAACTCATATTCCTTTTACACATTTACCCACAAGGTTTGGATGAAGATGATACTAATTTTGCTTTTATTATCACTCATATGTATATAAATATATATTTATTTATTTATAGGGTTTCTAGGAGGGTGTGGTTTTTTTATATATTATACTAGCTCATGGAGATCTTGTTTTAAGTTTATGTCACCACCTTAGCTTTTATTTTTGGTATTTTATCATTTATACATTGGTAATGTGAGACATTGTTCAGAATTAAATTATAAGTAAATTTTTTATTTTATAGAATATTTTGGTAGTTTATTTTCAATTTCTATGAATATGAGGAAAATTACCCCTATTTAAGTCTGATTATATCCTTAGTGAAAGTATCCAACCCATGGAATATTTGATCTTGGCTTCAAGGGTAACAATCAACATCACTAATGTCCTAGTAGGGGTTCTATGTGGGGTAGGGTTAATACATAGTGGTTTTAAAAATATTTATGAGAGTAAATATAAATTATAGAGTTATGTACTAGTGAGGTCTGTATGGGGTTTTTTGGGAAAGGATAACTATTGAAATTATTGTTGGATTTATCGGGGGAGACCTTCTAAGACACATTTGATTAGGTCCCATCTAATCTAGAAGAATGAAAATAATTTCACTAAACTCCCTAGGTAATGTAGTAATGATTGTGAGTAAGAGACCTAGTATTGATACATGCATCATGCGTTCGTGTGATTGTAGTTTAATGAGTATGATTCTAGTGATGTTAAAAACAATTAAGTAAAATTTTCTTAAATTACATGTTCACTGACATAGGAGATTCATTTATTATCATTTGGAGATGGTTGATAATATTCATACATATGTGTTTTAGATTTGTGAGGTTTATTATGATTTTCTAATAAACCATCGGAGTATTGAAATAGACGATGTGGATGAGTATTGAAGAAGACGCATTCTAATCTATAGCATCATAGTTTGGAAAACTATGAGAGGTGTGTATCTAATTTGGAGATGAAGGACTGGTTATTGGATATAGATATCTCCTTCGGTTTCATCTATGCCAGAAATGTGCATTGTTTGTTTATTTTATCTATAAGAATAGGTGAGTTTCATTCTAGCAATGGTTCCTATTTTATATGGTTTGTGAGGATTTGATGATTTGATTTGAAAATTTTTGGATGGTGTTTTAGTTAGAGTTTCATTCTTCATTGATGAGGTAAGCATTATGAACATTGTTTCTTTCTATTCAGTAAGGTAAGATTCATCATTAAAGATATCAAGATTGAATTCAAGGATATACATCACTTTTAACATTATACTTTCATAGATAATGTGGCTAGAGGTAAATTTTTTGAGGAGGTATTGTATCATAGTATTTCACATCAGGTTTCCCCATTTATGATTTATAGTTATCTTAAGGTTATTTTTAAAGAAAAATTCATTTCTAATATTCATGTGTTGTTGGGGTCATCTTGAGCGGGGAGATATAAAAACATATCACAGAGAATATCGGTAGATTGTGGATCTTGGAAATCAGGGCATTCAAGGTATCAGTTTACTAGGAGTCGACCATACCCATATTTCACATTATTTTTTAGAGTTATTAGTTCTAAATAATCTAGATGGATATTAATTATAGTGTTATTATATGTGGAGTTTTTTTCATCATATGATATAGTGCATGATCTTTCATAGTTGATATCATACTGTATATTGTCAACATTTAGTTTAGTAATAAAAAATGTTGACCTTATGGGCTTATTTGTAGTTAGGTCAGTAGTTTTTTGGTCTATAGAGAGGAGATTGAGTGGGTATAAGAAAACCATATAACATCCCTCGTAATCAAGGATATAGGATGAGTGTGTTCATAGGGGTATATGTATGTTGGTTCGGTGAGGAAGAGGAGTTGGATGTGGATAGTCACATGCTACATAGATTTCACCACCATGTGGGCTAGAGATAATTCTAGGTTCCAACTACTTATATATTAACTTATCTTTAATTTTGATTAATTCTATATATTGCAAAAACATTATTGAACTCTCATTGGTAAACTTTTTATTATTAAAGGAGTGTATTATTCTTGTGCTATTGAGGTTAACCACACATATTGTAGGTCAATCTAGTTTGTTTGATGTCTACAAGGATTTTGATTTGGTGATGGGGAAACATCAGTCACTACGGGGTTTATTCTTACTAAATATATTACCATACGATACCACTATATCCCTAGATTAGTTTTAATCCATCCACAAGTAAATTATTTTATTCTTGACAGGTGTTTTATTTATTGATGTAGAAGTCTAGTGTGCAGTTTTCATTGGTGAGTGATACCATTAGATGAATCGTAGGATCTATCATGTACAATGGAAAAATAATTGTCAGAACTATAAGACTTGAACATATGAATTAATTCCAAGAATATTTTATATTACATTATAAAACATCTAAAGTATTCTTTTTTAAACTATATTTATTTACATCAGTGAAGATGAATTTTCATTTGATCACAAGTGAATTTCTGACTTCTAAATTTAATCTAATGAATAAATATATTCAAGATAACGAATACCTTAGAAGAATAAAGTTAATATAGAATGATATTCAAGAAAACTAAGAGTATCTATTGTAGTTTACTTTGGCACTAGATATATGCTAGTTCTCGAATGAAACTGTCTCACATATCACATTATACAAACCTTTTTATCTCAAGAATCATTCCAAAAAAAACTATTATTATAAAAAATTCCTTTACAGCATTTTAAGCATATGTACATCTCATATAACTCAGATTAATATTAAAAATCCTGTTAATTTAATTTTCAATCTCTCAAAGACAATTCATAGCCTAATCTAATCCCATTTATTCTGTATAGAATATTGTTTAATCTTATATTGAATAGAAATTTATCTAGAATCTTTTCCATTTTCCTCTAAATGACATTCAATATAATATAATAATATATAAAGTCAAAATGGGCTTAAATAATAAAATTAATCTCCATTTTATTCAAATAACCCCATTTTTCTTCAAGAAATCATCATCATTTTATTGAAATCTATAAAAAATCCTTAAACACATCTACCACTTCACTCGATGGAAAATTAGATACTTTAAACTTGTTATATTTAATTATAAAATTAAATATAATTTTTTTATTATTTCATCTATATACACTAACATCTTCATATAGCTCGAAAAGTATTTCCAAACATCTTAATTATATCCATTTTCACCCAATGAGACAATTTTATGCAATAATTTGTAATTTGAGACTCCATGTAGAATATAAATATCAGAAATCTCTAACCATATATTCCATACTATTCCTTTATTTTCACCAACAATATTCAATATACCATGTCAACATCCAAACATAATTGTAGCTTAAAAATTCTCTAAGTGATTAAATTAGGTCATTGTGCATCTAATTTTCATGAGTATATTCATATGTGAATTAACATTAAAACCATATTTTGGATAGTTGAAAAAAATCCAACAATGATCTAAAATTCATTAATGTACTCATCTTCATGTACACTATGTAACAATGTGAAATGGGTTATGGGGCCATGGGCTAAGCATGTTTGAGTAATTTTTGGGGTTATTATGTTTTCATAATAAAGTTATATATTAAATACAATATTCTATGAACATCCCACATAGGTAGACAACCAATTTTGGATAACCCATTCCAATGAGGGTTATCCTATATGTTTTTTATTTCAATTTAAAAAATGCCCAATGAGCATTCTAGTTATCATGTGTTTTTTCAGTTGTAAAATCAACCCCTTATATTCCCAACATCCTTTCAACCTTAATATCAACCCTTGTATCCCCAGTGGCCTCTCCACCCAAAAATCCCATGCCCTATGGTTTCAAATGATTGTGTGTACATCCATCCATCCCCTTATATTAAATTTTATCGTTTTATCCCGTCCTCCCCACCCATACATCACCTCTTTTTCATCTCATGTCATTTTTCTATCTTACTAATGATATGAAACACCACAAACACCACACCTTATCATCACATGTATCATCTAAACCCTCGAGGTTTCCAAGTGAACTCATCACCATCCACCTCTTTCCCTAAGAACCACCTCACTTCAGCATCATGCCTTACAATCACCCATCCTGACACACCCCCAATTTCTAATTTTTATTTATCAAATATTACATTTAACATTTATAAATTTTTATTTAATTATTAAAAAGTTTTATATAAATATAATTAATATCTACTATAAACTATTAATTGTTTATATTTATTAAAAAATTACAATAATAAAAATTACAATGGGTTATCCACTGATAAAGCTATTATTTCCATAGTTTGTCATTTATATTTCAATGATCTTAACCCTAAAAATTAACAATATTAGATGAATAGAAAAACTTATTATATTTTAGGGTTGTTTTGAGATTAAAATTGTAAATTTCACAATTATGGATTTTTAAATAAAAAAATTCAATTTTTTATTATGGTTATATATTTTTACATATTAATAAAAATCAAGCGATTATTTTTTGGAGAATTCTATCATTGCCAGATACATATTTTTCTACTAGATCATGTTTTTATTCGACAATCTAGGGTACCAAAAAATCATCTATTTTGGAAAACATTGTTTCCAACATGATTTACACCACAACTATCAATGAGGCATAAATCAGGTTATATAATCAAAATGAGATAATTTTAACCAAATACGAAAGATATTTCAGGGGCTCGCATACTTAAAAAATATAAATTGAAAATTACATCATCATGGAAGACTATTAACGAGTAAAAAAAATTCAAGGGTCCCTTTGAGAAGAAAGCGTTTTCTTGAGTAAATAATGTATAAAATTTTATAAATTGGTCCAAAATAAATAATAATTTTATGTTTGATGGATAAATCAACACAAAATAACGCTCTTGAATAAACTGGTCAGAAATTAAGTTGAGAAGAGGCCCAAAATGGAGAAAGATTTCAGGGAAATGGATTCAAGACATTAAATTTTCAGCCCTGTCTTATTTATATTATCAACTTCCCATTCATTTTAAGGATGGATTGATTGAAGTAGTTTTATTTATTGGATAAGATTAGTTCTATTGATGAGAATCCAGGAATGCAGGGCTAAGATAAATGTGGTGGTAGATAGTGATGATCTATGGACATTTTCCATTTTTAGATTGTGTTTTTTTCATTGTGATAATTTATATTTTGAATTATCGTAGACAATGAATTATTGATTTAAGAGGGTATCTTTCATTCTTATTCTTATTTTATTCAAAATTATTTTCATTTTCTATTAATCTTATGAAAGTAATGTTGTTACTATTATTGTTTAAATTTATTTGGTGAGGTATCTCCTTTGATCATGATGAGTATAATATGTTTTTTGTTTCTCAAAGATATAAATTTTATAATATCACCATCATAAGGAGATTGGAACCCATATATGAGGTTTCAATATAGTATATAGTAAATTTAGGTACATATTTTGAGTCCTTGAGGAATACAAATGACAATTTAATTGGAAGACATCTAAATACAATAATAATGAAAGTGTATGTGGATCAAATAATTTCCACCACAATTACCGTTAGTTTTATTTTTTATAGTCTTGTGTGATTCTAATTTCTAATCACTAACAGGGAATTATTAATTCATTTTTATTCAGTTTCATTTAATATTTTTTAACATAACTTGAATCCCCATTTTTAGTTTTATAATTAAAAAACAAATTTTAAAAGTCCCCATTTGAAAATATAGCATGAAGCCTCCTCTTGAGACAACCTCATTGACACCACAATGATATATTTTTAAGGGGATTAATATTGATGTTAGTTTCATGAAAACAAATCCCCAGTGTCATTTTGGAACTGTTTTCAGGGATGTTGCCTTAGTTTTTGTTTATTATTTGCCTATATTCTAGTTTTTTAAGAAATACTTTATATTCTTTAGAAAAACAATATTTTCATAGTGGTTACTATATGAATGGTCTAATTATAAACCAATTTAGGAGTCAATAAATTAATAAATTTTAGAATATAAATTCAATAAAATTATTTAATGATCTAATAGAATTGTTTCGTGACCCAACTTATGAATTTTTATCATCAAAAAGATTCTATTATGATTCATGAAGTATGAAAACAAAGTGAAAATATTCCCACTACTATAAAATAATTGGATTAAATTAAAGGAGAAAAATATTATAATGAAATGTAAAATCTTATACCACCCACTTTTGATGTTGAGGAAATTTTTTTTGGTCATCCAAAAATTGATTTGCAATTTGACAACCATGCTAGTGATGACATAGCTTGAAGGGAACTTCTGATCCCATGGAGTTGGAAACTATCACCTTGAATCCTACAAAAATCACGTGGGAACAAATTTCCCATAAGAAAATAAGAACATGATGATACATATCAGTATGCTCAAAAAAACAAAAGGAGATAGTACCATAAAATCAATAAATATTTCATGAAGACAAAAAATATATCATAAATGTACTAGAAACATAAAAGTGAATGAAAATCCCCAAAGCACATGTTACTCCAAGCCTCAAAGGTTCAATAACACACACCTCCTCCAACATGATCTTTCCCTTTTCATAGACCTGGATGAAGGTATTATACAAAACCTTGAAGGAAAATATAGGTAGTGAGATGAAAAGACTATTAGGGTCTCACCATTTCTTCCATAATAATATGACACAATAATAATCAAAATAATTATTTAATTTTCAATTAAACTATGTGTGGAGATACACCTACATATTTAATACTAAACATGCTATCTATTCAAGATTTATGGAAAAAAAATTAAACAAGGATTGATAATTTTTTTTAAATAAAATAGTTTCTATGAATCAATAGGATTGAATAATGTAGTTCTGTATAAATAAAATATATATGTCAAAACAATCATAATAAGAAACATTGTCTTATAAACTTTGGTACAGTAATTTCTAGTTATAGGGTCGCCACACATCTCATATCAGTTATCATAAGAGTTATGTATTCACATGTCTCTTTGGATCACACTAAATATGACCCTTATATATCCCATTATGGATAATATATTCCATAATATTATTTTTAGATCATTATTCATCAATCCATTTCCTTGGATTTAACATCCTAGCATGCTTGGAAAAAATAACACCCTAACTACCCAGACCCGCATTGCTCAATCAATCAATGAACACTGGGAAAATAATTTCCAATCAGTTTAAAAGAAAATATAACCATTTTCATATTCAATATGAACACACAATCCCAAAACGAAAATGTAGGGTTTTCATCAATTCGTGCACTTCCAAACCAAAATAAATCATATTTTTTTATCATTTCATTTCAACCCATTTTTCTCAAAATCAATAAATATATCAATAAATTAAAATATAAACCCCATTATCTTATTCAATTAGATTTGGTGGTTTTCCTATAATCCATGACATATCTATTTCAATTCATGTTCATAATGAATGAGTTTTTAACATTTCAATTGAAATCAATTTCAAACAATCAAAAAATTCAATATTTAATCAATTGGAAAATATTAAATAGAACTAACTACCTTTTACATGGAAATAAACACCTATATTGGGACTCTCAAATAAAGATTTAACTCACAAATGATAAAGGAACTCAATGTAGACAAACTTTTCAACAAAAAAAATTTTAGACCAATCGAATAAAATATTATCTAATAGACCCCAAGGAGTAAAAGAGATAGATAGAAGAGATAGGGAGATAACATTGTCGAAGAGATGAAATGAAACCAACACATTGGTTAATCATCAAATGAATGAACCTAAGTGATTATAAATTAAAAGAATTCCTATGGATGGATATAGTGTGAGAGTGATGGAACCCTAATAGAGGGAAATAATATTTTCATCCAAAATTCAAACTTCAAACCGACACTTCAGATTTTACATGGTGTGTAACCAAATACTTATAGTTTACTTATCAAGTCCTATATATACATAAAACCCATCAAATTTTATTAGAAATATTATTTTCAATATTTATACAGTGTGTAAACTATACATAGTATATAACCATTCTTTATGTGTAAAAGTTTCATGGAATCTTATAGGGGATGACTACACTGTGTGTAAATCCACTTCACAACATCTAAACCCCCTACAGACTTCTAAAAAATCATATTTTATATTTAACATACAAAAAATCCCTGACATCACCATTATAAATATCCTCCAAATTCCGTCCATGAATTTCCCCAAAAAGAAAAAGTGAATAAAAACAAAGGTTAAAACATACCTTGTAGTGTAATAGGATGTCATAAGCTCCCCACCATAGAAACATGATGCCCCAAAATATATTTTCATGATTAATACCTATAATTAAAGGAGATTTCATTGATCTCTCATGAGTTACTCATACTACCACATCTCATGAGAATCAAAACCATTATTCCATTATAATCAGAGTAAATTTATCATCCCCTCCTAACGTACATTTCTCGTAGAAATAATAGTCTGGAATTAATGCTCATCATAGATATATTAAGATCAACATCAATATCAATCCATCTCAAAACATAATATAGAATAGAAATATTCTTTCACATCTCAGATACATCTAATAGAAAATGTATCAATGTCCAATTTTGTGGAAGATCAAGATTAATATACACCTTACCCATCTTGTCAGCAATCTCATAACGTCCCACAGAACAAGGAGTAAGATTTTCATCCCTCCCATTTAATAAATTACATAGAAAATATTATCATTTCAATAATACGTGGTCATCAAATAAAAAATCTGATACACTACGATAACAATCATTTGATGATCTATACTGGATCAGTTACATCAGCATCAACTAATGAATCAACCATATCTTTTTGTCATATCTTGAAATAAAATCAGTCCAATCAAGGAACATTCACTAATATTTTTCAAACACAACAATGATTAACAAGGTCAACCATTAAATGCCTCAAAATGAGACATTCTGACTAAAGACTAGTAACTATTGTTATAAGAAAACTCAACCAAAAACAAATTTTCATCCCAACAACAAAAGAAATCATAGATGTAAGTACGAAGGATATCCTCAATAATCTGAATAGCTCTAATTATCTATTCATCCATCTACAGATAGTATGCCATAATAAAATAAGCTTGATATCCCAATGCCTCTGGGAGGAATCTCCTAAATTGAGAGGAAACATAGTGATCTCTATCACAAACTATAATGGATGAAACTCAATTTAATTGAAAAATCACTCTAATATAGTGATATCATATCTCATCAACATTGGTTGTATCGGTAATGTGTATAGTTTCAGATGATTTGAATATCCTATCTATCATAACCAATGTCATATTATTATTTATTTGAGTTCATGGAAAAAAAAAACCATAAAGAACACATCACACATCTAATTCTGAACTAGAAGTTGTTGATGCAAACTCAAAGGTCGCTAGTGCAAGGCCTTGACTGATTAGAAAGGAGAATAATGAGGGAAAATTTAGAAAGGTCTCATCTCATTCTTGGATGGAAGAATCATTTCATCATGTCATAGAATATATTTTTGGTTCCACAATTTATAGCCTACGTGGAAATATGGTAATCACCATCAATTATTTCATCACAAATAAGGTAACAAAAAACTAATTATAAAAACATCAAACACCATTCATGGAGAAATACCACATAAATGTTTTCTCCCCATCATAAAGTTAGTCTCTCATACTATAGAGTTCATCATAATGTTATTGTTCCTAACGAAACATCTCAATAAAAGTGAATGTCAAATGAACACTATAAAAAACAACCTCATATCCTATTTGTCAAGGTCACAATTGTAACTATGTAAAAAGAGGCATGAAGTTCCACTATTGTGATGAATCTTTTATGGAATGGGTTAAAATATTACACCTCAATTCATCCAAAACAAGGTTCCCTTTCCCCGATGTAATGGTAATATCGAAATCAAAATATTATAGGTACTCTACCCAACTCCTCTTCGGGGAATTAAAATATTTTTGGATAATATATAACCTAGACTATTGTGATTATAAAACATGATAACCCTTTCTCAAAAATGGTAATTCCACCAACTCTTCATCACATTTATCAAGACATTGATTTTATGTCATGGTTTAGATAATTATTATCATGTGACCAAATCAATCAAGAACCATATCCTACCATGTGATCACCCTACATAATAACACATCCCAAACCCAAACCTAATACATCACAATAGGCCAAAAATCCCTACCCAACAACTAGATGGGTCAACACAAGAACATATGTCAAAAATCATTATACGTCAACAAAATAACTCTAAAATTTCTCATCCCAACCAATCATCACCCTTTTCCTAGTGAGAGTGGTAAAATGAGAATCTAACATTGAGAAATACTTTACGAATAAGTGATAATACCCTACTAAACCAAATAATCTCATAGTCAAAAATATGTATGTTTTATCACATAAAATAATAGATTTAACCTTGTCAGCAAAAATATAAATACCATGTTATAAGACCACATGTCCAAATAAAATGACCTCTAAAATCTAGAAATTACATTTTAATAGCTTGGAATTAATTTGGTGATTTCAGAATGACTGTAGAACTACTATCAAATAATGAAAATGGTCATCCTTAAAAATAGAATAATATAAGGTTTCATCCACAATGACCTCAATAAAAATATCAAGATACTCAAGGAAAATAAAGATCTTTAAATCCAATAATACTTTAGGAGCATTGTATTGACCAAATGGCATGAAATTGTACACATAATGGAAATACATGTTCAAGAAGATAGTCTTAATAATGTTGGATTATTTTTTATCAACTAGTGATAACTAGATCAAAGATAAATTTTTTTAAACTACATCACCTCCTTAAACTAGTCAAACCAATGATCAATTCAAGGGATCATATACTCGTTCAATATAATAAATCAGTTGAGTTTCTTTATCATAAACACATAGGAAATGTTATCCATAATATTTAACAGAATAAAGAATAGAGATTTTACAAGTTGAATCCTTTAGGATTATAAATATGTTCTTTAAAAGATCATCAAACTAATTATTCAACTCTTTCATTTAAGCTATTTCTATGTATTCATAAGGAATCAAAAATTGTTGACAACAAGACAAAAAATCAATAGATAATTGTACAACACTAACTAATGTAAAACACAATAAATCAAAAGAAATAATGTTAGGAAAATCAATGATTACTAGAGGGAAATAATCACTCAAATATTCCTTCTCGACGTAAAAATATGTCATAGATATTACTTTTCCTAACTTTTGATAATAGGGTCTCTATCTACTCGACCTCGGGTCCCACTCTCCCTAAATTATATGACACACCCCATTTGGTGCATTAAAGGTGACCCATCAATGATAACAATCATTTTTTTTCATCATTATAAATTATCCAAACTAAACTAGAATTTTCATCAAGATGTTTCAGATTAAAAAATATAAAATCTATCATAAGATCGATATCTAATAATGAGATAATACAAGTAGGGAAATAAATACCATGCTCTCTCATTGTTCCAAGGGGTGTAGTAACAACCATCACATATGTTGAAATCTCATTTAGAAGATTTAGTATATTAAAAATGTGAGATAATATAAATAATGTAGATGCACTGGTATTAAATAAATAAAAAACTAATGAAGAATATATTGTAATGGTACCTATCATAGTAATTGGACTAGTATCTTCTTTCTCTAGAGAGTATTCATATTTGGGAAGAGTATTTGATTTTTATTCCTTTGAAAGGAACCCATAGGATCGAAAATCATATGATTTAATCACATTATATTTAGGTTGTGATGAGTATGTTACACTATCTGGACTAGAATATATGTAATTGAATTTTTACAATTATCCCTAATGACTAGAATAACCACATTCTTGTGTGCCATAGTAAAAAACTATTTCGAATGCCCAGGCCTTCCATGATTGTAGCTAGTCGAATAGCATATTCCCAAAACAAGATGAGGTCTAGTAGAACCCTTTTGTAAATACCGACAATAAGAATCACCATGAATTCTTTTCCTTTTTTAGGAACTCACTAAACTACCACCTGGAAAAAAGGAACTCCCTCCATCCCAAACATACCATCTAGATAATGTTTGACCATCAATTTCATCCCCATCACGTCTGCATAAAAAAGAATATTATCTAAGAAAACATAAGAATAGATATCTAGTAGAATACCTATATTTAACTATTGAATATCCATATTCTCATTGGATATAATCATAGGTGAAAACTGAAAATGGAAGAAAAATCTATTTTAATATTCAGTCACAGTTCTCTCAGCATGCTCGGGTTTAAAAAACCACATACCCTTATCCATCAAAATAGAATTTGGATAGTGTGGGTCAGTGAAAAGGGAATTAATTTCCTTCCACTCTAATAACCTCGTTCTTCTTCACTATCACCATAGAGTCCCATAATATCCGGTTAGATCCATCTTGCTTGAAGGTGGAACATTTCACCTTGATTCAATAATGCGTCTCCAAGAAATCAAACAAAATCTCGATCCTCTATAACCAATCTTAATCCTATTGAGGATCATTTGATCATTGTAATGTTGTTTGAATATAACAAAGAAAATCTTCATCATGATTATGAGATTCATATCAATGAGATTCCATTTTCGATGCCTGAATGTCAATGGGTGTAGGATCTTATCCCAGACAATAGACATCACATACAACAATCCAAACAAGATTCTAGCCCACGAGAGGATTGATTCATGGCTTTTCATCAAATGCTTCTTATTGGATCCCATAAACATGAATTCATATAGTAATGATTCTTCAAAACATCAAAAAACACCATTTACATCATCATTTGATTACTCAGATCAACAACTCAAACAAGAGAAATTGTGAAATTAATCCCATCAAATAAGAAAGAAAGTGCTTAAATTCAACCCATCCATGTAAAAAGAATGGAAATGAGTTATTTTAATTGCCATGATATATTTCATAGATAACCCTTGGTGAATTAGTACTCATTAAGATGGTTAATTTTCCAGCAACTAAATAATAACTAACTCTTATGTCTTAACAAGATCTCAATATATTGATAGACATCAAGGAAATAAGTGAACAACCTCCCCCAATAACACTTTTTAAGAAACCTCCCATTTTTACCACTCAGTCACAAACAATCCAAGATAAGCTAGTACAATGATTCATGGGTATCCACTACATATTTGGAAGAAAATTCTCAATCCCCATGAGATGGTGACTAGAACCTAGAATCTTACATGAATAAAGTGGGAACAAATTTTCCCCATGAACAATGGTAGAAAACTATTCATATTTGTTTTCTCAAGTCTAAAAAAATACAAACTACCAAAAACGAAATAGTTATATAAAATAATTATTCATAAAAGTAATTGAAATAGAAAAGATAACCCAATATCCCAAAGGAATCATTACCCCAATCCATTTTGAATCAAGAACATCCACCTCCTCCAATAGGCTCTTTCCTTTTACTCATACATGTTAGAAGGAAATGTACAAATTCATGATGTAAAATGTATGGTGTCATATAAACTTCCTAGTATAGATTCACCAATTGTTCCATAATATGATTCCACATTTACAAACAAAATAATTATTTCAATTTATATAAAATATGTATGGAGATATAACTGCATATTTAAAAAAGACTTTCTTTTCATTTCATATTGATAGAAAACATTTCAAATGTTTCATAAATAAACACATTATTTAAAATATTATATATATATATATATATAATTATGTATGTCTAATTTAGTCTATATAATTTTAATATATAGATGAAAATAATCACAATTAGAAACATGATATTTTTCCCTATGGTAAGACAGCTTCTTGTTATTGGATCCCTATACACCTCATATCAGTTATTGCAATAAGTATTTCTACACATTCCCATGAGGCTCATAGTGAATAAGACCCATCAACAAACCATATGGGATTATATGTGTTGAAATTTATTTTCGATATAGTATTAATTTTTAATCCATTTAAATGGAATTAACATCCTAGTGTGCTTGTACAAAATAACCCACCAATTAAAAATGCTCCATTATTCTCAATAAATCAGTCAACAATGGGAAAATTATTTCAAATTAGTTTAAAATAAAATTTCCTCATTTTTATAAACAATATAGAAATTTCATTTCAAATACAAAATGTACATTTTTTCCACATTTCATTCATTTTCAAACCAAAACCAATCATAGTTTTTCTCATTTGAATTTAAGACATTTTTTTAGAATCCATTAATATATGCATCAATTTTAAAATACACCCCAGTTTCTATTTCCAATAGAATATTGGGTTTTCCACAATTTTCATACCATATCTATTTCTTCCAATTCATAATTAATTGGGTTTTAACAATTAAATTGAATAAAATTTAAAACAATTAATAAATTTAGGTTTTAATCAATTGGAAAATCATAAATTGAACTACCTACCACTTTCACATTAAGAAACACCCATAATGGGACTCGCTAACAAAGTACAAAGGATTTGTAGATAAAAGAAATCAACCGTGGAAAAGGATTCAACAAAAAAAAATTAGATCCATCAATTCAAATATGATATAACAAAATCCATAGAGGCAAATAGAGATATGATATTGATAGTGAGACCAATTAACAAAAGAGAAGAACCACAACCAACATAATGATCAATCCTAGAATAGATGATCTGGATGGATTGGAAATCATAAGAAATGTAAGGCCCTACCCCATAAGCCCAGAGCCGATAAATTATATTATTACATTAGCATAGATACAATATTCAAATCCCAATGGAATAAATAGTTTTTCATTTTTGGAAAAACATATTACATACACAATAGCCATATTACAATGGTAATTAGAAAAAAAATGGAAAATGATAAAATTAAATGAGTTGCAGCCTTGAAAGCTCACTCAAAAAGTTATTCTTCATCTATTGGGGAATGGGAAAACATAAGTATGAGATCAAAATCTCAGTAAGGTAAAGTATAATTAGAGAAATAAAGAATTGATAAGGGGAAATCAAAATGGAAAGGTTATAATCGATAACACATTCCATTCAAATAACTAGATATGGAATGATCAATATGCAATGGTGAAAAAAATAAACACATGCCTTTTAATCAATTTTCTATAAATAAAAAGAATTTGTATATATATTGATTCAATAATATCATGGATAATAAAAATAAATGAATATTTAATAATGTCAATTCTAATTTATTAGACATCATTTTTACCAAGAACATGATAGTTTTATCATCAAGAAAAGGTAGTTAAAACTATTCTAATTTGACTAACTAATTTATCTCATGAGACTACAGATGAATTGACGGGATTACATTAACTAATCTCCAAACCATTTTTACTCGAATAAATGATCCACAGCCTATGTATTTCTTGCCCAATTAAATGTGCATAAATTGAATAATCGATTTGATTAAAAAATAATGTGCCTTATCAAAATAAATCTATATCAAATAGATGATATAAATTTATCAATAATTTACTATTTAATCAAATATCTATCATTGCGGACACAATATTTAAATATTGTATATATTTTAGTCATTAATAACATCCATCACCCAATAATGTGTCTATTTATGTAAATATACTATAAAAAATTAGTACAATAAATTGACTAACATAGGATAATGTTAACCATCACAAAAGAAACTAGGATTTCAAATATCACATTTATAACATTGAAATTTTCAGGTTTAACCAATTTGGTGATATAATAAAATTAAAACCAAAAAATACAAAGAAGAATACGTGAATCAACATATTTTTTGGAAATGGGGCATAATATAATTCATAGTAAAATAAATTGGTGTATAGAAACCAATAATACTCAATGGAATGTTAATTTTGTTGAAAACCCATACCTTTAGTCCATCTTATCACATTTGTCTTTATATTCCGGAATAAGAAACTAATATTAATTATTTTCCTGATTCCTTTAATTTTTTTGTTTATTATTACTATTATTTTACTTATTACAATGTAGTAAATAACTACTTCATAAATTATGTTTATGTCGGGTGTTTTTGACCAAATTCAGTACTTTTGTCAAGAATTATTCTGGTATGTAGAATATCCTTAAATGGGTCATTATAAAAACATATAAAAATTAATAATAAACAGATTATTATCATATTTATACTTTTAAAACCAATCATGAAATATGGTTATGAAAAATTTACAAATAGTACAATCATAGAGATGGTAAGCCATATGCACGGATGAATAACCTTCCCAATTTTCAATGATCATTATAGAAATACGTTATGTTTCATTATAAACATAAATAATGATAATTATTTCACAAATATCATTTAATTTTATCACATATAATTATATATATATATATATTTCATTTGACGTAAAATTTATCATATCATGTGGGGGATGCAGTAGTCCACAAGTCCATGAGCAACATCATAAATTTTTAGTGTGTGAAAATGGTAATTAATAAAATGATATATTATTTTTCATGAAAGGTAATTGTGTCATTAATATCATATATATTTCATATATGTTACATATATATAATTAAAAAAACCATTATATGTTCCATGTTTTTTGTGAATGAGTCACATCGCTTTTAGGAGGTAGTAGTCCACACATCCACAAATGATGTAATTGTATTCCCACAAAATAGAGTGTGTAACATTATATGTTAATAAAAATTTGAAGAATAATAATGAAATAATAAATATAGTATATATCATATATAAATAATTTTTCCATCATAATGATCGTCCATGAGGGGTGTTAATGGAAAAATAAAATACATAGTTTTGTGAGGTGGTAGTTTTCCTTACACATAAATAGGTATGTTTGTTATACATTATATGAAATTGAATTTATGTTTAGGTCAAAACCCTTGAAAAAAAAATTCCATTATTTTTAGTATTATGAGGTTTTTATTTAATAATGGAATAAGAATATTTTATGAGGTGGAGAATAAAAATAAAGAAAAAGAGTTTGAGGAGGGATGTTACCTATTCTTTGGGTAACTCCATTTGGGTTGAAGTAAAGGGATATATTAGATGTATTTTATCCTTAGTAAATGATTAGATGATGAGGGTTGAATTTTTTTGAGATTATTTAAGAACTTTTTGTCAATAAAAATTTCTTGAATGCTTTTAAGATGTTGGAGGGGTGAGTGGCTTTTTATTGTGGATGAGTAGAATTCTTGTGAATTTTTTAAAAGGGAATTAAACCAAATTTTTCACATGTAATGTGGAACCAATAATGGTCTAAATTTGATAAAAGGGATTATATGGTTTAATATTACCATAAAATTGATTTTGGACATTTTTATATGTAATTTTGGGCCTTATGTTTAAGATTTAGAGTTTTGTTAAGATAATTTTTGTATTTATTGATGTAATTAATTTTAATCACATTCACTAATATTTATATTCCAAAAATAGTTTTACCTCATTATATATTATAAATTATAATGATTCTAAATTTTTATAAATTTATTCCAAATTCCAATCCAATTAGTGGTAGAAATTAATTTAAAATTTATCCCTCAGACCAGACGATAATGCAGGTTTTTTAAGAAAAAATTTTTAAAAGTATACTATGTTTTTATATCAAATATCAATGTGAAATTCATTCTAATGATTTAAGTTTGATAAATATAATTCATATTTATCAAATAATTATTTCAAACCGAAAAAATATAATATATCCTTATATGTAAAGTTGAATAAAAAGAAATTTTGTATTAAAATTCATTATTTTTCTATATTCATCAAAAAATGAAACTTCAAATAATGATACCAACAAAATCCCCTTTACCTACCTTTGAAATATACATTTAAAAAATGAATTTTATTTTTTCATATTATATAAATAAAAGTAAAAAAGTTCATATTTAATGTAGGTGTGCCATTAAAAGGCAGTAAAATCACCTTTATAAAAATAATGGATTTTATGCATAGTGTTGGGTTTGTTCTTATTATATGATTAAAAAATAAATTATATGAATGTCAAAAATATATTATTAGATATATATATATATATTATTAATTATATCACTCTCCAATTATATTGAATATAATTTTTTAGGATAATACAAAATTGTGAGCATAAAAATTGTTTTTTTATTCCTTTATATTGAATTCCTTCTTACATTCATTTTTATTTAATTTTTGAACATCGAATTAAAATATATTTTTTTTCTAATATAGTTAATCTTATCCATAAATATCAATTTTACAACATTTTCATAAATTATTAAATTAAATAACAATATTTTTAATAATATATTTTTGTTTGGTAAAACTCTATCTCGCATGTTATGAAAGTAATAGAGGAATGTCAGTCTTGTGTGTATTAAAAGCTTTATTCTTATTGTGTGTAATATAATACTATATTCATGTTTTGTATAATGAAATCTAGGAACCAAAATTAAATATATTATAAAAGTAAAATATAGTAAAGTCTTATGGTGTTACATTCTACCCAAAATAAATAAATTGTGTCCTCTCAATTCAAAATTTTTCTTCGTAAAAATGGAATTATCATTTTAACCCAAAATATGTTTTAAATAAACTACATCATGAATATCGATAATAACACGCATTCATAATAATATAAAAAGAGAAGTAAAATGGTTACATAAATAGGTTCACTAGTAGGAGAACATTTGTCGAAAATGGAAAAACAAATATTTAAAATAAAATCTAACAATCATGTTCTGATGAAGATCATCTTTAGCTGAAAAATGATGACTAGAAATCATTAAACAACTTTTATGAAAAAACAGATTGATATCATCATAAATGATGATAATATGACAAAATGTTTTCAGGACCATTTTTCATATAGTTGAGTAATTCATTCACTCTATAAGAATATAAGTAAATATGCATTTCTATTTCATATACACTAAATTAGATTTAGGGTGTTCCTTCAACAATGTGTACCTTTTTTATAACAAGATGAATCATATTGTGATGTAAAAAAATAACACTAATAACCTCATTAAATGATCAAAATAATCGATTTTATTAATTGTAATATTTTCAAAATGGATAGGATCCAAAACTTTTAGATAAAAGGTCACTAAATTTCTCAAATGAACTTATCATTAGCCTTCAATCAATATGAATATCGACATAAATCATCACATACCAAACATGTTAACTAGAAATATCATCACAACATTAATTACCATAAATCATTATTGGAAACATGTATTGTTCCATATTCATTAAGTAATACACATTTTATTGGATATATTACATATATCCAAAATTATGGTAAAATCCATGAATGGTGTTATAATCCAATTTTCAGAAACCACAAATAAGTTTCTTTGTATTCTATACTATCCAATTTACATTATCCAAATCATTCATATAATTATTTATACATCATTATCATAGTAGAAGGAACATATTATGGGTCATATTTCCCATAACATTTTGTTTTCTAAAACTATTTACTTGCAACTGAGTAGTTTTTCATGGTATAATTCAATATGTGATCATAAATCCATAATTAAATATTATTATATTACAATGTATACATATTTATTTACTCTTATAACTAGTAAATCATTGATAAAATACTCAAATGACATATTTCATTAATCTAGACATAATCACATTAATCATTACTCTTTTTCTAGGGTAATATCATTATCAAAACTATGATCTACTTGTGACTTTTGGGGTATATTATTTTGTGGAAATATAAATTGATTTTCATGGTGTAAATCTACATAAAATGGTAGTATTTCACATTGGAATTTTAGTTTTTTCCCTTGAAATTACAATCCTGTACCCCTTTTTCCACACTTATAAAAAACTCACATTATCTTGAATAATGTACCGGGGAGTTTCTGTCTAGAATTATCACATATGTGAAAATAATTCTTTTCATTCATCCATTTATAAATAATTTGACTTGACATTGTCTTGTTTTATTACTTTCCTTCAAATCCATAGGATATGGGGAATTATTTACTCATCTCATTATCACATGATACTATGTACTCATATGATGAGAATTATTGGGAGACTATTTCCCTCCTATATGTTAGCCTAAGCCAAAAATTTATATGATTATTCTCGCTCTTGGGATCATGTACATTTTTGAGGATCATTTTAATTCTACAAGGCGCCATTTCTAAATGACAACATAAAGTCAATTAGCACATATCATTATAATACAAATTGTATAATAAAAAACTAGAAAAATTCATAAAATAAATTGAAATTTTTATTCTCTACTAATATAATAATAATAAATTTGGTTTAATTTGTGATATCATAACTTTTAAATACTTACTAATGGTTTCTAATGAAAATTATTATTATCCAATGCATAACCACCAGAAATTTCAAACTAGGTGCACAATAAGAATCTTTTTCTTGTACGAGGTTACGATCGAGTAAGGCCCTACACACCACGTTGGAGTCATTACCCCTAGGTAAATATTTTCCAAAACCACATTAATATCTCATATTTTCTGTATATTATTTTTAAATACTATCTGGAATTATTTTGAGACCAGATCTTTTGGCGGCATGCGATTTCGAGGCCTGTAGTTCCTAGAATAATTTTTGAAATAAATTACTCTTTTAAACAGTGCGCGTGAGCGGTTTTCCTAAAAAAGTCGAATATCTTTTAAACGAGTGCCCATACAAAAAATTTGAGGGCACCATTACATTCAGAGAAACTACATTACCTTATGCAGGGCCTAACATCGGCTGGCGTGGGTCACCTGCAAAAGATAGTTTTTGGGCGTTTTAAAAGGAAGCACTTTAGAAGAAATAAAAAAATTAATAATTTATTTTTATTATTTTAAAATGTTTCCTTTTTGTGCAGTGACCAAATCCTCCCCTATAATTTCATGCTTATGGAATGCTCATAAAGTTATCCTGACAACCCTGAAAATTGAGAGAGAGTGGGAGAGAGCCTCTTTGAGCTTTGGTGGAGGAGGACCTGTTGGCGGACGACGAAGATGTGATTGAATACCTCTAGGATTTGATGAATCCCAACAACCAAGACGACATGACCATTTTTATTCAACCCGATCGAGGTAGGGGTTGTTATATTCATTCCTTACTCCCTGTTTTTGAATTTAAATGATGAGTGTGGATCAACCACGAACATTTTGATCCGTGGATTCATACTTTCTTGCGGGAGGGTTTTATTGGGTTGATTTTAGGGAATTAATCCATGTTGAATTATTGTTGATTATTTCTATGGTTTATCCTACTAACGGGAGCAGATCAATGCCATGACGAATGATGATGGAGGTTCATTCCTCGATTTGCTTATTATATTTCATTGCCATTTATTTTCCTCGTGCATTCTTCGCGTTCTTCGCAGGGCAAGGAAAAACGGATTTTTGTGCATTCGTTTTTCATCAAAACGATCCCAAATTGAAGATATGGGTTCTCAAAAACCTAGAGGAGATGTGAAAACATTAGCGGATGACAAATCGGACCGGATTAGGAAAGAATTTTCTTCAAGAGTTCTTCACAAAGGTGGATCATTACGTGCTTTTGGGACCGACCAGAGGCCCGAAAACAATTGAATCAGCATCGTGGTGTCGGGGAGACCAAAACCGTGAGTTTAGTGGAGATCGGATGGTCAGATCGGCAAATGAGGCAACATAGATGGTGTGATGGTGGATGTCTGCAATTCTGGAAATCTCAAGAATAAAAGGTGTGTATCCTTAAGAACACGCTCTGCCGATTGGACTAGTAGAAGCTAGGGTTTTAGGTGTCAGATAGGTATCACACGGCCTGTGACCCCAGTCACAAAATGTGTTGGACCTTCCCCGAAGCCTAGCATGTATTCTGGGAAATACACAGACAGAGGATAGACTACATAGCTTCGGAACACATCATGTAGACCCTACTCGGCATGGTAGAGGAAACTATGCAGGACATAGCGTGTATCCAAGGGATACACGGACACGGGATGTAGTACACAACAGTGTACTCCACCACCCGGCCAGACGAGGCCAGTATCACAGGTCACCCCATGTACTAATTACATTGGTTGGCATACACCGGTTGAGGACATGTATAGGCACATGGCTAGCATACACGGAGCTGATCCCTGTTACTCCGACACAACATTTAATCCGTAGAACATGTAGTGTACTGACTTTTTCTATATGAATAGCCTTACGAAACATGTTGTTGGACATGAGTAGTACCCAGGGTTAGGAGACACGACTTGTGAATTTTCTACACGCCCTATACTTTATGGAAAATGGCTTGGTCTTCTTGTCCACCGTATATTGGACATTTTTTGTTTGGTTTAGTGCCCTTTCTTCTCATTCCCCTAAAGGTCCAGCATAGTTTCCTTCTATAAGAGTATGATCCCTTCATCAGTACTTTCTGTGATAGAGTAAGGAATCCCACTGAGTGGCCCAGAGCGAAATCCCCTATCCATTCTTGACCCTAGGTAGAGTCAGGCATCGACATGACCAACTCCACCGAGAGTCGTTCCTCTACCTATCTTGTGAATGCATATGAGTCGCAGTATCCTCCATGTCCCTAAAAGTGATCCTCATCTATGTATCGTGACCTTTCCCACTAAGGATTGTGTTCTCCCGAAATGATTGTATCTATCTATCATGATCTTTCCTACTCAAGAGTGTATTCTCCCATAGTGAGTGTAGTTATCTCTCATGGTTTTTCCTGATGAACAGTGTTTATCAGATGGACGTCATCAGAGATATCAGACTCTTGGAGTGTGTTCTCCAAGAATTAGTGCTTCATGGAATCTTGGAACTGAATCCCTAGCAGGGGTGTGTGGTTGTGTGACTAGTCTCTAGACCACAGATCTGGGATTTGAGTATATCTGGTTTCTATTTCTCAGATATATGTTCTATAGACATATACTGTGTAAAGATGATTGTACCTTTACTTCATGAATTTCTTGGGGGTTTTCAGAGCCCTCTATAGAGTATTGTTATACTCACCCCTTCACGATCTTTTCCCGTATGTGTCGTGTCTTGTGTAGACGAGCATCCTTTTGATATAGTCTATGGAAGACCAGAACATGACCGATCTTTATGAGTTCCCTATAGGCTGAGGAGTTCTTACAGCTATGATCAGTCATCCTTGTACCTCTTTGTGTTTACAGGTTGGACTTTGCAGTTTTCATACTCTTTTTTTAGTGGGCTTCTATTCCAGCCCAGTTTTCTTTCGCCACTTTACTTTCCATCTTACTCTATTGTATGGGTTTAGTTGTATGCATTCATTTTGTTACTTAGTGGTTTTCATTACATTTCAGCATTATTGGTCTTAGAGATGTGTGTGTGTGTACAGGTACTTAGGCAATGCCTCTTATGTTAGTAATATACCTACTCGGTGCTAGTCACCAACCCATGGCCTATTGGAGGTGGGATAGGGGAGTCACGGGCCCCCCTTGGGACGAGCCGTGATAGAATTGTATTAGGACGGGTCAATTCCACCTTTGGACAAAGAGTTTATGAGATTGGTTTGCGTCAATAGTGTTAAGTGTTTTGATTTCGACGTTCAGTCTAGGGACTCCAGTGTTGGTGCAAGCGGCCGATGTATCTATACACTAGGACTTTGATAACCTACTTTTTGACTCAGTCCATGAAAACACTAGTTGCGTGGATGTTAAAGAATGGTACATGCATCATATAGGAATGGGTTGTGTTTTCCATGTCCTTGTGTTAGCTGTCAAGATATACTCATAGACCATAGTACATCTTTTTTCCTTAAAGTATTCTTCCATGGCGCATACTCACTAGGATTCAGCAGCACGATCACAAGGATGACCCCCTCAGTGATGAGGCTTCGATACAGAGACCATTTCCCCCAAGCGTTTCAACAAGGTGGTACACCTGCTATACCACCACCAGGGGTGCATCCCATGGTACCTACAGTACCGACCTATGAGTGGCGCTGGATGAGGATGCTCCATGATTCCCAGAGAGAGATACCCCTCAGGTTCCGATGTGAGCCCGACCCTCAGGCGGCTGAAGACTGTCTTGATGCAGTGACGAGATTTTTCTGTCTAGTGAGGAAACCAGTAGACTAGATGGTGATCCTAGGATAGAGCCTTCATCAGGGTTCAGTGGGGTAGTGGTGGAGTCTGGCACATTGAACCTCGGCAAGGAGATGCATTCATGGACAAAGATTAAGCAAATCTTTATTGAGTATTTCTCTGTGGTTAAGCTGAGAGAAATACGTACCCAGGAGCTTCTTTAGCTCCAACAGGGTAATTTGATGTTAGTTGACTATTCATCAAGGTTCACCAACCATGCCTGCTACTCGAAGGATGTGGTTAGGGATCAGTACTTCTGAGCTGATGCCTTGGAGCAAGCTCTACAACGGGACATCCGAGCTAGTGTCATGCCTCTATGATTTTCAACTTATGCTTGAGTGATCGAGCAGGCCTTTGTGATCGAGATCTTATTGGCGGAGCAGAAACTACCGACGACAGTTTGCAGTAGGTAGACAGGTGTGGAGACCTCAAAAGTAGGGATCCAATGTCTGGAAAATGGATCTAGATGTGGGAAACATAATAGGAGGACCCATGATAGAGTATCAAAAGTACGAGGCTCTCATGATGGATCCAGTCATCCCAGAGAGAAGTGATGCTACACATGCATTGGTAGGGGAAATCTTGCTAGAGATTGTCCTACCCTTCGAGATGCTGATAGTGAGGTGGTGGATGGACCACCGAGGAAGAAGCAGTGAATGGATAAAGAAGACCCACCAAGAGGCGGATGTGGAAGATGATCTGGGAGAGCTTCATGTGGTGGGAGATGCTATGATTTACTTCCACCACAACCCCCATGAGGTCTACAATAGGCTCAGGGAACTGGGAGACAGGGGTGGGGATAGCTACATGCAGTCGAGGCGGATGACCTAGGGACTCCATTGATGATCCGAGGTATGATCTGTTTCTTCTCTACCTTATCTATCATACTTATAGACATAGGTACTGGTCATTCCTTACTCACTACATGTCTTGTGCGAAACCTTGAGATTCTGGTAGATCCGTTTACTCGATCCTTACGCTTGGAGACACCAACAAGAGGAGACTCAACAATCACTCACCTTTAAAGATAGCGTGATCTTACCCTTGGAGGTGAGACTTTCAGTTGGAACCTCTTGGTGGTTGCATCGAGGCCTTATGACTTCATTCTTAGTATGAGTTGGTTATCTTCAATCTGTGCCCAGATTTACTGTTTTATGGTGAAGAGTGTGTTGTGTCCGCTGTTATGGGACAAGGTTTTCCTTTGTCAGAGGAAAGAAGACCCAGGCAGCACAGAATGGTCTCATGCATTAGAGGGTGCATCCAATCACTCATGAGTTTTCTTGACTTTCCCTCAGAGCAGTATATGTTATGAGCTCTCAGTTCCCAGCAGTAGTATCGGAATACGAGGACATACTTCTCGAAGATGTTCCAGGATTACCTCCCCATTGGGAAATCGACTTCCTCATCAACTTACACCCTAGTATGACACCGATTTCCTCACCAGCATATCGGATGGCTCACACAGAGCTTCGTTAGTTGAGGGTGCAGTTAGTGGATTTGAAGAGCAAGGGTTTCGTAACACCCAGTGTTTCCCCCTGGGTGGCCCCAATCATGTTTTCCCAAAAAGCAAACGGGAGTTTGTTGTAGTGTGTGGATTACCGGCGTCGGAACCAGGTGACGGAGAATAATAAGTATCCACTGGAGAGAATCGACGACCACTTTGATCAGATAAGAGGGGAACAATGGTTCTTGAAGGTTGAACTTCAATCAGGTTATTACCATTTACGAGTATGTGACGAGGATATACTGAAGACAGCATTCATATGCTTCTATGGTCACTATGAGTACATGGTGATGTCTTTTGGCATGACAAATTCCCCCACAGTTTTCATGGGACTGATGAAACGGATCTTCCAACCGTACATAGACCAGTTCATAGAGGTCTTCATAAATTATATCCTTGAGTACTCGGCATCAGAGGAGGAGTAGGTGATACACCTATGTATGGTTCTAGACGTACTCCGAGAGCACCATATTTATAAAAAAACTCGCTAAGTTCCAATTCTGGATACAGGATGTCAACTTTATGGGACATGTCATCTCAGTAGATGGAGTAGCTGTAGACTAATCCAATGATGAGGCATTGTTAGCATGGGATCCACCTTGGAGAGAGACGGAGGTATGGGGCTTTCTTGGTTTGGAAGGATATTACCGGAGATTCATTTATGATTTATCCCGAATATCAGCATCGATGATAGACTTGACTAGGAACGGGCCACAATTATTGTGGAAGGAGAAGTTCCAGTAGTATTTTGAGTAGTTGATATAGAGTTTGGTGAGTGCCACAGTTTTAAGATTTCTAGTGGAGGGTGTCAGGAACATAATTTTCTGTGACGCATCAAGAACCGGCGTTGGCTATGTCTTTATGTAAAGATAGGTAGTGATTGATTTTGATTCATTCCAGCTTAGGCCACATGAGCATAACTATTTGACCCATGATCTCAAGTTGGTAGAGGTAGTATTTGTTTTGAAGATGTGGTGACACTACCTTATGGGCAAGTAGTTTATCATGTACTCTGACCAGAAGATCCATAAGTACATCTTTTCGCAGAAGGATCTAAATATGAGAAATAGGCATTTGATAGAGTTCCTCTAGAACTATGATTTAGAGATAATCTATACTCCTGGGAAGGGGAACAAGGTGGCATATACTCTTAGTAGAAGGTCGACCTCACAGGTATTGAGTGAGGCGATAGTGTAGTTAGCCATGTTGTAGTTATCCTTCATGGACAGATTGGATGAAACTTACCTATAGTAGTGGTAGTCTCCCATACACTCTTATAGAAAGTAAGGGAGGCACAACTAGGGGATGTCGACTGTGAGGCTTTACGTGCTCAGTTATCCACAGGACATGCTTCTGATGAATATTCCCAAGGTGGGGAGCACATACTTCTTTTAAGAGGACGCAATATTATACTAGTGGTGTTATTGGAAGAGGTCTTGGGGGAGTATCATACATCCCCCTTGGCAATACATCCAGGAGTGGAAAAGATGTACCAGGATCTCTAATGGTAGTTCTAGTGGCCAGGCATGAAGAAGGTTGTATAATAGTTAGTTTCTTGATGCCTTACATGCCAAAAAGTGAAGGTTGAGAACCAGGTTCTAGCGGCATTCGCACACCCCTAGATGTTTTAGACTGGATGTGGGATGGAATATTGATTGACATCCTGAAATGCTTACCATGGACGTCCAAGGGGCATGATTACATCTGGGTGTTCATTGACCGACTCACCATGTGAGTCCCCCTTCCTAGCTATCAAGGAGAAGAGTTCCATAGAGATCTTTGGATGCCTCTATTTGCAGAAGATAGTCCAATTTCATGGTGTCCCTTCAACAGTAGTCTTGGACTGAGATACATGTTTCACTTCCCGGTTGTGGAAGTGATTGCAGTAGGCTTTCAGGACTCAGCTATGCTTGAGCACAATGTTTCATCACCAGATAGATGGTCAAAAGGAGAGGAACATTCAGCTGCTGGAGGATATGTTGCGACCATGTATCTTGGAATTTGGTCCCAGTTGGAAGGACCACCTACCACAGGTTGAGTTTGCGTACAACAATAGATACCACTCCACCATTGGTATGGCACCCTTCGAGGCTGTATATGGGAGACCCTTCTGGTCACCACTTTGCAGGACCACCCCTATAGCGTCAGCACCCATGGGTCCAGAATTTGTACAAGCTACCACCGAGAAGGTGCAGGTCATCCGAGAGCAGATGAAGACTGCACAGATCCAGTATAATTCTTCTCTTGATAGACGACAGAGAACTCTGGAGTTTGAGGAGGGAGACCACGTCTTTCTTTGGGTCTCACCTTGGTGAGGGTTACAGATATTTTTCCTGGGTGGAAAACTATCTACGAGGTTCATTAGACCATTCTAGACACAGTTCAGAGTTGGCGAGTTGGTTTAACACCTAGATCTACCACCACAGTTGCATCGGGTACATGATGTCTTCCACGTGTTGCAGTTGAGGAGGTACGTGCATGACCCATCACACGTCATCGAATGGGGTGAGCTGTACATCGAAGATGGATCGACCTATGATGAGTACCCGGTGTAGATTGAGGATCAGAAGGAGAGGATCCTTAGTGGGAAATCAATTCCTTTTGTGCACATCCGGTGGTAGCATGAGAATTTTCAGGAGAGCACATGGGAGCGGGAGACTCAGATCCATGCCTAGTACCCATGTCTTTTTGAGTCGACTTGTTTTGGCTTTTCTGGGACGTAAAGCCCGAAGGTGTGGATAATGTAATGTCTTGTATTTTCTGTGTATTATTTTTATATATTATATGGAATTATTTTGAGACTAGACCTTTTGGTGGCGTGCGATTCTGAGGCTGGGAGTGCCTGGAATAAATGTTTGAAATAAATTAAATTTTTAAACAGCGCGCATGAGCGGTTTTCCTAAAAAAGTGGATTATATTTTAAATGATTACCCGGATCTGAAATATGAGGGAACCATTAAATTTAGAGTAGCGAATTTACCTTAGGTTGGGCCTAACATCGACTGGTGCTGGTCGACTACAAAAGATAGTTTTTGGGAATTTTAAAAGGAAGCACTTAAGAAGAAATAAAATAAATTAATAATTTATTTTTATTATTCTAAAATGTTAAATTTTTTTGAACCTACCTAATCCTACCCTATAATTTCATGTTTATGGAAGGTTTGCAGGGTTATCCTCATAACCCTGCGAATTGAGAGAGAGAGATATATCCTCTTGGAGCTTTGGAGGAGGAGGACCTATTGGCGAATGACGATGATGCAAGGAAATGCCTCCCAGATTCGATGAATCCCTCCAACGAACACGACGCGACGATTGTTATTTAACCCGATCATAGTAGGGGATGCTATTTTGATTCATTGTTCCCAACTTTTGAAGTTAAAAGATGAGCGTGGATCAACCACGAACATGTGTATCCACATATTTGTACGTTCTTGAGGGAGGGTTTTATTGGGTTGATTTGGGGGAATTAATCAATGTTGAATTATTGTATATTTTAACTCTATTTGATCCTACTAACAAGATTGGATCAACACTATGAAGAACGAAGGTGGAAGTTCATTCCTCGATTTTCTTACTGGATTTCTTCCCCCTTTCTTTTCCTCGTGCGGTCTTCGTGTTCATTTTAGGGTGAGGAACAATGGTTCGTCGCGCATTAGTTTCAAGATGCAACGATCCCAAGTAGAAAATCCGATGTCAGGACGACCATGTGGAGGAATGACGACGATAGCAGATGAATAGTCAGACTGGATCGGGAAAGACTGTTCTTCAAGAATGCTTCATGCGGGTGGATTGTTACGTGATTTCCGGACCAACCGAAGGCCCGAAAACAATGGAATCAGATTCATCGTTTTTGGGTGACCAAAACCTGTGAGTTTTATAGTGATTGGACGACCAGATCGACGAAAGGGGAAGCATAGAAGGCGCGATGATGGATGTTTGCGATTCTAGAAATTTCCAGAAAACACAATGTGTATCCCGAAGAACGCGCCGTGTGGACCAGCTCAGTGGGGGCTAGCATATCGAGCATCAGACTGGTATCACACGGCATATGTTCTCTATCAAACGGCATGTTGGACCTACCCTGAAGCCCCGTGTGTATTCTGGGAAATACACAGACACAGGGTGGACTAAATGGCTTCAAAACAGGGCATGTAGACCCTATGTGGCATGGAAGAGGCTACTACACAAGACTCAGTGTGTATCTAGGGGATACACAGACATGAGATGGAGTACATGACCATGTACTCCACCACCCGGCCAGAAGAGACGAGTAACGCGGGTCACCCCATGTACAGATTACACGGGTTGGAATACACGGGTTGAGGTCGCGTACGGGAACATGTCCCGCGTACACGGAGCCGACCCTAGTTACATGGACAAGGCATGCAATCTGTACCACACGCTGTGTAGTGAAATTTTCTATATGATCAGACTTATGACACGAGCTGTTGTACATGGGCAGTACGCGAGGCCAGAAGTCATGTCGTGTGACTTTTCTAAACACCATTTACTTTTTGAGAAATTTCTTGTTCTTCGTACCCACCGTAACTTGGATAGGTTTTGTTTGGGTTAGGCCCCTTTCTTATTTTTCCCATGAAGATCTGGCATAGTTTCCATCTACTGGAGTATTATCCCTTTAGTAGGACTTTCTCTGATAGAGTAAGTCATCCCTCTGAGAGTCCTGGAGCGAGATCCTCTATCCATTATTGACCCTATGTAGAGTCCGGCATCGACGTGACCAACTCCACCAGGCATTGATCCTCTTCCTAGTTGGTGGATCTAGATGAGTCATGGTATCCTCCATGGCCCTAGAAGTGATAATCATATATGTATCATGATATTTCCTACTCAGGAGTGTGTTCTATCGTAATGAGTGTATCTATCTTTCGTGATTTTTCCCACTCAGGTGTGTGTTCTCTCGTAATGAGTGCATCTATCTCTCATGTTTTTTCCCAATGATCAGTGTTTCTCGTATGGACATCATTAGAGATATCTGACTCATGGAGTTAGTTCTCTTGAAATGAGTGCTTTTTGGAATCTTCGAACTGAATCCCTAGTGGGGGTGTGCGGTTGTGTGAGTTGTCTCTAAACCATGGGTCTGAGTTTTGAGTATATCTGGTTTGTGATTCTCTAATATATGTTCTATAGACATATACTATGTAGAGATGACCATACCTATACTTTGTGTATTTCTTTGTGGTTTTCGGGGTCCTCTACAGGA
Source organism: Viscum album (assembly GCA_963277665.1). Taxonomy (NCBI): domain Eukaryota; kingdom Viridiplantae; phylum Streptophyta; class Magnoliopsida; order Santalales; family Viscaceae; genus Viscum; species Viscum album. The sequence goes on from OY728152.1 coordinate 1,876,300,609, forward strand.
CGAGGCATTCCAACGGCTACGAGTAGCAATTCCAGTACCTCATTGTGTTTACAGGTTGGACTTTGAAATTTTCAAACTCTTGTTTTTTTGGTGGGCTTGAATTCTGGCCCAGATTGGTTTCAGCACTTTACTTTCCATCGTACTCTGTTGGTTGGGTTTATTTATATGCATGCATTTTGTTCCTTAGTGATTTTCTTTACATTTCATTATTTTTGGTCTTAGAGATATTTGTGTCTTCATAGGTAGTTATTAAATTCCTCCCATGTTAGTAATATGCCACTTCGGTGTTAGTCACCAACCCCTGGCCTATTAGAGGCGGGCTTGGGGAGTGCCCCCCCTGGGATGGGTCTTGAAAATCACATCCAATTATAGTATCCAGATAGGGATGTATTGCAAGGATTTATCACATAATACCTATATTAAAAAAATTATAAGATGTTCTAAAATAAATATCCTCTAATTCTATCATAGGGTTATGTTCTATAATATATGATTTCTAAATCTTTTTTCCTTGGATGCTTCTAAACATACTCTACTATAATTCCCCAAACCCATAAGCTCAGAGTTAGTGTGTTAGTTTATTACATTGTCATATATACAAGTTTTAAATCACAAAGGACCAAATATGTTAGCAGTAATGGAAAACGAGTATACATACACAATACCCATATTACATTGGTAAATAGAAAATAAAACATAGTACCTAATAAAATGAAATGAACAACATTCTTGAAATTTTATTAAATTATTTATTCCCCATATCCTTGGGAAGGGAAAAAATATTATTGTGTCCTCAAATTCTCAGTATGGTAATGTATAAAAAAATAAATAATTAATTTATGAGTGTAATTAAAAATGGATTGATAGATAACTAAAAAAATGTGACATTCAAATTTCTAGTTGGGGTATAATCAATATGGAAAGGTGAGAAACCAAAATGCATTCCATTTAATCAATAGTATGAAAATAAAATGAATCCATAGAAATGCAAACACAATAATCTTAAGGATAAAAATAATTAAATAATTCCATATAAATGAAATTCTAAATTATTGTTTATCATGATTCCCTAGTACATGATACTATTACCATCAAGATAAGACAATTTAAACTATTATGGTTTGGCCAACAATTCCATCTCATGAGACTATCGATGAATCCAATGTATTGAATTAACCAGTACCTAATCCCAAGGGATTGAATTAAATGGTCACATACCCATATATTTCTTCTAATAATCATTCCTCATATATCTAGTAATTTATTTAATTAAAAATCATTTTCAAAATGTATCTATATTGAATAGAAGGTACTTATTTCTCAATAATTTCCCAATTAATCAAATTACGGTCAATGTTAACACCATATTTAAATATGTTATATATTTTAGTAAATAATAATATGAATCACCCAATAAGGTCGATATTTATGGAAAAATCCAATGAATAATGGTTACTATAAAGTGATTGTATAAGGAGAGAGTTAACAATCACAAAAGAAATAATGATTGCAACAGTAACTTTTCCAACTTGAAAATTTTCAAGTTAAGCCCCTTCGGTGAGATAATTTAGATTAAAAGATAAAATAACTTGAATTATGAGTGTATGAAGAGACAATAATGTGAATTGGTGTATTTTTACAATATGTCTCAATAAAATGTAAATAGAGATGAAAACTCATACAGTGAGTTTGACTTGTCACGTGTGACTTTATATTCCTAAAGAATATTATTTTCTAAATTATTTACATATATATGATGCTTTTGAGTTTTTAATATTAATTTTATAACATTTATTACCTTGATTTATATTACTACTTATATAATTATGTATGCACTGAGTGTTTTTTACCTAATTTGACTCATGTGTCAAAAATGAATTTAGTAGGTTTTCTCTTATGAGAGGGTTCATTATATAAAATGCTAAGTAATAATAATCCTTAAAGAATTATCATATTTATACATTTAAAACGTATCTTGAAATATTGTTTAGAAAAATTAACCAATGTCACAATTAAGGAGACGTTTTGTCGTACGTACGCATGAGTAACGTTCCCCTTTTTCATTGATCATTATATAAAGAAGGTTAGTGACATTATATCACATTATAATGATAATTATATCATAAATAATGTTTTATTTAATCATGTACGCTTATATTGTTTTTGGTAATAGTAATCACATCATGTTAGGGATGTGTTAGTCCACACATCTATATCTAACATTATCAATTTTTAGTGTGTGAAAAGGTTAATAAAGAAAATAAAATATTATGTTAAAAGAAAGGTGATAATGTAATTAATATATTATCATGTCATTTATTTTACATATATTTAATTAAAACCATCCCTTATACATTCCATGAATATTTTAATGAATCACGTTGTTTTGTTGAGGTGGTAGTCTGCACTTCCACAAACGATGTTATCGTATTCCCACATAATGGAGTGCATAAATGTATGTGTTACTAAAGAATTGAAGGATGATTAAAAATTCCTTATAAATATAATATATATAATATTAAAATAATTTTTCCGTCATAATAACCAACTATGTGCAGTGGTAAATGAATAACAACAGACATCGTTTTGCAAGAAGGTGGTTTTCCGCACACATAAATGGTAAGTTCATTACAAATTAGATATAAGTTTGTGTATGTTTTGGTAGAAACTATATAATAAAAACATATCAGTATATCAAGGATAACAAGGTTACTATATAATAATGGAATAAGAATATATTTTAATTGGTAGAGAATGGAAATAAAACAAAAGAGTTTGATTTAGGATGCTACCTCTTCATTGGGTAAAATTTTTTGGTTTGCACCAACGGGCTCCCTTTGATGAATTTCTGACCCTGGTGAAACTTTTAGGATGAATGGAGGGTTATTGGAAGTTTATTTGATCATATTTTAGGAATGTTAAATGGTTTTAATTTATGTGATGATGTGGGAGGGTTGAGTATCTTTTTTGTAGTGGAGGAGTTTCATTGTTATAAGGTTTTAAAATGGAATTCTACCCATATTTTACAAATGTAATGTGACTCCATTATTTTCCAAATTAAGAAAATGGGTGGTTAAGGTAGAAATATGTTCATTAAATGTATTTTTAACTAGTATCAAGGTCATTAAAGGCCCAAATATTATGGTTTCATCCGTGGTTAAGCTAATTATTCTCTCAATAACTCTAATTATTTTTAATAAATTTCAATAATATTTTTTGTCAGAATTTAATTTAATTATATTATACATCATATAAAATTATTTTTACAAATATGGAATCCATTTTTTCAAATTAAAATCACATAAGTGGAAAAAATTAATTTAATATTAAACCAGCTGTCAGGATGACAATGCAAGATTTTAAAGAAAAAATGTTCAAAAGATTTATATATTTATATATTCAATTTCAATGTGAAAATGATTATAATTATCAAAATAAGAAAAATATATGTTATATATAACTAATCAATATTAAAAACCAATCAAAACTGTAATTTCTTCTTATATATAAATTTTATGAAAGGAATGTTTTGAATAAAAATTCAATATTATTCCCCACTAATAAATAATGAATCTTTACAGAAAAATATCAAAAATTCACCATAGTGAAATTTATAGATTTATTTGTCCAAAATTAATTTTATTTTTTAATATTACATTCATAAAAATTTCAAAATTCATATTTAAGATTGTGACACCACTAAAATACATAAAAATTACATTTTAAAAAATAGAGGACTTTATGTGTAATATTAGGTTTGTTATTATCTTATTCCTTTTAAATTCAATTAGATGAATGTAAAACATATTTTATTTAATATATAGTGGATATAGTAATTTAATATCACTGCCTAATTTTAAATAATTTAATTTAGCAGGTTAAAAATATATCCTGAGTAAAACAATTGTTTTTTATAAAAAATTCTCATTATATTCAATTTATTATTGTATTCATTTATAATTAATTTGTAACCAATTAATTAAACCATATATTTTCATAATATTTTGGATTCTATTTATAAAAAATTTAAATTCTAGGTTGTATCATATTAAATCAGATAATAATATTTTCAATAATATATTATTGTTCGGTAAACTCAGCCTTGCGTGTTATGAAATCCATAGAGGAATGTAAGTCTTTCTTTTAATGTAAGTTAATATCAGCATTCCATGTTGAGAAATAAAAACTTCTTGTTGCATTAAACATAATATTAACATTGTATAATCACGTGTTTTTTAACAAGAAAAAAGTACGATGGTTTTTGATCTTTTTTGTTTGCTTGTTGGGACAGATTTAAAACCGAGTTTCAGAACTTAATTTAGAGAGTTGGATCACTCTTAAGTGATGTTTTTAGTCATAGGAAAAGTACCGATACTTCCCTAAGGTGGCTCGAGAAGTTTCAGGATTTCCAAACTTGAGAAACTTCATGTTTTTAAAGATAACAGAGGGCGCACAATCTGCGCATGGCCTACTAAACTGTGTGACCCACTACATTTAACTATGCGACTATATGTTAAAGGGTACAATTGATTGTGCATGGAATGCACATGGTTTTCCTAAATTGTACGCCTATCTCATGCGGGGTGTATCATGGAGGTAGAAGACTCCTCACAGTTTGCACATAGTTTGGAAAACCGTGCGGGTCAAACCATGTGTGACACACAGTTTTTAGATTTTGATTTTTATTATTTAATTAAATTAATTTAAAATAAAAATAAAATAAATCCAAACTACTATCCATATCCCCTCTAATACAGGACACACACAACCCAAGTGTCTCTCCCCTTCGATGCGCACTGCCCCCTCCACAGAGCACCTTTGATCTTCATTTATCTTGCCAAATTCCTTGTGCTCTCTTCACCAAATATTAATGGTAAGATCCATCTTCTCCCATCCTCCCTTCCATGATCTATTTTCAGCCTCCATTTTCACTATTTTTGGTTTTTATGAACACCCTAGGGTTTGGGGTGTCTTGATTTTTAGTATTCGTTCAATCTGGGTTGGTGCGTAAGGTCTCTTAGGACACGAGGATGCGTGTTCCAGCAACCATTGTCGAATGAAAAGCGGTATGTATGGTCTCAATCTTCCAACAATGTCTTGGGGTAAGGTTTATACATTATCATTTGTTTCAAACCTCTGTAATGAAGATCTTTATGTGTCCTTGACTCCCTTTTATTAAATCGGTAGGGTGTCGATTTGTTCCAGGTGGTTTCACTTCGTTTTTGTTCATCGCTGAAGTGCAAATCTTGGTTCCACCCCAAGGTAGGGTTCTAATCCAAGTCCTCTAATTCTATAAATGCATTAATTAATTACATACTACACTTTAATTATAATTTAAATTCATTTAGTTTATTATATATGTTGAATGATATTAAATGTGGTTTATCATGTTTCATATTTAAAATGCTAAAGGTGATAAATGATTTCTGCAAAAAGAAATATAATGTTTTATTAACAAAACCCCTCCAACAGAGGTGCACTGCCTTCAAGATAAAGTTTAGTGGTTAGAATTTTTTTTCTTCACTTGTTGTAATTGTAATTCTTATTCCTTGATCTTGTGTTGGAAATATTGCTTTCTTAGGACATGGCCTTAATGTCATTAGAAACACTAAGTTTCTTTTTTTAAAATTATTAAAGGATCGAAGAATAGTCTAATTGTTGGGTCCTATTTTGTATTGGAATTACCCTTTTAGGTAGTTTCACTTTGTATGGATTTTCGGAGCCCTTTAAATGCAATTGACATGTTTTGGTAAATGGAATGAGTTGATTCAAATGAATGATTAATGCTTAATGTTTGACCCCCAAAGCATGTTACGAAATTTTTCTTCAAATTTTTTGAGTAATAATAAAACCTTTGGAGATGTGTGGGTTACCAAGTAGGAATTACATGATGAAATAAATGGGTTTTCATACTCATACCTCAGGAGATACATGGATTCCATGTAGGACTTCCATGGGCAGACCCGAGTTCATGAGACAAGGATTGGTTCCACATCTATGGCAACCCTTTCCATGCTAATGGAAGGTAACGGTGTGGACCTTACTCTTTGAAAATGCATTAATGATTTTTACTATATTGTTGCAATGCTACTTGGCCTTTCCAAACTAATGGAAGGAAAGGCTTAATCCAATCAATAAATGGTTCCAATGCTACTTGACCCTTCCACACAAATAGAAGGAAAGTCTTAAACCAATAAATAATAGTTTCATCTCTACATGAAATATCCACACAAATGGAAGGAAATAAATGAACTAGATGAATCATTACATGAATTATTTATCAAATAATAATGGACTAACTCGGGCTCACCTTGGATTCTAGTAGGAGAATACCGTGGGTCTCGGGAACCCCATTCTAATTCAAGGATACAGTTTTCTCATGTTGATACCCATATAGTATCTAGTTCTTGTCTGTTCCTTGGATGCTTGGTATACTACCATTGGGTCCTTTCTTCTTATAGGATAACTCATATACACTCATTGGATCCAGCATTGACTAGTAGGTGTCTTGGTTAAATCCCATCGGGACCTACCTTTATGTAGCCCCATTTTACCTTGGTCGATCACAATGGACTCAGTTGGGGACTTATTGTGGAATTCCTTGGATTACCCTCCTTGTATTACACTCATACCCCTTAGCTAGACTCAGATACTACTGATTTAGCCTTCCATGAGTTTACGGTACCTTGGGTTTTACCATTTAACTCCCTCACTGGATATTGTTGCTAGGATTCCTTGTTACATATTGGAGCTTTCAATACTTATACTATCATAGGATTCCTTGGATACACTCCTTTGGTCCAGCATTGAAAAGTAGGTACCACGGTTAAAGCCCATCAGGCCCAGTCATTTATAAGACTCGTTTTACCTTGGTAGAAGCTCCTTGGACTCAGTATGCGACTTAATCACATGTGACTTATAAATACAATGGTAAAACTCAATTAATGAACTTGTTACATTTTCAGAAACCAGCCAATGGTGAAGCAGGTACTTGGGTAGTTGGTTACATTGTATTGCTTACTTTATTTATGAATTCTTGCACACTATTTAATTTATATTATAATGTCAAGAATGGGTTAGACATCGGTGGTTCCGGCCAACTGAGATTTATATATCACACCGTACTCGGGCCTCCATTACCCTGGGGTAACCATGTTGACCTTTCTTATTCACAGGGCCTTGGAACATTTTTTTTGAATTGCATGTACCTGGAGTAGGTGCAAAGGACTGAGCTAGAGCTCTGGATGCTCAAGGAGATTTCCCATGGGGCTTTTCTTTGGTTTCCTTATTTTGTACTGTATTAAAAAGCATGTTTCACTATTTAATTCTTTCTGTTAGGTATCAATATCATGTCATGCATTCATCTATTGTATATACTGGCATTGGTAGCATTTTTTCTATCATATGAAATCTTTTTCCACTACTTTGATATTTATGTATTAATACTTCCTCTATTGATAATATATACTCTATTATACCATTGTGCAACTCTAATAAGAGGGTGTAGTCTCCCAACTGGCTATTCTTACACCATCTCTTCTAGTCGGTAGCCTCTGGCTTACGGGGAGGTGCGCTTGAGGTCATGTAGCGATCGGCCCAACCATCATCTTAGTAGTGAGTCAGTTCGGGACGTTACAAAGTGGTATAAAAGGTCGTTTCCTTTTGACTTAATGTTTTGAGTTGGTAGATAGGAGACTTGGAATGTGTCAGCTCTTGGTTAATAGCCATGCTTGGGACTGATCACCCCACGTATAGGGAATGACCATGTGATCAGGGCTGGGATTTCTGTTTATGTTGTTCGCTGTTACCGTTGATATGATTTCACCTAGAGTGATTGGTTTACATTCCACTTATCATGATTTTTGGAAATTTTGAAACTTTACATGGACTGATATGGTAAGGAAGTTGCATTACATGCATCATATTATGCACTTTGGAATTCACATTCTATGCATATATGCCAATCCATATAGTTTCATTAGTAGGTTTCCTGCTACGTATGATTCGGTGCATTATCTATAATCCATTATTAGATTTATACATGTTTAGGTGATACATTAGTATTAATTCTATGCTTATTTCTCATTATAGCATGCTCCTATGATTAAATTTCCATGATTCTATGATTTTAGTGTGTTGATCTTTTTCAGCTTCTTGTAGTGACATGGTAGATTAATTCGATATATGTAAATGGTGGCATGGGTAATGTTATTGGTTGCGGTTTTGACGGGAGCCATTTTCCAGTTATAAGGGCTATGGGCACCTTATAGTTGGGAAAATGTAACTTGTGTAATTGAACCATTGTGAAAAGGTTTCTAATTTCAATTGTTATGTGATGTTGTTTTTGACTGAAGGGTTCCAAATTCCATACCGTAAAGTGTATGGATGATTTGAAGTTTTGTATATGGCCACCCATATAATTTGGATGGTTATATTTGACCATGTTAAATTCTGAATTGTAATTGGTATCGATTAATGGGAGCCAATTTTCAATCCAAGGAGTGTACGTGAGCTTCATGAATTAGGAAATGACAACCCATAATAAAATGTGATGGCATGAGGCCTCGTGAAATGATTATAAATGTGAAAGATGTTTATTGTTGATCTAAAATAAAAATGGTTCGCTTTTATAATGTAACTAGACCCATGTATGTCAATTGGGGAATGTTTTTATGAGGTGACCCAGTTGGGTGTTTAAATTTATTAATATTATGTTTTTTTTATTGGGTTGCCTTATAGATATCCCAGGTTGTTTAAAATTGGACACTCATAGGTCACCTTATCTTCATTAAAGGATTTTATTTTCATAAGTTTCCAAAAAATGTTAGGGTTTCAACTAATTTGAAATGTTATTAAAAGGAAGTTTTACAAAGCTTACTTGTTTTTCCATTGGGGAATTAGTTAAAATCAGGTACCTTGTGATTTTTTTTGGAAATGGTATTTTGATGTTTTGATTAAATATTTTAATTGTTAAAGGTTAAATATTATTAATTGTAAGAGGCTTAGAAATGGAACCTATAGTGGTGTCCACCATTTAAAACCCTCATGTAAAGGACAGTTCAGACTTCTCTTTTAGTTTCCTTGGAACAGAAGCGTGAGTACTTTCCATATACGTTTTTTTCCGTATCAATGGTGTTATGATCAGATTTTGATCATAGTGACATTTTTGTTTTACAAGACCCAGATTTAGTGTTGAAACATTTTCTTCATAAGGGGATAACCCATTGTAGGTAGAACCCTCCTAACTTAAATTCCTTGCTAGTACAAAGGCATTTCTCACTATTAGTGTTGTTTGGGAGTAGTTTTCCCAAGTAGTATTTTCAGTTTTAAAGAGACACCCTTGTTAGGATGGGTGGACATGTTTTTCTTGACCTTTTATGGGATCGAGAATCGAGTAATGCTCTTTTTCACCTTGTAAGACATTCCTCATGCATGGTTGGTTGCTTGTTGGTTGTTTGAACCTCTCTCCTTCTTAATAATGTGTGACTAGTTATGGCATCATCTAGAATGATAGTCATATGAGGCAACATGACTCCGTAATAAATCCTCTTGAACTGTTGATTACAGTCTTAGGTCATCTACATATAGAGTTACTTGAGCATTAAAGAATCAGTTCCATTCCAATGAACTGTTTGGTTTTCAAAAGACTTAGGTGTTTTGACACGCTGGTCTCGTTGTAAAAATCTAGCGCACATATGAGCGACTAGTGTTCTTCTCTTCCATCCGGGACTCTATTTTAAGGATGGAAGTGTCTTGTAGTGTTTTTTAATGTGTCCTTCCATGTATGAGGGGAACAACCTGAGAGAACCATTGTAAAATGGTTTTTAATTGTTTTTTGGTCCTTGAAGCTTGCATGTCTTAAATCAAGTCGGTGCTAGCTAGGTAGCACGACTATGTTTTGGTTCACCTATTTTACCCTCCAGTTTCTGGGCGTGTGTAAGTGGAAACCCCATCTTAAATCCTCTTAGTGTACTCTTCTTGAGAGATGAGCATGTCCCCTATCCTGACATCATACTCGATGCACTAAGAGAGTGTTGGTCTAACACTGTGATAAACCTTAAAATATGTTGAGCTTGTAGGATGATCTTTTCCAATGTTACACGCTCAAGCATAGTTCTCATCGAGGCTTGGTAAGTCCTGAGTGATTACTGGGTTCCCAGCTATGAACACCTTGTTCGGATTCATGGAATCGACCCGTTTCTCTTGAGTTGCTCTGACTACATAAACCAGACCTCTACAAGATACATCGGCCAAGTGGATCAACTCATTCTCTCTTCCTTTAGTTCAATGTTTTATGGTTGTAGCGGTCCATTTTTAAGCATGTTTCCAACTGAATGAAAGTTTAATCTAAAGGTAAGAAGTGTCTTCTCAGAGAGATCTTACTTGACTGGCTTTTTTAGGTCAATCATAATTCAACTATTACTTTCTAACAAAATCATGTCAGGGGTGTCATAAGAACACTTAGTGTTGTTCCTTGCACAACAATTCTAATGGTGGAGGTACTATGGATTGGAATTGTCCCCTTATTATGTTAAGACCTTCGGTGGTAAGCACTATCAGACGATTGTTTATCGAGACATTGACTTGATCATGTCTCTATCTAAATAGACCCATGTAAGATCCATTTCTTTGTTTATGTTGAACTTTGAGGGTTGGATCTGGTTATAAAGGCTGAACTGTAGAGTGCATTGGAAATGTATAAGGTTCATTGGGAGTTGTAACATAATGAAACAGTTTGACCGAAACCTCCCAGACCTTGTAGTTCAAGTGGTGTTTATGTCGTTCCTGATGGGTTGTTGGGTATGATAAGTTTGTAGGGGGGGAGAATGTTGAATCTCATGTTTTGGAACCATATAAAATTACGAAGGTTTTTGAACATTTTCATTTTCTGGTCGAGTTAAATTTAAAACCATGTTTTTGAACATAATTTAGAGAGTTGGATCACTCTTACATGATTTTTTTTCAAATGGATAAATTCCTGAGAATTCCCTCAAGTGGCTTGAGAAGTTTCAGCGGTGTCGGACCCAAGAAACTTCATGTTTTTAAAGGCGTCAGAGGGTGTGCAGTTTTTTCACGGCCTGCTAAACCTTGTGGCCCACAACAGGTAACCGTGTGGCACTATTTTAAAGGGGATAGTGTCTTGCGCATGTCATTTTCATGGTTTTACTAAACCGTGTTTCTAGCCCATGCAGGTTGCGTCTGGGAGGAAGAAGACTTCGAATGGTTTGCACACGGTTTGGAAAAACGTGCAGGTCAAACCGGCGTGTGACACCCATTTTTTAGATTTTGATTTGTATTAATTTAATTAAAATAAATAAAAAGAAAAATAAAACTAAACTAAACTACTCTCCCTCTCCCCTCTCATATGTGACACACCATGCCAAAGGGTCTCTCCCCTTCGATGTGCAAAACCCCCTCCACAGAGCTCCTCTAATATTCATTTCTCCAGCCAAATTCCATGTGCTCTTTTCACTAAATCTTCATGGTAATCTCCTCTTCTCCCCTCCTCCCTTCATTGACCAATTTTTTGCCTCCATTTTTCCTATTTTTGGTTTGTCCAAACACCCGAGGGTTTGGAGTGTCTTAATGTTTTTTTTCTTTTGGTATAGTTTCATGTGGAAGGTCTCTTAGGACTTGAGGATGCATGTTCCGGCAACCTCCGCTGAAGGCGAAGCGGTACAGATGGTCTCGGTCTGCAGAAAATGTCTTGGTGTAAGGTTTATACCTTCTACATTGTTTCGAACCTCTTGAATAATGATATTTATGTTTCCATTAGTCACTTTAATATAATTAGTAGGTTGTTGAGTTGTTCCATGTGGTTTCAATTCGTTTTGGTTCGTCACTGACGTACATGGATTTGTTCCACCCTGAGGTAAGGTCCCCTTCTAAGTCCACTAATTCTATAAATGCATTAATTAATTACATACTGATTTTTTTTAATGTAAATTCATGAAATTATGTAACTATATAGAATGATCTTAAATGGTGTTTATCAAGTTTCATATTTAAAATGATAAAGGTGATAAATGGTTTGTGCGATAAGCAATATCATGTTTTTATAAAACCTCTCCAACGGAGGTACGATGCCTTCAAGATAAAATGTAGTGGTTAGACCATGCTTGCTTGACTTGTAGTATTTATAATTATTATTCCTTGATATTGTGTTATAAATATGGAATGATTAGTACATGGCCTTATTGTCATTAGAAACACTGAGTTTCTTTTATTAAAATGATTAAAGCATCGAAGCACCATCTATGTGTTTGGTCCAATTTTGGATTGGAATTACCCATGTAGTTAATTTCCCTTTGTACAGAAACGTAGAGCCCTTGAAATGAAATTGAATTGTTTTGGAAAATGTGATGAGTTGATTCAAATTAATGGTTAATGCTTAATGATGGACCCATAAAACAAGTTACTAAATTAAGTTTAAAATGCTTTGAATACTAATAAAACCGTGGTTGACACATGGGTCCCCAAGTAGGAATTCCATGATGGACTCAATGGGTTTTCATACTATTTCCTTGAGAGATACATGGATTCCCATGTGGGAATTCTCTGGATGGGCCTGAGTTCATGTGAAAAGGATTGGTTCCACGTCAGTGGAAACCATTACCATGCTATGGGAAGGTAGCGGTGTAGACCTTTCCCTTTGAAAATGCCTGAATGGTTTTTACTAAATGGCTGAAATACAAATTTACCTTTCCAAACTAATGGAACACAAGGATTAAACCAACCAATAAATGGTTTCATTGCTACTTGACCCTTCCACACTAATGGAAGACATGGCTTGTACCAATAAATAATTGTTTCAACTCTACATGACTGATTTACACTAATGGAAGGAAAGACATTAACTAGATGAATCATTACATGACTTCTTTATCAAATAAGAATGGACTAACTCGAGCTCGCCCTGTATTCTGAGAGGAGAATACCTTGGGTCTTAGGAAACCCATTCCGATACAAGGATACAGGATTATTAGGATGATACCCACCTAGACTCCAGTTCTTGTTTATTCTTTGGATGCCAGGTATACTACAATTGTTTCCCTTATTCTTATAGGATTCATCAGATACACTCCTTGGATCCAGCATTGACTAGTAGGATCCATGGATAAATCCCATCGGGCCTTGTCTTTACATGGCCCTGTTTTACATTGGTTGATAACCTTGGACTCAAAAGGGGACTTATTGTGGAATTACTTGGATTACGCGCCTTGGATTATTCTCTTACCCCTTAGCTAGACTCAAATACTACTATGAAAGCTTTTCGTAAGATTACGTTACCTTGGATTATACCCTGGAACTCCCTCACTGTATGTCTTTTCCAGGTTTCCTTGTTACATCTTGGAACCTTCACTACTAAAACTATCATAGGATGCTTTGGATAAACTCATTGGGTCATCATTGACAAGTAGGTGCCATAGTTAAAGCCCATCAGGCTCGCTCATTGGTAAGCCATGTTTTACCTTGGAGGAAACACCTTGGACTTTCTAGGAAACATACTCACATGTGACTTATAAATACAATGGTAAAACTCAAATAATGAACTAGTTCCATGTTCATACACCAAACGTGGGCCAAAGTAGGTACATAGGTATTTAGTTATAATGTAATACATACATTATTTATGCTGGATTGCACCCTGTTTAATTTATATTATACTATCAGGATTGGGTTTGGCACCGGCCGTGCTGGACTATTGATATTTATAAGTCACACCCAACTCGGGCCACCATTACACTAGGGTACCCAAGTAGACATTTCTTGTTCACAGGCACTTGGACCTTGTTTCTTTCTATATTGATTGTACCTGGAGTAGGAGAAAAGGACCAAGCTAGTTCTCAGGATGCTGAATGAGATTGCCCGTGGGGATTTGTTGTCCTTTCCTTATTTTCAACTGTTTTAAAAAGCATGATTCACTGTCATCTGATTTCTGTCATGTATCAATATCATGTAATGAATTGATCTATTGTATAAACTAGTGTTGGACACCTTTGTTCAGTCATATGAAATCTATTTTTATCTTCATGGAAAATTATGTATTACTGCTTCTGCTTTTGATTATTATTTACTCTATTATATATTTATGCAACTCTGATAAGAGGGTATAGTCTCCCCAATGACTATTCATACGCCCTCGCTGCTATTCGGAAACCTCGGGCGTACATAGAGGCCCGCTGAGGTAATGTGATGACTAGTCCAACCACTGTATTAGTGGTGAGCTAGGTCGGGATGTTACAAACATGGTGTTTCATATAATGAATTTAAGGAATAAAAATAAATTTATTATAAAATAAAAATATATTAATGTCTATTATGTCACAAAACATACATGGGGTTGACGCTACTTCGAGAGTGAAGGAAACCAAGGGGATGTAAATATTATTTTTATCCAAACAAATTTCTTAAAATTTACTCCTGCTATTTTATACGGTGTGTAATCTAATTGCACATTGTGTAATTTTTGAGGATTATATAGGCCAAAAAACCTATCATCTTTTATTATAAATCAGATTTTTAATATTTAATCAATGTGTAAAATTTACACAGTGTTAAAACAATAACTTTCATTCTTGTCTCACAAAATGTTTTAGAAAATTATTTCATGTCATGTAAACCCATTACATGCTATTTGAACCCCCTACAGACTGCAAAAATTATATGTTTTATGATGAACATCCAATCAATCCCTAACATCTCAATTACAAGTATCCATGAAATTCCTTCTCCGCATTACCAAAAAAGAATAAAGGGATAGCCAAAACAATGATTAAAAATACCTCAATCCATAATTGGTTGTTACATCAACACTAAAAAAGGAACTGATAAATTGGGATTCTATAAATGTGTTTTTAGCACCAACAAAAGGGGCCATTATCATCTCTTTTCATAGAACTAATAATGAGTTACTTTTCTGGAACATACACTGGAACCAATAACACCCATATCAGCTACTAAAATGTTGATACATCTATATAACTTTATATATATTGATAAACCCCAAAAAATATAATTATAATTATTATAAAAATATTAAATTAGACTTAAAGAAAGTTTTATATTTACATTACACCATAATTTCAATAAAAATGATATATTAAATATTTTTAGCACAATATAATTAAAAAGATATAAATTTAATTTAAAACAAACTCATATAATTCCATCACTAATGTCCATTCAAATGGTATAAAAAACTATGTGCCTGAAAATAATGCATTATTTTGTAATAGAAAATAACAAAATAAAAAAATGAAATTTTTATGTTATATAATAAATGAAAAGTACATTTGGAATGATATGTAGTTAATTATGATAAGTCAAATATTAATCAAAGATATTTTTCCTAAAATATCCTCACAATGTGAGTGGATTTACATTGTTTTCCGTGATTGATGAGAAATTTCAACTAAAATTACATTATTAAATGAATACACATAGTTTGAGTCATGCTCGTTGCAAAGTGTGTCAGATTATTATGAAAAAATTTCATATATGTCACCAATGAGTAATGGAAAATCATTATAAATTATTAATCAAATCTGAGATTGTTTACATAATTTTGAGTCTGTGATCCACATTTTAGACTAGAATGAAACTTTTATATTGAATGTCCACACTTTGAACAATTACCTCCACACTATGAGCCATATTTATGTGTTTTTCATTCATAATCATAAATATGAATCATATATTGTTTTTATAATTTATCATGACAATCCATGTGTTTTTTCTTAGTTTTGAGTGTGTGATGCGCAGTTTAGACAAATATTACACTTTTAAATGAAAACATGTTCCTTGATTCATACCAACCACACCATGTGATAGATTAATTTGCAGTTGATTTCTACACATCAAAAATGAATAATAGATTGTTTTGGAAAATTATCAAGGACATATGATGTTTTTTTCATGGTTTTGTGTATAAAACATACATTTTAGAATAAAATGAATGTTTTATAATGAAAACAAGCACATTGAGCTATATCAGAAACATTGTGTGTCTGATTGGCTTGTGATTGACTATTATGCATAAAACATTATTCATATATCATTATTATAAATAAATTTTATATGAATTGTATTTCTCATTTTTGTGCGTCTGATGTGTAATTTGGATTAAAATTACACTTTCAAATAGAAACATTCACTTTGAGTCAATCATGGAACACTACGTGTCATATTATTTTTTGTTTGAATCTTCAAAGTAACAAGTGAATAATGTATATTTTTCTTAATATAACAATGAAAATTGAAACGTAATGATTGGTTTTATGTATGTGACAATTGTTTGAAACTAAAATAACAATTTTATACTGAAAACATGAACATTGATCCATAACATTCACATTGTGTAAAGATTGTATGTTTTGTTCATTTATAAATTTTAAAAATATAATATATTTTTTAAATATGTTTGAATACAATTCATGTACATTTTCTTAGTTTTGAGTGTGTGTCACATGTTTCAGACAAAAATAACACTTTTAAATGAACATACACACACTTTATGTCATACCTACTACACCATGAGTTGGATTGACATGAATATGATACAAACACTTAAAAAGGAGTAACTAATAAATTTTACTAAAATATAAATGAATATTAAGAATTGTTTTTCTCATTTTGGTGTATGTGATGTGTTTTTTAGGCTAAAATTATTGATTTATACAAGAAAAATGCACTTTGAGGAGTAACAACCTCATCGAACTTCGTATTAATGTGTGGTTTAGTCTTACATGTACAACACGAATCACATGTTATTATCTAAATTTATCATCAAAATCCTAGAGTTATTTATTGATTTTGATGTTTTGATGCATGTTTTGAAAAAATGACCCTTCTAATTTAAAAATAAAATTTTGAGTCATATGAAGAAAAAAATATTACAAATTACTATTTCGTTTGAGTCCAACTAATAAAAAAGGAAAAATGGATCATTTAAATAATGTTTCAAGTAAATATAATATTGTTTTCTTAGTTTTGAGATTGTGACATGTTTTTTAGTCTAAAAGTAGCCTTTTATATTGAAAACACATCCTTTGAGCCATACCAATTGTACCACGTATAAGAATGATTTGTGATTGATTCATACACACCAAAACGATTTCACGTCTAATATTCATAAAATATCATGACAATATATGAAAATTTGCATTGTTTTGAGTGTGTGACATACCATATGGACCAAACTAAAATTTTAATAAAAATATGGATTTTGATTCATAACCAACACAACATAAGTCAGATTGATGTGAAGTTGATTCCTAGACACGAAAAATGAATAATAGGTTGTTTTACTAATTTATTAAGCAAAAATGAGAAAGGTTTCTTAGTTTTGAGTATGTGTCATGCATTCTATTCTAAAATGATACTTTTACATTAAAAATAATCACTTTGAGTCATATGAGTCACACCGGGTTTTATGTTGATGTGTCGTTTATTCATATACATTATAAATGAATCACATATTTATTACATATTTATCAAGACAATATGATATATTTTTTTCATTTTTGATTATGTTATAAGGGGTTTGGACTAAAATGGACATTTTTAATAAAATCAAACACATTGAGTTATATAGGCCACATCATGTGTTATATTGAAATGTGGATAATTCTTACACATTAAAAATGATTAATATAGTGTTGTATTAGAATAGCAATTTAATATAAGTGTATTATATTTTTTTCGAGTATGTGACATGTTTTTAGACTAAAATGACACCTTTATACCGAAAACACACACAATCAGTTATTCCAGCCATACGATGTATTAAATTTATGTATGGTTGATTATTTAAAAGAAAAAATGATCATTTTTTTCATAATTTATCAATATAATCTGAGTTTGTTTTATCACTTCTGAGTGTGTGACATGTATTTTAGACTAAAATCATATTTTTAAATAAAAATACACATTACAAGTCATATTGGCCACACCATGTGTCATATTAAGATGTGTTTGTTTCCTACATATCAAAAATAAATAATGGATAATTATCCTAAAGTATAAATGATTTCCTAGTGTCATTCCTTAGTTATGAGTATTTAAGTTTCATTTTAGAATAAAATGAAACATTTATACAGATAACATGAACATTGAGTCATACTGATCCCACCATGAGTCAAATTGAGGTGTGGTTGATTATTTCACATTAAAAGTGAATCATATCTTATTTTTTTAAGGTATCCATACAATAGATAATATCATGTCATGGATTTCACTATAACCAATTCCATGAGTGGATTCATAATAAGACCTCATGTGCACCTCCTCATACACCTGAGTCGTCTAACTAGGAGTTGGATTCTAATGTTGACCTACAAGGAAGATATACCCCCATATCAGAGTACACTTCCACAAATAAATAACCTTAACATCATAAACATCAGAGTAAATTAGCATAATAATAAAACGGACTAAAACATACTGTAATGAAATGAAATATAGTAAAGGATCAAACAACCACATCATAGATAAAACATCGATCAACAATTTTACTGATCAAAATTGTAAAGTAAAATAATGAAAATAGTCACATAATACCCTAATAAATCATTGGGTAGAACCTCATCCAATATCATGTAACCATTATAGAAATATAGCCTAATGAAGAAAAACTCAACTTCGTTATCAACTGCAAACCAAAGCTTCCAATAAGCATGTGAGAGATTCTCGAGTACACATGTTCAGTGGAGGCCTAAACAGGGTGTGAGTAAAACATAGTTGGTCACAAACAATAATCCCTAAGGTAAACACCAGTCTGTAAAATATTGTATATAGAGATATAATGAATAATTAAAATTGAAGTAAAGTAAATGGGTTTCATAATTTATTAGCTGTTAATTATACACATTGGTCTTTGGGATTCAAATGACTCTCATATCCAATCAAACCATGTTTGGGCCATTAGAGTCATTTGAACCATATATCATTGGGGTCATATAATCAAAAGGAACATAAATCCAATTGAGGATTTTAGGATACGTTCACAAAAAATCCCAAACTACAATTTAGAATTCAATGACCAACATCATCAATATTGTGTGGAATGACATGACCAACACCTATTTCCCTATGTGGAATTTCATTTCCAACATCTTTTCTATGGTGTATAATGCAGTGAAAAAACTAATTACAGGATGTGGATTTCCATAAAAAAATGTTATAGTGGTGTGTAACACAACGAACAACACCCGTTATCCAATGTAGAGTGCCACGACCAACATCATTAAAATGTTGTTGAATGAAATGAACAAAAAACATAACTATTTCATCAAAATATTCCTTTTACCAGGGCAAAATATAGTGAAAATTAAAAAAATCCAAAATGTCCCACACAAAAAAAACATTTTTGAACCATGATCATTTACTAAATTCCCAACATGCCTTTAGCACTACACATGGATAATATTGAGAAGTCCCCTTTTTACATTCCAAAACATTAATCAACCATTCTATATAAAATGTTGGAATCTCACAATTTGATTTAAAAAAATTTCAAATTCTCCATTAAAACATGATTCATCGTCATTAATATTAAAAATACAAAAATTTCATCCATTCCAACAAAAACATTTAGATGATCCATCAAGGCACTTCCCCCAAGGGGAAACTGTAAAATTATTTCCACTTAACATTTTAAACCCATTAAAAACCCATTTTATTGTTAAACAATGTAATGGTAAATACCTCATATTAATTTAGAACCATTTCAAAAATATTGTTTCCCACATTCACTCCAAAAACTACGTCAAAACACAAATCACATGTTTAAAACCATTTCAAAATCCTCATAGGGATTTCATAAAATCCTAAAACATAAAATCATTCCAATCTATTACATTAAAATATTTTTTAAAAAAAGTACCCCAAGTCCCGTCAAGTAGACCCGAAAAATTCAAACAATCTAACCAATAGTCTCAACTAGGTTATGCTCGTAACCTTATTACATCACCGATTAAAAGCCACATTCTGCCATTTCCAAGAAGTTACACAACCCATGGGTAGTTGTGGTTTTGGTCTCATAATGCAAATGAGTCTAACACGCCACAAGGAAGGTTTATGGTATTAAATTAAATCCATAAATTATTTACAAAAACGAAAAGTAAAACACACATGGTATTTAAGGTACATAACAATTATAATGTAAAAATTAATTAACAAGACTCTGGGTGAGGCTCTTAGACCACCAAACTCATCAATGAAGCTATCGAAAACCTTCCCATAGTCTGGAATCCATGATAAGGCCCATCTATGACTCTTCAAAAATAATCAACATCTAATAGATATAATCTCAATCACCCATGATCTATCCCCACACAAAGAAAAAATAGATAATTAACTATAAAATTTATAATTTATTAATTGACTAAACCACAACTCGAAATAATTTCAAAAAACTCAGCATATGCTTTACGCTTATCAAAACTCCATGAAACCACCATGGGATGTTTATAAGATTCACCCAACACCATTACTATGAAAATAAATATGAGGTGATACCATTGCAATAGTTAATTAAATTAACTCAAAATTAAAATCCTAAGAAAAAATTTCACCGTCAACAAATACCTAAATAAATTGTCATGAAATGAAAACAAGAGGACATCTAGGGATATATTCTATGAATGTTGAAAAATATCCCCAAGTGAAATGGATTAATCTACCATGATACAATGGAATCATAAAAAAACTAAACAGGAGAACTCCAAATTTCGGAGGACCATGAATTAGTGGAAGAGAAGAAAAAAAAATAATAACAAAAACAAATAAATATGGAACCACCATAAACACACATGAAATAAAGGGGTTAAAAGGGAGGAAGG
Organism: Viscum album; assembly: GCA_963277665.1. NCBI lineage: Eukaryota > Viridiplantae > Streptophyta > Magnoliopsida > Santalales > Viscaceae > Viscum > Viscum album. Next base: position 1,876,321,452 of record OY728152.1, read on the forward strand.
TGTTGTGATAACCATTAATTCTTGCACATCGAGTATGGGAGAAAATATGTGAAGTACCATCTACCCCAAGTGGGTATTATCTTAAATTATCCCTTTTAATGATGTTCTAAGAAGCCATATGGTTCTCAATACATTGGGAAAACCTTGTGTTTGGAAGTATACAAGAAAACACACCAGTATGGTTTGGCTACACTGTTGGAAAATAGATGTTCCAACCATGAACACTCCAAAATAACCCAATTATAAAAAGGCATAGTGTTTTCCAGAAACTGTTCATATGCCATACCTCATGTCTCACATCCTCATCAAACTCGCACTATTTTCCCTTTGGCTTGTATGATTTATCACAAGTAATACTCTATTCATGTAAACTAACCATGATTATCTCAAAATGAACATAAAATCCTATAAAGATCATGGAATCATATGATTTCCCCTAAACCATAAACACCAAACCATGAACCTTGAGAAAAAACAACAAAAATCCAAAAACATATATTGTATCCAACAATGCTTATCTGAATACCCAAGCTACCTCATGATCCTCAATCCTCAAATCAAAATTTTATTTTTTGGAATTCCAAATTTTCCAATCCCATTCCATGTATAAATTCAAATTCAACCCATCGAGTAAATTAAACATAAATTCCTATCATAATTTCCAACTCATACAAAATTGGGATCATATAGCCTCCCCACATAATACATATCATCACAAATAAGCTTAAATTTTCACATATTATCACCCCCAACCTATGTCATTCAATAATTACAACCAATTTACTTTTTTATATTTTCAATGATTGAAATACCATTAAGGAACAACATCCAACTCAAGGTATTCAACTGGCCAAAACTCACTCCAATTCCAATTATGAAAATGAAAATATTAATATTGAACTTATATTTTCCTATAAAAATAAACTGAGTACACAATATACCAATCACTAATTTAATATATAGTTCTATACACTATAATTTTTATCCTATAACCATTAACTTATGATGGTTTTCAACTCTATGATTAAAAAATCCCCAGAAAACTTTAAAATATTTCATCCATAACAAAATTTACAGGGATCCTATCTTACTACACTCCGAACTAATGGGAATGCGAACAATCATTGACATGTTTCCTCGTCATCTGAAACCAAATGGAGTGGGAACATACCTATCCCAAATTTAATATTAGAGTAGACCAAATTCACCTCAAAATATGGTTTTACCTTCCGAAACATAAATTTCACGTCCAAATTGACATACCAGATATGGTATTTAACCCACCATATTCATTCCCTGAATTAATCCATGTAAGACTCTGGCCAATAGTAAATTCTTATAAAATAATAGCTCCAACCATTCGAATGTCACCATCTAACCTGGTTAAAATTCCTTTATACATAGAGGAGTCACATGACCACTCGAACCCACACATTAGATTGCATAGACAACTACTTGTGAGATTAGATAATTCCTTAACTCAAAACCATCATCATTACCTACCAGACCATTAATAAATATCTAAAAAAACATTGGACAACAATTTAAAAATTCCTCATGACCAATTCCATTTCTTTTCTCAATCATACATACCTCATTATTTCATATCATAATTCATTATGGAATTCATGTATTAATCCCATCGATTTACCACTGGAATCATAGTTCCATTATGATATATCCATGGTCAGTTCTACACACCTTTGACCATTCCAGTATATGGATTCCACCTCCATGACAGACATGTCACTCCCCACCACCAGAGTTTCATTGTTACCACATAACACAAACAAACACAACCATCCAAACTCACACCGCAAAAAACTATTTACATATAAATTGGCCAAGTCATTCTCTCTCTCACATCAGAGGAAACACAAAATTTTAATTATTTAATGTTCATAGCATTCGAGAACATCACACACAACATCTATTGACATCCAGTACATCATGGGGTACTTACTCAAAAATGAATTATGGTGCACTTATCACCATAATACCTCAATTATACCTCTCCATGACCATGACATCCAATGAAAGATTTCATCAAACTAAAAAGAATAATATTCTAGGCATGCTGTCGATTGCCTCTCAACATCCATAGGATGATGTCAAGATACTGGGCATGATCTTCTCGGGTTAAGTGTACACTATGATTTCATTGATTAATACAAGCACAAATCATTCTTTTTCGATGGAACCATCAATAGTGGGGACATGTAAAACTCATTTAAAGGACGTGGGTCTCACTTCCATCAAATGTCTCATCACAACCACTTCAGTTCTCAAACTACTCACAGCTTCCTGTTCAACTCAAGCATCATGTCCAGTGTTCCATAGCGCCCATACCAAAAATAGAATGATGTAATACATCACCTACACTCATTTCTCCAATGTCACATTAACACTTATCTATTACACACTTTTATATAAATTAACCAAAAGACATTTTCAAGACTCTATAATGTGAAATCTCTTGAAAACTCAACTCATAAGTCTAATCCATTGGCCATCCCTCCATCTCATTCTCATCCAACCCCACAAAAATAATGATTGGTGATTCTCCAAAACCTAACAGAACTCTCCATGACAAGACCACATTCATTTCCACTCAAAACCTAGTTTTCATTCAAAATTCTGACTGTGTTCTCCTAATATATTAGTGAGTTCCTAAAGATGCATCAAGAAATAACTGGGTTGTGAACCTCACCGGTATTTCTCTAAAAACCCACAAGTTCTTCTGGATCATCATTAATCTATGTTTATTCTATCTCAATGAACCATTAATATCCACATTCCTCACATTTTGAACATATATGGTCTACCTCACCTATATAGTATCCACCAACTGAAAACCTAGAAACATTGAACCACATATTATTGTGCACCAACTAAACTTCCAGTGCATCTCATAATTAATGTGCATAAACTTCTTACACAACCATTATGTGACTAAGAAACTTTAATGATCATACCTCTCTTGAAACAAATCTCATGGATGAAATAATAACAACCATGTGACACATCTCAATGAAAAATTCATATAAAAAGCCTAAAACCAACAATATAAGATGCCACCTCTGAATCATTGCCATAAGTAACAACACATCAACCAATGCATCACACACTGAAAGGAACACACAGCCCTAAACATACCTCTCATGGGTCACCCTCAAAAGTCAAACAACACTAACTCCCCAATGTAGAATCACATAAATAGGATTACTAGACTCTCAATACTAGCCTCACTAGTCAAGCATGACAACATATCTCTTCGTCGAGACACCTAACCATAAGAGAACTCCTAGAAGTCCTCTTATCAAAGTAGGTCAACCATGATACCAACCAAACATCATATTAAATAAACATGTAAATAAAAAATAATACATGGGGTTTGAAAGATGAAAAATACCACATAAAAAACCATCTTTCCAAACTAAATAATCAATACACTCCAAGAATCTACACATCCTACCCCTCCCTAGAGGGCCAGGCCACATATCCAACTTTGAAAAAAAACGACCCACACAGTTGTAAATTACAATGATGTCCATAAGGATGGAAATAATGAATAAATTTGAAATAAATAACATAATTATGATAAAAAATATTATCTAATTTTCTTCTTTTCCACCAATTAGAAAAAATTAAAACATTTTTCATGCGTACATATAGAGTACCATCTCCATGAAATGACATAGCTCAATTTTAATTCCCTCCTTGAATGGATGGTTTTATAACTATATATATGGTATAATTTTTATAACTATAATATTATTAATAATATGTTTTAATGGACCAATGACCCATTTTTCCACATCTATCACTCAAATTTTGTTTTGATATTATAAACTGACATGCTCAAAACATCATACGTAAACAAAAATGTTTTAGTAACTAAATAAAACATGGTAAAAATGGAATAAAGATAATAATGACAGTGAAATTAATATGAAAAATGTTATTAAGAATGAATAAAACATATTTATTTTTATTACTCAAGGTTAGAGATACAAAAATAAGATATCGTGACTTGAGGTAAGGGATTTTTTTATAAAACCTTATTTTAGTGTATTTCCTTGAATATTTTTTCCTATATATCCATGTTCTTAAAAATATTCCATGTATGTACTTATATATATGTTAAATATTTATAGTGATAATTTTCAACTACTTTTCAATTTCATTAAAAATTATTAAACTTGACTCTTTTAAATATTTATTTTATATGTCACACTGACTTTTCTTACAAAAGTGAATTTGAATATTTTTATACATATATGGATTGACATCAATATCACTTCGTTATAGATATTTTTAATTGTAAATATTAATCTAAAAGTTAACATGGTTTTTCAAACAATCTCATATTTCCACTATTCTTTCAATTTTTCAATTATAAGATTTATTAATGAAAATGTATATATTTCATCATGCGTATGATAAAATGAAAATTTCATTTCTTATGGGATCAAATCAGTTTTGATGGGTTTTAAAATAAAAAATTTAAATAATAAAAATGATTTGTTCTTTATTTTATACATTATTTTTGTATATAATGATTGTTTTTATGGGTATATCATATGAAGATGGGTGAACCCGATATAACTCTCCAATACAATGTGTAATTTTATAGTTATTGACAGTGAAGAGTGAGGGACATAACAAGGTTGGTTACTCATATTGAGAATACTAGGATTTAATTATTTCGACATCTTTTAAAAATGAATAAACATAAGTTATCAATATAATTCAACAAGTCGCAAATATAGTGCCTTAAAAAGGAGGTTTAATTAAAACCTTTTAATTTAAGGAGATTAGGAATGATAAAAAGTGAATGTTTTTAAAAAAAATAATAATTTATTCATGATTTCGCAAATGCATCGGTATTACTACAAGGTTTTTTTATTGAAATTTTTATTGAATGGTTTTTTTAGAAGAGAATTATTTTCAACTATGAAAATATTTTATTTTTGAGCTCAATGTTTTATTATGAAAAAACTAAAAAATATGTATGGGTTTTCATGTTATTCATTAAATATATGGGATTTATTTAATTTTTTGTATCATTTAATGAGATTTTGTTTTCCATATCACACATTTTATATATAATTCAATGTATCTAATGATGTGTTTAAATGTTATCATGGTGAACATTTCTACTATGGTGACTCAACATAAATGTATTAAATGTTTTTTGGGTGATATAGTGGTGTAAACATAAACCTCTTTTTGGGGGAAATATTTTTACTTGGAGAATGTTTCAAAAATTATAGGTGAAACCCTTATTATTAATCATTTTTTTTAATGTTATGGGATTTTCTACTTAGTCAGAGAGAAAATATTAAAATAACATTATAGGATAAGATAATTTTAAAAGACTATTTAACGAGACTTTAATTTATGGTTATATTATCATGAGATAGATCTTGATTTTTTTTTCAATTTTCTTCATCTAATCCATGTATATTTAGAATGGTTTTCTATAGAAGAAATGGGGTTGTTGAGGTAAAGAATCATTAATCGGGTAATAACATTCAAAATCAACTAACTAAAATGGTTCTAACATAGATGTTTTTAGATGTGTTAACTCAATTATTGTGGAATATTCATGATGAAACCCATGAAATAGATGTTTGAATTCTCCCAAGAGGAATATGTCTATAGTGGAATATTTCATGAATCAAAACCCTCTAGAATTTAGTAGTTATTTAGACCATGTGAATGATGAGAATTGATCAAATATTATGAAAAGATATAAGATGTTTTGGGATGTATTCATAATAAAAGTCAACACTCTCTATTTGTCATTTTGAAGGTGAAGTTGATTGATGGTGATCTCTAATTAAAAATAATAATGAAAAATGTTGATATTGAAATCATGGAGTTGACAATATTTAATGGTTTTTTCTTATGAATTATATTCCTAAAATTCATTGAATTAAAATATAAATTAATTTTTTTGGAGTTAATGTAAATAGAAGAAAACTCAATAACTTCTTATGAGGAAAATTTTACCAGACTGTCCAAGTATTATACATATATTATTCTAGAAAATAATAAAAAATTTAAGAGATTTTTTGCAGGTATAATAGCTTTTTTTTATTATATCTGTAAAATAATAAATATAAAAGTTATGATGATGTTATTTATTGTCCTGAGAAAATTTAGATGGGGTTTTATGAATATTATATAATATATGATGAAAAAATTAAGAAGATGTATATGTTCCGAGAAATCAATAAATAATAAACTATGAAATCTAGAGGTAACCACTCTAACTATTCCAAATGCTGTAAAATAATCTTAAATTAATAATTTGTAAGATTAGAAAAGTGTTTTGGATTCCATAATATCAGTCATTTGGCTTGTGATTTCAAGGAAAATAGTCTTAATTAGACCAGCAATGGGAAAATAGATGGCCAACAAATAGTGATATGTTTTGGATTCAATGAGTTGGGTTGTTAGGATTATATATTTCTAAAGATTCTTACTCAATATTTTAATCATCAAAAAAAGAATATTAAGGATGTGTAATATTATTTTGGTATTAATATAATAGATTCTAGGCCACAAAATGACAGAGTGTTAGGTAAATTTCAAATTTATTTAAATTAGTCAAGTGTCTTATTTATTTAAGGATCACAAATTTGTTTATATTTGAGAAACATCCGTGTAAAATGAAATTAAAATTTAAATAAATGATTTCATAACTATGGGAATTACTCAATGGGGTAGTATAATGGAAACAAGAATTTATAGAAATCATCCAGTTATCTTATATAGAATGGGTTCTCCTAACAACCTTGTTGTATTGATCATGGTAGATTTCTATGTTATTTCTTATGGATTAGATTTGAATTTATCATGGTATGTAATATTACATAGATAAAGAATTCATATTCAATATTCAATGTTCCATTAAATTTTTATATTAGAATGAGTCCATACAATTGAAAACATATCACGAAGCTGAAAAAATGATAAAATATAGAAGTGAATGTTATATTGAATATGTTTTTTCTAGATAACAAACTATTAAAATTATTTATTTGATAATATAAAATGAATATATGTATATATTTTCTGATTATTTTTCTATGGTCAATCCTGATCGAGTGATTGAATTTACATTTGACATAGTGTATGATATTATTCCATTTTCATGAACCCCTTATTCAACAAAATTATTTTATTTTTTAGAATTGAAAAGGAATTTACATATGTTTTATGATATGGGTTTCATATTCTTTATAGGTTTATCCTAGTCAATATGTTAAAAATAAGCATTTTTCCATAGAATATTCATTTATTATAAATAAATCATCAACAGCACTATTAAAAAAAGTATATGTTTCTTAATATCGAAGATTTTTTTGAAATTCTCTAGGGTGATCAGTATTTATCAATGATTCATCCCATGTTCAGGTATCACCAGATGATGGTAATGGAAGAATATATCATAGGGATGGTGTTTCACACTAGATATGGTCATATTATGTTTTTTGTTTATGAATTTTTTGATAAAAAATTAAACTACTATTTTTTTGGATATTATGAATAGATTATTCTGTAAGTATTTGGATATCTATATTTTAGATTTTAATAATTCCATTTTGGTTTACTCTATATGCTATGAAGAACATGGGAAATATATAAGGATTGTTTTTCATAATATAAAAGAAATGGATTCCTATAGATAATTCGATAAATGTGAATTTTTTCTATGTTGATATATTTTCATGGTAATATTTTTTATAAAGATGACATAACCATCAATACTTATAAAACTAAAGTGGTATAATAATGTAAGGTTAAACAATTTTACTATGATTCAATGTTTTCAATGATTTGTGGGTTACAACCGATGACTTTTTGAGATTTTTTAGTTTTTATCTATCCCACTATATAAGATAACTATAAATTGAGTTAAATTAAAAAATTCAATAGAATTTGATGAATTATATCATGAATTGAAAATAATATTTGTTAATGATTTTGTCTACGCATTGATAATAAGACATTGGGATTTTTTTTATTGTGATCCTTTTTACCATACATGATTTTTTATTAATTCAAGATGATTGGGTAATTTCATATGCTTCATGTCATTTAAAATTTCATGATTAAAATTTCACTATGAATGTTATTTAGAATACAACAACAGTTTTATAATTTAAAAAACATAGAGGGTTCAATTACATGGGGTAAAATGAAAGATATAAATTCAGTATAAAACTTTAATATAAATATTAACTCAAAAAGAGTCGAACATGAGAAAGAGAAGATGATTGTAAAAAATAAATGATTATTATTTCATGATTCACTATCATACATGAAATGAGATAATCGTTTTTGATGCCTTAATTAAAAAAGATAATTCACCACAAACCATGATATCATTGGAACAAGATACATTGGAAAATGATTTAATGAATGTTTTCCTATAAATTGTACCCGAAGAAACTCCATCTATTTTGGTTCAAATTTCATTATAGTCAAACATGGGGGAAATAATTAATTAGGCTTATATGGCAGATCGTTGTTTAGAAGACTGAGTATAATTGGTCAACAAGGTTATTTTTCCAAATTTTATTGTGTATGAAGAAGGTTTTATCATATTCAAAATGTTGTTAGGTGTTCCTAGTGAATCCTAGTTGTAGAAGGAATATTTTAGTGATTCTCATAAATATAAATTTTCAATTCATCTCAGTAGTATTCATTTATACAATTTCCATTTTCAATATTTAAAAATCCTAGTTTGACTGATCACTGTACAAATAGTTGTACCAATCACCACATGACCTCAAGTGAATCTTCCCTAATGTGAGAGGTTTTCAACTAACAGTGAGGGCCTTGGGTGTGTTAGTGGAGCGACTATGACCTAATAGATCAGATTATACACAAAGATAAACAATATATAGTCTATAAATAGGGAGATAAATGAATCAAAGTAAACAAAATATTGATAAAAGAAAGAAAAACAGATAAATGATATAATAACTGAATAAAAAGTGACCAATGAAAATTTACAACAATTATTGTATGAAAGGTGACGCGACATGATTCTAACAAGAGATACAAAAAACGTATAATTAAATAAAATAATATAATAACGACTTAATCCATGAACATCATGAGTTATAGCATTGTCTAGTGCTCTCTAGCTCCCAATTACACAATACAACAAAATCAATTAATCCCAACACCTCAAAACATTTAGGATTACTTGGGTAACACGATGAAATGGTGTCCCACGAATGGTATGATAATGAAATATCATTAGTCTAGAAAATATAATGTATAATCTAATACATATTATGAAATATTAATCAAGATGCACGTTATATATAATAAATGAAGAGTGATGAACAATTAAATAATAGCAACGTGGTATGGGTTCATAAACAGACACTTATCCCATAACACCTTCTTCAACCTAATCTAGGTGTCCGAAAGAATACATGTGAAAGGAAAAATATGTATGTAAGGGATAAAATAAATAAATAAATCCTAGAACGAACCCCCCCCCAAGAATTTTGTTCGAATTGGGTTCCAATTCACATGACATCTCTCAAGTATACTAGTGAAGTAATGCAGAAACATCACAAGTGAACATACAGACACATATCAATAATAATAGAAACATCTCTATATAATTCAAAGAATTAAAAAATGTCCATCCAATATAGTAGTGAATTATGAGACTGTCCCTGTAAATTTTAAAATAATACCATGTATAACTACGGTACATCTGATATAAACATATACCACCAAGTCCATCCAATGAGATGCTTACAGAATCCCAAGAATCGCTTGAGGCATGGTGAATCTATGTCGTCCCAATGTATAATACAGAAGGGACTATGTATAACCCATGCCATGGGAAATCCATATCTCCAACGATTCCATCCATGGTTTCTCTGAAAGGGAATCCATATCACTCAAGAGTATAATAACTACCCAGGAAGCCCTTTCTTGGCATGCCATATCACCGACCTCGGTGTGTCAGTTCATAACCCATCAAGCGGGGTGAGTCCATCTATGAGTCCTTAACTTGGAACCCATGTTCTCTCCCTAGCCTATAACAAGTGAACCAAACAATAAAGAAAAATATTATGGTAATCAATACATATATAATTTCATTCCTATAAAAAAAATTTCAATGTATCATGGTTACCATTTATTTCAATTGTGCAATATAATCTAATAAAAAGAGGAACAGTTTATATATAAATGCCATAAGAAAAAATCCATAGCATTTAAAAATTTTAAATTCGTCATGTGTAGTTAATAAGTGCAATATAAAAAGCATAACAAAACATTTAATACAGTTCTAGACATTTAAATAGTATATTAAAATACCACTAAAAAAACACGACCCTCGTCATAATATATAGTGATCAATTGAACATGCTATAAATCATATGGAAACAACAATTAAAAATACACAATCATGCATTAAATTATTAACAATTAATGTTTATCTTAAAAGACAACACACCTCAATTGGAGGGGTTTTATTATAATAGCATGAATTTGTTTATCAAACAAATCATTGAGCATATTTAAGTATTTCATTCCATGATCAAAATTAAATTATTAAATTGAAGTCATAATTAATCTTATTTAAATAAGAGCCTTGAAAATTCATATATTCATAGAGAAATGGAAAGGGATAATATTCATGGTTTAACTCTTATCTTAAATCAAGTTCTCAAATTAAGACATTAAGAGAAAGTGAAACCCCATTAATGGAATAAGGAAACACAGGGTAGAAATGGTTGGTGCACCCATAAAAGTGGACCAATGCCAAGGAGAAAATGCTAAAAATTATATCTCAATATGATATAGTAACTATAGATACTGCAAGAAAATATTCATATTTTAATATGCGATAATAATCTTCACTAGAATGACCTGACGAGCAACAGAATGACACAATGTCAAAGTGCAACAAAACGATGAGAAGAAAGCATATGTACCCAACTAAAAGGTAGTTAACATATCATTTTTCAATTGAATACAGAGAACATCATCCTTGGTTTTTATTAGAAATCATGTCATTTTAATACAACAATTCATTTAATTAAATTTAAAGAGTTCAATTCATCTTCAGGTAGGAGTTTTGTAGAGTACGTCACAAGTAAGGGTTTCAAGAGAGTATTAAAATAAAGGAGATTCATGCCTAAATAATTTAACAACTTGAAAAAACTAGGCAACATATGATTTAAGGAATATTTTAAAATGTGGCATAAGTGGAATGGCATAGGCAAGTAATTCAACATCAAGAGAGGAGAACCAAACCGAACACTCGAAACCTAACTCATTGATGGAGATATCTACACACATTGTACATAAATTACAATACATATTTATATACCCCTTAATCAAATGTACATATTTACCTACCAATTATAGAATATATACAAGGAATATATATAAATAAATATATATTCACATACCTATGTATATGAGAGCATATCATCAAGGATTCATCTAATTCTATAAAATAATTTCTATGGGCTAAAAAAGACATAAATACCATGTACTAAATAGGTAAATACATTGAAGGTGGAGATAACCTCACCTCCAAATGTTGAGTAAAAGTTAAAATGAAGCAATCCACTTTTCCATTAGCAGCTATTGTTGGAACATGCATGATGCAGTCTCGAGAAGCATGTTGCCAGCCACAGAACACCATGAAATGAAAAAATCTGGTTAAGTCAAATACTATGGTTTTAAACAGGAAAGAGGGGTGATGGGGAGACTAAAAATAAATTGGAAAAAGTGGGAAAGAGAGATCTGATGACAATACCTTGATATATCAAATAGAAAATGGAAGAGAGATTAATGAAATTGACGAACGAGAGAGGGAGCTGGGGGTTGCATCACAGGTGGCCATAGAGAGGATAAGGGGAGGGTGTCGCATGTGTTGCATTAGGGGAAAGGGTAGATCCCTTAGGGTTTTCTCAAAACCAAAATTAATAATAATAAAAAAAAAATAACAATCCTCATCATCATAAAAATAAAAAAAATATTATTAATAATAATATTAAAACATTTTTTTATTTTACCCATTTAATTAAACTTAAAATATTTTCATTTTAATTTTTATTTAACTAATTTAATTAATTCAATTTCAATAAAATAAAAAAATTACTTATTTACTGCTAAGGTCTATATTGTTTCAGATAATATCTCTGACCCGGGAAGACCCACCAATCATATGCTTTATAGACCCTAATGCATTCAAAACTCACTATGACCTCTGAAAAAAACCTCTTAGGCCCTTACCCAATTAAAAAACAACACATTTATGTTTTAAAAATTTCGGAAATATGTTATGATGTTTGTTTTAAAAACGGAATGTCTGTTAAAAAATTGAAATTCCCTTGGATTTTAAAATAGTTCAAAATCATGGGTCTTTTCATCATCCCCACATTATAACATATCATCCCTGAGAAACCATCAGGAACAATATGAAACATCACCCAATCTATAAGGATCATGGTGTCCTGATTAAATGGTCTCTCTGTGTTTCCGTCCTTTTAGCGCACCTCTGAGAATTTATTTAAGAATACAACAAGTAATTCATTAAAACTTGATCTAACTATTTTTCTCAATTGAAACATTGAAAAAATTCTTACTAGACCCCTCTTAGCCAAAGAAAACTCATTTGATCATATCCTTATTCACATGGTGAATGGTACTTTCCAACATATGCATTCACTTTATAAGGAGCCAATTCCAAGACACTACTCATACACCATGGTAATTTCATACAAATAATACCTAGAAGTGTTTTAACAATGCTCCTAGTGTGTTTTTGAACTTACCAAATGGATGATTCCCTGTCGAAATCATCTAAATAGGTCCATCAGGCATTTCATGAAATGTCATGGGTGACAGAAACCACACTCTTCTCCACCTAAGGACATTCCCGAAATGGTTCCCCATTATCCTTTTACATCGATAAAAATGAAAAACAGGTCTGAGAACTCTATATGACCATTAAAATAAACACGAGTTTGATGATTGGCATATTGAAAATAGAATTATAATTTCATATTCAATGCCATTATGTGTTTAAAACAAAAACATTAATCGATGTCTATACCTGTCATCAGGTGATGTTACTTTGTCAAAACATCACCAGGCCATTTAAAAATTTTTGTTTCACATCAAAAACAAGGGGCATAACCCAAATCCATCCAACTGGGGTCATTACTCTTTGAATCATTTCCTTTGAGCCCAACGAGTAGTCTGTTGTAACCTCATATTCATAGAACTGGATTCCAAGGAAAAAACTATGGTTGTCCATACTCTATGTTCACAAGTGATAAATTAGAACAATCCCAAGATGCCCACATCAGGTTATTGATGGATCCCAAAGAAGCATACACCTGGTGGTCAAGTCAAAAGAAGAAGTTGGGGTCAAAAATTATTTCCAAGGTATTCCTACATGGGAATCCAGATATAAATCAGGAGTAACTGATCCTAGATAAAAACCACACTTTCAAGACTCATCTTTGATAGATATCACCCAAGAAATCCCAATGGCATTAAAACATTATCATCATGTAATACCGACACTGTCTTAGTATATCCAGGATGATGTCAAGCTGGGGACATGCTCATCACTAAGAAGAGTAAACTAAGAGGAACTAAATGGAATACAGTCAATCATACCCAATTATGGGAAAGAAGAATAGTTAAACCACCAATAGTCGAATTCAATGAATAGACTCAGATTCACCTACAAAAATGTCAATACAACCAATGACAATACCCTTTTCTACTTGAGTAATTACATGATTGCTCATGCATTACCCACCGAAGTCCAGCATGATCAAAAAAATTGAAAGGGTTCATACATAACCAATAAAATCACCATCATGCTACCAAACAAGAACCGATCAGATTCAGAAGCATGATATAACACAAACGAATTATACAAAGGCATAATATGATACACAAACAGGTAGAATGGAAAACACTTACATAAAACGTAAAATAATAACATTCAAAATAAATAGAAAGCATGTAATTAAATCAAGCATGATATAGAAAACAAGAGCAAGGCATGACACTCAAGGAACACAATCATATATAGAAGGAAACTTACTAATTAAACTACATGGCATGGAATATGCATGATATGTGAATTTCTATGTTCCTAATATGATTTATATAATTCTTCTGCATTTCTGTAAATGTAGATGGGTAAAATTATATAAAATTTCATAGATCATTAGATGTAAAAATTACACCATTAACTAAAGGTGAAATCATATAAACAATAATAACAAACAGCATGAATGGAAATACAATCCCCGGTTACATAGTCATTTCTCATACTTGGGGTGATTATTCTGAGGCATGGTTATATAACAAGCACCGACACATCCATGATCTCATGTCTACATAACCTCAATCACATTACCCCTAATGAAGATGGCATCCAACTAGAATTGATGGCCTAGGGTGTGTACATGAAGATAATATTCCCTAATAAATCAAAGTATACACAATGATAAAAAATAGATAATATAGAAATTAAAATTTAAATGAATTATTGAAAAGCATACATTAATAGAAGACAGGACAATAGAGAAATTATATAATAACTAAATAAAAGGTTTCCAAACCCAATTTACAACCAATTCACCTATGACTGGTGATTCTACAAGATACCAACAGTAGATAAAATATACAATATAATGTAATTAATGAAGACCCCAATTGCTAACTCCATGAGAATCCTCATTACTATCTCATTCATGTGCCCCTAGATCCCAAGTATGCATCACAACATAAGAAATTAATAAAAAAATCAGAAAACATGTAGGAAACCATCAGTACCCAAGTGTAATAGTGGCCCGACCAGGGTGTAAGATATAAATCTCAGTTGGCCTGCACCCACGGTGTATATGAAAAAACCATCTTGTGATATATAAATTGAGAGGTTTTCTATATAAAATAAATTAATAATCATAAAAAAATTAAATAATAGTAACTTGTTCTGGGTTCCTAAGCAGACTCTTGTCTCGTAGCACATGCTTCAGATTAAGATACGTGTCTAAAAGAGTACATGTGAATGGCATAATATGTATGCAAGGACCAATGTAAACAAGGAAACACCTGATAATTTTCATCAGATTGGGTTTTAATCCACATATCATTACCCAGTAATGCTAGTAAAATAAAAGAGAAATATGGAAAGTTAATATGTTAGCTCATATAAATAGTAATAGATGAATCTAATATTATTCAAGCAATTTAGAAAATTCCATCAAATCCAGTGGTGCAGTCTGAGCCTATCCCTATAATTCTACAAAGAATATTAGGTATCTCTAGGGTACTTATATTATAATCCAATACCCCCAAGTCCTTCCAAGTCGATCCATACGGAATCCCATATAGCACTAATGGCATGGTGACACTGAGTCAATACCAGGTATCTCTCAAAGGATAATGAATAGCACAAGAGGCATGGTGTAGTGATATGGACATCGAGTCTATCTAAGGTTTTCTCCATAGGGAAACAGTATCACTCATGAGTTTAATAACCACTTGAGAATCCCTCTCCTAGAAAAACAATGAAACATCCCTAGTTCATCAGTTGATATCCCAATTTTTATGGAGATTCCATCCACGACCCCTCAATAAAAAACACACATTCTCTCCCCTTCCTATAACAAGTGAACCAAAGAAGAAACACACATATAGAGGAATTTAAAAAATACATAATTCCATGACAACAAATAATCATTTTGATGTCGTATTCTTATCATTTAATCCAGCTATGCGATTTAATCCCATCATCAATGGAACTATTTATATATAAAGGAAATAAAAAAAAGTCATAAGATTTAAACAATTTCATTCCATCACATGCAATTAAATAGTGTAAGATAAAAATATTACCAAAACAGTTAACGGAGTTCAAGAAATATAAATGGATCAAGAAAATAGAAGTAAATAAAACATGGAACAAGACATAATATAATGTAAGAAATTTCACATGGTATAAATAATAAATAAACACAATCTCCAAATGGACAAGCAAACATTAAATCTATATGAATTTATTTTTATCCTAGTAGACAACAAACCCTTGTTGGAGGGGTTCTATTATAAAAACATGAATGTTTTATTTGACAAATAATTTAGAATCTTTATGAATTTCATTCAATGATCCAAATTCAATTAATCCAAGGAACTCATTATTTAACTTATTTAATAAATAAAATTAGGAATTCAAAAATAAATATGGTAAAGGAAAGGGACCTAATTCCTAGTTCAATTCCTATCATAAATAATGTTATCAAATTAAGACATTAATTCAAATTGAAACCTCACTAAGGGAATAAGGAAATGTACGAAAAAAATGGATGGTGTACCTAAATGTGTTTCCCAAATACAAGAAGAACTCCCTAAAAATTATTTATTCTTATGATATGGTAAATACAAAAAGTAAAATACAACCCAATAAATTTAATATGTGATAAAGAGTTTCACTGGAAGGTTTTGACAAGCAGAAAAATGACATGATTTTTAAAAGAAACAAAATGTTGGGAATGAAGCACAGACACCGTACTAAAAGGTAGTTCATATATAATTTTCAATTGAATTCATCACATCTCATTGAGGTGTTTATTATAAATCATAACATTGTATTATTAAAATTCATTTCATTAAATTTGAAGAGTTCAATTCATACAAAGGCATAAGGTGTATAGTGTACGGAACAAGTACGACTACTGAGAAAGTCTTAAAAGTAATGTGGAACATGCATAAATAATTTAAAAATATGATAGAACTAGAAGGAATTTGATTTATGGAATATTTTAGAAAAGGAATATATGGAAGGGAATAGCCACGAAATCCTTCCTCGTGGGTAGAGAAGAAATTCGAACACTCAACACTTAACACTTAGACGAAGATCACTCCACATATTCATGCACATATATTAGTATATATATTTATATAGACCTTACTACTCTGTACATATTCCCCTCATAATGTGGTAATATGTAAAAGGAAGATATATATATATATACATGTACCTTTTTGTATGAGTGAAAGCCTTCAAGGAGTCACCAAGAACTTTAAAAATATTATTACGGACCAAAAAGCACTAAAACCCCCTATATTAAATAGGGAAATAAAATGAAGTGGGACAAAAACACACCTAAAAATGATGATGGAAAGCCGAAACAAATAAATCTGAGTCGAATTTAGTAGTGGATGTCGGAACACACATGAAGATGTCCTAAGAAGCTTTCCACATGCCCTATAACTTGAAGAAACCCAAAAAATCAGGTTAAACCCTAACATAGGGTTTTAACTAAGCAAGAGGGGTGAAAATAGACTAAACATATATCGTAAAAAGTTTAAAAGAGAGAACCAATGACCGTACCTCCATGGATTGATGAGAAAATGGAAGAGTGATAGCTGAAATAAATGAATGGGTGAAGGTACTGGGAGATATTTCACATGCTGATAATGAGAGGCTAAGGGTAGGGTGTCGCAAATGCAAGGTAAGGATAATAGAGATATCCATTTATGTTTTCTCAAAACCTAAATTAATAATAATTATAAAACTAATAATAATAATCTTCTTCTTCTTTATAATAATAATAATATTATTAATATTATTATTGTTATAATCATTTTTTAATACATGTATTTCTATTTGATTTATTTTAATTTGAATTTAAATTTAATTAATTTAAATGATATAATTTCTTCAAAATAATCACATCGTATAGTTACTGCTGGGTGTTGTTCATTTTCAGATAATCTGATTCACCAGTGAAGACCCACTAAACTTGTGTTTTCTGGACCCTAATGCTTCCAAAACTCAATGAGTCCACCAAGGGAAAACTCAAGGGCCTTTACCCAAGTCTAAAAAAACACATTGATGTGTTTATACTTTAAGAATCACATTTTCATGATCGGTTTCTAAAACAAAACATCCTAAAAATGAAAAATTCAAATTCCTTTGTATTTTTTGTCTGGTTCCAAAACATGGGTCGTTACAAATATATCTCGTTGGACATTATTAATAATTAATATTCTATATTTACCCAGAAATGGTTGAATTTTCAATAGGTTAAATCTGAGTAATGATTAACAAAGGGGATGAATCATGATTATCTTATAACTAAATGGAAATTAGAGAATATATCCCTTAATTTTTTTGTATGGTGGCCAAATATATCACGAGGTAATAATGAATTTTGGGTTAATCTTGGTCGACTAATTCTTTGAATTTTCTTCTTATTTGAGATAATACATACATGGATCAACATGATAAGAATTATCATAAAGATATATTTAGATTACATAGAGTCCCATTCTCTATAGTATTTAATCTTGATATGAGACATTCCTAATAATTTTGTAAATGTATTCAAACATATTTTGATACTCAATTGAATTCCATATCAAACTTGAATCTTCTATATGATGGGCAGTTAGAGTCAAAGATTCCAGATATGGAGGATATTCTTTGAGATTTCACTTTGGCTCATCAGGGAAGTTGGGATGAACAACTTGTTAGAACCGGACATGCATCGGAATCCCCAAAAATGTGGGTTTTAAAAATTTTCCACCGATAATAGATATAAACATGTTGATATCGGTGAAGAGAAGCCTGATTAAATCTGAGGATCTCATGTGAAAGGTTTTATGAACAAAAATAAACCGTAAAAATACATGGTTTAATTCTGAATCAGCCCACAATGTCTGCTCATCGTTGGTGATCATTGCTCGAAGAATCCGAAGTTTAATTCCTCAATATCGTCCCCACATGTTTCAAGGAATCTATAGGGGTTTTGTTCATCATAATCCGGGTGCTAGCGCGGAATTACGACGATGCCTTCGACGCTCCAACGATCACCACACCGCTTCACTAGTGATGCCTAAGAGAGTGCTTGTTCCATGCTCCTTGGATCCAAAGCATCTCTCTCTTGATTATGGGAGAGATTATAGGAGAAAAAATCTTTTTGAATAGTACATGGAAGATTCCCCTCCTCTTCTATTTATTGTGGTTAATTAAAATACCATGTATCGCCTTGTCGGCCCCAAATACTTAACGGACTATCAACGACATTTTATGACTACTAAACTATGTCATAAATATTATTATCATTTACTTTTAATATATTAAAATATATTACATGATAATAATCAAGTCATTAACTCGACTCTTTCTCCCATAAATACTAATTGAACCTTGAATAATTTAATATTCGTCAATTAATATTTTTCATGCATTTACTTAACAATCATATATATATTTAATAAATAAATTCATTAATTATTATTCTAAACTCGGATAATATGAATTCTTTTATCACATTGATGATATTTTAACTTTGTAAAAATCCCAAACCCCAGTGGTGGGGACCACCATGACAAAATCTCCTATTCAACAGAATAGGCAAGATTATTGAATACATTATTGTGTGTGACCCTCTAGGCCCTTATCTCGACAATAGTGAATAGTATTGACTGACCAAGAGTGGGATCTAGGAACCCATCATGCCCCCTGAAAGGATCAGGATTGTCACGTCAGTGACAAAAAACTCATGAACATGCACTATGTAATATAATCTATTTGTCTGTAATATCTCATAAAGAATGATTCACCCACGTGTCGTCGACCTTTTATTGATTTATATTCTGTTGATCTAACATGATGGATTTACCATTGACTGTAATGGTCATGGTCTTATAAAGGATCGGCCATCTATATCAACAAGGAATGAGATATATTACTTCCATAACTCGGAAGCGAAAAATCCATTCTTGAAAATTCAACCAATGCCATGCCACCAATGATGCACCCAACACAAACTTCCTTACCACAACTTCATCGCCATGGTTCTTGTCTAGTATCAAAGTACACAATCAGATGGAATATATGGTAATGATATCATGTTGGGAGACCATTAAACATGATCATAGATTGGAACATTCAATGACAATCAAAAAATGTTGAGTTCCTATTGGTAGGTTAGTACTCATGATGTCACTTCTAGAGATCACCATGTGAGAACTTCATGAGATGAAGTCTCAATGATTATGAGCCCCAAGAACCTGATAGTCAAGAATCTACTATGTCCAATCATTAAGATGTATCTGTACTATAGAACATATATTTCAGATTAATGTCATAGTATCTTGAGGTTCTCATTATATCCTAGGAACTGTTACAACCTTTTGATATGATAATTAATCTTTGAAAATAACCATTTAAATAGTGTATGTTGATAATCCTACACTATAATTGTAAGATGACATCATGTATAGATAACTGTATAAATGATATGGTAATCTGTAACACTGAATAGTTGGGTCTCAGGAACCCGCTATTTCAACACTCCCACTTGCACTAGAGACAACTGGCTAACAAAACTTGTTAGCTACTCACCTGATGTCTATCATGTTTCTGCTGAGTTATGTCTTTATCTACTATTTATGCCACAGTTTCACCGTGTGACAATTCTGCTATTGTGACTTCATCTCTCAGAGTAAAACATCTTAAGAGATTGTATCCCAAGTATATCCCTTTTTTCCACTGTCATAACATGAAAACATGGCTATTAAGAATATCATAATCAACATTATAATAATACTTTTCTAACTCAGTGTGATTCCTTGAATTGGAAAAAATCATTTCATTTATCTGCTTCTTAGCTACATTAGAAGCTACAACATACTTAGTCTTTTTAGGTATGACTACCACCGGTTTATATGAGCTTGACTCGCTCATCACTTTTAGCCTAATTGCAATAGTAGATCACATCGATATATAGAAGACAAGTTTGTATCCGAAAAAACTAGAACCATTCTTCTCCATTTACCAAGTACATATCTTTTTTACTTTTTGAAGTATTATTTGATAGTTCTGACTTCACCCCTTATAGTGATACTGGATATAACTGATATTTTCCCAATATACCTTGGTAATATGAGTTCTTGTACATATCATGGAATGTTTGATTGATCCATCGCTCTAAAATATAGATTTCAACTCTCCATGTTTATCTCTTCCCATGTCCCAAACTGATCAACATAGAGAGATTATGCCTTGTGACATATGTAACAATTCATCTCTTGAATTGTTTTTACATGTATTTTTTAATACAATGTCACTATATGTACGATTAACTAGGACCAGGCAACCTATAGATCTAACTTAGTAGATCATGTTCCCTAGAACATAGGTTACTGCATTAAGTCAATCATTGGAGAATAAATTTTATTTTGGTCATAACTAACTGTGAGACCAATGTCTGTTTTCCATAGGTGGCCGAACATACTTTACTAGGAAAAAATTGACAACCCCATTATCCTATGGTATAGACATCGATAACATTTTTTTCAAATGTATATTCTATGATCATGTTTCTAACATTAGTCATAAACCAGATTTTAGTAACTTGCAACCATTATTATCATTCTATGACATGACCATCCCTTTATGGTTGCGTCGTACAGACACCTACCATGATTTGGGGTCACGACATCCAATGCTAAATAATTTGATCATAGATATTAAATATAATAAGTAAAATTCTAATGGATTTAGGCTTTACGACCTGGTCAAACCAATCGAGCCTTATTTGTACTGCGCTTGTACCACCCATGTATCAATAAACTTGAATACCCACAGCAGTATTCAAAATATTAATCCCCGTTTTCACTTTGATACCTGAAATCCATTAATCCAATTTTAGTTGGTCTTGTCAATTTTAGCTAATTTCCATATACTTCTTACTTCTAGGAAATATTATTCACATTGAATAATAGATCACTGACCGCGGTGAATAAAAACCATCACCATGGTTTTATCCTTCCTACGCAGTATCTGTAGCACCCCATGATTTCATAGTATGTTATATCATCAAAGTAATTCAATAACTTTCACAACACGTAACACTGAGTTTGAGCCACCACAACTTACCAAACTAGCCGTTCAAAAAGTAGTTATGAATACTATTAACTAAAATTTGAATTTTATATACTCTATAAAATTTTAAAATCCATATTCTATGTTTCTTAGACAAAATATAAGAACAAATTCATTTTTTTCAGATGAAATAAGTATTTTTCAAAAAATGAAATTTTACCTCCTTTTAATGGAGAATCCTTTTTAAATAAAATATTTGTCACTTTTATATATTCAATTTGACAAAATAAACATCTTCTTCAGAATTGGCACATAAAAATCTTGTTTTAAAATTTTTTTTGGAGTTTTTCTGATAACTTTCATATTTTGGTGAATAGTGAAGATTACTAAATTTTAACTGAAAACAACTTTTTTAATGAAAATAATTTATAGTGTTCAGTTATACATTTGAATGTATATGAAGTATAATTAGATTTTATTTTTAAAATTTATTCCAATTTAGTTCCTATTATGTAATTTCACTTTAAAATAGGACATAAACAAGTGTTAATCTTTTGATAGTTTTTACTTTTTAAAAAACCCTCTTTTTGGTTTTGACAACATTAATTAATTTAAATTAATAAATTAAACATCGATTTTTTGAATTTGGTAAAATAGAATTTATTTTTGAATTCATTATATCAAAATTATTTTAGAATGAATTTTTGGTATTTTTCTGAAAACTTTCAATTTTTGATGAATAGTGAAAAACACACAGTAATTGGTTAAAATCGAATTTTTATTTTAATAATTATTTATTTTATTTAAATTTATTTTATGTCAAAATAGATACAGAATACATATATAAGTGAAATTTATTTCATTTAAGTCATTTTATATTAATTTTAGTTATATAAAAATTTTATTGAACTTTTTACCATCTTATACCCACATCCTAAGAGAATTTTTAAATTTGCATAAAACATAATTTTACCGCAAATATGAATTGAATTTCAAAAACCAAAGAGACATAGTTGATATCATAAAGTAAAATGTGGTTCAATGAGATGAAAATAATATTTGGTGAATAGTAAATTTTGACTTTTATTTACCACGGTTAATAGTAAATAGGGTAATTGATGGTAAAAATGATAATATTTTTACCCTAACACATGTCCTAATTCTATTGGATAAATTTAATTCGACCAAAAAAATCCTTTCTAATAAAATATGTTCATTTAGGTCCACATGGATTACATTAGGACATTTATTATTATTTAATTCAAAGAAGAGTTAAAATTATTAAATTCAATGTTTAATAACTAAACCATTTTTAATATAGGGTTACACATTAGATAAATTAGACTACAAATGTTAATTAGAAAGCTAAAAATATTTCCAATATAATGGTATTTTATTTATAATTTTTAGGCATTAAATATGTTAATTTATTTATGGCACAATGATGATGCAGTAATTACCTTATTAATGAAAGAATCAAATCAATTGTTTTTAAATATTATAATAAATAAAATTTAGAAGTTTTTATGTCATACACGAATTTTATATATGAATATGACATGTTAGGATTTATTAAATGTGTCTTTTTTGAAGTAATAATGTTTTTATGACTTTCACAAAAATCAAATACCAAATAGTTTCAAAATTGACATAAATGAGTTTTTAAAATAAATATTATACTATTAAATTTTATAATAGTCCTAAAAATATAAGGTTCTACCAGAAGGCTTATATAATTATTTGAGTATCATTAATTAACCACTTGGGGTTCACTTGGAAGTTTATAATAATTTTATTAACCATATAATATAAAAATACAAAGAGACATGGTAAATGTCAAACTATTTAACTAAGAGTAAAATCTAAAAGCGAAGGTTAATATAGTGACCCAAACCTATCTAAAATATATTGGTTGAAATAATTTCAACTCATCCCCACCTTATCCTAGAACTAAATAAATTTGGAGCCATTATAAATTGAATATTAATTTATTATAAAATAATAATTTATGTTTTTTCTAAGGTGCCCCTCACCCCTCTTATAAAAGGGCACTTAACCTTCTCTCAAATTCACACCTCCAAAGCATTTTGTCTCAGCCAAAACCTGCCCAAATCTCCTCCCAACTTCCATCACTTTATCCTAGAGGCCTTACATTGATCATAATGTCATCCTAAGGAGCCCTTTTGATCAACTCAAAAGGAAACATCGGAAGAAGCGGTAAATATTTCATCACCTCTTTATTGTTCTCTTCTTCTTCCACTTCATCTTTCATTGTTTTTTCATTCTAAAATAAAAACACTAGTACCTTATACATACTGTGATGTTATTATAAATATTTAACAACCATATTCATTATTCTATCAATCTTATGAATGAAAATGTCTCCATGTGTGCGTACGTACGGCTTACCGTCTCCATGTCGTGGTGTAATTTATAATTCAACACTGTGTTATTTGGATGGATAAAATGATGAGTAATATGTATATAAATAACTAAAATAACTTGATAATGTCTCTAGAAAATTAATATACCATCGAATTTCCCACATTTTAATCCTTAAGGAATGATATTGTCGCTCGTGCGTACGTACGGATTACCGTCTCCACGACAAGATGAGATTCATTTCCACGTTCACCATTCATCGATGATTACAAAAATATATATCATTAATAAGTATGTAATATATGACATAATAATGCTATTGGAGACATATATATATATATGTGTGTGTGTATTTATGTACTTACAGATATCTTATTCACTTACTTCCGTTCAATACAATATGAAAATAGAAATAGCCTTTATGCGTACGTACGGACTATCATCTCCATAAACGGTGTTTTTCATTTCATATATATATCTATAATAAATATTTATATTGTAAATATATATGATATTTAAATCATGTTTCATATTATGGATGTTTTAAAATCATGATCTAAATTATACGATCATGAATAACAAGTTAAAACACGAATGATAATGAAAGCGATTATTATCCGAAACATTAATTTAACATGCAAATCATTATTAAATGGATGGTATAAAGGCATAAATGAATCATGTATGATATAATGAATATGAATATGGTTCTGGTATAATTTAATAACATACAATGGTCATTATACATGAGGTTCAATGTACCCTCGACCAAAAGAAGGTGCAAGGTAAGGTTATTTCCTCAATCTCATTATTATCCGAGATTGTTCGTGTTTAAGTATTTTCTGGGACATACTTATCATAGATACCCATATTTCATAAAAATGTTTTCAAAAGGAATATTTTAAGGTTTTATGGGAGGATATATTTAACAAGTTCATCATTTTAAATGTTTTAATGATTCATCTTTCCAAACCCTTTTAATTAATGTCCATGTTTTCAAAATGATTTTAAGGGTTTATTTAAATGGAAATGAATGTTTTGAAATGATAATTATTTTAACAATTATCACAGTGGTAGGGGAAACATTGATTAAAAAATCCCTTTTAATTGACTTCTTTTATAAATTGGGAGATTTTAAACGATTTCATGAAAAAGGGTAGTTCTCTCAAAGCATTTTTACTGATCATTTTCATTTTTGTCAACATCCATTGATAGAATTTAAACTTGTTTGAAGTTGATTTATTATTATACCAATATTCCATATTGTATTGAAGGTTTTGTGATATGTTTGAATTTGGATGTGTTATTTTATACCATTTATGTTTTAGGGATAAGGTATTCACATTTAATATGCTAGTTTTAATATGAAAGTTTATGTTATGTTTAAAAATTTTCATATGAGGAATGCATTGGACATAGTAAGTGATGGGTGGAGCCCGCTATAGCTCCTCGATGCATCGGTACGTATCATTTGACAAACTAGTGTCTTGGCACAAGGCCTTGAAAAAACAAATTATTTGTAGTCTTAGCACGAGGCCTTGACTATGTGGTTATGATAGTCTGGCATTATCTGTTCCCTCATTATGAAATTAGTTATTATATATGATTATTAGACTAGTAGAATATCCATATGCATGTTAGTATGGTAATTTTTGTTTTATTTTTTCCATATTATGATCAAGTTTATGTTTAAAGGGCTGTTTTTTTATTACACATCTTGTCTTAAAAGTTTATAGCTTCCTCTAAATTATTTACCCTTACTGAGCATCTGAGCTCACCCCTTTCTTATGTTTTATTTTCCCAGGATTTCCAAGAAGTGTATTATGAATGTTATGTAGGGTTACGCTAAAGGGAACAATGGAATTCTCAAAGGATTATTTATGATTTTTTGTATGTTATAATGTTTAATGTAATGTTCTTGTACGTAATCTATTTTCCAAGACTGCTAAACTGATCGGTCCTTCAAGACTTGATTCCTTTTAATCATGCCAATGTATTAAAATAAGTCACCGACTCCGGGAATCTAGGGTCGGGGCATTACAGTTGGTATCAAAGAAAGTTTAGTAAAAACCATGGAAACTAGATTTAGATTAAATTTTCTTAGAACACATTACCCTAAGATATACTTTGATGATTAGTATAGAATAACTTCCTAGAATTTTAGTAATGTAGAGATTTTGCGTATTTTCCAAGAAATACATACCTGTCTGGATACGAGTTGGTAGAGACGGCTCTGGCAGAGATGTACCTAGGGGTAAAACCTGAAAACACCACTTTGAGCTAGACTCGAACGGGAATTGGTGCACGACAATGGGCCTTGCTTCACTCTTGGTTACGACACTCCCGGGGGATATGCTTAGGATAATTCTCATCTTCTTTACAAACCATTATAAAGGGTTTATGAGTATATAATTTCTTAAAGAAAAACTTTTTATGATTATAGATTATATCCATAAACATTTTGATTTACGTTAGGTATTTTACAAGTTTGGAATTATGAATTGTGATTCATAAACTGACCTAGTGTATGCCATTGTTTGGAAATGGTGCCCGGTAGAAGGAATGATAACTCCAACAATACGTATGATCCAATGAGTAAGAAGGATCATATCTTTATTGATATTAAGATAAAATTTAGAAAGGAAATAGTCTCCCATGTAATATCATCATATGATGAATTAGTGTCATTTGTTTATAAGATAAGTAAAAAATTATTTGAGTCCTATGGCTTTGAAGGGATGCCAGAGAAGAAAAGGATGGTAAAAGGAATGATGGATAAATAGAATAAGGGAAAGATGGATTTTCCCACATGTTATAACTCTGGAAATAATCATCTTGGTAAATGATTGAAGGGAATGGGAGTTTGTTATAAGTTTGGAGAAAAAGGACACCAAGTACGTGATTTCAAGGGTAAATAAAATATTTCAAATGTAAAATGCTTCATATGCAAGGAGTTGGGGAACTATGCGAATCAATATCGAAATCATCAGAGTATACCCCAAATGCTGCTATTGGATAATAATCAAGTTATAATACAACCGAAGATAAAACGGAATGATTAAGATTTCTTATGTTGTTATTAAAGCATTGTGTAATTTGACTATTGTATTAATGATGTACATGTTATATGAAATATAGAGTATATAAGGATTGTACTGCAGTACTATTTCATTATGGACTTGATATAGTGTGGAACCATGAAAAGTGACTCAATAGCAGGTTAAATGTTTGGAAAATATATGGTTAAGAGAATGAGAAACCATAATATGGTTTTGATACCGAGGTAGTTATTTTGGAATAATATATGTTTGATTTGGATAACCAATATTGGATATTCTTGACTACATTGAAATTGATTAATGATTTGTATATCCCATCATTTTTGGACTTTATAACATTTTTGGATGGAAGGAGTATATCCACTATTCTATAAGGAATAAGGGATCATGAATGTAATCAATAAGGTTTTATGGTTATTCATAATGATGTAGTGTATTAAAAAATAATAAATGATGAAGTTGTTCAAATGTTATTGCATGGAAAAAAAGGATTGTCAGTGTGTTTAACTTCCTTATAAATTTTCGACTATGAGTTTGGACAGAAGTACATGGGATAAGCATAAATATTGGAATCTATTAAGTTTGGTATTATTTTTGGATTGTAATAAAAAGTACAACCATGAGGTCGAGTGGAAACCTGTCAGGTCTGGAAAGGTAGTGAGACATGAACCCGCAACCGAAAGGCGACAAGGGTGCATCACCTACCACTGGCCTACGTGATGTTTTAGATTGTATAATTTAGTTTTTGTAAATGGTGTGATAGATGAATTATAAATTCATTTTTTTGAAACCCTATACGATTACGATAAATAGAATATTTTTGAATTCTATTATCTTTTGGAGAAAAACATGAGTTAGTGGTAGAAATTTATTAAAGGATGAATCTATACATAAAAAGTAAGTATATCTCTTTATGTTCTTAGTCAATCTCATAAATAAATTCCTCATCTTTATGAAAAGAAAATTAAAACAAAAATGTTTTCTGTTTACTTTTCCTACTGGGGAATCAAATACCGTTTAACCCATCCCAAGTTTATAGTTTTCAGATCGTCTACTTTCTACTAATAATATTCTCTATCACTCTCTATCAAAACATGATGGTTAGTTTCATTTTCCATATCCATGTTTTCCTACATGGAACCCTAGTATGTGTTATTTTTGATAACCCTCATACTTACCTTTCTTTATTTTAAAATCAAGCCCCATTAATCCATTTTTCCGATTTGGGTTCTCCACAAAGGTATTTTTTTATTTTTAACCTATTATTTTCAAAAAACAATTTCAATTTGTCAGGGTGGAATTTATTTTAGTAGGGGAGAATGTAACACCCCAATATTTCATAGTACGTTATCTCTTCAAAGTAATTCAATAACTTGCACAACACACAACACCGATTTTGAGCCACCACATTTTACCAAACTAGCCATTCAAAAAGCTGGTATGTCAAGTGTTAACTGAAATGTGAATTTAATATACTCTATTAAATTTTAGAATACATATTATGTGTTTATTAGACAAAATATAAGAACAAATTCATTTTTTCGGATAAAAGAAGTATTTTTCAAAAAAATGCAATTTTACCGCCTTTTAATGGAGAATCATTTTTAAATTCAATATTTGACACTGTTATATATTCAATATGACAAAATACACATCTTATTTATAATTGGGACATAAAAATTTTGTTCTGATAAATTTATGGTGTTTTTTAGATAACATTCATATTTGGGTGAATAGTGAAAATTACTGAATTTTTACTGAAAACAACTTTTTTAATCAAAAATATTTATAGTGTTCAATTATAAATTTGAATGGTTTGTAAGTTTAAATAGATTATATTTTTCCATTTAATCCAATTTCTATAATTGGAAGTAATTTCACTTTAAAATTGGACAAAAACAAGTGTCAATCTTTTGATAGTTTTTACTTTTTAAAAAAACCCACTTTTTGATTTTGTCAACGGGAATTAATTTTAAATTAATAAATAAAACTTCTATGTTTTGAATTTGGTAAAATAGACTTCATTTTTTAATTCATAATATCAAAATTATATTCAATTGAGTTTTTGGTATTTTTCTAAAAACATTCAATTTTTGAAGAATAGTGAAAAACACTAAGTTATTGGTTAAAACTAACTTTTTATTTCAATAATTATTTATTTTATTTAAATTTATTTTAGGTCAAAATATATAAATAATAACTATATAATTTTAATGTAATTCATTGGAGTCATTTTATATTAATTCTAGATATGTTAAAATTTTATTGAACTTTTTACCTCTTTTACCCACCTCCTTGGAGCATTTGCAAATTTGCATAAAAATTATTTTTACCACTTTTATAAATTGAATTTTAAAAATCTAAGAGTCACAGTTGATATCAGGAAGTAAACTGTGGTTCAATGAGATGAAATTAAGTTTTTGGTGAATAGTAACATTTGACTATTATTTACCCAGGTTAAAAGTAAATAGGGTAAGTAAAGCTAAAAATGATAATATTTTTACCCTAACACATGTACTAATTATATTGGATAAGTTTAATTAGACCAAGAAAAACATTAGGAATAAAATATGATCATTTAGGTGCACTTGGATTAGATTAGGACATTTATTATTATTTAATTCAACGAATAGTTAAAAGTGTTAAATTCAATGTTTGGTAACTAAAACATTTTTAATATAGGGTTACACAAAACATAAATTCAACTATAAATATTAATTATGAAGATAGAAATATTTCCAACATAATTTTATTTTATTTATAATTTTTAGACATTAAATAATTTAATTTATTTTAGACACAAGGATGATGTAGTAAATACCATATTAATCAAAGAATCAAATAAATTGTATTATAAATATTAAAATAAATAAAATCTCAAAGTTTTTATGACATAAAAGAATTTTCTAGGTGAATATTACATGTTAGGATTGATTCAATGTATCTTTTTAGAAGTAATAAAGTTGTGATGAATTTCACAAAAACCAAATACTAAATACTGTGGAAATTGACATAAATGATTTTTTAAAAAAAATATTTTTTTATTAAATTATATAATACTCCAAAAAATATAAGGTTCTACCAGAAGACTTATATAATTATATTTGTATCATTAATGAACCACTTGGGGTTTTTTTGAATGTTTATAGTATGTTTATTAACCATATAACATATAAATACAAAGAGACATGGTAAATGTGGAACTATTTAACTAAGAGTTAAATCTAAAAGATAAGGTTAATATAGTGACCCAAACCTGTCTAAAATATATTAGATGAAAGGATTTAGACCCATAACCACCTTATCCTTGAATTGAATCAATATTTTCCATTATAAATCGAATATTAATTTATTATAAAATAATATCTTATGTTTTTCCTAAGGCACCCCACACCCCTTTTATAAAAGGGCACTTCCCATTATCTCAAATTCACACCTCCAAAGCCATTTGTCTGTGATAAAAACTACCCAAATCTCCTCCAAACTTACCTCACTTCATCCTAGAGTCCTTCCATTGATCCAAAAGCCAACTTAAGGATCCCTTTTGATCAACTCAAAAGAAAACACCTGAAGAAGAGGTAAATATTTCATCACCTCTTTCTAGTTCTCTTCTTCTTCCACTTCCTCTTTCTTTGTTTTTTACATTATAAAATAATAACTCCAATACCTTATACATACGGTGATGTTTTTATAAATATGGAATAACTATATTAATTATTATATCCATCTTGATAATGATAATGTCACCATGTGTGCGTACGTAAGGTTTACCCTCTCCACACTGTGGTGTAATTTATTATTCAACTCTATGTTATTTGGATAGATATACTAATGATTAATATGTATATAAATAATTAAAATAACATTATAATGTCTCTGTAGAATTAATATACCATCCAATTGCACACCTTTTAATAATTAACGAATGATATTGTGGCTCGTTCGTACGTACGGATTACCGTATCCACAACACGATGAGATTAATTTCCACGTTCACCATTCATCGATGATTATAAATATATATATTTTTAATAATTATGTAATATATGACATAAAAATGATACGGGATACAAATATATATTTACTTACATATATCTTATTCACTTACTTCCGTTCAATATGATATGAAAACAGAAATAGCGTTTATGCGTATGTACGGACTACCGTCTCCCTAAACAGTGTTTTCCATTTGATATATCTATCTATTATTAATATTTATAATCTAAATATATATGATATTTAAATCAGGTTTTATATTATGGAAGTATTTAAATCATGATCTAAATGATACGATCAAGAATAACAAGTTAAAACACGTACAATAAAGAAAGAGATTATTACCTAAAACGTTACATTAACATGAAAATCATTACTAAATGGATAGTATAAAGTCATAAATGAATCATGTATGATATATTGAATATGAATATGTTTCGGGTATAATTTAATAACTTACATTGGTCATTATACGGGAGGTTAAACGTACCATGAACCAAAGGAACGTGCAAGGTAATGGTTATTTCCTCGATATCATTATTATCCGAGATTGTTCATGTGTAAGTATTTTCATGGAAATAATTATCATCAATATTCATATTTCATAAAAATGTTTTCAAAATGAGTCTTTTAAGGTTTTATGGGAGGGTATATTTAACTATTTCATTATTTTAAATTTTTTAAAGATTCATCTTTCCAAACCCTTTTAATTAATGTCCAAGTTTTAAAAATGATTTTAAGGATTTATTTATATAGAAATGAATGTTTTGAAATGATAAATATTTTAAAAAGTTTCAAAGTGGTATGGGAAACTTCGATTAAAAAATCTATTTTAAATGACATCTTTTATAAATTGTGAGACTTTTAAATGATTTCATGAAATGGGGGTATTTCTCTCAATGCATTTTACTAATCATTTTATTCTATGTCAACATCCATTGATGGATTATAAACTTGTTCGAAGTTGATTTTTTATTATACAAATAATCCATATTTTATTTAAGGTTTATTGATATTTTTTAATGGGGATGTGTTATTTTATACCATTCATGGTTTATGGATAAAGTATTGGCATTTAGTATGCTAGTTTTCATAAGAATGTTTATGTTATGTTTAAACCGTTTCATATGAGGAATGCAATGGAATTAATAAGTGATGGGTGGAGCCCGCAATAGCTCCTCGATGAATCATTAGGTCTCAATAAAAAAACTAGTGTCTTGCCACAAGGCCTTGGGAAAAAAAATTATTTGTAGTCCTGGCACAACGCCTTAACCATGTGGTTATGATAGTCTGGCATTATGCATTCCCTCATTATGAAATTAGTTATTACATGTGATTATTCGACTAGTAGAATATTCATGTGCATGTTAATATGGTAATGTTTGACTTATTATTGATATATTATGTTCAGGTTTATGTTTAAAAGCTAGTGTTTTTATTGCACATCTTGCCTTTAATTTTTATACCTTCCGATAAATTATTTAACCTTACTGAGCATCTGAGCACACCCCTTTATTATGTTTTGTTTTCCCAGGATTTCCAAGAATTGTAATATGAATGTTATGCAGGTTTAAGATATAGGGAACAATGGCATTATCAAAGGATTATTTATGATGTGTTGTATGTTAAAAAGTGTAATGTAACGTTCTTGTATGTAATCTATTTTCCAGGACTGCTAAACTTATCGATCCTTCGGGACTTGATTCCTTGTAATCATCCCAATGTATTAAAATAATGCACCAACTCTGGGAATCTAGGGTTGGGGAGTTAAAGATGGTATCAAAGAAGGTTTAGTTAAAACCTTGAAAACTTGATGTAGATAAAATTTGATAAAAGTACATTTCCCTAAGATATACTTTGTGGATTAGAATAGAAGAACTTCCTTGATTTTTGGTAATGAAGAGATTTTGTTATTTTCCAAGAAATACATCCATGTCTGGATACAAGAAGGTAGAGGAAGCTCTAACACATATGTACATAGGGTTAAAACCTTAAAACACCACTTTGAGAAAGACTCAAATGGGAACTGGTGTAGGACAATAGGCATTGTTTCACTCTTGGTTACGATAGTCCCAGAGGATATGCTTAGGATAATTCTCATTTTCTTTACAAACAATTATAAAGGGTTTATGAGTTTATACTTTCATAAAGAAAAACATTTTATGATTATGGAATATATCCATTAACTGTTCAATTTATGTTAAGTATTTTACAAGTATGGAATTATGAATTTTGATTCATAAACTATCCTAGTGTATGCCACTATTTGGAAATGGCGCCCAGTAGATGGAATGAGAACTCCAACAATACGTATGATCCAAAGAGTAAGAAGGATCATATCTATCATGGTAGTAAGCCAACAATTAGAAAGGAAATAGTCTCCAACATATTATCATCTTATGAACAAATAGTATCATGTGTTTATAAGTTAAGTAAAGAAATCTCTGAGTCCTATGAAATTAAAGGGAATCCATAGAAGAAATGGATTGTATAAAGAAATATGGATAAATAGAATAAGGGAATGATGGAATTTCCCATAAGTGATAACTCTGGAAAGAATAAAATTGGAAAATTCTTGAAGGGAATGTGAGTTTGTTATAATTTTAGAGAAATAGGACATCATGTACATGATTGCAAAGGTAAGAAAAATATTTCAAATATACACTCCTTCATCTACAAGGAGTTATGACACTGCGCGAATCAATGTCCAAATCATAAGTGTTACTCTTAATTCAGCTATTTGATAATAATAAAGTTATGATACTACCGAAGATAAAGAGAAATTATTAAAAGTTCTTATGTTGTTATTAAAGCATTGTGTCATTTGAGTATTGTACTAATGATGTATATGTTTTATGAAATATAGAGTACATAAGGATTGTACTGAAGTACTGTTACATTATAAAATTGAGATTGTGTGGACATAAGAAAAGTGACTCAATAGTTGGTTAAATGTTTGTAAAATATTTAGTTGAGAGAAAGATAAACTTTAATATGGGTCTGATACTGAGGTTGTGATTTTGGAATAATACA
The DNA here is from genome assembly GCA_963277665.1 of Viscum album. NCBI lineage: Eukaryota > Viridiplantae > Streptophyta > Magnoliopsida > Santalales > Viscaceae > Viscum > Viscum album. The sequence continues at coordinate 1,876,355,850 of OY728152.1, forward strand.
TCTTTGATTTGGATAAAATATATTTGATATTTTTGACTACCTTTAAACTGATTAATGATCTTTATATCCCATCATTGTTGGAGTTTATAAAATTTTTTAATGGAAGTATAATATCCAGTATTCTACAAGTAATAAGAGAGAATTAATGTACTCAATAAGGTTTTATTGTAACTCCTGATGATGCAGTGTTTTAAAAAGAAAACATGATGAAGTTGTTCAAATGTTATTATGTGGAAAATAAGATCATCATCGTGTTTACCTTCCTTATAAATTTCATATTATGATTATGGATTGAATTATATTGGATAAGCATAAAGGTTTTAATCGATTAACTTTGAGATTATTTTTGGATTTTAATAAAAATGATAACACAGAGGTCGGGCGGCAACCCGTCATGTCTAGCAAGACCACAATACTTGAACCCGAAACTGAAGGGGGACAAGGGTGCATCACCTACCACAGGCCAATGTGATGTCCAAGATTGTATAATGTAGTTTTTTTAAAGGTCTGATAGTTGAATTATAAATTCTTTTTTTTTTGAAACCCTATGCAAGTAAGATAAATATAATATTTTTGAATTCTATTATCATTTGGAGAAAAGATAAGTTAGTGGTAGAAATTTACTAAAGGATGAATCTATACATAAAAGGTAAGTATATCTCTTTATGTTCTTAGTCAATATCATAAATAAATTACTCATCTTTATGAAAAGAAACATAAAAAATGTTTCTCATTTACTATTCCTACTGTGGAATCAAATACCATTTCACCCATCACAAGTTTATGGTTTTCAGATTCTTTACATTCTCCTAATAATATTCTCTACCACTCTCCATCAGAATTTGATGGTTAGTTTTCTCTTCCAAATCCATGTTTTTCTACATGGATCTTTAGTATGTGTTATTTCCGGTAACCCTCATTATTACCTTTCTTTCCTTTAAAATGGAGCCCCATTAATCCATTTTTCCGATATGGGTTCTCCACAAAGGTACTTTTATATTTTTGACCTTTTATTTTTGAACAACAATTTAAAATTTTGAGGAATAAATTTATTGAAGGATGGGAAAATATAACACCCCAAGATTTCATAGTATGTTATCTCTTCAAAGTAATTCAATAACATGCACAACAAGCAACATCGAGTTTGAGCCACCACAACTTACCAAACTAGCTGTTCAAAAAGTGGTTATGAATAGTGTTGATAGAAATTTGATTTTTATATACTCTATGAGATTTTAGAATCCATATTATGTGTTTCATAGACAATATATAAAAACAAATTCATTTTTCTAGATAAAAGATGTATTTTTCAAAAAAATGAAAATTTTCTACCGTTTAATGGATAATCCTTTTTAAATATAATATTTGACACTTTTATATATTACATTTGGAAAAATAAACTTCTTCTTTAGAATTGAGACATAAAAATTTATTTTTGATAAATTTTTTATGTTTTTCTGATAACTTAGATATTTGGTTGAATAGTGAAAATTACTAAATTTTAACTGAAAAAAACTTTTTTAATCAAAATAATTTATAGTGTTCAATTATACATTTGAATGGTTTTAAAGTATAATTAGATTATTGTTTAAAGATTTAATCCAATATTGGTCATTGGATGTATTTTCATATTAAATTTGGACATAAAAAAGTGTCAATCTTTTAATAGTTTTTACTTTTTAAAAACCCCACTTTTTGGTGTTGACAACGGGAATTAATTTTAAATTAATAAATGAAACTTTTTTGTTTTGAATTTGGTAAAATAGACTTCATTTTATAATTTAGAATATCAAAATTATCTTAGAGTGAATTTTTGGTATTTTCAGAAAACATTCAATTTTTTAGGAATAGTGAAAAACACTAAGTTATTGGTTAAAAATGACTTTTAATTTAGATTTATTTTAGTTCAAAATAGATTACTAATACATATATAAGATTAAATTAATTCATTGGAGTCATTTTATATTAATTTTAGATATATAAAAATATTATTGAACATTTTACTCTCTTTTACCCACCTCCTAGGAGCATTTGCAAATTTGCGTAAAATTTTATTTCACTACTTCAGTGAATTGAATATCAAAAATCCAAGAGACATGGTTGATATCAGTAAGTAAAATTTGGTTCAATGAGATGAAAATATTTTCTGGTGAATAGTAACTTTTGATGTTTATTTACCACGGTTAAATGTAAATAGGGTAATTAAAGATAAAAAGGATATTATTTTTACACTAACACATGTAATAATTATATTGGATAAGTTTAATTAGACCAAAAAACCTTAGGAATAAAATATGATCATTTAGGTCCACTTGGATTAGATTAGAACATTTATTATTATTTAATTCAAAGAAGAGTTAAAAGTGTTAAATTCAAAGTTTAATAGCTAAACCATTTTTAATACAGGGTTTCACATAAGATAAATTCGACTATAAATATTCATTATTAAGATAAATATATTTCCTATATAATGGTATTTTATTTATAATTTTTAGACAATAAATAATTAAATTTATTTATGACACAATGATGATGATGTAATTACCTTATTAATGAAAGAATCAAATAAATTTTATTATAAATATTAAAATAAATATAATTTCAAAGTTTTTATGACATCCACGAATTTTATAGGTTAATATGACATGTTATTATTGATTCAATGTATCTTATTTGAAGTAATCAAGTTTTGACGACTTTCAAAAAAACCAAATACTAAATAGTGTCAAAATTGACATAATTAGTTTTTAAAAGAAATATTATATTATTAAACTATATAATAGTACTAAAAATCTAAGGTTCTACCATAATACCAACATAATAATAGGTGTATCATTAATTAACCACTTGGGATTCTCTTGGAAGTTTATAGTAATTATATTGACAATATAATATAAAAATACAAAAATACATGGTAATGTCAAACTATTTAACTAAGAGTTAAATCTAAAGGTTAAGGTTAATATAGGGATCCAAACCTGTCATAAATCTATTGGTTGAAAGGTTTTAGATGAATACCCCCTTATCCTCTAATTAAATCAATTTTGAGCTATTATAAACTAAATATTAATTTATTATAAAATAATATTTTATGTTTTTCCAAAGGTGCCGCTCACCCATCTTATAAAAGGGCACTTCCCCTTCTCTCAAATTCACACCTACAAAGCCATTTGGCTCGGTAAAACCCTGCCCAAAACTCCTCCAAAAAACCCTAATTTCATCCTAGAGGCCTTCCCTTGATCCTAAATCCATCCTAGGGATCCCTTTTGATCAAATCAAAAGGAAACACTCGAAGAAGAGGTAAATATTTCTTCACCTCTTTCTAGTTCTCTTCTTCTTCCACTTCCTATTTATTTTTTGTTTCCATTATAAAATAATAAATATAATACCATATACATAATGTGATGTTATTATAAATTTTTAACAACCATATTCATTATTCTATCCATCTTATGAATGATCATGTCACCATGCGTGCGTACATACGGCTTACTGTCTCCACGATGTGGTGTAATTTATTATTCAACACTGTGTTATTTGGATGAATATAATGATGAGTAATATGTATATAAATAATTAAAATAACATGATAATGTCTCTGTAAAATTAATATAACATCCAATTTCACTCCTTTTAATCATTAAGAAATGATATTGTCCCTCGTGCATACGTACGGATTACCTTCTCCATGACACGATGATATACATTTCCTCGTTCACCATTCATCGATGATTATAGAAATATATATTATTAATAAGTATGTAATATATGACATAATGATTCTAGTGAAGACATATATATATATATATATATATTTATGTACTTACATATATCTTATTCACTTCCTTCCGTTCAATATGACAAGAAAACAGAAATAACATTTATGTGTATGTAGGGACTACCATCTCCATAAACGGTGATTTCAATTTCTTATATCAATCTATTATAAATATTTATATTCTAAATATATATGATAGGTAAATCTAGTTTTATATTCTATAAGTATTTAAATCATGACCTAAATGAAACGATCAAGAATAATAAGTTAAAACACGTACAATAAAGAAATCGATTATTACCTAAATCATTAATTTAACATGAAATTAATTATTTATTGGATGTTATAAAGTCATAAATTATTCATGTATGATATAATTAATATCAATATGGTTCAGTTATAATTTAATAACATACAATGGTCATTATACTGGAGGTTGAACGTACCCTTGACCAAAGGAAAGTGCAAGGTAAGGGTTATTTGTTCAATCTCATTAATATCCGAGATTGTTCGTGTGTAAGTATTTTCTAAGACATAATTATCATCGATACCCATATTTAAAAAAAATCAAAAGGAATATTTTATGGTTTTATGGGTAGTTATATTTAACTAGTTTATCATTTTAAATGTTTTAAATATTCATCTTTCCAAACCCTTTTAATTAATGTCCATTTTTTACAATTTATTTTAAGGATTTATTTATATGGAAATGAATGTTTTGAAATGATAATTATTTTAAAAAGTTTCAAAGAGGTATGGGACACTTTGATTCAAAAATCACTTTTAAAATACTTCTTTTATAAATTTTGAGACTTTTAAACGATTTCATGAAAAGGGGGTATTTTTCTCAATGCATTTTTATCTGATCATTTTCATCTATGTCAACATCCATTGATGGATTTTAAACTTGTTTGAAGTTGATTTATTACTATAAAAGTCATCCATATTGTATTGAGGATATTGTGATATGTTTGAATGTGGATTTGTTATTTTATACCATTCATGATTTATGGATAAGGTATTGAAATTTCGTATGCTAGTTTTAATACTAATGTTTATGTTATGTTTAACCCTTTTCATATGAGGAATTAATTGGACTTAGTAAGTGACGAGTGGACCCTGCTATTGATCGTTGATGCATTGGTAGGTATCATTAGACAAATTAGTGTCTTGGTACAAGTCCTTGGAAAAAATATTTATTTGTAGTCTTGGTATGCGACCTTGACTATGTGGTTATGATAGTCTAGAAATATGCATTCCCTCATTATGAGATTAGTTATTACATGTGATTATTCTACTAGTAGAATATCCATGTGCATGTTAATATGGTAATGTTTGATTTATTTTTGCCATATTATGTTCAAGTTTATGTTTAAAAGGCTGTTGTTTTTATTTCACATCTTTCCTTAAATGTTTATAGCTTCCGCTAAATTATTTACCCTTACTGAGAATCTGAGCTCACCCGTTTCTTATGTTTTATTTTCCCAGGATTTCCATGAAGTGTATTATGAATGTTATACAGGGTTAAGCTAAAGGGGAAAATGGCATTCTCAAAGGATTATTTATGCTGGGTTGTATGTTAAAAATTGTAATGTAACATTCTTGTATGTAATATATTTTTCAAGACTACTAAACTGATTTGTCCTTCATGACATGATTCCTTGTAATAATTCTAATGAATTAAAATAATTCACCAAATCTGGGAATCTAGGGTTGGGGCATTATAGTATGTGTTTCTTGAACATACTTTGTTTCACATGTGCTTGTGGAACAAGTTCCTATACCATCCCTTAGTGCATCCTCAGCATTGACTAAACACAAGTCAATATAGCTCCCACTATCTCTAATAGATATTTGGACACATATCTAGAATTGTATACTTTTCTTGACTACCTAATCTTCTATCTTATAGATTTATGTAATATCCTAAGCAACCATTAGGGTATGTACCATAAATTCAAAATGTTTTTATCTTGATTCATGTTTGTCTGTATCTGAACAACATTTTTTGCATCCAAACACATGTCCTTATGGCATAATGGATTTACATCATTCTATGACTCGTATGATATTTATTTGTCCCTTTAGATGGCATATGATTATGGGATTACACCGTTTTTTGAAAATAATTTCATGATATATATAATGAAAGATTCTTTCTAATTACAACATCTGGTGTTTATGGATTCCATCCTCAATCCCAAGAAGGAGGTTTCATGTATTGATATGTTTGGAAGAAGAATAGGATTCCCCCACCAATTGCATGGATTGTCTCAAAACACTCACACGTGGGACTTCTGGAAGCACAGATTAAAAGTGAATATGGTTGACATGTCATCCCAATATATCACCACCATGGTGTCTTCGGATAGGATGGATATTTTTTCACCTTTGTGTATGAAAGTTGTGATGCGGGGGAAATGCTCCTCCTTTGGCAGCACGTCATTAATTTCCATCTAGACAATAAACATTGGTTCATCGGCAGAGACTTCAATACTGTGGAAAAGGTTTCTAAAAAGAAGGGAGGGATATGAGGTCTTACGAATGTGATGCGGGATTTCCTACTTTGCATTGAAACCATGAGGCTCAGGGACATGTGGTTCAGTGGTAACAAATTCACTTGGTGTAACAACCGAAGAGGTATTCAGTGAAGGATGAAATTCCTGGATATATGTTTATCCAATTTACAAGGTGTTAACTCTTTTGGAGAAGCTTTGGTCCTGCATCTTAGTATGCTACTTTCTGACCACACCCCACTTTTAGTTTCTTTAAAGAGGAACGTCGCAAAGATGATGCATTTCTTTTACACTGTTTAATGGCATAAAAGGGAGGGGTTCCTTCCCATGATGAAAAATTCATGGGATGTAGAGGCCCATAGGGATGCTTGGTTGAATCTCTTCTTCTGCTTGAGGTGACTCAAGACCTATATTCAGGAATAGTTGGAATGTAACCCCAAGGAAGACACCAACATTGAGGACCTCAAGAAGGATGTTGAGAAGATGAGGGAGGACCTCATGGACATATGGGATGATGATATCATTACTCATCTCAAATACACTTTCTCCATGCTGGCTAAGAAGTTTCTGGAAGTGGAGAGTCCTTACCATGTGAGGTCCCGAGCTTTTTGGCTTAGGGAGGGGATAAAAACACATCCTTTTCCATGCCTGACTGAAAGAGAAAAGGAATATTGGACATATCAACCTTAATATGAATAATGTTTCCTTTACATCAGATATTGATGTGGCCTAAAACCATACATTGAGCCACTTTAAATCCTTGCTAGCCGACCCGAGAAATATCAGTGACGGTAGAATGCCTGCAGGTAGTAGGGAAGATGTGATCTTGAGAGCCTTGTTGGAGCAGATTGGAAATGCAGATAATGAGGCCCTTGTTGAGTTACCAAAGGAGGAGGAGATCAAGGAGACCACCTTCTGCTTAAACCAGGAGAGTTCACCAGGGCCTGACGGCTTCCTAGGGGCTTTCTATGTCGCTTCCTGGGATGTTGTGAAACCACAAGTTATCCATGCTATCCATGACTTCTTTATGGGGGGGTTCTCTTCCATGATGGGTGTGCGATTACTGCATTATTCTCATCCCAAAATGCAAGGATCCAAAAACATTCTACCAATACCATATGATTTGTCACTGTATCTTTTCCTACAAAATCCTCTCTAGACTGTTATCCCAAATGCTTAGCGTCATGATTCCAAGGGTGGTGTTGGCCGAATAACACAAATTTATGAAGGGGGAGTATTTAAGGGGAAATTAAAATTTCAAAGGAACTAGTGTGGGATATTAACAAGGGGACGGTGGGTTCCTATGTGGTTATAAAGGTGGATATGGATAAATCATATGATAGGCTCAAGTGGGGACTCATCATTTGAGTGATTATGAAACAGGGCTTCCAGGAATGGTTCTTTGATTTGTGCTTCAGATGCTTCTCATCTCCTTGGCTAGCTATCTCCTTCATGGGGAAGGCTTTTGGGTTCTTCAAAAGTATTAGAGTTGTGCAACAAGATGATCATATCTCCCATTATCTTTTTCTTTTCTCTCAAGAGGCCCTCTCAAGGAATCTTCACCGCAGCTTGGAGGAGGGTATGGTTTCTCCATATACCAGCAATTATGGGAGCCTGACTATTTATCACCTCATGTTTGCGAATGATGTGTTAATATTCACTAATGGAATATGGAAATATATCCAAGCCCTCATGAATACCATGAAATCTTATGGGGATGAAAGTGGTCAGATCAGTAATGCTATGAAAAGCAATTTTTTCATCTCGGATAAGTGCCCGGAGAGGAGAAGTAAGACCATCCAAGAGATTTTAGGAATGCACAAGAGGTTTCTTTTGATGTCATACATAGGTGACCCCGTTTAAAATTGAAGAATCAATAAATGTATCATTGAAGATATTACCAACCCCATCACCTGTAAAATTAGAAATTGGAAGAACAAGTTCCTTTCCTTTAGGAGAAGGGTCACTCTCATCAACAGTGTCCTTGAATTAATTCCTATGAATGTTATTTCAAACATTAACCCTACAAAGGGAACCATTACAATAATGGATAATATGATTTCGGACTTCTTGTGGGATGCCAACAAAGTGGGGTGGTTCCACTAGGCCTCTTGGAAGTGCATGGCCAAACTGGTGGAGGAGGGTGGAGTGGGCATCAGAAATATCATGGAGATCATGCATGCAATGAAAGCTCGGCTTTCTTGGGAGACTACCGAAGGGCCATCCCTCTGGGAGAGGTTCATCAAAGATAGGTTTGGAGAGCAATGGAAAGACTGGTCATAAAGTAGAAGGGTCCCTTCAAGCCTGGACAAATGCATGTCTTCTCATTTGAGATATCTTCAAGGGCATAACCGTTGGTTGGTCGGGCGTGGTGATTTTATGTTTTGGCAGGAGGATTGGACTGGTGTGAATCTTTTATTCCATTGGTGTCCAATGCCATATATTTACATTAAAGAGGATAATAGCCACCCTCTTCTGATCAATGTTGTCCTCAATGAAGAGTAGATGAAAATTTTCTCCAACATCATCCTCAATGATGAGTCAGACCATTGCTGCTTCACTGGTGCGCCCTTTGGAAGGCTATCCTACAACATCTATAGAGATACTTTCAGTGGACATGGTGTGAGGGATGAGATGGAAGTGAATATTTGGTGCAAGGAGATCCTGAGGAAACTCTTCTTCCTCATTTGGTGTATCTGTCATCACTCTCTTCCAAAAGACAAAAATATCCTAAAAAGAGGGGTGAGTACGGTGTCCGGTATTCATTGTTGTATATTCCCATAGGTGGAGACTACTGAGCACGTATTTGTTCCTGGTGACTAATAAATGAACCTATGGGGGACAATGGAAGATTTCTTGAACATCGACTGTAGAGAGTACTCGTTCTACAAGGTGCTTGAGAGATGGTTTTGCGAAGTTTGGTCTACAGATTTGGAAAGGAAGGGATGGGCTATCACAACAGTGGATATTTTTTGAATTCTTTAGGAGGCTCGAGACAATGAAAGAGAAGTTGTGGCACCCTTTATCACCCTCTTGCATGCCCGCTCTAGAGTGTTGGTGGTAGAGCTCGGTCATCTAATCTACAGAAATGAGGGTTCTATTAGTTTTTCATCGCTTGAGCCTAAAGATAATACTCCACATGGTTCATGCCCTGGAAACTAGGGAAAGTGGGTGAGGTGGTTTCCCCTCTTAGGTGATTGAAACTCAATTTTGATAGATCTCTTATTGATAGGGAGATGAGAGGTGGTGGATTGGTTCGCAACCCCTATGGATCAGTCATTCTCGGCTTTAGTTTCTTCTTTGGCAGGGGCACATCCTTTGGTGCGTAGATTTTCGCCATGCACACTGGACTTGCCTTGTGAAAGCACTATAATCTTAAAGTGGTGGAGCTTGAGTCGGATGCAGCAGTTTCTGTCCAGTTGCTTCAGGGAAGGGTTAATCCCCATTGGGACCTTTTCTATCTGGTTCGTATTTGAAGAAATAAAATCAAGAAAGGAATGTCTCTCAAGAATATCTGGTGAAAAGTTAATCATGCAGCGAACATCATAGCACGAGAGCGAATTGTAGAGAATGAGATTATTTTTTATAGTTCTGTGGGATCCCTACCCAAGAGTTGCAACTAGATTATTCAGGGTGTCACACTTGGTCAACATCACTTTAGACCTCCATAGTCCCTTGCGGGCTTCCCCCCGTCCTTGGGATATTTTTTGTTTCCCATTTTCCAATAAAAAAATTTAACATTCAGTAATGATCTGGATAAGGTTATATGCCTTTAGGAATGACTCCATGCTACATTATCATGATTGATGAATGCTTGGTCAAGATATTATTCGGTATCCCAACCCGTAGCAACTCATATCTCCTGAACTTGAAAGTACCTCACTTTATTATTCGTTAATTGATTAATTAAATCATGTAAATCATATATACCTTGATCTTATACTTGGAATATCTCACACTTAATTGTTGAACTATTTCTGAAAGCTTTTTAACGTACCTTTATTTCTAAAGGATTCTATGTCCAAACTAAATACATCAATAATACCAAATGTGTTTGGATGTGGAATGCCTAAATATCATATTGGGTATATTGATGACAGTCACTTTTAATATTACTTGAAAAAGAATTATCTTGTCACAACTGGGTATAAGTCTTACATTTATACTCATCACTAATTGTATATGATTCATGTATTACTGAAATAGTGAATGAGTTTACAAAACAACATCCATTCCATGACCTGAAAGATTGTCTCATTGTGTCCAAGGAAAGATGAGATTAATGTTTGTGGTGATACTCAATAATAGTTCAACATGAATCTTCCAATTGGAAATTATGAAGTCATGTACTTCTCACCACTGGCCTAGGTATCACCCATTCATAGCCACTTGGATAATACATCTAACTTCTAGTAAGGTTTCTATACTAACATGGTTATCGTATTAAAATACACATATGTCACCACAATATTTTATTTAATACACATGTAGTAAAACTAAAACATTACAATTGATGAATATGCCCGATGTAGTAGCGAAAACATACTCCTTTAAATCAAGTTATTTATTGTAAACTTCAATAGTATTATTTTATAATATGTAATTAAAAATAACCTTTGTTAATACCTCATTAATTGAAGGACGTAGGGAATGTGTCATGTTCATTAAATACCTTTGAACTTTTCACATTGTCTTTAAATTTATCCACCATAATAATTAAATCATAATTTTCTTTTATTATTATTCACTTTGTGAACCTTACCAAGATAGGTAATGAAGCCCTTACTCAATACTTGTTCATTTTGTAACTTAATAGGATACTTGAGTAATGTGGTGAAAATGATATGGGAAAGGGATCCATTTAATGATCATGATCAATATTTCACTTTATACAAGCTGTTGTAACATTTCCTTTATTCACATCAGTGCTTTTCTTTATCCTTACAAACATCTCGGAGGTGAGACTCCATGTTATATCATCCATGTCCTGGTGTGGCGACTGCAACTGACACCAGACGTTGATGATAGCATAACCATCATATGATTGGTACATTAGTATCCTTTAAGCAGTTTCACCCTCACTTCATGAGGTACTTAACAATGTTGGGGACACTAGCAGTGAGAGTTTATTATATCATAGTACTATGTGCATCTGCCTATACTATTCATGGATACTCATGTCAGTGTGGACATTTACATTACACAATATAATATCGATGTTTTTAAACTTGTGGTATATGTTTCCCTTTTCTAAAATAATGAATTTTAGTAGATGAGTTCCTTTTATATGGATTACAGATTTAGACATTTTTTATTAATTTACTTAAATCATTTAATGTATCCCACTATTTTATCGGATTCTAGGAACCCTCTTTGTTAGAATCAGAATACTCTGTCGCTTGAGTATTCTAGTGGAACGGATCCCGGAACCACCCCTCACAGTCTACAAGCTATGGATACTCCACTACTTAGAGGGTTCTAGATAGGTTTTTGGCTGACCAACTACTTAAAATTGTTGTTCCTTGATCTGTTGAGTGAAGTCCCAGCTTCTTAAAATCAATACTTGATTTATTCGATGATTGAATCTAAAATTTCAACAAGATAGATATGGATATTTCTTTGCTGCAATTTTAGTAAATTAGACCCATCATTCTTATAAGGACTCCCTAGTATTAAGAGGAACCCTCAGCTATGGCATGACTGACAACTCAAACAACCAGTTTTGTTTAAATTTGAATGACAGAAGGCTGTATTGACTTAATATATTTTTGAGGGTTTTATTATTTTTAGTGTGATGAAAGAAATCCTTTTCTATTTTTATAAGCATGTTCTATCTGATCGCACACATAACTGACTGTGTAAGAAATAGAAATTTCATCACGTCACATGTTCATTTTATCTTTAATACTTGTTTATTATTATACTAGTGATCACGCAATAAATCGCACATGCAAAAAAATAATAACCCATGCAAAAAATAAAATGAACACCTGATCATGATCTGGTACTATTGGTAGATCTATTGAGTGAATAACAGACCAACTGAAACCCTAGGTGTAAGTAACTTTATTCTCGTGGCTTGAAACTTGAATAGAAATGGTTGCACGTCCAATGCATCCAACACATGTCTGGTGCATCTATGTCACGTGTGAAGTGCATCATTTTCTGTCACTTCATTATACAAAATTACTCACAGGAAGGTGAGGGGATATCAGGGAGTAAAAAGTACAACTTAGATAAGTGGACACATAGGTCCTTATACATATAATGACACTAAGACGATATTCAGGTTGCCTTCAAATTAATTAAAATAATTATTTCAATACCATGAAATAATTAAATAAATAAATTATATAAACGAACAAAACATACATTAGTTAGTCTCAACACATGATCAGACATGTACACATAAAACTCGTGTATATTAAATAAATGTATAATAAAATTAATCTTGCATTAAAATAAACTCGAGGGCATTAATTTTATTGAATTAAAATTTCACTCTAATTTTAATTCAATATTAATACGTCATTCGGTCCTAATTAATTAATTTAACATTAAAACTAAAAATTAAATTAAATAATTAATTTATTTAAATTCTAAATCAAATTAATCACATTGCATTAGAATTTTAATAACAAAAAATTAATAGTTAATTATTTTAATTATCAAATGAAATTAAATAATTTTTTTATATAATCTTTGATTAAATTAAATTACATGAGCCCCTGAAATTCCGAGCAGGGCCTATGCAGGTCGGGTCGAACCTACAAAGACCCATTTTTTCCCCTCCCTCCCCACTTCGTGCGGCGCACAATGCCAGACAGCGGCAAACAATTCATCCTCCAGCCAGCTCGAGCCGCCAGACCACCTGGTCGCCTGCCTCACCCATCGAGAAGGCCCTCTTCCCACTATGCCATGCAGCGCATACGGCTGCCCCAAACTCAGCTGCCTCCTTCCTACGGACATGAAACAACCAAGATAGTAACATGCCATCCTCCACCGCCATCTAGTTATCCTCCCTCCTGTGGAGACTCGCTACCTACATCCGTTCCTCCTCGTGGAGACCAAGGAAACTAGGAAGGAGACACACTAGACTGCCTCCCCATGGTGGATCCCTACAGCATCAGGTGCACCAGGCCTGGCCAAACCCCATGTCACCTCCCTCTTTCCCCACAACACGTGTGCAAGGCCGACAGTCTCCACCTCAGCCCGCCTCTCCCCGTCTCGGTGTAGCGTAGAATAAGACCAGCCCTCGATTCGGCTCTACTCTGGGTGCAATGCCTCCCATAGTCAAGGGCCAACCCTATGGACCTCTAGATCTCACTCTAGAGCCATTCTCATGACTCTGGTGCCAATTCATTGTAGCTGTAATGTTCCATTGCCGACTCAGACGGCCAGGTCACGCTACCCGGCACATGTACCACCCGGAGACCTGCCACAGTGGGTGCCCCGCAAGCCTCTGTTATGCTTCGCTGGCCGCTGTCAGCCGAGCATTTTGTTCCCCTGCTTCCTATCCCACCATGTTTTCCAGTCACTGTTTCCCACAAAATGAAACCCCAGCCAATGCACAGTCCTCGTCACGGACAGGTAACCATAGTTTGGTCACGTTTTCCAATCGGTAAGATGTATCTAGACTGTAGAACATAAATTTATGGTTAATGTCATTGTATCTTGAGGTACCCATTATATCCTCAGAACTGCCATTACATTTCAATGTGACAATTAATCTTTGGACATTACCATTTAAATATTGGATGCAAAGAAGCCTACACTATAATTGTAACATGACATCATGTATAGATAAATGTATTCACGATATGGTAATCTATAGCACTAAATACTTTGGTCAATGGAACCCAATATTTCAACACTCCCACATTCACTAGAGAAAACTTGCTACTCAAACTTGTTAGCTACTCACATGATGTATATCATGTTTCAGCTAAGTTATGGCTTTAGCTATTGGGTCCTCCACGGTTCCGCCACATGGAAATTCTGCTATTTCGAACTCATGTCTCAGAGTAAAACTTATTAAGAGATGGTATCCCGGGTATATTCCTTTAATACTAGATGTTGGAACCGAGTGTGTAGTGGAAGCCCCAAACATGTGTGATTTAAAATACCTAGTAACGCCTTGTGGGCTCCGAATACCTAGCGCACTATCAACAAGATTTTATGACTACTAAACTATGTCATAAAAATTATTATCATTTACTTGTAATATATTAAAATATATCACATGATAATAATTGAGTCATTAACTCGACTCATCGATCCCAAAAAATATTAATTGAACCTTGAATAAATTAATATTAATCAATTAATGTTTTTTAGGTAATTACTTATCACTCAAAAATAAATTTAATAAATAAATTCAATATGTATTATTCTAAACTAGAATAATACGAATTCATTTATTTCATTGGTGGTCGCTTAACTTTAGAAAAATCCTGAACCCCAGTGGTGGAGCCCACCATGTCCAAAACTCTTATTCAACTGAATAAGGATGATTCTTGAATATGCTATTGTGTGTGACCCTCTAGGCCATTATCTCGACAAAATTGAATAGTATTCACAGACAAAGAGCTGGTTCTAGCAACCCATCATGGCCCCTAAAGAGAAATTGATTTTCACATCAACAACAACCAACCTATGAACATGCAATATATAATTTAATCTCTTTGTCAGTAATATCTCATAAAGAAGGACGCGCTCACCTGTCATCGACCTATTCTTTCTTTATAGTTTTTTTATCTAACTTGATAGATTTACACTTGACTGCCCTGGCCATGGTCTTATAAAGGAACTGCCATCCATATCAACCTAGACTGAGATATATTACTTCCATAACCCAGAAGCGACAAATCCATTCCTGACCATTCAACCAATGTCATGCCACCAATGACGCACCCAAAACAAACTACCTTGCCACAACATCATCACCATGGTTTTCATCTTGTATCAAAGTACAAAATGAAATTACATACATTGGTAATTATCTCAATTTAGGAGATCATCACACATGATTGTAGATTGGAACATCCAATGACTCCCAAAACATGTGGAGTTCATATGGGCGGGTCAGTCCCCATGATCTCACTTCTAGAGATCACCATGTGCAAACATCATGAGAATAAGTATTAAATATTATGAGCCCCCACCACCTAATAGTGAAACATCTACTATGTCCAATCAGTAAGATGTATATATAATATAGAACATATGTTGGGAAATAATCCCTCAATGTATCATTGAATAATTTATTAGGTGACTGTGTTTGTTGACAATGTGGACCTCCGTTTTGTGTTTGTTGACCAAGCAAACCATGACGTACACATTTGTTGACAAAGGGGATTTAATGGTGGCATGTCAAGTTCAAGTGATGTTTTTAATGATCCATGATTGATTCAAGAATGTCGACATAGGAATGGTCGATCTAGAGGTGGTTCGAAAATAGTATATACAATATTAGATACAATGGGAACTCAAGTTTTGAGTTTAGTCGTGCAAGTGACTTGCACAACAGAGACTAGGGCGGCTGGACTTGTCAGCTGAGAGGAAACTTGCGTACCAGTGCTCAAGGTGTCCAAACGCCTATAAATAGATGTCGAACCCTCCACATTCTGTGTGAGTTCAACACGTAGATAATTTCAGAGCTCCCGTCATGCAGGTGTAGTGGTCGCGCAAGTGGTGGTGTGGTCGCGCAAGTATAAAGATATTCAGAAGTTCCACACAAGTTGATTGTTGCGCACCCAAAGTGGTTTGGGCGAGAAATGTTGTGAGTCTCCCAAATTTGGAGTTTCAAGAATGGGGTGTCACTCAAGTGGTTTGGCGACACTTGCGTTCCAGTTATTGAAGAAGTGCAACCGTTGATGGTTGCGCGCCAAAATTGGTTTGGTGTAAAAGGGTGTGAGTCGTGCAAGTGTGGAGATGAAGAAGGGAGTGTCACGCAAGTGGTTGAGATGAACTTGTGCACCAGTTTGAACTTGCATGCCAGCATGGAGAAGGGCGCCAGGAATAGTTGAAGCACGGTAGTCATTTTAGGCCTGCGTTAAAGATAGAATATTTCCCGATACCTTTTGTGTAAAGTGAGATTCATCTATAGGTGAAAGTTGGACATCAACATGGCATCTACATACAACAGAGGATGCATTCATTAGTGATAATGAAGAGACCTACAGGTCTATAAACTATAAGTGGATCCTTTCCAGAGCAGTGACAAATGGAAGAGGAAGAAGGTGATCCTCTCCACTATTAGTGAGCTAGAGAGAGAGGAACAGGGAGTGACCATTGGGAAAGCAGTGAGCTGACCCAAAACATTGTAAAGGCAGTGAGCCTGGGAATAGAAGTGATATATCCTGAACTTTGTAAACAGCAATGTGATTTTAGTGGATTTGGTACATTGGCACATCGTCGTTGTATGATCATTGGATGTAGCCCAGTGAGGGTGAACCGAGTTAAAATCTATATATCTTCCTGCTAGCTTCCCAGCATTGCATTCAAATCATCATCATCATATAAAGAAGATAATAAGTGATCATGATAAACAAACAAGTGCAAACATAGTGACCCTTGTAATAAAGAGGTCATGATCTAGTGGGGAAAGAAATATTTTGAAAAGAATATCCATTCCCTGTTTACCCCCCCCCTCCTAGGGTATATAGGCCCCTATTGGTCAAAACAACATATATTAATGATTAATGTCATAGTATCATGAGGTTTTCATTGTATCATGGTAAATTCTAGAACATTTCTATATGACAATTAATCATTGGAAATAACAATTTAAATAGTCGACACAGAAAATCCAACACTATAATGGTAAGATCACATCATGTATAGATAATTGTACACTTGATATGGTAATATATAACACTGAATAGTTGGGTCTAGGTCACCGACTACTTCAACAAAACTATCATGAGTATAATTTTCGAATAATAATTATCTTCGTTATAATATATAGATGGAACATTTTTATGTGTTATATGTCTTGACCCGTTCCCCAGGGCCCGTGTCGTAACTACCCCAAGCCCCCCTCCCAATGGACATGGGCTGGGGACTAGCACCAAAGGCATTATCCCAATAGTTGGAGGCCTTTCCCTGAGTACCTATACGCACGCACAAACCCACATTCCAAAAAGATGGAAAGGAAAACATGCATTCCACTACATTCTTCATACCTGGACACCACTACTAACGTTCGAGGTCATGGTACATCTTTTCCACTCCATGTTGTACTACCAAATGGGTGGTATAGAACTCCCTGAACACCTCCTTCCACAATTCCACTGGTACTTTGGTGCATCCTATTGAAATGATGGAATGCTCACCTTGTATCGAAAATCCATTAGGATCCTGTCATGAGGATAACTGAGCACGTCAGGTCATGCAGTCAACATCCACAAGTTGTGCTTTCTTGACATGCTATAAGAGTGGGGGAGTGGTAGTCATCTTCTAAATATAGGCTTCTCCATCAACATACAAGAAGGATATCTTCATCTTGACTAGCTGATCTGTCTCCTCACTCAGTTGCTTAAAATAGGATCTCAGGCTGAGTGTGTCCACCACCACGTTCCTCTTCCCAAGAGTATATACTATCACAATGCCATAGTCCTAGAAGAACTCTAGAAATTGACACTTCCCCATGTTAAGGTCCTTCTAAGAGAGATATACTTGAGACTTTTATTGTTAGAGTAGACTATAAACTGCTCACCCATCTAGTAGTTCTACCACATCTTCAAGGAAAAGACCACTACTACTAGATCCAAGTCATGGTATGTGTAGTTCCTCTCTTGTTTCCTCAACTACTACGGACTATAAGAGATCACTACTCGCTCCTGCATCCGGACACAACTCATTTTGGTACCTAATGCATCACAGAAAACTATAATCCCAACTCCCTTCTCTAGAAGTCTCAAGATGGTGACACTCATCAGTTTTCGCCTCATCTCCTGGAAACTCTGATGGCACTCCTCCATCCACAAAAATGACTATCCCTTCCTTGTCCAAGATAATAAGGGTGTGTCTACCCTTGAAAATTCAAGCACGAACCTCTAGTATTATCCATACAATCCCATGAAACTCTGAACCTCATCACATTACTGGGTGCCTCCCATGAAAGAACTTCCTCTATATTTGATGGATCCACTAAACCTCCAACCTTCGAGATGATGTGTCCCAAAAAGTGGACATCCTGAATCCAGAACTAGAACATCAATAGATTCCTATAAATATGGGTCTCTCATATCGTATCCAATACTATCTATAGGTGTGGCACGTGATCCTCCTCGTATGTCGATTACACCAAGATTTAATCATCGAATACCACCATGATATGATCAAGGTATGGTTGGAAGATCCTGTTTAGGAGTCCCATGAACACTACTAGGGAATCGGCCACGCCGGAAGGCATAATCAAGAACTCATAGTGGCCATTCCAGCATCTAAAGGCTATCTTTATAAGATCCTCATCTGTCACATGAATATGATGATAGAAAGACCTGATATCTATGTTTAAGAACCACATCTCTCCCTTCAGCTGATCGAAGATGTCATCAATCCTTGGTAGTGGATACTTTCTCTTCATGGTCACCTAGTTGAGGTGATAGAAGTTTACACAAAACCTCAAAATCTCATCTATTTTATTGCAAAACACAGCCACCACTTCCCATAATGAAATTTTGGGTCTCACAAAGCCCTTCTTCTACAAGTCCTCTGGTTGTACCCTCAACACATGAAGCTCTATAGGAGCCATCTGATAATGTTTTGTAGATATAGGTTTCATCCCGGGGTATAGATTGATGTGTATGTCTACCCCTTGTGAGGTGGTAGTCCCAGAACATTCTCAGGAAAGATATATGAATACTCATCCACCACTATAGGAAAGTGAGGACTCCCCTCATCCACTACACCATGGGTCAGGGTATCCAACTACTGAGTGATCGGCTGGACCCCCTTCTAATAAATTCTTTCATGTTCTGCAAGAAATCCCTTACTACTGATGAAGGAAGACCTAGTCCAATCCTCATGGACACAATGCACTCTTTTCCTAAGACCGTAAATCTAAGCATGAGCTATGGATAACCATTCCATATATAAGATGATATTGTAACACCTTGATGCCACTACTAGGAGATTCCAACCAAAGCTCTCACCTTCAAGAGTAAACTCACATTGCTGACACTACTGTGTAATTTTCAAATCCCTTCCTGTATAAGTCTCTAATCATAAGGATCAGGCCAAAAAATCCACTGGAATCATTGAGCCTCAAACTATGTAAGTGGAAAGGAAAGTGTGACTGAAACCTAGGTCTATATGAACTAAAACTATGGTGGGGAAGACATATCTCATTCCTTTAAAGACCTCTAATGCACTATGTTCATAGGTATCCATCACCTGAAGTTGAGCCTGCCCATTTCCACCTACTCCCTAAGGCCATGGTGGACCACCTGGGGGTGGTGGTAGTACCTTGATTCGTCACCCACCTCCTAGTGCTCAGGATACTCCTCTGCCACATCCTCCACCCTGTGAAACTATTCACTCAAACCTCTACCTCTTCATCGGAGGTCCCTCAACCATCTTCTGATCATTCGTGCGATGGTTTTGGAATCCACGATCCATGTGTCTCTGCCCGTCACAAGAGTAGCATAACCTATCCCCCCACTAACTCGCTACTCTATTGGATCCTCGCACTACAGACCGTGAGTCCTAGGGTTATCCCTTAACTGGACTGACCTTCATGGGTCCTCGCATCTGATGCCTGCTACCCACCACTGAAGACTCTTACGCTTGGTGTCTACTAGTGGATCCAACTATTAGTGCCTACTCTTCCAGGAAGCTATCAATAAGTATGGGTTCCTCTAATACCCCAAAAAGATAACATATGATGAGAGACAACATGGATGGCCTGATATACCAGCATAGTCCATTCTCAAAATCCAAAGAACTAATGAACTGGTCTCTCTCCATGTCTGTAGGGTATCAATAAATCTTAGTGAATCTCACTGATTACTATGCTATTGTCATGCTACCCTACTTCAGGTGCAGTAGCTCAAGTATGCGCACAGAGTGAAATGTTGTCGGGAAGAACTCCTCCCTGATGAGGCACTCAATGTATGTCTAGGTAAGGGTCGACTCATCATGTTTATGAATTGTGAGGCTCCACCATCTCCCTACCAAACCATGAAGAATGCTCATATCTATGATCTTCATCTGGTCAAGAGGCATCCTCACAAGACGAAATACTTGTGTCACCTCCTTAAGCCTATAATCTTGCACCTTGGCGTCAGTCTCCCCCTAAACCTGGGGGGAAGTTTCCTCAAGAACTCATGCAAGGCACTAACCAGTCATGCATCCTCTACCTATAGCGTCAGCAATAACTGCTGATCAATGTGTGGTGGTAACACTAGTGCACCACCTAGTGGGAACCATCTCTAGCACTAGTCCCTAAACCGACAACACATCACTATGTGTGATATACTCACAGTCACACATCGGTGTCCAAGATGGAAGTCTGTGTGATGGCATCCTGAAACAGATCAACATGCACCATGATCAAAAGATTATACTAGGTGATATAAATCTGATCAAAAAAGAAATTGGGGAAAACTTGATTATTATACGATTCATCCAACAAATGGTTTCCTAAAATAATTCAAAAAGATAAATTCAGGGTCCTGGTGTATTGATACTTCATCCTCCACACCAAAACTGCACTCCTTAACCTGAAAGTTGAACTCAAAACACATAACACTATTTCCCAAAATTAAAAAAAACTTACTCCGAGTCATTGAGGTAGAATCAACCAGCTCTGATATCAATTTGTCACAACCCATCCCCTAAGGCCCGTATCCAAAATACCCCAAGCCTATTACCCAAAGACCTAGGGTTGGATACTAGCCCTGAAGGAATTATCCCATGAGAGAGAGGAATTTTCCTGAGTACCTGTATGAACTCACACACACAACCACATCCCAATAAGCTGGAAAGGAAAACCAACTAGCCACTAAAAACCACTAGGTTAAGGTACAAGATGTAAGTCAATTAGGCCAGAACAGAAACCCAATAAAAGAAAATAGGAAAATAGAAAATTCAAAAGTAATATTTAAAAGTCATCTGCAGAAGACCCCACATGGAGGCTCGGTAAGGAGTGGCTATTAGAAGCTATAGAAGTACGTTCTTCCTATCTTATCTCTCTGGGAACTGCCTAGTCCCGAGCCCCCAATGTCTTTGTCGAAGAACCATTCATATTCAAGAGACACAACACATGTGGGTGGATCTTGTTCAAGGGTGGGTAATACAATACTCAGTAGGCATCCAAAAACACAATAAAAAGACCAAAAATGAAATATACACATGGTACTGCCAGATCATGTAGGTACAATCTAAAGTATGAAATGAAAAACTGTCAGTCATACACTAAACACCTTGGACTACTAAGGTACTCATCCCAGCTGAGTATGATGGGTCTACTGGGTCACACAGAGCCACTCCGCACTACGGGCCTACTAGGTCATGCAGAGTCGCTTTCCACTTAGGCCATCATAGCTTGTCTATACAAGGCCACTTATAGATGATCCACAAAGGTTTTCAAGTAGCTGAGCCACATAGGGTCGCTTGAAGATGATCCACACAAGGTCACTTGTAGATGATCTAAAAAGGGTCACTTATCATCTAGGATAGCACAGTCATTTACACAGTCTCATTAGAAGTATTTGGGACTCATACAGCCATAGGATTCCCGCACGTAGCACCCTTGATTTCAAGATAATCTACTTATCATTCCATTTTTAATATTTCAACTGCACATAAATTCTCTATAGGGAATTTCAAATGAACCTCCTCATCGTGAGGGATCCAACACCACTAACATCTCTCCAATCAGGCGTACGGTTTCAAAGTTATTACCTTTTTTCAAAAAGGGAATGGTTGAGTCCAGGCCCGGTTTGACCCAACCCGGGTCCATCGACCTGACTCAGGTCTGCGGACTTGAGCCGATCTAGATCGAACTTGTCCCATTAGGATGCAGGTCCGGCCCATTGGGGCACTAGTCCACACACATTGGGCTACAGGTCCTTCTCTCCTCCTTCTCGTCTTGCTGTGCGGGACGGCCTTCTACAGCCCAGATGCCAGGAGGGCATCCTGTTTGTCCATGACGTAGCTGGTCGAAGCCCCCCCCCCCGATTTTCCTATATGCGGTCTATGCTAGACCGCATTTCTGCACTTCATGACCCACAGCCATGAGGCACTCTACAGACATGGATGGGTGGCCACGTCCTACCTCCCACATGTGATCCTCAGTTGACCATGTGTCAGCAAAGGCACTGTGGCCCACATCCATGATCCGCTTTACTGACGCGGCTAGGGGCACTACTGGAAATAGCACCTATACCCAGGGTTTTAAACCGTGGGTACAGCCCTTGAAACTGTGGGTATAGGATATACCCATGGTTTCAAGAACCACCGGGTATAGTGGGGGTCGCAATAGGGCTATACCCATGGTTTGCATAGAACTGTGGGTATAGATGAAGAAAAATTCACATTACCCGCGTTTTAACAAACCATAGGTATAGACATCTATACCCACGGTTTTCAAACCATGGCTATAGTGATTTAAATCTCGCCATGTACCCACGGTTTGCAAACCGTGGGTATAGTGAATTAAATCTTTCCACTGTGCTCACGGTTCGGCAAACTGTGGGTATAGACTTGTTCCCCAGGCAGTTGCAACTCCACCTCTCTACCGTTCTGCACCTATAGATATATCAATCATGCCATTCAAATATATCACATATCATCAATAATATGAAAATATGTACTCTGGTATATCAATCCCAGCATGAAAATACAATGGAAATTAGAGGACCTCGTCAAAGAATTTTGACTAAAAAAAGATGAAGACTCACATTTTTACCAAACATCGTACCACTACATGTGCACCTGTGCAAGCTTGCTGCTAGAGTATCCACTAAACTGGTGAACTTCATTTCACCAGAAATAACATTCATATATTCAGAGTCGACAAAGAAAACATGATGTAACTATTGAAAGGAAGATAAAAAATTATCGCAAACCCATAATTGTGGTGTAAAAATGCAGTAATGAAATGAAACGCTGTCCCACTGCCCAGCCCTCACCCTCCCCCCTGCCCAGCCCTCCCCATCCCTCCCCAATGCACAACCCCTCCCCATCCCTCCCCACTGCCCAGCCCCCACCCTCCCCCCTGCCCAGCCCTCACCCTGCCCAACCCTCCCCCTCCCCCCTGCCCAACCCTCCCCCTCCCCCTTGCCCAGCCCCTCCCCCTCCCTCCCCACTGCCCAGCGCTCCCCCTGCCCAGCCCTCCCCCTGCCCAGCCCTCCCCCTGCCCAGCGCTCCCCCTGCCCATCCCTCCCCCTCCCCCTGCCTAGCCCTCCACCTACCTAGCCCTCCCCCTCCCCCCTGCCTAGCCCCTCCACCTCCCTCCGCACTGCCCATCCCTCCCCCTGCCCACCCCTCCCCCTGCCCAGCCCTCACCCTCCCCCCTACCCAGCCCTCCCCCTGCCCAGCCCTCCCCCTCCCCCCTGCCCAGCCCTCCACCTGCCCAGCCCTCTCCCTCCCCCTTGCCCAGCCCCTCCCCTCCCTCCCAACTAGACTATGCATGTAAACACCACAGGAACACAGAGTGTAAGGCAAGTACATGATGTGTATGGTGGGTACACGATGTGTACCTACATGGGGTACATGCCTATGTCCCTTAATCTGCCTGACTAGATACTTGGCCAGGCTGTGTATTTCTACACAACATGCCACCCACATGGAGTCTGGTTGTGTACTCTACACAGCCATATCCTCATAAATGGGTTCACCTGATTGGGCACTCGACTACATTGTGTGTATGAACCCATATTTGAAGTTTACTATGAAAAAATGATCTTCCAAAATGATAAGAACACATGGAGTGTCACCCTAAACTATATGCCATGTTTTCAGGTTTTCCAGAATGGAAAACCCCCAGATTGCCCAAAACACTTGGTATTACCCCCAAAACAACATATCAGGCCTTTAGGAGCCATTAGAGAGCATAGTAGGGGTTCAAAACATGAAAAATAATAATATAAAGGGGGTTTGTGTTAATTTTAAAAATGGACTACCTTTGGGCGGAAATCGTTGAAGCTTCATTTGATTTTGTAGTCTATGATTGTCGCACGTTGACTCAGCATGTCAAGATCTCCATGACAACACCTCCTTCTTTCCCTCTCCCTTTATCTTTATCCCTATCCCTCTCCTCTCATTGTCCGCAACAAAGTTAATTCCTCAGGGGAATATGCAAGAATCCAAGAGGAAGTAATATAAACAAATTTTTTGGGTACTTACCCTCTTTATGAATCTAGTGGTTGAATGTGTATAAATTTTAAGACTAAAACTCTTGGATGTGACTTGTCCTCTGGTTTAATCCAATCAATTATTTTCTCTTAGACATTAATAAATGTGTCACCATCCACTGCTAATCCCATGAATAGATCTAGTAGATATTCTTCAATAATATCTCCCAAATTAGAATTTTTAACAAACACTGGAAATTCCATTATTTACTCTTCAGGTGTGGCTTCAACTTCCTCTTGACTCTCCAAGATATCACAATGATGGTCTGCATCTTCAATACATGAAATGGGATAACAAAAATTAAATCAAGATTCAATGAAATCAAGGTTAAATAAAAATATAGATTCTTCCATAATTTTTTCAACTCCCTAAAATAGTGCAATTTTTTCCTCCTGACTGAGCAGTTAACCAGAGAGTATTTGGGGTAGGAGTGAGGTAGTAAACCACCTCAAGCCAATATTCAAAGAAAATGACCTCTAATGTGGTTTCTTACAAGGAAAAGGCAAGTATGTCTTGTAATAGCTCAGCCTATTGAAACATTGATAAATCATTAGACAATTCAGAAAACATAATATCATTAAATGAAGTGATGGAAATAAAATGATCTTCCAGATTATACCCATATTCTTCAATGTAGTCCTATCATATCTTCTTCTAACCCTTGATATTGTATTTTGGAAGCAATTCATGAATTTTCACCAGTAAACCATAGGATATTTCAAACTCAAAAATAGGTAGCCCCAGCTTTATTGTCACTCCTTATATTTATTTTTTCCTTTCTCCTAATATTTTTCCTAGAAGGTGAAGCATTAGTAAAATATTGGAGTACTTTCATTCTCTTATGGTCCTATTAATCCAAGAATGTAGGTCTAAGGAATTCCATGATTCTTTTTGTGCCCACCAAATCCTTTTCGAAAGGTACCTTCCCCTCTTGACCATTTTTGATTGGACTAAATCTATGTGCATACTATTATTTTATTTGATGAGTCACAACCTTTGTAGAATCATATAAATATCATACTGGTCAGTATTATAACCAAAATTGGAATAATGCTACATACATGTATAGTGCTTTCACATCAAAGAAATCAATTAAATCATCAGTAAAAGAAAATAAAGTGTCTAATCTTTCTCCCTTTTAGTGTTTTTTTGTTTTTTTGTTGAAAGAAAAGAAAAATTTGAAAAACCACTTAGTAAATCATTACCTCCCCCCCTGCCCAGCCCTCCCCCTGCCTAGCCCTCACCCTCCCCCCTTCCCAGCCCTCCCCTACCCAGCCCTCCCCCTCCCCTGCTGCCGAGCCCTCCACCTGCCCAGCCCTCCCCCTCCCCCCTGCCCAGCCCCTCCCCCTCCCTCCCCATTACCCATCCCCCCTACACAACCCTCCCCCTGCCCAGCCCCCTCCCCATCCCCTCCCCCTCCCCCTGCCCATCCCATTCCCTCCCCTCCCCCTCCCCCTCCCCCCCTCCCCAGCCCAGCCCCTCCCCCTCCCTCCCCACTGCCCATCCCTCCCCCTGAATCTCCCTGCATGAAATATGTAGATGCATGACATGTTTTATTTGGATGCAGACCCAACCATGTAAGGTACTTCAACTGTTAGAAAACATCCTAAAATTTTGATAAGGTACTACAACTCACTGTATTACAGAACAGATTATAACAGAAAAAATACCAGTCAATCTCATGAAGAATGTCATTATCATTGTGTCATTTACTACTTGAGTTGTAAACAATATAAACTACCATACATCCTATCCTGTTTAAGAGTTAGTTGGGGAAAAAATACCTTCATCAATCCTCGTTGAGACATAAATGATACACATCTCTTAAGTTTCTTCTCCATCCTTGTCAATCGAAGGCATTCATTCCGTCAGCCCATGCACATTCACCAATATTTCAGTTCATCGCTATGCTGGGATGAGAACAATACAATTATGTCCAGAAACTCTTAGACATGACCCAAAAAAATCAATATACAGTGGAGTCAATAGTGAAAACATATCACCTTCATTCATATGTTGGATGAAAGGGAGGTTAACTCCATGATTTTACGACCAATAACCTGCATTCTTATAGTGTGTAAATGAAAATGAAAAATGATGCATGGTAGGGAGGTTAATTCTACAATTTTAGGAAAACATACCAGTTGTAGAGATCTGGCACTTATTAGTGCAGGATTCCCTTGATCTCTTCATGTGAAGAGTGAGTAAACTACAATATAAAAATAAAAATAATCAATATTAATCTACAAAGATGAAGTGCGTAATAACTAATGAAAAAATATTATGTTAAGGGAAATAATTCAAATTTTCTAGGAGATTATTTCAACGATA
This sequence comes from Viscum album, assembly GCA_963277665.1. Lineage (NCBI taxonomy): Eukaryota > Viridiplantae > Streptophyta > Magnoliopsida > Santalales > Viscaceae > Viscum > Viscum album. The sequence goes on from OY728152.1 coordinate 1,876,382,841, forward strand.
TTACGAGAACATACCTATTGAGGGGTGAGAAACACATCGGTCATGATTCGATTAAAGTGGCTGCTCTGGGCCGTTTTGTTAACATCCACCTCACCCGTGCACTTGCTTTGTGTTTCTAGTGCAACCTTTAAGAACAATTTCAGCTTCCAGAATGTAAATTCACTCTGCATCCCACATACCAATTATGGCCTGAAATAGAGAGGAAACTAGCATTTGTGCTGCAATGAATAGTCAGAAATGTCGGGTTTAATGATAGCAACCAGAAGTGTTTACCTTCAACTGGAAGACAGTGCCCCATTGATGATTGTTCAGAAGGCGTTGAAGAAAGGTGATGTCCTGGGAGTGGTCGATCCTCTAATGTGCCATGGTAATCCACTAAATCAGCTGAAAATTTATTTCTGGGAGCACTTTAAGTCCTACTGCATCATATTATGAAAATATGAGTCTAGGGTTAAATTGGATATTTGAGGATGCAGTTGAGTAAAACGAAAACTTGTCATGATATAAAAAATGGTGTGGTAAAACCATACCTTTAGCGACGGTGGATAAGTCGACACCGTGTCCAGCTCCTCCCCCTGCCCTTCCCCCTCCCCACCTCCCATTCCCCCTCCTTCCCCACTGCCCAACCCCTCCCCCTCACTCCCCACTACCCAGCCCCTCCCCCTCCCTCCCCACTGCCCAACCCCCCTGCCCAACCCCTCCCCACTGCCCAGCCCCCCCTGCCCAACCCCTCCCCCTCCCTCCCCACTGCCCAGCCCCTCCCACTCCCCACCTACCCAGCCCCTCCCCCTACCTCCCCACTCCCAGCCCCCCTGCCCAGCCCCTCCCCCTCCCCCTGCCCAGCCCCTCCCCCTACCTCCCCACTCCCCAGCCCCCCTGCCTAGCCCCTCCCCCACCCTCCCCACTGCCCAGCCCCTCCCCCCCCCCCACCTGCTTAGCCCCTCCCCCTCCCCACCTACCCAGCCCCTCCCCCTCCCCACCTGGCCAGCCCCTCCCCACCTGCCCAGCCCCTTCAATAGATGAGCTCTTCTGCTTCCATGTGGAGGAAACGATCATACTCGCCTGATGAACATCCTCTGCATGTCGAGTATATGAAAAAGAGATTACGTGAATGCAGCCCCCTCCCCTCCCATCCCTCCACTGCAGCCCCCACCCCCTCCCAACATTCCCATCCCAGCCCCCCCCCCCCCCAACCCTCCACTGCAGCCCCCCATCCCAAGCCTCCCCTCCACTACTAAGGCCAAGATTAGATGGAGAGATAACAATTAACACACCAAACCATAAAAACAAAAATCACATGTGAGTTTACCTAAAGAATTGTCAAATAACACCCCAGAAGAAAACAAAATCCAAAATGCATTTCATTGCATAACGAAATTCACATTCAAGCAGTCCACCAATACAAAAAAAAAAAAAAGCTCCACAAGTCTCTCTGCTGAGTCAGAAATGGAGGGGATTAATATCCCCCCATCACCATCATCATCATCCCCATGTCCGGTATCATCATCAGCAGCAGAAACATCATCAGCATCATCATCACTAGCAGCAACATCATCATCATCATCATCATCAGCAACAATCTCATCACCAACAACACCATCAACAACATCCTTTCCAGCTCTATCGCCACCACCGTCATCGCCACTAGGACCCTCATGGGAATCACCCGAGGCATTATGTAAAGATCGCATTGATTCTATACATGAATCAAAAGTGGAAACAACCTCTGGTGGTAGTGACTGACTCAAAATTGACATAGCTTTCATGAAATTTTCCTTCATTAGTTTACTTTTTTCATGCTCCTCTAATTCTATTTTCTTTGTCACAGCTAATTCAGCACGCATAATTTCCAACTCAGAGGCCTTTGAGGCATTAGAGGAGTCCGATGATGACCAATACCTAGAGGGGACAATGTTTTTGCCTGGTCTACAACAAGCTCTTCCTGGATGATCCACACCTAACACCTGACTCAAATGATCATTTGGCCCTAAGTTGTCAGCTTCCTCATCCATGGACTCTAAGGCAGACTGTTGAAACTATACACATATTAAATTATGAATTTCGTATAAATGTTTGAAATATATATAAAAAAACATATAATTTTTTCTTTTGTTTTTGAATTAACTACAGTTCCATCTTTTCGTTTCCTACTGAAGCATAATAATTTGGCATGAGGTACAGGACCTTCAATGTCCCATTCAACTTGCTGCATATGAGAAATGCACAAATTTGGATTACAACCATATATGATAAATGCAAAAAATTGGATTGAATGTACCTGCCGCTTCTCATGATCGGGCATTGTAGTGCGCCCCAATGTGTGTAGATATATAATTTCATCTTTGTTTTTTTTTTCACGGACACTTCCTAAGGAACAAAAAACAATACAAGTAATATGAATTAAATTTTATATAAAAACAATTAAAGATGGGTAGTACCTTATACTGTTCAGTCTTCCAATGTGCGATCATTTTTTTATATTGACTTTTTGGACAGTCAGGGTTTGTGGTTACACCCTCTAACTCGGTACCCACTCTGCTCCTCCAACCAATATGTAACTTATACTTGTATGACTGCCAATACTCTCCAAGATCACTCAAACTAGCAGCTTTGTAAGCTTCACCATTAGGAATGTTAAATCGACACTGCAACGAAAATGTTACGTCATATAAATACATTACTAATATAAATATAAATATATAAAATTTCTGTACCCATATCTGTGCCCATTCCCTATCCTTGATGTCAGCACTGATATGTCTCCATGAGACCGGTTCCACCAGAATGATATCATGATATTTGGATAAAGTATCCATGAAACATCTATACTCCTTAGAACTTTTACCTACCATTTGATTTTGAGGATTATAATCCACCATAATCTGAGTTTTGTGATTCCAGGCATCCCACATTCGAGTGCGCCCATTTCCCCTACTAGAAGATCCCACTAAATAACATAAGAGGTGAAAAGAGAAGAGTTAAGTGACAATACAATAAGAAAAAATTGAAATGCTATAATTTGAAACATTTATAATAATAAAACATAATGCAGGCTCCTGAATAGGTTGTGAGGCATCCGTGGACTGTGCTGGATCAACATCCTCCGAGGGAAGTATCTGTTCCACAGCATGCTCCGACTGATCTTCATGAACAGTAGTGCAAACTGAAGGAACAAACTCAATATGTATATGATGGATGGTAGGAAAAGGAGGTGGAGTAGACATGTTAGAATATGCGTAGTAGGTCTGGGGATACATGAATGGATATGGAAATTGTGGAGGTGAGAACATCAGTCAAGTCGGCATAAACCTGGAATGGGAAAAAAAGGGTAAATGGGATGATGACGACAGAATGTATGGGAACATCCCAGGGGTCTCATGCGGAGGGCGAACATGTGTGGTAGATGGGATGTCCACTGATGGGTCAGTGTGGGGAGTGGTAAGATGGGAGCTCCGCCTAGGTCTAGGAGGATCCCTGCTCGGTCCCATACTAGGAAGAGGAATCTCTGAAGACAACTCACGCTCGCGTCTAACGGGATCTACATCAAATAATCTTTTCTTGCGAGCTTCTGTAGTTTTTTTCATAATCTGTATAAGAATGAAATAAAGATTTTTTAGCAACAATATTTACAAATCATACATACAACTTAGAAGCCAAAGAAGACAAAAAATGTCATAACATCTTTCAGTAATGATAATTTACAACCAAGTTGTACAATTTTTAAAACTACATTTTAAACCCAGTTTTCTGAATTGAAATAAATATAATTAAATGAAACAAAACCAAACAATACTAAAACAGACATATCATTCCAAACTAAAACTAAATTATAGTAATTACATTTGTACCAACCTGAGAAACTCACTTCAATGTAAACTGAATTAACTCTGAATATATATTGTTGGTTTTATATAGTACCCTCCACTACCTGAGGATCAACATCATCTCTCACAATGGGACAATTTGTGTCATCAAATACAATATTTTGGCTAACACCGATGGGGCATCAATGTTGAAAATTTCATCCCTAGCATCATGAAAAATATGTCTTGGGATTACTTCATTAATGAAACCGTAATCAGGTTTCAGATAATCTTTCACATAAAACACTGGTTTTTCCATTGATGCCAAAATGTATGGTTCATCGGTATGCAGGAATCGACTCATGTCAATAACTCTAAATCCGAAATCAACAAAAAATGTACCATGTCACATCATTGAATCAAACCATTTACATTTCATCTTAGTTACTCGACCTTGAGAGTAGTAATCCAATAACAGTATTTTCTCAACCAGTCCATAATAATACACATCTTCATATCGAGGTCGACTATCTGATGCACTGGCATAACAATCTGTTCTAGCAGTTAGCATAACGCCATCATGCTGTGTTCTCATTTTCACCACTTTATCAGTTGTAACAAATTTATATCCATTGATTATTAAATATTTTCTGTCACAAACCAAAGAATTGGGACCAAAATACAATGCTCTTAATTCCTGAGAAATGAAGTCAGCAGGTAAACTCAATACCTGAAATACATATGAGTAATATAATTAAATATATATCTATATTTTAAGCTATAAAATGTAATGGTCATACCTTTGATTTCAACCAAGCTGGGAAATATTGGTTATGCATAGCCTCTCTCCTTCTCAACGGCAAAGACCGATTAACTCTACTTATAATTTGTTTATGTTCTCTACATAAAATGACAATAAAAGTATAAGTTATATGTGATATGATATCGTATGAGATAACATATATATATTCAAATTACTTACTTGATACAGGTATCGAACAAACCACAATTAAACAAGACTGTTCGATGTGCCATATTCCGCTCCTCAAAGCTCAATGTAACCAATGTATATGACCCGAAAATTCCACCTGTTTGGGGAAGAGATGGAAATGAGGTCTGAATTTCCTCATACTGCTCATCTTCATTTCTCATTGGTCGATTATGTCTTGTGCTCACATCAGACAAATACATTGAACAAAAATCCATACATTCTTGGGCCAGATAACTCCTCACAATGGAACCTTCACGATAATTCTTATTTTTGACATATGATTTCAAAGTGCACATATTTCTTTCAGTGGGATACATCCACCGAAAAGAGACTGGTCCCCCAAGAAGTGTCTCAGTTGGAAGATGAACTGTTAAATGCAACATGGAAGTGAAAAAGGATGGAGGAAATTTTTTTTCCAACTCACACATAATTAACGGAGCCTCATGCTTCATTTTTATCAATAATGATTTGGATAAACTTTTAGCACAAAGGTCTCTAAAAAATGACACAACCGAATCACTGCCACTATTACATTATTGGATAGAAAATGTTGAATTGCTATTGGAATCAATTCATGAAGTAGGATGTGATAATCATGAGTTTTTAGGGATTTCAATTTCCAATGTCTTCTATTGACTCGTTTAGATATGTTGCTGGAATAGCCATCTGGAACCTTGATATTCTCCAATATTGCCAAAAATCGATCTTTTTCTACCGGTGTCATCACAAAAGAAGCACAGGGAACTTTCCATTTTTTTCACTGATACAAACAGGATGTTATTCTGGTCGAATACCCCAATCCAATAAATCCCGATGAGATCGGAGGTCATCTTTGGTCTTCCCCTTAATATTCAAAATAATTTCAAGCAACATTTCACATATATTTCTCTCAATATGCATTACGTCTAAACAATGACGTAAAAAATTAGTAGACCAATATGGCAACACAAAAAAAATACTTCTCTTTTTCCAATTGTAAGTGACTTTAGTATCATCATTCTTCCTCTTTAGAGATTTCAACTGACCTTTTCCTAATGAAAAGATGAAATCATTCAATTCATCAAGCACATCACTTCCTGACATATGTTGAGGTGGCTCTTCAGTGTCAACATTGTTATCAAACCTTTGACGATTCTTACTATATTGATGATCCATTGGCAAGAATCGGTGATGCCCCATGAAACTAAAACTACGACGATATTTAAGCCTTCTCAATCGTGTATTCCTCATACAAACGGGACATGATATTTTTCCCTTCGTGCTCCACCCAGACATCATTGCATAGGCAGGGAAATCATTTATGGTCCATAGAAGGGCAACACGCATCTGAAACGTATTCTTTGAAGAAGCATCAAATGTCTGCACACCTAAATCCCAAAGTTGTTTCAACTCTTTTATTAAAGGATTCAAGTAGACTTCTATATCATTACCATGATCCAAAGGTCCAGATATCAGTATACTCAAGAAAGTGAATGGTTTTTTCATACACATCCACGGAGGAAGATTATAATCTTGAATAAAAACTGGCCACATGCTATGAGTAGTAAGCATCTGACCAAATAGATTAAAACCATCACATGATAAGCCCAATCTGACATTACGCACCTCAGCTGCAAAATCAGGATGTTGTGCATCAAATGTCTTCCATGATAATCCATCTGCAGGATGGACCAGTTCATCAATACCTTTAATTCTCTCAACATCATTCCATCACATATTAATTGAGATTTCTGGAGACATGAATAGATTTTTGAAGTCTGGGAATCAATGGAAAGTGCCACATGAATTTCTGTGGCACACGAGATGGTGTTCCATCTGCATTTTTCTTCCATTGAGATATACCACATTCTTTACAGTCATTATGGTCAGCTGTTTCCTCCAAATATAAACTACAATCTTTCAGACAAGCATGTACTTTTTTAGTAGCAAATCCAAGCTGGTTAATTAACTTCCATTCCATGTAATTATTGGAGGGAATATCTGCACCATCAGGAAGCAAGTCCTTCAAAAATGTAAGAATATAATCAATAGCGGTATTAGAAATCCCATACATGGTTTTTCCATGATATAACTGCATTAAAAATTCTAACCTGGTAATTTTAGTACATTCTTGATATACTGGAGTTCTGGCATTATGCAATAAATTTTTCAATCTCTCAAAATCATCATCTTCAACATTTTCCTTGTGTATACTGATATCATTGTCTTCTTGCACCGGCATGTTATCTCTCTCATAATGATGAACATATGGAAACCGATAAAATATCAAATTCTCCATGTCACTTCGTTCATTTCGTTTATGAACAGTCGAAGATTTACTCTTCTCTCCATGGTGAAACCAAACATTATAGTTAGCTTGAAATAAAAATTTCATTAAATGGTAACTAACTTCTTCTCATCTTAACCATGGTCTTCCAAAAAAATTATAGTAGGGACACTGTATACATCCTCCATCTAACGCATTGTTAAATGCAAAATCTAAAAAATTCTTCAAATTACTTTGAAACTCGGTTGAAATCTGATTGGTACGATACATCCAGCTACTATCCATTCTATAACAAGAAAAAAAAATTTCATTTAATCAACTATGTAAATCATATTTAAAAAATTCATTACAATCAATTTTATTATTAAGTTAATCAATGCATATTAGTATCTAGCAAAACATATTTAATGAAAAGAGGAGTCCATGATTGAATAAGTAGCAATAATAAGAATGATCAGGATAAACCATCTTTTCAAATTTATTTTCCATGTAAATATAGAAATGATCACATTGGATATCATTGTAAATCCAAAACCTGGATAAGAAATCTGAGATCTACTTCCTTTACAAGGATAATAAATAATATCTAGCAATAATAAGAATAACAACATACAAATGATAAATTATATTTAAATCTCAAGGACTGATTAAATTCTATGTAAATGGTTTGGTTGCTTGGATTAAAAAATCATGCTCTAAACCATTACATGTTGTTCAATTGACCCTTAAATATAACATTTAAATGTTACGTTAATACATAGTAAAAAACATTTAATTTTTTTTAAAAAAATTTAACTAATTGTTTTTCATAATTTATGGAACATACATTATCAATATTTGAAGATGATTTCCATGTGTTACTGGTCATAAAATTTAGTATGTTAATTATGAATCATTCCATGATTGGTTTAAGAATTATGTATGTACTCATATAATTATGTTAAAAATAAATTATAAATGGTATTTTTAGATAAATCACTATATATGTTCAGAATGTGTCTTATATAGTCTAGCATGCTTAAACAATTAATTGAGCATGATTTTCCAAATGCATTCAACTAAAATGTTATTGTACCACTCAATAAAATAATGAATTATTTATTTTGAAATACACATGAATGTTAATTTCTCATTATTTAGGTTGTTCAAAATAGGCCAATACAATACAATAATATTTTGGAGTTTGTTTCAGCTTGGTGTTTAGTGAAAAGTAAGATATCAAAGAGAAAAAAATTTAGACATAGAAAAAAATCTTGGTCTGTTACAATGAATATTAAATTATTCCTCCCTATGTGTTGTGATCATTATTGGTTTGCAAATCTATTCTCTTAGGATTGTATGAGCTTGGTCTTCCTGGTTTCGCATCGTATGGTTTGCAACAGGTCATGACCACATGGAACAACCCCAAGAGATGATTTAGATCTTTCAGTTCATTTATGCAGAGTTTTTTGGATTTGGTCATTTGAGAGGGTATGGCATCATCCATCGGATCGAGACTGTGCTTTGACACATGACACTTGCTTGTTGAATCACTTTGCAATGGTGGAGAGCTTCATCACATTCAAATGTTGGGGAGGGGCAGTTTTTATGATGTCAATCTGGTTTAATTTTCCTTGACCCTTAGGGAATTATTTGTCATAATTCATGATATCTTTGGGTTTTCCCATTCATCCCTTAAAATGCAGTCTTATCTTAATAAAAATTTGAAGGCTTTCGGGCCATTGTAGGAGGTATGAGCTCGGTCAAGTGTCTTTCGAGTCATCTATTTATCGAACATTTTTTCCACACATAGTTAGTTTTTATTGATAGTCACCCTCTTCTTCTAGTATGGGTAAAGGTTAAATATGCTACCTATGTTGGGGCCTTATCTAATATCATCTATCTTTAATCAACTGTGCTCTTCAGAATTTTATTGAAGACAAATCAGCCTTATACGGTGTGGACCAATCTCCTATAAAAAGAATAGTAGACATGATTTTCTGTGAGGTTGACCTCATTATATTTCTCAGGTTTTTGTATCTTGATTATGTTATTTTCCATGTATGTAAGGAAATAATGGTAAAACTTCTCATTAATAATTAATACACATTGTCCATCCGTTCATCAAGTCATGGGTGACCCAGATCACTTTTTTCTTCCATTCAAGGGAAAATTTGTTGTTAATCCCACTCAATGGGAGGTGTCATGTGATTTAGGGCCTTCCTAGGTGCTTGAATTGGAACTACTACTATTTTTAGGGTAAGAGAAGCATTATCTACCTTAGTAGTCCTTTTTTCCCTATGTCATGGGTGTCGGCCGAGATTTGGCCTAGGTTTTTTAAATGGAATCTTCTAAGCATTGTGTTGTCTTTAAAAACTCATAGAATATTCCTAGATAATTCATCAGGATAAAAGGTGTTTGTAGCTCATCCTAAATATTTCCATCACAAATTTCCATCAATTTCTTTTTTGATAAAGGTATTCTGAGTGAATATGTTAAACTTTTCCATCTAGCGATGAAGTAAAATCTCTGTCACATTCAAATTGTTTGCAATCTGTGAGGTCAGAAATCATTATTTTCATTAACATGGTGTTTAAATGATCTAGTAATTGATAATGAAAAAATTTACATTCCACAGTGGATCCTACCGAAAGGTTGTTTTACTAAAATAAGGTTGGTCCTACCAAATTACATACAAAAACATCTTAGTTTTGTTTCCTCCTACACATATTAGGGGCTAATCATAAAGTCTCTTTTGGACATGATGTGTGTGAGATGTAATTTTGGATCTCCCAAAAAATCAAGGATTTATAATATAGTATTGTAAAAACTGGATAGAGTAAAGGTTTTATCCACACATTTGGGATATATCTTATTTTTGGGTTGTATGGGGGTGTTCCTCCCTTCAATGGATTCCATTTTGGAATCCAATGATTCAGTGGCGTTGAGGAGTTCTTGAGGTATTATTGTCTAGGACACCTTCTAACTACAGGTATTGGGAATGTATTGATGAGGTGGGGCCCCAATTTCATATCTCATTGATTCTCAATCTATGCTAAGACTGAATGATCGCTCTAATGGGGAATATATTGTCACCATAATAGAGGAAAGTCTGAATCATTGAAAACATCTTCATATATGTAAATCAATTTCTTGGATCTATACCCAACCTAACATTAAAATTACACCGTTTAATGCATATTATCCCTCTCCTGATGTATGTGATGAGAGTGTTTTGTCTCTTTTTTGAAGATGATAGCCAACATAAATATTGTCCCTGATAGTTCCTCATCGATATATCTGAGATTCTATATCACATTCTCTTATTGTGCTAGTAGTTCCTCTATAGAGGTAATTTCAGTTCCCCTAGGTAGTGATTGGTATGTATCCACACATTTCCCTTTATCCTAGGTAGAGTTCCATTGAGGAGAGGGAAATTCCTCATTCGTAGGTTCCATGTTCTACATATTTCTCTGATTATGTGTAAGTGTAGCCTTAGTTTGTTCATCCACATCACCTTCCCGTAAATGAACAGTTTTCACATCATTCCCCTATATTTTTAAATATTGGTTGACATCAATTTTTATATTAATTATGATGATGTTCACTAAGGTGTATCAAGTAGTGGGATTTACCCCATCACTCCCCACACAAAAGGGAAATTATCCACTGTTTACTCCTCCTTTGAGGGTTGCATTAGGGTCAGTTATCTGACCCCTGGTCATATTAGTCCATTTTGACTTATGAAACTTATGGTTTTTAACTTCCTTTATCGTAAAATCCCCCTACCTTGGTCTATGAATAGTGGCCATAAGGGAATTTCCAATCATACTTGTCGAGCAGACCCAAAATGAAAGAGGTGTATCTCATAGTGGGAGGAATGATTGGGATGTTGACCATTGATAATTATCTTCAAAACTAGAGAATATTAATTCCTTTAGGGGTGATAATAATGATAAAAATTACCCTGGACCTATGGAATGGGAATGATTTGGGGCTATTGTTGGCACTTTTTGATCCCATTTTTGAGGATATAAGGAATCCAATCAAGAATTTTATGGGTCCTAAGATGGAAATTGAGATATAAATTCCCCCATACCTAGATTTTGGTGTTGATATAGAGCCACCCCTGATTTCTCTAGGACATAAGGAATCTAATCAAGGATTTTATAACATAAGATGAGTGAATTGTTTTTTCATTTCACACATATTACTACATCATGAGGACTGTTATCATACATAATATATTTATTTATCTTGTTATTAATTTATGAAGATATGTATTCAGACATGAGGACTGTTAGCATAAATAATATATATAAGTTGATATTTATGATAACCCCAACTCTATCATAAATAATTCCTAATTTTAGTAATCTATAGATATCTATGTGACACTTAAATCAACCAGTATCTACAAAGTCATATCCTATAGGTTAATCATTACACATGGTAACCCCTATAATCAACCAAGAATCATCGATATACTCCCATTACATTAATGGAGAATCACAAGTAAAATTACCTTGTTTAAGAGAAGTCGAGGTGGAGGCAAAGGCTAGGGGGTCCAGGTCAGGAGCTGGGATGCGGAGCCGGGAGGCGGAGCCGGGAAGCGGAGTCGGGACGCGGAGCCGGGACGCGGAGCCGGGACGTGGAGCTGGGACGCGGAGCTGAGATGCGGAGCCGGGAGGCGGAGGCCGGGGAGGGGAGTCGGAGAGGGGAGGAGAGGGCTGGGAGGTGGTGGTCTAGGAGGGGAGGACATGGTCAGGAGTAAGCGTTGAGGAGGTACAGTTGAATGGGGGGTGCACAGAGTGAGGAGGAGCCCGATACTTTGGGCAGTATGTTGTTTTAATACCCACGATTTTAATAAAACCGTGGGTTAAGATAAATAAAAATAGCCTATTCCCATGGTTTATAAACCGTGGGTATATATGTATGGGGATAGACCACATTTCTAGTAGTGGGGGCCTTGTTCACCTCTCCTATCCACCGTCCCGCTTCCAGCATCTCCCATTTGACCGTCGTGACCCTGAGATGGTTGCAGACTGCACCTTAGGGCATCATTGTGGTGCGCCACCACCAATCCACAACCACTACCGTTGGCCGCCACCACAGGCGGGATCTTCCACATACCACCGTGTCCACTCCGGTGGTCTGTCCCAGGAACCATATGCGCCTATGCACTTTGTGGGGTACCTTCTTCCAAGATACAACCTCAAGATTTCTTTTTCATAAATTTATAGGTGTGATCACGAAGAACACAAGAACAACCAAAGAGGGAAGAAATGGTTCCTTGTTCATGTCGGCCTGATTCCTCTATGTTAGAGGTTTTGAAACATAGGAAGGGGAGATCCATGTTCTATAAAAAAAATGATCTTGATGGAATCCATGAGATAATACACTCTCTTGCAAGAATAAGCTACCTGTAGATCAACCTGTTCGTGGGTTGATAAGTGTTTGTTATTTTTAGAAAGAAGAACGAGAAAAGCATATAAAAAGAAAACCACTACATGGAGAGGCTTGATCGAAGGAAAGCCTCATTTCCAATGAAAATCCATCCACAAGAATCCGGGATCCATTCAATGCCATTTTCATTTGTCGATTTCTGGTCCCGTATCTATTCTTCAAGGGTGTCATCATCACTTTCCGATTCGTCTGTGTTCATCATTGGAGAGAATTAATTCACCTCTCATGAGAAGAATCTCCAGATTTAGATCTGTATCTCCAAACCCATTATCCCATTAAAAGATAAATGCATCATCGAATTTATGTTACATAGATTCATTTATGAAACAATATTTCAGTTACATTTCAACTAAAATAGATGTTATACGGTTTCATTTATTGAAAGAAAAAGTTGGCACGTCACTCTATTGTGGCGAAACAATTTGAATAAAATAAACTTTTTATGTTTATTTTATTTCAAATTGTTTCTCCGCAATACACGGATGAGCCAACTATTTAATTCCACAAATGAAATAGCATAATGATTCTTTTTAATTGAAACGTACGAGAAACATTGTTTCATAAAAAAAACTACATAATGACAAGATGACACAGTGTAACATAAATACTACGATGTGTTTCTCTTTTAATGAGATAACGAGGATGGAGAAAATGATCTAAATATATAAATTCTTCTGATGAGTGGTGAAGGAATTCTCTCCAATGACGAACACTAATGAATCAGCAAGCAATGATGACACCCTTGATGAACGGATCTGGGACTAGATATTGACAGATGCCAATGGATTCAAATGAATCATTATTCACAGGGGAAGAATATGCATTAGCAATGATCCTTTCCTCCGATCAAGCCTCTCCAGGTAGGGATTTACCTTTGATATACTTTTCCCATTATTCTTTCTAAAAACAAAGAACACAGAACATCCCATGAATAGGTTGATATGAGGGTAACATGTTCTTGAGGGATGGTGTATTATCTCAGGGATTACAATGGGATCATTTTTTTTTGATAAAACCTTGATGTCCCCTTCGAGTGTTTGAAAACCTTTAATGTGGAGGAATAGGGACAACATGAACAAGGCCCCATTTTTTATTTCATTGTATTTTCTTTTTTTATTCACAACAACACCTCCGAATAAACCTAAAAGTAATTTCTAGGTTGTATCAGCGAATACAAAACCCAAATGAGGCCAGAGGTGTAGACATTTCATAGAACGGACCATCGGAGTGGACCCAGTGGTCCCCAAGAGATCCCACTAGCGACTGGAAGTGATGGCCTATAGTGGCAGCCACTGGCGGGTGGCGGCACACCATGACAGTGCACCTTGGTGGAGGACACATCAGTCTTGGGGTTGCAGTGGTGCAGCAAGAGCCACAAGTATCGGGCCATTGGCTAGCAGAGGTGGATGCGGACACACAACCATGTTGGTGGGCTAGCCCACAGCTGCAGGTCTTGGCGCTCGTGGTGACACACAGTCTAGTGGGGATCGCAGACATGAGACCGAACACGATCACCTAGCCACATGGAGCACAAACTGGACTCCCTCCTAGTGTTCGGGTTGGAGAAGGCCCTCCTGCATAGCTAGCCATGTAGGAGATGGGCCATACCTGTGAAACAATGTGTCGGGTGGGATCTGTAGAGGGCCAGACTTGGGTCGGGTGGGGTCAGGTCAGCCCGACAGTGTCGGACCAGGCCCAGACCCCACATGCCGCTTTACAAAAAAACGGTCATAAATTTCAAACTTTATTCTTTATTGGTGAGTTTTTTGCGTCATTGGAACCCTTATGACAAGGAATGTTTTTTCTATGCTCTAAGGATACTTTAATAGAAGTTGAAATACGACGAATCGATTGTGGATAAAATTTTACCAGAATCAAGCATGCAACATGTGGGAATCCTATGGCTGGCTGGGATCGGAAGACTGCTGATGAGAGCGTCTAAATGACCCTATATTCCTAGATGATAAGAGACCATGTTTGGATCAACTACAATCGACCTAGTGTCGATCAGCTATAGGAATCCTTATAAGGATCAGCTATAAGTGACTCTGTGTGGATTAGCTACAAGCCACCCTGTGTGGATCAACTATAAGAATCCCTACATGGACAAGATATGATAACCTATGTGGGAAGCATCTCGGTGTTACCCAGTAGGACCACTGTGGGTAGTGGTTCTGGGTGATCCAACAGACCCATGATTCTAATCAGGGAAGAGTACCTAAACATTTAATGGTGTTCAGTGTTAGACTAATAGTTTTCTTTGCATACTTTATATTTTACCTACATAAGATGATAGTATCATGTGTATACTTATTTTTGGTTGTTTCCTTATGTTTTGGGATCCTTAATGAGTATTCTATTACTCACCCCTACACGGGCTCCACCTGCATGTGTTGTTTCTAGTGTAGATGACATGAGATTTGATAGAGACCTTAGTGGCATGGGACCTGGCGGTGCCCAGTGATATACGACAGGTAGGATGTACTTCTAGAGCTTTTGGAAGACACTCCTTGTCGAACCATTAGGTGGGGTCATCTGAAAATGACTTTTAGATATCCTTTTGTCATTTGATATTTTTAGTTTTTCTTTTGTAGGTTTTGTATTCTAGATGGTTTTACTTATAGCTTTTACCTTTACCCAGTAGTTGTTTAGTGTCTTATATGGTTTTACTTTACAGGTTTTTGGGACGTGGTTGTGTGTGTGCATGCATCTAGGTAATCAGGAAAATTTCACCCACTAATGGGATAATGTCTTTGGTTCTATTCTCCATCTCTTGGTCTTTGAGAGGCAGTCTTAGGGTAGTCATTACACAGGCCCTGGGGGATGGGTCTTGACATTATATGAAAAGTGATGTCGAACTATATCATGATGAGAAAAATTCAGTGAAATGATTTTATTCGAACAAGAACAAGTAGGATGCATGTTATGGGATGTATAGTTAATTTAATGGCATTATATGATCACACCAAGTAGTTATAAGGGTTATGCAGTTCAAATGAGAGAAATATATTGTTTGAGGTTTGTGATCATGTTTTTATTAATGGATCCCCTTGGAAATGTGTTATGTGTTTTGGAAATAACTAAAAATTGAGTACATGGTATATCTAATAATATCAAATTCTAAAAAAATGGTATTAGTTTCATACTATTTATAGTTACCTTTATGATTATCTACCGTAAATGATGCATTTATTATTTCATTACTAAGAATGTACATATATGTTATATCTCATGGTAAGTGTCCTAAAGTGATATTGTTAGGGTTGAATATATCTTCTGAAGAACATTCAATTTTGATTTTTCATTAGTGAGAGAAGTTTCTACAAAATATTTTTATTCACATGGAGATGTTTTATAGAAGAATCTAATGATTGAGTAAGTAACAGTGGTATCATAAAATGGTATGAGAGACAAAACCATCACTTATTTTAGTAACAAACATATTTGATAGGATAAAATTTCTTTTGGAGAGAATGTAAAAAAATATTAATTTCTAGAAATATTTAAATAATACAATTTATAATTATTTATTTTTTTTATTTATACTCATAATAGATTTATAAATAATTTTATAAATATATTTTTTCGAAATAGGAATAGTTTTATTTAACTAAAATGTTGTTCGATGAATTACATAGTTTTAATTAATAGATTTTTTTAATATTTAATGAAATGAATTTCATAAAATGTAATTCCTTTTTTTAATAAAAATATCAAATATTTCAAAGAATTAAGTTTTCATATTTTTTTGAAAAGAATTATTTTTGAGTGAATAGTGGAAAATGACGATTTTTTAAAAAACTATCATTTAATTACAATAAATAAAGTAATTAAAAAGTTTCATTATATTTTAGATTTAGTTTTAAAGTAAAATAAAAAAATATTATGTAAAAATATAAATAATTTCATGGGAATCTAAATTATATTTAATTTTGGAATACTTTTTTTATGCGTAAAAATAAATTATTCTAAAAAAATGTTTTTGTTGAATTTTTCGCACAAATATAAAAAGTAATATCTGGAAATTATAAACATTATATATATAAAAATTAATTTTATCTTTCAAATCATGAGGTTCATATTTATTAATGAGTTTTGTTTTATTTTTTGGCCATTATGAGTAATAAAAAATATATAAATGGGTCGCAACAGGAAAAGGGTAAATCAGGTCAATTATAGATAGAAACTAAACGATAAGCCGAAAAAATCTTATCTAAACTCTGATTAGATGATTTGATTTCAAAAAATGTATCTTTATATTAATATTTTTCATATTTAAGGGAAACATGACAATGATAAGACTTATTATTATTTTAAAACATTGAATAATTACATGTGTGTCACTCCCCTCACTTTTAAAAGGGTACATACTCTCCACCCTTATAAACTCATTTTCAGAACTCTAGTTCACCAAAGAAAAATAAAACTATATCCCAAAACATCCTCTAAACATCTTATATGTACTTTTATTCTCAAAATGCATATCCTATAAGGCTCAATGTGTATGCTAAAGGGAGACATCTAAGGAGAAGGTAGAAGTCTTAACTGACATTTTTACGTTTATTTCTTCTTATACCACCTTAAGATATTCTTTAACTAGGTTAAAATAATAACATAAGTATCTCAGATAAACTAATATTTTATTATGATTATGTAATAACCCTTATTTGTCTCCATTTCCATCCTATGATAAATGAAAACATCACGCATGCATACATGTCGACTACAACCTCCATGAATTGATGAGTTTCATTTTTCATCACAGGATTATATGGTTAGTTAACATAATGGATAAAATTAATATATGGATGTTTATAACATAATTTTTAGTATCTAATGATAATATTATTCATACCTTTTTACCCATTGTGCTCATTAGAAATTAATAACGCCACACGTGCATATGTGTACAAAACCACCTTTATGAATAGATGTGATTCGTTTTTGATCCCCACCATAATATGATGGTAATAAAGATGTTAATAATGAATAAATATGAAATATATAATATATTAATAGTTATGGAAATTAAAAATATTATCTAATTTATTTATTTTCTACCCATTAAATAATAGGAAATTTAATTCATGCGTGCGTACGAAGTTCCATCTCTATGAAATGACATGGTGCATTTTTCTTAACCACCTAAATTGGATAGTTCTAAAAGTTTAACTAATTTATAATAATTATTATTATTATAACTTATTTATGATTATTCATGTAATAAAATCTTAAACCATTTGACCACTATCAATGCATCAATGTTGTTTTGAGTCTATGAAGGGAACATCCCCAAAATATACAATGTGAACATAACCATGTAAATAACTAAATAAAACACAGTAAAAAATGAAATAAAGGGAATAATGAAGGTAGAATGAAAACGAAAAAATTTCCATATTAAATAAAAAATAATAATATTTTAACAGTAATGAGTGTATTCATATGAATGAAACTTTTCGAGACTCGAGGTATGTGGCTTTTCTATAAACCCTTATTTTATAGTATTACATTAAAATCATTTTCCAATCTGTACATGTTCTTAAAATTATTCCATGAATGTTATTATTTATACATATAATGTTTTTAAAGATAATTTTCAAGTATTTTTGAGTGTATTTACAAGGAATTAAAAATAATTATGTTTAGCATTTATTGTAAGAGTCATTTTGTATTTTTTTTGCAAAATGGAAAAGAATGATTTTTACGTATATAGTTTAGTCACCATATTCCACCATTATAGCCATTTAATATTATCAATATTATCATATATATTATGATGGAATTTCATTGAATATAATATTCCCTCACTTATTTTAATTTTTTAATTTTAATAAATTTAAATACACAAATATATTGCTCTTTATGATTATAAGAAAATGAAAATCAGATTCCATTGTGTATTTAAATGAGTTTTCTGAGGGTTTTATAATTTATAAGATATATCATAAAATATTTTTTATCATGATATGGTATATGGTAATTTTATATTTTGATGAGTTATCATGATATATCTCATGGAAATGGGTGAGATCGATATATCTATCCAATAAATGGGTGATGACATACTCTTTAAAGGTGAAAAATGAGACAGATAACTTGGTAGGTTAATCCTCTAGTATATAAAAGGATTCAAGTTTTTTGAAATGGCTAAATACTAAAAATGGTATCTATACCAATTGTGTCAAACCATTGTTGTAACATTTCCCAACAATTCTGCAAATGATTTTGAAGAATGGTGTGGGGATAGAAATATTCTAATTTTTTTATGTAACCCATTGGTATAGTCCTTCGGAAATATACATATTCAAATGGTTATAAGAAAAAATTGTTATAAATGTATAAAAATGGTTATAAAAAACATCATTAAATACTTCCACTATGAAAAAATAGGCAAAACCCTTTCCCAATATTGATCAGACCCTACAACAACACCCATATGCATTTATAACAGAATATATAATATATATTATATATTTAATAATTTGATGACTGTAAAAATATATCATGAAACATATATGAAATATTTTTCATTCATTGAACATCATTTTTCATAAATATCATTCAAAACTTTATGGGGTCAATATCTCAATCATGACCACGACTACCAGTATTATCATCATCGTAATCACAAATGCACTCCTCGCTATAATCACCACCATCACCATAATCATCGGCATTAACATCCCCACCACCATCACTATCACCATCATCAGGAAATTTAACATCATGATCACCACTAAGATAATCATCACCATAACTTGGTGCATTATATAATGAATTCATCATTGACACAGATGTATTAAAAACAATGGTTGTATTTGGTGGAAGTGATGGACATAATTTTTTCATTACCATTATAAATTGATCATTGGTCTGTTGATTTAATTCACATTCATTTATGGATATTTTTACCCACTTGTTCTTATAGAGTATTCATATCCAACATATAACTCTCTAATTAGTTAGAGCCTCTTAATGTAGACCAACAAATAGTGGAGGCAATACTCTTCCCTCAATGAAAAGGCACTACCAATTGGTTATCATCTCCGAATTTCTTGTGAAAATGATCATTTAGCCCAATTTTGTAAGCTTATTACTCACTAAGGGCCTCTAAAGAACATTTTTTCCAATATAAATGAAATATATATTTAAAAAATTGATATTAAACTTTTAAATAATAAAAATAAAAGAATTTTTATTTTTTTACGTCGGTTTGTTTATAGTAGTTCCATATTTCATTATTTCACATTTTATAACAATTATGATCGAGGCTCAAGACCTTCAATTTTCAATAATTCAATCTATAATTACATTTAATGTAGTAATTCAATATTAAATAATACTCTATCTAAAAAATAACACATTGTAATAAATATTTAAATGAATATTAAATAATCCAATAAAACTAAATTTTAAATAATTGTATCAGTGAAACCATGATAAATCAATCTAGAATTTAATTTTTTTTATTTTTCTCGTGAAGTTTTATTTAAATTATTTATTTTATTATTTTATTGGGTCATGTTCATTTTTTATTGGTTCAAATATGTTCTTGACAGGTATACCATTTTTCAAATACTTGGCAAGCAATCCCATTCATTGTGGCTTATACCAAATAGTGATATGTATCCCTCGTAGGCCCGTAGAATTACCCCTACCTTTGTAATGACATCTTTTGAGTTCTGGTTTTTTTACTTCTTAAATGAAATTCTTAATGAGTGTAACCTATCGATTGAGTTCACTCAGTGTTGTGAGAATAAATGAGTGTGTTCTCCCTGACGAATGAGGCCTTTAAATATAAAGAATAATCCATGTTTGGTAGTGGGCACATGACCTTACATAAAGACTTAGTGTCTACCTCATTGTATATCTAGTTAACTTTGTATATTCTATCTTTGGCGATGATTTAGAACTGATACCCACATTGATGATATGTGTTTGTAATTTTCATGGAGTCCTACTATATATATAAATACTTATAACTATATGGGATCTTTCCATACATGTATTATTTTTCAACAATTATAGGACTTTTGACGGGGTTTTAGGTGTACCAGTAGTGGGTGGATCATAGTTGCAGTATTTGGACCATAGAACATTCCAGTTGGTGCATCATGAGAGTAGTTCCCCATAGATATAAGATTCGAATCTTTTTACAGTTGTGGTGGTAATGTATTTACCCATAAATCTTTTTCACACCCATATAACAATATGATGTGGGATTTATTGTTATGCTTGAATTTATTGTATCAGTTGTTTATGTTTCCACATTATAGTATTGTATGTGGTTGGGTAAATGTGTAAATAAACCTTAGGAATAGGCCTCCCATGTGTGTGATATACCTACTAAGTGAAATTCATCAGCCCTAAGCCAATTGTATGTCGGTTTCCAGTGTTACAATTAGCTTACTAATTGTTAGGTATGACCCAATGGATTTGGCCATGGAATTAATAATTAATCATGTGATTCAGAAGGTAAATACATAAATCTAAAAGAAATATGGTCTTAAATAAATGACTGAATGATTGTGTCACATGTTATGGGACCATGATAAAATGTGTGTCACATGTTTTGGGAGAATGGTAAAATGTGTGTCACTAGGAAACATACTTCATTGGTAATCAAATGATTAAAGATATTCATAGTTATATCATTTTAAATATGAAAGTAGACTTAAAATATATTTAAAAGTAGTATTGAATGACTATTTAAAGTTAATTTTGAATGTATTTTTAAATATGGTTTAAATTTAATGTTATTTACTATTTAAATGATTTAAAAAAATATAATATTTTTTAAATGGAATTTCAAATGATAATTAAAACATTTTTAAATTATTTTTTAAAAATAGTTTGAAAATAGTTTTAAAAGATGTTAAAAAAAATAAATGAAGTTATAAAATAGGTTTTAAAAAAATTAAAAACACTTATCTAGAACTATTTTAAATGAATTATTATTTTTATAATTCCATTTTTAATTTATTTAAATAATTTCTAAATATTTTAAAAATAATTTTTATAGAGTGTTTTGAATTCTATATAAATAGGTTTTACCAAATGTTTAAAAACAATATTGTAACTACTAAAAATTCTATAAATAAAAGTTTTAAAATGTTTAAATTTAGGTTTTCTCATTTTATATATATTTGTAACACTCAATGTGTAACACGCTACCAATTTATTAAGGTATGATCCATTCTCATTTCTATTGGTACATAATTAAATTTAGGTTTTCTGGAAAAATAATAGTTTCCTCTCCTGTTCTATAATACTCATTCACCCTACATAATGGATATACATTGTAATATCCTTTTTAATTTTAATTTTCGATCATTCCTAAAAACTAAAATTTAATAATAAAAAAATGTGTTAATGAAAATCATTATTATTTTCAATCAAAAGAACTCATGTTTGAATAATACCTTATAATCATCATACAGAAAATAAGAAATCATATTCTACAACATTGTTATTAGAGAGTCATTCTAGATATGTATAACCTTTAAATCTATTCAAACCCTATATATAAATCCATTATAAAACTTGTGTTTATATGATCACCATATTTTTCAAAATTACACTGGTCAGGTAGTCCTACCTACTTGACCATCGAGAATAATATTATTAAGTTTCAATAAAAATATTAAATCATATAAATAAAACAATAATATTATATTTAGTCTAATTTATTTTTTTAACATATATATGAGACTAATCATTGTACATTATTTTATTTTTATGCTTTCTCTAGGATACTGGATAAACGGTTATGATTTCATAGTACTTGATTAGTGTCTCCATAAAATTCATGTAATAAATCATAGATTTAATTATAATTTGATTATCCACATTGTAATTGACCATCAACAATGTCCGGTGACTACACATGTCTTGCATATGGGTATAGTCATTCCACCTAATAGTTCAAAATCTACCTATGAAAAAATAATTGGAAAATGTTAAATTAATACATCTTACAGTGACAATAAGTTATGGTTCTAAAATATATTAGAGTTCTATACATATACCTGATCTTGGTTGATCTTTGGGTACTGATGTGGCTATATTTTCAAACATTTTCCTCCATAACTTATTTAAATTAATTATGTGTTATTTCTATAATGATGTTTTGACTAATTAATTTTCTATTGATGTTTTAATAATACAACTATTAAAATATTTTATTATGTTCAATTAATTTTTTTTAGTTTAACAATATTTTTTTAATTATCAATTTATAATTTAATATAACTTTTTTTTAAATATTATTTTAATTTTGATTAATTTTATGTTTTATTAATTAACTTTATCTTTTCCGTTGTTTTTAAATTTATATAATTTATTATATTTACTATTTAATCTATTTTATTTAATTAATTTAATAATTGGTATAATGTAATTATTACTTAACCGATTTAATTAATTTAATAATTATTATTGAGTTAATTAGTTTATCAATGAAACATTTTATTTAATTGGTTACAATTTTTATTATAATTTATTCTTATAAAAATATTCCAATTTTTATTTTTTTAATTAGATGTGTTTTTATTAAATTTCAATATTTATTAATTTTTTTTTTAATTTTCTATAAATATATCATTTTAATTTCATAATTATTAATTATTTTCATCAATGTAGGGTGTGTGAAATTTCATTTCCCAAGGAGGCATAAGATATTTTTGGTTAACTCTCTGTGTATAAGAGTTTTTCATCCAAGTATTTCTAAAAGATTAATGTTTTGTGGGGAGTGTAAGATGATGAATATGAATGATGTTCTCTACCTAGTGTAGTAAAATTTCCACTCCCTATATTTTGTTCAAGGAAAAAGAGAAATCAAGTCCCTTTCAATAAGTTAAAATCCTCATGTTAGTAAGATAACATGCATCCGAAATCTAATATACCCACTTCATAAAATAATTTCAAGTAGGATGTTAACTATCCTATGTGATTCAGTATAGGTAAATGAGAAAAGATGTTGTTTCATTCATTTGAAACAAGTATGAGAATGATCTGAGAGCCACCACTGAGATCTAGATAGAGAACTTAATCTTTGAAGAAGATGAAGACGAGATCGGTGTTTTGATGGAAATTACACAACTGATTGACCATTGTTTTTTCCCGTAATATAGCTCATCTTTAGACATTATGATTGATTTAAATTGCATTTCTATATATTAGGTCCATAATCCACCATGTATGATTCTGTTTCGATTTAATGCCATTTTTATTCAATGGATTTAAACTAATCTACACCGACTTATCATTGATGATTCAGAACTAATCTACAACTGAAGGGAAGTCACACCTAAGCTTGAAATTAAGGCCCATATTTACTAGTAGTCCATTTTTGTTACAAGTTCATTATGAGGTAGATGGAATATTGATGAATTGGGTTGAGATCAAGTAGGTGATGTCGGGGATTAATGTCCTTGACCTGTTTTGGTGTCTTTGGCTGATCATGGTAATTATAAACATGCCTTCATATATAATTTTTATCATTCTCTTGTTTGGTGGTGAGGATTGACCAGTTCCATGTCAATATTGATAATTTGTATTTCCTAGGAATCACATTTTTTGTGGTCATATGAAAAGATATTTTTGTTTGATGATGCAGATTTTGGAGGAAGGTAGGTTGAGTTTAAATTGCTTAAGATGTTTGTTTCATGAGAACGTTTTTTTTGGTAGATCAAATACAGATTCATTATTGATATATGAGTTAGAGGATTTGAATGATGTGGAGGATGGATGAGTGTAATGTTTACATGTGGGAAGGAAGATATTGGACATTATAATAATAATAATAATAATTTTTATAAAATTATTAGTTGTTGGGGAATTAAATTCTCGCATACATCTGTATTATATTTTATTGAAGAATTTTGTTAGATATACAATATCAGTCACTCAAAGACTGGGAATTAACTCATTCATGTCTTGTAAAAAAATTTAACTAATAATATGTGGGTATTACTTAGATGGGAAATATACTAGGGAAATACATTCTATTTTATTAGAGGATAGACAAACTCAAAAGAAGAGATGATGATTTTCAGAGATATTAATAGAGATTATGGTAGCAAAACAAGGAGGTTTTCTGGGAAGCAGCAACAAATCCTGGAGTAAATGTAGATGGAGATGGATGTTCTATACTATACAATGGATATATCTAGCTACATTTAAGGAATTTAAAACTATTTTATTCATATGGTGATGTCTTATTCAGTGTTAAAATTCATTGAATTTATTAACTGTAAATCATTCCTGAATAATTAAAACATAAAATACAATTGGATCCTAAAATTTTATAAACAATCTATTTTGTTATTCATTTTTATATAATTATAATTATGAGACACTTACAATTGGAATGTGATTTCCTTTGAATGTGTCTCATTAATTTTAGATGAGTTGGAGTTTGATGACAATTCATGCTATTTAAATTTCCCATTCTACAATTGAATAATTGGGAGTACAATGAGTGTTGTCTATGTCTATGATTTCAATGGGCATTGAAAGAATTTTACAACTCCTTAAAAAAGGATTTATGATTCTTGAATCTCTATTGTAGACTTGTTTTAATTACTTAAATGAAATTATTGATTTAATAATTATTACATTCATTGAAATAATTTCAGTTTTAAAAACTATTAAAATTGAAAAAGAAAGACTAATCAGTTTTGAAACATTAGTTAAGCTACTATTAATTTTTGTTCGAAATTTTCTTATTATTACACCGTTTTTAGTCTAATTTCAATAGCCTATTTTCATTATTTAAATTTTCTAGAGTTTCTGGATCATTTTTTAGATTCTTGTCTCGTTTAAATCCCTTCTAAAACCCTTAAAAATATAAAAAGAAATTTTAAAAATCATAACAAAATAACCCGAACATGGCTACCTCACTAGTACAAAATATTCATTGTATATTTACTTTTGTTCATAGTTTTTTAATTTTGAGTTATGTTTCATTTGATTTAAAATACCTAATGAATCAGTTGTCACCATTCATATGGAGGCCTCCAATAGTTTTAAAAAAGATTAAAAAAATTATGCTAAAAAATTAAAAAATTATTTTCCTAAAAAATAAAGTTGTCTATTTAGGATCCCATAAAATGATGAAAATCAAAAACCATAACAAAATTGGACTAGAATAGTTAAATAAATAAAACAAACAATTTTTAGAGTTATAAAACATTTAAAAAAATTAATACATAAAAAATGAATGACATGAAAAAAAAAATTTAATACAAAAATCATTAAAATTTAAATAAATTGAATACTGTAGAACATTGAAGAGCTCGCTGCTCCTAATCTATAGAACCATGATAAACTATCAAGGATACAATAGGATTTAACCATGTTTTGAACTATGATATATATTAATCCATCATCAACCAAAATCTCATGAACATCCAAGATAGGACCCTAATAAACACTTAGAAGAATTTGACATGGTGTGTATCACAATGAAGCACCCAGCGGTAGGTGAGGATAAAATAAAAAAGGTTTTTTATTTTATTTCATGGATGTATTGGAAAAAGAGTGGTTCAAATACTACCAATCCACCTCTATAGTAGGTTGGAATTAATTAAATAAAATATTTTTAGAAAAATGTTTCCCAGCCATTGGGACGACATAACATATGAGGTACTTTGGTGGAATTAGGTAGATCTAATGGAGAAATATCCATGAATACTGGGAGAGATTTAAAAAATATTGATCTAGCTTCCCTCATAAACAAATATCTTACCAGATCCTAATATAATATTTCTATTAATGTTCAATCATGATGGATTATAGTATGATAGATGTCCCTAAAGGATGAAGAATAATTGATAAAACTCCGATTGATGATATAAATGTGATATATAACATGACCCAAAATCCAATGCATTTTGGTATTACATTTATAATTCATGGAAAAATCGCTATGGAACTGTCCCCATCCAATTCTATAAAAATATCAATAGAGAGTCATACGATTTAAATTTCAATTGTGATGAAGAAAATGATGACTAATTCTTCTTATTTATAATCCCAACATGAATCTATTTATCACATCCAAAAGCGATGTGACATGTTTTCCTTCAACTAATCATTTTAATGATAAATGTATATATTTATATGATACTTTTGAAATTTGAAATGGGATCATTCTTGGAAAACCATTATTGAAAAAACAGAAAGCCAGTCCCCCATCCAAAACATTCTAACTAGTCAATTTCAATAAAACCAAAATTACAACCAATGTTGGAACAACCAATATAAAGATTTGTTTTGGCCTTATGATCAACCAAAAATGAATTTTTGAACCTAAAAATTTGATCAATATAATATGATTAAAAAATATGGAAACTAATATGGTGGGAATTTCACAAATTTCAAGATTAATGAAAATTAAAAACAACTATATAATAAAATACATGATTCACACCATGACAAAATTGGTAAAAAGAAACAAGATACATCACAAAAATAATAATTGGTGCTAAAAATATGGTTGCATAAATGGGTAATATGTAATATAAATTTAGTGGAAAATAAAATCAAAGGAGTTATAATTTTCTATCCTAATAGGAAGTGAAGCCAAGAGGAATAGTTAATGTGAATTAAATAGTCTTGAGAAGTTGAACTAAAATTCATAATCCCTAGTCTGGAAGAATTGTTCAAGAACTTGAAATATATTCTATCTTTAGAAATAAATGTTAAACCAAAAGAATATTTTCAAAACAACTTACTGAAATATTTGAATAACCAGTGGAATTTTCACAACAAACTAATGTACATTCATCTGTTGAATAAGAATAATTAAATAAGAAGCTGTAAATTTATCCTGAGTGAAACATTAGGGATTTTATAAATCTAATGGGATCTTAGAAATGGAAAATCGATGTCGACAATGATTTTGAAATGTATTAGGAGTCACCACCTTATCAAATGGGAAGACAACCTATTATGTATAATGTTGAAATCAAAATGGAGAATTATGTACCTGAAACTTATAGAATATTCCAAAATTACATCCCTTAGTTAAATGTTATGAAACAGATCGGTTATTATGAAAAATTTATTAATGAGATGTGTAATCATAATATGAAGTTCACGGGAGGTGATAAAGTTAATTTGCGAAGAAATGTTTCATCCATGATTCAATACCCTATTCCTATTAAATGAAAAATCCATGAATGTTTTATATCCCATGTTTCATTGGTTTTAATCAGTTTTATGATGCGATTCTTGGGTTGGGGGCCTCTATAAATGTCATTTCTTATTATATTCATATATTTATGGAGGTTTGAGAGCTTATAAAATCCATAATTTTCACCTTGAAAATTTATGTACTTTTATTACAGTACTTTGTGATTCTACTATTATTTATGATGTTTTAGTGGATGAAAATGGAACTTATAGAACCCCATAGAACTTTATTTATCCAAATAGGAGAACCCATCCATAGTTAAACTAAAAACATTGTCTAAAATTTTGAAGTATGCCTATTTATATAAAAAATAATAATTTCTTATTATAAGTTTATGTGTGATATCGTGTGAGGAGTAAAATCAATTATTTGAGTTCATAGGAATAATATGTAGGCCATAGGTTAGCCATTAGATGATCTATATATAGTTTTCCTTTTGGAGTATATGAATATGATTCTTCATGAGGATGATTGAGAAAATATAAGAAAATATAAAAAGATATTGAATCCCACCCTTCATTAAGTAGTTAAGAAATAGTATACTTACTCATTGGTTTTGGGTATTATATACCCCATTTCAGATAGTCTATGGGTAATTCTGGTTCTAATCATTTCTAAAAAAGGTGAGTTCTGAGTGTTCGAAAAATTTGTGTGTAGTCATAGTTCCAACTAGGATGACTATCAAGTGGAATGTATGCATCAATTATTGGAAGTTGAACTTAGTGACTAGGAAAGACCATTTCCCATTCATTTTCTTGATCAAATATTTGAAATGTAATCTACTCAGTCCCATTATTTTATCCTAGATGGATTTTATGGATATTTCTAAATTCACATAGCTCTTGAAGAATAGAACCAGGAAAAATTCACAAGTCCTTTTGGTACCTTTTCTTATCAGATAATACCATTCTTTCTATGTAATTCTTCAACCACATTTTCATGATGCATCCTTATAATTTTTCTAAATTTCTTGATGAATACATTGAAGTGTTTATGGGGGATTTTATAATGTATGGTATATCTTTTAAGAGCTGAATAAATATTTCATGATCTATTATTAGTGTATTATTTGAGAAGAAACTTGTTCTGATCCATGAAAAATATCATATCATGGTTGAAAGAGGAATTATTCTCTCTCAAGATGTATCCAAGAATGGAATTAGGGAATAAAAGATTACAGGTGACATTATCTATTCATTTTCACATCCTAAAACTATTAAAGATATTAGATATTTTCTAGGACATGGTGACTTCATTAAAAGATTTATAAAATATTGCAGTCATATTTCCCTTTCATGGACATGGTTTTTCAACAATGAAATTCCATTTTAATTTGAGGAGGAGTGTAATGTCTTCGAAGAAGTACAACAGAATCATGTGTCCCACACAATTGTTCAACTACTAGATTGAATTTTTCTATTTCAGCAGATGACTGATTCATCAGTGTTTTCTTTGGTGGATGTTCATTGGAAATGAGTGGAGATAAAATCACATAATATTACTTATTCATCAAAGAACTTAGATGATGATCAATCCGATTACATCACTACTAAAAAGGGATTTATAATTTTTTTATTTTTACTAGATAATTTTAGAATTTATATTATGGGATCTAATGTTTTTGACATCACTGATCATTCTATTATATGTTATCTCATGAATATGATAGAGTCCAAACTGAGGATAATTACATGGAACTTTTTTCTTCATGAATTTGACATATAAATCCAAGATAGTAATGGAATTAACAAAAACTATTTCTGAGCATTTGAGAAGGACACCTACTGAATTTTTTGAGAATAAATATTTTGTTTAACTTAATAAATAAATTTTACTTTGGTAGAAGTAGTGTTATGCTACTATTACAAAAGGACATGGTTTTTAGTTACAATGAATTTCTTTGCTTATGGAATTGATATACACTGGGTTTCCAAGAAACAATTTTCTATACTGATTTACGATTCTAGTATATATGTCCAGGATGATGCTTACTTTTGATATTTGGGAAGTTAACATATTATTAGGTGGTGTATTATAAAATCAGAAATGCATTCAATTTTGAAATTCTTTCATTGTTTATGATGTGGTGGACACATGGAGCCACATTGGATTTCAAAAATGGTGCTCGATCCAGGACATTTTTGGCCCACCATTTGAAAATATCTACATGTGTATTATCTCATAGGTATAGCTTCTCAGTTTCATGGAAACATTTCTAAGAGACATCAAATTCCCTAAAAAAAATTTTTATGACATCATTGATGTTTGGGTAATGGATTTAATGATTCTTTTTCCAAAATAATTTGGATTCTTGAACACCTTTTTTGGTTTATTATTTATGGAAATGGTTTGAATATATTACAACGAGAACAAATGATGCTAGGATGGTTTCTCATTTTTTTAAGATAAATATGTTTTTTATATTTGGGACACCCAGATTTATTCTCACAAACCAGACCAATCATTTATATAATAGATTTCAGTTAGATTTTTTTAAAGATATTGGGTACTTCATAAAGATTATACTCCCCTATCAAACTCAAAAAAATGGAATGAAAAAAGTTTCAAACATAGATAATAATAATATTGTTGAGGAAAATATTTACCTCAATAGGAAATAATATATTATAAAGATTGAAGATGCTATTTGGGGGTACAGGACCACCTATAAGACTTTAATAGAGATTTATCCTTACATGATAGTTTTTTGGAAGATATTTTCATCTTCGAGTGGAAGATGATCATATAGTTTTTTTGGGCTATAAAATCATGTAATCTGAATCTATATGAGGTTGGAAAAGAGAAGATTTTATTTTTTTGAGAGTTGGAGGAGATAATAAATAATTCTTTTGAAAATAAATGGACATTTATGGAGAAAACTAATTTTTTACATGATAGGATATTTTTGAATAATGTGTTTCAAATTGGAGATGGGGTGACACTATAAAACTATAGGATGAATCATTTCTAAGGTAAATATCATTCTAAAAGGGATGTCCATTTTATTTTAACTCATTTTTTCCATTTTGGAGTTTTATATATTAGAGATCATGGGATGGATGTTAAATTGTATATTAGTAGAAATTTGATAAATTTTGTTATAGAATGTAATAAGAAACCTTTGGGGGAGGAGTAATATTTGTTACATTCTCAAAACAATTGAATAAATAGGTTTCTTATTCCATTTATTTATTTTATTTGAATATGTGGGCGGAGGTAATACTATTTTTTAGTTAGGTTTTTTTATATTTTATTAAAAATTTTTAGTCAATAAAGAGATCTTAATGGGAGGATCTTACATATTTTTCACAGTGAAAAATATTCCTAGGGTTTCTCTTCACATTATATTCTTATCGGAGCAGTTGTATTTTAATTTTCAATGATAAAAAAATATACAAGCCTTAGCAACATATTTCAAAAACTAATTTTATAAATTCTATATTTATTTTAATTGACCTAAATATTTAATGAATTTAATGTTAATATGTTTATAATTTTAAAAGTTTTCTGGTTGAAAGGAGAGGCATTATGAAAGTAAATAATGGGGAGGAATTTTTCTGATTAAAAGTAAGATAGAACATTTGTTTTGGGGATTTTTTCATTAAATTTATTCTCATTATAAAGTAAATTTGTTACCATTTCTTCATTCATCAATTTATTTTAAATTTATAACAG
The DNA here is from genome assembly GCA_963277665.1 of Viscum album. NCBI lineage: Eukaryota > Viridiplantae > Streptophyta > Magnoliopsida > Santalales > Viscaceae > Viscum > Viscum album. The sequence goes on from OY728152.1 coordinate 1,876,414,223, forward strand.
ATAATTTAAATGAAATGACGTTTTCACTCGGAATTCGTCTTCTAAATTATGATTGTTGTTTCACTCTTATTTGGTGTTTTTATTGCATATTAGTGTTGAATAATACGGAAAATTTATTAAAATCGTTCAAAAAATTTCTTTTAAAATTAACTAATATACATATTATATTTTTTAGCTGAATGTTTGAAGTGTTAATCAGTAGTGATATTTTTTCATGTTGAACATTATTGTTTATTTACTTTTTTGTAAAACCTTCATTGCACATTAATGTATCCATTTTGAACATTATTTTATTCTATATTGAATATTTTTTTTAATCCTTAAAATCAATTAACATGTTTTCTACTGATTAGGATCAACATTGAGTAAAATTATAAAAATTACTGTGGGGTAGAATTCTTTCGCTATGCAAATCTAAACCATAATTTGAGCCCACTAAATGCCCCAATTGTTTTAAAATTTGACTGTTTCTCAAGATTCATTGAAACCTGTTTAGTATTTTTAAATTTTCTAAAGTTTGAGTGTACTGTTTCCAATTTAAGGAGAATAAATTAAAATTACCAATTTTATTTAAATGAGTAAATGATTTTTCATCTCATATTTGAAAATTGAATTACTTTGGTAAAGAATTGTGAGAATGTTTTACAATTACATTTTTTATATGAATATTCTAATTTGGATTTTAATTCATAAGATTTCAATTCAAATAAATTACAAAATGAAAATATTAATATTAGTTAAACATTTTATTTACTCTTGAAGTAACAAAAAGAGTTATTTATATTTATTTTAATTTATTATGTTCCTTTATCTAGAAAAAGTGTCTAAATTAATTAATTTATAATCCAGGGAGTCAATTATCTTATAGGTTAAGTGATCTTTGGATATACATTTGAATGTAATTGAAAAGGGGTTAATCAGAATTCAAATTTTTGGGGTCAATTATTTTTGTAAAACAAGAATAAATTTATCACTTAATAAAAAAATTTCATGGAGGTAAACATTTTTTATACCTGAATAAATCAAATATAGAAAATATTTTTAAAATGTATTTAGTGTGGAAACCATGTATTTCAAACATGAAATTTATTTCAATCCACTATATTTTATTAAATTGTTTTCTTGACGGTAAGAAAAACCAATGTTTGGGGGAACTGATCTAGCTATATTTTGTGGCATTTTTTCAATATAAAATATTTAAAATATTTATGTTTTTTTTTACAATGAATTTTAACTACTTAATTTAATTTTATAATAATTTTATATTAAAATAATATAATTCTTAAAAAGGATTATATTTTTTATTTATGTTTTTTATTTTAATTAAAATATTAATTAACATTGAATTTCTTATTTAATTTTGATGTTTTTTTAAATATTAATTTTTTTGTATAATATTTTTATACTAATACATTTAATCTTTTCCATTGTTTTTAAATATAATTAGTTAATTTTTGTTTTGTAGTTATTCTATTTTATACAAATAATTTAAGAACTAGTTAAATTTATTCATAAATCTTCCCTTTTAATATATTTTATAATTTATTTACTTATTTAATTAAAATATTCTAATTATATTATATTTTATTAATTTTCCCAAATAAATAGCTTGGTTAGTTGAATTATTTTTAATCAAATTTTTTCATTTATTAAATTTTATTGAAATAAAATTTAATTTATCATTTTAATTTCATAATTTATAATTATTAACTTTATTGATGGGAGTGTAAAATTTAACTTTCCATGGAGGCATAAGATATTTTTGGTTGACTTTCGATATGAAATATTTTTTCATCAAAGTATATCAATATGATAACTATTTTTAGAGTAGTGTAAGAATGAGATTCGAAAAGATACGTTATACCCCATGCCGTTTAATTTCTAAAATCTATCTTTTAGTTATGGAATAAGAGAAATAAATTCACTGATAATAAGATAATTTTCACAATTCAGTAAGATAAAAGGCCCTCAAATTATTTAATACCCTCAGCATAAAATAATATCTGGTAGGTAGTTAATTATCCTACATGATTCAATACTAGAAAATGAGAACTAATATTGTATCTCAAGTTTGAAATAATGTGGGGAATGAAATGAGATCCCCTAATAAGACCCATCTATATAACTTGATCTATGAAGAAGATGAAACTGAGTGTAGTGTTTCCAAGGGCGAGGCCACAACCGAGTAACTTATATTTTTCCCATTGGAAATGTCAACCTTCACTACTGAGATTGATTCATACTGTATTTCCATATCTCTGTTCAACAGTACCTCAAAGATATTTAAGATTAGATCTGATGTCATTTTTTTGCAACGGAGTTGAACCAGTCCACATTAACAAATCAATGATGATCCAGAACCAATCGTCTACAGAAAGAAATTTGAGCCAATGTATAGGATCGATAACCAAGTTCATAGACAATAGATTTTTGTTTGAGGTATAATTGTGTGACTGATGGTGTATTGAAGATTTGGGTCTTGACCAAGAAGTTGATGCCAAGGATTGAGTACATCGTCCAGTTTTGGTGTCTCTGGTTGACTAATGTTTTTTTAAAAATGCTTTCATTGATAATTTTTATCATGTGCTTCTTTGGTGGGATTGATGAACTAGTTACAAGAAAATATAGGGAAATTTTATTTACTGGGTGTCACTTTTTCCATGGTTCGATGACTAGATGTTTTTCTCTGATTCTACTTATTATCAAGGAAAGGAATAAAAAGTTTGAATTTTTGAAAGGATTTTTTTCATTGGAACATTTCTATTTGTAGATCAAATTAAACTGCACTGCCAAGGATAGATTAGAAAGAGATGAATGGTTGGGAATATGGTTGAGTGAAATTTGACACATTGTAAAGATGATTTTGGACATTAAAATAATAATAATAATAATAATAATAATAACCTATAAAAATTATTGGTTGATGAATCATTAAAGGCTCACTGGCAGGTGTGGTAGATTTTCCTTGAGATTTTTGTTTGAGCTAGAGCATCGAAAACTCAAAGGCTGGGAGATGATTAATTCATTTTTCAGTCACCAATTGGAAGCAGTGATAAGTGCTTATGACATTAATGAGAATTTTATAAAATAAATTCATTCAATTTTTTTAGATTTCATAAAGACATAATAGAAGATAAGGTGATTTTTAGAGACGTCAGAATCACATACGGGAGAGAAACTATGAGATTTTCTTGGATCCATTGTAATTCTAGGATGAGATGACGTTGAAGATAAACTTACACTAATTCTAAATGGTTATTTCTCTCTAGATTTATAGTTTCCAAAACCATTTTATTCAAATGGGGGATTCTTTCATAAGTTTCAAATTCCTTGAATTTCACAATTTTAAATATTTCATGAAAATCAAAATCCAAAATGAAATTGTTTCTTGAATATTTATTTTTCTATACCTTTTTATTCAATTTTATTCATTCTTAGAATGACACATTACCACTTAGAATCTAATGAAATTGGAATAATCATTAATTTCCTCTGAGATGTAGCTTATAGATGATTCACACCATTTAAAATTTTTATTCATCAACTGAATAATTGTGATTATAGTGATTATCGTCCGTGTCTTTGATTTCAATGATCATTGACTACATTGTATTACTCCTTTGAGTAGGATTTCTTCTTCTAAAATCACAGAAATAGGCTCATTTTAATTAATTAAATGAGATGAATTATTTTATATTTACATCTATCATTGAAATAATTATAGTTCTAAAAACATTAAAAATTATGAAGAAAGATTGATCCATTTGAAACATTAGTTAGGGTAATACTTCTTATTTCAGTCAATTTTAAATCTAATACTCTCTTTTCAGCTGGATTTCAATCATTTATTTTTTTTCATTGAGTTTCTAGATCATAGTATAAATTCATATCTTGTTTCCATCCCATCTAAAATAAATATAAATATAAAGGCATAAATTATTTTTAAACATAACAAAATAAGTCCTACAGGGACACCTATCTTAGAGACATTATTAATTGTTTCTTTACTATAGTTCATAGGATTATAATGTTGAGATATTTTTTAAAAATGTAAAAACCATAATATTTTAGGCACTAATGGATGCCCAGGATATAAAGGATCAATGAACTATGTTGTACTAGTGGGGTCTAATTTCTACTCATGATGATCTGTATACTTAGCGGGAACACAATGTGTCAAGGTAGAAGTAAAAGGAGTTTGAAAATAAAATTTGGTATAAGAAAAAGAAGTATAAAATTTAGTGGGCATATACATATATGTAAAAATATTATAAAGATATTGTGTGGGATCCACTAACAAACAAAGAAAATATATATTAGGAGGACCAAATGTAAATCATGGAAAAATAATCAATGGACTGAATATATCTAGTTCCAATAAGGGAAATGTGGGATATGAATATATGCGACATGGTATATCGGGCGAATGCACTTAGTGTAGTCGGGTATGGTGAGAGTTACAAGAAGATATAGTACCACCCCCTCAAATCATCATGTTGAGTATCATTAGATGATTGTTCTTGATTAAAATTTATTAAATTATTAATGACATAATATCATATTTTATTGTTATATATTTTTGAAATAGTAAAATCACAATAGGGACCAGAGGAGGAATTCCAATGACTCCCATGTGAAAATTATTTTTAGACACTCTATTCATATATCTTAAATGTTTTACATTTCATGAATTGGAAATGAAATATAAATTAATTTAGAAAATAAAAAATAATTTTTAATATATAAAATAAATAATTGGTGATGTGAAAAAGTTATGAGGGATCAATTTTCAAGCCTAATATGAGAAATAGAGTGAAAGAAGATAATAATATAATATTTATTGGAATGATTATCATAACATAAAATACATGTTATAAAAAACTAACAATTTCTAGTTAGACTGTATACAAGGCTATGGTATGGTTTTCATTATTCATTATAAATTTGAAACAATTTCGTTTAGTATAGATTATTTTTTTCGTTTGATCCTTTGATTCGATTATATGGCATTTTTTTGGGTGTGGACATTTGTTTTATATTTGATACAACCATTTAGATTATATCTATTTTAGGTTATATTTTCATATGATCATCTTCTAGTTGGGAAATTATGTTTGGCCATTTGGCCCATTTTGGTTTGGTTATTTTGTATATTTTGTTGTTAGATCATTTAGTTCATTGGGGTTATTTGATTCATTTTGGTTCATGTAAATTTATTTTGTTGTATTTTTTTTAATTCTAAATATTTTAACCTTTATCATTTTAATTCATCTATATTTTTTTAATTATATTGCTTCATTTGTTTTCTGATTTTTTGTTTTTAATACTATTAAATTCATTATTATAAATAAAAAAAGAAAACTGAAACAACTTTATATTGAATATACACATAATGTCAAGATGGATAAAAAATAAGACCACAATTAGAGAAATTTGAATGGTACCAACTAAAAATCCCAGGTAAAGTGAAAATTAATGAACTGAGATCACATATGGTTGGTTCTATAAATTACACACCCCTACTTTGGGTTCAAAATCAACTCTAACAATTGGACTATTTGGGTCTTCAGAAGTAAAAAATTGACTGAGGCCAATGGGGGGAAAGATGTTGTTCATTTCATCCCCGGAAACATAAAAATATGTCTTAAGATTACATCAATAATGACACCAAATGTTGGTAGTATATTATCATTCACAATATAAAACTAGCTTCATTAATGAATCCAATATATATTTCTCTTTAATGGAAGGGATGAATTTCATTTCAATAAACCTAATTCCATGATCATTTATAAGTGTCTCATGTGATAAGTGAGTGATGTAAATGAGTATATAACATAACTTATTCTTTAGTGTAGATTCCTTGTAGTATTAATTTTTATTAGTAGACAGTTTTTCAATAATTTTAATATTATGATAAGGAAAGTGTAATGGAATTTCATCAATGGAAGTTATTTTTCATTGGAAAACAAGCTAAAAATTAACAAATGTAATAGATGTCATTGACCTGGATTCATAATAACAATATTTATGACAAATGATTAACATAAAATATAACAAAAAATGATTTTTTGAAAAATGTTTGGACAATAATAATAAAATAATAAAATATATTAATTTTTTTTGAAAATTATAAATGAAATGGATATTAAATAAGAAAAAATTATTTAGTACAATTACCATCAAACATCAATTTTTGGATATCATGATACTATTGTAAACTGAAAGTGAATTTTTCTTATATAGAATATGAATAAACATTAAAATAATAATTTTCTTCATTTTTAGTCATTAATATTTAAATTTCATAAAAAAGATGAGAGTAATATGATGAATTAGTTTTCACAATTTATAAGTAGTGTCCACCTAGAGTAAACAAGTATTTGAAGTTGAATAGTGATGAAGATTGAATAAAATTAAACTATGTTAAATAATATCCTAGGGATTTGGAGGAGAAGTGGTGGGGGAGAAGTGGTGGGGGAGAATCTGGTCATTATGTAGGGTTGAGTATATTTGGGTAGAGAAAAAAGTGATGATGTGGGGTTTCAATGAAAAATAGCGGATAGTGGTGCTAGAATTGATGGATGGATGAGGGGAGACACACATGATTGACGGTTGAGGGGTGTTGAAAATTTTGGATAATTTAAGAGATTAGAATAAGACTGTATCATTTCTATGGTTTGAAAGGTGAGTAATGGTTTGGGAATTCATATGTGGTGAATTATTTTGGAGGAAATTATTCCCCACAGTTTGATTAGAGTGACCTGACTAAATATGAGATCAAAACATTAGGAGGATAGGGAAACAAATAGTATAATTATATAGTATTTATAATCATACTATTATTTAATTCATGAATAAGGAAGGTGGAATATTGTAAATGTTTTATTTCATTCATGATTTACATTCAAGAAAATAAGTGATAGTATATAGTTTTTGTAACCATTCAAGAAGAGTTTGATATTTTGAGGTCCTTTTTATAAAATTTAAATATTAATTTAGAGTTATTTAGTTTAATTGTTTTGAAATATCTATAAATATTGGCCATTGGTGTGTCAATGTTTTAACATTCATACTTGTGTGACTTTTGGATTTTACACTACTTAGAAGGGCAAAAGACTGAACCTAATGGTAAAAATCAAACCAAAAAAGATCAGGGAGGATATGAATTGTAAGTACCTCCAATTTTTGAGATCATTTGTAAAATTAAATGAGAACATTTCATATTACATTAAACATCAAAATATAATAAAATCAAAATTTATTTTCACAATCTATACTCTACAAGTAGCAAGAACATGCTTATTCAGAAATGAATGGAAATGATTGAGATAAGAATTCATGACTAACCTATCCATTCCAATATCGAATTAAAATACATGGGATAAGAATATAGGGACAATTTCGTACTCTCAATATACTAAAATCATTGTATGATGACTAACCATCCTCAACAATTACGTTATCATAAAATTTATACAAAGAAAAGAGGTCACATCATTAATTTCTATTACTTGCTACCTGTGTGTTTTCCATAGAGTGGTTCACACCAAAAACTAGGGGGTCATTCCATGAATCATCCCCATGAAAAATGATTAATTTTTAGGGGTTATTCATAGAATTAATTTTATCATTCACACCATGAAATGTTCATCATTACCCTTCATTCCATTATTGAATCATTCCATACTATGAATGGCCTTGCTTCAAATGTATTTTAATTTTTTTCTTTCCAACGTTACCCCTATTGATTTTAATTTATTTTAGACCCCTCTTATTATCATCTTCATTTTATTGATCATGTGTTCTTAAGAGGGAGTACCTTCCATCCTCCGTGAATTTTTTGCTCCTCTACCTTGATTTCAAGAAGATATCTTGAGTAATACATCATAGATCCTTCTATTATTCCTCTACCATAATCCTTCCATTACAAATAGTTTTTTATTCCTTTTTAAAACACTAGGTAGATATGTGCCATGTTTGGGGTTCATTGTTTGTTTTAATTGGTGATTTTGTGGTTTAAATCTCACAGGGATTGTCTTCTTGTTTCTAGGATCCATTGGTGTCGATGGTGACTTGTTTTGATTGGTCATGAGTGGTTATCACATGGGATGAGGTATGTGCTTCTATGCTATTCATTTATTTTTAATTTCATTATAAGTTTGAGTTTCATTAATTTATTTTTAATTAGATTATCGGTGTGTATGATATCTATTTTTTATTTTCCAGAAATTTTCAATAATCCACGGCATGGAGTAATTGTTTTTTTTAATGAATTTCATGTTATGATTTTAAAATTAATGAATTTACAATAAAAAATTTATTAAAATGAATCATGAATAAATTAAAAAATATATAATGGGAAATAATGTGGTTTTGGCCCTACATTGTTTTCTAATGGATAAAAGCAGTGTTTAAAATTTTTGTTTTTAATGGAAGAAAGGGTGTGGTTTTATAAATTATTTTTAGTGAAATGATTAAATGGTGAATCATTGTAAATAAAAGTTACATTTCATTATATGTCATATATTTGTTAAAGGATAATTTGAAAAAATAATAAAATTTATGGTTTCTATCCACGGTACCCTTGTGGTTCCCCTTTTATTGGTTTTCCTTCACTTTATTCATGGTGATATGATTATGTGGATTTTGGATAATAAATAAAGGTATTGTTTCTACTGGGGAAAATAGAGGTGAGGTGTGAAACATTATTCAAATTTTTAATGATGGTTTTATTTATTGGTTAATTTATTGCATAAAATATTTTTATAATGTTAAGGGAATATTTTTTCTGCTAATAAATGTTATGGATGCATGTTTCACTAGCCTAGTCCATTCAAGGTGACTACTTATATTTTATAGTTAGTTCCCCCTAGTGGTTGGTTATATGTTACTCAACAATCCCTAAGTGTAATCCTGACGAGGATATTGTAAGGATACACATACTTTTCATTCAATCTAATAACCAGGTGAAGATTAATTTTTTCATAATGTAGAGTGTATCCCATGACTCTTATACCATTATTTTTCACTCTATTTAAGAGTTTAATCTTATTATGTTTTCATCAATTTTTACTTTTTTATGGAACCATTTTTATTTTTTATCAAAATTGATGTATAGGTTCCTAATTATGTTATTTTTTAATTCATTTCATTATTAATTATTTCTATATTAAAATGTTAATCTAGTTGTTTTATGAATTTTGTCTTGAATAAAAATGATTTTTTTTGGGATTTAATGAATAGTTTTAAATAAATAATATGATTTTATTCTGGTATTCATTAAGAAATGTATACTCATTTGGGGTTTCAAATGTATTTTATCACAATTTATAGTTATTAATGGATTTTCCATTAATAGGGGAATTTTTGTCCATATAAATAGTAAGATGTTCATTAGTTTCCATATCATTTTTCTAAAATTGAAAACACTTATATTGTAGTGTATTTAAAACTATAATAAATTTGATATTTAATAGATGGAACTATATGGACTCCTTGGTGAGGTCCTATTAGGCATAGTTTTTCTCACACTCAATATACACAACTTGGTGTATATATCTAAGATGATTCATTTCAAGTGCCCAAGATTTTTTATATTTAAATTTATTTCAATCTATTTATTTGGGTTGGTCATAAACCAAATTTCTATGGATGCGATGAGTGGTCATATAGCATGAGGAGGTAGATTGTAGTGGTCCAGTTGGATTTTATTTATAGATGTGGTATCGACCAACTCATCCAATGAAATTTATTTTTATTTTGGTAATACTTATATCATACAATATTGTATTTTATTTATATGATCCAATTATATATTTTTAATAGTTGAATATTTCATTATTCCTTTTTTACATTTTATATTTATTCAAATATGTTTATTTTTGTGTGCATGTTTTTTCAATGTATGGGAACACAAAGAAATATTTTCATTGAAGTTTAAATGATTATTTACTCAGATTTCAATGCTAAATAATTCCCATGTTAGCTCTATCGATTACATGTAATGAGTTGATATCTCATGTAGAATGAGAACAACCATTAGATCTTTTGGAGAGATTGATCAGGTACCTGGTAAAGGGGTAACCTAGGATGGTTCTTTAAAAAATGGTATCAGAGTTACCTTCATTTTTTTGGTTGCATCTAGGTTCATGGACACCAAGATGATCTTCATAACTAATGTGGATAGTACATGTAGGATTCTATCTATAATTGTTTTTATTAGATCCTAATGTTTCAATGGGTATTTGGAATTTGATTCTGTGAATTGGATTTGGTTTATATGGTTTGATGTTTTTAATATTTACCTGTAATTTTACCAAGTGTTTTAGATAATTCATTTCTTATAGGGTGAAAATGAATTAAGAAATGTAGTTTCACAATTACCTCCCATTATCTATCCAACCATGTGGATCCCATGTAGATTATTCATAGGACTTCACAGTGTCTATCACATAGTCATAAAATGGTTTAACAAAACATTTAGAGAAGCTATTAAAACACTACATCACCAAAGAATCGTTGTTTTTGGTCCCTCTTGATTTTATATTACTCTAAATGTTGTTCTTACATGTTGGAAGGGATTCAAAGTGGTTTTTCATTATGACTAAATTATATTAGGGTGATATATTTTGGATTTTTAGTGTCATGTTTTTTTATGCATAATGAATTTGGGGTTTTTGTTTGTGTTAAAATTGTATAATATAATGAAATATTTGATTCAATGTCAGATTCAATGGGAGGTTTTAATAGGTATTTTTATAGTTTTCATGGGTTATTTTGTCAATTTTTAGATTTCATAATTTAATTTGGAACAATATTTGAAAATAAAAATTTTATTTTGAGAAAATTCCTTAATAGAAAGCCATTTATACATAGAAATGAATCTTACTAATTATTATTTTTGAAATGGTTTTAATTTTGTTTTAATAATATCAGGTGTCATAAGGAGGAAAATTTTCTTTTCATGTGAATACATTGGAAATAAAATGAGTTTTATATACATTATTTTTCTATTGGTGATTTTTGGAGAGGGATATATTAAAATTATGTGATTTTTATGATTATAATGTGTAATTGTAAAGAGGAATTTGAATTGATTTCATTTTATTTTGAAATAGTTTTATTTTTTTGATAAAGTGGTAAAATAGTTTATTTTTTTCCATCAAAATGGAAATGGTTTTTTTACTAAGGGTGATAAGTTTTGAAAGGGGGGGTTCAAATTTATGCCTTTGTAGATTGGTTTGAAGAACTCTATATTGGGGTTTGTGGGTTATAATGAAAATATGTTTTATATATTTTGAGAATGGATTTTTTCATTGAGGAATTTCATTTTGTAATTTCCCCTTGGTTTGTATGGGATTATTTAGTTTGGGTTGTGAAGGTGAGAATATATTTTTTTCATGTATTGTTTCATTTGGAATAACTCTCATAAAGATTGTGAAGGACTAATAAGGACCATTTCATTAATGGATCTATATATGAGTCCTCTCTTAACATAGAGGACATCCCTTATCCTCTCAGACACTATCCAGAGTTTATATAAAGTAGAAGTCTCAAAATAGTCATTTCACTTAGAACGTATCTTGGATTTCTTGAATCATCATCCACCTTATTTCAATAGTGATCTATGTTTGGTTGAAGTGGTGGATTCATTAGAAATTATTAAGGGTTTCCTTAATTCACATCAAACCCTTGAGGACATTGAGGTAAAAAAATATATTATGATCATGATCCTTTATCAAGGTTATTGGATAGTTAAATAGTTTGTTGGTTTATTCTTAGAGCTGATGTTTTTACCCCTCAAGAAATTCATTAATGATAATGTGTAAGTTTAATCCTTTTAATGTGGTATTTCACATGATTTTGGCTATGTTATGACTGGTTTTGGCTTGGTATATTTTAAATTTATGGTCTAGGTAGAATTTATGGTTGAAGAAAGACTATTAAGATAAGTCTTATGTGTGATTTTGTATTTAAAATGATTTTTCATCTTACTATTTATGTTTTATGGATGTTGATCAGTTAGGATTTTTGTTCTTTTTGTTAGTTATTTTTGATTTCATGGGACATTATTTTGTTATAGATAGGGAATTCTGATCTTTTGAATTCCACATTATCTATGTTATCTTTTCTTGGAAGGTGTATTAGTGAAACTATTTGGTTATGATTAGATTCAGGATTTGGTCAATGTGGGAAACCAAGGGTCTATTCTTGGTTATCTCAAATAGGTGTAACAAAAAATATGATAATACATCTTTTAAATGGTGTTGACCTCTACAAAATAGTGTCCTGGTATTTAGATCCTAGTTTACCCTCATTGAATACTGATACCCGATTTTGGACCCCATATTTGTTCTTAATGTGGAATTTTTTGGGATGTTTACCATCCCTTTCAAGTTGAGTTTGTTGAATATTTTTGAGATGTTTTTACTTTTCTGGGTGTTATATTTCTCTTGGGTTTTACTTTATTATGAAATTTTTACCTGGTATCTTGGATGGGTGTGGTAGTGGAGGGTTTCTTTTGGGTGATGCTTAGACTTGGGTGATTCTGGGATTTGAGGAGTGTCTATTGATATAGGCCACTTCATGTGCCAAATTTAATTGTGGTTGATTCCTACACATCACAAATTGATCACAGATCATTTTCCAATAATTTTTGTAAAATATTCAAATGATTTATCATTTCTAATTAAGAAACACATTTTTTTACTATATTTACACTTTTAAATGGAAACACACACCCTTACTCATATCACCCCCATTGAGTTTCTGACTCAAGTGAGGTTGATACGTACACATTAAAAATGAATTATTGACCAATATATTAATGTGTAAATGGAATTTTTCAATTTTTTATTATATTTTATTATATGCCAGACATTATAGACTAAAATGACACTTTAATACTAAAAACACGCATTTTAGAAAAAATGACCACACCATGTATCAGATTGAAATGTTATTTATTGCTATATATCAAAGATTAATAAAAAATATTATTCATTATGTATCATGACATTATGAGAATATTCTCTAAGATTTTAGAGTGTAACAAATGTTTTATAATAAAATGAATCTTCTAAATGAAAAGATTAGGTTTATGGATAATTACTTTCCCAAATAACATACTGTGTTAAATTTAATAACATTATTTTATATCATTTATTTCCATATTTTATTCAACATCATGTTTATAAAAGGGATTTCACCCAAAAGGGAATTAATAGCCCTACTATTTAACATAAATAAATAAAATAAATAATAAATAAATTCATATATAGAAATTTAAATTATATAGGAGTTTATCATCCTTCTCAATCCTTAATTGAGAAATGGAATTTATTTTTTATGATGAAACAAAATTATCTATATAGGAATGTGATGGATCCTGGAGATGCATAGGAATAGTCACATTGGAGACCTTGAAGAGGGATAGATGTGTGGGTTCCTATCAAACATCCATATATTCCCATGGTTTTTTAATGTGGCATAGATGGGTTCCCTACAATTTGACTATCATTTTAATGGGGCTTGTATGATTGTGTGACATAATAGGTTGGAACTAAAGTGGTGCACCACACATGCATCACCAGTTGGGTAGCTCGATAGAGAGACCAGTGTACTGAAACATATAATTAAACCCTCTTCTGGCATTAATCATCAATTTTTGGTGGATGGATACCCTTCCATGTTGCATCATAGGCCAACACAATGCAATAATTCTTATTGGGGGTGGGGGAATATTCATATTCTTAATAATGTGTGATTACTACTAATAGGGTGTGATAATTCATAATATTAGTGATAAAACATAATGTTGACAACTCATTCTAGGGAAAACCATGTTCTCATCCATTCCTCTATTATGATTTTAGAAAATCTATATTCAAGGACCTCTATTTTTCTGGGCCTTTAAGCCACCTAATGTAATAAAATAGGTCTATTTGGTTCTTTCTATTCATTGTGGGGAGATATGATGTTTTTCACACTAGAGTTCCTGAATGTTTCAGTGTTTTTCAGTTTTTTATAATCCCCTCAAATAATAATAATTATTCAACACACTCATACCTTGATCAATGGATGTAGATAGTGTATTCCTCTAGAATTTTTCCATCCACTTACATTTGTTTATGGATCCATTTTAAATAATTATTTTTATGAACATAATTTATGTAGTGTCACTTGATTGTGTTATTTTTTTGTTAATTTCATTATGGATGGATTCTATATTTAAATTTTATTATGAGTATTTTGTGAAATATTTTTTGAATAAAATAAATTTTTTTTATTTCTGATTCCTTGAATATTTTGAATAGGGTATTTTTCATTTATTCTAATTTTCATTAATTAAATTATACTTATATCTAGTAACAAAGATTTTTATAATTAAATGTAGTTTGTGATGGTTTTCCATTTAAAAGGAAAAGAAATATTCCTTATAAATATAATGACTAAATTTTTTAATAATTTTTCTAAAATTGATATCAGTTTATTTGTACTGTATTTTATACACCCATAAGAAAAATTCATAATGAAAGGAACATCATAGAATCCATAGTGATATCCTAAAGGGTATGGTTTTTTTCACAACCAAAACCCAAATATATGTATGAAACATACACAATTCATTTCATTTTCCTAGGATATACAATATTTCTCTACCTTTCAATGTTGTATTCCAGTTTTTCATGTACTAATTATTGGGGAATTCATGAGGGGTTGTGGACCATGAAGAGGTTCCCAGTAGTAGAAATGTTTGTTTTTATTTTTGGATGGTGTATTGGCCAACTCGGGTAGTTTCATTATTTTTTCTAGTAGTCAATATATCTGCTTCTATTGTATTTGATTATTTGATTTTATTATATATTTTGGATGGTTTTTTATTTCATTATACCTTATCTATATAGTTTATGTATTCTTATATATATATATATATATATATATATATTACTACACATGGGAATATAATATATGTAGCGCCATTATATTTTACTGTAATGCATCATTACTTTTTTACTCTGATATTAGGTATAAATCCATTGTAATTTATTTATGTTGATTCCCTGGTACTAGTTTCTATCTTAGGTAGATACATCCTTCAAACCCTATCATGAGATGGGTTGCGTACATAGTTAAATAGGGAGCCAGGTTTGTTCATTAAAATACCTAAATCCCAATATAACTAAGATGATATATCATCAATTAGAGTTGGGTTACATTTTAAGTAGTGGAAATGTAATTATTTTATATATTTCTCAATACTATGTATTTATATTCCATGATTTCAAAAAAATAAAAAAAACAACCAAGATAGAGTGAACTACCTATGGTTTACCTTCTATCATCAATTGAACATGCCTAATGACATGTTCCTATCCCAATAACTCTTAAAACTTTGTTCCATTGTTTAATAGTTTCAAATACATCATGAATTTGATGTTCCAATGTATATTATATTGTGGGGAGCACCTTATCGATCATTTCATGTATGAGCCACACGTTAGCAGGGTCATCGGTATTGTGAGATCGGTAAGATAGTGGTTGTAATTAGTGGGTTTCAAATTGATTTATAAAAATAAAAAATATGAAAAATATATAAAAATATATATTAAAAAAATAATCTATAAAAATATTTTAAATGAATATAAATGAAGACTAATAAGAAAAATATTCCAGATACAAGTCAATCTGGAAAGTCGAATAATTTCATAGGCGTTTGATGGAGATGATAGAAAAATAGATAAAATAATCCATCCTCTACATGTATCCATAGACCATTCAAGTCACCCAACTCTCAGTTACGACCTCCCTTAACCCATGATCTTTAAAAACTGTGCACTATGTAAAGGATAGAATTTAGTGATGATCATAGAATCGTTATGAGGAGTTTTTATGATACAAATCACAACACCATGCATGATGATTGAGCCAACACATATATATAATCACCGAAGAGCCCCAAATAGTTCTCCTACATTTATGATATGTTTTGTAAACATATCTCAAAATTAAAACTCTTTTTAATAATATTCCTAACCCTCCATAAATTCATAGAATATTTAAATGAAAAACAGAGAATTTCAAACTCGTTATTTTCAACATCATTTGTTAATCATTACTGATAATGATTGATTCTGGGAAAGATGATGAAAAACCCAAGGATTAACATGAAATATTGTAATTCTATATATATACACCATGACATAGTGTGTGACACTATGAAATTATAAACTCAAGAATGGACCATGTTGTGGTCATGTCGACCACATGACGACTAACCCAATTGGTTCATAAATCTATCAATTTCTCACTTGAACTAAATCACTATCGAAATTAATCACTTTAATCTTATGTAACATCATATGTAACAAGTCATGAAGTAAAATAAATAAAAAATTAGATATTATAAAGAAATAATTTTGGAAATTTAATCATAAATTTTCACCATATGTCACATCATATATAACAACATGTAAAAATCTATCAATAACATCTTCTAGATATCCTATAAAACTCTTTTGGGATATATATCAATGGATCCTAAACATGATACACATTTTCATGTCCACAATGTGTGACCCCACAAGAATTTATTGAATTGAAATATATAATTTATTTGAAAATCCATATATTGTTATAGATAAACCTCTTCCCAATTATCAATTTTACTCAGTCTAAAAAAGGATGAATGTGTATCTTTATAACAATGTCCACCAACCGCATCATATAAAAGATGAATTATTATATTATCCATTAATAAAATTCATCATGAAAATATGTTACAATGAGTATATCAATTACCTTATATCTTTATCATGTGTCCCCGATTATCTAGCTATAGATTTTCTAGGATGATGAATATATTACATTTCATTTATCCTCATTAAAAGAGATAGAAAATATTCATAATTCGAATTGATAACCACATCATATGTATTATATTGTTACAAATTTACATTAATTAATTCAATATCAATCAATGAATAAGATTTCAAACTCTACATTCATGATGAATAATTCCATCATTTTTATGCTCCAACTGAACATAAGGCTAACAACATTATTAACCATCACTGAATAAGATAAAACTAACTAATTGGGAAAGAAAGGTAACATTTTATTATTCTTCTATTCAATTTATCTCACCAAATAATGTATAAATAAATTCCAATATAAAACATGAACTTCTAGTATTATAAAGACATAATGTATGACGTGTTATATTGAATATATTTGGGCGGTCACACAGTGAAATAAAATCATTTTTACCTCATGAGAATATTTTTTATGTGATCCCAAATGTATAAAATATATTTTTTGATTGATAATATGAGTTAAAATTAAATTAATGAAATGATGGATCTTATATTTTTCATCTTATAAATAATAAAATGTATTTATGATACTTTTAATGGAATAAATAAAAAGAATAGGAAGATCAGATGGATCCATAAAAAATAATTATACCTTCATATTATTTTATTTATAAGATAAGAGATTTTTTTAATAACATATATTTCTCAACATGAGATGATATTTTTAATGCACATGGTTTATAATTTATTGGATTTAGAAAAATAATTTACAAGAAGTCAAAAGATAGAAATGTTTTTCCTAGATGTTTATTAAAATAAGATTGATCCCATCCCACTTCTACAGATATATTTTTAGGAATAAGAGTATTTTTTAATATAATAAATATCCCAAAACATAGAATACCATATGAGATATAGAAACAATATCTTATTTGTTAAACATTCCCATTAAAAGAAATTAAATTTCAGGTCCTAAGCATAAATTCGTTTATGTGTCTCAATAAGTTATTTGGATGAGTATATAATGTATTTGATGCCAATGACTATATATTTTTACTAAGAGAAGTTAAAATTTTAGAAATAAAATATTATTCTACTCAAAAAACAAATTGAATGCCCATTAATATCCTTAAAGTTTTAGGGTATGTTAGTAAAATATTAAGGTGAAAATATTCATTATATACTAAAAAAATTCATGAACTAATTTTCATAGAAAATATTCTATGAAATACATTTTTAATAAATATAAAAGGGGGTCTAACATGATGAAAAATATTATTAATATTGTGATATTAGATGTTGTGGTTTTAAGGAGTTTGAATAATATTTTCATGCGGCTGAAAATAGTAATATGATTCTTATATCTCACACTTCTTCTAACATTATTTCCTTTTAGATGTTACTCATCAAAGAGTTTTTTATCAGATGGTCAAATTGTGATCTAGAAAGAATTACATAGTGATGTATTAAGATTAGAAAAATCAATGAAATATTTGTAAATATTAGAATAATTTTTTAGTCTATCTTATATTATATGTTATATAAGGAAATATATTTATCTCTTATACGTATTCATAAATGACCTAAGAATATAAAATAAATCATGTTATGAAAATATAAATATCCACATTATCATTTTTTAACATTGGATACAAACATATACCCAGAAGTGAAATGATAATTTACATCTCAAAAGATCACTTATATATAATATAGTTTCCTTATGGATTAATATTGGTTGTGATGAAATTTCACAGATAGTGTGAGTCAGATCCATTTATTTAGAGATGAATGATTTCCATGAGGCACAAAAATATGTTTTCTAAAGTATATAATATACTAAATATATATCACATGGATAGTCATACACAATATTTTTGGTATAATAAGGGTGCATGGTTCATATTTTGTGTTTTTTAAAAACTATATTTTTCTAGATACCTAGCATGATATCCTACATAAATTTATAGCTTTATTATACACTCCTGAAGGTTAAGATTATCAGGGGTGGTTTGGTAAGTTTCAAATCATGATGTTGGTTGTATTTTAACAATGATTATATTTATCATATTTTATAATGAGTATTAAATAAAGACACTTGATTGAGACAAAAAGAGGAATTATGAGGACAAACCAAGATAGTACATATAATTTTCCTATATTTTAGAATCAATGGCATGTCATGTGTTCATCTATAATGTTAATGAATTTTCTGGTATTATTTGTTCTATTCAATATTTACTCATATAATCAAGAAATAATAAATTGGGTATAACTAATTGACATACACCATTTCCTATGGTCATTCAATTTCATGGAAAATGGACCATATGAAAATTCAAGCTGAAATATGATGCAGTTGGTGAAGACAAATATAAATGTTTTTGATGAAGATCATGCCATATCATATTATTGAATGAATAAAAACATATAATTGTTATAGGTTAATCTTTAAATACATTTATCAATTTGGGAATTCATATTTCTTTCAAAATTACAAATTATTGTGGGTGGAAAGTTTTTTATTGAATTAATATGGATTGAGTTATTATCACTATAAAGTTCTATGATATCCACACATAGATAATAAATATAATAGAATAATATTCATTATGTAACATAAAAACCCATTAAATAACCATATAGGTATAGTTTCATTGGAAACATGTAAGTATACAAAACTGATTCACAAAAAATCAACTTCATCTCCCAATAGTTATATCTCATCTAGGACATGTTTTGAAACATCTTAATTGATATCGTTATTCATATACTGTTGAAAATATTCATAAGAAAGGGTGATAACATATGATCAGTAAGGGTAAACAAGGGATATATCAACCATATAATTTTCATATGACATAAAAACATAAACAAAATATCGAAATTTTTTCTCCTGTATATTAAAGATCTTGGTATCTAGTCATGGCATAAATCATAGAAGTTCATAAAGAATCAAAAAACATATTCCATAAAATCATATCAAAATACATATATTTATTTCATACATATAAGAACATAAAATCCTTTTTTTATTATTGAAGGATCATTTCCAAGACTATCAAAGAAGGAAAAGTCCTTTACTGAACTCGGTTCACCCTTACATCATCAATGTATTACGGAATAATGTTTACTCTTCGTTATAGTTATATATACCTCATGAGTTATGAATCTTAAACCAATTCACTTGAGGGATATATTGGAGCCAACTATAAAATATTTAAAATCATAATTACATGTTCCATAAGAACATAAATCATTCAACATATCAGGACTTATAAAAAATTAGCTTTATAAATATATCATCATAACATAAATTATGAAAATGACACAGAAATCATAAGTATCAATCCATCATATAAGTAATATGATTTCAGAAATAATATGAAATGTATCATTAAATCATATCCCCAATAAAAAACCATTAACATGAAAAAATGTTTTAGAAATGGAAAATAATTTTGAGATATCACATGAAAATAATCATTGAGATGAATATACTTTCATCTTTGAAAACATTTTCTTTTAATAAAATACTATGCAATTTTAGAAGAAATTTTTTCGATATAAAATAAAATTTTATTATTGTGTTTGAAAATTCATGGAATTAATGTTTAATGAAAGTGGAAAATTCCTTCCATTCTATATAAGATAAAAAACACTCCTCTCATAAATTTTCTAGAAAATTCACAATGAACCTCCTTCAAAAAATGAAAAAAAATCCATTGAAACCATTTATTAAAAATTCACACATGGTTAAAAATGGATTTAGAAAATTGTATAAGAATAGTAAAAATTATTTGGAAACTGATTTTAAGAAACATAAATGTGGAAGATAAATATTTCCCAATAGGTACTTACATATAAACAATCCTGAACCATAATGACATTGTAAAATTAACCCTTAACATAAATCTAATTTTCATTGTATATATCAAGAACTCTTATATAATGTTGGTTTGAAGAATGTTAATAACATTTTATAGAACAAAATACATTTTTATTATATCATATATGATCTTCTTATATTATTTTACCATCATTTTTTAATACGGTTTCATTATTAACCTTCTTTTTGGTGTTAACTACCTCGTTTTCCTATGCATTTTTATCATATATTTCCCAATTCATGGGAATAAGAAATTGTTCCATCATTTGAAAAATTATTTTGAGGTAAAATATATTATAATTATTCATTATATATATATTTATAGCCATCAATTAATTATGATCATATAAAATGTAACACATCATATGGTGGAGAGGGTAGGTCGTACGTATGCATGAGTAATGATATCATTCACTTAATGGTGAAATGGTAAGAAAAATGATAGTATGTTAATTTCTAGAATCAATATAATATTATAATTAACACACACACACACACAAATATATATATATATATATAGTTTATCCATCATTATGAACTACCAAACAAATTGGTGTTGAAAAAACTGATTTCACCGTTGTATGGACATAGTAAGCAGTTCATTTGCACGACTGGTGATTTTATTTTTATAAGGATGGATAAAAGGTAGAATAAAGTTTTTCAATAAAATCTCATAATATAGGTTTAATGGTTTTATTTATTTATAATTTAATCAATATATGAATATGTTGTATAGGAAGAAATCGTCGTGAAAGACTCGATGAATATGATTACCACTTCTTTAGAGAACCTCCTTTAGATTTTTTATTAGCATCAATAGAGATGGTATTTTCATAGGACCATATCATCTAGAGTATTTATAGGGATGTTTAGTGGAGAAATTTTATGTGTGTGTTCATGATTGAAGAATAAATGTTACATGAATAATTGATGTAGGAGGTTCCCTTTTATAATTGAGGTGAGGGGAAAATTTGGAATTTTTACAAAACATTAATTTATAAAAAATTAAACATGAATAAAATTTTATCAAATGGACATTTATTCTAAGATATGATGATATAAAATTGTAATCTCATCAAAAAATATTTTTTTAAAATGTTATGTTATTAGTTTAAACATATTCATTTTTATTAACCCTTAGTTAACCTATTATAAGGTTAAAAAATGTATCAAATTATTCAATTTTTAAATGATGAAAATTTTATATTTTTGATGTTAACTAAATTATATATGGAAATTTTAAAACATTTTAGATCATTGAATTATTTTTTGTTTTGTTTATTTGTTTATATATTTTAATAAATAATTATTTTTATAGAATATCATTATTGTTAATGTTGTCATTATTCATTACTTGGACTTTTAAAAATATGATGATTAGAGGTTATATTCAAGAAAATATATTTTATTATATCCATAATAGGTTAATATATTCTAAAAATCCATTTATCACATTAATTATATCAAATTTTATTTATTTTAGTATTTTAAATAACATATATTTGATATCTTCATTAATAAAATAATTGCTACATAATGTTGTGTAATTCTAAGATATATTTATTTCTGTAAAAAAATTAAAAAAAATTACCATTATGAAGATAGATATTCTAGATTTTAGAATTGTATTTATATTTGAATATGTAATTTTGGTAAGCATATATTAAAAATGATATAAAATTTAAATCATGAATGTGATATGTTTTAATTTTTTTTTAAATAAAATATTATCAATATAATAATCTCATATAATTGTCCCAAAAGTAAAAAATAGATTTATATTAGAAAATATGTTAAATATGTAAATTTATATTCATTCATTACATTCCTTTTCTCCATGTGGACACATAAGGGAAATTTAACACAATGAAAGTGACATTTTGTTACTTTATTTGATTTAAATATTATTCAAGACATTTTCATGGTAATGTTTCAATTAAATTACATAATTTGAATCCATAGGTTTTAAGAGTTGAATTATATTACCTAACAATATTTTATCATGTGTTAGGGTAAATTTATTGTCTTTATAATTTATTTGTTTGACATAAATTATCCAATTTACCTTTTACCATGGTAACCAAATTTACCAAAGTTAATATTCATACTAGAATAAATAATATAAAGGTAATTAATTTTTTTAACATCTGAATCCCAATTTGGAATCAATTTTATAAATTTCAGATAACAGAAGTTTCATAAATTAATTTAAAATATAACCAGTAAACTGCCATGAAAAATATATTTTTGAAAAAAATTCCCTTTTAAAACATAAAATGATTTTATAATAAATTTTTGTATTAAATCCTTAAAAACCCCATATTTGGATTTATTAAAATAATAATTGGGTAACTATATTTGAAACTAATCCAACACATAATTTATCCAATTATTTACTATAAAATAAAATAATTTTTTTTAATAAAAACCATTATTTTAATTATTCCTTAAATTAAATATTTCAAAAAAAATTAATATAATATTGATATGATAATGTTATAAATTAAATTAATTTGATTAATAGTTCCTTTTATAATATCTAAAAATTAATAAAAAATAAAAAATCACTTCCTATGAATTCATATTTTTGTAGAATAATGTGATTTTAATAAAATTGTATAATTATTTCCTAAGCACAAACCAATACATTCAGATTGAGTTGATTATTTATATTTTTTTCATTAATTTGTTATTAATATTTATTTAGGCCTATTTAATGGATAGGTTATTCCAATAGAGTATTTTGGTTCATTTAAACTATTTTATGGGTGCAACACAAGCTATTATAGAACTAAAATTATTTAAGGAGAACTATTTCATAAAAATATACATTTGTTAAATTATAACCCCCTAAAAATGTATTTCTATACTAAAATTAATTATTTTGATACAAATATATTGGGATACCCCTACCTTATCATATCCTCAAGTTCCCACACAACCTCCCCAAATTCATGGTTCTTCCGTAAGACTTTATCCATGAATGTCATCTCGTTTCATATAACTTTTTCTCTATGATCTAGAGACTCTATCATTTTTTCATCATAAGAAAAATATTTCTCCAGTGGTATGAAATCTATGTTTAGAACCTATGAAGTATCTAGAATGTTCTTTATTAGAAAGATACATGAAATACACATTGATAATGAGAGTCATTTAGTGGAAGCACCAATAGATAAGCTAACTTCCCCACACAATCCAAAATTAGAGAAGAACCAATATATATGTATTTTCATTATCTTATTCACAAGTATCATTACTCACTTCATGGGAGATACTCATTGAAATAATTTGTCACCCACTTCAAAATCTAGACCATTTCATTAATTTTCACCATAACGTTTTTGTTGACTATGAGCTTCTCTTTTGTGTTATTTAATAAATCTACATTTTTATGCCAATTACTCTACTTGATGAATTCCTAATAGCATTCCATCCCAAAATTAATTCCATCATGTTGTATTTCTACTCTTCTTACCATATAGGTCTTCATAAGGAGCTATATGAGTACTTGAGTGAATTATATTGTTGTAAGAAAATTATATTATTCATCATTGATGATTCAAACCACCTTTCAAATACATGTAGAAATATCTCAACATGTTTTCTAAGGTTTTATTTTCCCTCACAGAATCACCATCAGAATGAGGATAAAACACAATGTTATCCAGAGCTCGGTGAAGGCTTCTCCATAATTGAGAGGTAAACCTCATATCATAATTTTATAAAAAGGAAAGTGGTGATCCATGAAATATTAATAAATTATTAGTATTTATTATAGTAAGATGATCAAGAGATAAGTATTGTATGATATAAATTAAGGGTTTTGAATTCATGGGAAAATCAAATATTACCCATATAGCATTATAAAGTTTAGATGTTTTTGGAAGCCTGATGAAAAAATCATTGTTCATGTGTTCCCACTTCCATTTTGGTATGGGTAATGGTTGTAACATCCACTTATAATTTTTCCTATCATCCTTAACATTCTATATGAAAAATAATTGAAAAACATACTTCTCAATATGTCTCTAAATTCCATCCCACCAAAAAAACTATTTCTGCTCCCTATATATCATTGCTCTTCCGAGAATGGTGATCTATGATCCTCTTTCAATAACTCCTTATATAATTATGGTATGGGAGAGGAAAATATGTGGTTCATTAACTATATTTTTCCATCATAGTTAAATTTTAAACCAAGCACATTCCTCACCTTGTCTTCCAGTTCTAAATCTTTATTTTTCACTTCTTTAATCATCACTTGTATAGATCATTGAAATTTTTTTAGACAGATAAGATTTCTCCCCTTACTTTAATATTGGTTGATAAATCATTCATAATTCATTAAATATTGGATATTTTTTTATCCATATCATAGATATGGTATCTTTGTCCTCTTGACTCAAATCATAGTCCACGTAGTTTGTTTTTAGGGTTGCAATGTATTGAGTAGTTGTAATCTTTTATAAAATCCAACCTTCTTCATTGTCACATATACAACTCCTTTTGAGTGAAAATATACTTAAAATTTTATGATTAGTATATATTATATTCCTTTCTCCATAAAGATAATGACTCCATATCATTAATGAAAAAAGTTCCACAGGCAACACCAAATCATGAGTTTGCTGGATTTTTTCATGGATATTATTTTTTCATGAGGCATAATATATCGTTGTATCATTATGTATGAGAAAACATACCAACCCCTTCATTAATGTATAAAATTTGATCACAAAACCCTATCTACTATAGGGTAGTGTGAGTATAGGTGAACTGATTAAAATTATTTTTAGCTCTATGAAATTCCCTTCAAATTACTTAGTCCATATGAACATAACACCATTCCAGGTCAACTTATTGAGTATATTAGGTAGTCTTGAAAAATAATTCACAAAACATCCATAGTGTATAGCCTGGCCAAGAAGAGATCAGATCACTGTTAACATCATTACTCTAGGCCAATGTTCTATAGTGTTTTTCATTGCTGGAATCATACAGATCCCCTCTATTGAGATAATGTAACACAAAAATGAATCTTTTCTAATCCAAAATTCAAACTTCATAAATTTTTCATAATGATTCTCCTTTTTATGGTACATTAAAACAATACTTATTTGATATTAATTTTCTAGCATTATCTTTGAATATATAACAATATCTTCTATAAATACTACTACAAACCAAACAAGATAGTATGTAAAGATTCTATTCATTATATCCATAAAGACAGAGAGGGAAATAATATGACCAAAAAGGCATACTATAAATTAATAGTAACTAAACAATGTATGTAATGTCATATTGGGAATATACATCTTATTTACAAAAAATTAATGAAATATAGAATGAATATCAATAATTCTAATGTATTGAGATCCATGTTGTTGATCTAATAATTCATCAATACTTGGGATATGATATTTTTTCTTCATAGTGATCTTGTTATGTTCTCGATTATAAATATAGAGCCTCATTGATACATCATTCTTTTTCATAATAAAAACAAGTAAAATATGATATTATTTACTAGGGAATATGAACCCTTTATCAATATTCTCTTGGATTTTCTTCTTTAATTCCTACAACTCAGTTGGGGACACTATATAAAGAGTCATTGGAATAGACATATATCTCAGTATGATTTCTATTGAATGATAATATTCACAAATTGGTAGAAAAACAATAAATTCATTCAGATAGACATAAAAAACTCCCATACAATATGTATATCTTTAATAGTGAATATCTTCCAAACCATCTAAGAAAGATATCTTTCATTAATAGTAAATAGGACCCAAAAGAGTGAGGTAATTTACACTGTAATTTCATATCCATCCTTTCATCAATAGACGATCAGGGATTGATTATAAATATGAAATATGAATTCACTTCATTGATAATTGATATGATATCCATATAGAGAAACTCAACACACGCAATAAATCACATTGAATTCAACTAAATGATGTATCACAAGATTTTCTGGAAGCATCTCCCTATAAAAATCAACCAGAGAAGAATTATAAACATTTGATGTGATATTTTTTCAATTAGAAGGACTCAAACCTAACTAAAAATCTAATTGTTTAGGGAATATAGAGGTACAATAAAAAACACTTTCTAAATAAAAGAGAATTTGGATCCATTATCAAATAAAACATTAGTTTTTTTAGAGTTCATGGTATGTGTACCTTTCACCACTTCATTGCCATACCCCACATCACCTATAATGATCAGATGCAATTTTCATTTGTCTTTGTCCTTGAGGGGTTGTAGATGTTTATCATCAATGATAAACCTCATGTTTGTTCATTGGCTTCCATAATTCACATTTTCCTTGCACATCAATCTTTGTAGTGTGGGAGCTCATTCTATAATTCATTTTCTTTTTTTGTATCATTAGTTATCTTTTTTCCCATCACATTGGTAGTAAATTTCTGGATGACCTTCCTTATCATACATAAACCATTTACTAGTCTTATTAGGATATTTTCATCCATGTTTCAGTACACACAATGAGAATAAAGTAATGATAAAACTCTATTCACTGTGGTTTTTTTATTTTCCCTTAAATTCCATTTTTTTATTCATACAAAGCCCATAATATTGATGGGTGACTAGAATACCCATCTAAACCATGAGAGCACATAGAAAAATTTCATCCCAACTATTGAACTACCTTATTTATAATTTTATTTAGAGACTTGGTTTTATGATACTGAATAATATATTATCCTTACATTCAATTTTGATGATAATTCTAGAGTTATACCTTACTAGCCATCAAATATTTTCTACATAGGTGCCAAATGATTCGTCATTATTTTCCTTAATCTCAAGGAACTCATGTATAGTGGTTTGAATATTGAAAT
Source organism: Viscum album (assembly GCA_963277665.1). Lineage (NCBI taxonomy): Eukaryota > Viridiplantae > Streptophyta > Magnoliopsida > Santalales > Viscaceae > Viscum > Viscum album. The sequence continues at coordinate 1,876,441,807 of OY728152.1, forward strand.
TAACTTATTCTAGAGAGATATTAATATTTATTTTATTATATATGTTCCACTTAAAATATTTTATCACCTGGTTGTTGATAATATTTCATTATTTCCCTTTTGCGGGTGTTAACTAAATTTGCATATGTATGTTTTATTGTATTAGTCCCAGTTCTTCTTAATTTCAAAAATAAGTATACTATTTTAATCATATATATATATATATATATATTATTATTTTCATCATTATACACATCCAAATAACATGGTTCTTGAATCCCACATTACACCAAGGCGTGAACATTTTAAGCCGTATATACACACGCGTGATGCATTTTCTATTCATAGGACAGATAATATGCGGAATACAGTTATTTCATAACAACTCGTTATATTGGGAATAATGTATTAATTATATTTTAATAGAAACAACTCATTAAGAGGTAGTATAAGAATAAATAATCTTATAAGAGTCGGTGAAGATGATTGCCTCTTCATTGGAGAACATTCTTAGAATCTCCTCTTAGAAAAACAAGGTTTGGTATTTGAGATGAATGGAATGTCAAGATTATGGATGGGGAAGTTTCTAATAGAATTTTTTTATGGGATGGTCATGTATAAAATATCATTGTGATGTGAATAAGTGATGAATTAGGTTCCCTTTTATAATAAACGTGAGGACCACTTGGAATTTTCTCAATATATTAATTTATAAAAAAATAAATCTCACAAAGAATAGAACCAAATGGTAATGTATTAAATGATTATATGAGATATTATTGTTATATCAACAAACATTACATCTTAGATGTGTTTTGGTATTATTTTAAACATTAACTTTTTTAATAAGCCTTATTTAATCTATTTTAATTATAACCGTGGTAACAAATTATTCAATATTAAAAGGTGTAAATTTTACTTATGTTATTTCAGTTAAATCATAAATGAAAAATTTATAACATTATAGAAAAAATTATAATTATTATTTAATTTTAATAATTTTTTACGATTTTTAAATAATTTAATAAAATATTATTTTGATGAAATATAATTAGTGTAAATTTTGACACTATTCATTACCTAGAGTTTTAAAAATATCATGATAAAAAGTTATCTTAGAAAAAAATACTGTTTAATATCCCAATGAGGTCAAGATCATATTCAAAATTAATTATTGAAAATAATTATTTAAAATAATATTTATATAATAGTTTTAGTAACATTTATTTCATATCTCTATTAATTAAATAATTACTACATCAGGATTATGTAATTGTTTCATTTGTATATTTATTTAATAAAAATTAAATATAAAATACCATTATTAAGATAAGTCTTCTGTATTTTTGATAAAAAATTATATTAGAATATATATTTTGGGTAACCCTATATTAAAAATGATATATTATTTAAAACAATAAAGTGATATCATTGAATTTTTATTAAATAAAATATTATAAATCTAATAATAGCATATAAGTGGTGAAAAAGTTAAAAAATACATTTATATCATGAAACATATGTCTATTAATTCAAACATTTACATTTATATTTTTTCATAACATTAATTTGTACCCATGGGGACAAAAAAAGTATATTTAAGACAAAGAAAGTAAAATTTTGTAACGTACTTTGATTTAAATATTATATAAATCATTTTACACAGAAACGTGTCGAGCAAAAAAAACAAAATTTAATTAAATAGTTGTTAAAGATCTATCTATCTTCATCAGATAATTTTTTTACATGTGTTAGGGCCATTTTATAGTCTTTACAATTTTATTTTTAAAAAGAAATAACCCAATTTACACTTTACTATGGTAAAAAATATTACCATGGTTATTATTCACATTGGAAAAAAATAAAATAAAATTTTTATCTAAATTTTTACTTTTTGAATCCAATTTTTTTAACCTTTTCTAAAAATTCAAAAAAATACAAGTTTCAGAATTTATTTCAAAATAAAACTGCTAAACTGTAATGAAAAATAGTTTCTCTAAAAAATTAAAATTTTAAAACATAATTTTTTTTAATAAATATCTATACAAAATCCATTTATGATTCAATTATTAATAAATTTTAAGGAACAAATTATAATTCAAAACTATTTTTAACACAATTTATTATTGTAATTATTTTAATATAAAATACAGTTTTCAATAAATATTCATATTTTCATAGCTCCATAAAACATTGATTTTCAGAAAAAGTAATTTTGAGATAATTTTTAAATGATTAGTCGAATAATTAAAATCATTTTGTCAAATTAATTATCTATAACTTTTAAAAATTAATAAAAATAAGAAAAACATATTTTTGAAGAAAAAATATTTTTTAATAACAAAGTTATTTTACAAAAAAATGTGCGATTATTTTCTAAGAACTTACCAATACATTCATATTGAGTTAGAAAATTATATTGATTTGATAACTTATTTATTCATATTTATCACCACAAATTTAATGTCTAGTTTATAGTAATTGGGTATTTTCATTTTTTAAACTCGTGTTTGCACACAACACTAAATACTGAATAATTAAAATTATAAAAATAAAAATAATTCATCAAAATATCTTGGTGTTACACTCATAAACATACTCTAATTATTTTTTCAAATAATTCAAATGGATTTTAGGATATTTATTCACAAGGTGTTTCATATGATGTCATACAAGATAGAATTAATGATTACATTCAAAACGTGTCTTTAAATATGATTGAAACTATCTTTGGATATGGTTTAATGTATTATTGTATATGATATAGAAAAAAGTGAAATGAAATTAAGAATACGAGGCTTTAATAAAAGTGTGTGACTGATGAAAATGTTCCTTAATGCACTATATTATTGCAATCGATATATAATTGTCATATGGTATGTCATGCTTTGTTTTAAGCAATATATTATTCCATATTATTTCATATCATAATGAATGTTATAGAGATAAAATGCCACTACCATTTCCATACATCATATACGATGATTCATTTGGTGAGGCTATGACATGCTTAGGAAACTAAATGTTTTGTTATAACATATGAATTTTTTCAAATTAATCTTATCATTAAAAATAGAGGGGGAAATAGATTTTATGGGAAAAATTCTTTTTACCAATGAGTTATAATATTTCTAACCATATGATAAATTTATGGTGTACATTATAGTGAGAGTAAATGCATGAATGATAGTCAAGGGCTATGTATATACTAAAACTCAATGTAGATAGTTTGTGTTCATTTTTTCTTAATATTGTTTTTTATTTACCATAAAAAAATCATTAATTGTATCAAAAAATTTCCATGCAGTTATTAACATTAAATCTAGTAATATTTTATTATCTTGGTGATGATACAGTGTTAGAATCCATGTCTCAGTGATGATGGAATTTATTGTTTAAAAATATTAAATATATTAATATCATGATCAATATTTTTTCTTAAAATAGTGAATACCCCCTTAATGAATTCTTTGTTTAGAAATCAATGATATTTGTTGGGTATGGATTATGGGTTTTACCATATGTATGACATAACCTATCTCCCCATTTGGCATTTTATTTCTTTTGCCATTCAGAAAAATAATAAATTTATTTATTTATTTATTTATTTCATCATTATGATGCACTGAACAAATTCTTTTCAATAAATATACTATGATGAACAATTCATAAGGTTATCCATAAATAATTAATAATTTATAGAGAGTGTCGGATGAAGTCTTGGAAAATGAAAACGATGATTTAAGGATAATTCTAACCAAATGAGTTTGAGGATCACACCAACGATGACAATGTTCATTCATTCTACATCCAAAATCGATATAACCCGGGGTATCATAATTTTTTCTATGGTTTATTTCTCTATTTTTTAACCCATGATAATCATAAATCAATTCGTATAATAGATAGATTTGTGGGTTGATCATTCTTTCCAGTATGGGTATATTCTTCCAAGGATTTAAGGGAATTTTTGTTCTATTTTTACACCATTAGTTCATTTTCTTATTGGAAATGAATTGACTAAAAAAACATGATTCGGGTTTATTACTATTTGGAATGTTTTGTATTTCTACCTTGTTTCTTAATATGTTCATCTCAAATAATTCCTTCATGGTTAGATAAATATATGATATCAAATAATTTCATAACAACTTTTTAGTGCAACAGATTTGATATTGAATGTATGGTTTGTGATTGAGGTTTGATGATTATGAAGGGTGGAAAATTTTTGGTCAAACTAGCTTAGAGGTTACTAATTCCCTAATTTGGAACATGATAATGGTGAAGGGTTCCAATTTGGTTTAGACTATCAGAGTTAGATATGCAGTGATGATGGGCAATGGTAAGACGAGATCCGTAGTCCCTGAGAATGATTGACTAGGGATTTGTAGGTAATGGAAGGAATAATCATACTTGTGAAGGAACATAAGATTTCTTAAAATCCAACATTATGTGGCAAGTATTCTATAGATACAAACCATGTGGGGACCTAACAGTAGAAGAAGGGTTTTCACATTGAAAAATTTTCATATGATGTGTGGCACATGTCACATGCCATGTGATCTAACCCATCAACTTGTCATGTACCCTCAGATACACCAACTGAGTCTTGTACTCTAACATAGCTAGAGCACATGGGTTGATATGTGTACTACAAAATGGCCACATTACACTGGTACAACCCAAAGAACATGGACACAAATAATATGCATGGCCATGACCAGAAGTACAAAAGCACGAGCTGGTGGCACTAGAAGTGTACGAGAGAACCTCTACACAAAATGTACCCAAAGAAAACACACCATGTATTTTTGACGTTTACATATCCTATGAGATGGAAATACATGGGTATCCCCAGGGTTGGATAGAAACACTGTGTACCCCTAGTTCAAGTGATGTACTTCATATGACAGCATTTGGAACCTTATATTTCTTCATTATAGACCAGGTCCAATTGAGTGTTGTTCCATTGTACGTTCCCATGAAGATATAGTTCAGTGTTACATTCTAGAATTAGTATTGTGATATATCCTACATGTTCATTATCTAACAATGATTCTATTTACCCTTTTGATACCAAGGTGGAGTCAACTTGAATTCCTATGTTGGTTTTAGGGTATCACCATGACCAATATTCACATTGTGTTTGTTCCCACTCTAAAAGACTAATACAATAAGGTTTATGGGATCCCCTAGTGTCCCATATGAGTGATACCCTACTTGGATGATTTGATCTTCATAGATCTAATGTGTACTTATTAGTGAGGCTAGATGATCATGACCCCTTGGATGAGCATCACCGGGGACAACATGTCTTGTGGCGTATGTTCTCCCAAAGTGAGTGTTACACAGATACCATGGATAGAATCCTATAGCTAATAGACATGGTTTATACCACTTGAGTCCAGTTGTCTATTATGATTAAATATGGGTTTACTATTTCGGTGTCTCTTATTTTTTTTGACATGTTGTGTGATGAGATTACTACTCTTGATCCATTATGCATAGTGATTTCAGGGTGTCCTACTTGGTATTATTATATTCACTCATACGATGGATTTTTTCATACATGTCGTGTCTTATGAAGATGATATACCTTTTAAAAGATTCCTAGAAGGACTGTGAGTATGCAAAATGAATTTTTGGTCTAGAAAGATTGTGGTTCTTATTGGTGTTACATTTTAAAATAGTCCCCTCATTTTGAGAATGTTGGTATGTATTTCTTGTTTTGGTGGACTTCTATTTAACCCTTATCACTATTAGTAAAATATTGGAATACTTTAATTATGGGGTTCTAGACATATTCAAGCATTGGTATCTGTTACATTGTTTTACATTTCAGTGTTGTATGGTCTTAGATATGCATGTGTGTCTACCAGTACCATTAGATAATGCCTTCCATATGTGGAATATTCTTAATCGTCACTAGATTTTAGACCATGGTCTATTAGAGGTTGGTTTGGGATAGTCTCACTCAACTCGTCACTGAATAGGTTGGACATTATGGGTCAGGTTATGAGTGTATTATAGGTAGGTTAAACCTTATTAGCATAGCGTATAATTTTTTTCAGGTTGTGATATTTTTTTTTGGAATTTATAGATTAAGTGTTTAACTATTTTCACTATATTTTAGGCTTGGTTATCCATTATTAGTGTGGTGTATAGTGTATCCATGCCTAGTTTCTATGGATACATATTTTTTGTCGAGGTACCTATAGACCATGGTTATAGTGAAAACATTAGTACATGAATCATATTAAAACCGGTTATTCTTTCCATGTATTTATTGTGTCATCTTCCATTATATACACATTGATAGTTTCATGTATTATTATTATTGGATGCCTCCATAAAGTTATATATCTATGATCACACTACAATTTCATGAGGATGATACATAGAGTGATGATAATATTTTACAAGGTCTACTAAATGAGTGGGTACCTCCATGTGATTTTCTAGTTATATCGCCACCTATAGAATACTACTTAGCAAGGGTAATTCCCTTCAAGATGTGCATTGGAAATGTGAACTGCTGGAGTTTTAGAGGTAGGGAACTCTTTGGTTTTAGGGAGAGATAGACCCCAAGGACTTTGAGGGCTGTCTTGAAGTAGTCATCCATATTTTATGCCTAGAAAGGTCTCCTATATATCAAATGGTGGTAATTTCATGGTGATTTTTCAGGGCTCTACCAAGCGATGGTAGAGTATGGTGACCCAATAACACAGTGAGAAAACTCTCTCATTATTATAATATGGGTGACACTTTATGGTGGAGTTTTATTTATCCATAATGCAATTTTTTCATATTTGGTAAATTCTATAGTTTCAGTAGGGTAGTATGACCATGGATGAGAATTCAATGTGGATCAGTAACCTTTTGAGAAACTATTTGGATATAGTTCAAGATCTTCTTTCCAGAGAGTAGTCCATTGAGTGAGGCATAAAATGATATATTATGGATGTAGAAATATATTATGTAATTCCCACATATTCTAGATTTCCTTATCATGTCATAATATTCTATATCTCTTTGGAAGGGAATACACTCATATTGGGTCCTAGCAGTGGAAAACCTGGAGATAGACCTCAGTAGTAGGTATCCAATTATATTCATTTGTGTTCAAGTAAAACCAATCACTTTAGATGATGAGCCTAGGATATTGTATTGGCTACTCATGGTTTTCATGATGTATTGAGTCTGCCGAGTGACAGGTGGTTCTTCTAATCTGATGTTCTCAGATAATTTTCTTGGTATTGTCTATCCTCGAATACAAATAACAATGAGATGGTCAATAGAAAACCTAGACATATAAAATAAAAAGATAAAGATGGTATGTAGGGTTGATAAAGTGGAGGATGAGTCTGTGGACTAGAATGAGGGGGTAAGAGGTATGATCTATTTCCACCACCACTCTTAGGCAGTCTACACTAGGCTGAAGGAGTGGGTGGGAAAGGTGAGGTCAATTGTTGGTAGTGACGACCCTTAAACCAAAGGCTCTAAGGATGATGCAAGGTATGATCCATGTATTTTATACATTATCTATTGTATTAATAGACACTTGTACAATTCATTTATTTATTTTCACCTATCTAGTTTAAGACATTTATGTTTATATTAATCCATTAGCTTGAACCTTATGCTTGGAGACTCTAACTAGGGGGTAGACTCATTGATCACACACATCATCCAACATTTTTTATTGTATATTGGCAGTGATAGTTTCTTATGGGATAACTTTTTAGAGTTAATGTCCCTTTATAATTTCGTATTTTGTATGGAAATGTTATCTGCATTACATTCCATGATTGATAGCCTCATGTGGAGGATGTGGTGTGTCTATGGTGATAGGTTGAGGTTTTCCTTTGTATTTCAAAATGATGCTTTGGTAGAGTAGGACACTCAAATTCATAAGAGGGTGCATCCTATTACACATCAATTAGATATAATAACACTTATAGAAGTTAATTTTAAGATAGAAAAATAATATTTTATTAAAAATAAAACAAGAACCAAACAATAACCAAAGGACAGACCCAACAAGGGTCATGGAAGCCTGAAGTGGTCGAGGCAAAGAACATTTTCAAAAATGATATAATTTTATTTTTTGGAATAGATCCTACACTGTTATAAATAATAAGTTCTTTATATGATCATCCTACACAAACCAAATCATCTTCCACAATGTTAACTTCGTTCCGTGTATGCTTGATAGAACTTCCATGACAAGTTTTTTTTCATTTCCTAACAAGATAAAATAAATCCCTAGGAGAGTTATCTATCCCTTGAAGTAATTGGATTGATACTGCATAGTGAGATTTGATTACCTCCTCCAAGATTTTTTTGCGATAACACAAGGATAATATTGGGTTCATGTCTCTTATCTTTGCAACCATGGAAGAGCCACAAACATAATCGGAACTAAAGCTAAATATGTTAGACCCATTAGCTTATCTCATCAGACCAACACCCCTTTTCTCCCCATATTTATATGACACATTGACATTAATCATGAAACCACTACATGGAAGAAACCATTTAACCCATATTCCCTGGTTTTCATACCTCAAGAATGTATTTAAGTGGGGACATGGAAGTGGTCCGTATAAATAAGGAGATGCCTCTCCATCGTGATGGAGTTGGACCACCTATGCCATCAGAGATCATGTCCAAACCTGAATAAGGATGGAGTAATGTTTCGATCCTTCTCTATCCTTGCTTCAAGCCTCCCAAAGGATCCAGAAAATCATCTCTGCAAAGATACCAGGAATTGTTCTCATAGTTTCCTGAGTCCCATAACCATGGAACCTACCCATGATGATCTCCCAAAATTAATTACCCCCATAGTCTATGTTCATGATTGAGCCCATGAAAACTCAATGATTTCTTTCCCATTATCCATCATAAAAAGAAGCTTTATGGTCTCTGTTTGAGGGATTTTTCAATAATTGCACTGAGATGCAATGCTCACTCTTTTGTATTGGATATTATCATCCATCAGAAGAGACTTATGGGGGATTCACAATATAAGAAAATTAATCTTATAGGTAATATCTTTTCACCATAGGATCAAAGCGATCTCATACCATTCACATTGAACATGAAAGGAGGCTCGATAGCCACTGTTGGAAAACATACCAAAGACAAACTAGAGAAGAAACCTAGATCCATCTCTTAAAAAAGAAGGATGTTTTTGAAAACAATTATCTAATCTGCATAAATATTGGCTTCCATCAGGCCTTGGTGACTGCTATCCTTTTTGAAGGTGATGGACGGTGCCAAGAACCCCAGAATGAAAATATTTTCTCCAGACCAATTATCATTCCATTAATTGATGTCTCCTCTTCCAACCAACCAGTGTGTGTGAACATGGGTTTTAGATATATCATTGAACACGAATTTAGAAAGGTTTGATAAAATCCTCATGCTTCTTGTCCAGTCATCCCTTCTGTCACCATATGTATCCCAAATAAATCTCTCTGAAAAAAAAATTCACTTCAATAATCTCCCATTAATGTCTATCCTACATGGATTACATGGTCTCTATGAAATTTTAGAGGACCACACCACCATCCTCAAGAGGTTTATCCATGAGACTCCAAGAATACCAATGACAGTGCTACAATTGGTTAGCATCCCATAATAATTCCAGCATTATATTTTCAATACTTGTGAAAGTACCCTTTATTGGAATGATGAACCAGATAACAGGAATGATAATTGATGTAAGCACACTATTGGTAAGGGTGACCCTTCCCCGGAATGAAATGAATTTATTCTTCCAAATATGAATTCTTCTTTTGATTCAGTTGATAATTTAATGAAATTTTATCTTTTTTATTCTCAAAATAGATAAAGGGGATCCAAGTTAGGTCATTGGAAAGTGACTACTATAGATTCTATGAGTTTTCAGCTTCTTTATATGGTAGGGGAGTATGAGGAAGTCTATCCTGAGAAAATTCTAGGATTACCACGCTCCCAAGAGATATAATTAAACATTTATTTTCACCCTGTCATGGACCTGATATATACACTAGAATATCAGATGGGTCCCTCTGATCTCCGTAATCTGAAAGTGAAATTAGAGTACTTTCATTGGAGGGGATTTGTTAAACCAAGTGTTTCAATCCAAGAATCCCTAGTTTGGTTCACTATGAAGGAAACATTTAGACTGATAATATATGTATACTACTGTTTCCAAAACAAGTTGACAAAAAAGCAGAAGTATATACTACTGATGATTCACGACCTATTCGATCAGATGAGTGGGGTGTGATGGTTCTTGAAGATTGACTTCAAATCTGAAGTAGTTATGAGTATGGATTGGTGTTATGCTAAAGATGAAATATTAATATTGATATTGTCACTATGAATACATGGTGATTACCTTCAGCAAAAGAAAATCCATAGAAACGTTCCTAGGAGTCATGAATCTGATAATTAATACTTTCTTAGAATGATTTCCTGTTTTCTTCATCAATGATATCATAGTGAACTCAACAATTATAGAGGATCACATGGTGATCGCGAGGATTATATTATATTATACATAGAGAATCATCATTATGAGATTCTTTCAAAGTATCATTTTGGTATTAGAGATGATCAATTTTTAGGATATGTTATCTCAGCAGATAGTGTATCAGTTGACATGGAGACGGTGGTGCTAGTGGTAGCATGGGAGCTACACAAGAATGTAACAAAGGTGAAAACCTTCATTAGTCTAATAGGATATTTTAAGAGATTCGTGCTAGATTTATCCATGTTCTCAGAACCATTGAATATAATGAAATTAAAGTTATATCCATTTATATTTATATAATGTTCCAATAAAGCATCTCATAAGTTGAGGTTGGGGTTGAAAAGCACCCACCTTGAGATTTATATTGGAGGGAGTCTTTTATGTTGTTCTCTAGAAAGCCACAGAGACCAAAAATAGTTGTTTTTAGATGAGAAGGTATGAATTTATTCTCTATGGGTCTAGGAAGATGACACCTCATTCACAAAACTGCATAACACATGATCTAGAGTTAGAATTGAAAGTCTTTGAACAGAAGATATACTGACACTACATTAGGGGTGAGTGATTTTTTGTATATTCTAACCATAATATCTTCATGTATATATTCTCTTATAATTATAATAAATTAATAATGATGTGATGTATATATTTCCTCTTGGATTTGGTATTTAATATAGTCTATAATCATAGGTAGGTTAATTTGGTGGTAGTTCCTCTCATCAATAGATTTTGATCAATGATTTTGGTTGAGGCATCAATGTAGTTAAAATCATTGAAGTTTTCCCGTATGAATGAGGATGGTGTAGTTTACCTCTATTCAATGGTCATTACCTCATAATTTATTTAGAATGTTAGGGGGGATCATAAAGTAGATACTAACTATGAGACCTTATTTTCTCATATATCCACAAGATGTTCTCATGACGGTTTTTTTGTAGTGGGTGAAACATCATATTTTTTCTAGGATGGAAAATTGTACCAATGATTATTTATAATGAGGTGATAAGGGTGTCCTATAAATTCACTTTAGAATAAAAAATATAAGTGTGTAAAATATGTACCAAGTACTCTAACGTCTATTTTAAAGGCCAATGATGAATAATGGATTGGTGATGTTTTTCTCCTGATGCATCAATTGTCATTAGGTGAAGGTTGAGAACAATGCTCCAATGGATTTAGATTATACCCTTAATGTTATATAGTATAAGTGAGATTGTTTATCTATGGACTTGGTGATAGGGAATCCACCGATGTTTAGAGGACACAATTCCATATGGGTGATCATAGACCGAATCATCGGGTCTACCAACTTCCATGCTATCCAAGATCATAGTTGACTTGAGATATTATGATTAATTTAAAGGAAAAAATATTCAAAACTCAAAGAGTTCCATCGATGACCATTTCAGTCTCTGATTCTAGCTTCACGTCATGATTATGGAGAGGATTGTAGGATGAATTTATGAATTTGTTGTGTTTGATCATGGTGTGCCACCTCCAAAAAGATCAACAAACTTAGTGGACAGTTAGTCATATTTGGGACATGACGTGGGAAAGAAATTTAGATTTTGGCTGTAGTTTGGAGGATTTTTTTTCCTTGGTGGAGTTTTCATACAACAAATTATACCATTCCTCTACTAGTATGACACATTTTGAGGCATTTTACATGTAACCCTACAGGTCATCACTATGTCGGAATGATAAATGTGAGTTTGTACTCATGGGCCTAGGTATAGTGCATTCTATAATAGAAAAGTTTCATATCATATAGGAGTGGATGGGGACTAAAAAAAATCCATCATAAGTCTTATTCAGATAGATGATGAAGGCCTTTGTACATTGAGGAGAGATACCATGTGTTTCTAATGGTGTATTCTTCACATGGATTGAGGATATTTATCTAGGATTAAATGATATCTCTTAGATTCATTGTCCCTTTCCATATTATACATCGTGTCAAGGAGGTGTTGTACCACTTGTATATACAACTTATATTTGAATAGGTACACAATCTATTCAACATGTCACAAATAAATAGGTTTGTACATGACCTATCACATGTTATTAACTAGGGAGAGCTGGAAATCAAGGATTGGGATACCTTTAAATATTAGCCAATAGATATCGAGATTGATCTAGAGAAGATCCTCCATGGGGGAGATATTCCATTGGCGTGTTTTGGATGGCATTATATGAGTTTTTAGGAGAGCACTTGAGAATGAGTGATGAAGATGCAAGCTCAATATTTATATTTTCATGGGTAATTTTGTTTTTCTAATTTTACGCCGTATAGAACTATGTTGGGGAGATTTTAAAATGTAAATTTTTTCTAATTATTATGTTATAATAAATATATAAATATTTATGGATCCAGGAACTTGGACAATGTGAGATACGGAGGCATTTTGTGCTTGGAATTGAAATTTTAAAAATATTAAACATATTAATATAACACACACACACACAATTTTCATGGAGAGTTGAATAACTTCCAAATGAAGTCGTTGAATGGAAATATGAGACATCTTTTGAGATTGGAACATGTTTTTTCCCAAGGCACGACATAACCTATGTTGGTGATGGGTGTTTAAAAAACATTTTTTAAGGGAAAAAACAATAAGAAATAAGTTATTTTATTAATTTTATTTTTATTATCTAATTACCTAATAAAATTCTATAAATACACTTTTATGGATAATTCATAGTTTTAACTAATGAAACATGAGAATTTATATAGATTTTTGGATGAATACTTGGTGAATGAAAATGATGGATTGAGGATCATTCCTGACAACTGATTTCTATGATCCTGAAAATGATGAGACAAGAATTCATTCATCATCAAAAATATACCCAAATCAAGGTGTGATATTTTTTCCTATCATTAATTTCTCCATTATTTATCCCATTATGAAAAAAACAATTATTATATTAGTTTTATTCGTGATTTCAGGTTCAAATACATTCTTCATAGGATTTAAGGTAATTACTTCTTATATTTTTCTGCTCTCTATAAATATTTCTAATGTAAAAGAATCAAGTCCAAGACCCAAATGGTCAAGACTTGTTCTTCAATCATGTTTAATGTATTCCTCCCCCAACTCATTCATGTCCATCAGGGAAAATTATTCAGTTGGGGGTTCTATGAATACCTAGTATTAGATTGTTTCGCGATCATTCATTAGTGCAACAGAATGATACAGCATGTACGGTTCTTGATTAATTATGATATGAAGGTTAAAAATATTGAAGGATGAATGGAGGAAGACCAGACTAATTTAGAGGTCCCAATTCACTTGTTTGGTGTGCTATGATGGTGATGATTTTCCAATATGTTTGTATAGCTAGAGTCATATCTATAGAGATAAATGGGAAGGGTCGGATGAGATCCACAATACTCGAGTGAGATTGACAGCGAATTCGGAGACAATGGTGGATGTGAATGTATATGTGATGTAATCATGGTTTCCTAGTAATCCCTTGCTACAATACAGGAATTACAGAAATACACGCTCTATGGAATCATGGATGCAACACTAGTATTTCATTGTATCATAAAATATCACACACTATGTGAAACTTGTCACTTGTTGTGTGACCTAACTTTGAGACTGACTGTGTAAAATTGGTCACAGGGGAACACCATAGTATAGAAGATGAATTGTGTACTCAGATAGTGTCAGATTAGATAGTCCAATCTATGTAATCGAACATGATCATAGAACCCAATCATGACCTGAAGTACACAAGCGTGACCACCTATACAATGGAATCTTCTAAAGTACATAGGCATGGGATTGCAGCATCAGTAGGGTGCTAGTTGAAAAATACACACCATGTACCGTGATGGGAAATACTGTGATTTTTTTATATTCCATTTGAGACAGCGAGACTCGAGTAGAAAATGGGTTGGAATGGCATGTTGAGTACCCCCAATACATTTCCTGTACTCCCTTTAAGGGTGTTTGGAGCCCTTTTTTCTTTAGTATAGACCAGAAATATTTTATTTTAGTTCCTTGGTCCTTTCCCATGATGGTATAGTATGAAATTACGTCCTTGGTATAGGATTGTGATCCCCTCTATGGGTCTTTTAAGGGATATAATTTGTGTACCCCCTTGTAAGATTAAGTTGGAATCCTATGTCATTCCTAGGTAGAGTTCATGGTATCGTCATGGCCACAATTCATAGGGAGACATTCCCCATTATAAAAGACCAATATAATAGTGTTTCAGTTGTACATAGGTGGACCTTGGTTAGATCCCCAACCAAGATGATTTGATCATCAGTGATCCATTGAGTACTTCATAGTGATGCAAAATCATCATGACAACTTGACTAAGCATCACCAATGACAGCATGACACATGGAGTGGATTCTCTCAGAATAAGCATTACCATGAAAACTAAAATAGCATCATGGGGGGTGTAAGTAGTGGTTAATACACATGATAATAGTTTTATCTTATGAATCTTTCTATGTTAATTATTGTTATGTCTCTTATCTTGTGATCAACCGACCTGTATTTTTTGATTTATGCTTTGTAATTTGGGGGTGTCCAATTGGGTATTTTTATAGTCACCCCAATATGGGAACTCTGTAAACAATTAATTTCCATTGTCGATGGAAGAACATATGAAGGGTTCCTGGGTGGATCAGAACGCAGTGGAGCATTGTCTTGGGTAAGATGGACTGAGGTTCTTATCTGTGATACATTTGACATCAGTCCCTTCCTTCTAAGCTGGTTGGAATTCACTTCCTGTTTTTGGTGGACTTATGTTTTCACGTAATCATTTTCAGTACCGTATTTTTGTACTATTATTGTGGGATTATATATGTATAAATTCTTTGGTATTAGTTGTATTGGTTTCTATTTCAGCAGTGTATGTGATTAGATATGTGTGCATGAGTTTAGGTTCCATAGGTTGATGCTTATAATATGTTGGATATGTTTAGATCATTTTAGTTACTATCCCCTATCCTATAAGAGGTGATCATGGGTCAGTCACACTTTGCTAAATGCAAGCCAGTCATGCCTTAGTGGGTCAGGTCAAGGAACTATTTGATACCTATAAGGTAACATTAACATGTATAATTATGAACTACTATATTAGTGGCTCAATTGGTGGATGGTACAGATAATGTTCATCATTATATATATTAGATGGTTTTGGTTTAAAATAATGGGAGATCTTGGAAGTAAGATTTCATTATGATAATTCTCTATAAAAAGTGGGTTTTTATCATAATAATAATTTCACGAACAAAATAAAAATTAATTCATGAATTAATCAGTCAATATATATGAATTTTTTTCACAATATTTTAAATTTCAATAGTATTTTTCTTTTAAATAGACATTTCAATATATTCTCTATTCCTAAATTAATATCAAATTTCAAAAATAATTAATTAATAATATATCAATAATTCTTCATTATTATTTCAAAACCATATTAATATTCCCACCATAAAAATATCAACAACATGTTTATTAAAAATATGGCTTAATTTTTTCATTATCATGTATGACCTTTATATTCTCTAAATTCATATATTTTCCCACCCATAATTATTAATGCTAAAATATTTTCCCCTTCCCACCCATTTACTGAGATAAGTTATATTAATAATTAAATATAATAACACTCAGGATCACACCCTTTAATTAGTCACCCCCGAAACCCCACACACTCACGCCTCTAACACCCTTTATCCTTAAATAGAAGTCATGCAATCCAAAACCCTCTATAACAGTCCCTCCCTCTATCCAGCTATATGATTGTGGGTGAGCCAAACTGAATCCCACAATAACTCTTGACTCACCTCCCCCCTTCAGTTAAAAGTGTATCTGTCCATCAATTTGAACATATAAAATATATGTGATACTCTCTCCTACGAGTCCCATTCCACCCTATGGAAAGATTATATTATTTCACACCTATATCATATTAGGACTCATGTTTCTTACATGTTCATTCCATATATATCATTAGATTAATTTTGTTTTTCATATTTTTTTGTTCGTACAATAAATATTATTTCTTTAAACCACTTTAATCATCACTCAATTTATAAATTTTAATTTAAATTATATTTCTATTGGATATTTTTGTTTTTTAAATAGATTATTGTGGGATGTTTTCTACTATAAACATTTTCTCCATGGTTCCCCTCATATTTGGTGAAATGTCAAAAAAATTACATGTTCATCGGATACCACTTTGGTGTGGGTGGGGAAACTATGTTACATCTATAACATACCATAGCTCATTTCCATCCCTTTTAATGGGTTTTTTATCCATCAATAATTTTGTAGAATGTTGAAAGAAAACCTAAAAACAACATAGATTTTTAAATGAGAAAATGTTTCATTCAATAAGATAAAGAACAAAAAACATTTATTTTCTTGTTTATTTTCATCCTTTGTAAACTAGTAAGGTTGATGAAATCCCCTAATAATTACTATAAACAATCACCTCAATTTTTATTAACTATATTAAGTCATCACCTAAACAATATTTGGGGATGCATCTCTCTACCACCAATGTTATAAAATCACCACCCATGGGATGATGAGTGAAAGAGTATGAAAATGGGATTTTGGTACTATCAACATAATTAGATATATCAAAAAGAGAAATAAAATGCCTTAATTTATAATTATAAACTAAATAATTAATAATCCTAAAATGTTTACAACATTCAGTCGATGTTATATATAAATTCTCTATAGCACTTATGATGATCACCTCATTTATATAAGTAATTTTGAACTCTACAATGACCAAATTATAATTAATTCATTTTCAAATTATGTAACCCATGACCCAATATTATAATAGTTTATTAAAATTAATTGAATAATATAGATAATTCTCACCTAATTATTTGATATGTGAATTTATATTTTGATTTTTTATAGTATGTTTTTCCTGGATTTTTTATCTTAGTTTTGAGTTTGGTATTATTTATAGGTTAAATGTTTTTGTTAGGTGTCCCATTTTAATTTAATAATAAAAATAATTTGTTTCCTTTATTATTTTCTTATTCTTTAATAGATGAATTGGTGAATGATTGATAATAATTATTTAAACGAATAATGCTGTTAGTTTTGTTTTTATGATTCCTATTGTAAATAAATGTAGTGATTTAATACCACAATTTCATTTATTTATGTTATAAAAGAACCATTTATAGAAAAAATGTTTTTAAATTCTATATATGTGGTCGAACGTCTAATATTTATTCTGTTTTACATGAATCTATGTATATAATTGTATTATTTTGTTGAATTTTTAATATTGGTGTATATGTTTTCTATGTCTCCTATATATAGGTATTGGACAATAAAAAAAGAGGTCATGAATGATTTTAATTATTATAATGAAGTTTATGTGGCCTTTAGTGGGATTATCAATAGCATGATCCTTCTTGTGCCCATCGAAAATATTTTTTAGTAAATCTAACTACTGATATAGTACGATGAACTCAAAAAGTTTTCACCTGAGCCATGAAAAGTGATTTAGTGACTAATATTAATGACCAATAAATTATTTTATCACTATTGATTTAGAGTCTAATTTCCAAGACATTCTATTAATGTTAATTTTGTATTTTTATATTTTTAGGAATCAATAAGATATTATAGAAAAGAAATATTCATTTGCACCAAGATTTTCATATGGATGGGTGCATTGAATAATGGACCTCATTTCTACATTGTGTCAATTAAGATTTAAGAAAAGTTTATTATATATTTTATACTATCTGGTATTTAATGGATAAGGTACAATGTGGTTTCCATACTGTGGTGCAGGTTGTGAGTTATCAGATTTTGGTGTCAAATTTTTTTATATAAGATTTGGATGAGGTATGATTAGTGCAGATTATGAAGTTATGGGTATTCATGAATTCTTAGTTAATATTATATAAGGAAGGTTGTTTTTTTTAATATTTAGGTCATGGATTGATGGTCTTTATGTTCTTCAAAATAGTCTTATATAGGTTATTTTTCATGAGTGGTCTTTGGGGTTAATCATATACCATATTTTGGTTAATACCACATGGTAGGAATTGAAACATGGTTATATCCATTGTATTGTGATGTACTGGGTGACTGGTTTTTTTGGTTTCAAATATTTAAAAAAAAATTGGGGTTCCTTTTATTGTTTCATGGTTTTGTTTTGGGTTCTTCAGGTATAAGGTGAGTAGGCCAGCGTTTGCACACTTTTTAACCAAGTATCATGTATTATGGCTTGGATGCCTTCATTGTGTGATATAATTCACTAAATTAATGGAGTTTAGTATAAATTTTAGCGTGAAATTTTGGCATATATAATGGTATATCATGACATTATTTTCATATATGCCCTTGATTTAGCCCTATTATAGGGTAATCATGACCTGTAATGAAGTATTTTCTTAACATTCTAGTACTATTATATATTTAAAAGGCCATTTAGAATCATTAAAAATTATTTGATGTTTTTTGAATCCTAGGTGCCTAGAGGTTATCCTTTTAAAATCCTTAGACATCCCGAGACTTGTTTTTAGATGCAACATCACTTGATTAGCCACATTGTGATCTAAGGTGAATTTCTGTTCTCTTATTCATAGTTTTATCCTTTCCCTTATTTACTTGATTGGAAATGACCCTAGAGATGATTTGGTTTTGGTGGTGTTATGTTGTGTTTTTTGTGATAAATTTTCAGGTATGGTAAAAAAAATTTATCATCATCATGTATTGAGAGGGGTTTAATCAGAGTATCCTTGTTGTCTTGTATAGTAATCATTGAATCATTAGTTGAAGTAGGGATTTAAAATTTATCCCTCTTAATTTATGTTTAATTTTTGGAATAATAATTCTTTTTTTTTCTTTGGGTGGATGTTATAGATTATCATATTTAATTATTTAACTATAATAATGAAAGTTTAAGGGATGAGGGTTATTATAATTTGATTCATGATTTCCATTTTTATTATTTATATATTGATGTTTTTTTGTGTTATTTCAAGAATGGATTAAGTTTCTTATTATTAATAAATCATTTTTTGTTATTGATATACTGGAAAACCATTTTATAACGGGTGAATAACCTAAATATGGTAATGAATTGGTTGTTTGGAAATATGGACCTAATGTGTTTTTCTATTAATATTGAATACTACTTTAATATTAATTAATTTTCAAGATAATGTTTCCTATAGTGAATTATTTTTATTCTTCTTTTGTTTGTTTCCATATACAGGGAATTCAATATTTTAATTAGATAGGTTATGTTTTCAATGATGTTCCATATAACTAACATCAATATTCATAATGATTACAAGTATTAATTCTCATGAATATTATTGTATTATCTTATAAAATATTCATTGTTCCTTTATATGAAATAGTATATGATAATGTAAAAATAATATAAATAAAGTTGAAAGAACATCTTAGGACCCCTCTATGATGTGAAACTGTATATTCCACAATAGTATTCTTGAATAAATTTTCTCCAACTAGATGATGTCATTTGAAATGAAACAAATGATATAAGATATTAAGGGTAGAGACTCATTGTAGTTTGAGGAAATCGCTCAATGTCTTCTCTATTGGTAATTCATAGAGTAGAAGATAATCAAAACAACACTGATTAGTAGAAAATACAGATTATATATGATTCATTGGATGTTTCTATCTATACACATATTAATTTTTCCTTATAAAAAATTATTATCACTAATAAATTCCATCAGTCATGTACATTGATGGATTAATAAAAAATGAAAATATATATGCATGATGAAGATGGATACATTAGGTTTATCATAAATGATATATTCTCAATGGATAATTTATGAAAGGATTTGTCCCTTTTTTACAATGGAATATGTTGATATCTCACACCCTATTATGGGAATGGAATTATATATATAAATCTATGGACACATTGTTTTGTGGGAATATTTTATTTTAGAAAGTAAAAAAAGGATATTGAGAACATATGTTTATGACAACCATATGTGACCTGTTTTATTAGAGATATCATAATAAATAGATTATAAAATAAAGTAACCGTTCACCAGAGGTTGTATGTCATTTTGATATTGATTTTTTTCTCTAAAGGATCCTTGGCATGTTGATAGGTTCTAAAATTCTCATTTTTTTATCTACACATTTCCGCTAAGAAAGTGGTCTAGGGTGTCACTCAGTAAGTTTATCCAGAATCTCAGTTAAATGTATTATTTAATTTAATACATTAGAATAAATATAAATACAATGTTATGGTTTAATAACTAATCAGGATTAGTTGATCAACAAGATTTAATCAAAAGTTATTCAAAATTAATAAGTGACCTAAATAATAATAGTAAATATATATTAAATGTTATGAAAAATATAATATTAATTATATATTATTAGAAAATAATGAAGAGTTATTTATTGATTAAAAATGTAGTTACTATTCATGGTTTAGTAAATACCAAGGAGGTTAAGTGGACCAAACAGAATGGTCTAGGGGAAAATGATATATATTATATTTATTTATTATTTAGGAATTCACATGTAAAGATAGTTATAATTTTTATTATTACTAATAGATATGGGGTTCACTAAGAATAAATTAAATTCTAAGGTATCAATGTGATAATAGTTAACCTTAAACCGCCCATAAAAAATATCTAGTTATATGACTTCCTTAAACGTTACTTTTTTCTCACAATGGATAGAGAAAGTCTCTCACAAGCCTAAGAGAGATCTGAAGATTTTAGTGTGTGAATAAACCTCACATCTCATGTGATAATGATATAGTAATGAGATCCTCACCCATAGAGAACATACCATGGTAATCAACAGCTATTGACACAAGTGATCAAAATTGACCATTCTAGTTCTGAATAATTCTATAATGGAATTCTGAGATATTTTTTCCCAAGTAGATAACCAATTGTCTTATTTTACACCTGAATCTAGCATCACAATGATAGTATGATGAGAGCGAGTCAATGATATTATCAATGACGAATGAATTCAAAGTTCAAGTAATTATAGAAATGTGTGTTAATTAACTATAAATTACATGTGATTATCCTCCTTTTCTTGTTCTAGTGTTTAAATAGCCTTGTAATATAATAATTTATTATGTTTATCACGACTTCATTCATCAAATACATCTTGAATTTTTCATAAATTAGGATTATATCCACTTTTTCATTCCGAAAATTTTCGTTTTCAATTCCTCAAACCAAAAAACTGGTATCCAAGAGATCACATAGACATTTTATAATTATTTATTTATCATTGATTGAGTGATATGAACGTTTATTTTCTTTTACATTTGATCAATTTTTTATTCTAATAATAACATAATTATATATTGACATTCATCATTCTTTCTCACATATCTAATAAAATATTTTAATCCAAATGAATATATATATGAAAACTCTATATAGAGATGCAAATAATTCTAGTAGGATTACACAAGACAAAACACTATGTAATTTAATATATTCCATCTGAATATGTATCTGGATTTTATGTCACTATGTTATTAAATTGATCCAAAAATATCTTATCAGATTAGATAAAAATGATCTTTGTAGATATGTACAAAATATAATTCAGTTTGAAGAATGAAATGTTGTGTAACATTTATACATGGTGTGAATTACTAATATCTTAAAAACGGAGGACATAAGGGGTAAAAGCATGTCGTGTATGTACCCCATGTCCCAAGTTCTGATAAAAAATCAATAATTTAGTCCTAACATTGTTTCTAATGATTACACACTATGTCCCTTGTACACCCATTACCTAGGAGGAGGCTACAGAAATAGGCATATGAGATGGAATGTTGTGTAACCTAGTACCTTCAATGTGGTCTATTATAAATAATGTTCTATATAGAATGTGGATAAAATAATTAATTATATCACTAAACCTTTTCACATGTGTTCTCTTTGGAATTTATTTGAAAGTACATACAATTTACTAGGATTTTTAATTATATATTGAATTGATTTCAAGGATAAATTCTACACAACTTGATTCATAAATTCTTTGATTATAGTGACCTCTGTGTGAATCAAGAGCATCTCATGATGTGTGATTAACTTGGGTTTTGTGTGACATCTATTTAAATATATATTACACGTAATTACCAATCACACAATTTATATTTTACATTAATAAAATGAATAATATTAAGAATCATGTCAAATATTTTTGATCGCTACACGATGTTTCCACCAATTACTCATGTGTAATTTTTAATTTTTAATAAATTAATTAATTTATTGTACTTAAAATTATGAATATTGGACTTTTATGTATTATTGGATGGTATTAAGATAAATCTAAATAATTTGATTAAATCATGGTTTTATTTCTAAATGAAATAATGAATATAATTAATTCATATCAAGATTGAAAATGTGTGTTTATTGCATGCTATGTGGATGATCATGATACTAGACCTTACCTAGGTATATGAATGGGTTCATCATAATTTAAAATTATCATTAAATTAAAATGATGGAATATGATTCATTCCAACTTCTTTATTATGCATGGGACTTGGTGCTTGTGGTTTCTTTTTTCTTAAACTCCTATCAAATCCATTGGATCCCCTCACCTATGTGTGATAAAATGACTATGTATTGATCTAGTTCTTAAGTGATAGGATGTGGACTCATTCTATGATCTGAGGTGAAACCAATCAAGGAAATACATTGGATTTCGGTTGGTTGTTTCAACATGAACCAAGATATCATTCAAGGTATTTTCCCCTAAGGGAAAGGATAATTTTATCATCGTCTAGATAAACTATCCATTAGGGAATCCCATGATTTTGTCACATTAATTTTATTTTATTTGGATACATGGTTGATTATTTATGTTTGTGGATGCTATGTGACCAGTAAATAAATGTATTAACAAAAATTCATGATGGAATTATATAAAAACTTATTAGGTGTAAATTTTTTCATACATGGATAATCCTATATGTAAAACCCACTTAACATTAAAAGGGGATGTGATAAGATAAAAAAATATTTTAAACATAAGGGAAAAATATGTCAACTAACATATTAATTTGGAAAATACATCAACTACAAATGTTAGAGTCAAACACATAGTTCAATTCTCTTGATCAACCCATTTAAAAATAATATCAATTATGGGAGAACATTTATATTGATGTATGAAGTTGAAAAAACATGGTTTACATAAAGGTTTGAATGAATAAGAAGTGCATAGTGTAAAAGTGATCTATGGATTGAAAAAATTTATTTTCAGGATTTCAAGATTTCAAGATTAGGGAGTCTAATCAAGATATCAAGGAACTATGAGTTAATGTTGTTAGCATGTTACACCTATAGAAAAGTATTAAAATAACTATATAACCCCAAGTATGGGTTATGATAATGGGAATATTTTTATTTTACCCTATAATGTAAATGATACATGATATTATAAAACTAATAGTGAGGACGATTAGGTTTAAAACAATTAGGAAATTATTTCAAAATTTATTTTTAATTTATTAATCTATTTTGGAAATTATGGAAGTACTATTTATCTTCTCTGAATTATTATAAAAATGGAAAAGCATATCAAATTGACCATATCATTTTGATTGATCGCAGATACGGAAAAAATGCATTGGCCTTAATTTCTAGAAATGGTATATATTCTTATGCATTATACTACACAGTAAGTGGTATCTCTCTACCTGAAACCTATAGATAATTTATGTAATGTCCAATGTGTCATTCTATACTCCTTATTTTATGATCATCGAAAGAAATATAATGATATGGATTCATATAGAATCATTTATCACATTCATGATCATTATTGGAAGAAGGATAGACATGATAGATATGTGATCTCCAATAAACTTTTCTTCGGCAAACTCTGTGAGAGTTTTCACCAGTTGGTCCTTATGAAGTTAATATAATTTTCTGTATATAATTTTAGATATATTGGGGTTCAAAATCCCAGGTGATCTTCACAAAAATATCATTCTGTTTTCTCAATCTCAATCCTTCAAAAACATTAATATCTATTATAATATTATAATTTAGAGTAAGTATTTTCTAAATCATATTGCTCTTCTTTGATAATATGATTAATACAGGGGGTTTGAAAATCCTATGGTCCATATGGTGAGTAAGAAAATAAATAGAAATTTAACATCTTAAAATATTAATTATAATTCTAAGACTCTAGATCACTTTTTTCTATGATGAAGAAGATCAAATGGTAAGACATCAAATAGAATACATTTTGTTTTTCATGGGGCAAGAAATACCACTAGAAGATGAATATCACCATAAAAAAGGCAAGGGGAATATTCAAGTGTTCTTGCTGTCTATTGGAATATTTATATATCTATAATTTAGTTATTATATACTAATTTTGGTTCCTACATTTGAATCCAAATACAAGAAAAAAGTTAATTTTCAAAAACATTTCAAAGGCGAGGTGGATCTTTGTGATAGAAATAGTGTGAGGTTGGATACTCTATCCACTTGTGACTGAGACTACAAAATTCCTATAGTAATGATTTTAGTTTTAATGAACTTTTAATTTGTTCCTAGTGTTACCCAGAATATTATCTTTTTTCATTTCTAAAGATGGATAAATTTTTTTTAGTTTTGGGAGTATGAATTACTTACATTATATAATAGTATATTTTATGGTAAATAATATTTGAATAATAGTCTTCGCATATTATATTATTAAAACCAAATATTTTCAATTGATAATGAATTAAATTCATATGAACCATTTCACAACAAGTTGTGCTATCATTACTTTGTTCATGAAAATTCAAATAATTTGATGATGTAGTATCGATATTGTGACTTAGACACTTTTTAGATTCAACCACATGAAAGGTGTAATGTTTTTTTACATGCGAAAATTACCAAACCACCATTTTGTGTCTAATTTGAAAGATTCATAGAAACTATATAATTGGTACACACTTATGCGTATAGAACATTTCATGTTCAATCTAGAGGTGGATCCAGATATTATAAGACTTTTACTGATTACACAAGTTGGTATGATTATATAAACTTTAAGGGATATTAGTCTAAAACCATTGAGAAATTCATGGAGTTAAAGGATGACGTTTATAACTACTATTATGAGAAGATAAATAAACATCTATAATATGGAGGTAGTGAATATATTTACCATGTTTATATCAACTTTCTATAGTGTATGACATTTAGTCCCAACTCACTATTCCTTGTACACCATTGTGGAATGGTGTTATTAAAATGATGAACTATACCTTTTTGGACAAGGTAAGGTCTATTATGAGTCAAGAAGAATTTTAATTATCCTATTGGGGATATGCATTATACAATAAAAAATATATAATAAAATGAGTTATAGCTACATAAGAAAATTGTATTCCATTTTAGATATTGAGTGTAATGAACCCATCATGTCATATATTAATGAATGGGGGTGAGAGTTGATTGTTAATTTCAGATAAATAACCAAATTAAAACCCCAGAAATATAAGATTATCATTATAGATTACCCCATGGAATCAAGAATATACTAACAATATGATCCCATAGATGAAAAGGTTGTAGTTACAATGAGAGATGTATTCCATGAGAGGTAACTCATCCTCAAGAAGAATTTTAAGAGAAATCTTGACCTTCATAAAGTTGATGCTAAAGAAACACATGATCTAGAATTGGAGAATATTTCACATTTCACCATGAAAGATGTTTTTCTTAAAACCAAAGTACTACATATGAGCACTATTGATGTTAGAAGAGTAGAAATATCTTTTTTCTTATCCATAGAAGATGGTAAATAATACTTTTTGGAAAATAATGATCCCCTATTATATAAGGAGGATGTAGAGGGATCATAAGATAAAAAATTGAAAAAAAATATGTAATATAAGATGGATTCACTCTATTAAATCTATGAGGGGTTTTAGTTGATCAACCAGATGTTGAACATCTCATTGAATACAAATTTTTACTCAAGATAATACATGACCTAGAAAGTTAGTTTAGTATATACAAAGCACAATTAGTGGATAAAGGGATTATACAACATTGGGGAATCATTTTTGATGAATCTATTCTTGATTTTTTAATATTAAATCAATTCTAACTATATTTCTCAGAATATAATTCCATTAATATGAGATTGTAAATATCGATTTCAAAAATTATTTTGTTAATGGGAACCTTCAGTAATATTTATTTATAACAAAAATATAAGGGTTTGTTACTTTAGGTGATAAAAAAAGTTATTCATGTTGTGGATATCAATTTATGGACTAGAGTAAGCATTTAGTTCCTGACCATCTTGTCTGATGAAGAAATAAAATATTTTTTTTCATTAAGAATGAATATGATAAACGTTTTAACAATATTTTTAGTGGAAATATTGTCATTTTAATAGTAGTATATGTCTATGACATATTATAAATTGGAAATGACCTACAAGTCTTATAAGAAATTAAGGGGCGATTGAGCATGTTCTTCTCCATGAAGGACATAAGGGAATAAAAATTCATTCTAGGGGTCAAGATCTAGTTTAATAGATGAAAAAGGATTCTTGGAATAAGTCAAAGTAAATACATTGACCATATACTAATGAGGTTACATATGGAATTATATATGAGGTTATTGGATCTTGTGTCAAATGGTATACATCATTCAATGAGGATGTTCCTACATAGAAAGTATGAAGGAGAGATAATGAGTAATATCCCACATATATATATTCCACTTGATATATCATGTATGTTATGTTATATATGAGTCTCTATGTTGACTATGGCTTGATCATAGTAGTCAGATATCAATATGATCTTGGTAAACAACATTGGACAACTATTATTGATAACCTTTAGTATCTATGGAAAAATAAGGATGTGTTCATGGTTTATGGAGGAGATGAAGAATTTTTCATAGGGGTTATTAATATAATATTTTGATATTATATTATAATGATCTAAAAGAAAAAAATTATTTTTACCTTAGTCTCAAGAGTGAAACTATGATCTGGAAGAGTTAAATGTAGAAATATTTTATTGACTGTACATTGGATTCAGAGTATATTTTGGATTCCAATTTAACTAAATAAGAAGTTAGGATTTGGGGTGTTATCCATGAGCTTTAGGTGGTACATAGTAGTGGAGACTCTATCATAATTAACTATGATAACTCTCTAGAGATTATGCGGTCCATGTGAGTCCCAATTGAATATGGAACTATTCAGTGAAGCTCATAACCCTCTATTTTCCATTCATCCATGTAGTAATAATTTATAAAAAACATATTTGGAATATTATTATTCTGAATGTATAATGAAATATATTACTACATTTAAAGGGGAGTGTTTAAATTATCAATAGGTTAACCCTGAGTGAAATTATCTATGTAGATGATTCAGTATTTTGTAATTCCAAAATGGAAATGGAAGAAAATATCGATGAATTTTCTTATGGGGTTACAAAATAAAACCCTAGGTGATAATGAAATTTGGGTTAATTTTTATTTATTTAATCAATGAATTTTATTCTGACTCGATATGTTAAATATTTAGATCAATATGATATTAATTATCATAAATAGATATATAGATTATATTAAGACTACATATTTATTTTATTTGATCCTGATCCATGATTTATGTGACTTTTTTTAAGGGAAATGAAAAGTATTCTTCTATGAAACTGATTTCCACCACAAAGACTCTTCCTAAATTTTATAGATAGTTGTTGTGAATGATTCAAAATTTTAAGGATATTCATTGAGTTTTATCTTTGGATTATCATGAATATTTGGATCAATATATTTCATTATTTGATTTTTCCTACAATAATAGTTTTCATACTAGCATACAGATAAAACCTTTTGTAGCATTATATCGAAATTGAAGTCACAAATTCAGTGAAAGAAATTTATTTGTTCTAGAACTAGTTGATTAAATGAAATAGAAAGTAAAGATGATTAAATAATGCATAAGGATAACTCAAAGTATGAGTAAGAGTAATATAGATCATGGAAGGAAAATATATACTTTTATGTAGGTCATTCTTTTTTATTAATGTATAACCTTGGAAATTTGTTATGAATTTTGGAAAGAAATAAGAACTAACTCCATAGTATATTGGTTGATTTTAAATTCAAGTAAAAGTGTGATTACTTTCATTTCTAGTATATTTAACTCTATATTTATTTCATATACATGATTTATTTCCAATTTTTTACTCATATAGAATGTATCATTTATATTTCATTTTATGATGGAATAATTCATTTAGTATGAAGAGAATATATCCTATGAAAAAAATTAAATTTTGATTTTGGATCACCGAGAGAATTTACTAAAAAATATTTAAATTTACCTGTTAATTTTTTATATAAGAATAAAAATACTGAGGAAGTAACATTGGAATCAAAAAATGGTCATAGATAAAAATCCTTCACTTATTTATGTAATGAATCAAATTGCGATGACATTATTTATTATTGACAACTAATTTAGTCCTAAAAATAAATAAATCTAAATATTTAAAAATATTGATTTTATATATTTTAATTTTTCATTTTATAATAAATAATTTTATAAAAAAAATCAGTTGAAAAAGGAATAGTTTTATTTAACTAGTTTTATTCATCAATTAAATACTTTTATTTAATAGATAATTTCATTTATTTTAAAATATTAATTTCATAAAAATTAATTACTTTTTTTGACTTGATATATCATATATATATTTGGGTTAATATGTTTCATTTTTTTTAAACATTAATTTTTGGTTGAATAATGGAAAATACCAATTTTTGAAAAAATTTCATTTGTTTTCTTTAAATAATTAAATTCAAAATACTCAATGTATTTTTCAGTTAGATTTATTGTAAAATAATATCAATTTTATTGAACACAATATAAATAAAATTATTTGAATAAGAAATATATTCTATTTTAGTATAAATTCATTTTTATTCATAAATACATAATTTTCTAAAAAAAATTTGTTTCATTTTAAACACTTATATTTAAATAATTTTTAGAACCATATAAAAACTAGTCCTAAAAAGGATTCAATATTTTAAATCATAATTTTAAAATTTACTAATTATCTGAGTTGAATTTTTTTAGTCTTTCTGAATATTAAAAATGGTAAAAATGTGTCACCAAAGTAAGGATAAATTAGGTTAATTAAATAAAAAAATATAATGAGGAAACAAAATATTATTAAAATTTGTATTGGAAGACTTAATTTTAATACATGTCAATTTAGATTATAATAATTTCATTATGTTTCACTTGACCATGATACAAAAATAATAATTTTTTAAAACATTATATAAGTATAAGTGTGTCACTCCTATAACTAATAAAAGGGAACCTCTACACCTCCATTACTCACAACATTTTATAAATTTAGTTTAGATAATACCTAGTAAAATATTCACCCAATATACCGCACCACATCCTAGAGGTCCCTTTATTCTCAAAAGAACAATCCTATATGGCTTATTGTGTAAACTAATAGGAGATATCTTAGGAGAATATTTTAATCTTAACTGACCTATTACAAGTTTATTTATTCTGTTAAATCCACTAAATATAACATAAAAATGAAAATATAATAACATAAGTATATTAAATTTACTAATATTTTATTATGATTATCATAGAACACTTTTTTATCTGTTATTCTATTATATGAGAAATGAAACCATCAATCATGTATATGTTGGGACTACCACCTCTATGAAGTGATGTGTTTTTTTCATCTTTTGATTATGTGGTTGGTTAAATTTTTTATAACAAATAAATATAGAATATATTTATTACAAAATTATGACTCTATAAATAAATTATATTACTTATTTTCATACCCTTTATATTTCGTTTAAATTTATATCATCACCCATATGTATGCGTAGAATACCACCATCATGGAGATATGTGATTCATTTTTCATCTCCAACATTCAAGTATTGTAATAAATTTATAACTAATCAATAAATATGAAATATATAATATTTTTTATAATTATTTAATTTTAATATGTTATCTAATTTTTTTCTATTTCACCCATTAATAAAATTAAAATGTAATTCATGTGTTCATAAAGAGTGTCTTCATTATGAAATAACATGTCTTATTTTTCATGAACACCTTACATGTTTGGTTTTAAAAGATTTTATAATATATATAAATGACAATTATAAAATTTTTAGTATTCTAGGGGTAATGGACCCATAACCTCTTTGACCATCTCCAATTCAACAATTTTGTTTTGTTGTTATATATCTGACATCCTCAAAACAACTAACGTTATCTTAACCATTTTAATAAATATATAAATTGTACTAAGAAATTGAAATAATGTAAATCATGATAATGGAATGAACATGAAATATGTTCTCAATTATATTAAAATCATATATTTCATTATTACTCATGAGGGTATATATATGAAGGAAACATGTCTGGACTCGAGGAAAGTGTTTTCTATTTAAAATTGTGTTTTATAGTATACATATAAAGACTTTTTCCCCAAATCCATTTTATTAAAAAATTTATAAGTCTGTTCTTATTTATACGTAAACTATTTTTAATGTCCAATTAAAATAAATTTTTAATTTCATAAAGTAGTATTAAAAATAAATATTTTTAACATTTATCATATAATCCATTTTTATGTTTTTACGAAATTGAAATAAAATGTTTTGTTTACTTATACAACATACCACCCTTTCTAACCATTATAGTCATGATTCATTATCATGATTCCTCTAAAATTAAACATGGTTCCAAATAATTTCATATTCCATATCATCTGTGAATTTTTCAATTTTAGGAGTCTTCAATGAAAAAAGATATATCTCATTATGATTATGTGAATATATATTGTGTATTACTTATGGATTCAAATGAGTTTTTCTAGGATTTTTTAAATGAAAAATTAAAATTTTTCAATTTTTCATGATATGGTACTTGATCATCATAGATAATGATGGGTAAGCCGGAAATATCTCATAACAATTGGTGGTCCTGATATAGATCTCCAATGAATTGGGTAAATATTTGTCTTCAAAGTAAAAAATGATGGAGATAATCAAGCATGTTACTCCATATAAATAAACTAGTCATCAGCTATTTTTACATGGGTCACTATCTGAAAATGAAAAAAGATTTATATAATTGGTATATGTTAAGGATCCATTGGTGTAGTCTAGACCAATGGTTCCCCCAAATAGTTGGGTAGTACGTTGTAGGGATCTCTCTATACAAATTTTTTTAAGTAAACCATTTGCACAGCCCCTCTATAATATCCATAATATAATTGATATAAAAAACATTTGGTATAAATCTATATTGATGGATATAAAAAACATTGGTCTATCCTTGAAATATTAAAACAATAAGAAAAAACCATTTAATTCACTTTTGAGACCTTATGGTAAAACCCATACATATTTCTAAAAACTATATTTTTATATATATTAAACTGGAATAGTTTATAATTGAAAAAAAAAATTATCAGAAATCTTGTTCATCTACAAAAAATCAACATCATAAATATCAGTTAGAAATGTAGGGGATCAATCTCTCCATTAAGAACTCCACTACCAGTATGATCATCACAGTCATCCCCAACATACTCATCACCATCATAATTCTGATCACATTAATAATCACCACTATAATCACAATAAACATCTTTGTCACCATCACTAACATTATAATAAATAAATTAAACATCCCAACCACCACTAAAAATATCATAACCATTTTTTATTTCAATACATTATGATGGTATCATTGAAATGCATGAATCAAGAACCATGGTTATTTCAATGGTATGTGGTGGGGATAATTCAATAATTACTTTTATAAATTTCTCATTACTATTATTAATTTTCACATTTTTAATGGATATTTTTTATCCTCCCATCCCTATATATGAGAAGTTCCCAACTCAGAGATACTAGATATATTAGAGACACCCAATGTGTGAGAATACCTAGTGGGGAAAATACTCATCCTATGTCAAAAATACAGCCTCCCTTAGTGATCATTATTTAATAAATTTTAAAACATATTATTTGTCTTAATTTTGTCAGTTTCCCATTCATTAGGGTTTTCCAGAGAACATTTCTTCTAATATGAATGAAATATTTAGCTACAAAGGAGATATTAAAATTTAATAAAGCAAAATAAGACATAAAATCTTTATTCTCCCTATATGTTTATATTGATTCAATTATTTTTCATTCTTCTCGATGAAAAAATTTTTTAACGAAGAACAAGAACTTGAATGTAAATACCTCCCTCTTAAAAAACATCGAATGTAGTAAAAAAAATATTCAACATTACTATATTTTTATTGAAAATTAAATCATTGTAACCAATAATTAACAGAAAATATAAAATCTAATTGAACTAAATTTTATAGTAATTTATATGGGAAACTATAAAATTTCAAAGTAAAATTATTAAATTTTTATTTTTTTAGTAATGATATATTCAAATTGTTTTATATTATTATATTTGTTTAAATTCATTTTTTGTTGGCATGACTATTTTTTGGTTAATTTAGATTGAGTAATATATTTTTTAGATTAAATGAATCATTTTTTATCAAACTCATCTTTGATGCATAAAAATTATTAATTCATGTTAATTTTTGACAATATGATTTAGTTTAGTTTAGAATGTTATGTTTTATTATATTTCTTTTTTATTATTTTTTTATTTAGTTCACTTGTTATCATTTTGGCTTCATTAAATTTATTTTTTAGTTATTCTAGTTCAATTTCATACAACATATTATTTATAATACCTTTGTAAATATTATTTAGATTACCTTTGTATATTACCGAGATCAACTTTAATAAAATGTAAATTATTTTAAAAATGTGCAACGATTATTGTGTAAAATATAGTCTTAAGAAGTGATGAATTAATGTAAAAAAATGTTTGCAAAAGGGAATAATAAGACTATTTCGTAAAAAAATTCCGTTGATTGTATAAAATTTCAAGGTAGAGATCATATGAAGGTCCATGAATTTTTTTTATTAGATGCATTAGAATTTATATTTTAGTAACATAATCATGTTTAGTGATCATGTTTTTTATTTTTTTACCTTTTGATGATTTTTAGCTATACTAATAAATTACTATTCCTAAAAGAGAAGTAAAACAAGGACCACATAGAATATATAAATTCAATAAAACCATATTGATGGTTTAATGTTTCGCTCTCATTTATCTTATAATATATTTTTTATTTAATTCATTTGATTATAAATATTAAATTTTTTTTCCTATTGATATACTCGTATGGTATTTATAATTTCACTCAAAACATGTTTAATGTATATCAAAATCAAGGTTTTCATAAAATATGGAACTGAAAAACATTATTCTGTATACATTTGTTGAAATATACACATCCATTCTTCTAGTTAAATTTTTCATTTTATGTGTAACTATTTTATTTCATCGATGTAACACTATAAAATATTGTAATAAATATTTTATAATTTTCTTGTCGAGTTAGTGCGGGACTCCGAGGGTCATAGAGACATGATGATGACATATTAAAAATATTAAATTTACTATATCCCCCAAGAAATTTTCTCATAATTAATGTTTTAACCTCTGAATAGTGTCTTATAAGATAATACTAAGACCTCCATTAATCAGGAGATGCAGGTTTTACCCAAAGTTTGACATAATCATTGTAGACGTCTGGTGGTTCCTTTAAGTAAAACCATTATAAAAATAATTGAAATATAAGTAAATAGAATATTTTATTTTTTATTTAATAAAAATATATAAATAATCTATTTATAATCATTTATCTTAAAATATCATTGGGTTAGCAACATTATTGTAGATATTAGAGAGGACTGTGGAGGAAAGCATTACTGGATGATAATAAGTTTAGGGATCTGCAATCACCCTAACAAGGGGAATTTCATCATCGATGAAATTATTGGTTCCCGCCAAAGATGGTGATTCATAACCATTAATCATCATTGATTGATCAAATATCAAGTTTGAAATTTCATTTTTTCGATTTATACCCTTTTTATTTATTTATGAAGAACATGGATAATTTCTTTTAGAAAATTAGTTCATGAAATGTTTTAGAATTATAGTTGGGTGATTTTTCTTCTCATAATTATATACAAATAAATTATTTACTGTGTCTTTGTTATTATTATTCGTTCATAAGTTTCTCCATCAATGTATGAAGGCTAACCCAATAAATGGATAATGTTTGTTCTTCTCCATTATGTTTCAATCATTACTTTTGTTGATATTTGAATTTTCAATGTCAATATTTCCTTTTAACAGTGGTTCGACTATATATAGGATGAAATCAATGTGAAATCAGTATTTGGAATAAATGATTACTGTTGATGGTTTATTTTCGAATTTAATGTGTGATAAATGTTTGACTATGGTGATGATGGTTAGGTAAACTATCAAATAATATCAAATTTTTGGGAATTTTAATTTTAGAGACACGGTGTGATGGTAAGGGATTTTCAAGAAAATGGTGGTGGAATATAGATACTAAAAATGGTGAAGGTTCATTCATATTAGATCTAGGATTAATGGTGTATACTGTCAAATAATAGGAGGTAGTGGTTGTGTGAGCGAAGATGCATGAGAATTATGAAGTTTGTGCTAAATTATGAAGTTCACATTTTATATTTTTGATTAATATACACCCTATGGACACCCTCCATGGTATCTAGGGTTTATAAATGATATAACATATCACATAGACTCATGAATCAGTACCATGAAAAGAGGTCCATTAGTAATAAAACCTAGAGTGTTACCCACGTTAAATGGGCACAGGCACAACCATGTGCATATTAACACAACCATTGTACCCGGGATGAACAATGTTCAGAGGAATATGATAAAGTACAATGAAATTATAGGTAACATGATATTACCACATTCAATTATTTCTCTTCTTTATTATAATATTTGTCTTTATTTGGGTGTGTTTTGGAACACTCAATAATAGAGAGAATTTTCTAGATAGAGGAACTAATGTATGGGGATGTATGTTTGTTTGAATTAGTGGTTACCATATATATATATTCATTAAAATAGTTTTTGTTTTCTTATCATGTTAGAATAATTCCAATGGTGGTTTGGTTTTTTCTATTGAAACTATGGTTTTCATTATCTCCAAGATAAAAAATTGTGATGTATTGTAGCTAGATGTAATGTATTTGTCTCCTAAAAATATCATGAACTAGTGAAAGGTATGAAGGTATCACACTATGAATGTACATTACTTGTTGTGTAATTGAAAAAATTGGGTTTACTAATAAAGTAGGATGTATTTTTTAGTATACTTTAGTTTTCATGATTGAACAATGTGAACTGGGGCTTCAAGCCATATAAATATCAAGAGTATTTAATTTTCAGGCACTGAATGGATGATCTATTTTTTATTTGGCCATAACTTATATCCTATTAACTAAGGGTATCTCCTAGGTGAATTTGGGGACCTTTTCTCCTTTTGGATTGTTTCTCTCATAAATTGGTCATTATACTAGTGATGTTGAATTTTTTTGAGTGAGTATTTAATCATTTTTATTTATGTCATTGCTCATGGTACACATGTTAGGATAATATAATAGATTTTTTTATCTATGGTTATTATATTATAGTTCCTTTATAGATCATTTGTGTGGTTTCCTTCGTAAGATAACCCTAGTCTGGGTTGTGGGGTGATGTGACTGTTCTTTGATGTATATTGTGATCTATTCTCTACAAAAAAAATTCTATGTTGAATTGATTATAAGATTTTTGGATTGATTCTAGGTCCTCTATTGTGGTTATTGTGTTCTTTCTGTTACGTGGATCTTTTTGCAGGTGTGTGTGATCCTAGTTTGAGGTAGGTGGTTTTTTCTATAGCCTATAATGGTTAAAATACCTTGTTCTAGTTTTATAAATTACTTTATAAATAAAATGGAATGATTTATTGATTAATATTCATGTGTGGAGATAGGTTTTTTAGAAAATATGGTTTTCCATTTTTTAAGTAAAATAATAGGTTATTTTTAAATCATTGTGAAACGGATGTCTGAAATGGGTTTTAAAGCATGTTATGATGAAATGGTTTTTAAAATAGAAATTTATGGATTCCATGGGTACTATGGTGGAAGGTTTATCATAGGATCATCATCAATTTATAATTGGTAGGTTCAATAATGGGTTGTTCCTCTATTCCATAGGATTATAGTTCTAGGGGATTGATGGTATCATTTTCAAGGAATTCACTCATGGGTTGTTCTCTAATACATATTCATCTTTTCCAGGGACTTTATTGTGTAGTATTTATTTATTATGGTACAAGTATTCTTCAATCGTGACATATTCTTGGAGTAACGTTACCTTTTCTTTGTCTTGTACTATTTTGGATTTTAGTACAATTAATATGATATGATATGTGATACATGATC
This sequence comes from Viscum album, assembly GCA_963277665.1. NCBI lineage: Eukaryota > Viridiplantae > Streptophyta > Magnoliopsida > Santalales > Viscaceae > Viscum > Viscum album. The sequence goes on from OY728152.1 coordinate 1,876,478,826, forward strand.
TTTAAAATTTTGATATATGTTATATTCATTGAAAATATTTTACCATGATTTTATTGGAAATGTGGTCGAATTGAAAATTAAATTTTATCTGATTATTTTTATGTAAAAAATGTAAAAAAGTTTATCATGACTTATTATCATTAAATTAGATGATGTTTAGGTTTTCATATAGAGACTCGTTATGAAACACCTATGTGGGATCATACTGAGAATGTTAAATCACATTAATTGCACCCATTTTGTATTGTATAAAGCCTTTTAGGTCTTTTGAAATAGGAAACTAAAATTTTCAACAGTGAGGGGGTGCGGTTTTCTATCAGTTGTTTCTGGGTTGTTGGTTGTAAGATGTTGGGAGTTTTCCCACTATATCACATGGATTAGTTAGATTAATATTTTAGCAGTACTTTGTCGATTGTACACATGCCTTGGGAAGTTATAACTATTATTTAAGTTGTATTATTTCTTCTATCACCACTCAGTATGGGATGTTATTTATCTCTTCCAATGTTCCACATCGATATAAATTTATTCCATGTTTTTTATTCATGTTGGGTGAAATTATTACCTCTGGTTATTGATTGATGCATGAGTGCTAGTTTGAATCTCATTAGGATTAGGAAAACCCTTTCGATATGTGGAAATTCGAGCTGGGTACTAGTTTGAGAGGTTATTTGTGAAGGGTTTACCATAGATTATTATAAGAGGTGGTATGTCCTTAGGATTCCATGTCTTTTGATGTTTAGTAGGCTACTGATAAGATTTTAGAAACATGAAATATTGGTTATAGAATGCGCATGGACAGTACGTACCAATATGAGATTCAATTTACCAATTGATGTTGGGAAGTGTGTCTCCTATTTTGATTTCATGATCTTAATCTCTATTTTTGTATATATTATTTTTTATTGAATTGATATTATTCTATTGTATATTAATTTATTCTATTTTTGTGTGAAGATGTATGCCTATGAGATATGTTCTATGTGTTTCTCGGTAGGGTGTATCTTGTTCTTCTTAAGTGAATAAAATAATAGATAGGAATCATTTTGATGTCATCATACTGATAGCTGGTCCCAACAACCAGATTTTACCATAAGTTGACAACATTGTTGTGGAGCTGCAATCAGGAGTTGTAGGAGAATGTAATTGATCCCGGGTGTTCTTGCATGAGAATCCACCACCCTATATGGGATCAATTTAAAAAAAACACGTCGAAGACTAGAATGACAAGATCGATCAAATATTTGAATTCATACAAACACCTGATAGTATCAAGGAGAGGTATGTATCATTTAGAGTTGTGGGTACCAACAACATATAGTGGGAATCTAATGTAAAAATATATATTCAATTTATATTTTATTAGAAGGGTATCAAAAATTACTTCTTCTAGATGTTTTATCTAGTTTTTCTGATGATGGAAAAGAATTTATAGTTTCTCAATTTTTAGCAGAGAGAACATTCCGTGTTAGAGTACACCAATTAGTTTGATGAGTAGTTTTTTTTCTATATAGGTTGTAAAGATTGAATAGTTAAAGCATCATATTTCTCAAAAGGGTTTGTGATTCGATGAATGATTATAGGTAATCATCAAGAATATTTTCACTAGTTCAAATACAATATATATAGATATGATGGATGAGATTAATATGATAAGAAAGTTTGGTTCTTATTCCCATTCTCTTACTCCCAGTGGTAGATTCAATGGTGCTTAAGGGAAGAAGATAAAGTGGAATGATCATCATAGGTGTGGTGGGGGTAGTTCTCAATGTATGACCTTATTTTCACCTTCAGTTTTAGATAGTTGTAAGCCCCAATATTACTATCTTGGTAGAAAGGTTGGATACACCTATTGTTTTAGTCCTAAAACTGAAGAGATGTGTAACAGTTGTAGATGTCATTTCCCTTTTCTGTGTTTCTATCATGATTTTTCTACACTGATATATGGTTAGGCCTATTCGGCTCGAGAGGACATTATGGTGTATTTAGATTCCTCAGGGACTATTGGGACTCGAACACATTCCTTAGGTGGAATGATCCTTCACATTGTAGAAGAATTTTTAGATAAGGTAGACATTGGTCATATGACAGTTAGAGTTACCATATTTGCTATACCATTACATTCAATTTCATTATCTAGTACCGGTGCTTCTTAATCATTAATATATTTTTGTTTTATAAAAATGATTAAACTTATAATATAGATAATTCTATTTTTTTGGAGTTAGTGACACATATTGGGAAGAGGAAAGAGAAGGTATTTTAGTTTACTTGTTCTCTATTAGTAGTCTATGTAGATTTAGTCGTAGATTTTAAAATTATCCAACTATATCTATTTTATGTCATAATTGGGATGGATTGTCTTTTTTCTCACCATGTTGAGGTTGATTATTATCATTTGTGTGCCTTTGTTCCTTGTGGTATATGGGAGAAAAAAAAAATTTAGTTATATTGGTATCTGAGTTCAAGTCTCATAGGATCTTCCCTTATAGAGCTCAAGAGTTTTTTTATACAATAGTAGTTGATCTCGATGACTTTTCTTCTACATTTGGCCATCCCAATATTGTTTGGAACATTCCTAAAATTTTTCTACTTATTTTATCTAATATTACTATATAGAGGTAGGTAGTTTTTATGATTGATCTTGTTCCTATTACATATCATATAGTGATATCATATTATCTTATTGAACAAGAAATGCTAAAATAGCTCATGATTCAGTAGGATGGCCTAATAACGAATAGTTTCATTCACCCTACTACTTCTCATTATATAACTCCTATGATATTTGAAAAGATCTTTGTTAGTTCCCTAAAATTTATTGTATACTATAAGAAGTTGAATTGGGTAATGGTTAAGAAAAAGTACCATTTTCCTTGTTTGGATAATTTTTTATCAGTTAAAGGAAAAAATATGGTTTCAAGTATTTATCATATGTTGTGTGATCATAACCTCATATTTAGGGAGTCCAATATACCAAATATATCTTTTATAAACATGTATGGAAATTTTAAAAATCTTGTGATGTGATTTTAGCTGATTAAGGATCCCATTATTTTTATGGATATTACGAATCAGGTATTCAATTAGTATCTTGATACTTTTTTGGTAGTGATAATGGAGGTTATTTTGGTTTGTTCGATATCAGATCACAAGTACTACCACCATTTTTTCGTTATATAAATCATAAGGAGTAAACATTTAAATGGATGAATTTCAAAATAATATTTCTCAATATGGAAGTGATTTTAATTGGTAATGTGATTTTTTAGTTTGAATTATCAATTTATCATAAGAATTTTAAGGATGTCTTGTTTTGGGAGGATCCACAGAACAACATCATCATTCAAGAAATCCCTTGTTTTGATAAATATTATCAAGGTTTTTTCAAAAAAAAATCATTGATGGTGTTACCATTGACCCCTATTAACATTTAAGGGGTTAAATTAATATAAAATGAAAATTTTTAGTATTCTTTTAGTGAGCTCAAATGGCTTCTTACATTTACTCCTATTTTGATCGTACCTAGTCCCCATAATGGGTATATGATTTTCTATGATGATTCTGCCAAAATATTAGGTTGTGTTCTCATGAATTATGATCAAGTGGTGGATTAAGTCTCTTTTCGGCATTGAATTCATGTGATGAATAACCCATTCTTGATTTATAATTTTTCATAGTTATTCATGTGCTTATGTGTTAGCGACACTATCATTTTGGGTAGAGGTTCACTATACTTTCTTATGATAGGAGTCTAGGATATATATTTTCTCTAAGATTATAGGAGGATGTTTTAGGTATGGTTATTATTAGTTACCAGTTACTACCATCACCGTGATTTTACTTTTACAGAGTCATTAGATGGATGACATGATCAAAGGAATTTGAAAAACCCTTTACAGAGGTGATACCATTTCTGGTTAGTCTCTCTCGTCATATGGTATGTTCATTTTTAGGGATAGATTTATAATCCTACCTTCCATGATGAGTTAGGTTTTATCCAAAATTCATAATTCATTTTAGGTAATTAATCCGGATAATATGAATATGTATTAGGAAATTATATGGTGATTCTGGTGGCTATGTATGAATAATGACATTGAGGATTATGTGTCCTAGTGTTACGCCATTCAAAACATAAAGTAAATGAAATAAAAAATCCTGGTTTGATCCATCCTCATATGATGCCAGTTTGGAAATGGAAAAAGGTGTGCATAGATTTTTTTGTTAGACCAAGGGAGAAATGTAATGCCCAGAAATTTGATGAAATAATTTTTTTGAATTATTTTAGTCTTTTTAATATTCTGAATTTCATGAAACACATAATATAGATTCTATTGTAGGAAATCAATAATTTTGGTTTCAATTTCACACTAAACCAAGTTAATATTTGACTACATGAAATACATATATTTTAATGCAGTACATGAAACACTATTTTTGGATTGTGTTATACTCAATTTTGTGATCCTTCTATAGTTTGGGTTCCCAAAAAACTGGGTTTTAATAAACTCTAATATAGTACTAATAAGATTACAGTTATCACTTATACATTAGAATGCAATATATGAATGAAATTGAATAAATTATGAAACAATGGTTTACAAATTTATATAAAAGGAATCGTTTATCTATCAATTAGTTATAAATAAATGTGATAATCATTTGAGATTAAAGAGATTCATTTAATTTGAAACTCATTCTTCAATATAAAAACACCATTTCATCTCAATAAATTAAACAAACCACTTTTTATGATTTTTTAAATATATATATATATATATTAAATCATAATTTTTCACTCATCTAATAGGTTTGATAGGCATAAGGTAATAATAAATCTAATTTAATGAATAAAAACATGTAATTCTTAAATGGTAATTGCTCCTCCTATTAATAGAAGAACCATTTTTAAAAAAAATTAAACATTAATAATTGTTAAATTAAATAATAAACATCATTTTTGAAATTATTATATGAAAATTTTCATTGGGTTATTTTTTGGTATTTTTCTGAGAAGCTTCATTTTTTTATTAATAGTGAAAAATAATGAATTTTAATTGAAAACAACATTTTAATATAATTAATTTATATAGTTAATTAATATTTTGAATATGTATAAAGGATAATTTAGATAAATTATAAATAAATTAATACAATATATTTCATTTTAATCAATTTCACATTTAAATTTGATATAAAAACTATTTAAACATTTCAAAATTTTCAGTTAAAACCCTATTGTTTAATCACGTCTGCAGGATTATTTTTAAATTTATATACTGTTTATTTATTTTTAATTTGTAAATATGGATTCCATATTTGGATTCATAAAAATTAATAATAAATAATAATTCAAGATTTATTTTCTACCAAAAAATTAGTAAAATAAATTAAAATTAATTACATCGTTTTTGGTATAAATGAGTTTACATAGTGGATAAATTTTTTTAAGGGTCAAAATACCCTAGAAAAATGTCCAAAAAAATTATCTGGATTTATTTCTACCAAAGAAACTCTTGTATCAAAAATGGGAATTTATTTTAGGCATGTGATATAAGTGAGACCTCTATGTAGTTTTTGTCTGTTTACATTTACAAGAATGTTACTCCTCCAATATAATAGGGGTACTCAACCCCTAACTTTTCCACTCCAATAAAGCACATTGAATGGGAAAAAACGTGAAAAATATACTCAAAACTACCAAATCTAATTCCAGAATCACCCATTTGGGAATTTATCCAACAAATGAATCCCTTTGGTGCAAACCCAAACGAGTTACCCAAAGAAGAGGTAACATCCTTCCACATGCCCTTTTGTTTTATTTTCATTCTCCACCACTTCAATTAATCTTATTCAGGGAATATATAATAACATATGTATAATAAATATAAATATAATTTATTATTTAATGTTTTCAACCTAAACTCACACACACATTCATCAAATTATATACACAATCATTTTTTTGTGGGTACGACAGACCACCTCCTCATGAACCAATGATACTAATTCATCCATTGACACCTTGAAAGTATGGAAATAATTGTGGGATCTCAATTTTTTATGATATATATTGTAAATATTATTTATATATGATTCTAGATATATTACATAACACATAAATTCATTATTTAATTTTTTTTGGAAATATGATAACTTCATTTTTGGACGTGTGGAATAAGGCATCCTCAATGCAATGTGATTCATTCACACATTATATAGAATGTATTAAGGATGAGTTAAGTTAATTTATATTATCTATATAACATAATAATATAAATTGATTGATATTATATATATATATACATATATTTCATTGATGTTTTTTGTTTGATATGAAATGAAAATTGAAACAATGTTCATGTGTTCGTACCACCTACTGACTCCACGAACACTTTATATCATTTTCTATTTGGATATTTTTTTGATTAATTTAAATACATATATAATGAATATATAAGATATTTATACCATTTTTTACATTATATATCTCATGATATATGTATGAGGACTAAAAATATTACAAATCAAAATAGATGCAAGAACCAAATTGGTTATTACACGAAACGTGCCTTTATCACATAATTTTTTTTAAATGGGTACTAAAAAGTAATAAGTAAATCATATATGGTATTATATAAATTTATATAATCTTATTATAAATTTATAATAATCTCATATTTAATATATAGGATTTTTGAATGAGTATTGAGAGAGTCAATGCATAAGGTAATGGTATTCTCATCTCACATTTATTTCTGTGACATATATGCTTTATTCACCACATGTTCATGTTGTGTGGTGTATATACATCCATATGAGATGTTATATCTTGAATTAACTTTTTTTATTATATTATATGTTTTAATTTATGTTATTATTTAATGGGGATTATGATTGAAAATTTACTTATGTAGTAAGGGGGATTTCAAGTCGCGTTTACTTCTGTGAGACTACTTCCTTATTCACCACATATTTACTTTTTGTGGTGTTTATAATACCCATTAAATTTTTTCAATTATTCTTATACATATATTTATGCATATTTAAAATTAATTATTAGGATCTATATTTCATGTGGTTTACAGATCAAAATTTACCAATTCTTTAATGTATTTTTTTTTCAAAATACCTTCTTTGGGACACCTGTTATGTCATGCAGATATATTGTTAGATGAGGCATATATACTACCATTATACATGTTTTTTAATGAATTTAATTCCATTCATAATATTTTAAAATTCATTTAACATTATCATTTCATGGGGATTTTGATTTTATTCTACCTAATTAGTATGAGTTAATTGATATAATCGCATTGTTTATAGAGATTGTTTAGGGTTTTACTTCCATTCACGAAATAATACCATACATATCTTAAGAATTCTCATAAAAATTCATCTATTATGTTAATTCCTATTATATCCAATTAATGGAACCATTTTTATACTCTTTAGTATATATGATAATTATGAAATTTTTTTATGAAAATATAATTTTATTTCTCCTTTCAGCTGGAAATATGTGTTATTACAATATCTTGATTTAGAAAAATGTTTTCCAAAATTGTATAATATAATCATATTTTCATTAAAAGTAATTTTCACCCATGTCTTAACTTTTTTAAAATGAAGTTTTATAATGTATTATTCTTCTTATTTTCTAATCGAGGCCCTTTTATAAACATTATATCAAATAAAATGAATGTTTGTAATGTAATGATGTATCCTCCATGATGACCATACTTCCATTGAAGCTTCCATGGAAATTTTATGAGATTTATTTTTTGAAAATATTTTTGTAAAAATTTTATAGTCATTCATTATTTTTAATGTTATTTTCTATGAAAAATGTTTTCAAAAATGTTTTATGTTCAAGTTGTGTTCAAAACAGTTTAGAATATTCCATTATAATATCATAGAGTTATTTTCTATGAAATAGTTTTCCAAATGTTTTCAACCTTCCTTTATAAATTTTCAGTGTTATTTTAAAATTTAATTTAATCAATATGAAAAAAATATCCTTTATTCATTTTTAAATTTATTTTCAATGAAATGGGTTTCAAAACATTTTCATGCATACATTATAAGTTTTTAAAATTATGTTCAAGGTAATGGTTTTCAAATTGTTTTCAAGCGTCACTTTTGAGTTCTAAAATCTATTTTCAAAGAAAATGGTATTTGAAAAGGGTATATCTTTTAGAAGTGAATTCTCAAAAAATAAATGTTTTTTTCCTCTTAAAATGATTCATATTTTTTCAAAATATTCTATTATATGATTTTTCAATATGGCTTTCAATGAAATGGATTTTAAAAATGTTTCATTATTTAAAAATTTATATTTATTGAAGTAAAATATACCAAGGTATTTTTAAAAGTCATTCCACATATATTGTCTCATTATTTGATATAGTCTATGAAATATTAGTGATATTATCCAAGGTAACCATTCATATTATTATTTGGAATGGTTTAAAATATTATGGTATGATTTTTTTGAAAACCATTTTTCTTCAATGAGTTATATGATTAAGAAAACCACATATTTTCATGGGTTTTGATTTGATGAAATGAATATGAATTTTGTCTCTTTTTCATATGTTATAATACGGTGACATGTTTATGATATAAATTTCATTTAATGGGTTATGTTATGCTGTTTATGGAACCCATTTATTTTTATGGGTAAGGATTTGATGAATGTTTTATTATCTTGTTTCACATGTATATACGATTTCATTTTGGGATGGGTGGTACCAGTATTTACCTCCAATGTATTGTGTAAATATTTATATGTCATGAGAAAGATATGGATGGAATGGGGAGTGAACTCAATTTAATATTGTACATTGTCGACTATTATGGACTTGAGAGTGATCCTTACATATAAATATGGTTTGGGTTGTAAACCAAATCCTCTACATAGAAAGGGATGTGATATGATATATTGGTGTATCCTACATATTAGGTGTAGACCCCATAATGTTCCTTAGTAGGTTATGGCAATGAGACTTGTCTTATATGGAAATATTTAATATTATTACACGTATGAAAATTTTTTTCTGACTTATTCCTTTGTTATGACCTCATGGATTATACTCTTGATTCCCATTTGATTCACGTATTATAAACTGATAATAATTATTCCATGACACATGTATATGATATTTGATAGGTAGGGTATGATCTTAAAATTTTATTCTCATGTTCTCATACCCTTATTCTCATGTTATGTTTATGTGTCTTATTTATTTACACATCCTGAGCACCTGAGATCACCCTTTATTATGTTTCATTTCTCAAGGTTATGAATAATGGTTTTATGTATATGTACTAATTGGGATGATATTTTTATGAAAAAATTAAGACCATTCACCATGTTTGATTATAGTGTTCAAATATTCCAATGACACTAAAACATTATATACCTTAGGCATATACTTTTATAATGTGTTAAATGTTATTCTAAATTGATGTAATATCAATGTATGTTAATCATAGGTTTCTGTTGTTGGAATAAAAAGAAAGGTTGATTTATCCTTATGAAACTAGAATCGGAGAAATTTAGTAAGATCCCAGGGGATATTTTTTAGGATAGTTCTAGGGATGTATCTATGGATAAGAATATGGTATCATATATTAAAGAAATATAATTAGTTATACATTCAATAAGATATTTCTCAGTATTATATGTTTTTTCACTATGATTAACTTTTTTCACACTATGATTTTTTTCCATAAATGGAAGGAATAAGACGGAATTGGGTTAAAATTGTATGTGATGGGAAATTTTCAAATGAATAGTAAAATGTTATGATCACTAGAGTGATGGATATTGTGATCATGTATAATCAGTTTTCACAGAACATAGATAACAATGTGTACCTTATCCAAATCTTAGACTCGCCAAAGAAGATATAAAAAGAGTTCATAGAGATTTTGGGTAAAGGAGACAATCTAGGAAAAAATATTCAGTTTCCTATGTGTTGAGAATGTGTAAAGAAGAACCCTAGTGAATGTCTTAGAAGAAATGGAAGATGTTTTTACTGCAGAACTGAAGGAAAAAAAGTAAGTATCTACAAAGGGAAAATGAAAAGCCTATTTAATACAATGAATGAGAATAGTGGAATCCCTAAGGTATTTTTAACCTTTCACATTTTATGTATGGAATGAATGGGTATTATGAAAATAATATTCCTAATAGGAAATATCCTGAAAGGAATCAGTATGCTGGTACGCATAATGACTATATTATTTTCGATGATGAGCCTACAGAGGGATTGTGAGAGGAATGAGGTATTATGTCATATGATGTTGTAGACTTATTATTGGACAATGGATGAAGTAGAACAATTGAAGAGTTTTTTATTTGGAATCAACTATTATGATTTGTGAAATATATAAGGATGGTTAAGTTACTGTTTTCCCCTATAGATTTATAAGAATATGTTGAATGTTTCAAATAGACTAGAAATGTGATTTGATGTCATAGTGTTCTTCATGGAAAAAACATGATTAAGGGAAATATAACCCTTAATATGTTCCTTATTCTTAGATAATGATGAAGATATGATGTACATGAATAAGTAAATTGGATAGTACAAATTACATTGGAACTAATTAAGGGATATATCTAATAAGTATTGGAATTTGGAAACATGCATATTTTTAATAAGGTTTAATAGTATTTTAGGTTATTATTTTGATTCATGATAATAAATGATGAAGGTATTCACATGTTTGGTATTTGAAAAATAAGAGAGAATTTATGATATATGGGGGATAAATGTTAAAATGATCATGATAAATTTAGTGAGATTATTTCTAAATATTTTGACTTTCATCATCTGGAATAGTTATATGGTTAACCATTTATGGAATGGTTTTTTAAAACATTAGATGAGGTTTTAGTGATTAATGTATTATCTCCACATATAAGTATTTATAAATGTTGGATAACTTGTGATAACCATTTTTTTATGATTATAGCTGAATAAAGATGGAATAACTTATCATACTACCTCCTGATCTATTAGTACATCATAAATGAAAAATTCATCTTAATTTCGTGGAGTAATATATGAAGTGGAAATTGAGAAAGGCACAACCAAATGGTGAGATTGTGCACAAAAATGGAATAAAACCAAGTAAGTATATTTACCTATATTTATAGACAATAAAATAATTCATAAACTATAGGAAGAGGATATTGAAAAATATTTATACTAAAACCATCATTTCAATTGAACTGATAGTCTTATAAATGTCCACTGATTTATTTTTTTGAGGGCATTATCTTTTAATCGGTCATTTAATTGCTGGTTATTATTGATCTTTATCACTAAATATAATTATTCATTATTTTCATTAAATTTACAATCATCACTGTATTTATTCAGACTTTTCTTCTATATCCAATACATACATGTTGTAGTATTCTATTTTATCATGTGGATTTCTACGAATGGAACACTCATGTACTAAACCATTGATAATTAAGTAGACTTTCAATAAAAAAATTTCCTTTCACTATGGTATAATGTTACCGCTCGTGATTGTGTAAAGTATATTTTTTTTTATTAATTTAGTCTTTTTAATATTCCACATTCCATACAACATTAAATATAGATTGTGTTATACGAAAGAACTATGTTTGGCTCGAATTTCACTCAACACCAAGTTAATCTTCCACTAAATGCAATACTTAGATTATATTTTCTTACACACAACACTAAATTTGTGATATATAACGCATAATTTAGTGTTCTTTGATAACATGTGTTACACAGAATAAATAGTTTTACCAAACTAAAATATAATATTAATATTATTATTAAAAAATTATTATAAATATCTCCTAGCAGTTAGATTTGAAGATATGATTGAGTTAAGATAAATTAATAAATTATCATTTAAACATGTATATAAAATGAATTCTTTTGTTATCTATTATTTATAAATGAATGTAATAACCATTTGAGAATAAAGAAATTTACTTTCAATGAAAATTATTGTTATATGTACAGACACCATTTTTTCTTGATGGATTTAACAAAACACATTTTTCCAATATTTATAATTATATATATATATATATTATAATATTTCTATTCCCATTCAATATATTTTATAGTCATAAGACATGAATTAATCTATTTTTTTGAATAAAATAGATTAATTTTTCAAAAATGTTTATTTTCAACCTTTTAATGGAACACGTATTTTAAATATAATTTTTGAAAATGTTATAATTTTTATTTGAAAATTTAAACTTCATTTTTGAAATTTTAATATAAAAATGTACTTTCAATTATTTTTAAGTATTTTTTAGATAATTTTATTTTTATGATGAATACAAAAAAATGCGAATTTTTAATTGAAAACTTTATTTTCATCTAATTTTATTATATTTTTAATTTAAATAAAGAATATGTTAAATATTTAATTTAGATTAATTTTACATTAATTAATACAATTTAATTCCTCAAAATAAATTTCACATTTAAATTGGATACAAAACCAATTCAACTTTTGAACATTCCCACATTAAAAACTCATTGATTCATTTGATCTGTGAGATTATTTTTAAATTAATATATTCTAATTCTATATTTTTAATTTTTACATTTTTTTCCATATTTGGAAACAAAATATTTTATAATTTATAATATGGAAAAATTATTTTTGGAAAAAAATCTATTAGTGAATGTAATTATAATTAATTTCAGAGATGAAGGTAAAAATGAGTTTTTTAGTCGTTAAATATTAACTTAATGTTTTATATACCCTATAAACATTTCAAAAAGACATTATATGGATCAATTTTCACCAATTACCCTATTGGATCGAATATTGAATGTTATTAGAGGCACCTGATGCAAGGGATACCTCTAAATGATGTTTACCCTTCTATATTTACAAGAATGTCACTCCTTCCCCACTATAAAAAGGGCACTCACCCCCTCACATATATACACCACTAAATACATTGGGATCAGGAAAAAAACTTACTATTTGTCCTCCAAAATTCCTTCAATACATCATATAATACCCACTTTGGAAAAAAAATCAAACCCAAGATGCACTTTTGTGAAAACCATAAGTAGTTACCCAAACAATTGGTAAAATCCTTCCCAAAGCTCTTTTGATTTATTTTTTTTCTCTCCCCCCTCAATTATTTTTAGCCCATGATTATATAATAACCCATTATTCTCAATATAATGATATTTTTTATGCAAATATGTCTCCCTAAAATCACACACACTTCCATCACATGGGCTACACAATCATCATTTGTGTGTACGGTGGACTACCACCTTAGGAACCGATGTCGTGTGATCATCCATTTCAACCTTTCATGGATGTTTATAATAGTGGTATTTATATTATTATATGAATTATATTATATTAATGATTTATTTATGCTTTTATAGTAATTATATAACACATATCATCATTATTTTTATTTTTCAGAAATATGATAACTTCATTTCTGGACATGTGGACTACCACCTCTTGGAAGAGAGGTGATTCCTTTAACACATTACATGGAAGGTATTAAGGATATTTTGAGTGAAACTATTTTATATAAAATAAATAATAATATCACTATAATAATATTACACACACACACACACACATATATATATATATATATTTCATTTATTTTTTTTTCTTTCGGTATGATAAGAAAATGGAAATAATGTTCATTTTACCTATGGCCTACCATCTCCAAGAATAGTGTATTTCATTTTAAATTTATATATCTTATATATTACTATAAAAACATATATAATTAATATATATTATATTTATATATTTATTTACATTATGGTGATCATGAAATAAGTATGTGGTCCTAAAATATAAAAAATCAAAACACATGAGAACAACAAAGTGGTTTTTGCGGGAAACATAACATTAACATGGTATTTTGATAAATTGGTAGTATAATGTAATAATTAATTCATATATGATATTATATAAATTAATTTGGTTCTATTATAGATTTATAAAAACATATATTTCATATATATGTGGTTCTAAAAAGTATGATGACATTCCCGACATACATTAAGTATTTTCCAATATCTCTTTTAGTACTGTGAGATATATGCTACATTCCCAAATATTTCTTATTGTGGGGTGTATATACTAAAAAATCAAATGATATAACATGAATTAAATTTAATTAATGATATTAAATGTTCCAATTCATGTTATTCCTTCTTGGGGATCATGATTGAAAAGTTATATAAGTAGTTAGGGGTATTTCTAGTGTCACTTTTGTTTTTGAGAAATACATGCATTATTCAAAACTCGTTTCTTTTTTCTAGTGTATATAATTCCCATTAATGTATTATATTTTTTCCATAATTTTATTAGTTTAACTATGTTTTTTATCTATCATTAATGAGGTTAATTTTTCAAAAGATACCAAAGCAGTAATGTAATTTTGTCTAAATTTTTCATTATTGTGAAACATGTTAGGTCACGCACCAACTTTTTTTCACATGGTGTATATAATACCATTTTAAATTATTTATCATGAATATAATTGTTTTATTGATATATTAAAGTTCATTTAATGTTATTATTTCAAGGGTAAGTTTATTTTATGTTACTAAAGTTGTTAGAGTTTATTGATACAATCTCATTATTTATTGGGAATATTTACGTTTATTATTTTGTTGATGAAATAAATGATTCATATCTAAATAATTAATATGATTTTTCTTCTACTATGGATGTTAATTTTTTATCAATTTAATGGTATCATTTTTCCACTCATTGTTACATAATATCATTAGTAAAATGATTTTATAAAATACCAACTTTATTTCAATTTCGGTTGAAAATTTGTGTTCTTCCAGGACCATGTTCTCAAAAAATAGTTTCAAAAAATTTATTATATTATCATAAGTTCTTCAAAATATTTTTTTCCCATGTATTACCCTTTTAAAAGTTATTTCTTTAAAATCAATCTTCTTCTCATTTTCTGATTGAGGAACTTTTCTAAAAATTTTACGATAACAAAAGAAAGTTCATCATGTACGAATTTTTCTTCCATCATGAGAATCCTTCCAATAAATATTACATTAAATTTTTACAAGATATATTTTTATGAAAATTATATTTTCAATATTTTGGACATTCAATTTTTTCAAAGTGATTTTATATAAATAATGTTTAAAAAAAATAGGCTCATGAAGTGTTCATATTGTTTTCAAATTTCCTTTATATGTTTTCAGAGTTATTTTCAAATAAATGTTTTTAAAAGTTATTCCAATCATCCATTATAAGTTTTCCAAGATATTTACAAATATGTTTTTTCCAAAATGTTTTCAAAGCATCCTTTATAAGTTCTCAAAGTATTTTTTAAGGAAATGTGTTTCTGAAGCTTTCATTAGGGCACCATCGATGAGAAGGTCATGGTGTGATGTTGGTGATTCATTATACCCTTCATTCCAAAATTCCAAATGTAGAAATCATCCAATAATTTTTTAGTGATGTTTTCTCCTTGATCGAGAAGGGATAATGTGATGTAAGTTCATACTTCTTTGGATTCCTCCATAAAACATGTTTCCTATTATGGGTCCAGTAGAAGCTAGTGGATTACGCTGCTTCTAGATTGACATTATAAGAGGTCTAAATAAGGAAAAAATAATTGTCTGGGAGATTATTCACATTGGGAATCTAATGCATGTCTGGGCTTAAGAACATTGGTCACTTCCTAAAGGCATATTGGGTGCGAAACCTGGGGAATACCACGTCAACAATAAGGTATCTTATAACAGTGGCATGTCTTTTCAGGGTTTCATTTTCCATCAAATGTTTATCATGAGTTATTAGTAATAGGTCATGAGTTTAGGGTATTTTGGATATGGAATTTAATTATTAGAACACTCTATAATGGTATATCAATAAGGTGGATCCTAAGGAGGGAACACCTAGAATGTTTACCAATGGATGGATTATATCAACCAATTAGGCTGAATCCTGGGTGTTATGTCCCATAAATGGAAGACTTCACTCCATGAATGTTGATTGATTCACCTTTGGGGTGGATAATGGTGGTAAAAATCTCTTAGGGGTACACCTGGAATGTTTATTGAAGATGAGTTCGAACGCCCTGTGAGGGTAGATCTTATATAGTGGGTCCCATAGATAGAAGATATCACAACATGAAGGCTGATCTAAAAATTGATAGAGGAGGACCAGAGAGGTTCACCTGAATTATGGGTACATTTGGGTTTACCATTTTTTAGGATTGAAACACTGGGTTCTTCCTCTGTATCGTGAAAAGAATATTAAGATAAAAAAGAACATAGTTTGAGAGGGATGGTGTAGAGATTATGAATTGAAAATTACCATCTCATGAAGATTGATCTTGGTTTGAGTATGATTGATGTGGGGGAATACACATGTTTAGCTTATCATGTGCTTCTAGGAGCATCGATGACTTGGATGGGGATTACGTATATGAATGAACAAGATGGATGGAATGCTCTCATCAGGATGTGCAAGCCCGGGTGACCATTAGGATTGATATGGATAAAGAGTTTGCTGTGTTGGGTAGAGTGGATGGATTATTAGGGGTGTTGGTATCAAACCTTAGGGAGGTCTCCAATGTATCCCAGATAGTTCAGAATAAATTTCCACATTGTTTTGATGGGTGCAACTAGGGCATATATATGGTTAGTGTTACATGAATGTGGTTGAGGATCTGAAGGAGATGTGACCTCTAGATCGGGGCATGATCATCATGAGACATGGTGAATTGAAGGAAAGACCAGTATGGGAAAGGATTGGAGGTTTGTGGTTGTAGGACTGAACTTCAAAGAGGCTTCCTTCATATCTCTTTTAGTTCGGAATCAATTTCCACATGGTTTGGGAAGCTGGGGCATATGCATACTCAGCATCCCAATGGTGGAAGCAGTGGGTGGGGATTATAACAAATGAGGAATCCTATAGTGATGGAGACTAGGTATTACACATGTTTAGTATCCCATAGTGGTAGTGGATTTCATAGCCACTAATAACCTCTAAGCCCATGTGAGTGATTCTTGGTGTGATAAACTAGAGGAAGCAGTAGACCTCACCATCATGTTGCGGATGATGCATACACGTGAGATGGTGTGGGCTTTACATGCAGAAGATGCATGAGGAGGATAGTGTTCCATGTGAGGAGGATCTAATTCCGTGTGAGCAAGAGAAGAACCTAATTCCATCTAATGAAGGTCTCACACCCCAGGAGACATTTGTGCATGGAAACTCATGAGGTGGAGAACCCCATTCACATTGCATAGGTTCATGTAGTAGATTGTCACCATGTGCTGAGCATGATGGTGATATGTAGTTTTACGTCCTATAGTAAGGATATAAGAGACTAACTTCCAACCCCTTGGCCCTACATAACTGATTTCTATCAACCCTTATGGAAGATAAGTAAACAGTAATGCCTGATGGGATGGTGTGAAAGAGTGGTAAATCATGAGGTCGACATTATCCTTCCAATGATGAGATTCAAAAGGAATTAGTGTATATATTCTGAGAATCAAGACGTAGGTGGGAATCATAGGCTATACATGGAGAGTGGGTCATAGAAACGGGAAGCGCATGTCACATGAGGAAATGAAGTTAAAAAACCAATCCTAGATGGGCATGCATGATGAGGGTAGTCAACCTTCATGAAGAGGTTTCAACAGATAGGATACATCATTGTGGGGTATATGAGAGGGGCCTCATGAAGTAGAGGGCCTCATAGAGGATGGCCTTGTGAAGATTAGTTGCTTCACACCGGAAAGGGGATTAACAAAGTAATGATCTTCATGATAGAGAAACCCCTTCCCAAGATGATCTCTTGGCTCAGTAAAATAGTTCTTCATGAAGGCTGAATTCTCCACAAAGCATCGAGTACCTCAATTGGTCTCATTCCTCTATTAAGGGAACTAGCCTTCACAAAATTCATCCCTTCCATAGTTAGGGGGTTTAGGAAAATGGTAAATACGGTTTCATGATGATCTTGTACCTTGGATGATTCATTTTATGGTCGAGTTTGTAGTGTTTGATTACATTGAAAACTGGGATATCTGAAGTTGAATGGTCAGGGTATCATTTTCATTGAGGTTTGAAGAGATAGATACTTATAGTCTTGAGGGTCTCTTGATGCTCAAAATTTAATATGATGTAAAAAAGGCACCATGCAGGGTAGTGGATCCATTTGACTAGAAAATCAGTCAATTAAATACCTATGCATGTTCATGAATGGTGTTGGAATCAAAGGAGTGTAATCAATACTCCATCTGGTCGCAATGGAGAGGGATCTCATGGAAGTAGATTCATGAAGCATGTCCTTTGGATGACATTGGGGCAATTTTGATCTTGGATATCATTCCAAACAATTGTGGCCTTCCTCAAATAATTATAGGTCACATTTTTCACCACCAATTAATTTCCACATTCATAATGGGATCCAATGGGAAAAATAGGGTCATATTTTTTGGGTGATTCACAGAAAACATTATTTCTCACAAAGCTGGAAATTCTTTTTGTAGATTTTATGGGAAGACACTCATGATATTCACTCTTTAGTCTGTCACTATCTTACTAAGAAGAGGTAGGAAATTAGTAAACAATTGGATGATTCCTAGTTCCAGGAGAATTTTGAAAACATCAATAAGCTTTTGGATGATGGATAGGAGATCCGGTGCCTTGAAGAATAAGTGAGAAAGCATTCATATGTCTTCACTACTCAATCCAAACTCATTATATGATTGAGGTTCTAGATATATGAGGCACAAGAGTAGCTGAAATAGGAAATCCATCATGTTAGTGATATATGAGCTTAGCAGGATTGGGTGGAGATCAGAGCTGATAGACTCGATCACATGGTTGATGAGGAAAGGGAGTTTAGGTGGTGGAAACATACCCTAGAGGCCACATGCTTGAAAGTGGCAGAGCTGAATCACTCCATCATAACAGTTTATCCATCAAGTAGTATGTTGTGGACAATGACAGGCTCCAAAATATGGACACCCCTACTTCTTCCCTAATCATTTCTCATATTGAATCATTGTATTCATGGTAACATTCTTTCTTTGTTTAGTCATTACATCGCAATCATACTTATGAGACAACTAATGACCAATACGTAAGCTCACACGAGTTGTGCCGAATTTGAGAAAATGGGGATAACCATATAATTGGTTACACTTTATGAGAGTGGTGGATAACATTAAAAAATAAAGGGTATTCTATTTTTGACTAACTATCCAAATTATTCCGGATGAGACGGGTTTTGACTAGAATATAAGGCTCTTGGAGCAGCCAACATTCTTCTTCCAACATGTACTAGTGCACGAATGGGATAATTCTATGGGTGTTGGAATATATTCAAACAAATGGGAATGGGAAGTTTGAATTTTGATACCCAAAATAAAAAACACAATGAGAGAGGTATAATGATAAATGGAAACTATTGGCCATTTTTGAAACATAATATCCATATTTCTTAGCCTGAAGTGGGGACAAGAATTAAAGGTTTGACCGCTGACCATGTTCGAAACATGGGACCTCTCTTGAAAAATCATCCAAATTATTTAGGAATGATTTCCTTGGAGTGTAGTTGGGAATTTTTCGGAAACCATTTTTGTAGGGAGACCATTAAACATGAAAGAGGATGTGGATCAGAATAATAGTGAATACAAAGCATGAGAGTGGAGTGATGGAATGTTCGAATAGATTCTAGAACATTTATAGTTACCCCACCATGGAGTAAAACACAGACTAGTGTGAGAATATTGACATGAATGATGATAAAACCTGTCTCCCAAGGGTTCATCATCTCGATTTCCAAAAAATATTAGAATATGAGGACAATTAAGTAGATGACCAAAATCTAGGGAAAAGATCTCTCGAATAAGGGCCTAGGCGGGCATGCAGTTTTATTTCATGAACATGTGTATGGTGAACATATATTTTAATATAATATGGTGAGGAGGATGCATGGTATAGTTTAATGTCATGTGATCAGGATCTGCCATGCATTTTAACGTCATTTTATAGGTATGTTGCACATAGTTTATGGTCATACTACCTAGACTTTGGCTTGTAGTTTAATTTATTATTGTGAAGAATATGAAATTCTTATTCCAATAATATATGTGTGGAATAAAAGATAATGAAACCTTCATGAATGATCCAAATAAGTCTTGAACACCACACAAGTATCTGGGGACATATTGGAAATAAGCTACCCAGAAGCGATAACTTGTGATGCGGTAGAGTGGTAAAACCAACATAAAATAATCCATAGAATAGCCACCATTGAACCACACATTTCCTATGTGGATATTAGTTAAAGATCATTGATTATGGAACAAAATCTCCAGAACAAATCATCCACATTGATATACATCTTACCAAATCATCCACATTGATATACATCTTACCAAAACTACTAATCCCATGTAATCCAACCATGATAGAGGGGTGTGAAAATAAGGTATGTTGAGACTTTAGTCTGTATGAATTGGAGACTAGTAAGTGAGGACCGAATTTTGTCCATGTTCATATCAAAAAAACCATAACCATACCAGTAAATAATGTGGTGTGAAAATGTGAGACGGACTAATGACCAGGTTTAAAACACAAGATTCACCATTTTCTACTAAATATCTATTATGGAATTGTCCCTAAATGATAGGTGAGTTGTAATGTGTCACTTATTCCAATTTTCATCAGAGGACGATGATATGCTACTTGGTCTTATGTGACATCCCCAAGGCTCTACAAGATACCAATACATGCTGAAGGGTTTCAATGAATGTTTGGGGAGATTTATCCATTAAGAATAAAAACAACTAACCGAAAACATCAACCTACAAAAACAACTATATTATACATTATTCAATGAAAGAAAAATGACATTTCACTTATATCAAAACTAACCAATGTCTAACTGCAAAAGACAACCCAACATAAAATTGAATTGTGAAAGACTACAAGGAAACTAACTCAAGATAACCCCAAGACTCCAATATCCACATGCTCTATGCTCTAACTTCATCAAACAAACCATGAATCATGAATTAGTGCTAAATACGTGTGATACATTTCTTTTTTTCATGTATCGATATGTGAAATTTGTAAAGCCACAAAAGTCTCAAAGAAAGGATGGGTACTAAAACTTTGTAGGATTTCCCCAATGAATTCCCTACTCATTCCAATAGGAAGAAGAGTTAGCCACAGTTATATAAACATTTTATAGAAAATGATTTCAAAAATATTTTGTAACTAAATATAATGAACTTCTAAAATAGTTTATAAGTTTATATAACAATTCTATATCATCAATTTTATATCAAAAATACCTTTTTCAATGGAATCAAACAATCCCATATTTAACCCATTCAGAAGTTCCCTTTAGTGTAACAAAACCTTTCCAAAAACCCACACTAACTTCCATGAATTCTTTGTTATGACAGTTCCATTATTTAGAGAAGTTTCTTGTTGATATACTATGTAGTGAAAAGGTAATCATACCACTTGTTACATAAAACCATTGGAACCAAGAACAAGGAAATATTTCAACAATACTTATAAATTAAATACAAACACACTACCCCAGAATTCCCAAAACCCATTCCAAAACCCTTTCAATAAAATCACCATTTTATTGAAAAACATTTTTCCAAAAAAACATTTTCAATGCCAAACCACATCAATAACACACCAGTTTAATTAAAAAAGCATTTTCTAAACAAGACATTTAGATGTTCTAGAAAATCCATATTATAAAATTATCAATTTAAAATAAAAAAAAATCACTTTACCCTACAATTAACCATGATTTAAAAATTTCACGAAAACCACAAATCATCACTAAAGAAGATTTAAATCATGATTTAAACATTTATTTCATAATATATTTAAATAAATTAAATCAATTTTAAGCTAATCCAATACGTTGTAAAAAGTGGAGTCTACATTAAAGCCACCGACCTCTATATTTTTGGTGAAAATATTAAACAAATGAAGAAATCCAATAAAACCGGGTTAAATCTCCATGAACCTGCCTTAGTTCTCTTACCCTATTATAAAGAAGTAAAAATAAAAACATATTTGGAGTCCACGACACTATATATACCCATATTGGGTGTAGATCTATGAAACTAAGAGTATAGGAGAAATAGATCTAAGATAATGCATCATGAACGATGAAAGACGAACACTTACTATTAGAATCTAAATTTGAATAGCTAATAGAAGAATTTAGATCAACCCTTGATTGATGGGAGAACCTTCCATTCTCTTTTGGGAAGGAACATACCCTATTTGGGGCATTTATGAGAAAAAAAGAGGGGTTACAATCTTAGTAAGATCCAAATCCACTTTTAAAGGATTTTATTTTGACCATGTACATAGTTTATTCGCATTGTTAGACAAACTGTGCGGTAACCATGTGTTTGCTAATGTCTCATGAAGCAATCTACACTACCTCCTCCCATGGTGTAAAAAACCATGCACCATCCATTCTTAATCTAATCCCTCAAAAAGACCAAATCCCACCCAAAGTGCATGGTTTCTAAAAGGCACTCGCACGTTTTGGACAACCATGTGTAGCCCATGATCCTTCACATTAGCCCCAAAAAAATTCCAAAATATCTCCAAAATCCCCTAAACATCACACTAATAATTTATATAAAAAATAATGAAAGGGTCATATACTATAAATTGGGTGTTTACATTCTCCCCAGCATTGGTTTTTCCAACCCTTGAAAGTAGACAACCTTTTTTCCCCAAATGATTTATGGCCATTATTATTTCATTTCCTTCTAATGTTCCCAAGTTTCCTCTTATGTCTGACCATGATAAGATAAAATACACACTATGTAACACCCGAGATTTTTATGATTAATATTTTGTTTTTATATCATCAAAGGAATCTTTCACTACACACTTTCTTGGCTTACTTTACACGCAATCACGACCTTCCTCGATAGCTTGCGTCGTACGCAATACTGAGTTTCACTGAACAACGATATGCTATTAAAATATTATTAAAACTAGTCGTTATGAATAGTAATAACCACTTTTTGAAATTTTATAAATTTTATTTTTCAAAATGGACTTTATTTTTGGATTCGGAATACCGAAATTAGCCTAGGGTGAAATTTTGGTATTTTTCTGAAAACGTTCAATTTTTGATGAATAGTGAAACCACTAAGCGGTAGGTTAAAAACTGAATTTTGCATAAAACATAATTTTACCGCTTCTGTGAATGGAATTTCGAAAATCCGACAGACACGGTTGATATCAGTAAGTAAAATGTGGTTCAATGTGATAAAAATAATTTTTTGGTGAATAGTAACTTTTTACTTTTTTTTTACCGCGGTTAATAGTAAATAGGGTAACTAAGGGTAAATATGATATTAATATTACCCTAACACATGTCCTAATTCTATTGGACAAGTTTAATTAGACCAAAAACAAACTTAGGAATAAAATATGACCATTTTGGCCCACTTGGATTAGATTAGGACATTTATTATTAATTTATTTAAAGAAGGGTTAAAATAGTTAAAATCAAAGTTTAATAAGTAAATCATTTTTAATATGGGGTTATACATAAGATAAATTCGACTATAAATATTCATTAGAAAGGTAAAAGGATTTCATACATAATGGTATTATATTTGTAATTTTTAGACATTAAATAATTTAATTTATTTATGACACAATGATGATGCAATAATTATCTTATTAATGAAATATTGACATAATTGATGTTATAAACACCGAAATAAATGTAATTTGAGACTTTTTATGAATTCCACTAATTTTCTAGGTTACTATGATATATTAGTGTTGATTTAATCAACTTGGTTCGAACATATAGTTCTGTTATGACTTTCACAAAAATCATATATCAAATAGTGTCAAAATTGACACAAAATAGTTTTTAAATCAAATATTATATTATTAATTGTTATTTTATTCCTAAAAATCTAAGGTTCGGCCAAATGACTTAGATAAGGATATATATATTAATAATAAACAATTTGGGGTTCGTTTTTCATGTTATAGTAAGTGTATTAACCATATAGTGAAAGAAAACAAAAAGACATGGTAAAAGTTAAATTATTTAACTTAGAGTTAAATCTAATTGATAAGGTTAAAATAATATCCCAAACTTGTCTAAATCCTATTGTTTGATAGGATTTCGACCCATCCCCACTTTAGCTTCTAAATAAGACCCTTTGGAACCATTATAAACCGATTTTGACTTTAATATAAAATAATATTTTGAGATATTCCTAAGGTGCCCCTCTCCTCCCTTATAAAAGGGCACCTCCTCCCCCTCCTCCTCACACCAATTTGAGCACTCAAGCTCGGCCAACCCCTGCCATTTTCTCCTCTCCACTTCCCTATAATAATCCTAGAGGTCTTGGTCTTCTTCAAAGACCAATCTTAGTTCCCTAAGTGGAGGATTCAAAGAGGCGTTCCAAAGAAGAGGTAATATCCATTACCGATCTTTTCAATTTCTTTCTTCTTCAACTTCTTCTTCTTTAGTTGTTTCATGATAAAGTAATAACATCAGTATTACTTACATACTGATATGTTATTATAAATATGAAACAACCCTAATTCACCTTCTATCCATCCTACGGAAAAATGAAATCACCGCGCGTGCGTACGTACGGAATACCGTCTCCACGCCGTGGTGTAATCTATTTTCCACCATCACGTTACAAGGATGGGTATAATGTTGTAATGAGTAACTATTTATGATTATTATAAAGTAATATTGATACTGAAATAATATATATATATACTCCAATACAATTCCATGATCATAGGAACGATATCATCACTCGTGCGTACGTACGAAATACCGTCTCCACGATGTGATGCAACTCGTTCTACATGATCATCATTAAATAGTAATTATATAAATGAATTGAATGAATAAATATGATATATGTTACACTAATACTATTCTTGATATAAGGTATCTATAACCTTAAAATAAGAATAAGAATTTATTCGGCAAAACACGCATAAGAACAAAAGGCAATAAAGACCCGAGTAACAAGTAACAATGAAATATTACTAACAAGAAGATAAGAATATGAACATATATGATATCATATCAATATGTATGATTCTGGAATAAGTCAATAACATTATTTAAACCATTATACAGGAGCTTCGGACATGTACAAAGCAAATAGGACCTAAGGTAAGGGAAATATCACAATCTCATTTTTATCCTAGATTATTTATTCGTAAGTATTTACTGGGGTGTATTTTATCATCCACATCCATGTTTCATCAAAATGTAATATTATTTCCATCCACCTACAATTGTTTAAATCCATTTTTACCCTTCGGTGAGTTTTTAGTAATATGTATGAAAGGAATCTTTTGTCGTACGAGGTACTTTTTGACTTTTCCGACAAAAGTACGAAGAACGTTTTTTTTAACTTATACGGCATGAATGGATTTTTAAAACATTGTTTCCAAGAAGCTTCCTTTACATGTTTTCAAGTTTATTTTTAATCAACTTCTTTTATTTTAAAGTTGTATGACATGTTATGAAAGGAAAAAATGTTTTTTAAGAAGAAAGGATATTTTCCTCAAGAATGGAGTTCAAGTGTTTTATCAAAATGATTTTCCATCTAAGATAATAAAGGGTTCTGTTTTTATCCCTATTATTAAATTGATTTGTTCATGTTGTGATGAAATTATTTTTATGAATTCCTTTATCTTATATGAATTGATTTATGATGTCATGATGTTTCAAGAATCCCATTTTTATTACATGGGTTATGCGATGATGTATGATTTATGATTATGTGGCACACATAAGAAAGGATTCATTATAAGATGGGTGGGACCTATATCTCCCTCCAATGCATTGGGTAAAGATTTTATATCTCATGAGATAGACATGGCTGGAACGGAAGGTTATTTCGGTTCAGTGATACAGGACTGAAACGAGGAGTGAACTCGGTTCAGAAAGGGACTTTGTCCACTAAGATAGTCTTGGCAATGAGTCATGACTAACAAGAAATGATTTTCCATGATTATGTGTGCATGCCACAAAGTTTCAAGTTTTATGTTATGATTATGGGATCTCATTTTCACTTCTATGATTTATTCCATGTTAAGATATTATGATCTCTTTTGCAGGATATGATTTTCAAAAAGATATGATATGATTTTTATTTCCTTTTTTTTCCCTTGATGAGCATTTGAGCTCACCCTTTTATGTTTTCTTTTCCCCAGGCCAGGAAGATGGATATTAAGTAGAATATGCTAAAAGGGACCCTAGATATGATGAAATAAATGGGAGATACTGTAGAAGATTTATGAACCAGTTGTTTATGTTTCCCAGTTTCTAAAGACACTATACCTATACGGTCCTTTGTGGTTTTGTCATATGTTGTAATAAGTGTGCTTCAATTTTGAAGTATTAACAATGTATGTAAAGTATGGGTCGTTATAGTTGGTATCAGAGGAAAGGTATAGTCAACCTTTGGAAACTAGGATGTGAAAGCCTTAGTAAGAACCCTAAGGATAAGTCTAAGCATAGAACATAATCTTAGTGTTTTAGAAATGGCCTTGAATAACCTAGGATAAGACCTTAAGCATGAAAATTTTATTCTTTAATTATGTGGTTTTCCTATTATAATTAGTGTTGCTCACACTATTCTTCTTGGTTTTAGTCAATGGCTGGAACCCGAAGGAACCGTGTTAATGCGGAATGTGATGGGCAATGCAATGATTGTCCCCCTGAGCAACCAAACGATATGGGAGCTAGAATGCAAAATCTTGTAGCCATGCTCACACAACTTTCTCAAGCTATGAATCATGCAGGATTTCCAAACGAGCAAAGGAAGGAACAACATTCTGTTGAATCCTTCATGAGGCAACGTCCACCTTCTTTCAGCGGGTCTACTGATCCATTAGTTGCTGAACAATGGATTAGTACTACTGAAAAGATATTTTCAGTTCTTCAATGTTCTGAGCATGATAAAGTTATCCTAGCAGTGTATCGTTTGGAAGGAGATGCTGATCAATGGTGGAATCTTATTAAGAATACGAGGCAAAGGGATGAAATTGAGTCTATGGAATGGGACGAGTTCAAGAACTTATTTTTCAATAAGTACTTCCCTCGTATTCTCCGAACAAAGATGGAGAAAGAGTTTCTTGAACTGAAGCAAAGGGATGATGAATCTGTTGGTACCTATGAAGAAAATTTTACAAGACTTGCAAGGTACGCTTCTGGTATTATTATCCAACCTGAGAGTAAGATTGATCGATTCTTTAGTGGCTTAAAACCAAGTCTTCGAAGGGCGTTAGCCATAAGGGACTTCAATAGCTACGAGGAAATCGTTCGATGTGCTCTCAAAGTCGAGATGGAGATTGGAGTAAGCCATCAGTCACATGGGTTTGATAAGAAGAGGAAGATGGAATTCAAAGAAAAATCTAAAGAGCACACGGAAAAGAAGATGAGCTTTTCCTTATGCTCAAAGTGTGGAAAGAAACATGGAGGGAGTTGTCTTAAAGGGACAAGTAAATGTTTTAAATGTGGAAAAGAAGGTCATCGGGCATTTGAATGCCATGATAATGGGAAGAAGATGTCTAATGACGCAAACAAAGGAAGGGATACACAGAATGAACCTACTACACTTCAATGTTTCAAGTGCAAGGAGATGGGGCATTATGCTAATCAATGCCCAAATCCAAGGGTTGATGATGATGGTCGACGTCAACAAACTCTTAAGGCTAAAGACAAAGGAAAGTCACATGCAATTTCTATCAGCGATGTTGAGTACGATAACGATGTGGTGAAAGGTACACTTACCATCCACTCTAAAGTAGCAAATGTTTTATTTAATTCTGGATCCACCCACTCTTTTATTTCTGAAGACTTTTCTAAGGGTATCACCGTATTACCTCAACAATTAGATGTTGAGTTAGCTGTGACAACACCTAATGGCACATCAATCGCATCAAAAGTTTATAATTCTTCTCCGATCGAAGTTTGTGGGAAAGTTCTTCCTGCAAATCTTGTGATCCTTCCTTTAGTGGAATTTTATGTGATTCTTGGCATGGATTGGCTTTCTCTACATGGAGCTCATATCGATTGCCAAAGAAGGGAAGTCACATTTCATATTCCAGATCAATCTACGATCGTCTATCAATGCAAGGATGAACATAACCTTCCAGTGGAAATTTCTTCCATATTATGGGTATTGATTCCACTAAATGAAGGTTATTTATCTCAAATGGTTGGTGAGAAACTCACGATTAAGAATATGCCCATTGTACGAGAGTTTGATGATGTCTTTATGGAGGAATTACCGGGTCTTCCACCAAATCGTGAAGTTGAGTTTTCAATAGAACTCATACCGGGCGCTTTGCCAATTTCAAAGACACCATATAGAATGGCCTCAATTGAGTTGCAGGAATTGAAGAAGAAACTCCAAGAGAATCTTGATAAGGGATTCATACGCCCTAGTGCGTCACCATGGGGAGCACCTGTTCTATTTGTTAAGAAGAAAGATGGATCAATGAGACTCTGCATTGATTATCGAGAACTTAACAAGATCACTATCAAGAATAAATATCCTCTCCCACGCATTGATGACTTATTTGACCAACTACGCGGAGCTCAATACTTTTCCAAGATTGATCTTCGTTCAGGGTATCATAAATTAAGGTTCAAAAGGGAGGATATACCAAAGACGGCTTTCCGTACAAGGAATGGACACTATGAATTTATAGTGATGCCATTTGGTCTTTCTAATGACCCTGCTATCTTCATGGATCTAATGAATAGAGTCTTTAGAGACTATCTTGATCAATTTGTGGTAGTCTTCATAGACGATATTCTTGTCTATTCAAAGAGCAAGGAAGAGCATAAAGATCACTTGAGAATTATATTGAAGACCCTGAGAAAGGAGAAGCTTTATGCCAAATTTACCAAGTGTGAATTTTGGCTTCAAAAAGTTTCATTTTTGGGTCACATAATCTCAAAAGAGGGGATATCTGTGGATCCAGCAAAAACAGAGGTTATCGAAAGATGGTCAAGACCAACAACAGTAACTAAGATCTGAAGTTTTCTTGGTTTCGCTGGATATTATCGACGTTTTGTAAAGGATTTTTCACGATTATCTAATCCACTCACCAAGTTGACTCGGAAAGGAGTTAAGTTTGTTTGGACAGAGGAATGTGAAGAGAATTTCAAGGAGTTGAAAAGAAGGTTATCCAGTGCACCTGTGCTCACACTGCCTTGTAGTGGAGAAAGGTTTGTGATCTACAGTTATGCATCCAAGAAGGGATTGGGGTGTGTTCTTATGCAAAATGATATGGTGATAGCTTATGCCTCACGACAGTTGAAAATCCATGAGCAAAATTACCCAACACATGATTTGGAGTTGGCTGCGGTAATCTTTGCATTAAAGATTTGGAGGCATTACCTTTATGGTGAAAGGTGTGATATTTATACTGATCATAAAAGTTTAAAGTATATTTTCACACAAAAGGAGTTGAATATGCGTCAAAGAAGATGGTTGGAGCTGATTAAGGATTATGACTGCTCAATCCATTACCACCCTGGGAAAGCAAACAAGGTGGCAGATGCATTAAGTCGACAAGACCATGCTAGTTTATCCATGATGAGGATCACAAAAGATCCAATATTTATGGATTTACAAAGGATGGATCTTGGAATTATAATGGATGGGGAAAAATCTTATCTTTCTCAAATGAATGTTCAACCATCTATACATGTGAAGATTAAAGAGGCACAGAAAGAAGATGTCGAGTTACAAAAGAAGGTGAGAAATGTTCCTGAATTCAACCTTGATTGTGATGGGATAATAAAGTTCAGGAATCGGGTTTGCGTTCCTCCCATCCCCGAATTAAAGAATGAGCTGCTGGATGAGGCTCATAGTTCATCATTCTCTATTCATCCTGGAAGCACGAAGATGTATAGGGACCTGAATGAGTACTTCTGGTGGGATGGCATGAAAACAGATGTTGCTGAATATGTCTCTCGATGCTTGGTTTGTCAACAAGTTAAGGCTGAGAGACAGAAGTCTAAGGGGATGTTACAACCATTACCCATACCCGAATGGAAATGGGAAAACATCACTATGGACTTTGTCACAGGACTTCCTAAAACATCCAAAGGCAATAATGCTATCTGGGTCATAGTTGATCGTCTTTCAAATTCTGCACACTTCATTGCAATTAGAGAGGATTTCTCTCTAGATCAGCTTGCCAGGATATATGTAAAGGAAGTGGTAAGATTGCATGGAGTACCACTTTCTATTATATCTGATCAGGATCCGAGATTTACCTCGAAGTTCTGGCGAAGTCTTCAGCATACTCTGGATACAGAGTTGAGTTTCAGCACTGCTTATCATCTCCAGATAGATGGTCAGTCTGAGAGAACAATTCAAACCCTAGAAGATATGTTGAGAGCTTGCTCTATGGATTTCAATGGAGGTTGGGATCAACACCTACCTTTGGTGGAATTTTCTTATAATAATAGCTTTCACTCCAATATTCAGATGGCTCCTTATGAAGCTCTCTACGGAAAGAAATGCAGGACTCCAACTTGCTGGGATGAAGTTGGGGAAAGAAAGCTATTAGGACCTGATCTCGTTGATGAAATGGTAGAAAAGGTCAGATCTATTCAACAACACATAAGAGCAGCTCAGAGTCGACAGAAAAGCTATGCCGACAACCGAAAAAAAGACCTAGAGTTTGAAGTGGGTGATAAAGTGTTCTTACGAATATCTCCCTGGAAGAGGGTTATGAGATTTGGAAAGAAGGGGAAGTTGAGCCCTAGATATATCGGTCCTTTCGAAATACTGGATCGTGTTGGGAAGGTAGCTTACCGATTGGCGCTTCCACCGAATCTCTCTCAAGTTCACGATGTGTTCCATGTATCTCTCCTGAGAAAGTACATACCAGATCCTTCACATGTACTCAGCTCAGAAGTTGTACCGCTGGAGCAAGATCTTTCTTATGAAGAACAGCCGATAGAGATTCTGGATCGTAGCGAAAAAGTCCTATGAAACAAGACCACTCGCTTGGTGAAAGTTTTATGGAGGAACCACCAACTTGAAGAAGCTACGTGGGAGCTTGAGGATATGATGAGGGAGAAGTATCCTCATCTGTTTGTTACAAAGTGACGAATTTCGAGGGCGAAATTCTTTTTAAGGGGGGTAGAATGTAACACCCGAGATTTTTATGAGTAATATTTTGTTTTTATATCATCAAAGGAATCTTTCACTACACACTTTCATGGCTTACATTACAAGCAATCACGACCTTCCTCGATAGCTTGCGTCGTACGCAATACTGAGTTTCACTAAACAACGATATGCTATTAAAATATTATTAAAACTAGTCGTTATGAATAGTAATAACCACTTTTTGAAATTTTATAAATTTTATTTTTCAAAATGGACTTCATTTTTTGATTCGGAATACAGAAATTAGCCTAGGGTAAAATTTTGGTATTTTTCTGAAAACGTTCAATTTTTGATGAATAGTGAAACCACTAAGCGGTAGGTTAAAAACTGAATTTTGCATAAAACTTAATTTTACCGCTTCTGTGAATGGAATTTTGAAAATCCGACAGACACGGTTGATATCAGTAAGTAAAATGTGGTTCAATGAGATAAAAATAATTTTTTGGTGAATAATAACTTTTTACTTTTTTTTACCGCGGTTAATAGTAAATAGGTTAACTAAGGGTAAATATGATATTAATATTACTCTAACACATGTCCTAATTCTATTGGACAAGTGTAATTAGACCAAAAACAAACTTAGGAATAAAATATGACCATTTTGGCCCACTTGGATTAGATTAGGACATTTATTATTAATTTATTTAAAGAAGGGTTAAAATAGTTAAAATCAAAGTTTAATAAGTAAATCATTTTTAATATGGGGTTATACATAAGATAAATTCGACTATAAATATTCATTAGAAAGGTAAAAATATTTCCTACATAATGGTATTTTATTTGTAATTTTTAGACATTAAATAATTTAATTTATTTATGACACAATGATGATGCAATAATTATCTTATTAATGAAATATTGACATAATTGATGTTATAAACAACGAAATAAATGTAATTTGAGACTTTTTATGAATTACACTAATTTTATAGGTTACTATGATATATTAGTGTTGATTTAATCAACTTGGTTCGAACTTATAGTTCTGTTATGACTTTCACAAAAATCATATATCAAATAGTGTCAAAATTGACACAAAATAGTTTTTAAATCAAATATTATATTATTAATTGTTATTTTATTCCTAAAAATCTAAGGTTCGGCAAAATGACTTAGATAAGGATATATATATTAATAATAAACAATTTGGGGTTCGTTTTGCATGTTATAGTAAGTGTATTAACCATATAGTGAAAGAAAACAAAAAGACATGGTAAAAGTTAAATTATTTAACTTAGAGTTAAATCTAATTGATAAGGTTAAAATAATATCCCAAACTTGTCTAAATCCTATTTTTTGATAGGATTTCTACCCATCCCCACTTTAGCTTCTAAATAAGACCCTTTGGAACCATTATAAACCGATTTTGACTTTAATATAAAATAATATTTTGAGATATTCCTAAGGTGCCCCTCTCCTCCCTTATAAAAGGGCACCTCCTCCCCCTCCTCCTCACACCAATTTGAGCACTCAAGCTCGGCCAACCCCTGCCATTTTCTCCTCTCCACTTCCCTAGAATAATCCTAGAGGTCCTGGTCTTCTTCAAAGACCAATCTTAGTTCCCTAAGTGGAGGATTCAAAGAGGCGTTCCAAAGAATAGGTAATATCCATTACCGATCTTTTCAATTTCTTTCTTCTTCAACTTCTTCTTCTTTAGTTGTTTCATGATAAAGTAATAACATCAGTATTACTTACATACTGATATGTTATTATAAATATGAAACAACCCTAATTCACCTTCTATCCATCCTACGGAAAAATGAAATCACCGCGCGTGCGTACGTACGGAATACCGTCTCCACGCCGTGGTGTAATCTATTTTCCACCATCACGTTACAAGGATGGGTATAATGGTGTAATGAGTAACTATTTATGATTATTATAAAGTAATATTGATACTGAAATAATATATATATATACTCCAATACAATTCCACGATCATAGGAACGATATCATCACTCGTGCGTACGTACGGAATACCGTCTCCACGATGTGATGCAACTCGTTCTACATGATCATCATTACATAGTAATTATATAAATGAATTGAATGAATAAATATGATATATGTTACACTAATACCATTATGGATATAAGGTATCTATAACCTTAAAATAAGAATAAGAATTTATTCGGCAAAACACGCATAAGAACAAAAGGCAATAAAGACCCGAGTAACAAGTAACAATGAAATATTACTAACAAGAAGCTAAGAATATGAACATATATGATATCATATCAATATGTATGATTCTGGAATAAGTCAATAACATTATTTAAACCATTATACAGGAGCTTCGGACATGTACAAAGCAAATCGGACCTAAGGTAAGGGAAATATCACAATCTCATTTTTATCCGAGATTGTTTATTCGTAAGTATTTACTGGGGTGTATTTTATCATCCACATCCATGTTTCATCAAAATGTAATATTATTTCCATCCACCTACAATTTTTTAAATCCATTTTTACCCTTCGGTGAGTTTTTAGTAATATGTATGAAAGGAATCTTTTTTCGTACGAGGTACTTTTTGAATTTTCTGACAAAAGTACGAAGAACGTTTTTTTTAACTTATACGGCATGAATGGATTTTTAAAACATTGTTTCCAAGAAGCTTCCTTTACAAGTTTTCAAGTTTATTTTTAATCAACTTCTTTTATTTTAAAGTTGTATGACATGTTATGAAAGGAAAAAATGTTTTTTAAGAAGAAAGGATATTTTCCTCAAGAATGGAGTTCAAGTGTTTTATCAAAATGATTTTCCATCTAAGATAATAAAGGGTTCTGTTTTTATCCCTATTATTAAATTGATTTGTTCATGTTGTGATGAAATTATTTTTATGAATTCCTTTATCTTATATGAATTGATTTATGATGTCATGATGTTTCAAGAATCCCATTTTTATTACATGGGTTATGCGATGATGTATGATTTATGATTATGTGGCACACATAAGAAAGGATTCATTATAAGATGGGTGGGACCTATATCTCCCTCCAATGCATTGGGTAAAGATTTTATATCTCATGAGATAGACATGGCTGGAACGGAAGGTTATTTCGGTTCAGTGATACAGGACTGAAATGAGGAGTGAACTCGGTTCAGAAAGGGACTTTGTCCACTAAGATAGTCTTGGCAATGAGTCATGACTAACAAGAAATGATTTTCCATGATTATGTGTGCATGCCACAAAGTTTCAAGTTTTATGTTATGATTATGGGATCTCATTTTCACTTCTATGATTTATTCCATGTTAAAATATTATGATCTCTTTTGCAGGTTATGATTTTCAAAAAGATATGATATGATTTTTATTTCCTTTTTTTGCCCTTGATGAGCATTTGAGCTCACCATTTTATGTTTTCTTTTCCCCAGGTCAGGAAGATGGATATTAAGTAGAATATGCTAAAAGGGACCCTAGATATGATGAAATAAATGGGAGACACTGTAGAAGATTTATGAACCAGTTGTTTATGTTTCCCAGTTTCTAAAGACACTATACCTATATGGTCCTTTGTGGTTTTGTCATATGTTGTAATATGTGTGCTTAAATTTTGAAGTATTAACAATGTATGTAAAGTATGGGTTGTTATACACTAGAAATATTTTCTTCCCATGCAATAATTTCTCTTAACAATCCACAATCTTCATTGGAATATGTACCAACAATGCATCCGACTATAGGAAAACGTGATCACATATGATCACGTGGTTTGGATTAGGCTGATAATTTTTCAACAGAGATACATGGAACACATTATGAACCACAATAAATCATGGTGTAAATTCCAAACACTATACCATATCTCCAGCCCATTATAGTTTCTCAATAGTGCCTATGTATTAGGCATATAACTTTCCTAGATTAGAAAAACATTGATTTCCATGCCTTTGAAAAATCTACAAGAACACATGATTGCTCCCTAGATATGAAAATGGCCATTGACGATAATCGACAAAATATTTTTGATGACTTGGAGCCATCTCCATCCTCTTTCTAATCAACTAGTTCTTCTTCTTTGTTTATTGGACATTAATCGGCCTATCTAGGGATGTTTCACTAGTTTCCACCCAATAAAGTGGATAATGAAAAATTAACCCATTAAATTCTTTGAAAGAATCCATATATATGAAGGAATTTTAGTTATAATTATATGAGAATTAAACTAATGGTATATTCTCCTCCAATGAGACACCAAAATCGGTTACACAAACCTACAAAATGTCCACCAACATTTTTATTGTTCTTTATATTTCCCATCTATCTGACGATGATACGCCATACTCATAGTCAAATGAGTACCCAAGTAACTATATAAGGATATCTAGAAATGATATGTGAAACTCAGATATCTATATAAAAATATATAAAGTGTTATGTGATTCCTCTTTACTACTTCTCAGATATAGATTTTGAAAAGATTATCCATGAATGAGTTTCACGAATAGTGATAAAATGGACCAAATTTGTGAGTCGATCCTCTATCACCGATTAGGAATCATGTCTCCAAAAAAATCCTTGTAGACCTGTAACAAAATCCAGGGATTCATGTTACCATTTTATACATTGGAATTGGTGAGACTACAATATACCCACTAGTTACTGATGCTCTGCCTTAACCAGTTGACAAGTTAAGCACCATGAAAATAACTCTTCCTCTTTCCTTTTCATACCTGTCCACCAAAACTATCCCTTCAAGTCATTCTACATATTCTATATTCCATTATGAACATCCCATCTCGAATGGGGTTAAGCATGAAGAATGTTTCCTTGAAAATCCATAGCTACAACCATCTATTATCAAAACCCTAAAACTAAACCCTCATCTAGCATCCATATCACTATGGTCTACCCAAGATTGATTTTTGAACTCATAGCCACACATTTTGCGTCAGATGTATGTGCCTCCTTTACCATCCCTTCCAAATTAAAAAGATGTGTAACTAAGACGAAAACTGCAATATTGCTTCAGTCTTAATATTCCACATGCATGTTGGCTAAAACTGACAACAACCACCATTGATCTGAAGCTTCCTTTTCCAACTGAGTGTAAGACTTCCTACTTAATGCATCTTCCATCAAATTGACATTACCTAGTGAATTCATTAAATCATAGTCGAACATTTGGAGATTCTCCATCCATCTTCTTTGCCTCAAATTCAAAATAACGTTGTGAAAAAAATATTCTTCAAGATCTTAGAGTCTTATAACGTAGTAAATTTTTTCCCAAAGAGATAATTAAACCAAGTCTTGAAAACATGGAAAACAATATCTAACACCAAATAATTTGTTGGGTAGTTCTTCCAATTCACTCTTATCTTCCTTGATCCATAAGCAACAACCTGATCTCCTTGCATGAGAACACATACCATCCACAATCCCAAAGCATCATAGTACAAGGCGTACCCCTATCCGGAATCTATAAAAATAAATATATGTGCGGATTTAAGATGAACATTCATATATTAGAATGATTTCTTACATTCATCAATACATTTTAATGGAACATTAAAATTTTTCAAAGCTATCATTAGTGAGTCTATACGTGAGAGGCCATGCACAAAGTGTTAGTAAGAACCATCTAGACCAAGAAAAATATATATCTCAAAGAAGTTCTGTAGTGGTTTCTTGGATACAATAGCTTCTATCTTATCTGGATCACCAAAAACACATTTCATAGAAATTACATGGCCATGAAATCATACCTCTTATATCCAAAAATCACACTTGGACAATTTTGTATACAAATGGTGATCTCTCGAGATTTCAAACACTATCACCAAGTGTTTCTCATAAAAACCCTTTCTTCATGAATAAATGGATATTTCATCCATAAACACCACCTCAAAATAATCCACAGGTCGTGTAAATATCCAATTCATCAAATATGAAAATACTACTAGTTAATTTGTATGAATGAATGGAAAAACACATATTCATAATGGATATATCAACTTTTGAAGGATATATTAGTAATATAATCCATCCAAAAATAAAATTAATGATATCTAAATCACATTTCAATTTTGGAGAACCAATAAGCACCACAAAACTGATCAAACATATCATCATTATGTTGTTGTGGATACTAATTTTGTATCCTAACTTGGTTATGCTAATGATAATCAACACATAGCCTTATAGTTTCATGTAATTTATTCATGAACAAGATGGTTGATGCCCATGAAATGTTATTGGTTATGTGAAACCATTAATTTCTAGCTCCTCCATATTCATTTTCAATACCCTTAACACTGTTTTTGTCATACTATAAGATTGAAGGGAAATATGATTAGTCCCCTGAGAGATATCAATCATAAATACCACTTCCACTAGAGGTGGTAACCCTGATAACTTCTTAGGAAAAAACATCAATATATTTATCAACAAATATTGTAAATCTATTAACCATGATCTCTTTGATTGATGCTAAAGTCAATGTCACAAACTGGTAAGAGATTGTTCCCACTTCTTGTGACAACAAGCCCATTTCACCTGTCATCACTGCCCTTTCCCCTTTAATGAGATTCTCAACACCATTATCAGTCTCCAAACTAACTATCCATCTATAATATTCAATGTGATCCTTGTACATTATCATCAAATACATACCCAATATTACATTATAGACATCCATCTACGACACCAACAATTTTAATTTCACCATTACTCCATCAACATTTTCAGAGCATTCTCTACAAAGAAAGGCTCTACATTCTCTTTATCTAAGAGGTGTTTGATGTTTAATCACAGAGAGAATAATCTCATGTTTTAAACCTAAAAAATCAACAACATTAGAATAAATGAATGAATGGGATGCACTATTACCCAACAACACTTTAATATTGGTAGAATTCAAAATAATGGTATCTCTCCCCATAGATAGTTTAACCTCATCATACACAGTCACCTACTTATCTTAATATAATTGCTTCTCCATTTCACATTGATATTTTTTTTACTTTAGGAGATTTACCTTATTGAGGAGTCATTTTATTCATAGAATACCCATTCTTGTCACTTCTCTACTAACAAGACTGATTCTTCTATCCTCATTGGATCGAAGCATACGACATCTGGGACACCAGAGAAGTGTCTCAAACACCTAATCATAGAGAACTATGAAAAAAAATAAGATTTACCATATTTTTTCTAAGGTGGAATTATCTTGGTGGGTTTTTAAAATATCTCTACATGTGGTCAAAGGAACCACATTTGAATCATCCTGCTTGGATCTTTGGTCGTGGAAGAAGATTCACTGATCTAAATATCTGATTTTGATTCCCACTCCCACCATAGAAATATATTTTCCTCTACCAATTTTTATTAGAAGTGAGGTTCCCACCAAATCCTATGAGTATCGACATACTTCCTCCTCCCATATAACATTAGATGTCTTTTTCTGCCATCATCTCTCTATTCAGAAACTCGGTATAGTCAGTAATACAGAGAATAAATATCATTGAACGAATCTTCTTCCATGGACCCATTCAATTATGTGTTCCTTCAAGGCTGCACTAGCTATGGACTCAGGTGAAAATTTCACTAAATTTATGAATATAGAAAAATACCCTATAATATATATTTTTTCCTAATTCATGCTGAAAAGGTCTAGAGTTCTCTAGATCTAGGATGTGTGATGATAGAATTGTTTGTTGAAAAATTACTCAAAGTCCAACCATAATAGGCCCTGATCCATATTACTGTGCGACAAATGTTCCCACCACTAGCATGCATGATCTTCATGAATATACGTCACCACCTTGACCTTGAGCTCCATCAGTGTGCTGATGAAATAAGAAATATTATTTTTACTATTCGTCCATTCCTTTTATCTTTCTTGTTCATAATCACCCCATAAGATGGGTGGATTCCATTTCTAGAACTCCATGTAATTTTCCACTTTTCAGGTATTATCCCTGTATTTCCCAGTGTCCACATCTTGGAATGCATGGACGGTACACTGAACTAGTTTCTGGTTCACCAGGGGCTCATGTGAAACCAAATTCTCTACAACATCATCCAGTTTGTTTCTATAATGCCAAATGAGTTTCATTCTCTAAACAAAAAACCCATAAGTCTCACTCTGTAGAAATTGAATTCTTAGCATTTTAGATTATATCATATAAACTATCACAACATTGCTTTCAAAAATATTCCATATTCATGTTCAATTATTTTTTAAACATTATACCCACTTTTTGAAAATCATACCCTTTTAAAAACATCCCAACTATGCTCTTTTCAAAATCTTTCATTTGAAAATATTTTCAATATTTTCATTCTTCAAATTTTTTTAACAAAATCATAGATCGTATCTCAATATGATGTATGAAATACTAGTGGGAAGTCATTCCTCTAATTAATTTCATTCTTGTTTCATTGGCTAATCCATTGATCATGAGATTTTAAAATCCTAAATGTTTCTCCAAAACACTTATGTACCCAACTATCTGGTAACATGAAGTTCATTATTAAAGGATTAGATACATACTTTTATACTATACATTTCAAGATCTAACAATCCAACCCCATTCTACAATCAAAACACAAGGAACTTACAAGAATGGTTTCTACTCTAAGGCTGACATCACCATATATCTCAAACAGGCTTTAGGACTAAGAAAAAAATATACCATTTGTAACGTCTCATGTATTATCATTGGCTTGACTGGGAGGTAAAATGATAACTGTCCATAAGTGGCATCCCCAAGGTGTTAAATTCTAAAAATAAATT
Source organism: Viscum album (assembly GCA_963277665.1). Lineage (NCBI taxonomy): Eukaryota > Viridiplantae > Streptophyta > Magnoliopsida > Santalales > Viscaceae > Viscum > Viscum album. Next base: position 1,876,518,851 of record OY728152.1, read on the forward strand.
CTGAAGGGTTTCAATGCATGAGGGGATTATTTAACATTTAGGAATAAAAATAACTAACCTACAACATCAACCCAAACAAACCATAAGTGATGCATGATGTAATGAAATAAAAAAAAAGTTCCCTTATATCAAAGGTAGAGAAAGTAAAAAAATGGAAGACAACAAAACATCAATTTTAAAAGAGGAAAACAATATAGAAACCAACCCAAGACAACAACAAGACTCCAATATCCCCAAGCTCCATGCTATGAATTCAACAAATAGCTCAAGTATCACAATTTAGTGTTATAGACCTGTGATAATTTATATTTTCCCCTGAACTAGTATATGATATATAAAAAAGAACCAAAGTGAAGAAGAATGGATGAGCAATAAAACTTAGCATGTTTTCCCCATTTATATACCTAAACAATCAACTAGGATAGAAGGGTTATCCATATTCATATAAAACAGTTTATACAAAACAATTTTCAAAACAGTTTATAGGTAAATATAGACAACTTCTAAAATATGTTATAACTAAATATAAACAATTCTATATCATCAATTTTTCATCCAAAATCCCTTTTTAAATGTAATCAAACAAACACATCTTTATCTCATTCACAAGTTCACTTTGGAATAACCAATCCATTCCACAAATCCACACTACCAACCATGCATGCTTCGTTTTGTCAGTTCCCTACTCATGAGTAGTTTCTCATCAATCTACCATGTCATCATATGGTAATTGTACCCCATGGTACAATATAGATTTGGAACTAAGAAAAATTTCACATTTCAACCAAACCTCATAAATGCAATAAGAACACACACCCCTAGGTTTCCCAAAACCAATGCCAAAACCCTTTTCAATAGAATAAGATTTTTATTAAAAACCCTTTTTCCATAAAACCCATTTCATTTCCAAATTTTTTTAATAAAAAACATTTTTAATGAAAACAGATTTTTTTAAACCATTTATATGTTCCAGTGAAGCAATATTTTAAAATTATCATTTACAAATCCTTAAACTAAATCACATTACACAAAAATTCAAAAAGATTTCACAATTCCACCAAAACCAAAATCCTCACTAATGATGATTTATATCATTATTTTTACCATGATTCCATAATGAAATCCAATATATTAAATGAATTTCAAACTATGACAATATATTCTAGCAAGAGGAGTTGAGAGTTAGGCCACCAACCTCAAGAGTTTTTTCTAAAATGATATACAAAAAAAGAACTCCAACAAAAACGGGTTAAATGTCCATAAACGCACCTTAGATCTCTCCTTGTATCATAAAAAATTAAAAATATACCAATATTTTTCATCAAAAAATTTATATCTACCCACAAAAGCATTATATCAATGAAATCGAGTGGAGAAGAGAAGTATATCTAAGAGAATGCATCAAGAATGATGAAGAATGAATACTTTCTAAGAAAATTTGTGTTTGAATCACAAAAGGAAGCCTTAAGATTTCCTATGTAATGATGGGAGAATATTACTTGACCTATAGGGAAGAAAAATCATGAGTTGGGGACGTTTAAATGTAATATGGGTGGTTAACTTCTTAAAACAATCCAGATCCACTTTTTAAGGATCTATGCTTGACTAAGTGCATGATTTAGCCATACAGTTGGAAAAATTAAGAGTTAACCATGCTTTCGCTACTATCTCATGATGGACTTCTCATGGACTCATCACACAGTCTATAAAATAAGTGTAAAACATTCTGAAGCTACTACCTCAAAAAGACCAAAGACCACCCCAAATTCACGATTTCTACTAGGCTCCTGCATTGTATGGACAAATTGTGCATAGCTTGTGTTCCTTCCCTTTAGCCCCAAAAATATTAAAAAATAACATCAAACTATCCCAACATTCACCCATATAAATTATATACATAAATAGTATAAAGAAAGGGATACATACAAGAAATTGTGGGTACTACATGAGATAAAGAGGCATGAGACCATCACTGTTAGGGGGTCCATTTGGATCTAAAAGGTGATGAAAATCCAAATAGAGGAGGTCCTATAGTATGTAGATGGTTTTTAGATAGGGGGATCTAATTATAGGTTCACAAATACTTTAAGGTCATATAGCATGGACCATACAATATAGGTTAAAATCATTTTTCTCATACTAATAGAAAATGCATAGTCTTAGTGTATGTATACAACACATGAAAGAAATAACCCAATGTAAATGAGGCCATGGAGACTCACATGTTGTATACACAACATAAGAAAAATGGAGTAGTTTTTAAGGTCATAATTATAGGACCTTAACTGAGGAAAAAGGGCTAAAAATGATAGTAATCCTGTGACTGGGCCCATAGAAAAAAGTTCCAAAAGATTCTTGGTATCCCATGAGGAAGGGAATCAAGATGCACATAGTACTAAAACGAAGTGTGTTACAACACAAACACTAGTCGGTAAATCCTCTCTAGTGAGGAATCCAAAACATCCCACAATTATCTTGGGGAAACCCAGACATCATCAGGTTAATATCATAGTTTAATGTCATGCGTTGATGACAAAAAGTCTTAGTTTAAGGTCATAGAGCATGGAAATAGTGGAGGTTCTTCAAGAGGATTATACGTAATGTGGTGTCTTAAAAATCATGGGGCTATTGAAGACCGAGAAGGCCTACACACCACATGAGAATTCCTATATAAGCATGCATGCAGTTTATAGTCAGGTATCTTAGACGATGGTGAGGAAAAAGGGTCCCAAAATATGAGAAAACAATGAATGGGCACAAATAAAAAGTTGGTGGTTATATCTACATATCACATGAGGATATGAATCAAGGCACGCGTAGTTATAGAATTCTGTGTAGTTTAATGTAATGTAGTACAGATGAAGATGGACATCTATAAACATGGGATGTGTCATGGCTGATCCTGAAGGAAATGTGTATGGGTGTTTCTATGTATCCCATGAGGATGGGATTCAGTCCATAAATAGTTCTTGAAAAAATATATAATTGTGTAGGTCTAACCTATACATGGATAGGGGCGTTATACATTTGTATTTTTAGTGAGTGTTTGGACTAAGATGAAAAATATGAGCATCGCTATGTTTCCAGTATAGGTAGGAATCAAGCACTACATAGTTCTTAACATGTGGCATGGTTAATGAATAGTTCCAATGTATATTTCCTCTCTGAAAAGAAAATGAACATTTTGTACCATTTTTTCTTGTGTGTACAATATAACGATTCTACAGTTTGAGGTTATGTAACAGGACTGCCCCATGAATTTTAACATCACGAGATAAGGATTCTTATTGCATCACTATTTATCATCATGCACCCAAGACATTGGTGAAAAGGGAAATCCCAAATGGGATGTGTATGGAATGGATAATTAACCAGACATGAATGAGGACCATAGAGGCTCACACAACAATACAAATTCCAAAGATAAAATGAGGCTATGAGATTAAAAATTATGAAAGTATGGTTGGTCTTAAGGGAGAAATGTGTAGGAAATCCTACATATCCTATAAGGATTGGAATCATGACCCATTTAGTTATAAAACAAGAATTGTGGATGACCAGTGCTGGAGGAAACACCCTCCCATGTGAGGAAATCCTGGTGTCATTTTTCAGTTTAAAGTCATATAACATGAACTATTTGGTTCTTAGTTAATTCTCATTTAATTCCAACCATTGGGTGTGCATCTCAAATAGATATACGTAGCATGGATGGTTGACAAACCTGAAATAAATGATGGCCAAAGAGGCCTATAGGATGTTCCAAAGATCGAATAAAAACTGATAAGGGGGGTTGAATCAGTTGTCTAACTTTTTATATGTTTCAATACTTTAAGAAACTTATCCCTTGAAACCTGTTAAGATTTGTTTCCGTATCAACCTTTTGCAAGAAACTCAAGCATGAAAGAAAGGTAAAGCAAGAAAGGCACACAATATTTACAATGTTCAACCTCAATAAGAGAACCTACATCCTTTCCATAGCCACTCCTGCAGGAATATGGAAATATACTATAATAAATAACTGAATAAAACTTGTGCCAACTCCCTTTAAGCACCTTCTAACTCCCGATAGGAAAGACTATACTAACTCCCGTCAGTTTTGTAATGTTTTATTAAAGAACAAATCAGCCAAACACAAGAATAAGAACTTTTTTGAAGCATCTTTACAAATAATCACTCTTAATCATCAGTCCAGTTTTATTGAATCCGATTTTATGAACCCGGTCTTCTCAGCTTGGTAATGATGGTTCCAATTTATTTATACTAATAATTCAAGAAAACATCTTCAAGATAATTCTGATATTCTTATAACGGTAAGATGATTTTGATTCTCTTATTCAAAAACACTGAATAAAACTTCTTCAAGATGGTAGAAACTTTTCACTTTGAATTATCCTATGCTTCACCTTTTCCGCATGTGTAAAGTTACAAATGAGCGAATAATCTGAGCACATATTTATAGTAAACTCAGAAAAAAAGGCGGGAAACTTGAAAATATTTCCCTTTTCCTCAAATCTAAAAAACTATGAAAATCCATCGCATTTAATCATTAATCTTTGACTTATTAAAATCTCCTTAAATTTCTTCATGATTTATGGACAGTTGAAATTTCAGTTTTCTTGAACTCATTTTATCTTTCTCAGAATGATAAATCTGGATCATGGTTCTGATTTTCTCAAAAAATTTCTCAGAAATCAGGTTTCGAATTGTGTAGAAATTATGTTCTGAATTATGTATCAATCATGTTCCGAATTTTTTAGAAATCAGGTTATGAGTTACTCCAAAATCAGGTTCCAAATTGTGAAAAAATTAGGTTCCTAATTATATAGAAATTAGGTTCTGAATTGTTCAGAAATCAGGTTCTGAATTACTCAGAAATCAGGTTCTGAATTGTGCAGAAATCAACTTCCGAATAAGGCCGAAATTAGGTTCTGAATTGTTTATAACTCATGTTCGGAATTATACAAAAATCATGTTTTGGTTTTCTAATGAATCCAGTTTTGGAAATAGGTTCCGGTTTTAAGGTTCAGAAATCAGGTTCTAGTTTTCTCTAGAATCAGGTTCCGAGAACAGTTTCTGGTTTTCAGGTTCAAAATTCAGGTTATGGTTTTCTCAGGAATCAGGTTCTAAAAACAAGTTCTGGTTTTCAGGTTCAGAAATCAGGATCTAGTTTTCTCAAGAAACAGGTTCAGAAAACATGTTTTGGTTTTTAGGTTCAGAAATCATGTTCTATTTTTCTCAGGAATCAGGTTTCGAAAATAAGTTATATTTTTCTGTTTCGGAAATCAGGTTCTGATTTTTTCAGAATCAGGTTCCAAAAAAAGGTTCGGGTTTTTTGGTTCAGAAATCATGTTATGGTTTTCTAAGGAATCATGTTCTAAAAACAGTTTCTGGTTTTCAGGTTCAGAAATCAGGTTCCAGTTTTCTTAGTAGTTAGTTTTCTAAAACAAGTTCTGGTTTTCATGTTCAGAAATCATGTTCTAGTTTTCTCATGAATCAGGTTCCAAAAATAGGTTCTGGTTTTCAGGTTCAGAAATCAGGTTCTGGTTTTCAGGTTCATAAAATAGTTTCCGAATTTTCTCAGAATTTTTCATAGTGAAAAACTCCAAACCTCTTCACCATTTCTTCAACATCTTTTATCATGAAGATTTTCCTTATTTTTTAGAACTTTAAGATCATGAAATCATCGTCTGATTATGTTTAGAAAGTCTGAGGCACTTTCTTAACTTCTGACTTCTTATTCTTCAACAACATCCTCTTTAAGAAAAACATCAACAACCAACAACTTCAACTCTCTGTAACTCAAAAACATTCATCAAAAAAATATTATTTGTCAACAAATACAAAACATTGTTAAAACAAAACACCACAAAGGTTCTTAAATCTCCCCCTTTGGATTTGTTGGAAACCATTGTTAACAAGTTTTCACCTCTCAAAAAATTTCACATCTCAAGTTCTTGATCTTTACCAAAACATAGCCTTTCTCAAAAGGGGTATCCTTTCACCACATTACTAGATAAATTTAATTTTTTGAAGGATTTTAATCCCTCAATGAGAAGAATTTTATTTTTCAATGTAAGGATAAACATCACCTTACTCAAACTCCAACTCAACTTTTATCTTTATATTTCTCACTTTTATTAACTCCCCCTCAACTTTTATCTTTCTCTTTCTCACTTTTATTTTCCTCTCTCATTTCACTTTCTCTCTCCCCCATTATATCATAACCACAGCTTTAGATTCATAAAATAAAACATAGTCTCCCCATTTGTAAACATAATCCAAAGCACGGTGGGGTCACTTCCTTATGAGTTATTAGAAAGTCATGGGAGGAGGCTGAACATGGAGTTACAGCCTCAGTTCAACAAACATTTCATTCGATATTGAATTTTCAAAAATATAATCAATATGATACTTTGTTGAAATATATTCCATCAAGTCTTCTCTAGATGTATCTTTCTCTTTTAAATAGTGATACTTTATATCAATGTGTTTTCATTCTTGAATGTTGAACATGATTCATAAAAAGATAAATGGAACATTGATTTTCACAGAGCATATACAATGGTTTAGAAATTTTCACTTTAAAATCTTCCAGCTAAACATTCATCCACATCATTTGAGTACAAGCCTAAATAGCTGTGACATATTAGGATTCAGTTGTGCTTTAAGTTGCTGAACATTGATTCTTACTGTTCCAACTCACACAACGTCCCCCAAAGAAAAATGTTCCTCCTAATGTTGATTTTCTATCATTACAATCACCAACCCAATCAGCATCAGTAACCAAGAAACTTCATCTCATTGATTCTATTATGTAACAACCCATTTGAAGTTGTTCCATTAAAATATCAATGAATCCTCTTAAATCCCAACATTTTTGATTCCTTTAGATTACTTGGATACTGAGAATAGAGATTCACATGATAAGAAATATCGGGCCTTGAACTTGTAAGATAAAGAATACTTCCTATCAACTTTAGAAAGCCTTTCTAAATCACATTTATCCCTGATTCAACTTTTCTCAACATTGTGCTCACTGAGATAGGAGTTTAAACTTAATTTGATTTTTCTATCCCAAACTACTTTAACAATTCCTTGTCAAATATTTCTTGGGATAAGAAAATGTATTTTTCTTGTCGTTAAACTTGTAAGCCAAGGAAGAAAGTTAATTCTCCTAACATTGACATTTCAAAAAATTTCTTCATCTCTTCAGCAAACTCTTCATAGAACTTTTGTACATCTCCAAAAAAATTATATCATCCACATAAATGATTATAATTAACGTTCAAGAGTTGAAATATTTATCATACAAGTTTCTATCAATGCTTCCTTTAGATAATTTCATCTTTCTCAATGAATTTTCATGCTTCGGATACCATGCTCGTGGAGATTGTTTTAGCCCATACAAGGATTTATTCAATTTTCAAACTTTTTTTCATCCTCATTAGGTAAAACCCCACAAGGTTGTTCAATGTAAACTTCTGCCTCAATCTCACCATTTTAGAAAGCTGACTTTATATCCATCTAAAAATCCTTGTAATTCCGATTAGCTGCCAATGCAAGAAACATTCGAATAGTTTCTAACCTTTCAACAGGGGAAAAGAATTCCTCAAAATAAAAACCTTCCACCTGTGCATATCCTTTACAAAAAAGACTTTCTTTTTTTCTTATAACTTCACCATGATCATTTAATTTATTTCTATAAACACACTTGGTTCCGATAATATTTTTATTTTCTGGACTTTGAACAATTTCTAAAGTTTAATTCTTCTCAATCAGATCCAGTTCTTCATTCATAGCATCCACACATTTTTTATGTTTAATAGCTTTAGAAACTAATTTGGGTTCTACTTTTGAGATATGGGAAGTCTGATTTTCTAATCTCAACTTCCTTCTTGTATAAACTATTGCCTTTTGATCCCTAATAATATTTTCAGATTCAACATGTTTTCTTCTCATAGGAAAACTCACATTTACTTTCCTAACATTACTTCCTTTCCCATTTGACTCATCTAAGTCCCATTCACTATTTTGGGGACTCTCTAATTTATCTTCCTCATGATTCATAACATATTTTGAAAAGGAACATGGATTTTCAATTACCTTTACATCATATGATTCCACCAACTTCTATAAATGTTTGTTTCAGCCTTTGTATCTTCTTCCATTTTGTGAATAACCCATAAATATTCATTCTTTAGCTTTCTCATCAAACTTTCCTAAGTCTGGATTTTGGATTTTGTGCAAGCATGGACTTACAAAAACATTAAAGTATTTAAATGAAGGTTTCTTGTTATACCACATCTCGTAAGGAGTCATGTCACTTTCTAGTCTCTAGAAGAATCTATTTTGAACATGTACAGCAGTGCTAACAGTTTCTCTCCAAAAAAATTGAAATTTTGTATTATGATGAGATACTTCTTCCCATTTCCACCACGATTTTATTATTCCTTTTAGCTACTTCATTTTTTTGTGGAGTATAATCAGCATTATACTGATGTTTGACACCATGATTCCTTAGATAAGCTTCGAAAGCATTACTTGGGAATTTGGTACAATTGTCCATTATCAACTTTTTATGGAAGCTCCCAATTCTTTCTCAACATCTATTCTGATGAATTTAAAAATTTCATGATCCTCTAACTTATGCTTCATGAACATGATGTTTGTAATATGAGTGGAATAATCAATAATGGTGATAAAGTATATATCTTTATTTATTAATGTCTCATCGGCCCACACATATCGGAATAAATAAGGTTAAGTGGTTTTTTAGATTTAATCTCAACTCTTTTATGACTTTTTTTAGTCATATTTCCTTTCTGGAAAGTAATGAAAATATCTCCATCTCTTATTTTCAGTTCGGGAAAATTCTGACCAGAATCAACTTTAGAAAGCTTACTCATGTTATTCTACCCAAGGTGGCCAAGTCTTTGGTTCCACAACTGTATTCATATTCAGCACTCAAATAACAAGATTTATTTGATTCTCTAATTTGAAAGAGATTCCCACTGGTTCTTTCCCCTTTTGTAATCAAATTTCAATTTTTCACACATTTGATGATACACGAATCCTTTCTGAAGATAACTTCTTTTTAATTATAAAAAAGTTAACTTACACTATGTATGTTATGTTTTAGACGATCAATAAGAAAAGCTTCCTTAGATTTTATTTTCTCTACTTCAATATCTCCTGTTCTGATCCCCATAATTTTTAAGGAACAATCATTTTCCAATGTAACCACTCCTCCATCATAAATTTCAACATGATCCAACATTTATATATCACCTATCATGTGTGATGAATAAATAATATCAAGAATCCAGACTTTTTTCCTCTTACTTTCTTTCAAAGCTGTCTCAACAACCAAAGCTCTCTCATCAGCCTTCTTATTTTCAGTTTTCTTTTCATTCTTATCATAAGAAACTTGTTCTGGAAGGAGTGTCGTACATCATTCAGCATGATGACCAGACTGATCACATCTTCTAAACAATCAAATTTATTCTTTTTTGGTATGTTTCTAACATCTTGATAATTCACCTTTTCAACTTTCTATGAGTATGGAATGTTACTCATTCTTCTTTCCCTATTTCTTCCACTTTTCTCAATTCTTCTTCTGGGTAGAGATATATTGGGCCAAAAATATAATCTCTAGGACCATATGTTCTGCAACACCAGTAATATCCCTCAAATATTTATTTTCTATTAAATAATGATCTTTCTTTATATAAACATTTTTTAGGTTGATATCTTCTTTCAACTCTAGAAAACATAGGATATAGGCCATATCTTCTTTTGAGTGAGTTTTCTACTTTTGTAGGATTGATAGGTTTCTCACATCCTTTCTACACCCAAGAATTACTAATACTTTTTCTATAAATTTAAATCATAGAATAATCAGGTAAAACATTATTTTTGAAAGGAGAAGATTTCACATGATTCTCATGGTAATCCTTCTCAGTAATCGTGGAAGTCTCGGCTTTTACTTCAGTGGATTTGTGGATGTTTTCATTTATCTTCCTTAGGGTATTTTTGGACTCAATAATATTTGATTACAACCTATTGACATATTCTTATTTAGTTTCCAGCTTCATGCTATGATCTTCAATCATCTTTCCATGTTCAGCAATTCTATGTTTGTAACATAAAATTTTGTGAATGTATTTATATTACTTATTTGTGACATCTTTACTTCCATTATGAACATCTTCATGATTTTCCTACATCACACGAATTTATTTATTGAGAGATTTTTTTCTCAAGACATTCCAGAAGTTCAGATCATAGCTGATATTCTCTGTAAGATTCTTCACCATCTTCTACACTCTCTAAGGAAAAATTTGTTTTCTCAACTTTTGCAATTAAGGTTCTAAATCATAATTTAATTTCTTCATTAAAGGATTCATTGTCAGATGATTATGATTCAACCTTCTTTCTCAACATACATCGTTTCGTTCCAGAAAATGTATTCTTGAATTCTTTATAAGTCTTCGCTTCTTTTTCATTATTTTTATACTTCTTCTATCAAGGAATATCATTAGAAACATCTTGATATTCTCCAACTTACATGTTAGGAAATTTCATAGTAATGTGTCTGATTCCATTACAAACAATGAATTTGAGAGGAAGTTTCCCTCCACACTTTCCACTTCCTCTTCAGTGGTTCTTGGATATGAGACACATGATTTTTTCATTTAACTCTTCATCTTCCTTATCAACAGACTCACAAGGATAAACTTCATCGTCATCTTGGATTTTCATCTTAAAAATAGCTTAAAAATCTATTTCATATTTTCTCTTATTCTTAAATATTGGAGCTTTCCTCATTTCACAATAAATAAAAATGTTCTTTAGTTTATCAAGAGAAAAATCATCCTTATATTCTAAAGATGAAATTTTAGAATCAAACATGTCTGAAAAGTTTCTCAAAAGTTTCTTCACAATTGTAGAATCTTCCATGTATTCTCCAAATTCTATAATGATTCATATAATTTCATTAACTCTGGTGAATTATTCATCAATTGTTTCATCATCTCTCATCCTTATGTCTTTAAACATACTATTCCATATTTATAGCTCTTTCTCCTTGACTTTTGTATTTCCTTCAAAAACACTTTCCAAATTGTCCTGCATGCTTTATGATGTTATGAGTCCCATCACCTTCTGATAAAAATTTTCTAATAATCACATAATAATTTCATTTCTATACTTTCCAACAACTTCTATGTTTCTCTTATCAACAAACATTATAGGAACATTTTTCTGAATAAGTGGAAAGCCAATATCAGTAGCATCAACAACTTCAAGGCCAAGAGATAAGAGATAAGGAATCGTCCTATTTTTATATCCATAATAATTCTTGCCCACGAATGTAGGAATCCCTCTACTATTGACAGAATTGATATTCTATATGAAAAATATTAAACAAGGGAACCTCCCTTTGTCACCACTTGAAGTTTCAAGGATAGAATAACAACTGAGAAAGGGGGTTTCAATCAGTTGTTTAACATTTTATACATTTCAAAACAATAAGAAACATAACCCTTGAAACCTGATATGATTTATTTCCATATCAACTTTTAGAAAGAAACTCAGGCATACAAACACGGTAAAGCAAGAAAGGCACACAAGATTTACATGTTTCGGCCTCAACAAGAGAACATGCATCCTTACCATAGCCACTCCCGTGGGTCTATGGAAATCCACTATAATAAAGAAATGAATACAACTTGTGCCAACTCCCATTAGACACCTTTTATCCCCTAATAAGAAAGATTATACTGACTCCTGTCAGTTTATAATGTTTTATTAATGAACAAATGACACAAAAACAAGAATAAGAACTTTTTTAAAGATGCTCCACAAATGATCACTCCGAAACATCAGTTCAGTTTTCTTAAATACGATTTTCTAAACCCTATCTTCTCAGCAAGGTAACGATGGGTTTGATTTCTTTCTGTTAAAAATTCAAGAAAACATCTTCATGATAATTATGATCGTCTTGTAAGGTAAGATGATTCTGATTCTTTTCTTCTCAAACACTCAAGAAAACTTCTTCAGGATGATAGGAACTTTTCACTTTAAATTCTCTAGTGCTCCACATTTTCCATGTGTGTAAATTTGAAAATGAGTGAATGGTATGAGAAAATATTTATAGGCAACTCCAAAAAAAAGGCATGAATCTTGAATATCCTTCCCGCTTACCCAAATCAAAAAAACCCCTCAAATCTCCCTCATTTAATCTTCAATATTTGACTTCTTCAAATCACCTTAAATTTAATCAGGATTTACGCAATGTTGAAATTCAGGTTTTCATTAACTCTTCATATCTTTCCCAGAATGAAAAAATTGGATCATCGTTATAATTTAATCAGAAACTTTCTTAGAAATCATGTTCCTAATTTTGCCGAAATTAGGTTCCAAAATATGATGAAATAAGGATCTGAATTTTTCAGAATTCAGGTTCTGAATTACTCAGAAATCAGGTTCTGATTTGTGCCGAAATCAGGTTCCAAATTATACTAAAATCTAGTTTTAAATTTTTTAGAAATCAGGTTTTAAATTACTCCGAAACCAGGTTCTGAAATGTGTTGGAATTTGGTTTCGAATTATGTAGAAATTAGGTTTCGAATAGTTCAAAAATCATGTTCCAAAATTATGCATAAATCGGGTTCTGGATTTCATAGGAATCAGGTTCAAAAAATAGGTTCTCATTTTTAGTTTTAGAAATCATGTTCCGGTTTTTTCAGGAATCTGGTTCTTAAAACAGGTTCTGGTTTTAATGTTCAGAAATCAGGTTTTCTTTCTCAAGAATAAGGTATCGAAAATAGATTCTAGTTTTCTGGTTCAGAAATCAGGTTATGGTTTTCTCAGGAATCAGGTTCCGAAAATCAGTTTTCTTTTTCAGGTTTAGAAATCAGGTTCTAATTTTCTCAAGAATCAGGATTCAAAAATAGGTTTTTCATTTTAGGTTTAGAAATCAGGTTCTTGTTTTCTCAAGAATCAAGTTCCGAAAACAGGTACTGGTTTTTAGGTTTATTAATCATGTTCTGGTTTCTCAGGAATCATGTTCTCAAAACTGGTTCTGGTTTTCAAGTTCAGAAATCAGGTTCTGTTTTTCTCAGGAATTAGGTTCCTAAAACATGTTCTGTTGTTTAGGTTCAAAAATCAAGTTTTGGTTTTCAAGTTTAGAAAATAGGTTCCAAATTATCATAGAATTTTTCATAGTAAAAAATGTCAAACCTCTTCACCATTTCTTCAACAGCATTTATCATGAAACTTTTCCTGATTTGTGAGAACATTAAGATTATAAAAGCATCGTATGATTTTGTTTAGAATGTTTGAGACACTTTCTTAACTTCTTACTTGTTATTCTCCAATAACATCTTTTTTAAGAAAATATTTAGGAACCATCAACTTCAACTCTATATAACTCAAAAACATTCTTCAACAAAAATATTTGTTGTCAACAAATACAAAACATTTTTAAAACAATACACCACAATGGTTCTTCAATATTTCCACATCACATATACATGAGGAGGCATTAATATGGTTTAGATTCATGATTCATGGAATATAGGGGATTCAAATATTTTATAGTCATAATGGTAGGTCCTTCTATAGACAACATAAGGTTCTGTTGTCTAGACAATAGACTCTTAGTTTAAGATAATATAGTTTGGACCATAGGGTGGAATATATCTAAGAATATATATTCATGGTGGATTAGATACAAAACCCGATGTGAATTAAGAATAAGGATGTATTCCACCCCATGACATGTTTCCAAGGAGTACAAACAAATGAGTTTAAAGTCATGTTGTTTGGACATAGGTAAAATTTTATCATTGTCTACCTGGGAATGAAAATATGAAAAAATATTCTCTTGTACCCAAGGATACATTTTCATGGAATCAATATGTATCCCATAAGGATAGAAATAAATCCAAATTTAGTTAATGAAATCGATGCAGTTTAATGTCATGCGGAAAGGATGGAGATGAGGGGGATTCCGGCATATGTGTGTGGTGTGGTAGAATGACAAAACCGACATGGATGAGGACCTAGGATGCCTCAAACCCACATGATACAATATAGAGAGGATATCAAATATATTTTAAAGTCATAATTATTGGAAAAAATATATTTAGTATAACATCACGCAACTGGGACTGTAGTATCATACTTTAACGTCATGTCACAGGGACATCAAAACATAGTTTTATGTCACATGACATGGGTGATAACTATTAAGCTATTTATCATCTTGAAACTTAGAGGAGACAACACAGTTTAAGGTCATTTAATGGGGTTGAATGGATCCTTAAAATAATTAATGCTTTAGGATCCTAGCATTGGTCATAGGAATGATGCGCTCTGCAACCATGATCACTAAAGAGTATGCAGTATTGGATTGACCTTGTAAATGGTGTAGGTGTCTTCCCTTTTGGGCTCCAAATTTGGTGGCTTCCTACCAAGTATCATCGGTGTTCTTATATACATTACTATTTTACATGGAATTAAGGATCAAAGAAAAAATTTATGTTGAATGATATTGTTATCTTATTCTAGCACCTCTCAAGATTGAGCAAGGCTCAGAACGTTTTCTTCTTGAGGACTTCCAGTTCGACAAGACAGACTTTATCTATTTTTTATTATGTTTTTTGATTAGAGATGATTGTCTAAAGTGATGAAAACTAAATCTCAATGTGAAAGACTGCCTATTTCCCATAATCAATAGAATATAAAGTCACCTGGGTGTAATTATGAGTCATTTTTTGATAAACCCAGAGGGCGTTGGGGAGTTTTTCTAGCAAACTTTTTTTATTACATCTTACAATTTATTGTAGAATGTTGGAGAGGGTTTTTTTTAATTCATCAATCTATACAGTTTATTTTTTATTGTAGTGAGATGTGTTGTTGGACTGGATGTTGTAGTTGGTATAAAATTTAACCAGTTCGATTTCCTGGAACTTGGTGTTGTTGTCAGTGAGAACCCCATGAGGGACTCCAAATCAATGGATGATATTGGAGATCTCAAATTTAAAAATCATCTATGACTTGATGTCGTTCAAGGGAATAAATTATTACCATTAGTAAAGGAAAACTATTATATTAGAATGGACCTACATTGGTGATCTATTGTTGGTTGATACATCCCCACAACATCGAGTCCCTAGACCATAAAGGTCCAGGACAAGTTGGTACAATGGAGGGTATCTAGTGGTTGATGCACAAAGATAGCTTGAATCTTACACACATGGAACCTCATTTAAAACATGATATAATCTTGGAAAATGGTATGCCAGAAGTAGCCCAACCTTTGAATCTGATGGGAAATCATCATCCTCACTTGATGTGCAGAAAAGGACCCGACATGAACATCCTACATATCATGGGTAATGTCATCTCCTTGAAAAAAAAAGCTTATAATTCCATCAAACATAGGCTTTTAGAAAGTCTTCTCAAGGATGGGACCACTATATATGTTTAACTTGTAACACCCTAACCCCAAAATCCTGATGCTAGTGGATTATTTTAATACATTGGCATGATTACATGGAATCGTGTCCTGAAGGACCGATCAGTTTATCAGTCTTCGAAAATATATTACATACATGAACATTACATTACACATTAAAACATAAAACATAACATAAATAATCCTTTTAGAATTCCATTATTCCCCTAGATTAACCTTGCATATCAATCATAACACAATTCATGGAATCCTAGCGAAAAAACATAAGAAACGGGTGATCTCAGATGCTCAATAAGGGAAAATAATTTAGCGGAAGCTATAAAACATTAAGGAAAGATGTGTAATTATTAAAACAGCCTTTTAAACATAAACTTGAACATAATGTGGAAGATATAAATCAAACATTACCACATTAACATGCACATGGATATTCTATTATTCGAATAATCACATGCAACAACTAATTTCATAATGAGGGAATGCATAATGTCGGACATCATAACCACATAGTCTAGGCCTCATGCCAAGACTACAAATAAAATTTTTTATCAAGGCCTTGTTCCAAGACAATAATTTGTCTCATGAGACCTACCTATGCATCGAGGAGCAATAGTGGGCTCCACCCATCACTTACTAAGTCAAATGCATTCATCATATGAAAATGTTGAAACATTACATAAACATTCATATTAAAACCAGCATATGAAATGTCAATACTATAACTGTAAACCATGAATGTTATAAAAACAAAACATCCATAGTCAAACATATCATAACTCATTCAATACAATATATAACATTGTATTATAATAAATAAACCTCAATAATGAATAATATCTAGTCAATGATGATGACATAGTTAAAAATAATCAGTAATACTCTTTGAGAGAAATATCCCTTTTTTATGGAATCATTTAAACGCCACATAATTTAGAATGGAATACATTTAAAAGACAATTTTGAATAAAATTGTCGCATACCACTTTGAAACTTTTGAAAGTAAGTAACATTTTAAAACATTAATGCCCATATAAATAAATCATTAAAACCATTCTGAAAACATGGAAATTATTGAGAATGATTTAGAAAAATAAATATTTATATCATTTAAAATGATGTTTTAGTTAAATAATCCCTTAAAATTATTCCTTTTTAAAATTATTTTATTAAACATGGACATGGATAATAAATATTTCTCAGTAAAAAATTACACATAAACAATCTTAGATTATGATGAGATTGAGGAATTAACCCTTACCTTGTACTTTCCTTTTGTCAAGAAAACATTTAATCTCATTTATAATGACCAAAGTATGTTATTAAATTATACCATAACCATATTAATATTTATGATATCATATATAATACATTTTTGACTTTATTCTATCCATTTAATAATTATTTCCATGTTAAAGTAACATTTCGGGTAATAGTCGTTCTCTTTATTGTAAGTATTTTAAATTTTTATTCTTGATAGTATCTTTTATATCAAGATTTAATTTCTTATAGAATATAAAAAATTATTTATGTATTGTAAATATTCATAATATTAATATTTATAATATATAGATATATGATATGGAAAACACCATTTATGGAGTTGGTAGGCCGTAAATACGTGTAAATGTTGTTTCCATTTTCATATCATATTGAAATGATGTAATTGAGTGATATATATGTAAATACATACACACATACATACATAAAAATATACATACATATATATATATATATGTATATGGAGTAGAATTATTATGTCATATTTTACATTCTTATGAATAATATATATTTATATATTCATCGTTGAGAGTAGAACGTGGAAATGAATCGCATAGCATTGTGGAGACTATAAGTCGTACGTAGGCACGAGCTATGATATCATTCTATTTAGGGTGAAATAGTATTTAATTGGATTTTATATTATATATATACAGAATAATTACCATGTTATATTTATTATTTAAATCAATTATAATCATTATTATACCCATCCAAATACTGAAGTGTTGAATTACAAACTACACCACAATGTGGAGACAATAATCCATACGTACACACTTATAGTGACATTGTCATTCATCGGATGGGTAGAATAATGAATATGGTTGTACAATATTTATAATAAAATAATAGTATGTATATGGTACTGAAGTTATTATTTTGTTTTGGAAAAAACAAATAAAGAGGAAGTGGACGAAGAATAGAACTCTAAAAGAGGTGATGGAATAATTACCTCTTCTTTAGGTTCTTCCTTTTTATTTGAAATAAAAGGCTCCTTAGGTTGTACTTATGATGAAAGTAAGGCATATAGTTTGACATGAGGGTAGTTGGTAGAATATTTGAGTAGGTTTTTCGAATCCAAATGGCTTAGAGGTGTGAAATTAAGAGAAGAAGATGTACCAATTTATTAGAGTGTTGAGGGGAACCTTAGGAAGAGGTTGAAATATTATTTTGTTATAAAATCATTTTCGATTTCTAATGGTTCCAAATGTTTTTATTTAAAGTTTAAGGTGGGTATGGGTCAAAATCTGCTCATCCAATATGTTTTAGACAAATTTAGGTTACATATTAACCTTATCTTTAAGATTTAACTCTTGGTTAAATAGTTTAACAATTACCATGTCTCCTTGTATTTTTATATTATATGGTCTATAAATTTACTATAAAATGTCAATAGAACTGAAAGTGGTTATTTAATGACATATATTACCTTATATAAGTCTTTTTTCTGGATATTTGATTTTTATGAGTATTATATCATTTAAAAAAATCGTATTTGTTTTAAAAACTCTTTTATAGCAATTTTGACACTGTTTAATAATTGGTTTTTGTGAAGTTTCATATAAACATGATTACTTTGTAAAAAATTAATTTAATCAACCCTATAATTTCATATTCACCTATAAAATTTGTGTATTGCATCAAAATTTTAGAATTGTATTTATTTTAATATTTATAAAATCATTTATTTGATTATTTCATTAGTATATAAAATACTACATCATTATCATATCAAAAATAAATATATTTATATTATGTCTAAAAATTATAAAAAACATATCATGATGTAGGAAATATTTTTATATTTATAAGTACTATTTATAGTTGAAGTGATCAATTATATAACCTTATATAAATTTTTTTTACTAAAAGATATATGTTTATGTTACATTTTTCTTATCATTAAATTAATTTTTATAAAGTGTCGTTTTCATTTATAAGTGGCACTATAGAGTCCCAAAATATACCCATGGATTCCCATGGTCAGACATGTATCATCCAATAGGGTTAGGATACGTTTTAGGATAATTTAATATTATTATAATATTATTTTTACCCTTATTTACCGGATTTACCCTTTAACCGTGGTAAATAATATATTTACTGAAGTTACTATTCATAATTTCAATATAAAAAGATACATAATTACTCATTTTGGAACTCCTAATTCGAACTATGTAATCCATTTTTCTAAATTCAAAATGAATAAGTTGCAAAAATTATTTTAAAATTAATTCCAATTGTCAAAAACAAATAGCGGGTTTTTTAAGATGTTAAAAATATCAAAATATTGACATGTGTTTATGTATAATTTAAATGTTATGTTAAATAAAATGACCTAAATAATATTAAATGATAAAAATATAATATAATTATACATTAAAACCACTCTAATGTATAATTTAACACTATAATGTATTTCGATTAAAAAAGTTGTTTTTAATCAAAATTTAGTATTTTTCACTATTAATCAAAATATGAATGTTATCAAAAAAGTACCAAAAATTTATCCAAACTAAATTTTTTTTCCTCGATTCTAAATTAGAATTTAATTTCATCAAATTGAATATTTAAAGCTGTAAAATATTGTATTTAAAAATGGTTTACTATTAAAAGTTGGAAAACTGCATTTTTTGAAAAATACATCTTTTATCTGAGAAATTGAATTTGTCTCTATAATATGTCCAAGAAACACATAATATGGATACTAAAATTATATGGAGTATATGAACTTCAAAATGCAGTTAATAATATGCACAACCTCTTCTTGAACGGCTAGTTTGGTAAGTCATGGTGCATTTGAGCTCGGTGTTGCATGTGGCGCAAGCTATTGAATTACTTTAAAGAGATAACGTACGATGAAATCATGGGGTGTTACATTTTCCCCTCCTTAAATAAATTGGGTCCTCACAATTTTAAATTTTTCATCGAAAATAAATGGTTGAAAATATAAAATACATATGTAGAAAACCCACATTGGGAATAGGGTTATTAAAATTTAGTCTTAATAATAGGGAAAGGGAAATGAAAATGCCATCACAAAATTAGAGTTTTGAATATGAGAAAATTAGTGGTTGTTAGAGACACATAATTGGAGTAAAAACATAAATATTTAAAGGGAGTTATTGAGGTCATCAATCACAAACAACTGAAAAATAAATGGGGTATTGAGGGATTCATATCCATAAATCTATGATGATTTAAATATCATCGGTTCAACAAAACATAAGTTATTAGGATAGCACATTTTTTGTTTTAAATTCCCTTCCATAATGTTTAAGAATTAATTTCTTCATTGAAAAAAAAAATACATGACAAGTATAGTTCCATCCTTTAAGTAATTTCTATCAAAACATTCTCATTCACTCAAAATATAATAGAACTCGAATATATTCTATTTATCCTAATCGTATAGGGTTCTAAAACAAAATGAATTTATAATCCATCTGTAAGACCATTAAAAAAACTACATTATTCAAACCAGGACATCACATAGGCCAGTGGTAGGTGATGCATCATTTTCACCCTTCGGATGCGAGTTCAACTCTCGTAGCCTTTCTTGATGCGATGAGTTGTCTCCTGACCTCTAGGTTGTCCTTTTTAAAAGAATAAAAAAATAACATTAAGAAATGTTTTAACCTTAAACAATAGTATCCAATATCCAACATTATTCATTACACCCTTTGGACTTCTCCAATATACTTCTGTATAAACTCGCAATCCAAAATTTATCAGGAAGGTAAACATATCGAAGATCTCTTTTTCAACGTAATAACATATGAATACCTTCATCAATTATTATATTAAAACACGGTAACACCCTTAATTACCATAAAACCTTATTGATTACATTCACTCTCCCTTATTCCTTATAGAATACTTGATATATTCTTATATCCAAAAATGATGTAATCTCTCAATAATGATGGTATAAACTGATTTTTAAACAAACCATCAATCAGTTCCAATGATGTAAATAATATCAAATCTACTTTATCCAAATTGATTATCTATTATTCAAAAATCATTTTCTCTCTTTCAGAAACATGTTAAGGGTTATATTTCCCCCAAACATACATGTTCTAAAATGTTTAACTTGAAACTGTGTCACTTTACATGGTACCAGACAATATCAAATCTTTAATGAAATAGTACTGCACTACAATCCTGATATACTCTATAATTATTATAATCTATTCACCATTAATACAATACCCAAATGACATAATTATTTAATAACTACATAAGATCACTAATAATTACACTTCATTTGCGATAGTATCATAACTTGGTTATTATCCAATAGCATCATTTGGGATATACTCTGATGATTGGGACAGTGATTCGTGTAGTGACCCAACTCCATTCAGATTAGGAATTGTACATTTGAAACCTTTTTCATACCCTTGTAATCATGAAATTGGTGTCCTTTTATCCACACTTATAATAATCTCCCATTACTTTCATAAACTTCCTACGGTTAATCTTTCCACAGTTATCACATATGAGAAAATCCTTCTTTCCCTTATCCCCTTTATCTATATTTCTCTTTATTGTCCATTTATTCTTTGGCTTCCCTTCTAATCCATACGACTTAGTGAATTATTTACTTATCTTATTAACCCATGATATTATTTCTTCATATGATGAAAATATGTGGGAGACTATTTACCTTATAATTGTTGTCTTAAGTCTCTGAAAGATATGATCCCTCTTACTCTTTGGATCAAGAGTATTGTCGGAGTTCTCATTCATTCTATTGGTCGCCATTTCTAAATGATGAAATACACTAGGAAAGATCATATCGAAATTTATAATCCAAAAACTAGAAAAATACTCAACATTAATTGAATATTTTCCCACATATATCCTCATAATAATAAAAATGGTTTCTTTGATGACATGTTTACCCATAAATACTTCATAATGGTTTGTAAAGAATATCCAAATTATCCTAAGAATATCCCCCAGGAGTATCAAATCTGGTGCGCATTAAGGATCATTGTCATTTACCAGGATACCTCAGGGCAAGACTGAAACTCCATGTTGATGTTTTCACTCTTAAGAACATTTGTGCCAGAACAACACCACTTGTAGTGTCCAGACAGAGATGTATTTCTTAGAAAACCCAAATAATATCTACATTACCATACAATTTGGATGTTCTTCAATACTAATCCTTAAATTCTATATTTGGGTAATGTTTTTAAATTTGTGTTTATCTAAAAATATTTTTAAGGTTGTTTCTAAACATCTTCTAATACCAACTGTAATGCTCGGTCCTGAGAAGCCCGAATCCGGTGAATTATTTTAATACATTGGCATGATTACAAGGAATCGAGTCCTGAAGGACCGATCAGTTTAGTTTTCTTGGAAAATAGATTACATAGATTAATGTTACAATAAACATTAAAATGTAAAACAAAACATAAATAATCCTTTGTTAATTCCATTATTCACCTATCTTAACCCTGCATATCAATCATAACACACTTCCTGGAATCCTAGGAAAATAAAACATAATAAAGTCATGAGCTCATATGCTCAATAAGGGTAAATAATTTAGCAAAATCTATAAAACATTAACGCAATATGTGTAATAAGAACAACAACCTTTTAAACAAATACTTGAACATAATATGGAAAAAATAAATCAAACATTACCACCTAAACATGCACATGGATATTCTACTAGTCAAATAATAACATGTAGTAACTAATGTCATAATTAGGGAATGTATAATGTCAGACATCATATCCACATAGTCAAGGCCTTGTGCCAAGACTAAAAATAAAAATTTTGTCAAGGCCTTGTTCCAAGAAACTAATTTGACTCATGAGACCAAACGATGCATCGAGGAGCTATAGTGGGCTTCACCAGTCACTTAGTAAGTCCAATTCATTCCTCATATGAAAATATTGAAAAATAACATAAACATTCGTATTAAAACTAGCATAAAAAATGTAAATAATATAACTGTAAACCATGAATGGTGTAAAAATAGTACATCCATAGTCAAACTTATCATAACTCATTCAATACAATATAAAAAATTGTATTATAATTAATAAACCTCAATGATGAATAATATCTAGTAATGGATGATGACATAGTTGAAAATATTCAGTAAAACTCTTTGAGAGAAATATCCTTTTTTATGAAATCATTTGAAAGTCACATAATTTAGAATAGAAGACATTGAAAAGACATTTTCGAATCAAAGTTTTCCATAACACTTTGAAACTTTGGAAAGGAAGTAACATTTTAAAACATTCATGTCCATATAAATAAATCCTTAAAACCATTTTGAAAACATGGACATTAATAAGAATGATTTATAAGAATAAATATTTAAACCGTTTAAAATGATGTTTTAGTTAAAGATTTTCTTAAACATATTCCTTTTAAAATCTCATTTATGAAACATGGACATCGATAATAAATAATTCCCAGTAAAAACATACACATAAACAATCTCGGATAATGTTGAGACTGAGGAATTAACCCTTACATTGTATTTTCCTTTAGTCGAGGGTACATTTAACCTCCTGTATAATGACCATAGTATGTAATTAAATTATACCAGAACCATATTCATATTTATGATATCAAACATAATTCATTTATGACTTTATTCTATCTATTTAATAATTATTTCCATACTTAAGTAACATTTCTCGTAATAATCATTCTCTTTATCGTAAGTATTTTAACATGTTATTCTTGATCATATCACATATATCATGATTTAATTTCTTCCCAAATAAAAAAAATTATTTATCTAGTTTATATATTCATAATATTAATATTTATTATATATAGATATATGAAATGTAAATCACCATTTTTGGAGATGATAGGTCATGTGTACGCATAAACATTGTTTCTGTTTTCATATTATATTGAACGGAAGTAAGTGAATGAGATATATGTAAATACATAAATATGTATATATATATATATATATTTCTAGTAGCATTATTATGTCATATATTACAGACATATTAATATAATATATTTATATATATTCATCATTGAATGGTGAACGTGGAAATGAATCTCATCGCATCATGGAGACTGTAAGTCATACATAGGCACGAGTGATGGTATCATTCTATTTATGGTGAAACCATATTTAATTTTATTTTTTATTATATTTACACAGAATCATTAACATGTTATATTTATTACTTATATCAATTTTACTCATTATTATACTCATCCAAATATTGATGTGTGGAAGAACAAACTACACCACGACATGGAGACGGTAAGCCATACGTACACACTTATGGTGAATTTTTCATTGATAGGATGGATAGAATAATGAATATTATTTTTCCATATTTAAAATAAAATAAAATTATGTAAACGGTAGTATAGTTATTATTTTGGTATGGAAACAACAAATAAAGAGGAAGTGGAAGAAGATAAGAACTCTGAAATAGGTGATGAAATAATTACCACTTTTTCGGGTTCTTCCTTTTGATTTGAATAAAAAGGATGCTTAGGTTGGATTTATGGTTAAAGTAAGGTGTCTAATTTAAATTTAGGGTATTTGGGAGAATATTTGAGAAGGTTTTTCTAAGCCAAATGGTTTTAGAGGTATGAAATTAAGAGAAGGAGAAGTACCCTTTTATAAGAGAGGTGGGGGGACCATTAGGAAATGGTTGAAATATTATTTTATTATAAAATATTTTTCATTTATAATGGATAAAAATGAATTTATTTCTATCCTAAGGTTGTTATGGGTCAAAATAATATCATCCAATATTTTTTAGACAACTTAGGTTAACATATTGACCTTATCTTTCAGATTTAACTCTTTGTTAAATAGTTTATCATTTACCATGCCTCCTTGTATTTTTATATTATATGGTCTATGAATTTACTCTAAAATTCCAATAGAACTAAAGGTGGTTCATTAATGACATATATTACCTAATATATGTCTTTTGACCAAATATTAGATTTTTAGAAGTATTATATCATTTAATAAAATAGTATTTGATTTAAATACTCATTTATGTCAATTTTGACACTATTTAATATTTGGTTTTTGTGAAGTGTGATAACAACTTTATTACATAGAAAACAATACAATTAATCAAGCCTATAACTTAATATTCACCTATAAAAATCGGGTATGGAATCAAAACTTTAAAATTATATTTATTTTAATATTTATAAAATCATTTATTTGATTCTTTCATTAATAAAGAAAATACTAAATCACTATTATGTCATAAAAAATATATTTATATTATGTCTAAAATTTATAAACAAAATATCATGATGTAGGAAATATTTTTATCTTTATTATGAATATTTATAGTTGAAGATATCAATTATATGACCTCATATAAAAATTGTTTTACTAAAAGATATATGGTTATGTTACATTTTCTTTATCTATAAATTAATTTTTATAAAGTGTCATTTTCAATTCCAAGTGGCATCATGGGGCCCAAATTTGACCCATGGATGCCCATGGTCATACATGTATCATCAAATAGTGTTAATACACGTGTTAGGGTAATTTAATATTATTATAATATTATTTTTAACCCTTATTTACCGGATTTACCCTTTAATCGTGGTCAATAAAATATTTACTGAAGTTACTATTCGAAATTTCTAAATACAAAAGATTCCTTTTAAAACGTTTTTTAACTCCTAATTTCAAGTATAGAATCCATTTTTTCAAATTCAAAATAAAGAAGTTGCAGAAATTATTTTAAAATTAATTCCCATTGTCGAAACCAAATAGCGGGTTTTTAAGCTGTAAAAATTATCAAAATACTGACATGTGTTTACATACACATTAAAATTGAAATTAAATTCAATGACCTAAATTATATTATATGATAAAAATATAATCTAATTAAAATTTAAAACCACTAAAATTCATAATTTAACACTATAAATTATTTTGATTAAAAAAGTTGTTTTTTACCAAAATTTAGTATTTTTCATTATTCATCAAAAAATGAAAGTTATCAGAAAAGTACCAACAATTTATCGAAACTAACTTTTTTTCTCAATTAAATATTAGAATTTAATTTCATAAAATTTAATATATAAAAGTGTCAAATATTGGATTTAATAATGGTTCTGTTTTAAAAGGCAGAAAACTGCATTTTTTGAAAAATACTTCTTTTATCTATGAAATTGAACTTATCTCTATAATTTTTCTGAGAAACAGATAATATGGATTTTAATATTATATGGAGTATATAAACATCAAAATGCAGTTAATAACATTCACAAATGCTTTTTGAATGTATTTTTTGGTAAGTCATGGTGTGCTTGAGCTCCGTGTTGCTTGTGGCGCAAGCTATTGAATTACTTTAAAAAGATAACTTATTTTGAAATCCTGGGGTGTTACATTATCCCCTCCTTCAATAAATTGGGTCCTCACCATTTGAAATTGGTATTCAAAAATAAATGGTTGAAAATATAAAATACCTTTGTGGAAAACCCACATCAGGAATATTGTTATTGAAATTTAGTCATAATAAGTGTGAAAGGGAAATGAAAAAGTCACCACCAAATTAGGGTTATGAATATGAGAAAATTGGTGGCTGTTAGAGAAACATAATTGGTGGGAAAACATTAATATTTATAGGGAGTTATTTAGATCATCAATCACAAAAAAGTGAAAAATAAATGTGATATTGAGGGCCTCATATCCATAAATCTATGATGATTTAAATATCATCGGTTCAACAAAACATAAGGTATTAGGATAACACATTTTTGTTTTAAAATACCTTCCATAAAGTTTATGAATTAATTTTTTCATCGAAAAAAAGAATACTTGACAAGTAGAGTTCCATCCTTTATCTAATTTCTACCACAAACTCACCATTCACTCCAAATATAATAGAACTAAAAAATATTCTATTTATCCTAACAGTATTGGGTTCCAAACCAAAATGAATTGATAATTTATCTGCCAGACCATTAAAAATACTAAATTATACAAGGAAGGACATCACGTAGGCTAGTGGTAGGTGATGCACCCTTGTCACCATTTAGTTACGGGTTCAACTCTCGCGACCTTTCTGGATGCGTTGAGTTGTCACCCGACCTCTGAGTTATCCTTTTTATAAAAATTAAAAAATAAAATTAAGAAATGTTTTAAACTTAAAAAATAGTGTCCAATGTCCAACATAATTCATTCCACACTTTATACTTATCCAAAATACATATATCTATACTCATAGTCCAAAATTTTTCAGGAAGGTAATCATATTTGAAGATCTCTTTTCCAACGTAATAACATGTGAATACCATTATCATTTATTCTATTAAAACATGGTAACACCTTTAATTACCATAAAACCTTATTAATTACATTCATCCTTCCTTATTCTTTATATAATACTGTATATATTCCTTATATCCAAAAATGTTGTAAACTCTCAATAATGATGGTATAATGTTCTTTTTAACCAAACCATTAATCAGTTCAAAAGATGTCAATAATATCCAATCTATATTATCCAAATAGATTATCTCTTATTCAAAATCACTATCTCAGTTTCAGAAACATATTAAAGATTTTATTTCCCCCAACTATACATTTTCTAAAATGTTTAACTTGAAAATGTGTCACTTTACATGGTATTATACACTATCAAACCCTTAATGAAATATTACTATAGTACAATCCTAATATACTCTATAATTATTATAACTTGTACATCATGAATACAATACCCAAATGACATAATTATTTAATAACAAAATAAAATCACTAATCATTATACTTCATCTACAGTATTATCATAACTTGATTATTAACCAATAACACCATTTGGGGTATACTCTAATGATTGGGACATTGATTCGTGTAGTGACCCAAATCGTTACAGATGAAGCATTATACATTTGAAAAAAAATTCTTACACTTTTAATCATGAACTTGGTGTCCTTTTCTCCAAACTTATAAAAAACTCGCATTCCTTTAACGCACTTCCCAAGGTGAATCTTTCCACAGTTATCACATATGGGAAAATCCTTCTTTCCCTTCTTCCATTTATCAATTTTTCTCTCTATAATCTATTTATTCTCTGGCTTACCTTCAAATCCATAAGACGTAGAGAATTGTTTACTTATCTTATTAACACATGGTACTATTTATTCATATGATGAGAATATTTGGGAGTATATTTCCCTTCTAAATGTTTTCTTAAGATAATGAAATATATGATACCTCTTACTCTTTGGATCATGTGTATTGATGGAGTTCTCATTCCTTCTACAGGACACCATTTCAAAATGAAAAAATACACTAAATTAGATCATATCATAATTTATAATCCAAACCCTAGAAAAATACTCACCATTAATGGAATATTTTTACACATATAGTCTTATAATAATAAAAATGGTTTCTTTGGTGACATATTTACTCATAAATCCTTTATAATGGTCTGTAAAGAAAATTTTAATTATCCTAAGCATATCCCCAAGGAATATCAAACCAGGTGCGTAGTATGGCTTGTTTTCATGTACTAGGATACCTCAGGTAAAGAACGAAACTCCATGTTGGAGTTTTCACACCTAGGTACATCTGTTCCAGAACAATATCCACTTGTAGTGTCCAGACTGGGATGCATTTCTTAAAAACCCACATAATATCTACATTACCAAAAAAATGGATGTTCTTCTATATTAATCCTTCATGAAAATATTAGGGAAGTGTTTTTTAATCAGATTTTATCTAAATATTTTTCAATGATTGTTTCTAAACTTTCTCTGATACCAACTGTAATGCCCTGACCCCAGAATCCCAAAGACGGTGCATTATTTTAATACATTGGCATGATTTCAAGGAATAAATTCTTGAAGGACTAATAAATTAGACAATATTAGAAAATATATTACATACGTGAATGTTACATTACACATTCAATCATAAAACACAACATAAATAATCCATTGATAATTCCATTATTCCCCTAGCTTAACCCTGAATATCAATCGTAACACACTTCTTGAAATCTTGGGAAACCAAAACATAAGAAAGGTATGAGTTCAGATGCTCAGTAAGGGTAAATAATTTAACAGAACCTATAAACATTTAAAGCAATATGTGTAATAAGATAAACAGCCTTTTAAACATAAACCTAAACATAATATGGAAAAAATAAATCCAAAATTACCACATAAACATGCACATGGTTAATCTACTAGTCAAATAATTACATGTAATAACTAATTTCAAAATGTGGGAATGCATAATGTTGGACATCATAACCACATAGTCAAGACTTTGTGCCAAGACTACAAATAAATTTTTTTTCATTGCCTTGTTCCAAGACACTAATTTGTCTCATGAGACCTACCGATGCATCAAAGAGCTATAGCAGGCTCCACCTATCACTTACTATGTCCAATGCATTCCTCATATGAAAATGTTGAAACATAACATAAACATTCGTATGAAAAATAGCATGAAAATTGTCAATACTATAACCGTAAACCATTAATGGTTTAAAAACAGTACATCTTTAGTCAAACATATCAAAACGCATTCAATAAAATATAGACTATTGTATTAAAATAAATAAATCTCAATCATGAATAATATCCAGTAAAGGATATTGACATAGTTGACAATATTTAGTAAAATTCTTTGAGGGAAATATCCCTTTATTATGAAATCATCTAAAAGTCACATAATTTAGAAAGGAAGACTTTTAAAAGAAATTTTTGAATCAAAGTTTCCCATACCACTTTGAAAATTTTGAAAGTAATTGAAATTTTAAAACATTCATGACCACATAAGTAAATACTTAAAACCATTTTGAAAACATAGTCATTAATGAGAATGATATAGAAGAATAAATATTTAAACCATTTAAAATTATGTTTTAGTTAAAGAGTCCCTTAAACAGATTTCTTTTGAAAACTCATTTATGAAACATGGGCATGGATAATAAATATGACCCTGTAAAAACATAAACTTAAACAATATTTGATAATTATGAGATTGAGGAATGAACCCTTACCTTTAACATTCCTTTGGTCAAGGGTACATTTTACCTATTTCATAATGACCATAGTATGTTTTTAAATTAACCCTAAACTATATTCAAATTTATGATATCATAATTAATTCATTTATGACATTATTATATCCATTTAATAATTATCTCCATGTCAAAGTAACATTTTGGGTAATAATCATTCCCTTTATCATTAGTGTTTTAACTTGTTATTCTTGATCGTATCACTTATATCATGATTTAATTGCTTATAGAATATAAAAAATTATTTATTTATTGTTTATATTCAGAATATAAATATTTATAACAGATAGATATATTAAATGTAAATCATATGGAGAGGGTAGGCCTTACGTATACATAAACATTGTTTCCATTTTCATATCGTATTGAATGAAAGTAAGTGAATGAGATATATGTAAATAAATACATATATATATTTATATTTATATTTCTAGTTAAATTATTATGTCATATATTACATACTTATTAATAATATATATTTATATATTCATCGTTTAATGGTGAACATGGAAATGAATCGCACCGCGTCGTGGAGACTGTAAGTCGTACGTACGCACGAGCGACGATATCATTCTATTTACAGTGAAATCAAATGTAATTTGTTGTTATATTATATATAAATAATCATTAAGCTATTATATTTATTATTTACATCAATTAAACTCATTATTATACCTATCCAAATAATGAAGTGTTGAATAAAAAACTACACCATGACATGGAGTCGGTATGTCGTACGTACGCCCGTATGGTTACTTTTTCATTCATAGGATGGATAGAATAATGAATATGTTTTTTCCATTTTTATAATAACATCATTGTATGTATAAGGTACTGGAGTTATTATTTTGGTATGGAAAAAACAAAGAAATAGGACGTGGATGAAGAAAATAACTTTGAAAGAGAACTACTACAAATAGGGCTTTTAAGAGCGCTAAAAACAACCTTTAACAGTGCTGGAAAAGCGCTGTTAATTATAGTGAAGATAAAGGAGGTCCCATTTATCAGCACTCAAAATAGCACTAATAAAGGGTAACCTATATTCGCGCTTAAAAGGGAGGATAAAGGTATCCCATTATTAGTGCTTGTTTAACACTGATAAAGGGCCATCTTTATCAGCGCTATTTTGAGTGCTGATAAAGTCCATCTTTATCAGTGTAATTTTGAGCATTGATAAATATCTAATATATCAATTCTCAAAATAGTTCTAATAAATATCTCTTTATCAGCACTATTTTGAGAATAGATATATTACACATTTATCATCACTTAATTAGAGCTGATAAAGGCCAAGTTTCGTGAGCAAACCCAGCACCTGCACACTGGAGACAACACCTACACACACAGCACAAACAACACCTACACACAAACAAAGCATTGAAGAACAAAACAGCACGCAAAAGAGCTTCCCAAATAATGCTATATAAATTTACTTGAAATCATGAATAAAAAAACACACTACTATATACATTTCAAACAATGCTTCATATGGTTACAATTACAATTATGCAAAAAACAATTAAAAACATTATTATTTCACCCTTTTGGCATCTGGGATCCCCACTATAAAATTTTCATCCATTGTGTTATTTTCCGAACAAAGAATTTGAACTCAGGAAAAAAAATTCACCTAAATAATAAAACAAATATAATGTTAGTAATATAATAATGATTTAAATTATACATTAATATGGAAGAATACATTCATAAAATGTAAATTATTACCTATTAGAACCTTTACATGTCCATATTTCCTTGGATTGATTTAATATTTTAGAATAGGCTCAACATGATTCATTGACTTATAAATATTGTTTTTTTTAAGAATACACGGATGATAAAAGAATAGGAAGAAATGTCAACATAAACATGGAATCCAAAAGGATCTGTTTATTGACAATAAAAAAGGGAGGAATCGCGACATGTTATACAATATGACACATACATGATGTTGTATTCAATTTCATAGGAGTATTCAGTTTTAGAATAAATTATAATATTTTCCATGTGATACCACCATCTTAGAGAGGTTATAATCCTAATAGTAACATATATTAGGAGCCTCTAAGAGTGTACCTCCCATGCCAGGTTGAAGGGAATGAGTGCTACCACGTCCGCTTCAGACATCGGGTCCAACCCCTCTTGGAACCTTACCACTTATGCCTCTCCAAGAACCCCATACAATATCAATGGACCCATTGAAGGTATGGAAGGAATGTATTTCTCAGTTTTATAGAGAAAATGATGAGAAGATACACAATTTTATAGGCCTTGATCATACCGGTTCAATTTTCTCTTGATCTCCTAGTTCTTTAGTGTGATTATCCAGACCCCTCCCTCCCCTCTATAAGACATCCCTCGGGGATAGCCCCCCCCCACCATTCCACCTAAAGACCCTCCCTCCTCATGGACAACCCCCACCCCTCACCCTACAACCCCCTCCCTTTCCCTAGACAGCCCCCTTTCCACCCCTGGACATCACCCTTCCCACCCCCTGGAATCCCCCACTCCTAGGAACCCCCCCCCCCCCCCACATACACACACTTATTGACACCACCCTCCCTCTTGGAAAACCACACCCACCCTCCCATCAGGACACCCCCTCCCTCCAGAACACCACCTCCCTCATAGTTCTTAAGTGTGATTATCCAGACCCCCCCCCCTCCCCGAGACAGTCCCCCTGGACAGACCCCTTCATACCCCTGGACATCACCCTCCCCCCAACTCGACCTGCATCCCCCCTTCCTCCCTTGGAAACCCCCCTCCCTCCCCCTACAACCCCTCCCTTTCCCTAGATAGCCCCCCCCCCACACCACCAACACTCCCCCTACATCACCACATCCCTTTCCATGGACAACCCCCCACCCCTGGAAATAAAGTATCAGACAATTAAAATGTTAAATCAGACAATCCTAAAAGGGTGTTAGTATGAAAGGGATGAATCCAATGTATACCCATTAATAACTGTCTTTATCAAAATATATTTGCATCATCTATTTGATAATGGAATAAATATTATTCATAAACCATAATTCACTAATATGAATTATAAAATAATATATAATTTTATAAATATACTAAGTGTGCTAAATTTCAAATCCTACATGGTTTTGAATATTGATCAGTCCATAATGATAGACAAATAATCAAACTCCACCCAACTCCATCGTCTTTTTTTCATGTACCTAACTTCCTCCATCGCATTGGATATAATGAGAGCTAGAACAAGGGGTGGATAATGGATTTTTTGATGTTATAAAGAGACATGAATATCATTAGATAAATTTATTGCCCTCCAAACCCAACCTGAATAAACATTGTTTCCACCACTCAATTGAATAAGATATCCAAAATTAGAAAATGTGATTGGAGTACTTATTGTCCTCCCTTGGGAATTCCTGAACATTGATTAGTACTCCAATTTCATGATTTTTTAAGAGATACAGGTCAAAAAATCAGGAAAACACCAAAAAAATAACATATTGGAGGAATAGGAACAAAATTTCACATAACATTAACAAAAAAATAATTTAAAAATACATAAAGAAAAAACATAGAGATCCTATGACACAACCAAAAGTCACCAATCCCATAGAAACTGGTAGAAGGGATATATGTATAATTACCAGGGATACATCTTTTGAAATATTGTTTCTGGTAAAAAAACATGTCATTTCATAGATTTTATTTGCATTCTATGATTGAGGGTCAAAATTGATTTAGTTGAGAGTGTCCTCACAACTCTTATTGATCAGAAATTATTCCTTAAATCAAACTCATATATCATCAGTAATTTTTCCAGCATATGTATTCTACTACAATGTTGGTGTAGTTAAAAATTTTGTTTATTAGAAATTTAATGTGAGAAAGGTAAATGATGAATACCTTGGGTCTTTATGACATTGAATAAGATATATTAAGCCTCAAATTGAACTGGAATATAATTCATGGGCCTTTAAATGGCCTTGGAATTGGTTTGGTTGGAACTTTTGATGACTCACTACGGACCCACGTCAAGCTACTCTAGAAGTGGTCTATCCATTTTATATTATCATTATTGAATGGAATTGAATGGATCTCTACCTAAACACCCCATCCCTCTTGGACACCCCATCGCTTCTGGACACACCCCTACCTCCCCTTCTAGACACCCCACTCATGGACACCCCCTGGACACACCCCTCCTTTTGGAGCCCCCCGCCCCCACTCTTGGACTCCTCATGGAAACCCACTCCCTCTAGGACACCCCATCATTCTTGGACACCCCCACCCACTTAGAGACCCCCCTTCCACCTAGATAGCCCCTCCCTCCTAAAAACCCCTCCCTCTTGGACACCTCCCTCTCCTCCTAGACATCCCACCCCCCCCCCCCCCACTCATAGACACCCCACCCACCCTAGACACCCCCACCCATCATCACAGATAGACACCCCACCCTTTTGGACACACCCCTCCCTCCCCTCTAGGACACCCCACTCATGGAGACCTCCTTGGACACCCCCCTCCATTTTGGACACCCCCGACTCATGGACACCCCCTGGACACCCCCTCCTTCTTAGACACACCCACCCACCTAGAGACCCCCTCCCTCATGGACAACCCCTCCCTCATAGACACCTCCCTCCTCTCTTGGAAACTCCCACCCTCCTCCCCTCTCCTTGACACCCCCCACCCACCCCCACACCTGGAAAACCCCTCCTTCCTAGACACCCCCTCCCTCCCCTCATTGACACCCCATCCCTCCTGAACACCCCCCTCCTTCCCGAACACCACCACCCACATGGAGACCCCCTCCCTCATGGACACCCCTCCCTCTTAGACACCGCCCTCCCCTCCTAGACACCCCCACTCCTAGACACCCCCTCCCTCTTGGACACACCCAACCCATATTTATGGGAAATTAATTAGAAAATTGAAAATACAATATATTGGTTCCCATCAAGCATTTAAGATGCTCATGAGTGGACTGAATGACTATGCATTGGTCGAATTACACACTATCTACCATTGTATTCCAATGAACTATAATCTCCTCATCTTCATTTCTGGAATTAAGTTTTATAAAAAGAAACAACTTTTTTTTTAAAATTATGAAAATGGAGGATTTTGGGTTTAAAATGGACTTGATTATGAAAGAGGCACATGACTAATTAGAAATATCATATTATCTTAATGACTTGTTCAAAGTAATGTGACCACACTAACATAATAGGATCATTTTATCAAATGTACTTGGGAGATTTATAGGATTACATGACCCTTGATACTTTATGGGATCATGTAAATAATAAAACAATACATGAATCATGGTTCAAGTGAATTACCTTAATTGATTATGTGATTTTCTTATGGGATTTGATCATGTGATGATATCACACGATCATTCCACATGAAGCATTCATACAATGGAGCTTATGTGACACGATCACATGAATAGGCTTATGTGAAGTAGGGAAAAAACCTATGAGTTCTCATGGAGCTATGAAATATTGAGTCTTTAGTGAAATAGATTTCCCATTAACTCTATGATTGAGCCGACACAGTATCATTTCTCTTCCTGTAATGGTGTTTCATAAGGAAATAAATCTTCTAAAATTAACGAACCGTTTAAGGAATAATGAAAATCAATTCAACGTTTCATTATATAATTTTTTTTGTAAAAATAGATATATTATATCGTAACATTACCTTTAAATATTTTCTAATGGTTTATTTGGTCCAGATATAAGATAATAACAAAACTAATGATTCTTTGTCAACTTTACTACTATTGGTTAGCTACCGCTTACCATAACATTTGATCTGAACTTCCGATCTGGAGTCCCCATGATGCCCTCATCAGACACCATCTCTATGAAATCATCATTGATATTTCACTTTTACTTCTTTTCGTGCACCCATTTACCTAGTAAATGGGTGCAGGAAGAGAAGGAAAAGTGAACCCTGAATGATGATATCATAGAGATTGTGTCGGATGAGTGCATCAGGGGGATGGGGGATCGGAAGTTCAGATCAGATGTTATGCTAAGCGGTAGTTAACCATCAATAGTGAAGAATCCTTAATTTTGTTATTAAATTTGTGAGTGTTGAAAAACGAATATTCTTACAACACACTACATCAATAGAAATAGCTACACTAATTACCAAAATATAGAATATAAATGATCCATTCCATAATAGTTTAGGTCTAGTGATTTTGGAAACATAGAAACCTAATGAACTAGTTTATAAGAGTCTCTCATTATGTTATGCTTTACTAGAAAGACAATTCATTTCTAAAACCATTCTTCATAACCTAAGGATATAAAACATAATTAAGGCTGATCATATATGATCAATATGTGTAAATAAGGGAGATATCAATGATCATATAAAAATAACATAAGTAGTTGGAATTCACCTTCATCCTATTTGTGTACAACATTCCATCAGGTATAAATCCCATTCATTTCTAAACACATCTATAACATCTTGTGAATATGATTTTTTTTACAGTCATGGTAGTACTGAAAAAATATAAATACAAAAAGGATTAATAATACATACATATTTTCTCCTCTATCTA
Source organism: Viscum album (assembly GCA_963277665.1). Taxonomy (NCBI): domain Eukaryota; kingdom Viridiplantae; phylum Streptophyta; class Magnoliopsida; order Santalales; family Viscaceae; genus Viscum; species Viscum album. The sequence continues at coordinate 1,876,555,225 of OY728152.1, forward strand.
GCCATCAAAGTCATTCTGAAATTGAGTTCGGATTTTCATCTAACATCTCAAAAATATGGTTCTGAAACCATCCTATAAACTATAGATTATGTGTATATGGTATCCATTTTTCAGACATAGATGGATTCAACTTCCTAATAATTTATTTATGGGTTTGAATATATGTTTCAACATCAAAAATATTATGAAAAACGTAAAGGTGGGCCTGCTCCTGATCTGTAATATTGATTGTGACAACCTATCTTCTAGAAATTCGTTCACCCTCAAGCTGCCTAGTGTGATGAGATTTCAGTAGGAAAATAGTTTCCACACCAGACATGTATTTGATACATAATTCAATGTCTCCCTCAACTATATATTACTCTGTAATACAACACTCTGGCTGAATTTGATTTTTGACATACCTTTTAAAAATATCCATATACTGTTCAATGGGATACAACCATCTATAATGTACAGGACCACATAGTCGAATATCTCTCACCAAATGAACCATCATATCGAAGAATGTTAGCGGGAATAACATTTCCAATTCACATAATTTGAAGGAATTTTCTCTATCCATGGTTGGTAATTTTTCCAAGTCTATAACTATGATGCATATAACTTTGAAGAAGAAAAAACGCTTCGTTAATGTATGGTGGACATTCGTGCAAAAAATGAAACATAAATCGATAGGAATTAGATCTTGCATCAAAACATGGAAGTCATGTGATTTCAGAAACTTTAATTTTAAATTACTCATTGACAAGATGTTCTTGATATTTGATGAATACCCCTCTGGAACCTTTACATCACTCATGAAGTTGAAAATTGATATCTCTCTTACTTGGAATGAGTGTATGCAGTAGGATAAGAATTGTTCATTTTTCACCCTTCATTGGTGCCAACTCATCTCATATTCCCATCTCAAACATGTCCAATCTAGCCTTAATTCCATACTTTGGTTTGCTGGGTGCATTTAGAAGCATGTTAATGACACTATCACATAATTTTTTTCCTAAATGAATAACATCAAGAAAATGTCTGACATGTAGAAAATTCTAGTATGGTAATTCAAAAAAATATGATCACTTATTACAACCGGTTTTCGTAAGGTTTTTCGAAAACAGTTTACCGAATGTAGTGTCCACATATATTACTTTCTCAAACAATTGATCATATATTAGTGGAGACAATGTTATACATTATTCTGAACTTCCGTCGAAAGATTTCATCCAAGATCAGTACTTATGTCGTCGGGTTAAAAATATGTGATGTCCTAGAAACAATGTTTTAGAAGAATGTTTAGACCTAACTGACAGTGTACCTTGTTCGCAAATAGGACCCCCTTGAGAACCATTAATTCTATATCCTGAAAAATTCCCATAAGCAAGAAAGTCATTTATTGTCCCATACAACATGGATTTCAAAGTGAAATCATCATTTTTATAAGCATCATAAAATATGACACCTGAATCCCACAATAATTTCAAATCCTCGATCAATGGATCCAAATAAAAATCTATATCATTACCCAGTTGTTTTGGTCCTGATATAAGCATAGATAACATGATGGATTTTCATTTCATGCATAACCATGGTGGTAAGTTATAATTTACCATCATAACCAGCCATGTCCCATAATAGCTTCTTTGAAAACCAGAAGGATTCACCCCATCTGTAGATAAAGAAAAATTAAGGTTTCTCAGCTCATTTCCAAATTCAGGATACTAATGATCAATTCAGTTCCACTGAGGAGTTTCTACCGAGTGACATAGTTTACCATCTTTAATTATTGTATCTTCATGCCATGTCAATTGTCCCATAGTCCCCTCACTTCCATATAGGGGCCTAAACCTTATAATGATGGGAATGTTCCATAAAAAACTCATAGGACTAGAATCATATTTCTTTTATCAAGTATCACCAAACATTGGGCATTCATTAAGAGATTTTTGGTCCTTGTGAAACAATATACTGTCATTTGGGAATGCATGTATTCTTTCAGATATCATACCCATCGAGCGTTTCATTCGTTTGGCATCGTATGTTCGGCTCGGAGGCCATTATCTTCTGGTAGCATGTCATTCAGGAGAGAAAGTAGTTCCGTAAAACTTGTGTCACTACACCTATTTCCTGATTTCAAATTATACAGCTTTTGAATGGCTCACAATTCTGTATATTTAGTGCAACCAGTATACAATGGCATTTTTTCAAAACTCTTTAAATTCTTAAATAGTTTTGGGAAATCACGAAGTTCATCTTGAATTGTCCTTGTAATTTCCTCAATATGATCTTCATCATCATTCACATCTGTAATCACATCCTCCATATGATCATCTTTATTTTTCACACTTGTAATCATATCAGATGATCCATAAAACACCGTGTTATCCGAGCCACTACCTACAGTCATTTTTCCCCCTGTTTTTTCCAACATGAATAAGTTTTATCTATTCTATGATAGATCATGTGTTCTTCTAAATCCTCTAGTATAATTTTTCTTGAAAAACAACAATGTAAACATAAACAAAAAATTTGAGAAGGGTCACATGCATGATCTTTTGCAAACATGATAAACTCTTTCACACCATCTTCATACTCTTTTTTCATCCGATTGGAATTCATCCATTCTTTATTCATATCAATCCAATTTGATACATTAATATTAATATTTAACAGAATAATTACACAAAATATGTTCCAAAATCTATGATAATCCCTTGGACTATCATCTTTTAGTATCCCGCATGTGATCTCTATGCATTATTGTAAACCAATTTTTTAGTGTTTCTCTAGAAATATAATGTCTCTAGTAAAGAATTATGGTTTTAAACTAATATATGGTATTATTTTCAATAGTGTTCCTGCGGGTGGAAGGATTGATTACATGTATTATTTTAGTTATTTGACTAGGGTGTCAAAAAAGTGTCTCATCGAGTCCTCTAGTGAAGTGGTTTTTGAGGATTCATTGGAATTTCACTAGTAAAAAAGTGGTGGTTCCATTGAAATGGGTAATGTTTGGATTGATATGAAATAGTGTAATAAATACAAAATTGAAAACAAATAGTGTAAAAATCATGAAAACAACTGCAACACCATACAAACACATAATCGTGCTCACAATCGCAACGCCATAAAAACCTAACAATTATAATTTCAGATTTTACAAAGCATACCTTATTCAATTTCATTTGTTAATTTAGGGGTTGTCACAGAAGATTTATCATCCAGTGTATTTCATTCATTAGTCATGTATACATAAATTACCAATTTTTATTTTGAAATGATCAAGAGGAACTAACCAACATGAAATTTATTTAGTGTGCAAACAAGGACCACAAATGACAATGATTTTTAGCGGGGCATTTAGCCCATACATTTCACAATATATCCATAAATTTTAAATAGTAATAATATGAGAACAAGAGGAAACCAATGATTAAGAGGAAAAAAATCACTGCGAAGGTGTTGTTCAACGCACGACAGAGGTGTATTTGTGTTGGAGGAGAGGTACACAGCAGAGGATATTTCCAACTGAAAAGAAATATTAAAATGAGAACTCATATGTTATACCTATCCAAAATAGGTCCAATGAGATTTAGGAATGGGTCATGTCAAGTTAAACAATTTTATTGGTCAATGGTGGGATTTTATATTCCATCTATGATATCTTCTTCCTGTTTATTTGTTTTTGGCATATCTACTATTTTCCTAGATGTTCAACATATGAATGGGACATGTCTTCTTCTCAAGGGAAATATCATTTTAAATTTACTCTAATTTAGGGGTAAAATATTCCACATTAATTTTATATTTTCCCTCAAGGATTTTTTTTATCCTGTAGGTATCATGAACGCCTATTAGGTTAGGGGAAAGTGAGGTCAGTTGTTGATTATGATACCAGCCTAGGTCGTATCATTACATTTACAATTGTAATTTAACCATTTTCATTTAAATATAGGATTTGATGGGGGGAAACTAATATATAGATGGATTAAGAAAGGTAAAAATTATCCTAGGCTATCCAATACAAGTGATAAAAGATGAAACATACACCAGGTGAGGGAGAACCACCCATGAGGAGAGGATGGGATGGTGTAGCACGGAGGGGTTCTCGATGTGAAAAGGGAAAAATCCTAAAAAATATAAAAGGTTCAAAGGGGAAGGGGGTGGCCTATCCAGGGGGTACGGGGCTACAGGGGTGTGGGGAAGGGGGTGTGGGTAGTCTATGGAGGGGGGGATGGGTGGGCTGCCCAGGTGGGGTTGGGTAGGGTGGGGGTATAGGGGTGGGGGTGGGGGTGTGGGCTCTCCCGGGGGGTGGGTTTCCCACAATGAAACGACCATTAGGGATCATAAAGACTGAATCATGATAAGGAAAAATTATTTGGAAGAGGGGTTTGGATGATGGGGTTTAGTGGAGAATAAGGAATTGGGGAACCTCATTTAAAATACTAAAAAATATCTTTTCATTTCAAGAATAGTGTACATTATGGTGTAGCCTAAGGATCTATTACATAGTACACCCTATGATGTTACATTATTGAATTACCACATGGTATAATCTGGAACACTCATCCCCTAGGAAGAACCATTAAATCGTGATCATGAATTGCGATGTGACTATATTCCTCATAGAATAAAATCCACCCCCCAAAAACTGTATGGAGGGAATAACATAGCCAACCTCCCACATGATCCAAACCATTAACATAAGGCGGGTCCCATGGATAATGTAATAACCTGGTTATTATTTTTGAGGTACGAGCTTCTTCCTTTTTCCTTTTCCTTAAGTGTTTTTGAGAAAATATGGAAAATGGGGAAAAATCCTAAATTTCGGAACTAGACGCCGTGTACTTTGTCCACACATCGTGTACTTCTAGTCATGTTGGGATGAGTACACGGGGCGTGTAGCCTTGTCGGCGACGAGGGGTGTAGGAACCGACTACACGCCGTGTAGTGGTACCTTACACGCCGTGTAGTCAGTCGGCCGGATTGAATAGTTCGGCTGTGGAGTCGCCGCCAGCTGGGCGGTAGTACACACCGTGTACTCAGGAGTACATGCCGTGTACTCTTGTCGGCAGGTGAACAGTGCCGGTGCTGCCAAATGAATAGTTAAATGAAGGGAGTACACGCAGTGTACTTTGTTTTTTTGGCTTAAAATAGGCAGTAGCCTCCTCATTTGGTAGAGGAGGCACTTGAGCCGTTTTGGAGCCAAAGGAGGAGGTTGGATCTTTGAAGATCCACCGGGCGTTCGTCTGGAATCTGTTTCGGCTTCGGATGATCTCGTTGGAACCGCACGGGTAATCCCTTCCTCCTCCTAGTACCGTTCTTGGAAATTCTTCTCCCAACGTAAGTTATTTACGTTTGTTTAGGTTTTGTTCTTCATCAGATCTATGCCGTTCTTGGGCGTTTCTGGAGCCAGCATTCGGGTATAGCGATCGTTGGCACATAAGGTAGGTGGCTTAGTGTTTATTTTCCAACTGTCGTGAGTTTTTGTGCATTTTCATGCCACGAAACCTTGTTGGGGTGTTGTGTGGCTATGTCCGTTGCTATATTTAATGCCTAGAATTGCATAGGTGATTAAATTGTGATAATAAAATGCTGTTTGGGATCGTTGCTTGGATCCAGGACCATCCCGAGGGGTGTGTTCCTCTGTTTAGCCATTTGGCCTGGATACCCGAGGGTATGCCTTAAATGTAGTAACATTAGAATTGCATTGAGAGGAATTTCTTGTTTACTTCATTTTAATATGCTGGGAATGGCCCGGTTACTTGTTTAGCCTGAGGGCGTGATTTTTTTAGCCCGAGGGCTGTCGTTATTCCGCCTGAGGGAAACCTTTCGTGCCTGAGGGCTTTTCTTCTGTGCCTGAGTGCGACACTTCGTATGCCTGAGGGAAAGAATTTCTATTATGCCTGAGGGAAATACCTACGGGTTGGATTCTGTATGGCCTGAGGGAAAGCCTTAGGGCGTGGTTACTATTTTAGCCTGAGGGCACGGTTCTGGATAGCCTGAGGGCTTGGTGCTGTTGAGCACAAAAATGTTACCAAATTAAAGGAATTAAATGAATAATAAAATGGAAATTTAATTGTTAAGTTAGTTACTTTTGAGTACTTCTTTGTTATTGCACTTTACTATTGCACACTTGTTGCATGTTTTACACACAGTTGAGCACGGGCCTTTGGTGGGTGGCTACTGAGATATATTTCTCAAACCCTGTTTGGGTCACGCTTTTCGGCCCAAATAGATTACGTTGCTGCAGGGGTAGATAGGGGAAAGAGTCCCTATACAGGTACTTGACTGTTGCTGAGGAGTAGGAGGGCATGAGACCGAACCTAGGCTCGCAATGCTGCTGCTAGCTATTTTTCTTGCTTTGTTGTACTCTGTTTTCTGCTTTACTGTATTGATGTATAAAATGTTTTGGCTTTTTTCTTAGAACTTGAAACATGTAACACCATAACTCATATACTGTTGGTTATATCCAGTGTGTAGTTATTTTAGTTGTTTATGTTTACTGCTTCGGCTATTGTTGTATGTCTAATTTGGTATTCCGCTGCGCTACACTTTGACAAATGAGGGCATAGTTTCCCCACTATCAGACCTGGGCCCCCGCAGCTAGTCGGCAGCCTCTGGTGTTTGGGGAAATGCGCTTGAGGTCACGTGGAGAACCGGGCTTGGGGCACCCGTTGCGTGGCACCCGGGTCCAGGACGTTACAAAGTGGTATCAAAGGTGTTTCTTTTCTTTGACTTACTATTTGGAGACGTAGTCAGGGATAGGATACAACGGTAGTTGGTAATAAGCTGTGCACGGGTGTAGCTAACCCGTGTACAGGGAAAAGCCAGTCTACCTCGTATTTTGGATTATTTGATTTTGTAATTTTACAGTTGATATGTTTTCACCGTTGAGTGACACACTTGGATTGTGATTTTTATATTTTATCTGTGGGTTCTATTAGTTGCAACCCGACGAGATGAGGGTATGCCGTCTCATGAATCATATAGGCACATGCTAGATATCAAATGTCCTTCATAGTTTCCATTCCATGTAGGTGCATTATAAATTCGCATGTTGTTGTGATAGTTGTTGTGGTAGAAAAGCATGTTGTTGTGATAGCTGCTTGATAAATACCTGCCCTGTGATATGGTATTTTTGTTTGAGCTTGATTATAGAATGGATTCCAAACTTTGGTCTTTGGAGAGTATGGGCCCCCATTGACCGGAATTTGGTGGATCATTGACTGGTTGTTAGTTATAACACAAATAAGATGTCAAACTTTGATTCGTGGGGTGTATGGGCCCCCATGGGTCGAAATTTGACACTTAGGTGTTGTTTTTCAGTATTTTCTGGGTTCCAGAGAAGTTTCTGAGGCATACTGTCTGGAATCCCAGTATACACGCCGTGTAGTATTTTTATATATGCCGTGTGTGTTATTCTGTTCGGGAAGAAAAATGAACTTTTTGAGTACACGCCGTGTACCCGGAGTACAGGTCGTGTAGTCTCATCCCGTGTCATAAACCGTGTGGGCGGCGACACGGGGTAGGGAAGGGCTTGGGTAAAACACACCGTGTAGGTCTGTGCACGCCGTGTAATGTTGAATCGGAGTCCGGCCGTGTAACTAACAACACTGGTCGGTGAACTCCTTCACCGAACAGGACGTGTCAAATGATACACACGCCGTGTAGTGTGACCTGGGGACTCGGCCGTGTAACTAACAACACGGGTCGGTGTCACCTCTCCTTGAACACGTCGTGTACCTATGGGACACGCCGTGTAGTTTTGTCTAAGGACAGACCATGTGGACTTAGCCGTGTGGCTGGGAAATGGGGTGGTGTACATGCCGTGTTCGGGTGTAACACGCCATGTAGAGTAAATCTGAGTAGTCGGCCGTGTCACAGACGACACAGGTAGTTGGAAAATAACACCATACATGCCGTGTAGATATATACAAGCCATGTAGATATTATACACGCTGTGTAGCTTTGTTGAAACGGAAGCCGTGTGACTTATCCGTGGAAAAGGACCCGGGCAGGGGAAGGAAAGTCAAGTACACGTCGTGTAGTCATTGTACATGCCGTGTAGTCTTGTTTTGACAATATTAAATACCTTCTTCCTCTTATTCCCTTGTGGTTCCTTCGTTTCAGTCTTAATAATCTTGAATCTGAGGAGTGCTTTTGACCTTGTAGAGTCATGCCGCCTAGACGACTGCGAGTTGTTCGCCAAGAGAGTGGCGACGATTATACTCTGGAGATGGTGGGCCATGGGCTACCAGTTGATCCACCAGCATAGCCAGATGCGGTACCAGCTGTTATACCAGACACGGGCGCATAGGTGCAGTTCCGTGAAGGCTTATTGCGGTTCATGCAGACCTTTCAGGGAGCACAGCAGGCTGCCACATCTATGGTCGAGATTACGCGTATCTTTAAACAGTAGCATCCGCCTACATTTTCAGGGGATGGCAGACCACAGGCTGCAGAGTCTTGTCTAGGAACGATGCAGACTATTTTCGAGCATCTTGAGACACCTCTAGGGCGGAGGGTCAAGTTCGCGACTTACATGCTGCGTGATTCCGCCAAGAGGTGGTGGGATGTTACCACCCAGTCAGAGCATCACAGGTACATGGCGTGGGAGGATTTTCAGACAGTCTTCTATGAAATCCTCTTTCCCGAGACACTGAGGGCAGATAGAGCTCGAGAGTTCATGAATCTGTAGTAGGGTGCTATGTCGGTGATGGACTACTCCGCTCATTTTATAGATCTTTAGCGCTTTTCACCCGTGCTGGTGTGTGATGAGACGCTGAGAGCTAGACATTTTGAGGATGGTCTTCGGTATGGCATTTCTGCACTGGTGAATGTTTTCAGGTTCCCTACTGTACATGCGATTGTGAATCAGGCGTTGATTACATAGAGGAACCTGCGAGAATCTAGTGGTGTGGGCCAAAGCGGTTCGACACCAGTTACTGGTACTATTTCTGCTGGCAAGAGGAAGAGACAGATGGACTTCTCTCAGGGCGGAAGTACCAGCCAGGAAGCTTTTTCAGGTGGCCCGATCTGGTGCTACCAGTGTGGCAGAGAGGGGAACAAGAGGCCATAGTGTCCACGAGACCTAGTGGAGTGCCGAGCTTGCGGCAAGATGGGTCATCTATAGTGCTTTTGCAGAGCGTTTCTACCAGTGGCTAGTGAGAGGGGTTCAGTGTAGACTCTGCATGTGGGAGCAGGACCAGTAGCTTCTTACTAGTCAGGGAAGTAGAATACGTCAGGGCGTGCAGGAAGAGATGGTGGTCATGGATGTGGTAGCCAGACACCAGGATCTCAGAGACAACAGGGCGGGACAACTCAGGGTAGCCAGGCTGTGTCGCAGGGCCGCGGCACTGGTCAGGCATATGCAGTGCAATAGACCCAGCAGGAACAGGATCTTGGACCTTCGACAGTCAGAGGTACTATTCTAGTAGCTTCTGTCTTGCCTTCAGTACTTTTTGATACGGGGTTTACACATTGTTTTATATCAGTACCCATTGTGGAGAGCCTTGGGCTCAGTGTTTCTACTTCTTATTCTATCTTGACGCTAGACACTCCGTTGGGGACTAGGACGGTTGGTGTGTGTCAGTGCAAGGAGTGCCCCCTTGAGGTTTGTGGGTGTCACTTTTTTTGGGACTTCTATGTCCTGGAGATGACGAGCTATGACGTCATTCTCGGGATGGACTGGTTGGTTCCCTTTCGAGCCTTTGTAGACTACTATCATCGCAGGGTGAATTTCACGTCACCAGAGGGTAGGGAGTTTCTATACAAGAGCAAATGGGATGTTCAGGAGAGTCGAGCTGGACCAGAGCATCATGGGCGAGGTGGAGTCACAGCCCAGATTGCGAGCTTATATTTGGATGACCAGGGGACTCGTCAGACGGTTTTCCCTCTAGTTGTCGATCGTTTCAGGTATGTCTTCCTAGACTACTTTTCAGGTCTACCTCCGGTGCGTGAGGTGCATTTCTCTATCGAGATTTTCCCAGGAGCAGCAATAGTGTCCATTCCTCCTTATAGGATGGCCACACCTGAGTTGCTGGAGCTCAAAAGGCAGTTAGAGGAGCTACAGGCAAAGGGTTTTATCCGACCCAGTACTTCTCCTTGGGGTTCTCCGGTCCTCTTTGTGAAGAAGGCGGATGGTACCCTTAGGATTTGTGTAAATTATCGGAAGCTTAACCAGTTGACGGTTAAGAACTGATATCCCTTGCCGAGGATAGATGATCTACTTGATCAGTTTCGGGGAGCATGAGTGTTCTCGAATATTGACTTGAGATTCGGATATCATCAGCTGTGCGTTAGACTATCTGATATACCTCTCACAACTTTCAGGAGAAGGTATGGTCTATATGAGTATATGGCTATGCCGTTCGGACTCACGAACACGCCAGCATTTTTCATGGCTCTGATGAATCGTGTGTTCCATCCGTATCTTGATTCATTTGTGGTAGTATTCATGGATGACATCTTGGTGTACTCTCAACCTTGACATGACCATGCCACCCATCTTGAGATCGTATTGAGTACACTAAGAGAGCATCCCCTATATGCTAAGATCTCAAAGTGCCACTTTTGGATGGACCGGATTCACTTCCTGGGTCATGTCATCTCAGAAGTAGGAGTTGCAGTGGACCTAGAGAAGGTGAGAGAAATAGTTTCCTGGGAGCATCCCATGAACGTGTTTGAGATACTATGTTTCTTAGGGATGGCTGGTTACTACAGACGCTTCATACAGGACTTCTCCCGCTTAGCATCACCGTTGACAGGTCTGACTAAGAAGGGTGTGAAGTTCGTTTTGTCAGAAGCTTGTGAGACAGCTTTTCAGGACCTGAAGGGAAGGCTGACATCAGCACAGATCCTAATACTCCCAGAGCAGGGGAAGAGCTACATAGTTTACTGTGATGCGTCAGGGATTGGGCTGGGAGCCGTTTTGATGCAGGGCGACTGAGTTGTGACGTACGGGTCTCGGCAGTTGAGGCCACATGAGAGGAATTACCCGACGTACGATCTCGAGTTGGCTGTAGTTGTGCATGTGTTGCGCTGTTGGAGACATTACCTGTTGGGAGAGTATTTTGTGGTTTTCACCGACCACAAACTCCTCAAGTATATCTTTACTCAGCGTGACCTAAATCTGAGGTAGAGAGGGTGGGTCGATTACCTACAGTCCTTCGATTTTGAGCTTTCTTATACACCTGGTAAAGGTAATGCAGTAGCTGATGCACTGTGCAGGAAGACTCAGATACAGGCAGTGCAGGAGGCTAGTGGTGAATGGCAGCTTATGGCATTTTTCTCTGAGATGCATATATAGGTGCATGGAAGTCAGGGATAGACTTATCTTTCCTCTTTAGCTATGAAATCTACCCTCCTGGACAGAGAGAGGATGAGGCAGTAATCGGTTTCAGAAGGCCTAGTTCTACAGGAGTCGGTGGCAAGTGAGGACCCTCCTTCCGGTTGGATGATAGGCGATGACGAGGTTTTGTGTTTCCATGGATGTGTATGGGTTCCAGGGGATATACGCGAGGATCTGATGAGGGAGTTTCATGCTTCATCTTGGGCCGTTCATCCTGGGGTTACCAATATGTATCATGACTTGAGAAGTCAGTACTGGTGGCCGGTTATGAAGAGAGAGATAGCTGGTTTTGTTACGAGATGTTCCACCTGTCAGTAGGTGAAGGCAGAGTATCAGAGACCAGCTGGGCTATTACAACAGTTGCCCATTCTGGAGTGTAAATGGGATGATGTCGTGATGGATTTTGTGACGGGATTTCCGAGGTCACCTCGAGGCAATGACGCCGTATGGGTTTTTGTGGACAGACTTACGAAGGTAGCTCACTTATTGCCGATCAAGGAGACCTTCAGTGTGGACGAGCTCGGGAGTCTGTATATCCGTGAGATTGTACGTCTACATGGGGTCCCTCGTTCTATCATTTCAGATAGGGACGCCCGCTACACATCTCGTTTCTGGCAGTGTTTTCAGAGGGCGCTGGGTACACAGGTGCTTCTGAGCACATCATACCACCCTCAGACAGATGGTCAGTCAGAGCGGACGATACAGGTGCTAGAGGACATGCTGCGCGCATGCGTCCTAGACTTTGGGGGCTCCTGGGAGAATCATATACCCTTATTCGAGTATTCCTATAACAATAGTTTTCTGGGGACTATTGATATGACACCATACGAGGCTTTATATGGTAGTCCATGCCGATCACCTTTGTGCTGGTTAGAGGTAGGTGAGGCAGCTTTACTGGGGCCACAACTCGTGCAGGAGACATCTAAGCAGGTCCAGTTGATTCGGAAGCGGATTTCTACCATGCAGTCTCATCAGAAGTCTTATGCTGATCGCCACATACGACCTTTGGAGTTCGTGGTTGGAGATCTGGTTTTCTTGTGTGTTTCGCCGAGGCTGGGACACAAATGGATCAGGAGGCAGGGTACGCTTTCGCCGAGGTATGTGGGACCATTTGAGATTCTGGAGAGAGTTGGGATGGTTGCCTATCGGTTACAGTTACCGCAGCGGTACTGAGCCTAGGACGACGTCTTCCACGTGTCTCAGTTGCGTCACTACCATTTAGACCCGCTTCACACCTTTCAGCCTGAGTAGGTTGAGCTTCATCATGATGCGTCCTTTGAGGAGCATCTGATCCGTATCGTTGACAGGAGCACGAAGGTTCTCTGAGGCCGTTCAGTTCCTCTCGTACGGGTGCTATGGCAGCATGGCCGAGTGCAGGACGAGACCTGGGAGCAGGAGGCCGATGTACGTGCTCAGTGGCTAGAGCTGTTCTGAGATTTATCTTTGCCACCCCTAGAAGGGAAATTTGGGGACGAATTGCTATAAGGGGGGAAGTTTGTAAGAACCCGGTTCTTATTTTTGAGGTACAGGCTTCTTCCTTTTTCATTTACCTTAAGTGTTTTTGAGAAAATATGGAAAATGGTGAAAATCATATATTTTGGAATAACATGCCGTGTACTTTGTCCATGCGCCATGTACTTTTAGTCGTGTTGGGATGAGTACACGGGGCGTGTAGCCTTGTCGGCGACGAGGGGTGTAGGAACTGACTTCACGCCGTGTAGTGGTACCTTACACGTCGTTTAGTCAGTCAGTAGGCTTGAATAGTTCGGCAGTGGAGTCGCCGCCAGCTGGGCGGCAGTACACGCCGTGTACTCAGGAGTACATGCCGTGTACTCTTGTCGGTAGGTGAACAGTGTCGGTGCCACCAAATTAACAGATAAATGAAGGGATTACAGGCCGTGTACTTGGAATTACACGCCATGTACTTTGTTTTTTCGACTTAAAAAAGGCAGTAGCCTACTAATTTGGAAGAGGAGGCACTTGAGCCATTTTGGAGCCAAAGGAGGAGGCAGGATCTTTGAAGATCCACCGGGCATTCGTCTGGAATCCGTTTCGGCTTCGGATGATCTCGTTGGAACCGCACGGGTAAGCCCTTCCTCCTCCTGGTACCGTTCATTCGAATTCTTCTCCCAAATTAAGCCATTTACGTTTGTTTGGGTTTTGTTCTTCGTCAGATCTACGCCGTTCTTGGGAGTTTCTGGATCCGGTGTTCGGGTATAGAGATCGTTGGCACATAAGGTAGGTGTCTTGGTGTTTATTTTCCAACTGTCGTGCGTTTTTGTGCGTTTTCGTGCCACAAACCAATGTTGGGGTGTCGTGTGGCTGAGTCCGTTTCTATATTTAATTCCTAGAATTGCATAGGTGATTAAATTGTGATAATAAAATGCTGTTTGAGATCATTTCTTGGATCCAGGACCATCCCGAGGGGTGTGTTCCTCTTTTTAGCCGTTTGGCCAGGATACCCGAGGGTATGCCTAAAATGTAGTAACTATAGAAATTCCTTGAGAAGAATTGCTTTTTTACTGCATTTTAATATGTTGGGCATGGCCCGGTTACTTTTTTAGCCTACAGGCGTTGCTGTGATTAGCCTGAGGGCGTGACTGTTTTAGCCTGAGGGCTGTCGTTATTCTGCCTGAGGGAAACCTTTAGTGCCTGAGGGCTTGAATTCTATTCCTGAGGGAGACACTTCATATGACCGAGGGTGAGAATTTCTGTTACTCCTGAGGGAAATACCTACGGGTTGGATTCTGTATGGCCTGAGGGCAAGCCTGAGGGCGTGGTTACTATTTTAGGCTGAGGGCACAGTTCAGGTTAGCCTGAGGGCTTGGTGCTATTGAGAAAAAAAATGTTACTAAATTAATGGAATTAAATGAATAATAAAATGGAAATTTAATTGTTAAGTTAGTTTCTTTTGAGTACTGCTTAGTTATTGCTCTTTACTATTGCACACTTGTCGTATGTTTTACACACAGTTGAGCACGGGCCTTTGGTGGGTGCCTACTGAGATATATTTCTCACACCCTATTTGGGTCACGCTTTTCGGCCCAAACAGATTACGTTGCTGCAGGTGTAGATAGGGGAAAGAGTCCCTATATAGGTACTTGACTATTGCTGAGGAGTAGGAGGGCATGGGACCGAGCCTAGTCTCGCAATGCCGCTGCTAGCTGTTTTTCATTCTTGGTTGTACTCTGTTTTCTGCTATACTGTATTGATGTATAACATGTTATGGCTGTTTTCTTAGAACTTGAAACATGTAGCATCATCACTCATATACTATTGGTTATATCCAGTGTTTAGTTATTTCAGTTGTGTATGTTTACTGCTTCCGCTGTTGTTGTATGTTTAATTTGGTATTCCACTATGCTACACTTTGACAAATGGGGTAATAGTTTCCCCATTATCAGACCTGGGCCCTCACTTCTAGTCAGCAGCCTCTAGCGTTTGGGGAAATGCGCTTGAGGTCACGTGGTGAACCGGGCTCACGGAACCCGTTGCGTGGCACCCGGGTCCGGGACGTTACAGATAAACTCACATACATGAAGGATGACCTAAATAGAAATAACCAATCTACCTTTTACACAATACGAACCACTAAAATAATTTATGTCTTGTGGAAAACCACATATAACCCATGATGTATATCAAAACATAAACATTAAAAAAAATTGAAAGAATGTTCACCTTGGTGGAGTATCACTACATTGCAGTTCCAAGGACTCTAGGGATCATCCTCGTCATAAATATATAATAAAGATTAAGATATAATGAACAATCATAGAAGATAAGCCTCATCCTAGATCTTAGCATTCAAATGATTGATATATAGCATCGAGCAAGAGGCTATTACATAGGAGGCTTATACATGACACATCCTAAGTAGCCTCACTAAATGTATCCACCATTATCATATCCTATAGTTTAAAAATATATCATGACGATCCCAAGACCTATAGGTAACAATATATCAACAAGAAATATCTTTATTAATATTTATTTACCAACCTACACCACCCCATGTGTGGATTTCCCTACCCTTAAGGTTATAAGTAATCCACATTATCATTTCCACTAACATCATAATCAACCCCACTCCATGTACAGTACCTATAATCATTCTAAGGGAGATCTCACAATTCCATATATCCATGATAAATATATTCTATGGGATAATAAATACAAACCATGTACTCAATGTCATATAAGATTTAAAATAATCCTTGATATATCTCACACAATAACCGACCCACTGGTTATTCCATCACTAGTACCCACCAAGGAATCCCCCCAATCGAATAGTGAAGGGATAAATATCATAGGAGAACACAAATACCATGGGACATAAAATTATATCTCCTTACCTTCCATGATATAATGATCACTCTATAATCTGTTATCTCACTCGGTCCAGTGGGCACCCTCTAAATATTATAAAAATCCTATACAATGGTTCAAAGATATTCAGATCAGTACATAGTCTCCTAAGAGTCCTAAGACATTAAACAAACTGGTTAGAAATCAACAAATTTAATGCATCAAGAATCATCCAAATTGAATACTTCTATAAATAAATGATCACCCAATATCAAATTCCCTATAAAGAAACATCACCTTTCTCTATCACAAGAACACAACATATATAGATAACCACTAATTAGTAAGAACAAAACAAAAAGGGAAATAATTTTATCAGGAGGATTTTATGAAAAAACCATTTCTCATAATGTCCCAAATGAATGAAAAAGCATTTTAAGGGTGCGAACCTAAATAAAATGATTTAAAATATCTTCCAAATCAACTTTTAAGACAAATATTATGAATATAATTGTATAAAACCACATGGGATCAAAAAATCCAAAATAAAAACATTTTTATAGTGAAATTCTATCACAATGCTCATAATATAACTCATATGGGTTAACACACCATTGTAAAATATAAGAACCCCTTTAGGACACTTTAAGAACATTACACACCCCAAACATGTTATTTATAAATAAATAGGTCAATACTCCCATTTAAAAACTTTTATATTTTACTAGATTTGAATTTTTAAAATATTTTCATGTTTTCATGGCCACTTGGGAATTTATCTATACAATTGGTACTTACCCCATTTTATAAAAAGGCTTAAAACCTCCTAGAAATCAACTTTATTCTATCATATAAAAAATACATATAAACAAGATGGATGATTCTTCCTTCAATAAATTCTAGTAATCCAAGCCACAATATGTCCTTATAAACCATTAAGGGTTACCAAGTAGGAGGGATCATGGTAGAGGTGGGATCGTGGCGGAGGCAGCGGTGATGGAGGAAGCGGTGGTGGAGGCAGCAGCGGCAGCAGAGGAGGAGGAGGGCAGTCACGGTGACGAAGGAGGTAACGGAAGTGGTAGTGGAGGAGGAGGAGGAGGGGTCGCGGTAGAAGAGGGGTCGGGTTCAGCTTCGGCAATGGCTTGAACAGGTGCGTGAGAGGAGGGGCCTATTGGGGTAATTTTATAAAAATCGCTAGATACATTATCAGTGATAGTTAAAAGTGCGGATAATGGAATGTTTTATCAGTGCTAAAATAAAAGCGCTGATAAAGTACCTATTTATTAGTGCTTAAATTATAGAACTAATAAAACAGTTATTTATCAACACTGATAAATACTTATTTTACAAAAGTATAATTTTATTAATTTATTTATAACATTATATATTTATTTAAAATGATATATAGGATAAATAAATAAATATTTATTAATATTTATCACTATAAATGGTATATATTTATAAATATTGTTATATAATTGTTAATATGTATTAATAAATTTATAAATACAAATTTATTTGAAACGTATTTATATATATCATTAAAAATATAATAAAATATATTTATTATTTAAATATATTTAATTTTAATTTTATAAGTACATTTTTAAAAACATATATAGTTCATATTGGTAACATTATGAATTAATCAATATATGTTACATCATGTAATATAAAATTGAACATTCTTGCATACATAACACATACGCATATATTCATTGACCAAATTAATTGGAAAACACAAATATATTCAATAATTTTAATTATAAATATATATATTAAAATTATTATATATTTATAAATAAAAAAGAATATTAAATATATTAAATATACTAAATCTAATATATCTAATAAATACAATGAATTAATCTAATAAATCTCTAATAAATGTAATAAATCTAATAAATCTAATAAACATATTTATTATTTAATGTAATTTATTAAAATATTATAATTATTTAATTATATATATATAGTTATATTTATAATATTTGAAATACTTTTTCAACTAAAACATTATATATATATTTTTGAATTATTGAAAAATATATATTAAATATAAAAAATTGTATTTTATTTAATGTATATAATTAAAAATTATTTTTTAATATAAATATTATAATTTTATATAAATTAATAACTAAAAAATTTATCAGTGTTGATAAAGGGTATACCTTTAGCAGCGTTTTATCTAGCGCTGATAAAGGCACACCCCTATATCGTTGCTTTATGTTTATCACCGATAAAGGGTTGCGCTTCCCTTGCCCTACTTTGTGGTTGTGGGGGTGATGAAATAATAACCTCTTCTTTGAGTTCTTCCTTTTGATTTTAAGAAAAGAGTTCCATAGGATGGGTTTCTGATGATAGAAAGGCCTATAGTTTGATGTGGAGGTATTTTGGAGGATAGTTGAGTAGGGGATAGCTGAGCCAAATGTCATTGGAGGTTTGAAATTAAGATAAGGGGAAGTACCCTTTTATAAGAGAGGTGAGGGGAACCTTATAAATAGCATGAAATATTATTTTATTATAAAATCATTTTTTGTTTCTAATTGCTCAAAATGAATTTATCTCAGGCCTAAGGTGGGTATGGGTTGAAATCATCTCAACAAAAGGGTTTTAGACATGTTTATATTACCGTATTAACCTTATATTTTAGATCTAACTCTTGTTTAAAAAGTTTAACATTTACCATGTCTCCTTGTATTTTTATATTATATGGATAATAAAATTACTATAAAATGTCAAGAGAACACCAAGTTGTTCATTAATGAAATATCTAACCTTATATAAGTCTTTTGTATGACTCTTAGATTTTTAGGAGTATTATATCATTTAATAAAATATTATTTTTTTAAACTTATATATGTCAATTTTCACACTATTTAATATGTGGTTTTTGTGAAAGTCATAAAAACTTTATTACATTGAAAAAATACATTAAATAAACCCTATAATTCATATTCAACTATAATATTCTTGGATGGCATCAAAACTGTAAATACCTAGATTTTCTATGTAAATTATTATTATTTTTATTATATGGAATTATTACAAGTCTGCGAAAATTGACGGTGCGTGATTCTGAGGCCCGGTTTGCTCGGAGTTAATTTCTTAAACTTTTTTAAGGTATGCTCAGTAAACACGTTAGTGGAATTTTCTAACTTTTGAACTGGTGCTCGGATTAAAAATATGAGGTCACCATTGAATCTGCAGCGCTGGGATTCACTTAAGGGAGGCTTCACTTTGAATTCAGTATGTCAAAAGAAAAATTTAGATTTTGGGATTTTTTTAATGAAATAAATAAAATATAATTTTTTTTTTCTAACTTATCCTCCAAAAGACAAGTGGAGCTGGGACCAGCGACGTGTCAAGACAATAAATGTCTTGTTCATTCATTCCTATGTAATAGTATTGTTGGATAATTGGGAAGCTTCCTAATTAATGAGCCCCCATTAATTCCCCGCGCCATTAGACGCCCTCACCCTCTATTATTTATATGGAGCTTGAGGGGAGGTTTCATCATAGCTTCACCATGAAATGAAGTGTTGATGGAGTGCCGAGATGCTAAACCCTTAGAAAACATGGTCAGGTCCGATGAGTGGTGATGAGCGACACCGAATCCCGAATCGAAGGATGACTTGCAAGCGAAGTCGTTGGAAGCCTCTGGTGGGAATGAAGATCACTGATCCACCTTCATGCACGGACATTCTCCAATGGGTTTATGAGGTAGGGGTTCTATTTTTGATAAATTAGAGTGATTTCCTTGAACCCTTTAATCCTCCCTCGTGATTACAAGCTAACGCAGAGGGCGCATGCCTAATGAACCTATCCCATACCCTCTGCTACCTTTATACCCATGTGTTCTCCGTAGAATACCACCGGTGCGGTGGAACCAACTGGCTACGATGGAGGCGGTGTGCCCTCTAGCGCCGCAAGAGGAGGCTGTAACACTAAGCCACAGTGGTCAGTGGGGCGGCTGGCACCAGCTGGCCACAGAGGAGGAGAGGAGCGTCGTCGCTCGCCGTTGGAGGAATCGATCACGACTCATCAGCTACGGAGGAAGGGAGAGGCGGTCGGTACACCGGCCGACCTCAGAAGGCGAGGGCGGTGTGACCGGCGCATCGCTGCTGTAGCCGTAGCTCCAATTCCATGGTGGCAGGACCCAATCCAGTCCCGTGGGTGACTTGGCAGTGCCAATAGGTGCTCTCTCTTGGTCTTCTGAATAGAGGTGGCCGCTCCCCCTACCCCCATGCCAGCTTGGGAGAACCACGGGGGATCGTGCCACACATCGTCGAGCTGCCTGCCCAGTTGGCCAGGCCAGGCCCCACTGGGGGTGAGGCCGCGTCCCTCTGTGGGCCGAGCCTGCAGAAGCCTATCCCAGACCGGGTTGAACCTGTTTGGTGCGATCGGGTCGGATCGGACCCGGGCCCAACTTGACCCAGAAACATATAAAGGTCCATATCTTAAGAACCAGACATCTGTTTGAAGAACCATCTATGGCATTGAGATCTTTGAATCAAGGAAATATATTTGGTATACTCCAATTGATTTTTAGTGATAGTTGGGGAATGGCTGGGTTGGATTGAACCTGAATCCAACTGGGCCCCTGGAACTAAAATGCTTATGACTTATAGGAAAAAGGTCTGATTGATTCACCGTTTGTCCCGTTGGAACCCTTACAACATGGCGGTCCTTTGGGTTACATATTTGTGGAGCTTAGTGGAAGACGTGGTGTGAATGATATCTCAAGGGGAGGATTCTATGGAACTCGAGCGCACTTGGTGCGAGGAATCCTATGGTTGGCTGTAACGTGAAGAAAGAACATAGATCCTATGTGGGTCAGCATCTATCAGATCCTGTGTAGGTCCGCGGTCAATGATCCTGTGTCGGTAAACACATACTGATGCTGTGTGGGTCAGATTCTATGTGGGTTAGCGCTCAGTGATCTTGTGTGGGTCAGTGCATACCGATCCTGTGTGGGTCAGATCCTCTATGAGTCAGCGGGGGTTAGTTACCTATCGATCCTTTGTGGGTCAGATCATGTTTGGGTTGCGGTGTAAGTTACCTATCGATCCTGTGTGGATTTGAAGTAGTAATAATTAACAAAATAAGATGATCTAGTCTTATGAATAATTATTTATACTTATTTACTTAAGTTATACCTTATTGTGAGCTGAGTAACTTCTACCTTCATGGTGTTGCCTTCGTGGTGTTACTTATGTGGTACTTTTACCTTCGTGGTTTTACCTTTGTGGAATTCCTTCCATAGGTATGATATTAGTATGTCATGATAACTTATGTATATATATGGGAATATACCTAAGTAGATATGAGGTACATTGCTTCATGCTTTGGAATTGAGTTCATTCTTTGTGGCTTTTCCTTTGTGGAAATATAGGAGACCTACAAGGGTCTCGGGGGCCTTACTGAGTATCACTATACTCACCCTTTCACGGGCTACACCCGCAGCTTGTTATGTCTTGTACGGATGACGTACAATGTTGATCGAGGCTGTGGGAGCCAGGACTGGATGGTGCTCATATGTGGAACATTCCGCGTGATGTGACACAAGGACTACTGATCATGAGTTGTACCAACCCTTCGGGTTGGATTTTTGGAGGATGATCTAGGAGCTTCTTTTCACTTTTCTGTTATTTTATAGTTTTTATTTGTACTTGTACTTATCTAGTTGGGCTTGTATTCTTCCCCCCTTTACTTACAACACTTTTTTACTATTGTAGTTACTTCAAGGTTTCATCTTTTTGTGTTATTCTCTATGTGTTTATACAGGTTTAAAGGCAATGCCTTCCCATTATAGGGATACGCCTTTCCGATGCTAGTCACCACCCCCAGGCCTATGGAATGTAGTCTTGGTGTACTCACGGTAGGAGCCTTGATGGATGGGTCTTGAAAAAGTGGTATCAGAGGAGTCGGTTCTTCTGAAGAACTAAGAATTAGATTTTTTCTGTGTGGTAATAGTGTTACGTGTTTTGAGTTTTGTTTTCAGTTTGGTGAATCAAGTGTTGGTGTGGCAGCCGACATATCCATACACCAGGACCCTGAATTCTAATTTTCCTCTTATCGAATGAAAACAATGATTGCGTGTGTTTTGAAATGTTTTCTTTTTATCGCTTAAGTAAACTCACGATGTATAACTTAATGATTATGGCACACCTGTTTTCTTTCAGGATTCCGCCACGTAGATAGCCAGCCAGGATTCCCGAGAGAGTATGCAATGAGTACCACTGAGCGATGAGGCCTCAGTGTAGGGCCATCTTACAAAGTTGACACCTTCGAGTGGTGTACCATAAGAATCACTGACCATTGGGAAGCCGTTTTCACCAGCCCCACCAATAGTGGGTGCACTCCAACTGAGCATGTTTCATGAGTTTCAGTGGCAGAGGCCTCTGAGGTTCTGAGGCGAGACGGACCTGAAGGTAGCTGAGGACTGGCTGGAGGCTGTAGTCAGACTTTTCCACCTAGTTGGTACGCAAGCTGACCTTATGGCGATCCTAGTGGCCAGTCTTTTTCAGGAAGTAGTAGGGCGATGGTGGAGCTTGATGCTCTAGATACACAACAAGGTGACCCTCCTCTAGGCGGACTTCGAGATCCTTTTCATGGTAGTGTTTTTCCCAGTGACCTTACACTCTATACGTATATAGGAGATGATGCACTTACAGCATGGAAGCA
Organism: Viscum album; assembly: GCA_963277665.1. Taxonomy (NCBI): domain Eukaryota; kingdom Viridiplantae; phylum Streptophyta; class Magnoliopsida; order Santalales; family Viscaceae; genus Viscum; species Viscum album. The sequence goes on from OY728152.1 coordinate 1,876,577,570, forward strand.
TGACAGTGGCCCAATACTCGGCAAGGTTCACTAATCTCTCCCGCTACTCCATCGACATGGTAGGAGACCCTTTCTTTAGGGCCCCGACCATTAGCATGGTCTACAAGGGGATATCAAAGCGATGATGATATCGCTCAGCATTCTGACGTAGACTGGGGTGATAAAGAGAGGACTTTTGGTGGAGATCTTCTTAGCTAATAATGCACCTATAACGAGAGCCACAACTAAATGTTAGGTGGCAGAGTCATATGGATTAGGCATTAGATAGATGACGCAAGGGGCCAAGTAGGCCAGGCCTTCTAGTGGATGACCTCAAGATACATGGTCAGTGGTGTGGGGTACATAGGACAGATGAGGAAAGCTGAGGACAAAACTGTGCTACATGTGCAGTGGGTACGGTCGTATGGCTCGTAAATTCCTGACCCTCCATACAGACGACCAACAGAAGATCAAGGGACCACCGAGGAAGAGGCATATATTCTATCAGGGAGGTTTGCAAGTAGTAGGTGGATGTAGCAGAGGAGCTGGTCATGCAGCAAGCAGTGGGCTGTGATTCGAGGCATCACCACCACCACCTCCAAGTGGTCCACCCCAACCATAGGGAGCATGTGGATAGGGGTGAGCACAACTACAGGTAGCTGAGGCCTATGACCACGATCCTCGAGAGATGATTAGAGGTATGATATGTGTCTACTCCACCATAGCTGCATTACTTATAGACACAGGTTCTAGTCACTATATTATTGCCACATCCCTCATTCAGAGCTCAATGATTCCGGTGGAGCCGTTAGCTCGATCCTTACGGCTAGAGACTCCTACAAGAGATGATTCGATGAATACAAACTGGTGCTGGAAGTGTGAGCTTACTCTAGGAGATGAGATCATTGGCTAGGATCTTCTAGATGCAGGGTCGAGGCATTAAGACATCATCTTGGTTATAGACTAGTTATCCATATTCCATGCTCAGATTTACTGTATGATGAGAAATGTGTGGTGTGTCTGCACATATGGGATGAGGTTTTCCTTCACCAGAGAGAAGGGAACCATTTCAGCACATGATGGACTTACCCAGAGAAGGGTGCAGCTTGTCACACATTAGTTGGCTAGCCTTAACCTTAGATCAGTATATTTTGAGAGTCTGAGCTATCCTATAGTGGTGGACTAGTTTTCTGATGACTTTCCTAATGATGTTCTAGGACTACCTCCACATAGAGGGGTAGAATTTTATATCGACCTTTACCCTAGGAGGACACTGATATCTACACCAGAATATCAGATGGCCCCCGTGGAGCTTACTGAGTTGTGGGTACAATGGGAGGACTTGCAATGAAAGGGGTTCAAAATTCCCAGTGTTTCTCAATGGGAAGTCCCGATTTTGTTCACCAAGAAGGCAGTTGGGAGTTTGAGACTCTGTGTGGACTACCAGCACCTGAACCAGGTGACCGTGAAGAAAAAGTATCCACATCCAAGGATTGATGATCTTTTTGATCAGCTGAATAGAACTCGTTAGTTTTCGAAGATAGTCCTAAAATTAGGCTATCATCAGCTCAGGGTATGAGATGAGGATTTGTATAGGATTACCTTAAGATGTTAGTATGGCCACTATTTGTTTTTGGTTATGACATTTGGCATGACAAATGCCCTAGAAGTGGTCATGGGACTCAGGAATAGGATATTCCAGCCATACCTTGATCAGTTTTTGGTGGTCTTCATCAAAGATATCTTGATATACTCAGTGATAGAGGAGGAGCATTGAATTCAGCTGCAGATCATACTGGATACACTCTGAGAGCACCACCTTTATAGTATGTTCTTGAAGTTTTAATTCTGGATACGAGAGGTTCACTTCCTGGGACACATTATCTCGGAGGCTAGAGATGTAGTGGATCAAGCTATGATAGAGGTTTTACTTTCTTGGGAGCCACCTAGGAGTGTGACCGTAGTGCGGAGTTTCATGGGGTTGGCTAGATACTACATGAGATTCGTGCCTGAATTTTCCAGAGTCGCAACACCCTTATCAGTATTGACGAAGAAGGGACAACCCATTGTATGGATGGAGAGATGCCAGTAGAGTTTTCAGGAGCTAAGATAGAGACTGACGAGTGCATCCACTATGAGGTTACATGAAGTAGACGTTGGGTATGTAGTCTACTGTGACACATCAAGGAACATACTTGGGTGTGTCCAAATATAGGAGTGAGAAGTGATTTCTTATAGCTCACAACAGTTGAGACAGCATGAGAAGAACTATTATACCCATTACTTGAAGTTAGCAGCAGTGGTCTTCTCCTTGAAGATGTAGCGACATTACTTGATAGGAGAATGTTTTACAGTCTAATCTGATCACAAGAGTCTCTAGTATATCTTCTCTAAAAAGGATGTGAACCTGAGATAGCAGTGATTACTAGACTTCCTCTCGGACTATAACTTTGAGATAGTCTATAATCATAGAAAGGGGAACATGGTAGCAAATGAACTCAGCAGGAGGTCTAGTTTAAAGCTACATAGTGAGGTGATAGAGCATCTAGCCACGTTATATATATCCTTTGTGGATAGATATAGAGAAGCTTACCTCTAGTTTATGACAGTCACTCTGTAACTCCTTCTGTGAGTCAGGGAGGCGTAGCTTGTGGACATTGACTATTAGGCTCGACGTGCTTAGATATCCTTATGATAAGAACCTGAAGGATTTTCTGAAGGTTGGTATAACGTCATCCTCTTCATAGGATGTACCATGGTACCAGTGGCTCTATGGGAGGAGGTATTGAGGGAGTTCCATACGTCCCCTCTGGCGGTACATCCTGATGTGGAGAATATGTACCAGGACCTCTAACGTCAGCACTGGTGGACAGGGATGATGAAAGCATTGGCAGAGTTTGATTCACAATACCTCACTTTTCAAAAAGTGAAGGTTCATCATCATGTTCCAATAGGCTTAGTGCATCCACTAGAGGTGCCAGAGTGGAAGTGGGATGGCATCTACATGGAATTTGTGACAACGCTTCCATGTACATCCTGGGAACTTGAATCCATCTGGGTGATCATTGACCAACTCACCATGTTGTCCCACTTCCTACCTATCCGAGAGCATGGATTATTATAGGGATCAAGAAGTCTCTATGTGCAAGAGATTTTGCGAATTCATGGTGTTCCATCGATGATCATCTCTGACTGTCACGCATGTTTCACATCCCGATTGTGGAAGGCATTAGAGGAGGTGTTTGGGACTCAGCTACGTTTGAGCACCACCTTTCATCCTCAGATGGATGTTCAGAAAGAGTGGACCATACAAACACTGGAGGACATGCTTTGTGTGTGCCTCCTAGATTTTGGATGTTGTAGTGAGGATCACCTAACCTTGGTGGAGTATTAATACAACAATAGTTATCACTCCCCCATTTGTATGGAACCATTCGAGACCCAATATGGTAGACCTTGAAGATCACCACTATGCTGGACAGACCCAGTGGAGTTAGCAATTATGGGTCTAGAGTTCGTACAGGCTACCACTGAGAAGGTGCAGATCATCCAGGAGCGGATGAAGACTGCATAGAGCAGAAAAAAGTCTTATGCTAACAAGTGTCATATACCTTTGGAGTTAGTGGATAGAGACCATGTATTCCTACAGGTATCACCTCAATAAGGTATATAGAGACTTTGTCGAGGCAACAAGTTATCACCAAGGATTATCGAACCATTTATGATACTTCAGAGGGTAGGCGAGGTGGAATAACTCTTTTCACATCCACCGCAGTTAGAGAAGGTTCACAACATATTCCATGTATCCCAGCTGAGGAGATATTTGCATGACCTATCTCACATCATCGACCACGATGAGCAATATTTTGATGGTGTGGCGATGTTTACGGAGGTTCTTATTGAGATTGAGGACCAACAGGAGCGAGTCCTTCTTGATAGGTCGATACCTCTGGTGCACATTCACTGCTAGTACGGGAACCTCCAGGAGAGAACATTGGAGTGGGATGCTCAGATTTGTGCTCAGTGCCCCCATTTTTTTTCTTATTCTATGTTGTGTCTTTCGAGGAAAAAAATCCATATGGTAGAAAGAATGTAAAGACCCGGATTTTTCCATGTATTTTTAAATAATATAAAATGATTTCGAGTCTGTGAAAATTGATGGTGCATGATTCTGAGGCCCGATGTGCCCAGAATTAACTTTTGAAAATTTTTAAGGTACGTTCAATAAACGTATGAGCAAAATTTTCTAACTTTTGAACTAGTGCTCGGATTAAAAATCTAAGGGCACCGTTGAATCTACAGTGCCAAGATTCACTTAAGGGAGGCTTCACTTCGACCATATTAACTCCAAGAAAAAGTTAGATTAAGGGATTTTTGTAAAGAAATAAATAAAATATCCTTATATTTTATTTTTGTTTCTATCATATCCTATAATGGAAAAGAAGAGGTGGGATAAGTGACGTGTCAAGACAATTAATGGCTTGACCATTCATTTCTATGTAACAGTATCATTGGAGAATTGGGAAGCTTCCAAATTAATCTTCCACCATTAATTCCCACCACCTTTAGACACCCTCCCCCTCTTATATTTTTATGGAGCATGGGGAGAGGTGTCGGAATAGCTTCTCCATGAAACGAAGTGTTGAAGGAGTTTCGAGACATCATAACCTTGGAAGACAGAGCCGGTTCGGGCTAGCAGTGATTAGTGACACAGAAACCTAAACTAAAGGACGATGTGAAATCAACATCGTTAGAAGCCTATGGCGGGAATGAAGAACACTAATCAACCTTTAAGTGAGGACATTATCCAATGGGTTTATGAGGTAGGGGTTCACTTTTTTTTAAATTTGAGTGAATTCCTTGAACCCTTTAATCCTCCCTCATGATTAAAAGCTAACGAAGAGGGTGTGGGCCTATCAAAACTGTCCTAGACCCTCTACTACCTTACTACCCATGTGTTTTCCGTGGAATACTGCTGGTGTGGTGGCACTGACTGGCTACGATGGAGGTGGAGGGCCATTGAGAACTGAAATAGGAGGACATGGCACAAAGGCACAGCGGTCAGCAGAGTGTCCGGCACTGGCTGGCTACAGAAGAGGTGTGGCATATCGTCGGGAACCTTTTGAGGAACCGGTCGTGGTTCATCAACCTTGGTGGATGGATGAGGTGGTTGACACACCGGTCAGCTACAGAAGGCAAGGGCGGCATGACCAGAGCACTTCCGGTGGATCTAAGGCTATGATGCTGCAGTGGTGGGACCTTCTCAACTCCCGTGGGTGACTTGGAAATTCCAATATGCACTGTCTCTTGGTCTTCCAAATGGAGGGGGCTGCTCCCCTCTCGTGCAAGCTCGGGAAAACCATATGGGACCGTGCCACACGTGACCGGGCCACATGCCCCACCATGTGTCGGGATTCCCCCTTGTGGGTCGACCCCTTGAAGGCCATGGCGGTCCTTAGCATAACAGATAGAGCCCACCGCGGCCTAGGCCAAACTGGGTCGGACAAGATCCAAGCCCAACCGGACAGAGAAACACTTAATGGGAAATATCATAAGTACCTGATGTATATTTGGTGAACCGTCTATAGAGTTGGGATCCTTAGAATTATACGGTCCTTTTGATATACTACAGTTTAGTTTTGGAGATAGTTGGAGTACAACCGAGTTGGATCGAACCCGAATTCAATCGGGCCCCCGGAACTAAAACGGTTATAACTTACAGACTAGACTTCTGATTGATGAACCGTCTATCACGTTGGAACCCTTACGACATATAGGTCCATTGGGTAACTCCTTTGTGGAGCTTAGTGATAGACGAGGTGCAACCAATATCTCTATGGGAAGATTATATGGAACTTGAATGCACCAGGAGCGAGGAATCTTGTGGCTGGTTGTAATGTGAAGAAAGAACATCGATCCTATGTGGGTCAACATCAATCAGTACCTGTGTGGGTCAGAGCACAATGATCATATGTGGGTCAGTGCATATTTATCTTATATAGGTTAGATCATGTGTGGTTCAACGCTCAGTGATCCAGTGTGGGTTAGTGCATACAGATCCTGTGTGGGTCAGATCCCTTGTAGGTTAGCGGGGGTTAGTTACCTATCGATTCTGTGTGGGTCAGATCCTATCTAGGTCAGCGGGGGTTTGTTAACTATCGATCCTATGTGGTACTTAATATAATAAGATGATCTAGCCTTATTACTAATCATCTGTACTTCTATAATTAAGTTATACATGATTGGGAGGTGAGTCACTTCTAACATCGTGGTGTTACCTATGTGGTACTTCAACCTTCATGGTGCTACCTTTGTGGTGTTATGTACTTGGGTATGACATGATTATGTCTTGATAACTTAGTTATATGTATGGGAATATACCTAGCTTGAGATCATGTCTATTGTTTTTTTCATTGAAATTGATGTTTTCCTTTGTGGCTTTTCCTTTGTGGAATTCAAGGAGACCTACAAGGGTCTCAGGTTCCCAACTGAGTATCGTTATACTCACCCATGCACGGGCTATGCCGGTGCATTATTGTATCTTGTTCAGATGATGTACAATGTTGATTGAGGATGAGGGATCCCAGACATGATGGTGCTTGGAGGTAGACCATTCGGCGTGACATGACGTAGGGACGACTGATCGTGAACTACACCTACCCTGTATGAAGGATCCGTGGTGGACGATCTAGGAGCTTCTTTTCACTTTTCAACTATTTTTTACTTTTTAGTTGTACTTTTACTTTTCTAATTCGGCTTGTATTCTACAACCCTTTATGCACAACACTCTTTTACTACAGAAGTTACTTCGTGGTTGCATCTTGTTGCATTCTTCTCTATGTGTTTGTACAGGTTTAAACGTAATGCCTTCCCATTATTGGGATACGCATTTCCAGTGCTAGTTTCCAAACCTTGTCCTATGGAAGGCGGGCTTGGGGTAGTCACAAAATGGGACCCGAGGGACAGGTCATGATGAAACCATTCAAATTGTATTTATTTTAATATTTATAATATCCTTTATTTGATTCATTCATTAATAAGGGAAATACTACATCATTATTGTGTCATAAATAAATATATTAATTTTATGTCTTAAAATTATAAATAAAATATCACGATGTAGGAAAAACTTGTAGTTTTATAATGACTATTTATAGTTGAGGAGATCAATTATATAACCTTATATAAAAATTGTTTTAATAAAAGATATTTATTTATGTTACATTTTCCATATTTTTAATTTAATTTTTATAAAGTGTAATTTTCACATACAAGTGACTCCTTGGGATCCAAAAATTGACCCAAGGATTCCCGTGGTCGGACATGTATCATCCAATGGGGTTAGGACAAGTTTTAGAGTAATTGGATATTATTATAATATTAATTTTTACCCTTATTTACCAGATTTACCTTTTAACTGTGGTAAGAAAATATTTACAGAAGTTAGTATTCATAATGTCTAAAAACAACTGATTCCTATTTACACATTTAGGAAATATTGATTCAAAATATGGAATCTATTTTTCAAAATTTGAAACAACGAATTTGCAGATATTATTTTAAAATTAATTCCCATAGTCAAAACAAAATGAATGGTTTTCAAGAAAAAAATTTATCAAAAGATTGACATGTGTTTATGTAAAATTTAAATGTAAAATTACATCTAATGACCAAATTTATATTAAATGATAAAAATATAATATAATTATAATTTAAAATAACTCAAATTTATAATTTAACACAATAAATAAATTTTATTACAAAATTGTTTTTAATTAAAATTTAGTATTTTCACTATTCATCAAAATATGAAAGTTATCAGAATAGTACCAAAAATTTATCGAAACTGTATTTTTATGTCATGAATCTAAAAAAGAATTAAATTTCATCAAATTTATATATATAAGTGTCAAATATTGGATTTAAAAAGGGTTCATCATTAAAAGGAAAAAACTGCATTTTTTGAAAAATACTATTTTTATCTGAAAAAATGAATTTGTCTCTATATTTTGTCTAAGAAACACATAATATGGATGTTAAAATTATATGGAGTACATAGAATTTAAAATGAAGTTAATAATATCCACAAACTCTTTTTAAAAGACTAGTTTGGTAAGTCGTGGTGCGCTTGAACCCAGTGTTGCGTGTGGCACAACCTATTGAATTACCTTAAAGAGATAACGTACTATGAAATCCTTGACTATTATAGAACTACAATACATAATAATGGATTCTCTTCCATTTTATTCTATCTAGCGGTATGGTTCCTTGTAAGAGATATTAAAGGAATGGGGTTGTCTAATCAGAGGTTTCATCCATTATGGGTGATCTAAATGTCCTGATGTGGATGCACTAGAAGACATGTGTTTTACCTATTGGCTATCATCATCATCATGAGGGGTAATGGGAGCTATAACTCACTGATGTTCCATATGAGGTAATATATCCCCATGGATAGGTTCTACAAGACAAGCTTACAAACTGGCCAAAGCATTTCCTTGACTATTTTGTGACTGGGAAACATTAGTGTCCTCTTTCTAAAACAGTAATTGGTCCATCAGATCGAGTTTCTTTCACTAACAAGGTTGATAATTATATATTCCCGATGAAATAATCAAAATTTAATATTATTATGACTATCATTGAGTCTCCCATGACATATATTTGAGTAACATCAATCTCAATAGACAACATGAGACTAGTGATGAGAGCCTGATATAGTGAGTCATTATTGGTGACGCCATCTGACAATAAGAAAGAATAAAGAATAATAGTTTCTGTGGGCATGATAAAGGATATACCTTGGCCTACCCTATTGAGCCATGGATCATTAATCCATCTTCTTTTCAGTCTCAAGGAGTAACCATTGAAATAAATCTACCAACATGGAATACCTTGATCCACCGAGAGGATGTCCTCGTCTATGAAATCAAGATTGATGGATTGCTCGGTGGGGACTGAATGGGAGGCCGAAAAGTCTTCCAACATCTCATCCATGCCAGAAATGTGTGGGATGATCCAAATATTAAACATATAATGGATCACTTTATAATGATCTAGATGGATTATTATCATTGGGTGATTCATGATATAATTTAGAGAATCCATACTGGAAACCAGTTGTATCTCATGTTGTTGTAAATAATGGTGCAACATATATATTACGAAATCTAGTGCATGGAAACTATTATCGATAGGAGATTATTAGGACCTCTTTTCGAGGATTATGTGACTGAGATAATATAAACTATTATATATACCCTTTTTATTATTCTTAGTGGGAAGGATGTTAAGGGTCATTTTAGGGCAGTCACATAGAGAAACAACAAATTCCTGGAGATATGTGGCATCAGAACCAATGGATATAACAGATACTTCTTGATCTCCTCAAACATGTTCCGGCACTCTTCATCCCACTAATCGAAGACACCGTTATTTATGAGTTTGGAAAAGGAATTACACATACCAATAAAAATTCATGATGAATCAGTATTTGTGGGCTAAGTTGCCTTGAAATCCTTCGACCATCGAATGGTTACACATAGGAGGCATCAGCCTTATAGACTTGATCTTATCCTGGTCAATCTAAATGCCTCTGAACTGATGAAAAATATGAGTAACTTCCCAGTGGTGACCCTCAAGGCACACTTAATTGTTTTATCTTTAGATGGTAGGAGCATAGGAATCAAAGTACGTTCTCATGATCACTATGGTGATCCCAAATCTGGAAGGATTTTACCTCAAAATTAACAAAGTATGAATCAAATAGCATCCCAAGGATTAGTTTAAGGATGCAGTTCATTTAACAATGATAGGTGGGTCTTGAATTTTTCAATCTGAATGGAATTACTTGATAGCATAATGTTCTATTTGTTTCCCTATAGGTGATAGAATATTCATCATTAGGGACCATTCAGATCTGATGATACCCCGAATAACCATCCATGAAGTAGAGTTCTAGGAACCTGGATATGGCAATGATCATCATATTTATCATAAGAAATGGAAAATAATCCCTTAGACTATGGCGTTTTAGATCTCTGATGTTGATACAAACTCAGATCTTTCTGTTATTCTTCTTGAATAGAATGTTGTTTTATAACCTCATGTGGTTCTAAACCTCATCGATGAAGATGGAGTTGATGAGCTTATCAACATCGACCTCAAATATGGCACCATGAGTGGGGTACATATTATTGGTAGGCTACTCAAACTTGTGATGACATACCTATAGGCCATGGTGATGGATGGAGACATGAGGGTCTAGCCCTGGAATCATGTAATTTCTATAGGAAGAAACATCATGATGCTGATTTTGAAAATCCACATACTATAGATGTACTTTTGTAGATATAGTTTCACTAATCTTAATTGGCCTCAAATCAGTCTAGGTTCCATGATTCACCCAATATAACTAATCAAAGGTGGTGGAGACACCTTATTAAAATGAAGATGAATGTCTTCCAGATCATGTTCATCATCTAATGTAGGGAAATCAATGGTAATAGATGGTCAATGTAGCCCTAAAAATTCTGGATGAATGTGGGTTCCCTCTTGGGCAGATGTGGAATTATTACTGTGAGATTCATTCACTATTGAAACCATGGAAACAAAGGTTTTCATCTTGATTCCATCTGGCCTCTATTCGAGGGTCCATGGTTTTTTGATGTTAAAGCAGTGGGGATGGGTTAGCTTGTGTTGGTTCAACCTGGTTCAGTGGAATAGGAAAGTGTGGCATACAACTATATCCATGGGGTGAACAACCCGATTCCTCAAAGGTGTATGGGGGTTCTGGCATCACTCATGCCTAGCCTCTATTGTAGTACAAGGTGATCTTTGAAAATTCCTTGAACCTAGAGACAAGTATTAATGTCTTCTAAATTTTTTTAATGTTTTGTTCCATTCCTGTCATTGTGGCCTCCAATCTGGTAATCCTAATGATTAATTTTTTTTATCCATGTTCATCCATAGGTTATACATTGTGGTTGTACGCTTGACCTTGTTGGTCTGAACCCATTTTTCCTAGTACATGTAATTTTCAGCATCTAAATATTAGGCTTCAAAATAGGAAATTGGAGATTCATCAACTTTGAGCATACCCACATGAATTTTGAGGGGGTACTTGAGGAAATGGTGATACGAGAAGGGAACTAGTGCACCCAAATGGAGCCAAGGTCTACCCATCAGTGCATTGTATGTGGTATCCTACAAGACAACCATGATTGAATTGTTTGAAATTATGCCATTCAACTAGCTCTTCAAGAATATGTTTCCACATGGAATTTTATCAATCTTATCTTAAACTTTACTCTCTAGGTAAGGGGGACTTAGATATACTTCAGTCATCCCTAGAATGCAGAGCATCCAATTCAGGACAAGATTACTCCCAAAACCTATGTAAATTGGACATTGAAGAACATCCAGGTCATCGAACTGCCTGGTGATGTTCAATAGATAAATCTACCTCTATATGGGAGAGCCTTCATCTTATCCTAATAAAGATATGATTTCCAAAGATTCTTCTTGCTCTACTTCGTCTTCAAGGGAGGCTTTTGTGGCCACTACATCCATTTCAAAATTGATGGGGGTATAAAATATTTTATTAAACTTTTCAATTATACATCTATGTAATTTTTTAATTAGAATGTCTATATATGAGTGTACTCAAGAATGTTAATGGTTTTTTCTTAGTCATCCATAGAGAAAGTTTGTAAATATGAATGAAAAGTGTCCATGAGTTATCCAATGTAATAATCTGAAATAATTGATTAAAACCATCAAAATATCGATTAAACCTCACATTACACACCTCAGTTATAAAATCATGATAATTAGCATCAAATGTACACCATGACACTCCATCTACAGGATGAAAAAATTATTCATTATATTTATTTATTTTACTATCATTACATAACATATATACTATTATTTCATTATATATGAAGAGATTTTAGAACCTAATAATCCATATAATGTAAAGAATTACTTTATTTATCATAAGATATGGTGTTCCATTAGTATTTAAAGTACATAATATTATTCCCCATTTTATAAAATCATTTAGGCCAACATTTTCCTCCATGAATAAGATACAATATTTTAGGAAAGCATTTATTTTATTTATAGAAAATCCATGATGGTAAATTAATATCTATAACATGTAATGTTTAAAGGAGACATCTGAACTAACAAGAATCAATTCCCTAAAAAGGATAATAATATAATCTATTGATTTATTAAAAATCCCATAAATGGATTCCCCTAAAATTAGTCATATTAAAAATCCTATAATTCTCATTTTACTTCATTATCGATATACTAGAGTCATGGGAAGATCCATAAATTTTGTCACACTTTCAATATAATCATTTAAATAAAATGCATCATGTTTAATCTTATAATTATCTTCTTATATTGTAATAGTTTACTTCTCATTATGATAAATAAACTGAAATAGCTAATATAATAAATTCTCTAATCGAGTCACCACATTAAATTTATAATCCTTTTAGACTATATTTTCTCTCCATTAAAATTCCATTCATAATTTTTTTTAAATAAATTTTTTTATATGGTACCTTACTTTTGCGCAACTTATAAAAGGTCTCCCAATATAATATTAACATGCAATGTGTATGAGACCATTATTTAAAGCATTGCTAAATTGAAAATATATGAAATAATCAGTAATGTATTTAATATAAATTTTAATCTTGACCACTTCAAACATATAATTTATATCCATTCTTTCAAAAAATTAAAATTTTATATTCCATTTCGTAGTAGAATTGAAATAAAATTACCATCAAAGAAAAAAAAATATTTATGGAATCAATAATTGTTCCCTTTATTTCAACCACACAAAAAACCATTAATATAATATTGAACTAAAATACATTTAAAAAATTATATAAATTTTTTTCATAAATAAAAAATTTAATATACATGAATCCATAATTAAATAAAAATAACTTTTTTTAACTTGAATACAAAACTTTTCTTAGTGAAAAAGTTATTTAAAAAACATACTTTATAATTTTTGGTTGAATTTTAAATTTCATATTTTTATCAAATGAGTTAACAAAATAAAATATATATAAAACCATATTTTTGGAATCCATTATAAAAATAAGTAATAACTATAGATAATACAACACAAATAAGGCTAATCAAATTAAAGAAAGGGGTTTCAATAATGTTTTGTGAATAAATTATTATAATTTTATTTGAATGAATGTTAATCTTTATTAATAAATTATGAGAATAAATTTTTTTAATATGTATTTATAAAGTGTAGAAAAAACATGAAATCATGAACAATTTAATTTTTTTAAACCCAATAAGAACATAAAAAACTCACGACAAAACATTATTTATGTCATATACAGTGAATGAATATATTATTTCAAAAAAAATCTTCAAACCATGAAAAACCAAATTACATAATAAATAAATACATTATTTTTTTGAAATCATATATAACTAATATATTTTAAATAAAGTCAAAACACTTTCATAAAAGTCCTATAGAAAAAATTAGATTTGAAATAATTATATTTATTCCTAAAAATCTCATGGCCAGAAAAATAAATTTCAGGTCATTCACCACTTTAGAATTGTAATGTGAAAACACAAAGATAATATATGATAATAGGGGAATAAAATTAAAATAACCTAATTATTTAACATAATAATAATTGTATAAATGATGAATCAAGACAAAATTGATGTATAATACAAGAGTTTGTAGGAGATGACCATGCTGAAGTACTGATTGAGTAGAATAATGAATCCACTAAATAAATTTAGGGATTGATTGGAAATATATGCCATGGATTTTAAAAACCCCTTAGTATAGGACCCCCTATACAAATTTTTTTTAAAATCATTGGTATATCCTATTTATAAACCAGATTAAACAATGGTTTTCAACAACCGCTGGTATAGGTGGACCTATACCAATGATTTTTATAGAACTATTGGTATAGGTTTGTAGTGAAAACCCCCCAATTATAGTTTTTTCTTATAAATGAATGAACATGAGTTATGAATAAAATTACCCAAGTTAATTAAATTATTCATTCAAATTATTGAAATATTTTGATTTCATTATGCTATGAATGTTTGAAGGTGGATGGTTTGTTTTTAATTGTAATGTTTTCATGAGTTCTCATGTACCTCAGGATTCATTCATAATTTCTCCTATACTTTCAAATTATTTCAATATTTTTTATAGAATATATATCTTTTCCCTTGTGAGAATTTTTTATTTATCTTCTCAAAGTCTTATTGTGAAAAAGGAAACCATATTAATGATTTTTGTTGTTTTTCACTAGACAAATGAGATTTATATTAATTTTATACTTCTTGGATATTTTATACTCCATATTTTCAAATTACTTTTCATAGGATTTAAATTTCATTATAAATTTTATCTAGGTCACAATTCCCACTATAGTAAATCTTTTTAAATAAATAAATAGTGCCTCAAATGAAAAAAAGGTGTAAATTTAATTTAATTTTTTTGTGGAAAAATTTTATATTGTCTAAAATTGTTCACATTCTTATGTAATGTTTTAATGAATTATCTAAAACTATAAAATAAAAAGATACTATAAGAATATGAATGTAAATACATTGATTTAAACTATGTATTTATGATTTGTTTTTGTTAACAGTCATTAGAAGAGATATGAATTTTAAAAAGAAAATGTTGTCATGTCTACCCTTTCTTCTTAATTAGTTATGGATGTGACATTATAACATGGATTCCATTAAACTAGTTCCTTGATATAGTTTTCCATGATATTTTTAGTGTCGCTCAGTGAATATTAGAGGCTAAAAACCAGTAGTGAGGGGATATGGTGTGATAGTGGGGAGACAATTCCCTAATAACTGAGTATAAAAGAACACAAAATAGCTAAAAATCATGAATAATAGTATATATACAATGTTAAAAAGTAATAAATATTCATTATAATTAATTAATAAATAATAAATAAGGTTATAATACAATGGAAATTAGTAATGTCCTGAATGACTATTTCAATTCATAAAATACTAACCACCCACATTGTAGATCACATGTACAGGAATAAGAGAAATAAATAAATATTGGTCTCTACAACTAACTCTAATCCATAGCATAAGTCTATTATCAATAAAACTATAGAACAACTCTAGTATTTTCATAATGATCCACAAGAGTGGATCTTCTTGATCATATATCAATTAGCCTCATCCCAATCCATAGTACAAAATGTGCTCAACCAAAAATGTGGACCTAATGTATACATGAACACTAAGGTGAACCTACAATGGTGTGAAATAATATTAGTAGAAAAAAAACAATGATCAACCTAAATTATTCATTCATAAGTGCATTATCATGTAATATAATTATCTTATCTGATGAATAACTGGGAGTAGATAGATAAATAAAAACATAATTGATCAAATGTTCTATATTCCTAATTGATCATACTACTTTGACCTATGTCGGAAGATCCCTAAACCAAAGGAATCATATATATATAAATATATATATATATATATTCACATACATATGTAGTTATATGTATATACATGAAAATAATCAGGTCCTAAGGCATACCAACAAGTCTTCCATGTAATATATCCTAAAATTTCATCCCATAATCAATACCTATTTCATTAATCTCTATCATCAAAAAACTTCTTCACCTAGCTTTGTAAATGTCTCTTAGAAGGAAACATCACCATAGGTGGAAACACATCTTAACCATAGACTCACATGTACTAGCATGTAGTCACATTAATGATGGATTACATATACCTATGAATAATAATATAAATATTAAGAAAATTAATTATGACCTATGAATGATAGATTGGGTATCGTACCTATAAGGGAAAGGACCTTGGGCTATAGAAAAAGGAATCCTATTTGAATCCATGGAGCTCATCCCTAGAAAAAATAGTATAATGTAGGCCTATTTTAGTTAATACATAGTGCCATTGTCCAAGGTATCCTATTAATGCCCATGTAGCACATCCATAAAAAATTCAGTTTAATATAGACCTATATGGCCCATGACCTTGGGTCATTGACCATTGAATCCTCTTCGACTCCACAAAGTGAATCCATAGAAAACATGGTAAATGGTTTCATACCATCTGACAAGTCATCCCCATACAACAATTCCAAATCATCGGTTCCATACCATGATACACAAAATCCATTAGGTAGGATCAACAACTAAGTCCTAGGAAGCATGTCTAGGAATCCTAGAACATCCATCAAAAGTATTAGAAGATAGATCCCATGAAGAACATCTGGACTCCCCAAGAATTCTATTAGAATACTTAGAAAATATATCCCATGAAGTACCATAGGGAAACCCTGTCATGTATCTCATTGGGTCAATATAATCGACAAAATAACTTGAACTAACTCTTGTAATCATATCATCCTCAATAGTAACCATGGGAATATATAAATAAAAGTCTGAGGGTTATTGAATTTGTAAATCCACTACTACTATCATGGATCATTGGGTTTACTAGTTTGATATGGGTTATAAGGTGATAGTCTCCACCATCTCTACCCAACTTGATTCATAATAGCTTTGGGTTAGTCAAACCCTGGGCACCCACTAGCCCCCCTAGCTAAATATTAGAGAGGAATCTTACTCTTTATCATTGAGGTAAATATAAAAGGAGTGGTATCCTACTCAGTATCCTCGATGATAGTGTGTATGCAGGTAGGAACTAGAAGGGAATCCATAGAATGAAGGTATAAAGGTATGGTAATCCTACTTAGGAACCTCTCGGTCAACAAATAAGATAACGACAACCCTCTCAAGATCCTTGCTCATCACTTGAATCATAGGTTAAAACCCAACTAGACACATAACCTCAAGTAAACTCCACATAATTGTTTTTCAAATATATTGATCATTACCCATATTTGATATGGTGTATCACTCAAGGTAGATGATAAAAAACATATAGTAGAAAAAGAACCTCTCCATTATTGATTTCTCACAGTAAATCATCATATTAAATTCCACAAATAAGTACAAGGGTTATAAAATCACAATATAAAAGCAAAGTTAGTCACAATAGAGTAATCATATTTCTCATTCTTACTCCGAGGTTTCAAAAAACAAAAAAAAAACTCAAAATGGAAGAAATGGAGGAGTATATAATTTTTATACTTGAGTACATGGTATATCCCCTCAATGTGTCACCTGGGTGTGTACTCCAACCAGCCATGTCTTGTAAACCATTGAAACAACATGTATGTCACGTAAATGGTGTGTAGAATACATGAGGAACCTTCCCCTATGACTGACATGGACTCGAAATGTATTTTTCCTGGCCATGTATTTCTACTTGACATGTGACCCACATGGGGACTGGACATGTCCTGCGCACAGCCATGTCCCCTCACATGCACTATCTAGCCATGTAGTCAGAAACATGACAGAGTTTTATTATTGGACTTTTATACCTTAAACATGGTGTGTACGTAAAAAATGTCATATTCCCCCGATGGGGACAGCACACGGTGTGTTCTCATTAACTACACACCGTGTGATTTTGTTTCATGAATGAGAAACCCCTCAAATTGTCCCAAAACCTCATTTACCCCCTAAAAATCTATTGATTGATACACTTGGAGACCTTCATATTCATAGTAGTTTTATAAAACTAGGAAGCATTAAATATATTGGTATATATGGGAAAACATAAAAATGGAATACCTTTTGGTGTAATCTTCTAATTCTTTTCCTATATCTGAGTTCCTCACCCGATGGATGATGATATGACTCCTCCCAAGCTGTATGGTGGAACATCCCTTCTTCCCTCCATATTTCAATCTCTCTATTTCCCTATCCTATCTTGGTCGATTAGAGGGATGTTCCTAGTGGTAGTACATGATAATGAGGGGGAAATAGAAATGAAATTGTGAAAAGAAAAGGATGAAAGTAAAATAAATAGAAAAAGAAAAGGATCCCAGACATTGTCTAGACATGCTATATGAGATTATTCCTCATAGAATAAAATATACTATTTTGTAATCAATTATGGAGATGGAATCTGAATCCGACACTCCATTCAAAATATAAATCTAAATGAACATGCATGAATAAATTAATAATTAATTAATAAAATAAAAATTATTTTTTTTTCAGAAAAATTTGATTGACTTGTAATTCTATAAAACTCATGGAATAGGGTAAAGAACCCAATCTCGAGACCAACATAGTGGTAAGAAACATTATCCAAAGTCATATGATGGGGGGAAATGACCATTTTACCCTTTCAGTCATCCAAAGGGGAAAAATAC
The DNA here is from genome assembly GCA_963277665.1 of Viscum album. Classification (NCBI taxonomy): domain Eukaryota; kingdom Viridiplantae; phylum Streptophyta; class Magnoliopsida; order Santalales; family Viscaceae; genus Viscum; species Viscum album. Next base: position 1,876,595,886 of record OY728152.1, read on the forward strand.
AAATTTTAGCTCAATTTTGAATTCTGAAAAGACATTTGTTATTATAGTCTCCCCACTATAAACATTCAATTCCTTGATATTACGTTATGGTAAAAAAGAATCCATGCCCCTATCCCAAGCATCTGCACAACTACACTATCTGGAATACCCAACTAAACGTCTCTTAGTGGCCTCAACTATCTCTTAAATGGGAGATGTCTAACTATGTAAGATCCTATGCTCCCCAATACTAGAGTATCCCAATCGTCAACTCAAAACCATGCTTTGAGAACCACAGACCACACCCTATCATTCCTCAAACACAACAACTAAAATGGACATAACCACTAACATTAAAGCATTCAACCGCAACATCAAGTATCACCTATTCCAAATTTATGAGAACATCATCCACAGTAATTACAAAATTTCATTTTATAATTGGTAACCAAACCCTAAAACTACTAATGGTTTACTCTCTACTATATATATTACATTATAATGCTCTTTGATCATAATCTCAACTTGTTCCATAGACAAATTATGAAGGATTTTTATGTATGATGGAATATATATGACACTCTATCAACATAATCAAGATTATTTAAATATAGTGAATGATTGTATCTAACTAAGAGTAAACTAAGATTCTATTTATAATCATGTATCACTCTCCTACTTCATTCTCACATAAATAGATTATAGTCTCCCTTATCTAACTATTGACACCATATCTTCTGACAATGCATATCTAGGTCCATCCGTGGGTTAATCTCCTTATGAAACCTGATCCATTACTAATATACCCTATAATATTGAGAGAAATTTCTTAATTCATCACAAATACCAAGAAAACATTCCCACTAAAAAACACTTAAATGATAGGTCTTTAGATCATATATGGAATCTCACCAACTCATGATTTAAATTTTTCCATACGCAACTGAAACATACCTTTTTATATACCCCATAAAAAAATATATTTAAAAACCCATTCAATTAATGTCACACTAAAAGGTAAAGATGACAATGATAGATGGAATTTTAGTTTCATTAAATAGATACTACCCTGGAACTCCTCTAGAAAATCAAAATCCTGACATATTCATAGATTTCATTCCATGACAGCCCATATAACAGAATAATTTCAATCAAGAGAGGATACCCATGCTCTTACAACATTAGAAATAGCATAAAACCTAGAATACTTGTTTAGGAACTCGAGGAGTCCATCCTACCAAATTGAAACTTGAATGACAGGAATCTTTGTTTCTTTCTTAGTAATAGAAAGCATCAACATTCCAATATCAAAAAACGAGTCATCTATCATACATTGGTCTTTACATGACAGTATAACCAATATCACTACTTGAAAGGTATTTATAATCCAATGAAAACATATATCATATTTTTCCTTAATCATGTAAAATATTGGATTAATAGGGGGTTAAAACTAAGGGCCTCTTGTTCTCCCACCTATTCTTAAATAACAAGTCTCATAACATGATCTCTAGGTCAAACCACCTTTCCCAGAGATAAAACCTATCTATGTAAGGTAATGATAAAATGAACTATGAAGGTCAACACCTGTCAATGCTTCCTTTAAATGTCCTAATCCTATTCAAGAATCCTCATAAGTAACTTCTCTATAGAGTTCATTCTATGACAACAGAAACATGATTAAATGATACTGACTAGGATTCTGTAAGTTATAATAACCCCTCAAGGTCCAGTTCACTATAGACATTTATATACCTATCAATATTGTACTCATTGATATTACTAGTTTACCATTAATTATTATTTTTATCTTAATGATCCATGTGATAACCCACATACAGTTCAATTAATTATAATTTCATTCCATGTTATGTGGGAAAACACCATATAGGTTTCTATTAACACATTATGTTATTGAACCTAAGACGAAACACCCAAAAAGAGGTCTATAAATTTATAATCATATGATGTATTGACCTTCTAGTGTGTTTGAACCTTCTGTGCATGAAAACTGAGTCATCAACCTCACTGTGGAATGTCTCACTGTAGCTCCACAAAATAATCCATCGGAATGGAATATATAGATACGTTTTCCCATTCGAGTAGAATTCCACAAAGACCGTATATGTGAAAAAATTATTTAGGTTATTTTTAGACCTTTAACCACTAAGCCTTAGTCATCAAAATAATCAAATACTAGTAGGTGTATAACATGTATAACCTACATTTCAGATATGATTCATGAGATGCCTCATGCATATTCTGTCCATGATTCAAAATAAACAATTTTACACATTCCAGTGGGAAATGTGTTAAAAATATAAAATAAATCATAAACTCCATATCAAATGTGAGATGTTTAATGAATAAAAAATCCTAATCAACTGTAAAACCACATATCAAGAACAACAATCATGTATCCCTAAAAACCTGGACTGATTATCAGAACATGTGGTAGCAATGCACCAATCCAATTGTATCTCACATTTTGAAACATTACTAAAACTATTTACTACCATATCCCAAATAGTAATACAACATTAAAAAAATCTAGAATAGAAATTTGTAATGTCATAACTTGGTTGCTAGTAAATCAATACCCCAATTTAATTCTACATGATGCATCAAAGGAACCACCCCATATGCAAGAGACTCCGGACCAACATTGAGGGCCTAAGGTTAGATTTTGGGGGGACTATTCCATAATATTACAGTATACAACAACAAAAAATAACAATGAATCATTCATAGAGGAACATAAATATTGTGTGTCAGTAATAAATTAAATGAAAAAGAGGAAGTAAATAATTAACTACTCCATAATAAAATAGAATGCAGAAGACTCCCCAATGGACATGTGATACATACAACATTGATCACCCATTAGTCTAATCACAAATAAAAGAATAAATGAAAAAAATAAAATATAGGGATCTAATACTATATCAATGATAAACCAAATACCCAGTCTTCATAACACTATAAAACTACTCCATCCTAATCATAATGATTCACATGAGTAGAACCACTCATTCATGAAACTGTGGGACATAGCCAAATCCACATTGAAATCTATGATCATACATAAAAGTGAACATAATGTATGAATTCACATCAAGGTGTGTATACATGGATTATATGTAATCCTAGAAGGCTAACCCCAATGATGAACCTATAATCTACTTTCATAAGTGGCATCTAATTCAATATGCATTTCCAAGCATAAAAAAATATATATAAATAAATAAAAACATTTTTGATGAGTGGGTCCGTAATACAGATTGACCATACTACTTCAACGTAGGTCAAAATGTTACCGGAGGAGATCCATCATTTATATATACATATATATATATATATATTATAATAGATATATATATATATATATATATTATTATACACCAAAATAATGATTTGTGAGGTATACGAAAAATGCACCAAAGTAGAATATCATAAAAACTCAATCCATATTTGATCTGTGGGCTATAATCTTGATTGACAAATACCTATGTTGGCCAATGTCTGAAATGTAAATGAGAAAGATTCATCAACAGTAAGGGATGAATATTCTAAAATTATATTAACCTATACTCAACTATAATCAATTTAATGAAGGAGGTTTTATAATGACAGACAACTCTCTAAAGATGGAATTGAACCAACTATGACCTATACAATATGTTTCAAATATCATACTAACAAGTTCTATAACCTAGGGATATTTAGAAAAACATTCTTTTCATGTAAAAACATTTTACCCATAGAAAAATCAACAATATAAACCTACTATGCTCATGTCCTGATGACATTTACAAGGATTCCATTCTAAGTATAGGGAGGGAATCCATATAAAACTAGGAATAATATAGGCCTAAGTCGACTAGGAACCACGGACATTGACCAAGTTATCCTCTTTGATTTCAAGGAGAAAATTAATATACAATATGGTATGTGGTTATGTATTGTTAAACATTTTTTGTATAATATGACAATACCCCTCCTGGGATCCATACCATGATATCCAAAATATCTTAAGCAAGCACAATAGTTAGGACCTAGTAACCACTTATGAGAATCCCAAAACATCCATTAGATAGCCTAGAAGGAAGATCCCATAAATCATGTCTGGGAAGAACAAAAAATCAATAATATGGATCAGATGATGGATACCATGAAATGGTACTAGCCATCACATTCATGTATCGCATTGTGGTAACATCATCACCTAAATAATAAGATGAACCTATGGTAATCATATATGTATAATCAAAAACCATGAGAATGCATAAATAAAAGGTGAGGATGGTTGAACTTCTAATACCACCACTACTATCAAATCCCTTTGGGATTACAAGTTTGGTATTGGTTCTAAGGGGACACAATCTAACATCTCCACCCAAAACTGCAATGCACTAGCTCATGGTCGATCAAACACTATGTCACAAATTATGTCCCCTAAATCTATATAGGTGATGAATCCTACTTGGGATCCTCGATGTTTAGAAAGGATAATAATAATTCATGGGATGCTTATCCTTTTTCATTAGGTATAGGGATCCTACAAGGTTTTCTATAGGAGGAAGGAATAGTGGTAGAGGTATCATGTAGGTGGTCTTTTAGGTTAACATATAAGATAATATCACATCATAGGTGATACTAGGTTATCACTATCCTCATGGGGTAACACCCAATTCGCCACATAACCACAAGGAATTTCCACTTAAACATTATTCCAAGGAAATGGCTCATGAAGCATCTCTAATTTGTTGTTTCACTCTCAAGAGTTGAAAGAAAAAATACTAGAGGAAGAACAACTCAATTATAGTTCTCTGACCCCAAATTGTTATATTGGATTCCAAAAATCAACTCAAGGGTTTAAATATCACTATATGTGTGGAAAAAATTAAAAAGGACAAATTATGTGTTTAATTATGACTATATGGAATCATTACATTAAAAACATAGAAGAAGGTAGCAAAGGTGGAGTACACAACCTGTATACAAAAGTACACAACTTTTACCAATAAACCTTCACGTGGGAATGAACTCTAGTTGAACATGATTTGTAACAAATTTACATGAATTTTTTTTCATGTAAAGTAATTGTAATATACATCAGTTACCTTCCTATATACAACACATGGACTATAAATGTATTTTTCAAGGTTGTGTATTTCTACCCGACATATGAAAATCACGAGGTCTGGTCATGTCCCGCACACGGCTATGTGTCATCACATGGTTTTCCAGGCCACATAATCAAAAACATGGTCGTGTACCAGTAAATGGTGTGTATATCCTTAAACTAGAGTAAACGTTAAAGAAATGCATCCTACTAGAATTAGAAGAATAAATGTCGTGTGTTCCTGAACTAAATATTGAGTGATCCAGTGCTACGAATAGAAAACCCCTGAAATTATCCAGAATCCCAGTTTTTATCATAATGATCTATAGATCAAACCTCTATGGGTAATTATCAAAAATAATTGAAATATAAAAGTAGAAATCTGTAAATATATATGGATTTATACTGAATCAAAAAATATCCCTGCCTTTGGGTGGAATCTACTGATGCTTTTCCCATATCCGATTTCCTCACCTACCACATGATGATTGGGATCCACACAATATCTATTAAAAAATTTACCTCCCATTCTCCATATTTGTATCTCCCTCACTTTCCACTCATAGTTTCATTGATGCAATACCAATTGTAGTGTTCCTGAGAATCCAAGAGAAATAGATAGAGTAAAAAAGAAAAATAAAAGAAATAAATGTGATTAAAAATAAAAGGGAAAAGGGGTCCGGTCCCAGCCCTAGTGGATGACCTTAGTTTGTTCATTTTCTAGAATGAAATCCCAATTTTGGACTCAACAATATTGATGATATCTAAATATGATACTCCGTTCAAAAGATATAGTCAAACAGATGCTCATGAATAATTTAATATTTCCATAATTAAATAAATAAATAAAAAATATTAATTATACAACTAGAATTAAAACGGCTCATTATATCACCAAAATTTTAGCCTATAATAAAAATAATATTTTGAGATAAATGTAGTGGTTAGATAAATTATTCGACATCATCTATTTTTAGAAAATTACCATTTTACCCCTTACAAGCTTCCAAATGAAAAAAAATTAAAATTTATGGTCAAATTCATATAAAAAAAGCACAGGTTCATAAAATACCCCAACAATAAACATCCTCAATCCTAAGAAAACTTTGTTGGAAAATATTATCAATGGAAGAATCTCTAACATTTGTGAAACTATGCTATCTTGAATATCCAATGACAAGTCTCATAGTGTTCTTTCTTGTCTCTTATATAAGAGACATTTAATTATGGTTGATATGATTCCCCCAACCATAAGAGTATTTGTATCATCACCATACAACCGAGATCTGACCTCCATTTCATGCACGACATCCATTAATAAGTTAGATTATTGGAGTGGTGAAAATGGCTCACTCACAAGCATACAACTACAACATCAATTATCGCATATTCTTAGTTTTCAATAATGGTTTCCCTTGAAACCAATGAATTTATACTGATAATGAGGGTCCCCACCCTTAAACATTCAATTTTTTACTCCCCAGATTTTGTATTACATTATGCCACTCCTTTATCCTTAACTCAACAAGTTCAATAGTTAAACCAAGATGGATGTTTATATAGCTCGATTTATAGACGACACCCTCTTAGTGTACTCTGGATTATGTCATGATGGAGCATGATCATCTCTAACTATGAGTAAAATACAATTATATAAGTATGAATGTATCACTATACCAAGCCATGCTCACATGAATAGGATATACTAGACATTGACCAACTCCTGACACCCCAAATTCTAATAATTCATGTCCATGTCCAACCACTAGCCAACTTTTTCATGGAACATAACCAATTTATGATATCTCATCTACCATGGAGGTACAATTCTAATTTAATCAAAACTCATAAGAAAAAATTCCCATTGTAAAACTATGAAACCATCTGTCCCCAATCACAAACATTTTGGTATACTCTCACCATCTATCCCTTTGAATCTATCATTATGAGAGACCCAAAGTGATGCTCGGTGTTCCATCTGCCTCCACCATGACACCTCTCATACTCAATATCCCCTTCTCTTTGTGGGATGTCATCCATATCTCTCAATCCCTAAAACTTATGGGCTACTTTCTCCTCACAGGTTCACCCACTCTATATCTTGAATCTATGATTTAACTCATGTATCATCTCAATAATTAATTTTTGTCTCATATCCATTCCAGATATGTGTTTTTGGTTTTTATTATTCCTCTAGAATTTGAAAATTTCAAAAAAAAATTATTTGATATCAAAATATATCCATTATTATTTCAATAATGTTTTATTTATTCATATATATTTCTAACTTCATATCAAAAACGTTTGTACTCTTGCCACTAAACCACCATTTTTTATAATTCTATTAGATTATCAATTTCTTATTCAAATATTTTCAACCATTTTTATACTATCACAACAACTCTTTTTTCTTATTTAGGCTATAAAAATGAGGCCAAGATAACTCTATATGTGTATATTAAAATAAACAACAATTTTCTATTAATACTCAGCATAGTAGTGTTGGGGAACACATAAAATATAACAACCCGAGAGATCAGAATAGATTTAGAAGAAGAGAATGTTATAGAAGGAAGAGGTACATTTAGTGTATGTTAGGAGCTATATCATGTATATGATTAATGAGTGAAATAATTCAATAATCCTTTATTTAACTCCAGTATGTATAAGTTGAAATGTACCAATTCTTCTTCATTCAAACCTTTGAGATTTACTTTTGTAGTGTTAGGTTATCCAAAAGAAATAATAACTTGGACTGATGGGAAGGTAAATGTACATGGTACTAAATCTATGATTTTTCGTGGTGTTGTGCCATCCCCAAAATTCAAGATTTATGAACCTATGGAATGTTAAGAATCTCTTCCTCACCACCCAATTTAAGACTGTGAATGTGCCTTTTTTGTTGAGAAGTTTCAATGAATTCTAGAATTTCATTATTATTTATAATAGAGATGGTTGTTTTTTTATGATGTTGATACCAAAAAATATAACATCTAAGACTTATCACCCCTTGATGACAACTAAACTTCGGGACCTAAACCATTCCAAGGTGGTTCTTTTGGAACATACAAAAACATCATGATTCTGTACAACAATATTCATAGGCTGTTTGTTTATTCCCCTAATTTCAATTCTTCTAATATTTCCTATTAAAAAGGTGAACAAATAAATAATGTTATCACAATTGATGATGGATCTTGTGGCTTAGTCTATCACTTGGGAAATGGGAAAATGTTATTTTTTTATATTATAAAATTATAAATACTACTGGACCATCATTTTATCCATCATTCTATTCATTATCTAAAGAAACATTGATAGTTGTGGGGTGAAATATGAAGTTACTATTGATCTCTTATCTCATCACACCTTCATTGTTGGAAGCCTGGCTAGTTAAATTTTATTTATATATGTCTCAATCATATATGTAAATTCTCTAATTCGTTAAATAGTTTCATGAAGGTTTTCTTTTTTCTATTTGGGGTTTCAACATATCTTGGTAAATGATTTGGTTTTATATGATTTTGACAGTAATTATTTGAATTAAAATCTCAATGTCAGTGGATATGTAACACCCCAGGTAAATAACGAATATGACATTTTTTATATTTACCCATATTTGTGAATAAAATATTAATATTACTTTAAAGGGGATGCTATGCTCGATGGCGTACCCAATACGCAACAACGAGTTTCTTGGAAATCTTACGTTGCACTCTAATAATAAAATAATATTATTTTAAATAATATTTAACGCCTAGCCGTTGTAATGGTGGGAATGAACAAATATAACTACAAAATGATGATATATGTATGTAAAATATTTTACAATAAATGTTATAGGATTAAAAATGCGAATGAATCCAATTTTAAGCGTAGACATTCTAATATACTTTAAAAGGTCGATTAACCGCCTTTTGAAGGAGAACCTCTTTTAAATACACTTTCTGACAATTTTATGTGTTATATTTGACAAAATAAAATTCTTATTTAGAATCGGGACATCAAAATTTAATTTGTGTAAATTTTTGGTATCTTTCTGATAAAGTTCATTTTTTTAATGAATAGTGAAAAATGTTGTATTTTAATTCAAAACCACTTTTTAATATAATTTATTTATATGATTAGATTATCTTTTGAATAAGTTTTAAAGTGAAATTAGAATATATTTTTACCATTTAATCCAATAGTGGTCATTGAAATTATTTTCACTTTGAAATTGGACTTAAACTAGTGTCAATCTTTTGATACTTATTGTTTCATAAAAACACGCTATTTACTCTGACAGCGGAAATTTAATTATTAAATTAATTAATGAAACTTATATTTTCTGAATTTTGTAAAATAAACATCATTTTTGAATTTTGAATATCAAATATATCTTACGGTGAAGTTCTGGTTTTTTTTCTGGAAAACTTCAATTTTTGATGAATAGTGAAACCAATAAGTGGTACATAAGAAACTGATTTTTTGTTAAAATGAAATTTACCACCTCTGTGTTTTGAATTTCAAAAATCCGACATACATGGTTGTCATTAAGAAGTAAAATTTTGTTCATTAGGATTAAAATAATTTTTTGGTGAATAGTAACTTTTATGTTTTTAATCGCGAATAGAGGTAATTAGTGTAGTGTATGGTAAAAATAATGTTTTAATAATATGAGATGTGCTTGAAACATGTCCTACCATCATTGGATGTGTCATTTCCGACCAAGAAAATCCATGGGTCAACTTGGGGACCCCATGGATCCACTTTGGTTGTGAAATTACATAAATAACTTTTTATTTAATGTTAAATTAAAAATGACTCAAACATAAAATGTTTTACCAAAAAAACATTACATGGGGCTATACAAGTCCGATTTTTGACTATAAATATTCATTAGAAATATAAAAAGATTTCATATATCATGATATTTTTTTTATAATTTTTAGACATTAAATATATTAAATTATTTTTAACTTCATGAAGATGCAGCGATTACCTCATTAATAACGGATTTAAATAAAATGAAATGATAATGTAAAATATATGACCTACACATGTACAAAACCTATTGGATGGGTATATTGCGAACTCTTATCACCGTAGCCTCGAATAATATCAATTTGGGACCTTTTAAATACAAAAATCATTTTAAAATAAAGTAACATTTCTTTACTTTCCAAGGGTTCCCCTCCTCTCCTCTTATAAAAGGCCCCCACCTCTACCTTCGTACGCACACTTCCAAAGCCATTTTCTAGGCCAAACCCTGTCCATTTTGCCTCTCCACATCCCTTTTTAACTCTTAGAAGCCTCACTTTGGTCATAATTCTTCCCAAGGAAGACTTTGAGCTCAAACCAAAGGGAGTTACCCGATTTTAAGGTAATGTCTTCACTTGAGACCTTTTGTTTTATTTTGCTTCTCCAACCCCGTAAACTCTTTTTATTCATTTCATTTGTAAAAACTCCAATACCTTCAATATACTAGTATGTTTTTATAATAATTATTATATCTACACTTACACACACCTTTGTCTAATGGTTAAAGAACATACTCTTTCTACAGTTGGAGATTTTCTGCCTCACGAAACGATGATTGTTCAATATTCTTTTAACACCTTTAAAGGTGGACATTATGAAGTCACTGTATTTTATATATGATATATATGGTATTTATGTTTACTATATTCTTCTGTATTTTATATTTAAAACATACTTTTATAATTTTCATGTTGTGTAAATGCGATAATTTCATATGAGGAAGTGTGGACTACCGTCCCCTCAAGTGATGTGACTCGTACATGCAATACATGGAATGTATGAAGAATGAAATTAATGAACATATGTTACCTATATAACATATATATTATAATTTAATTATAATATATATATATATATCATTTATTTTTAATTCCATTAATATGACAAAAAAAGATGAAAGTAGCGTTCATTCGTACGTACGGCCTACCGTCTCCATGAACGGTGCTTTTCATTTTTTATCTCCAAATGATATGGAATAGTATAAAATGAATATCTACTGGATATATATGATATTTTAATCATTAATAATATTCTGGAAATTATTTACTTATAACTTCTTGGGGAATCTTTTTTCAAACAAGTTCATTTTTGACTCATGTACCAAACATCGGCAAAAACATCTGATATAAACTAACATTATAAAACAATTACTATAACATTATAATATGTGATATGAACTGAATAGTAATATTTAAAGGATTTCCTTATGCAATTATAAATTGACTAAAGTTTATTATTCATGAATATAATGAAACGAACAAGACAAATCAGACTTGAGGTAAGGGATCCTACCCCTCTCTTTCTTTTTAAGTACACTCTTTTATGTCATTCCTTTTAAGCTCATATTTCTTATGATTGGGATGTTATTTTATATTACTAATACTGTAATTTTTATTTTCATATGATGAGAGACCCTATTTTCTCTCATCAATCCATTTTGGAAGTTTTACGTGGCGTCGTTAGGCTGCCGAGTTTTCATAAGGGATTTTTCATCTCACTTTTAGTCCCGTGAGATTTATGCTACATTTGCCACCATTTCCTTTGAGTGGTGTTTGTACTTCCCATTATTATACTCTTTGTGTAATATAATTTAATTTTTGGGTATTTACATATTCATTGTATGACCCTTATTCAATGGGGTGTACGTCTCGAAAGTTACCCATGTCGGTAAAGGAACCTTTCACCCTCCTCTTTTTAAAAGACTTATTTTGTTATGTATTTTAATGCACATAATATTATGTTGGGATATGTTCTTATATATCCTTATTGATGTAAATTTTATGTCCATGTGATTAGATACACTTTTTATCTCTCATCAACTCATTTTCTAAATTTTGTAGTGACGTCGTTAGGCTGTCAAATTTTTGCAAGGGATCTTCTTAACCCAAATTTGATTCTTTGGGATAAACTTGTACTCCTTGAATATGTCTTTCTATGAATATGTGTTAATAACCTCTGATTGTTCTAAACTTAATATCCACATATATTTGGTGTATTTGTTTGTCACACATAATCGTGTAATTGATTTATCCTTAAACCAAGGATACCGTCTTTGTATGGGACTTCGTCTCAATCTCCTTTCATTGAGGCATATTTTGTTTTATACACAACCTTCTTTTATAGAGTGTATAAACCCCTTTGACTTTTATTTTTATTCAAAAGGAATCTTTTTTATACGAAGTGTTTACTAAACGAAAAAAGGGAATGTTTTTTTTGTCATATGTATGCGGCGACAACGACTTCTCCACCGCCGTGACCAATATTTGAGTTTCGACTTCCTCTAAAAACCATACCTTCATCTTAAAAGAAAAATAAATACCATGTTTTACTTTTCTTTTATTTTGGAATTGAAAATGGTTTTCATAATGTTTTTTATATCAATGTGTTTTATTGATATCTTGTGATTGAAATGCGGAAATGTTATGTTTTCTTTATGCATGTATTATGTGGTACGATTATGTTATGGTTCTTGGGCATTGTTATGAAGACGAGTGGTTTCGTGATAAAATAAGGGCGGGTGAGCCCGATATAGCTCTCCAATGCATTGGGTAATGTGAAAGAGTGAAACATTAAGGTTTCTCCAAAGATTTTTAGGGAATATACTATTATGGGTATTCCAAACATAACCAAGAGGGTTACTCCCTACGTAAGAATGTTATGAATGCCTCAAGTTACCTTTATGTCTTATGATTTCTATGATTTATTCATTATTTGATGAGGTATGTTAAAGTGCTTATGTTTTATGAGTAAAGTATGATTTCATTGATTCTTATGTGTACATGTACTAATGTTTCCTTTCCATATTTTTATATCCCTTACTGAGCTTTTTATGCTCATCGCAAGCTTTTTTGAAATGTTTTTCACAGGTCAAGGGAATGGTACATAATATGATGATAGTGTCAAGGAAGTGTCAAGAAAGAATCCTTGTTTTATTTTAAATATGTTTCTGTTGATGGGAAAAAAAGAATACTATCATTATGTAACCACTTTGTTTAAATGTGGAATGTAATGAATGTTTTATGATCTAATTCTCTAGAACTCTAAACCTAAAAAGATCCTCAATGTGTAATCTTGTATTAACTCAATATTAAGTAATGTTTAAGGCTGGGGCCTTATAGTTGGTATCAGAGGTCGGTTTAGACAACTTTCAGGATTAGGAGTTTTTGTTAGACACATGACTAGTCACTATATCTATTATTTCAGTTAAATCCTTATTTTATAACTTTTTTCAGGTCAAGTAAAGTTGGTTACGAATGGAAGGAAAAGGATCTAAAATGACATTCCTATCTCTTCCTGATTACATTCTTGTAATAATTATTGCAAAGTCATGTTTGGATGATTGTGAAACTTTTTCTAGCATACAAATCACTTGCAAGTAGTTTTTTGAGATATCAAACACCTCCACTATACCTCATTATCATCGTGGATCATGTGTTGTTTTTAGAAAAATACTATTTTCACAATATTCTCATATTTTCAAGAAAGGTAAATATTATCAAGTTATTTTAAAATATTTTACGTTATCACAAGAATTTGAAGCATATTATGATTTTTAAAATGGTTCTGAGGAAGGAGACCCTTGCACAACCTATTTATATTTGATTTTAAAATATAGTCTCTTAGCATATACTTAAGATATTTTAAAAGGACCAATAATAGAATGTTTCAACTCAAATTCTGTCCGACTATTTTATAGAAATCATGGTTTATCAGATGTTTTGGAATTATATGTCATACATGATTATTTTCCAAAACTATTTTTCTATGAACACCCATATGACCCATGTTGTACAAGGTGTATTTGGATGGAGGAAGAAAATGATTTTGAATGATCTCTAAATCATTATTGTAATGCATGGGACTTCTACCTACGTGAGCAAGATGATGATGAAACCGAGTGGACTCCATGATCATGGTATGATGTTATTCATTTTGGGAATCGTTTTATCTTATGGTGGTGAAATAAGACTTCAAGAATTATGATGTTGAGATCGTAATGAATTTGGATGAAAATGAGAGGTATAAGGAAACTATTGAGGTTAAAACATGTTAGGGTTATTTTTGGAGTTTTATAAAAAGGACAGCACACAGACCGTGTGACAACCTATCGCGTCGGACAAAGATGTGGGAATCAAACCCACAACCAAAGTGCGACTGGTATTTATCACCTACCACTGGACTACGTGAAGTCCCTGGTTAGTTTAAATGATTCTTTTTAGTTAGATTATTTTATGAATTAAGAGTAAGTTGATTTTGGGATATCTATGGAAATTTATTAACCTATCATGGAGGATATGTGATTAGGATAATTACTTTTCAATATGAGACATTAAGGTCAAATGATGTTGTTTGGAGATAAATGTTACAATTTAACTTCGAAGACTATGTGACTAAATACTTCAAATATTTGGGAATCAATCTTAGTTTGGTTCTCTTTGAAGTATTTTATGGACAAGTTGTTTATCGAATGGTCCTCGTTGAACTTTGGGTTTTTTTGGACAAATTTTGGAGATTAAGAATAGATTTTATTTTTATAAAGGGTTATCCTTTTCTGGATTATCTGATCTTTTACTAACCTTTTTTGTTTTGGTTTTGGTCAAAGTCTAAAGACATGGGAAGTATATAGTTCTCTTTTGTGGATTAGGTGATTCTCCAGAATTTGATTGTAGTACTCTTAATGTGAAAAAGTCTTCCTAAATACTCTTCTTTTGGAGAAAATATTAGTTTGTGTAAGGAATCTAATAAAAGTTGAAAGTCAACATGATAAGTGATTATGTTTCCTTATGAATAAATTCCTCAATAAAAAGTAACCTAAAACAAAAATGTTGTCTATTAACTTTTCCTACTGGTGAATCGAATACCGTTTAACCCATCACAAGTTTGTGATTTTCTTGGGGTTAACTTTATCAAAAATATGTTTTCAATCACCCTCCATCAGAACATGACCCTATGTTTTCTCCTCCATGTCCATGTTTTTCCCACATGGAATCCTAGTATGGGTTAACTCGGGTGACCTCAGTACTAATCTTTCTATATTTTAATGTGATTGTTTTACTGGCTCTTTTTCTGATGTGGGACTTTCAAGGATGTTTCCAAGCCCAATTTTAAAATTGCGAGGATGCAATTCCCAAAAGGGGGGAAGGATGTAACACCCCAGGTAAATAAAGAATATGACATTTTTTATATTTATCCATATTTGTGAATAAAATATTAATATTACTTTAAATGGGATGCTATGCTCGATGGCGTACCCAATACGCAACAACGATTTTCTTGGGAATCTTACGTTGCACTCTAATAATAAAATAATATTATTTTAAATAGTAGTTAACGCCTAGCCGTTGTAATGATGGGAATGAACAGAACTAACTACAAAATGATTATTTATGTTTGTCAAATATTTTACAATAAATTTTAGAGGATTAAAAATGAGAATGAATCCAATTTTAAGCGTAGACATTCTAATATTCATTAAAAGGTCGATTAACTGCCTTTTGAAGGCGAACCTCTTTTAAATCCACTTTTTGACAATTTTATGTGTTATATTTGTCAAAATAAAATTCTTATTTAGAATCGGGACATAATAATTTACTTTTTGTAAATTGTTGGTATCATTCCGATAAAGTTCATTTTTTTAATGAATAGTGAAAAATGTTGTATTTTAATTCAAACCCACTTTTTAACCTAATTTATTTATATGATTAGATTATATTTTGAATTGGTTTTAACGTGAAATTAGAATATATTTTTACCGTTTAATCCAATAGTGGTTGTTGTAATTAATTTCACATTGAAATTGGACTTAAACTAGTGTCAATCTTTTGATACTTATTGTTTCTTAAAAACACACTATTTTATCTGATAGAGGAAATTAATTATTAAATTAATTAATTAAACTTAAATGTTTTTAATTTTTTAAAATAGAAATCATTTTTGAATTCGGAATATCATATATAGCTTTGGGTGAAGTTTTGGTTTTTTTTCCGGAAAACTTCAATTTTTGATGAATAGTGAAACCACTAAGTGGTACTTAAGAAACTGATTTTTCGTAAAAATTTTTTTTACCACCTCTGTGTTTTGAATTTCAAAAATCCTACATACATGGTTGTCATTATGAAGTAAAATTTGGTTCAATGGGATTAAAATAATCTTTTGGTGAATAGTAACTTTTATGTTTTTAATCGCGATTAGAGATAATTAGTGTAGTTTAAAGTAAAAACAATGTTTTAATATTATGATATGAGTTTGAAACATGTCCTACCCTCATTGGATGTGTCATGGCCGACCATGAAAATCCATGGGTCAACTTGGGGACCCCATGGAGCCACATTGGTTGGGAAATTACATAAATAACTTTTTATTTAATGTTAAAGTAAAAATGACACAAACATGATATGTTTTACTAAAACAATTTTTACATGGGGTTATACAAGTCATATTTTTTATTATAAATATTAATTAAAAAGATAAAAATATTTACTACATAATGATATTTTTTTATAATTTTTAGACATTAAATGTATTAAATTATTTATGACATCATGATGACGCAGCGATTACCTCATTAATAAAGGATTTAAATAAAATGAAAATATAATGTAAAATCTATGACCTACACATGTCCAAAACCTATTGGATGGGTATATTTCTAACCCTTATCACCTTATCCGAGAATTATATCAATATGTGACCTTTTAAATCCAAAACTCATTTTAAAATAAAGGAACATTTCTTTACTTTCCATGGGTGTCCCTCCTCTCCTCTTATAAAAGGCCCCCACCTCTACCTCCTTACCCACACTTCCAAAGCCTTTGGGTCGGCCAACCCCTTATCATTTTGTCTCTCCACATCCCTCTCTAACTCTTAGAAGCCTCACTTTTGTCAGAAGTCTTCCCAAGGAAGCCTTTGAGCTCAAACCAAAGGGAGTTACCCGATTTTAAGGTAATGTCTTCACTTGAGTCCTTTTGTTTTATTTTGCTTCTCCAACCCCCTAAACTCTTTTTATTAATTTATTTTGTAACAACTACAGTATCTTAAATATACTAGTATTTTTTTTATAAGAATTATTCGAGCTACACTTACACACACCTTCATCTAATGGTTAAAGAACATACTGTTTCTGTGGTTGGCGATTTTCTGCCTCACAAAATGATGATTGTTCAATATTCTTTTAACACCTTTAAAGGTGGCCATTATGATGTCACTGTATTTTATATATGATATATATGGTTTTTATGTTTACTATATGCTTCTGTATTTTATATTTAAAACATACCTTTATTCTTTTCATGTTGTGTAAATGCCATAATTTCATATGAGGAAGTATGGACTACCGCCCCCTCAAGTGATGTGACTCGTACATGCAATACATGGAATGTATAAAGATTGAAATTAATGAACATATGTGACCTATATAACATATATATTAATCTGTAATTATAATATATATATATCATTTATTTTTAATTCCATTAATATGATAAAAAAAATGAAAGTAGTGTTCATGCGTACGTACGGCCTACCGTCTCCATTAACGGTGCTCTTCGTTTTTATCTCAAAATGATATGGAATAGTATAAAATTAATATTTACTGGATATATATGATATTTTAATCATTAATACTATTCTTAATATTATTTACTTATAACTACATGGGCAATCGTTCTTCAAACAAGTTCATTTTTGACTCATGTACCAAACATCGGCAAAAACGTCTGATATAAACTAACATTATCAAACAATTACTATAACATTATAATAGGTGATATGAACTGAATAATAATATTTAAATGATTTCCTTAGGCAATTATAAATTGACCAAAGTTTATTATTCAGGAATATAATGAAACTAACAAGACATGTCGGACTTGAGGTAAGGGATCATACCCCTCTCTTTCTTTTTAAGTACACTCTTTTATGCAATTCCTTTTAACCTCATCCTTCATATGATTGGGATGTTATTTTATATTACTCCTACTGTAATTTTTATGTTCATATTATGAGAGACCCTATTTTCTCTCATCAATCCATTTTGGATGTTTTAAGTGGCGTCGTTAGGCTGCCGAGTTTTCGTAAGGGATTTTTCATCTCACTTTTAGTCCTGTGAGATTTATGCTACATTTGCCACCATTTCCGTTGAGTGGTGTTTGTACATCCCATTATTATACTCTTTTTTTAATATAATTTCATTTATGGGTATTTACATACTCATTTTATGACCCTTCTTTAATAGGGTGTACGTTTCGAAAGTTACCCAAGTCGGTAAGGGAACCTTTCACCCTTCTCTTTTTAAAAGACTTATTTTGTTATGTCTTTTAATTCACATACTATTATGTTGGAATATGTTATTATATATTCTTATTGTTGTATATTTTATGACCATGTGATGAGATACCCTTTTTATCTCTCATAAACTCATTTTCTTAATTTTGTATTGACGCCGTTAGGCTGTCAAATTTTTGCAAGGGATCATCTTAACCAAAATTTGATTCTTTGGGATAAAATTGTACTCCTTGAATATATCGTTCTATGAATATGTGTGAATAACCTCTGATTGTTTTACACTTAATATCCACTTATATTTGGTGTATTACTTTCTCACACATAATCATGTAATTGATTTATCCTTAAACCAAGGATACCGTCTTTATATGGGACTTCGTCTCAATCTCCTTTCATTGAGGCATATTTTTTTTATACACAACCTTCTTCTATACGGGGTATAAACCCCTTTTACTTTTTATTTTATTCAAAAGGAATCATTTATATAATAAGCGTTTACTAAACGACAAAAGGGAATGTTTTTTTGTCATACGTATGCGGCAACAACGACTTCTCTGCCGCCGTGACCATTATTTGAGTTACGGCTTCCTCTACAAGCCATACCTTCTTTTTAAAAGAAAAATAAATACCATGTTTTACTTTTCTTTTATTTTGGTATTGAAAATGGTTTTCATAATGTTTTTTATATCAATGTGTTTTATTGATATCTTGTGATTGAAATGTGGTAATGTTATGTTTCCTTTATGCATTTATTATGTGGTACAATTTTGTTATGGTTCTTGGGCATTGTTATGAAGATGGGTGGTTCAGTGATAAACTAAGGGCAGGTGAGCCTGATATAGCTCTCCAATGCATTGGGTAATGTGAAGGAGTGAAACGTTATGGTTTCTCCGAAGAGATTTAGGAAATATACTGTGATGGGTATTCCAAACATATCCAAGAGGGTTACTCCCTACGTAAGAATGTAATGAATGCCTCAAGTTACCTTTATGACTTATGATTTCGATGATTTATTCATGATTTGATGAGGCATGTTAAAGTGCTTAGGTTTTATGAGTAAAGTATGATTTCATTGATTCTTATGTGTAAATGTACTCATGTTTCCTTTCCATATTTTTATATCCCTTACTGAGATTTTTATGCTCATCCCAAGATTTTTTGAAATGTTTTTCATAGGTCAAGGGAAAGGTACATGATATGATGATATTGTCAAGAAATTGTCAAGAAAGAATCCATTATTTATTTTAAATATTTTTCCATTGATGGGAAAAAAGAATACTATCTTTATGTAACCACTTTGTTTAAATATGAAATGTAATGCAAGTTTTATGATCTAATTCTCTAAAACTCTAAACCTGAAAAGATCCTCAATGTGTAATCTTGTATTAACTCAAGATTAAGTAAGGTTTAAGGCTGGTGCCTTATAGGATATATTTGATTTATCACTATCAACTCTATGCTATATTAATATAGGATATTAAATTCTATTGTACTAGTGATAGTTTAATGTGGTATTTTAATTATTTTCAACATAAATAATGGAACTCTTGTATTCCCTGGAATTTTCCCCCTGTTATTCCACTTGAAGAATCTGTTTGTCCCTTATTCCCAAAAAAAATACTCTAGATTTGGTTCCCTAAATTGATGTATTCATGCAAAATAAAAATCATCGAATACCAAAAAGAATTATCTATTATTTTATATAATTCGTACCTAAATTCATATTTTTATTCTAAATTGGGAACATGTAATAAAATAATTTTCCATGGGATTCCCTTATCATGAGAATGTGTTTCAATTTAATAGTACTCCCATTGAATTTCTACTCATAACATCACCCACAATCTGTATGGTGCATTTATATGATATGTTCCTCTTTCATTGAATATTAATAATTAATATGGGATAGAACATTGGAAAAGGTCTAATGTGATGACTTTTTAATTGGTGGCTATGTTTGATTTGGATAAGTAATTTACTGTCTGCATTACAAGAGTGTCTATAAAATATGAAACCCATATTATATAAAATGATATAACCTAAGGCTTCATGAAGACCAAAATATATGTTTTTATAGAATTGAGTACACAATGTGTGTATAACCACATTAAATCCTTGTAATCTGAAATAATATTTAATTTAATAGGACTGAAGGATTGGGTAAACATTGTTTATAATTCTGTAATATTGATAAAATATCTAAGAATGTCGTGTCAGTTCTGGGGATACACAACCAGTGAATATTTTGATTTAAATCTAATTATGTATGTTACCAAGTGATTTTTTCATGGTTTTGTCCCATGAACATAGCTGTGTGTAACTATATTTACTTATAATATAATCCATTCATGTATTTTTTCCTTTTTTACTATAACTATTATTTCCACCTTGAATTCGAACTTGACAAAGTAGCTTGTGAAGTAAATAAAAATTACATCTATTTTTTAAAATTAAAGAAAAAATCATAATATAAATATAAAAAAATTTAGAATTATCATTAAATAATTAAAATTTAATATGTTTTTTTAAAATTCATTAGTGTTTCATATTTGATGGAAGTTATATTAAAATATATTCTGTGATATTTAGTCATTTTTTTAGTATTTATTATATTTATATTGTTTGTATTTGTCAAATATTTTGTAATAATCTCGATTTTTTATGTTCTATGGTTGAAATCCTTTAATCCTTTATTTGTTTCTTCAAAAAACTCTTCATCAAAATATTTTTTTATGTTTTTTCATGGAGAAAATTTTTATAGGCAAATTTATAAGTTGATATACTCATGAATAATAATTTTGATTGAATATATTAATGACCTGCTATGAAGTGAATGTAATTTAGAAATGATTATGTTTAACATTTACAATAATTGAACATTAAAAGAGGTGATAGAAAATTATTAAATTTATATCTTCATTGAGAAAATAATATGAAAAAATTTATTTCATCTCCAACACATTGATATTGAAAAGATAAATATGATTGGAAACACATGCCAATTGTAACCGGAAACATAGAAAGTGTCACTACATTCTAATGATAAATTAATTAAACTACTTAATATTAAATTTAGTTTCATTCATATAGTAAAATGTGTATTGGGAAACATAATAAATTTAATTTCATTCATGTAGTTAAATTTAGCTGCATGAAGTAAAATTTTACTGCATCCATTCATTAAAATATGTATGTACGTCAATACAGTATAATTTTCATATTTTTCTACATTCAAATATTTAATGAGAAACATATTAAATGAAACAACATTCAAAAAATATAATATTTAATTGAAAACATAAAAAATAAATTGAATTCATATAATCAAATATGTTACTATATTAATATATTTTCAATCTCAATGTAAAAATAATGTTTATACAGTAAAGGAACACATATAATAGATATATCTATTACATATTTTGATATTGAAAATATAAATTTGATTTCACATCAAAAACTATATATAATTGTAAACATACTAATATAGATAACTCTTTAATAGGAATAAGAGAGAAATTACAATCAATATAAAATGTAATTGCTTATTGTTATTGAATTAAGTAAATAAATGAAGTTCAATACAGTTTATTAATGAAACTGATTGAAGTTAATGAAATTTAGTTTCACATTATAATGGAAAACAATGATCTCATAGAGTATACATTTTGTTTGAATACAGTAATTGAATATTTTAAATAGTAGTAGTTAATGATGTTTTTTACTATTCTTGAATTTCATAATGTAATGTATTTAGACAATCTATTTTGTTTAAATAATTTGAAACTATGCATTCACCTTTGACTATAAAATTTTTACTATATGAAAACTACTATAAACAATTGCATAAAAGTATATTTTTAGTAATTAATGATTGAAAATACTGGTGTCTGAAAAATAGACTTAGGAATACAATTATATATATGGACACTACAATCATAAACTATAGAATGTTGTTTGAAACCAACCTCCAAAAAAAATTATAACAATATGTTTTGTAATTAATTATTATGAGAGGATACATATAGTATAAGGTGTAATGATAGTAGATATGTTGATGTAATACACTACAGTGTCAGGAACACCCACTCTTAAGACAAAAGGAAGAGATTCCCCAAACCAAAAATGATGCCCCCAAAAATACCCTTATACACCATAAAATTGAATTCCCTCACCCTTTCCTATGATACCAATCCAACTGAACCAAATCCCCCCTTCCTTTCATGTGGAAACAAACCGACTAACCTTAGATTTTTTTTAATACCCTTTCTAGTATACAACAGCTAATACCCTAGTATTTCCTATGATAAAATAATTTTGGACTAATGAAAAATACTATTTTCCAAAAGGGTGATAGAGAGAAATTGATTCTAAAGAATAATTTAATCCTCTGATGCTTCTCTGGAAACATTTTGGATTCACCATTTAACAGTTGACTGGGGGAGTTAAAAAAGATTCGGTTCCTATATATTCCTTGAAAATAACTCGTATTGTTTCAGAATATTTTGAGAATCAACTATCAAGTTAGATGGTAGGGCCAACTGAATTGTAGGATTTCTGATTATTCACTTCTGCTATGAGATGTGAAACACTAGGTGAAGGTGAGAAGTTGTTAGAATGTTGAGCTGGTGGGTGACTGACCTGATGTTTCTGAGTATCTTGATATTCCTATGAAATATGGGGGATAAGGTTTGATTATTTATGTGAGATAAATGTTTATTTCTTTGAAGAAAACTTTATAAAAACATATGGATGTCTCTTATAAAACATTCTATACATTTTTGTTATTAATCATGGCATTTCATACACTACTAGGAGATGGTGAGATGGTATTTGAGGTGTTCCAAAGCCTCATCACACTCCCCCTATATTGTGAAAATAGAATCTACCGACACATCAGAATATATGGATTTATAAATACTTGGTTGGTTTCTAACCATAAGTGACCTCAAATGTGGTGTATTTGATAGTGTCATGCACAAAATTATTATATCATTGTTTTTCCCAAGGAATTCAATATGACCACTCTTTTTATTGCACCCTATTAAATAATGTAAATGTATTTCTAAACATTGGTTCAACATATCTATTTAAAAATTAATTTAAGGATTAAAAGAAGAAAATATCTTTAATATTTTCTTCTTAGTCTAAATAGCTTTGTCCAAAAATTTATAATAATGTGGTGTCCTAGTCACTGATGATGGAGGCTGGGATTCAATGTAAATAGAAAACCTCTCGAATTAAGACTTCAATAACACCCTTATAAATGTAAGGGTGTTTTAATACATGAATTAAAAATACTTGGAGAAGTGGTATACCAAGACTGTAATAACATCATATCTTATAGACAATAGAGGTCCTACAATGAGATTAATATGAATTCATTCCCAAAATCATGCTATAATTTCAAGTGGTTGAAATATACCTACAAGAGACAACATATAATATATATTTTATTGACAAACTTCACAAATGTGAACAAAAAAATATATGTGCTTCTTCATTATATCCCTAATAAAGATTACCCAAAATAGGAAAGGTAATAAACTCAATGAAGATTATAGAGAATAATAAATGTAATAAACTATATGAATATTATCAAAAATATGAATGGTAATAAATAGTTTTACTCTAACATTGGGAAATTTGATATTATATTTTAACGAACTACAACTCTTAGGTGAACCTAAAATAAAGGATGGAATGAAAATGATTATATATGTTAAATTCCATCCCATTCATGTTTCCTATTGTATAGATTTTTTATTGGAAGTTGGTTTAGATAAATTTGTAATATTATGAGAAGAATAATTTAATGGAATTTCATGAAATGAAGTTAATGATTTTTTGGATAACAACATAAAATATACCAAATATAATTGATGTCACTGACCTAGATTCCAAATAACAATATGGATGAAAAATTATTGATGTAAAATATACCCAAATAATATTACAGGAACAAATTATGGATAATATTAACTGTTATTGAAAATTTAGTAAAAAAATGTATGAAAATTATAATGGAAATGCGTAAAGAATAAATTAATTATAGGGGAAATTACCAACAAACGTATATTTATTGATGGATTGATAGAATAGTTAACTGAGAGTGTAGTATACATATTTAGATGATTAATGTACTCTAAAATGAAATTTTTATACATAGAGAGTTAATAAAAATGAAATTTCATAGAAAATGAGAATGAAAATTACCTCAACATGAAAAATACAAATTATAGACATTCATATACATTAGGTTTGAAAAAAGTGGAATATGTTCAAGTACCAATTGGGGAGACTGTAACAAATGAATTTTATAAGTGTCACATGTATTTTAGGGATGTTGAGGTTGAAGTGTCAAATTTTCTAGAAGAATGGAATAGGAAAAGGGTAATCAAACCATGGTTTTGGGTTTTGATATTGGGAAAAATAATGAAACAAATATAACCTTTTCTGATGTAAAATCAATGGTATTTAAAGAGGAATAAACAATCTCTTCACATATTTTGACCAATAGAAGATGAAAATAATATCATGAACTAAATTACCTGGTTCATAATTCATGTATACCTACTGTGACTATGTGTGAGAGATAAAATGCTGACGTGGAACAAATACAATGAAACCAAGTTGTATAAATATCCAAGGGTTAATGGGATATGTAGTGGGAGAGAAGCTAAGAATAATGGAGGGTTGGGTATATTTTAGTAGATAAAATAGTAAGGATAGAGTATTTAAATAATGAACATGGGATAGGGGATCCAGAAATTTTGGATGGATGAGGGGAGCCATACATGATCAACGGTTGAGGGGAACTTAATATGGTGGAGAGTTTAAGAGATTAAAATAAGGCTATATTAGTGTTAGGTTTTTGATGGTGAGTAATTATTAGTGAAGTCATACATGGTGAATTGTAATGGAGGATTTTTTTTCCAATTATACCATTAAGGATAAATGATTAAATGAGATATGAACACTTAGGGAGGATGGGATGCCTAATAATAGAATTATAGATCTGAGGACACTATAGTATTATTTCATTCATACATAAGTAGTTCTTGGAACAATGTAAAGGTTGTATTAATTTTATGAAGTCCATTTATGAAAAAAATACATAATATGTGTTCGTTACACCCATTCAACATGATTTTTAAGTTTTAAGTTACATTTTATAGTTTTTTAATGTTTTATTTGTCTTTTATTATTGTAGTTTTTTCACTTCCATCCCCTGTGACATTGGGTGTATTGTCATTTTCATCACTCTGGAATATTTGGATATTGGATATCACACTACTTTGAAGATTGAATTACCTGACCAAATCTTATAA
The DNA here is from genome assembly GCA_963277665.1 of Viscum album. Classification (NCBI taxonomy): domain Eukaryota; kingdom Viridiplantae; phylum Streptophyta; class Magnoliopsida; order Santalales; family Viscaceae; genus Viscum; species Viscum album. Next base: position 1,876,621,626 of record OY728152.1, read on the forward strand.
ATCAATGTAGACATAATCTGTGTTGAAATGAATTATTATACACTAAATTTTTTGAGCACATGGATGGAACGAAATGAACACATTCCATCCTACTATAAACATCTAAATATACTAAAACCAAAATATTCATTTTTGTTCTCTATAAAATGCATGAAGACAGAACATGCTTATTAAAAAAAATTATAACCATTGAAGAGATAATAATTCTAGACTCATATGGAAATTTCATTATCAAATAATAAAGGATGAGATAATTGTGAAGGGAACATTTACCCATTTCAACATTAAAAAAAATTGGATGATGAATAAACCTCTTCAAAAGTGAGTTGGTTATACAATCCATACGAGGAATGTTAAATTAAGGATGCCTCTCACTGCAATTGTCACAAAATAAATATACAGAATTAAACAAATATACATTTTAAATGTGTAAAATTGTATACCAAATTATGATGAAAAATATCAAAGGATTGTCAAAGGATACCTAATGACATTGGAAATGGAGAGATGTCAATGTGGGGGAATTGTAAAATTGAATTTGAGATATTCAATTATGGAACACAGACACCCCATCAGTGTGAAAATTATTCATTAATTCCCTATATTGATAACACATTACTAAAACACTTTTCAGAAACTTTTCCAATGAAAATATACATTGGAATAAATAATGAATATAATGGATATTAGGTTTTGTAGTTCTTCATCATAAAATAAGATTCATTATAGTAGATACATAGGCCATAACTAAAACTCCACCACTAATGATTGTTTTTAGTAATAATTAAAAGATTCATCAAAATAAATGATCATATCAATCAATCAAGTTTCATTAACTTTCAATTATTAACCATCATGCTCATCTTTTATCGTTTCAAGTGATAGTGATTTTACTTTATATTTCCTGGGATTTTTACATCAAATTTTCATTCAAATATCATTTGAATTAGGCTGGTTGAACCTCTATATCACACAATATGTAAAATTTTGTGAATTATTCAAAAAACCTTTATCCCATAATTTCATCAATCCATTGGCCTCCACCATGCCTCATGTGATTTTATTAACATCTATCAATAGTTCAATGAATAGAACCCTAATGACCCTAGAATCCTATAATTATTATATTTCAATAAGTGTGGTGAATGTTAAGATAAAACAACTGACATGTTTACTAATCTGGGAAACATGGTAAAGTATTCCAATTTCTTTTATTATCCCCAAGTCATATTTAAAATAAAAAACATTGGTTAAAAAAATCACGTGTTTTCAAATAACAGGTAAAAAATGTATATAGAATAAAAAAGTATTTATTTATGGGATACTAAAACCTATCAAAACAAAAAAAATATTGTTAAATTTTCAAACGTTTCATTAAAAAACCTATAATATCATTAAATAATTACCAATTTGTTCAGTATAAATATGACGACTAATTATTATTTTTATCCAAATAATGAAATAAATAATATCATATCACATTTTTGATCAATTATTATTGTTGGATAAACATAGAGAATGGATGAAATTAAAGTAAAAAGGTGTAAGAAATACTTGTTTTTATGTAATCCCAAGGTATCAATGCACTAAAGAATAATACAATGAATAGTATTTTTTAACTTTTTATTTAGACAATAAATCGAATGTGTGGAATCTAAAAGATATATAAAAAATGAAATTAAATAATAAACATTAAAAAATATGAAAAGAAGTAAAATATGGGAAAACAACATTTATATACAACACTTAGTGAAATTTTTAGTTAGAAATACCATATGATAAAAAAAGATTTGAAATGGTAATATCCATTAAAAATTTTACAAAATTGTAGACACAAACCATTTTGAGTGTGCAAGTCCTTATCTATGACCATCAAGTCGATGGAGATAGTTGTACTCTAAGAGACAACTAATGATTTTAAAAACCCTCACTGGATTTTCCATTTCGATGATTCCTAAAACATTATATTGTGTTGAAAAATACTCAAAATTCTCCATACAATGTTTAAATTTATTTTTGATAAAGGGATGCATGATCTCATTTTTCTTCATTCATGAATCATGTTAATGATTTTTCTATGATTGAAAAAACTTGGGTAATCACATTTGACCACTACATGAAAACATACCAATTGGAATCATGTCACTATATTCATATTGATTATGTATTTCAACTATTTTATTTTTTCCATATGTTCTCCAATATTACCGGGGTATTCATAAAGTCCTATGGAGCTACATGTCTGATTCTTTTTGAATAAAACAGAAATCATTTTATTTTTTATTTGGGATTTAATGAATTTTTTGAAATGAAGAATAAGTTTTTTTATCATTTTAATTATAGAAAGTATCTTAATTTTTTGTTTCAAAAGTGTTTAATCAGTAATTAGAGTTTTTAGTGGCTTCCTCATTACAATGGAAATTTTTATTCCTTATTAATAGTATGTTCTTCATTGGTTTTATATCATTTTCCAAAACTGTAATATTATTTTATTTCTAAGTATTTTATAATACATGAAATGTGATGTTTAATTAAATGTACTATATAAACTCCTTAGTGAGATCTTATAGGGCATAGTTTTTTCCACACTCTGCATACACAACTAAGCATATTCAACATACATTATCATTTTTAGGTTCTTAGGAATTTCTCTATTTATATTTCTTTTGGGGTATTATCTTTTAGTTTTCATATTCTGAATGAATATCGATGTGATGAGTGGTTGGGCATCATAAAGAGGTGCATGGTAGTGGTTATCGTGGTTTTTATTTTGGGATGTCATTTTGGCCACCTTAGCCTATTATATTTTTTTATTTTGAAGTCATCGTATATTCTTCAATTTATTTGATTTATGTGCACCAATTACACAATTTTTTTGTTTTTTATTTCTTTATTCCATGTTTGGATTTTTTATTTATTCGTATATTATTAATTTTCAATGTATGTTTTTTCAATGTATGCTCACACTATGGAAGATTATTTGAAATGTTTGGATATTTATTTACTTAGATTATATTGTTAAATCATTCCATAGTATGTTCTATTAACTCCTAAAAACTTGTATTCAGTCCACAGGGACTGAGAATTCCCTTTTTACCTTTTGGGAATTCAGATTAGGTATTTGGTTCAGCGGAGACCTGAGTTAGTTCGATACTAAATGGTATTAGAGCTCCCTCTTATTATTTGGGTTTGTCTCGGTAGCATGGAGGTTCAGATCATTATCATTAAATAAGAGGTATGTTCATTGTAGAGTCTATCATGATATTTTTTGTTCAAATCCTAATTTTACCATTGTAATTTAGGATTTTATCTCCTTTCACGGGGTATTTAATTGATTCATTGTGTTTTGATTTTTTTTAGTTTTATCAACTATATTGAATATTTCGTGGGATCTGGGTTTAAAATGGATGATGAAATAGAGATCTATGGTTACCTCTGTTTGTCTATCCAACCATGTCAAGCCCATGTAGATGGGTTAGAGGACTTCTCAGTCAGTCACATAGTTGGCACAAAACATAACAAAGAATTCATTAAAGCTATGTATAACATTTTCTCATACCTTATTAGTTTTTAGGTATCACATTGCTTTAGAACAAACATAATGTGGTTCGTACTTGTTTTAAATGAATATGGGTGGGTTTTCATGTTGATATATTGTTTTCTAATTGGATGTCTAATTAAATTTAGTGCCATGTATAATTTTTGTGCAATAATTTTAATGATTTTATGGGTTAAAAAGGGTATAATTCCATGAAATGTTTGATTTCAAATTCATCACTGATTGGAGGTTATAAATGTTTTTTATGGTTTTCATGGGGTATTTTGTAAATTGTTAAATTTCAATATGGTAATTTTAAAAAAAAACTTAATATTGAAGTGGTATTTTGATAAGGTGTAATAAAATTGACCCATTTTTAACATGAAATGAATTTATAAGATAATGATGTTAGAAATTGTTTCATATCATTTTAAAAATTATGTGGATTGTTTTAAATAGGATGGTTTATTTTCATTTTTATACTTCATAAGTAATGGGATATTTATATACTTTACAATAGTATGGATGATTTAATAAAAGAAAATTGTAATTATTATGTGATTTTGTTTCTTATATTATGGTTTTGGTGTGAGTACTTTGAAATGATTTCATTTGACTTTGAAATGGTTTTAGTGTGTGAAAAGATTATAAAATGCATTCTTTTTTATATTCAAAAACAAAAAGGATGTTTATTGAGGGATAGAGATTTTAAAATTGGATGGTTTAGTTTGTAAATGTATGTCATGGTATATTGTGTCAAAAAACATTGTATTTGGATTTGGTTTTTTAATGTATAGAAGTATTATATTTTCTAAGTATGATGTTTTTTTAAAGAATTTAATATTTTAATTATCCATTTTTTTGTGTATGGCAGTTTGGTTTGGTTTTTAGAGGCATCAATTTAGTGGATTAATTTCTTATGTCATTGGTATACCTCCCATAAATGTTGATAAAGGCATAGATGGCCCATTTCATGGATGGCTCCATATACGAGTATTCTTATCTCATAGAGGAGACACATTTTATTTTTATAATCTACCCAAACTATGAATAGTGTGGATGGAATGTAATATTCTTTTCTCATAGACCCCATATCTGATTTAATGAATCAATATACATCTTCTTTTTGTGGTGATCTATGTTTATATGAAGTGGTTCCTTTTATATAATGGATTTAGGGTGTCCTAGATTACCTTGGATGTCCTGAGGACATAAATATAGAGAAGTATCTTTATTTCAAGAACATTTATCACGGAGAATGGTTAATGAAGGAGTGTGTTTATTATTTCTTGGAGATGACGTTTTTTCACTCTTGATTTGGTCATTGATGATTCTGAGTATGTTTGATCTTTTATAATAAGAAATATCCTAGAACTCGTGTATGTTTTGTTTGAGTCTATATGATAATAAAATAAACATATAGTTGAGAGAGCTTCTCTAGTGGAAGATAGACTATGTGAATATGTCTTGGCTGTGATGTTTTTTTTATGATTGGGTATTTTAGGATTTATATTGGGTTGATAATGAGTCAGTTAGAATTTTTTTACATTATTGATAGTTGTTATAGATTTTTTGGGTCATTATTTTTTGAATGAAATGGAATATTGACTTTATAAATGCCTCATTATTACTGTTATATTTTCATTGAATGGGTATTAGTAACACTTGGTAGTTTTGAATGGATTCATTAATGGGTGAATGTGGGAAATCATGGGTTTTTCCTTGAAAAATGAGGATTAGAATCATTTGACACTTGGTAGTACTATTTTACAATTCATGTTGTTATGCATGATAAAGCTTCCTAGTGGTGATGTCCCAGTTTACCCACTGGGAGTATTGAAACATGATTCTTAATCCTACATTGGTTCTTAATGAGGTGTGTTTGTGGGATGTCTTCCATCCCTTTCGATTGGAGGATGTTAATGATTTTCATGATTGTTTGGTTTTGTGGTAAATATATTTCTCTTAGATTGTTTTTTGTTATGAAATTACAATCTAATCTGTTGGATGGGTATTTTTGATGGGGGATCCTTTTGGGTGATAGTAGGATTTGGATTATTCTCGGATTTGAGATGTGTCTCTTGATACAAACACACTATGTGTCAAATTGACTTGTGGTTGAGTCATAAACAAAAAAACAATTGATAGATCATTTTACAAATTTAATAATTAAATTTTAATACATTTTTTCAATTTTCATTTGGTGACGCAAATTTTTTACTATAATTTAATTTTAAATTAGAACAGACACCTTCATTTATACAGACCACAACAGGTTTTTGATTCATGTGACATTGATTAATAATTGTTACAAATTAATAATGGATAATTATATTAAAGTATTAATAAAATATAAAAACATTTTCATGGTTTTGATAATGGGACAAAAAATTTAGAATAAAACTAAAATGATACACAATAAACACACCCATTGAGACAGAACGACCACACCATGTTTCTAATTGACAAGAGTCTTATTTTTACACATTATATATGAATCACAAATAAATCTACTCAAGTATCAAGAAAATCTAAGCACTATTTATATTGAGTTTTTTATGACACATGTTTTTAACTAAAATTATTCTTTTAAATGAAAAAATTCACTTTCAGTTATTTTATCAGGCACATATCAACTTCTGTGGAAAATATAGTAACTTTTTTTCTAATAATTAATCCAAAATATATCTCAATAATATGTTCATAAAAGTAAATTCGCCCAAAATGGAATTTATTACAATTGTAATAAACATAAATAAATCAAATAAATAATAATGAACACCATAGATATAATATAAAATAGTTCCCAATTTTGACAACCTAGTAAAATCATTCATCAAGAAATGACATTTATTCCTTAAAGTTAAATAAATTAATCTACATAGTCATATGATGCAATATGGAGAAAAAAAATCACTATCATGTAAATGACCTCAAAAGAGGGATAGGTGGCCTGGTTCCTATCAATCAGAAATATTTTCAATTTTATTTTCTATATGGGAAATATGGGTTCCTTTCCATGTGACTATCAATTTTTGGGGACAAGTTAGATGGTATGATATAATAGTTAGGTGATTCAATGGGGTTCCATTAAAGCATGACCAGGTGTGCTACTCAAAAGAGAGATTAGTGTTCTATAAATTATCATCCATCCCACATTCTACATGGATATTAAATGTGGTATGTATGGGTTCCCTACAATTATGCATTATAGGTAGCATAGTGGAAATATTCCATGAGGGTGTGGAGGAACCATCATATTTATAATGTGACTCATTTAGGAAAAAACCATGTTATTAGCCATTAGGTTTTTGGGAATTCAGTCCACCCATGTTATAATGCCTCTTTAACACTAGTACTTCGAGCCATTTATATTAATAATATACATCTATTGGATGTTTTACAATCCCTGTGGTAAGAGATGAGTTTTTTCCAATGATGGTTCATGACTGTGTGTGTGTGTGTGTTGTTTAGTTTCATGAAATCCCATATTACTATATTAATAAGCAAAAACACTAATTCTGTGATTGATGGTTCTATATAGGGTATTCCTATTGTTTTTTCATTGTTTTTCACATAACTATTTATTGACCCATTTTTATTATTTGTTATTATGATTATCATTAATGTAGTGTCACCTAATTTTAATATGTTTTTACTAATTTCTTTAGGGTTTGGTTATGTATTAAAATGGTTTTCAATTTTTTTGAGAATTTTTTTTTTAATTTTTTTGTATTTAGGATTTATTCAATAAATTGAAATAAGTAATTTCTTTATTTTTGTTTTCATTAATGAAAGTGTCCTTATATCGACTTACAAATTTTTCTATCCCTAAATAGGGGTCTCATAGATTCCAATTAAAATGGAAATGTTTTATTCGATATAAGAAATATGTGTTATTTAGTTTCATTATAAATTTTCTAAAATGGAAAACTCTTAATTTTTAATTAATTTCAATCTAGTATACATAATTTTCTTAATAAAAGGAACTATATAGACTAAAGGGTGAGATCTTATAAGGTACTATTTTTATTACACCATACACACAACACTCGGTGTATGTAGTTTACAAAATTAATTTATACTTACCAGGATATAACCTATTTAACATTATTTATAGATTTATTTCATGTTATTTGTGTAACAAATAATAGTGGTTGTTATTAGCGGTATTTGAACATATGGAGGTGGCTGGTAGAAGTCATGTTGGTTTTTATTTTGGGATATTGTATCGGTCTACTCAACTTATAGAAGATTGTTTTTATAATAGTAATAATTGTATCAGTTTCTGCTATATTTTATTTAAATGATCTTATTGTAAAATTTTTATGGTGTTTTATTTATGTATACTATATTTCTATTGTTTGTTTATTATTATATGTTTGTTTTATGACAAACATGCATCTAATTTCGGGATGATCCATGCTATATTTCTGGAGATGTTTGGTTATATATTTACTATGATTTGATGGTTAATTCAATCCAATTTTAGCTATATCGATGCCATAATACTATTTTCAATATTATAGTGATACACCATTAAGATAATGTGGAGATCTAACATGGGTACCATGTTCAGGGGTGAATCGGGTTGGATTATTACAATACACCAATCCAATTATTGTTTAGAAGACGACTCATCCAAAAGAGTTGTGTACAAGTTTCTGTAGTGGAAATAAATTTGTCTTCTTGATTTCCCAATAATATTTAATTAAAACCATTGATTACATAAAAATACAAAAATAACTATGATATAATTCACCTCCTGATGTTTACTTCATATCATTTCTTGAACTTATATAATTTCGTATGTATATCCAAATAACTATTAATTCTTTGTTAATTTATTTAATAGTTTGATGTCCATCATGAGTTAATATATCAAAGAATATGTTACATTTTAGAGTGTCTCATTGATCACTTTATGTATGATCCTCATTTCAATAGGGTCACAATTTTTGTGAGACGGGATAGTTGTGGTTTCCATTAATGGATTTTAGAGGTCTTTCTAATACCCAAAACGTAGAAAAAACATCGTAAAAATAGCATTAATACCATAAAAAATCTATATATTTGAAATATATTAACGAATAATAATAATAATGATATTAATCACACCAATAAATATAGCATGTCAATGATTTTCATAATTCATAGATTGAGATCACACAGAAATAGCTGAATGGATCCCCCCTATTGAGGTATCCATGGATCATGTTTATCACCCAACTCTTGGGTAGGACATATCTATATACATGTTCTAATAAAAAATGGGATAATTAATAGAGAGAATTTATTATTATGCATAGAAACATATTGATGAGTTTCTGTGATAGATATCACAACACATTGCATGAGTATTGATCCAACATACATATAGGCTCCCAAGAACCCTAAATAGTTGTCTGTCATTTTTAGGAAATCTGATACAAATATCATAACATTACAACTCTTTTTAATGGTCTTCCTAATACTCCACCAATACATTAAAAAATTAAATAAAGTAGAATGAAGTTTAATATCCTCATTAACATCATTATATGATGAACATTAATATTAATTATATTTTGTGTGAAAGATGATAGAAAAATCATGGATTAACATATAATATGATAATACACAAACAACAAGCTTCACATAGTTCCTCAATCAATGCTATGATATACTAATGGATGGGCCATTATATGGTCAAGACTACCCCATCTTTGAATACCCCTTTGGTGAATAAATATCTTAATCTATCACAAGAAAAAAAAATTAAAATATAACAAACTTTCAACTTATGTCACATCATATGTAACAAATCATGAAACCAAATCCAATCTAATTTTCTATATTTTAATAAGCTTATTTTGGAATGTTTATCATAAATGTTTAAAATATGTTACATTACATGTAAAAACTTGTATAAATTCATATAGAACTTATGTTTCTTAATCTCTAAAAAACTTTTATGATATCTCTAAATGTTTACAAAATTAATCATCATAGTAATGTCCAAAATTTGTTACACCATAGAAATTTTTATCATTAAAAAAATTAATAATTCCAAAATAAAGAATATTTATGTAGATAAAACCCTAAAATATAATAAATGTTAGTTAATAAACAAAAAAATATGATGTGATATCCATCAAACTTGTAAATCTTTATAACTATTTCCACTGTGTATATCATATAAAAGTATAAATTTTTATATGATCAATTTATATAAGACATAAAGAAAACATGGGAAAGGAGTATGTAAATACCATAAATCCTCATCATGTGTTTTTTATTTTGAATGTTTTAACTTACAAGTTTGATGGATATATCAGATTTCATTCATCCTTGTTGAAAAATAAAAAACATTACCATTATACAAATAAACAACCACATCTTGTGTATTATCTTGTTAGGATGATAAAATATTTAATTAAATCTAAATTAAGCGACCAAATTTCATACTCATTATTATAGAGGGAAAATACGATCATGTTTACTATCTTATGGAATAAATGACCATCAAAATTACCTACCACCCATATATTAGCTAACCCATGAGGCTAGTTTTATAAGGGTATCAAATTATGATGATTCCCATTCTAAATATATCACTAGACATAGTTTCAAAGAAATAATAATATAAAATGTGAACCCCCATGTATTCCAAATAATGTGTTTGAAACTTCATTTGGTATATACATTTTGGGTCATCCTACACAAAATAATTCCTTTGTGCCTTATGATCATATTTTTTATGTGATAAGAAATGTATAATTTAAAAATATTGAAAGTGTATATGAATTAATAATAATTCAATTAATTCATCAGTATTTTAGTTTTCATAATATTATAAAAGAAAAAGGTTTATGATTCATATAATGGATGAAAATGAATGATATATCAAGCTCATATGGATAAAAAAACGATTTTTATCATTATCTTGTTTATCTCATAATATAAGAGATTTATTTTAATAATAAGTTATTCTCAAAATGAGATTACAGTTTTTATAAACATAGATTATGATTCATTGGATTCAAAACCTATTTTAAAAGAAGACTAAAGAAAAACTTGTTTTATCTAGATGTTTGTTAAAATAAGGGTGATCCAAGGACACTACCAGTGATATTTAGTAAATTATAATGATATTTTTATGAAAATATAGATCCAAACACATAGAATACCAAATGATCTAAAGATAAAATATTGCATTTATTAAATGGTCCCACTAAAATAAAATATTCTTTCCGCAAATTGAATGTATTTTTAGTTTCATTGAAATATATTTTGAAGTTTATATAATGTCTAAGAGACTAGTGGGTGAATGTTTAGAAATTAAGAATATCAAAATTAATTAATATAAAATAATTCTACCCCGAACTCAATGTGAATTTCCCTAAATATCTGGAATGGTTTATGGTATGACAGTAAAATATTAATGGGAAAATAATCCATAGTAACCAAAAAAATTCTATAAAATATTTTGATAGAAATTTTTCCATGATTAATTATTTTTTTCAAATATAAAATGTGTTATATGATGAAAATAATTGTTATCATTGTACCAATTAATGTTGTCAACTTAAGTAATATGTTCATTGGGTTTGAAAAGTAGTAATATGATTCATATATCTCACTATTTCTCAAAATTTATTTCCCCATATATGTTACTTATCGATGATTCTTTCATCAGATGGTATCAATGTGATGTGGCAATAATTACAGAGCTATATAATCATTTCAACAAAACCCATGAAACTGTTGTAAACATAAAAACGATTTGGTTTTCTATCATATATGATATTTTATCCAAAACCATATGTGTTTCATTGTTAATTATTTTTATAGGACTTAGAAATATAAACATATCATGTTATACACATTAAAATATCCACTTTTTCATTCACTCACATTGGATATAAACATATACCATAAAGTGAACTAAAAATTAAAATCTCAAAAGTTGAATTATACATAACTTATATAAATTCTAAAATACTATATGTTTTTGTGGAATGTAATGGCTAGTGTATGTATGATCCTTTTATTATGTTATGAAATAATTTTATGAGGAACATAATGATTTTCCTATAATGGATGATCCACTAAGTATTTACCAAATGGAGTTTCATACACTATATCTCTGGTATACTATGGTTGTGTTGATCATATTTGGTTTTAGTAGTACCTATTCTTAGCCACATTCAATGAATGATAACCTTCATACTTGGATACCCTTCTTATATAATCCATGATATTTATTGTATCAGTGCTTGTTAGGTGTGTTTCTATTCAGGTTTCTGGTTAAATGGTAACCTAGTTGAGGTTTTTATCCTCATATCTTGAGTATAAAATATGGATCCGTTATTGAGATAGAATGTGGTAGTGTATTGATATACCTAGATATTACCTAAGATCTAATTATATATTTTAGAGAGGGAAATGTGATGTGCACATCTATATATGTGAATGAAAGGCAGTGTATTCATTGGTGTGGCTATTATGTACTCAAAGATTTGAGATCCTATTAGTTGGATATATGGTATTGACATACTATATGTCCAATAATCTCTGAATTTAGTATAAAATTGGATCATATGAAAATTCATTCTGAAATATTATGTAGATAGTGGAAAAAACTATAGAGATACAAATTTTTGATGGAGATCATGCTATATCCCTTTATTGAATGAATAAAACAAATAAATTTCTAGAGGCTTCCCGTTACATAAATTTATGGAATTTGGAATATATAATCATGCTTAACAATAAAAATTCTTGTAGGGACACAATATGTTATTGTATAAATGAATATTGAGTTAGAAATCGGGAGTTTATTTAAAATTATTATTTTTTAAATAATCCAAATCGATTTTTGGATAGTTATTCACAAGGAATTACATATGATGTTGTAAGTGATAAATTCAATGATAAAATCAAAAAATTTATTTGGAAACTATACAAAAGGATATATGGTTTTGGTTTTACAAGTTATTATATATGATTTTGTATGAGGTGAAATGACATGAGGTTTATGAGGTTTTAGTAAAAGTTTTTGATTGATGTAAATGTTTTATAAAACCATATATAATAGGTATTGATATAAAATTTTCACCAGGTATGACATGTATTGTTGTCAGGAAGATATTATGCTATGTTTTTCTCATATTTTATTGTGTATTATTGTGATTATTCAGTACTAACATATATATGAATCATAAAAAATGATTCATTTGGTTAGGGTATGACTTTTTTAGAAAACTGAAATTTAAATGACACCATATGGATTCCTTTAAATTAATGTTATCATTTTATGGATAGGAAAAACACAATGTAATTTATGTGATAAAATCATTCTTCTTATTGGTTAAAATATTTCTAACCTGATTTTGAATTTTTGTTATATGGTACAGCGTGAATTAATACATGCATGTTGGAAAAGGGGTATATAAAGAGAAAAACATTTATATAGTGTGTTATAATTGTTTCCTATGATTTTTCTTATTTAACCTCTAGAAAACGATCTATTTGTAACATATCCTTTTTTTCATGTAAATATTTGTATTATACCCCATAAACTTTTATGATCCAGGATCTGAGACATCTTCAGATTCTGAGACACAATGTTATCAATAATGATATATTAATTTTTTTTAAATTTGTTAATATCACTCACACAATTTTCCTTAATAATTTAAATAACTCAAAAAAAGAGTCTTAGATCTATAATATGATAATTATTATTCTTTTTTAATATGGGTTTTACCCATGGTACAAAATAACCAATGTCAACATCCGGTGTTTGTAAGAAGATGTTTCAATGGAGAAAAAAATTATTTATTTTTATTTTTATGATGCAGTGACATAATTATCTTCCATAAATACACATTGATGAAAAATTCACTTGGTTATCTATAAATATTAATAATTGATAATGGGAATTGGATTAATTCTTAACAATAACCAATTATGGATCAAGGATCGTTGTCACCAAAAAAATAATGGTTCTCACTAATGATGACATCACATATACATTTTTCCTCTCCAATCGATCCAACCCATGGTAATTTGTTTTTTGTAGTTTGTTTACCTGTTGTTTTTTTCCATTATTAATAGGAATCAGTTATTTTAATAGTGAAATTTTTAGGTCGAACATGCTAGTGGGTTTGGTTATATTCATTCTATGATTTAGGGGAACCTTTTATTTACTTTTTGTGCATTTTATCTGTGATTATGATGGAAATTATTGAGTTCAACCCAAACACGGTTCATGATCTATCCTCTTTGTTATTTTAGGGATTTATACCCTATATCTTCTCATGTTCATCTCTAATAATCTATTTGATGCTTGATCAAGAAATACATTGTTTGTGATCATTATAAGACAATTCATTAGTAAGAAAGATCATTACTACATGTATTGTTTGTGATTGATTTAGAGATCGATTTATCATTAATGTCGATAATGATTAAAGGTATATTAAACCAGTTAGTGGTTCCTTGTTATCTAGTTTTCTGTATATTAATGAAATAGTTGATGGCGATTATTTTAGGATTTGTTTTTATAGTAAATGTTTGATCTCCAATGATGGAAGCGAATAGTTGGATGTGATCTGAAATCCTTATTTGAGCTTGTATACAGATCTGGAGACAATGAAGGGCATTGTTGTATTCTTGAAATAAAAACTAGTTAATGTAAATACCATGTTACATGGACTATAAAATGGTGATACACCCCATCTGGTACCATGTATATAGAACTATGGTTTCTATAGAGAATAATTGGTCACACATTGTGTGAATAATCATAGGTACATTCCATGTACCCTTTAGTACATTAGCATGTCAAGAGTTAATTGGTTGATCAATGTACATGAACATGAATGAAGTATACCAGAAAGACCTTATGTACATAGGATAAACACTTTTATATGGACATGAACCAATGTACAAGGGAAGGAGATGGTACAATTGGAAGGGTATCGGCTAAAATCGATACTCCATGTACCAAGAGACGAAGCAACTTGTTTTTTATGTTTTAAAAGATTTGTAACCCTATCACCCACTGTGTACTCCCTTTGAGGGTGTTTAGAGACCATTGTTTATTTAGTATAGACAAGGACCCATTTGATGTAGTTACATGTTACTTTTTGATGAGGATAAAATGACAAATTACATCCTTAATGTAGGATTTTGATCATATCTATCAGTTCATTATCATACAGAGTTCATGTATTGGCTTATGGAACCAAGGTAGAATCCTATATCATTCCTATGTGGGGTTCACAGTAATTTATTTACCACATTACTTTTGGGATTGTTCTTATATCTAGTAGGTTGATCTAGTAGGTTTTTCGATGTCCCCTAGTGACCTTGGGTGCGATCCTCTACCTAGATAATTATATCTTTAAAGATAGAATGATTACTTCCTACCATGGCCTAAGGATCATGACCTCTCAGATAAGCATTGCCACTTACAACGTGGTTGGTGGAGTACATTATCCCATAAAAATCATTACTTAAAATCCTAGGATAGTATTATATAGCTATAAATATTATTTAAGACATCATGAGATTGATTTATATTATTTGTATATATTTTTATTATTATTTATATATATCTTATCTCGTTTACATATCTTGAGATGATTTGATTACTCTATGTTCTTTATGCTCTGTGATTTCAAGGTGTCCAACTTGTTATTGTTATAATTTCTCCTACATGTGATTTTCCCCCAAATTGTATAACTTATAAAGCTAAAATTATTTCTTATGGAGTCCTGGGAGGACCAGGAGTAGGAAGATCATAGATTTGGGATAGATTTCCCAATGTTCTTACCATTGATACATTTTCCACAAGTCCAATTCTTCAAATATGGATGGACTTCATTTCCATTTTTTGGGCTTGTATATGGACTTTATCAATTTTAGTACCTTATTGACATACTATAACTATGGGATTATAGATTTATGCATGAATTGGTATTAGTATTATTATTTTACATTTCAGAATTGTATGGGATTAGAGATCTGGGTGTGTGTGTTTGTACATGTACCATATGACAACGCCTCCCTTTAGTGAGATATGAAAACTAGGTTCTGGTTGACGAAAATTTTCCTACAGGAGGTGGGAATTAAGTAGTCACACCAGGATCATCACCATTTGGGAGGGCCCTAGTGGGTATAGTTGTGAAACTCTTCCTTTTACTTCTTTTATATTAGAGGAATTAAAATTTTGTGGAGTGATGGAGAGTCCCACGTAGGAATTGGTTGATTCACATAAGCCGATAGATATAACACATAAGAGGTAGCCTATGACATACTAAAATGGATCATAATGATGTATATTTATGGATTAATATTGTAGTGGATCAACTTTTTATATGTATACATAGTGTGATTCATTTTATATATCACCATATTTTCGATTCATTAGAGGGTAGACCTTTGATGTAATGTCACTATTTGAGTCTTCTATATTAAACACATGTTGTTTGATCATAATAAACCTTTGAAAAACCAATAAAAATTAATTCATTACTTGATCACTCAATATAGAAAGTTTTATTCAACATTTAATAATTATTTATATTATTTTTCATTTTAATAAATATTTTAAAATATTCCCCATTCAACAATTAATATCAAATATCAAATATTAACAAATATTATCTTTTCAATTTTTTATTCATTTTTTCTTCAAAACTATATTATTATTTCAACAATAAAAATAATAATAAAATATTTAGTTAATATATGAATTAAATGTAAAATTATCATTTCTATCCATACCCTTTAAATTATGTGAATATTTTACCACATAAAGTTAGAATTTATAAAAATATGCTTTCCTTCCCACCAATGTATCGAGACTAGATATATTATAAAATAATAAAATAACACTCCGGCTCTCTCCCTCTTATTGATGACCTCAAAACCCAAGATAGTGGCCCCTTATATTCCCTTTTTCCATCATTGATAGTCCCCCAAATTCCTAACTCTTTATAATGATTCCACCACCCATTTGACTATGTTATTATGACTGACCCAAATAAAATCCCACAAAAACTCTCAAATCACATATATATCCTTATCTCAATGAAGTCTTCCACTATCCCTTCCAGTCCCACAAATCTATATTCTACTCTCTCCTCAAAGCCCCATCCCTCCCAGTATATGGATTATCCAATTCCAATTCTACATCATCTTAGGTCTTCATATTTTGTACATCTTCGTTCCATTTATGTGTTTGGATGAGTTTTTTCTTATTTGTTGTTTTCAAATATAATATATTATTTCCTTAAATATCTATTTTGATCTCTAAATTTATACATTATAATTTCAATTATATTATTATTGTATTTTTTATGTTGGATATTGTGAGATGTTTTTCACTATAAAATGATTTCAACATGGTGCCCATCAAATTCGTTAACGGGTAAAGGTTTTTTCCTTTGTGTGGGTTGGGGAATGGTTTACCTATTAGAAATGGGATGGGGAATCCATGATCCATATCTATAACAACATACCCAATTTCCATCCCTTTTAACAAGTTTTTTAACCAACTATCATTATTTAAAATGCTGAATGAAATCTTAAATTCACCACAGATTTACTAATGTGAATATGATGTGTTTTGTAAAATAAGGAACCAATTTTTTTTCTTCCTATAAATTTTAATCCTTTAAAAACTAGTGAAATTGATAGAAACCCATTATAAATTACCATAACCATACACCTCCGTTGGTATCAACCATCATAAGGAATAACCCAAACCCTTTTTGGATATACCTCTTTCAACACCCATTTGTATGCAAAACCCACCCACGAGCTATGGAGTGACAGAGGATGGACTGGGATTCTGATTATGTCCTCATGATCAGTTGTATATAAATGAGGCATTAAATACATTGATTATAACATTTATTTAATAAATGTTGAATTCTAAAATGTTTATAATAGTTACTTGACGCTTTTCTTATATTCTTCAGAACACATATATTCCTCACCATATTTAAATAAGTAATTCTAATCACTTTAATTATAAAATTTCTATTAATGAATTATTAGATGATGTGTTCCATAACCCAACAACATGATAATGTTTTAAAAATAAATGATTAAAACTTATATTTCCCACATATTTTTTTATATTTTCATTAAATGACTGATATTTTATTATAAGTTTATTTAGGATTTGTGCTCTTGGTTTGGGATTTGGGATTATGTATTCGAAAAATGATTTTGTTAGGTATTTCATTATGTTTTAATGATTAAAGTAATATTTTTCTTATATTTTTTTAATATTTTTTATTAGGGTTATTGGTGAAATATATTTCATTATTATTTAACCAATATAGTGATGTTATTTATATTATTAGGATTCAAATTGTAAATAAATTTAGTGAATATGTTGATTTTGCTTCTTTTATTCAATTGAGATAAAGATATTTCACAAGAAACCATTTTTGAAATTCAATATACATGGATGATCATCTAATCATTATTAAGTTGTACATGTTTATTTATATATCTGAATGTATATTTATTATTTTATAGGTTTTTTAATTTTGTGTCTATATGTTCAGTATGTCTTATATATGGAGTTGTTGGGGTTTACAATAAAAGGTCATGACTTCCATTATTTATTTTAATGAAGTTTATGGGGCCTTTATTGGACGTCTATAAATTTAGATCATTATTTTGGAATTAAAAAAATGATTTTTGTAACCCTAAATAACATGACACTATTATAACCTTTGAAATCAGACACCTGATCCATGAAAAGAGATTTAGTGATTACTTTTAATGACAACATAATCCATTTTTTATTGGATATATATAGTTTAATAGCCAGAACATTTTTCGTTCCATAACATTGTGTTTTTGGGTCTTGAAGGAATAAAGAGAAAATTATAAAAATGAAATATAGATTTGGACCTGGAATTTCAGATGGATGGGTGTGTTGTTTCATGTACCTCTATGATACACTATGATAAGTTGGATGAGGATGAGGTTATTATGTAGTCCATCTTATCATGTCATAAACAGCTGAGTCACAACATTGATTAAATAATGTGGTGCATGTTATGAGCTATGAGTTTTACGAGTCATTATTCTTTGATGTAAGAGTTCGGTTCCTGTGTGATGAGGGTATATTATTCAATTTAGGGTACCCAGGAATTCATAGTTAATCCTCCATGTGGAAGGTTGTGTTGTGGCTATTTGGGTCATGGTATAGTGTTCTTTTTATACTTTAAAATTATCTTATATATATTTTATGACATGTGGGGTCTTTGGGTTAATCTTATACGTCCTCTTGGTTAATGACATAAGATTTGGAAGTATAATGTGTTTATACTAATTGGTGTATTATGTACTAGGAGACTAATTTATTGGTTTGTTTGTAGGATTTTGTTGGTGTGGTTCCTATCATTTTTTCAATTTTTAGTTTGGGGTTTATCATGTATTTTGTGACTAGGTAGTGTCTTTCACAGTGTTTATCAAAGAATCGAGTATTGTGGCATGAACACCTTGGTTTTTTAGTGGACTTCATTAAATGCATAAGGATTATTTAGTTTTTTAATATATTATATTGGATACATAATATGATATCACACCATGATTTTTAGAGGTTCATTTTATTTAATAATACTATACTATGATCATGACATGTCACATGGAAATTCCTTTACATTTCAGTACTATTATAAATCTAAATAACCATTATGATTATTTTAATATTTAGGATATACATTGAATCTTATGTGGATAAGGGTTATCTTTTTTGACATCCATATCCATCCCAAGATTGGGTCAAACAATCAGCTTCATGTGATCAACCAATTTTTGATCCAAGGTGAATTTATCTTCCTTTCGTCATGGTTCTATCCATGTAATTATTTTTTGGAGTGTCTATGATTGTTGTGATGATTTGGTTTTGAGATTTTTGATTGTTTTTTATTGTTTATTGTTATGAATGGGAATTTTCGTTGATCCTTGTGTGTTTCTAAAATGTTTGATTAGAGTATCTATGTCATCTCATTCAACAACCATTTGATCATTAGTTGAGGTAGGGAATTTTAAATTTATCCCTATGTATTTATGTGTAATTATTTTAATAATCATGTTTTTTTCTTTTGGTTGATGTTATGTAAAAGCCTAATTATTATAATTAAATGTAGTAATTGAATTTAAAGGGATAAGGATGATTCTAATGTTCATAGTGTAATATTATGTTGTTTCTTATGTATTGATGATTTTTTGGACATTTCTACTTGGGTATATTGTGTTTCATGATATGGATACTTCATTTTATGGTATTGATAAATTGTAATCAATGTTCATAACGGGTTTACAACTTAAATATTGTACACATCTTTTGTGTGTAAATATGGAATCATAGTGTTGGTGTATAGACCATGAATCATTTTTTGATATTATATATTGTTTAATAGGATGCTCATTTTAGGGAGTTTTTGTTATTTTTCCTTTGTTTATTTCTATATTTGTTGTATTTATTATTATCATTTTAGGGGTTAAGTTCTAGACTTTGTTCCCTAGAAAAAAATTCTATGTTCTTGATGATTTTTTATATTAATTTTCTTAAATGTTATTTAAGTATCATATAACATCATGATTTTTTCTATGCATTACATTGTATGTGATAATGTCCTTAAAATATATGTCATGATAAAATGTTATAGTGGTTCCCTGTTATGATTATTTCACTGATTTTCAATGATAATATTATTAAATTACTTTTCTATAGATGGATGAAATAATTTGATAGTCTAAATGTGATACATGATATCATGGGTATAGATTCACAGAACCTTGAGGGATTCTCGAATGGTTTACTCTGTTGGTAATTTCTAAATCAGAAGAAAATGAGAACAACCCATGCCCGAAGGTAATCCACATTTTATATGTATAATATGATATTTTTATCTATAGAAATATTCATTGATCAATATATTTTATGATTATCCTTAATGAATACAATAAGTCACTTATATTTATGAATTGAAGAAGACCATGATGAAAGATACTCATGGAAAAGTTAGTTGCATTCAATGCATCACAATTGATATTGTATCCATTTAAAAGTAATCAATGGGTTTATCCATTATGTCCTTTGATTTAAGTTTATATCTTAGGTCCTTTGATGGGAAAGAAACTGCCTCTATAATTTCATGGTTGTGGTTTTCTATGGGAAAACTCTTTTCTCAATATTAAAAGTAATAGATATTGAGATAATAGGTTGTCAAAACCTGTATGAGACATAATTTTATAGATATGTTAGGATAAATGGATTATTTTACATAATGAACATCCATTTAAGGTTTTATGTCTTTACAACATTTACGTTATTCTCTATGGGGGCCATGACATGTTGATAGGATCTAACATTGGAAATTAGTTTTCTTCTCCTTCTTCCATTAAGAATGTGGCTCCATAATATTAGTTAAATATAGTATATAGTTTAATATGTCAGAATGAATATTATTTAGAAGTTCTAGTATAATAATTATTTATGTTTGGTTGATCATCAATATTTAATTACATTTTATTCAAAAGAATAATATAGTTAAATAAGAACATTAAATTTTTATTCAATGGATTGATGAATATAATAATTATTATATTTTTAAATGAATAATGTAGAGATATTTTTTATTTAATTTAATATAAAATATTCAAGGTTCAATAAATAATGATGGGGATAAGAAAACCAAGCATGATGGCCTGTAGAAAATGATATAAATGATATACATTTATTCTTTGGTGATTTTCATGCCAAGAGAATAATAATTTTTGTGTTACTATTATACATGGGATTCACTGAGAATTAATTAAATGCCAAGGGTTCTATGTAAAAATATTTAACCACGAGCCTTCCATAATAAATATCATGTTACCTCACATTGTTATAAGTAACATTTTGTCTAAAACAAAAAAAACCTCACTGAATCGCAGTAGATATAGAAAGAATGAACCCAAGATGTTGAGTGTGAATCCAACTCACCTATCATGTGATCAAGAGAGAGAAAATAGTTCCTCACCTATAAAGAACATCCCTTTTCAATCTATATAGAAAAACAGAAGTAATTAAGAAGGGTCATGTTTTTTCATGATGATTCTATGATGATGTTAGAGATTATGTTGCACATGTAGGTCACCATTAGAGGGATTCTAAACATACATATTATAGCAAAATTATTGTCTGATGTGGTCGAGTGAACCATATCATCAACAAAGAAGAATTGAAAGTTTACTTTATTATTGAACTTCTTATTAATTAATTATAAATTTCTGATGATGATCCCCCTCTTCTAGTTCTAACATTCAAATAAGTAATTTAATATATGAATTCAATCTTCTGATCATGGCATCAATCAACTTTAAATACTCATATCATTAATAAATTAGGACTAAATTCTTAGTTGTTTATACAAAATATGTGCTTTTAATATTCTAGAAACCAAAAGTAGTATTAGAGTAGTCACATGCTTAATTAATGATTATTTATAAAATATTTATTGAATGACAAGAAATTGTAGTTTTTTTACTTATAATTTATTTCTTTTGTAAAATAAACATCATATTATCCTCTCTTTTATCATTCTCCCTCATATAAAAAATTAAATAACTAAATAATTATGATGAAAAATTAGAAAAAATCATCTAAATATGCTAAGAATTCTGGTACAATAACATAACACAACACCCCATGTAATTAACTATATATAATGTAACTATGTATGTGGTGTGTATCTCTTGATGTTATCAGATCGTTAAAATTATGATACATATGATTTGAAAAAAATGATCTTTGTAGATATGGACTATCTAACAAATTATTTTAAGAACCAAACGTTGTGCAACAATCATACATGGACTCTAGTACTCATGATATTACAATGGATAACATAGGGCGTTCAATTGTGTTGTGCATGTGCTACACAAAAAAGAGGACTAAAAAACCAAGTAAATTTGAGGCCACAAGTCGTGTTGGATGATTAAAAACTATGTACCTAATATGTATCAGTGGATGAGAAACATGCTCATTACCTAGGGGTATGTTGTAGTCATAGGTAGAATAGATCCCACACTATGTAACCTACTACACACAAATTTGTCTACGGAAAATCATGTGCTTAATTAGATGTGGAGAACAAAATTAATTATATTAGTTAAACTATTAATAATTGTTCCTCTTGTAGTGTATTTTAAATTACATACCATATACTCAGATGGTTAATCAAATATTGTATTAATTTAAATGTTTAATTAAAAATTGTACATTGTGTATGGTCTTTTATTTTATTTCACTCTTTGTGGAGTAATAGAATTTCATGAAATGTAATTCCAATGTGTTTTTATATCATTTAATTGAATGTACATGACACATAATTAGCAATCATTCAATTTTTGTTGGAGGTATAAGCAATTCACATGAACAATGATCATTTTGTGTAGTTGAAATGAGTACATGTCACTGCCTCCAAGTACACATGTGTGATTTATTAATTGAAAATATAATTAATTAATTCAATATGATTATAATTATGAATGTCATAATTTTATAGAAGGTCATCTGGTATTAAGATAAATTATATTAGCTGGATTAATTCATGGAATTTTATATTATTTTATGAAAGAATCAAATTAATTGATAACAATATTGAAAATCTGTGATTATTGCATGTTATGTGGATAAACATGAGATTAGACCCAATCTATGTATATTATTAGCTTCAATTAAATTAAGTATTATTGTTAAACTTAAATGATGTAATGTGATACATACCCTACTCTTCATTTTTTAAGGGATTGTGTTCCCATGAATTATTTTATATAAATCCCATATCTGATCCATTATACCACCTCACCTATATTTGAGTAAGAGCTTATATAAGGATGGATATCCCTGTTGAGAGGAGGTGTTCTAAGTCTTATAGCTATGGTGAAACCAATAACAGATATACATAAGAGTTAGGTAGAGTTTTTCATCATCAAATAATCAATAGTTCATGGTGTATTCCATTAGGTTTAAGGGGTATTATATCATCAACTAAATGAACTAACAATTATGTAATCTATAGATCGTGTCAATTTAATTTTATTTCTATCGGTGACATGGATGATTGTTGGTGTTCATGGATTATATGGGATCCCATAATAAATGAATTAACATGCTTTCAATATGGATTAAAATAAAATAATAGTATGTGTAATTTTTATATACAATGATAATCACGTAAATAAAATTTAATTAATATTAACAAGTCATGTGATAAGATAAAATAGGGATTTTACACATAAAGATAAAAATCCATCATCTTTGATATTTATTTGGAACAAACTTCAATTTCTAAATTTAGATCCAAACACATAGTTCAATGTTCTTGATCAGCTCAAGTTGAAATGCTTTCAATTATCATGGAAACTTCTTCTTGATGTTTTGGGTTGACTTAATTTTTTTTCAAATCAAGGGTTGACTTCCAATGTGAAACTTAGAAAAATATGGGGGTAAGGGTTGAGGAAATCATTATCAAGAATTTGAGGATTTGGGAGTCCACTCAAATGATAATGAAATTGTGAGTAAATGTTGATCGCATTTTATGCCTAACTAAAACCCTTCAAATAACTTCCAGGACAATGTATGGGTTATGAGAATGGGAAGATGAGTCCTTGCCTCTAGAATATCCATTCAATATTATAATATGAAACTAATAGTGAGGTCTATTGTGTTTTCACAAAATAGTTGTAGATTATTAAAATTTCATTTATAATTATTAATCAATTTGGTTACCAAACGATGTATTGATAATATGATCTTAATTTTTATTGTAATGGGAAACCACCATACATTGTCTATATCACTAGGATCCCTTGTAGGGATGGAAACCATTATCATTGGTGTTAGTTATTTTGTAATGGTATAGATTCTTACATGTTATAATAATCCATTAAAAATTTATACATGTTTGAAACCCCCATCCCATGTCACTTCATAAAGAGGATAGAGAAAGAGACGCATCACTCTACTTAGAACATGTAGACGATGAAACAAATGTTCAATGTTTCATTCTATCATCCATGTCTAGTGAATTTCTAATGAAATATGTTTTTTGGTATTCATATTTCATCATTTCTCACATTAATGATCTATATATAGAGAAGGCGAGATAAAGAGATATGAGACATCCAATTCGTTGAAACCTAAATGATTGGATATTTGGAAACAACCGGTCCATATACAGTCAATGTGATTGACTATATATAATTATTAGAAATCATAGGGTTTATGATCCCTGATGAGATCTTCACAGATCTAATTTTTTCTTCGCTACCTCAATCATTCTTCATATTTATGTTGAATTATAGTATGATAAATATCAGTAATACTATTATGAAACTTCTTAATCTTATTTAAAAAGTTGATAAATACACGGGTATTGAACAACAAGTCGTCCATTTGGTGAATAAAAAAATAAAAAAAAATATAGAGTTCCAGAAAACTCATTCCATATCAACAGATCTAGAGAATCATTATTCTAACAAGAAGAATATCTAATGGAATGTGAGGGAAGAGAATGCGTTTTGTTTTTAATAATCTGATGAAATGACAATAGAATAGGAACTACACCTAGACAAAAGATCAAGGGAATGATTTAGGTGTGTTCTTCAATGTGTTTTGTCATTCTATATCTATAATTTAGATGTTAGATAACACATGTGGTGCTCACATTTGTTTGAAAATAACTAAACCAAGTAGTTATTAGTTTTTTTATATGTGAGGTGGATATTTGGTATTACAATGGAGAATGACAAGATGAAAATTCTACTGGAGACTACTATCCCTTGATTCTAATGAGAATTATTTTAGTTTTAATGATATTTTATTGCGTGCCTAGTGTTACCAAGAACAATACACTTATTTGTTGTATAGACATGGGGGGATTTATTTTTAGTTTTATAAATATGAGTTTATACTTTTATAAATATAGTATATTTTTTGATATGGAAGCATTGAATAATAGACTACAGGAATTAAATTCTGAGAAAAATATTATAAATTGATAAAAAAAATCAAATTCATGGGACTCATTTTCACTCCCAGTTGTGGTATTGTTGTCTAGATCATGTAAACAATTCATAATTTACTATGATCAAACAGGATAGTTAGTTTTAATCTTTTGATCTTAAACCAATTGAAATTTTTCATTCTTATTTACAAGTAAAGTTAAAAAAACACTATTTTGTGGCATAGGTGAAGTGGATATATAGCTTTAGGAATTGGTACACATTGATGTGTACAAAACATTTCAAGTATAAGCAAGAGGTGTATTTTCATCCTTTTGAAATTTTATTGACTACTTGAATATGTATGGTTATATCTACATTATGTGGTATATGTATGAATCCTTTGATATGTTTTGGGAGTTAATGAAACATGTTCAGAATTGTCTTTTTGAACTGGTGGAAAAAAATCATTATTTCATGGTGCTTAATATATTGACCATGAGTTTTTCAAATTACTATGGAGTATCGTATTTTTTTCTGAAATCACACTTCCATATACACTATAGTAAAATAGTGTTTGTGAAATGAGAAATTGTGCCTTATTGGAAAGGGTATGGCCTATAACGAGTCAAAAAATCCATTCATTATCCTTTTAAGGATATGAATTACACATGACAACATACATAATAAACTAAGAACCAAGAAAAGAATAAAATGACATTCCCATTGACATACAGAGTAAAAATAAACCCATTTTGTCAAATATTCATGGATGGGGGTGTGAGTTTTTTTTGTGTTGGATCAAGAAACAAATAGACATACCATATCAACAAGTGTATCTGAATAGGTTTCACTAGGTAAACGAGGGGATACTACCTATATAATCCCTTATGTAATATTTTTATAGTTACTAGAAAATTTATATTCCTTGAGATGGAAAAAATAATCCAGTTGGATAGTTGGTGAAGGATTAACATCAATCAAGATGGATCATTGGATACATAAAAGATGTCATATGAACCAATTCAATAGGTCCCCATTGACAACGATGTTCCAAAAACATATGTACAACAATGGATCCCAGGAGAGGTTAGAGAACTTGGATGATATGGTTTTCTAATAAAAGAAGATGGTGGATCATTATTAGTTTAAAAATAATGATCCTTTATCATAAATGGAGTTAGTAGAGAGTCCGGAAGCTATAAAATGGAAAAATGATATGAAATATTCGACACATTCATTTTAATAAAACCATGTATTGGTTTTGTTTGATCCAATAGTAGATGAAAATAATGATGGGTAAAAATTAGTATTCTGGAGAAAATGGGACATCAATGGTAAGGTTAGTACCTATAAGTCATGACCATGACCTAAAGGCTTTAGAAAAAATTAGGGCATGGACTATGAAGCTACATTTCCTCTAATTTTTATGATTAATTAAATTGGTATTATATTTTCCATAACAATGTTACATTACTATGATATTTTATGGAAGGATTTTAAATCTAGTTTCATTAATCATAACATAAATTAAGATGTATATATGACACATCCAGAAGGGTTTGTATATTCCGATGATTTCAAAATGGTAATCAATTTGAAAATATCAATTTATGGACTAAAATAAGCATCAAGGTCATGGAACATTTATTTCAGAAAAGCTATAAAATAATTTATTTCATTATAAATGATTGTGGGCTATGTGATCACATTCTATTTATTGGGAGTGAAGTCATTTTCATATTAGTACATGTTGATGACATAAAACTAATTTTAAATCAGATACTAACCCTATTAGATGGTAATGGGTGATTGAGAAAGTGTTTATCCATGATGGACTTAGGTGAAACAACCTATAATAATGGTATCATGATCTTGTATGACTTATAAAATA
Organism: Viscum album; assembly: GCA_963277665.1. Lineage (NCBI taxonomy): Eukaryota > Viridiplantae > Streptophyta > Magnoliopsida > Santalales > Viscaceae > Viscum > Viscum album. The sequence continues at coordinate 1,876,649,075 of OY728152.1, forward strand.
TTTTCATGGACTAAATCAATGTAAATAATGTAATATTATATTATCAATAATATTGGTACACCTTAAACATTTTCATGGTTCTCATTTTCATTTTTATGTTATGATTTGAGTTTGGATTGAGAGGACTCATTTAATGGGGTTGTCCGATATTTCATGGATTCTCACCCTTAATCTTCCTTTTCTACAGGCTTCCAGAGGGTTTCATGTTATGTAGTAGGATTACACATCGTTTAATGATCCTGAAAACAAGTCTTGAATGTATTCACACTATAATGGGTAGACGTCATGAGCTTCCATTACGCATTGTGAATTAGTTAATGATCATTTTTAATCATGGATCATCAGTTTTTAGTGAAATGTGGTAGTCATTTCAATAGTTACAAAATATAAGTATTACACGTCATGTATTAGAATTACTTAGAATGTGTTTTTTAAATAGAATGTGGCAATTATATATTATTCTTTCCCCCACTCCATTTCTATCTCTTTCAAACTAAGGGTTTTACTAGGTATTCTTGAATACTTTCATCCCATCTAAATCCTTTTTTTTCTATATTATCATCGTTACACTTGCAGTGTGATTTCTGGGTAAGTGATATCCTTTGTTCTTAATGCTTCTATCTTTCTACTATCTTGGAATTTCAATGGATAATCTATTAATTGATGGATATATTCCTAGTTGTGTAGAATATTTCATTCAGGTTGAGTTTTTAGGACTTATTCACCTTTGATCTCATTGACTGGTGCCATTGTGAGTGCTTAGTTTTACGAAGAGATATGTGTTTCTGTCCTGATTAGCTAAATTTATTTACATTGAATTTATCTTTTTGATTTCTATTGATGATTTAAATTAAATTTCTTATATTAATTTAAAATTGATGTAATAAAACCCAATTCCATTGAGTCCAGATATTTGAAATGGTTTGTGAATGAGAATTCAGAAAATATCTGATTCCTTCCTCCTAATTAACATTTATGTTTTTCCAGAACATTTAATGGGAAAGTGAGAACCCTCATATATTAAAATGATCAAGAATTAAAGGATACAACTGACTTATTAAACATGAGTCTAAGAAAATTTGAATCTCCTTCCCAAAATAGATTATAAGGAAAGGAACTAACCTGGATGTCTGGATCAGCCTCCAATATTTCTTCATAATGTAGTGCTTGATAATCCCAAGATTTCATATACTCATCTTTGTAATCTTATTTCGGTTAAAGCCTCTAACCAGTATGACATATTTCTTTTCAATCCAATCAGCATGTTCTCTATTAATTTCTAGTTGGATTAATCTTCCCATTATTTGATCAATATCTTCCCTCGTAGCATTGATAACTAGAGATTACTACTTCACATATTCACAATAATTCATGACGAATTCCATATTATTATCCACCTTCACATCCTTTAGGCCCTATAGGCCTCCATGGGGCCCTATCTGACACCAATATCCTGGGGGAATGGTATCCTCCTCCACCTGTACTACCTCCTCAGATTTCAAGTACATCTATTCATGTTGGTCCTCTTCCATTGATGTTTCATCTACATGCTATTGGGCCTGGATTACATCACCTTGCAGACCCTCCTCCCCTGCCACTAGTAGGATCATGTTCTCTTGAATTTTCCCATCATTTTTGGCCAACTGGGCCTCCATCGGTCTAGGGAGGTAGGAGTAATCTTAATGCCCCATTGGTTTAAACATCCTAGAGACAATGCAACTCCCCGAGTCTCTATTTCCATTATTCTATTTCATCCATATTTTATTGTGAATGCATTTTTTAGTCCTTCCTAATCCATTACCATCTAAGGATTGTCCAATATCATCAGACTTTGTCTCATAGGCACAATTGTGATTTCCATCAAACTCTCCAACATCAATCAAACTTTAAAACTGGTTGTTTTTGTTTTGATAGGACAAGGTCCTCATTATATTGGTTTCCTATTTTGAATTCAACAACATGAATTTACTATATGAATTATTCTCCCACTTTTGTCCCTCCTTAGCCTTACTCTTTCAATTATACTAAATCCTACTTTTGAGTTGCTGCTACCACTTGCACGCACTATCATAGCATACGTGCACAGATTTAGACCCACCCCACCCTTGGAAATCTAACCAAAAGCTCCAACGGAGTCCCACCGAACCTGAGTCATAGAACTTGAACCTTGAATTCTCTGACCTTCAACCTCATGCACAGACCCCTCTAAAGCATTCTGACATCCTAGAATACAAGCATTCTTAGGCCCTGAAGCATTTTGCACCCCATCAGGGACACCTAGGTCCTACTTTACGCACCTGAAGATGTCTGCAACTATAGGGTTGGCCCCCCATATTCTCTACCATTAAAAGGGTGTTCTTAATAGCATACTTAATCAAGTGTGAATTAGATGGAGGAATGGTATCCTGCATTAATGATACAAGGTTCTGCTCCCCGAAGTTACTTGATTTTGCCTTGCCAACATCAAAACCACCCCTCCGTTGAGGGTCGTTCTTGGATTAAACTATACCCTCACCCAGTATACTGAAGCCAAGTTCCATAGAGGAACATAAAGACCATAATAATCAGTCCAGATTTCATAGAATACCTTCTTGTGCTATAGGATTTCACCTTCATTCTTCATGATAATGTAGTCCTTAGGGCCCTTCGACACATCAACTTCAACAAAGATCCTGAGAGAGACTGGATGGAAAATATCATTGCTATGAGAATCAAAGAAGAGGTAGTTCCCTTCCATGTTTCAAAAAAACTGGAGAATCTCCTGATTCTGGAATGGTAGAGGGAGTCCGGGAAGAGAAATCTAGAGCGTAGAGACTAGATAATATTGCATCAGGTTGAAGTCAAAGGATCAATGAAAGAGGGAAAACAGAAACCCTCTATACATTGTGGAGCAGGACCCAAAGAACAAACCAGGTCCTCTTAGATTGAGAAATATATTTTAATATGCTTCGAATCTAGAAGACAAACAGTCACACGGTCCTGATGATTCCAAGAAGAGTGGACAAACTTGTCAAAAGCATCAACAGATGGACATTTCTTACCAAATCAGCCACCAGAGTGAGCTTCAAGAGCACTGAAGCATCTGTGAACTCCAATGAAGAAATCGAGACTGAGATAACTCCGTATATGCAAGATTGGTCTTTAGGGATAACTTCGAATAAAGGAAATCGAGGTGGGGAAGACAGTTTAGTGAAGGGGGAGAATCTGGATTTACTGGAAGGAAGAGAATTTGAAGGTGGATCGACACCCCTCCTCAACTGCAGAGATTCAAGGAGGGGAGGCGGCACCACGACCATGACCTACTCCATTGGGGAGAAGGGAAGTGAGAGCGTAAGGATCCAACAAATACTTGATTTTTGAATATCCTAACATTTAATTAAATTGAATTGGTGTGGGGTTATGGAATTTTGATAATTTAAATTGTGGATTAGATGGATATGATTTCAAATAAATTTTTGAATATAAAAATGGAATTGAATTTTAATATTATATAATTGGATTTGAATGGATTAAAAACTTGTGAATGGGTTAAAAATGTTTTTATACAATCTTAGTGGTGTTGTCTTTTGAATGACGTGTGGTTTTTTATCAAAACCCAATTTGGTTTTTACTTTAAAATTGGAATTGAAATGGTAGAATGGGATTTAATTTTACTTTAATAAGTCTAAAAATAAAATTTTATATCAATGATTATGTAAGATCACATGAAACCCTTAGGTATTTGGTGAGTTATTTGGACACAATGCATGATATTACAACATTCTAAAACATACATATAGTGGGTCACGTCCCCGATGGGATAGTTTGTGATAAATTGTTATCATTGGGTGGTTTATCCATTATCTTGAAGTCATTATGAATTTGTGAAGTCTTATCGGGACTCAGGAGGTATTTATGATTGATTTCCTGGCCAGTTCTCACCATAATGAATCTTAAGTCCCCATGGGTGGTTATAGAATGAAGACTTGTGGATTAGATATAGTTCTTCCAAATTGTTATTTGGATTAAGTAGAATCCAAGTCTTTTTTATCCTTTCTGTTGGGAATATTTTCCCATATCACTCATTTTGAGTGTTAATCTAATATCTCCATCTTATCTGTTGATGTTTTGTTGCATCATGCCTCTAAGAAGATGTGATAATCAAAACTAGGAAGAGGATACTTCTAAACCGTAGAATGTGAATCCAGTTGTGCATATGAGTCTGGTGGAGGTGATCATTCGCACTGCCCAAGCTCTTGGATTGGCACCACCTCTAGTTCCCCTTCAGGTTCTAACTGTGGATCCTTAGGTGGTGTTCATCGGTATTATTCTCAAGAGTTCATTCTCCATAAGGACCCACATTTCAAAGGATTCATTTATCCTCAACATAATGTGGAATGGTTGAGAATGATTAAACATCTATTTGAGTTCTTGGAGACACATTACATGATCAAGGTGAAGTGTTCCACCTTCATTCAGGAAGGGTTGAGAAGGTGATGGTGGGACATGATGGTAAGAGAAGTGAAACAAGAGGTTTTAGAGTGGAAATACATCAAGGTTTATTTCATTAACTAGTTATATCTTGAGTCAATGGTGTTCGAAAAGGCTATGTAGATTTTCATTATCGATCTATCTTAATGAACCATGACTATGTACTCAAATTGATTTAAAGAGCTAGTGAATTTTTCTCCTCAGATTGTGTCAAATGAGAAGATGAAGGCTCGTTGGTTAGTGTTGGGACATCAATTATATCCATACTCAAGGATTCACACTGAAACATCACACTTATGATGATATTCTAGATAGTAAAATGATTGTTGAGATGAACTTGGCTAGAATGTTAGGGTTGATGGGTGTTCCATTTTCTCCCAGTGGAGAAACTGTTCCTTCTTGTGATAATAGAATCAGGATGCTTCTCATGACATTTTCCAATAGAAGAGTCATTAAAGGACTCCTACAGTGCTAGGATAAAGTTCTGTGACTTGATATCAATGTGAAAATATAATAAATTCACAGACGGTTTTCACTGAGGCACCCAATAACTATAGTTCATGTGGATATTAAGGGAACTTATAGAGATTCTTCAATCACTTCTCCACTCTGCATAGTAGAACACGATCATTAACTCCTCCTAAAACTATGAGGAAGTAAGATGCAACATGTTCTAAAGGGTTCCATACATAGTCATATGGAACAATGCTTCTTCATGTATGGTAAGAGTCTCTAGAAGAAGAAGGAATGGGTCTCGCAACTGTGGGATGTACCGTTACTATATCATCATCATTCGTGACTAATCTTTTCAATACTGGTGCATCTCACTCTTTTATTTCAACCCATATCATTAATCTATTTAATCTTACTATATATATATTATCTTTTTAAATGGATATTTCTATACAACATGGTACGAAGAGAGAGTAGGGTCTTCGTAGTCCTGCATGTGTTTTCTATCTATTAGATATCGAGCTTACTTGGAGTTTTTTATTTTCAGCATTGAAGTGCACTGTGTTGCATTTGTTGTCAATGAGGCATGAAGTTGTCTTAGAATGAATGGAAGTCAAGGAATGTCAAGATGTGAATGACAAAGGTTGTGATGGTGTTGGTAAAGAATGGATAATGGCCATGGAACATAGAGGAATGTCACTTAGGAGATTCACTAAGTGGCATTGGAGAATATGGTTGAAACATTCTCCATGGATATCTGAAGATTGTTGAGCTGCTCTTTAAGTTCATAGAAATTGTATCATGATGATACAAAGTCACAACATTGATTGAAGACCATGCATTGTCTTCACAATGCATGAGGAGTTGAAAGGAGTTCCATCCACAACTACTAAGTGGATGATGTGCATTAATGAAGTCCATGCACTATCACTTAGTGCATGTGAACATGAAGATGATCCAATTGATCTCTGATTAGATCAATAAAGAACATTGAAGATTATAAGTAATTCAGGAGTTCGATTGATGAAGATGAACCTTTTGAATTCCATATCCTAAGTGAAAATCATGTGAGGAGAAGAAATGGAGGAATTCTTAAGAAGAAGAAGAAGAATAGATATGGGAAGAAGAATATCTTGGAGTGGCATTTGGAATTCTCACTTGGTTACTTTGTTTTTAAACAAAGTCCTAAGTGTTTCCTCAAGCAAAAAATTAGCCACCAAGGGCCAGCCTTAAGGGTTCAACCCCCAAGGCACATGTGGGCCTAAGGCGCCACGCCCAAGGGGGGATCCCATGTGGCCAACCCGAGAGGCAGGAGGGTCGTGTGTAAGCCGGGGCCATGCAGGGGATCTGGCCTGCGCAGCATGGGCGCCAGAGCGCGCCCGGAGGATGCATAGTGGGCGCTAGGAGCGCGCCCGCAGGAGGCATGAGGGGGCGCAGAGCGTGCCCGCAGGGAGAACTCGGCGCGGGGCGGCACCGAGAGGGTTGAAAGTTCAATTGCCGAGTTGAGGCGGCGCCAGGGTAATAAGCCGCGTGAAAACCGCGAGAGGTTTCGATGTGGGACGCGCAAAATTCACCCGGAGTGAATCCAGGCCGTCCGAGCGATCTCTCGCTTGATCTGCGCCGCACGATTCATCTGCCGCGCGCTGCGATCTATCCGGCCGTACGATGTATCTCCATCGCCTGATCCGACGGCCGTGGCTCGTCTTCCACCTCGAGCTCGAGCCGAAGCCACCCGCGAAGCCGCCGCTGGACCAGGAGCCTCCCGACGACTGTTTTGAAGATTCTGGCCACCATTGTTGAAGCTTAAGGGTCCATTGAGATCGTCTGGCCCTATGGAACTCGTCCATGGTTTAAAATGAGCCTGCATGCACGAAATGGAGAACCTGATGTTCGGCCGAGGCAAACCGAAGGTGCCGAGGCTATGTTGATTCATGTTTTGCATGGGATGGGCCAAACAGAGGCCATGCATGCGGTTTCATGTGCATGCACGAGGAGGAGGAGAAAATATAAGAAGCCCGCGTGAAATAGAGGATAAAAATCAAGATTTGAAACGATTTTTAAAGATCCGAAGATCTCGGGAGTTTGAGATTTATCACGCGGATGAACCGCTCTCCTCGCCTATATAGAGAGAGGTCGAGACCTCGGTGATGCTTGATGATCCTTTGTTGAAAACTCGGAGCCCCTCGAAGCCTCTGCCTCGCGAAGTAGAAGCCCCATGCAAGTACCTTGCGTGGCTGGAGTCCCTTGCGCGCAACCCCTTTGCGCGACAAGAAGTGGAGGTTGGGCAGCACAAAGTTGTGCGCTTCCTCTGTGCATCGTGCCTCCTGCGCGGTTTGCACTAGCGCGGCCAAGGTGTCCTTGACACACTTGCACGCCCGCGGTATTTTGCACCTGTGGCTTGCGCGACCTGCGGCCAGTGCACACTTGCACGCCCTTGTGGCTGTGGCACTTGCGCACCCGAGCCTCCTTGCACTCAAGTGCTTGAGGACTTGCGCGATATTGGGGAAGAAGAGGAGGGCTGCACCACTTGCACGCTTCATTGGGTTGGTGTTCGGGTGTGAGCCAAAGAAGGCCGAGGCCTTGCCTCGTGTGTGTGCCAAGTGGAGAGGAGAACCCGAGACTTGCATACCATGGTTGTGCACATTTGAAGAACAAAGAATATTTTGTGTGTGTGCAAAGGAAGTGAAAGGCCGTAGCCTTGTGTGGGTGAAGTGAAGACCACACCTCATTTGAGTGTGTGTGTGTGAAAATTGAAGAGGAACACCCTACGACTATTTAAGGGTGTGCAACAAGAAGTGTGAAGGCCAAGCTCAAGTGTGTGCCAAAGTGAAGAAGTTTTGTGTGCAAAGAGACAAGAAGGCCGAACCTAGGTGTGTTCACTAAGAAGTGTGTATACACTTAGAAGAAGAAAAGGGAGGACATCCACACAAAGAAGAACACACCTTTATGTGTGTAGACAAATTGCATAAAGTATGTGAAGTCTGAGAAGAAGGTGTGTGCTTAATGTGACTACACCCTTTGTGGGTCTACTGCACCAAGAAGAGGAAAGGAGGAGTGCATGCATGCATGCATGCACGTGCACACGTGAACAGTGCTAAATCAGTGGTGTGCATCTGAGGAGTCCAAGACTTGAAGATCTTGAAGAGATTTGAGAACCCATGCTATCAGTGCATGAAGATGAAGAGTTGCCATGCACTCAGTGCATGATGTTGAAGTGAAGTGAGACTGAAGCCAGACTGAAGTTAAAGACATCAGCTGCCTGAGTTTTCAGTAATTGAGAAGACTCTGATCAACAGAAGTGATCAGGAGATTTGAGCAAGACCAATAGACCTTTTCAGAGGATATTGAAGATTCTTGAAGAGTGAAGCCAGGTCATCCTGAAGAAGGAGATAAAGCCTGAGCTAGACGAGAAGCCCTGATCAACCACAAGTGATCAGAAGAGAAGAGCAAGGCCAGCAGCCTTTATCCCAGGCTGCTGAAGTTACTTGAAGAAGCTTAAAGTGATGAAGAGCTACTCGTGTGACTCGAGGAGCCAGGAGAAGACCCTGTGGGACTCAGGGAGAAGAAGTCTTCAGTGGGATTCTGGAGCAGGCCAGTGGGACTCTGGTAACACTGTGTGAAGCAGTATAAAGACCCTCCTGTGGGACTCAGGAGAGATACATTGGGACTCTGTATCGACCATTGTAATTCTAACAAGTTATAATGGGAGAATCCATGCTGGGAGAGCATGGCAAGGATGTAGGCCTTTGGTGCCGAACCTTGTAAATCCTTGTGTCCAGTTCCTTTACATTTACTGCATCATTCGTGGAAAGGTGAGAGATACAAGAATAGTGGATCGAGGCTTTAACCAGACAAAGAGGTTTAATTGATAAGAATCAATTAGTAAAAAGTTTTAAGGGATCACTGATTCACCCCCTCCCCCTCTCAGTGATTCACACTGATCTGGGAACTTCAATTGGTATGAGAGCAAGGTTACCTCTAAAAGATCCAAGGGAGTCTTTATGAAGTGCAGATTTGAGGAAACGAGCGACCAGCCTCAAATGGAGATATCTGCCAAGACTCAGAAAAATAGAAAGAAGAAACAGGCCAAGAAGATGAAGAAAGCATGTCCTAGCTGTGATGAAGTTGAAATAATGAATGATCTTCAGAGTGCACTCAAATATCTTCAGAAGACAGTTCCCATGGAAGTGGCAAAGTGTATAGCTACAGGCATCCATGATATTCATGAAGAAAAATCACAGTTAGAAGAAGAAGCCAATGCAATGGAAGATCAATTGGAAAAAAGGGTTGGCATAACCAACACTCTCAGAAAGCTGGTGAAGGCTAAAGATGAAACTGTATCTCTTTGCAATGAAAGATATGAAGACACTGCTGAAGAATTGCAGAGAAGCCTTTCTGAGAAAGAATTATTTAAAGTAATAATCAAAGATGTGTTCCATGCACTGGAAAAGAGGCACAAAGTTTCAATGAATGTCAGAAATGCTCAACTTGAAGACAAAGTAAATAGGGTGAAGGAGCTTGACAACTCATTGCTGGAAATGAAAAAGGTGCATGAAGACCAACTAGAACAGTTGAAAGAAAATTGGGAAGGAAGGCTAAGAACTATTGAGGATGAGAAGAACTCCCTCAATATGAAATGCTTAGAACTAGAGGTGATATTGAAAAATATGCAATCACCCAAAGCCAAAGCCTCCCAGTCAGCTGAAAGGAGAAATGTTGCCACTCAATTGAGCTTTGAGAAGGATAATTCTAAAAGAAAGACATCCTCTAATAAAAGGGCAACATCTTCTAAAAAGAAAGTACCCAACAATCAGAAGGACTGAAGAGGTCAAGATTTGTGGGTCAGTGTTGGTGTTGTAATAAGTATGGGCACTGTGCAAAGGATTGTTGGTACAATCCACTAAATGTCAAAGCACAAAGGAAGCCCATGCCAAGGGGGAGCAAGCCAGAAGGCAATAAGCAACATCCACAGGTCCAGATACATCTGTTTACTGCAAATAGATTTGGATTACTTGACAACATCTGGGATGATTGCAAAAGTGGTCAAATAGATACATGTCAATCTCCAACTGTATCTAGAGCTCAAAAGAAGAAAAGATCACAGAACCTGGCTCAGAAAGAATCCTTGGGAAGAAAGAAGAAAGTTGACAATGCTCCCAAGAAGATTATGAAAAATGAAGAGAAGTCCTTGGAATTCAAATCCAAGAAGGGTGATGCATCCAGAAGGACCACCAAGAAATGCTTCTACTGTGGAAAGAAAGGTCATATCATGGAACTTTGTGAACAAGCCATGAAACTGAATAGAAGCATACTGGACTCAAAAAGACAATCAATCCAGAAGAAGCAGAAGGGATTGATTGAAAACAAGTAGCCTAAGAATGGTAGCTTGAAAGCATCAAAAGAACCATGTGGAACTTCCAGAACTGAGGCCACACTTCCAAGTGACTTACTAGTCATATGGCCTAATCAGTTGCATCTTGCCAGAGAACTGCAAAGAGATGAATATGAAGCACTGGCAATTGCTAAGGCAAAAAAGGAAACAAAAGATTTCACATGAAGATGAATTGAGATCCACACCAGCACCAACATCATTGAAGATCAAATGTGCAAGTGTGAAGAATGGTGAAAATGGGACATCTCGGTTGAGAGAATCTTCTAAACCTTGTTGTTCACATTGATGAACCAAGGAGGTTCCATCTTATTCCCTAATCACTTGTATTTACATGTGCTGACATTGTAGGGAATTGAAGATGATGATCATTCTCAGCTAGAGGATGGTTTGGACAGAATGGAGTGCACCCTTTGAGGGGGAGCCAATCTGAAGAAGATGGCATTCTTAGATTAATACCATCTTGAGAAAAGTGAAGGTATTCCAATCATACTTTCATCCCTTGTTTCTTAATTGAGTTTATCTTGTCAATTAAGGGGGAGTATGGATTGAAGATAAATGGATGAAAGGGGGAGCTTTATCATTGCACTGAACTTTCTAATGAGTTTTGTGAAGTATGTGCAGGATTTAGCAATTCATTGTTATATCTGAAAAATTTCAAACCCCCAAGCATGATCTCACATGTGTAGAGAATTGTGGACAACATTGAGTTCCTTGGTTACATCACTCTTGTTTTCTACACCGGGTTAGCCCAAGTAGACTTAGAGTTGATCTACTAAAGGTTCTTTGCTAAAGAAGAACATATGACATCATCCCTCTCTCAGTGTTTTTCAAGAAAATACTTTTCAAAGGGAGGAAGATATTTTTGAAAGAGAACCACACCACACCTTTGCATTTGATTTCCAATAAGGGGGAGAAAATATTGGCACACATATTGACCCATTCATATGTGCTGAAGGAGTGTATCGACAACAAATACAAAGGGGGAGATTGAAGTGCACTGTGTTTCATTTGTTGTCAATGAGGCATGAAGTTGTCTTGGAATGAATGGAAGTCAAGGAATGTCAAGATGTGAATGACAAAGGTTGTGATGGTGTTGGTAAAGAATGGAGAATGGCCATGGAACTTAGAGGAATGTCACTTAGGAGATTCACTAAGTGGCATTGGAGAATATGGTTGAAACATTCTCCATGGATATCTGAAGATTGTTGAGCTGCTCTTTAAGTTCATAGAACTTGTATCATGATGATACAAAGTCACAACATTGATTGAAGACCATGCATTGTCTTCACAATGCATGAGGAGTTGAAAGGAGTTCCATCCACAACTAGTAATTGGATGATGTGCATTAATGAAGTCCATGCACTATCACTTAGTGCATGTGAACATGAAGATGATCCAATTGATCTCTGATTAGATCAATAAAGAACATTGAAGATTATAAGTAATTCAGGAGTTTGATTGATGAAGATGAACCTTTTGAGTTCCATATCCTAAGTGAAGATCATGTGAGGAGAAGAAATGGAGGAATTCTTAAGAAGAAGAAGAAGAATAGAGATGGGAAGAAGAATAGCTTGGAGTGGCATTTGGCATTCTCACTTGGTTACTTTGTTTTTAAACAAAGTCCTAAGTGTTTCCTCGAGCAAAAAATTAGCCACCAAGGGCCAGCCTTAAGGGTTCAACCCCCAAGGCACATGTGGGCCTAAGGCGCCACGCCCAAGGGGGGATCCCATGTGGCCAGCCCGAGAGGCAGGAGGGCCGTGTGTAAGCTGGGGCCACGTAGGGGATCAGGCCTGCGCAGCATGGGCGCCAGAGCGCGCCCGGAGGATGCATAGTGGGCGCTAGGAGCGCGCCCGCAGGAGGCATGAGTGGGCGCAGAGTGCGCCCGCAGGGAGAACTCGGCGCGGGGCGACACCGAGAGGGTTGGAAGTTCAATTGCCGAGTTGAGGCGGCGCCAGGGTAATAAGCCGCGTGAAAACCACGAGAGGTTTCGATGTGGGACGCGCAAAATTCACCCGGAGTGAATCCAGGCCGTCCGAGCGATCTCGCGCTTGATCTGCGCCGCACGATTCATCTGCCGCGCGCTGCGATCTATCCGGCCGTCCGATGTATCTCCATCGCCTGATCTGATGGCCGTGGCTCGTCTTCAACCTCGAGCTCGAGCCGAAGCCACCCGCGAAGCCGCCGCTGGACCAGGAGCCTCCCGACGATAGTTTTGAAGATTCCGGCCACCATTGTTGAAGCTTAAGGGTCCATTGAGATCGTCTGGCCCTATGGAAATCGTCCATGGTTTAAAATGAGCCTGCATGCACGAAATGGAGAACCTGATGTTCGGCCGAGGCAAACCGAAGGTGCCGAGGCTATGTTGATTCATGTTTTGCATGGGATGGGCCAAACAGAGGCCATGCATGCGGTTTCATGTGCATGCACGAGGAGGAGGAGAAAATTTAAGAAGCCCGCGTGAAACAGAGGATAAAAATCAAGATTTGAAACGATTTTTAAAGATCCGAAGATCTCGGGAGTTTGAGATTTATCACGCGGATGAACCGCTCTCCTCACCTATATAAAGAGAGGCCGAGACCTCGGTGATGCTTGCTGATCCTTTGTTGAAAACTTGGAGCCCCGCGAAGCCTCTGCCTCGCGAAGTAGAAGCCCCACGCAAGTACCTTGCATGGCTGGAGTCCCTTGCGCGCAACCCCTTTGCGCGACAAGAGGTGGAGGTTGGGCAGCACAAAGTTGTGCGCTTCCTCTGTGCACCGTGCCTCCTGCGCGGTTTGCACTAGCGCGGCCAAGGTGTCCTTGACACACTTGCACGCCCGCGGTATTTTGCACCTGTGGCTTGCGCGACCCGCAGCCAGTGCACACTTGCACGCCCTTGTGGCTGTGGCACTTGCGCACCCGAGCCTCCTTGCACTCAAGTGCTTGAGGACTTGCGCGATAGTGGCGAAGAAGAGGAGGGCTGCACCACTTGCGCGCTTCTTTGGGTTGGTGTTCGGGTGTGAGCCAAAGAAGGCCGAGGCCTTTCCTCCTGTGTGTGCCAAGTGGAGAGGAGAACCCGAGACTTGCATACCTTGGTTGTGCACATTTGAAGAACAAAGAATATTTTGTGTGTGTGCAAAGGAAGTGAAAGGCCGTAGCCTTGTGTGGGTGAAGTGAAGACCACACCTCATTTGAGTGTGTGTGTGTGAAAATTGAAGAGGAACACCCTACGGCCATTTAAGGGTGTGCAACAAGAAGTGTGAAGGCCAAGCTCAAGTGTGTGCCAAAGTGAAGAAGTTTTGTGTGCAAAGAGACAAGAAGGCCGAACCTAGGTGTGTGCACAAAGAAGTGTGTATACACTTAGAAGAAGAAAAGGGAGGACATCCACACAAAGAAGAACACACATTTATGTGTGTAGACAAATTGCATAAAGTATGTGAAGTCTGAGAAGAAGGTGTGTGCTTAAAGTGACTACACCCTTTGTGGGTCTACTGCACCAAGAAGAGGAAAGGAGGAGTGCATGCATGCATGCATGCACGTGCACACGTGAACAGTGCTAAATCAGTGGTGTGCATCTGAGGAGTCCAAGACTTGAAGATCTTGAAGAGATTTGAGAACCCATGCTATCAGTGCATGAAGATGAAGAGTTGCCATGCACTCAGTGCATGATGTTGAAGTGAAGTGAGACTGAAGCCAGACTGAAGTTAAAGACATCAGCTGCCTGAGTTTTCAGTAATTGAGAAGACTCTGATCAACAGAAGTGATCAGGAGATTTGAGCAAGACCAATAGACCTTTTCAGAGGCTATTGAAGATTAATGAAGAGTGAAGCCAGGTCATCCTGAAGAAGGAGATAAAGCCTGAGCTAGACGAGAATCCCTGATCAACCACAAGTGATCAGAAGAGAAGAGCAAGGCCAGCAGCCTTTATCCCAGGCTGCTGAAGTTACTTGAAGAAGCTTAAAGTTAAGAAGAGCTACTCGTGTGACTCGAGGAGCCAGGAGAAGACCCTGTGGGACTCAGGGAGAAGAAGTCTTCAGTGGGATTCTGGAGCAGGCCAGTGGGACTCTGGTAACACTGTGTGAAGCAGTATAAAGACCCTCATCTGGGACTCAGGAGAGATACAGTGGGACTCTGTATCGACCATTGTAATTCTAACAAGTTATAATGGGAGAATCCATGCTGGGAGAGCATGGCAAGGATGTAGGCCTTTGGTGCCGAACCTTGTAAATCCTTGTGTCCAGTGCCTTTACATTTACTACATAATTCGTGGAAAGGTGAGTTGTAACACCCCGAGCTTCCACGGTACGCTTCTCATTCAATAATACAATAGCTTGCATTGTACGCAACTTCGAGTTCTAAAACATCGCGACAAATCAAAGTAGCCGTTATGAATAGTAATAACCAATTTTTAAAAATTATAGAAATTTTATATTTCAAAATGGACTTCATTTTTGTATTCCTAATATTGAAATTAGCCTATGTTGAATTTTTTGTAATTTTCTGAGAACTTCAAAATTTTTATGAATAGTGAAAAATACTTAAAACAACTTTTTTAATCAAAATAATTCATAGTGATAAATTATACTATTGAGTGGTTTTAGAGTATAATTAGAATATATTTTTACCATTTTATCCAATGGTGGTCATTAGAATTAATTTAACATTGAAATTGGACATAAACAATTGCCAATCTTTTGATATAAATTGTTTCTTAAAAACACGCTATTTGTTGTGACAGCGGGAATTAATTATAAAATTAATTAATTCAACTAATATGTTTGGAATTTTGTAAAATAGACATAATTTTTGAATTCGGAATATCAATTATAGCTTAGGGTGAAATTTTGGCCTTATTCTGAAAAACTTCAATTTTTGATGAATAGTGAAACCACTAAGTGGTTGTTAAATAACTGATTTTTCGTTTAAATGAAATATTACCACTTCTGTGATTTGATTTTCAAAAATCCGACATACATGGTTGTCATTAGTATGTAAAATGTGGTTCAATGGGGTAAAAATAATTTTTTGGTGAATAGTAACTTATTAAGTTCTTAATCGCGATTAGTGGTAATTAGGGTAGTTTAAGGTATAAATAATACTTTAATAATATTAAATGACCTAGACACATGTCCCAACCTCATTGGTTGTGTCATGGCCGACCAAGAAAAGCCATGGCCTATCTTGGGGACCCCATGGATCCACTTTTGTTGGGAAATAACATAAATTACTTTTTAGTTAATGTTAAAGTGAAAATGACACTAACATAAATTGTTTTACTAAAACAATTTTTATGTAGGGTTACACAAGTCCAAATTTTGACTATAAATATTCATTAGAAATATAAAAAGATTTCCTACATCATAGTATTTGTTTTATAATTTTTAGACATTAAATAAATTAAATTATTTATGACATCATTATGATGTGGCGATGACCTCATTATTTAACGATTTAAATAAAATGAGAAGATAATGCAAAATCCAAGGCTTAAACTTGTCCAAATCCTATTGGATGAGGCGATTTCGAAACCTTATCACCTTATCCTCGAATTATATAAGTGTGGGACCTTTAGAATCCGAAAAGCATTTTGAAATAATGTAACATTTCAATCTTTCCAAAAGTGCCCCTCCTCTCCACTTATAAAAGGCCCCCACCTCTCCCACTTCATTTACACTTTCAAGCCATTTGGCTCGGCCAACCTCTGCCCAAATACTCTCCCAACATTCCTCCCTTACTCCTAGAAGCCTCAATTTGGGCAGAACTCTTCCCAAGGAAGCCTTTGGCTCAAATCAAAAAGAGTTACCTGATTTTGAGGTAATGTCTTTTATAATGTTGTTTTGTTTTGTTTTTCTTCTCCAACCCCATAAACTCTTTTTATTCATTTCTTTTGTAACAAAAACAGTATCCTCAATATACTAGGATGTTGTTATAAGAAGGATTAGAGCTAAACTTACACACACCTACATCAAATGGTTAAAGAACATACGGTTTCTGTGGATGGAGAATTTCTGCCTCACGAAGCGATGATTGTTCAACACTCATATAACACCTTCAAAGGAGGCCATTAAGATGTCACTATTTTTATATATGATATATAATATGTTTTAGTTTTACTTATGCTTCTGTATTTCTCATTTATGGCATACTTTATGATTTCCATTATGGGTAAAACACGATAATTTCATTTTAGGAAGTGCGGACTACCGCCCCCTCAAAGTGATTTGAATCGTAAATTCCATATGTGGGATGTATAAAGGATGGAGTAAATGGTATTATACACTATATTATACTGGAATTATATTATACATTTATATCATTATGATTTAGTTCCATTAAATATGAAATTGAAATGAAAGTAGCGTTCATGCGTACGTACGGCTTACCGTCTCCATGAACGGTGCATTTCATTTATTACCTCTAAATGTTACTTGACATTATGAATGAATGTATATACTGTATATATGATATCTACATCATGAATATAATTCCGGATATAATGGATATTTCACCACATGAACAACTTGTAATTATAAGAAGTTTATTTTTGACTCAAGTACCAAAGATCGACAAAACGACCGTTATTAACTTAAATAATTACATAATGTTCATAACATTGTAATAAGTGATATAAAAAGGATAATGAAATTGAAAATGGTTCTTAATAAGGTAGATATTAACTCTAGTTTATTATTCAGGAGGTTAAAGAACGGTTGAGTCAAGTCGGACACAAGGTAAGGGAACTTCTTAACCCAATTTCCATTCTTTGGGTTAATCTCCTACTTTCAAATTATGTCATGATGTTATTATGTCCTATTTTGTATTTTTACTTTCTTTATGTGTACCTATAGTGAATACACATAATATATCTATTATATTTTAAAAATGATCTTTTTAAGGACTTCGTCTCAATCTCCTTTCATTGAGGCATATTTTGTTTCATACACAAATTTCTTTTATACGGTGTATAAACCCCTTTGACTTTTACGTTTATTCAAAAGGAATCTTTTTATACGAAGCATTTTGCTAAACGAAAAAAGGGAATGTTTTTCTTTCCATACTTATGCGGCGACAATGACTTCTCCGCCGCCGTGACCATTATTTGAGTTTCGGCTTCCTCTACAAGCCATCATTTTTTTTTAATGAAAAATAAATACAAAGTTTTAACTTTCTTTTATTTTGGTATTGAAAATGGTTTTGAAATCATTTTTATCATATCAAAGTGTTGTATTGATATCTTGTGATTGAAATGTGGAAATGTTATGTTTCCTTTATGCATGTTTTATGTGATACGATTATGTTATGGTTTATGATATGTTTAAACCTATTCATATGAGGAATGCATTGGACTTAATAAGTGACAGGTGGAGCCCGCTATAGCTCCTCGATGCATCGGCAGGTCTCATGAGACAAACTAGTGTCTTGGCACAAGGCCTTGACAAAATCTTATTTGTGGTCTTGGCACGAGGCCTTGACCACGTGGTTATGATAGTCTGGCATTATGCATTCCATCATTATGAAAGTGGTTATTGATATTGCATTTGATTATTCG
The DNA here is from genome assembly GCA_963277665.1 of Viscum album. Taxonomy (NCBI): domain Eukaryota; kingdom Viridiplantae; phylum Streptophyta; class Magnoliopsida; order Santalales; family Viscaceae; genus Viscum; species Viscum album. Next base: position 1,876,666,915 of record OY728152.1, read on the forward strand.
ACCAGTAGAATATCCATGTGAAGAAGTGAATGGCATTATCTCATTTTACTTATGCCATATTATGTTGATGATCAAGTTTAAAAGGCTTCTGTTTTTGTTATACATTGCCTTAAATGTTAATGTTTATTTATGAAAGCTTCCGCAATATTGTTATCCTTACTGAGCATCTGAGCTCACCCCTTTCAATGTTTTAATATTTTTCCAGGATGTGAAAAAGTATTTTATGAATGACCTGCAGGGATAGTCAGAAGAGGATATGAGTGTGGACTATGGAGACTTTGTTATTGTAGTTTTTCACTTTATGATGTAATGTAACGTTTACGAATGTATCTAGTGTTTCCAAGGCTACTAAACTAATCGGTCTTTCGAGACATGATCTTTTGTGATCATGCCAATGTTACGAAGTAATGCACCGACTCTGGGTAGCTGGGGTCGGGGCGTTACAGTTGGTATCAGAGGCTGTTTAGTACTAACCTTGGAAGCTAGATTTAGATAAACTCTGATTAGAGCACATAGCCCAAAGATAGACTTTGAGGATTAGTATAGAAGAACTTCCTAGAATTTTGGTATTATAGAGATGTTATGACTTTTCCGAGCAATACATCCCTGTCTGGATACGAGCAGGTAGAGGCGGCTCTGGCACAGATGTACCTAGGGGTAAAACCCGAAAACACCACTTTGAGCTAGACTCGAACGAGAACTGGTGCACGACAACGGGCCTTGCTGCACTCTTGGTTACGACACTCCTGGGGGATATGCTTAGGATAATTCTCATTTTATTTACAAACCACTATGAAGGGTTATGAGTATATACTTTCTCAAAGAAAACATTTCTTTTTATGATTATGGATTATATCCATAAATAGTTCAATTTATGTTAAGTGTTTTATAAGTATGGAATTATGTATTTTGATTCATAAACTAATCTAGTTTATGCCATTGTTTAGAAATGGCGCCTAGTGGAAGGAATGGAAACCGTATCAATGCACGAACTCCGTGTAGGGATTGCCCTCCTGATCAAGATAATTATTGTGGATCTGGAGATACAACTGGTGCTGATCAACTTATTACCATACTGGGACAACTCACTCAGGTTATGAATAATAACCTTACTCGTATGGAGCACCCTGATCCGCAACGTGGAGGATCAATGCTAGATCGTTTCATGAGGAAACAACCACCAACCTTTAATGGGAGTACAAATCCCTTAGTAGCCGAGCAATGGATAAATTCCCTAGAGAAAATATTTCAGGCTTTGGGGAGTAGTGAAAGGGAGAAGGTTGTCATTGCAGTTTACCGCCTCACTGGAGATGCCGATCAGTGGTGGTCGCTGATTCGAAACACAAAGGAAGATGATGACGTATCGAATATGGAATGGAGGGAGTTCAAAGAGATTTTCTTAGAAAAATACTTTCCTCGTGACCATCGAGCAGATATGGAAAGGCAATTTCTGAGTCTGAGGCAGAAGGAGGATGAGAATGTCGCAAAGTATGAGGCTAACTTTACAAGGTTAGCAAGGTATGCTGCAGATTACATACGTAACCCAAGGAGTAAGATTGATCGTTTCTTTGATGGGTTAAAACCATTTCTCCGTCGAGCTTTGGTATCACAATGCTTTTCATCATACGAAGATATTGTCTCGTGTGCTATCAAGACAGAAAAGGAATTCTCTAAGTCTTATGACAACAAAGTAAAGCAAGAGAAGAAGAGAACGGTGGAACAAGAGACAGATAAAGGGAAAAAGGGAAATAAGGATTTTCCATTATGTGATAATTGTGGGAAGAATCACCCTGGTACTTGCCTAAAAGGAGTGGGAGTTTGTTATAAATGTGGAGAAAAGGGTCACCAGGCTCGTGATTGCAAGGGAAAGAAAGAGGCTATCAAAGTTGAATGCTACAATTGTAGAGAAATGGGTCATTATGCAAATGAATGTCCTAAGCGTCAGGGAAACTTACCTCAGAAAAGGCCAAGGGATCAAGGACAATCTTATGCTGTTACTACAGTTGAAGCAGAATAACTAATGTATTGGTGCTTTTGGACTCAAGGATTATATTCTGGTTATAAGAATAATGTAATATATATATATGGATTGTACTACAGTACTTTTTGATTTCAGTAAGGTTTTAATATGATTAAGGTAATCATATTTTTAGTATGTGACAATAAGAGAAACTTTTCTTTGTTTGGGGAATCTGATGTTACAATTGATTTTGGAATTTAGAGACCTTTTAGAGAAAGTCTGGATGAAGGTATTTTGGATAACTATAATGGTTGGAGTGGATTAAGTTGAACTTTGGATAGTATTGTTTAAGGTTAAAACATTTATGAAGATTATTTTTGGAATAGTATGGTACTATATTTTTAGGAAAAGGACAACCTGCAGGGTGGGGCATAACCCGTCGCGTCGAACAAAGCTGCAGGAATCAAACCCACAATCATAGTGCGACATGCCTTTATTTCCTACCACTAGCCTACAGGAAGTCCCCGGTTATTACAAAATAATTTTACTAATCTAAATGGTATGTGTTAACATTTTGAACCTTATACAATTAGGATAAGTATAATATTTTTGAGTTCTATTATCTTTTTGAGTGAAAGATGAGTTGAAGGTTGAAACTCTAATTGTCAAGCATAAATATATATATATACCTATCTCTTATTCAATGACTAAATTAATTCTTAAACTTTAGTAAAGGAATATTAAAACAAAAAAAATGTGTTATCCTAATACCTTATGTCTTGTTGAACTGATGATATTTTAAATCAACATAGATTGAAGGCTTTGAGGCCCTTAATTTGACAGTTGATTGTGATTGATGACCTCAATCACTCCCTACAAATATTTACGTTTTTCCTCCAATTATATGTCTTTAATTGCCACCAATGTTCTCCTTATCGAGATCATAATTTGGTGGTGACTTTCTTATTTCCATTTCCCTCTTATTAAGGCTAAATTTTATTAACCTTATTTCCGATGTGGGTTTTCCACAAAGGTATTTTCTCTTTTCAACCTTTTATTATCAAAGAAAAATTTCAAATTGCGAGGACGCAATTTATTGAAGGAGGGGAGAATGTAACACCCCGAGCTTCCACGGTACGCTTCTCATTCAATAATACAATAGCTTGCATTGTACGCAACTTCGAGTTCTAAAACATCGCGACAAATCAAAGTAGCCGTTATGAATAGTAATAACCACTTTTTAAAAAATATAGAAATTTTATATTTCAAAATGGACTTCATTTTTGTATTCCTAATATTGAAATTAGCCTATGTTGAATTTTTGGTAATTTTCTGAGAACTTCAAAATTTTTATGAATAGTGAAAAATACTTAAAACAACTTTTTTAATCAAAATAATTCATAGTGATAAATTATACTATTGAGTGGTTTTAGAGTATAATTAGAATATATTTTTACCATTTTATCCAATGGTGGTCATTATAATTAATTTAACATTGAAATTGGACATAAACAATTGCCAATCTTTTGATATAAATTGTTTCTTAAAAACACGCTATTTGTTGTGACAGCGGGAATTAATTATAAAATTAATTAATGCAACTAATATTTTTGGAATTTTTTAAAATAGACATCATTTTTGAATTCGGAATATCAATTATAGCTTAGGGTGAAATTTTGGCCTTATTCTGAAAAACTTCAATTTTTGATGAATAGTGAAACCACTAAGTGGTTGTTAAATAACTGATTTTTCGTTTAAATGAAATATTACCACTTCTGTGATTTGATTTTCAAAAATCCGACATACATGGTTGTCATTAGTATGTAAAATGTGGTTCAATGGGGTAAAAATAATTTTTTTATGAATAGTAACTTATTAAGTTCTTAATCGCGATTAGTGGTAATTAGGGTAGTTTAAGGTATAAATAATACTTTAATAATATTAAATGACCTAGACACATGTCCCAACCTCATTGGTTGTGTCATGGCCGACCAAGACAAGCCATGGCCTAACTTGGGGACCCCATGGATCCACTTTTGTTGGGAAATAACATAAATTACTTTTTAGTTAATGTTAAAGTGAAAATGACACTAACATAAATTGTTTTACTAAAACAATTTTTATGTAGGGTTACACAAGTCCAAATTTTGACTATAAATATTCATTAGAAAGCTAAAAAGATTTCCTACATCATATTATTTGTTTTATAATTTTTAGACATTAAATAAGTTAAATTATTTATGACATCATTATGATTTGGCGATGACCTCATTATTTAACGATTTAAATAAAATGAGAAGATAATGCAAAATCCAAGGCTTAAACTTGTCCAAATCCTATTGGATGAGTAGATTTCGAAACCTTATCACCTTAGCCTCGAATTATATAAGTGTGGGACCTTTATAATCCGAAAAGCATTTTGAAATAATGTAACATTTCAATCTTTCCAAAAGTGCCCCTCCTCTCCACTTATAAAAGGCCCCCACCTCTCCCACTTCATTTACACTTTCAAGCCATTTGGCTCGGCCAAACTCTGCCCAAATACTCTCCCAACATTCCTCCCTTACTCCTAGAAGCCTCACTTTGGGCAGAACTCTTCCCAAGGAAGCCTTTGGCTCAAATCAAAAAGAGTTACCCGATTTTGAGGTAATGTCTTTTATAATGTTGTTTTGTTTTGTTTTTCTTCTCCAACCCCATAAACTATTTTTATTCATTTCTTTTGTAACAAAACCAGTATCCTAAATATACTAGGATGTTTTTATAAGAAGGATTAGAGCTAAAATTACACACACCTACATCAAATGGTTAAAGAACATACGGTTTCTGTGGATGGCGAATTTCTGCCTCACGAAGCGATGATTGTTCAACACTCATATAACACCTTCAAAGGTGGCCATTAAGATGTCACTATTTTTATATATGATATATAAAATGTTTTAGTTTTACTTATGCTTCTGTATTTCTCATTTATGGCATACTTTATGATTTCCATTATGGGTAAAACGCGATAATTTCATTTTAGGAAGTGCGGACTACCGCCCCCTCAAAGTGATTTGAATCGTAAATGCCATATGTGGGATGTATAAAGGATGGAGTAAATGGTATTATACACTATATTATACTGGAATTATATTATACATTTATATCATTATGATTTAGTGCCATTAAATATGAAATTGAAATGAAAGTAGCGTTCATGCGTACGTACGGCTTACCGTCTCCATGAACGGTGCATTTCATTTCTTACCTCTAAATGTTACGTGACATTATGAATGAATGTATATACTGTATATATGATATCTACATCATGAATATAATTCCGGATATAATGGATATTTCACCACATGAACAACTTGTAATTATAAGAAGGTTATTTTTGACTCAAGTACCAAAGATCGACAAAACGACCGTTATTAACTTAAATAATTACATAATGTTCATAACATTGTAATAAGTGATATAAAAAGGATAATGAAATTGAAAATGGTTCTTAATAAGGTAGATATTAACTCTAGTTTATTATTCAGGAGGTTAAAGAACGGTTGAGTCAAGTCGGACACAAGGTAAGGGAACTTCTTAACCCAGTTTCCATTTTTTGGGTTAATCTCCTACTTTCAAATTATGTCATGATGTTATTATGTCCTATTTTGTATTTTTACTTTATTTATGTGTACCTATAGTGAATACACATAATATATCTATTATATTTTAAAAATGATCTTTTTAAGGACTTCGTCTCAATCTCCTTTCATTGAGGCATATTTTGTTTCATACACAAATTTCTTTTATACGGTGTATAAACCCCTTTGACTTTTACGTTTATTCAAAAGGAATCTTTTTATACGAAGCATTTTTCTAAACGACAAAAGGGAATGTTTTTCTTTCCGTACTTATGCGGCGACAATGACTTCTCCGCCGCCGTGACCATTATTTGAGTTTCGGCTTCCTCTACAAGCCATCATTTTTTTTAATGAAAAATAAATACAAAGTTTTAACTTTCTTTTATTTTGGTATTGAAAATGGTTTTGAAAGCATTTTTATCATATCAAAGTGTTGTATTGATATCTTGTGATTGAAATGTGGAAATGTTATGTTTCCTTTATGCATGTTTTATGTGATACGATTATGTTATGGTTTATGATATGTTTAAACCTATTCATATGAGGAATGCATTGGACTTAATAAGTGACGGGTGGAGCCCGCTATAGCTCCTCGATGCATCGGCATGTCTCATGAGACAAACTAGTGTCTTGGCACAAGGCCTTGACAAAATCTTATTTGTGGTCTTGGCACGAGGCCTTGACCACGTGGTTATGATAGTCTGGCATTATGCATTCCATCATTATGAAAGTGGTTATTGATATTGCATGTGATTATTCGACCAGTAGAATATCCATGTGAAGAAGTGAATGGCATTATCTCATTTTACTTATGCCATATTATGTTGATGATCAAGTTTAAAAGGCTTCTGTTTTTGTTATACATTGCCTTAAATGTTAATGTTTATTTATGAAAGCTTCCGCAATATTGTTATCCTTACTGAGCATCTGAGCTCACCCCTTTCAATGTTTTAATATTTTTCCAGGATGTGAAGAAGTATTTTATGAATGACCTGCAGGGATAGTCAGAAGAGGATATGAGTGTGGACTATGGAGACTTTGTTATTGTAGTTTTTCACTTTATGATGTAATGTAACGTTTACGAATGTATCTAGTGTTTCCAAGGCTACTAAACTAATCGGTCTTTCGAGACTTGATCTTTTGTGATCATGCCAATGTTACGAAGTAATGCACCGACTCTGGGTAGCTGGGGTCGGGGCGTTACATGAGAGATACAAGAAGAGTGGATCGAGGCTTTAACCAGCCATAGAGGTTTAATTGATAAGAATCAATTAGTAAAAAGTTTTAAGGGATCACTGATTCACCCCCTCCCCCTCTCAGTGATTCACACTGATCTGGGCACTTCAAGCATGAAATCACTTAATGTTATTTTTGGTATGGATTAGCTCATTTTCAATAAAACCCATATTGATTGTTATCTTTTTCAAGTCTACCTTACTACACCCAGTGGTGTATCTCTTGTCTTTGATGGAGATTGGGACCCAAGTTTGAGTAGAGACAGACCTTCTTATCAAGGGTTGGAGAAAGTAGTATTAGTGTTTGATTTTGATCTGTAGTAGGAGTTTTTGAGTGGTGATCTTCCTCCAGTCATCATTGAGTATCCTCAGGTGTTTTGTGGATTTTTATGGACTTCCACTGGTGAGAGAGGATGATTTTTCTATTGACTCGATGTCTGGTACTCAACCAGTCTCTATCCCCTATTAACGTATGGCACAAGCTGATATGAAAGGGACGAATTTACATTTGTATGATCTTCTTGATAATGGATTTATACATTTTAGTGTGTCACCTTGGGTAGAGATAGTTATCTTCACCAACAAGGTTAATGGTTCCCTTCAATTTTTTGTATATTACCAAAAGATCATTCAAGTTACAATAATGACCAAATATCTCTTGACATAGATTGATGATCTATTTGATCATCTACAAGGGGTGAAGTGGTTTTCAATGATTGAACTTCACTCTGGTTACCATCAGTTGAGGATAAAAGAACCAGACATTCAGAAGACTGCCTTTTGGAGTAGCCATGACCACTATGAGTACATTGATAATCCCTCTGGCCTTAAAAATACTCCTACAGTTTTCAAGTATTTTATGAACAAGTTTTTTCACACGTATTTGTATACCATTGAGGTAGTATTTTTGGATGAAATTATTGTATAAGCCTTGTCTAAGATGGATCATGGGCATCATCTCAAAATAGTTCTGAGTCTTCTGAGAAATCACCAACTATATGCCAATATTTCAAAGTGTAATTTTTGGATTCATGAAGTGAAATTATTGGGACATGTGGTGTCTCAAACGTGTATATCAGTTGATCCTGAGATAGTGAAGGATTTTATTACTTATGATCATGCACAAAATTGTGTTGAGATCTGGAGAATCTTGGGCTTAGCTGGATATTACCAGAGGTTCATGAAGGAATTATCAAAGTTGGATTCTGCAATTACTTCTATAACGCAAAAGGCTGTGAAAATTTCTTCGAATGAGATATTTACGAGTTATTTTGTTAATATAAAATGTCTGTTGACTACTATTCTAGTGTTGAATCAGCCAGAGGCTTTGTAGGACTCTGTGGTCTTTTGTGATGCATTGGGTTTCTGCTTGGCCTTCATTCATATGTATGGATATCATGTAGTTTTTTATAGATCTTTTCATCTTATTCCTCATGAGAATAATTATACAACCCATGATATTGAACTTGCATCAATGATGCATGTGATTATGAATTGGTAGAACAAAGATTACGGTGTAAGGTTTACCATGATTTCATTCCACAAAATATTGAGTTACATATTCTCTAAAAATGATCTAAATGTTCTACAAAGGCAATGAGTGGAGAAACATTAATCATTTAACGTTGATATTTCCTATACATCGGGGAAAGGGAATATCATTGAATATGCTTTGAGGATGAAACTCTTAATGCATGCAGTCAATGTGTCTTTAGAAGAGTGGAACTTGGTGGTTCTCGTTGAATAGTCTCATATTGGAGTTCATGAGAAATGGGTTGATGTTTCTTTATCCAGTATTCATTTATCATCAACTCTTCTTGAGATGGTTCTTCATAATTAATATATTGATGATGAGTTCCATGAAATTTGTGACTCTCTTTATGGTTGGTAGATAGCTTCCCCATGGAAGTTCTCCAAATAGGTTGTTCTATGCAATCACAATCTCTTCTTTGTGACATTAGTGGATGGATGGATTTTATGGGGGATTTTCATAACTCCCAAAGGGATGTGCGTCGAGTACCCAAAAATATGTTCTATGATATAAAGTGACCATTATATTGTTTTGGTATGAGATGAGGAATTGTGGAGTTTTTCTCTCATTCCTATACGTGTCACCAGGTTAAGGCCAAGCAAGAGAAACCATCAGGTTTTCTTTAGCCACTTCCAGTCCTCACATTTAAGAGGGATGGGGTCACAATGTATTTTTTGTATGGGTTTCCTCATACCCAGATGAACAAAAATGTGATATGGGTTGTGATCGACAGGTTAACCAAGTTGGAACAATTTATACTCATTTGTTGTATGAACACTGGGGAGGAGATGGGATGTCATTATGTGAAAGAGATTATTCATTTACACGAAGTAACATCTATTATAGTCATTGAAATGTATCCTCAGTTTATGTATCATTTTTAGAGAGGCCCTCTGGAGGCATTGAGATCTCATATTCATTATACCATGGTCTACAATCTGCAATTGGATATCCAGATAGATATAGCTACACATATTCTTGAGGATATGCCTCTAGCTTGTGTTCTCGACTTCAATGGGGCTTCAGATTATCATTTTGGGCTGGTTGATTTTTCTTATAACAATAGTAACTAGTTCGGGAGAATAATGAAACCTTTCTCAACCTTGTATTTTTATCCATTTAAATCTCTAATATGTTGGTCAGAGGTTGGTGAATGTTCCTTGGTTGGACCAAGATTATTGAAAGAGACGAGAGAAATGATTCAGCTGATTTGTCAGTGAATTTCGACATCTCAAAGCCAATATAAGTCTTATTATGACCAATGACATAGACTGTTGGAGTTATCAATTAGTGATCAGGTGTTCTTAAAGGTTCCATCATGGTTGGGTCATTGACGACTAGTGATGAAAGGGAAGATTGCTCCTCATTTTATGAGAGCTTTCAAGGTTGTTGATCAGTTGGGGAAGGTTTCATACCATTTAGAACTTCCACTATAGTTGATGTCGATACATAACATGTTCCAGGAATTGCAACTGAGAAAGTATCAATCTGATCCATCTCATGTTTTGAGCTAGAGTGATATTTATTTTGATCCTGATATGTCTTTGACTTAGCGATAAGTCAATATAATTGATTCTAAGGCCCTGGTACTTCATGGTAGGATGATACCTTTCAGTAATGTGATTTGGTAGCATGGATAGTAATGAGAAAAGAGAATGCGAGGCACTACTGAGAGAGAAGTGGCCTCATATCTTTATAATTGAATCGTCTTCATAGGAAATATGGGGATAGAAACATTTATACAGTGGGGAGGTTGTAACATACCATTTACACTCTGAACGGTACTCCTTAAACCATGTTGTATTTTTCCTTTTTTTTGTTTTTTGTTAGGGTAGAATTTGGATTTGGAAGATTCCTATAATGGTGAAGTCAAATATTTTTTGGATTCTTTCCCTTAAATGGATTTTTCATAAGGGTTACATAGGGTTAAACTTCAGGTAATAGGATTACACGTTGTCTTATGATCCTTAAAATAAGTCATGAACGGCTTCATTCTATAATTTCTATACATCAAGAGTTTCCATTTCATTTCATGATGGATTAAATGATCAATTTTAAACCCAGGGAATTAGTTTTTAGTGCAAAAATGTTACACATTTCGAAGGTTATAAAACACAAGTATTACACATCGTGTATTTGTATGACACATCGTTTAATTCCCCAATGAAATTTCTAAAATACGTAGTGTGACTAATATTTTATTATACCCTCTACTCTATTTTTATCTCCCTCAACCTAATGATTTTCCCAGGTAGTCTTGAATACTTCCAAACCCTCTGAATCCATTTGGTTTTGTTAAATCATCTCTACACATGTGGTGTGATTTCTGGGTAAGTGATATCCCTTGTTCTTCATGTTTTTCAATTTCCCTTTTCATGGGGTTTCAATTGATCATCATGGGATTTAGGGATCTTTGTCCTCTGGTGAAGAATTTGTCTTTTAGGTTGTGTTTTAAAGTCTTCTTCTCCTTCGTTCTTGTTGATTGTTTTTATTGCGATTGTCTAGTTATTGGAATAGGTTGGTGGTTCCATCCTGATTAGAAAAATTTATTAACATTGAATTGTTTGGTTCATTTCTATTGATCATTTAAATTAAGTTACTCAAACTCAATTTTAATTGATGTAACAAAATCCAATTCCATTGAGTTGGGTGATTTTAAATGGTTTTGCAAGAGAAAATGGAAAACCAATGAATCCTTTGAATTGGTATTTAGTTATGTAATTTGGATAATTTATGTTGATTAATTTAAAGTGTGGATTAGATGGAAATGATTTCAATTAATTTGTTTAATTTAATTGTGTGATTGAATTGTGAAATGATGGAATTGGTTTTGAATTGATTTCTATGATGTGAATAGAATAAAAATGTTTTGGTAGAAACCCAATGGTTTAATCTTGTGAATGAGGCATGCTTTTTAATTAAAAAACATGTTGGATTTAAATGAAAAATTGGTATTCAAATAGAAGAATGGGATTTAATTTTATTTTATGCAGTCTTAAAATAAATTTCCCATCATTTATTGTGTAAGAGAACATGAAATCCTTATGTAGTTGGTGAGTTATTTGGACACACTCTATGCTATTACAACATTCTAAAACATAAATGCAGTAAGTCACATCCCAAGTAGGTTGGGGATGAGTCTCCATTGTCCAGTGGTGTGTATACACATTTTGGTGAGTTCACTTAGAGAGTGAAGAGTCCTATAACTAGAAATACTATTGTACCTAGTTGTTATATGATAGTTCTCTCTCTGGTGATTTATATTTGAGATATAAATGTATTCCATTATTTTAAACTACTTTACATGCTTCTAGAATTTCCATAAACTATTTTATGTAACAATTTTATTTAATCCATTATTTTAGAATTATTTCTATCATTTGTAAATATTTTACTTCATGTTTATTTCCATCAATTTAACGTAATATCATAATTTGTATAAATATGATGTAAAATTCCAAACCTATTTATTTTAAAATTTAAATGATTTTACATAGTTAATCAATTATTGGAATTTTTTATGGAATCGGTGGTGATCCCCTAGTGAAATATTTATCTCATAGCCTACTTTTTCATTTGTTTGTTTGTAGAATTTATCCTTCCAGGTTAGGGAAATGGAAAAGGATCTCTTAAGGGTGGATCCAGCTATTTAACCTTGGACTTGGTGAGTTTTTTCCTTTGGGTCTTGGGATTTTTTCTCTATTTTAGTACTTGTGATGTTTTTCTCTGTTTTAGTACATGGGTTGTGGTACTTTGGGACTTTTTATTCCATTTTTTATTTTAATACATTTCTAATAGAGGATTTTCATTTTCTATGAATGCTTCCTTGTTTTCTTTTTCTTCTGCATTCTTGTGTAAATTCATTCCCATTTTTATGTTGTATTATTCCGGGTTCTTGTCATCGACCCATGGGGAAGGGGAATTCCCTTCGAGATATATTAGGGTCGGCTTGGTTATTGTTTTATGAGGGTACCTAGGCTTGTTCATGATAGCTTCATTGACCATATACATAAGAGTTTCAATATTTAATAATCAATGTGGGTATTGGTTCCACTGTCACATGGTATACATCATTCCAAGAAGATGTTCCCTTGTATATATTAGGAAAGAGGTAGAATGTGAAATATCAAATACACTTCTTCGATATGATCTATAATGTATGTCATGTTTTGTATGTGGTATAACATTTTTTATGACTTGATCATTGCAGGAAAATATCAAGTTTATCCATGTTAAAAAAATGGACTATTAGTAAAGCTATCCTTTACTATAATAGGCCAACTAAGGATATATTATTAGTTTGTGGAGGAGATGAGGATTTAGTTTTCATGGATTATATAGATACTATCATTCAAATAGATAAGAATGATCTGAAATCATATTCATGATATGTACTGATACACCAAATAGGATATGTAAGATAGAAGTGTTTAATGCATCCAGTGGTTTTGGATTTCATAGTGGGGTTTGAGAATATTGTGGATTTTAATGTAGCTAAGTATAAATTTTGGATTTGATGATATTACTAATGGAATGATGGGGTACTAAGAATTAATGACACTATCACAATTTTCTAGGATAATAATATTGATGTTATTTGTTTTGAGTGATTCCCAGTTGATGAAGTAATTGTTCAGTGAATCACATAGCTATCCCTTTTCCATTCATACAGATAGTACTGAATTATACAAATACCTTCAAGAATATTATTAGTGGGAGAATATAAGGAAAGATAATTCTAAATTAAAAAAAATTAAATTTAAAATGGATAAAGATGAGTTATAAGTACCAAAATGGATGCTTCAACCTTTTTAATGTTTTACTATATGTGACAGAATATATCCATGAATTTTGTAGTGGGAATTAAAAAAGAGATCTTCATGTAATATTGTAATATATGTTATTGTTTCTGAAAAAAAGATCATTCCATTCCTATTGAATTTAATATATTTTTTGATGGACTTACCATGATGTATCTTAAATTTATATTCAAATTATATCGAGTACCTATAATAGATCTGAAACTGAACTCCTGGATATGTAATTGAAAACATATACATTATATTTCTATATTTTCCCAATGAAGTTGTCCCAATTTTATTGATGCATGTATTGAAACATCAAATGGAGTATTGGATCACTTATATTCTTAATGACCATTTAGGTTCATAGTTTTAGAGAATTTGTACAAACTCATAGCAAAATGGACTCATAAACAACTTGTTCATATAGATGCAAGAAAATCTCCCACTATAAACAGATTTTAGAAATCCACATTAGGTCATCATCAATATCAATATGAAATCCTTTCTACACCAAAATCACTCAACCTCATTCATTATAAGTGGAATAAAATGAAACTTTTGAAGGGTAAGCTCAAATGTTTAATAAATGTTAATTTATGAATTAACAATTCAATGTCATCAATGATATTATGATAAGAATAAGATTTTGATGACATAATCAATGTACATGAGTATATCATAAAAATATTCATACCCATAAATACCTATATGCTAATCTATTAAAAAATTTAATAATTCATTAAAAGGAAAGAGCCATCAGAATTAATAATATCAAGCCATGTGATATGAATCTTAGTCACAAGAGACATTATAAAAAACTGAGTGCATATATAAAACTTATTGGTATCCTATATCATTATCTTCACATCAATTTATACAAATATAATTACCAATATGGTAAAATTACATATCTAGATAACCCAATGCATTGGAGGTAGTTAATGGATCTACCCCTCCATGGTTAATAATGTGACCACCTATGCTTTGTTTATAAGGGATCCACTATTCTATAGTTAATAAAATAGAAACTTTACTTGGTCTGTAACTATGCCACCCGTCTTTTTTTTAAAAATATCGATCCATCACTAAAAAAACTCACAAACCGTATCATGAACAAAGTGAAAACAACATTAATTTCATCATAAAATCATAGAAACAACCTTTACACTTCTCAAAGAATTATTAACCCATAGAGAATAAATGGATTCCATAAAAATACATTTGAAATAAGATTAACTAATGGATGATAAATGGATTTCATTTTAATTCTTTTGAATATCATTAAACAATGAAATGTATGTGGTTTCTATAATAATTGGATGAAACATTATTAACTAATGGAAATGAAATGGATTTCATGTCATTATCTTTGAAATAATATTAATCAATATATAGATACAATTTAGATGTTATCATTAAAAAATATAAATTGGTCTATATTTAAAAATATTGGATGTTGATATTGATGTATGTAAACAACATTAAATGATCATTAAAAATATTTGATGAAAATAATTGTTCCATTTTTAAAATCACTTTTTAAAACAAAAAATCCAAAAAAAATAAAAAATAATTTGTTTTACAATATCCATGCAATAATTTAATGAATGTTTCAAAAAAATAATTTTTATGAAAATGGTAAATTATTTTCATGTTAAAAATGTTAAAAATAAAAAATATTTTAAAAAAAATTGTAAAAGGGACTCAAAAGTGACTCATTAAGAAAACATTAAGAAATTTCCTTTAAAATCCTTTTTAAAATAAGGTCAAAGACCATGTAAAATTTATTATGTAAATAATTTATTTTTAGGAATAAATTTTATTTAAAACATTTTAAAAAACATGGATATGAATGATAATAATACTTGATCTAAAATAGAATAAATGATTAGTATCACTTATAAATGGAATTCTTGATATTTCATCAACTAATAACGAATGACATTGAAATTTAACATGTTAAAAACTTTCGTAACTAGTGGATAAGAATGATATGTGGTTCATGAAATAAAAATCATATTATATCCATTAAAATAATATTCAACAAAAACATTATTTAAATGAGTAGTGATTGTAACAAAATGTATTTTCCACTTTAGTAATCTTTTCAATTATAACACCCATGAAAATATAACTTCAAATTAAGCATTGAATATAACTATATAATGATTTTTCATGATATAATATGAAAAAATGGGTATTATATAAACCTATAATAGAAGTCATGTGTGTTACATTAAAATATTTCTCGATGAAGGAAAACCGAGATGAAGCCACTTACACATTTGTTAATCTGTGGGTAAAACCCCCATGAAAAGAGATAAAATAATATTAATTTTTAAATAATTTATTCTTTCATGAAAAGAATAATAAAATATATTAATTGGGTATATATATACTAAATAATAAAAAATAAGCGATGAAAATGGAACATGTCTTACAGAAGTGAAAGCGATACATGAAAAAAAAGCATACAATGAACATATAATTGAATTTTTTGCTACTAAATTGAGTTATTACATTTAATAAAAATAAATTTAGAAAAAAAATTACATAAAAAAAATAAAAAAAATTAGAGATAATTTCACACAAAACCATATCATAATAGTTTCATTGACGATTAATTTTAACCCGATGAAAGGAAATTTAGTTAAGAAATCCTTTACCACTTGGTAACATTCATGTCAAATAACCTTGAAAGAAATAATTCAATTTTAATCCAAAAATAAAATTATTTTTGAATAATTAAGGATATTACATATATTTGGGGCACTATACAGACCAAAAAATTTAAATAAGAGGTCAATAGGGCATATATATCACATAAATAAAAGTGAGATGGGAAAACTGTTACCGTGAGCCCAAACATTCCATGCATGTCCTTTAAATTTAGTATAATAAGATTATATAAATTATTTTATTTATTGAGAAAATTTATCATGATTGATACCATATATATATATATAATTTATTTTATTTCATTTTAATTGAATATTAAAATAAATTATCATTTAATTCTGGGACGGGTGTTTTGAGGACTTTCAGTTCATTGTTTCAAAATAGTATTGGTGTGTTGACCATGATCAAATAGATCAATATTTCAACATATAAATAATAATAATCATTATATAATTATCATATTTATTCATAAATTATACTTATAAAACCAATAATGAATAATAGTTATGAAAAATTATCTATATTATGATCATGGAGATGGTAGGTTGTACGTATGCATGGGAAACATTCACATTTTTAAATGTTCATTATAGAAGGAAGGTATGCATTATATTTTCCATATAGAATTGTCATAATCGCATAAATAAAATATTATTTATTTACATATACTTATATATATCATTCCAAGGATCTGGTGATTAGAAAACAATTGTATCTCCTCATTGAGGGAGTAGTCCACACATACACGAACAAAGTTATAATTTATCAGTGTATGAAAGAAAATGATATATTATATTTTCAGAATAATTAATATTTCATTAATATAATTATTTTTTAATTTTTATCACATATATTCATTAATTATATACTTATTTATTTCCATTTAATTCATTCAAGAAAAAATAAATATATTACTTCTCAAGGTAGTAGTTCACCGAATAGATGAGCAATGTTATCGTATAATCCATGAAATTGAATGTAAGAATACATATGTGATATAATACATCCATGAGTATAAATATGATACAAATATCATATATATATATATATATACACACATTAAATCCATTATTAAAACAATCCATGAAAGATGATTAGAGAAAAATAATACATCGGCTCACAAGGCATAGTCTGCCATACACATAAACGATGATTTTGTATATCATTTTCTGGGGAAGAAAGGGATTTAGGTTATGAAATTAATATAATGTCATAGAATTATATATGGGATACATATTATATTACATGATAATAGTTTAAGAATATATGAATGAGGTGGAAGATGAAATAAAAAACACTTAGTTAGGAATTTTATCTCTTCTTAAACCACCTATTTAAGATTACATATAAAGTATTCCTAATAAATATTTATGACCAAACCAAGGAATATAATATTTTTCATAGAGGTTATGATGTTATTTCGGTAGCTATTGTCTGATCCCAAAATGTTTGAATGTGTGAATAATAGAAGGTAGTGTGTAACATTTCATAATTGTGGTGAGCGGAATAGTTGTAATTTGTGGATAAAAAAGATATACCCATGTTCATAACATGGTACAAGGGTAAAAAATGGATCATCATAGAGAATTAAATATTAAAATTTATAATTAATTCCATTAAATAGTTTATCAATATGGATTATTGTAATTTTGACACTTATATTTTTAGTTTAACCTTCAACAAACACGTTTTCCCCTTAACCATAATATTTTATTTTCACTGTTTTCACTATTACATATTGTAAAAACATAATTTTACCTTATTATATAATATAAACAATTACTATTATTATTAAGTTAAATTTTTTACCAATTTAAATTCACATAAGTGGTAACAATTAATTTAAAATCAAAAAGGTAGAGAAAATGAAGAAGTGATGTTTTCAAAAGTATATTTTCAAGAGAAATTTGTTTTCATATTAACTCTGTGTCTAATAATAAATATTTTATAAATTTAATTTAATATTTATTGGTATATAATCTTTAAATTTTTCTTCAATCATTCCTCATTAGTGTAACAACAAAAGATTTATTGAAATATTTTTTTCAAATTTATTTAATCTTTTTATTATTTTTCAATACAAAAAACTCTAAGTTTATCTTGTGTTATACACATCACCATGTTTTCATTTCATTACATGTAAAATGAATTTTTTATTGTGTTACATGAATTATCATGTTTATCATGTGTTACACACAAAATGGATTTAAACTAAATGTGACATATTATAAAAAAATTATTATTAAATATGATAGTCATCACAAAGCTGTTGGCATGGAGGTTATGAATATAGATAACTAAATTATTGAAATATGTTTTAAAAATATAAAAGAGGAATTTTTTTGGGACAATTAATTAGAAATAAAAATAAGAAGCATTCAGAAATAATGAAATTGATTTTCTTGGAAACTATTTTTACAATAATAAATTAAACAAACCACTTTTGTGAATGATTACAAAAAAAATATATTATATATTAAATTAAAATTTAAAATTCATATCATGAATTTTCTAGATAATAAACAAGAGGAAATCTAATTTAATGATTAAAATATAGTTTTTTTAAAGTTGTTTTGATGTATTTTGCATATTTATTTTAAAATTAATTTTGAAAAATTTTATAAGTTTAAATATATACAATAAAAAACTTCAAATCAACAGATACACATTAATATAGGGTGAATTTTATATAAGTTTCTAAAAATATTAATATTTTAATAAATAGTGAAAAAATACTTATTTTTAATTGAAAAATTATGTTTCATTTAAATTATATGTAATGATAAATAATATTTAAAAATATTTTAAATGTAACATTAGTTAAATTTTGATACAACCTAATACTTTACAATATTTTATTTTTATAATAAATTTCATTTTTTCAATACCATGAAAATAATGGAATATAGAGATATTTTTCAATGCATGCAACACCTAATTTAAAACATAAATCCATAAAAACATATTTATTTTATTTTCGTACAAAAGGAAATTTACATAAGGACATCAAAGGAAACAAGTAACACACTACAAAAATTCACTCCATCAAGGAGGAATAAAATAATGAAGGTCTATAGCATATGCTCTCACAAACTGTGGAAACTCCACTAAAAAGGAACCCGTATTTGAGTAGAGAATGAACATATCATATAGAGTCACTATAGAAGCCATGAAATCCAAAATAATGTTCCCTTAATTCCATGTGTGATATATCTCCATTTGGTTGTTCAAACGCTCTTTGTATCTACAGATTGAGTATGTGATTGTCCATGGAGAGGTGATATTACTATCCAACTCATTGTAGAGAAGAAGGGGGTTGGTATCAATGCCTCCATGTGTGAAATTATTCTGAAATAATATCCTAGGACAATTACCACTTAATATTCCTCTTATTAGAGATAGTTTTTACTAGAGTAGAATGACATGAAGGCTGCAATGATTGAGCACCGCTTATCCCGAATCATGCCTCCACCGCGCATGAATCCCTTGTGATAGGACCCGTATGTGTTTACTTTTAGGTATATGAGGTGGGGTTAATGAAGACTGACCTACATAAACCTTCTCTAATGATGGAGGGGTATCTAGGTACCATGATAGAGCTAATAGAGGGAGCTAACTCACAAATGCTTCAAACCTGATAAAGTCCAGTTGTCCATTGCTGGTTTTAAGGATAATATTACATCTATATCAACAAAATTTCTTCTGTAAAACCTCATTTCATGCTTTCCAAATTCTCCAAAAGCCTATAAAGAGTATGATTTCCTCTCTAGGCTTTTGTTGGATGCACCGTGCATCCACTAGTTGAGGGAAAACTCTTGAGATGTGGCAAGAACCGACCAGCTATTGAACTGTGAATAAAATTATAGCACATTTAAGTAATCTATATATTAAAATCGTTTTTATTATTTCCATTCAAATATTTTTATCTTTTCCCAATATATTTTATGGGAATAAGATGATAACAAACCCAATTGTACACATCAAAATACAATAATTTTTTAAAAGTAGTTTTATTGTTTTTTTATGGTGACCCAAATTTAAATTAAAATATTGAAATTTTTATAAATTTGAAATATAAAAACAAAGGTAAATTTTTAAAATGAAAAGAAAAAATTAGATGAGGGTTCTGTTTTGATATTTTTCTGAGATGTTTAGTTTTTATACAAATAGATAAAATTATAAAATTTTAATAGAAAAAAACCCCTTCATCTAATTTATTTTTATGGATAACTGTCATTTTAAATTGTTTTTAGAGTAAAATTATAAATTTATTAAATTAATTAATACAATTCAGTTCATTTTAATCAATATCACTTCGACATTGAATATAAAATCATAGCGAACATTTGAATTATTTTACTTTAGAAACCAGCATTGTCATCTGGTTTGTGGGATTATATTTTTTTAATGTTTTCTAAATATATTATTGGAACATGGAAAAATGGATTCAATATTTAGAATCTGAATAATTTATAATCTCTTATATGTTCAAATTTGTTTTTTTACGAAAAATATTACTTAAAGTTCTTAAACATAATTTTAATGATTATGAGAAAAATTAGATTAACAAAGCACTAACCCTTAAACAAAATTACCAAAATGACTTATACACTTAATAAAATCCATTTAATATTTTTATTTCGACCATAACCTCACATGGATCTATTATAGAAAATATTTTCGAGCCACATTCCATGTGAGAAAAATGGGGGTAATTCCCTTATAAAAAGTTTTCAATAAAGCCACTCCCCACCTCTTTAAAAATGAAATCATTCATCCCACTTATTCAGACAACTCAATCCTTTTCGAAAAAAAAATACTCCAATGATCTCCCAAAATAATTACCCTTATCCTAGAAGCCTCATCTTGGGAAGAAAGAAGGCCATGAATATCAGTTAGTATAATCTATAATGAGTTACTCGATTAAGAGGTAACATTCTTCAAAGATCACTAGTTTTAATTCATTATCCATTCCTTCAACTATCTTTCAAACATGAGTATATAATAGAATTATTATCCTAAATAAACTAATATTTTTTTATGTTATTGTATTTACCTACATCTACACAGAAATACATCAAATGGGTAACGAACATATCAATTCATGTTCGGTGAACTACTACCTCGCGAAATGATGTTCTTCATTTTTTCTTTATCACCTCTCATGGTTAGGAATCATGATGGAAAAACGTATTTTATATGGTATATATGATATTTATGTTTTCTTTAAATTTTTTTAATTTTTATGTAACACATATCATCATGCATTCCATTTCATGTAAATATGATAACATCGTTTGTGAACATGTGGACTACCACCTTCTCAAAGTGATGTGATTCATTCATGCTATACATTGAATATATTAGTGATGATTTTAATTAAAAAATGTGATATATATTGAATAAATATGATACTATAATTATAATATACTTATAAATATATATATATATAATTTAGTTTTAATTCTTTTAATATGACAATGAAATGGATTTAGCGTTCTTGCGTACGTACGACATGCATTCCCTATGAATAGTGAATTTAATTTCGTATCAACAAATATTATAAATCATACTAAATACATATTTAATGTATATATATGATATTTAAATCCTTTTTTATATCATATATATAATTAAATCATCATCCAATTTAAAGGAAAAACAAGTAACAAGTCAAAATATAAACGAATAACTAGGAAATTATCTCCCAAAATAGTTAAAATAATGAACGGATGTTAAAAAGTGGGTCATAAGATATTATATGAAGACAATATATTATATTATAAATATTATTTTTATTCTAGTATAATTTAATAACATGTATAAATTCCTTATAAATATTGTTTTAGGAGATTCACCCAAAAGAAAATTTAATGTAAGGTATTTCGTCTCAATTTACATTCCAATGAGAGTTATATGTTGTTATTCCCCAATTTACATTAATATTGTGTATATACCCACAAATTTTATTTTAATATCATTATTATCTCCTACATCAAGTTATATTGTATTTCACTTTTAATTATATCACCCAAGGGGTTTAGCTTGAAAATCACAATGTTGTAAAAGTTATCTTTTCAATCTCACATTATTTTGGGATTGTCATCATTCACTCTAAAAAATTATTGTAGGAAATTTTCATTATAAATTTTCATAAATTTACATTCTTGGTTGATTAATATTATTATTTCCGAATCTTTATACAATTTTTTGAAATATTGTTTACTTTGATAGTTAATTAATTTTCTAGGGAAATATTGATAAATCCGTATCCTTTATTAAATATGGATATTTGATAAGGTTTATTTTTTATTAATTTAATTAATTACTAAATATTATTAATTATTGAGAAAGGTGGTTACTATTTTTTCTTGGTATTAATATATCCCCTTGATGCGTCAATATGTTCTCATGAGACAAATAAGTTGGAAAAATTCGGTGGGTTTCTACCTCTAGTTTTAAACTATCTTGTGAAGGGTCGCGAAAGAATAGGTTTTCATGTTACTCAGACATGAAGTCCAATATTTATTCATTTACTTCGTATATATTTCAGTAAACATTGTTAATATACCTGATATTTTCATGTGATAAAATATGTGGCTGCATTTTATTCATAGTCTATTAATTAAATGGAATCTGTTTTTAGTTATTTAACATGAGCTATTGATTATGCATTGTCTAATTATGTGAATTGAATATGTTATCAATTATTTACCCTTCAATGATTTATTATCATGAATTATCTATTTATTTTTCTTTTCATACTTTTAATGGGAATTTGAGATCACCCTTATTATGTTTCCTTTCCCCATTTTATGAATGTGATTCTTTTAAATGAGTTTCAAGTATGTTGAACTTTATTTATGTTATGCCTTATATAATTCTGTAATGTATTATGGCTATCATGTATGAAATCTAGTTTTCTAAAACTATTAAGAAATTTGTTCCCATAGTATTTTAATCTACCATATATGTTTATATAATAAAAAATGAAATAGCTCCTAGATTCTACGGTCAGGGCGCTACAGTTGGTATTAGAGAATTTTAGTATAAACATTGAAAACAATATTTAGAAAACATATATTGGAGAACACGACACTATGAATTTCATTGAGTATAAGTATATTATAAAATCAATGAATTTTGTTAAGTTATATATTAAGTGTATCTTCATAGAAATAAAGTCATATCTAGATACTACAAGTAGATATGGTTCATGAAAATATGTACTAATGGGTAAAAACTATGAAAAGTTGAAATAGGTATAACTCTAGCATCCCGTGGTACACAAAAATGACAACTACTACACACCATGATTGACACTTCTATAGGATAAACTTACGATAATTATCATTTTGATTTGAAACTATTATAAAGGATTTAAAATTAATGATGCCCCCAAAGAAAACAATTTTTATGATTCTATGATTTATGATGCATACATTTTTTTATATTTTATACCATATTTAAAATTATACAATATGATTTTCTGATCTAGTATATTAATTTACATTTTTTTGAAATGATGCATGAAAGGTGGAATGGTATCAATACTCATGGAAAATTTAGATATTTACTTATTCTGGAAACCAATAATTCTATAATTGGAGTAGAGACAATTATGTCAATATTTGTAAACCTTATTCATATTATGGCAAATAAACTTGACCGAATAAAGAATCATATTCCATATAGATAACCTCCTCTATTTTATTGGTTCATGCAACATAACCCCCCTTTCTATAGTGGTACTAGTAATCCAATTGTAACTGATCAATTGATTATCTCTCAGGAGAAATATTTTTAGAATTGGGATGTAGTAAATTGGAAAATATTACACTTTCAATCTATTGTACAAATGGTGATGTTGATCAATGGTGGAAGTTAATAAAAAATTCTAGGGATAAAGAATAAATTGAACTCGTGGAATGGAAAAAAGTTATGGATAAATTCATTAATAAATTCTTCCATGGTGATAAAGAAATTGATATGAATAGAAATTTCATTAGATTAAAGTAAAAGGTTGAAGTGAGTGTTGTAGATTTTAAAGATACCCTTACAAGATTATCTATATTTGTCACAAACCAACCCGATTCATCAATGAACTGGTCAGACAATCTAGTTTGTTTCATGTATCGATGGGAGTTCTTTATTCCCAGGGGCTGGAAACTAGTGTGGGGCATCATTAGAGTATACAAGGGAATGATTTATCCCAATAACCAATCAATTAACTATACAGTAGAAAGAAATTGACATCCATATATATATATATAAAAGAAACTAAATCGAACATCATTTATACAAGAAACTGAAATAAAAATAGAATAATAAAACTAAACCCACTATACCTGAAAACCAAACTAACTCTATGTGACCTCGTTGGTCACTCTCAATCACAATGATCACACATCATTTAAGGAGATTGAACTCAACATGAAACCTGCACAAAGGTTTAAATAGAAAATCACTATAGGCATGAGTATTAAAATATTGTATGCTAGCCCGATAATCTATTCCCAATTCACATCCTATAAAATAAAAGAAACATCCATTTCTAGTTTAAACTAAAATATATAGGGTATGTTTTTTTTTTCTGTTTTACTTAAAAAAAAGTACTACTCATTTTTCTTATCTATTTCTAAAACCACGCCCATTTCCCTAGAGACGCAGTATAATTTTCATTGGGAAACTATTGTTTCCATTTATAATTTTCATAAAGTTGTTGGAACACTTTTTATTGAAATATAGTTTTCACAATCCATATTAAAACTATACAACACTTTCCAATAAAAACTCAAAACATGAAAGAACTACATTATCCACACAATAAGGGAAATGGAAAATAATCATTGAAGAATATCAACCAACAGTGCACGAAACTAAAATCTAATAGACATAGGTGAACTTAGGAAATGAAGAATAAACCTGAAGATACTAATATCTGAGAACCAATCCCCATTTGCATTTCACATAAGCTGAAATCAAAAATTATCAATACACTCAGCCACCCAAACTCAAGATAGGCCAATGGAAAATCTCATAGTGATAGACCCAAATATATCCACCTACAATGGGTCACTAGTCATGTCCATCCACTACCAGTGTAGCAATCATTCATAGAAAATTCTCTCAGTAAGCCCGGTTACCATGTTACATTTATATAATAGGGGTGAGCCAACTAATTCCAGTCAATCATCCAATCACATGTATATATAATAATAAATCAATAACACGCATCACTCCGAGAAACTCCAAGTACCGATCTCATGCCATAGAATGAACCAAATACAAAGTTTCCATCCTGAATCGCTCGCATAATAGATCACATGGATTCCATAGCGAGGACATACCATCCATTATATACAAATAAAAATCATGAGAAATATCCAAAGGATGTTTTCATAACAAACACTTCAAACATTTACATAGAGATTCCGAACATGCCTTTAATCATTTTACCAAAAACCAGGCATACAATATTTAACAAAAATCCCATTTAACACTTAAAAATGTAAAAGAAAATGATTTTCATGCCATAGATTAATTTAATCTACTGAAACATTATCTAAATATTATAAATCACATGTAAAAACTAGCAGACCATTTTATCAAACAAGCAGTGTGAACATTTCAAAAAAATAACACTATTTCTCCGAAAACAATTCATAAACCCTTACTTTGCACACCCAATAATTAAAAAAAATTAACAACCACTATTAATATATATAAGGTGTTAATAGAAAGAAAAATATTATGCTCAAATTAAAAAGGCATGTGAAATGAGATACCATCCTCAAATACATGGAGGATTGGAAACACACACCGAAAACCTTTTACGAGGGTTTAAAAACACTAAATCTAGAAAGACCAGACCTAAAAATCAAAACCACCTCCAAAGATCATGGTAAAACAAAACCCTAGGTCAAGAATGACTAGGGGATAAGACAAAACAAAGAAAAAATGAAAGAAGATGATTTAGATAGGAGAAAGGAGAAGAGAAATAGCTTGGGAAAGTAGCCCCACCTTGAGGGTTTCTTAGATCTACATCAATGGAGGATAATGAAGGCCTTAGGAACAATGGGTCAGACATCCCATATTCCTGAAACACCATGGGAATCCATTTTGGGCATAAAAGGAGTCTAAAATCCCAAGGGTCAATTCAGGAAAAATAAAAAATTTAATTATGGGAAGAACCACACGGTTTCATAAACCCTGTGAAACCTACTATACGAGAATGCAGGGGCGGCACAGTTACTATTAAGTGACCGCGTGGACACGAAACAAATGTGTGATATATTTTATACATACAACATGATTACATGGGTACGGTCGCACGGTTATTCCTAACCATGCACCAACCATGCACAACGCCTTTTCAAGCCAAAATTCTATGTTTTCTCCAAAATCTCCCAAATGAACAAAGGACCAACCATAAGGGAAATATTATAAAAGAAAAAACATCAATACCCCAAAACATTTCACACTCAGAACCTGATAAAAGGATCATGATACAAAATCAACTGGATCAAAACCCAAACATGAAAAAATGGGTGTGAAACTTCTCCCCACCATTAAAGCTTTCCGCTATAAGAAAGCCTTAACATTTTCATATGATTGATCAATGCCAAAAGATTCAATAAAAAATGATATAAACTCTTAATTCAAGGAAATATTGACCACCAAAAAATTGAATTTAATCCTCTTTCCCAAAACCAAAAAACAACTCAAAGACTACATCCAATGAATCAACAGAAAAGATCAAGAAACCACCGCAACCTAACCAAGGACCGGATTTTTGGCCCTTATCCCAATAACCCTAATGATCACCCAAATAGAAGATCAATCATGAAGGGTAGAAATTTTAGTGGAGGTTGAACAGACTCCCATTCATTAGAAAACAAATAACATCTAAAAAATATTTAAAAGAATGCTCTACGAGACCCATGGTAGGTCTCCCCACATTAGAAAATAGTTATATTGACCAAATGATAATTCAAAATGACCTAGAACCAGGACTCTCCCACAAAGGCACACCAAAACTCTCACACAACTACCTACTAACACAATATATGAGGAAAACAACATGAACATTTAAATTTCCCACTCCCGAACAGAGGGGACAAGAACTGAGCCAATACATCCTGCACATATCAAAAACCCCAGCCACTCGAGGTGGGGAGGGAAAGGGCCAAAAATATTGGACCACTAAAACCACAACCGAAAAATACACACTACTCTTCACTAATAAACTGATTAAAACCAAGACTATACACAATTTATAAGGGCATTCCAAAGAAGAACAATTATTGGAATCTTACATCAAAGAAGGAATAAACATAGAAAATGTGTGAGGGGTATGTCCACCATGCTCTTTGTAACCATAGGGAATTTACATTGTGGAGAAACCACAATACACATACTAAAACTGACTTACCATAATGGTAGAGGCAAAAATGTAGTGAAAAACATTAAACCTATGTGATTCTTCACTGTGAACCAGCTTCACTCCACTACCTATGGATGGATCTTTGATGATCTTCTGCCTCACAATCAATACCATCTAATACCTAACTGGGAGTGTTTCACATAGTTCCACATAGTGTTTCATAACACTCCTAGGTAGAAACAATGGATCAAGAGACACCACAAAAAATTCTTCCTCAAACAACCGACTTTTACCCAAAGAAGAACATGGAGGTACACAATACTATTTTCAGTAACTCTAAACGAGAAGAAAAATTAACAATCCATACAATAAAACCAACTAAAATCAATGACCATAATTTTTACAACTGAGAGAGTCTCCATAATATAATAGAACATTACATGGAGCCCAAAAACCTCTAAATTCCAACAAATAGGCTAAGGGGTTATTCAAAAAGGTGAATTTAACATTTGAAACAAATCATTAGGTTGATCAACTAAAAATAATTCCAACATATGAATATATGTTTCCACATCACAACATCCAATAAATCATTAGAAACCCATTGAACATTGCTCCAAATACAAGCCACGAACATTATTCCATCTCAAGACACAACAAGATTATCACTTCTAAATCATAAGGAAGTACTCTGAATAAACCTCACATATATTACATGGAATAGAAAACCACATAATAATCATTTTAAAATAACAATACAACATTTTCTTTCAAAGAACGTTTGAAAAACAAACTAAATTGGTGAATTTTCAGACTCACTAATAGTGTTTCATCGATTATCAATCACATGCACATTTATGTGCCACCCCGAGCACCCATCAAATCCTACCTTATCTGGCATCCATCCACATTCCCATATACCACCATGCATGTGAGAACTCATGAACACACCCAAATATAGAACAAACAACCCCATTTTTGAAAACAAGTTCATTAGATTTAAATAATTTTCAATATCCCAACACATCCTGTTTAAAAAATATTTAGAATCACCATAAAATATTTCAGGATTTCCCAAAATTTCATTTCAGCTAACGAAAATTTTAAATTAAGGAAGTTTAATCCCATCAAATCATTTCCACTTTATCCCCATTATTTGTATTATAAAATCCCAACATTCCAATGTCTTTCTTATACTATATTAAGAAAACCAATTTTCCACTTTTAAAAATTTGACCATTCCATTAAAGTAAAATTCCACAATTCTCACACAAGGATTTTCAAAATAACTTTTAGAATTCAAGAATGATCCATGAGAACCACTTTCATGACCCAACCCAACCATCCTGATCTGCAACTCCCCAAGATTGCTTCAAATAGGGAAATGGAAAGCATCAAGCACCGTGTAGTATTTCACACACATGGGAGGACTTATCATATCGTACCTATACACACACACACACCAACTAACACATCCATGAAATAATGAAAATATATATAAATAACTAAAATTAGATTCATGCAAACCACTATCCCAGCCAGTTTACAACTAAAGTATGAAAATGGAAAATACATTTCCCCCCAAAAGAAAACTGATAAAGCATCCATCCTACTTTGAAGGAGGGGATAAATGTCAAACACATATCGATAATATCCTTATCCAATCTCTTGTGAAAACCCTCAACAGTCCATCTACCATGCTCTGCCTACTCTGGGTCCAAATGGGACTCCATCGAAGGACCTATGGTCTAATCAAGAGACAATATATATGTGAGAAAAGGCCATGAAGGGGTGAGTATAGGAATACATTTTAGGCTCTACAAAACCCCGAAAGAAAAGGGAGAAACTAATAGTAATAAGTTAACTCTTCCCATCCCGAGGGAACCCAAATGAGAGAGAAGGTTTATTTCGAGACAATCCTCTGCGATACTCGACTAGTCAACTAAAAATACCTTCTATGTCAATGAAATGAAACATTCTACAGGGAAACTAGAACACACCCAGATATACTCAACTTTGTGCCCATATCTAATGGTCCCGACCATAGATTGCCTATGGTAAATGACTTGAGGTTACAATGTAATAATCTCAATTTTCACATGAGGTAACGAAATCATAGACTACAACAAAAACTCATCCATCCTCAATAGCTCACAATATTAATAGGGAAAGCATCAAAAGCTCATAGTCGATGATCCAACCACACCATCCCATATAGAACTCCACCGATATATGCCGCTCCATTAGTAACACAACAAAATAGTACACCCAACCAGCCCTTGTGATACATTTCTCTTAGGGAATTCTCTACAGAAAGCACCATTGATGAAGTCACCTGGTGACTAAAATATCTCCAACACCTCAAGTAGGGGATCCCACCAAAGTTCTTCTGGGGGATACTAAAACCCTAACTCAAACACCGAACACATAATGTTGTATCGCGCAAGAACACAAATTTTCAACAACTCATCTCGTAGAGGATTAGCACTCGTGTCGTCTTGATCACATAGATAATGAGAAATAATCCAAGGAAAATATCATGATCTGGTTCTGACTCCCTAGAGATCATATCACTCGTATGGGGGGTCATCACTTGTTTACATTCAATCATGAAAATACCGCAAAAACTACCTAGTAACTCATGGAAATGTTCCATAGAAATCCAAAAGAACAGGTATCAACACACAACAAGAGGGTCAGTTCCCAGGGCTCACTAGGGCACCATCCCCTACTAGAACATCATGGGCAGAGGATTGATTACTGGGTAAATATTTGTCACATCAATTCTAAGAACACCACTTGGAAAACATGAAGGGATGTGAGGAACGTGCTGCAATTATCATGAATATACATGCTCTAAATCTGCTAAGTCTACATTCAAAGTAGATTAAGACAACTCACTCTAGAAAGTAAAAATAGGAGGTCTTCGCTAGCGTGGTTGGGGAGAACCACTCCACGAAGCGCGAACCCACTCCCTAACATAGTAGGGGAGTACCACAATTCTTCACATCTAAAAATTATCCAATTATGGTTAATACTACACTGTAGGGGATGTGATACTGATAACCCTTGATGAAAAAGGACCAGGGAGGATCTCTAAATGCAACTAGTCATAAAGTCTCCATCCGTGCCCATGGGGAATCTCTCAACCCAGCTAGTAGTAACAGTGCCAAAGAGACCAGGGTGGATCAAACAACAATGATGGTCAGAATCACTATCCTATGTCACCCACATGAAAAAACCTACACATCACATCTATTAGGCCCAAACATTGGCCATCATCATGTTTTTTTGCATGAAAACATGTTTGATAGGATACTTAGTGACCGAAATAGGACAACCAGTGAAAAGGATAGTATTCACTACAAAAATCCTGAATGGGTCTTTGTGGGGCCCATGCCTCAGTCCCGAAACTCATCAAATGGATCATTCCATTACGATCCTCACAGAAAAACAAAAAGGGGTGACTACTCATTCATCTAAAATGAACACCTGATGATAAAGTTGCATTTCATCGTAAATGCCCATACCGGGCCCTGTAGGTCCCACAACCTGACTTCAATTGAAGAATCCCAAATCAGTCTTAAAATGCCTAAATTGATTCATGGGTCTCAACGCCACTAACGTCAGGTCAAAAAAACATCGAACCTAGGAGATATGCCTGATCCAAGGTTCTCCAAATAATATTATTTATATTATTTTCATTATTATAAATGGAAATTTTATTCCCCCAAGAATCGAGCCCAAAAAAGTCCTCAAAGAAACCTAAAAAGTAATGCCATGATGAAAGTGTCATGTTGTTGCATACGACACACAAAACAGTCCCCCAGATTTCAATATACTGGGTTTTTTTAAAGAAAAATCCAGCCCAAACTAGCCCAGACCGCCTGGACTTCCCAGAACCACAAGGTCTGGATCGCTCAATAGGAATGCGGCCTAGCCACACCGGCCCATCGCACTAGCCACTGGCTCCCTCCAGCTCTTGAACATTCCAATTCCTAGTGCACCCCACGTCGCCACACAGCACATTGCGCCACCATAGCCCACTGACAATTTGTAGTGTCGTGCTCCGCACTGTCATCCCCTAGCACCTGACTTCCACCCGCCTCGTCAGAAATCACTTCTATGCCTTTCTAAAACCAACCAGATCTACAAAGTGATGCCACCACATTCTGTGGACCATCAAGAGCACTCTGGTGGTCCAAAACTAATCTGTGACCAGTTCCAAAAACCTCAAAACCTGATCTACATTGACAAAGCTTCCAAATGAATATATGATGAAAAAATAGAACAAAAACAAATCATAAATAGGGGAATAATATTAAAACACAAAATATACTACCTCATGGTGGATTGAAGAATCCTCAAGGCTAGATCTGCACCTCGCTGCTGCTGTTTCTCGATCCTGGAGTGATCTCCATCATGATCAGAGTTTGATGGCGCCTCATTCACTCAATTTCTCAATTTTTTCAATGAAGAAAGATGATGGAGGATGAGATGGTTCTTCATCTTCTATCGATGTGTGGGGGATGAGAGGATTTATTTATTTAATTAAATACTCACTATTTAGAATCATGGTTCCCAGCTCTCCTTCCACCCAACACCTGGCGCCGATAAAGATTATTCCGGGCCGAGGGTAATCATAGTGTTCTGAACTCAACAATGGTTTCCAAATTTTGATCCAAGCCTCTTCTTAGGAATTATTCAAGAAGAACCATGAAAATAAATTTATCTAATTTATTTAAAAAAACACCCCCATTTATTTTTTTCCACCGAATGCGTATGACCACCAAACATATACCCCTCTGAGGGTAAAAGGAATTCTCTGGACTCAACCATTCCCTTGGATTACTGATTTGAGTGTTTGTTTGAGAGATAACCCATTTATACAATTTTAATAGTATGAAAATAATTAATAGTTATATAATATTAATTATGGGAACCCCAAACCTCAGAATTGCATGATGTCTCAGGGCCTAGCTCTATAAATATTCCTAGAAATATTCCAAAGCCATAAAGGGGTAAACCCGAGTCACTAAATCATTCCCACCTTAACCCATTTCCTCCCCAAAAAGAAAAATCCTAGAAACATGGGAAAGGACATGAGCTCTCCATTGGGTCTCCCATCCCATCAGCCTCACCAAAGGTTCTTGTTCTATAACAAACAGGCACCAAGAAGAACCACAAAATTCGTGAAAAAATAGATGGTTTACAAACCTCTTCCCTAGCTACCATTGAACCCTTGATGAGATCTAACTGAACAGAAGACCTCAGCATCAAACTCCTAGGTCCACCCTTTTCGGTCTAAAAAAACCCCAAACTATCCCAATCAAATCTCAAATAGCTCTTAATGGCCAGTTCCAACACCAAGATTACACAAAGGGAAAGAACACCTCATCACATCGTGTCGCCGCATGACTTGTGAAAATGCCAAACCTAAACAGTTTGATGCACTCCCCACATTTATGAAAATACATCAAAAACATGCCCAATGGATATTTGATCATGCGAGACATTGTAACAAAACCTCAACACCTAACAAAAAATGTATCCATCATAAGGAGAATAAGCAGGGCGTCCCAATTTTACACAATGGGTCTTACAAGCCCTTACAAAACCACTACCAATGTATGGAACCAACCAGGAACACATAGGTTTAAGGAAATCATCCACCGAAACATCACAATATCTTCTTTGGGTGGAAATGTCTTTCCTACATAGTTTTGGATTTTTCCTCAAGGATGTATCTTGTTAGGTGAAGTTTCTATCCTTCCAGTGAATTTAATGTCACAAAAAACCACACCAGAACCTCCTCGAGTGTCCCACAGAAAAGGTGACACATAGCATGTGAGGGAACCAAAGAACAATAAATACCTAGAGATACACTAACACTAGGTATTATCGGGACCTCGTGTACCAACACGCTGCCAAGAATTGTATACAAAATTCAAAGGGACTCAACCACTGCACCTCAATACTATCAACTTTGGGCAGCACTAACTTTCCCCCATTATTTTCATCATGTGAAAAAAAAACATCCCAGGGGGGGATTTCTCTTCATCATGTAGTTGAAGTTATTTATCACAACACCTACACCAACAGAGCCATCCACGGATCGGTCTGACATGCATAATCCACCTGAAACCTCATAGTCGAGACAACTCCTACCTTGTTGGGTAGCGGATCCACCTGCTGCACAATTAAAAGAGAACCTACCTCATGAGAAGGCCCCTACAAGGTGACCTCATCATTAATCAGGTGGTATACCATACCTGTTGGTGGAACCCTTATTGTCTTTCTTTATGGAAACATCTTGAGAAAATTCAAGATGCACTACGGTCAAATAATATATCTAAGAAGCTGAGTCAAGAAGGATAAGAAAAAATCAAAACACATTAATATAAGATTCATGTACCATTATTCCCCTATGACCATTTCCCTAATGTACCACATCATAAGGCATGTTATCAGAGTCCTGGTGTATGGATTCATCAGCCGCCACACCAGCACTGGAGTCTCTAACTTGAAAACCAAACTCGAAACATCCTTACACTGACTGTATAAAACCAAAAATATACTCATGACACAGTAGTCCCAAAGTAGAACCTACACTAATACCAATTTTTCAAGACCTGACCTAATGGGACTCGAGCTGCAACTCCCCAAGCCTGCCTCAAATAGGACATGGTCTCACATCAAGAACTGAGTAGGCTTTCAGAAAAATGGGAGGCCATAGACTATCATACATGTACACACGCACCCACAAACACCTCCTTGAAAAAATTTAGAGATATATAAAAAAACTGAAAAGAAATTCTTGTATACAACTATCCTAACAAGAGTACCAAAAAATTATAAAAAAGGAAAATACATGGCCCACTAATAAAAAAAACTATTGAATCCAACCCGCTCTAAAGGAGGGGATCTCTATCAAACACTATCCAGTAAGCTCCTCATCCAAACTTTGGTGAAAACCCTCTTCAGTCTATCTACCAACCTCTTCTTACTTCTGTTCCAACTAGGACTACTTTGAAGGAACTTTGGTTTTCACAATGCATAAGACATGTGTAGGAAAAGCATGTATAGGGGTGACTATAAGAATACACAGTAGGATCCCCAAAAACTGTGAAATAAAAATGAGAAACTGGTAAGAATCAATTTACTTGGCCCAGCCTGAGGGAACCCAAATGAGAGAGAAGCACCATCTCAAGGCCAGCCTTGGTAATACTTGACTAGTTAGCTCAACAGCCCTGGAATGTCAATGAAATGACACTTTCCAAATGGACTCCCAGAACACACCCAGATATACTCACATCTATCACCAAGTCTCATGGTCCGGACCATAGGATATCCATGGTAAACGACTCGAGGTTCTGAAGAAACACTTGATGAGTCTCATGATGTACAAAACTCATATAAAGAAACAAAAACCAAACCACCTAATAGCTCAAAAATGAAATGGGAATGAATCAAAATCTCATAATTGATGATCCAAACACACCATCATAGATGTAACTTCACCAAGAGATGGCACCCTATGAGTAACACGAACAAATGGTACACCCCATAAACCCTTGTGACACCTGTCCGTGAGGGAACACTCAATGTAAAAAACCATCAAATATGTCACCCGGTGAGTAAACTATCTCCAAATCCTCAAGGGATCCCACATTAGGGTCGTTGGGGGATACTAAAACCCTAGATGTAACATAGAACAAATAATGGTGTAACACACAAAAAATTGAATCCATAACAACTCATCTCATAGAGGATCATCGCCCATGTAGTGTTGTTCACGCTGATATTGAGAACTCCGCTAGGGAAAACAACACGATCTCAATCTAAAACCATATATATCATATCGTTTCGATAGGGGATCATCGTCAGTGTACTGTAGGTCACGAAAATTACACAAAACCTACCTAGTAACTTATGGAAACATGAAAAAGATAACCAAACTAACCAATTTTTATACACAACTTGAGGGTCAGTCCCATGGCTCACAGGGGCTCCATCCCCTACTAGAACATCCTTGGTATAGGATTGATGCCTGCATAAATTTTTGGTCACATTGATTCTGAGAACTCCACCAGGGAAACACCAAGGGATGTGAGGATCTTTCCAAGCCTCTTTAAGTGATATATGCTTCAAATACGCTAAGTATACTATTGAAGTAGATTAAGACAACCCAATCTAGAAATTGAAAACATAATCCCACTCCCTAGCTTGGTAGGGGAGCATGACTCCCCGAAGAGTGAACCTACTCTCTTACAAGGGAGGGGAGTACCACGATGTTGCACATAAGAAAAGAATCCAATGAGTGTTCATTGTCTAGTGAAGAAGAAATGATACCAAAAACCATCGATGAGAGAAGACTAGGGGGACCCACTCAATATAGCAAGTCGTAATTCCGCCATCCGAGACAAGGGGGGACCACTCAGCCCAGCTAGTAGTACCATCACCAAAGGGACCGGGGGGACTCACATAACCCTACTAGTCATGATCACTATCCCATGAAACCCACATAAAAAAACCCACACACTACATATCTTAGGTCTAAATTGTGACCATCATCACGTTCTACATGGAAAAACATGCAAGATAGGGTACATACTTTCCCAAAACAGACAACCGGTGAAAATGTTACTATTCACCGTGATAAGCCTAAATATGTCTTCATCGGGCCCACAACTTGATTCCAGAACTCATCAAATGGAATGTGTCTTTTTAATTCTCATGAAAAAACACATAGTATTGACTACTCATTCTTTCTAAATGAGCACCTGACAAAAAAGGTAGATTTCACTGCAAATGCCAAAACCAGCCTCATGGGGCCGACAACACAATTTTGGTTCTAACACCCAAATTTTTTATTCAAACATAATCATTAATTCTAGGGTATCAACTCCGTTGATGTCTCTTAAAACTAACATTGGACATAGGATATGCGTCTGATCAAATGTTTACCAAATAAAAATAATAATATTATTATTATTGTTATAAAATGACCTTTCATTCCCCCAAACATCGAGCCCAAAAAAAGTCCTTAATGTGGCCTAAAAATTTCCTCCTTGAAGAAAGTGTTGTGTTTACATATATGGTATGAAAAAATGACCCCCAAATTATAAGATATGGGATTTTTTAAAGAAAAACATGGCCCAGACCACCTAATACCACCTCAACCAGCCCAGACTGCCCGATCTAGCTCGCTCGTCTGGACCACCTATAGAGAATCTAGATTTTTAAACATAACATTACAAGATTTGATGCATATTTCTAAATTTGATTACAATACAAGGATCATATATTCTAGTGTCTATGAAGACTAGGTACATAAAACATAGAACATGGGACTAAATAAAACATCTGTTTATATAATCTTGACATTCGGCTCCTAACATACATTGTTCTCATATATCATCAGAGGATAACATAGGGATAATATGTAAAAAGGTATGATCTAAAAAAACTAGTAAGGTAACATACAAAAGAATAAATATTTAGCAAATGGATTAGAAGACGTGACATAATGAAATAAAAAACATAGAACATATAGAATCATAACATATAAACATGTGGTCCTATAAACATGGAATCATAGAAATTAAAAAGCAACAAAAACCAAAAATTTAGCATGATTCAAGTTTCATTGCACCTAGAGGACACAAATTCATGGTTAAACACCATGATTGTTGCACATAGTAGAAGACGTCAAGGCTAACCGCCAAGACCATCACACATAATATCTCATGAGAGGCATCTTTACCCAATTCTTTGGATAATTTTTTGAGTGAACCCATATAGAAATTTTCAAGAATATGTTTTCCACATAAATAATCATACATAAACATAAGGGTTACCCATGGAATGAATTCGGTATCATAATCATGTCATAAAGAATAAGAAATTGGCATGTCATAAATGCGTCCATGAAGGAAAGGAATTAGATCATAGACGGAAAGTCATAGGGTATAATAAGAATATATTATGAAAATTTATTTCTTCTTGAATTAATATAATGTAAAAAATATTACTTATGAAATGTTAGATGTAAAACATGTTGGTGTAGTTAAAAGAAAATTTCAAACATCATTTAAATCACAAAATGGAAAAATATTTTATATAAATCTAGAAGTGAACCAAGAAGGTTTTCATAATTATTTTTTTTATAAAGTTAATGGTGGTTTAAAATAGAAGATAGAGTGAACATGAAATCAAGTAAGAATTAGGGAAGTTCCCTTAAAATATGATTGTTTATCGGGAAGTATTAACGAGGGAATCAATTAAAAACATTTATTTTTCAAATAGAAAATGATGAAATGGTATTGATAAATTTATTTGGTACATGTACATAGGATTTAGAAGATTCAAATAAAAATATAGGATAACTTCATTTTGGTAAAATTATCATAAGGCAACCTGAAGGAACAAAGGAGGTCCAGGTAGAATCCCTTATAGATTATTAGAATAGTATCGGGTGAACTTAGGAGGGATTAATGAGAGAGAAAGGGGTTTATCATCACTTATACATCATGAACGAAGTATGGGGGAGGTGATAAATCATACCCCATCATTATTAATTACACATAAAAGGGCATATCATAGGAGAAATTCTTGAATAAAAGTGAAATAGAGAGGATCCCTTCACTTAAGTCTGATGGTGTTCTTCACTTGATCTTAATGACCTGAATAGTCAAATTAAGCTTATTAATTTATAACTAAATAACCTCAACTACAATTTATTGATTTATTATAACATTAGTATGTTCATTAATTTCCTTTTTTATGATTTAAGATGTTCAATTTCATTGTTTGGGAGCATTTTCGTCCTTTGGTTTAATGATCAGTGCACTTATATTCATATTTGGACAAACATGTATGATAAGAATGGTTATCCAAAATTCAAATTATAATAAATTTGTGAACATATATAATTTTAAATGGTTATAAAATTCATTTGGTTATTTGGGGTGAAGGTTAATCATTATATGAAACATTAATGATAAACGTTTGGATTAATTTGGTGATTTTTCTTACAATTAACTTGTTTTGTATTTTTGTTTTACATCATGTGTGAAAAAGGATTCTAGATCATCCGATAAGATAAGAAACATATATAATAGTTTTTTTCAACCATAATAATGTTTTGATGACCATTATTGAAGATGATAATATAAATTGATAACCCTTCGTCCTTGAATGTGATTAACACATCTCAGATGGTGTTTTCATTTCTATCATA
The DNA here is from genome assembly GCA_963277665.1 of Viscum album. NCBI lineage: Eukaryota > Viridiplantae > Streptophyta > Magnoliopsida > Santalales > Viscaceae > Viscum > Viscum album. The sequence goes on from OY728152.1 coordinate 1,876,705,373, forward strand.
TAAAAGGAAGGGAAAGGAGGGATGATAATGAATTATAAGATTAGTATAAAAAAAATCCAATAAATTTATGGTATATTATTTTTCATATCATTTTTATGACGATAGGTTTCGAAAGATAAGATATTAAAGGAACATGAAAAGAAAATGAATGAAACAAAAAGAGGAATTTACCTCTTCATTTAATCTTTCCTGAGAGCCTCTTAAGGGGAAAAGATCTGGTCTTTTGAGGAGGCCAAGGGTTTCTAGAAGTTGGTAAGGAGTTGAGGGATGTGTTTTATCATAAATTAGGGAAGGTACAAGGCATGAGATGAGTGAGGGGAATAGGGGAGTGTGGGTGGTTTTTATAGTGGTGCGAGGAGGGTTTTTATAATATTTTAATCATTAGTTTATTATTTTTCCATAAGGACGAAAGATTTTTGATTCCATGACCAAATATAATAATAATTGAATGTGATTTTGAAATAATTTTCCTTACATCATCATAACATCTTCTTGATGATGTAATAATTAATGTATTTACATTTATCAAAATTTATCGTATTTTACTTTTCATCAAAAATTCTAGTGTTTCAGAGAAATCCCAAAAATTACCCCTAACAATTTATCAATGTATATTATCCAAAAATGAAATAAAATTTTCAAAAATAATTTTCTAAATATAATTTATTTAATTTTTAATTAAATTAGAATTTATTTGAAAAATAACAATTTTAATACTATAACTAATTTTATAATGCTTTCAAAAATTACCCAAGGTCTTATAAAATTATGTTAAACCCATATGACATAAAATAATTAATTTATGAACACTGTTTAGGAAGATATATTTTATTTTAATTTAATTAATTAGTTGTAATTAATTATGTATAACTTACAAAAATACCAATACTTTTTCTATGGACATATTATCACTTATAAGTTACCTAAATTTTATTTAAACATTCATGGGTGATGTTACTATTAATTTGGATGATTTACTATTCATAAGGTCCATATTACTATTCATAAAGGTAGGTTACTATTCATATTATTAGGTTACTATTCACCAAAAAATAAGGTTCTTACATTAGACCCAAAAATCACGCTAAACGCAACTGTGTATGTCAGATTCATGAAATTCAAGTCACATAAGTGAAAAAGATTAGTCTAACGGCTAGATTATAACTATATTCATAAAAATAAATGTTCTTGTATTGATAAATAATGTTTCATGAATTTCATTTAATTTGTTTAAAAATCCTTGGGAGGTTACATTCTTCCCACCTTATGAAAATTTTCCCTCGAAATTTCATTTTATATAGAATAGTGAAAATAGGTGTGGGTTTGAATACCTAGCTAATTAGAATAAAAATGAAACTTCAATCATAAATCGATAAAATCTTAAAAGAAATGTGTATCCTAACTTGTGATTCCTTAGGTTTCAATCATCGTAATCCATTATCTGTTATCTTACATTTATTCATATGGTCTTCTTTATGTTTTGTTCCATTAATAATGGTCTATACTAAGCTTACGAATTTACCAAAGATTATCTCCTAGGAGTGTCAAAATAAGAGAGTAGCAAGTCCAATTATTGTGCACTAGTTCTTGTTCAAGTATAGCATAAATCAGTGTTTTTGGGTTTTACCCCTAGATACATTTGTGATGGAGCCACCTCTACTTGTTGGTATCCAAACATGGATGTATTGTCTTGATAAACCACTAAACCTATACTTACCAAAATTTAGGGGTGTTTTCTTATAAATAGTCTCATCCATAGGTTTCTTACTAAAGTTCAATATTCCTAATATCCAAAAATAACTTGACCATACTATGGTACAAAATATAGTGACCCTATACTTTTACCAAAAAAATTACATGATTTTAAGCATAATTATACATTAGAGTACAATCCAAGGATCGTAATGTCTAGTGTCTTGGATGACTAGGTATATAAAACTGAGAACATGAGACTAAATAAATTACTTCTTTATTTAATATTCATATTTAGATCCTAACTTCCATTGTGATCATACATATTCATAGGATTATCTCGGGATAACATGTACAAAGGGATGAGCTAAAAATCCCAGTAAAGGAATAAACAAAAGAATAAAGTATTAGCACATGGGTTAGAAGACGTTACATAAAAATATAAAAAAACATGGAACATTTGGAATCATAACATATAAAAATGGGATAATATTAAAATGGAGTAATATAAATTTGGAAACAACATAAAACATAAATTTAGCTAGAGTTTTTTCTCATTTCACATAAAGAAGCACAAGTTTAGGTTTACCACCACGACTGTTGCACATGGTAGCAAAAGTCAAGTATAACTGCCAAGACTGTCACACATAACATATCATGAGACTCAACTTCACCCAATTAATTAGAGAACAATTTTGTCACATCCATCTAAACATGTTCATGAATATGTTTTCTACAATATGAATCATACATAAACATAAGGGTTTCCCATATAAAGAATCTGTTATCATAATCATGTCATAAATCATAACAAATGAGTGTATCATAAAAGTGTCATTCAAGGAAGTAAATTAGATCATGGAAGAAAAATATTAGGGTAGAATATTCATATATAATGAAAAGTTATTTTCTCTTGAAGTAATAACATTTAAAAATATTGCATATGAAACATTAGAATTAAAACATTTTTCTGCGGTTAAAGGAAAATATCAAAAGTTATTTAAATCATAGATGGGAAAAATATTTTTTATAAAACAATAATTGAACCAAGAAGGGTTTCATAATAAAAATAATTTTTTATAAAAATAATGGTGGCTTAAAATAGATGATATATTTCACTTTAAATCGGATAAGACTTCAGGAAGTTCCCATACAAAAGGTTTTCTTATCGGCAAGTATTGAGGAGGGAATAACTCAAAAACATTTATATCCCAAGAATATAATGATTAAAGGGTATTGATAAATTAATATGGTAAATTTACAGAACATTTATAATATGAACATAAAAAGATAAGATAACTTTATTTTGGGTAAATAAAGATAAGGCAACCCAAATGAACAAAGGCGGTTCAGGTAGAATCCCTTATGGATTATCGACATGGCATCAAGTGTACATAACTGCGATTAATGAGAGATAACAGGATTTATCATCACATTTAAATCATTATGGAATTATGGAAAAGGTGAAAAATAATACCCCATTATTAGTAATTAAACATAAAACAGAATAACATAGAGGGCATTCTTGAATAAAAGTGAAATAGATAGGATCCCATACCTTAAGTCTGATGGTGTACTTAACTTGATCTTAATGACCTGAATAATAAAATTATGTTTAATAATTAATAAGTAATGAATGTAAAATACAAGTTTTTGATTTATTATATACATATTAAGTTGATTTATGTTCTTTTTGATGAGCTAAGAGGTTCAATTTCATTGTTTGTGAGTGTTTTCTTCCTTAGTTCTAATGATCGGTTCACTTATATTTATGTTTGGATAAACATGTGGGAAGAGAATGGTTATCCAGAATTGATGTTATATGAAATTAGTTAACATAAAAAATATTTCATGGTTATAAAATTCATTTGGTTATTTGGAGTAAAGGTGAATCATTATGTAATACCTTAATGAAAAAAGATTGGATTAGTTTGTCGATTTTTTCACAATTAACTTGTTCGATATTATTATTTTACATCATGTGTGAAAAATGATTCCAAAACATAACAGAATATAAAATACATATATAACAGTCTTTTTCAACCTTAACAATGGGTTCATGACCATAATTGATGATGGAAACAAAAATTGATAATCATTTATCCTTGAATGTGATTAACACATCTCGGACAATGTTTTCATTTCGTTCATATAAAAGGAGGGGAAATGAGATATGATAATGAATTATTCAATTATCATAATATAATTATATTAAATTCATGGTATTGGAGTTGTCTTACCATTTTGATGAGGAGAGGTTAGGAATGATAAGAGAACAAATGAACATGAAAAGAAAATGAAATAAATGAAAAGAGGAATTTACCTCTTCATTTAATCTTCCCTGGGAGCCACTTAAGTAGAGATGATTTGTTCTCTTGATGATAAGAAGGGGTTTTGGAAAGGGGGGGGGGGATCTTGGGAATATTATTGAGTATAATTTAGGCCAAGAACAAGGCTTGAGAGGAGTGAAGAGAAGAGGGGAGTGTGGGTGGTTTTTTTAGTGGAGGGGAGGAGGGGTTTCTTATTATTTTAATCATTAGTTTATTAATCTTCCATACGAAAAACAATTGTTATGATTACATGTAAATAATATTTATAAGTTCATATTATTTTCAACTAATTGGTCTTACATCAGTAGAACATCATCTTGATGATGCAATAATTTATGTATTTACATTTATCGTATTTTACTATTCATCAAAAATTCAAGTATTTCAAAAAAAAATCCCAAAAATTCACCCTTACCATTTATTGGTGGGATGAATCGAAAAATGAAATAAATTTTTCAAAATTAGTTTTCTATATATGGTTAATTTAATTTTTAATTAAAATCATAATTTACTTGAAAAATACAAGTTTTAAAACTACTACTTATTTTATAATGCTTTGAAAAATTACATAAGGACTTACAAAATTATCTTAAAATAAAAGACATAAAGTTTTTTATTTATGAACACATTTTAGGAAAATAAATTTTATTTTATATTATTTAATTAATTATAATTATTTATTTATAACTTACAAAAATAATAATACTTTACTATAGTCATATTATCACTTAAAAGTGGCCTAAATTTTATTTATACATTCATGGGAGAGGTTACTATTCATTTAGATGATTTACTATTTATAAGGGTAATATTACTATTCATAAGGGTAGTTTACTATTCATATAGATAGGTTTCTATTCACCAATAATTATGTTTGTTCCAACAGACCCCAAAAATCACCATGAATGCAACCATGTATGATAGATTTTCAAAATTCAAGACAAAGAAGTGCATGAATTTAGTTTAACAGCTTGGTTATAACTATCTACATAAAACAAAGTGTTCTTTTTTAGAGACATACTGCTTTGTGAATTTCATTAAATTTATTTCAAAATACTTGGGGTGTTACATTCTTCCCCCCTTATGAAATTTCACCCTCAAAGTTTCATTTTACATAGTACGATGAAAATAGGTGAGGGATTGAATACTTATCTAATATGCATAAAAATGAAAATTTAAACATAAAAGAATAAAATCTTAATGTAAAAGTGTGTCCTAACTTTTGATTCCCTAGGTTTCAATCTAGTTTATTTGTGATCTGTCATCTAACATTTATTCTAATGGACATTTTTATGTTTTTTTCGCTTAATAATGGTTCGTACTAAGTTTATGAATTTACCTAAGCATATCCCAAAAGAGTGTAAAACCAAGAGGGAAGAAAGGCTTGTTGTCGTGCACCAATTAATATTCACGTTTATCTCAAAGCTATATTTTTATACTTTTTTGTATCCATACGGTGATTTATTTTCCTGATAAACCACTTACTCTATACTTATTGATATTTAAGGGTGTTTTCTTATACATAGTCACATCCCCAGGGTTCTTACTAAAGTGCTCTATTCCTAATCTCTAAAAATAACTAGAACATCCTATGATACCTTCTATAGTGACCCTATCCTTTTACATATAACAATACATGATTTTTTGAATAGTTATACATCAGAGTAGAATCCAAGAATTGTAATGTTTAGTGTCTTGGAATACTAGGCACATAAAACTGAGAACATGAGACTAAATAATAATCTTATTTATTTAATCTTCATATTGAGCTCCTAACTTTCATTTTTTTTATACGTCTTCATAGGATAACTTGGGGATAACATGTATGAAGGGATGAGATAAAATGCCTATCAATGGAATAAACCTAAGAATAAAGCTCTAAAACATGGCTAAAAAGATGTGACATAATGATATAAATAAACTTGGAACATATTGAATCATTACATATAAATAATAGATCATATAATAATAGAGTCATAGAAATGTGTTAGAAAAATAAAACATTAATTTTTCATGATTCAAGGGTCATTAAACACAGAGGAGCACAAGTAAAGGTTAACCATTAAGACCATTACACATGCTAGCACAATTCATGGCTAACCGCCATTACCATCTCACATAACGTCTCATGAAACTCAAATTTACCCAATGAATTGGAGAACTATCTAGGTTCACCCATCTAAGAATTTTCATGAATATTATTTCCACATAAATAATCATACATAATCAATATTACATAAACATAAGGGTTACCCATGGAAAGAATTGGGTATCACAATCATGTTATAAAGAAGAACAAATGGGTGTATCATAAAAGTTTCCATGAAATAAAGGAATTAGATCAGGGATGTAAAATCATTAGGTATAATAGGCATATATCAAGAAATGTGATGTCATATTAAATTAATAACAAGTAAAAATAGTACTTAAGAAACTTTAGAATTAAAACATTTTGGTACGGTTAAAAGAAAATATCAAAATTCAGTTAAATCATAAAAGGGAAAAATCTTTTATATAAAATTTAATGTGAGACAAGAATTTTTTCATAATATAAAGAATATTTTAATTAATACTATGGTGTATTAAAATAGAAGATATAGTGCACTTGAAATCATGTGAGAATTTGGGAAGCTCGTTTAAAATTGGTTAACTTATCGAGAAGTATTGAGGAGGGAATCGCTTAAAAACATGTATATACCCAAAATATAATGATGAAATAGTAATGAAAAACAAATTTGGTACATGTAAAAATCATTCAGATAATTCACATAAAGATATAAGATAACATAATTTTGGTAAAAGAAAGATATGGAAACCTAAAAAAAGGAGGTTCGGGTGGAATCCCTTAAGGATTACCGGCATGGTATCTGGTGTACTTATGAGGGATTAATGAGAGATAAAGGGAATTTTTATAACTTATAAATCATGAGGGAATTGTGTTCGAAATGAAAAAGTATACCCCATCATTCGGAATTTCACATAAAATGGCATAATGTAGAGGACATTCTTGAATAAAAGTAAACTAGAGAGGATCCCTTACCTGAAGTCTGATAGTGTTCTTAACTTGATCTTAATGACTTGAATAATAATATTAGGTTTATTAATTAACAATTAAATAACCTCCAATACATTTTAATGATTTATTATAACCTTATTAAGCACATTCATGTCCTTTTGGATGAGTTATGAGGTTCGATTTCATATTTTGGGAGCACTTGATTCCTTTGTTTTAATGATCGGTACACTTAGATTCATGTTAGCATAAACATGTATGATGATAATGGTTCTCCAAAATTGAAGTTATTTTAATTTAGTGAATATTCCTAATGTTACATGGTTGTTAAAGTCATTTGGTTATTTGCGGTGAAGGTAAAACATTATATAAATCCTTAATGATAAAATCATTGATTGATTTGGTAATTTTTCTCACAATTAACTTGTTTTTTATTATTACTCTACATCATGTGTGAAAAGGATTCCAGAACATCACATAAGAAAAAATAAATATATAATTTTATATTTCGACATTAAAATGGATTCATGACTAGAATTGAATACAATAATTGAAATCTATAATCTGTCATCCTTGAATGTCATTAACACATCTCAGACGACATTTTCATTTCTTTTGTATTAAAGGAGGGGAAAGGAGAGATGATAATGAAATATACCATTATCACAAAGACATTCTATTATATGTATGGTACTGGGTTTTTTTATAATATTCAGTTGAGGGGAGGTTAGGAAAGATAAGAGAACAAATGAACATGAAAAGAAAATAAAAGAAAAGAAAAGAGGAACTTACCTCTTGATTTAATCTTCTTTGAGAGCCTCTTAAGGGGAGTGGATTTTATATGTTTAGGATAAGAAGGGATGATAGACATGGGTTTGGGTCTTGGGACAGGATTTGAGAATAATTTAGGCAAGTCAGAAATATTGGAAGGAGTGATGAGAAGAGGGGAGTGTTGGTGGGTTTTTTGTGGAGGAGAAGAGGGTTTTCTTAATATTTTTATCATTAGTTTATTATTTGTCCATAATAAAAAAATATATTTTATTACATGATCCAAAATAGTAATAAGTTAATCTGATTTTGAGCTAATTGGGATGACAGTGTCATTACATCATCCTGATGATGCAATAATTCATGTATTTAAATTTATCGTAATTTATCGTATTTTACTATTTATCAAAAATCCAAGTATTTCAAAAAAATACCAAAAATTAACCCTAATGATGTTTTGAAATTTAGAATCCAAAATTGAAATCCTTTTCTTAAAATAATTTTCTAAATATGATTAATTTAATTTATAATTGAAATAATATTTTACTTAAAAAATACAGTTCTTAAAACTATAAATGATTTTATAATGCATTCAAAAATTACATAAGGTCATATAAAATTATCATAAAACCAGATGAAATAAAATTGATAATTTATAAGCACCTTTTAAGAAAATAAATTTTCATTAAAATTATTTAATTAATTTCAATTAAATATGTATAACTTACAAAAATACCAATACCTTTTCTGTGGTTATATTATCACTTATAAGTAGCCTAAATGTTATTTTTACTTTCATGGGTGAGGTTAGTATTCTTTTGGAGATCTACTATTCATAAGGGTCATATTACTATTCATAAGGGTGGGACAGTATTCATAAAGATATGATACTATTCACCAAAAAATTATGTTTCTTCCATTAGACCCCAAAAATAACTCTGAAAACAATAGTATATGTCAGATTTTGGAATTTCAAGGCACATCAGGGGAAAATTTTAGTTTAAAAGAAAGGTTATAACTATCTACTAAAAAAATATTATTTCATAGAGAAATGGTGTTTCATTAATTTAAATACAATTTTTTTGAAAATACTTGGGGTGTTACACCACCATACCGGTTGTCGGCCCCTGCCGGCTCCTGGCCATGCAGCCGCCCGGCGAACCCCACACCACAGACCAGTATACCACCCCGCCACAGCCCACCATCCCTCCATACTTCCATTCTCCACACCACCATCCCCTAGCAACCATCCACCACCATACTCACCAGAAACTACCACACCACCTCACCGGAACCTGCGGGAACCATGTCGCGTCGGCACCACCTTCCGTGAACCACTAGGAGCACTCCGTTGGTCCAAAAACTAATCTGAGACCAGTGTTGATAACCTTAGAACCTGATCTACACAAATATATCCTCCAAAAAATGATATGATAGAAAAATTGAACAAAAAATAAATCTCAACTAGGGGAATGAGCTTAAAAATCAAAACCACCTACCTCGTGGCGGATCGTCGAAGCTTTGGGGCTAGATCTGCACCTTAATACTGTCGTTGCTCAATAAAGAAGTGATTATCATCAATATCAGAGTATAATTACACCTTATTCTACTTATTTGGTTGGTTTTTCATTTAATAAGGAGTTAGAAGGAGGTGGAAGTGTGCACCAGTGGGAGGTGAGGTAGGAGTGGACTTATTTTTTTAATTAAATTCTAACTATTTATCAGCATGGATCCCAACTGACCATTGACCCAACAATAGGTGTTGACAATGATTATGTCCTACCTAGGGTAAAAATAGTGTTCTAAAATCAATGTTGGTCTTATAAATTCAATTCGATCCTCTGTTCAGGTGTTATTCAAGCTAACATCTAAAAGAAATTAATTTAATCTATTTATGTAAACACCCTCGATTAACATTTTCCATAGAAGGCCTATTCCCATGAAACTTATAGCATAATTCAGTTAAACAACAAACTTTAGTCCCAAATGTGCCCTCAGATTTCTGATTCGTGTTGTTGTTTTAGAGATAACCCGTTTTCATCATGTGCATAGTATAAAAATACTTCATATTATTTTAAAATTAATTTCAGGAAAACTAGAACTCGAAATTGCACACCGTCTCAGTGCCTAGATTTTTATATACCCCTATAAATATTATAATTCCTAATAGGTAAAAAACCATGTATCTACACACATAAAAAGGGAACTAGTTTTAAGTGGTGGTTTGACTATATGGTTTCCGGTAAGATGCCAAAATGACCACCATCATAAAGAGCCTTATTGAACTATTCCCTGGCTCCACATGGATTTCCAGTACTTGAGAGCTCACTAAGAGAAATATTCCAACTTCCTTTATTGTGTCCCAATCACCCAAAAAACACTAAAGAAAAAAAGAAAATAATAAAACTGGAATTCCTAGGGAAACCTGAGGATCAGAACAAGAAGAGTTCACGATGCTCTTGTCATACATACCCCTCATGTTCTGACAGCCCTACTCCATATACCTTGACATCCCAAAATTAAAGAGTGCACTCTGAAAACCAAGGCCCTCTAATATCTGACCCCCTTTTATTCCATTTTTTCATGAACCATCCTGATTTGACCCTGAAATAGTCACCCCAGCTGATCTGTGGCATGTCCAAATGGAAGTTCCTGATCCCCAAGGGCTGGAAACTAGTGTTATTCATAATTATAGTACACAAGGGAAAAATTTCTCCTAATAACCAAGGAATAAACTAAACAAAGAAATTAAATGAACATCCCAATATATATAAATGACACTAAACCCAACATCATTTATACAAGAATCTGATAGTAAAACTAAACAATACAATTAAACTAACTGAACCTGATTTCCAAACTAACTCCATGAGACCCCTCTTGTCACTCTCTAACACAATGATAACATGTCACTCAAGGTGATTGAACTCAGGCAAAAACCTTCCCAAGGACGAAAAATAGAAAAGAACTATAGGCATGAGTATTAAAAATCAGTTGGCTACCCCGATAATCAATTCTCAATTACCTTCCTTGAAAATAAAAGAAACATTCACTCCATGTTTGATCTACAATATAGAAGTTTTGATTTTCTATCCATTTTAGTTAAAAACAAATTAGAACTCATTTACCTTATTTATTTCTAAAACCAAGGTCATTTCACAAGAGAGACATTAATATTTTCTTTTGGATTGTGATGTTTACACTTTTAAATTTCACAAATAGGATGAAACACTTTTCTTTCAAAAATAGTTTTCTCAAGACATATTAAAACCACAGATCACTTTCCAATTAAAACAATACACATGAAAGCACTATAGTATCCCCACAACAAGGGAAATAGAATATAATCTTATAATTATCTCAATAAAAATTTCGACAAAGTAAAAGTCCATAGACATAGGTGAACCCAGAAGATCAAGAATAATCCAGAAGAAAACAATAAATGAGACTCCATCCCCATTGGAATTGCACATATGATAAAATCAAACTACTCAATATTCTCAGCCACCCAAACGTAGGACATGCTGAGGGAAAATATCATAGTCATAAACCCAAATATATCCTCCTACTATGGGCCACTAGTTAGTCCATCCACTACTAGTGCTACAATAATTGTTTGAAAATTCTCAAAATAATCGAACTTTCCATGCCTCATGTATATTATTGGGGTGATCTAACTAATTCTAGATAATAATTCAATCCCATGTATATATAATAATAAATCAACAATAGGCATCACCATGAGCCACTCTAATGACCGATCTCATGCCAGAGAACAAACCTTACACAAAGAGTCCAACCCGAGGCACTCCCATAAAGGATCACAAGGATTCCATAATTAGGAAATACCATCCACTATGTACGCATACAAGTAATGATAAATATGCAAACAAGGTTTTCATAATAAAGATTTTGAACATTTGTACAAAGATACCAAATGGACATTTAAGAATTTTACTAAACCAACATTTATCAAAGACACAAATTCCACATTTCATAAAGAGGTTAAAAATGAACATTTTTAGAATCAAAAAATTGATAAACACCTTTAAAATATTCAGATTAAACATTCAATATGTAACCAATTTTATAAAAATTCCAAACGGGCCTTTCATTAGAAACCTATGCCAAAACATGATAAAAACAAATACGAATTTGATTAAAAAATAAAAACCACATTGGAAAGCTAGAAAAGGACCCCCAAAATTACACTTCACATGATTCCAAGACATTTATAAATTCAAAAAAATCATTTCAAATCACCCATAACACATAAAAGAAAACTAGTCATTTTTCTAAAAACAAGGATGTGATATTTAACAAAAAAACCCAATTTAACACTGTACAAGGTAAAAAATAGCAATTTCCAGGTCACAAATTTATTTAATATACTGATCCATGATCAAATTATGATAAAACATGTTTGAAAACTAACAGATCATTTTATCAAACATGCAGTGTATACATTTTTAAAAAAAATAACACTGTTTATCCAATCATCAAATTTAGTTGATGCCTTACCTATTTTTTGATAATCACACACATTTATATGTACCCATTTTTACATTAAAATTATAAATTTAACTTTCAATTTAATATGATATTTCTCAATAAAAACACTATGGAATGTATCATTCCAACAATTATGTGTCAAATGGACCCTATTATGATACATAAATGTTCTTTTTTTGTTGACCTTATAATAGTACCGATGATTGACTTTGATATATTATTTGGAATGGACTAGCTCCCAAAATTTTGTGAAAACATTTATTGAAATAGGAAGGAAAATATGATTTATGAGGAATATATATAATTTTTTATCATTAGATATTAATCATCATCAACTAATTCTTCCCAGGATCCAAACCCAATAGCTCAACTAAGTGAAATTCTTGTGGTGGAAGAGTAAAAAACTTATAGTGATGATGAATGTAATAATAAAATTAGAGATTTGTATATTGTGCAAGAATAAATTGATGTATTTCATAAGGAATTACCTAGACATCCCCAAGAGTGTGAAGTTGAATATTACATTGATTTAATCCCCGATTCAATGCTAATATCAAAGACCCCCAATAAAATAAACACTATAGAATTAGTGGAGTTAATGAAAAAACATGAGGATTTTGGTAGTAAGGGATTAATTCACCCTAGTGTTTCACTATTTACATCCATTTTACTCTGTAATAAAAAAAAGATGGATCCATAATGTTTTTCATTGATTATTGGGAAATAACTTTTATTAAAATAAACGACATGTACCTTATAACTTACATTTATGGGTTGTTAGATCATCTTTAATAAGACCAATATTTTTCAAAGATTGATCTTTGTTATTGGTATCCTCAGTTGAGAAAGAAAAAGGAAGACGTTCCAATGAAAACCTTTCAGGTGAGGTATAGAAAATACGAATTTATAGTAATAACATTTGGATTGACTAATGGAACGACCATATTTATGGAACTAATGAATATAGTATTCATGTTATATATTGATGATTTTGTCATGGTATTCACTGATGTTATTTTGGTGTGTTCTAAAACCTATTAGGACCATGAGAATCGCTTGATGATCATTCTCAAGACTCATAGAAGGAAAGGGTTATATGAGAAATTTAGTAACTACGATTTCAGGATTTAGGAAGTTTCTTTTATTTTCCATATTTTCTCTAAGGATGGATTATCATTTTATCATGAAAGGAAAAAGGTAGTAAAGAAATTTCAAACACCAATAATCATAATCAACATATAAAGTTTAATTGGTTTTAAAGGTTACTATTTTTATTTCATTCATAATTTTTCCCAATTGGATAATCAAATAACCAAGATTACATATAATGGGGTTATGTTAGTTTAGAAAAAGGAATGTGAACAATGATTTAATGAACTAAATGGAATATTGGTCATTGGTCTAATTCTAACTCTAACATATGGAAGTGATTGGTTATTCATATATAGTGATATAAAAAATAAGGTACATGGTTGTGTCCTAATACAAAATGATAAGGCGATTTCATATGAATAAAGGAAAATCAATAATCATGTATTAAACTATCTATCCAATTATCTTGAGTTAGGGATATGAATATTCACTTTTAAAACATGGAGAAATTATCTCTATGTGGAATTATTTGACATATACAAAGATTATAAATATCTGAAATACATCTTCTCATTGAATTTGCTCAACATAAAGAAAAGGAAATGGATCAAGATACTCAATGATTATGATCTCTCAATACACCACCACCTAGGGAGATAATATAAGTAAAAAAGATGAATTGAGTGAGAATTTTTATGGAGTTTTAACCTAAAATAAATTGAGAGGGATCTGATGTTAATGGATCTTGTAATGATAGTTATGGGAATTTCTAAGGAAGGTGATACATCAATAATTTTTTAAAATATTGAAAAACCATATATAATAGTGTTTATAAAAAATTTTCAATCTTTTGATGATAACATTCATAAGAAAACTAATGGTGTGAGTGAAGGAAAATTAGAAGACATTGTTTGTGAAGATGTTGTTCTAATATTTGGAAAGATGTTATGTGTTCCATCAATACCTAAGATAAAATAGGAATTTTTGGATGATTCTCACAACTGAATTTATTATATACACAATGGTAGCATGAATAAGTATAGGGACTTGAAGGAACATTTTTTGTGGGATAACATAAAGTTTGAAATTCCTCATAAATTGTCTAGAAGTTTGGTTTTTCATTTAGTGAAAGCTGTGAGGAAGCATCATAAATGTGTATTGAAATAACATTCTATTATTGTACTGAAATTGGAAGAAATTAATATAGAATTTTTCATGCAACTAAAAAAGTATCCTCCAAAGAATGACACAATATCGTTTATTATTGATTGCCTGACCAAATATTCAAATTTACATAAAATAAGAGAATACATGCCTCTTAAGTGCTATCAAGGATCTATATTAATAAATTTATAAGACTTCATGACACACCTCTACCAATTATTTCTAATCAAGATGCTCACATTACATTGAAACTCTAGGAAATTCATCAGAAGGATCATGAAACAAAAATTCATTTGAGCACTACCTACCATACTCAAACTAATTTACATTTTAAAAGGACAGTTCCATCAATGGAAGACATTTTTTGGTCATTCTCACCAAAAATTCAAGGTATGTTAGTTCAGTACTTAACTTTCATTTTTTTTCTTATAATAATAGTTCCCATTTAAGTGTACAAATGGAGACATATGAAGCATTATATGGAATGAGTTGTGGTACTCCAACTTGTTGGGATGAAGTTGTAGGAAGAAAAATCATAGGCTAAAAACATGTTAAAGAGATGAAAGAAAAGGTAAATGATATTTAGGATCTTTTTAATGTAACTCAAGGTAGGAAAACGAGTTATGCTAATAACTGGAGGAATGATTTAGAGTTCCAGGTGTGAGATCATGTTTTCTTGAAATTATCTACATGGAATGTTATTATAAGGTTCTATAGGAATGGGAAACTATGTCCTAGGTATGTTGGAACCTTTATTATTCTTTAAAGGATTGGATTTTTTTCTTATCTTTTCAAAATTCTGCCAAATCTCTCAAAAATACAATATGTTTTTTATATATATCATCTAAGGAATTACATGCATAACACAAAACATGTTCTCATATCTGATGAAATAGAGTTGTAACTTCAAATTCAATGCCAGGAATAAAATATCTATATTATTGATACCAGAGATAAAGTGTCGAGGAGTTGGATGACTGAACTAGTATTTTTATTATAGAGAAATTCCAAAATGGAAGAGGCAGCATGGAAATGAGAGGATTCAATGAAGGAGAAATGAGCACATTATTTTGGAAAGTAATACCCCTAAAAAATTGAACTTAAATTTTTTTGATGAGGGAATAATGTATCACCTAAACAATTTATCATATTTACCTTTTTGATTAAATTTATTTTTTTCAATATATTGAAAAACACACAATACCTAGTTAGTTTTCAATTAATGCAACATTGAATTTAAAAAAAAAATATTAAAATTTCATACTGTCAATTTCATTCTAACTTTTTTAGATAATTTATATATTAAATTTTTATGTTATATGTATAGTCAAATATTTTTTTAAAATTATTCCAATTTATTTTATTAGCATTAGAACCTTTATTTTTATAAAACAAATTTTACCACCTTTCACTGGAGAACATATTTTAACAATAAATTTTAGAACTTTTATAATGCTTACATGTCAAAATAAACTATATTTTGGAAATTGGAATGACATAATTTTCTTATGGTGATTTTTTTATTTTTCTATGATGATTTAGTTTTTATGAATAGTGGAAAATGTGGAATTGTAATTGAAAACAACATATTCATATAATTTATTTATAATGATAAATTAAATTTTAAATTGGTTTTTATGTCACCTAATTTTAATTATTAATCAATTAATATAATTTATTTTTTTATATCAATTACAATTTGTCATTGAATATTAAAAAGAGCAATTTTTTGTGTTTTTACTTAAAACCCCCAGTTTTTCATCCCTTTCGTAGGTTCAAATTTTAATTAATTTCTACAATGTATGTGGTTGGTATTTTGAAAAATGGATTTAATATTCTGAATCAAATTAATATATCATGTCTAAAATGGTCAACATAGTTTTTGACCACAAAAATTATTAACTGTTATTTAAATTAATTACAGCAATTAAGAGAAAAAACATCTTAACTAATGAAAAAACCATAAACATAATGCCCAAAATGACCTATACACTTCTAAAATCCCTAGAATGATCCTATTTTGATCCTATACTTCATTTATTCAAATTGGAACTAATATTTGAGCCACATGAAATGGTAAAACTATGGGTGAAATTAACTTTTCAAAAATTAACAAGAATTCCACTCCTCATGCAATATAAAACGGCACTAATCGAACCATGTTATTCACACCTATAAATCCATGGGGATGGCCCAAATTCTACTATAAGAAGCTCTAAACAACTCTCCCCTTGTCTTAGAAGCCTCATCATTAGAATAAATCAATCCACATAAGTATTTTTTTCATAAACTAAAATGAGTTACCCAATTAAGTGGTAACATTGTTCAACGGTCACGTTATTCTTATTTCTTTCACCACCGTTTCAATTATACTTAGTTTATGATATGTAGTAATATTAGTATCTTAAATGTAAAAATATATTTCTATGTAAATGGTTATACCTAAACATACATAGATATACATTAAATGTGTAATGAACCTACTAATTCATGTATAGAGAACAACCAACTTGCGAAATAACATTATTTATTTTTCCTTTACTACATATCATGGTTGGGAATTATGATGTAAATTCTATTTTTATATGAAATATATGATATTTATGTTGTATTAAAACTTATATAATTTTTATAAAACACATACCTTTGTGCTTTCCATTTTTTATAAATATAAGAACATTGTTTGTTGAAAGGTGGACTATCTCCTCCCCAAAGAGATGTGATTCTTTCACACTATACATGGAATGTATTAGAGATGTTTTTAATAAACACATGTAAAATATAAGACATGAATATGATACTTGAATTATAATATAATTATATATTATTTTCTATGAGTTATTTTAATAAGACAAGTAAATTAAATTATCATTCATTAAAACATATGTCCTATCATCTCCTTGAATGGTACATTTAATTTCTTATATCCAAATATTATAGTTTATTCTAAATAAATATACATTGGATGTAATATCCCGAGATTTTATGAAGATTATTTCATCAAAATAATTTTAATTCGTTAATGGATTGTGTTGAAAACTATAAATACATTATCTTGAATCACACTAATACCAATTTTATCATGAATTCCATAGAATACCAAGTTATAACAAGTAATAATATACTTGTAATATTATTACTTAAAATGGAAGTTTTATCACCTTCAATAGAAAACCTATTTTAAATCTAATTTTATTTAAAATTTTATGATTATTATATAATAAAATAATCTTCATTTTTGATATAATAATGTCAAATTTTACTATAGGAGAATTTTAGGAATTCTTATGAGAATTTTGATTTTTATGAATAGTGGAAAATATAGCATTTTAGTTGAAAAAATCCTTTTTGATTAAAAAATTATAACTGTTAAATTATATTTTATTTCACAAAAATCAAGATATAAAATTTATATATATTTTTATCAAATATATTTCCTTTTGATAATTTTTTATTCAATTTAGATATAAATACATAATAAAATTTTGAGAATTCTCAATTTAAAACCAAGACTTCATACCACAACTGCAGGATTAATATTTAGCGTCATTTTTTCACTTTCATGAATGGAAATATGTAAAATGGAATTATAGTTTTTAATCAGTATAATATTTATATTCTAATAATATCAAATTAATTTTGACCAACATTATGAGTGAAAGTTATTAAAATTAATTATAGTGATTAATGAAAAAATAAGCATGATAAGGGAGTAAACTATAATCTTAAGGGCCAAAATGACATAGAAACTTTTCTAAAATCCATTTTATGCCTATGTATAGACTATATACTCTTTTTTATAATTTTATGAGTGAGGAGGAACCATGTTCATGATTTTACCCATATAAATAGTTAAATAAGGAATGAGGAAAAACAAAATCTTATTTTCCATTAATATTTATAAAGATTTAGTGTATGGAAGAAACTACCTAGTTTAAGACAAATGATTATTTTTAAAGTTAAATTATTTTTTTATAATGATAATTTAACTTTAATTTTAATTGATGAAATAATTACATTATAATTTTAACAAAAGCTATCACATGATTTATTTAGTAAATAATTAAATAAAACAAATGATGTAAAAAAATTAAAAGAAAAAAAAATTGAATTAATTATTTTATTCTATTAATCTTTATATTAATATATCGTTTTACACAAATTTTAACTTTTAGGAGAGATAACTAGTCATAATAAATTGAACAATAATTTTATTAGCAATTTCAAAGAATATACTGAAGAACTGACCCTTGTTGACTCAATTTTTTAATCACTTCTGTTGATGAAAGAATGATCTTCCATTGAATAGATATTAAAATATTGTAAATTTTTTATATTTAGACAATATTCAATAATTTATGGTCAAATATCATTTCACTGGACTCAAAATAATTTCTTGAAATTCAATGTCTCCAAAATTAATCTTTTATATCTCAATTACGTTGTCAATGACCAAGCAGTCAATCCCGAAAAATAAGTTCCCAAATTGTATAATTTTTTTCAACCATAAATGATTAATTTTCATATATGTATCAACCCCACATTATAATTGATATCCTCCTATGGGTATCTTCTAGTTCTTTATGAACCACGGATATATTATATCAAATCACTGGATAGCTGGTGGTCTTTGATCATGATGTAGATGGACTCTAATTACCTTTGATTGTTTTTTTTCAGGTCAGTGGATATGTTGTATAACTAAATATTGTATTGGATTATTCCCTAATAAAAGATAATTAAAATATACCATTTTTATCCATTTTTATTATTACATATGGCTAATCACCATCCTATAGCGATAACGTACTAGAAAAAACAAAAAACCTTGGAAACAAATTAAAAAAAATCCTGGTAAAAATTAATGAGTTTATGATCATTAAAATTATTAAACTATTTTATAGAAGAGAATACTTTCTAGAGTTATATTATAAGGTAGCACAATCCTTATTTAATTAGATAATTTGTAATAAATTACATAGAAATTAGTATTATAAATGATTTTACAAGAAGATAATTTTTATGGTTTATTTATTTCCAAATTACTATTTTTCAATCTATTTTACACAGTTATAGTAAAATTGATTTTTTAAGAATTATATATATTGAACCTTTAAAAATGGATTCCACAATTGAAATAATTTTTTTTAGATTAATTATATTGGACAAATTTATTTTTGTTCATTTTAAATTGTAACCAAAATAAATATTTTTTACTTTCTTTGATGGATTTTTTTACCATAACTTTTCAATGGTGAATTTTTTTTTAATTTATTTCCATATTAAATTTATTTTGACCTTATTATGACTTTAATCATGGAATTAAATAAAATTCTAATATATCTATTTTAATATCATTAAAATTTAATCTTAGAAAAAAGTAGTTATATATAGTTAAAATGGTTGTATTATAGACGAATAAATTATTTTTATCTTGGTACATTTTTATTTTATTTATTTTTGTAATAATTACAATAAATTTTTACAAAATGATTACATAGATTATGTTCTAGTAATTGAAAAATTAAAAAGTTGTTTTTTAAAAATAAAAATAAGGAAATAGTGATCAATTATTTTGTTACAAGTATTTTGTTAACATGTAAAATATTTTAGATATTGGATAAATTCTTCTATTACAATTCCATTTCAATCATTATTTCATTAATGTCAAATTATGTCAATAGTCTTGACGAAGACATTAATAGAATATTATGTTAAGTAATTTTTTATGTAATGATTTCAAATTCATAAATGTATTATATTTGGTCAGATTAATGGGATATAGTTCGTAATATTCTAAATTTTCAACATATTAGTCACTTATCATTTTCTTGTATTGTTCTTGACTCTAGTAGGATTTAAAACAATAATATTTCTATAAACATCAAATGGTTAAATATGTGGTTAAAATAAAGAGATAAGTTTGAAATGATCTCCTAAAAATGCAATTCTTTTTGAAAAGCTAAAAAAACATATCACCATATAAAATTTGAAAAAAATACATTTTTAATCCAATTTATTTTTAAAAATAATTTAACATAATTTAATACTTTTTGTATTTCCAATGGTACCCCTACCTTCATTTATAAAAGTACAACCATATCCTCCATTACTAACACCTTTTTAAAACATTATATTATCCAATAACAACACAAATATCAACCCATTATCTATCTCAATTCCCCAAATGTCTTGGAATCAATAAATTATCATCCAAATGGATTATTGAGTACGTGAAATAGGTTATCCCAGGATAAGATAAAAGTCATAGCCGACCTATATCAAATTTATTTCTTCTTATTCATCCTTGAAATAATAATTAACCATATTGAAAAAGAAAAATATTTTCCCCCACATAAACAATTATTATAATGATTCTAGTATAATGGTTCTTTAATTCATATACATATCATCATAAAAAATAGAGCTCGTGCGTATATGTTGATATCAAATCCATGAAATAATGTGTTTTTGTCATCACCATCTCCAATGGATGGATAATATGAGAGATTTATTTTATATATATTTTAATCATTAAAAATTTATGATTCTGTAATTATAATAGGGAATCCATTTACCTACCTTTTGATCCATTGTAAAATTATTACATCATTTGTCACTACATGTTGGCTACCACCTCCTTGAAGTGATGTGATTCATTTTTCATGTATAACTTACATTGAATGTTAAAGAATTGTATTTCTTTTTTTAAAAGGGAAATTATGTAATGATCAATATTTTTTAGAATATGGGATAATTACACTTATATATTTAATATACGCATTCCTTTTTTGACATATAAGTTGAATGTTCTCAAAACATCTATTTTCCCACTTTTTCCAATGATTTTTTAATACAAATATATAATAAGTAGTATTATACAAAAGGAAACAACAATTTTCTATAATAATTAATTTTATTTCAAAATATTTTCCCCCCACTATAAGCTTTACTTAATTTTTTTATTCCATAATAATTATCCATTTTTTATTCAATTATATGCACTTTATTATTGGTATTTTGTGAAATAATTGGGTTATAATTAATGAAATATATCAATATCTGACAATATTGTTTATATTGGAGAATTTTTATATTATTATGTGTTTAATGATTTAGATTCACATTTTTCATGTGTTTAGTGTATTTTAGGGTCATTGGAAATTATTTAGGATGATGTTTGACCCTATATTTATCTTTAATGAAATTCATAATGATTATGTTCTCCAACATAATGATTTAATTAAATGAATATTTTATTATATTTTAAGCGTTCTTTATGGATTCTATGGAGGTGGTGTTCAAAGGAACATAGATTACATTTCTATACTAGCTAATGAGATTTGAGGGACATGATTTTTCTTTCATAATGATAGATAATTATCTTTTGTATAAAGAAATCATTATGACCTTTAAGGGTAAAAATGTATGTTTTGAAGACATTTTTTATCCTAGATTCTTCTATTCTCTAAGAAAATATCAATATTATAATTTTACATTATGATTTCATATAAAGTGTTTTACAAGAAAAATGGAAATAAAGTTGATATCATGATGACGAAAATGATTATTTTATTTCAATTATAAATATTTAAAATGAAAACTCTATTATTTGGTCTTGTTATTTTGAAATATACTAACTTATTCCAATTTATATTTTTTATTTCCCGTACTGATATTTTAAACATCATATGTAATTTAAAATAATCCTAGGTTTTATGGATGAGTAGTAACATTTATGTAATCATGTTGAAAATCGTGAACATCTTTAAATAATAAAAGCAATTTTATAGTATCAGTAAGATTTTGTAGGAAAAGTGATTACTAAGTGGATCTATTCACATTGTAATTTATGTTTTTATTAAGTAATATTTCATCAAAAATTGTACAAAACTATACATCATCAATATCCTAAAAAGGGTGAAAATGTATCATTTACATAGAACACAAGAAAATGAAACTTTATAATGATATATCCTTATACTTATTATCATACATAAGTTATGATCGTTAACTATGTATTTTGTGAAATATAAATTCACATCATAAAAAAATAAAAATTTTAGAAAAATAAATTTCAAAGCATAAAATGATATTATTTATCACATTTGTTTTAATAATATAATTTAATTCATATATAATTAAGTCCTTGTTTTCATTCTAAAAATATTTCAAAAATCAAATCATCATATTTATTTAAAAAAATTTAATAGAAATTTTTTGACTGTCATCTATAATATTTATCTATTAATATAAATATATAATGGTTTCATTTATGATAAACATTGTTTTTAGATAAGGATACAAAACTTAATGATTTATTTGAGGGAAATCATATATTTAATTATCAATGTGTTATGAAATAATTTGTAAGAGTTGTAATATTATTTTTTATAATATGTTTAAGTTAATTTGTTCGGTTCCATTGGATGTCTTTGGTTTAGTTGATTCTGATCCACACAATTATTAATATTGAACTACTAGATTATTTTTTTAATGGTGCATATGGTGATTAAAAATAATGGCTGGATACCAATAGGGTATTCCATTGTTATTTAATACTTACAAATTCATGGGAAATAATTTCTACACCTTTAATGTGATTTTCTAACAATTTCATGACGTGTAAAAAATTATCATTCACTTATTCAATAAAGCTGATGAGAAAATATTAATCTATGGAGAATTTACATGTATATTGTGGGTATAATATAAATCCTCATATGTAATATAGTGTTTAATATATTCCTCTACTATTTTTTCAAATATTAAATAAAAAATTTATATTTCATATTTCATCCTTCTTCCTAATCTTTAAAATAAAATTGATTTCAACGGACCAAGGTCTCCTCAGTGATGTAAAGAGATACATTTTTCCTAATGTTCCAAAATATTCTTCATAAAAATTAAAATGAAATCGTCACCCATTCATGTCCCATTTAATTTAATGTATTTCAATGAAATAACTAAAAAATAGTATGGGGAAAATGTGATTTTTTCCAGAAAATATAATAGGGAATCAATAGGTGGGGTTAATATAATATGATTGGACTCTCTTATACAGATATAAAACTCATTTTTATATATATTTGAATAAAATATAAATATTTATATAAAAATTATACTATATTAGATTATTTTTTGGCATTATGATCCATGATTTTTCATTCAACTTCAAATTGGTCATATCCTAGTTTGGATTAATCCTTTATGAGTGGTATCTATTAAATTTAAAAAACTCATCTATGTTAGTTATAGTGAACACTATAAAACCCTAAAATATTATATCACCCAAACTGACCATAGTGGAAGACTAAAATATCACATGGTTATATCAAATGGCTAGGAGGAAATTATAAATAAATATTTACTTATTATATTACTAATCCAATTAATAATAACAAAAATAAAGGTTTCATTGGGCCTTTGAAGTTAGATTCTCGAATAAAATTATCACAAAGGTAAATGGGTTTCAATTAATATTGTAATCTACATATATCATCTAATGTTATTGGATGAATATATGATTTATTTCTTCTTCAATAAAGTTGACTGTATGAGAGTTTTCACTAATATATTAATTAACTGCTAGAGTGGGGTAGATTTTATATAATCATTTATACAGTTTTTTGTAATTATTTAATTTTATTTTAATTTTTTTCATTATCAAATAATAGTAGGACATTAATATAATGTTTTATAGTTTAATGAGTATATAAAATTAATACTTTTTTGGAAGTAAATTAGTATATCAACTATAAGAAACATGATGGTCTGATTTAACAGACCTACAAATGGGAATCACTTATTAAAGAATTAATTATTTTTTGTAGAAAATATATGATGTTTTAAAATAAATATTATTTTATTTTTGAAAGTATAGGAATGGTTTTATGGAATTATAAATTTTTAATTTTTAATGTTTATGTGGAAAATATAGATCAAAAAATACTTACATAAAGGTGTTCTATATCCCTACATGATTAGTTATTTTATAGAAGAAAAATGAACATAAGATATATTATCTACATAAATGTGATAACAATTAATGTTCGAATATATATTTTAATATTTCTATTTAATTGTAATTATCTATTTGTGGAAAGATTGACATTCTTTATAGATTATATGATTAATTGACTGGGAAATGATGGTTAAAAATTTAATGAGTAAAATATTCATTAACTATTTATTATAAGAGTTATGTTAGTCAAATTATTGGGAAATTGATCTAAGGATTTCATGTTGGGTACTTTATTATCAAACAAAAATTCCCTAATTTATTATAGATGGAACACCATGGGTGGGAATCAATAATATTTCTCCATCGTATATTAATATTTAGAAAAAAACTCTATGTTCCAATGTTTATTTTTGGAATTGATAAATATCATAAGGAAACTTAATTTTAGAGGCAATGAGTTACATGGATAGTTTAGATCAACCAATTCAATTTTACTTAATGAAGATGAAAAAATTAATTTAATATGTTCTATTGTCTAATTTTTAGTGTGGATTTTAATTAAAATATTAAATATCATTCTCAAAATAAATATTTAAATTATAAATTTCAATGTGTTATTTGATGTGTGTTAATATTCTATAAGATATCTAAATATTAGACGAGGGACTGGATTTTTGGATAAATTGATTAATTTTAGTGGCCTCAATTATATAATATTTTTTAGTTTGATGTACAAAATTTTAGTTGTGTTGTGGTCGAGCTAAATGTTTTCATTGAGTATAATGAAAAATGATATATAATATAAAAATGGGTTTATTTAATATTTTCTAGTTTCAATATTTGTGAAATAGGTATACATAAAAAACATGGCGATGTTCGTTGGAAAATCTCACTATTAAATTTATAAAATTAGGGGAAAGGACCAATTATTTTAGATAGATATGGGTGTTTTCATTACTCTGTCATTCCTTGTTTGAAATTTGGAATTGCGTTTAAATTTTTTGGGGAGATATATATTAAATCGTATATAATAATATATTATGATGGTTAAAGAAGTATAAATTCAAAATTCATTAAAACCATTTACAAGTTATCATTATTTAACCATTTTTTATTAATTATATAAATATGACTGCGTTGTTTTTGTTTGAATTCGATATCATTAGAGGCAGTAAAACAATGTAGCTATAACTATATAAATAAAAATATAAACCATTAAAAAAATTAAATATAACAATTAAATTATTTAGATTAATCCTAATACAGAAATCTATAAAAGTCACCTAGTAAATAAAAATGTGTTTGGAATGACATTAGAATAATTATTATAATGACTAAGTCTCCATAATTTATAGGTATTTTATAAAACTAAAATATAATATCATGTAAAAAATTAATATATACATATATATATCAACTCATTATTGAAACATTCACAATAGAATAATAATTCTACTTTATTCTGATTATATAAGGTATAATAAAAATTACACTTCCTATCACAAATTCATTGTTTTATCAACCATTGACACAAATTATCTTAATTTAGTGTCCCATAACATGGTATGATGACCCAAAATTATCCAAAAAAAATTATAACATGAAACCAAAAATTTGTCTTTATATTGGAAAAAATAGCATCAAATTCAATTCTAAAAGAACATAAGTAGTACTAAAATTTAATGAAAAATATAAATAATCAATTTTAACCAAAAAAATTAACTTGATAAATCCCCTTGATTTATTCCAACCACATGTTATGTCTCATTTAATAATAGAATATATTAATAAAATTAATATTTATCAAAAAACACGAAATAGTCATACATAGCTTCAAACATTTGTTTCCATATTCTAAATTAAATTAAAATTTAAAAATTATTTTACCAAACAAAATTTGGTGATAGTTAATCTAGGTCATCAAATTTAATCCACTATGGAATAATTACGACTCCCTAATAAAAATCATTAGAAAAATAAAACAATAATATTTCTAATATATTAAAATAAGAGAAAATTAGATTCAACAAATCTTTGGAGAATTCGAATTTATGAATAAAAACTTATATTTTCTACTAGAATAATGGTTCAGATCAACCACAACCCCATTATATAATATGATAATACCAAGACACTTTATGGGAAAATATAATTCATATTTATTATATATAATCTAATGAAGAAAAAACTTATATATTTTTCATTATATTCTTTTGTGATTTCCTCTCAATCACTAGAAATTATGTGCCAATCAACATAAGACAATTTGAGATAAAATATAAATGTTTTCATTAATTAATTTACATATTCCTTCATCTATATCAATACAAATATTTTTTTATTTGAATCAAATAACCTATTAAACTATCTCAACATGTTAATTATTTTCTTTATAAAATTGTTTTTAACATTTTAGAAAACAATATGACATGAAGACCTTGCACACATTAAAATTGTTTCCTCATTTCCACACATTTTTCTTCACGGATAGAAATTTCCAATTATAATATTCCTAAAATAAAATGTCTTAATTATGTTAATATAATCTCAATATTATCCCCATGTAATTTTTATAAAAACCCATGTCATTTAAATATTCATATATTTTATATTATTATCCAACAATAATGATATCAATTTTGACGGTCCTCTCCACATATAAATTTAATATATCACTCATAGACTATAAAACCAGTTCATTTATTCCTAATACATATTACCAATCAGCTCGTTTCATAAAAATAATATATAAATATATCATTTTTTAAAATAAATTACTTATATATTCATAAAAAATAGTATTATTGATGATAATTTCTATGTTTTCTATCAAGAAATTCAATTTATTATGTTGTTTTGAAAATTGATGTTTATAAAAAATTCTCTAGATCCTCTAAATTGTAACATGGATTATTACTTCATGAACATAGATATGCCTGAATTATATGTAATATAATATATATTTCAATGAAATCCATCCCCCACACTAAATAATCTCCCACTCAATCACTCTCATGTCTCAAAATTACCATTAAAAATGAACATAAAAGGAATAAATACATGAAATTACTTGATTATGAGACAGTCCAACATTCACAAGAAAAATTATTCATCATTCATTATTAATTTTATACAGAATTTATAATATATATTAATCAGTAAAAGTGGTGTGTTGAACCCAAACCAAATATCCCCTAAAACTGGTTCCCCACTGGAATTTCCACATTCTTAAAGGGCGTTCTCAATCCCCTTGTATTCACAACTAGCACTAAGGAATCAAAAATATATAGGGAATGTTTTCTCACAACTATATGAAACAACATGTAATATATAAATATATAATGGACATATATATATATATATATGGATGTAGAGTCATATAAAATAATTGAAAGAAGATACCAGAAATGATACAATTAAAGAGCAGATATAACATCCCAATGTTCACGTCCAATCATTAATAGAAAACTAAATCAGAAAACCAACATACTCAAGTTATATTGTGGGTAAAATATCACTATATAACCACCAATTACACAGAAAGAACTCTCATAAAACCACATCACCTCACAAAAATTCCTTTTATTTCCTAAAATTGATATTCATACAATGGTCTATCAACTGCAGAAGGGGTGAAAAAGGTATGAGGTAAAATAATTATTAGGATCCCACCTTGTTGTTCAATAAAATTTCTTTATAGAACAATATGAAAATTATCAACATTAATGAATATAATTTATGATATATAGTTTAACATATTTATATCAATTTGTTAGAAAATATTTAATTTCCCATTTTCTGCATTTATAGGAAAACCAATGTAAAAAGGTTTCGAATGATCTCTTATACATCAATGAAGAGAAATAATATATATTAATGAATCATATATCATATAAAAATCCATGTAAGTACATTATAAACAAGTTCAATCCAAATTATAGGTAAAAACATTCCAATGATCATCATCTTTTAGGCTAGGAAACTAGTCATACTATAATAAATGAACACTAAACAATCAAGTGCTTAGAAAATAGGACAATGTATTAGAGGAACACCCCATTAGTGAACCCCCCAATGATTTCAATATCCATTCCCTGAAAAAATGGGCCTAGAAACTGAAGGAACACCCCATGATTAAACCCCTCAATAATACATGTACAATGACCCTAAACAATACCTTAAACCTATTTCCCCAATGTTTCCAAGGTTCTATATTTTCAAAAACATTCCATTAAAATCATTATTTAAAACCCATTTTAGAAATTCATTTTCCAATTCCTTAAAAATAACATCTCACCATTAACCAAAACTAAGGGAAATCATATTTTATCAAAAACACATTTCAAAACACACAAATCAATCAATGAATCATTATTTCTCTTTTCTAATACAATTTATCAAATTATTTATATTACAATTCAACCAACATAAGATAGAGACTTAACTACGTACCTTAACTCGGGTAACACATACCCAAAATGGAATAAAGAAAAAAGAATAATTCAAAGGACAAAAATTGAGGTTATATAATCAAACCTCACAAATTAAAATAAATTAAACAAGAAAAGTGGTCTATATAGAACATAAAATACAAAATACTATAAATAAATTAATATGTTTCACCATAACCAACATAATGGTTAGCCTCTAAAGGTATATCACACAATTTATTTATAATGTAATGAGAAGATTATCATCAGAGATCAGTGGATCCAATACCATTACTAAATGGTTATACATTGATCAATAGAAAAGGATAAACGAATTAATTATTCACCTTGGGAAATGTACTGCAACCACAATGGAGATCAGTCACAGAACAAAATGATTCGAAAGGAGAAAAAGTCAAAATAATGTTATAGGAGAGATCTTAGGTTGAGAGGGGAGAGGCCTATGGATGAAATAAAAACATATCATCCCTTAACATCCACAAAATCACAAGGGATTATAACTATACAATGATAACCCAAATTTTAGGTAATGTAATCCACAAAACATAAAATGGGAAAATCCCTGATTCCTTAGGTTGAAATACTGATTTAATCCTTTATACAGAATCTAATATTTTCATAGAGTATAAACTCTTCGCACATTGTACTGATTCATGACATATTCCTGGAACCCAATACGTGTCATGAATAATTTACATGGTGCATAAGACTATTTCATGACATGTAATCGGTTGCACAATGAGTAGGTTTTTGACCCTCTAAACAATTGTCATGTAGTATTCCTATCACCTAATATGTGATTTGAATACATTACAACAAGTGTAAAAATATTCATGACATGAAATCATTAAATTGGAATGTAATTAGCAGTTAGAGAGTGAAAATCCCAAATACTATTGAAAAGACATAACCAAAAGTAGCATTATCCATACTTAAAGAGAACCCTAAAATTACATTAATTATTAATACTTGTAGTCCATTAATTCAAATAAACATTAATTCCTACACTATATGACCCTTTCCCCAGAAGAATATCTACATCTAATAGATTCCACAAACACACCAAAATAACGAGTTAAATGAAAAGAGAGATAATAATTACCTGAAATTGAGTAACAGGATGTTATAAAGTCCCCACCATCCGCATATTCATCCTCAGGAAGGCATGTGGATGATTGATGTCCAAAAAAGAGTTTAGGACACCACTCTCTTATCAATGAATAAAACCCCCAATTCTTGTGAGAATCTATCCATGCCTCAATGACACCATTACCAATGGAATCGATCCCCACACAAGACATTCTCTTGATAAGATATATTTACACATTCTTCTCCACACAAAAAAACTTATAGATCTAACTAAATCTTTTTAAAAAATAAAAATTTAGAGGAAATATAATAGAATTTCTCTATTCTCGGTATATGTATGATATCATGAATACATATAAAATTGATCGAACATAAAACCCAGTATGAAACCTAAAAAATATGCTGCGTATCATCAAATGATCCAAAATATTAGGGATACAACTTTCCCAAATATTCAAGCAGACAGTGACCCAACCGAAGATAAAAATTCAAGAAAACGTTTTCACTAATGGAAAACACTAAAGGATGAGGCTATAGATCCACATACAATTTCTATCCCAACAGGTATATAAATGTAAACTGGTGTATATCATTAATCATCACTAACTAACCTAAATTATACATTGTTAAACCAGAGAGGATTTTCCCACCTTTCCCCAACAAAAAGGTGGTCTTTATAAGAAACCATGGAAATCCTTAAAGAGATACATTCAGATTAATGACTAAAAACTATGGTTATAATAAAACTCAACTGGTCTCAAATGACTATACCATGACCCACCAAAATCTTTGGTGTAGTAATGGATCATATCCTCCCGAATTTAAACAGTATACTTCATGTGGTCATCAATTCATGGTTGGTAATTTTTACTCATCTAACCTACATCCTCAATTCCACATGGAGACTCCACTATAATCTTGATGAACACCTAGGATACCATTCAGAAATAATGGAAAAGGAACCCCATAAAAAATTATGATATCCTACACATACAACTTACCTTGATATTTATCATTAGTGGTGTCCTTGAATGGAATTAAATGAGCTAAATTGGTTAACTAATCAATCTCCATCCATATAACACTTCTAAATCATGGAGCCCATGGTAATCCAACCAATACATCCATGGATACCTTATCCCATTTTCAATCAAAAACTAGAAGAGGCTGGACAAACACCAAAGGTAATAAATTCCCTACCTTTATTTGTTAGTAGGTGTGATAATGGGAAACATAATCAGCAATGTCATGCTTCATACCCAGCCACCTGAATCATCATCTCATGTTATTATACAATTTCATAGTTCCCAAATAAATATAAGATTATGAAATGTGAAAATAAAACAAAATTAATCTATTTATATATACAGAGATAAATATCGAACCCCTAAAAGAAAAATACCATCTGATAATAGTAGAAAACCTGAAATGATCTTCCCATTGTATAGGTTTTCCAAAATTCTTCTGAACTCATTATTTGGTAGATGACTCCTTAGAATATAATAATTTAGGGATATTGATAATTGAATAATGGATATATACATAACTAAAATATCCTCTTATGCATCATGGTGAAATTAAGATAAGAGTCCCATAAGAATCCACTCCTCTATTGATTCAAAAAAATAATATGTTGTTACTCTCCTTCTAAATTGTATAAAAAAAAATTCTCTTTCCCTTGGGTGTTAGAGAAGTCTACGTCATCATCCTATAGGTATTACACATACAACCTCAATCTAGGAATCATGAAATTATATGAAAAGATATATCTAATACTCTTATAGCCATAAAATGTTGTGATCCTCTTCCCAAAAAGATAGTATGGCCAATATTTAAGACCCTAAAAAACATTGACAACCTAAAAATCATTATTGGGTTTATTTTTGTCTTGTAGTTAAATATGATAAGGAATGTAAGCCACCGAATTATAATCCTACATATGAATTCAACCCAAACCAGTACCAGAATCATCTTAGAAAACCACATACCCCTTATCGATATTATGTAACATTATAATAGGAGTTCATTTTAGAATTAAATTATGTTCCACAAAAGAATAATGAAAAATAACATATTATAGTAATTTCACCCATTTCATAGTAATATCAATTGAATGTGTCAACATATTTGAGAAATAATTGATGAATCATAGATAATATCCTATAATAACAAGGATTCTCTGTATCATAATGAAATTATGTGGAACTTCCCAAGAAAAAAGAGCATTTACCTTTTTATGACCAACAGATAATCCATGATCAAAAAGAAAATTCACAATCAAAATCACATCATCGATATAGTAATTTCATTTTGAAATACGTAAATAAAAACTATGAAATATTTGTATATGAAGAACCAAACTCAAATATTTCTCATTCTCACACTCAGATCTTGAGTAAACCAACATATAATCCCTAAAAACTTTTAAATGTGTCAATGTACTCATGTAATATACAATTCAATTTATCCCTAGAAATTGTAGATGATTTTTCATACCAAAAAACATGACTAAATTTTTTAAATGAAAACACTTGAACCCAAAAAGTCAACATTAGAATATTCATCACCCAAACTCTATGATGGTGATAACTAGACCAGATATAAATATTATAAAAAAATTACACTTTTAACTGACCAAAAAATAATAATAATATGAATGTGTAAAAGGATACTAATTTTTAACCATTACATGGTTCAAAATATTATTGTATATTTATAACCAAGTTGACTTTTTAGCTTCATGGAAAAGAGCACATGGGATGACTGTTTAAATAAACTAGTGTGAACAAATCCATTCACCAACTGGTCATCCAACTGAATATTGGGCTCTTTAAGCTCTGCTAGTGGCATATGGCAGGAAAGTATCAAAATTATTTTCATACCTAGAAATAAGTAAATCATAAATTCCACCTCCCTATATAGAGGGACATCAAATAAATCATATAAGAAAATGTTTCAAAATTATTGATAAACAATGAAAAGAACCACAATATAAGAAACATTGACAAGATCAACTACTAAATAATAAAAAATCATATAATCTAGGATGGATGTTCTTGTTCAAACTTGCCTCAGATCCCACAATTCTATAAAATCCCCTTATCACTCAGCGTCCGAAGGGAATGAGCCAAAGTGATCATAAAAATCAATGAAAACATGGTGAGAAATAAGATAATGCACCCTGACAATGACGCCAAATGGATCCAGATCAAGATTGTGTAAATAACATGCTAACTATAAAACATCTAATGATATTGTACTAGAATTACACTGAAATCCCTACAATTTCATCTTACTAAAAGGAATCACTAACTCTATAATAAAAAATGAGATTTTATGAATTTTTATGAAGACCAATAAAATATACATATATAAATGAGTGGTAAGAAATTTTAACAAATAATTGTATCACTACTGAATATTTAATATGCATGTTACATATCACTATCATTGGATCCATAAATACCTACCTTAGAAACTCATATAGTAAAAAGGTGCTTCACCCTGGAGGCATATGAAAGAAACCCTATAGTAATTGAAGTATCTTACTATTATATAGTATCCTTTTGATATAATGATCATTGACCATAATGAGGCATATTTTTAACCGGATAGAAACACTATAGATGAACATGACATCCACAACTGTAACAAATCATTCCATTTGTATCAATTTAACATTGGGTGTATTTAAACATTATATTCAAGAATATATTCAAGGGTATACTACTAGCTATAACTGAAGGTATAGATGAGGTATGTTGAGGATAACCACCTCTATCACTCCTCCAATGATCTTTGTATTACCAAATTATCCTTTACATTCCACTGATACTTCCTCTATGTGGATTTGATGGGTCAAAATAAACAACCTTTTATTCCATATTAATCTCTTCCATTATTACCTTGACTACCATTTCTAAAAAGGTAAAAATATTTACCATAAATTCCTTCAATTAGATATTCAATTACAAAACCATTAGTTATTTATGGTCCTTCAGTGTTTCATTCTTACTACCACTGTATAAAAATGTACATCCTCCGCAAATCGATTACATTACACTAACACTGAATACTCTCCATATTGTAAAATGAGTAATTATAGAGTCTTCACCCCTAATAGTGACTCTAGAAAAATCATTTAGAATAGAAGAGTCTAGAAACCGTTCCAATCCAAGGCCACATGCCAGTATTTATGTACCATATAATCCCAACATCACATATCTCAATCGTCAATTTTTTATGTTGTATGCATCAACATTCTACAAACAAGTGTATCTAGGAAGTCAATGACCTATTGAATTATTTCGAGTTAATCCTCTACCTAGTTAGGTTAATTAATTCCCACAATGCTTGGTTTATTCATGAATATAAACTTCCAGGATCGATCCCATTCTCCTATATCATCAATCTGTTTCTCAAATACAACACTCTATACTTGTGGTGAATTGTTTTTGACAATACAAATTTTCCACATGATACCTTAGATTATATTCCAATCAATATGTTGAATACCTTATGGTGTATATTTTTCACCCCCATGAGGAACTCAAGGAAGAAGTCTTGGAGGCATACCACTTCACACTGAAATAGAAGAAATAGTCAGGCAATATAGTAATATATGTTTAAACTATAGAATCATAAGAAAAAAATTATATCATGATCAAGAACTACAAGTAGGAGACACACATCCCAACCACCCATGGTAACCTAAGTCTTGTCATTTTATGATCTGGAAAGGCTCCCACAACATCTAACCTCTCATGTCTGAAAAATCTTATATCTAGTCTACTAAATTTCACAAGGCAAAGAATGATGAGGAAATCCCTCCTTTGATACCAAACTATGCAAAAACTGACCATGAGAACCTCTCAAAATAGTACCCAACCCAAATTTCTATATACAAGATGGTTTTTTATCCCTATGGGTTGCAATAAGCACTCAGGCAATAAATAATAACAACAGGGAATGATTTCAACCAGCCTAAAGAAAAAACATCTCATATATATATATATATATAACTAGAAATGGAAAACTGAAAAGGTATATAATTATTTAATAATTGAATAAATACAATAGAAATTATACAAATCAAATGTAGAAATAATACAACAATGTACATGTCCTATAATCATAGGAAAAATAAAATTAAAAAACAACTACTCTAGGTGATAGTTTGGGGAGAATACCATAATGTGAACATGACACACTGACTAATATATGATAGAAAGCCTCACAACCTAGCAGTAAAACCCTTACATTCTCTGAATCTGAAGGTATATAATGGTCTATGCACTACTCATTGGGTGTGTAGGGTGTCTGCTAATAGAATTAGTAGGATCCCACATGGGTTTTCCCTAACAAACCACTATATAATAATCTTTTAAAGCTCAACATTTAAGAAAGGTTGTAATGAAAAATATTTTTATAGTTTTATATAAATAGCAAGGGAATAAAATTATTTTTCCTGTTTTACAAAATTTGAAAATAAAATTAGAAAAACATGTCCAAATAATATAATATAAGTCTAATAAAAAGTATAAATTCAAGGAATTTATCACATATCATATTAAACTAAATGATAATACAAGCTAAAACAGTAAAATCCAAAGAATATGTAACATAATGAAAAAGATTGCTACAAAATAATGGGAATATCTACTTTTCTCAAAAACCAATTTCCCCATATATAAGTAAATCAATCAGTCATCCCATTTCATTTATCATAAAATTATCAATACCATAGGAATATAGTTTGTCCCACATAGTTTAGAGTTAGAACCACATAAGAGAAACTTGTTTTATAGAATCCCACAATAGAATCCACTAACATTAAAAATATAAATAGAACAATGGATGTCTTAGAATTAACACTCCCATCACATATTCAATTAACAAGAAAGGTTGTTTCTATAAAGAAACATAAGGATTACTCACTAGGAGAAATGAACTATAACTATAATAGACATCAAATGTTGATTGAAATGATATGAAAGGAGAATAGTTATCCAAAATTTCTTGGTAGAGCTCCTAGGTTGAGAGGGGAGAAACCTATAGTTGAGTGGAAAAAATATCATCTTTGGAAATCCCTAAAATTTAAATATTTGAGAGTTACATGATGAAATAACCTATTTCACATCATGTAATCCACAAAAATAAAAAATGGTGAAAGTCCCAACACCCCATCTAAAAATCCAAATCCTTATCATTACCCAGCATGTAATATTTTCCTATTGTATAAATCATTCACAAATTCTATTGGATCAGAAATATCCCCAAAACAAAATACATGACATGACATCCTTACATAGACTGTAAGAACATTTCATGACGTGTAATTAGTGACATGAACATTATGTTTTTTTCTCTAAACAATATTAAAAAAATATTCATGATACCCAACAAATGACTTGAATACTTTATATGGCATGTAAAACCATTTCAGGTTGTGTAATCATTTACACCACATAAAATCATACAAAAGTGAATGAAAAGACCATATTATAGGAAAACCCTAAAATAAAACCAAAATTCTCCAAAACAAAGGAGAACCCCATAAATTAGTAATCAAATTTATCCTTTTACACATTAATTTAAACATATTTACATCCCTAAACATGATATCATTTTTCCTAG
Organism: Viscum album; assembly: GCA_963277665.1. Classification (NCBI taxonomy): domain Eukaryota; kingdom Viridiplantae; phylum Streptophyta; class Magnoliopsida; order Santalales; family Viscaceae; genus Viscum; species Viscum album. The sequence continues at coordinate 1,876,742,084 of OY728152.1, forward strand.
AAAAAATTATCTATCCTTGGGAGTCCGAAAAGGCACCCAAATAAAGTGGGGAACAAAAATATAGATGATATGTACTCAAAAAAGTGTAAAAGAATTTTATTATTGATTTCAGCATAATTATTTATTTTTGAGAAATACTATTGAAAACATTGACACCAATTTATGATCATTACATGGAACCCATCATTGATCGTTTCCTTTTTTGGTTCTAGTAGGTTGAAACTCTAGAACTAAATTCCTGTAATGGAAAATATATTCTCTTTATTAAAAATAATTCTATGATCATAATGATTGAAAAATCAAATATTTAGACAATATTAAAACATCATTTAACCTTCTTAATATATATCCTCTATAATAACTTGGCTTATCTTTGATCTATCATCTCAATCCTTCTATATAAATCATGATTAATCATATTAATCTATGAATTTAGAAACATACTATGATTATATAAAAAACATATAATAAATGTATGACATAACGTCAATAATTGGAAATCAGCAAAAAAAATGTTTTGAATTTCCATGGGAAAACATATTATCGACTATAAAGGTATCAAAAATTTAGTTCACATCCATGGATATTTTTTGAAACCATATGATATCTCTTTTATCTTGAATACCAATCCTTCGTTACATTTATCCAAAAAAACCCTCAATATACATCATATATTATTCATTTATAATTTAAACATTAAGTAATGACATTATCACATCAAACTAATCAATATGTGATTCTATTGGTGCTACAAAACATAAAACCATAAGATAAATTTTTTATATAACTACCACTAGAAAAATATATAAAGATATTTATTTTCCCCTTTCATAAAAGAATATTACAATTTTTTTCCATCTTACTATTTCCTAAAAAATACTTCCTTATATAATAGATAAACTCATTTTTAATTTAGTTCCCTCTTTCCATGTGGTTTTTATGTTATCTCCCATAATCTATTTTTATGAAGGGGTATGTCTAAATTTTAATAGATAAATAATGATATTTTTAATAATATGGATCAACTATTTTTTCATGTATTTTGGTTACATCAATGTCTTTAAGAGTCATAACATGTATATGATTTTTAAAACTCTGAAAAAGTCATATGATCGCAATATACATGTAGAAGATAACATATGGATATTCTATTCCAAGAACCACTAATTCCAAAATATCACATTCCATATAAATTTTTGGATATTCCACACACCTTGATAATTCTATTATATCTATTATCAATAGTTCATATAGACATTAAATGGTTTTTATACATTGAAAAACATTATCAACTTTCAAATTTCTATTCACATTAACATGATCATTTTCCATAATTCATGGTTCTCAATCACATAATTAACCAACTTTTGTTACATTTATTTGATATTTTCACTAATAAAAATATTTTTTCTTATAAAAAAATTATTTCTAATTTATTCGGAGGAAAATAATGTTTTTAATATATCCCATATAGAAACAAGATTATGATAAATCTTCATATTAATAACTTTTTCTTATTCTCGTCCAAAATTCATTTAGATACACAATTTTTAATCTCAAACTCTTGCATCTATCATTAATTCTCAATTTCATCAATATAATTAAAACTTTTTTTCTATGGTTCCTTGTAAAATCATATTGTACTAGATTCTATTCATTTAACACAACTAAAAAATCATGTCTTTTTTAATCGCATCATTTATCATACCTTAGTTATATTAGAAGTGTTTTTATCTATGTATCAACAATGGACCTCCATCAAACAAACATTATTAACGCAATCATGTATTAATAATAAAGGATAATGCATTCCTATTAGAAATGTCGAGGAAGAAAAAATAATAAATCGGCCCTTTATCATACTGTATATCAGTTAGGCATCAAATATCCATATTAGTGAATCATGGATTCTATATAATTGGTTCTTTTACCATTATGAAAAGAATGAAAAATTCAATTTTATTTCAAGGTATACTACACTCACACATTCTATTTTCTATATATCTGAGCTTTAGTATACCATTATCTTCAACGGCCCTCTTATTTTTCTCACTCATTTTCATAAGATATAAATGCTACAATTTTAAACATTCAGATGTTTTCATTTAAGATATCATTTTCAAAACCAATAATATAATAAGTTATAATGTTCCATATATAGAACTCTTTAGAACCACCCTTGATTTTGGTCTGTTTATCCACCCACTATCAATAGGAATTTTACAAAAACCTACATCAACTAACTGATTTACCCAAATTATTTTTTTCGGTAACCACGATATCCGAAAAACTCTACATAACTCTATCTGGTCTCCACATTATAATAGGGAATTAAAACTTTTTATACTAATGATATGAATAGTTATATATTCTATAAGTTGAATCTTACTAAATCTAGTGAATATTTTTGGTCCATCATTTCCACTTGGACATATAGTCAAATGATTATCCATAATAAATAATAAATGAATAGAAAATAAAATTATTTCTAATTAATAAATGATACTCTAATGTAGTTTTTGTTTTATTAGAAAATATCAATGTAATATTTCCATAACTAACCTATTAATCTTTATAATCTTTCTTTACATTCAACCTCTTCCAAAAATTCTTATAGATCGTTCTAAGGATTGTTTAATTCCCATGACCCCATTCCTAATATTATTCACATCATTTTAATAATATTTTTTATTATATCACCCCATGCCTTCTACATTGATCACTGTTCTGATAGATTCATAAAAATTATTCAATTTTATCTATTCATACAAAATGTGATTGTATTAATACCAAATAATATTGTTAGAATTCAATCTGGAAGTAATTATATGAGTTACTATGGCATCCAATAATTCTTGAACCGATGAATGAAAAATGAAATCCCACATATATCCTCATATCATCACTAATAATGATTCTATATTACTAAAAATCATGTTAATGTTCACTAAATGATCATTCATAAACTTCCAATTTATAATTTTTATTATAAATTTTCCACACATCTCCAAGACTTAGTTCATCATGTGTAGATTTTCAAATATATCACTTATGTAATTCCTTCTCTTTATAAATTATTTATTGACCCAAATAGTTATGAAAATATTATTTTATTGTGAAATATAAAATACAAAATGTTTATTCATATTTATCTAATAACAATATACATTATTCCACAATTTTACTTGTAAAACCTTGTTACAACATCATTATATCCTCATATAATACATTGTATTTTATATTCATTCTCTATAATCCTATATCTATTTGGTTAAATTTTTTAATCCTATCTAATCCATACACTAATTTAATTCCATTTTCTTATAAAAGATTATCTCATTGAGTGGTTATCATATATACAATGAATATCCCTAAAGTGGAAAATTACATAAGATTCACATTCTCTATAAATTCTTACACATCATCTCAAATAACACTTGTTGTAGTAGAACATCCATTTTTTGGAATACATAATTAAAATTACCTCTTACTGGTCAAAGAATAAAATAATTTGAACCTAAAAACCTAAACAATTAATTAACCAAAACAAATATTTAAAATAATCCATGAATAATCCTCATAATTTATATATATATATATATATCATCCATTAATATAATTTCAATATTAATCATATATTCCATGAAAATGTGGAATAATTATTTTCATACATTCTCTAACTCCATTAGAGAAACACGACACCATCATTAAAAAATGGTTGAAGAATCTATATTTTCTTATTAATAATTTGAGAGTTCCAACAAAAGTTATTTATATTGTATCCCATCTAGTGAATTATGATCCTCTGTATTACAATATTTATGGGGAACCCATTTTCAATTATGATTAAATTTCATTACAAAATAGTTTTCACCCACTAAAACAATGTTCTACAATGAATAGAGTATACTATATATGTCAATATCATCATCACAAAATAGACCTAACCCAACAAGTTTTGAAACACTATCATTCATAAAATTACATCTTTCAATATATTTCCACTTCTATTAGACTCCACAAGTATATAAACCATGTTCTGAAAATTATATTTAGGATACATTGATATAGAACATTAATGGATTATTCATACCCCAGAAGACATTGATAATATATCAGTACCTATATAAAGACCCTAACCATAGTAACTCAGATCTGGTGTCTATATTAACACATTGTCAAAAGATTCAAGGAATCACATCCTAATGGATTGATTAGTTTTGGTGATCTTGGTAAAATATATACATACATGATTCACATATTAAATTAGAAAAAATAAATTAGAAAATATTTTTTCTCACGAAAACATTATTCCCTCTAACATATCCTTGCATATCGGTCATACTATACTTAATAAATTATTTAGAAAGGAAATATAATAATCCTATTCTTAAATGATAAGTATTGTTTAAGTATTATAACATCCCAGACAGAACCACTAGGTAGATGATGGAATTCCACATGAACTCTTGTATTAATCTGCAAACACAAGTGGTTGTAAACTAGTAGTGAGGCACTATGTCCTATGGTGGGGATATTATATCCTCTTATCATATCATCAAGAAAAATAATAAATTATAATAAAATTATAATGACTAAATATTCCGGGTAAATAAGGAAAACTAAATATTACATAAAGAACATAAAGAACTAGATCTGAGTGTATAAATATTATCCACGGGTTGTAATGTATATAAAATAAAGATTGTGATATCACTTGATCTCATCCTCATTATCTGCAAGCTTTATGCCCCACTACTATACCATCTACAATAGGGGACTTTTCTTTTCATTGGGTCTCTTATGAAATCTATAGGTTCATTGAAATTAATTATCATGGTCAGATTATAAGACATGGTATCACACCAATAATGAAACCTTAACTAGTGTTCTCAAGTATAACATGTGTATGAAATAATAATAATAAATAAATTAGTTATAAATAAAAAAACCTATAATGAGTGGTATTTTATTAACTAATCCTCTAATAAACACCCAATCATACCTTCTTTGGATCTATTCCAAAAATAAAATCATGTAATGTATCAAGCATGTAAGAGCTCATGATACTCATAATCAATATCTAAATAGACTAATACATGGTGTTTTAAATCCATATATGAATCGAGTAGTTCGTGGTGCTCAAAATTCATCCCTATATGGACCATTGCATGGAACATGGAATCTGTCTGTGAATGGACCTGTGCAAGGTGCACAGAATCCACATCTATGTGTTAGTAAGATAATGGAATAGTTGTACACTTAGAATCCATCTGACGTAAATGGTAATACATTAAATCACATACTAGCTCATCGACTGGGATCCGAACTGATGTCATAGGTCATGATCATAATATATAACATTCTTATGATTCCTCATATCATGCCACCAGGTCGTCATGTCCCTGGATTCATGCCACTAGACCATTATACCTCTAACAAACTACCTTAGATCAAGTAACCATAATTTTATGCCTCCTTGTTTTTTCTCAGGTTCACCATCATTTTTGTCTTAAGTCATGAACACACTCCCCTACCAAGGGATGAAAACCACATGATGGTCCACCATTCTCAGTACCAAACCAACCTCCATGGATATGATAGAACATATCACATAATAAATATAAAGGTAAGAATATCACAACATCTTGAGTATACTATATAATGTAACCATATGTGAACACTTCAAACATGCAGTCAAGCCATAAAAAATATCACTCATTGAATGAATATATCATAAAAGATATCGTAGATATACAAACACCCACCAATTATCTCAGTCAAAAAATGTTTAAATAAAGAAAAACATAAATAATCATCATGGAAACCTGCATAAATGAGATTCCATGAAGGAAAATAACCACATATCTCTTGGTTTTCAAATTTGATATCATGGTTTACTAATTCTATCATCACCCAAACCATGATCATACCCAACCAGGATATGACCACACATTAATGACTCCTTGAACCATCCTCATTTTGACAATAATTATAATCATCGATATCTTTGATGACTATAAATATAAAATTAAATCTTGAGTGAAATTACCTCACTAACATTAAAAAAATAGGAATAGAATTTTATACATATATAATAACCCAATGAAATGATGTTGTGTAACATTGATCATTATTGAAGAAGATATATAAGAGAGAAGTTTGGAATAATAATAAAATAAAATATGTAATTGATAGTTGAAAAGGGATGGATAGAGGAATGGGTGGGTACTGGGTTACCCACTACGTACTGTAAGGAACCCCTAAATAGACCAATAATATTATTATCATCCAACTTAATTATCATACCATTTATTATATGAAATTTCAATCTTTGTGCCAATTTAAAATATTACACTTTATAATTCTTATTCCTTTTTCTCTCTCAAACACAACCCATGAGCTAACCCCTAATTATCATTTATTTTTTAATCCCACTTTTAGATATATTAAATGATTCATTTAATATATACATATATATATATATATTCATATATATATATATCACCCAAATATATCCTCATATAATATATATATATATATAAATATAGAGAAGTATATATATATATATTTATTTATTTAACCCATATATTCAAATTATATATATCTGTATATGTATTCACATTCTTATATACAATCACACATTTTTATATACATAAATGTATATATTTATCCAATATATAATATATACATATAAATGTAAAAAATATTTTCCAAGATTAATAAAAAAAATGATAACAACATTATTTTATTATTATTATTATTAAATCGATGTCACATTTAACACAATTAATTTTTCAACAATATCATTCATTAAAACTATAATATTTAATTAAATTTTATTAACCTAAAAAATTCCTCTATGTGGAACATGTAATAATATCACTATTATCACCTAACCGATGAATAAAAATTCTCCCTTATTAAAACTTTACTCCATTATTAATATAATTCAAAAATATTTAATAAAACAAGTATATTCCCATTTTTGACATAGATTATAATAATAGTATAACTATTGTTACCTTATCATGTGATGATACAAATCACCATATGCATAAAAAGTATATTTCCCCCAAATGGTAAAAACAATATTCTAGTCCAAACGATGGTGTTGAATTTATCATATGGTACACCTTTTGAAGAAATTCCATTATTTCCTGAAAAATATATAATAATAATATAATATAATCAATACATGTGTGCAATATAACCAAACTTCCTACATGAAAAAATGTTATGTTGCGACTATAGTAAACCCTTAATACTCAGTTAATAGTGGTATCATTTTTCCCATATGATGAAACGTTAGTAAGATATTATATTATTATGGAAAAATCACAAGGTTGAAATATAATATATTTAATATATTTATTCAATCTTTTTTGAGGAAATATGTACCTCAGAATCCCATTTGATCTTGATTCCTAACAAAAAAAATATTTTATAGAATAATCCAAGATGTTAAGTAGGATTTTACACTAACTCAAAGCCTTTAAATCATTTATTAAGTGATTTTAATCTAACATTTCTATTTTTAACAGTAACATACTAATATATTTTTTACAATGATGATATTATTTTCCATAAAAATTTAATGAGGATAAAATTATCCCATTATATCAAAATTTCATCCCCAAAAATTATGTAACGCCCCAACCCCAGTTATCCAGAGTCGGTGCATTATTTTAATACTTTGGCATGATTACAAGGAATCATGTCCTGAAGGACCGATTGGGTTAGAAGTCTTGGAAAATAGATTACATACACGAATGTTACATTTCACATTAAGACATAAAAAACAACATAAATAATATTTTTGAATTCCATTATTCCCTTAGCTTGACCCTGCATATCAATCACAATACACTTCTTGGAATCCTGGGAAAAATAAAACATAGAAAGGGGTGAGCTCAAATGCTCTGTAAGGGTAAGGAATACAGCGGAAACTTTCATAAATAAGCATAAACATTTAAGGAAATGTATAACTAATACAAAAGCCTTTAAAACATGAACTAAAGAATAATATGGTAGAAATAAAATGAAATAATTCCATTTACTTATTCACATGGATATTCTACTAATCGAATAATCACATGAAATATCAATAACCACTTTCATAACGATGGAATGCATAATGCCAGACTATCATAACCATGTAGTCAAGGCCTCATTCCAAGTATACAAATAATATTTTGTCAAGGACTCATGCCAAGACACTAGTTTGTCTCATGAGACCTACCTATGCATCGAGGAACTATAGCGGGCTCCACCTGTCACTTACTAAGTCCAATGCATTCCTCATATGAAAAGGTCTAAACATAACATAAACATTCGTATTAAAACTATCTTACGAAATGTCAATACCTTTTCCATAAACCATTAATGCTATAAAAATAACACATCCACAATCAAACATATCAAAAAACCTTCAACACAATATGGATGATTTGTATCATGATAAATCAACTTCAAAACATGTTTAAAATTCATTAAAGAATTTTGACATAGATGAAAATGATTTGTAAAACACTTTGAGAGAAATACCACTTTTCCATGAAAACATTTAAAAGTCACACAATTTATAAAATAAGTCATTTAAAGACATTTTTGAATCAAAGTGTCCCATACCACTTTGAAACTTTTGAAAGGAATTAACATTTTAAAAACATTCATGTCCATATAAAAAAATCATTAAAAACCATTTTGAAGACATGGACATTAATGAGAATGATTTAGAAGAATAAATAGTTAAAACATTTGAAATTATGTTTTCATAAAAAAAGACCCTTAAAATAATCCCTTTGAAAATACTTTTATAAAACATGGACATGGATAATAAATATGTCCTAGTAGATACTTACGTAAAAACAACCTCGGATTATAAAGAGATTGTGAAATTAAACTTTACCAATTTGGTAACATACAAAACATACACCCCGTGAAAGTGGTATCATACAATGAATATGTAAATACAAAAATATTAAAGCGTATTACACAAATAATACTATTATGGGAAGTACATATACTACACAAAAGGTAATAGTGTCAATACGACATGAATCTCACGGAAATAAGGACTGAGATGAAAAACCCCTTACCTTGTACATTTCATTGGTTGAGGGTCATCTAACCTCTTGTATAATAGTTAACTCCTTGTTATTAAATTATAAAAGAATCATACATATAAATATGATATCATATATGATATTTTAATATTGTTTTGTTAATAATATTTTATAATTATCGTCATTTTGGGTGTTAACTGATTCGTTTTCCTTTATATGCTTTGTTCCGTAAGCCGTGTTTGTTATGGATATGTTATATCTTATTCATATAAATAATGACATCAAGTCCTTAAATAATAATTTTAATCATAAAATGAAAATTATTCTTGAATGGATATTATGGTTAAATGAATCTCATTGCGTTCATGGAAATGATAATTCGTACGTACGCACGAACGCTACTTCCATTTCATTTTTCATTTTAAAAGGAATCAAAACCAAATGATACATAGGTATATTATTATTCCAGTATAATATAATATCTTATATGTGTTACTTTAGTTCATTTACACCATCCTTTATACGTTCCGTGTATGGTATGAATGAGTCATATCACTTTGAGGGGGCGGTAGTCCGCACTTCCTCAAATGAAATTATTGTATATATATACAACATGAAATGAATAATGATATGCTATAAAATGGAATTACAGAATCTTATATATATAAAATAAATATCATTAATATCATATTTAATTATAGTTCCATCATAATGGCCACCATGAGAGGTGGTAGGAGGTAATTGAACAATCATCGTTTCGTGAGCCCTTTCGTTTCCAGCCACAGAAACATTATGTTCTTCACCCATTAGATGGTGGTGTGTGTAAGTTTAGTTCGAATAATTCTCATAAAAATATCCTAGTATATTTAGGATACTTTTTTTGTTACTAGATAAAACAATAATAAGAGTTTAGGGGTTGGAGAAGTAAAATAAAATAAAAGAATGTAAGAGAAATGATTACCATTAGTTTGGGTAACTCACTTTGGTTTGTACCAAAAATCACTCTTAAAAGTGCCTTCTGCCTAAGGTAAGGCTTCTAGGAGGAGTATAGGGATGTAGGGAGCTTAATTGTACAGAAGTTGGATGAGAAAAAAGGCTTTAGAGGTGTGAGGAATTGGTTATAATTGGTGTTCGTTTATAAGGGGGAGGAGGGGCTCTTTAGGAAAAACTTAAAGTATTATTTTATAATAAATTCATATTTGGTTTCTAAACGCTCCAAAGTGGATTATTGAAATTATAAGGTAGGTATGGGTCGAATTCATTTCAACCAATATATTTTAGATAGGTTTGTGTCTTTATAATAACCTTATCTTTTAGTTTTAACTCTTACTTAATTAGTTTGACATTTACCATGTCAGATTGTATTTTTATATTATATTGTTAATAAACAAACTATATACATACAAGAAACCCCCAAGTGGTCCATTAATGATACACCTAAAATCATATAAGTCTCTTTTCTGATCCATATTTTTGTAGGAATTTAATATCAATTAATAAAATAATATTTGTTTTAAAAACACTTTTATGTCAATTTTGACAGTATTTGGTATTTTATTTTTGTGAAACTAATAACAGCATTATTACTTAAAACAAACACAATTAAATCAATTATAAAATGTGATATTAACCTATAAAATTATTTTAATTCATAAAAAGTCTCAAATTACATTTATTTGGGTATTTATATTATCAATTATTTTAATATTTCATTAAATATGTAATTACTTTATCACCATTGTGCCATAAATAAATTATAATATTTAATGTATAAAATTTTTAAATAAAATACAATTATGTAGGAAATATTCATAGGTTTCTAATTAATATTTATAGTATAAAATCCAACATATATAACCCTATGTAAAAATTTTTGTTCTAAAATATATATGCTTATGTCATTTTTGTATATATTTTAACTTCATTAATATAAAGTGTCCCTATCACCTAAAAGTAGCTCCATGGTGTCCCACAATCGACCTAAAGATTCCCATGGACGGAAATATATCAAAAAATAATGTTAGGATACGTTTTAGGGTAATTTATTATTATTATTATATTATTTTTAACCCTTATTTACTAGATTTACCCTTTAACCATGGTAAATAAAATATATACTGAAGTAATTATTCAAAATGTATAAAAATAAAATTTACCAATTTAAAAAATTTGGACATCCTGATTCCAAATATGGAATCATTTTTTCCAAATTCAAAACAAAGTAGTGGCAGAAATTAATTTAAAATTAATTCTCGTTGTCAAAACAAAAAGAGTGTTTTTAGAGATAATAACAATCAAAAGATTGACACTTGTTTATGCCCGGTTTAAATGTGAAATTATGTTCAATGACCAACATTGTATTAAATGTTAAAAATATATTCTAAATATACTTTAAAACCACTCAAATCCATAATTTATCACTATTAATTATTTTGGTTAAAAAGTTTCTTTTAATTAAAATTTAGTAATTTTCACTATTCATCAAAATATAAAAGTTATCCGAAAAGTACCAAAATTTCACCCTAGGATAAATTCAATATTCTAAATCCAAAAATGAAGCCCATTTTGAGATATAATATTTATAAAATTTCAAAAAGTGGGTATTACTATTCATAACGGCTAGTTTGATTGGTTGTGGTGTGTGTTAGAACTCGAAGTTGCATACAACACATGCTATTGTATTATTCAAAGAGAAGCGTACCTTGGAAGCATGGGGTGTTACATTATCCCATCCTTCAATAAATTGTGTCCTCACAATTTGAAATTATTTTTCAAATATAAAAGGTTGGAAATAGAAAATACCTTTGGGAAAACACACATCGGAAACTAGGTTAATAAAATTTAGTCTTAATAAGAGGAAAAGGTAAATGAAAGGGTCACCACCAAATTATAATCTCGATTAGGTGTACATTGGTAGAAAATAGAGACATATAGTTAGAGGAAAAATGTAAATATTTATAGGTAGTGATTGAGGTCATCATTCACAAACAAGTGTAATATTGAGGGCCTTAAATTCATCAATCTATGATGATTTAAAATACCATCGGTTCAACAAAACATATGGTATTAGGATAACACATTTTCGGTTTGAAGATCCCTTTACTATAGCATATGAATTAATTTCGTCATAGAATAATAGAAGATGAAAAATATATACTTGACAAGTAGAGTCCCATCCTTTAACTAATTTCTACCACAAACCCATCTTTCACTCTAAAAGATAATAGAACATAAAAATAATATTCTATTTATCCTATTCATATAGGGTTCAAAACAAAATGAATCTATAATTCATCTACCAGTTTTTTTAAAAGGCTACATTATTCAATCCAGAACATCATGTGGGTCAGTGGTAGGTGATACACCCTTGTCACCCTTCGGTTGTGGGTTCAAGTCTTGCGGCCTTGTCGGACGCGGCGGGTTTATGCCCGACCTCTAGGTTGTCCTTTTTATGGAAATACAAAAATAATCTCAAACTAGACTTATCCAAAATACTTCTATCCAACTCACAGTCCATAATTTATAAGGAAGGTAAATATAATGAAGATCTTTTTTTCACGTAATAACATGTGAATACTTTCATCATGTATTCTTTTAAAATATGGTAACACCCTGAATTACCATAAAACATTATTGATTAGATTCATGGTCCCTTATACCTTATAGAATACTAGATATATTCCTTATATCCAAAAACATTGAATATTCCAACAATGATGAAATGAACAAACCATTAATTAGTGCCAAGGTAGTCTAGAATATCCAATATAATTTATCCAAATCAGCCATCTCTTATTCCAAAATTACTAACTTTGTATCAAGACCATATTAAAAATTACTTTTCCTTCAACCAAGTATTTTCAAAAAAAGTTTAACTTGCTGTTGAATAACTTTTCATAGTACCATATAATCTCAAATCCTCAATGAAATACTACTGCAGTACAATCCTAATTTATCTCCATAATTTATATAACCAGTACATCATTGATACAACACTCAAATGAAATAATTCATTAATAACAACATAAGAAGACTAGTCATTCCTCTTCATCTGTGGCAGTATCATAACTTTATTATTATCCAATAGCATCATTTGGGGAATACTCTGATGATTTGAACATTGATTTGCGTAGTGTCCCCACTCCTTGCAGATGAAACATTGTACATTTGAAACCTTTTTCTTACCCTCCAAATCACAAATGTGGTGTCCTTTTTCTCCACACATATAACATACTCCCATTCCCTTATATCATTTTCCAAGGTGATTCTTTCCACAGTTATCACATATGGGAAAATCATTCTTTACCTTTTCCTCTTTATCTATCTTTCTCTCTACTATCCTTTTCTTCTCTGGTTTCCCTTCGAATCCATAAGACTCCGAGAACTCTTTACTTATCTTATCAACACATGATACAATTTGATTATATGATGATAATACATGGGAGACTATTTACCTTTTAATTCTGTCTTAAGACCATGAAATATATGATCTTTCTTACTCTTTGGATCATGTGTATTACTGGAGTTCTCATTCCTCTACTGGGTGCCATTTCTAAACAATGGCATACACTAGATTAGTATATAAATAGAAATTCCAAATCCCAAACTTGTAAAACACTTAACATAAATTAAACAGTTTATGGATATAATCCATAATCCAAAATATGTTTTCTTTGAGGATGTATATACTCTTAAACCCTTTATAATGGTTCGTAAAGAAAATGAGAATTATCCTAAGCATATCCCTTAGGAGTGTCGTAACCAAGAGTGCAGCAAGGCCCGTTGTCGTGCACCAGTTCCCGTTCGAGTCTAGCTCAAAGTGGTGTTTTTGGGTTTTACCCCTAGGTACATATGTGCCAGAGCAGCCTCTACCTACTCGTATCCAGACTGGGATGTATTGCTCAGAACACTCCCAAAATCTCTACAATACCAAAATTCTAGGAAGTTCTTCTATAATAATCCTCAAAGTCCATCTTAGGTCTATGTTCTCTAATCAGACTTTATCTAAATGTAGCATCCAAGGTTATTTCTAAACTTCCTCTGATACCAACTATAACACCCCGACCCTAGTTACCTAGAGTCGGTGCATTATTTTAATACATTGGCATGATTACAAGAAATCAAGTCTGAAAGGGCCGATTGTATTAGCAGTCTTGGAAAATAGATTACATACACGAATGTTACATTGCACGTTAAGACATACAAAACAACATAAAGAATCTTTATGAATTCCATTATTCCCTGGGATTAACCCTACATATCAATCACAATACACTTCTTGGAATCCTGGGGAAAATAAAACCTAGAAAGGGGTGAGCTCAAACGCTCAGTAAGGGTAATCAATACAGTGGAAACTTTCATAAATAAGCATAAAAATTTAAGGCAATGTATAACTAAATAAAAAGTCTTTTAAACTTAAACTTAAGCATAATATGGAAGAAATAAAATGAAATAATTCCATTTACTTATTCACATGGATATTTTACTAATCGAATAATCACATGCAATATCAATAACCACTTTCATAATGATGGAATGAATAATGACAGACTATCATAAACACATAACCAAGGCCTCATGCCAAGTCTACAATTAAAATTTTTTCAAGGCCATGTGGCAAGACTCTATTTTTTCTCATGAGACCTACCGATGCATCGAGGAGCTATAGCGGTCTCCACACGTCATTTACTATGTCCAATAAATTCCTCATATGAAAAGGTCTAAACATAACATAAACATTTATATGAAAACTAGCATATGAAATTTCAATACCTTTCCCATAAAACATGAATGGTATAAAAATAACACATCCATAGTCAAACATATCACAAAACCTTCAACAAAATATGGATGATTTGTATCATGATAAATCAACTTCAAAACAAGTTTAAAATTCATTAAAGAATTTTGACATAAATGAAAATGATTTGTAAAAATCTTTGAGAGAAATACCCATTTTTCATGAAAACATTTAAAAGTCACACAATTTAGAAAATAAGTCATTTAAAGAGATTTTTGAATCAAAGTTTCCCATACCACTTTGAATCTTTTGAAATGAATTAATATTTTAAAAACATTCATGTACATATAAATAAATCCTTAAAACCCATTTTGAAGACATGGACATTAATGAGAATGATTTAGAAGAATAAATATTTTAAACATTTGAAATGATGTTTTAGTAAAAAAAAGTCCCTTAAAAGAATACCTTTGAAAACACTTTCATAAAACATGGACATGGATAATAAATATGTCCCAGTAGATACTTACGTAAAAACAACCTCGGATAATAAAGAGATTTTTAAATTAAAACTTACCAATTTGGAAACATACAAAACATACACCCCATGAAAGAGGTATCATACAATGAATATGTAAATACACAAAAATTAAAGTGTATTACTCAAATAATATAATTATGTGCAGTACATACACCACACAAAAGGTAATAGTGGCAATATGACATGAATCTCACGGAAATAAGGAGTGAGATGAAAAACCCCTTACCTTGTACTTTTCCATGGTTGAGGGTAGGTTAACCCCCTGTATAACATGTAAATAATTGTTTTTAAATTATAAAAGAATCATATATATAAATATGATATCATATATGATCTTTTAATATTGTTTTGTTAATAATATTTTATAATTATCGTCGTTTCGGGTGTTAACTGATTCATTTTCCTTTATATGATTTGTTCTGTAAGCCGTGTTTGTTATTGATAGGTTGTATCTTATTCATATCCAGAATTATATCAAGTCCTAAAACATTAATTTTAATCATAAAATGATAATTATTATTTAATGGATATGATGGGGAAATGAATCTCATCGCGTTCGTGGAGATGGTAATTCATACGTATGCACGGACGCTAATTCCATTTCATTTTTAATGTTTAAAGGAATTAAAACCAAATGATACATAAGTATATTATTATTATAGTATAATATAATATATTATAGTTTTTCCATAATTTCATTAACACCATCCTTTATATGTTCCTTGTATGGTATGAACGAGTCATATCACTTTGAGGGGGCGGGAGTCCGCACTTCCTCAAATGAAATTATCGTATATATATACAACATGAAACGATTAATGGTATGATATAAAATGGAAATATAGAAGCTTATATATATAAAATAAATGTCATGAATAAAATATTTAATTATAGTTCCATCATAATGGCCACCATGAGAGGTGGTAGGAGGTAATTGAACAATCATTGTTTCATGAGGCGTTTGGTTTCCATCCACAGAAACATTATGTTATTCACCCATTAGATTGAGGTGTGTGTAAGTGTAGTTCTAATAATTCTAATAAAAATATCCTAGTATATTTTAGATACATTTTTTTTACAAAATTAAATAATAAGAAGAGTTTAGGGGTTGGATAAGTAAAATAAAAGAAAAGAATCTAAGAGAAATCGTTACCTTTAATTTGGGTAACTCCCTTTGGTTTGTACCACAAAAAACTCTTGAAGTGCCTTATGCCTAAGGTAAGGCTTCTAGGAGGAGGATACGGACATAGGGAGCTTAACTGGGTAGACATTGGACGAGCCAAAAGGCTTGAGAGGTGTGATGAATTGGTTAGAATTTGTGTCCTTTTTTAAGGGGGAGGAGGGGCTCTTTAGGAAAAACTTAAATTATTCTTTTATAATAAATTTATATTCGGTTTATAATGGCTCAAAAGTGGATTATTAAAGGTATAAGGTGGGTATGGGTCGAATTAATTTCAATAAATATATTTTAGACAGGTTTGGTTCATTATATTAACACGATCTTTTAGTTTTAACTCTTAGTTAATTAGTTTGACATTTACCATGTCACATTGTATTTTTATATTATATAGTTAATAAACTATTTATATACATCCAAGGGACTCCCAAGTTGTCCATTAATGAAACACATATCATTATATAAGTCTCTTTTCTTAACCTTATATTTTTATAAATTGAATATCATTTAATAATATAATATTTGTTTTAAAAACTCTTTTTGTCAATTTTGACACTATTTGGTATTTTATTTTTGTGAAAATCATAACAGCATTATTACTGCGAAAAAACATAATTAAATCAATACTAACAAGTCATATTAACCTATAAAATTAGTGTAAGTCATAAAAAGTCTCAAATTACATTTATTTGGGTATTTATATTATCAATTATTTTAATATTTCATTAATTAGGTAATTACTGCATCACCATTGTGTCATAAATAAATTTAACTATTTAATGTCTAAAATTTTTAATTAAAATAACATTATGTAGTAAATATTTCTAGATTTATAATGAATATTTATAGTGGAAAATACAACATATATAATACTATGTAAAAAATTGTTTTTCTAAAAGATATATGCTTATGTCATTTTTTTATTTATTTTAACTTAATTAATATAAAGTGTCCCTATCACCTACAAGTGGCTCCATGGAATCCCAAAATCAACCCGAAGATGACCATGGTCGGACATGTATCAACCAACAAGGTTAGGACACGTTTTAGGGTAATTTATTATAATTATAATATTATTTTTAACCCTTATTTACCGGATTTACCCTTTAACCATGGTAAATAAAATATTTAACGAAGTAATTATTCAAAATGTCTAAAAATAAAAGTTACCTATTTACACAATATGGGAATCCTGATTCCAAATATGGAATCCATTTTTTCAAATTCAAAACACATAAGTGGAAGAAATTAATTTAAAATTAATTCCCACTGTCAAAACAAAAAGCGTGTTTTTAGAGATAATAACTATCAAAAGATTGACACTTGTTTATGTCTGGATTAAATGTGAAATTATGTCCAATGACAAACATTGTATTAAATGTTAAAAATTTATTCTAAATATACTTTAAAACCACTCAAATCCTTAATTTATCACTATTAATTATTTTGATTAAAATAGTTGTTTTTAATTAAAATTTAGTAATTTTCACTATTCATCAAAATATATATGTTATCCAAAAAGTACCAAAATTTCACCCTAGGCTAAATTAGATATTATGAATCCAAAAATGAAGTCCATTTTGAGATATAAAATTTGTAATATTTCAAAAAGTGGGTATTACTATTCATAACGGCCAGTTTGATTGGTTGTGTTGTGTGTTAGAACTCGAAGTTGCGTACAACACACACTACTGTATTATTAAAAGAGAAGTGTACCGTGGAAGCTTGGAGTGTTACAAAGAATCACTAGTATTCCAATTTGAACAAATAAATCTACTTATTTCAAAAATTAGACACTAGCTTGTATGTTTCTATAACAGTTAGAACATTTGTAACATATCTCAGTCATATCTATTTTATGGTATCACGTAGTATTATTATAGGATTCTACCCTTAAACTGTGGTATAACTCTCTTAGAAATAGTCATGGTATCTATACCTGTAGTTTAGTCATATTCATCATATATATACAAACAGAGTATCATTCTTATTTCAATTAATTAATGCCAAGAAAATATGTCACAATATCATGTAATCAAAGATAAATTAGACCAAAAGAATCTATCCAAAATAAATCAAACAAATCAATGAATTAAATTACTACTATACAACTCAACAACAAGTGTGTATATATATATGTAATATTAATCTACATTCCTATTCATGATGCTTGAATGCATAATAAATCATGTAAATAACATATCAAAATCATGTACATCACTTAACATGATTTTAGTCAACTATATCATAAGAACATAAATATCATCTTTTATGGAAACTGATATATCTTATATATTGTGTTGACCATCCATTATAATATTACCCCTATTGATTCGTAACCATCTTTTCTTCTATGTCACATATCTCATCCCAAAGAAAGGGTAAAACCATATTTTGAGACCTAGACCTCTGATACCATTTTGTAACATCCCAAACTGAACCACTAGGTTTTAGTTTGATTTACACATAACCTCATGTGCATATCCACATAAGAAAGAGGTTACCAGTTAGTAAAGAGTGTATATGTATGATGGTATGGATTATATAAAATCTATATCATGTCATCTAGATGAATAAATAATAATAATAATAGGATAATAAATAAATAATTGAAGTAAATGTGGAAAAAATTAGAATAATAAGATAATTAAATGGATTATAGTGTGGAATTATATTCTGATTTATGTAAATATGATTAAGGAAGGATTGTGTGTCCACTAGTCTCATCATCTTCCTCCACCACCACCTCTATAATCCAATACTAAACCATCCACCACATCCACCTTTCCCTTCACGGGTTCTCTCATTAATTCTATAAGCATTTTGAAATACATGTATAAGGTGCTCGTACATGACTCAGTAAGACTCCACTAATGCATCCTTTCCCAGTGTATGAATTTATAACAAGTTAATTACATGATAATAATAAATTTTTTGGAAACATGAACACACAATACAAAACCATGTGGTAGTGTGCTAGCCAAGTCTATATCAAACCCTCAGTCGTACTAGATTCGACTGCATATAGGATAGATAATTATTTAATGTATCAAAGAGAATGGACCAACACATGGTTCCTGGAATCCATATTAGAATAGACAATCACATGGTACTAAAAATCCATCTTTGAATGGAGCAGCATAAGATTCTTGGAATTCATCCCCAAATAGACTTGTGCATGGAACTGGAAATCTGTCAATGAATGGGCCAATGTGTGGTGCTCAAAATACATATCCAAATACAGGTAAGAGAATCGAATAGTAAAACACCCAGAATACATCTCTCATTAATGGTATTACATAAATCCATTGACCACCTCATGGATCATAATTACGACTCCTGCCTTGGGTCATGATCGCACTCCATAAGGTTTTCGTGATACCACATCTTAGGAAACCAAGAAAATCATGTCCATTGGGTCAGGATATTAGACCATTTTTCCTATAAGAAATTGCCTCAGTTCTAGTCTTCAAGACTTTATACCCAGTACTATGTACCCTGATCCATCATAGCCGTTGTTGTATGTTGTTCTCACACTTCCTGATCAAGTGATGTAAACCACATGATGGTTGACCTATCTCATGTACCAACCCAACCACTATGTAAATGGAAACACATATCATATAATAAACTTATATGGTATGTGTATCACATAATCATGATTATATAGTAGAAACATAATAGTGTTTGAAGACATCATATATGGGAAAAAGCAACATGAGAGCCTATAAAGGTAATGAAATTCTTACCAATTACTTGTTCAAGTCGATGACAAGGTTTACCTAGTTGTTGTCTCTTGAAACATGGACACACCCAACAGAAAAACAATCACATGATAATGACTCCTTCAACCATCCCTGTTTTGATATTAATTATAATAATTTCTATCATTGATTATTAAAAGGATTAAAATAAATCTTGATTAAAATTACCATGTTTCCTTTGAAAAAAATTATAATAAAATTATACTCATAGATATGAACACAATGACCCTTACGTGCATCACTCAGATCATTATCGGAGAAGGAATAAAAGTGATAAGTTTTGAATAATAGTAAATTAATATAATGTAAAATAAAATACATAATAGAGATGGGAAAATGGGGAGTGAGGTGTGAGTGGGGAGTGGGGAGTGGGTTACCCACTATACATAATGAGTCACCCCTAAATGTCCCTTTTATATTATTATAATCCAATTTAATTTTAATATTATTTTTTATCTGTATTTTAAATCTATGTTCCACTTTAAATAATTGATTTTATTATTTGTTGTTATCTTTTCTATCTCATATTCAACCCATGTGCTAGCCACATAAATATCTTGAACATTTTATTCCCTATTTTAAATATAATAAATAATCCATTTAATATATATTAAAATTTTAGTCATATATATATAATCATATAATATATACTTATATATACATTAATATTAACATAGGTATATACATATATATATATTTTTATTTAACCAATGTATACACATTATATATATGTGTGTACATTCGTATACACACACCCACATGTATATATATATATTTATTTATTTATCCCATTAATATATATATATATATACATGTCAATGTTTTTTCCCAAATTAATAAAAATGTTTGATAACAATAAGACTATAATATTATTATAAAATCAATTTCATCATTTCTGACATAATTTTTTCATCAATAAAAGTCATTAAAACCAGAATAGTTAATAAATTTTAATTAACCAAACAAAATTCATTTATGTAGAACATTTAATATTATAAATACTATTACTTAACCTCTTAATAAATTTTCACCCCTGAAAAAACATCTCACATTAATTATTTTAATTAATAAATATTTAATTACTCAATAATATTTTCTTTCTTTGACCCAAATAATAATAATAATATCTTTACTATTACAATTTCATGAGATGATACCAAACACCCCCTACGTAGAAAACATATGTCTTGTCTAGTGTACAACAAAAATTCTAGACATAACAGTGTTGTCATCTTTCTCATATGATGCACCTTTAGGTAAAATTTAATTATTGTTTTAGAAATATATAAAATAAATATTCAATAATTTATCCATCTGTGAGATCTGAAAAAACATTTGATGCATAAAAATGTTATGTTGTGCCTATAGTGAGCCCCAAAACCAATATTTAGTAGTTGTACCATATTGCTCAAAATGTAAATCATTTAAGTGATATTCAATTATTTTTGAAAAATAACCTCCATGAAATATAATTTATTTTTTTATTTTTTTATATCATTGTCACGGAACTATGTGCCTCGAAATCCCATGAAGTCTAAGAACCTACCTCTGAAAATATTCTATATAATATAGCATGGTGACAACCGGGATTTTACACTCACTATAATTCTTTAAATAGTATTTTATGTGATTTTAATTGAAAATTGACATTTTTCACATAAAAATAATCACAAAATATTTAAAAATATGATTTTATTAACTGTAAAAATTTTAGGATGTTAAAACTAACCTTCTCTATTAGAATATCATCCCCAAAATGTATCTTTAATGGTCTTGTTCAAAAAACTCAGTCCACATAAATTTAATATCATACACCCACTCTCAATTCCCCATAACAGGGGAAACATTAGGAACATATCCATGTCATATCTTGTTGAATGGATTACTACAGGTTCTTATAGGATTTACCCTTACCCTAAGGTATAAATATTCTGTAACAAAACTTGGTCTCCATCCATACATGTTAGTCACAATGATCATATATATTCAAACCTGAAAAAAATTCTTAGTTAAATTATTTAATTTCATGAAAAGATATAATACTAACATTGAAAAATAGATATATCATACAAAGTGAAATTATCCTGAACAGAAATCACAAATTAAGGAATTTAATTAAATTAATACTATTAAGAGAAACAAAAAGTGTATATATAAAAGGAATTCTAACCTTTGTTTCTAGTTATGATGCATTAACTTATATTAAATCTCATAAATTACATATCAAAATCATGTAAATCACCCAAGGAATTTTTTCTCAATTTTGACAGAAAAATATAAATTCCAAAATTTATGAAATTGTGGTGGTCCACTATACAGTAGTGGATATCCAATATCATAGTTCTCCTACCCGATTCAAAATAATCCTAACTCATATCTAACCTATCCCAACCAAAATAAAGTTGAAAACATGTTAGTGAGTCATGGTTATTTAATTCAATTTGGTAACATCCCAAACTAACACACATGATCCAATATGAAATTCTAGATGACCTTCTGAATCCCTCCCCATACACAAGAGGATAACAATTAGTAGTGAGGGTATAATTCTGATCAAGAATATAATACCCTCTATATCAAGTCTTCGAGAATAAGAATAAATAATAATAAGACAATGAATAAATATTAATATTAAATAGAGGAAAAAAATTGATATATATAATATAAATAAATGTCTCCTAGTTTTGTATGCAAGACTTGAGAAACTAATATAGATAAAATAATGATTTAGGGCCCACAAGATCTCATCCCTATCCACCAATAGCTCTATTATCCACTTCTCATCCATCAAACACACGGCCCTTTCCCTTTTATTAGTCTCTCATTTAATCAATAAGTACATCGAAATTAATGAGTATGGTGTGAGTATAGTACTTAGTAGGATGGAACTAATACATCATTACCTGATGTACTCAAGTATAACATGTGTATTCCATAATAATTATTAATGAGGTATGTGTAAACACACAATCCAAAAATGAGTAGTAGTTCACTAACCAGGTCACATGGTAATCTGAATCCTCCTCTTAATGAAAAAGTTCACAGTACTCATAATACATCATTGATTGTACCAACACATGATGCTTGGTATTCATCTGAAAATAGACCAACACATGGTTCTTGAAATCCCTAAATTAACAGACCAAGTCATAGTTATCATAATAAATATATTTATATCTATAAGTGCATCAAACAATAATAAACACATAATCAATACTTCAGTAATTGAAAGTCCTCAATCCCCATACCAACTCATGGCTCAAAATTTGGAATCATGCCACATATCAGGATTGCAATCTTTCACATTCCCAAGATGCCTTGGGTGAGGTAATTGGGATGTTATGTCCCTCATTTCCAGACATTAAACCATCATACCCCCTATATAATTCCTTCACATAAGACACTAGTACATTATTCTTATTACTCTATACTTAGTTCCATCACAGTCTTAGTCACAATCTCGATAGAGACTCTCCTACAAAGGAATGTAAATGTAAGAACCCGATACTTCTTGGATGTATGAATCTTGTTTTATCCATCATTTCTCATTTTAAATGTATATTATAGCCTAGTATGGATGAAATTTTAGGTTATAATGGTAACAGGGGTCTTTAGGGCTTATTCAATGCCCAAAAACCAAGTTTTTCGGTGAAAATGGCATGGTACAAGGTTAGTTTAAATACTCATGGGAAAGCTGCAGAGTGTAACTAACTGAGTGATGTTGGGGAATAGAGTTGGAATAAGCCTCATTATTTCATCAAACCATGTGACTTGTGTCACATGGACATGGCTCCAAATCTTTAATTTTTACATCATATTTTGGAACTTTTTTCGTACTCCTTGTAAAAATAGGTATTCAAACTAGGTGGGTTCCCTATGCTGCAAATACACTTTCACAATGAGGTAAGAGTTTGAAAAAATATGTGTTAAAACCATAAATCCTTGATGTTTTGGTAAAAAAAATATTAAATTAAATAAATATAATTTTGAAATCGAAAATTCCACTCTTTTCCTCTGTTACAACAAGCACCCCCTTAGAGAGACCATCTTGGTATATATTCCAAAAATCAAGAGAACTCCTTCATATGAGCTCAAAATTAGGATATGTCATAGTTATTATATCCATATCAATGAGTTCATTATTCATTTTGTTTCATTTCTCTTTTTGTTTCGTATCAGTTACACTATTTAGGGGCATAATGAGTTTCAATATTAGTAGGTTCTTTTCCCATTCATCGATTTTCTCCCAGTTGGAATCGAATTGGGATATCATACAAGAAATACTATCCACTACAGACCTAAGGTAGATGGTATCATTCCTTTCACTAAAATTTGAGATGTTCATATATGGCACATTACATGTTCCTAATTTTAGGGCATCTTCATGAAAATAAATTGAATCATTGAATTGTTCCGAATTTCATGTCCTGTTTTTGAGGTTTTTTTATTATTGTTACTAGGTAGAGAACCTTGATTAAAATGGAACCACCCCTTTGGGTTTGATGGTTATATGGATAGACCACCATGGGTTCCTTTTTTACTTGGACAACCTAGGGTGTTCCTTCCTCCCTTGATCATGGGATATAGTAACTGAATAGATAATGGTAATTGAATTTTAAATTGATGAACTGATATGTGAGGTGAATTAAGATATCAATTGTATATGAAATTTGGTAGGGTAAGGGATGGATGACTGTGATACATGGCCCCTTGTTATGAAATTTCAGGATAAATCATGAATTGAATTGGAATTGATAAACTCGTGTGATTTAAATGATGTATATTCCATGTAACAGGTGTTGTGAATGAAATTATTGTTATATTGCTTCTTATCGTGTGAGTAATTGAGAGGAAGTCCTTATAATCATAGCCACACGACAATTGTCTCCTTTTTAAGTGAGTATGAAATGATATGTTGTTGGTTTGGGCCATTAAATTTATAAATTAATTGTTTAATTGAGATTTATATTCAATGATTCTATGCCATGGGTGATACATGGATTGAAATGAAGAACTCCATGGGTGGACTCATTGAGGGTTGACCTTTATGCATGAGTGATACATGGATTTACTAGGATGGACACATATTGGATTTTCATTATATGTTTTATGTCAAACATGGAATCTATATGGATTTAAAAATATTGAATCAATGGAATATGATCATTCATTCCAACTGTGATACATGGTATCCCTTATTGGACTGCCAAGGATGGACTCAAGTGGATAAAATATTATACCAAAACAAGAGCGATAAATGTGTTCTTAAGGATCACCATTGACTAGCTCATAGGATGTTGGATCATATTACACCGCGAATGAGACTTGAATTCCAACTTAGGGATGCCAAGGATAGTCTCATGTTATGGATAGAATAATGAGTGGAATGGAATACGACACATCTACCAAAGTAAAGCACATGCTTGGATTTGGTCATGAACTATATCTTTTATATGAAATGTTAGGAATATATTGTGATTATGGCTTTACAAGGGATAACAGGATTACATCAGATCTTGAGACTTATAGAATTATTGAATCGAGTTGTAAAATTAATTTAATTAAATGAAACTTGGGTAGCTGTTAAATCAGAGGATTAAATAAAAATTGAAATTTATTAATGGAAATGATTATAAATGAGAATCTTTATTTATAGGTTTTTTACATCAGAGTATTTACTTACATTTTTTATCTTCATGCACATTATTATTATATATATATTCACTGTATGATTGGCACAAAACATGGGTGGTTACCTATTAGGACTATATCTCATACAGTTATCAGGCCACCATTTGGGACCCAAACTAATTATATGAATATATTTCTTGATAATGGAAATTTCCCTACTACATTTACTTAATTTTCTACTTTGGAGTAGGAGAGAATGGTACCAAGATAAGTAATACAACTCTACTGGGATAATTTTTGACTTTTTGTACATTTGTACTCAATATTGTACATCTACCTTGTAAATAAGTTTTGGGTGATTTATGAGGGACATATGAAACATATCATCATTTTGTATGTGATATGTGTTCTGGATTTTTTTATTTATGTAAGCCTTCTATTTTTTATTTTTTACAAATATTTTATGTATGTATTAATAATTATGCTACTAGTATGTCATTGATATTCCATTGTGAAACACTATAGTGATGAGGTAATAGTCTCCCCATTAACACACCTAGGTGTTTTCTACTAGTATGTAGCTTATGGAATTTGGGGATATGTGATTAAGGCCATGTGACCCATCAGTCATGGAGTATCATTGAGTAGTATTTGGGTCTATGATGTTAAAAAGTGGAATTAGAGCCCTTATTTTCTGGTTTGAATTAATATTTAGCAACAATATAAAAGTTCAGAAAATAAATGGAATTTGGTAATGATATACAACCAAGTGTAGCTATTTCATGTACATGAAAAATTCAAATTCTTCAATTGAATTGTTGGTTCTTGTATTTTTAAAATTACATTTTATTTCATTCAAAAATATGTTGATGCCATCGATTCATGATGTTATAATTGGTATGAAGATGGGATCTATTTTTTTAATCACAATGATATGAGGTTATTCCATATCATGCATCATATTATTAAATTGATAGAAATGAAAATCCATGCAAATTTTCATGCCATTAAGGATCCATTTCTTGTTACATGTTGTTCTGATAGGGTCTATGATATCAATGCATGTAATTGTGTTAGGGAATAGTTTATGTGGGCACTGTATTTTTGTTAGTCATGTATTATGGGATCTTAGGAATTATAATTTGGTGACCCATTGGTTCAAACATTTATGTAAAAGATTTATATAAATGAAATATGATAATTATGTAAAATAAAAAATGAATATGAATATTTTAATTCAATGTAAAATAAAATGAAAATTGATTTTCTTATTGAAGAGAACCTCACCTAGATCCCACCATAGTAGTGGAAGTATGTAGTATTTCCTTCTTACATATGATTTTAATTTAACCCAGACATAACACAAAGAGAAAGCATAGGGGTGTGTTATTATCAATGAATGTTCTTACCTATCCGGTATAAATATCAACACCATTGAGCTGTGAGAATTGATAATGATATTGAAATGATGCATATATTTGGAATTGTATAGGCATGACATCATGAAACCTCCAGTCACATACTAGAAGGGTGGAGATAACCATACTCTAGAGGTGGAGGGCCATGGGCTACCATTGGATCCACAAGTAGTGCTAGCTGAGACACTAGTAGTTATACCATACATAGGTATTGAGGCACAATTCCATGGGAGAATATTTTGTTTCATATAGAATATTCAGGGATCACCACTAACTACCCTGACTATAGAAAAGTTTATTTGTGAGTTCTAGTAGTAGCATCCACCCACGTATTCAAGGGATGGAAGACCACTGGCAATGTAGTAAAGGATTTAGGTCATTGTTTCTATCTATGAGAATCTCGATATCCTTTCTGAGATGAGTTTGAATCTCACTATTTACATGAAGCATGATTCCACTAAGAGATAGTGGGATGTTATTACTTAGAAGGATCTTCATCAAAAGATGTATTAGAGGGATTTTATATGTATTTATATGACTACTTATATCCTCTGAGGTTGAAGGATAATAGATCCCAAGAGTTTTTTACCTATAGCAGATCATGTTGTTATTTATGGATTACTCGACCCATTTTACATAGCTCTTGAATTTTTTACCTATTACAATTGGTGATGAGTTATCTAAATCTAGGAGATTCAAGGATGTTCTCAGACATGACATCTAAATGTAGGTCAATGTATTTTGAATGACTACCACTACTACAATAGTGAATGGGTTTCTTATCATATAGAGTAACCTTTGAGAGAGTGGATGTTCAAGCCGGCGATGTTCATAATCTCAATCCGGTACTACATAAACTGGAAGTAGGATGAATTGTCTAGAGATTCGATTCATTGATATTACCATCCACAGCATGTACTTAGGTATCCTTGTGAGGTTCTACAAGTGTGGCAGGTCATGACATACAAGGCCACTGTATATGATAGGCCCAATCAAGTGTTGATCATGTAGCAATATAAGTCATCTAAATCTATTATGTAGAAAATTTCCTTAAAATTACTATGGAAGAGAGTCTGAATTGAATTCACATTCATGAGTTGGTTCATAAGATTCTCATCTTGTAGTGAGAAGCGATATTGTTGGCCTATCAGGCCGTGGATGTGGTAGTGTATGTGGTAGCCATACCCTAGTCATGCAGCGATATTATAATAGATCTACTCAGGGTAGGAAGGAATTATCATAGGGTCTTGGTTCATGCCAAATATACATAATTCAATATACCCTTGAGGAGCCGGATCCCAAACTTTCTACTATCAGAGGTTCTGTTATAGTATCCAATTCATTAGCTTCTTCACATTTTGATACAATGGTTTCCCATAGCATAATTGTTGTTCTCATTATAGAGATCCTTGGGATCGATGTTTAAACCTTGTATGGTTTCATCGCACATGACACTCCAATGGGGATTGGAATGGGGGATGTACGTCATTTCAGGGAGTACCCCCCTGATATTGGTTGGGGGAAATTTCATTGGGACCACTTTTTCCTTGAGATGAAGGATTTGATATCATTATTGGGATGGACATGATGGTTCCCTTTCATTTTTTCATTGATTTCCATCACCCTATGGTGACCTTCACATCACCAGATTAAGGGAAATTATTTCCAAAAGGTGAATGGGATTTTTAGGAAAGTTGGGATGGACCCGAGAATCTTGGTTAGGGATGGATCACATTCCATATTGTATGTTTATACTTGTATGATTATGTAACATGTTAGTCTAATTTTCCTCAAGTGGTTGATGATTTTAGAGAGGTTTTCATAAATGAAAATTCAAGATTACCTCTAGTAATATAGGCTGAGTTATTTATTCAGCTAGTTCTCGGAGCTGCACAAGACTCCATTCATCTTGGTTACTACTGAGATAAAAGATCACAAGGGTAGCTAGATGATTGAGAGGAAAAGGGTTTTATCTAGCATAGTACTTCTTCAAATGGTTCATCGATCATTTTTGTAAAGAAGGTGTACATAATATTAGGTATTATGTGGATTACTAGATATTTAACAAAGGTATCCACTACCATTGATCAATGATCACATTATGAAACACCAAGGAACTAGAGTTTTCTCAAATATTGATTTTAAATATGGTTATCATCAAGTGTGTGTTAGACCATCATGCATTTATCTCATAAATTTTTTGGAAGGTATAGTCTCTATGAGTATTTGGTCATGTCATTGAGTCTCAAAGACATGAAATTGGTATTCAAAGAACTGATTAACTAAGTTTTACATCCATATCTTGATTCATTTTTTGGTGGTTTTCTTGGATTCCATCTTGGTTTATTCTCATAATCAAAATTA
The DNA here is from genome assembly GCA_963277665.1 of Viscum album. Classification (NCBI taxonomy): domain Eukaryota; kingdom Viridiplantae; phylum Streptophyta; class Magnoliopsida; order Santalales; family Viscaceae; genus Viscum; species Viscum album. The sequence continues at coordinate 1,876,771,787 of OY728152.1, forward strand.
CTATGCCCAAAAGTATGATATTGTATTGAATACACTAAGAGATCATTTATTATAGGCTATGATCACAAAGATCCTTTTCATGATGGATCAGATTCACTTCTTGGGTCACATTATCTCAAAGAACTTAGTGTAAGTAGTCACAAAAAAGGTGAGATCTTTAGTTTCCTACGATCATCTGAAGACTATATTTGAGGTACAATGTTTCTTAGGGATGGGTGATTAATATATTTGTTTCATATAGGAATTCTAGTTATTTATAGTGTCATAGAAAGGATTGAATAAAAATGGTGTGAAGTATGTATACAAAGATTCTTATTAGATAGCCATCCAGAAGCAAAAGGGATACTAACTTTAATTCTAATACTGATTTTTCCATATCTAGGTAGGAGTTACACTATTTACTACAATGTATCATGTATAATTATATGAGAAGTTCTTATGTAGGGTAGATAGATTAATGGTGTATGGTTCTTGAAATTTGAGGCAACAATAGAAGAAATACAAGAAACGTAATCTCATGTTTTCTAAAAATGTTTACACATTGTGTTATTAGAGACACAATTTATTGGGAGATAAATTTTTGTTTTACATGGAGCACAAAAGCCTCATGTACAGAATATTCCAATGTCATTTGAATGTGAGGTTGTGAATTTGGGTTGAATACCTATAGTATTTCAACTTCAATCTTTCCTACGGTCCTTTTAAGAGAAATACAGTAGATGATGCACTGTGAATTATGACTTAAATACATGTCATCTAGTAGGCTAGTAACGAAAGGAAACACTTGGATTAGTTCTCTGAGATTCCCATGGTGGTGCACAAAAGTAAGTTGAATAACTTTCTATCATCATTATTCATTACCTATACCCTTATCAATATTTTTAGGATTAGGAAACAATCAAACATGGAAGCCCAAGTTCTATGGTAGAGTGTGGTAGGTGAGGACCCTCCTCTTAGTTGGACCATAGTCTAGGACAAGATATTGTGAGTACATTGTTCCTTATGTGTCTTTTCAGGCATGTGTGAGGAGATATGTGAGAATTTCATGTTTCATAAGTGGTAGTGTACCATGGAATCACAAAGATGTTTCTGGATTCTTATTGCTGGTACTAGTGGATGAATATGAAAGAGATGTAGATGATTTTTTTCTAAGGTGTTCCACCTATCAAGAGGTGATGGAAGCACACCGGTGACCATCCATACTATTACATCATCTAGTCATTCATAAGTGGAAATGGAATGATGTCATGATGGATTTTGTGATTGATTTTCTGGGGTTAAATCAAGGTAATTATGTTGTATGGTATTTTGTTGACAACTAATATAGGTTTCACATTTCCTGTTGATCAAATAAATCTTCAGTGAAAATGTGATGGTGTGGTTTTATATCCATGAGATAATATGACTTCATGGGGTTGTGAATAAAATCCTTTTAGATAGAAAATCATATTTTACTTAACGTTTAAAAAAATGATAATAAGGTTGTTCAATATAAAGGTTCTTCTGAGCACAACATAACACCCCCAGATAGATGGCTTGTCAAAGAACACAATTCTGGTGCATGAGGACAAGTTACAAGAATGAGTACTAGACTTTAAGGTATCTTAGGAGAGGCATATAGCACATGTTGAATTCTACAATATTTATAGATTTCATGAGAGTTTTTTCATAGTGCCTTATGAGTCTTTGTAGTGTAGGCCATGCCAGTCACCCATGTTTTGGATAGAGGTAAGAGAGGTAGCTATGCTCAGACCATGTCTTGTTTTAGGGATCACAGAACATTTTTTGTTTATTTTGTAGTAGATGGATACTATGCAGTCTCATAAAAAAAATATTTTCCAATCTCCCTAGAGGACCTCTTGATTTCAAGGGTAGGGATCTTGTTTTCATGCATGTATCACCAAGGCTAGGACATAATAGGATTAAGAGATACAATATGTTTTCCTTGAGACATGTTTGGAAATTTGAGATTCAGGATAGAGTAGGGATGGTAGCCTATCAGTTGCAGTTACCTCAGAGGTATCGATCCATGAATGATGTCCTCCATATTTTTTAGTTGCAAAGATACCATTTAGACCCCTCTTATGTATTTCTTCCCATTTCGGTTGAGTTATATGTGGATGAATTTTTTGAGGAGCATCATATTTATATTGTGGATCATAGTAAGAAGGTTCTATGAGAATGGTATCTACCTTTAGTACATGTCTTATAGTAGTCTGAACGAATTCCAGATGAGACCTAGGAGAAGGAGGCTTATATATTATCGAAGTGTCTAAATATATTCACATATCATGCTTCACCACCCTTGGAATTTAAATTCTTGGATGGATTTCATTATTTAAGGATGTTTGTAAGAACAAAGTTCTTATTTATGTTACGGGTCAAGTCTTTTTCCGTCAATTCATAGTTTAAATGATTAAATGTATCCTAGTATGAGTTAACTTTGAGATTTTAAAGGTATCAAGGGTGTCTAGGTCTCATTCGATACATGGATCCAGATCTTTGGGGAGAAAATGGCATGGCATAGTGTTATTTTAAACCATGCGGTGAAGGTCGCACAATTTCAAAAACCATTTGAGACTTGGGAAAAGAGATTGAATAGGCTACACAGTTCCAAAAAACCCTGAAATTTGGGTCTCATGGTTGTTCATCTAGCTCTGCCATCATGAAAAATGATTTTGAAATGTTTTTTTCAGGGTTAGGAAAATCATACGGTCAAACCATCTTGGTTCATTTCCCTACAGATACCCATGCATGGTTAGTGAATGGTTTGACAAACTATGTGATCAAACCATGTAGCCCTACTATTTTAGGAAAAGTTACTAATTTTAAATTAAATTAAAATAATTTCAAAACAAAAAATTTGTTTCATTGCCTCCCACATAGAAAACTCCCTCGAGATAGCCCTTCTGGGTTACTATTGAATGAATGAAGAGAACTCTTTTACCTGAGCTCAAAATGTTGGTCTATTAGAGGAATCAGATCTAACATAGTATGTTATAAATTCCTTTTGTGTACTTACCCATTTGGTTTGGTAGTAGTGTTCACTACTTTGGGGAAAGATGATTTTCCATATTATTGGGTTCTTCATCCGTTTTTCAATGTTCTACAAACATGAGTTTAATAGGGAGCTCAGACTGGATGAGCTATCCTTCAAGGATCTATAGTAGGTGGTCTCATGACTTCCACTTAATTTCAAGTTATTTATAGATTTCTTTGCCTTTTATGCCCGATTTTCAGGCATCACCTTGAAATGAAATTGAAACCTACTATTTTTGTGCATGACCTATTCAATTATATAGGCTGGTTTGTTCAATGTATTAGGTTTAGAAACATGATTTAAAAGGATACACATCTTTGTGTTCATTGGTTATATGGATGGACTATCATTGGTATATTTTTACATGGAAACCTTAGGGTGTTTCTCCCCCCCCTTATCATTGGATATTGTAATTGATTTGATAATAGTAATTGAATTTTCAACTGATGAACAAATATGTTAGTTGAATTAAAATATCAATTTTAAATGAAATGGGTTAAAGTTAAGAAAACGATGCACATAGACCTAGGTCACTTGTTATGAAATTTCTTAATAAAGCATGAATTTCACTTATCATGATAAGAATATCTAAGTTAAATGATTTATATTCCATGTAATGGTCGTTAAGCATGAGATTCCAGTTATATTTATTTTTACCTTATGAGTAATTAATAGTTAAGACTTATATTATTAACCCTTGACATATGTGTAACATCCGGTTACATTTTTAGGTACTTTTGATGTTTTTAAGTACCTATGTTTTGGAGTAGTGACTTGGGGGGTGCGTTTGGGTGAGATTTTAAGTAAAACAAAAGGGAAATGTCTTGTGCACTGTTTTCACACGGTTTGACAAATCGTACGACCAAACTTTGCTAACCAAGCAGCACTAGATAGAGAGGTACACACAGTGTGCACACGGTTTGAAAAACTGTGCGACCAAACCGTGCAGACCATGTATCTCTGATCAGTGAGGTCTGCACGGTGTGTGCACGGTTTTAAAAACCGTGCGTCTCTGCCCAGGTAAACAATTTGCGTGATTTTGAAATTCCAAAAATTCTTTTCAAAACCACCCCAACCCCCAGGACTCCCATATGTTCGACCTTGGCTCGGGCTTGACTCTTTTTAGGTCTTTCCAAATATTCCTAGAGACATTCCAAGGCGATCTGAACATCTTTCTTCAAGATTGAAGACTCGGATTAATGATCCTCTCTCCTCCCGGTAAGTGGATTTCATCTCGTTGTGTTTCTCATTTATTCATTTATCGTTCCTTGATCTTTTCATGGGATATTTCCTTTGTTTTCATGGATTTACAACTATGAGTTGAGGAATAGATCTAGTATTGTGAATCTAGATCTAGTTTTTGCAAGATCTTGATTCCATTATCTTAATTTTGGTTTTAAGGATTTAGATCCAGTTATTTATTGACATCTTTGTGACGCTCGGTTTTCGGGGTTTCACGTTGTGCTAACTCCCATCAATAAATCGACGTAGGTGGTTCTATCCCAACTTTCGAAATTGTTTATCATTGTATTTTCTTGATTTTCTTCAATTGTTGATTTAAATTCAATTGATCAAATTTTCTTTCAATTAACTGATAAAAACTTGATTCCATTGAATTGAGATATTTGAAATGGTTTTGGCATAAAAATGTGGGAAAACCCCAATTCCATTGAATTGGGTGTGTTTATGGAAATTGGACGATTTAAATTATTTGATTTAAATTATGGATTTGATGGAAATGATTTGAATTAAATTATCTAATTTAATTGTGAAAATAAATTGTGTGATGATGGAATTGGTTTTGAATGGATTTCAAACTAGTGAAAATGGATTAAAATTATTTGAGAGAAACCCATTGGTTTTATCTTGTGAAAATAGTACGTTTTGAATAAAACCTGTTTTGGTTTAAAATGGAATGAAATTGGCACTTTTGAAATTGAAGAATTGGATTGATCGTATTTTAAGCATTCCAAAAACATACAATTTGGATACACTCTATGCTACGAAAATGTTCTAAAACATACTTGCGGTGGGTCACATCCTCGACGGGTTGGTGATGAGTCTTATTTGGCCATTGTCATAGGGACGTGTGTATACACATTTTTCTCAGATCACAAAGAGAGTGTGGAATCCTATAACTGGTTAATACTATCGTACCTTTTGACAGATGACCATGTTTCTTGCTTGTTTATTTATATTTGAGATATAAATGTATACAAATGCTTTTGAACTAATTACATGCCTGCTGAATTTATATAAACTGTTTTATATAAATGTTTTGCTTATGACATTGTTTTTTGAAATATTCCATCATTTGAAAATCCTTTGCTTAAAGAATTTATTTCCATCATTTGAAAATGATTAGAATATTTTTTTAGAATATGCTTTTGAATTTCCAAACATATTTATTTGAATATTTAAAGCCTTTCATTGGATAATCTATATTTGGAACCTGTTATGGAATCTCTGATGATACCCTACTAGGCTTAGGCTCACACCCTACATGTGCCTTCGGGTGTTTGTAGATTTTCTTCTTCCGGTATCGAGGAAAGGGAAGGGACCTCTTGGAAGTGGATCCAGCTATTGATCTTTGGTCTTGGTGAGTTGTGTTCATAGGGAATTTGGGACTATTTTTCCCTTTTTGGTACTTGGGTTGTAGTACTATGGGCTTTTATTCCTCATTGTAATCTGTTACATTACTCCCAGTGGAGTTTCTTTTGCTATGCATTCTGGTTTTTACCCTTACTTCTGCATTCTTGTGGAAAAATTGTTCCCACTTGTATGTTGTAAGATACCAGGTTCTAGTATCCGACCAGTGGAGATCAAGAACTCCCCTCGGGCTATATCATGACAGGCTCGGTTATCGGGTTACCAGGGTACCCGGGCTGGTTCGTGACAATGTGGTATCAGAGGGAGGTTCATCATCTTTTCTTTATGATAGAATGAATTTGAGTTTTCTTGTCGGGACTTAGGAGGTAGTTGTGATTGATTGTCTGGCCAGCTCTCACCACAATGAACCTTAATCCACCAGGGTTGGTTAGGGAAATATGACTTGTGTATTAGTTCTAGTATTTTCCCTGTTTTGATTTGGATAGTGTGGAAACCAAATCTTGTAATCCTTATTTTAAGAATAGTTCTCCTTGTTACTCATTTTGGGTGTTAATCAAATGTCTTTAATGCTTTGTAGTGTCATTCCTCTGAGAAGACGTGGAGCTCAGATCCAAAAAGTGGCTGTTGCTGAATTTCAGCAAGCAAGTCCTATTGTGGATCCGAGTCTGGTTGAGGAGATTGTGCGCACTGTCCAAGCTGTAGGACATGCACCACCTCTAGTTCCTATTCAGAATCCAGTTGTAGATCTTCCTAGTGATATTCATCGAAGTCATTCTCAATATTTCTTATGCCAGAAGCCACCTTTCTTCAATGGCTCTACTGATCCTCAACATGCTGAGGAATGGTTGAGTAAGATCGAATGCCTCTTTGGTTTTTTGGAGACACCTGATGCGATCAAGGTGAACTGTGCCACCTTCATGCTGGAGGGACCAAGTAGGAGATGGTGGGACATGATGGTGACGGCTGGGAAACATGAAGGTCTATATTGGAAAGACATTATGGTCCTTTTCACTGACCAGTTCTATCCAGAATCTATGGTGTTGGCCAAGGCTGTAGAGTTTTTCAAGATCCAACATACCAACAAAACTGTGACTAAGTACTCAAATCTCTTTTCTGAGTTGGTACAGTTTTCTCCTAAGATTGTATCCAATGAGAGGATTAAGGCTCGATGATTCGTGTTGGGACTCCGATCAGATATCCGTTATCAGGTTTTCTTACTGAATCTAACCACTTGTGTTGATGTGCTGGATATGGAGATGATGGTTGAGATGGACATGGTAGGAAAGCTAGGGTTGAAGGAGGTTCTTTTCCCTCCTAGTGGCAGTGTTGGTTCCTTTAAAGGAAAACAGAAGCATGACTTTTCTTAGGGTAGTTCTCGAGAGCAGGGTCATCCCAGACCTCCGATAGCACCCGGAGGGGCTTCTTTGACTTTTTATCAGTGTGGAAAGCCCTAACATTCTAAGAGGGTTTACACAGAGGCACCCAAGAACTGTAGATCCTGTGGACATTTAGGGCACCTACAGAGATTCTGCAATCACATCTCTACTCCGCATAGTGGAATAGGATCATCAGCACCTCCAAATACTATGGGGAAATCAAATGTGTCACGTGCAAAAGGGTTCCAGCCACATGCATCCGGAACGAATCTTCTTCACGCCATGGAAGAGTTTCCAGTGGTAGCTGATACATGTCCTGAAACTATGAGAGTTACCATCACTATAGCTTCATCATTAGTGACAACTCTTTTTGATACTGGTGCATCCCACTCTTTTATTACAACCCATCTAGTTAATCTGCTTAATCTGCCTATGGAAATTTTATCTTATGCGATGGATATTAGTACACCTCTTGGTGTAATGAGAGAGAAGGGTCCCTGTAGTCCTTCTTGTGTCTTCTCTCTATCAGATGTTGATCATGTTTGGAGTTTATTGGTTCTCGATATGAAATCATTTGACCTCATTTTTGGGATGGATTGTATCATTACTAATAAATCCCGGATCGATTATTATCTTTGACGGGTCTACCTTACTACACCTAGTTGTCTGCCTCTTGTTTTTCATGGAGAATGGGACCCAAGGTCAAGTAGAGCCGGACCCTATTTTCCATATTTGGGGAAAGTTATATCAATGTTTTCTTTTGATATGGAGAGAGATTCATTGTGTGTTGATCTCCCTCTAATCATCGCTGAGATTCCCAACATTTTTCTTTCAGACTTCTCTGGTTCTCCACCAGAAAGAGAGGTTGATTTTTCTATTGACTTAATGTCTGGTACTAAACCGATTCCTATTCCCTCTTACTGAATGGCTCTAGCTGAACTAAAAAGAACTGAAGTCTCTATTAGATGATCTTCTTGAGAAATGTCTTATACGCCCGAGTGTGTCACCTTGGGTAGCACATGTTCTATTCCTCAAGAAGGCAGATGGTTCTCTTCTCTTATGTGTTTATTATCGAATGCTCAATCTAGTTACCATAAAGAACAAATACATGTTACCATGAATTGATGATTTGTTTGATCAATTTAAAAGGGCTAGCTGGTTTTCAAAAATTGATCTTCGATCTGGTTACCATCAGTTGGGGATAAAAGAATCTGACATTCCTAATACCTCTTTTCAGAGTAGGTATGGCCATTATGAGTACCTTGTTATGCCCTTCAGCCTAAAAAATGCTCCTATAGTTTTCATGGAATTGATGAACAAGGTTTGAAGTTAGTATCTTGATACTTTTGTGGTGGTCTTTGTGGATGAAATACTTGTCTTCTCCAAGTCTTAGAAGGATCATGTGCATCATCTGAGAATAGTTCTGAGTCTTCTAAGGAATCACAGACTTTATGTCAAGCTTTAAAAGTGCGATTTATGGATTCAAGACGTAAAATTATTGGGACATGTCATGTTAGAACAAGGAATATCGATTGATCGTAAAAGGTTTAAGGCTATTATGACATGGGAACAACTACGAGATGTTTTTGAGATTCAGAGCTTCTTGGGCTTAGCGGGATATTATAGCTGGTTTTTTAAAGACTCCTCAACGTTAGTTTCTCCAATGACTAATCTGGCTCTAAATGGAATGAAGTTTTCCTGGAATGAAAAATGTCAGAGTTATTTTGTTGAGCTAAAGCGTGTTTTGACTACTACACCGGTGTTAACTCTTCCTGGGGATAGGATAGGTTATGTGGTCTTTCGTGATGCATCGGGTTCAGGTTTGGAATGTGTCCTCATGCAGGGTAATCATGTTGTTTCTTTTGGGTCTTGTCAATTGAAGCCTCATGAGAAGAATTATCATACCCATGACCTTGAACTTGCAGCTGTAATGCACGCACATAAGTTTTTGATACATTTCCTATATGATGAATGGTTTACTGTGTATTCAGACCACAAGATCATGATTTATATCTTCTCTCAAAAATATTTGAATCTTCGCCAAATGAGTTGGGTGGAGTTCCTGAAATATTTCGACGTTGACATTGCCTATACCCCGGGGAATGGGAATGTAGTTGCTGATGCGTTAAGCAGGAAACTTCCATCACAGACTGTGAAAGAATATTTAGAAGAGAGGAGTTTGATGGCTCTTTTTTCTCAGTTGTATATTGGAATTCAGTGGAATGGGAATGAAGTTTCTTTAGGCAGTGTTCAGTTGACTTCTACTCTCCTAGAATTGATTATTCAGGAACAGAAACTGGATGATGAATTCCATAGCATTAAGGACTCTCTTTATGGTGGGGAGACCAACACCCAATGGTAATTCTCCAAAGAGGGTTTTCTATGTTATCGAAACCGTTACATTGTGCCGTTATTTTCAAGGAATTATGTGATGGGGGTTTTCCATAACTCTCAGTGGGTTCTGCACCTAAGAACGACAGAAATGTTCTATGACATGTGGTGGTAGGTCTAGTGACCAGGTATGAGATGAGACATTGCTAATTTTGTATCTCGTTGCTATACATTCTGTTGGTGAAATCCGAGCACCAGAAACCTTCGGGTTTGCTTCAACCACTTCTAGTCTCTATATGGAAGTGGGATGAAATCTCGATGGAATTTGTGGTTGGGTTACCTCAAACCCAGAGGAAGAAGAACACGATATGGGTTGTGATCGATAGGCTGACCAAGTCGGCTCTCTTTATACCTATTCGAGATACAACCAATGTTGAGGAGTTGGGAAGTATCTATATGAAATAAGTTGTTCATTTTCATGGAGTTCCATATTCTATAGTTTCTGACAGGGAACATCAATTTACTACTCTCTTTTGGAGAGGCCTTCAAGAGGCACTAGGATCTCAGGTTCGTTTGAGCATGGCCTACCATCTGCAGTCAGATGGCCAGACAGAAAGAGCTATTAATATCCTTGAGAATATGCTCTGCACTTATGTTCTCGACTTTGGTGGGTCTTGGGATGATCATCTGGGACTAGATGAATTTTCTTATAACAACAGTTATCAATCTGTGATCAAAATGTCTCCTTTTGAGGCTTTGTATGGCCATCCTTGTAAATATTTTTTATGTTGGTCGGAGATTGGTGAAAGCTCTTTGGTAGGACCGAGTTTAGTCCAAGAGACGACAGATAAGATCCAGTTGATTTGTCAGAGAATGTTGACAGCACAGTGTTGGTACAAGTCATATGTTGATCGTCGCTGTAAACCTTTAGAGTTATTAGTTGGTGACCAGGTGTTCTTGAAAGTTTCACCCCGATTGGGTCATCGACGACTTGGGAGGCAAGGGAAGCATGCTCCTCATTTTCTGGGACCTTTTGAGGTTATTGGCCTTGTGGGGAAAGTTTCTTACCGTCTAGCTCTACCATCACAGCTGACGTTGATACATAATGTGTTCCATGTGTTGAAGCTGCGAAATTATCTCTCTGATCCATCTCATGTTGTTTGCTAGAGTGATCTTGATATTGAACCAGATTTATCTATTGCTGAACGACCAGTCAGGCTTGTTGATTCAGAGACCAAGGTACTTTGTGGAAGAACTATACCTCTGGTCCATGTACTATGACAGCATGGTTCTGACTCTCATGAGACTTGGTAAAGGGAGGCTCTAATGAGAGGGCAGTGGCCTCATCTTTTTGACGTGGAGGTTTATTCATAGGCTTTCTGGGGGCAGAAAGATCTTATGGTGGGTAGGTTGTGACATCCTGTTATGTTTTTAGGTACTTTTGATGTTTTTAAGTACCTCTTTTTTGGAGTAGTGACTTGGGAGGTGCGTTTGGGTGAGATTTTAAGTAAAACAAATTGAAATGGCTTGTGCAAGGTTTCTACACGGTTTGACAAACCGTGCGACAAAACTGTGCCAACCAAGCAGCACTAGATAGAGAGTTACACACAGTGTGCACATGGTTTGAAAAACCATGGGACCAAACCATGCGGACCATGTATCTCTGGACAGTGAGGTCTGAACGGTGTGCGCACGGTTTGACAAACCGTGTGCCTCTGCCCAGGTAAACTGTGCGCGTGGTTTTTTAATCCGAAATTTCCTTTTAAAACCACGAGAACTCCCAGGACTCCCATATGTTCGACCTTGTCTTAGTCTTGAATCATTTTAGGTCATTCCAAAGCTTCCTAAGAAATTCCAAGGTGATCTGAACATCTTTCTTCGAGATTGAAGGCTGGGATTGAAGATTTGCTCTCGTCTCGGTAAGTGAATTTCGTCCCCTTGTGTTTCTCGTTTATTCCTCTATCTTTCCTTGATCTTTTCATGGGAGATTTCCATTGACTTCATGGATCTATACCTATGAGTTGTAGAATAGATCTTGGATTGTGAATCTAGATCTAGTTTTTGCAAGATCTTGATTCCTTGATCTTAATTTTGGTTTTAAGGATTTAGATCCAGTTTTTGATCGACATGTTTGTGATGCTCGGTTTTTGGGGTTTCTCGTTGGGCTAACTCCCATCAATAAATCGAGGTAGGTGGTTCCATCCCGACTTTCCTAATTGATTATCATTAAATTTTCTTGATTTACTTCAATTTTTTATTTAAATTCAATTGCTCAAATTTGCTTTCATTTAACTGATAAAAACGTGATTCCGTTGAATTGAGATATTTGAAATGGTTTTGGCATAGAAATGTGGGAAAACCCCAATTCCATTGAATTGGGTGTGTTTATTGAAATTGGCTGATTTAAATTGTTTGATTTAAATTTTGGGTTTGATGGAAATGATTTCAATTAATTTGTCAAATTTAATTGTGTAAATAAATTATGTGATGATGGAATTAGTTTTGAATAGATTTCAAACTGGTGAAAATGGCTTAAAATGATTTGATAGAAACCCATTGGTTTTATCTTGTGAAAAAGGAATGTTTTGAATAAAACATGTTTTGGTTTTAAATGGAATTAAATTGGCACTTTTGAAATGGAATAATGGGATTGATCATATTTTAAGAATTCTTAAAATAGTTTTCCCATCATTTAGGAGAGCATTCAAGCCTTAGGTAGTTAGTGAGTAATTTGGATACACTCTATGCTACGACAACGTTCTAAAACATTCTTGCGACGGGTCACATCCCAGACAGGTTGGAGACGAGTCTCCTTTGGCCATTGTCATAGGGACATGTGTATACACATTTTGATGAGTTCACATAGAGAGTGTGGAATCCTATAACTTGTTAATACTATCATACCTTTTGGCATATGGCCATGTTGCTCGCTTGTTTATTTATATTTGAGATATAGATGTATGCCAATTCTTTTGAACTTCTTACATGCCTGCTGAATTTATATAAACTATTTTATATAAATGATTTTCTTAAGCCATTGTTTTTAGAAATATTCCATCATTTGAAAAGACTTTTCTTAAAGTATTTATTTCCATCATTTGAAAATGTTTAGCATATTTTGTTAGAATATTTTTCTGAATTCCCAAACATATTTATTTGAAAATTGAAATCTTTTCTTTAGATAATCTATATTTGGCACCTGTTATCGAATATTTGGTGATAACCTATTTGGTTTAGGCTCACACCATACTTTTGACTTCGGGTGTTTGTAGATTTTCTTCTACTAGGATCGAGAAAACGGAAAGGACCTCTTTAAGGTGGATCCAGTTGTTGATCTTTGGTATTGGTGAGTTGTGTCCTTAGGGACTTTGGGACTGTTTTTCCCTTTTTGGTACTTGGGTTGTAGTACTATAGGATTTTATGCCTCTTTTTAATCTGGTACATTACTCCTAGTGGAGTTTCTTTTGCTATGCATACTGTTTGTTTTACCCTTGCTTCCACATTCTTGTGGAAAAATAATTCCCACTTGTATATTGTATGATGCCAGGTTCTAGTCACTGACTCATGGGAATCGGGAACGCCCCTTGGGCTATGTCAGGACCAGCTCGGTTATCGGGTTACAAAGGTACCCATGCTGGTTCGTGACATTATGTCACCTTTTGTAGTGATTTGAAAATTAAATTTTATTTGTTTGGACCATGACTTATATAATTGAGTTGTTTAATTGGGATTGCAATTAAATGGTTGTATCCCATTCGTGACACATGGATTCAAATGAAGTTTGACATGGAAAGACTCATTAAGGATTGACCTTTACGCCTGAGTGATACTTGGTTTTCCAAGGATTGACACATAGTGGATTTTACTATTATATGTCGAGTGATACTTCGAATCCTTATGAATTTACATAGAAGGAAATAAGGGAATTTGATCATACATTACATGGGTTATACTTTAGCTCATGTAGTGGACCGCCAAGGATGGACTCGAGTGGATGAGATGTTATACCACACCTACAGAGATACCTGGGTTCTTAAGGTTATCCATGGATGACATTGTAGTGTGTTGTTTTATATTACAACTAATGTGAGACTTGGATTCAAACATAAGGATTACAAGGAATGGATCAGGTTATAAATATAATTATGAGTGAAATTGAATATGAAGTATCTTCCATGTCAAGTCACATGATTGAATTTAGTGTTGACTTGAACCTTTAAATGGAATGTTAGGCATCTATTGTGCTTATGGTTATATGGGGGACACTAGGATTTCACTAGGTCTCAATAATTCTAAAAAGAATAAATTGAGTTGTTGAATGAACATTATTAAATGAAAAATGCTTAACTATTAAATTATTGGATTAAATCTTAATTGAATTTTATTAAAGGAGATGATTATAAATAGAAATCTAGATTTATAGATTTTTTACTAGTGTATACATCCTTGAATTTTGTATGGTCCTGCAAAATGTTTTTATATATATTCATAGACTAGTTGGCATAGACCATGGGTAGTTGTCTTGTGGGATTATATTTGACACCCTATTTTGGCCACTATTGGGGTTAAAAAATATTATATTATTGTAGGTGTTGATAAGGGAATAACATACAGTAGGTAATTGATTTTTTTCTTTGGATCAAGAGATCATGTGACCATATAGAATCATGCGATGCTATTGAGATAAATTGACAATATTTTTACTTTTACTATTTGTATTGTATATATTCTTTTAAAATTATGTTTGACTTCTTCATTAGAGTAACATGATATGTATCATCATTTTGAATATGATATGTATTGTGCAGTTAATTTTTTATAGGATTATTCCTCTATTTAATTATGAAATATATTTATTATTTTTATTACTTATTCTCCTAATTATATGTTGTTGATATTCTGTTATGATATAATCTGGTGATAAGGGTATAATATCACCATTGAGACACATAGAGCCTCGCTACTATTTTATATCCTATATTATTTGAAAAGATGTTCTTGAGGACTTATGACCCACCAAAATGTGAGAAATGTTAAATGGAATCTAATTCTCAGACATTATAGTAAACCACATGAATTTCCACCTATCTCAAATACCATCCCAAACTCAATGTAAATGCTAATTCATGTTATAGAAAAAATATACATGGTGGTCATATCACTTCATAATCAGTATATAGTATGAGAATAATAGCATGTGAACACACAAAAAAGACAACAAGTTACATGAGAGCCCATAAAGGCAAGGAACCTCCTACCACATGATTTGTCAAGTCAGCACCAAGGACTACAAGGGTACATGTCTCCCAGAACATGCTATTACATGACTGGAAAATGATCACATGACAACAACTCCATGATCCATCTTTATTTAAATATTATTTAAAATTATTAATATCACTCATAATTAAAAGGATTAAATTAAATTTGGATAAAATTTGCATTTCTACCTTTGAAAAAATTATGATTAAAATTATTCACATCGAGATGAAACCAGCAGTGCTAATGACGCATTACTCCGATCAGTGTCATGGAATATATAAAAGTGATAACATTGGAATAATAATAATATGAAATGATATGAAACGAAATAAATTCGAGAGAGGGGAAAGGGGTGGTGAGAGGCATGAGTGGGGAGTGGATTTCCCACAACATGTTTTGGTGTACCCCCAAATGGCCCTTTCATATTATTATTATCCCATTTAAATTTAATGAAATTTTTAAATGTATTTTGAATCCATGATCCAATTTAAATTTTTACATTTAAAAAATTGTTATCTTTTCCCTCTTATACTATACCCATGTTCCAGCCCCGTAAAAATTGTGCATTTTTTATTCCCACTTTTAAATATATTAAATAAACCATTAATATATTTTAATATTTATCCATATAAATATGAAAATTTAATATATTTATATATATACACACACATACACACACAAACACATATATATATATATCCCATATATACACATTTAAAATATAAACATATTCGTATATACACTCAGCCATGTATATATATATCCTATATATATAATATATATATAATAAAAAAATATCTTCCTAAATTAATAAAATTAATTATAACAAACCATATTTTAATTTTCTTATTAAATCAATTCTAACATTACCTGTATAATTATTTCATCAATAAGATTCATTAAAACTTAAATAGTTATGAAATATTTATTAACCACAAAAGTCTACTTATGTAGCACAAGTAATAATGTCGGTATTGTTACTTAACCTCCTAATAAATATTCATTTATGGCGATACATATCTCTTTTATGAATAGAATTCAGAAATGTTTAATTAAAAAAGTATATTTATTTTTTTTAAGACAAATAATTATAATATAATTGTTGTTACCTTTTCACGATATGTTACCAAACCCCCAACACATACAATTTTTATGTCTTACCAAGGGTAAAACCCACATTTCGGACCTAACTATGGTCTCAAATGATTTATATAATACACCATATTGGAGACATTCCATTATATTTAAAAAATATAAATTCAAAATAATAAGTAATTCGTCATCAAATACTATATAACCAAACACCCGACACACACAAAAGTTATGTCATGCCTATGGTAGACCCCTAATATCGGATGTAATAGTGGTCTCAGATTTCCCATATGATGAAAATTTTGGGATTTATTCTTTTTTTTGGAAAATAGTTCAACTAAAATATAATATATTTTATGTTTTATTATTTCTGTGTTAAGGCTCTGTGGGCCCCAAATCCCATTTTTACCTTAATAGTAGTAAATATTTTTTCACTACTCATTATGGTAAATATTTATATTGAAGTAATTACATGATATAAATTATGAGGTTTTCTAATATTTAATCAGTTTTTAAAAATTCCATTAATAGAATTCAAAAAATTTACGTTAAAATTAATCCTATAGATGCAATGAGAAATTGAGTTCTCAAAGAGAAAATTATTCAAAATTCTACAATGTTTTTATATCAAAATTCAATATTCAAAGTATTCTAATTACCTGAGCTATATTAATGTATATATATATATCATTTAAATAATAAGACACTAGAAGTAAATGAAAATATAATATAACATAATAAATAATTTTAACATACAAGTATTTTTCAATTAAACATCTATATTTTTTTTAATATTCATCGAAAATGAAAAAATTTACACAAATAATAAAAATTCACCAAAACCTAATGTTTATATTATAAATTAAAAAATTGATTTAATTGTTTAAAATATATTTTATAAAATTGGTAAACATAAATTTTAATTTGTGTGTTAAAAACAAAACTAACTCTTCCTTTAGAAAAAAATATTTTTTTTCAAATAACATTTTATTTTTTTAAATGATTTTAAATTTATTTATAATCAATATATAACTATAAATTTAAAAAATTATTTCATAATATTTAAACCATCTAATTTAATTTTTTTGTTATAACAGTATACAATATTATGATTCATTTAGAGTTGGGGATGCATGTTCTGCATGGTATGGAAGAGATTAAATTCAATTAAACATATTTCAGAGAATCCTTATTATTAGTGTTTTATGGGACATATTATATCAAAAAAATGTTATTATTTTATAATTTTTGTGCGTTAAATTCTACCAACCTTAAAAAAATATCATTCTGGAAATTTGAACTTGATCTCACTAATCAATGGTTTAGCTTTTGGAAACACCTTTATCGAAAAACCCCTATTATGAATATGTTCATAAAATATCCTCTTCGTGAGATAGACAATGAGGTAAAATGTTCATTTACATAACACATATATAGGTTTATAAGTACTATGAAAATGGTTGAAGGTGTTGATATGGAAATAAAGACTAATTTAAATAATTAAAGAGAATCATAATGGTCATTGATTGCAAAAAATTGAAAGATCAATGGAATGTTGACGACCTAAAAACCATAAATCTATGATGACTTAAAAGAAAATATAATTTATCTGATATGAATGCAATAGAATACGTTTTTTCATCATACACATTCCTAAATATTTTGAATTCCTTTACTGTTTGAGAATATAAGGGAATATACGTACTTGGTATGTTCCAATTTTGGAATCACTATTTCATCCTATTGTTCTTTTTTGATCAATATCAAATTTATCTCTTACTCTGAGAAATGAATATCCAAAACTTAATTTTTTATACCCAATGAACTAAAATTCAGATTTAGTATGTCAAGAGATTTAAAAAAATGTGGAAAGTATCTCTATATGTCTTCATTAATATTCCAAATCCAATATGGTTAGCACAAGCTCTCCAATATAATACATTAATATGTACACATAAATAGTAACACCACTGGTTAATCATTAATTTTTATTCATTATATACTTTTTCTAAAAACAATTATATATTTAATAGCAAATCATGTAGGCTAGATTTCAGTGCTAAACCATTCTCATTCAATTGTCAGGGTTGAATTCTCGCAGCCTTTACGAACATGATAGTTATTCACCTGGCATGCAAGTTATCCTTTTTCTAAACCTATATTATATAATTCTAATATCATTCCAAAAAATATGATTTATTTCTTTAAAATAAAATTGATTATTAAATAAAAATTTTAATATGTTTTTTAAATGGAAGTTATTTTATTACAATGATTTTTAATAATATTATTTAACTTTTATTACAATTTAATTAGTGATTATATAAACCCTAAATGTAATCAAAATCATTGATCTTTTTTATATAAAATATAAATATATTATTTCTCAATGAAATTTTCACAAAAACAATATACAAAACTGTTGGGTTTTATTTCCATAAAATTCCTCAACAATGTCCTTTTCCTTAGTAGACACTTAAAAAAGACCTAAAAATTAGAGTTAAAGTCTTTGAAATATTAATAAATATAAAACACATAAGTCGATGATGGTACTCATAACTCATTAGTTAACGATGATGCACATTATTATAAAATTTATCATAATCTATAGAAGTTTAATTATTATTATAACCAAGATACCATTTCCAAAAATACTTCTACAATTTAATTCAAATTTCATATTACATAAATACCATATCTACTTTAATTAATTATAGGTCCTTACATTGCTTAGGTGTTAATAATTAGATGAGGTAATTAACTTAGATAATTCATAGGTTCTTCAAATTTAATAAAATAAACTACAATTTGATCCCTAATATGGTATTTATCTCCTTCCATTATAATCATCAATTTTCCTTGGAAATTTATTTATTTATTCCCAGTTTTCCCAAACATAATAAAATTTTCTATTCCACCAGTAACATTACTTTGGTATCAATTTCAACATTTCTCTCTTAATCATTCTTTATTTTCTCTATGGTATCTTCCACTTGAGTTGATAGAAAAATATATCCTTATATTATTTTATTAGTCTTAAAGTTGGAATAGGTAGATGTTATTAATAAAATATTAGGAAATGTGATCAGGAAATCTAAAATATATTTCACTACAATAACCATTCCATTTGTTTTCACATATTCACCACCTTATCATTGATATCTAGTGTCAACATGATTCCTTATGGTTCCATCCGATAACTAAAACAAAAAAAATAGTGTGAGATGCAATATTCATAGTGAGAATACTATATAATCATTTATTATATCTTTAAATCATGAAAATTAAATCATTTAATTTAATTTAAAGTGTAAATAAATATCAAATATGGTCTATTCATGGACCTATTTACCTACTATAATTATCATACTGACCAATGGATATTAAAAATAGTGTTAGTACAGTTCGCGTTAAAATAATGTTTCTGTGAGTTACATGCACTTGATTTAAAACTAATTTACAACATACATGGGATTTATATTTTTAAATTATATATAAAATATATAATTAATTGGATCTATATTTTCTACTAAACAACACTTTAATTTATCCCTAACCATTAAATTACATAAGATAGAAAACTAGTCACATTAATGAAATCCAAAATTATAAAATTGGGGAAACAAAGAAGGTAAGGAAAAAATTATAAAATTGAACTCATTAATGTTTGATGGAGGTTTTATCAATCCTAATTCACTATTAATAATTTATTTTTCCATTTAATATGCACATGAGGTAATGGAGACCTCCCAATAGTGATAACTTTTTGGTATTTAAAAGAATTCAAATCTCCATCCATTATAAAAAGGCATTCATTCTTACCCTTCCTGAAAATTTTCAAGAAACATTGGCTCTTCCAAAATCTACCCAAAAATTCCTATGACATCACTACCATAATCCTAGATTCCTCACCATGGGAATAAATAGATCCAATAATTACTTTGGATCAATCCAAAAGGATTTTCCCGAAAAAAAGGTAACATTCTTCAACGTCAATTTATGATTCATTTCCTTCTCTGCCCATTATTTATTATTATTACATGATTACATAATAACATAAGAATTAATAATATATTTATTTGTTTGTATATTAAGGTTTCTACCTGAAATTACACACACTTCCCTCAAATCTTTAATGAGCATACCACTTATGTGTAAGACGAACTACCACTTCACGAAATGATGACGATACATTCATCATTTACCACGTATCATGTTGGGAATTATGATACAAATGTTATTTATATATGAAATATGTGATAATAATATTTCCTAATGCCATTATAATTAATTTATAAAAGAGACCTTTATGTTCTCCATTTGGTTTAAATACGATAACATCATTTGTAGACGTGTGGACTATTGCCTCCTCAAAGGGATGTGTTATGTTCACACACTAAATGGAAATTCTTAAAGTTGGGATTAATAAAATATGTGTTATATAAATTAATTTTATAAGATATTAATGACATAATTACCTTTTTGGAAATATAATACATAATTTTCCTTAACAATTTTACACACACTGAAAAAGTGAAAACATTGTTCATTGATGTGTGGACAGCCACCTCCCCAAAGAAATGTGATTCTTTTTACATCAATATAATTATATATATAAGTATATATGAAAATATAATATTATATATATGTTATAATAATCATTATTCTAGGATAAATTATTACATACATTCTTTCCATATCAATCATTGAAAAATTATAAGGTTACTCATGCGTATGTATGGCCTACCATCTTAATGATTTTAACATTTGTTCATTTATCATAACCAACATTCATGATCTATTTTTTAAGTGTAATTTATATATATATATATTATTATTATTTCATTATTATTATTATGTATATTTTTATATAATGAAAACATTGGCCTATATTGATCTACCAATTTCGTTTTGACACATAAACCAAACATAGTCTAAACAACCAACCTAAAATTAATTGTTTAAGTAGTTGTACAATCATTACAATAAGGGAAATAAAACTAGTAAAAAATTATAAAAAAATTCTAATTATAGTTTATAATTAATATAATTTTATTTTTTAGGAATATTAAGAAACACATGAAAAGTCAGACTAATGGTAATGGATTTTGTCTCAATTTCATTTCATTTAGGAATATTGTATTTTTTGTAACTAGTTTCATTTATATGGTGTATATACCTCCCAAGAATATATTTTATGGTTTTTATACATAAATTAATGGGTTTATAAATATCTTTTTTATGATATATATTTCATGGGGTTTATGGTTTCGATGTTACTAAAGTGGTAATGTACTTTTTTCAGAATTTGAATTCTTTGAGACATTTGAAATGTTCTACACCTATATTCATTTATGAGGTGTATAAACTTCTATATTGAAATTTTATATATTGAATATCATTGATATCATGATACTTTAGGTTTTTTTTTGTAATTACATTCATTGGGAAAACAGTTCAAATTTATCTATTTTATATTGGGTGATTTGGAATGCTAAAAGGTTATTTTTCTCAAGAATGCTCTAATGTTCCATTAATGGTATTTACATTCATCAACATCAAAAGACCTTTTTATTAATTATCCTTTATCAGTGATGTTTTTCATTGACACTATCCTAATTCTTGTATGTATTTTTTAGGATTGTCTCAAAGAGATTTTTATTTAACCCATTTCATTTCCACGGGTAATTCATGTTTTACAGTGATTTTTATTTAATCCATTTCATATCCATATGTTATAAATTCATCAAATATTATTTTATTAAACCCAATACATGTCCATGGGTTATTCATGATTCAATTACATAGTAATTTAACCCATTTTAATTACGTGGGTTATTAATGATTCAATGGGATTGTTATATAACCCATTTCATTCCCATAGTCAATTCATGATTCCATGATATTTCAATTTACCCAATTTTATTTACATGGTCTATTCATATTTTAAATATATTATATTCGATTCCATTTCCTTTACAAGTATTAATCATTTTTCAAAGTTATTTTTATTGAACCAATTACATTTCTTTGTGTTAATCATGTTTCAAATATATTTTTATTGAACCAAATTATTTTCCATGGGTTAATTATGAGTGATTATATTAAAATGATACTTAGACATTTTACATGTGGTTATGTTATAAACTAATGACATGTGTCTCCATGATATACCAAGGATGGATGGGTCCATTATAACCATCAATTGCTTTAGGTTTGAAAGTTATCGTTATCGATTTTTGATATGTAAGTGTTACATGTTTGGATGTTGACCGCATAGTTATTCCATTTATAACTGTGAAAATAATAATGATATCCTAAGATATATTTTTTTGTTATTTATTATTTTAATTAGATTATAATGTTTCCAATTATTGAGAATGATGTTCCTATGAAACATTATTATTATATATGATGATTTTTTCCATCCTCCTATTTTCATATTTGAACGTCCATGTATTGATGGGTTTGAGTTCTATTATAATTCAATCATATATTTTGATTAATCCATCATTACCATGTTTACTCTTATACTTATTTGATTATATTTAATTTTTAATTCTTATGTTTACCCTTACCAAGTATTTGGGATCACCCATCTTATGATTCATTTTCTCGTGGTATTAAATAATGATGTTGAATGATATACATATATATAATAAATTTCTTAAGGATTATATTGATGACTTATTTTAGAAATAAGAAATTATAGGTTAAATGTGATAATTTTACTTTTGATTACTTATGATTACATGTTGATATTATTTGTTTATGTTCTATTTTGTTCTAATTATATAAAACTCTAAACCCAAAATTTCCTCTAGTATGTTAGTGATCCATATTTTCCTTTTTATGTTGTATGGTTTTTATAGAAAATTTTCTTTCACAATTAATGACATTAAAATTGGGATGTAATGTTATGTATTTCAGTATAGAATCCTGGAATGTGGGTTCTTCACTATTATAGTTGGTATCACTGTTTGGTTTAGATAATTTTGAATACTATAATGTATTAATTTGAGGATATCTTAAGTGTTATGGAAACCATCATAGTCCCATTAGCTTAAGGAAGATCACAAGTTTAAATCATTAGACACCCCATTTACTTTTTATATGATAAGATCATAATGATATATTTAGAAATTTTTTTGGGATTATTTATTTTTTAACCCCTATGATCAACATGAATTATTTTTTGGGAGGATATATTTTTCTGGACTATTGAAAAGAAGGACAACATAATGGTTCGGTGATAACTTTTCACAGCTGACAAGGCCATGGGGTTGAAACCACAATCGAAGGGCGACAAGGGTGTATCACCTACCACTAGCGTATGTGGTGTCCTCATCAGTATGAATTTTTTTCATGTAAAAATTATGTTTATTTAGAAAACATATGGTACTTGATTTGGTAATTAATGTTTTATTTATCTTGGAAGATTATATGATAAAATCCATCTGATATTTTATTTTAGATATTTGTCAGGAAATGTTATAGAATCACAAGGATAGTTATATATTGAATAATTTGTTTTAACATGGGTATTACAGTTGAATTTTAATGATTACTGTATCTTTTTATGTTTTACTCATTTTTTGAATTATATTACCATGTGTTAACAATTTTGTTTTTTTTTCAATGTATAATGACAAATGAAATAGCTTGACAATACCTTTTTTTATATGTGTTCATTAAAATATTATTTTAGTTCATCCAAAATGAAAAAACTAATCTCAAATAACAATCATTTTGAGAAAAATTTTATATTTTGATGGAATTTTACTCATCAAGTAAGTATATTTTATCTTGGTCTAAATGGTAGGATAATTCTTTAACTCTAGGAGATGTATCATAAAACAAAGATTGTTATCCTATTACATTCAATTCTGATAAACTGATGTCATTTTTTATCATCACTGATTTATGATTTTAAAACCCTAAACTTTCCATCAATCATTCAATTGTTTTTTATCTATTTCCACAATCACCCTCTATAATTATTTACATTTTCCCTCCATTTCCACCAATGTATTCCAAACATTGAGTCTTAGTAATGGTTAACTTCTAGTGACCTTTAAATTTTCCACTATCCCTTTAGAAATTATGTGTCATTATAACATTATACGATATTGTTTTTAAATTTGGAATTCAATAAATGTTAATCATTTGATAACCAACACGAATTATGCGGGTAAAATTTTATTTTATGGTGATAGGATGTAACATCCTAAAATTTTATGGATTATATTATTTCATATTAATTTAAATTAACTAATATATATTGTTAAAAACAATAAATATTTTCTCTTGAATCACATGAAATACCATGATTATTTTTTGTTTCCCACAAGACTGAGTTACGCCAAATTGTAGTATACTAGTAATATAGTTATTTTACAGGGTAGTTTTACTGCCTTTCAATGTTTCACCTTTTTTTAATCTAAATTTTAATAATTTTATAATTTTTATATGACATAATAAAATTTATTTTATAAATTAGAAAATCAATATTTACTTTATGTGAAGTTTTTGATTTTTTTTGAGAAGTTAATTTTTTGCTGAATATTGAAAAATACTGCATTTTAGTTAAAGACTACCCATTCATTTAAATCATTATTAGTGTTATCTTATATATTAATTTTTTTCAAAGGCATAATATATCAATTACATTTATATTCATCCAATTTAAGTTATTTTAATCATTTTTTAAAAATATATATAAAAAGATATAATGACCTTTTGAGCATTTTCAATTCAGAAACCTTCTTTCTTGTCATGTCTGCAAGATTAGAATTAAAATTAAATTTTAAACAACATTTAATTAAAATTTTAAAAACATAAATACACAATTTTAGTCATTATTGTTTTATATTATGACAATATTAATATATTTTTGACCAAAATTATTAGTTATTGTGATTAAACTGAATTACCTTGACTTGGGTTTAAATTAATCTCAACAAGGGACTAAATATAATGCCCCAGCCTTAAACCTTACTTAATCTTGAGTTATTACAAGATTACACATTGAGGATCTTTTAAGGTTTAGAGTTTTAGAGAATTAGATCATGAAACTTGCATTACATTCCACATTTAAACAAAGTGGTTACATAAAAGAAAATATTCATTCTTCCCATAAACGGAAACATATTTAAAATAAAACACAGATTCATTCTTGACACATCCTTGACACTATCAACACATCATGTACCTTTTCCTTGACCTGTGAAAAACACTTCAAAAACATGGGATGAGCATAAAAATCTCAGTAAGGGTTATAAAAATATGGAAAGGAAACATGAGTTCATATATACATAAGAATAAAATCATACTTTACCCATAAAACTTAGGCACTTTGACATACCTAATCAAAACATTAATAAATCATAGAAATCATAAGACATAAAGGTAACTTGAGGCATTCATAACATTCTTACGTAGGGACTAACCCTCTTGGTTATGTTTGGAATACCCATATAAGTATATTCCCTAAAATCTCTTCGGAGAAACCTTAACGTTTCACTCCTTTGCATTACCCAATGCATTGGAGAGCTATATCGGGATCACCCGCCCTTAGTTTATCACGGAACCACCCGTTTTCATAAAAATTCCCAAGAACCATAACATAAATGTATCACATAAAACATGCATAAAGGAAATATAAAATTTCCACATTTCAATCACAATATAACATTTTAGGATATTGAATTAATGAATCCATTAAAAAACCATTTTCAAAACCATTTAAAACATTTAATAAAGAGATTTTGAATCAAAGTGTCCCATACCACCTTGAAGATTTTAAAATTTTAAACCATTAATATCCATATAAATAAATCCTTAAAACCATTTTGAAAACATGGATATTAATAAGAACAAATCATTTAAACATTTAAAGCGATATTTTGGTTAAAGGGTTTTTACCAAAATTAGAGAAACATGAATACAATAATTGAGGAATAACATTTAATCAGAACATTATAATATCATGAAAATAAATGTATTCATGATATAATATTCCAAAGGACAGTATATACACCATATAAGAGTGAATTGGTGCATAACAACAATGACGTCTCAATAGAGATGTAAAATGTGATGAAATCCCTTATAAAGAAGGTATCCTTAAATTAAGGATAAATCAATCTCAAAATTATGTCTGACAATTATAAATAAACCCAATATAATTGGATATTATGTTTAAAACAATAAAATGTCATTCACACATATTCAAAGGATGACATATTCAATAACCACATGTTGAACCCAAAGAAATCGAAATTGGGTTAAAAAGTTCCCTTGGTAAAATTCGACAGCCTAACGGCGTCACTTCAAAAATTCAGAAAATGAGTTTATGAGAGATAAAAAGGGAATATAATCATATGGACATAAAATTTACATCAATAATTATATATAATAACATTTCCCAACATAATATTATGTGAATTAAAAGACATAACAAACGAAGTCTTTTAAAAATAGGAGGGTGAAAGGTCCCCTTACCGAGTTGGGTAACTTTTGAAACGTGCACCCAATGGAAGAAGGTTCATACAATGAAGATGTGAATACCAATAAATGAAATCATACTACAAAAAGTGTAATATAATGGTCAGTACGTACACCACTCAAAGGAAATTGTGGCAAATGTAGCATAAATCTCACGGGAATAAAAGTGAGATGAACAATCCCTTACGAAAACTTGGCAGCCTAACGGCACCACTTAAAAATTTCAAAATGGATTGATGAGATCAAATAGAGTATCTCATCATATTACAATAAAATTTACAGAAAGAGTAATATAAAATAACATCCCCCATCATAACACATAGGAGCTTAAAATAAATGACATAAAAGATTGTACTTATAAAGAAAGAGAGCAGTAGGATCCCTTACCTCGTATCCCACTTGACCCGACTTTTCTTTAATCTCCTGAATAATATACATGAGTTAATCTCTACTTGCGTAAGAACCTTTTTCATGTTCATTATCCCTTTTATATCATGTTATGAACATCATGTAATCATTTAAGTTAATAATGTTCATTTTGTCGGTATTTGGTTCTAAAGTCAAAAATAGACTTCTTACACTTACATGTTCTTAATTTGGTCAAAGGCTCGTCATATCCAGAATGATATTAATGATTTGGATAACATATATATCGTATATATTCATCATATACATGTATTTATAATATTACATCACATTTAGAGGTAAGAAATGAAATGCACTGTTCATGGAGACAGTAAGCCGTACGTACGCATGAACGCTACTTCCATTTCTATTTCGTATTTTATGGAATGTAATCATAATGATATAAGAGTATATTATAATTCCAGTATAATAAAATATATAATATCATTAAATTTTTCATTTACACATCACACATATGGTATTAACGAATCAAATCACTTTCAGGGGGCGGTAGTCCGCACTTCCTAAAATGAAGATATCGTGTTAACCATAATGGAAACAATAATGGTATGCCATAAATGAAAAATACAGAATCTTAAGGAAAGAATTAAAATATTACATATCATATATAAAAATAGTGAAATCATAATGGCCACCTTTGAAGGTGTTAAATGAGTATTGAACAATCATCATTTCGGGAGGCAGAATTTCGCCATCCACGGAAACTGTATGTTCTTTAACCATTTGATGTATTTGTGTGAGAGTGTAGCTCGAATAAATCTTATAACAACATCCTAGTATATTTAAGATACTTTTTGGTTACAAAATAAATAAATAAAAAGAGTTTAGGGGGTTGGAGAAGCAAAATAAAACAAATGAACATGAGAGAATGAATGACCTTTAAAAGTGTAACTCCTTTTTATTTGAGCCTAAAGGCTTCCTTTGAAATAATTATTCCCAAAGTGAATCCTCTAGTATGAGGAGAGGGATGTGGAGAGAGTTAATGGGCAGGGTATGGCCGAGCCAAAGGCTTGAGGAGTGTGTGAAATGAGGTAGCGGTGGGGGCCTTTTATAAGAGGAGAGGAGGGGTACTTTTGGAAATCATGAAACTATTATTTTATTTTCAAAAGTGTTTCGAATTTATAAGGTCTCAACTTGATATATTTCAAATATAATATGATAAGGCTTCTAAATATTCCCATACAATAGTTTTTGGACAAGTTTAGGTTTTATATATTACATTATCTTTCCATTTTATTTAAATCGTTAAATAATGGGGTCATCATTGCATCATCATGATGTCGTAATTAAATTAATTTATATAATATCTAAAAATTATAAAAAAATACTATGATATACGAAATCTTTTTATCTTTCTAATGAATATTTATAGTCAAAATTTGGACTTTTGTATCCCCACTTAAAAACTGTTTTAGTAAAACAACTCATGTTTGTGTAAATTTAATTTTAACATTAAATAAATATATATTAATGTCATTTTCCAACCAAAGTGGCTCCATGGGGTCCCCAAGTTTACCCATGGGTTTTATTGGTCGGCCATGACTCATCCAATAGGAGTAGGACAAGTTTCATGGTGTTTTCATATTTTTATAATATCATTTTTACCTTAAATTACACTAATTACCTCTAATTGCGATTAATGAAAAAAAGTTATTATTCACCAAAAAATTATTTTCATCCCATTGAACCACATTTTACATACTAATGACAACCATGTATGTCGGATTTTCAAAATTCAATACACATTAGTGGTAAACTTTCATTTAACTGAAAAATTAGTTTGCTTGATTACCACTTAGTGGTTTCACTATTCATCAAAAATTGGAGTTTTTCAGAAAATTACCAAAAATTCACCCTAAGCTATATTTGATATTCCGAATTCAAAAATGATTTTTATATTACCTAATTCAAAGAATATAAGTATAATTAATTAATTTAATAATTAACTCCCACTGTCAAAAAAATAGCGTGTTTTTAAGAAATAATAAGTATCAAAAGATTGATACTAGTTTAAGTCCGATTTAAAAGTGAAATTAATTCCAACGACCACTATTGGATTTAATGGTAAAAATATTTTCTAATTTCACTTTAAAACCAATTCAAAAGATTATCTAATAATATAAATAAATTAGATTAAAAAGAGGTTTTGAATTAAAACACAACATTTTACACTATTCATTAAAAAAATGGACTTTATCAGAAAGATACCAAAAATTTAAACAAAGTAAATTTTGATGTCCCAATTCTTAATAAGAGTTTTATTTGGTCCTAAAGGATCTATAAGAGTGAACAAAACTATATTTAATTACAGTTCGCCATCAAAAGGGGATAAGTGAACCTTTAGTGAAAACTAGGGCATATACGCCTAAAATTGAATTATTTCCGTATTTTAAGCCTTTATCTTTTATTGGAAAAATGTAAAAACATTTAAAAAAAATATAATCATATTTTAGTTATTTCTATTCATTCCCGCCAATACAATGGCTACATGATTAAATACTATAATATTATTTTATTACTAGAGTGCAACGTATGATTCCCACGAAACTCGTTGTTGCGTGTTGGGTACGCCATCGAGCATATCATCCCCCTTAAAGTCATATTAATATTTTATTCACAAATATGGATAAATATGAAAATGTCATATTCTTTATTTACCTGGGGTGTTACATCCTTCCCCCCTTTTGGGAATTGCGTCCTCTCAATTTTTAAAATTGAGCTTGGAAACATCCTTGAAAGTCCCACATCGGAACAAGAGTCGGTAAAAAATCACTTTAAAATAAAGAAAGATAAGTACAGAGGTCACCCGAGTTAACCCATACTAGGATTCCATGTAGGAAAACATGGACATGGAGGAGAAAACATAGGGTCATGTTCTGATGGAGAGTGATAGAAAACATGTTTAGGAGAAAGTTAACAATAAGAAAATCACAAACTTGTGATGGGTTAAATGGTATTCGATTCCCCAGTAGGAAAAGTTAATAGACAAAATTATTGTTTTAAGTTACATTTTCTTTAGTAATTTATTCATAGGGAAACATAATCACTTATCATGTTGACTTTCAACTTTTACACAAACTCATATTTTCTCCAAAAGACAAGTATTTAGGAATACTTGTTCACATTAAGAGTACTATAATCAACTTCTATAGAATCACCTAATCCAAAAAAGATAACTATATAATTCCCATGTCTTTAGACCAAAACCAAAACCAAAAAGGCTAGTACAAGATCAGATAATCCAGAAAAGGATAACCCCTTATAAAAAGAAAATCTATTCCTAATCTCCAAAATTTGTCCAAAACAAAACCAAAGTTCAATGAGGACCATTCCATAATCAATTTGTCCATAAAATTATTCAAAGTAAACCAAACTAAGATTGAAACCCAAATATTTGATGGATTTAGTCACATATTCTTCCAAGTTAAATCGTATCATTTATCTCCAAACAACATCAGTTTTTCTTAATGTCTCGAATTGAAAGGTAATTAACCTAATCACATATCCTCCATGATAGGTTAATAAATATCCATAGATAACCCAAAATCAACTTACTCTTAATTCATAAAAACATCTAACTAAAAAGAATCAGTAAAACTAACCAGGGACTTCACTTAGTCCAGTGGTAGGCGATAAATACCAGTCGCACTTTGGTTGTGGGTTCGATTCCCACAGCTTTGTCCGACGCGACGGGTTGTCACACGATCTGCGTGTTGTCCTTTTTCCAAAACTATATAATTCTTAAATCATTCCCCAAAAAGAGATAAAATCATCAAAAATGATCATAACATATTTTAAAATCAAGTTTATCTCATGCATTTCATTTTCCAGCATTTCATATAATAACCCATAATTACCTCAAAAGTAAGGATCATATAAACTCTAATGGTTAACTTTATAATTATTACATGAACTTCCACATCGATTGGTCATATCGTACATGATGCATTACAGAACCTACCAAGGATCAAGTGGTTGATCATGACTCCTTGATATTTGTTTTAGAACTACCACGAGTTTCCTCATTGAATCCTCCAATTTATCTAGTATCTTAATCAGAGAACCACCACAGATTCCTTCAAACATGTTGTCTCTCTTGTGCCTGCTAGATCCATCGATTCACTAAAAACAGAAAGGTCAGTGTGAGTATATCAACAAAACCATCATGTACTAATGAGGAAGGTAAACACTAAGATACACTTACTAATTCACTTTATCTAAAACTAGGACTCTTTCTGAAATCCTAACCATTATGGTAATGTCACTTATGCTTAAAGAATATCATAACCTCTAAAGTTATCTAAACCGACCTCTGATACCAACTATAAGGCCCCAGCCTTAAACCATACTTAATATTGAGTTATTACAAGATTACACATTGAGGATATTTTTAGGTTTAGAGTTTTAGAGAATTAAATCATGAAACATCCATTACATTCCACATTTAAACAAAGTGGTTACATAAAAGACAATATTCATTATTCCCATAAACGGAAACATATTTAAAATAAAACACAGATTCTTTCTTGACACATACTTGACACTATCAACACATCATGTACCCTTTCCTTGACCTATGAAAAACATTTCAAAAACGTGGGATGAGAATAGAAAGCTCAATAAGGGTTATAAAAATATGGAAAGGAAACATGAGTTCATATATACATAAGAATGAAATCATACTTTACCCATAAAACATAGGCACTTTAACATACCTAATCAAACCATGAATAAATCATAGAAATCATAAGAAATAAATGTAACTTGAGGCATTAATAACATTCTTACGTAGGGAGTAACCCTCTTGGTTACATTTCGAATACCCATCACAATATATTCCCTAAAATCTCTTCGGAGAAACATTAACGTTTCACTCCTTCGCGTTACCCAATGCATTGGAGAGCTATATCGGGGTCACCCGCCCTTAGTTTATCACGGAACCACCCGTTTTCATAACAATGCCCAAGAACCATAACAAAAATGTATCACATAAAACATTCATAAAGGAAATATAAAATATCCACATTTCAATCACAATATAACATTTTAGGATATTGAAATAATGAATCCATTAAAAAAACAATTTTCAAAACCATTTAAAACATTTAATAAAGAGATTTTGAATCAAAGTGTCACATACCACCTTGAAGCTTTTAACATTTTAAACCATTAATATCCATATAAATAAATCCTCAAAACCATTTTGAATACATGGATATTAATAAGAACAAATCATCAAAACATTTAAAGCGATATTTTGGTTAAAGGGTTTTTACCAAAATTTGAGAAACTTGAATACAATAATTGAGGAATAACATTTAATCAGAACATTATAATATCATGAGAATAAATGGATTCATGATATAATATTCCATAGGATAGTATATACACCATATAAGAGTGAATTGGTGTATAACAACAATGAATTCTCAATAGAGATGTAAAATGTGATGAAATCCCTTATAAAGAAGGTATCCTTAAATTAAGGATAAATCAATCTCAAAATTATGTGGGAAAAATATAAATACACCCAATATAATTGGATATTAAGTGTAAAAAAATAAAAGTTCATTCACACATATTCAAAGGATGACATATTCAATAACCACATGTTGAACCCAAAGAAATCGAAATTGGGTTAAAAAGTTCCCTTGGTAAAATTCGACAGCCTAACGGCGTCACTTCAAAAATTCAGAAAATGAGTTGATGAGAGATAAAAAGGGAATCTCATCACTTGGACATAAAATTTACATCAATCAGGATATAGAAGAACATGTCCCAACATAATAGTATGTGAATTAAAAGACATAACAAATGAAGTCTTTTAAAAAGTGGAGGGTGAAAGGTCCCCTTACCGAGTTGGGTAACTTTCGAAACGTACACCCAATGGAAGAAGGGTCCTAAAATGAAGATTTTAATACCTATAAATGAAATAATACTACAAAAAGTGTAATATAATGGGCATTACACACACCACTCAAAGGAAATTGTGGCAAATGTAGCATAAATCTCATTGGAATAAAAGTGAGATGAACAATCCCTTACAAAAACATGGCATCCTAACGGCGCCACTTAATACTTTCAAAATGGATTGATGAGATAAAATAGAGTATCTCATCATATTAAAATAAAATGTACAGAAAGAGTAATATAAAATAACATCCCCTACATTAACAAAGAGGAGTTTAAAAGAAATGACATAAAAGAGTGTACTTATAAAGAAAGAGAGGAGTAGGATCCTTTACCTCGTATCCGACATGACCCGACCGTTCTTTAATCTCCTGAATAATAAACTTGAGTTAATCTCTACTTTCTTAAGAACCTTTTTCAAGTTCATTATCCCTTTTATACCATGTTATGAACATCATGTAATCATTTAAGTTAATAATGTTCATTTTGTCGGTATTTGGTTCTTAATTCAAAAATAGACTTCTTACACTTACATGTTGTTAATTTGGTCAAAGGATCGTTATATCCAGAATTATATTAATGATTTGGATAACATATATATCATATATATTCATCATATACTTGTATTTATAATATTACATCACATTTAGAGGAAAGAAATGAAATGCACCATTCATGGAGGCGGTAAGCCGTACGTATGCATTAACGCTACTTCCATTTCTATTTCGTATTTTCTGGAATGGAATCATAATGATATAAGAGTGTATTATAATTCCAGTATAATAACATATATAATATCATTAACTTTATCCTTTACACATCCCACATATGGTATTAACGAATCAAATCACTTTCAGGGGGCGGTAGTCCGCACTTCCTAAAATGAAGATATCGTGTTTACCCATAATGGAAACAATAATGGTATGCCATAAATGAAAAATAAAAAATCCTAAGGATAGAATAAACATATTATATATCATATATAAAAATAGTAACATCATAATGTCCTCCTTTTGAGGTCTTAAATGAGTATTGAACAATGATCGTTTCGGGAGGCAGAATTTCGACATCCACAGAAACTGTATGTTCTTTAACCATTTGATATAGTTGTGTGAGAGTGTAGCTCGAATAAATCTTATAACAACATCCTATTATATTGAAGATACTTGTGTTGTTACAAAATAAGTATATAAAAAGAGTTTACGGGGTTGGAGAAGCAAAATAAAACAAATGAACATGAGAGAATGAATTACCTTTAAAAGTGTAACTCTTTTTGATTTGAGCCTAAAGGCTTCCTTTGAAAAGATTCTGCCCAAATGGAATCCTCTAGGATGAGGAGAGGGATGTGTAGAGAGTAAATGGGCAGGGTATTGCTGAGCCAAAGGATTGAGGAGTGAGTGAAATGAGGTAGAGGTGGGGGCCTTTTATAAGAGGAGAGGAGGGGCACTTTTGGAAATCATGAAAATATTATTTTATTTTCAAAAGTGTTTCGAATTTCTAAGGTCCCACATTGATATATTTCAAATATAAGATGATAAGGCTTCTAAATATTACCATCCAATAGTTTTTGGACAAGTTTAGGATTTAGATATTACATTATCGTTCCATTTTATTTAAATCGTTAAATAATGAGGTCATCGTTGCATCATTATGATGTCGTAATTAAATTAATTTATTTAATATCTAAAAATTATTAAAAAAATACTACGATGTAGGAAATCTTTTTCTTTTTATAATGAATATTTATAGTCAAAATTTGGACTTGTGTAACCCCACTTAAAAACTGTTTTAGTAAAACCACTCATGTTTGTGTCAATTTAATTTTAACATTAAATAAATATATATTAATGTCATTTTCCATCCAAAGTGGATCCATGGGGTCCCCAAGTTGACCCATGGGTTGTCATGGTCGGCCTTGACTCATCCAATAGGAGTATGACAAGTTTCATGGTGTTTTCATATTTTTATAATATCATTTTTACCTTAAATTACATTAATTACCTCTAATCGCGATTAATGAAAAAAAGTTACTATTCACAAAAAAATTATTTTCATCCCATTGAACCACATTTTACATACTAATGACAACCATGTATGTCAGATTTTCAAAATTCAATACACATTCGTGGTAAATTTTCATTTAACTGAAAAATTAGTTTGCTTGATTACCACTTAGTGGTTTCACTATTGATCAAAAATTGGAGTTTTTCAGAAAATTACCAAAAATTCACCCTAAGCTATATTTGATATTCCGAATTAAAAAATGATGTTTATATTACCTAATTCAAAGAATATGAGTAGAATTAATTAATTTAATAATTAACTCCCGCTTTCAAAACAAATAGCGTGTTTTTAAGAAACAATATGTATCAAAATATTGATACTAGTTTAAGTCCGATTTAAAAGTGAAATTAATTCCAACGACCACTATTGGATTTAATGGTAAAAATATTTTCTTATTTCACTTTAAAACCAATTCAAAAGATTATCTAATCATATAAATAAATTAGATTAAAAAGAGTTTTTGAATTAAAACACAACATTTTTCACTATTCATTAAAAAATGGACTTTATCAGAAAGATACCAAAAATTTACACAAAGTAAATTTTGATGTCCCAATTTTTAATAAGAGTTTTATTTGGTCCAAAAGTATGTATAAGAGTGAACAAAACTATATTTAATGACAGTTCTCCATCAAAAGGTGATAAGTGAACCTTTAGTGAAAACTAGGGCATATACGCCTAAAATTGAATTCTTTCTGTATTTTAAGCCTTTATATTTTATTGGATAAATGTAAAAACATTTAAAAACATATATAATCATATTTTAGTTTTTTCTATCCATTCCTGCCAATACAACGGCTACATGATAAACTACCATAATATTATTTTATTATTAGAGTGCAACGTATGATTCCCAAGAAACTCGTTGTTGCGTGTTGGGTATGCCATCGAGCATATCGTCCCCCTTAAAGTCATATTAATATTTTATTCACAAATATGGATAAATATGAAAATGTCATATTCTTTATTTACCCGGGGTGTTACACTAAATCTTAAACCTAATATACAAAATGACCTATAACCTTTTCCAAAAGCCATATGCTTTCTATATTTTTACCATATACTCTGTTTACACTAATTTAATGTGTTAGTGGTATATATTTTAAGGAAATTGACCCATAGTAATTGTTAATAAGGTAAGAAAGACAAAAAGGTAACTTCCATGCCTTTAATATTTATAAAGCATTAGTGTACAGAAGAAGCTACATAGTTTAGGTTATAGACATTATTTTTAAAGTTACAAGATTTTTTTCAAGATAATTTAACATTCAGTTTTAGAGTTTACATAATTAAATTAAACACATAACAAACGTTAAGACATGGATTATTTGTTAATAAATAAATAAAATAAATGACGCTAAAACATTAGAAGTAATATGAATTTAATGATATATTGCATTCAATTATTTTTTAGATTAATATATCAAGATTCATAGATATTAAATGAATAATTTTTAATTTCAATAATGTTTTTATATTATTAAATAAAATATAATTAATAATGTCCAAATTGATATTAAAGTTATTTTACAATTAATGATATTTTACTAAATGGTTTAAAATTAATAAAAAATCCTACTATGTACCCTATGAATATGAAGTGTAAATAAATTTCAAATATTTTGAATTCTTGGACCAATTTATATTTCATAATCAACATATTGACCATTAGATAATAAAAAATTGTTAACACCGTCCGGGTTGAAGGAGTGTCATTTCGTGTTACATAAGCTTGTTTTAAAATTAATTTCCAAATATTATGGGATTTATATTTTTAAAATTATATATAAAATTTTTAATTAATTGGGACTAAATTTTATATAAAAATAACTTTGATTTATTCATAATTTATAAATTAAATATGTTAGAAAACTAGTTACTTTAATAAAAACAAAATAATAAAAGTGTGGAAACTTAGAAGCTAAGGATAAAAATTATAAAAATGAAAAAATTTATGTTTGGAGGAGTATTTTATCGACAATAAATACACATTAATCCATTATAGGTTCATTTTTAAAGTATATGTGGTAAGGGTGACCTTCTAATTGTAATGACCTTTTCGTATTTACAGGAATCACACTCATCCTCCATTATAAATAGACAATTAATATTCCCAATCATCTTACCTTTCAATACGTGTTGGATCATAAAACCACTATAAAAAGAGTATCGTATCTTCCCTCCCATAAAAATAGAAGCCTCACCTTGGTCATAAATCCATCCAAGAAGTCATTTTGTGAAAACCAAAAAGTGTAACAAGAAAATAGGTAACATTCCCCAACATCCTTATTTCCTTTATTTATTTCTACACCCATTCATTTCATATTAACCCATGGTTATATAATAACACCATAAACATAAATATAATTATATGTTTTTATATTAATGTGTATACCTTTACTTACACACACATCCATTTAAGGGGTAACAAACATTAAATTTATGTGTATGTAGAACTACCGCCTCACGAAACGATGATTGCTTGTTCTTTCGTCACTACAAATCATGGTGGACATTATGGTGGAATTTTTTTTATATATTATATATATGATACTTAATTTTCCATTATTTTTCATTTATTCTTTTATTATAAATATCATTATGTGTTCAATTTATTTTAGATTTGTTAACATCATTTGTAGACTTCTGGATTACCGCCTCCTCAAACTGGTCTGACAAGTTTACACACTACATAGAGCATATTATAGATAGGTTTAATTATATATATTTTACTTAAATAACTTATATATTATATTTATTACATAATTAACTTTCTCAAAATATAATACATCATTTTATATAACAATTTTCTACAGACTGAAAACGTGATAACGTCGTTCATGGATGTGTCGACTACTACCTCCTCGAAGAGATGTGATTCCTTTTACATAATCTTATTTATATATATATATATATAAGTATACATTATTAAATAATATGTAATATAAGATATATTTTTCATTCTAGAAATATAAATAGTTAAATACATTATTTCCATAATGATCATTGAAAATTGAGAAGTTAATAATGTGTAGGTACAGACTATTTTCTCCATGATTGTAACATTAGTTCTTTTTCATAACCACTTTTCGTGATTGATTTAAAATTTTAGTTGATGTACATATATAACAATTATTTCATTATTATTATTATGGATATATTTTTATAATTTCCACTAACACCTAAGTTTATCAATCAAGGTTGTTTAGACACATAAACTAAAAGTAGTCAAAACACTTGATATAAAATTAATTGTTTATATTGCTGAATAAAACATTGTAATATGTGAAATAAAAATGAAAATGAACTTGAAAATGATATCAAGAAAATATATAATAAATATATTTTTCTTATTGGTGAATATAAAGACACATGTTACACGTCAGACTCATGGTATGTGATTTTATCTAAATTTAATTTCATTGAGGTATATTGAATTATAATTCACCTAGTTTTTTATGTAGCATATATAAATCCCATGATTTTTTTATGGTTTATATACTTATATTTTTTGGGTTTTACATATCCTTTTTATTATCTCACTTTCATTTGATTTATAGTTATGTTGTTACCTAAGAAGTAATGGACTTTTTTCATAATTTTCCTTTTTTGAGATATTTGATATGTTATACACCAATATAATTTTTTGAGGTGCATGTAATTATCATTTTACATGTTATATCATTAATCTCTTTATTATCATGATATTATATGTTTTCCATCCATTCACGGGGTTAATGGTTCAAATGTTTCAAAGTATTATGGAAGACTTTGGTATATTTAAATATGATTTTCCATGAGAATAATTTAATGTTCTTTAAATGGTATTTCAATTAATCAACATAAATAAACCTTGTTGTTACTTATCCACCACTAGTTATATTTTTTATCGACACCATCCTCATTATTTTTTTAATGGATTAATCTTAACTCAAAGAGATTTTCATTTAACCCATTTCCATTTAATGGGTTATTCAAGTTCTGAATAGATTTTTATTTATCCTATTTTCTTTCTATGGGACATTCATGTTTCGAATATATTTTTATTTAACATGTTTCATATCCACAAATTTTTCATGTTTCGATGATTTTTTTAATCAACCCATTTCATTTACAGGGTCTATTCATTTTTTGAAGTTATTTTTATTTAACCCATTTCATTGCATGGTTTATTGATGATTCCAAGAGATTTTTATTTAAACCATTTCTATTCAAAGGGTAATTTATGATTGAAAGTGATTTTTATTTAACAAATTTCCGTTCTATGGATTATTCATCTTTCATATATATTTTTATTAAACCCATTTATTTTATGTTTGTTAATCATTTTTCAAAGATGTTTGTATTGATCAAATTTATTTTCCATGGGATAATCATGTTTCAAGGAGATTTATATTTAAATCAGTTCTATTCCACGAGTTAATTATGTGTGATTATTTGGAAATGGTGCATGGACATTTTACAGGTGGTTACATTATGAAACAATGATGTGTGGTTCTTTGATAGGTAAAGGCTGACTGAGTCCTTGATATCCCTCCAATTAATTGGGATTAGATGTTAGCCATATGGCTATTACATTTATAAGAGTAACATGTATAGACGTTGACCACATGGTTATTCCATTTATATGTTATAAATTTATAATGATATCCCAAAATACCTTTATGTGTTTCTTTATGCTTGTAATGAGTTTAGAATGTTTATAATGATCTATATTCTTGTTGTATGGCTCTTGATTATTGTTTCTGAGGAATCCTGATTTTTCTGTGTATTCATATTTTATGGTCTAGTTATTTTTTAGTATTTTTTATTTTTGTATTCTCTCATGCATATTGATTAATCCATAATTCCTTTATGTACTTGTATTCTTATTAATTACATTTAATTGTAAATGGTTATCTTTATCCTTACTGAGTGTTTTGTCTCACCAATATTATGTTTCCTTTTCCCCAGTTTTTAATCAATGAGGATGATTTATTTATTTCTATAAAGGATATCATAACGATGAAATTGATTTCCTCTTTGTGAAAAAAATCTATTTTAAGTGGGAAAAATGTACTTTTGAAAACATATAATTGAAATTTCAAATGAGGTTTTTATATAGATGTTTATATTAATTATATAAAACTATCAACCCAAAATTTCCTACAAAATGTATGTGATCAAATATTTTTTTTATATTGTATGGTTTTGATGGAAAAAATGGGTTGTAATTTATAGCATCAATGTCAGGAATGTAAAGTAGTGGATTTTAGCACAAGAACCGGGAGTGTCTCTAATTGGAAATTTTTCTAGATAAGTGTAATTTTTACATCATGGATTATATACATTATATGTTGAAATAATTATCTAATTAATATTAACAATAGGTATCATGTTAAACCATATTTGAAAAATACGACAATTAAAACTAGAAATAGTGAAAATAATGAAGGATTGTTAACTAAAGGGTAATAAAATATTATAAGAACATAATATGTGATATTAAAAATATTATTATGGTTATTTTATAAATTAATAACATGATTAAAACCATTATAAAGGATGCTAAAGTATGTTCACCTAAAAGGGAACACAAGTAAATGGATTTCTTTTCAGTTTACAATCAATTGAGACATATTTGTTGATATGCACCAATTAAAATTAATGTGGTGTATATACAACCACTTATTCTTTTAATATCATGATTATATAATACATTAGTGTATTTTATGTTTCAAATTGTATTCTAAAACCCATGGATTTTAGCATGCAAATTACCTTGTGGTAAAAGTTATCTTTTCAATATCACTTTCTTTTGTAATTATTAAGTTTCTCTTAAATAAATCACATAATTTTAATCATTTTCCTTATAGATTCCCATAAATATCAACATTATTCAATGATGGATATTATTATCTCCTAAAATATATTCCATTATTACATATGGTGTTTAAAATGACATTTATTTTATTTTCTAATGAAATATTGATAAATTTGAATCATTTATTCAATACATAAATTTTATAAGGCATTCTCTTATAAATTAAATTGATTATTTGATATGAGGACTTAATTGGATAGGCAGTGATGGTTATGGAATAAAAATTATATATTCACTCGATGAATCAATAGGTTCTCTTGAGATAAATAAGTTAGAAAAATTAAATGAGTTTCTATTGAGAGTTTTAAACTATCATGTGAAAGGTATTGATTATATTGGTTTTCATGTGCCTCAAGCATGATTTCAAATAATTATGAATTTATTTTATTGATATTTCATTTATCATTTTTATTATCTAGGATGTTTTCATATGTAAAAATATATGGATTCATTTCATTCTCTATCTACTGATTAAATGGGATGATTTTTAGTTACTTAGCTTTCCATTTTAATTATGCCTTGTCCCGTTATTTTAATGGAATGTGTTATTATTTATTTACGTTTCCTAGATTTATTTTCATTGGTTAATTATTTATTATTGTTCACATAACCTTAATGTTAATTTGATATAACCCTTATTATGTTTCCTTCCCTTGAGTTTTGAAGAGGAATCCATTGAATGAGTTTCTAGGATGCTGGTCTTTTATTTATGATATGCTTTATATTGTTTTTGAATTTAATATGGGTATCATGTATGTATTCTATTTTTCCAAAGCTATTAAAGTATTTAGTACCTTGAGTTTTTAAGCCTATATCTATTCTAATGTAGTAAAATAATGCACCGGATCTAGGCTTCTTTGGTACAGGGTCTACAAAATAAAAATCCATAAATCCAATTTACGTCATTCTAATAAATTACTTATTATATTTTGATATAGAAACATCTTGAAATTTTGGAAATTTTCACTATAAAGACCACCTTTATCATTTCATCTATAGGATTAATTTTAAATTAAAATATTTCATTTATGTGAATTGAATTAAGAAAAATGGATTCCATATTTAAAATTAGCTATAATTATAATTTCTAATATGGTAAAATTAATTTTTGTCAAAAATGAATAATTAATACAGTAAAAATGTATTGTTGTGGTTAATGTAAATATGGATTTATAGGGCCTTGAGCTAAGAATATATTTTTATAAAATTACCTACCAACTTTCCCAAAACCCATTTTATGGCCATATTTTGATCTTATCTCTTATATGATTTATAATCGATCATTATGGAGGCTTTTGGATTGATAAAAATGTGGGTATGATAGAATCCCTTCAACAAATAACAGGTCTGCCACTCACGTCACTTATAAAAGGCCACCCCTATCCCCTATTATTAACAACTTAGCACCCTTTTTTTCAATCCCTACTCAAATATCTCCCTAACACGCGTATCCTAGAAGCCTTTTTGTTGGAATTAATCCATCCTTGTAATGATTTTGGTGCAATCCTTTGGAGGATATTCGAAGAAGAGGTAACATTATTCAATGAGTTTTTTTAATTTATTTCATCATCCACTACCTTTAATTATTATAATACCATTATGAAATAATAAGAAATTTATATTCTATATAATGAGATTTTTTTAAGTTCAACTAATGATCGACAACCATATCCCCTTCCATCAAATGGTTTACGAAATCATCATTTGTGTGTATGGTGGACTATAATCTCAGGAACCGATGTCATTTATTTTCCATTAACACCTATCATGATTAGACATAATTATGCATTTATTATTTTTATATTATATTTTTGATATTATCATGATTCTTGAATTATTATATCACACATAACCTCTCGAATTCAATTTTATGGAAAGACAATAATGTTTCTCATGTGTACGGTGGCCTACCGCCTCACAAATCGATGTGATTCATTAATTATTTACATATATGGTAATAATAATGGGATTAATGAACATATCTGATCAATATTACATAAAAATTATTATATAAGGATAATTTATAATTTAAATTTTTTTCATTCAATCCAACAATAATATTGGAACAACGTTCACGTATACTTATGGAATACCATCTCCACAAACTATGTATTTTATTTTGTATCACTAATTTTTTTTTTATTTCTGTAAATACATATATACAGAATATATATTGTATTTATATAATTATTAAAATTATGGAGTTTATAAATTAATTATTTATGTAATATAACCAAAAAATAACAAATCAAAACATATATGAACAACACGTCTCTTATTATCCAATAAATGACTTTAACATGGAATTGTTAATAAATAGTTAGTAAAAGGACATACGTAAATCATATACAATATGTCAAATAAAATTATTATTCTATATTATATTAATAATAAAATAATATTTATTATATAAGAGTATTTAATGAGGGAGAAGTAATTCAATAGCTACGGTTATGGATTTATAGCCTCTCTTTTATTTATCAAATACATATGAAAATTCACCACTAGTTTCATTTGATTTTATGATGTATTGGGGATTATAATTGAAAATACTATAAATTTTTTATGAGATTTTATTTCAATTTGACTCTATTGAGAAGTATATCATGTAATTCACCAATATTCTATCATGGGGTGTTTATACTACCCATTTGACATGTAATATCCTGAATTTATTTATCCTAATGATAATTTATATTCTTTTTATGTTATTCATTCTTTATTGTATATAATTCAATGAATCCAAATTGGTAATGATTTTATGATACAATCTAATTGTTTATCGAGTTTGTTAATGTTTATGTTTCCAATGATAAAATATTATGATTCAATTATAATGAAAGTCGTTCATTTTATTCTCATATGGTGTTTCATGATATTTTCATATAATAGTACCATTTCCCACTATTTGATAATTAAAATAAGTTGGGAAATGTATTTCAGAAAATATGAATTTATTTCTCTCCACAGTCTAAAATCTATTTTTCTTCAAA
Source organism: Viscum album (assembly GCA_963277665.1). NCBI lineage: Eukaryota > Viridiplantae > Streptophyta > Magnoliopsida > Santalales > Viscaceae > Viscum > Viscum album. Next base: position 1,876,815,260 of record OY728152.1, read on the forward strand.
TCCTTGTTTTCTAAAAAAATCAAAAAATTATTTTACCATTATCATATGATTTTAAAAAGATATTTTTACCCATTTTTGACATTTTTTATGATTTTTTTTAAAAAATTAATTTTATTTTCATTTTTTAAAAAAATTCTCATTTAGATTTTATCAGAAATGGGAATGTATTCTTTTTTTTATATGTACAACATGAAAGAAACATCCCAACACCAAGTAAAATATTTTATTTGAATAACCTTATATAATATATCATAATTATTACCTAATAAAAATAGTTTATAATGTTTTGGGTTTCGAAAAGTGTATCTTTCAATGTTGAAAGAATATTTTCCTCTTTGAATGTTCTAAATGGTCATTAAAAATCATTTTCCAACTAATATGAAACAAGTTGATGATTCCTATGCATTTATAGGGTTTTGATACAAGAATAAAATTCATATTATTTCTCTTAAGAGTTTATGTTTATGAATCCCATTTCTCATTTATGGGTTATATCATGATAAAATTCTTATGAAACCCTCTTATTTTTCCATGGGTTATTATATGTTCAAATAATGAAATAATTATCAAACTTATCTCTTTTATACATTTTATGATATGATGAAATGTGTATGAATTTTAATTCATTTCATGGGTTATGATATGATGCATGTTATATGATATTTTTTCACATATATATATATGGGTTTCATTAGGATCTTCATTGGACCTATATCTCTCTCCAACACATTAGGTAATGATGAATAACTCAATAGTAAATATTTTATCTATAAACATAATTACGTGTTAAAAATATTATATAAAAACTTTATTACATGTTCAAAATGGTATGCTGAAACCTGATTACATGTTTAAATCATTAGGTATGGACCTATATTTCTTTTCCATAATGTTTTGAGTAGAGATGGTAACATGTCCCTATGTTTATGCGAGGGATTGATTTCATGTACATCTCTTATTGAGTGAACCTATCTGTCATTATAAAGGTTCACAATTTTATAAAACCATTATTATGAAAAAAAAATATTTCATATGCTAATGTTATTCTATCAAGGTTCATGTTCTCTTACATCCCTAGTTATTCATATGTTTTTAATTTCTGATATTATTTCCATGTTTTAATATTATAATCATTGATATTCAGTGTATGGTTTTCAAATATTATTCTCATGTTCTTATACACCTATTTTAATTTTATGTTGTCATAATTCCCTTGTTTATACTTACAAGGAATCTAAAATCACCCTTTTATATTATTCATTCCCCATATTATGAATTATGGTATCTAAGTAAGAATAATAAAGGGGAGGATCATTTTGTGGGACATTTAAGATCTTTTATTAGTTAATAAGATTGTGTTTCATGATTCAAAATGTACTAAAATATTATGATCACTAGTTTTGTGTTTGTGTAATGTGTTGAATATTCATATAAGAAGATATAATATCCAAGTATGACATTCCTAGGTCGTTATAGTTGGTATCAAAGTAAAGTCTTAGTTAACCATCTGATGCTATAATGAAAAATATTTGAGTGAAATTCCTATGAATATTTATAAATATTCGTATATTAATGTATATAAGGATATGTATAAGTTTGAGTCTATGTATTAGGAAATTTCCATGAATTATGTTAAAGGATAGAGAGACTGGTTTCATAGAAATTACATCCTTGTATGGATAAAATAAGTGGATTGGTATCTAAAACAGAGGAACAATGGGGTAATAACATCGAAATGGGTTCACTCTGTATGACTTGATCTTCAACAAGAGAATGATTATGGGAATTTTTACACACCTTGTTTAAAAATCCCAGGGGGTATTTTTTTTAAATTCAAAATATAATTACAAACCATGAATGATTATTAAAATAGATTATGAGTATAAATGACCTAGGATAAACCTATTGTGTCATAAATTAAAAGTAAGGTTTCATGATTTATAAATACTATAAGTGATTTTCATGATTAATTGGTTTCCCATTATGATTATCATTTATCACGCAATTTTTTCTGGTTAGAGTCAAATGTGGGAACCAAAAAGAACTTTTTTAAAATTGAATTTGACATAAAATTTCATGATGGGATTCCTAATTTGATGATGATTAGAGTGAATGATTTTGTGATTATTCCTAATATGTTTTCATGGAAAATGAATAACAATATACAACTTAACTAAATCTGAGACTCAAAAAAAATATAGGGATATAGTTCATTGGGAGTTTAAGTAGTGTAAAACATGGAGGAAAGAAGACTCAATTTTTTATAGGTTGAGATGGTGAGGAGAAGTGCTCGAGGCAATGTATTAAAGCAACAATAAAGAGTTTTATGAGTTGAGATAAAGGGAATAATGTATGAAATTTATGAGGTAAATTTAAATGTTCAGTTAACACAATATATGTGAATTTGTTTTATTTTTATGGTATTATAAATAGATAAATGATTTAAAAGTAAAAATTATAGTAATTATACAAATTGATTCCCCTAGGGAAAACCTTATGAAGAGAATTAGCAAGGTGGTACATTTAATGGATATAATGGTGAAAATGAAGAGACTATGAATGTCATATGAAAGGAAATATGTATTAGGGAAGAAGGCCATGAATCTTAGTTAATAGCTTAAGATTGAGGTGTAGTAATCAAAGTGTTTATGTATCAGTATTCTAGAATTATCTTATATGTATATATAAATGAATTATTTGTAGAAGTTTTTCATTAATGATTTTTAAGAACATGTTAAATGAATTGATAGACTGCAAATGTGATTTAATTTAATGAGGATATGTTGATTAAGGAAATATAACCTTAAATATTTTCTAGTAGTTTAGATAATTTTGTTGGGATAAAGAGATATTGGATATGAATAAGTAAATTGGATAGTAGTGTTTACCATGGAACTGATTAATGATTTTTTGATTGTGTGGTTTTTTCTATCATTGATTTCATTAAAACATTTTTTGATTTGAAGAATATATCCAATAATCTATTATTTGTTTAATGAATAAGGAATAATCCATGTTTTTAATAATTTTTTATGGTAATTAATGTTATTACTATGTTTCAAGAAAATACATGATAAAGAATTTCACAAGTTTGGTATGTAATAATGTAGATCCCCTTTATGGTTTATGTGGATTAATGATAGGTACATTTTGGAAATTCAGTGACCTTTTTTCTATTCTTTTCAAATTTAATCTTTTTAAAGGGACATTAGGTTAACCATTTATGGAATTATTTAAGTCAAAAATTGGATGGGTATTTAGATATTAATGTATTTCTTCACCATGTGAATATTTATCCATATTGGATAACATGTATTATTAATTTTTTTTGGTGAAAAAAAAGATATAAAGAATGAATTATCATTCTCTCTATGTATATTATGATCCATTAGTGCATCAGGGAAAAAATTAACCATTATTTCTTATTGGAATAGATGAAGTGAAATTGAACAAGGAATAACCAATTAATAATATTGAGATTAGTAAATTGAATGAAATCATGTAGTTTTATATTCTCATAAAAATTATTCAACTTTAGAAAAATGTTTTAAAAAAAATATGAAATTCAGTTACAATCATTAATGATGATATCAATAGCCCTTTTCACACCACTTTGGTTTAGGGATTTTTAGTCATTAACTATTTATGGATCAAAAACTTTTATGTTATCAATGATCTCTATTAGACTCCATCGTGGTTTGGGTGTTAGTTTTCTCTACTTTCTCCATGTTCCCGGTTCTTACCTATGGTCTCCTATTTGGAAACCTAAAATGTGTTATTCTTCATGACATTCATATATTCAGTTATATTTTGAAAAGGATATTTTTATCCATGTTTTAAGATGTGGGTTTCATTGAAGTAATTATCAAATGTTAACCAATTCAAGATTGAGATGAATTTCAAGGACAAAATTTATTTTATATGGGATAGAATGAAACACATAGGGAATTTATGATTTATTTTCATATTAATTTAATATTTTATTTATTTTATATTACACAAGACAATGAGTTTATCTTTATTTATATAATACATTTACATTTATTTCATTACATGAAAAACTGAGTTTATATTGTGTTACCTGTAATACTAATATTACCCTGTATTATACACAACATTGAGTTTAAATGAAACATGCAATATTTTAAAAAATCTATTATTTAATATGATATTAATCATATTGAAATTGTAAATAAGTGTATGAATAATATTAACTATGTAATGATAATACAGTTTACAAATGTATATAATATTAATCTTTGGGGACCAATTAATTATAAATTTAAATATGAACCATTAAGAAATTATTTTTCTAAAAAACTATTTTTTAATAAATTAATTAAAAAACCAATTATGTTGATTTATTTTTATTTAATTTATATATTATATATTGATTAAAAATTTTAACATTAATCTTATGTGTTTTATGGACTATAAATAATAATAAATTCAAATTTATGCTTAAACACTGTATTTTTCTAAAAAATAGTTTTCTTCATTTTGAACAATTATTTTTAAATTTATTTTTAAAAATTTATATAAGTAATTTGGAAAAATATATTTTTTAAAATATTATCAAAATTTTATTAGGGTACATTTTTAATAATTTATGGAAAATAATAATTTTTAATGTATAGTAAAAATACTGAGTTTTAATTGAAAACATCTTTTTTGTTAAACTTTATAATAATGAAAAATTATAATTTTTAATTCGAGTTAAAGTAAAATAAATAAATTATAAAACCATTTATCGAATTTATTTCATTGTATTTATTTTTATATATACTTTTGAAATATAAACATTATAAACTTTTGGACATTTTCCCTCTAAAACCCTCTTTCTCGTCATCTCTACGGGATTAATTTTAAATTTATGGTTTAAAATTTTGTTAATTTAATTTAAAAAAATGGATACCATATTTGTAATCATAATAATTTCTAATTTCTAATAATTTCCAATTAATATCTGACAAAAATGAATATTGAAAGAAGTAAAAAAATTACAGCGGTAAAGGTAATAGTGGATTTACCAGGGGTAAAAATAAGATGATTAATGTTAAAAATGACCAAATACTATCCCAACAGAAACATTGATTACATATTTCAAAATTATCTCTTATATTATCTATATTGGACCATTTTAGTGGCTTTTGGATTGATAAATTCAGGGGTATGATTGAATCTTTTAAAATAATTATATGCATGACACTCTCCTTACATAAAAATGGTTGCCACTATCAACTATTCTTTAACTAATCATAACATTTTTTATTGGAAAATACCATCCAATGTAATTTTATAACATCCATACCCTAATAATATAGAACTAATTTTGGGATGAATTCTATCATTGGAATGATTTTGGTGTAAACATGAAGAGGATACCCAAAGAAGAGGTAACATTCTCCAACGAGTATTTTTATTTTATTTATTTTTCCACTTCTATTAATTATTATCAAACCATGATGATATAATAACCTAGTTAAATACTATAAACTGATATATTTTTTAAGTTCATGACTAATGAGCGTCTCCAAATCCATCAAATGTGTTACAAAATCATATTTATTGTATACGCTGGACTACAGCCTCGCGAACCGATGACATTCATTTTTCTATTTCCAAATCTCAAAGTATGTCATAATGATGTATTAAAAGTTTATATATGTTATATGTGATATTATTATTCTTTATATTTTTTTATATCCCAAATACAATGATTCTTACCATTTTAAGGAAAATGGTGACACCACTCGTGTGCACAGTTGACTATCACATCTCGAAGTAATGTGATTGAGTCATACATTACATAGTAGGTTATAAGGATGGGATTAAGAGAAAGTATATGATATATATTATAGAATAATTATTATTTAATTATGAAATATCATGTTCCTTTTGGACTTTAAATCTAACAAGAAAAAAGAAACAACGTCCAAGCATACGTACGACCTACTATCTCCATAAATGGTGTATTTCAATTTCGATTGTAATATTTTATGGATTACTCTAAATAAATATATACTGAATAATATGATATTTATATTATTTTCAAAATTATGGATTTTATGATTTCATTATGAATTTAATAGGCTAATGAAAATTTCAAATCAAAACATATATGAGAAATAAAGAGGTAATTACCCAAAATCTGACATTAATACATAATTTTTAATAAATGGGTAATAACATGACTAATGTAAATAATAAATGGAATGAAATATTTTTATGAAATATTTTTTAATAGATTTATGATAAACTAATTTTTATTATATAGGTTTTTTTACTAGTTTAATGGATGTCAAAACCTATGGTAAGGTATTTGTACTCTCTATTTTATTTATAAGTGATATATGAAAATTCACCACTAATTTTATTTGTGTGGTGTATATACTAAACCTTTGACATGATATATAATTAATTCAATTATTTTCATGATATATAACTTTTCATTTAATTTTATTCTTTATTGGGGATTTCGATTCAAAATATTACTAATGCAGAAAGGGGTTCTTATCTCAATTTTCATACTATGAGACTAAAGTTATGGTATGCACGTGTATTCTTTCATGAGGTTTATATAAACCCAATTTAAAATTTAATATCATTAATTTAATTATCATCTTTATTTTTTGTGTTAAATTTTATTTTATTCATTCTTGGGGAATTTGAGTCACAGATACTAATGTGGTAATGAGTTTATATTACTATCTCATTATTTTTAAGGATTGTTTATTATTCTGTTTGTGATGAAAATATTATTATCTATTTACCAAAAATACTCATTAATTTTCATCTACTATAGAAATTAAAAAAGAATTCACATAATAGTACCATTTAATTTCCTTCTTTGGTACTTAATATAAATGATAAAATGTTTTAAACAAAACACAACATTATTTCTCCCTTTTATGGGATATCTGTTTTCTTTCAAAACTATTCTTTAAATAAATGTTTTCTGAAAAAAATTTTATGATTATCCTATGATTTTAGTATACATTTTCCGCCATTTTTGTCTTTAATTTAATTTTTTTTTCATGAATATTCATGTTTTTTTAAAACAATTCACATTTGGCTTTTACAGAAAATTAGAAAGGAATCGTTGTTTTATTATGTATGGTATGAATGAAGCATCCCATTTTCCTGAACATTATTTTATTATATTCTTCTTATATGTGTCTTCATTGTTATTTTTGAATAAAAATATTTTCAAATTAATTATGTTTTAAAAAGTGTTTTTTCAAAGTTAAATATCTATTTTCTTCTAAAAAATTAAATTATCATTCAAAATCATTTTTCATCTATGATTTTATTTTTTGATTTTAATTATTCCTTACTGGTTATACAATCCAAGGATACCATTCTAATTATATCTTTGAATGGTTTCTGTTTATGAAACCCATTTTTCATTGACAAGATATATCATGGTAAAATTCTTATCAAACTTACATTTTTTGATAGTTTTTTCTATAATGAATAGATCTAAGTATTTTGAAAAATTTGTCTATTCTAAAGGTTATGATATAATGAAGTGTTTGTGAAAAAAAATTTATTTCATGGGTTATGAAATGATGAATGTTAGATTATATTATATAACACATGAATATGGATTTCATTATGGTATGGATGAGACCTATATCTCCCTTCAATGCATTGGGATGAGATCGATATCTCCTAAGTAAATATGTTATTCATGAACCAGATTGCATGTTAACAATGTTATGCAAAAACCTGATTACATGTTCACAATGTTATGAAGGAAATTGATTAAATGTTTATAGTTTTATGAATAGAACTATTTTTCATGTATATAATGTTATCCATATACTTGGTTTCATGTCCACAAGTCTTTGTAATTTCCTTATTTATTGTCATTTAATCAATGAGTGAACAAGTACCTAATTATTTATGTTCACAATGTTGTAAGATAATGTGTGTACCACAGATCAATGTCATACAAATTTTATTATCTCATATATAATGTTCTTGATTTACCTTATGATTCATGTACTACAAGTAGTCAGTCATTATTACATGACTCAATATTGTGATCTTTCATATGAAGGGTGTAGTTTTCACATGGTATCCTCATGTTGTTATACATCTATGCTCACGTTATGCTCACTAATTTACATTATTTAACCTTACTAATCATCTAATCACACCCATTATTATTTTTCCTTTCCCAAGGTTATGAATAATTTTCTAAGTAGTATTAATAATGGGGAAGGTCATTATTGGAGACATTAGAGATCTTTTATTTATTAATAAGAATATGTTTCTAATTTCCAAAGGGACTAACCTATTATGGTCTTCTAGAGTGAGTTTTTTATGTGTTGAATAATGATATAAAAAGATGCAATATACAAGTATTACATGTCTGTTTTGTTATAATACGGTCTTGTTCTAATTAATTTAAAAGGAGAAACAATATTAAATTTGAAATATTTTTCATAAAAATATTGTTTTTAATTGCAAAAGCAGTCTTAGATTAAAATGAAATATGATGTTAATTAAAAATAAATTAATTGGATTAAATATAATTTAATGATACTAATGTTAAATTAAATAATATTCAGAACGTAATAGTTCTTATAAATATATTTATTTATTGAATAGAAATGTTATTTTCATAAAAAAATCAGTATTTTTCATTATTCCCAAATAAATCAATATTTTCCTAAAATCCCCAAAATTTCACCCAATGTAAATTTTGATATTCCAATTTCAATATTGAGTTTATATTTTTCATAAACTAAATCTCAAAATTTTAAAAATTAATTATAATATTTTTATCATTAAAAAAAATAAATATAAATTTTGAAGAAAACATAATTTTGAAGAATAAAACTATTTTAATAAAAATTGATTGATTATTTTAAAAAAATATTTCAATAATTTATATTATGAAGGAAGTATATATATATATATATCATATATTAGATAATAAAATTCATTCTCGACAATGTAACGTCCAGGTCATTAGGATTATATATTTCGCAGGACATTTATGCATAGTGTTGCATTTCAAATATGATTTTGGACATAGTTTCCTTTTATAAAATATCTAGGTGTTAAATTGAATCCCCATTTAATAATTTTTTTCCTTTCAATTTTAAATTTTTCTTAGTAATAGAATTTTTACATTTAAAAATACATTTTTTTCGAATCCCACATCATAAAAAGATTTAATTAAACATATTATAGATAAGAGATCAATAGATATATGAAGGTCATTGAGGATAAACCATATAAGGATTCTATATAAGAGAATATATATTGAATATTAAGACTTTTAAATAGAATAAATGTTTAAAAAATTGTGGTTATTGATAGATATTATTGATCATATAAAACTTAATTATCAATAGAATGTTAATGATGTCAAAACTATAAATATCCAATGGGTGAAAAGTCCATCAGCTCATCAGAAATGATGTCACTATGACAAAATTTTTGATTGAGGACACTTTTATTAGACATGAGGAACTCTTTCACCATTTAGAGTGAGAACATTGTGAAATATATGTACTTTAAAACATCAATTTCATCCTTTACGCAATTTTTACAATGATGAAATTTTTCTTCAAATTATGAGTATTCAAGATGAATACTTCATGCTTAATGTAATAAAATAAAATTTTAAAGACAAAAAAACAATTAATTGGATAATCATTTTATTCCTCTTATTATTAGACATTAATATAATCCAATATGGTTAGCACAAGGTATGATAATTCCCAGATTGAATAAACTTTCAAATGATGAAATAATACATTAATCTCCAAAAATCAATAGTAATATCCAGAGTTTAAATTAAAGAATTCAATAAATAAATAACAATTTATCCAAACTTATCTCAAAAACATTAACATTAATTTACATTTTAACTTCATTTGTTATCTATACATTTTATCTTACAAGAATAGAAATATGGTGATCTTTTTTTGAAGTAACATTAAACACTTTGTCCCAAAGTCACCTTTTAATCCCTTGGGTATCTATATAATAAATATTTTTTCCTATAATTTCCACACTATCCAAGATCATATAAACCTTAAGGGTTATCAACACCTTAAAAACTATTTGCACAAAATGTAAATGCATAAATCACATTTGATAAGATTACATATACTTCAACCTAAAAAAATTACTCCTAAAATATTATTAATCATATTAATATCTCACCCCTTAAAACCTCAAAGGGATATATAATAATTTTAATGTATGTTCATATTTAATTTTAAATACCTAATATGGTATGAATATCACTTAATATAACATCAAAATAAAATACCATAATTACCAATGCAGTCCAAACCTTTCCAATAATACAAACTATAACATCCCTAAAACTGAACTCCAAGATATATTGTTGAAAACTTAATCTATATACTTCTGGATTTGATACCTATAAAGGTTCCCCAATTTTCTATTTCCAAAATATACAACATCAGAAGGAAAACATTGGATCACTTATATTCTTTATGACATTTTATGTTTAGTGTTTTTTATTGTTACAACATACTGTTAACATCATGGATTCAAAAACAAATGGTTCATAAAGATTAACAACATCTCCCACAATACCCATACTTTTTATATTACACATTATGCCATCATCATTATCCGTATAAAATACCTTATATACATAATTATTTCTTCCTTATCCTTTATTACATGGGGAAAAGAAAACATAAGAAGGGTTAGGTAAAATTCTTTGTATTGGTAAATGTAATCCTAATAATTGAATATAATTAGTGATCATAATAAGAGAATGACGGAATGATTTCATAATAAAAGTCATTTAGTATTACATAATAATATTGAAACACATCAATAAATGGATCACCAAACATTAAAACATGCAATGGGGCTTGTAAAATGGAATGATTAATTAGAATCAATAATAACAATCCATGTGATATAAATCCTGATCATAAGAGACAAAATAAAACCATAACAAGAATAGATAAAACCAATTTTTATCATATAGAATTATCTTCACAAAACATATTACAAATGGAATAACCAATATGTTCATCCTATATCATGGGATTACCCAATTAATTGGAGGGATATAATTGACCCACCAATCCTTGGTTAATAACATTGGCAATCCCCAATGGTTTATCCAAGAACCACACATCCATAGTTAATATCATGACCACCAATATTTGTTTTATAATAGATCCAAACTTCATTACATCAAAACAAATCCATCCATAATTATAAATAATTTCCAAGAACAATATCATAAATAAAGTACATAAAGCATTCATTTCAACAAAAACTCATTGAAACAACTTTATTCTTTTCAAAACATGATTAACCCATGGAAAATAAATACGTTCAAGAATAATATATTTTAAATATGATAAAAAAAGAGAAAATAAATTGGTTTCATGAAAATTCTTTAAAACATGATTAAACTTTTGAAAATAAATGGATTTCGTGAACATTCATGGTAACATGATTAACATGTGGAAATGAAACATTTTCCATGTCAATATCATTGAAACAATATTAATCCATCTAATGAAAGAATATGGAAGCTATAATTATGAAATATCTCAATTATATAATAAGTAAAAAATTGATTTTTAATGTTGAAAAATTAAAATAACATTAATATATCATTAAAACCATTTTATGATGATAAGAACATTTTAATTTTTTAACTACCTTTTACAAAATAAAATTTACAAAAAATTTATCGGACAAAATTTCATTGAAAGAAAACATTGAAAAATATAAATGGAAGCTGCAAATAAAATAATATTAATTAAGGAAACATAATATATTGATGATTTAGTTTATATTAGTAGGCAATATTTTCAAATCATTTTTAAGAAGGGATTCAAAACTGACTGAATTGTAAAATTGTAAGAAATTTCCTTCTAAATATTTCTAAAATAATGTTATAGATAATGTAAAATATATTTAGGAAATTATTTATTTTAAAAAAATTGAATTTTTTATGAAAACATGTATATGTAAGAGAATGTTACGCATTATAAAAGAAAATATAAGATCAGTATCACTTATAAACAAAATTATTGACATATCCTAAATGAATAAAAAAGGAAATTAAAATTAAAAATGCTAACCACATTGATATGGAATCTATATTAAATATATGTGATTTAATGAAATAATATCATATGATATCCTCAAAAATAATGTTCAACATAAACAATCCTAAAAAGGAAATGAGATTTTAATGAAAAAGCCTTTTACACTTCTGTAATATTCCCAATTGTAAGCCCCACGAAAGAATAACATAAGTTGAGACATAAAATATCATGGAAACAATGATTTTAGTGATATAATATTTAAAATGGGTGTCACGACCCCCTCCCCACAAAGTGTACCCCTCCTGGGCCGGCAATGTGAAAAGGGAGATAATGACCCCCGAGTCCCGCCTCTAGTAGGCCCCGGGTTGGCGACTAGCACCGAGGGTATAATACACACACAAATGGGAGGCATTACCCTCTAAGAGAACACATGCAGAAGAGAGAGATAGAATAGAATCCAACCAACTCCAACTCATAACTGAAATGTAAAAGAAACCCGAGTACATATATGAAATGTCATGCAAAAGTACTACAACTGAAAGGGGAAACTAAAAGTACCCAAAAGAAAGTAAAACGACAGCGACCACAAGCCCGAACAGCTCCTCCTCCAACCGCATGCTAGTAGTAACCAGCTTGATCTCCAACCTGCTCCAAGTGACCTGAAAAACAGTTTATATGTACATAGGGTGAGTATAACAGTATACTCAGTAGGATCCTCCCCAAGACTCTCGTGAAAAAGTAAAGAAAGCATGCTAAAGCCCAGTGAACAACAAGTGAAACTAACTCGTCACCTAAACAGGTATACTATGTTCCCAACCTCACCATGGCTACTCTCACCAAGTAACACATACAAGAATATAGCATATAGTAAAGAATGTCAAGGGTACCCCGCTACTACTTCCCCACTGGTTTGCCGCTTTGCCCCAACGACATACGTCCTGTGCATCTCTCTCCAAAGGCTTGCCCGTATCAACATGGGTCAAGCTCCACAATCTGCACCACGTGCACCACATAGGCTTGCCCGCAGACACCTGGGCTAAGCTCCACACAATCCTCACAACCAAAAGTAACCAGGTAGTTTCCGGGAGCCACCACAGCTCGCATAACGTGTATCATACGTCGGGTATTATACCTCAAGCCATTACAGCCCATACACCGAGTAAGGATCCTCAAGCCATCACAGCCTATACACGTTACACCTATAGTAGTCCATAGGATACTATATCCAGAATATATGTGTGTGAAATAACCAGAAGCCATTACAGCCCTCTACACACATATATGGGTAAAACTAACCACTGTGCCTACCAGCACTAAGATCTACCAAGAGAAGAGAGCGGGGCCAAAGGGGGTAGTCAGCCATTCAACCTCCCATCAGAATGTTGGGGAAAACACCCCCCCAGGGCTCAGAATCCCCGGGGTGTCAGTTGCCCTTACCGACAGGGTGGATTAGCGTATAGAAACACAAAAAGTACAGAATATATAAGTAACTCACATCCACACTATGGGCATTACCTAGTCTTAGATACAACTGCAGCTAACGTCTCTCAGACTCCAGGCTGCTACTTCTAAGACTAGGTATCCTATAAGCACACAACCAATTGAAGAGCTTTATTAGATTACTCCATTCTCATTTATCAGTTCCACTGTACATTAGTTAATTCTTTAAGCATTAATTAAGATTGAACAATTCCCCATTTAACTGAAATGGCGTCACTTTCAATACAACTGCTCCTTTTTAAGATTCACATCACCTTTAAATTCTAGTATCTCCATCCCCGTGGATTTTCACCATTTAATCAAACATTCAATACAGAAATACTTTTCCACATTCCCAGGCATTCTAGAAAAACATCCTATGCTTCTAAACACAAAGGAGGCTCAACACGGTGAGTAGATATACTACCCGTCGAGTCTTTGCCGCCTATAGAAAGAGCATAGACCCATCCTCCATCGAGAGGCTAAACACGGAAAGCACGTGGCATACCCCGCGTGTCTTCGCCTCCTTCAGAATGAGGGTAAGCAAGACCAGCTGCCTTGAGCAGTGGGGAAAAGCAAAGCAGATTAACATTCAAGAAAACCACAAGCAACCAGCAACCACATCCGTCCCATTCCATCACCCCCGGTGTCCTCCCTGACACCCATATGCATAAACCGATGCATCTCGCCACACTAGGCATCATCCACTGCCACAACTATAAGGCATCCATGCCTCCACATATCACAACAACCATCCAGGCTCACATCACAGCACAAGCAGCAGGAAAACAAACATCACAAAATGGGCTCTCGGCCCTTTAACAAACAAGAGGGTAACTCAGAACCCTTTTTGAAATTCCCACATAATCTGTTCTCTAAACCATATTGAATTAACAGATTTGTTATTCGTAGGTTCCAATCATGGATACCTAATCAGTAAGCTATCACAATTAAATAACCATGCTTACTTCCCTAATTTTATTATCCTCAAATTAGAACAACTACAACAACGACAACAACCAGATTAATTTACATGCCTCTTTATCTTTAGCCAATTAATCAACAATTAATTCCGGCTTTACGTTCATTATCAATTTCAATCATGAACGAACAATAAATCAAAGAAAACATAGATATCACTATATCTAGGAAAACATGAGGCAAACCGTTATCACGGTATAAAGCAACAGCATGCGATCAACCAATTCTTTTAATCCGGTTCAAGTATTTAATTAGGTCAATTTCATTGTGATCCAAAGGAATAAATCATGCTAATTCTACGATTGCACATATATAATTAGAGAAGCCATGAATCCCCTACCTCGAAGAGTTCTTGACGTCCTTTATCCACACAACAGGTCACGATCCTCCCCTCGCGACAACTTATGTGGAAGAAAGATCGACACAGCTTGGTTGCATCCAACAGAGCGGGACTGATCCTAGGAGTAAGGGTTGTTTGTGCAACTCCAAAGGAAAGGATTGAAAGGTTCTAGCGCCTCTTAGTTAAGAACAAAAGGGAAGGAACAAGGGAGAATGATATCTCGTCCCTTTTTAAGATTTAACGAGGTGACGGTTTAAGATCCGGTTAATTCTCCATTAAAAACGGATCGTATTAACCCACGCGGTTTGACCAAGTGAAACATTCCAAGCCTTAGGAATAATTAATAAAGGATTTATGGCATTTGAATCGGCCTTAAGAGCCCTTAAAATAAGGCTTTAAATGGATTTTACGTCAAAGGAAACGTCAAAAGGAGCAAAACTGTAGGAGTCTGGAAACACTGTTCACCCACCGTTACTGTACATGAAACTGATCTGTGAAACTGATCTGTCACACCGATCTGTGAAACTGATCTGTCTCACCGATCTGTCTCACCGATCTGTCTCACCGATCTGTCTCACCGATCTGTCTCACCGATCTGTGAAACTGATCTGTGAAACTGATCTGTCACACCGATCTGTGAAACTGATCTGTGAAACTGATCTGTCACACCGATCTGTCTCACCGATCTGTCTCACCGATCTGTCTCACCGATCTGTCTCACCGATCTGTCTCACCGATCTGTCTCACCGATCTGTCTCACTGATCTGTCTCACCGATCTGTCTCACCGATCTGTGAAACTGACTTGTGTAACCGATCTGTCTCACCGATCTGTGAAACTGATCTGTCTCACCGATCTGTGAAACTGATCTGTCTCACCGATCTGTGAAACTGATCTGTCTCACCGATCTGTGAAACTGATCTGTCTCACCGATCTGTGAAACTGGTCTGTCTCACTGATCTGTGAAACTGATCTGTCTCACCGATCCGTGAAACTGATCTGTCTCACTGATCTGTTACTGTTCATAAAACTGGAAACACTGTTCACAGAACTAGAAAATTGGCAAAGTGTTGGGGATAAGTCCCCTTGACCTCCCGGAACACCTCCAACACCAACATTTCACAAAGTAATGGACCAGAGAGGTCCGGGCCATTACATTAGATACCTCTCAAAACATTCTCGTCCTCGATAATTAAAAACCAACCCAGAAGAAAAGAGGGGTCCGAACAACCACCCCATAAGATACCTCTCAGGGGAAAACCACCATGAGTTGTTCGAAAGCTGGAACAAAACTATGACATCCGGGAACAAACAATCCATACCCAAGCAATTCATTCACAACATCACATCAAAGGTACATAAATAAAACATGAAAGGGCCAACCACAGAGAAAACATCATTACATGAAAGGAGTTAAACATTAAACAACTCTGGGTACTGAGCACGTATCTGTGACTCACGCTCCCAGGTCCTCTCCTCCATGCCACCGTGTCGCCACAAGACACGAACTAAAGGAATAGAACGCCCACGCAACACCTTCTCCTTGTGGTCTTGGATCTCCACAGGTCGCTCCTCGAAGGTTGCATCATCATCAATATCGATCTCTCCCCAATCGATAACATGAGATTCATCATGAAGATAATGACGGAGCTGCGATACATGAAAAACATCATGTATCCGACTCATCCGAGGGGGAAGTGCTACTCGATATGCCACAGCTCCAACACGAGCTAACACCTCGAAAGGCCCAACAAAACGGGGAGAAAGCTTACTTCCGCGACCAAACCTTCGCTGCCCACGACGGGGAGTCACCTTCAGAAACACATGATCCCCAACATTATACTCTAAGGGTCTCCTTCTTTGATCCGCATAAGATTTCTGACGATCTTGTGCTGTCTTCATCCTCTCACGAATCACTTGAACCATCCCCGTCGTATTCTGCACTAGTTCTGGTCCGAGAATTGCTGACTCTCCGACCCCAGTCCAGCACAACGGAGAACGGCATGGCCGGCCATACAAGGCTTCAAACGGCGCCATGCCGATGGTAGAGTGAAAACTATTATTGTAAGCGAACTCTACCAAAGGTAAGTGCTTCACCCATGAACCTCCAAAATCAAGAACACAAGAGTGCAACATGTCTTCAAGAGTTTGGATGGTTCGCTCTGTCTGACCATCCGTTTGAGGATGAAAAGAAGTGCTAAGGCATAGTTGAGATCCAAAAGCATGTTGGAGACCTCTCCACACCCTCGAGGTAAAACGAGGGTCTCGATCAGAAATGATCGTCTTAGGAACTCCGTGAAGCCTCACTACTTCCTCCAGATACTGCCTCGACAAAACCTCCACTGAGCTCGACTCCTTGATTGCTATGAAGTGGGCCGATTTAGTTAAACGATCCACTACCACCCATATAGCATCATGTCCTCCCGGAGCTCGAGGTAAACCTGTAACAAAGTCCATTGAGATGTCCTCCCACTTCCACTGAGGAATCTCTAAGTGCTGGAGAATACCACCAGGAACACGGTGTTCGGCCTTCACCTTCTGGCAGACTAAACATCGAGACACACATTCTGCAACTGAACGCTTCAGCCCAGGCCACCAAAACTGACTCCTCAAGGATCGATACATCTTCGTCACACCAGGATGTACAGCTAAGGGCGAGCTATGGAACTCTCGGAGAACCGTCTCGCGCATCACCAAGGGAACAAAAATCCTGTCATGATACAACACTCGGTGTTGTTCATCCTCTGACCAACCATCAGGGGCCTCCCCACAAACAACTCTGTCTCTCAAAACTTCCACCTCTAGATCACCCAACTGAGACTCTTCCACCTTTTTGCATCAGGGATGACTGCACCGTCATCTGGAAAAGACAACCTCTTCCTCCAACTTCTCCCATATCAAGATGCAAAGCTGCTAGCTCTTCCATCCCTCTCCAGGAATCACCAGATTCACGTACAACATCATTACGTGACTTTCGGCTCAGTGCATCAGCAACAACATTTCCCTTCCCAGGTGTATACGATATTTCGAAGTCGTATTCATGCAAGAACTCCATCCACCGACGCTGCCGCAAGTTCAAATCCCGCTGAGAGAAAACATACCTCAAACTCTTATGATCGGTGAAAACCACAAAGCGCTCTCCAATGAGGTAATGTCTCCACAACTTCAGCGCAAACACCACGGCTGCCAACTCAAGATCATGGGTGGCATAGTTGCGTTCATGGGGACGCAACTGCCGAGACCCATAAGAAACAACTGACCTCTGCTGCATGAGAACACAGCCTAGCCACAGATGTGAAGCATCACAGAAAACATCAAACTGGACTCCCTCCGTTGGAAGACAAAGGACTGGAGCACTTACCAACTTCTCCTTTAGATACTCGAAAGCTGTCTGACACTGATCAGTCCATATGAACGCTTGATCCTTCCTGGTCAAAGCTGTCAGAGGAGTCGCAACTCGGGAGAAATTAGCCACAAACCTCCTATAATAGCCTGCGAGACCAAGGAAACTTCGCACCTCTGACACGGTCTTGGGGGCTGGCCAAGACACCACTGCTTCTATCTTCGAAGGATCCACAGATACTCCCTGTTGGGACACAACATGTCCCAAGAAACGAACTTCTCGAGCCCAGAACTCACACTTGGACAACTTCCCAAACAACCGATGTTGGCGAAGAACTCCCAAAACAGCTCGTAGATGTTCTGCATGCTCTTCTTCAGATGTGGAGTACACAAGGATGTCGTCAATGAAAACCACAACAAACTTGTCCAAGAATTCACGGAACACAGCATTCATCAACCCCATGAAAACAGCTGGAGCATTTGTCACGCCGAATGGCATTACAACAAACTCATAATGCCCATGACGACAGCGGAAAGCAGTCTTCGGGATATCCTCATCCTTTACACGCATCTGATGATATCCTGACCGCAAGTCGATCTTTGAAAACCAACTTGCACCCTTCAGTTGATCGAATAGGTCATCAATCCGCGGGAGAGGATAACGGTTCTTTATTGTCACTTTGTTTAAGCGACGATAATCGACGCACAACCGCAAACTGCCATCAGCCTTTTTCACGAACAAGACTGGTGCACCCCACGGTGACACACTTGGCCGAACAAAACCACACTGCAATAGACCATCGAGCGGAATACGTAGCTCCTGTAACTTAGAAGGGGCCATCCTATATGGAGACATAGAGATGGGAGACGCTCCTGGCTGTAGCTCGATCCCAAACTCGATCTTCCGTCGAGGGGGTAAGGATACAACCTCTTCTGGAAAGACATCAGGGTACTCCTCTACGACCCTAGGAAACGCCAGCTGTTGAACCTCTGAAGAACTCAGCATCATCCCAGCCATCATGGATTATAAGGATGAAACTCGTCTATGACTCATCCGAGGATCTCTCTCACCAACAAACACTACTTCCTCTCCATCTTCATCAAAGAAAACGACCTTCTTCCTGTAGCAATCCACAATAGCCTGCACCGAATACAACCAATCCATGCCGAGGATGACATCATATGGTTGTATTCGTAAACATAGGAAATCTCCCCAAGAGCGGTGCTGCCCCAACACTAGCTCACAGTCTCTACATACTTCAAACAAGCTAGCTCGACCTCCAACTGGCGTAGTCAACGCCAAGGGCACTGGAAGCCTCTCTACCTCAAGTCCCAAAGCGTGGACAAGGGTAGGGGATATAAAGGAGTGTGTCGCTCCTGAATCAAACAAGGCATACACCAAGGTAGAAAACAAGCAAAGGGTACCTCGGACGACGTCTGGCTCTCCTGGAGCTGGCAACGCTAGAGCATGAAGCTGACCACGACCACATCCACGGCCTCTCTGACCCTGATGATGACCACCACCACGGCCGCGCTCTTCTCCTTGAGGACGGGGAGCGTCATGGGGCTGTCCTCTGCCTGCTCCATCTACCCTCTGGTGATCTAAAGCTGGTGCAACCTGCTGCTGCTGCCTCGGCTAGAATTGCCTCAACGGAGGAACCTGGAGTGGAGCGCCTGGTGCACGATGACTGCTCTGAAAAGTTGGGCACTCCCGCTGCTGATGACCACGTCCACCACAAGAAAAACAAGCGCCTGATCCCTTGGCATAGGTCTGAGAGTTGCTACCTCCGGAGAAATGAGATGGGAAGGGCTGGGACCTACCCCCAGGTGAACGGAAACTCTTCTGTCCTGAAAACCGGGAACCCCGGACCACAGCTCTGCTTCTTGAGGAATCATGACGATTCCCCTCTCGTGACGATCCGGTCCTAGCCAAAGTCTTCTCAACAACCTCTGCCCTCGCCAGCACCTCAAGATATGTCTTCAGCATAAATGGGGTGACCTGGCGCTGGATCTCTGGACGCAAAGCCTCCTCGAAATGCCTCGCCCTGGCCTCATCATATGGTAATAGGTCTGAAGCATATCGTAGAAGGTTCCTGAAACGGATTCCAAACTCCTGAACACTGGAGCTCCCCTGTCGAAGGGTAAGAAGCTCCTGGAGACTGGATGCCTTCGCAGTCGAAGAAAGAAACTCGACTCTAAACCTGTCTCGAAACTCCTCCCATGAGATCGCTGACTCCTCACGATCCCCGAGGAACAAGAACCACCACTGTCTCGCTGCTCCACGCAACATCGTCACAACCAAGGACACCCAGTGTTCCTTCCGAGCACGAATCGAACTGAAGCCTATCTCGACCTCCTCCAACCAGTCTTCTGTGACTGCATCTGAAACGGAGCCCTCGTACTTCTGTAGACTCTGGCGCTGAAACTCTCCGAGTGTCTTCCTCCAAGTGTCATCGTCGTCAACCTCTACTCGGCGACGATCTGCTGGAACAACCTGCTGGGCACCTTCTGCGCAAACCTGACGGGGACGCTGACCTGGAGCCATACCTGTAAAATAACAATCGTTAGAGCTCCTAAGCCTGGAATATGGAAGACTCAACATTATTTAATTAATTATTTTGTTTTATTAATTTTAGGTTACCTATCCCAAGGTCTACCCATTCAAACACAGGCGCAAGGAATAATGATGCATGATCCTTTCCTAGGTCTCTACCCTGCAACCAGTATCACTTTGTTTAGTAGCCATCGTAAACTTAAAGGTCCGTGCAACAGATCATAGGGGGCCCTGAACGCCTATGTCTCTGCCGGTCTCCAGTGTTTACCCCACTTGCTAAACATGAATGACACCGTTGCCCTACCATCCCATGCATCCTCACCTGCGCCTAACTCCAAACTCCATCCTATCCCTCGACCAGACCTTTGATACCACTCTGTCACGACCCCCTCCCCACAAAGTGTACCCCTCCTGGGCCGGCAATGTGAAAAGGGAGATAATGACCCCCGAGTCCCGCCTCCAGTAGGCCCCGGGTTGGCGACTAGCACCGAGGGTATAATACACACACAAATGGGAGGCATTACCCTCTAAGAGAACACATGCAGAAGAGAGAGATAGAATAGAATCCAACCAACTCCAACTCATAACTGAAATGTAAAAGAAACCCGAGTACATATATGAAATGTCATGCAAAAGTACTACAACTGAAAGGGGAAACTAAAAGTACCCAAAAGAAAGTAAAATGACAGTGACCACAAGCCCGAACAGCTCCTCCTCCAACCGCAAGCTAGTAGTAACCAGCTTGATCTCCAACCTGCTCCAAGTGACCTGAAAAACAGTTTATATGTACATAGGGTGAGTATAACAGTATACTCAGTAGGATCCTCCCCAAGACTCTCGTGCAAAAGTAAAGAAAGCATGCTAAAGCCCAGTGAACAACAAGTGAAACTAACTCGTCACCTAAACAGGTATACTATGTTCCCAACCTCACCATGGCTACTCTCACCAAGTAACACATACAAGAATATAGCATATAGTAAAGAATGTCAAGGGTACCCCGCTACTACTTCCCCACTGGTTTGCCGCTTTGCCCCAACGACATACGTCCTGTGCATCTCTCTCCAAAGGCTTGCCCGTATCAACATGGGTCAAGCTCCACAATCTGCACCACGTGCACCACATAGGCTTGCCCGCAGACACCTGGGCTAAGCTCCACACAATCCTCACAACCAAAAGTAACCAGGTAGTTTCCGGGAGCCACCACAGCTCGCATAACGTGTATCATACGTCGGGTATTATACCTCAAGCCATTACAGCCCATACACCGAGTAAGGATCCTCAAGCCATCACAGCCTATACACGTTACACCTATAGTAGTCCATAGGATACTATATCCAGAATATATGTGTGTGAAATAACCACAAGCCATTACAGCCCTCTACACACATATATGGGTAAAACTAACCACTGTGCCTACCAGCACTAAGATCTACCAAGAGAAGAGAGCGGGGCCAAAGGGGGTAGTCAGCCATTCAACCTCCCATCAGAATGTTGGGGAAAACACCCCCCCAGGGCTCAGAATCCCCGGGGTGTCAGTTGCCCTTACCGACAGGGTGGAGTAGCGTATAGAAACACAAAAAGTACAGAATATATAAGTAACTCACATCCACACTATGGGCATTACCTAGTCTTAGATACAACTGCAGCTAACGTCTCTCAGACTCCAGGCTGCTACTTCTAAGACTAGGTATCCTATAAGCACACAACCAATTGAAGAGCTTTATTAGATTACTCCATTCTCATTTATCAGTTCCACTGTACATTAGTTAATTCTTTAAGCATTAATTAAGATTGAACAATTCCCCATTTAACTGAAATGTCGTCACTTTCAATACAACTGCTCCTTTTTAAGATTCACATCACCATTAAATTCTAGAATCTCCATCCCTGTGGATTTTCACCATTTAATCAAACATTCAATATAGAAATACTTTTCCACATTCCCAGGCATTCTAGAAAAACATCATATGCTTCTAAACACAAAGGAGGCTCAACACGGTGAGTAGATATACTACCCGTCGAGTCTTTTCCGCCTATAGAAAGAGCATAGACCCATCCTCCATTGAGAGGCTAAATACGGAAAGCACGTGGCATACCCCACGTGTCTCCGCCTCCTTCAGAATGAGGGTAAGCAAGACCAGCTGCCTTGAGCAGTGGGGAAAAGCAAAGCAGATTAACATTCAAGAAAACCACAAGCAACCAGCAACCACATCCGTCCCATTCCATCACCCCCGGTGTCCTCCCTGACACCCATATGCATAAACCGATGCATCTCGCCACACTAGGCATCATCCGCTGCCACAACTATAAGGCCTCCATGCCTCCACATATCACAACAACCATCCAGGCTCACATCATAGCACAAGCAGCAGGAAAACAAACATCACAAAATGGGCTCTCGGCCCTTTAACAAACAAGAGGGTAACTCAGAACCCTTTTTGAAATTCCCACATAATCTGTTCTCTAAACCATATTGAATTAACAGATTTGTTATTCGTAGGTTCCAATCATGGATACCTAATCAGTAAGCTATCACAATTAAATAACCATTCTTACTTCCCTAATTTGATTATCCTCAAATTAGAACAACTACAACAACGACAACAACCAGATTAATTTACATGCCTCTTTATCTTTAGCCAATTAATCAACAATTAATTCCGGCTTTACGTTCATTATCAATTTCAATCATGAATGAACAATAAATCAAAGAAAACATAGATATCACTATATCTAGGAAAACATGAGGCAAACCGTTATCACGGTATAAAGCAACAGCATGCGATCAACCAATTCTTTTAATCCGGTTCAAGTATTTAATTAGGTCAATTTCATTGTGATCCAAAGGAATAAATCATGCTAATTCTACGATTGAACATATATAATTAGAGAAGCCATGAATCCCCTACCTCGAAGAGTTCTTGACGTCCTTTATCCACACAGAAGGTCACGATCCTCCCCTCGCGACAACTTATGTGGAAGAAAGATCGACACAGCTTGGTTGCATCCAACAGAGCGGGACTGATCCTAGGAGTAAGGGTTGTTTGTGCAACTCCAAAGGAAAGGATTGAAAGGTTCTAGCGCCTCTTAGTTAAGAACAAAAGGGAAGGAACAAGGGAGAATGATATCTCGTCCCTTTTTAAGATTTAACGAGGTGACAGTTTAAGATCCGGTTAATTCTCCATTAAAAACGGATCGTATTAACCCACGCGGTTTGACCAAGTGAAACATTCCAAGCCTTAGGAATAATTAATATAGGATTTATGGCATTTGAATCGGCCTTAAGATCCCTTAAAATAAGGCTTTAAATGTATTTTACGTCAAAGGAAACGTCAAAAGGGGCAAAACTGTAGGAGTCTGGAAACACTGTTCACCCACCGTTACTGTACATGAAACTGATCTGTGAAACTGATCTGTCACACCGATCTGTGAAACTGATCTGTGAAACTGATCTGTCTCACCGATCTGTCTCACCGATCTGTCTCACCGATCTGTGAAACTGATCTGTGAAACTGATCTGTCACACCGATCTGTCTCACCGATCTGTCTCACTGATCTGTCTCACCGATCTGTCTCACCGATCTGTCTCACTGATCTGTCTCACCGATCTATCTCACCGATCTGTGAAACTGATCTGTGTAACCGATCTGTCTCACCGATCTGTGACACTGATCTGTCTCACCGATCTGTGAAACTGATCTGTCTCACCGATCTGTGAAACTGATCTGTCTCACCGATCTGTGAAACTGATCTGTCTCACCGATCTGTGAAACTGATCTGTCTCACCGATCTGTGAAACTGATCTGTCTCACCGATCCGTGAAACTGATCTGTCTCACTGATCTGTTACTGTTCATAAAACTGGAAACACTGTTCACAGAACTAGAAAATTGGCAAAGTGTTGGGGATAAGTCCCCTTGACCTCCCGGAACACCTCCAACACCAACATTTCACAAAGTAATGGACCAGAGAGGTCCGGGCCATTACAATGGGTATGTATATAAATCACATAAAAAATATTTGTGTGTATCATTATCATATGCCTCAATGAAGGTATGTTGAGACAAATTACCCTACGACCTTGGTAATATCAGAATCAAAAAACTCTGAAAAATGAGAACTCATATGTATTTTCTAATCCAAATAATTTTACTGAATTGAATTATAAAATTAATTCATGTGTTTTATATAAACCACAAAACAACAATAAGTAATGATAATGTAATATGTCACACAAAAGTAAATATGAGGCAAAAAACATTACAAATATCATATCCTTGAATTAAGAGTCAATAAATTTATAGGTTATATTTAATAAATGTGAAACCAAAAAAAGAAGTGTAATTATATAATAAAACAATTTATAGATCAATTCACACCTAATAATATCATTGTGAGCTTAACGAAGAAGTGTTATAACCCAATAGAAGGTAAATTAGTGAGGATATCCTTTACAACATGGAATCGTTCACGTAAAATCCCCTTTAATGAAGCAATAAAAATTGAAATATGGAATACTATTATGTATGAATTATTCATGAAATTACTTATGTAAGTTTTAATATATACACCACACAATAAAATTATGTTCTTAATATTCTATATGTCCCATATAAGTAAAAGCAAGATGAGAGAATCATTTCTTCATGTCTAGAAATTTCATGTATGTCCTTTAAAACCAATATAATACACTTATATAAATAATTTAACTTTTTAAGATATTTTTTTATTTTAATACCTTATAAATAAATAATTTTCTTGATTTATTATTAATGACATATTAAAATACTTAATCAGATAAGTCCAAGTATGGCGTGTTGAAGATGTTCTGTTCATTATTTCAAAACAGATTTGTGTGTGATGACCATGGTCAAAGATGTAATTTTGTAAAAATATTATTAATAATAATACTAAAATAATTATCATATTTATTCATAAATTAAAATTTTAAAATAAATCATAAAAAAGTTTATGAAAAATGTACCATGTTATGATCGTGGAGATGGTAGGTCGAACGTATGAATGAGTGATGTTTCCACTTTTCAATGATCATTAATGAAAGAATTTATGCATTATTTTATCATTGAAAATTATAATAATATCAGAAATGAAATATTATTTCTTTAAATATACTCATTTATAAATATATCATTATATTGTTGTGTTGATTAAAATATAATCATGTTGCATTATGGAGGTGGTAGTCCAAATGTACACAGATAATGTTATCATTTTTTACTTTACGAAAGAAAATTATATATTTTATTTTAATAATGATATATATATATATATCATAATTATATTTATTATTCCATTTATATTATGACTAGTAATTAAATTTATCAATACAACCAATCATATAATGTGATAGTGAAAAAAGAATCACAACACTTTTTGAGGTTGTAATCCATCATACACAGCAGTGACATTAATGTACCCCCACAAAACAGAAGATAAGAAGGTATATGTTATATAAAAACTAATTAATTATAAATAAGTTTAAAATAACATATATATACTTTAAATAATTTATTTTTAATATCCATGATAGGCTATAATGAAAAATGAATGACATCAGTTCATGTGGTGGTAGTCATCCATACAGACGAATGATGATTTCATATCACATTTGATGGAAGAGGAGATCAAATTATGTTATTAAATTAATTAATTAACATATAAAAATATATAATATAAATTTTTATATGAAAATAGTTGAATAAAATTTTAAAGTGGTGGATTAAGAAATAAATGAAAAATTCATAATTAATAAATTTACTTATTCTCAAACCACCTCATTAGGGTTATATCGAAAGTAATCCTAGAATGGTGTACTAACCAGAAAAAGGATTCAAGGATTAGGGGATGGAAATTGGGATTTTATTTTGAAAGATATTTGATGAACCAGATTTTTTTTAATGTGTGAATAAGAGAGGATAGTGGGTAGCAATTTATAAGCGAAGTGGGTGGAACAGTTGTAATTTTTTAAAAGAAAAAAGTGAACTCATGTGTTTCACATGATATAAGGCTCCAAAATGGGTAATTATCATGAAACATAAATTATATGGTTTAATTATTTCCATAATATATTTTTAGAAAATTTTTAGTTCATTTTGGTGTTTATCATTTTAGTTTAACCCCATGTAAAACAGTTTTCACCTTAATAATGATAATTTAATTTAAATATTTTAAATATTAATCATGTTAAAGATTAACCTTAACTTATTAAATAATATAAGTAATGATTATTCTAAATATTTAATCCATTTTAAAATATTTAGTTCAGGTAATTAGATAATTATCATTTAAAATTAATACTTCAGACACGACGTACAAGATGGTTTTCAAGAAGTATATGTTTCAAGAAAAAGATGATTTTATATTAACTCTATGATTAATAAAAATATTTCTATGTGTATCGATTAATATTTATAGATATATAATTTATGAATTTAATTTAAATAATTTCTCTTTATGGGTTTTCAATTAATTAAAATCCAGAATCACTATTCACTTCTAAATAGTTTTTAGAAAAATCATGTTTTTTAACTGAGAGGAAAACATATACAGAAATACAATATAAACTGAATTAAAAAAATTATATTAAATATAAAAAAACAATTATTATGTTACATTAAATCATATTAAATACATAATGGGACTTTGAAATTGATGAATTTATCAAAATGAAATCGCATTTTTAAAAAAATTAGCTTTTTTCACTATTTAATGAATAATCCATATTTTTTGGAAGATCTTGTAACATCACCCAAATTAAATTTTGATATTTTGATTTAAAAATTTAATTTAATTTTATCATATATAGTCTCTTAAATTTTCAAAAATAAATTATAATATTTTGTCATGATATTCAATAAAAACATTTTTTAAGAAAATGTGTTTTTAATGAATGAAATTAAATTACTAAATTTGAATAATTATTTACAAAAAATGTAAAAATAATTTATATTTTTGAGGCCCCACAAACACACACGCACCCAACCACATGTATATATATATATATATATAATAATGTTCTAAATATTATTCATAACTACTAATTTAATAGCAAGGCGTAATAGTTAAATATATCACAGGGCGTATAAGCTTGGTATTGCATGTTGAATAAGCTAAAAAAATAATTTTATTTTCTAAAATATCATGGTTTTATATTATATCTTTATATTTTATTTTATCTTGATCAAAAATTTACCTCAAATTTTATGATGGGAGTTCAAAAGTCATTGGGTACTGAATTGAATTCCAACACAACCCTTCATCCTCTAATTGATAGAATGTGAGGTAGAATGATTCAATATTTTTAGGATATTATTTATGTTTTATCTTTTTATAATCAAACAATATAAGAAAATAATCATTAATTAATTTAATTTTCCTATAATATTACTTTTTAATTTGGTATACAGATGAAAATTTTTGTGCCATTATAAGTAATTTGATTTCGAATTGTATCATGTTGGGTTGATGTCAGTGAGAAGACATTTTTGGGATAAGAATGGTTTGGTGAAATTGTTGAGAACAAAAATATGATTCAATAACACATGATAAAAAATCAATACATGAATAATATTTATGAATATCACATAAGGATAATCTCTCGTTTGAGGTATGTGATCATGTTTTCATAAATGTATCTCTATGGAAATGTGATATGTATTCTGGAATGAAAGAAAAATTAAGTCCATAGTATATCAAAAGATATGAAATTATGGAAAATTTGGTCTTAGTTTCATATTAATTATATCTACATATATGTTCTTCTCATGTATATGATCTATTTCATGACTCATTACTAAGAAAGTATGTATCTGTTCTATCTCTTGTTATGACACTTGATGATATACAGTTAGTGTATATTCTATCTTATTAGAAAGTGTCATTTTATATTTTGTATCATAGTGAGAATGTACTTCAAAATAGTTGATTCACGTGGTAACGGTTTATAGAAGAATCACATGATTGAGTAAGTAACATTGGAATCCAAAAATGGTATGAGAGAAAAAAGCTTCACTAATTTTGGTAATGAACAAAATTTTGAGGATGAAAATTCATTAGCGGAGAGAATTGGAAATATCAGGTAATCATAGTTATAAACATATCATTATATTTATAATTATTAAATTTATGGATTTATATTCATCATATTTTGATTAGTAATTGTATAAAAGTTATTAGTTGAAAAAGGAATAGTTTTATTTAACTATATTTGCTTCCTTGAATTACATATTTTTATTTTAAAGATAAATTCATTTATTTTAGAAATTTAATTTTTTAGAAGGTAAATAATTTTTCTAATCAACATATCAAATATATATTAGGGTTATTTATTTTATTTTTCTTATAATATTTATTTTTTTTGGAAAACTGAAAAATGTTTATTTTTTGAAAAAATGTCATTTCTTTTCATTATGTTATGTAATTTAGAATATGAATTATATTTTTTATTTTGGTTAAAATGACCATAATATCTATTTGGATAATCCTAATCTAAATAATTTCAGGGGAATGGAAATTGAATTTTTTTGTACAGTTTCATTTTTAATTATAAAAAATAATTTTTTAACAAAACTGTATTTTGATTGTGTTTTGCACATTTATTTTACAAGTATTTTTCATCATATATATAAACTAAATACCAAAAAATTTATTATATATTTGGAATTTTTTTTAATTTATTAATGAGTTCAGTTTCATTTTTTTCTTTATGAATTGTAATTATGCTAAAAACATTTCACCGCAATAAAAGGGTAAATCAGGTAAATTAGTGTAATAAACTAAGTGATAAGGACACCCAATAATATATAAATTCATATTTTATAGTTTTATATAAATATATGTTTCCTTATATTATAATTTTGTTTTTTATGTTCCCATTTACCATGATAGTGTGTTAATATTATTTTAAAACATTGAATAATTATAAATGTATCACTCACCTCACTTATAAAAGTGAACCTACTCTCCTCCACTGCTCACACATTTTTAGAACTCTAGTTTGGCCAAGAACTACCCAAATTTCTCCATGATGTCCCTACCCACATCTTAGAGGTCATTTTATTATAAAAATACCAATCCTATAATGATTAATTTATATAACAAGGAGAGATATCAGAGGAGATTGTATAAGTCTTAACCGATGAATTACAATTTAATTTATTCTTCCACCTCATTTAAATATTCTTTACAAATATAAAATAAAATAATTAATTGAATAATTATAATAATATTTTATTATTTTTATGGTATTTCCCTTTTTATTATCATTTTCCATCCAATGATAAATGAAAGCATTGATTTTGCATAAGTGTGGACTGTCATCACCACGAAGTGATGTGTTAGAATTTTCATTACAGGATTATATGGATGGTTACAAGGATGGTAAAAATTAATATATATGATTTTTATTAAATAATTTGGACTATATGAATGTAATATAATCCATACCTTCATAACCTTTCTATTAATTTGAAAATGATAACATCGCTCATGCGTATGTTTGGAATACCAGTTTCATGAAGCGATGTGATTTATTTTATTTCCCCTAATTGCAAGGATGATATTACAGAAAAAATAATGAATAAATATATAATATATAACTTTTTTATAATTATATAAATTAAAAGTATTATTTTATTTATTTTCATTCAACCAAATATATAAATGAAAATCTCATTCCTGAGAACGCACAAAGTGTTGACATTATGAAATGACATTTTTCATTCTTCATTACCACCTTAGGTGGTTTGATATAAAATCTTATCTAATTTTTCATAACTATAATTATAACATGTTTAATATTTTTCATTTATTGGTCCCATAACCCCTAAATCAATTATCAAAACATCGATGTTGTTTTGAGGTTATGAAACCTATATCACTAAAACAATAAACATGGGCTTAAACATATTAATAAATATATAAAACATAATAACAAATGAAATAAAGGGAATAATGATAATGGAATGGACATGAAAATGGTTCTCATATAATTTTAAAACTATTATTATATTTTTACCTATGATGTTGTACATATGAATAAAACATGTTGGGAATCGACGTAGATGATTTTTTATTAAAACAATGTTTTAAAGTACTCATTTAAACTCTTTATCTTCCCTAACCATTTCCTTAATAAAATTCAAAGTATGTTACTATTTATATAAAATATATTTTTAAACTATATTTTCAACTAATTTTTAATTTCTTTTAAAATTATTAAAAATGACTCTTTTGGACAATTACCATATGACGCATTTATCTTTTTTTCCAAAGTGAAAATGATTTTTTTGTTTATGTATATATCTTGGTCTCCTTTTCCCACTATTATAGTAATTACTAATTATTATTATAACTCTATAAATTACATTATTTCTCAAATGATATCATATTCCCTATATTCTATGAATTTTACAATTTTAAGAGTTTTTAATGAAAAAACATATTTGTCATTATGATTTATAGAAAATATAAATTTATTTTCTTATGGATTAAAATGAGTTTCCCTAGGGTTTTATGATGAATTCGTGAAATCCTAAAAATAGTTTCATCATGATACGGTTCATGAGAATTATATATGATGACAGGTGAGCCTGATATAGCTCTTGAAAATGGGTGATCCTAATATAGTTGTTCAATGCATTTTGTAATAGTTTAGTCATTAAAATTGGAAAATATGGCAGATAACTGGGTAGGTACTCCTATTAATGTAATTGGGCTTCATTTATTTTGAAAGTGGTCACAAATAGAAAATGTATTCATACAAATAGTTTCAAACCATTATTATAGTCTATAGAACTATTGGTATAGCCTATAATAATGGTTCCCTAAACCATTATGTAGTATGGTGTGAGGATATCCGTAAAATAATGGTTTTATATAAACCTATTATATATACCCTTTGAAATTTCCTTATTTTTATGGTTATAAAAAACCACTAGTATACATCTATAACAGTGATTTTAAATAAAAATGGTATGGCCTTCCTCTATGAACATAACCAGTAACATCCCTTTCCCTACATTTTCCAGACCCTATAGTCACACCCACACTCATTATAAAAAGTATATATATATATAAACATATATATATAATTTACATTTGATTAGTTGATGAATGAAAAATAAATAATAACTCATGTATGAAATTAAGTTTAATTATGGAACACATGTTTCGTAAATTTCATTCTGAAATGTAGGGGGATCAATCTCTCCATCCAGACCACCACTACCATTATAATCATCACCGTCATCACTAGTGTACTCATCCCCATCATTATAACATTCACCAAAGTATCACCATCCTCATCTTCATCAGCATCACCATAACCATCATAATCAATATAATCATGAAAGTTAACATCCAGACAACCATTAGAACCACCATAACTAAGATGTGGTGAATCATATAATGAACACATCACTGAAATTCATATATTAAAAATCATGAGGGTATTTAGATGTACTGTTGGTCATAATGTTTTATTTAATTTTATAAAATCTGATTCTGTCAAATCACTTAGTTTATATTCTTGTATGGCTATTTGTTTCCTATTATTTCTATGCACGATCCATTTCAAACTCAGTTGTACCTGAACAGTTAATTCCATCTAAAGTGGGACAATATCTGCTGAAGAAAACATTATTACATGATTGACAATGTACTCTTCCATGGTAGAAATCTATAATATCTTCTGAAAATGATTGTTGGGACCAAATTTTTTATATGCCGACTCGTTAATGGCCTCTAATAGAAATTGTTTCCAATATAAATAAAATATATAGTAATATAAGAATATTAAAATTTTGATGTAGTAAAATAAATATTAAAATCATTCATTTTGTCTATTTGTTTAGATAAACTCAATATTTCTTCTCTCTTCTTGATCAAAACTATTTTTCTTGACCCAAAATACGTTCAATTTTGAATACTTACCTCTATAATAACACTGAATTTAGAGAAACAATATTCAACAATAAAATATTTTTTAAACAAATAATAACTCATTTTAATGAATATTAGACTAAAATTTACCAAAAATAATCTAATAAAATTCCAAATAAATGAATGAGTGAAACTAGTTTCAATCAAACAAAAAAGAACAAATTTTTATTGTTTTGGTGAAGCTATACATAGAATTTTTTTATTATTATATCGGGTCAAGTTAATTTGTTATTTTTTCTAATATATTTTGGGGACTTTACTTTGAGTAATATTATTTTCGGTCAATTAAAAACTCTATATCCAATTTTTATTTAATAAATAAAATTTAATAATTCAATTTAGTTTAGGTCAATATTATCTATTTTATTTTAAGAATGTAATGTTATGGAAAATTTTGACTGGATTGTTGTTGTTTGGATTACATCACTTTTATTAATTTTAGTTTTGTTCTATTCATGTTTTAATTCTAATATTAAAATTCAATATAAAATTTTATTTATATTACTTTCATATATTTATTTTATATTTAGTTCATTTTAGTTATTATTGTACTTAATTTTGATCAATTTAATTTTATTTATATCTTGTTGGTTCATGTTTGATAGGGTATGATTTTTCCCTTTTCATTCTATTTTCTTTTATTATGCTTGATTGGGATTGTGAAGGTATGGATATATAAGTTTATTTATATTTTGTTTCATTATTTTCCAACAACATGAGTTTATCATTAATTTTTTAAACTATACATGTTCATGTGAAATGAATCTATTTACATTTTTATATATTTTAATATTAATTGAAAATATGTACATGTAAACATTGTTTAGGTTTTAAGAAAACATAATTTCATAAATTGTATATCCTTTAGAAAATGTAGTGTGTTTATTGTGTTAAATTTTAAATTATATGGAGTTGATTTAATATGATGACATGTTTTGAAAATGGAATTATAGAAGTGTATTTAATTAATTTGAGTGGAGTTTGTATAAAAAATTCTTAGTAAAGATCATATGAAGGTACAAATATAATTATTATTTTTTGAATTAGAATTTATATTTTAGGTCCTTTTTTATGTCTTGTTATTATGTTTTTCTTTTATATATATTGATTATTATTTTTCTCCTACTAAACAAATTACTTTTCTTAAATGTGATGTAAAACAGTAAAATCCTAGTTATGTGGTATAAATAAATAATTATTGATACTTGGATGTGTTATTCCCATGCATGTTATGACATGTATCCTATTGTATTAATTCCACTGTCATTATTATTTTTTTCCTATTTATCTACTTATGGGATATTTAGAATTGTTCTCAAATAACATTTAAAGAATTTTTTAATAAAGTTGCACTAAAAAATGAACTGCAAAAAAATTCAAGCGATGTATAGTTGTTAAAAAATTGATATGTATGCTTAATTATAAACTATTCATTTTAAGTGTTAAAAATATATTTTTTCATGTAACCCAATATAATATATTGAAGAATATTTTTCATGTTAGGTATCGAGTGAACATGGGATTCCGGGGGCTATAGAGAAATGATGATGATATATTAAAAATATAAAACTTATTCTATCATGTCCATAAAAATTTTCATATTTTATGTAGTATCTTGTGAATGGTACCTCATATGAAAAATAAAAAATTATTTAAATTATGGATACTAGTTTGACCCTAAAAACAACATAATCATCGTATCTGTCAGTTGTTTGGTTTATGAGAATTCATTTGCACAATAATAGAAAAATTAATTTATTTAATAATATAATGTACATTATATGATAGAAATAAAATATTTATTTTTATTATCATGGATATGGAAAAATCATTGGGTTATCCTCATAACCTAGAGATCATAGATGACTGTGTAGGGGAGTTCTGTTGGGTGAAAATGTGTTTTTGGATCAACGATCACCATATCAGGTATATTGTCATCATTAGTGTAATTCTTGTATCTCTCCAGAAATAATGATATAGAATCATTATTCATTAATTATTGATCATATATTAAGGTAGGATGTTCATTTTATTGATTAATCCATATTTTTTATTTCTCTATGATGAACATGAATTAATTCCTTTGGAAATTTATTTCACAAAACACTGTTGAATTATGGGTGAGTGATTTTTATTCTTATAATTAGAAATTGATAAATGAGTTATTGTTTCCTAATTATTCTTATTCACTCATAAATTTCCCCATAAATGAATGAATTTTAGCCCAATGAATGGCCAATTATATTTTGTCACCTTTTTTTCATGATTTTTCCCCTTGTTCATTAAATGTTCATCGTTGATAATTCAATTGTCTGATGGTTTGAGTATACATGATAACCAATAAAATTATTATCAATATTTGGATTATAAGATCATTTATATGGGTCCATATTTGTAATAAAAGTTTAAATTGAGGCCTATAAATGATTACGGGTTTTAGGTGATGGATTAATGGAGATCAATGTTGTTGGAATTCAAATTTATGTGATGTGGTTTGATGAGAAGAAATTTATGAGAAGATGTTTGCTAGAATCTAGAAACCTGTTATGATGAATACTAGGTAAAAATAGATTTCTGATTCTTTGAATTATCTGTGGAATAATATATGGTAGCAACAACACAAGAGATGATATGTGAGAGTTATAGATTTTTCCAAAATACTGAAGTACATGGATTTTATTTTGGAAAAACACCCACTATGTGAACAACTCTACTTAGATGATAGGTTATAAACATGATGTTATATATAACGTGTCTATATGACTCAGTAAGAAACCATGTGGTCCTCTAGTCAAAAACCATGCATTTACCCCAAGCTACATGGGTATGGGAATTACCAGGTTCACATGGAAACTACCATTGTACATAGGCACTACAAAATTTCATGGGAATAGGATAACATACACAAAAACTAGAATAGTCATGTGTAGAATTATCTAGAAAATTTTCATATCCTCTACACACTCCATGTACTTTTACCATGACAACATGGAGCCCTCTTATTCCTCAGTCCAGTCTCAGTATCGGCATGAGTGTGTTCCCTTGAAATACATAATAGGGTATAGTGAGGTTTCTCATAATAATAATATCATGAATGGTCCCAAGGATATTCTAGGTCTAGATAGAGTTATGTGTCACTCCATGATGCCATTGTTGTGATCTTATATCATTCTTCCAGGGTTTTGATCATGTATCCCATTAATAAACATTCATGTCATGTACTCCCCTTCATATTGGGTGATTGAAGATATTGTTAATTATTCCCCATAGGCTCTAGGTATGATCCCCTATGCTTTGAATGACATATTATGATTGATGGTTTATACTTTTTTAAGTAGTTTCAGTACTAGAGAAACCTCTCGAATTAATTCCTTCTTTATATTGAGAAATTATTTGTGAGTTCTCTTAGAAAAATGTGATCGTTGATCCTCATGAAGAATCCTAGGATGTTAGGGAGGATATGACCATAGTTTGAAACATAGTGTCTACTAATGAGAGGATATTGGTTACCTGGTTTATTCTTACATTTTTTATGGTCTATAGTAGACCCCCTATTTAATTATTCGTGTTTGGAAATTTATAGGATTAAAACTAGATATATTTTTACTCACCCATGGATGAGATCTTCCCATACATATACTGTTTTATCAAGACAATAGACCATTCATTATGGATTTAGGAGGAATAAGAGTGGGTGGAGCATAGTTGAAATAGTTAGACCATATACTATTTTTGGAGTAACATCTTGACCACAGCTCCCCATTTTTAGTTGTTTTGAATTTTTTTATAGTTATAGTGGGCATGTATTTTCACATTATGCCATTTTATACTCTTTTCATACTCTAATTTGGGATTAGTTTCTATTCATGAACTTACTGTAACTTTTTTTGTAACATTATTTATTATACTCGTGTAGGAACTTATGTACATGTGTATAGGTAACATAGGCTTAGGTATCCCATGTGTGGGATATTCCTAATCATCACTAGTTATCATCCACCATATTTTTATAAGTTTTCTTGAGCTATCACACTTAGATTACTATCATCTAGGAAGGAATTGATGGGTTGGGTCATGATATTAATAATTAATCATGTGAGGAAATGTGTAAATATGAAAATCACAATGTAGGAAGTGCATTTAATGATGAATAAATGATTTTTTCTTATATTATTGAGCGTTCTAGAACATGCACCGCATATTACAAAAGTGTTGTAGAATAAAAATAATGAGTAATCATGATTCATTACTAATTAAATGATTATATATATCCATAATTTGAGAATTTATATATGAATGTAGTTTTTAAATCTATTTAAAAGATGTTTTTAAAAAATATAAAATAACAGTTTTAAAAGAAGTTTTAAATGCTATTCAATATCAGTGACAAAAAAAGTTGAAAATTCATTTTAAAATATATTGTAAATCGATTTAAAATAAATTTAGTATGTGTTTTTAGGAAAAGTATAAAAAAATATACAAAAAACAATATAAATTAAATTTTAAAATAAATTTTGATAACTATTTAAATAAAGGCTTAAAAAATATTTAAAATATCTTTTAAAAATCCTTATAAATATCATAATATGTTTTTTAAAATAAATATTAAAATAATTTATAAGAAATTTAAATTCATTTTTTTACCTGCATGTAATTTTTTTTAAAAAAACTCATTAAAACATTATTCTAACTATTTCAAAAACATAAATAAACAGTTTAAAAATATAAATTTTTGTGTATAACTATTTTATATCAATTTATAAGAAACAATAGGTAGCACACTAAAAATTTATTATTGTACAATCCATTTTCATTTCAATTGGTACCAAATTAAACACTACTATCCATGAAATATACTCGTTTCCTCTCATATTCGAGAATCTTTGTTCACCCAAAAGTGTATAGATACATCATAGTATCCTTGTTCATTTTATTTCTTCTTTATGATTCCTAAAAAATAAATTTTTTTAGTATAAAATATATTATTAATGAAACAACATTTTATTTTCAGTAAAAAGCCTCAAATTGGAATAATACCTTATAGTGAACACTCTTCCGATGAGAAATAATTTTTTTTACATTGTTGTTGGACACTCATTCCGGATAGGCGTATAATCTAAATCTGTTCCAACTATATAATTATATCCATTATATTACTTATATTTTTATTCCCTTCATAGTTCATGTAATTCTAGTAGTCGGGTTGTCCTCACAACTTCACCATCATGAAACTTTTAATGAATTTTATATCGAAATATTAATTCATCTAAAAATTATTTATATAACAATGAAAATACATTTATTTTATTACCCATATATGACCCCAATCATTATCCTTTTTTAATTTTTAAACTGTCTTTAGGATATCGGATAAATAGTATTACTTCCACTATATTTGACAAGATTCACAATAAAACTCCTATATTATATCCTAGTTTTACCAATCATTTTATTATCCCCATTGTACTCAACCATTAGCTATGTCTAGAGGTTCTACACATCAAACATGCATATACTCCCATGCCACCTAATTTTGTAAGATGCAACTATGAATGAATACAATTAAAATTTTAAATTCATGCGTCATATATGAAAATAAATTACTGACATATAATTTTTTAGAGTTATATACATATACCAGAGCCATGATGATCCATGGGTACAGATAGATCTCTTTATTTTTATATGGTTTCATGACTGTTGTTATAAAAGAGGATTATACCAAACAAGTTGATTCAGATTAAAATATTCTCACAATTTGTAAAAAATAATGGAAAAAGAACATGAAAGATATAGATGGGGTCAAAAAAGGGACTTTCCCTCATCCATCAAATAAAAAAAGATTACATGTCATAATAAGACGTGTTATTTCCATATTCATACTCGTCAGCAGTTTCCCATTCATATTGAGATTTAATTTTTTTGAAAATCATAAATATTTCTACATTGATCATCTTTGACTCTTTGGAAGAGGATCTGGTAGACACAGTTCATGGTAAGTTATAATAGTCCTTTAGTGGTCTTCTTTTCATAGGAGATGGAGTAAAACACTCACTGTCAAATACCTTTGTCTTTCCAGACATGAGCACATCCTTAAGAGATGCATGACCACCATTTCCTGATTCCTTTAGAGGGGTTTAATCCTTTACCTTATCATCATCATAGATATTACCCCACTTCTCAAATATCCTAGAGGAATTAAATATTTAATGAATTTCGTGATGAAAATCATCATTTTTTTGAGAATCAATTTGATGGGGACCATCATCCTGTAGAGAAGGAGGACTATAAGCCACTAGTTTCATGCATTCTTACCACAAATGGGACTGCGTAAAGGTGTCCTCAAAAATATCTAGATGAGTTTGATCTTTATTAGAAATTTCCATGTCCTGTTGCAAAACATCATCACCCATTTAAAATGTATGTACATCCACCTTCACATTTGGAACAACCTCTAGACTAGAATTCATGCCAAAATTTAAGATGTCTGTTCCAAAAGAGAGTTCGGGAACATGCCCCATATCTGAGGATGAGGCTTACCTATTCAAAGCATTATCCAAAACCTCTGAAACAGGTTTATTATCAAATTCATGTTTGGCGCTAACATGACTCGCTTTATTCTGCATACTCGGTTTCTTCCTACAAGATGACTCATTAGGCCCTTTTAAATCACAGCTGGAGAAAACCATGTTTTTATGGTATTTGTCTTTTCTATGACCAATTATTTGACAATAAACACAAAAATGAGGAATTATTTCATATTCCACCTTAATAGGGATATCATCATCTAATGATGACAGCACTGTATTTTTAATTATGAACATACTTAAATCAACCTCCACTAGGACCATTGAAAAGTACCTGTACCTAGAATACTCTAGGGCTCTATCCATTTTAATTGGAATACCAACAGCATTACAAGTTGGTTATAATTTATTTTTGTGATGATGTGTTTCCTCAATAGGTTTATAATTTATCAAAGTAGAATTAAAATTGGAATGAATAGAAAATCATGATGATAAAAAAGTAATATAAATTAGAGTTGTTATAGAAATCATTAAAAAAGTATTATATGTATTAGTAGTTGTAGACATCATTATTTATGGAAAAGATGTATAAGGAGAATAAAAAATAAATTATGGCTAGAGTATAGGAAATATTAATATCTCTCTTTCCTATAATGTAAATGTGGTATATGAAACTTTTCTTCATGGTATATTGATGAAGGGACTGGGTGTAATTAGGTATGTTTAGTGCTGTTAGCATCTCTAGTACCATCCCACTCAAATCATTATATTGGGGACAATATTATAATCATTTATGATAAAAATATTAAAAATTATTAATGATGTGAAATTATATTATATATTTATATTCATTTGAAATATTATACTCACATCAAACACTATATAAGCAATGCCAAACCCTATAATGCAACAATTGTTTTAATATATTCTCTTCATATCTCTTAAATTGTGTTAATTTTCTGCATTATAAAAGAAATATGTTTTTTACTAGAAATTAATAACTAATTTCCATTCCAAAACATAACAAAGAGGTCATGGGACCTAATTAAGCTTTCTAAATTGTAAATCCAAAGATGTTATTTGTAGTGACATAACATAATAATATCATATTTAGTGGAAATAATATCATAACATAAAATATGTTTCATAATAAACCAGTATATTTAAATTAGAATGCTGAACTAGGGTATGATATGGTATTCAAAATCTAATTTAAATTAGATCCAACACATTTTAGGTTAGGCTATTCAGTTCATTTTCCAATTTTTGTTTTTAATACATTTAGTTCATATTTGGAAAGTTAATTTTTTTATCTTTAGGATCAGTTATTTGGCCATTTCATCATCTTATTTGTTAATAATTCTATAAGGTCACTTGGTTCATTTTTTATTGGTCATTTGGTTTATTTTTCAGTTAAATAGTTGCATTAATTTTTGTATTTTTGATTCTTTTATGTTGAAGTAAATTTATTTTGACTGCTATTTTTTCAGTAAAATTATTTTTAAAATGTTTCAATTATATTCAAATTAATTTTATTCTAATTGGACTGTTTCTACATTATTTTGTGTTTTGGGTTTTGATAAATTTAAATTCATTTTTATAAAATAATATCCAATAGAATGTAATACACATATATTAAAAATACAAAAGAAAGTAATGTTAGATAAAAAATGAAATGAAAACTAATGAAATTTTAAAATTATCATTGTGAAAGACTAAGGTAGATATAAATCAAAATAATTGAGAGCACATATTTTTGATCCAATATATTACCCATCATTACATTATGTTCACAATAAACTATGACTATTGGACTATATGAGTCACCATAATTATTAAATTGTTTGAGCCCAATTGGAGCAATGATGATGTCTATTTCATCTCCATCATCATCAAAAATATCTATTAGGATTAAATTAATTATATAAAATAATTGAGATTGTGATGACCCAGACACTCTTGGTTCTTCCCTTTGCCAAAATCCGGGTCCTAAAGGAGTGGCGTCTCGGCGAGACCGATCGGGGAGACCGATTGGTGAGACCGATCGGTGAGGCCGATCGGGGTGGCCGATCGGTGAGACCGATCGGTGAGCCCGATCGGTGAGGCCGATCGGTGAGGCCGATCGGTGAGGCCGATCGGTGAGGCCGATCGGTGAGGCCGATCGGTGAGGCCGATCGGTGAGGCCGATTGGTGAGGCCGATCAGTGAGACCGATTGGGGAGACCGATCGGCGAGATCGATCGGCCAGACCGATCGGTGAGACCGATCGGCGTCACCCGGCCTTGTCAAGTATTTTCCAGTAGCGCTCCTTTGTGCAAATAGGGTTTTAAACCCTATTCTAACTTTTTTAAGAGTGTTTTAAAGACCCGTAATGTGCATAAGAGTTTTAATTAAATACTTAATCAACTGATGAGTCAGCTTAAACTACCCGACCCTTTTTGTGATGAGTGGAGCCGCGTGGTCAACCCACGACCCCCGCACATTACGCGGTTTCACGTTTTCACCCCAACCGTCCCCGGATCTTATAATCCAAGGTTTAGCAAAGGTTTCTCTTTTCCTGGATCTTGGCTTTTCACAAACAGCTTCTGGTGCATCGGGCACATCGTTATCCGAAAAGTTCTACGCCCGGCCTAAGCGTCAATCGTCGATCAAACTAGGTAATTTCTCCTCCATCTCTCTCTTTTGTGTATCATGTGGGGTGGGTGTGCTTTTGTTTCTGTAGAACTGTTTGGACCAAACTTAATGAAGATAATGAACGAATTCAATAAAGAAAGAGAGGGGGTTGTGTTGTTGATGTTGTCTTATATTTTGTTTTGATGTTGTTTCTTCTCTGTCCATCCTGTTGAGTTGTGTTGGCTTATGGCTTCTGAAAATAGAGGCCATTGGTGGTCATTGTTTGTGCACTAATGAACCCTGCTGATGTTTTAAAAGGCCTGTTTGTGGTTGTAAGCTTCTGCTGTGAAAAGTGAATTGGTTAATCACGTATATTCAGCTGAAATAATTGAAAGCACCAGGATCAACCCTTCTGTGATGACTCCCGGTTAGAGCACACAGAATTTGAATCGTGGAGTGTGTTAAGTCGTTTAAATCTGAAAATACCGGCAATGCCATGCTTTTGTTGGTGGTGGTAGTTGGTTGTTTCCTCTCAGGCCGGCGGCTGGAGATGTGAGAGGGGATGGGATCCCCTGTTCTTTTATACACTCGGTGGTTGTG
Source organism: Viscum album (assembly GCA_963277665.1). Lineage (NCBI taxonomy): Eukaryota > Viridiplantae > Streptophyta > Magnoliopsida > Santalales > Viscaceae > Viscum > Viscum album. Next base: position 1,876,857,731 of record OY728152.1, read on the forward strand.
AGTTTTAAGGCCCGGTGGATACTTGTTCATATCACAAATTGGGGTGGGATCCTCTGTTGTTGAAAAACCGGGTGTGGGCGTTACGGTTGTTGTTTGATTGTTTACTTTCTGGATTTGTGCCTATGCTTACTAGTTGCCCAGTAGTGCTTAAACTTAAATATTATTACTGAACATGAAACAAGAATGGGACAATGGGTTTTGTTGGAGAGAATAATGACTTCTGTCTCAGATATAGTGGTGTTATGTTCCGTTGACCGGTTAGAAAAACCTAGACATGGGTGAGTTCTTGTTACCTATATCTATACTTGTAGTTTTGTGTTTCTTATTCGTGCCCCACCCAAGTTGAGCACTTAGTGCTGAATACCCCCATTTTATGGGGGAGGGTGTTTTCCCAACACTATTCTTAGTGGCTGGTTATTAGCTCCTTTTCTGCTCCCTTTCCCGGATAGCCCATGTATCTTCGGGCAGGCTGTGATGGCCTGAAGTCCATTATTAGCCCAAGAACCTTCGGGATGGGTATTGTGGTGGTTGGCCAGGTGTGTGCGGTAGGTGGTTTCCCAAGTGTCTTCAGGATGAGGCCCTGGTGTCTTCGGGCGTGGCAGTGTTTTTTTAGCCCAGGTGTCTTCGGGCGTGGTGGTGGTTGTTTTGGCCTAGGTGTTTGCAGGCATGGTTATGTGTGACAGTTGTGGTCCAGGTGTGTGCAGGCGGGATTCAGTAGTGGGACTACGTGTGGTTGAGACCCAGGTGTGTGCGGGCGGGATTTCGGCAGTGGGACTGCATGTGGTTATGTCCCAGGTGTGTGCGGGTGGGTGTGGCAGTGGGAATGCGGTGAGAATGGAGGGATTAGTCTGATGCGTGGGATGTATCAATAACCAGTGGGAAAGTGTCATAGGGTACCCAAAAATTGATGTGCACTGATTATATATATATTACTTGACTTGCGTTATTTGGGGAGTGTGCCTTGGTGAGGCCTGGGGTGGATAGTTTACCTTGATAGGTGTTTGGTTTACTCTTTTTCTCACGGGACTTTAGCACGTTCCCCCACTTGTGCACGAGAGTCTTTGGTTTTCCCTACTGAGTGTACTTGTATGCTCAACCTACGTATATAAAACAGCTTTCAGGTTTCTAGGAGGAATTCGGGGATCACACGGGACCTTACTAGCTCGGACCTTTGGAGCAGTTGCAGTTGTTGTTTTTCTTTTCCCTTTGGTACTTACCTTATAGACACCTTTTGCAACTTTGTGGCTTTTTCTTTTGAAACATGCATGTGAGAATGGTTTAATTTTGGCTTTAATTTTCTTTCTACCTTGGTGTTGTTGGGTTTTCTTCTCCTTATCTCTCGATCCTATAAAATAAAAAGGGTAATGTCTTCCATTTGTGAGAAATTTCTATACCCTTGGTGCTAGTTGCCACTTCGGGACCTATTAAAGGTGGGTTTCGGGGGTCATTATCTCTCATTCAACTTAAATAAGGAAGTGTCTGGCAATCTGCTGACCCTTCCCTCCTTTTGGTGAGGGCGGGTCGTGACAAAATGGTATCAAAGATGTGGTTGAGAGATAGGATGGAGTCTGGAGTTAGGCACAGTGAGGATTGCATGGAATGGTAAGGCAACAGTGTTGGGTGATCTTGGCGCGTGAATTAGGCCAGGGAAGACCGGCTAGGACACGGGATTTTAGGGCCCCTCGTGATCCGATGCAAGGACTCTGGACCTACCGAACGACCAAGTGATGCCACACTGATTGCAAGGTAGAGACCCTAGGAAAGGTACATGCATCATAATGACTTGTGTTCTTGTGATTCTGGGATATCTTGGGAAATAAGAATAAATTAAATTTTAAGAAGTTTTAAGAACGATATTTTGCACTACTTGGGCTTAGGCATTCCTTTTTTACCTTGCAGATATGGCACCTGGAAGGAGAACACGTGTGGTACAGGCGATCGAGGCCCCGGAGACTACTTTGGCCGATCGGCATAGAGCTAATTGAGAGGAAGAGGACGACTAGTGGAAGAAGACTCTTCGAGCCTTCCAGCGACAGGCCCTCGAGAAGTATGAGGGTAGCACCTCTGATATGAAGATGGAAGGCTGGCTAGAGGAGCTAGTTATAGCCTTCGTCCTGATTCGGGCCCCGACCGAGTACTGGGTTCCTCTGGCCGTCAGCCAGATGCGGGGAGCGGCACGTCAGTGGTGGACGCTTTACCTGGGGGAGAGGAGGGAGTCTGAGGTGGCTTGTGTGGACTTTGAGAGGGAGTTCCGGGCGGAATTCCTCTCCTAGACGATGAAGGCAGAAAAGAGGCAGGAACTACTCTCCCTCCAGTAGGGGAATATGTCTGTGAGGGAGCTAGGGATCAAGTTCAAGGACCTCCTACATTTTGCTCCGGACCTCTTTCTCGATGAGGAGTCTCTGGTAGGACGTCTAGAGGAGGCGCTCCGACCCTCCCTCTAATATGCTGTTACCCCCTTTACCCTGCCGACGTACATGGAGGTCCAGAAGAAGGCCAAAGTGGTGGAGAGGATGCATGCTCTAGGAGGAGTGTCGTGAGAGGGGATCCAGCTGGGACCATCGAAGGGGAAGGCCGTCAGCACCAGACCTCCAGCGTCAGGACCCTCTAGGTTCCGACCCACAGGGAGCAGGCCGCAACAGTTTCAGTTTCGATCCCCCGACCCTCGCCCTTTTCCTACGGGCCTGGGACCATGGTGCTTCATCTGTGGGAGCCTTAGGCATCTCCGGAGTCAGTGCCCGGACCGGGTGTAGTACAGCAGTGGCAGTCAGCCCCAGCACCCTCCCCAGCAGCAGCTTCCAGCCAGACCTTTCCAGCAGCAGCAGCAGGGACAGCGAGCTCCCGCTCCTCTGAGGGAAGACATAGGAGGAGGCTGATCTCAGGGAGCTCCACATGGACCTCGACCAGGGCATGGTCGGGGAGGTGGCCGACAGCCGAGGGGTAGGGGTGCTGGCCGTGGATAGTTGCACGCTGCAGAGGCAGTAGTTCCAGTAGGGCCAGAGGTTGTTCGAGGTACGATCAGTCTGTTTAGAACTCTTGCTTATTCTTTGTTCGATACCGGAGCTTCGAACTCCTTAATTGCACCCAGTCTAGCCCGTGCCTTGGGTCTAGATGCCGAGAGACGTCCAATGCCCCTGGTGTTGAGCACACCAGTTGGAGGTCATACCAACTTGCTGCTTTTTTTCGAGGATGCAGACTGATGATAGGGCCACATCAGTCGGTTAGGGATCTTCTTCTGCTACAGATTCAGCCATACGATGTCATCCTAGGCATTGACTGGCTATTTTCTATGTGTGCCGTCATCGACTGTTTCCGAAGAAGGGTGGTGTTCTCGGACTTGGACGGCCGACATGTTACCTTCACCGGCGTGCGGAGTAATCCGAAGGGAAATGGGAGAGAGGAACCTCTCCTCTCCTTGTTGACTGAGCTGACAGTGGAATCAGTTGATGCTGAAATGGTGTAAGTGCCAAAGATTGTCTGTGAGTTTATGGACATCTTTCCTGAGGAGGTGACGACTCTACCCCCTCGACGTGATATCGAGTTCGGGATAGACCTGCAGCCCGATGCTCGTCCAATCTCAATGGGTCCTTACCGGATGGCACCTTCGGAGCTATAGGAGTTGCAGATATAGATTGATGATCTGATGAATAGGGGTTATGTTCATCCGAGTGCGTCACCGTGGGGTGCTCTGGTCTTGTTTGCAAAGAAGGCAGATGGTGGTCTTAGGTTGTGCATAGACTACAGGAGGTTGAACTAGGTGACGATCAAGAATCGCTACCCTCTCCCAAGGATAGATGATCTTTTTGACCAGCTGAAAGTGGCAGGATGATTCTCGAAGATCGACCTGCGGTCTGGGTACCACCAGTTGAGGGTGAAATATAGTGACATCCTGAAGACAGCGTTCAGGTGTAGATATGGACACTTCGAGTTCGTAGTCATGCCCTTCGGTGTTACGAATGCCCTGGCTGTGTTCATGGGGCTTACGAACTCCGTCTTCCGGGAGTACCTGGATCGGTTTGTGGTTGTGTTCATCGACGACATCCTGGTCTACTCTAGATCAGAGGAGGACCATGTAGAGCAATTGAGGATAGTTTTGGAGGACCTCCGACAGCACCAGATCTATGGGAAGTTGTCAAAATGAATTTTCTGGACACGATAAGTTCACTTCCTCGGGCACGTAGTGTTTGAGCAGGGGGTAGCAGTCGACCCATCAAAGGTTGAGGCAGTTGTTTCTTGGTAAGAACCCAAGAACGTGGCGGAAGTCTGATGTTTCCTTGGGCTGGCGGGTTACTACCATAGATTCGTACCCAACTCCTCCCGAGTAGCATCCCCTCTGACGGCTCTGACCAAGAAGGACTAGGCTTTCGTATGGAGTGAGCAGTGCCAGTCAGCCTTCAGCTATCAGAAGGAGAAGTTGGTTAGTGCCCCATTGCTGAGATTACCAGAAGAAGGGGCGGCTTATGAGGTGTTCTGTGATGCTTCAGGACAGGGCCTGGGGTGCATGTTGATGCAGCAACAAGGGGTGATCTCTTATGGGTCCAGGCAGTTGCGTTCCCATGAGCGTAATAATGCCACCCACGACCTGGATCTTGTAGCAGTCGTTTTTGCACTAAAGTTATGGCAGAACTACCTCATTGGGGAACGCTTTGTGGTCTTCACGGACCACAAAAGATTGAGGTATATCTTCTCCCAACGGGACATAAACTTGCGAAAATGGAGATGGGTGGAGTTCCTCCAGGATTACAACTTCGAGATCTCTTATACTTAGGGAAAGGGCAATGTTGTGGTCGATGCCTTGAGCAGGAGGATGCATAAGGATGCAGTTCGAGAGTCGGCGGACGCCTGGATGGAAATGGAGGAGTTGGCTTCCTTGCACCTAGATGCGAAAATGGATAGAGGCAGAGGCTTCCTATATCAGATGACAATGCGCTCATCCCTGTTTCAGAAAGTGGAGGAGTCTCAGTGGGGAGACCTAGAGTGTGAATTGATGTGTGACCAAGTTGACCAGAGCAATGCTCCGGAAGGATGGACAGAGGATAGTCAGAACCGGATGCTTTTCCAGAAAAATTTGTTTGTTCCGGAGGCAATGCGTGGCAAGGTTCTCAATGAGTTCCACAACTCACCCCTAGCGGTACACCCAAGAGTTTCCAAGATGTACCAGGGTTTGAAGAGGAATTTTTTGTGGCCCGGAGTTAAGCGAGCGGTGGCAGAGTTTGTGGCCAAGTGCTTACTGTGTCAGCAAGTGAAGGCTGAACACCGAGTTCCAGACGGCCTACTGTGGCCTCTAGATGTCAGTGAGTGGAAGTGGGATGACATCTCGATGGATTTCTTCACGGGACTACCCAAGGTCGAAGGAGGGTACGACGGCATCTGGGTGGTAGTGGACAGGTTGACGAAATCAGCTCACTTTCTGGCGATCAGGGAGTTGAGTGCTATGGATGCTTTTGCACGAAAGTACGTGGATGAGGTGGTACGGTTGCATGGGGTTCCGAGGTCTATAGTCTCGGATAGGGTTGCACGATTTACCTCACGAGTCTGGAGAGGATTACAGCATGCGTTTGGCACCCAGTTACGCCTTAGCACTGCTTTCCATCCCCAGACATATGGACAAACAGAGCGCACTATCCAGACCGTGGAGGATATACTGCGAGCATGTGTTCTAGACTTAGGAGGAGCATGGGTGAAATAATTGCCTCTGGTAGAGTTTTCCTACAACAATTGCCACCACTCTACCATTGGAATGGCCCCGTTTGAAGCTTTGTACGGGAGGCCATGTCGTTCGCCTGTGTGTTGGACCGAAGTAAGAGAGGGGGGTTGTGTTGTTGATGTTGTCTTATATTTTTTTTTGATGTTTTTTCTTCTGTGGCCATCCTGTTGAGTTGTGCTGGCTTATGCCTTCTGAAAATTGAGGTCGTTGTTGGTCGTTGTTTGTGCACTAATGAACCCTACTGATGTTTTAAAAGTCATGTTTTTGGTTGTAATCTTCTGCTGTGAAAAGTGAATTGGTTAATCACGTATATTCAGATGAAATAATTGAAAGCACCAGGATCAACCCTTCTGTGATGACTCCTGGTTAGAGAACACATAATTTGAATCGTGGAGTGTGTTAAGTCGTTTAATTCTGAAAATACTGGCAAGGCCATGCTAGTGATGGTGGTGGTAGTTGGTTGTTTCCTCTCAGGCCGACGGCTGGAGATGTGAGAGGGGATGGGATCCCCTGTTCTTTTATACACTCGGTCAATGTGAGTTTTAAGGCCCGGTGGATACTTTTTCATATCACAAATTGGGGTGCGATCCACTGTTGTTGAGAACCGGTTGTGGGCGTTATGGTTGTTGTTTGATTGTTTACTTTCTGGATGTGTGCCTATGCTTACTAGTTGCCCACTAGTGCTTAAACTTAAACATTATTACTAAAAATGAAACAAGAATGGGAGAATGGGTTTTTTGGAGAGAATAATGACTTGTGGCTCAGATATAGTGGTGTTATGTTCCGTAGGCCGGTTAGAAAAACCTAGACTTGGGTGAGTGCTTGTTACCTATATCTATACTTGTAGTTTTGTGTTTCTTATTCGCACCCCACCCAAGTTGACCACTTAGTGCTGAACACCCCCATTTCATGGGGGAGGGTGTTTTTCCCAACACTATTCTTAGTGGCTAGTTATTAGCTCCTTTTCTGCTCCCATTCCCGGATAGCCCAAGTATCTTCGGGCAGGCTGTGATGGCCTGAAGTCCATTATTAGCCCAAGAACCTTCGGGCTGGGTAGTGTGGTGGTTGGCCAGGTGTGTGCGGCAGGTGGTTTCCTATGTGTCTTCGGGATGAGGCCCAGGTATCTTCGGGCGTGGTAGTGTTTTTTTCTATCCCAGGTGTCTTCGGGTGTGGTGGTTGTTGTTTTGGCCTAGGTGTTTGCAGGCGTGGTTACATGTGACAGTTGTGACCCAGGTGTGTGCGGGCGGGATTCAGCAGTGGGACTACGTGCGGTTGAGGCCCAGGAGTGTGCGGGCGGGATTTCGGTAGTGGGATTGCGTGTGGTTGTGGCCCAGGTGTGTGCGGGTGGGTGTGGCAGTGGGACTGCGGTGAGAATGGCGGGATTGGTCCGATGCGTAGGATATCTCAATAACCAGTGGGAAAGAGGTGCGGGGTACCCAAACATCGATGTGCTATGATTATATATATATATTACTTGACTTGCGTTATTTGGGGAGTGTTCCTTGGTGAGGCCTGGGGTGGATAGTTTACCTTGATAGGTGTTTGGTTTACTCTTTTTCTCACGGGACTTTAGCACGTTCTCCCACTTGTGCATGAGAGTCTTTGGTTTTCCCTACTGAGTGTACTTGTATGCTAACCCTACATATATAAAACTGCTTTCAGGTCTCCAGGAGGACTTCGTGGATCACACGGGACCTTACTAGCTTGGACCTTTTGAGCAGTTGCAGTTGTTGTTTTTCTTTTCCTTTTGGTACTTACCTTGTATTCACCTTTTTCACTTTGTGGATTTTGCTTTTGAAACATGCATGTGAGAATGGTTTACTTTTGGCTTTACTTTTCTTTCTACCTTGGTGTTGTTGGGATTTATTCTCCTTATCTCTCGATCCTATAAAATAAAAATGGTAATTCCTTCCATTTGTGATAAATTTCTATACCCTTGGTGCTAGTCGCCACTCCAGGACCTATTGAAGGCGGGTTTAGGGGGTCATTATCTCTCCTTTAACTTAAAGAAGGAAGGGCCTGGAAATCTTCTGACCCTTCCCTCCTTTTGGTGAGGGAGGGTCGTGATAGAGATCAAGTATGATATTTTTCAAAAATAACATGTCTCATCAATGGATCCAATATATATGGATTATCAGTTTTTGGGATGCAATTTCTATGAACAACTTTAAATCCACGGTTATCAATAAATTTATCAAGTCTCGTCATTGAATCAAATCAATTACATTCTATTATTATGAATCGACCACTAGAAGGAAAATAAGATATTAGTATTTTCTCAACAACTCCATAATAACAGAAAATTTCACATTGAGTTCTACAATATGATTCACTGGAATAACAATCTATCATTATAGGTTCCATAACACTATCATGTTTTTTTCTAACAATAACTTATTGATCAGAGATAATAAATTTGTTCACACTGATCATTATTGATTTACATTCAAGGACTATATAATTTGGAATAGTGTCCAAACCTTTTATTTCATGTGAGAGAGATTAAACATGAAAATTGAATTCCTAAATTGTAATTAAATGTTTAATTTAAATGAAAATATATATTTTTTATTTTATTTTGTTAAAACATATTTCATTGATTTTAACCAAAACATTATACTATTTTCTTTGAAATGTTTCTATCCTTATCAATAGTAATTAATGATGATTTATATTTATAATCTTTTAATGTTATCTACTTTAAAAATTATAATCAGTTTATCAAATATTCACAATTACATGTAATGATATGACATATGCTTATTCAATTTATATAGATAATGTAGTAATTAAAAAAATCACAGTTAAAAAATATTGATTGATGTGCCATATTCCATTATTCAAGGATCAATATAGCCATTGTATATGATCCCGTAATTCCTCTTGTTTGTGGATGGGATGATAAAATGGGTTCAATTTTCCCATAAAACCTATATTCATTTATAATTGTCCAATTATGTCTTGCATCCAAATTAGACAAATGAATCATCCAATAATCAAAACATCCTTGATCCAGGTAACCATTGACAATGGAACCATCCAGATGATTCATGCCTAATAAATAAGACAATAAAGTGTACATATTTTATTCACTAAGATAATTCTGATAAATGATAGTGGGTCCTCCGAGATGTATTTCAGTTGTATGATGGATAGAGAGATGCAACATTCATTTGAAAAATGATGGAGGAATTTTTTTCTCAAATAAAATTTATATTTCCACTTCTTGATTCTTTTTCCAAGAAATATCTGGATAAATATTTAGTATAAATATATCTATATAAATTGAAAAATCTTATCTATAATTGGATTTTATTATTTGATATCAGCTGATAGATTTTTATTCGAATCGACCCATGAAAATATATGTGAAAATCATTAGTTTTTAGAGATATTTGCTTTAAATCTCTTCTTTTGACATGTTTTATTATGTTTCTTTTATATCCATCATGAAATTTGAATGTATCGTATACTCATAAAATTGATTTTTAACTGAATGTTTGTTGACATATAAAGCATATAGAACATTTAATTTATTTTCAATAATACCAATAGAACACACTTATGGTCTAATACCCCAATACACCAAGTCATGATGATATCATAAATCACATTTTCTCTTTTTCGAAAAATTTAGAATAATTAAAAGAATCATTTTATAATTTTTTGAATGTGAATTACATATAAAAATTTAAAAAATTATTTTTTTGGCCAACAAGGATTCCCAAAGAATATAATTTTATTCATCCAATTATAATTGGATTCAATTAAAAAATTATACCTCATTCTATATTTCATCTATCCTTTCGAAAATGAAAACCTGAAATCTTGAAATTCATTAAGAATAACAGTTCTTGACATAAATTGATGTGGAATATCAGTCTAAATGGTGTTTTAGAACCTTTAATTGTTTTCCAATATGTATGTTCCACTAGAAAGAATCACTAATGTCCTATATAACTAAAACTTTAATGATATTAATGTATTCGTGATCAAGTATTCATTATACAAATAGGAAAATAAACTCTTCCCTTTATACTATAGTAACGCATCATTCCATAAGTAGGAAAATCCATTACCATCCATATAAGCATAATACATATATTAAATATGTATTTTGAAAAATCACAACATGTGAACAGACACTCATTCCTAAGATGCTTCAAATATTTTATTATTTGTTTTAAGTAAATATCTATATAATTTTTATATCTGAAGTTCTAAATTTGAGTATACTTAAGGAATTGAATGGCGTTTTCATACTCATCCATGTAGAAAGGTTTTAAATGTGAATAAAAAATGGTCATGTGATGTGTGAAGTAAGCATATGAAAATTTATATTAAAACCAACTCATGATAGAACCAAACTCAAATTATGCTCCTCCAATAAAATATTATTTTAGAGGATGTCAATATTCCATCATGATACTCCATCCACAAGACTAACAAACTCATCATAATCCTTATTTTTTCAATATCCTTCTATCACATATTTATTTATATTTCATTATAAATGAAAATATTTTGGAACCTAATAATCTATGAAAACTTATATATTACTATTTTTGGTACAAAATATGGTTTTCCAAAAGTATTTAAATTCCATTCATGATGTACTATATTTTATACGATCAATATGGCCCATATTTTTCTTCACGAATAAGATGTATTCTTTTGGGAAATCATGGATTTTATTCATAGAATATCCATGAGGGTAAATTAAATTCTATTTTATATAATGGTTAGACTGAATATATACATAAATAGGATGAAATTATATCAAAATAGAAATAATATAATTGATGGAGTTATTGGAAATATCATAAATAGTTTCCCCATGAATGATTTTTTTTAAACATCTTTGTTTTCATTTTACCACATTTTTGATATACAGAAGTCATGGAAGAATCCTTTAATATGGTGACTCTCTCCTCATAATCATATACATGTATTTCATCTTGTGTACTTGTATCATTATCTTCATGAATTGGCATAAATTATTTATCATGATGATGAATAAATGAAAAATAGCCATATAATAAATTCTATAATCTAGTCACTTCATTTGTATAACAAAAAATATTACACCCTCTTATATGTACATTATGATGGAAAACATAATAGTTTATTTGAAACCCTTATTTTTAATATAATACAAAAATTATTCACCACTTAACCAAGGACTTCAATAATTATTATATCATGGTTAGTGTTTAAGACCACTATTATATGGTTTGTTGAATGAAAAATCTAACATGAAAACCAACGTGTTTTGAAAACTAATTTGAGATCCAATTGGTATCATACATATAGATTTTATCCATTTAATTAGAAATATATATCAATGTTATATGTTATGTCAAAAAAGGATTGAAATAGTTGTTGGGGTTTGTCTTAGTGGTAAGCACCCCTTAATTTTACATGAAAAATGGGGTTTAAAAACCCATTGGGCGCAGGTACTATAGCATTACTATAGTTGTACTGTAGTAACGGCGGTACTGTAGCACTGGCGGGTACTGTAGTAGCGGCATGTCACTATAGCGATGGAAGTGTACTGTAGCAGTGGCGGGTACTGTACAGTACTATAGCAGTACTATTCACAGAATGGGCCTTGGGCCAAAAAAAATGGGCCTACGGGCCATGTAATGGGATAAATTTCCACTGGGCCTTCCGGATATGTAATGGGTCTCCCTCTACCCAGTTAAAGAGGTCCTTGCTTTACTTTAATAGTAAATGAGCCCTCAGCGCCAACCTTTTAAAAAAACAAAAGGATTGAAATCATCTAGAAGTAAAATCCGATTTTTTTAATGACATGATATTTGTCAACATTATTTCAATTACATTCCATGAAATTGAAATAATAATGAATTAAAATCCATTTTAAATCATTCTCTGTTTTTGTTCATCAATTCATAATTTTACATCAATTAATACTCAATAAAAAACTAAATAATTTATCATTTAAACTATAATTTGACTAGGGAAATGTCCATTAGTAAATAATTCAAAATTTATATACATCAATCATATTTTAAATTTAAAAATAATATCTTAGAAGATAATACAATACCATATATATATATATATTGAACAATAATTTTTAAAGACATTATAAAAATTGTTTCTAACTATAAATAATACCAAATAAAATGTCCAATAGATTAATAAAATGGGGTCTGAATCATATTGTATGAATAATAAATTATAATTTTATTCTAAATAATATCAAAGATAATTAATAAATTAAGAGAAATTTTTTAATAATACAAATTATAAAATTATAATAACATTTTATTTTGGCCATAAAACACCTTAAATTATGAATTTTGAATTTAAATCATAGGCACTTTATTGTTTTAAAATCCAATAACAAAAAATTCAAAACACAAATTTTTATACAATCATCTATATATCAACAATAGATTCATTCAAAAATAAATTTTTTGGAATCCATGGAAACACACATTACATTTGAACTAAATAAATTAAATTTTTAAAAAATAATTAAAATATAAATCATACCTTTGATTTAAAATCACATAGCACTCAAACTAATCCCGTAGACAAAATATGATTTGAAATAATTATTTTTCATTATATCCACTAAAAATGTGAGAATAATAAATTTTAGTTTAATCACTATTTAGGGACTGAAATAAAAAAAATTGGAATAAAATATTTTAAAGGGGGGTAAAACTCATCATAACTTTATGGTTTAATATCAGAAATGTTTTAATAGAAATTAATAAGACCAAAATATAAGTTAAATGCAAGGAAGGGTAGGAGACAACCCTAAAGAAGTATTGAACATGAAGAAGAACACATCAAATGAATGGATTAGTTGATTAATCTACACTCTATGGAATGGATTTTAAAATTCATAGGAATAGGTCCCCCTACCCCAACATTTTTTTAATAGCGTTGGTAATGCCTATTCTTATGTAAACATAGCCAACGATTTTAAACAACCATTTTTATAGGGGGACCTACACCAATGATTTTTTAAAAATGTTGGTATAGTTCTTTTGAGATAAATATAATTTATAAATGTTGGTTAAAAATAAGTGAATAAGAGTTATAAATACAATTCTTTTTGTTACTTATATTGTTCATGAAAAATGATATTTATATAAGTATTTTTATTTCATTAGGTAAGTAATTCTTAATATTAAAACGTTTTATTTTCATAGAAATGTTTTGATGATCTCCCATGGGCCTATGATGCCTTTACAGTTTCTCCCTTTCATAGAAATGTGTTTCAATGGTCATATTTGTGTAATGATTTAGTTAAATTTGTTGAAATTTTTTATTTATGTGAATATATTTTAATTGTGAAAGTAAAAAAACCACTTCACTATTTTTCATGTTTTTCACTAGAATAATGATACATATTTTACTTTTATACCACATACTACACAATGTTTTTATCATCCCATTTTTGGAAATTTCATCATATGATATAATGATGAGTTGAAATGTATAATGATCAATATTAATACTTTGGTGATTCATCTTAAACAAATAAAAATTACCTTGAATGAAACAGAGATATAATTTTAAAGATCTATTTTGTGGAAAAAATGTATACTATGTGAAAACATTAACTTTCATATATTTTGTTTTACTTAATTCACCAACACTACAAACCAAAATGATCATGAAAAAGTAATAAGGTGCTACCCATTTTTTAAATTGTGTATTTATTTGTTTTAAAGTTACATTTAATTAATTAATTGACGAATATTATTAAATTTAATCATTTTACCTTTCTTATGAACCAATTATGGAAACCTATCTCACACATCATTGAAAAATACAATAGGATGTTTTCATAGAGTTTCTTTTGTATTCAACATCAATCTAAGAGACTCGTAAATTCAATGTAATAAAAAACTCTCTAGAAATAGAAAAAATGTCCATTTAGACCTATAAATATATTAGGTAAATATTTAATTAAAATTTCCATAATTTTATCTAGGAAATTATTAACTAAAATCCCAAAATACTCTTTCTTTGTACCCCGTTCATCTATTGATGGATTTCCCAAAACCTTATCCTTAAAATGTGCTCATGTTCCACCACCCACAACCTCTACAATTGTGAGAAATATAAAGAGAATCCTAACACACCTCATTTCTCCCCTACGATGCATCACTGCACATTCATCCCCTTACCTTGGGGGTTCTCCCTACCTCCCCCTCAATACCTAACACCTATTTTCCACTCTCTCCTCATAGGTAATCCCCTTACCACATATTTCATCTCTGATTTCCTCATGTATCTTCTCAAGGATTCATTTTTCCACAAAATATAAATTTATATTAATTCACATTAAGTTACTATGGGAAACTATAGTTCCGAAAACATAGATACCACTATGTGATGAAAGAGATCACATATTGATTAAAAAATGACTAAAATTATTTGAATCAGACACTCTAAATAATTATCAGTTCATAGTACAAATCTCGGTATCTGGATCCTTGCTGATAATCTCTTCAATGTGGGTAGCCATTATGTTCATTATCATTATAAATTCCTCAGAGTTGAATTTTCATTAGTTGAATCTTCAGGCCAGGATCCGGTCTTGTTTTTCTTACCACACAATATTCCCCTCATTGAAATCAACTCACAACCTTCTTTCATATATTATTTTGATCTCCTATTTTGTGGCGTTGAACTAAAGGGATTTTTCATGCATTTTTTTCTTATAATGGAGGATGAGCTTCAAACACTCCTCTACCTCTTCCTCCACTATTCCTATTTTTCCATATTGCTATCCACTTTCCCTATTATATATGGATTTTCTTACCTTATTTCAACCCTTCTTAGCTGAACTAGATTCTATCAGTTTAGTAAAGTGTGAATAATCTTTACCTCCCTTCATCTTTTTCACATTGACCAAAATACATTTCTACAAGACTTGATTTAATTTTTTCCAATTCTTCCTTCTAGGTCTATGAAAACCATTCACTTGAATTCACTCCAAACAATTCATAGATAATTGTCTATAATTATCATCACATTAATCATCCTCATTTTGAGACAATGTTGTTTCTTGAACATCCAGCCCTTCAAAATAGTTTCCCAGATCATCCATTGGGCATTCTTTGAGGGGGATCTTCCCACCTATATACTTAAACTTTAATGATTTATCCTCCAACATAGTCTTATTCCCCGCATTCATAGCCTTCATATGGGATGAGTATTTTTTTAATGAGAGTGGTTGGGTCTAAGGTCCCCAAAACACTCACCTCATCTAGCCTCCCATTTTTTGTTGTGATTTTGTAGTAGTCAATAATGACTCCCCCTACAATGAATTTTCAGATGGATTAACCTCCACACTATTGTCAACCATAGTGGTAGTACTTCCAGGGGCCCCTCAAGTGATTAAGGAATTTTCCATCTCAAATGGAAGAGCACAGACTGAGACATTTTGTTTAATACCGATACAACCAAGAGGTTAAGGTATCTTCTCCTTAGTGGCACCCTGATCCTGCAACTAATTTAGTATACACAATTCTGGTTTCAATCGAGTAAACACATCTACCACATTCATATTTAAACTCTAACTTCTACCCTCTCACTAAATAGATTTCAATGGATCAGTTATCCCTTAAACCTCCCCTAGTGTAGTTTTTCTGGTAAACACTTTGCATCACAGTCCAACATCATCTTCCCCAATATCCGATGGATTATCATTTATGTCCTTTCATACTACGACCATTCCAACCTCCATAATATGTTCAGTAGAAGTATGGGAGAAACCATAGAAGTTGTCATGACATCTGGAATCATCATGACCTTGTCTACAACAACCATAATAGTAAAGGTTCCAAGAATCATAACATACTTTATTATACTAGTAGTTCTCTCCCTCAATATCAATGGTGATAAATTCCAGTGGGCCTTTTGATTAATCATCTTCAACATAGATCATAGGTGTGACTAGATGGAAAATGGACTGTGTTTGGGAATATGAACAGAGGTAACAATATAACATATTTCCAATCAACCGGGGGATCACCGGGTTATGTAACAGAAAATGAAGTATAGGAAGGGATATTCAAAGTGATATGTTCTAAGTGTCACACAATAGATCAAATTGTAATGTCCACCAAAAGGGAGAAAACCTAAATCTCTCTATAAAGCGTGGACAAAAGGTATAAGCATAAACTAGGTCTTCTTAATTTCAGAAATATATTTGTATGTTTCTCGCATGTAGAAGGCCAACAATCCCCCAATCCAAAAAAATCCTTGAAGAGAACATGTACTGGTGGAACGCATTAACAGAGGGATGATTCTTTTCGAATCAGACTACCATAGTGAGATCAAGTAAATATGAATCTTCTTTGAACTTTAAAGGATAAATAGGTACAGATATAACACCATTCGAGTAGTATTGGACATTAGGGATTATTTTATTCATATGGAAAATATGGAGGAAGTAAAAATCCATAAAAGGGGATAAAAAGGGGAAAATAGAAGGGATCGATCATGAAGGAGATTCTTTATTTCCCCTCCCCATCTCAGCAGGGTCGGGGAGGGGAAGTGGCAGCACAACCATGCCCTACTACATCGGCAGAGAGAGAAGGTGAGATCGGATTCATGATTAAATGCACTTAAACCCAATAATAGTGTCTTGAGCATAATGTATATTCATTTTTTTCACATATCCATTCCTAAGATGTGTTTTTTTCTGTGTTTTTTCTTATATTTTTTGTGTCAATCAAGAATTAGTGACTTCTCTAAAATAATTATATTGACCTATAAATTTATGAATTATTATCAAAACTAAATTTTTATTCATCATATTTGTTTTCTTAATCCTTATCAACCATTTTGTACTCTTTCCTCTGTACAACCACTTTTCTATAAATTCTTTGAGTTGATTAATTTTTCCACTAACCTCCTATCATCCGTTCTTTTACACTCACATCTACCCACTTATCTTCATTATGATAAAAAAATTAGTCGTAGATATTTTTTTATATTATATTGAACACCTTTTTCTCAGAAGATAAAAATTAACAATGTTGATGAACATTAGAAATATCCCTCCTCTCAAGAATGTTCTTAATTTATAGGAGGAAAATCGTATAGAAGAAATGGATTCATTTCATATAGGTTATGATCCATATCATATTAAAATATACATAGTTTAATCATTTAACAATCCTATATTTAATGTTAATATGTATTAGAAACATTGAACCAATTCTTATTCATTCAAACTATTATGATTATATTTTGTACAGTCCAAGAATCCAAATGAAATAATTGCTTAGATTGTTGTAAATATATATATTCTATGCACTATATATATTATATATCATTGGTTTGTGACTATACATGATTTTAATGTGTATTAACCCTTAAAGAACACTTGGGAATATCATCATGATCCCCCATTATGATAAGGAAACTGCTTGTTTATTGATAAGTTCCTAGGAATTCAAGAATATCATTATTATGTATAAAAAAAATTTATTGAGTTTATAATGTTGATATGAAATAATGGAATAGCTATGAATCAACAAAACATGTTGAAAATTATTCATTGTTGGTTGACCCATTTTAAGGAAATTCTATTGTGACATGCATCCACATCATGATCACAAACAATAATATGAATGGGGTGGTTGTTTATTTACCTAATATTAAATTTTCAACTATTTACACTGGAATTCTTGAATCGCTAAATAATGTATTCATAGTCAATGTCAAACCTTAGGTCTCTATACATCACTTAAGAGATAATATAATGTGTATTGTTTGTTTTTTTTTCAAAATTATGAATTCTATTGGCATGTTAGCGTAGAATAATTCATGTAAATGTATAAAGAAACATAGATTTTGGAGGGGGAACATTGAATTTAATACTATTATCCTACATCACAATACCTTCAATGTTGTCGGTGAGATTTATTACATTATATTTTTAGAATAGTCTATCATGTTTGGTCACTATCAATTTAATTAATTGGTGTCCTTTTGTTTTTTGTTTTTTTCAGCATCTCATTCTAAATGATATAGTTTTTTATGAGTTTGATTATTTGTGTAGGAATGAAATGCTTCATGTTAGAATCAATCATTGATTTTTAACAATCAACAGTAGTTTGGAATAATTTAGGATTTAAAATTCTAATATATATCAACTAGTTACCTTTGGGATTTTAATTACTTTTAACTTAAATCATAGTACTCTTGTTTTCCATTCAATTTTCAATGATTTATGACATCAGATGAAGCCATCTATTCTCTCATCCAAATAATATTATCAGGAATTTGTTCCATAAATTGATGTATTAATAGAAAATTGAAATCATGGAATCACAATAAGCATATTGTATTATTTTGTAGAATTCTCTCCTTAATTCAAGTTGATAGCATAAATTCAAATCATAGAATAAAAAAATCGATATTAGCTTTTCTTTTAAATGGAAACTATTTCAATTTATTATTACTCCCATTGGCATGTTATTATAATTTGTATTGAACCATGAAAAACTAGATTTAATTATAATATTAAGCCTTCCTGGGGTTTTATCCCATTTTTATATAACTATTATTTCCCACATAAATTTTCATGAGACATAGTATCATGTGATTTAAATAAAAAAAATTATATAAAATATGGATATAAATAATAAATAAATAGAAAATAGTACATGAATGAACATGAAATAATAAAAAAATTACATGTTATTTAATAAATGTGTTGGTGTTTCCAATAAGTGTGAAATTTAATTTAATAATATAAGATGTTATTTAATCATTTTTTAGTCTTTTATTTCTTTTTATTGTTTGTATTCCAATTTTTTGGAATATCCATTAATGTTGAAGTTCCATGGATGAAATCGTTTTCTCTTTCATTTGTTTCCTCAAACCATTCTTCAAAACCTTGTTGTAATTTTTTTACACATAAAATTTCAATAAAAAATTTGTGATTTTATATCAAAAAGTATTAGAATTTCTATAAATTACTATTCTGAAATACTATGAAGATAAGGTAGTTTATAAATGGATATGGTCAACACTAACAATTATTTAACATTGCTGGATGTGATGAAAAATTATTATTTTTTGAAACTAAATTCGAAAATAATAGATACTACTTTATTTAATATTCTAATATAAATGATATTGTGAAGTAAATTATTTTTCGAAACCCTTGCTATCTATAAATGGAAATCTATTAAATGTTACTGCATTCATATATTAAATGACTACAACATCCTAAATTTAAATATAAATTCATTCATATAGTCAAATATGTAATCAGAAACACTATATATGTAACAACATTCATGATTTCTAATGAAAATACTTGAAATAAAATGATATTTTTTCATATTGTAAAATATATTACCACATTTATATAGTATAATGTTTCTTTATTCATAACATCAAATATGTAATTTGGAACATATTAAATGAAATTTAATTCATAATATGAAATATGTAATTAGAATCATAGTAAATGAAATTTTATATATACAATGAAATACGTAATTTCATTAATATGTTTGGTAACCGAATCCATGAAAATAATATTCAAACATTAAATGAATTAAATTTTAATTATGACTTTTTCATGTTTGGATATTTAAAACTATAATATGTCTTCACATTAAATGTTGTCTATAATTGCAAACATGGTAGAATTAATGAATCTCTAGTTGGAATAAGAGAATAATTTTGAATTGTATAAAATGTAACAGCATATTGTTATTGCATACCATTAATAAATGTAATTTCTTATAGTTGATGAATGAAACAACATAATTTTAATGAAAATTAAATACATATTGTAATGAAATAATGTGATTGCATACAATATAAAATGTGGTTCTATACATTTAATGAATATGTTCAACTATATTATTTAATGATTATTTAGTATACATTAATTACATAATGATCTGAATTTTTCTAGTCTATTATAAATACATAGTATTACTTTATGTGTTCAAATTTCACTATACAATATTTAATATATGGAAACTATTGTAATTAGTTTTGTATAAGTGTAATTAAAATAATTGACGATCAAGAATACTTATGTTAAAATAGACGATTGAAGAATAAAAATATATATTATTAGTATAATCAATTACTAAAGAATGTTGTTAGGAACCCACCTCCTGAAAAAGAAAAATTTTGACAATATGTTTTGTATTAAATCATTATTGGATGATACTTATATTAGAAATTATAATGTTAGTAGAAACTAAGATGAAATTGTCAGGAGTATTAATAACTCCCCTACCCAAGATAGATGTATGAGCATGCCCAAAATATAAGACATACTCCCCAATTTCCCTTATAATTTATAAAATAGTATTCCCTCACCCTTTCCAGTGGTCCCTATCCAAATGAACCATATCCCCTCTCTACTTCTAATGGCCCCAACCAACTGACATTTGAATTCCTTTCATAGCATTTCATGACTAAACTATCAAATCCATTGGTTTTACCCATTATAAACAACATTTAGACCCTTGAGAAATAGTCTATTAGTAAAAAATGAAAGAGCGAAATTGGTTCAGAAAGATTAATTCATTCTCCCATGTTGTGTCCACCACTAGTTGGAATCACCATTTCACTAGATATTATGGGATTTCCACACCATTATACTGTTGGAGAAATCATGATAAGACCTCTTTAGGTTCCAACCCATCTTGACCATTTCTTATTGAATCCTAATGTAGGAATGGATGAATTTTATTAATGCGAAAGTTTCCCTTAATCTAAAAGATGTCAAACACTAGGTAAAGGATTGTGGTTAATCGAATGTTGATCTGGTAAGTGATTGAACTAGTGAGTTTGGGGATATTGAAATTACTTTAAAATATAAGGAATTAAATTTGATTATTTCAAATATAATGTTTTATTTTTTTTGGAATGTAGCATAATAAACCAGTTTGTTACTTATGAAATGAGACTTCACATATGTGTTTGTCTGCATTTTTTTATGTGCTCCTATGATAGGGAATGATGGCATTTTAGTTGATTAAAATCTTCATCATGATCCCCATAATATATGAAAAATTCTTCTAAATTCACTTCAAAAGGAAAGAATATGGAAATATTGGATGGTTTTCCAACCATAAACCCCCTAAAATTGGGTGGAATTGTTATAGGTTTTACAATATGTATTATATAATAGTTCTGCTGATCGAATCCAATAAGACCAACCGCTTGGTTTCCCCCACTAAAAATCATAAATACATTCCAAATTAATTTTTCACTACATCCTTATGGAAATAAGTTTGAAGAATTTTAGATTAAATCATCATTAATATTTGAAAACTACATCAAAATACCTCTTTTAGAAAAATAACTAATAAAAATGGGGTTTTGATCACTAAATCTAGAGGCTTGGATTCCATGTAAATGGACATACTCTTTAGTGAATAAATTTATAGCACCCTTAGAAATATAATGGTGTTTCAATGTCATGAAATGGATATATTTGGAGACGTGATCTACCATCTCCAAAATCACATGATATCCATAGAACTTTAGGAGGCATATGATGAAATCCAAAGAAATATATACCCACATTATTTTAGTATTTCATGTGGTTTTAGTGAACCTTCTAGAGAAAAAATAAATTATTTATATCATTTAATGAACATGCAACTGTGTAGAAAATCATGCATGTTCCTCTATGTTCACATCTAATAAATGATTACACTGAATAGGATTGGTAATAAACAATATGAAAATTATACATAAGAAGTAATTTATTAAACCATATGTATGTTATCTAGAATATTAAATGTAATAAACAATTTGTATCCAACATATTGTAACTATTTATTGACTAGTGAACTACATCCATTTGATTAATTCATTAACAAGGGATGGAATGTAAATGATTATATCTGTTAACTTCTACTGTATCCTAACTTCCATGTATTAGGAATTTATATTAGTGAATAGTTTTTCAATCCTTGTAAAAATTTTAAAAAGAGTTTGTAAAATAATTTCATTCACATATGTTAAGGGTTTTTTATAACAAAATTATAAATTATAAATTTAATACACTCCAAATCCATTTTTTCCCTAAAAGTACACTTTATGGATAAGTGGGAACCTCAAATTCAAGAAATTCATCCATCACACCATCACATCCCAAATTTGAAATTCAAAGGAGAGCCATAATAACCACATTTGAAATTCAAAAGGACGTGCCTTGGACCAATCACTGTTGAACAACCTCGAGTCACCAAATCTCTAGCAGGGGTCTACCTCGATCCACGCCCTTGATAAAAAAATCACCATCTATAACAAAAAACCACCACTACCGGAAAAGATCACCTGCAATCTTCCCACTGAAGCTATAGACCATGAACACCAAAGACTCCAACAGCATCTCCATCGTAGAATCACCACCCTAAGGAACCAAAACCCATACCAGATCCATCTTTGGGAAACAACACCATTGGAAACAAACAATTTACAAAAATTGAAACAAACTAGATCCGTTGAGAACCTACCCAGTAGAGACCCGAATGTAGAGAATAAGCCATCATAAAAAACACCTCCTGGAATGTCATCGAATGCTTGAACTACACATCCCAAAACACCATCAAACCATCACCCAAGATTGACTGGGAAATGATTTTGGGGATCCTAGTGCCAGAGCAGAGGAAAAGCCCCAACAACGAGCCACAAAATGTCACTGTAACCAGCAACCTCCGCCATCAGAACCTCTTGAAACAGAATCACCCAAAAAGAAGAACAACCATTGAGGGAACCTGAATAAAAGAAGGTCTCTACAAAACATGCCTCCTGAAGCACCGACCACTCGCACAGACACATCCCATAATCTCCTCATAAAAATTTCAATATACTGACCTGGAAAAGAGTAAGGGATCTAGAATCCAGAGAGAGTTAGAGCGAACCGGACCTCCATAGAAAGCCTTGAAGAAACAAACACCAAAAACCCTATAGAAAACATCACTGATGAACAATCATTGCTGAAAAATCAAGCGTGACTCCATCTAAAATCACCATTAAAGGACCTAATCAAAATCATATTAAATGGGATGAGACAGTCGGAAACTGCAACCTAAACCTTCAGATTAAGGAGAATAAGGTGAAGAAGGGGAAACCAAGGTCGTTAAAGAAGAGATAACAAAATGAGAAGGTCAAAATATCCTTAGAGAGACGAAACAGATAATTGTGAAGGCGGGAAATGAGATGGAGAGGGGAGATGCTCCAAGTCCAGGGGGATTGACCCTAGATGGAGTTGCATCGCTCTCTATAAATTTAATAAATTTCATTGACTTGGATTAAAAATAGTAATTGGGATAATAAATTGTTGACGTAAAATATTCCAAAAAATATATAATTTGAAACAGTAATGGAAAATATTTATATTGTATGAAAAAATAATTCAAATTCTGTGAAATTTATAATGGGAATTAATAAGGAATAAGAAAAAAATATAGGGGGAATTTACCAAGAAACACATATTTTTTGTATAAACTGATACTCTTGTAAATTGAAAGTGCAGTATACATGTATAGAAGATGAATGTAATTTAAAATGAAATTCTATTTGATTGGAAGTAAATAAAATTAAAATTTATATAAAATAATAATTTTAATTACATTAATAAGGAAACCATGAATTATATATGTTCATGTACAATATGTTTGAAAAAAGAATGGCTAAGTTGATGATCTAATTGTGGAGACTACAACATCTGTATATTTTAATTACCACCTAACTTTCTAGGATGTATGAGGTAAATTGTAAAATTTACATGATTAATTTTTTTATAAAAGGTGAAACTAGATATGGTTATGGGTTTAGACATCAAAAAAACAATGAAACAAATAGTACCTTTTACAGTTATTAAGAAACTATATTTGAAAAGGAATCAAATGTTGAATCATGTCTTTCAACCATAAAAAGATGATTATAATAGGATGAATTAGTTTTCATGATTTCTAAGAGGTGTATCCCTAGAGTAACCAAGTATAATAGGTCAAATAGTGATGATGATTTAATATAATTAAACCCAATTGTAAAACGATCATTGCGATTAGTTTGAGAAGTGGTGGAAGAGAAGTTGGGAATGATTGAATATTGAAGATATTTGTGTCTAGAAAATGGAGAGGATGTAGGTCATCAATGACAGACAAGGATAGGGGGATCAAATTTGAGAGATGGATGATGAGACCCTAAAATTATTAAGGATTGAGGGGAGAATTACATGGTGGGGAGTCAGAGAGATTACAAGAATACAACAACATTTCTAGGGATTGGATAACAAGTAGTGGTTATTGAATTCAGATGTGCTGGTATGGAATGGGGGGAAATAAATTTTCTCTATATTACTAGGTATATGTGAATATGTGAGAGATTAACATGTTGGGAATCGAGGACACCAATTACTAGAATTATAGATCATGAACCACTACAGTTGTATTTATTTCACACTTAAGGATGAGGGTAAAATATTTAAAGGATTTACTTTATCATGATTTCCAATCATGAAAAACAATTATGATATATAGTTAATCAATCCATTCAATGATATATTTATTTTTTATCTCCCATTTATAATTTTTTGGGATGATTTTGTATTTTTTAGCTTCATAGTGTTAAAATTGTTTTCCCTAGTGGCCTTGGGTGTGTCGAAGTTTTCATCAACCTTAACTATATGACCTTATGATTTTTCATAACTCATTAGAGGGAATGATCCAACCAAATGATATAATTCAAACCATACATGATCAATGAGGAAATGAATTATTATAATTTTTTATTTTGGAGCACACAGTTCAAATGAAATGAAAATATCACATCCTACTTTAAACATCCAAACACACTAAAATCCAAAATTAATTTCTAAAAACTATACTCTACAAGTTTCAAGAATATGATTAATGAAAAATGATTGAAATTGGATGAGATAATATTTTAAGACTCATCGAGTCATTTCTGTTTAAAATAGAAATGGATGATAGATGGATGTAGGACACATGTTATCATTTCAATATCAAAAAAATGATCGACGATTAAAAACTATCTTTAATAATGAGGTGGTCATATAAACCTTCAATAGATCATTCCAAAACTGGATAAAGAGATGTTAAAGAGGGGGGATTTTACAATGCATGTTGAGATATTCTATTTTCACACTATCACGATCCTTCAGGGTAAATACTATGCTTGAATTCTGTATATTCTTAGCACATGACTAAATTAATTTTTTCCACATTTTTACTGAAAATATAAATTGAAAAATATTTCTTGTTATGGAATTTTCATATTGTAGTTCTACATTGCAAAAAATTAAATTCATGATGGATTCATAATCCATAACAAAAATTAAAACACTAAATATTAGATTTTAGTGTATATCTAAAGCATTATCAAAAAAGCAGGTCATATAAATCCATCAATTTTAATGAATTTTATAATTTCATTCTTCATGATCATCCTTTATTATTTTCAAGTATTGTGTTTTGAATTCATATTTTTTGATTTTCTCACCCATATCATTATCATTACAGTATCATTCAAATTTGGCTGATTAGACCTATATATCCCATGTTATAGTAGACTTAGTGAAGCTAATTCCATATAGTCTCACCCATAATTTATTCACTATAGAGGCCTCTATAATACCTCATGTTTATGTTTTATGATATATCACATGTAAAATAAATTATAGCCCCATGGACCTAAAATCCATGAAATAATAATTTAAAAAAAAATACAAATAGTGTTGTCAATGTTTGATAAAACAACAAACATGATGTCCAATTTTGGTGACATGGTAAAATATTAAAATTTCATTTCCATTTACCAAAACATATTTAACATAAAATAATATGACACAAACACAAATCACGGATAAATATTTATATCTTTAATATTCACATATAAAAATATAATGTCCCTTGATGAAAAAAATGAACATATTAACTTATTCACTTAATGTGATTCAAAATAATGAAAGCATTTATAGAGAATATAATTTTTTTAACGAATGTATACTAAAACATATAAAAACCCAATTCAAAAATATTTCAAACTTCTCAAATGTTTTATAATATCTTAATTGATAATATAATTGAACGATTACCATGTTAGTGAATATTACCATGAATAATAATTTTTATTTTTGTCCAAATCAAAAAAACAAATAATTCATTATCACATTATTGATCAATGTTAATAGGAGGATAAACCTTTAAAATTAATTTCATTGAAACACAATGGGGGTGGAAAATGACCTTCCATTTAATACCTAGTAATTAGCACAGCAAACAAGAAATCAATGAATTTTTTTATTTTTTATTTAAATAAAAAATGGAATAAGAGGAAAATAAACGTGATATAAAAAATGAAATTTAATAAAAACGTGGAAGGAAACTAAAACATGGAATATATGGGAAACAAAAATTTTAATGAAACCATGTACTATTTTTTAGTACACTATGTTTATTTTTTAATTAAATTTATTGAATACATTTTTTCTCTCAAAACATAAATTCACAAACCATTATATAAGAGGGGGTTCTTCCCCAAAACCATCATGTTGATGGAAACAAATGATCTCTAAGAGAGAAATGATTTTTCTCAAAACGCCTATTGGATTTTCCCTTCATCTTTATGCCTAAAACATGATATTATGTTAAAACATACTCCAATTTCACCATCTCCTATTTAAATTTCTTATTAATAAATTGATACTTTATCTCAAAAAAATTTATTCATGAATTATGTATATAATTTTTTTATTTATAAAAATGGTGTGATCACATTTACTCATTATATGCGTCACATACATGACTTCTTTTAAATGTATTTTTCATTTAATTAGTATTTGGATTTTATGTGCAGGTTTCCAACATAGTATTGGAGGAAAGGTTTTGTTTTCATGATTTGGGCCAATATATGAGCCCATTTGCATATTTTAAAATAAATTTTTTTTCTTTTATAACTTCATCATTTTCAACAATTTACACTCATTCCACTTCCCAATTGGCATACTCTGGTATATTAAAACCACTATATCCATTTGTACCTCATAGGAATCCATAATCATGATGGATTTTGGTTTTTTATTAAGGTATTGGGCCTGCCTGAAAGCTCATTTACTTCTTTAAAAAATTAATTCTTTAATATATCATTCAATTTTAAATTTTTTTCGATGAGTCCAACTCTAACCCAAGACCACATTCCCAAGGCACTCTCCCATTCTTTTCTATCCCTATTTGGAGGTCATATTCATCTATAATTAGGTCAATACGTCACTGGATTTCTCAAATCTTCCATATTTGAAGAGGTAAAAGTTTTTTTTCATAACTTCTTCAATTTTTACTATTTTTACCCCATTTTAGTTCCTACATGACCTCCTCATACATATTTTAACCTCACTTGAATTTTTGGTTGTTTTTAAATTCATATACTAGTGTATTTTTTGAATTTTATTCATGATATCTCAAGTAAGTGGGTTTCTTCTCATGTTCCTCCCATTTGCTTACGGTTTCATCAACTTTTCATGAGGTTCTAAAATGCAAAGAAGCTAGGGTTCATACCTAGGGTTTTATTTTGTGTCATTTTGGTGAAATATTTCGGATTAGGGTTGGATTTCACTCCCTTTTTGGTGCGGCAGTGGTGTGTTTAATGTTTCACACAATGAATTGGGGTTTCGACACAAAAGGTAGGTGATTCCATGTGTAAAACATTATTGATGAGTTATATTTAATCATTTATTAATTTAACATGTTTATAATATGTTGTCTATGGTGTGAAATCCATTTTTGGAAGCATTAGTTAAGCATTTAGTATTAAATTTACTTTTTTTTGAAGTTGTGTATTTTTCAAAGGTAACTCGTGTGATATCTTTTGTGGTAGTTTTATAAAACCTTAAAGTGATTTATTAGTTGTATAAAGGGGATCCCAATTCTTGTTTTTTAATTATTTAGTGTGATTTTGGCCTAAAAATGGGGTTTTTGAATGGGTTTTATGTGTAACACCTTGTTATATTTCTTGAAAGTGTTTTATGAAAATTTAAATGGGTTATTGAATTTCCTAAAGTGTGAAAAAAAATTATGTACTGTTTGGGTGGGTGTATGTTTTTAAAATGATCCAATTTATTTTGAAGGGGAAATAAGGTGATTTTTTACATCTTGGAAACATTTTATAAGATTTCTTAAAGGATTTATTGAATTGTGAAAGAGATTTGAAACATATTGCGAGTTGTTTTGGTGTGAGTATGATTTCAAAATGAATTTTAATGAGAAAGGGGATTATGTGACATGTGTGTGGTATGTTTGGTGTGTGTATTAGGTAGAATTGGTATTTTCATGTTCACATTTTATTTCATGTATTTTTGATCTTGTTTGAGAACAAGGGGGAAGACTCAGGTATCTATGTGGATGGACATGTACTAGTACGCTAGTTATCCTTTGTGTTTTGGCCCCGGATTTACATATAAATTTTGATGATTATGAAAATAACTAAACTATGATGATGATGATGACCTTGGGGAACCACTGGGTTATGAGTATGCTTCATACTAGTGGCTTTTTTTCACAAAAAATGATATTGTGATGGTTACTTTCACCGAAATACGATGTACCTTGGACCCCTAGAAAGCTAGTGACTATGTGTTATTTTCCCATTGGTTATTCTCATAAGATACATTATTCTAACCATCGGAATACAGTGTGTTCTACTGTAAAATTCAGTATCTTTAGATTTCTATTTAAAATTGTTTTATTCTTTAATGTATCCCACTTGAAACCCATTTTTATTTAGAGTTTCATATCCTTAAAATTCTTATTAGAATTTCATGTCTATGAAAACTTGCATGTTTTTCGTCTTTGAATAAAGTGGTTTTTTAATTTTTGTGTGGATTTTAGAAATGGGTTTTTTAATTTTTAATTTTTGAGAATTCCAAATACTTTATGAATCATTGGAATTTTTTTAATAAGAAGAGATGAGTTTTAAAAGGATTGGGGTAGATGAAAGGGAGTTTTCATAAAACTTGGAGTGTTTTGAAATGGTCTGAAATGTTTTGAAATTAATGTGTATGACTTGAAAGTAAGTTCTTATTTGAATGATTGGGCCTTTCTGAAAAGTTTTGTAATATGTAAATTTGGATTTTGATTTCATGGTTAACAGTATTTAGAAAAAAGATGTATTGGATGACTATTTTGGTTTTTAAAGTGGAATTAATTTTTTTTAATCCTTTGATATTTACATGGGAAACCGCATACATGGGTTTATATGGGAATATGGATGGTTAATGGAATGACTGGATGAGTGTCAGAATGGATATGAGGTGGGTTCCTGGTGTGGCATGTAAAAATTCATGTCTGAGGCCCATGGGTTGGAATTAGTGGGTATGCTAACCAATGAACCTTTTATATCTAAACAGATGATTTTAAGGGAAAACATAATGTCTTGATGACTGGCTTGGTGTAGTGTATCTTATGAGTTTTTGGAATTTTTTTTAAGGGATGATTTCAGTCCAAGAACCCATCTTGTTTGAATGGTGTTTTGGGTTTATCTTTCTTTTCCAAGTTGGGTTGAAGGGATGGTTAGTGGTATCTTCGGATAAATATTCAGGAACCCTTTACAGTGGTTCTCCTCATGCGTTTGGTTCTGGTTTGAGGCATGTTTTGACCAATGGACAATCTTGGTTGGGTCCTTCGGTTCTCTCGTTTGATAAGTTACATCCCCATTAAGAGTGAATGCATGACTGAAGTGCAGCCCAGATTGTTTCATTGTTGGAAGATCCTCCATTTGATCAATATAAGGAATATTTTTCTTCAGATTTGGAGATTGAGTCTACACCATTTCCTTTCTTGGTTTTGTGGATCCTTTTGTAGAGGGAGAGTGCTCATGGATGTTTGAAAGATATCTTAGTTTCATAAATTCCTGATTCATCCAAGGTAAAATCAGTCTAGGGTTGTTAGTGTGGATGGTGTCTAATAGGGTCTCTGGGTCCTTAGTAGTCTCTTCAATGTAGGGGTTCATGTTAAACCACCAGCATAGGAAATCTGGTCATGAGAGGCTATTATGGCCACTTGCTAGAATTGTGTGTTGTTTGGGGAATTGAAAAAAGATCCCTTTCCATGTATTGTTTCTATCAGTCACAATGGTCATGTTCGATGATTCCTTGAGATTTTATGTGATTGGTTGATTGTAAAGGTGATATTGTACAATGTTCTATGAGTCTTTGTTTTGTTAGAAGCGTGTCTCCTTTTGGGAAATCATGACATCCTATGTTTAGAGGGAAGGTGTTTCCATATGACCTTTCCTCCTTCCATTTTTCATCCAAAGAAACAACGGGTGATGTGTGTGCATATTCTAAGCCATTGTTTCTGCAAAATGTTCAGTTTTTGTAAAGTTAGTTTTGGAGTATGTTAGGTTTTAGTAAACCCATCTGGGATTGTGGCATAGTTGTGTGTAGCACCGAAAGAAGAAGTTCCATTCCGGGGTTTCCAAAGCCAAACTGGGAGGCCGAAGATGCTTCAATCATATGACCTCCAGCCATAAGTCCCAGAGTGAAGCTGGCACATAGTTAGGGGAAATCCCAGGTTCGTTCAATCCTTTGGTCAAGGTCTTATCCTTAGTATTAAGGATGGTAATATTTTAAACATCTGGTGTCATTGTTTGGTTTGAGTTATCATCATTCCGTTTTAGGGGTGAGATTACCTCATTTCCATGGAATAACATGATTTTATGTTATTACCTTGAGTTTCCTTTGAATATTTAGAGAAAATGATGCAATTTGGTCTAGGCAGATTGAAGAGAACGGTTTGCACACAATTAGTAATAAATTAGTGCCAACCTATGATACTGTGTGATTAGAGACAGTAGCTATTGCATGGTCTATACACATCCATGTGCCTCATCCCATGTAACAGTGAGAAGCTTCCCCTTTGGATAGAATGCTCTTCACGGTTAGTGCATGCTTTCCCAAACCATCTGGACAAACTTTGTGGTCGTTCCAACTTTTAAAATTTTGGGGTCTTCTCGTACTGGCACATGCTGGTCAGTTAAGTTGGTTGGTTCTTTTGGTGGGGAGAACCACTATGAATCACTTGTATGATCTTTTGTAAAATCCTATGAAATTATACCCCTTATGTCAGGAGACCGTTTGGGCATCCCCTGTTAGTCTTCTGAATCTATCTTGGATAAAAAATGAGTTTCCCCTTATGCTGGGGAGTCTCTTTGTGTCTCCCCATATGTGTAACTTGGTTTTGTCCCTAGTGTCGGTCTGGAAATAGGTAGTCTTATTTGGAGATATTTAACTGCTAAATTCCTCCTTGAGTAAGTTTTGGGATTGAAGTGTTCTCAATGTCTTTGTTGAAGTATTACTACAGTGACCTCGTTCGATTTCGTTATTCATTCCAGGTAAGTTGCTTGAGTTTTGTTTAGATAGTGTTTGAGGTGTTTCGTTTCAGGATGTAGTTTGAATATGCTTGATCATTTCAAGAAGTGGGGTATGTTTGGGTTGGTGAGATTATTTCCTTGACTGATCAATTGTAGGTGTTTTCGACTTTTGGGGGCAGGAGAAACATGTCAAAGGAGCTCATTTTGGCCTTTCTGTTGGGTTTGGTTTTTGATTTTAGCTTTTCTGTAGATTTCTGAGGGCAG
Source organism: Viscum album (assembly GCA_963277665.1). Taxonomy (NCBI): domain Eukaryota; kingdom Viridiplantae; phylum Streptophyta; class Magnoliopsida; order Santalales; family Viscaceae; genus Viscum; species Viscum album. The sequence continues at coordinate 1,876,889,088 of OY728152.1, forward strand.
AAAGTTTTATGGTGGAGATACCTTTTACATACATGACTTATTTTAGAGTTATTATTCATTTAATTAATATTATTGATTTTTTTGTGGGGTTTTCCCACGTAGTTTTGGAGTAAAGGGTGTGATTTCATGATCTGGGCCAATCTGAGAGCCCATTTCTAGATTTAAGAATATATTTTTTTTTCTTTTGTAACTTCTTCATTTTAAACATTTTACACTCATGCCACTTCAAAATTGGAATCCCCAAGTACATTGAAACCACTATATCCATTTGGACCACACAGGAATCCATAATCATGGTGGATTTGGGTTTTTTATTAAGGTATTATGCCAGCCCGAAAACTCATTTCATGCTATAAAAAATAATTATTTAATATATCATTCTGTTTTTAATTTTTTTATGTGATTCCAACTCTCACTTGAGTCCACATTCCCATGGCACGACCTCATTCTCTTCTCCCCCTCTTTGGAGCTTATATTCATTGTGAATTGGGGGAAAACTTCTTTAGATTCCTCAAATCGTCCAGATTTGAAGAGGTAAAATGATTCAATCATAACCCCTTCAATTTTCACCCTTTTCCCCATTATAGTTCCTACATGACCTCCTCAGTCTTATTCGAACCTCACTTTCATTTCCGGCTGTTTGGAAATTTAGTTAACAGTGCATTTGGGGTGTTTTATTCAGGATATCTCAAGTAACTGGGTTTCCTCTGATGTTCCTCTCATTTTCTTACGGTTTCTTATGCTTTTCTTGAGGTTCTAAAATTTCCATCAGCTTGGTTCCATAACTAGGGTTTGATTTTGAGTCATTTTGGTGAAATCTTTTATATTAGGGTTGGATTTCACTCCCTTGTGGTACGGAGGTGGTGTGTTTGATGTTTCTCACATGAATTGTGGTTTTTCACACAAAAGGTAGGTGATTCCATGTGTAACCAATTATTTAAGATTTAGCTTTGTTGATTTATTAATTTACCATGTTCTTAATATGTTTTTTGTGGTTAAAAAATAATTTTTCGTATCATTAGTTAAGCATTCAGTGAAAAAGTTACATTTTTTCTTAAAGTTGTGTATTTTTCAAATGTAACTCTTATGATATCTTTTGTGGTAGTTTTGTAAAATAGGAAAGTGATTTGTTAGTTGTTGATAGAGGCTTCCAATTTTATTTATGGTAATTATTTAGTGTGATTTTTTCCTAAAACAGGGGATTTTGAATGGGTTTTATGTGTAAAACCTTGTTATACTTTATGAAAGTGTTTTATGAAAATTGTAAATGGGTTATTGAGTTGAAAAAAGATAGAAAAGGATATTTATGTACCGTTTGGGTGGGTGTATGTTTTTGAAATGTTCCGATTTGTCGTGAAATGGATTTTATGTGATGTTTACCATCTTGGAAACATTTTATAAAATTACTTAAAGGATTTATCAAATTGTGAAAGAGATATGAAACAAATTGTGGGTTGTTTCGGTGTGATTATGATTTCAAGATGAATTTGAATGAGAAAGGGGGTTATCTGACTTGTGTGTGGTATGTTTAATGTGTGTGTGTGTGTGATGTGGAAGTGGTATTTTCAGGTGCAAATTTTATTTCATGTCTTGTGGAACTTGATTGAGAACAAGGGGGAAAACCCAGCTATCTAGGTGAGTGGATGTGTACTAGTATGCTAGTAATCCTGTGGGGTTTGGCCCCTATTCCACATAGAAAGTTTGACGATGACAACACTAATTAAACTATAATGATGATGAAGATGATGATGATAATGGGGAACCACTAGGTTATAGGTATGATTCCTACTAGTGTCTCATGTGCACGATAACTGATATTGTGATGGTTACTTTCACCGAGATATAAGGTAGCTATGACCTACATCAAGCTAGTTCATAGGGGTTATTTTCATATTTCTTATTCTCATTAGATACTTTATTCTTACCATCATCATATGGTATGTTCGGTAGGAAAATTCAGTAGCTTTTTCATTCTATTTAAAAGTGTTGATTCTTTAAAGTATCCCACATGAAAACCGTTTTTATATAAAGTTGTATCTCTTTAAAATTCTTATTAACATTTCATATTTATAAAAACTTGCAAGATTTTCATATATGAATGTTTATCACATGGAATATTTTAGTGGTGGATTCTTACTGGGCTTTGTCTGACACACAACATGCACCTTTGGGTGTAAGTAGACTTGGTTATTTTGTCATAGGTTTCGGTAAATCTTTTAGTGCCAATGGTTTGGGTTTCTATCAGTCCTTCTTGGTGCAGTGTCATGGATATGGCTTAAGGGAGGTGCCTCTTACCATGAGGAGGTTCTTGGGCTTCTCGTTTGGTTTTTTTCTCTTTGTCAGTCTTTGTATATTATTTTAATTTTTTAACTCAATTTTGAAATTTTGTAAATGATGATTTGGTTTGAAATATCCAGATTTGGTTTATTGGATTCGTTTGTTGTTTGGAGTTTATTAACACAGGTAAATCATTGCCAAATTTTATTATAATACCCAGGAACTTATGCCATCCCATGGGGATCGATAATTCCCTTCTGTTCATTCCATGGGCTGGGTTTGGTACTAGTTTTGATAATGACTAGATCTACTTCGTGACAGTATGAGAACATATATATCCCAACCTCATAAATATTGTATTATTGATTATGTTTTGGTATATTTTAATTTTCCTAGTGGTCCTATAGTGTTTTTGGGTTTTCACGAAGTCTTGGGAAGCTACAGGTATAAACCTATAGTAGTTCACACTGTGACCAAAGAGGTTATGCTATGAATTTCTCACTATGACACCTAAGAGAATTTCCATGGGATGATTCATACTAAAACAAATTAGTTCATCACATGAATAATACACATGAAGATTTTATGATTTTTCTAGGGGTAATTAGCATCATGAATTATATCCTTCACATAATGAAATATTTATTAGGGCCATTCATTCCATGAATGAGTTCTTCCACACTGTGAATGGGCCTGTAACTTTTTTATGTATTTTCCAAATCTACCCATGTCAATGTTAATTTGTTTTAAAACCCATTAATATAAAATTGGTAAGTATGGTCATGGGAAAATGAGAGGGAGACCCTTTCTTCCACCTTGAATTTCATACCCCTCCACATTGATTTTGAGTGAAAAAATCATGAGGTAAATTCCTAAATTATATATATCATTCATTCCACCTTTCTCATTCTTCAACTTCCCCCAATAACATTTCCTCCATAAAAACCCAGTGGTTTATGGCCTAATATTTGTTTTTGTTGTTTTTTTACTTGGGGAATTGGTTTTTCAATGCATAAAGGGATCATCATCTTTTCTGCGATGGGTTTTGATGTTGAATGAAAAATATTGCAACTGGTGGTGAGAGGGTATCTCTTGGATTAAGGTATGTGTTTCTTTTTCATTCATATATTTATAAATTTATTGGAATCCTTATTTTTATAAATTTATTTTAAATTAGATTATGAAAATTATAGTACCCATTGTGCATTTTCATGAAATTTTAATGCTTCTAAGGATTGATATAAAGGGTTGTCTATATTGATTTCTTGTTATGCATTGAAGTTAAATGTATTTATATGATGAAAACATACATAAATAGTTATATTATCCTTTAAATTGTTTCAATGGAAAATAAATGTGTTTAGGCCTTTTTTATTTATTAGGGATAAAAACGATGTTTAAATGAAATATTTTTTATTTAAAAAATGGGTATTATTTCTAAATAATTTTTAGTTAATGGGTTAAAAGGGGAACTAAAATAAATGATAATGGATGAAATTGAAATTAATATTATCATTCATGAATATTTCCTCTAATTATTAAAATTAACATATGGTTTTCATGATGCCCCCATGGTTTCTCTCGTATTTTTTTCATTCCCTTTATTGGAAGTTCTTTGATCAAGTGGAGTTCTGATAATGAATGAAGGGGTTTATTCTTGTGAGGCAGTTGGAGGTGAGGTGAGAAAAAAATTTATATTTTTATGGATGATTTTATTTATTAGTTGACTAATTATCAACATTTTTTCATTAATTCTTGTGTTCTTGAAATATCAAATAGTCTTTATAAATGAATATTGTGCTAGCCTAGTTTTTGCAATGTGGAATGTTCCCATGATGAGGACTTTCATCCTAGGGGTTTGTTATATAGTACATGATAGTTCGTGAGGGGAATCTAGATGGGGATACTATATGAATTCACATAGAGCCTGTTGAACTAGAGAACCAGGTCTTGTATCATTCATGTTATAATATAGAGTGTAACCCATAACACTTTTACCATGATATGTGATTATAGGTATAATATTTCTCTTGTTTGTTTGCATCATGGTTCACTTAATTTGGGAACCATTTTTATTATTTATTTTTTTATCATAATTGATGTAGTGGTTACTTATTATATTGTTATTTTTATTTATTTCATTATGGTTTGTTTTTTATTAAAATGGTTCTCTAAGTATTTTCTGAAATCTATTTTGAATAAAAGATAAATTATTTTTTTATTTGATATTTCATGAATGGTTTTAATTTAATAATATCATTTTTATGCTTTTAATTAAATATAGTATAGTCATTTCTAGTTACTAATACTTTTAATCACTATCTATATGTTTTTTTAAGGTTTTTTCATAAAAATTATAGAATTTTATTCCATAAAATTTGTACGATGTTCTTTGATTTTATTTTAATTTTTCTAATATAAAACAAATATATAATATTTTAATTTATCTCAAACTAGATTAAATTCAATGTTAATTGAAAATAACTATATAGACACTATTTTAAGATCCAATTGGGGATAGATTTTACAAAATAAATATACACCACATGGTGTATGCATCTTATAGGATTCCTTTCAAGTGGCTAGGATTTTCTCCCTTTATAATCATCTATTTACTTTTATTTTGGGTTAGTGGTATGATATATGAAATAGGATATGATGAATTGTCATTGACCATGAGGAAGTGTATAGTTGTGGTTGGGTTGAATTTTCATTTTGGGATGTGGTATCATCCAAATTAGCCTATTTAATTTTGTTTTGTATTTTTGTATTCATTGTATCTTATTTTATTTTATTTGTTTTATTTTTTCATATTGATTTTTTTTGTTTTTATTTCATTATTACATGAATGGATTGTGTTTTCATTTTTATATATTTATTTTTGTTATGAATATTTTTTCAATGCATATATTCACAATGATAGATTTCTATAAATTTAGACTACTTATTTACTCATATTTTCATGCTAAATCATTCACATGTCAGATTTATTGATTACTTGACACTAGTTTCTAGACTATGGGGTTGTAATTCCCATTGTACCTTTTAGAAATATTGATCAGGTTACCAGTACTTGGGAGACCTAGGTTAGCTCCTTAAAAAATGGTATCATAGCAAACTTTTGTTAAATGGATGTGTCTAGGTAGAACGTAGGCATGTATCATCATTATAACTAATGAGGTCATCATTTGTAATTGTATAGAAAGATTTTTTCTTCAGATACTCATGTTAACATGCATATTTGGGATTTGAGTATTTGACTGCAATTTTTTTATATGGATTTAGGGTGTTTTTATTTCCCTTTATTTTTTTCAAGTTTCAGGGATATTTCATGGTTTCTTCTATGAGAAAATGGTAGATGAACTAGAGCTTCAATGAAACCTCCCACAGTCTATTAAAGCATGTGTATCCCATGTAGATGGTTTAGAGGACTTCACTATATTTAACATAGTTTGTTCATGACTTAACAATTCATGTAGTGAAGTTTTTTATAAAACTATATCATCCAAGATTAGTACTTTCTTATCCCTTGTGATTTCATATTACTCTTTTAGTATTTCATAATTGTTATAACGGAATAGAAATGATTTTTCATGATGTTTCAATGTCATTGGAGTGATCTTTTTACGATGAGATGTGTCATGTTTTATTTATGTTTAATGATTTCCTAGTTTCTGTGGGTGTTAAATGGGAATATTTCCATGAAATTTTTTTATCAAAGATTGATTCCTTAGTGGTTTTAAAAGATATTTTTATGGATTTAATGGGGTATTTTTAAAGGTTTTTAATTTCATTATGGTATTTGGGAAATAAATTTAAAACAGATATTTAATTTTGAGAACATGTCATTAAATGAATCCATTTTCATATAGAAATTAATTTAAATGATAATAATCTTAGAAATGGTTTCATTTAGGTTTTAAAATTAATTGGAGTATTATAAAGGAGATGGTTTTTTTCATGTCTATGCATTAAAATAAAATAGTTTTTATATACATTACTATAATATTTATTATTAAATAAAGGAATCTATTAAAATTATGTTATTGTGGTGCATACATTATAGGCTTCACTTGAGGACATTGAAATTAATTAATTTATTTTTTAAATGGTTTTAGAGTTTGAATTTTTTTAAAATTATTTCATTATTTTCTTCAAAATGGAAAATTATATTTACAAAGGGAGTTAAATTTTATATAGGGTGGAGTTTTTTTATGAATATATTCTTTGGTTGAATGGGTTTAAAATACTCATTATTGGTATTTTCTTGTTTTAAAGGAATTTAGTTTTATATATTTTGAGTATGGATTTTTTCATTGAATAAATTCATTTTTAAATAGCCCCATGTTTGTATGGGATTATATGGATGGGTTGTGAGATTCATGAATTGATTGGATCCATGTATTGTGTCATTATTTATACCTCCCCAAAATCTTGAGAAATATGTAGAAGTCCCATTACATTGATGGATCCCTATTTGAGTCTACTCATCACTTAGAGGCCATCTATTCACCTACTATAATCTTCCCATACTATAAATATAGTGTGATACTTAGAATTTTCATTCCTCTTAGACCTTATATTGGATTTCTTGATTCAATATCCACCTTAAATATACAAAAATCAATGTTTTGTTGATTTTGTGGATTTTTTAGAAAGGATTGAGTGTGTCCTCAACTAACTTCGATCTCCCAAGGACATTAAGGATGAAAATATATTATGTTCTTCATCTTTTATCATGGTGAGTGGAAAATAAGGGAGCATGTCTATCATTTAATGGAGATGATGTTATTTTTATATGAATCAGATCATCGATGATTCTGAGTAACTTAATTTCTTTGTAGGAGGTTATTCACTAGAAATATTGTTATTATTTTGTTGAGTCTGGTTGAGCATCATATAATAGATGGTCATGAAAGATTTTCTTGTGGAAGAAATACTATTAGGAGAAGTCTCAGGAGTGTTTTTTGTTTTTGGATGATTTTTTATTTTAGGATTTATGTTGGGTGGATATTGAGTTGGTTAAGATTTTGGGACATTATTATTAGTTATTAGAGATTAATTGGGATGTTATTCTTTGGTTGATAGAGAATATTTGTTTTATGAGTGCATAATTATTCAGGGAATATTTTATTATAATGTGTACTACTGACACTAGATGGGTCTGATTGGATTCATGGTTAGGTGAATGTGGGATATCATGGGTTCGTTCATGGGTAACTAGGTTATGTGATGTTGAAGACATGATAGTATAGGTTTTAGAAATTTTTTGTTCTCCACTGGATGGTGTATTGGTAAAGATATTGTTTTACCCTTATTTAGTATTGAATCTCTATTCTAGACCCCACATGGTTCTTAATGAGCCTGTGGTGAACCTCATTATCACAAGTTGGATAAATCATGGGAACTTTGAGTTTCTGTTCGCAAAAGTGTTTTAGTGAAAAATAGTAATTTCTCTTAAAGGTTGATATCTTATGTTTTTTAATCATATTATTGGTCCAAGAATAGGGTTTGTACCTTTGGATAATAGTTTTGAAGAAATATGAGTCGTTTAAATATTCATGGAATATTTAATAATTATTTAATTATTAACTTATTTGTGAATGTTTGGTGATGTGTATCATTTATATAGATAGTTATATTGAGTTTCCGTCACTTCTATGTTATCTAGAATAAGTTTTTTTCCAATGCTAGTCCTACACTTGTGTCAGGTGCCACAGTTGGGTTCGATACCCAATTTACTTTTCCATTATTTTTCATTTTTTATTTTTTCTTTCTACTTTAATTTCATTCTTCATGCCATGTATTCCTAAGGAGATACCCCCATTGTGGTTTTTTAATGAGATCGTTAAAGTGAGAGATGAGTGGTTTAGGAAAAGTAGGAGGCTCCACCAAAAATAATGGTCATGCCATGTCATCATACTGTAGTGGAAGATCATAGATAAAATTGATGAGTTTCTAGTTTCAACCAAAAGGTAGGAACATTTTTATGTTTTATGCAAAAAAAACCCCATAGAATGGTTGTTTACAAAAAATAGACCATTTTTTGGTTGGGGTCCCCTGTGGGGATCATTCTGGGATTTTTCTATAGAAATAGGGGTTTCATGGCCTATTTGGGTGTTTTCCATTTAGTAAAACTAGTATACATGGCCCGTGTTTTTTTGAAAACATTTCATTTGTTCCTTATTTTTGGGAATATATTTTTTGTGGGACTACACACCATATCCCAGGGTTACATTCCTTGTAGTGGGATTCAAGGGCATGGTCGAGTTCTCGGCCAGACACCATGTGCAAGGGTACTTGACAGTGTAGGGTACACAACTCATTCTCTTGTGGGATGAACACCATTTATGTGAACTTGCTGAGGCATCCTAGAATACTAGGTACATGGGTGGGACCCCATCTAGAGTTACATGTTGTGTATTGGTGGTACATGCATGTACTAAGGTGATTTTGAATGAAGTGTGGGGCTGAGGTACAAGGGAAGGTAACCATGATGAGGTACATGATATTTAAAGGTTCCACATGCCATGTACATTGGGAACGTAAAAATCAAGTGTCATAATTCAAAAATCCAAGGATGAGGTCTACAGTTACACACCATTTACCTCAATTTCACACTTTGTACTTTTCCTTCCTTGGTCTGTTAGACATTTTTTCACTTCAGAGTTATAATTATACTTGTATATAAACTGTTTTGATCAATATTTCACAATGATCATGATGGTGATATACTTCAATTATTAAATTCCATGGTATAGTGTTTTCTACTATGATAGTTTAGTATGATATTTTCATTATAGTTTTATTTCAGAATCATCTTACTGTTTGTGTTGTGAGATAATATGCACGGGTGATGGTTGTGAGCTTGGTGATTTTCCCAGAGCAAGTGTTCAAAGGTTATATATTTGAGGTTTGTTTGGAAGATTATGGTAGGAGGTATTGATAGTTATCTATGATGATGTCTACGTGTCCAAACATTTTGGGACTTGTTGATTGAGGTTAGGGAAGTTTAGGTTTAGCCTCTATGTTTGGAGACTAGAGCTGCTAGTTTTGTTAGGCTGGATTATGCCTTTGGATGGATTTTATGACCTGGTTCCATTTTATTGTTGAGTCGAGTCTAAGAGAATCTTGGTGATTCTTTTTTGGGATATTTTATTATCACATGATCAGTGGTGGCCATAGTTACCTATTGATAATTCCCATACAACATGCCTATTTTGTGTTATACTAAAGAATCCTTGTGGAGGGTATCCTAAATTTGAGGTGGTAATGAGAAATATTATAAATTATCATATTGGAAGGAGGGTGTTTTTAGATTCCCTTTTATTTTATGTGTTGTTTATATTTGATTATTTGCAGGTCTCTGAGGTCCATTAGGGATGTTTCAACATTTGAAATGCCTTGTGCTTTTGGATGAGCTAGAGGAACCCCACATAGGGAGTTATATTCTTCATGTGGCCTTTGATCTAGTTGAGGTTTTCTCTTAAAATTTTGATGGAGAGCTTGGGTGCATCGAGGGAGTCCCTTTTTGGATTTCACTTTATACTATATTCATGGGGACTATGTGGGCCCTGATATTTCTATTGACCCTGATGTGGGTCAAAAATAACCTTCGGTGGATTTTTTAGATTCTACGGTCTAGGGGACCATGAGATCCATGTTATTATTTTCAAAGATTGGGTCAGCACCATTAGTTTAGCTATTTATATTTTGGTTTTAAAGATGAATCATCCCACATTTGGTTGGTATTTGGCAATTATGTTTGATTTTGTTTCTACTCAAGAATATGGGTTAAGGAGGAGACTTTCAGATATCATGGATTGAGAATATTCCTAGAGTGTGATATGGTGCTCTACTATATTACATGGATATAGTTAAATAGTCTTATGGTGAATATGGGTGATCTAGATGATGGAAGTATACCTACATTTAAATTCATCTTTTGCTAGGGGTGGTTTTATTTTTTGTGCATACTGTAGCAATCCCAACATTGTGCGTGGAGACAATATGAATGTTCATGCACTAGGTCCATGTTGATGGATCCCATAGGGAAGTGTATATTTCAGATCCATGTGGTGGAGCATGAGTTGTTTAGTAGGTATTTCAGGACATGAAAGATCTTTAATTCTTGGAGGTGAGGCTATGTTTCCAATTTTTATAATGCCATCAGAGTCCTACTACCCAGTAGATACGCTTGTTCATGATGACACCAATGGTTATTGCATGGAGTCTAAATTTTATGTCTATTGTGTTCAAAAATCATGTACATCCTATATAGATCTATTAGATACATGAGTAGTTGTGTGACGAGCTGAGCCATGTGCTATAAATATTTTTGTTGGGGAAAGAGTAAGGGTAGATTCAGATTAGGTGTCAGACTAGAACCTACTAGTCAACTACAGTCTTATGTTTTTACCTCTTTGTTTACAGTATTTTATTAGATTCTAGTTTGTGTTAGTTTTCTACTAGGCTTGGCATATTATATGTTTATGAAATTGTTATAATAGATTATTTATAGGTTCACTTTTAGTGGTGACATATTATTATTTATTTTTCACCCCCTATACATGAACATCGATGTGTTTGTGCACAGAATCTCTTATTTCAAGTAAGATTATAGGTTGTGTGATGGATGGAGATGAGGCCCGGTGTTTCTCAATAAAGTGAAGCCACTCATTTTTAGTCTCAGGATAAATATGGTGTAGATTGAGTTTCATGGATACCGATTATGGGTTTTGTATCGGTGTTGGATGTAGACATGGTTATATTTATCTTAAATTTATTCTAATTGGAAAATGTGGTCTACCAAGTGAGAAACTGACTATTTTATATTTTCATGCCATGAACCTATATGAATGAATGCTATAATAAATTTATTGTAGCATGTTGTTATTTTTGTTATATATTTTGATTACTCTTATGTTGATCCCTTTCATTGAGTTTGGCTATTTTCTAATGTTAATACAATCTAACCTGAGGGAATAGTTTTTGCACTATACCTTTTAGGCCCTCAACTGGGAAGTATCCTATGGAATTTTAGTGAGATGATCATGATGTATTGTGGTGTTCTAGATTCGGTGACATACTAGGATCACCCTATATGGTTTTTAACAAAATGGTATCAGATGTATTCGGTTTTTTTGGGAAAATTTAAATGATAAATGGTAAATGTATATGTCTATAATTTTTATGGATATTAGACTAGGATTTTAGAAAAACATTCGGATAATATTTCAATGTTTCTAATGAATTAGAATTCAATTATTTAATTCTATATTTTTAGTTGTGTGATTTCACCTAGCGTGATGCACATGAGTTTTTTATTTAGGGTTTACTATGGGTTTTGGATATATGTCCATGGAAATGCGGCCAGTATTTTGGAATCATTCTAGGAATGTAGGGTTCACATGACATATTTCTATTTATATTGTTTTTTATTTTATTTTAATTACATGTCATGTGGATCATGTAGAGAGAGGTTTTCTTGTGTTGGAGAAGTAGTCCCTTTGACAAGGGATGCATGGAGACACATGTGGGTAGGAATTGGGATCTTAATTCCCTATTCGGTGGATGAGGAGGGAAAGGCTTCCTGAGGGACTTTTTTATTGGGATTGGGTTTCCCTAATCTGGTGTTTTTTCTAAAGTCCCACATTTTGGTTCCTTGATAGGGATCTATTCTTTCCATTTGTTTTCTAATATTCCATGTAATGGGGACCATCTGGCTACTATCACCGATAGACTGGTTGGGTGTGTTGGTTCTTCCTTGGTTGGGTTGTTGAGACCTATTATCACTAGTATGTGGCTAGAAATACATATTCATATTTCTTCATAAGTGGAGTGATAGAGTTTTCCCTATCTATTTGATTCAATGGGAGGTAAATTTTGGTTAGACCAATGGCCCTAATCATCTTTATTCCACCTTGGTATTCATAGTGATAGTGTTACATGGTGTTTTTGGTTCTTGATCGATGCCCAAGTTGAGTGTGTTCAATCGTTTTTTCATGGAATGAGGTAGATGGCTTGATCCGGAATAGAAGTTCTAATGGTGACCCAGTTTGTTACAACTTACCAACGCCGTGACCTTGGTCTCCATCATTAGGTACATAAATCTAGATTTGATAGGGATTGGACAGCATGAGTATAATCCCTATTGTTCACTTGAGGAGTTTAGTATGGAAACCATTGTGGTGGGGATTCGATCGTAGTATATTGGAGGTTTAAGCCTTATTTATGTGGGTTTTTAGTATAGAGTCTGTGGTTTTTTGTTCTGGTGCTAATGTGTGAATTTTTAAACGAAATCTATCCATTTTATTTTTTATGGATGTATTGTGGGATGTGGGGTTTTTTATGTATAGTGGGAGATGATATGGATACTATAGTGGTGGGGCGCATTAGATAGGTCAGAGTATAATGTCTCTTGTGTTGGGAGAGTTTTTTAGATGCTGTAAGAATGTCCATTTGAAGGTGAATATTTAATCCGTTATTCCAGTTTGTTGGGATAATCATGGACACTAGTTGTCCACTAAGGCTTATTAATGAAAATAATAATTTTTATGGTGGTTTTGTGATGACATGCTTCTTCATAGGTTGTGAAAATCAATGGAAATTTGTATTTTTTTACCTGAAAGTGTTTGAATGAAAAAGTAGTAATTTCACACATACTATGATCTCAAATAATTTTTTAACAAATCCATTAATCCTATAAAAATGTTTTTATCCTAGTATAGGTGTTTGGTTGAAATTTAAGTAATTCATATTTTCAGAAAATAATTAGTTTTTAATAAATTGAATATCAATTTATTTTGTTGTGTTCATTTGGTTGTATAATTTAGAAACAGAATAGAATTAATATTTCTTCTCTGTTTTTGAGTCTAGAATGGGGTGTTTTTTTCTAGGTTAGGAATAACCTTATGTCAAGTGTCATGGATAGGCTCGGGCCCCATTTTATTTTTTATTTTCATTTTTTATTCATTATTATTAATTTTCACTTTGATTTCCACATATTTTTGATGGTATCTCTCTATTAGGTTCATAATCCAAGAGATGGAATTTAGGAGGCATCGCCATAGAGAACGGGACACGATGGAATAGTGTACTCCAGCTGCTAATCACAGAATGGAGAAGCATCCAAATTTTCTTTTCTGAGGTAGATAGATTTTATGTTCTATGATAGAAACCCCATAGTGTTAGTTTTTAATATTTTATCACCATTTTTTGTTATTGGGAAACCCTTTTTGGTTGATCTATGAGTTTTTGGGAGAGAATGGTGGTTTAGGATAACTTAGGGGTTTTTCGTCAGGGAAAAATCATGTACACGATGTGTGATTTTATGAACATATTTGATGTGTTTGTTCTATTTTTGAATGATGTTTTTTGGAATATAATCCATTTATGTAGGGTAAAATTCATGTAATAGTGGTACACACCATGTTATTTTGTGTTTTACATACCGACTAGGGTTGTGGTACACCGGAAGGTACTCATGATGTGGTACAAGAAATGTACAAGATCCATATCCCATGTAATTTGGGAAATTATATGCTAGTTTTTTTAGGAACATGGATTATAAGGCTATATCGGTTGATGCATAGTGTTCTCTAATTGCACATTGGGTAATTTTCCTACCTGGGACTATTTTCCTGTAATCACCCCGAAGTTAGAATTGGACAAGTGAGTAGTCAATTTTGAGTTTCATTGAAAATTGATAACAAATTTGATTTTATTTTAGTGTATAGGGGATGTATTCATATTTTTTGGTTTATGAGTGTTTAGTAAGTTTTTCCCCGTTATTTTTTGGTTTCAAAACTTTCATTGGGTTTCGATTGTGATCTGTGAGGCCCTAGTGGTGGTAGTGAGATCCGTGGTTGGGCTAGATTGAGTGTTCCATAGAGATCTATCTGTTGTTAAATGGATAGATTCAAGTAGTCCAGATCAATCAAAATCTTTAGGAATATATGTGTGTCCATGCATGATGGGACTGGTAGTTCGAGGATAGAGCGGATGAGGTTTATCTTCGATGTTTGGAGACAATAGCTTATAGATCCTTTGGTCTAGTTAACACCTTGGAAATTATTTTATATTCATGTTTAATTAATCTATTTAATTGTTTATAGGAGTCCCTTGAGTATTTTATTGTTATATAATTTTGGACGAATTAATAATTGATTATATTAGTCATATATTTTAGAATGATTGTATGGAATGTCTATTTTTTCTTATGATGAGGAACCCTTTTGGGTGGTATCATAGTATTGATGTGGTCTTGAGGAATGTTTTCAATGAACCTATTGTATGGAATGTTTTTTTGGATGCCCTTTTTGGTTTTATTGTTAATCTAGGATCATTTTCTATCTAATAAGGGCCATTTAGGATGTTTCCACACAAGTATTTCCCTATTATTTTGGAATAACTAATGGAACCCCTCATATAGTTTCCTTTTTTATGTTGGCCATTGGGATAGATTACGTTGTTTTTTTGGGTGTGTCCTAAGATTATGAGTGTAATATGTATGTCCCATTTTTTCAATTTATTATGTATTTCCAAGAATAGTGTGATCCCTGTGTTTTGGTTTGGCCTTAAGGTAGGTTGTGGAGAGCTCATGGTGGTCGTTTTTGTTTTGATATTGAGATCTAAGGGAGTGTGATTGCCCCATTATTTTTTGGTTAATGTGTATCACTACTTATAGTTTAGTAGATTAGATTGTGGGTTTTAGAATAAATTATCCCAATATTTGGTTTACCTTTTTCATGATATTTTGGGTAGTTTCTTCTCATGATTGTGGGTTGAAGAGGTGACCCATGGGATATCATGGATTGGGTGTTGGACCTCAGTATGATCATTTCTATCCTCTATTAGAAGGATGTGCATAGATAGTATTATGGAGATGATTTGATATCTATATTGGGGAAGAACCACTATATTAATGGTGATCCATTTCTGGGGGGTCGAATTATTTATCATGGATTCATTTCCACTCCCCACCATGTGTATGGATCCCATATGACAGTGAATTTGTAAGGTACATTTGGATGGATCCCACAGGGCGTTGTATCTGTTGGGTCTATGTTGTAGAGTCTAAGTCACTCTATATTACATCTAGGAAACAAAAGATCTATAATTTGTGGAGGGGAAGATCTACCACCATTTCTGATTATTTCGTATGATTCATAACACATGATAGATGGTCTTATTCATGAAAATTCCTCTGGGAACTCCACAGAGTCCGACATTCATACCAGTTGTGTTTTTAATTCATAGAGATCCTGTGTAGATTTGGTGGATACATCATTTTTCAGGTAGCTATATAATCCATGTTCTATAAATCATTTGGAAGAAACTATATAAAGGGTAAATTCACCACAGGTATCTAGATAGAACCCAATGGTTGGTTTCTTTCATGTGTTTTCCCCATTTTTGGATGTTGTATATTTTATACTATCTATAATTACATTTCTTTTAGGCTTGGTATATCATGTATGAATGAACCATTATGACAATAGATTTATAGTTTCACCACTGGGAGTATCCTACAATAAATTATTTATCACCCCATGTATGTGCATGTCGGTGTGCATGTTGACCTAATGTCTACATTTAAGTTG
Source organism: Viscum album (assembly GCA_963277665.1). Classification (NCBI taxonomy): domain Eukaryota; kingdom Viridiplantae; phylum Streptophyta; class Magnoliopsida; order Santalales; family Viscaceae; genus Viscum; species Viscum album. The sequence goes on from OY728152.1 coordinate 1,876,904,969, forward strand.
GATCATAAGATTTGTGATGGCTCAGTAAAGGGTCCATTGTCTCTTAATTGAGAAAATCCACTCATGTGGAGTCTTAATATCTTTATGTTCAATCTATACCATCATGGATAATGGGTGTGTGGTTTGGATCGATGCTGAGTTTAGATCTGGTTGTATTTATTTTTAATTTGTTTATTTTATATTTTTGGCCGGCATAGTGGGTGACTAGATGTTGTATGTTTTGAATTAATTGAGTATGTATGAATATATTATACGTTCTCTTTGTAATTTCATTATTCCATTATATTTATTAATCATGTGTAATATAATGTTGATCCCTCTGTCGTAGTATAGTTATATTCCATCTTTATTGATCATTGAACAAGTGGTATAGTGTCACCCCTTCACCTTTTAGACCATATCTGCTAGTTAGTACCCTTTTTGAGTATATTTTAATGGATTTGAACAAATTAGAATATGATTCATATATCTCACAATTAATTAGAATTTATTTACTCATAGATTTTACTCATTGATGCTTTTTATCATATGGTCACATTGTGATGTGGAAATTATTACATGAAGATGTAATGAGTCTATGAAAACCCCTAAAAGTGAAGTAAATATAATGTCCATCAAGTAATCTATCATATATGATATTTATTCCATGAATTTGTTTATGTATTTGAAAATTATACATAACAGATTTAGGAATATAAAACACATCATTGTATCCAACTGACAATATCCACATTATCATTCCTCCTCATTGGTTACAAGCATATAACATGAAGTGAAATGATAATTAACATATTAAAATTTGAAATATCCCTAACTTATTTTCATTATGGATTACAGTATCATGTGAATCATTTTAAAGGTTAGTGTGAGTTGGATCCCAATTTCATGATATGAAATATGTTTATATAGCAAAAAAATTTCTTTTTTGCAATGGATGGTATACTAAATATATACCATATATAGTATCATACACCATATCATTATTATACTATGGTTGTGTGGATCATATTTGGTGTTGGTAGAACCTATGTTTGAATAAATACCTATCATGAGATCCTTCATAATCTTAAAACATTATTATAAATCAGTTTAGATTTATATTATTAGGGGTGGTTAGGTATGTTACTAATCATGTCAGTGGTTGGAGCTTAGCCAATATGATATTATTCTACTGTAATGATCACTATGAAATTTGGAATAATGATTGATATAGAATGACGTAGTTCATGGATATCCCTAGACAGTAAATATGATATTTTTTTATATTTTTGAGTGGGGCATGTTATGTGATAATCTATAATAGTGAATAAAATTTTATGTTTTTATAGATATGGTTAATCTACATTCATATAATCAAGAATGTATGAGTTGCAAATTTTTTATTGATACACCCTACAAACTATGGTCACTAAATGTATTGAAAAAAGTAATCATTTGAATATTCAGGTAGAAAAATGATACAGTTTATGGACACAACTATATAAGTTATTCTCTATAATAGAGACAATGCCAAATCCCTCAAAAATTGAATAAATAAATTCATTGGAATAGGTTTCTATTTTCATAAATTTAGTGGTTGGCAAATTCATGATTCTTATAACTGAATTTTTTTGTGTGGATACACATTTTTATTGATTGAATGAGGACTCAGTTAGACATGTAGAGTTTCTCTAAAATTGTATTTTGAAATAATCTAAAATGATTTTTTGATATTTATTCACAAGGTATTATATATGATGTGGTACATGAAAAATTTAGGGATAAAATTTATAATGTTTCATGGAATATGTTCAAAATAATATTTGGATATGGTATCAAAAGTAATTGTATAATATATAGTGAAATTTGAATGACCTGAAGTCTATGAGGCCATAATAAAATTTGGACAATACAGGAAATCTTACATAAATCCCTATATCATAGTGATTGATATATAAATGTCCTATGGTATGAAATCCATGGTTTTAAGAAACAAATGATGCCTTATTCTTTCATGTCATAATTAATATTATAGTGATAATATGATACTACCCTTTCTGTGAATCATATACAATGTTTCATAAGTTGAGGCTATGAGATCATTGGGATATTGAAAGTAATATGATAAAATATAGATTTCATCAACATAATGTTTAAGTTAAATTGATTGGGAAAAATAGAGTTTATTTTAACAATGAATTCATCAGATGGGTTATAATATTTCTTACCAAATTTTGAATGTATGTTTTATGTTACAGAATAAGGTAATGCAGGAAGGTTATCTAAGGGATATGAAAGGAGGAAAACAACATAGAGATAGTGTTTGGCCATTTTTTCCTATTATTTTCTAATATAAAATATAACCAAGGATCTATTTTTCACACCTCATTTCTTCCTTTTAAAGAGTTGGAATACCACTAGTAATATATTCAGAGCCAGGTGAAGGGATGACACAAGATTCTGATGCCCGATGTGCATGAATATGATAATTTTAAATTATTAAATATATTAATATCATTAAATGAAAATATTTGTTTAAAAAATTGAATCACTCTTGAATGAAGTATCAGAATAGAAATCTAAAACCATTATTTATAACAGAATTTTGGTTTTAAAAAGGTGCGATATAACCTACGTCAGCCTCAGGCATTTGAAATAAAATGTTACTACTGACATAAATAATAAATTATATAATTACATATTTTATTTAATTATTATGAAACTGTAACTTTATCCTCATATAAAAATATGCTATTATGTAAAACTCATAGGGTTAACTGCATAACCCAATGAATTTAGAAATATTGTTAAAGGAAGGCTTAAAAAGGGACAATGATGGATCGACAAAATTTCTCACCAGTTGAAGTCAATGATCTCACCGATGATTATAATAATTTTTTTTGATCATTAGAGATAATTCCAGCATGAGGATATACATTTGTTTATGTGTTTTACATCCCTATTGTTTATCCCATGATGAACATGAATCAATTATTCTACATTTTTTATTTTTTTATCATGATATTAGGTTTAGGTATGTTCTTCCTAATATATAAGTGAATTTTTTCTATGAAACTTATACTCTATTCTCATTATTTTAATGAAAATAAATTGAGGATAATGAAAAAATATTTTTTAGTTTGTTCTTATTTGGTGTTTTATGGATTTCTCCCCCATCTCTTCACATTATCATCATTGGTAATTCCTTATCCAGTAGTTTAATGAATACTGGATATTCAATCATTATACGAATTTTATTCAGTGAAGCAGATCAATACCATAGGTACAGTTCATTATCAAGGAATCGATATAGGTTTAATGGTTGTGAAGGATGAATGACGATTGGTAGGATTTGTTCATGCCACCCCCCCCAATTACCATGTTTAGTACACGATGACGATACATGAGAAACCATTGGTTTTCAAATAAGTTTGGATGGCTAGTGTCTAATCTCCATTTTTACAACCCATACCTTGGGGTCTGTGTTGTGACTACCCCAAGACCATCTTCCATAGGCCAGGGTCTAGAGACTAGCAACAGAAAGGCGTATCCCTTATACGGGATGGCATGGCCTTTTTAACCTGTACAGACACACAGTCAAAGAACAAAACAAGAAGCAACCACAAAGACTATAACGTAGTAAGATGAAACCACAAAGTAAACTGTTATAGTAAAAGAGTGCTAAAAGTTAAAAAGGGTCTGGAATACAAGCCCAACTGTAAAAGTACAAGTACCACTAGAAGTACAAAACAACTAAAAGAAAATAGGAAAACAGTTACTGGTTCGTCCTCTGAGGTTCCTACCTGAAGGGTGGGTACAGATCGCCTGTTTAGGACTCCACATCCTTCAGTATCCTCTGTGTCATGTCACGCTGAATGTTCCACCTTCATGCAATATCCATTCCTCGCTCCCCCAGCCTTGATCAACATTGTACATCATCTGCACCAGACACAACAAGGTGCGGGCGAAGCCCATGCAGGGGTGAGTATAAAAATACTCAGTAGGGATTCGAAGACCCCCGTAGGTCTCCTAGAGTTCGACAAAGGAAAAACCACAAAGCAGGACATAAACTTTACTTAGGCATATTCTCATACATATACCTAAGTTATCAAGATATACTCATCTCATACATGAGGTAAGGATACCACATAGTTAACACCACGAAGGTAGAAGTACCACATAGGTAACACCATGAACATTACACCACGAAGGTAACTCCAAAAAGGTAGAAGTACCACACAGGTAACACCAAAAATATATAAGTACCACAGAGGTAACACCACGATGAAAATACCACAAAGGCAAAAGTACCACATAGGTAACACCACAGAGATAGAAGTACCACACAAGTAACACAATGAAGATAGAAGTACTACACAGGTAACTCCACGAAGATAGAAGTACCACATAGGTAACACAACGAAGATGATACCACAAAGGTAGAAGTACCACATAGGTAACACAACGAAGCTAGAAGTACCACGCAGGTAACACCACAAAGAAAGAAGTACAACATTGATAACACCGTGAAGATATAAGTACCACATAGGTAACACCATAAAGATTGAAGTACTACACAGGTAAAATACTCATCTCACAATCATGTATAACATAAGTACATAAGTACATATTATTAGTCATAAAATAGATCATCTTATTATGTTAAGAATCACTGATGCTGACCCACTGAGGGTCGATAGGTAACTAACCCCCGCTGACCCATACAGGATCGATAGGTAACTAACCCCCCCCCCCTGACCCACACATGATCGGTATGCGCTAACCCTCATAGTATCGATGAGCAATGACCCACATAGGATCGGACTCACATAGGTTCAATAGATGCTGACCCACATTGGATCGATGTTCTTTCTTCACGTTGCAGCCTTCCACAGGTTTCATCGCACCCCGTGCGCTCGAGTTCCATAGAATCTTCCCCTTGAAATATTGTTCATACCTATACCTAAAATAATCACCAAAAAGTAGTAACTCAATGGACCTCCATGTCTTAAGGGTTCCAACACAATAGACGGCACGTCAATTGGACGCTCGGTCTGTGAGTTATAAGCATTTTAGCTCTGAGGGCCGGGTTAGATTCGAGTTCGATCCAGCCTGACTGTACACAAAAATTCTCCAAAACTCAAGTAGAGTATACCAAATGGACCGTATCAATCCAAGGATCCCAAATCTATAGATGGTTCATCAAACAAATTTCTAGTTCTCAAGATATTCCCCTTTAAGTGTTTCTGGGTTCGGTTGGGCCCGGGTCCTGTCCGACCCTGTCAGACTGCCCCAGCCCAACTCGGTGTGGGATGGTCCGGGGTGGACACGGCCCTCTAGGAAGGGGTGTACTCAGCCCACTAGGCAGGGGTGGACTCATCCAGCTAGGCCGATGTCTGGTCCGGCCCGTAAGAGGGGCGCCCGCAAGGGGGCAACCCGGACTGTGGGGGCGGTAGCCTGGAAGGGCGGCGGCTCAGTCTGGCTTGGCGGCCAGCTGGAGCGGTAGCCCGCTGGGCGGCAGCTCACATGGGGAGTGGCCCCCATGGGCAGCAGCCCAGTCCGAGGGCGGCGGTCCACTCAGAGAGCAGCGACCCAGTCCGAGGGCGGCAACCCAGTCTGAGGGCAGCCGCCCGGTGCGAGGACGGAGACCCAGTCCGAGGGCGGTGACCTGCTGTGAGGGTGGAGGCCCAGTCTGACGGTGGCAGCCCAGTTCGGTCCAACGTAGAGGTTGTAACCCCTCGATCACCCAAATTCATGAATGGCCTGGAGGCCGTTCAGTTGGCAAGGTGGTGGCACCACGTGGGTTCCACTCAGTTGCCACGGAACCTTCCGGTGGCTGGTTCGGACTCCGCCTCATCTTCAGCCGCGGCTTCATTTCATCTGTAGAAAGGCCATCCCATCTCCTTTTTTCCCATGGCCAGCAGCCTTGATGGCCACCTCCTCCATTTTCCATGGCTAACGAGTCGCGACCCTCCTCTTAAGTCATGCATCAACTTTCTCGCAGTCTTCTAAGTTGGCACAATAAAAGAAAAATAGCGAAGGGTTTGGGCTGGGTTCGTTAGGCCCACACCCTCCGTGTTAGTTCGTAATATAGAGGATATTAAGAGAGTTCAATAAATAGTTATATTTAATTCAATATTAACCCCACAAGACTCCCCAAAATAACCTCCCAGAAAGACTAATGAATCATGGGTCAACACGTTAGTCGGTTGATCCATGTTCCTCATGTTATTCCATAATGGAGAAGAGGAAAATCATTTGAATTCATAAATGAATTAAACACCCTATTTGGAAGATATGTCTGCTTATGATGGTCAACGGAACCTGCTTCATCATTTTCATCAGTTCGTGACTCGGTGATGCTCATCACCGCTCGTTGAGCTAGTCTCATCCTCCAGGTGGTTGGCGTCGCAGTACTTTTCTAGGGCTTCGTCACATGGTGAAGTCGTTCCAACACCCCTCCCCAAGCTCTATATAAATAAGAGAGGAGAAGGAGTGTGCAATGATGAAGGAACTAATGAGGTTCATTTAATTAATGAACCTCTTGAATTCCCAAAGGTGTGGTTAGAAGAGAATAAGAGTCAAGCCATTTATTGGCTTGATACATCGTCAGTCCCGCCAGTTCCATTCGTCCGTTGGAGGAAGGAAATAAAATAAAATAACAAAACATGTTATTTTATTAATATTTCAAAAGTCCATAAAAATAACTTTTCCACTCGACCTACTGTGGTCGAATTTATGCCTCCCTTAAGAAAATCTCGACGCTGTTGGTTCAACGGTGACCTCATATTTTTAATCTATGAAACATTTCAAAAGACAGAAAATGCTTCTCATGCGTTTACTGAATGTTCCTGAAAAAAAGTTCAGAAAATTATTAACAGTCACCCTCGACCCGTGTCGGTCGTGGTTAGTCTCTACCTAAGTGAAACACAACCCATCGAACCCAAAAATATACAGATTTAAAATCCGAGGTACCATTTAAATGTTATGAATTTTACAATAAAATAATTGTTACTTAATTATTTTATTTACAGCCAAAAACTAACTTTCACTTGTGGCTTGCACCGGCCAATTTCAGTGTCTGCCTAAAGAAAGCATACCCTCACATGTTCAGCGGTGGTCTCAGATTTTTAATCTGAGTTACCATTTGTGAGTTATAATAATTGAAAAATAAAATAACTTTATTTAATTGTTTTATTTATGGTTATGCCATTTTCGGGTTTTCTCATAGGAGGCCTGCACCGACTAAACATAAGTTGCGCCTAGGGTAAACCTGCAATCCTGAGCGCAACAGTGCCCCCATATTTCTGATCTGAGTAAATTTTTATGAGTTATTCCACTTTTTCTGGAAAACTAATTACACACATTAATTAAAGATTAACAAAACTTTGACAGATCATTATGGGCACTTCGGGCCTCAGAATCTCGCGCCGTTAGACTTCGCGGTCTCAAAAAAATTCTATATAATTAAAAAAATTATACGTAATTTCTGGGAAATTACATTTTCCACACCTTAGGGATTTACATCCCTGAAATCCACAACATTGAATAAGGAAACAAATGGTGGTACTGAGCATGGATCTGAGCCTCCCGCTCCCATGTGCTCTCCTATAGGTTCTCGTACTGCCAGCAAACACGCACTAGAGGTATCGACTGCCCACAAAGGACCCCCTCCTATCAATCCTCAACTCCACCAGTAACTCCGTAAAAGTCACCCCATCATCAAATTACAACTCACCCAAGTTAATAATGTGCGATAGATCATGAGCACATTTCCTTAGTTGTGACACAAGTAAAACATTAAACACCTGATGCATCTGTGGGGAAAGAGATAGATGGTACACCACCTCACCCACTCTGCTGAGAATCTAGAAAGGTCTGATGAACCTCAGAGAAAACTTTCGGCCATGGTCAAATCTTCACAAATCTCGTCGAGTTGAGGCCCATAAGAAGACAAGATATCCCTCCTTCTATCAGCATAAGATTTCTTCCAGTTTTGAGTAGCTTTCACTTGCTAATAAGTGAGGCATCGTGATACAAACTCTTCCACTGCTTCCTTCATCATGGGCCATCAGTACTGACGTTGGAGGTCCCGGTAAATCTTCACCACTCCTGGATGTATGGCCAGAGGGGACGTATATACCTCCCTCAACACCTCCTCTCGTAGCGCTACTGGTACTATGGTATGTCCTTTGAAGAATATGGTGTGCTCCCTACCTTCAAAAAATCTATCAGGTTCCTGCCCTGAGGATATCTGAGCACGTCGATCCTCACATTCAGTGTCCCCAAGTTGCGCCTCCCTATCTCACTGAGGTAGTGGGGGTGTGACTGTCATAGACTAGAGGTATGCTGCTCCATCTCTATCCCTGAAGGATATCTATATCACGGCTAGATTCTCTACCGCCTCACTCAACAACTGCAAACCAGACCTCCTACTGAGTGCATCTGCTAACACGTTCCCCTTCCTAGGAGTATAGACTATCTAAATGTCATTGTCCTAGAGGAACTATATCCATCGCAAATGTCTCTAGTTCAGTTCCTTCTGAGAGAAGATATATCTGAGACTCTTGTGATCAGATTAAACTATAAAACATTCACCCATAAATTAGTACTGCCACATCTTTAGCGCAAAGCCCACTGCTGCTAACTTTATGTCATGGGTAACATAGTTCTACATTTTAGTCTCTGTCTTGCTTCTGAAAGCTCTAATGACACTTCTCTATCCATAGGAATGTCTGCCCCTTTTTCATCAAAGATAAAAAGTGTGTCTATTCCCTAGAGAATTTGGGTACAAATCTCTGGTAGTACTTAGACAAAGCATACGTCCATCTCCCTTCAGAGAGGTAAACCTGGAAACATATTTTGAAATGATGTCCCCCACACTTTTCCACTTCTGTTGGGAACTAAAAACTAAAAACTCCCACTACCAAAAGGGTAGGGCTGGCCAACTCAAGATTGATCGGTTTTACCCTCCTTTCCATGAGTTTTTCCTGTACTGCATGGGTTTCCTTTTTCACCGACCAAGGAAAATTCCATTCCAACATTATAAGTCAACCACAACCTTTTTTCCTTATACATTCAATCGGTGTATGAACTGTGGATGTCCAGTCCATACCCAAACTAACATCGTAAGGCCTTGACACTTCCACCAAGAGGTTCCAACCGAAACTCTCACCTCAAGGGTCATATAACACTGTCAGTGTAAGTGTGATTATTGAGTCTCCCCCAAAAGGTATCCCTAGACGTAAGGGTCAAGTCAACGGCTTAACCAGAAACTCTAGGTCTTGGACAAGATTCATGTAATGAAGGAATGATTTTTACCTATGTCTATTAATATGGAAACTAGTAGTATACACATACCATTCATCGAATCATTCCTAGAGTCCTTGGGTTGCACTCCTTGACCGTATGAAGCAACTCCCTTCCCCTGTCCTCCAGCTCCCTAAGCCTGGTGGGGACCACAGACTGGGGTGGTTGTAACATGTTGAAATGTAAACCACCTGATACTTCTCTCCTAGACCATCTTAAACGTCTTCAGCCCTGTAGATTCATCTACCCCTGAAACTTCTTCTTCCCAAAACATTTTTACACACCCAAATCTCTAAGATCGGTGCCAGTTTCTTGCTTCCCCACTACTAACATTTACTGGCTATATCTGCTCATCCAAAGTGCATTCAACCGTAAATGTTCTCTCTAGCACCCTAATATAGGTAGGAATTCATAGAGGAATAGTATTGGCTCAGACGAACTTAAGCACACTGCGATCGGAAGTCTGAGCCCCAAAGCACTGATCGTGTCGTATTCATCGAGTACTAGGAATGGTCGGTACGCCATGATAAATACCTAACTACCAACATGTCATCCTGCCGAAACTATAGAAGCTCTAGAGAACTCTCAGTCACCTCCTCAATCTAGTCCTTAGCCGCCTGTGAGTTAGGCTCGTCGTAGAACGTGAGGGACATTTGATGCTGAAACTCGTGTAAGGCACTAAGACTAAATATTTCCTCTACTGGTACTGCCGTTTGTAACTATTTCCCAATGGGTGGTGGTGATACTGTTACACCACCCAAAGTTGCCAACGTATTAAGGGGGCCCTGCACTGGAGCCTCATCGCTCGGTGGGATGTCACAGTGAACTCTCTTAGGAAACCTGGCTAGCTTTCATTGTGGAGGCATCCTGATAAGGAACAGGTGCACCATGGTCAATAAGTTATACCTAGTAAGTTGACTCCAAAGAAATCAAAAGAAAACTTTTCAAAAATAAATGCAATCAGTGTTTTTGTGAATTAGACATCAGAATTCAGGGTCTTGGTGTATGGAAACATTGGCCGCCGTAACCACACTGGACTCCCCGATCTGAGAACCAAACTCATAACACTTAATACTATTGATTCATAGAAAATATTAGAGTCATAGTTCTTTGGTAGAACCAAACTCATCTGATACCACTTTGTTACGACCCATCCCTCGGGGCATGTGTCGTGACTACCCCTAGCCCGCCTTCCATAGGCCAGGCGCTAGATACTAGCATCAGAAAGGTGTATCACTTAAACGGGAAGGAATTTTCTTTTTAACCAGTATATTAACACAGTCCAAGAACACAACAAGAATCAACCACACATACTAGAACGCAATAAGATGCAACCACAAAGTAAACTACGGTAGAAAAAGAGTGCATAAAGTAAAAAAGGGGCCGGAATATGATTAAAACTGTAAAAGTACAAGTACGACTGGAAGTACAATACAACTGAATGAAAAAAGGAAAACAGTTACTGGGTCATCCTCTAAAGTTCTTACCTAAAGGGTAGGTACAGATCTCCTCCTCAGCACTCCATGTCCTTCAGTCTCCTCCGTGTTATGTCACGCCGAATGGTCCACCACCATTCACCATCCAGTACTAGCCCCCTCAGCTACGATCAACACTGTACATTGTCTGCACTAGACACAACAAGGTGCGGGCGAAGCCCATGTAGGGGTGAGTATAACGATACTCATTAGGGACCCCAAGACCTTCGTAGGTCTCCTAGAGTTCCACAAAGGAAAAACCACAAAGCAATACATAAACTCTACTTAGGCATATTCCCATACATATACATAAGTTATAACGATATACTCATCACATACATGAGGGGAGGACACCACATAGGTAACACCAAGAAGGTAGAAGTACCACATAGGTAAAAACATGAAGATAACACCACAAAGGTAACTCCACAAAGGTATAAGTACCACACAGGTAACACCACAAAGATAGAAGTACCATACATGTAACACCACAATAAAAATACCACAAAGGCAGAAGTATCACACAGGTAACACCACAGAGATAGAAGTACCACACAAGTAACACCACGAAGATAGAAGTACCACATAGGTAACTCCATGAATATAGAAGTACCATATAGGTAGCACCATGAAGACAATACCAAAAAGGTAGAAGTACCACATAGGTAACACAATGAAGCTAGAAGTACCACGAAGATAGAAGTACCACATAGGTAACATCACGAAGATAGAAGTACCACACAGGTAACACCACAAAGATTGAATTAACACATAGGTTAAACACTCCTCTCACAATTAAGTATATCTTATGTATATAAGTAATGATTATTAGTTGTAAACTAGATCATTTTATTATGTTAAGATGCAATACTACTGGCTCACACATGATCAATAGGTAACTAATCCCTGCTAACCTACACGGTATCGATATGTTACTAACCCATTCTGACCTACACATGATCAGTATGCGCTGACCCACAAAAGATCACTGAGAACTGACCCACACAGTATCAGACCCACATAGGATCGGTAGATGCTGACGAACATTGGATCGATGTTCTTTCGTCACGTTACAGCCTTCCAGAGGTTTCCTTGCACCCGGTGCGCTTGAGTTCCATATAATATTCCCCTCGAGATATCATTCGTACTTAGACAGCCACTAATCTCTATAAAAGTATAACCAAATTGAACACCATGTCTAAGGGTTCCAACGCGATAGACAGTGTGTCAATCGGACGCCCGGTCTGTGAGTTATAATCATTTTAGCTCCGAGGGCAGGGTTAGATTCGGGTTCGATCCAACCCAGTTATAATCCAAATTTCTCCAAAACACAAGAGGAGTATACCAAAATGATCATCTAGATCCAAGGATCCCAACACTACAGAGGGTTCGTCAAACAGACATCCAGTTCTCAAGATATCCCCCTTTAAGTGTTTTTGGGTTCGGCTGGGCCCAGGTCCGGTCTGACCCGGTCGGACCGACACGGCTCGACTCAGTCTGGGATGGGAAAGGGTGGAAAGGGCCCACCGGTCAGGGGTGGAATCATCCTGCTAGGCCGATGTGGACTCGACCATCTAGGCCAATGTATGGTCTGGTCCGTAAGAGGGGCGGCCCCCAAGGGAAGCCCAGCCAGAATAGGGTGGCCCATAAGGACAGCCCAACCAGAATAGGGTAAACCACAAGGGTGTCTCTTGGCCCATGTGGGGAGGTAGCCTGGAAGGGCAGCGGCCCAGTCCGGGGTGGAGGCCCACTGGGCGGCGGCCCGCATGGGCAACGGCCCGATATGAGTGTGGCGGCCCGCTCGGAGGGTAGCGGCCCAGTCTGAGGGTGGTAGCCTTGTGTGAGGGTGGCGGCCCAGTTTGTGGGTGGTGGCCCGTTGTGAGGGTGGTAGCCCTGTCTGAGGGTGGAAGCCCGATTCGGTCCGATGTGGAGGTTGTAACCCTTCGGTCACCCGAATTCCCAAAGGGCCTAGAGGCCGTTCGGTTGGGAAGGAAGCGGTGCCACGTGGGTGTCACTCCGTCACCACGAAACATTCCAGAGGCTATTTAAGCCTCTGTCGCTGCTTCGGTCATGGTTTCCATTCATCATCGGGGTGGCGGTCACACCGCCTTCTTTCTCGCAGTCGGCCGCCATGTCGGCCGCCTCCTTTATTTTCCACGGCTAACTAGCTGCGGCCCTCCTCTTACGGCATGCGTCAAATTTTTCACAGTCTTCCGAGGTGGCATAAGAAAAGAAATATATCAGAGGGTTCGAGTCGGGTTCATTAGGTCCATACCCTCCCTATTATCTTGTAATATGGAGGATATTAAGGGCGTTCAATAAACAGTTGTATTGAACACAATATTAACCCCACAAGATTCCCCGTTATAACCTCCCACAAAGACGAATGAATCGCGGGTCGATTAACCCATGTTATTCGTGTTATTCCAGAATAGAGAAGAGGAAAATCATTTGAATGCATAAATTAATTAAACCACCTGCCTTGAAGAGATGTCTGCTGACAATGGTTGACAGAACCTCCATCATCGTTGTCGTCGGTTCGTGACTTGATGACGCTCATCACCGCTCGTTGAACCAGTCTCATCCTCCAGGTAGTTGGCATCGCTGTACTTTTCTAGGGCTTCATCGCTTGGTGATGCCATTCCAACACCCCTCCCCGAGCTCCATATAAATAAGAGAGGAGATGGAGTGTGCAAATCGTGGGGAATTTATAAGGTTCATTTAATTAATGAACCTCCTAAATTTCCAAATGTGCGGTTACAGGAAAAGATGAGTCAAGCCATTTATTGGCCTGATACTTCACCAATCCCACCAGAACCATTCGTCCGTTGAAGGAAATAAATAAAATAAAATAACAAAACATGTTATTTTATTAATCTTTCAAAATTCCATAAAAATAACTTTCCTCCCGACCTACTGTGGTTGAAGTTATGCCTCCCTTAAGCGAATCCCGACTCTACAGATTCAATAGTGACCTCGGATTTTTAATATGAGCAACGTTTCAAAAGTTAGAAAATTCAAATCACGTGTTTACTGAATGTATCCGAAAAAAATGTTCAGAAAATTATTAAGAGTCACCTTCAACCCATGCCGGTTGAGGTTAGGGTCTGCCTAAGTGAAACACTCCCCAACGAACCCAAAAGTACTCAGATTTACATTCCAAGTTACCATTTAAATGTTATGAATTTTAAAATAAAATAATTTTCACTTAATTATTTTGTTTACGAAAAAAAACTAACTTTCACTGGTAGCTTTCAACAGCCAATTTCTGTATCTACCGAAATAAATAATACCCTCATGAGTTCAGCGATGGTCTCGTATTTTTAATCTGATTTACAGTTTGTGAATTATAACCATTTGAAAAATAAAATAACTTTATTTAATTATTTTATTTATGGTTTTTCCATTTCGGGTTTTCTCATAGGAGGCCCGCACCGACTAAACTTAAGTCGCACCTAGTGTAAACCTGCCATCCTGAGCACACCGGTGCGCTCATATTTCTGATTTGAGTAACTGTTTATGATTTATTCCACTTTTTCATGAAAACTACTTACGCACGTTAATTAAAGCTTAAAAAAACATTGACATATAATTCTGGGCACTCCGGGCCTCAGAATCGCGCACCGTTAGATTTTGCGGTCTTTAAAAAATTCCATATAATTAAAGAAGATCATACAGAATTTCTAGGACATTACATCCATTTATGGTGAGTCATGGAAGGATGAGATATAAAATCATTATGTGATATTTAATTTGGATTCAGTGGAAATGAAAGGTATAGGAATACATGTGAATGATATATGGTTTTCAAGAAATTCTACATTATACATACTATAATCTAATGATACATGATTTGTGGGGCCCTGTATTAGTCGCTAGGGTTTCTTCAGAGAATAAATGACCACACCTCACATGACACATGTCACATGCCTTGAGACCTAACCTAGTCAATCACTATGTACCCATAGTTACATGGGCATGACTAGAGTAAATGCGTATAGCCATGTACTAGGACACAACCATGGTACACTGGTGGATCTGTGTACTCAAACAAAACCAGAGTACATGTGTATACCCCAAAGATCACATTAATGAAAAACTATACTCATATATGACCTGAAGTATATGGGAATGGGCTGATAAAATGGGAATTCTTCTCCCATAATAAAAATTACCTTGAATGCTATGAAAATATCTTGTGGATATAGATATAGGTTGAGACCACATGAGACAAATTTTATATTAGAAGTATATCTGGGGTTAATATTTTTTTCTTATATTATTGATATATAATGTTGTAAAATAGACAATAATGACGATTTATACTTTGTGATTTCGAGGATTCCTGTTTGGTGTTGTTATACTCACCCCAACAAGATCTCTTCCCATGAATGTAATGTATTATGATGATGAAATAATTTTTGATAGAGTCCTTGTAGGATTCCCAGTAAAAGGATCATAGTTTTTGGATAGACTATCTGAGGTTCATTCCTGTGATGAACTTGAAAACACTCCCCACCTTTTGATCAGGCTGAGCATCATTTCTAGTCTTTAGTGGGATTGAATTTGGTCCTTATAGAATTTAGTTCGTTATTGACGTATTCAGATTATGGTATTATAGATGTATTCAAGTACTGGTATTAGTTTCTTTGTTTTAAAGTTGTGCATAGTATATCATTTGGGATGTATGTGTGTACAGGTACCTTACACTAATTCCTGTCACAAATGGGACATTCCTACTCAGTGTTTTTACCTATCCCCTAGAAAAATTGAGGTGATCTAGGGGTAGTAACACTTAACTCATTCCTATCCTGGTGGGCCCCACTGGGTTTGGTTATGGCATAGTGATATCAGAGGTAGGTTTAACCATGGGAATATA
Organism: Viscum album; assembly: GCA_963277665.1. Lineage (NCBI taxonomy): Eukaryota > Viridiplantae > Streptophyta > Magnoliopsida > Santalales > Viscaceae > Viscum > Viscum album. The sequence continues at coordinate 1,876,920,611 of OY728152.1, forward strand.
ACATAGATCATTCCTAATAGTGATATTGGTTTTGGATTCATGAAAGAAGAGTTAATTTGATACAAGTTTGGTTTTTGTCTAGAGTGTCCAATATTGGTGTGGCAGTAGATGTATCTATTCGTTCAATCTCATAATACATTTTTTTATATAATATTTGTAGAACAACGTTTTTGGGAAACCATTTGTCCATTCATCATATAATAATTAGTTGTTATTTACATATCCATCATGAGTAAGCTCCATAGATAAAATCATTAAAAACGAGGTGTCTTGTTTATTCCCGGATGACTCCATGAAGGGGGCCAACCTCGATTCCATAGTGAGATCATGAGGATGATCATTCAAGTGATGAGGATTTGGTATAGGGTCTAGTATAGGATGGGTACCTTTGAGTGGTTTACCAAGTATGCTACCATCGATAGAGATGCACTTAATGTCAATATTACTGAATGAGGATGAAAAGAGTCTATATTCACTAACTGAGTTTTAAATTTCTAAACCTCAATAATTTTATGGAAATCCAGAACCCTTGGTAGCATATGAATTTATAGGTATTTTAAATCAATATTTCTAATAAGTATGAACACGTAAATATCACATTGTAGTCCTTTCAATGATTATTTTTAGATACTTTTTATGAAATGTTTAATTCTAGGGATCCAGTAACATGATGAGACTTTTCTCGGCAATTCTTATATCAAGAGACTCTTTAGAGAGGGGATTTCTCCCACAATTTTTTGATCAGTTTGTATCCAGGAGACTCTATAGTTGCATCAGGGCTACATTACCATCGATGAGTTCTCAATGAGGTTTACTAACCATTCAAAAAACTATTTGGATATGGTTAGAGATCCGTTTTTCAAATAATGAACATTTGAGAGATTCTTACAAAAAGATATCTGGTATTGATTGATATCTGTCTACAATTCCACCTATCATGAAGTTATGGAGTGAGCCTTGATAGAGTAAAGCTTCTTGGAATAGAAGATGTTGACAGTGGGTACTTGTATAGGGAACCCAAAAGTATAAACCTCAGAAGTAGGTAAATGATATTAGTCAAAAGGATCCATGAATTTTGGACACTTCAATAAGCGAGCCCAAGAAAAAAGGTTAGTGATTCATGGAACTCGGGATGGATCATGTCATCTAAGGGATATCCGATGCTTCTCATGTGATGGTTGAGGACATATCACCTATGATAGCTTGACCAATTGTATATCTAATAGAGTAATTGTTTATAGACCACCTAGAAATAGATAGTGATGGAAATAGGGAGGTATGTAGGGTATAGGACATGGAAAAGTTATCAGTAGAGTAGCAGTAGCTAGAAGGTGGTATGAACAATTTCTACCACTGCCCGTAGTTGTTTTGGGATAGGATAATAGATCTAGTGTTTATGGTGAGGACAACTATAGGTATTGGAGGCCTTAAACTAAGAGTCTATATAGATGATAGAATGTACTATATTTTTCTTTTATAAGCTAGTTGCAGTACTAATAGAAAAAGGTGAAAGATAATCATTTTTCTTCCATGACTCTTTTTTGAGTCCTAGAGATTCAAATTGAGCCTTTGGATTGGACTATTCACTTGGATAATCTGATCGGAGGTGAATCTAGGATCTCATACATCTGTTGATATTGTGAAAATAGTCTTAGAGGTGAGGTTTTATTTTATGAAATATCAATTGCAACAATGGTTTGTTATGACATCGTCTTATCTATGGAATAATATTCCACACTTCATTCCTAGAAATAATGGTTCAAGAAGAGGATGTTTTGTGTATGTAGTGATGGGATGATGTTTTCCTTTATAGAAAAATGGAAAACACATCCATGGATGGATGAGATCATATATTGTAATGTGAAACTGATTAAACCCATATTGGATCACATGACCCTTGGAGTAGTGGATGCTATGAGTTTTGAGTATAATGTTGTGTTGGAGGACAATGAAGAAATATTTCTAGAGGATATGTCAGCTTTACCTCCCCATTGAGAGATAGAATTATTCTTTTAAATGAAACCAGATATTTCATTAACATCTATTCTAGTATATTGGATGCTTTATTCTTAGATTCGTGAGATGAAGGTGTAGTTGGAGGAATTGAAGATGAAGGGTTTTGTTAGACCCAATGTTTCTCCCTAGGCATCCCTAGACCTACATGCTACATGAGTCTGCTAAAAGGTGGTGGGATGTGATCTCACAGGCGGGTCATCATCACGTTATGACATGGGAGGAGTTCCAGCGTGTGTTTTATGACTACTTCTACCTGGTGACCCTGAGGGCTGATCAAGCCCGGGAGTTCATGAGCCTAGAGCAGTATACTCTTTCAGTTATGGAGTAGTCATCTCGTTTCACTGAGCTGCATCATTTCACACCCCTCCGGGATGTAAGTGGGGTGTTCTTAGCAAGGATGTTTGAGGATGGTCTCAGGTAGGAGATCCGCTCACAGGTGATTCTCTTCCAGTTGAATTCCATCTCTTCCATCGTCAACCAAGCACTGATTGCAGAGTGCAATCTGAGAGACTCTGGAGCTGCGAGCTAGGGAGGTTCTACTTCCAGAGCTAGTGTTCCTCTATTTGACAGCAGGAAGCACCATAGGGAGCATACCTGTGGTAATCTGAGGAGGTGAGATACATCTTCTCGTAGCTAGGTAGTATGCTACCAATGTGGAAGGGCAGGGCACACAAGGCTGCAGTGCCAGAGAGACCCAGTGGAGTGCTGATCTTGTAGCAAGATGGGTCACCTTCAGCGTTTCTGCCAGGTTTTCTCACCCGTAGCTGGCGACGAGTGTCCTTACATGACTCCTCGTTCAAGAGCAGTGCCACCAGATTCACACTAGTCGGGGAACTGGAGTTCTTCTGGCCGTTCGGGCCGAGGTGGAGGTCGGGGCTGTGGTAGTCAGTCATCGGTCCCTCAGTGCCAACAGGGAGGTTCAGCTCAGAGTGGTCACGCAGGGTCAAGGGGCTGTAGGGTAGGCCAGGCTTTTGCGGTGGAGCATACCTATCAAGTGCAGGATCACAAACATTCTACTATTCGAGGTACGATCTTAGTAGCCTCAGTTTTATCTTCAACACTTTTTGATACTGGTGCTACACATAGCTTTATCTCTGTTGCTGTTGTGGAGAGCCTGGGGCTCAACATCTTTTCAACTACCGACTCGTTGACAATAGACACACCTTTGGGGGTGAGGAAATCCAGTGTACGTTAGTGTAGAGAGTTCCCTCTCTAGGTTGCAGTGAATCGTTTCTCATGGGATCTCTATGTCCTATAAATGATGGGCTATGATGTCATTATCGGAATGGACTGGCTATTTCCCTTCCAGGTAGTTATCGACTGTTACCACCGTAGGGTCAGTTTCATCTCACCAGAAGGTGAATCCTTTCTTTATAGATGTGAATTGGATGTTCAGGCGAGTCGAGTGGGGCTCAAGAATCATGGGCTAGGAGGGGTGACAACCTAGATGTCTAGTCTTTATCTGGATGATCAGGGGACTCCATAGTTGGATGTTCCTCCAGTGGTGGATCACTTCAGGGATTTATTTCCAGAGGACTTTTCAGGTTTTCCTCCAGAGCGTGAGGTAGACTTCACTATTGAGCTCATTCTAGGAGCGGCACTGGTGACTATTCCTCCCTATAGGATGGCCACACCTGAGTTGCAGGAGCTCAAGAAGTAGTTGGAGGAGTTACAAGAAAATGGTTTCATCTGACCCAGTACTTCTCCTTGGGCTTCACCTATCCTTTTTTGCGAAGAAGGCAGATGGTACCCTTCATCTTTGTATGGATAATCGGAAGCTGAACCAGTAGACAATCAAGAACTGATATTCCTTTTTGATGATCGATGAACTTTTTGATCAACTTCTAGGAGCCCGGGTGTTCTTGAAGATTGAATTGAGGTCCGGTTATCATCTGTTGCATATTAGACCATCAGATATACTCCTGAAAGCCTTCAAAAGCAGGTATGGTCTATACGAGTATACAGTCATACCGTTCGGTCACACGAATGCGCCTGTAGTTTTAATGGCACTGATAAACTGAGTGTTCCATCCTTACTTGGATTCCTTCGTCGTGGTCTTCATGGATGATATATTGGTGTACTCTCACACTCGACATGACCATACCACTCATCATGAGATCGTTATGAGTACACTAAGAGAGCATCTACCTTATGCTAAACTCTTGAAGTGCCACTTCAGGATGTATCAGATTCACTTCTTGGGACACATCATCTTAGAGGCAGGAGTATCAGCGGACCCAGAGAAAGTGATAACTGTAGTTTCCTGGGAGCAGCAGAAGAATTTTTTTGAGGTACGAAGCTTCCTAGGGCCGGTTGGATACTAATGATGCTTCATTTATGACTTTTATCATCTAGCTGCACCCTTCACAGGTCTGACCAATAAGGGTGCGATGTTATTGTGGTCAGACTCTTGTGAGTCAGCCTTTCAGGAGCTGAAAGGGAGGTTGACGTCATCACCGATACTAGTCTTGGCAGAGCCAGGCAAGAACTACACTGTTTACTGTGATGCTTCAGGTATCGGGCTGGGAGATGTACTTATGCAGGGAGATGGAGTCATTGCATACAGGTCTCGGTAGTTGAGGATACAAGAGAGGAACCACCCGACACACGAGCTGGAGTTGGAAATTGATGTTCATGCCTTACACTGTTTGATACACTATCTTCTAGGAGAGCACTTTGTGTTCTTCACCGACCATAAGAGTCTCAAGTATATCTTCACTCAGCGTGATATGAATCTGAGCCAGTGTAGGTGCGTTGAGTATCTTTAGTCATTTGATTTTGATATTTCCTATATGCCAGGAAAGGGAAACGCAGTGGCAGTTATGTTGAGCAGGAGAAATCAGGTTCAGCTAGTTCATGGGGGCAGCAGTGAGTGGCAGCTTATGGCTCTATTCTCTACGATGCATCTGGAGGTGCATGAGAGACAGGGACATACATACCTATCTTCATTAGTTGTTACCTCTACACTTCTTGATCTGGTACAGATGAGGCAGCTATCAGACTCATAAGGCTTAGTCATGTGGGAGAGTGTGTCAGGAGAGGACCCACATCCTGGATGGACCGTGGGCGAGGATGAGATCTTGTGTTTCCAGGAATGCGTATGGGTTCCAACAGACATACGCAAGGAGCTGATGCGGGATTTTCATTCCTCAGTTTGGGCAGTTCATCCTGGCGTCACCAAGATGTATCAGGATCTTCATCGCTAGTACTGGTGGATAGGTATGGAGAAAGATGTTTCTGGATTTGTCATGAGATGTTCTACTTGTCAGCAGGTGAAAGAAGAGCATTAGCGACCAGCAGGCCTCTTATAGAAGTTACCCTTTCCAAAGTGGAAATGGAACGATGTTATGATAGACTTTGTGACCGGGTTGCCGAGATCACCTTGGGCGAACGATGTAGTTTGGGTTGTCGTCAACAGGCTCATGAAGGTTTCTCACTTCTTTCCGATCAAGTATACCTTCAGTGTCGATGACCTAGGACTTCTTTACATCAAAGAGTTCATACATCTACATGGAGTCCCACACTTCATTGTTTCAGATAGGGATGCACGCTTTACTTCTCGGTTCTGGCAGGTACTTCAGAAGTCTTTGGGTACCCAGATACTTCTGAGTACAGCATACCATCCTCATAGTGATGGCCAGTCCGAGCGCACGATCCAGCTGCTTGAGGATATTCTCCAAGCATTCATTCTAGAATTTGGTGGTTCTTGGGATAACCATATTCCTCTACTGGAGTTTGCCTACAATAACAGTTTCCAGATGACCATTCAGATGGAACCATACATGGCTGTGTACGGTAGGCCATGTCGATCACCCTTATGCTGGCTGGAGGCCGGAGAGGCAGCTTTCTGGGGACCTCGTTTTGTTTAAGAGACCTTAGAGCAGATAGAGATGATTCGAAAGCGGATGGCTACATCACAGTCTCAGCAGAAGTCTTATGCTGATCAGTAGAGATGACCTTTGGAGTTCGAGGTCAGGGATCATGTTTTCCTACGTGTCGGACCGAGTTTGGAACACAAGAGGATTCAGAGACAGGGGAAGCGTTCACCACAGTACGCAAGGCCGTTTGAGGTGTTGGGGAGAGTGGGGCCGATTGCTTATTGGTTGTGGTTACCTCAAAGGTACTGTTCCATGCACAATGTCTTCCACATCTCCCAACTCTGAAGTTACTTTTTAGATTATTCTCATGTCTTTCATCCCGAGGAAGTTGAGCTGGAAGCAGATGCGTCATTTGAGAAGCATCCTATCTGGATTGTCGATCCTAGTACATAGGTTCTCCGCTGGTGGTCTGTTCCTCTAGTGCGGGTGCTATGGAAGCACAGGAAAGTACAGGTTGTGACATGGGAGAGGGAGGTCGATGTACGATCGTAGTGGCCGGAGGTGTTTGGGGTTTCTTCTACTCCGCCTCGTTAGGGAAATTCGGGGACAAATTTAATTAAGGGGGGAAGTTTGTAAGAACCTGGATCTTCGTTTCAGGTATGTTTTTCCTTTTTCTGGAGTTTTTGGGATAAATACAGTTTCTGGAATTTTTTGAAGTACACGTTGTGTACTTTCTGAGTATATGTCGTGTTCTATTTTCCCGCTCGAAGTGGTGTGCTGGACATGTCTAGGCCATACACACGGTGTGTAGGGGTGCTGTGGAGGCCATTTTTGGTGGAGTACGGAAAAAACTTGTACACGCCGTGTACTCTATAAGTGCACGCCGTGTACTTTTATTTTTTCACTAAATGCACTAGGGTCGTGCCTGATGGATAGAGCATTCTTCTTCTAGGTTTTGTTCGTCCGAGAGTGTTGAGGATCCATGAATCTTCGACGAGCCCCCGCCTCTCCATCCATTCTCCGATTCGCGCTCTGTCGATTGAGTTGAAGTGCAGTGGTGAGATTTTTCTTCTGCATGAGCCTTGTTTTCCAATTCATTCCCTTTCTCAAGTTATCATATGTTGAGCATTTTTGACATTTTCTCAGATATACAATTCTCTAAGGGTTATCAATCATCATGGTTCACATATATCAGTCTCCTAGTATCAAGGTAGGTGGTTTGTGCATTTCTGTACAAATTAATTGAGTAATTTGTGCAAATTCCACCAATACACTTGAACATGGTATTGCGTGTTCTTGTTTTTCGCCTATTAAATTTCCTACTTTTCTTGATTGCTAGAGTAGATGTATTTTCCTGTGAATATGGTAGTTTTACTATTCTCTGGATGTTAGCTATGCTTTTTCTGCCTGTTTGGTGTTTTTCCAGTTGCCATGCCTAGATGTAGGATAGTGGAGCTATTGCTTTGTTATTCTGTTGAGCCTTAGAATGATAGCCAAGTAGTTCTTGATGTTTACTTGGACATTACACGTGTTCTATGCATGTTTATTCTTACACAGGGATGCGAGAACCTAGTGTAGTGGACCACATGGAGAATGGACGGAAGGGCTTCACCAGAGTGTCCATAATTACTATGTGATACCCCAGGGAGAATTGACATTGAGTGCTTCCTCAAAGAGTCTATAGATCCTCGACGCGAGCCACAAGGGGAATTGATGTTGAGTACTTCCCCAGAGAGACTTTAGAACGATACAAGACTATAGGGGGAATTGATGGTGAGTGATTCCCTAGAGAGTCTATTATTTAGATGAACTAGAGAGGTGAGATTGTGTGTTCTTCCCAGAGGGTAGCTAGTACATTTATATTGAACCTCAGGGGTTAGGTTGTGAGAACTACCCAGAGGTTAAATTTTTGTTCTTCTTACATCAGTGGATTTTCCTTGTGTACTTTATATGTAGAAATGTCGATTGTAGCTACTTTTGTTTTCCTGTTTAATGCTTCATGTTTTCTTACTACCATGTATTCACTAACTGTTAGGCACATATCATTGGGTTATTGCCTACTGGGACTCTGTATCACACCCTATTTGGGTCATTCTTTTGGTCCCAAATAGAATATTTTGTTGTAGGTATTGATAAGGTAAAGCACCCATCTACTTCAGGTAGCTGACTTCCTCTAGAGCTGGGGAGTAGGGGACCAAGCTACGTCTTGTGATACTGAGGAGTTTACTTGTTTTTCATTTGCACTATATTTTCAGTTGTATTTCCACACGTTGTTTTGTTTTCTGGTTTCCATATACCTATGTGCCATGTTGCATTGTTATTATTTATACATTTCTTCCACTGTTCAGCTCAGTTATTGTATGCTGTTTATTGTTTCGTCTGTCATGTTTGGTTGTTTTTCCGTTGTATACTTTACCGAATGAAGGCATAATTTCCCCCCACCGACTCACCAAGGCCCTCAATGGTAGTCGACAGCCTCTGGAATTTGGGGAAACACGCTTGAGGTCATGTACTGAACTAGGTATGGGTCACCAGTGGAGGGGCTCCGGATTCGGGTCATTACAAATATGGTTTTTTAGAAATAAATACGATGATCATGTTTTGATCACTATGAATAGGCTAGATTAGTAGATAAATATTAAAATCAATAGGGGTGGGATATATTATGAAGGTACCATTTCACCCATTGCTATATTATAATCCGTTAGGATTCTACCATACAAGGAATGAAACATTAATTTAAAATTATATCTAATGGATGTGAAATATATATTTTAAGATACATTTTAGGGAGTAATTTTATGTTTAACATGTTCTTGGTTTTGAAAATCCACATTTTCCAATTTCAAATTTTGAACATACAAAAGAACATTACGGAATTAAATAATATCATCGATATGGGATTGATTGTTTTTGTTATTTTTTATCAACTATATTATTAGATGGAGATTATGATTCTATAATTTTAAATAAAATACTTTTTGAAAAAGTTCATTTGTTTGAATATTTATTTTTGATGTTTTTTTTGTTCTAGAAACAATAAATTATTTATTTATTTTGGAAAAATTAAAAAATAAATAATTTGAACTGATATTCATGGATGAATTAAATACCATTATTATTTTTTAGATTATCAAAAGGGTTTTGGAAATTTTGGGAATGAATGTAAATAAACTATTAATATATTTATGATATATCTCCAATGAAACCGTAATTTACGTACAAATATTTGGAGGACTAATGAAATGATTTATTTGGATGATACTAGGAAACTAGTATATGACTTCTTTTAAAGAAGTTATTTGCAATCAATTATATTTTACTTCTAATATAATAGAAATTATTTTCCCCATATTAATATAAATATAATTCAATGAAATCCCAAGGAATTTAATTTTAAAGGTACTGAAATGAATTTTCAGTTATTTAAACGGTTTAATTCCAATTTAATTATTTTTTTTCTAATATTTTAATTTTATATCATTATATTTTTCCGAATTTGGTGCATGTAGAATATAATAGAAGAGTTCCTTAGGAATCTCTAATATTATAGGAAAACTCCTATTATACACTCCTAGTTATACATATTACTCAAGTGTTTTATCATCTTTTAATGAATACTACATATCTGTTGGTAGTTTTTCTCAATGGTACTATGAATGAAACAAATGTAGTTGAATTTTGGTTTCAATAATTATCATGATACAATTTAATGTTATAATCCTAGTTCAATACATAATTCAAATTATCTAATTAACCATTGTTGAATAAATAAAATAAATATATGGAATCATTTTTGAAATATTATGATAAAAAAATTTATATCCCACTTGAATTTATATCAAATGATAACAAGTAGTAGATATAAACACTAAGCCCTTGGGCTGTGAATATTTTGATTTATTAAATGTGAATGTGGGTTATTTTTTTTAAATTTTTTTTATTCATTTCATTCTTTTTTTATGTAAATATTATTATTTTAATTTATTTAATATAATTTCATTATATTTTAGTGCACTATGAATTTTTTAGTTTATTTTTTGAATTGGTTATGAATTTACTGTTACTTTTGGTTAAAATAATATTTAGAACATAATTAAATTTTATTTTAGTATTAAAAATACTATGTTTAACATTTATTTATTATTTTATATTGTACCTAACCCTAAACCTAAACCAGATGCATAACCCTCTACTAAATCAGGTTTTTGGACTAATCCTTAAAATTGACCATTTATTCATCTTCCATTTTCCTATATACCTTCTTCCCAATAGTCTAACAATCATCTTCAATTCCATCAACCTTTTACTAATTTTTCTATGATGGGGAAGTTAATGTGATGAGATTAAAATGGTTCAATATCACTGATGAAAGAAAAATAATGTATTTCATTATGTCAACTAAATGAGAGAAATGGTATGCACATGGCATGGATGAATGTAATTTAGATACTGTTGAACTATTGATTCCAATTTTAATTATGGGAATTCATTTTTAATGAAAAAAAGAATATTTTTTATTTCAGGGAGAATTTGACTAATTTATGATGAATTTTGAGTGTTAGATCTGGTGTGATAAAGATGTGTTTCCATAAAATGAAAATGATAAGAATAATCTAGCCTCATTAGTGGAAATAGATGAAGTCTATTACTTTATTTTTGTGGGTGAGTTTAGTTTAAGGAAAAATTTTGTTAGAATGGGCTCAGTTGAACCTAATAATTTCATCATGTTTTTTATGTAATTTACCTTTGAGAAGGAAGCTATGAAGGAATTAGAAGTTGTGTGTAAAATAATATTTATATTTATTCAGACTTTTATTACTCAATGGTTCGATGAAATAGAAAAGTAATTCATCCAGAAAATATACCTCATATATGTCCTAATGAATAATATATTATTGAATGTGTCCTAGTATATAATGTGGTTTATGAAACACTTTCACCTAAATAATGGGATGTTAAGTTATTATCTAAATGGAAGGCCTATTTAACTAGTGTTCAAATGGAACGAAGTATACATCAATGAAATAGAATCAATAATGTGTTATAAAATAAACCACTTTTCTACTATTCTCTGCTAATATTTGGTTATAACATTAACATTCTGTCATGATAATTAATTCTTATTGGATAGGAATATTCAGATCAGGTGGTTATATCACCTCATGCACCAGCTCAGGGGGATGCATCCACTACCAAACCTTCTATAGATCTTTCACCTATTGAGACAATTATTATAGAGATGTAATAGAGACCGATACAACTAGGATAGATTATTTAGTGGAATGTATATGTCTATTAGTATAATATGTTTAGATTCATGATAATGTAGTTGTTATTATTAATAATTCTATCCAGTCAGTTATATGATATGATTAACCGGCTGCTAGAGAAATAGAGAATGTCTACTTGGGATTAATTCCATTTTTCCTAATTCCAAATAAATAGTAGAATATGGGGATGGTAACATTGTAGTTATTACAATATTTTAATCACCTAGAATGATAAAATAATGATTTTGGAATATAGTTTTGTATGATAATTGGGTTATTTTACAAACCCCAAAATATACTCCAATTTATCCACATGTGAAGTGGGACACACTAATAGTAATAGAATATTATAAATATTCCAATGTAGAGAAACAAATGAATAGTTTTTTCTACTATAGTGATGATACAGATCAATAGTCACAGTGAATATTATGAATAGTTAAAGAGGGGTTGATATATTCCAAATATGACAACATATTTCTGAAGGAATATTATTTTGGTAAAACTAATTTTGATAATATCGTTGGGAATTTGGATTACCAAAAAACTTTTATCAAGATCCTAAAAACTGCGAAAAAAATTTAATGTGGTGTAAGTGATGAGGATATCGAAGTTGTGAGTGCTCTGGTGAATATTATTATTGGAATATATGCCTCCAGAAATAATGTATATGTGCTGGGTGTGGTTGTGGGATCTCAAAAGGATATTGTTCAAAAATACCACTAGTTCAACTAGATTATTAATTTTTATAAATTAATGAAATTCAATGTTTCTAGCCTCAGATGAATGCTAGATTTCTCAATTTGAGGTCAGTGGTTCTTTGTTAATTAGAGTTTTTAAAACTATTTTATCCACGTATAAAAACCTCCTCAAAAACATAATTTGTTCCTAATTTTATGAATCGGTATGAACAACTATCTTCATATATATATTCAATTTATTCTTAGTACCACTCACTTTAGTGTGAAATGTTCACCATTGTTCTTATGAATGAATTGAAAAAGTATATTTCAAATGAACTTTATGAAATGAAAGAAGAAATCAAAAGACATGTACTTGTGAATGATGTATAATTAGAATACATGGTTGGATATCATAAATAATCATTCTATTTTATTGGATCTTTAGTTGTAGTATAGTTCAGATTATACAAGTAAGTTAGTGATATGATTTCAGGTTTTATTTTTCCAATAAATTGACACCATTATTATTTTTTAATTATATGGGATATGAATTATGAAGGAGTTGTAGATCATTCTGAAAAATCATCAGAAGAAGATTCTAATTCCATGGAGTCTATGAAAGCCAATATTGTACCTGATACAACTATAAGAATTTATCTTATAGTATTCAATCCTATAAATTTTATTTCATTAGTTATAAATTCTCTCAATGTTCAAATTTCCCAATAACAATAAATAAATATGAACCGGGTTGGTCAAGTCATGATGGATCTATTGGCAAACCTAGATCAAAAGTTTATTTATTTTTATTTTAGGTTATTCTCGTTGAAAGAACCATATGAAAATATTAAATATCTATATTCTGAGCCTCATATATCTCAATATAAACCTCATCTAAATTTCATGGTTAGTACATATTATTTATTTGGAAATATAAAAATTTAAAACAATAAAGGAGCATTGAATGATGGTTCATCAATAATTTATTATATGCACATACATGATTTCTCAACAATATTGTATTTCTATAAATAATATTTCATAAATAGAATTTATTTTCATACTAATGATATTTTATATATAGGAGGATGAATATCCCCTAGTCCATAACTATCAAATACATATAGAGGATCGAATTATAGACTTTATGATTTGTATGATGCATCATCGATTTATCAGCATTAAAAATAAAAAAATGCTATTGTAAATACAACTAAACCTACTCAAATTGATGCTACATATCTACATTCTATAGAGAAAATTTATTTTTTGAGTTCTGTCTCTTATGAAGTCAGATTTACCTCTATGAATCTATATACATTTTAAAGAATTCCTACTTTGTTACACAAGGATTGATCATGATTTTGGAAAAAGGACTCTTCTATGGATCAGGGAAATGTTTTTCTACCCCCTATAGTTGACCATCAAACAACCTCTACATCCTCTCCTTCCTTTAAGAATACTCAAACTAATCCTCCTCTTGGATTTGATCCAATCCAAAATATAGGTTCACCTAACTAATGTATTTTTTTGTGTTTTCCATTTTTATATTCCTAAATTTGTACATGATTGATGAAATTATGGTTTCATTTATTGGTTCATAAGTGACTATTTTAATTGAATATGTTTTCATCTATTAGAATGTATTACTTGTTTTATTATATCAAATTCAATCTATCCATAATTTACATTTAGATTCAGAATTATATATAAGATATTCATAATTCAAAGTGATATATTTAAAGTGTTTATCCTTACATTGTCCCTCCTTTTAATTGCTGCAAAAGGGTGAGATGAAATATAAAATACCAAAATGTGTATAAGAATGGGAAAAACATTAAAATTTTATAATTATTATAAATTATATTTTTTCTAGTAAAATATTAAATATTGACATTAAATATTTTAAAATTGTCATCGTTATTATTTAATGGTTTTTTGAAGACAAAATTTGTTGAAATTATTGGACTAGTAATGTTGTTACAACATGTCATAGATGCTATTTGTTTTAATGATCATAAAAACACTTTATATGTTCCAAATGGTTTGTTTTTAACTAAGTTCATCACATTTTATCTTTATTTAAATTAGTTATCCAAAATTGTTTATTTATTCATCTTTTTTGAAATTTTCATACGTATTGAAAATTTGTGATGTGAATAAATTGGATTCATCGATATTCATATACATTGAAAAATATGCATCATTAATTACCTATGTATAAACAATTAAAACATCAATTAGCTATGTAAAATAATTAACTATGTTAAAATCACTTGAATCAATGAATCAGTTATATAAAAAAATTGATACACTGATTAAATGGATATATAAATTGGCTACGTAGAGTATTTTGATACATGAATCGGGTCCCTATAAAATTCCTCTAAATGGTTCCAATCAAATATAGGATTTAGTTAGATATAAAAAAATTCCATTGTATAAATTATTTTTATGTGATTTGGATAAATGAAGAATTCAGGTACATGATGAATGACTAGATGGATAAATTCATATTCCTGAATTCAAATCCATGGAATTTGGTAATGTGGATATCTAGAATCTTGTTAGTCATTCATTAAACTAAATATTTTCTATCATTGGATTACATTATATCTGAATTAATTTTTTCAATGATGTATATAATTTTGGACAACCACATTATGCCAATTCATGTTTTATAAAAATGATATCATTTACTTAGAGAAGAAAATTGTATACAATAATTTATTCATAGGTCTTTTAATCTTGGTATTTGATTCCATGTTCAGATATTATATTCATTCTTAATTGAAACAATAATAAACAATATTGAGAATTTTTTTTCAAATAATAATAGATGAAATTAAATTCTCTCAAAAAAGAATCATATTATACTTTCAATAATAATCAAAACAGAAGATGAATATTAATGTTTTACATGTTAGGTTCAATGATTAATCTATTTATTTTTATTTAAGACCCTCTTCATGTTATTATACGGTTTTATTTTTTATCATATAGAACACTTCTCTTTTTTCAATTACACCATGTAATGGTCTACTTTATTTGTAATATCTCTTTATTCATTAATATTGATAGGAGTGAGAAATCATTATACTAAGTGTTGAGGGCTATTTTTGTTAATATTTGTATGTTATCAAAAAAATCTCACGGTTTTGTAATAAGTGATGAATACATTCACTATGTTTGGATGTCCTTGGGAAAATGATGGGTACTAGTGAAAATCACCAAACTCTAGGAGAAAAGCATTGGTTTAGTGGGATAGGGAATTCTTATACCCTCAAACACTATAAATAATCAGATATAAATATTTCTTTTTATTTTTATTTATTATACTTTATAAGGGAGAATATTATTTTATAACATAGAAGGGGATGGTTCAATGTTATGAAAATTTCCTAACCATCATCCACCCATATTTTCCTTAATGTGGCTATTCTTCAAGAAAATGATTTATGTTGTTACATGAACTAATATATAATTGTAATGTAATATATATGTGTGATAATATTATATATGAATGACATTTCTTCCTTGATATTTTTTCTAATGTTTTTTATATTAATAGTCTCTAGAATTACATTAAATTTATTTTATGTTAAATAATATTTGACTAAGGATTTAAAATTATTTAGAAACATATATTTTACCAAGATAATGGGATATGGATTGGAATATATATAATTTTATATTTATGGGTCACTTTCCAATTTATAGTAACCTTCTTCACCCCTAATATGTATTAATATTATTATTTCTATAATCATTAAATAGGGTTAGTGGGGGTTAAAAATAATAGATTACTGTTCCAACATTACAAAAACTTTTCTAAAAATTATTTTATGATATTATTTACATATAAAAATAGTTTATTATAATTATATCAATTTAATTTTATTTAAACATAATATTTATTTTATATTAATTAAATACTATATGAAATTACAAGGTTGACTCTTTACTCTTTTATATAAGGGAACCATCCCTCCTCTTTTGCTCACACTTTTTGACCCACATAGATAAACAAACCACTACCTACACATATTCATAAATTCCATATCTATATTATAGAGGATTTATTATTCATAAAATACCTCCATTATGTTCCTGAAGGATATATCAATTAATAGTTCTCCAAAATGAGGTCATCGTCATAACCAATCCTTATTTATTTACTACTAATTCCACCACCTTCATTTTTGTGATAACCCTTATGATATTATAAAATCATTTTATCCCATAGTATTATATGATTTTTTTCATAACCTTATTCATCTCTTTGTTAAATGGTATATTTCATGATATTATATGATCGAAATTAAATATTTTATTTCTTTTATATATGGTATGATCCTTGGAATTTTATATGGTTGTATGTGTGCATTCTATAGATCCATAATGCATTGGGTAATTATTATATTCTCCATAAAACATTGTTGGAATTAATAGAGTAGGTTATTCCATTTGTTTGGGTATTTGTAAGGGTTATTTTAAGGTTTCTTTAAATATGATTTACCCATAAAACTATATTAATTATTTTGGTGTTTAAATTTTTTTTCATAAAATTCATTTGGTTCCATATGGTATTCTAATGATATATTGTTTAAATTAATGATTATACCCCTTAAATATAAATGGTATGTTATTATGAAACAGTTTTTCATGGGTTCTTATTTCATTCTATGAATCCATCATGACTATTATTTTACCAATAATTTTTTATTATAATGTTTTTCATTAAAGAATTTTGGAAG
Source organism: Viscum album (assembly GCA_963277665.1). Taxonomy (NCBI): domain Eukaryota; kingdom Viridiplantae; phylum Streptophyta; class Magnoliopsida; order Santalales; family Viscaceae; genus Viscum; species Viscum album. The sequence continues at coordinate 1,876,937,158 of OY728152.1, forward strand.
TTAAATTGATTTCATTTGAATGTAAATTATTATTTGAACGTAAAGATTATTATGTTAAAAAACACTAGTATATAAACTCAGGGGTTTGAAATGCACTAACGATCTCCTATACAATTTATATATACCCTTTAATGATATTATTTTATCATCCCACATTTTCAAATAATTTTATAGCACATAGGTTTCAGTATAAACAATAATTAATATGGAACTCTAGATATGAAGATACCATGAAATTTTAATGCATGTCAATTCAAAGGACAAGTTATATGGGATATTTTGATACTATACGGGAATGTACACATTGTTATGTATGTGTTTTACAATTATTATATAAAACATAAACTAAAATATTCTTGGGTCTGTATATGATTAAATATTTTCATTTTATGTTGAATACTTTGGATTCATAAAATTTGGGTATGTTGATTTCTTTTAATTCTTTAAGAGTGATGATTAAGTTTTTAGAATCGAATTTGGGAGTGGATGTTAGGGGTTGTTATAGTGATTACTAGTGGGGGATTTTGTGAGTGTGGTTGGGAGTTAACCTTAGTTCCATGGAATAAGTATTTCCCATATGGACGACATTGTTATGTAAAGTCCCCCCACAATAAAAAACTAATGTAGGAAAACTACTATTTGGGTAATTGTTCCTCTTCTTAAATTTTAACATAATAGAATAAAACTCTTGGTCCAAATAATCAACACTATCTAATTCAACTCCAATTATATTTTACCTTTGATATAGGTTTTTTAAGACTGCACAGCCACAAATAAGACACACGTCTACATTAGATCATATAATGCTCGACTAAATATTGAAAATTATCTATGTAGTGATTTCTATAAATAATTAATAATGGTTTAAGTGGCTTAAATATTAATGGTGAATAGTAAATAAACTTGTTCATAATCCACATCCACTGAATATTGATGAAATTTTATTATTCATATAAAATTAGTTGGTATGTCGTGATACAATGTGAAAATGATGTGGATCTCAACACAATGAATAAAATGGTTATGTTAGGTCCACCAGGCTAGATACCCTTAGAGGGGGGGGGGTGAATCAAGGTATGAAAGATTAAAACAACCGCCCCTTTAGGATCTTGTTTTGTTGTTAGAAAAACCCATTCTCTCTATCCTTCCCAATGGAGAGTATGAATTAACATTAAAGCATGCACATGACGCAAAGATTTTTACTTGGTTCAACCTCACTGGGCTACGTCCAAGGAGAATACACCATAAGTGTGACTATGTACCAATTTCACTATAAGCGCACTGCTGTTTAAAAGTTTGAAGTAGAATCCATGTCCCTACTAGTTTACAAACACTCACAATTTGTGAACACCCTGCTCTCTCAACTGAAGTAAGATCACAACTTCTTCAGAAGTCCCACTCGCAGTTTATAGACCTATAGGTCTCTTCATTTGCATTAATGAATGCATCCTGCACTGTATGTTGATGCTTTATTGAAGTCCAAATTTCATCCACTGATGAATACCACTTTTCCTCTGAACACAAGGAAATTACTTAGGATAAACCTTCGCAAAGCACCATACTTCGTGAGTCTTCCAATTTCGTCGAGCTCAAACAAGCCTTCACGATGCTCCTACCTTTTCCCAATGCACATGCCTTTGCAAATCCTAGGCTGTCATGAAGTTCTTGCCTCTTCACAAAACACACTCCTTAGAGCACGTGGCCTCGCGAAGCTCACATCCTTCGAGGAGCTCAATTATCTTCGGCGAGGCACCTCTATTTCTCGAAGAACACTACCTTCACGAACCACCTTTGCGAACTGAGAGGAAAATATTTTCCTCGAAAACTCTCAACTTCTCTTGAGGGTATCGACCTCTGTTTATAGGTGATTCGACAGAACCTCAAACATTCCGCGCGAAGCCAATGCCTCTTCATCACAAATCGCGATATTCTGAAGTTTGTTCCAAAATTATCTCAAACTCGTGAAGCAACACGACAATTTTCATGTCAGATAGCTCATCGTAATTGCGGATTGTTTCGTCATTTACTTCGCACCTTCGTGGAGAAGCTCCACCCACATGCTGCGATGCTCCTATGCGCAAGGCCCTTCTTCACCGCAATGCTCTCTAGCTCTTCCGTTCGTGAATATTGACTTAATCGCGAAGCATCACTGCCAACATTCTTCTGGTATTCGTTAAATCCAATCCATGAATCCTATATTAGAGAAACTCATGCCTTTGCCAAATTTAAATTAGCTATTCGAGGATATCCATGAATCTTATCTTCACGAAACGATTCCACCTTGTATTGCTCTTTTGTACTGCCTCCATATCGCCCATTCCTTTATCATGGTTCTTTATCAACATTTATTTTCAACAATATCTCTTGAACATGACAATCCACCATGGAAACCTTCATTCTCAAAAAACAAAATCAACCCAAAGATACTACAATTTTACCTTGAAGTATGTTTTTCCCAATAGGATAGCTAAATAATTTGACATCCCACTTAGAAAAGATTTAAAAAAGTCCTTGTGTGGATGATTTATGAACACATATTTTATAAGAATAAGGATTTATGTTTACAAAGGTTCATTCCATGAGAATGATAAAATTATATTTGTCGAATGTTGAATGTGAAGAGTTTGTGCCCTGATAAAATTATAAACAAAGTTAGTGTATTGTTCTAGACATATTTTTACACCCATTATTATAATAAAAGGTCTCTCACTTATCTTCATTATCTAGTTACGTACATATTTATTTCTATCACCTATATTATTAGAATAATTATAATTAAATTGAGGTTGATTATGTATAGATATAAGTTTTCTGTATAGACAATTGATCACACCATCTTGGGATATTCCACTATTAACCTTTGTGGATTTGGTGCAATCATCCATGTTATTATTTATCTATTTTTTCAATGTTTTATAGATAGTTTGAGTCATAAGAAATTCTTCTACAATTGAAAAAAGATTCTCTTATTGATAATTGATAATATTCTCTTTTTTGGATTATCTAAGACTCTTCTCCTTTATATCATCAACACATTCTTAATATTTATTGTTTAGTTTGTCTTTTTCATTAGTGGCCTTATTCGACTTTTTCAACAATTTATTTGATTCCTTTCAGATATTTTTAATTCCAACAATACAAGCATCAAACTCACCATTCAATTTTAGTTTTGAATATATTATTTCATTTTGATAATTAGAATTATTTGGTAATTAAAATCATTTTCCCATATTATAATAGAAAATAAACTCATAATATAAAGAGATACATGATGATGAAAAAAATTTCTCATGCTTTCTCATAAAATTTCATTTCATTATTCTGTAATTAATTTTTTATTCTTATTGGATATTTTATTCTTATTAATTTTATATTAAATTTCCTATATTCCTCATTATTTTTATATTCAAAAACCATATAATTTAGGAAATCATTGAATAATTGTCCAATTTCATCAATATTACACCATTTTGATGATTATTTTCATTTTTACTCTCAATTTTATCATTTTGAATAATCCTGATAAACATGCAGTGATTTAAAAAAGATACTTATCTCCCTCAACATCTGAATCATGTTGTTATTCCACCTCTTATCCATCAATTATTACTATTCTCATGGATTCAAAATCCACATAATTTTATACTTAATAAATGATTAATATTAAAAGATATCATAATATATAAATATCCCTTATAAATCATATAGTTAAAAATACGTTATTTATTCTAATGATACTAGATGTGAATCTAATAGAACATGATAATATCTTATCTTTTTTTAATATTTATAGAATATTCAATCCTTCCACTAAAAACCAAGATGATTTTTACAATCACAATGACCCATAAAACATAGTAATCTACATTTTCTTCATCAATCCTTTTTATGTCGTAAAATTTGATCCTATAGACATTTATACTAGATTATATTAATTTGATATTACCTTCATAATTGGTTCTCAATATTTACCAAATATAATTGGTAATATAGAGACTCATCACCATTGTGTATAAATTGTTTGATAGATTCATCAAGATGGAATTTTAATTATTACCATTTAATTCTATCTTTTTGTTATCATCTTTTATAAAATAAGAATTTTCATTAATGAGATTAAACCCATATATTACACCATTTATCACTTTATATCTGACTAATAATGTGTAGGGAAGTGTCACATTCCTATAGATGTGGTAATTCATCCAATAAAATATGGGAAATGCTTATCTATTGACTAAGTTGAGATTCATTAAGTAATATAATATTTATTGGATATTGATAGGTAATATCCCATTGATACCACTTACAGAGCTTCTATATAGATTTAGAACATAGATTGAGGTGGTGAATCAATGGTTTACTTTTAAGAATTATTTTATTTTTAATTAAAACTCTTGAAATTTTCAATGATATTGATCTGATTAATAATATCACATATCCTCAATGTGTATACATAAATTATATGGAGTAAGGAACACAAGGTATTGAAATTTCTAGTATAAAATCATACTCTTTACTATGCTGTTTAGATTCTACCACAGGTGTTGAGATTAATAATAACATGTGTCTATAATAGTAGTTAGTCAGACATAATAACTATAATTCCTATGTTAACGGTGATAAACCAAAACATAAAAAAACTCTTATGTGGCCATTTAAACACCCCAATCAAAAGATTATTTTTCCAATTTGATTAAATAATAAAAATATCTCAATCAACACCAATATTATTTAGCTCCTATTTTAAATTGGCTTACCTCCAAAAGAAGGGTAGATCAATAAATCATGCTCATGTAAATTCATTATGAATATTCAATACAACTTGAGTAATATTAAATTTCACAATCCTCACTCTATATTCTATTTGATTGAATATTCTTATCTTACCGAATACTCTTCTCTTGTAAGGATCTTCCACACTGAGTCTTTTCTCTCCCCGTAATACAGTATTGTATCTATTTCCATGGTATTATAAAATTCACAACTATTATATTATTTATTAAATAATATGTATTTAATGGAATTCACAATTATATTATAGGTTAAATAAATTTTACTTCATGTAGATATGCTTCTCATATAGTATTTGAAATTATTATAATGAATATCTCATGATCACCACATTGCATTTTCTTCTCACTATGTACTTGTTTTGAAAACTGTTAGAGACATTCATACTATTTCATAAAAAAAACTATTCAATCATTTTGAAATGAAAATATTTTATGTGACACTTCCTTCTTGGAATAATATCACATTTTATTTTATATCAAATAAAACTTACATGGATCATTATCTTGTGTCTGTGATATACATAAAAACTATCTTCAAAGTATGATTCTTTATTGTATAGAATATATTCCTTGAAAGGAATGGTAGTTCTCCATATCCAAATTTCATGTATAATAATACTATAATTGTATAAATAAAAATGAGAAAAACTATTTCTCTCTATATAATAATTTCTCAAAAATTATTATACACACTTAATAACATGGTTAAATGGTATTTATAGTAAGTTTTACATGTGAGTAAAACAATTCAATTCCAAAATTTAGTGTTTCTATCCATCTCATATGATTCTAAAAAATATATCGCCAATGTTTTAGGTACCACACAGTTGGAAGATCATTATATATGGTATGCACCCCATAGAATTGGATTATTCACATGTAATTCACCCTTTAAAACTACAATATTTATTCCCATAGAATCTGTGTTTGTAAATCATATTCAAAAGGAATTTTCAAAAACGTATTTCAGTGGAACAAAAAATGACATATGTAACCATTTTCTATATTTATTATATAATAACATCATTTTGCATAATATTATCACATATCATCTTTTCTTCTGTGATGAAAATAATGTCACTATACTTGAAATTACATAGAGTATGAGCATGTTGACATATTATTTCTCTTTTCAATATATCATCCCATATTAATGATCATGGTTTGTGCCATTCTTTACATATCCCATTTTCAATTTTTCGCCATGCTTCAGATGGTCTTACATGGTAGTCGGTCTCATATGTGGCCATTCAGAATGGAAAATCCTATGTCAAAGGATTGAGATGACATGAATTCTATTTAGAGAGTGTATATTATTTTTATTAGATCATATATGATATTTTTGTAAAATATTACGATGAAAAAAATTTCCCCATAAATAAATCATCCTACATTATTTTTTGTTGTGGGTATACTCTTACTAACAAATTAATGATTTCCTTCCACCCATAAACAATGGTATTGGGATTATCCTCTAAAAACACTCACAAACTCCCACACATGTGTGTACCAAAAAAAATAGACTCTTCTACTTGTGTTCTTCTTTTTAATAACATGAAATTGATATATTCCTCTAAATATATGATTTTTTTATATAATGTAATTTGTGTTGGTTATTGGAATCTCCCTGATTTCTAGTTGGATTGGGATACCATCCTTGATATGAATTTTATTATAATGTAAAATTAAATTATTTTTCCAAAAAATCAAAAAAAAAATCATAGACACATATTTAATTCCATAAAATAACACCAATCCATCTCAAAATCCATCACCTTTAGAATCCCAAAATCATATAATAGGATCTATAGAACTTGTTTTAAAGGTTACGTCCACCTTTCCCTTAAACTATATAATCCTGAATGTATTATCATGAATGGAATAAAATTCCACATTTTATTTAATGATAGAAGCAATTACACTAGAAATGTTTTGTAATAAAAAACATATGGACGTTGATGAATTATCAATCCTGAAATCCAATATCAACACATTAATCCATATAATCCATATATGTGTTATCAAATCCTCATATAAGACTTTTTTTAACATGAATTAATGATACAAAAAATTATTTCTTATTTAACTATTAAATTGGGATATCTAATGTCCCCCATTTAATTTGTTTTCAATATAGTTTTATTGTATAATGTCAATGTTTTTCTCCCCATTATTTACAATAAATATTAAGGTACAAACTGTGGTATGTAACCTCATCAAACTCCTTTAAATTATATAATACACCATATTCTCATTTAATAATATAATTACATAGTAATATCCACATATTTTATAAGGAAAATATACATTTTAACCCATTAAAAATAGTTTTTAACATGAAAAATAAATATCTATATAAGGAAAACCTTTGTAGAAAACAAGATTGTTCGACCAAAATGATCAATGTTGACCATAAATTATTAATCATGTGATACCAATATAAAATAACTCAGTCCTATATATTTTATAGTGGATCAAAAAGATCAAATCATGGAATATATCCATCGTACAGTCATTTAAAAAATACATCAGAAAGTGTAAGTAGAAAATCTATAGCTCCACCTTTTATTTTAATATCAACAAAATTTTGATAATAATTTTTATATTAATCAGAATAAGGATATGGGGATATTATCACACCTTATATTTAATGATGATGTCATTGAGAGTGATTTCTGTAACTTTAAGGCATGTGACACACATCCTTTTTAAATACCATCTCATTTAGGAGGATAATGGTTGGGTTGACCCCTAATGGATGATCATTATATGGTATTATGTGTTTTTATTATATTATCTTTTTATAGTTATTTGAATTTCATATATTATAGATAGTATAATTATAAAGAATTAATCTTAACATAAATGGATATTTCACCATTTTAGATGAATATTCGGTACAATACAATAATGCATGCATGAGGACCATAATAGTTTAGTGTCGATATATAATTCGAAACAAAATATTCTATACCTATGGTAGACATTAAAAATCTCCCATATTCATCTCCAACATTAGTATATCATCCAAAACCATTCTTTATATCCTATGGAAAGGAAATATGAGAATGGGGAGGTCTCAGATTCTCAATAATGGTAAATAATGGGAATGTCTAAGCATGACATGAAAAAAATATTATGTAACTTGAGCATAACGTTTTAAGATCATATACTGCATATGAGAGATCATAATAATTATTTTTATGTCATTATACATGAATCATATATAAATAATGAACATATACCTTGAAAGAAAACAATGGAATTAAACTCGCAATTGTGGAAAACACATAAGCATATAAATATACAATGTCAAGGAGGGCTACCAAGGACTATGTAAAATGTTAAGCTTGGGTTAATCTCCCATGTTACTACTTCAGGATTGGGATTCCCTCTCATGTACCCTCTTGTTTCAGGAATGGTATTTAATCTAATTTACAATATTGATTCGGGATTGGAAAGTCATTCATTGCACCCTAATTTTTTGGGCGTGGGGTTTCCTCCGGTATACCCTCTTTTTTCAGGCCTGGGATGTACTCCCATGCACCATCTTGTTTTTTGATTAGTATTTCGTCCTATATAACCTCAATTGTAGGGCTTTGGATTCCCACACATGTACCCTTGGATCAAATTAAACATTAATCATTACTAAATTCATTTGAGGGAGATATATGTTCCACCCATATCATAACTAAATCACATATACTTGTGTAAAAAAATGTACACCATCATATCCTATTCCACGAAATGAAATGGGTATCACAAACATGAAATCATATCATAACCTGTGGAAAAAATATACATAATTGAAATTTATATCATCAAAATCATAACCCCATAAAACTAGTGGGTTTTAGAATCATATAACCTGTTAAAAAAATTGGTATAAAGAATTACACACCATTGAAACATATACCATTTAGATAAATATTATTAATATAAACATTTAATCATTCCCCAGAAATTCATGAGTAATACCATTCAGGGTAATATTGGATAGGAAACAATTTAGATTAGTCATTTAAAAACATTTCTTAAGTAAAATATCCATTCATCATTGAAAAAATATTTTAAAACATAAAACCTTTTAAAAATAATTTTCTTGAAAATAAACCCGAACGCTTATAAAGAATGTTATCAAAACATATTGGAAACCATTATCATTAAAAACATATAAAGAGATCATATAAATGTTTTGAAGACCATTTCCTTGGAAACCTTATAAAAGGAGATCGAAAATGATTTGAAAACAAATTCCTTGAATACTTATAAATTAATCATGAAAACGTTATGAATCCAATTTTTGATGAAAACTAATAAAATAAGTTCAAAAAATTGAAATAAATTTTCATTGATAAATTATAAGAGATTATTAAAAAGTTTTTGATAACCAATTTCCTTAAAAATTACTTTATCAAAACAATTTCTTACAAATTAAACATTTAATCCTTGATTGTAAGTTTCACTGAAATGACAGTGGGTAAATATGTAAAAGTCATATGAGGTAAAAACAAAATTCGTTTTGCAAAATAAAAAGGACAGAAAATTTCCGTATTTAGAAACCAAAAAAAAATTATTCTGTTGAAAACATTACTAAAAGGGAAAAAAGTGTAAAAATTTCATTGGGTGATTATAGGAGAATAGTATATTATTCTTATAAACCCTTTTTAGAAATCATGGTTTTGGAGGAATAGAGATTTCTGAATGAAGAGAGGGTAATGTTAGGATTTCATGAAGACACATTCTTATCTATCATATGTACCAATGAGTAGAAAATTTGTATCAATACAAGAATAAATCATTTATATCTAGAGGTGAATAAAATTCATGAATATTCATGAGATATTTATCATTATATTTTATTATATGAAGCATAAACATAAAAAATCTAAAAAAGAGGTGAGATTATTTTAATAAACTCTTACCACATGGTAACATTGAACCATATTCCCCATATTTTAAATTTTAATTACATTAAGAATAAAATATAATTAAAATAAGGATATTTATTATATAACATTTAAATGTCAATATATATCCCTCATGGAAATATATTTGTGCATAATATGGCATTCCACTCAATGATAAAAAATTGAGACAAAATTACATTATAGATTTGATATCGTTTGAAATATAAACTCCATAACAAAAATATCAAAAATTGATATTTCAATACCCATAAATTTATTTATAAGAATCATATAATATATCCATGTGTAGTATACACACCTTTGAAAAGGAATGGGTGGTAAATATAGAGTGTATCTCCAGAGGATAAAAAATGAGATTAAATTCCCTCCCCTTGTGTCCTCTCTCTCGTCGTACACATTCAATCCACCTGTATAACAAGTATAAATTTATTATAAATATTTTATAGAAAGAAATTATTATATATATGTAATGGCCCAGGGTTTTGGGGTCCATTACTTGGTGAAAATTCGACGATTAGGTGTTCTGGGTGGTTTGGAAGGTCATCCCAGCTTCTCAAGGAAGCTTATGGCCTCTACCGATAGGTGAGCTACCGGTAGCTCGACTAATAGTAGCTCAACCAATCGGTAGACCTCCTACATGTAGCTCGGCTACTGGTAGCTCGCATCTATAGGTAGCTCTCGGCTAATGGTAGCTCGCGTCTACCGGTTGCTCTCGGCTACCTGTAGCTCGAGTCTACCGATAGCTCTCGGCTACTGGTAGCTCAAGTCTACCGGTAGCACTTGGCTACCATTAGCTCTAGTCTACCGCTAGCTCTCGGCTACTGGTAGCCCTCTCCTACCTCTAGTAGCGCCCCTTTTTGCGCGAATTGGTTTTTAAACTGTGTTTTTACCCCTTTAAGCCTTTTTAAAGCCCATTAATTACGATTAATTAAATTAAAACCTCCTTAAATGAAAAATCATTCATTTTTTTCATTCCTTAACAGAGTTTCCATAAACACCTCTAGGGAATAAAGAGGTGTGCGTTAGTTTTAACCTCCCATCACTGCGGGAACGTTTTAGTTTGGACATGTGGGGTGTCCCAGCCGCGTTGTCAACCCATGACCCCGTACTTTACGCGGTTTCGAGTTTTTCTCTTTGTATCTTAACCGTCCTAGAGTGTTGTATCCCCGTCTTTATAACCTAAATTATTTTCTTCTACCTGGGTTCCTTTTTCGATCACCCTGCGCTCGGAGTACCCTCTCTTCATGAGGAATTGTACCATATTGAGAATTTTCCTTCCGTGTTCCGAGGAGTTCACGCTTCTCCTATTTTCCAATTTCCACACGAGGGATTAACTTTGATCTTTGATTAACGAGGAAAAGTTTTACCTTAGTCTCTCTATTTTGTGTATCTTGTGTGCTGGGCACACTACTATTTCTGTAGAATTAGATGAACCAAACCTTAATGAAGATAATAAAAAGATTCTAAAGAATGATGGGGATGGGTGTAACCGATGATGCTACTTTTTTTTCTCCACTTTCATGATTAATTATTTCTAAATTGTGCGGGCTTATGCCTGCTTAAAATCATGGCCGTTTTTGGTCTTTCTCTGGGCACTAATAAACTCTTACCCCTTGAGATGCTTGAATGGATTATATCTTGGATGCGAACGTTGTGTAAAGGAAATTGGTTAATTGCGTATATTCGGCCAAGTAAATTGAAATCACCCAGATTAATCCTTTCCTATGATAACCCCGGTTAAAGAACAAAGGAATTGAAATCATGGAGTGTGTTAAATCTTCTTAAATCTGAAAATACTGGCATGGGCGTGCTTTGTGTCTATGGTAGTGATTTTTTTTACTTCTCATTTATGGGCCGATTGCTGGGTGGTGTGGGAGGGGATGAGATCCCCTGCTATTATGGTTTCACTGGTTTTGAACATGAGGTCATGTTGTTACTTTTCTTATATCACAAATTGAGGTGGAATCCTCTATTAGTTGAGAAACCGTTGGTTCCTAGGTTTCGGGAACATGGGGAAGTATCTTAGGGTTTTTCCCTTGGTTCTAGTACTTTGAGGGATCTCACTTTTCCCTCTTTGTAGTCGTAACTTTACAAGTGAACTGGATGTGAATGTTTAAGTTTATGTTTGACCATATTCTTCCTTTGGCTTGTTATTATGCTTGCTAGTTGCCCAAGTAGATGCAGATACTTATTTTAAACATTTTTACTGAACACGAAAACAAGGATGGGACAAATGGGTTTTGGTTTGGTGTGAGTTGTGTTGTGAACAGGGGTACTGATTGTGTCCTTTAGATTGGCTGAAGAAAAACCTATATTTGGACGAGTGCTTGTTATCTATACATATACTTTTATTTCTTGTGTTTCATATTTGCACCCCACCCAAGTTGGTCACATAGTGCAGAAAACCCCCATTTCAAGGGGGAGGGTGTTTTTACCAACACTTCTATAAGTGGATGGTTATTAGTTCCTTTCTACTCCCTTCCCGGATAGCCCAAGACTCTAAGGGCAGGCTGTGATGGCCTGAAGTCCATTTTTGTTAGCCCAGGAACCTTCGGTTAGGGTAGTGTGGTGGTTGGCCTAGGTGTGTGCGGGCAGGTGGTTTCCTAAGTATCTTCGGGATGAGGCCCAGTTGTCTTCGGGTGTGGTAGTGGTTGTTCAGGCCTAGGTGTTTGTAGGCATGGTTACGTGTGAAAGTTGTGGCCCAGGTGTCTGCGGGCAGATTAGTGTTTGTGGACCAGGTGTGTGTGGGTGGGGTTTGGCAGTGGGACTGCGGTAAGAATGGCGGGATTGGTTCAATGCATAGGATGTCTTCAATAACCAGTGGGAAAGTGGTGCTGGGTACCCAACCATCTATTTACATTTATTATACTTTACCCTTCTTTCTTTATTTGGTGAGTGTGGCCAGTGAGTGGGATAGATGAACTCCTTGATAGTGTTGGTTGTTTGCTTCTCACGGGACATTAGTTCGTTCCCCCACTTTTGCATGAGAGTCTTTGCTTTTTCCCTACTGGGTATACTTGTATTCTCACCCTGCATATATAAAACTGCTTTCAGGTTTCCATGAAGACTCCAGGGATAGTGCGGGACCATACTAGCTTGGAGATTTGGGGAATTTGCTATTTTCCTTTTTCTTTGTATCTTTTTAGCTTGGGGTTTTGTGAATTTTATCTTTTAATTTTGAACATTTATATGGGAATGGTTTATTTTCATCCCTTTTTGCGCTTTCAGTTTTGTTGTTATGGGATTTACTATCTTATCTCCTGAGATTATTAAAAGCAAAAAGGGTAATGCCTTCCCTTTAGTGTGTGATTCAATACCCTTGGTTATATTCTCCAATACGGGACTTAATGAAGGCGGGTTTCGGGGGTCATTATCTCTCCTTCAACTTAATGAAGGAAGGGCCTGACAATCTACTGAACCTTCCCTCTTTTTGGTGAAGGCGGGTCGTGATAGAATGGTATCAAAGGGGGTTGGTTGAGTGATATGAAGGTGTCTGGAGTTAGGCACAGTGAGGATTTCATGGTATGGTAGGTAAAACGTGTTGGGTGACCTTGGTGTGTGAATTAGGCCAGGGAAGACCGGCTAGGAGAAGGGATTTTAGGGCCCCTCGTGATCAGATGCCAAAACTCTGGACCTACAAAACGACTAAGTGAGGCGACACTGATTGCAGTGTAGATACCATAGGAAGGGTACATGCATCATAATGGCTTGTGTTCTTGTGTTTCATGGGTGACTTGGGGAATTTGAAGTAAATAAAGAAAACTACAAAATTTTAAGAACAATATTCTGCACTACTTGGGCATAGGCATTCCTTGTTTACCTTGTAGCTATAGCACCTGGAACATGACAATAAGTGGTAAGGGAGATCGAGGCCCAGGAGGTCAGTTTAGATGATCGGTAGAGGTATGACTGAGAGGAACAAGACAACCAGTGGAAGAAGATGCTTCAAACATTCCAGCGATAGACCATCGACAAGTATGAGGGCCGTATCCCCGACATGAAGACGAACAGCTGGATAGAGGAGCTAGTGATAGATTTCAGCTTGATCCGAGCTCCGGTGGAGTACTGGGTTCCTCTAGACATGAGCCAGATGCATGGAGTAGCACGTAAGTGGTGGATGCTCTACCTGGGGGAGAGGAGAGAGGCCGAGGTGGCATGGGCTGATTTCGAGAAGGAGTTCCGGGCGGAATTCCTCTCCTATACCATGAAAGCTGAGAAGAGGCAGAAGCTACACTCCCTCCAGCAAGGGAGTATGTCAGTAAGGGAGCTGGGGATCAAGTTCAAGGATCTCCCCCGCTTTGCTCCAAACCACTTTCTGGATGAGGAGTCTCGGGTGAGACGTTTAGAGGAGGCTCTCTAACCCTCCCTCCAATACGCCGTTACCCCTTTCACATTGCCGACATACCAAGAGGTGTAGAAGAAGGCAGAAGTGGTGGAAAGGATGCACACGCTAGGAGATGTATCACGAGAGGGGATCCATCTAGGGTTGAATGGGAAGGCTGTCAGCACCAGACCTCCAGCATTGGGACCCTCTCGGTTCTGACCAGCAGGGAGCAGGCCGCAGCAGTTCCAGTTGCGGTCCCCCGGTCCTCGCCCATTCCCTTAGGCCCATGACTGAGGTGCTTCGTCTCTGTAAGCCATGGTCATCTCCGTAATCAGTTCCCAGACTAAGTACAGTACGGCAGTGGTGGGCAGACCCAGCACCCACCTCAGAAGCAGCTTCCAGCTAGCCCCTTTCAGCAACAGCAACAGTAGTGGCAACGATCTCCCGCTCCTCTGAGGGAAAATCTTGCGGTAGGAGGCCGACCTCAGAGCGCTCCTCAGGTACCACAACCAGGTCAGGGTCGGGGAGGTGGCCGACAGCCGAGTCGTAGAGGAGCTAGGCGAGGGCAGTTTCACACCGCAGAGGCAACAGTTCCAGCGGGACCAGAGGTCATTCGAGGTAAAATTAGTTTGTTTAGCACCCTTGCATATGCCTTGTTCGATACCGAAGCTTCGTACTCCTTCATTGAACCCAGTCTATCCCGTTCATTGGGTCTAGATTCCAAGAGAATTCCAGTTCCCCTGGTGCTGAGCACACCAGTCGAAGGTCAGACCGACTTGTTATATGTTTGTCGATGATACAGACTGATGATAGGGCTGCATTAGTTATTCAGGGATCTCCTACTATTGCAGATTCAGCCATACGATGTCAACCTAGGCATAGACTGGTTTTTATCTCTGTGTGTCATCATGGAATGATTCCGAGGAAGGTTCGTGTTTTCAGACTAGGGAGGCCAACATGTTACTTTCACCAGCGAGCGAAGTGGTCAGAAGGGCAGTAGGCGAGAGGAACCCCTCCTCTCTTTGTTAGCTGAGCTGTTAGTAGAGTCAGTATATGCTAAGATGGTGGAGGTACTAGAGATCGTCAGTGAGTTTATGGACGTCTTTTCTGAGGAGGTAATGACTCTACCCCCTCGACGTGATATCGAGTTTGGGATAGACTTGCAGCCTAGTTCTTATCTGATTTTGATGGCTCCCTACCAGATGGAACCTTTGGAGCTACAAGAGCTGCAGATTTAGATTGAAGATCTGACGAAGAGGGGTTATGTTTGACCAAGTGCGTCACCGTGGGGTGCTCCAGTATTTTTCGCGAAGAATGTAGATGGTGGTCTCAGGTTGTGCATAGACTACATGAGGTTGAATCAGGTGACGATCAAGAATCGCTACCCTCTTCTGAGGATAAATGATATTTTTGACCAGCTGAAAGGTGCAGGATGGTTCTTGAAGATCGACCTACAGTCTGGGTATCACTAGTTGAGGGTGAAAGAGGGCAACATCCCGAAGATGGACATCAGGTGCAGATATGGGAACTTCAAGTTTGTAGTCATGCCTTTCGGTGTTACGAATTCCCCGGCTGTGTTCATTGGGCTTATGAACACCTTCATTCATGAGTACTTGGATTGGTTCATAGTTTTGTTCATCAGCGACATCTAGATCTATTAATGATCAGAGGAGGACCACACGGAGCATTTAAGGATGGTTTTAGAGGTCCTTCGACATCACCATCTCTGTGGGAAGTTGTCAAAATGCATATTCTGGTTACAGGAAGTACACTTCCTTGGGCACGTAGTGTCCGAACAGGGGGTGGCGGTTGACCCATCAAATGTTGAAGCAGTTGTTTCCTGGGAAACACCCATGAATGTGGTAGAGGTTCGTAGTTTCCTCAAGCTGGTAGTTTACTATCGGAGGTTCATACTAAACTTCTCCCGATTTGTAGCCCCTTTGACAACCTTGACCAAGAAGGATCAGGCCTTTGTGTGGGGTGCCCAGTACCAGACAACTTTTTGCTACCTAAAGGAGAAGCAGATTAGTGATCCAGTGCTCAGGTTTCCAGAGGAAGGGGTGTAGTATGATATGTTTTGTGATGCTTCCATCCATGGGTTGGTATGTGTGCTGATGCAGTAGCGAGGAGTGATATCTTATGGGTCTAGGAAGTTACATCCTCATGAACGTAACTATGCCACCCAAGATTTGGATCTTGCATCTGTAGTGTTCGTGTTGATGTTTTGGTGGCATTACCTCATTGGATAATACTTTGTGGTCTTCTCGGATCACAAGAGAATGTGTTATGTCTTTTCCCAGTGATATCTGAACTTGCGGTAGCAGAGATGGATTGAGTTCCTCCAAGATTACGACTTCATGATCTCTTATACTGAGGGAAACAGAAATTTTTTGGATGATGCCATGAGTAGGAAATCACAGAAGGATGTAGTTCAGGAATCATCAGATACCTGGAAGGCGATAGAGGAGTTGGCTGCCTTGCACCTCGATGCGAGGATGGATAATGGTAGAGGATGCCAGTATCAGATGACAGTGCAGTATTCTCTGTTTCAGCAGGTGGAGGAGTCTCAGTGGGGAGGCTCGGAGTGTGAAGTGATGTGTGACCGAGTTGACCAGAGCAATGATCCAGATGGATGGATGGAGGATAGTCAGACCAGGATGCTTTTCTGAGGGAAATAGTTTGTTCCAGGGGCGATGCGCAGCCAGGTTCTTAGTGAGTCCCAAAAATCACCCCTAACGGTACACCCAAGAGTTTCCAAGATGTACGGGGGTATGCAAAGACAGTTATGGTGGCCCGGAGTTAAGAGAGAAGTGACAGAGTTTGTGGCCAAGTGCCTAGTGTGTCAGCAGGTGAATGCTGAACACTGAGTTCTAGGCAGCCTACTACAGTCTCTAGATGTCCCCGAGTGAAAGTGGGAGGACATCTCGATAGATTTCGTCACAGGACTACCCATGGTTCAAGGGTTGTACGATTCTGTATGGGTAGTATTGGACCTGTTGACAAAATCGGCTCACTATTTGGTGATTAAGGAGTCGAGTGCAGTGGATTCTTTGGCACGAAGGTACGAGGATGAGGTGGTGCGGTTGCATGGAGGTACGAGGTCCATAGTCTCGGATAAGGATGAACAATTTACTTCATCAGTCTGGATCATATTGCAGCATGATTTTGGCACCCAGCTACATCTTAGCACTGCTTTCCATCCCCAGAAAGATGGACAGACAGAGTGCACCATCTATACCTTGGAGGATATGCGGCAGCCATGTGTTCTGGACTTAGGAGGATCATGGGTTAGACACTTGCCTCTGATAGAGTTTTCCTACAATAATATCCATAACTCTACCATTGATATGGCTCCGATATAAGCCCTATATGGAAGGCCATGTCACTCACCCATGTGCTGGACTCAGGTGGGGAGAACATGTGTTCTTGGCTCGGAGGTGGTGCAGAGCATGACAGAGAAGGATCAGCTTATATGAGGAAGGATGAAGGTGGCTCAGGACTGGCAGAAGTCATATGTCGATAGCTGGAGAAGGCCCTTAGAGTTTGAGGACGGGGACCACATGTTCTTGAAGGTCTCCCCTCGACGTGGGCAGCGATGGTTTGGGAAGGGGAGTAAGCTCTCCCCTAGGTTCATCAGACCTTTCGAGGTGTTGGGACAAGTTGGTGAGGTGGCGTATTAGCTGGCGTTACCACCTCAGTTGGAGAAAGTTCACAACGTCTTTCAGGTCTCCCAGCTTCGTCGATATCTACACGACGACTCCCACGTCATCGATTGGGGAGAGTTAGATGTCGAATATGATGCGACCTTTATAGAACGAACAATAAAGATAAAGGATCATAAGGAGAAGGTTCTCCGCGGATGAACCATCCCCTTGGTTCTTATGCTATGGAGGCATGGTGGCATCGAGGAGAGCACTTAGGAGCGGGAGGCCCGGTTACGCGTTCAGTACCCAGAGCTGTTTTTACATCTTGTTGTTTTGTACTGAGGTTTTCTTGATATGTTTTACCTTTTTCTTTAAAATAAAAAATTCTCGTTTTGGTTAGCTATTAGATGATATGTTCCCTATTCATTGTGTATGTGTGTGTATAAATATGTGATGATGGGAGAACCTGGCCGCTAATTAGGACGCATTAATGTGGATGCGATTAAACCTGTGCGGGCGCCTCATTGCTGCCCAAAGTGGATAATATCCTAACATGTAGGAAGGGGCTCCCTGACTCATGTGTTCGAAAGTGTGATCATTGTTCTTGTTGTAGATTTTTGGGGGTGGTAACCCTTGTAGAGTATCCTTGAATGAAGGGGGGGTTCTATTGTAGCTTTCGAACAACTCAGGGGTTTTCCGTGAGGAGTATCTTTAGAGGGTAGTTGTTTGGACCCCTCTTCTCTCCTTGGTTGTTATTATATTCTTGGGGATGATAATAGTTTGAGTAGTATCTGATGTAATGGGCCGGGGTTTTGGGGTCCATTTCTTGGTGAAAATTCGATGTTTAGGTGTTCTGGGTGGTTTGGAAGGCCATCCCAGCTTCTCGGTGAAGCTTAAGGCCTCTGCTGGTAGCTTGCCTACCGGTAGCTCGGCCTACTGGTAGCTCGGCCTACCGATAGCTCTCCTACGGGTAGCTGAACTACCAGTAGCTCGGCTACCGGTAACTCACCTCTACCGGTACCTCTCAGATATCGGTAGCTCGAGTCTACCGGTAGCTCTCAGCTACCGGTAGATCGATTCTACCGATAGCTCTTGGCTACTGATAGCTCGAGTCTACGACTACGTCTCGGCTACTGGTAGCCGTCGCCTACCTCCATTAGAGCCCCTTTTTGTGAGAATTGGTTTTTAAACCATGTTTTGACACCTTTAAGACTTTTTAAAGTCCATTAATGACAATTAATTAAATAAAACCCTCCTTAAATGAAAAATCAATCATTTCGGTCATGCCTTAAATGTTTTTCCATAAACGCCTCTAGGGAATAAAGAGGTGTGTGTTAGGTTTAACCGTTATTCCCAGTGGGAACGTTTTAGTTTGGATGTGTGGGGTGTCCCCGCCACGTGGTCAACCCACGACCCTGCTCCTTACGCGGTTTCGAGTTTTTATCTCCGTATCATAACTGTCCCAGAGTGTTGTATCTCAGTCTTTATAACCTAAAGTCTTTTCTTCTACCTAGGTTCCTTTTTCAATCACCCTGCACTCGGAGTACCCTCCCTTCCCGACTAATTTTACCCTGTTGAGAAGTTTTCTTTCCGTGTTCCGAGGAGTTCCTTCTTCTCATAATTTCCAGTTTCCACCCGAGGACGTAACGTTAATCCTTGATCAACGAGGTATGGTTTCACCTTCATCTCTTTTTTCTTTGTATCTTGCGGGGTGTGCATGCTATTGTTTCTGTAGAATTAGATGAACCAAACCTTAATGAAGACAGTAAATGGATTCTAAAGAATGAAGGGGAGGGGTGTGACCGATGATGTTGCTCTTTCTTTCTCCACTTTCATGATAAATGATTTTTAAATTGTGTGGGCTTACGCCTACAGAAAATCATGGAAGTTGGTGGTCTTTCTCTGTGCACTAATAATCTCATACCCCTTAAGATGCTTGAATGGATTGTATCTTGGTTGTGAACACTGTGTAAAGAAAATTGGTTAATTATCTATATTCGTCCAAATAAATTGAAATCACCAGGATCAATCCATTCCTTTGATAACCCTGGTTAAAGACCAACAGAATTGAAATCGTGGAGTGTGTAAAATATTCTTAAATCTGAATATACCGGCATGGGCGTGATTTGTGTTTGTGGTAGTGCTTTTGTTTGCTTCTCATTAACGGGTCAAATGTTGGGTGATGTGGGAGGGGATGGGATCCCATGCTGTTATGGTTTGGCTTGTTGTGAACTTGAGGTCGTCTGGTTACATTGATTATATCACAAATTGGGGTGGAATCCTCTGTTAGTTGAGAAATCATTGGTTCCTGGGTTTTGGGATCATGGGGTAGTATCTTGGGGGTTTTCCCTTGGATCCATTACTTTTAGGGATCTCACTTGTCCCTATTTGTAGTCGTGACTATATAAGAGAACCAGATGTGAAATTTTAAGTTGATGTTTGACCGTACTCATCCCTTTGCTTGTGCTTATGCTTTCTAGATTCCCAAGTAGATGCAGAATATTATTTTAAAAATTGTTACTGAACACAAAAACAAGGATGGGACAAATGGGTTTTGGTTTAGTGTGAGTTGTGACGTGGAAAAGGGTTTTGATTTTTTCCTTTAGACTGGATGAAGAAAAACCTATATTTGGGTGAGTTCTTGTTATCTATACATATACATGTAGTTTATGTGTTTCATATTCCTGCCCCACCCATGTTGAGAACATAGTGTCAAACACCCCCATTTCATTGGAGAGGGTGTTTTTTCCAACACTTCTATGAGTGGCTAGTTATTAGCTCTTTTCTGCTCCCTTCCCGGACAGCCTAAGAATCTACGGGAAGGCTGTGATGGCCTGAAGTCCATTTTTTTCCCAAGAACCTTCGGGCAGTGTAGTGTGGTGGTTGGACCAGGTGTGTGTTGGTAGGTGGTTTCCCATGTATCTTTGGGATGAGGCCAAGGTGTCTTCGGGCATGGTTGTGGTTGTTCTAGCCTAGGTGTTTGTAGGCGTGGTTACGTGTGACAGTTGTGGACCAGGTTTCTACGGGCGGTTTAGTGGTTGTGGCCTAGGTTTTTGCGAGAAGGGTTTGGTAGTGGGAATGCATGAGGATATGACACAGGTGTGTACGGGCGGGGTGTGGCAGTGGTACTACTGTAAGAAAGGCGGGATTGGTTCGATGCGTAGGATTTCTTCAATAACTATTGGGAAAGTGGCGTGGGGTACCCAAACATCGATGTGATTTTATTATACTTTACCTTTCTTGTGTTATTTGGTGTGTTCGGCCAGTGAGTGGGATGGATGAACTCCTTGATAGTGTTGGTTGTCTACTTCTCACGGGACATTAGTACGTTCCCCCACTTGTGCACGAGAGTCTTTGGTTTTTCCCTACTGAGTATACTTGTATGCTCACCCTACGTATATAAAACTGCTTTCAAGTTTCCAAGAGGATTTCAGGGATCATGTGGGACCATACTAGCTTGGACCTTTGGGGCAGTTGCTGTTGCTTTTTTCCTTTTTCTTGGTATCTTTTTACATTGGGGTTTTGTGACTTCTATCATTTACATTTGAACATTTATATGGGAATGGTTTATTTTCAGCCATTTTTTCACTTCAGTTTTGGTGTTGTGGGATTTACTATCTTATCTCCCGATCTTATTAAAAGAAAAATAAGGGTAATGCCTTCCATTTAGTGTGTGATTCTATACCCTTGGTTCCAGCCTCCACTCCGGGACCTATTGAAGGCGGGTTTCTGGGGTCATTATCTATCCTTCAACTTAATGAAGGAAGGATCTGTCAATCTGCTAACCCTTCCTTCCATTTGGTAAAGGTGGGTCGTGACAATATAATACCTCATATTATTTTATTATGATCATATATTACCCTTTTGTTAACAATCCTATGTTATGATTTCACTTTGGGTAATATTCTCTTTGTTCTTCGCATGTGTCTTAATTTGTTATATCATTGTTCCTCATACAAATATCAAGATTTAAAGAATGTAAAAAAATTATATTAATATAATATATTTTCTCTATTTTTGTATTGTAATTATCTATAGAATATAGAAGTAGGAATTAGAATCCACCGTTCATGGATACCATAAGTCTTACCAACGCATGAACGTTGTTTATGTTTTTATTGTCATATTGAAAGAAGGAACCTAAATGAAATATATGTATATATTTATATATTACAGAATAATTTTTTAAGATTATATATCATATAAGTTCACTAAACAAATTATTTATACATTACATGTTGTGTGTGAACAAATCACATCGCTTTAAGTGGGTGGAAGTCCACACTTCCTAGAATGAAATCATCATTCTTACTCAAACTGGAAAGTAAAAAAATAAGTGTCTTGTAAAGGGAATAAATAATACTAGGGAAATAATAAATGTAATACATTATATATATATATCTGTTTTGTATCAAAATTCCAACCATGAGAGGCAGTAATGATAAACTGAACAACCATCATTTAGTGAGGAGGTAGTTCGTCGTGCCCATAAATAGTATGTTAATTATCCATTAGATGGATGTGGGTGTATTTTTTTGGTGGAATACATATCATAAATACATACTTGTATACACGAGATACTAGTTTTGTTTTAAAATAATTTAATAATATTATTTTAGGTAGTGGAGAAAGTAAATAAATGAAATGAGTTTGAGGGAGGGTGATATCTCTTAATTGGGTAACTCCTTTTAGTTTTCAAAAAAGGGATTGGAAGGATTTAATCAAAAATTAAGGACTCAAAGAGGAATTCAGGGATGTTTATAGTTGTAATGGAAAGATCTTGTATGAAAATAAGTGGTTTGATAAGTGCATGGATGTTAGAGAGGTGGTGGATTTTTATAGGGATGGAAAGTGACTCACTGTGAATTTTTAAAAAAATGTTTAGTGTAAACCTGTTATTACATAAACAAATTCCATGAAAACAAAAAAATAATAATAATATATGTTCTATGGATGAATTATTTACATAAAAAATAGTTTTGGACTAGTGGTCAGGTCATTTTGGACCATTTGATTAAGGTTTAGTCACTATTTATGCTTAATTTAACTTAAATATCGATGACTGATTTTAATTAGTTTTACTAATATTTTAGTTCAAAAATTAACATTCTATTATTATAATATATATATTATACTGAAAATATGGTGCATTTCCATTATTAAAAATTCAATTCCATTATCGGAAAAATTATGATCACTGAAAATTTCATAGAGAAGAGGGAATAATGGGTTTTTAATGTGAAAAAATGTCAATAACTTTTTTTTTGTTTTTTATTAAATTTTGATAGGAAATTCAATATAATAAAATAAATTGTATAAATATACTGATACTTGATCTAATGAGTCCATAAAACAAATTTAATTTATAACTTATTATTACAAATTATTTAAACAAAAAGTCATTTATTAACTAAAATGTGGTATTTGTCACTATTCAACAAAAAAGGATATTTCATAGGAAAAAAATAAAAAATAACCCTATGATAATTCAGAATTTTAAATTCCAAAATAATTTTTATTTTATAAAATTTAATTTCAATATTTGTTTAAAATTAAATGTTTTTTTTCCAAACAGACATGAAAAGCAGTTAATTCAAAAAAATAGTATTTTAAAATAGATAATGACTGTAAATAAATTATATATTATATTATAAATATTTTTTATTTATATAAAACCATTATAAAAAATTTTATATATTGTTTTTATTATTTATATTACTATTTTTAATGGCGAGGTAATAATTAAATCCATTAAATAATTATTAAAACAAAAGTTGTTTTATAGAAACTCTATATTTTGTGTAATGTACTCCAAATCTGTGTTGCGTAAAACATATTCCCATTCGGTGTTTCATATAATGTACACTGATTAGGGGTTTCGTGTGTCATAGACCGATTCATTGTTTCCTATAGCGCAATCCAAATCGGTGGTGTATGAATGGATTGTTTGACTTAGAGCAATGTAGGATATCAATGAAAATTAATTCATTCGATGAAAAGAAAAAGATATTTCACAAAATCCTATTATGTTACATTCTACCAAAATAATATTAATTTCTCCCTTTAAATTATTTTATGTTATAAAATATTTAATACTTGAAAATTTCATTCATATAAACCCACATCACAAAAGTGAATACTAAAACATCAATTAAAATGGGACATTTGGAACCACAATAGTTTCCCAAAAAACTCATAACCAGATTCCCACATAGGAGAACATAGGTGGGTTGTGAGATCTTGTAGATATAAGATAAATCATACCAAAATGTTCTGATGGTGTTTTATAGATAAATAGGTAATGCTAATGTTGAAAACCCCAAATCCATAAATCTATGATGACTTAAGGGACTTTCTAATTCATTATAAATGAAATTAATATGAAAAAATGTATGGACTGAAGATAATTTTTTCTTAAATTTAATAATTTTAAATGAAAATATATACTTTAATGATTTCATGAAAATTTCAACCTATGTATTATATTGATCTATTCCACCTTTTTCTCTAAAAAAAGTGACTTTTTTATTCTTGAATTACTAATAGATCATGAAACGCATGATACATCATCTAATCAGTTATGATTAACAAAAAGTAGTCTAAACATGCTATCAAATATTAATAAATACTCATATGGAAATATAGCACTTTAACCTTACTGAATTCATCATAATTTTAACATAAACTTTCCTAAAATGGATAATCTTGTAACCTTTTTAATATATTATTCTCCGTTTATTCCATAAATAAGCTCTTATCATAATCCCGACACATTTTTAATTGAAATTTGTGTATATCCTTGTACCAATAGAATATGAAATTTGTTTTTATTATTCCATAATCCAAGTAGATAATGATAATACCATGAAATCTAACCAAATGATGAACAATAATACTTTCATCAGGATTATTCATACAAAATAAAACATAAAATTCCCAAGTAAGGAGGGAAGTGTAAGTACATAATAATTATCTTGTTTCCCTTAATCCATCATGATGACATAAGAATTTCCTTTGACTTTTTTCTTCAGATATTTTCTGGAATATCATTCACATTAGTCATAGGATTGGGGCACTTGTTAGTGTAATGTCAATACTCCATGCAATTAAAGAAATGAAGTGTGGGAGGTGTATTCTATGGGGATTACTCATTATTTTCATAATTATATAAAATCCTCCCATCAGTTATTCATTCATCCACTCTATGAACATACCTTACACACATACAATATTTATTATTCCCCTTAGGATAATTCCTTCCATGTCTCATCCTACAATTTCTGCACAATATAAACTTCTTTTTCTTTTCTCCATGGTGTTTATATTTTCCTTTGAACTCCATATTCCTTTCCTTGTCAAAAAAATGAAATTGATAAACTACTACAACCGCAATTTATATCATTATATCATATCTAAACACTTATTAATAATTTTTAAAGTAACTGATAAACATATATTTTTAATGAAAATGTATCAGACAACCAAAGAATAGATCAATTTTCTTTTTGTGTAGAATAATAATACTCGAAGATTACTTGGAAAGACATGTAAAATTATCATCCTTAAAATGAAGAGATTCATCATCATTCTTCTTATTCTCTATAAATTTATTTTCAATATTTTCATAAGGAATTTGACAAAAAAAATTAACAAATATTTTTTGAACTCATCCCAATACATTGAGTCAATTTTTTCTTGATTCCTCAAATTCTTGATTGTTTTCCACCACTGATCTGATTGACCTTCTAATTAATAAATAAACAAAATGAACTTATAATATTCATAAAATTGTAGATTGGAAAATATATTTTCACTGTTACTATTGCATTATTTTTCAATTTGTGGATCAAAGGACCCATTGAAATAAGGGGGTGTTGTCTCATGAAGGACTCAACAGATTGATGTTCCCTCTATTTCTCATTTAGGAATCTAGCAGGGTTTATAGAATGATAAATTTGGGTGAGAATATATGTGAGACTTTTCATTCCTTCTCCCTTGGTATTTGGTTACTAAGGAGGATATTTAATAAATTTTCCTTTTAAACCACCTTTATCATGGATTATTTATGTTATATCAACAAACTAAAACCAAAATCATAGAGTAAGAAAAAATTATTGTAGTGAGGAACTACATAATAATTAAAACCACATATATGATTTCTAAATTATAAAACATTTCATTAACTATGATACCATAGTTTAATCCTATGATATTTATATCAAAAATTTATTTAAATCCTTTATGAAGGTTTGTGAAGAGTTTGAGAATTCCGAAAGCATATCCCCTAGGAGTGTCAATCCAAGGGTGCATCAAGGATAGTTTTTGTGAATCAAATTATCCCAATTCAGGAATGGGTAATATCATTAGAGTTGTTACCCCTAGGTACATTGGTTCTTGAGCCACATCCACTTATAATATTTAGAAATAGATTTATTTCTAGGAAACTACTTACCATATGCTTTACCAAAATTTCATGACATTTTCTAAAACATTAACTCTAAAAAATGCATATTTGTAGAGACATCTATAGAAATCTATGTAGAAATATATATATGAATCTCACTAATGTTTTATCATTCTAGTCCTCAATGGATGTCTAATCCATTACATGGATATAAACTATAACAACCTAGGATTAACAATAATGTATATTAAATTATTTTGTATGAATATTATATTAAATACAATAATACACGATCGCGGACCATAATAGTACAGTGTATTTGAAAACATAGAAAAATATTCTATCATCGTGAAATTTATTCAATATCTCCCATAATGATCTCACCATTTCCTAATTCTAATTACTAACATTCTTTATAACATGATGAAAGGAAACATAATAAAGGGGTGATATCAGATTATCAAAAATATTATTTAAAGAAAATACACAATAATAACAGAAAAAATGGTATAGAACATGAGAATAACATTTACCGATATTACCCTGAATACTAAATATCATAATAATGGTTATAAATTCATAAGAAATTTATCTTAAGAAACTAAGTTCCATAATCTGAGAAATCATAACACAGGGATAAAAGTTGGAATTGTGGGAAAAACATATTCATATGAAAACCCAATTTCAAGGCATCCTACAAAGGAATTTGTAACATTATATTCTTGGGATAATCACCCAAGTAACTACTTCATCCATTGGATTAGGTCTTGGGTTACCTATTAATTCGGGATTGGTATTTCTTCTTGTTTAACCTCTTGATTTTGGAAGGGAATTTACTCCCATGTACACACTTTTTTCTAGAATGGGATTTCATATTGTAAAAACTTTGGTTCCGGGCTTAAGATATCCATAAATATACCCTAAAATGTTGGTATTGGTATTTTTTCACATAAAACATCTTATTTCTGGCTTTGTATTCCCTACCATGTACCCTTTCAGTGTATAAAACATTTATTATATCCCAATTCAGTAATTAGATGTATAGGTCCCACCCATCTCATTATGAAAACATTCATACATGTGCCAAAAAATCATAAAAAATAATATTGTATCCCATGAAATGTAATGGGTATCATAAACATATAATAATATCATAACCTATATAGAAAGATATATGTTTAATAATCATTTCGTCAAAATCATAACTAGTGAAATGAATCAGTTTTAGAAGCATGTTACCCATGACTGAGGAATTAGTATCATAACCATCATTCCATTAAAACATAAACCTTTCATTGAAAGATTATTAATGGAAGAAATTTATCAATTCCCCATAAAGGCATGAGTAACACCAATAAATGTCATTTTAGATGGGAAATTATTTTTATAGTTCATTTAAAAACATTTCTTGATCAAAATATCCATTTTTATTTGAAAAATTATTTTTCAAACGTAATGAATTTTTAAAACCATTTTCATGAAAATCAACCTGAATTCTAATAAATAATGTTTTGAATACATTTTGGAATCCATTAGCTTTGTAATCCTAAAAGGGGAGGTTGAATACATTTTTACAACTATTTCCATTGAAATATTATAAATATAGCTTTGAAACATTTTGAAACAAAAATTTTTTAAAAATTCCTAAACAAATTTTGAAAACCTTTTGAAAGTAATATTATATGTAAATATATAAAATAATAATGAAAATTTTTTGAAACCAATTTTCTTTGAAAACATAAAATAGAATCTTGAAAACATTTGGAAAACCATTTTTCTAAAAATCATATAAAATAAGCTACAAAAAATTTGGATAAAAATATTATTGAAAACATATAAAATAATATTCAAAACATTTTTAAACTCTTTAAGCATAAATATTTATTTTTATGTAAATATTATTAAAAATTAATATTTTAATTAGGGAAAGGAAGCATCAAAAAAATGACGGAGGGTAAATATGTACATGCCATATGATATAAAAAAGATTATTCCTTTGCACTGTAAAAATGTTATAAAAACACATTTTCTAAAAGGCAATAATAATTTTATATAAAAAACATAGGTATATGTTAAAAAGGGTACAAATTTATTTTAATTATTATAGTAAAATAGTTAATTATTCTTGGAAAAACATTTTAAAAATATGGTTTTTATTTAACAAGTATTTCTAACCGAAGATAGGGTAATGTTGAGATTTCATAATACAAATTTCTTAACAATCACATGTACAAAATTGTAAAAAATGGTATTAATACATGACTAAATAATTAATTACAAGATGACTATAAATTTCAAGAATGTTCATCAGATATGTATCATAATATGTCTTTAGAGTAGTATTAAATATAAACAATCTAAAAAAGCTAGGATATTGTGATAATAAATTATATTAACTTGGTAACATTAAACCATATCCCCATGTAAGAAAATGAAATTAAATTAAGCATAATATATCATTAAAAGATAGATATTCATGACATAAAATTTTCAAATAAGTATATAAACCTCAAAAAAAGATAGTTTCATAACATGTCATGTGTCTCAATGAAAGCAAATTGAGTGAAACTTACATTATCATTATGGTAACTTTTGAAACATAAATACAATGACAGAAATATCTTAAAATGGATTTATAAATATAAATAATTTTATTTATAAAAATAATAGTATGTATTCATTATTATTATATAGACCACACAAAACAAATGGGTGGTGCATAAAGCATGTATCACAAGGAGAGAAAAGGTGAGATGATATTTCTATACCGTATGTCTTGTCTATCAACATAATTGTTTTAACTACCTATATAATATATATAAATTTATTATAAATCTATACATTATTATAATCATATATATAATGTCTTTAATGGTTTTAGATTGAACTTATATTATCCTCTTGTTCATAATCCTATGTTAAGGATTCACTTCGGGTAGTATTGTCTTTTTTCTTTTCATGTGTCTTAATATGTTATATATTTGGTCCTTAAATGTATATAGTGATTTACATAATGAAAATAATGATATAAATATCATCAATATGAATTATATTTGTTTTATAATATTTTATATAATATATATTTAGTAAATGAAATATAATGTTCATGGAGATGGTAAGTCGTACGTACACATTAACGTTGTTTTCGATTTTATTTTCATAATGAAAGAATTAATGTACCTGACATATATATATATAATTATTATAGTAAAATAATTATCTCATATATATCATATAACTTTGAAAAACCATTTTTTAATACATTCCATGTATTTTGTGAATGAAACAAATTTCTTTGAGTGAGTGGTAGTCCAAACATCCTCAAACACAATTACCATACATACATCAAATATAATGTATAATTATATGTGTTGTAAATGTAATACAAAATATTTAAGACATAATAAATTTAATATTTTAAATTATTAAATAGGTTCTCCATCATAATTTCCACCATGAGAGTCAGTAATGAAAAAATAAACAACCATCATTTTGTGAGGAGGAAGTTATTTGTACACATAAAAAGTATGATAATTACCCTTTATATGGATGTGTGTGTAAGTTTCTATAGAACCATTATCAAACAAACATCATTTCATGTTGAAAATATATTTATATTCACACAATAATGTAATATTATGATTTTAGGAAGTGGAGAATGAAAATAAAAGAAAGCAATTTGAGGGTGGGAGTTTCCTCTTAATAGGGTAACTCATTTTGGTTTTTACCAAAGGACATACATGGAAATAAGTTATTCCCAAAGGGAGGCATCATGGATGAAATTAGGTATGTTTATAATTTATTAGGAAGATAATTTTTGAAAATAATTTTTTTGAGAGGTGTGGGGAAGTGGGAGAGTTGGTTTCCTATTATAAGGAAGGAAAAGGACTCTCATTGAATTTTTCAAAACAAATTAGATGGACTCATGTTCTTAACTAAAAACGTTAAAAACTAAATAATGGAACTTTTTTTTCTATATATGGCCATTCAATGGGTTTTGGAATAGTTTATTTTTTATTTGATCCAATAATATTATTGTTTAGTCATTAATTAAGCTTAATTTGACCTTAATCATTGTGATTAGTTTTAATCACTTTTACTAATATATTTTTAAAAAAATTACCAAGATCTAATTTGACTCTAAATATTATATTGGTTACAATGGTGTATCTAAATTTTGCAAAACTCTATACATAGATGTGTAAAAATTAATATTAATACTAACCCTACAGATCTGATGAAAAAAATGAGTTTTTAAAGTACAAAAATGGATCAAAATTTCATTATGTTTTTATATTCAATTGAAATGTGAAATTTTTGATAATGAACTAAATTTTTTTAATATATGTATAATTTATCTAATTTTACCTTACAAAAATTAAATGTATAATTTATCATAACTATTATTTATTTGAAAAGGAATTCTTTTACAAAAATGCAGTATTTTCTACTATTCAAGAAGAATGGACATTTCTCAGAAAAATCCAAAAAAAATCACCCAAAGATAATTTGGGAATTATAAATTCAAAAATTATTTTTTATTTATCAAATTAAATTTCTATATTATTCAAAAATTATTATTTTATTGTTTTTTACAGAAGGACATGGAAAGCAGTTCATCTGAGAAAATAGTTTTTTTAAACATTTGAAGACCTTATAAAATAATATTTTACTTAATCAATATAATATATTTATATAATTTCATTAAGAAAATTCATTAAAATAAATGTTTACTATTCATATTCCAATTTCAAAGGACAATATAAAATTATCTCCATTAAATTATTATAAAAAAAATATGTTTCATAGAAGCTCAGTGTTGCTTGTACCATTTGTCTATTCTAGGAAGCACATTACGTACATCGAGTTGGTGTTGCGTATACCATACTCTGAGTTAGTACTGAGTGTATTGAATGTCAAATATATATCGTGTGAAAGGAATTTTTGAATTAGTGCGATTAAATCCATCAACAAAAATTACTTCATTCAAAGAAATGAAAGAAAAATTATTTCACAAAATCTCAACGTGTTATAATAATAAAGAGGGAATAAGTGGTGAAATATAATTTCTACTATCTGACGTAATTATATTACTTGGTATATCGATAATTATTGATATACATTAGGGTGTCTGTGGTATATGAATCCCTATTACTAGACGATACTATGGTACACTTCTTGTGAACCTTTATTCTATGATACCTTTCTTAATCCAACCATGTGGATAAGCTAATTTTGTAGTGGTATGGTATGTTGTTGATTATATTAAAATATGAATCTAACTAAAATGAATATTTTCCTCATTTATTATATGTATAAAATATGATGTAATGATTTTATTATTCATAAAAAATGCATGGACATTTATCATAGAGTGTTATATATTGTTCTCAATGGCTTGGATGAATTACATGTTTTCTATTTATTAAAATTTGGTCAATTTGTTCAAAAATTAATTGATTAAAGAGATACAAAATAATATATTTACATGTTCCATGTATAGGTGTCACATGATCTATTATAAAATGGATTATATATGTCTAAATATATATTATAAACATATATCTTATAGATAACATATTCAAATGAATATGTTACTAAATTTAATTTATATTTCACCATATGACTTATATCTTAAGTGTAAATATTGTTTTTCTGTAGGTTACTCTCTAGATAAAATTATTAATTATTAAATTTATAACATTTTTAATGAAATAGAGGTAAAACTGGCCACACAAAAGTTCATTGAGAAAGAAATAATGTTATTACAATGGTTTTATCCAATATATGAGATGTATTAGGATAATCGGGTCTAAAATAGTTTAAACAAATTCATAAAGATATATGATGTTTATTATACTATATTCGAGACATAATTGATATTTTTAGATTATAGAATATTGTGAAATAAATCAATAAGCATGACTTTGTGAAAGTCACTACATTATGGTTACTATATTTGTGTAATTATTAGTGCCACATGTTTATGTATGTAGTGAATAAAATTTTATTTCATTTAAAAGAATATTATATTTTATTATCATGTTTATTTTGGAATGATTCACATCATATGAATATGTGATGATTAAATGAATGAATAAAGAGTTAAATAATTCAATTAAATAAATGATGTTATCTTTTTTATAGTTTCGACTTTGATTTTTAATTTCAACACATTTTATGTTCCTGAATTCTAAAACACATTGTCATTTCATGATGGAGCTCAATTTAAAGGAAATTAAAAGCTTAATTAAATAGGTACATGATTATATACTATGTCTAATGAGCCTCTCTATGAATCTGATTTCTTTAATTTTGTTCATGTAAGATGTTTGGAAAACATTGTACAAAAGAGGTCCTAAAATAGAATTTAGTGATTTGAGTGGATGGTGGAAACCCTTGACAGAAACAACATGATTATTGTTTCTGAGAGTAACCAAATAAACACACAACAAGAAAAGATCAAAAGAAAAGACAATGATATACTGATGTTTTATGGTTTTCATATTTGATTTTATTGATTCCCCTTATGGTAAATATTGGAATCTTTTTTGTGTTTTCTTCCACTAAATATGGGGATAAAGTTGTAAACTACAGCCCATCAGTTTTATGTTTTTATTTAAACTGGACATTATAGTGTTAACTAATGATGTGTTTTATGTGTGTAAATTGTCGTTTTAATTCAAGTTAAAACTATACCTCATAATAAAGTTACTCCACTAGCTTAATCAATAATATTTTGAACATTGTGAACCCCATTGATATAGAGTGTTGTTCTGGAGATAGTTTAATTTAGTAATTTTTAGTAGGTCTAGTAACCATTATTGTTTAAGGGATGATGTGGACTTGGAAAGTTAGTTATAGAGAAATTTTATATTATAATAATTCTATGGTGTGTATCCCACTATTTATGGTTATAGTGTACATCACCCGTTTCAATGTAGCCATTATAAATATTATAGATGAAGAACATTACAGAAATAAAATACTGGTGGTGGAGGTTTATAATTAGAATTTGGGTGAATTTTAGCAATTGGTTCATGAATAATGAAGGAATATAAATTTTTATATATTGGTCAGTATCATCTGGATCGGTTATAATATCATTATAACAACCAAGGTTGAATTTAATTTATGAAATATTGTTCTACTATGTATTTTGTAAATGATAGTTTATTAGAAACCAATTTGTATTGAAGTTCCATATTCCATATTGGTATCACATGGAATAGATAATGTTAGAAAATAATACGATACTATGATAATGAACTCATTGAATTATAGAACTATTAAATGAACAAAATAATAATAAATTTATTATGAATTGGGATGGGATAATTAATTGATTATTGGGTATTTTGTAAGGCTGTTAGAAGTCTCTCGTAGACTAGAACCATTAAAAATGGGGACATTCATTACTAGTAAGACAATTCTATAATTTAATCAAAATAGGATATTATGGGAGATATTAGGAAATTGGTTTCCCACTGAATTTTCTATATATATTAAAGAAAAAATATTGTTGTCGGATTAGGTCAATAGATGGAATATGTTTGTTTTATTAGTGAACTATAATGAGATTAGAAATTTAATAGAAATGGGTTATTCAAATTTTGTGAAATTATGGAGGATTATTCATATATATGAGAAATAGTATTATATGACGTTTATAATGATGTATATCATTAAATATTTTTGGGATTGAAAAAATAGGACACAATTCATACTATAATTGGAGGTGTTCTGAAATTTGAGTTTAATATTTTATATTTTGTGAAGGGGGATTGATTTGGGAATGATTTTATGTTAGTTTAGTGGTTTTTGTTAAATTTTGTGGGTTTTTGAGTTACTATTTTAAAAAAATTATAATATATACCATCGGTTAAATAGTGAAATAACATCGGGTTCTCATTGTGATTCTTGTGGTGGCAATAAGCCTATGTGGTTCACTAAAATTCCATCAATCACCCAATAGGTATATGATATATTATATAAAACATGTTAGTGGAAACTATGCCACATATGATGAGCTTAAATGTTTCAAAATTACATAATTATATAAAAAAAGTTTATATGAATCTTATGAACCTTTTCTCTCTCATTTACCTTATCATGGAAACCCAATAATCCAATCACTCTCTTCTAGTCTTCTTCATGATATTGTCATAGTTTTTATTTCCTTATTACAAATTATTCTATTCTATTGTAATTCTAGTTTTTAATTTATGATTATCTACACTTATATTTGTAGTTTCTTCTTATTTAATGAACCAATCTATATTAAGTAACTTAATATGGTGTTATAGTTTGATTCTTAAATTTCATAAAAATATTATTATCCAATCCATGATCCTAGTTTTCATAAACTGTAATTCAATAAGGTATTAGGTATGTTGAAATTTTCATCATGTTATATATTATTACTTATATATTATGATAGATAATTGGGTTATGTATGACTGATAAATCTGAAATTTGGATTATAGTC
Source organism: Viscum album (assembly GCA_963277665.1). Taxonomy (NCBI): domain Eukaryota; kingdom Viridiplantae; phylum Streptophyta; class Magnoliopsida; order Santalales; family Viscaceae; genus Viscum; species Viscum album. The sequence goes on from OY728152.1 coordinate 1,876,971,745, forward strand.
CATGGTGTTTCATAAAAGAAAAAATAATTCATTTTATGACCATTATAGAAACACTATAAAAGATATTACTCTATTAATGTGGAATACACAAATAATTTCATTGAAATATAGTTTTTGGGGTTAAAAGGTGGGATGAAAATATTTATCCAAAATTTTGTTAGCACTTGAGAAACATTGAAAGCTCTGCTAAAAAATTGTTAGGCATTCCACTAAGAGAAGAAATTCATTCATGGGTGATGATATTAGTTATGTTGTGTGTATTTAATTAATGTAGTTTCATATATAGTAGTGACATACTAATTATGAATAAGGTGATTATAGAATGAATTATATAACATTATAAATCATCATGTGAGATCATATTGATTTAATACATTGGTAGTCAACTGAATGTTCTTTTCTATGAGGGATTGTGTAGGGAAATAGTATAATTCTATTTAAGATACATTATCATCATTAATGAGGTCAATCAATAGAAAATGTTTTATAACTTTTGTGTAAATATTATATTCTAGAAACATTCCAATAAAAATTATACATAGATTTTTTTTCCTATATATTTTTATTGTTAGACTACCAATGATAATAATTAATCTTTGGGATATTCATTATATACAACATGGTTTATATCCACATTATCTATAGCCTCGAAATATTTTTTTTTGGATGAGTGGAATCTCTTTCCATTCTAATCCACCCCCATCATTAATTTAATAATATTCTCCTTTTTAATTCACCCTAATCATAATTCATCCATTTTATTGAATTTGTTTAAATTTTTAATAGGGTATTTACTTGTTAACTTAATAACATCTATATCCAAACACTATTCTATATGAATGATTCTTTGTGGAGAAAACATATAAATTAAGAAATCTAAATTGTAATCATATCCAATTTTTTTATCTAATAATCAGGATTGTTTAATATTTTCACTCGATTCAAAAATAAATCTTTTCATCGATGGAGTATTCTTAAATAGAATATTCACCATGTAATGACCCATGCTTGTGTAATAAATTTTTTTTTATAAACTCAAGGATCCTAAACACACAAATGTGGTTTAATTTGGGTTAAACTTATTTTTTTCAAAAGATATAGTTCCATTGTTATGAGGAGATAATAATATTCCATACATACTAAAAAAGTATATAAATGATGTTATTTACTTAAAGTAATAAAAAATGAGTATGTTTATATGGTTAACTAAATTGTAAAAATATAAGGATTGTAAATATACTGATGAACCAATGTGTAAAATTACCCTTAATTCATAGTCAATAGATAATAAACTTTTGTAATGGTTCAAAATAGTATAACTGGGAAAATATAATTTCTAATCACTTCATGGAATACTTTGAGAAAAGAATTACAATGAATTATCACACAAGTAATTTAATAAAGAGAAAATATAAATAATACAAAAAACAAAAATATGGGGTTTTTATCAACTTCATTAAGAATATTTAATCTCCTCATGATCATTATATCTTAAATATAACATTATTTACCCTTATTTGTATAACAAGTATTTTTATCTATATTTTTCTTCTTTATATAGTATTATTTATATATATTTTCCTATAAAAACATTTTGTATTAAATCTATTAGACACATAAATCATAGGAATGATAGGGAATGATATCTCAAAGATCGTATCCATATTCCATATTAATTAATGTTTTTTTGAAAAATATCTATTTATGTATAGTCATATCTCCTAAAAAATCTCATGTACTTTAATAGTTGGAAGAGATAAAAATATCAAATATTTATAGGAATAAATAAAATGCCAATTTTTTTTATCCTTCTTAGATGTGGTTGTTCAATAAATGTAATGATGCTTCATTTAATAGTAAATTTATCTTCTAATCATAAAATATCTATCATTTCAATATCATTTTGTTTTATTACATAGATTTATTACATCATGGTTATGGATGGACATGAAATGGTTTACTATGTTCACATATAGAGTTTTTTAAAGATAAATCCCAATAAACCATGAAATTTTCTTCTAATATCCATATGGTTTCTAGAGTCACCCCTCATTAAAATGATATTCACAATAATATATTACTCAATACATGTCATTTAATATAATTAACATATAGTTATGTACTATTATTAATTATATTTATTATTACATGGTATCCTTATTAAAATATTTTTTATAATTACTCATAAATACATTATTATTTTCCATGTGTGTGGCCAGGTTGAATGATTCAAAAACACTTAGATGGAGTTAGTTAATCATAATAAAAAACATTTGAATTAATTATATTCTCAATTAATGAATCAAAAAAATAAATATGAGAAAATGTGGTGAGAAAAATCATACTTGTTGTAATTAATTTCTTACAAGTTTCAAAAACTCTCTTGATTTAAAGGTAATCCTTAGTGTTAACTGAGTATAGTTAAAAAATATACATTTTTATATTATTATCAATAAAAATTAATGGTAATATTATGAAGATAGAACTTAACAATCATAAAATTAATAATAAAAACACTATAATAAATTTGATTAACTGTTTCGTCTCCTCCTCAAGTACCTATTAGGAAGTATCATGTGTATACAATAATCATTATCAATAAATGCTTAAAATTCATTCTAGAAATATTATGGAATGTATACTGGGTTACATAATTTATTATAAAATCTATGGAAAAAACTATATCTATAAGCATGAAAGAACTATAACATGATGAGGGTTGGAAAACACATTATTTGATTGAGTAGATCCAAAATTGGAACCCACTATTGGATTATTTTGAAAATCTATAAATAATAGTTACCATTTTAATCCCCTAGATCATATCATAGACCTATATGATGAATAAATTCATATATTCGTGACATTGAATCATCATATATAAGATTAAATTATTATAAAAATTAGTGTTCCTCCTGTGAATATATAATACTTAAATTTTTCATGAAAAAATGATATTTTCTATGATCGTATTATTTAATCATATCTTTTTAATGTTTTTTTAAAACCACATTATTATAGAGAATTAACTTATTAGGAGTTCTCAAAAACTCAATGTAGTGTTCAATATAATATTCAACATGTATTCATTGTGATCATATAAATTTTTGCATTACAATGACAAATTAATGATGAATTATCAATCTTTGACATCTATAATAACTCTTCTATAACCCACTTCATATTATTTTGAAAGCTGATATAATAGTTCTTAGAACATCTAAAAAAATTAATGAAAATTCCCCATTTTTCACCTTTAATGTAGACTCATATTTTCATATCCCTAATTATTTCTTTCAATATATGTTACAGCGTCTCTGTAATGACATGAGATGTTGGACCTTTAAATTAATAATTTTGTAAAATATCACATGTAACATAAAACAAAAAACAAACATAAAACCAAATAAAAAACCAAGTAATATTGAAATTACATGAATAATAATTCCATTACTTGATAAAATGATATTATCAATTCAAATTGTTACATATTATTATTTTTCATTTATTAAAAGTTAGAAAAATACACTTTTCATGAACCATTTCAAAAATGTATATTTTTATTAAAAAATTTATAGAAAAATTATAAATTATGTTTATAATATGTAATATTTAAATTTATAAATTAATATGTTAATATTAATTTTTTTATAAACTTAATTGAATTAATATTAAATAAACATGACTTTTAAAAATGTATTTTTTTATAAATATTATTTTTCACTATATTATTTATTTAAATTAAAATAAATCAATAAATAAATTCCGTAAAATTGGTTTGATAAAAATATCATTTTTAATTTATTATTTAAAAATAATAATTGCATTTATGTTTTTTGAAATAATTTATTTTTTAGGGGAATAGTTGCAAATACAGTGTTTACTAAAGTCACAACATTTGTGATTATATCATGAAGTAAGTATAACATAAAAACATATAAAACATTTATAATTAAGAAATATGTTTTTCAAGATTAAAACTATATATTTAATAATACTATTATGCTTATATAAAACCTCTGTTTAACAATTTTAGAAATATTTTCTATAAAGAAATATTTACTGTTTTCTTTAAATTAAATATTATTTTTAAAATATTCGAAATATAAATAATTATAAAGAAAAATAATGTTTATATTTTTATAATATTCACTATTTATCATTAAAATAATATATATATATAAGTTCTATATTAACATAAATTTTGTTCTTTAAAATATAATATTTCTAAAAACATGTTTCTCCACTTGACATGTAGTTATGTTAAAATTGGAATTAATTACACAAAGAATTTTTTTATGATAAAATGGTTTTAATATTTGAATTAATTTGTTCCAAATTATTTAATAATAATATTTTTTAGGTATTAATTTGGAATTAAATTAATACAAATTAATTCCCATGGTAAATACCAAAATGATTAAAGTTAAAATTCTAATATTGATGTATTAAACAAATTAAAAAATGTTTTGAAATGATGTTTTGATGGATTATAGAAATTATATCATATAAAGATCCATTATAATATTTTTTAGAGTCTCAAAAATATAAAAATTTTCTCTATTTATATTAAGATTAAATATTTACATAAATACATGTATCATTACAAATAAAATAAACCTCTCACCACCCATTGAAGACCACATATTGAATTCAGTTTCAACCCAAAAAAATTATCATAACCTACATTTAAATACAAATTCATTTTACTTGACCCTTTGGGAAAATAAAATTTCTTTAAGACCTTCATTTATGAGGTATCCCATAAAGAAAACACAAAAAATTCTATGTGATTACTAATTCTTCATAACATCAAGTCCATTCTATCATACATTGCAAAAATAAAATTTTTAGATTCCTAAATAATTTTATGAATAATGTATTTATACTAAATTTTTAACACTATATAAATAACTATTAACAGTATTTCCCATTTTCTATTATGAAATATCAAATCTCCATTTGTTCATTGTTCAAACTACAACCTCCCCAAAGTGATGACTTTTGTTTTTCACGTTCATCACTATTAGTTTGTTATAAGAGTGGAATTTTAGATTAAATTTAAAATGTATAATATTATACGTATTATTGTGAGAATAATTATAATTCATATTTTCCCCTCCCATTCTATGAGAAATGAATATTTTAACCATGCATTGTGAGGGGTACAACCTCGACAAAGAATCGTATCTCATTTATCATCTAGATAATTTATATTTATTAAAATATTTTAAAATATGATTCATCATTTAAATAATACTATACTTAAATAATTATTCTTAATAATAATGATATTATTCAAAAAAAACAACTACCATTATTATAATCATCCATTAATTATGGAATGTTCATATTTGGGTTCACATAACCACAAACATGAACAATGCTACAAAATAATATTATGGATGTATATGAGAATATAATTACTAATAATATATGACATAAATGATAAATACTTTCATTTTAAATTTTTAATATTAAAATTTGTTTTTTGGAGTAGAATACTAAAGAGGGGGGGTGAATTGAGTATCTATAAAAAAAATTCTATTTAAAAAGTGTTATTAAAAGGATTTCTCCTTCATGTTAAATACAGCCCAGTTAATCAATGTAATATGGTTATAATGGTTTGACTATTTAAATAACTTTTTGGATGATTGATTATTTCTCAGTAATAATAATAGTTATTAATATTACATTTGAAACTATTTTACAAATAAAATGAAATTATAACTTCTTTATGATATTATCTATCAATGTATGTTTAGTGATTTCTGAATTATATCTTAGAGTAGTAAAATAGACAAAACTAATATATGCATCACATTGGATATACAACAAGATGTTCAGTCTCAAGCTGAGTCTAAATCCACAACACATGGTGATCACTTTCCACTAAGAATTTTATATAAATAAACTAAATCCACACCCTGGATCAGGATTAAGAAATAATACACGAGGCTGTCCAGGTCGCACAAGGACCTCATCTATAGTTTTTCATGTGTACAAACTACTAGGCCACACATGGACCTCTTCCATAGTTATTCGTGGGTATAAAAAATAGTAAATGATTTTTTGAGTAAGGATATATTGTATCCTTTCGTTTAATGTAGGAGACGGAGTGTGTTACTAGACAGATACAAACTCTGCTCGAAAATTAATAATATGATACTCAATAGAGTAGTAATGTTGAGATTGGTTTAGAAATGATCCGAGTTTTGATCTTTTTAGCTATGGAATTATTAAATTAGGCAGATGCAAAACTCAAGTACTCATTTGTAAAACATAGTATCACAAGTTAGACTGATATGGATTCTGTTCTTCATGGGGTTTTATAGCACGAAGATGTTTTTAGGAATCTAGTATGCTTCAGGTGTTCTTCAGCTGAATCGGGTTGCATGAGCCAATTCACAAAAATGGATTCTGTTATGATGCTCATGTCTACAATCTTGTCCATTTGTATCGTTTTTTTCCTACAAGCTATTTTGCCTTTTGTTTCTGGGTTGCACTACTATTTTTATCTTCGAGTGAATGCGTTATAGATGATAGGTTTCATGTACTTTACACCTCATACCCTGTACTATCCTATGATATGTCTACAAGGAAACATTAATTATGTCAATGAATTAAAATCTTAAAATATGACATTTAGAGATTAAATTTAAAATACGACAAAATATATTAGGAAAAAGTGTCATAGTATGTCATGGAAATGGTTTCTCATTCACGGTGTCTAGGATGTTCATGATGTCTTGTTCACATTGTGTAATGGTCACGGTGTTTTGATGTCCTGGTATCTTGTTCATGGTGTTTCATGGTCATAGTGTCTGGATGTCACAGTGCCTTGTTTACGGTGTCTCAGAGTCATGATTTCTGGATATCATGGTGTCTTGTTCATGGTTTCTCATAGTCACGGTGTATGGATGTCACGGTGTCTTTTTCACGGTCTCTCACAGTCACAGTTTTTGGATGTCACAGTGTCTTGTTCACAGAGTCTCATAGTCACGATGACTGATCCTTCACAGTGTTTGATTGTTTTGGTGTCTGATTTACATTTCTAGAAATACATAACCCGTGGAAGACTCACGGCATCTCAGACTTTTCAAAATAATTGTATTCATACATAGGAATTGATTATCATATAATGTATTAGACTTAATCATTTCTAAAAGAAGGTATTATAAAATTTATTCGTGGATAGTATAAAGTAATTAAAATGAATCTGGAAAAATTAAGATCTTGAATGGATATTCATAAAGCATGAGAATACATAAACAATAATACACAATATTTAATATAATTTAATGTATTTAACCAGGTTGAATAGAATTTGTAATCATTAAAACATGATTAGTACATGGGGAGTCCAACAATCTCCCCCTTTTTGATGATCACAAATCATGTAGATTTAAAGTGAATATTTTATTCAACTATAGATATAGAGATAAATATCTAACATATAGATATTTCTCCCCCTTTTGGGATTATAAATAAGATGGAATAAGATAAGTCATGAAAAGTGAATATTTCATTAAGGAAAATAAGATCCTGTACAAACATAATATAAAAAAACAAATGCAACATCATTCCTATAAAAAAAGAGTAAACATTTTTCTTCTTCAGAGGAAGGCCTTATTTGTGCCTTTAGCTATAGTCGTAGTAGAGGAGGCGATATGATCATAGGTTGAGGTAGAATAAGGTAGTGATTTGGTTTATTGAGAAGGTAAAGGAAGCCCTTAAAAGACAGATGGAGCTAGAGTTGGAGTTGTTGAAGATCGAGGTAGGTGTTGATCAAGGATCATAGGCCTGATCTGACTCAGAGCTTAGCTGACAGACATAATAGTGGAGGCTGGGGACGGGGTGAAGGTTGGCAATCCAGGTCTTAGAGGTGCAGCCATAGGAGCAACAATGGTTGTACTCTGTATATTATGGTAAGGCCTTATAAGCTTAATGAAATCTGTAATGATATCTCCACCATACTGCATGAATTTCTCAAAATCATCCTTAAAATCCATAAACGTATCCAAATTGAGTGAACTCTATGAGATTTTGGACTTGAGTATTGAAATATTTTGTAACATGTGGAATCCACAGATTTTACACAAGATAATTTATATTATTATTCATGTCAGTCTGGGAGAAGATTCTGTTGAAGTAGAAATCCACTTTCTTGGCAATCTCTTACTCAGAATCATTAGCAATTTAAGAATGGATTTAGACTAGGTTAAGGACTCGTCACCATTCTTGATAATGGCAGACATAGAGTTTTTTTATTGAAGCCACTAAGCATATGATGAAGCTCTTCTTTGACCAATGCTCTGAGAAGATCACTATCTTAAGTGGGTTGAGAGGATTGACTAGAGGCATTAGACATATTAATAGTGGTGGTGAGAGATTTCAGTTGATTCAGCAATTTCTGAAGACACCCCATATACACATTAGTGAGTTTTTTTAGATTAACCACATGCTCTCACATTTCATTCACAATCTATTTGTTCCATTCTATGGCCATTTTATCTAAGGAAGATAAATGTGTCTGATTCTCAGAGAAAACATTCGGTGGGGTTTGAGGAACATCAATTCCCATAGGATGATAAATAAGCTCTGAAATCAAATGCATCTCCTTCTTCTTGTCATCAATAATACCTATTATGGTCTTCCCTTCATCTCTAAGAAGTATGTTATCAACTCTTACTTCTAAAATCTCATGAAGAGTTTTTGGTTATATTTTCCAAAAACATTTTACAACAATAATGAGGCATCATTCTCACTTGGATGTGTCACGAGAGAAGGTTGGGAATTCAAAACATTTTCAACACCAGAAAAACGGGTATCACCAAATTCCATTAGATCGTTATTACTCACAATGTATGGTTGTTTTGATGATTGTCCAAAAATAGGGATGGATACAGGCTCAGTTCCTTCTCAAGATAATTATTAGAGACTAATTACTATTGGAAAATAGTAGAAAGGCCAACACCTTTTACTGAAACTTGCTGAGAGTCATCCAAATTATAGAAACTGGGGAACTTATATCGAGTGCATACATGTCTTGGATCGACTAGATTTGGAACATCGATAGATTTTAGATCAAGGGGTTTCTCCCCCCTCAACATTTTCATCCTTCTTAGGACTAAGAAGTATAAGATCTTGATCTAATTCCTCCAATGCGTCTCATAATTAGAATTAAAGATATTGCAATCATTTTTTTAAAATCTAACATGAAATCCATCATCATATAACTGTGAGATACTGAGCATATTTTATTTTAATCCATAAAAAAATATTACTTTATAAATCAATACTGAGTAAGATTTACCTATTTAGCTAAGTCCAATTATCATTCCTTTGGCAATGTCACCAATTATGAAAAGTCCTCCATCTATTTTGATTAGGTTCTTGAAGCATGTGTTTTCTCTTATCATGTGCCTTGAACATCCACTATCCATCTACCATAGACATTTAAAGGAACTATTTAAGTATTTTTTCTACAAAATAATCATGAAAAAATAGATTTTGGTTCCCATACTCATTTGGGTCCAGTAATATTAGTAATAAGTTGTTTAGGAACCCATATCTCTCTCTCATATATTTCATATATGTATTATCTAAATTATTTGAAAAATATAATCTATTTGGTCTAGAAAAACATGAAATATTAGACAATGTATCATAACATGAATTAGTTGATTTGTGTCCAGAATTGAATGTAAAACAGTATGTCCTATATTTAGAAACAAACTAGGTTCTACTAAGGGTTCTTTTCCCAGGTTCATAACCAATGCCAGTGTTGTATTTAGGGGAAATTTGTTTTCCTAGAATTTGGGTAAGAGTATTTTTTCAATTGGTAACCTTTTATTGGCCATGCTTCTATTGCACATTAGACATTTTTAATTCATTTTTCTCTTTGAGAATTTGAGAAATTTTCTCATTTTCAGTTGCGATTTCAGATTTCATATTCACAGTAAGAGCATGTTTCTTCTTCCATGATTTATATTTGTCATTTAGTTAATTGGTTGTTTCTTCAAGCATGTTCAAGTATTCAAATATTTCATCATTAGTCATGTTATCAGAGAAACTCTCATCTCTAGAATAGTATCAATCATGTATTGTGGAGTCCAGTGTTACCTCAGATGTGTTTTTCAAAAAAAAAATATTGGATTTAGTTTCCTGTACATCATGTGATGTTTCTGAGTCTCTTGAACTATCCTCAAAATCACTCGAGGTTAATTTAATTACCTTTTTATAGGTCCCATAATTGTCCTTATATTTATTTTCATACTTGAGCTTTGGACAGTCAACCTTGATATTTACCTTGAGCTTACATTCATAGCAGAAAATATCATCAATCTTGTCACATCTTTTCTAGTCCTTCTTCCAACTTCCTTTTTTTCATATTTTCACTAAAAGATAGGCTTTCAGAAAAAGTTAATCTTCTTGTAAAATATTTTGAATCTTATGACTAGTTTTTCCATCTCCACATCACTATTGGGTGATGATTTTTCACCACTTGATCTTTCTAGAGAATCTTCCAATTTCCCTTTCATTGTGTTTATAAGTGGGGGTCTTGAATGCAACCACATTCCTTTTTGATTCATCCTCCTCCTCCTTGTTGATATTCGGCTCATCTTCATACATCATCAGTTTTCCAATGATTTATTTTATAGGTTTCTTCCCTAATATCGCATGATTCTATAATAGAGACCGAGGTTCCCCTCCATCTATCTGGAAGGCATCATAGAATTCTCATGATCTTTTCCTCGGCAGTGACATCTCGTCCAAGAGAAATCATTGTGTTGACAATCTCATTGAACCTAAGATACATGTCAGAGATAGGTTCATCAGGTTTCATTTTAAAGTTATCATATTTAATAGTCTAAGTACTAAGTCTTACTTCTTTAACACTAAATGTTCCTTCATGTGAAACAGACTGGGTACCCAAATTTCATGGGAAGTTTTACAAGCACAAATTCTATTGAATTCCTCATCTCCTAAGGAGAATTATAAAGCATTCATAGAATTGAAATTGTTATTGTATGAAATTTTGATAGGCTCATCCCATGTAATTATATCATTAGAAGGAATCATGTATTCATCTATAATGGATAACTAGATCTCAAAGCACATACTCTTTAAGTGAATTTTCATTTTATTTTTACATTGAGCATAGTATGTTGCATAAAATAAAGGTGGTTTGTTGGTTGCAGCACCTTCCAATCTATAATCCATAATAACAGAATAGGTTTAAAGAGCTATAAATATAGAATTGATAGAAATTTAAAGACCATTAAACTACAATTAAACTCACAGTTGCATGAGATTAAACAAATCCTAATAAAAGCTCCTCAAATACCTAATGTTGGTCAGAGTATAATACTCAATAAGAGGGGGTGGTGAATTGAGTATCTTTAAAAGTTTTCTATTTAAAGAGTGTTCTTAAAAAGATTTACCATAAAAGTTAAATAAATCCTAGTTAACCAATGTAATATGGTTATAATGGTTCGATTTTTTAAATAACATTATAGAAGATTTTTAATTTCTCAGTAATAATAATAATAGTTATTAATATTAATTTTGAAACTATTTAACTAAGATAAAGAAATTATAACTTATTTTCAAAATTAAATATCAAATTAATTTTAGTGATTTATAAATTATATAGCATAGCATTAAAACATAGAAAACTAAATTAAGAAGCAAAGAGGATATACATAAAGTAGTTTAGTATCAAGTCAAGGAAAAATCCACTCTACTTGGTAATAACCTTCCACCAAACAGTTTATATAAATAAACATGATCCCCACCCTGAATCGGGGTTAAGCAATAATACATATGACTGTCCAGGTCGCACAATGACCTCTTCTATAGTTCTTCATCGGTAAAAACTATCAGGCCAAACAAGGACCTCCTCCAAACTTATTCGTGGGTATACAAAAGAGTAAATGAGTGTTTGCGTAACGATATTTAATATCCTTCAGTTTAATACATGAGACAGAGTGTGTTTCTATATAGATACACAATCTTCTCAATGATTAATAAAATGATATACAATAGAGTAGTAATGCTGAGATAGGTTTATATTTGCTCTGATTGTTGATCATTGTAGCTCTGGACTTCTGAAATGAGGTAGATGCAGAACTCAAGTCCTCGTATGGAAAAAGAGTGTCGCATGATAGAAAGATTCATCTTGTGTTTATCATGGTGTTTTACATCACGAAGATGTTCTAGGGATTCTAGTATGCTTTGTCTTTTCTTCAGCATAATTGGGTTGCATGATAAAATTCAAAAAAATGTATTTTGTTATTATGCTCACACCCACCAGCTTGTTCTTTTGTATCGTGTTTTTTCTATAGGATTTTTCACCTTTTGTTTCGGGGCCACGCTACTCTTTTCAACTTGGATTTCATGTGTTGGAGCAGACATGTTGCATGTATTCTGCACCTCTTACCTCATACTCTCCGATGATATGACTACAAAGAAACACTAATTAAGTTAGTGCATTAAAAACATCAAATATGACTGTTAGCGATTAAATTAAAAGATGAAAAAAATATATTAAGAAACAGTGTCATAGTATGTCATGGAAATGTTGTCACTTTAATAGTTTCTGGATTTTTCATGGTGTCTTGCTCACAGTTTCTCATGGTCAGGGTGTCTGGATGTCATGTTGTATTATTCATGGTGTCTCATTGTCACGGTGTCTGGATGTCACGGTGTCTTGATCACAGTGTCTCATCATCACACTGTCTGGATGTCACGATGTCTTGTTCACAGTGTCTCATGGTCACCGTGTATGAATGTCATAGTGTCTTGTTCACAGTGTCTCATTGTCACGTTGTCTATATGTCACATTGTCTTGATCATGGTGTCTCATAGTAATGTAGTTTGATCCTTCACGATGTCCAATTGTTACGGTGTCTGATTTACTTTTCCAGAAAGACATAACCAGGGGCAGAATCACGATGTCTCAGACTTTTAAAAATAACTATATTTAGACGTAAGAAATTATGATCAAAGAATGGATTAGACTTAATCATTTTTGAAATAAGGTATTATAAAAGTAAATCAAGGATATTATAAAGGAATTAAACTAAATGTAGAGAAATAAAGATATTGAATGGCTCTTCTTAAATAATGATAATACTTAAACAATAATACACATGATTTGATATAATTTACAGGATTTAACCAGGTTGAATCGAATTTATGATCATTAAAAAGTTATTACTACATGAGGAGTCCAACAAAATTTATAAAATTAACTATGATACCGCCCCTCATTTGTAAAAAATCATCAAAACATGCTTGTCACAGTTTTTGTCTAAAAGAAAAGATACCAAAACATAAATGGAATTAAATTATAACATTAAAAAAATTTATAATCCATCAATAATAGTTTCTAATAATTAATAGTAATGAATAAATTTGAGATAAAAATGATGGACTATACCATCTTTATAAAACATGTTCAAAACTATCAATATTACCAACAACCAGTATTGGAAATTGATAATAACTAACTAATATACATGTAGAGAATATTAATAAAATAAGATAATAAAAATTTGTGTATATAAATAAAGTATGAACTTTGTTTTATGATATGTATGTTCTTTATATAGGATATTAGAGTTCACTCCATTAAGTGTGGAAACAATGTAATGGGTTCTTGTCTCAGATACTTATAGCATGAGACATATTTTTGTAATTATTTAACATGTTTTCCATATAATGGATTATATAATTCCCCTTTAACAATTTGAATCCTGATTTGATTTTAATTAAAAATATTAAATGTCTAATTCCTTGTTATTTTTATCATAGGGTTTTGAATCAATGATTATAAATGATTTAATTAGCTATTTTTATTAAATATGATTTCGGGAGTCTTGTTTAAATATTTGATCGATGTTATCTTTGATATTGTGTAATTACTACTAAAATACTATTTCATACCATATTCATATATTTCATGAGGTTTAAATATTTAAATCATTTCATTTATTCAAATATATTTTGATTAAAGGGTAATGACCATGTAGGGTTTTTTTAAATCATCTGCCTATATTTAGTTATAATACACCCTCTTAATATTTATTCTTCAATGATTGGTTTTCATCACATTAAGTGTTTATTTCCTAGTAATTTATCTTCTTATCTAGTGGAAATTTTTTTATTAATATATTTTAAAATAAAAAATATCCCTACCATATGATATAAAAATGTTGAGGAAACAATATTATCATTATTAATGATTGGTTCCCCTTCTTGTCCATATTTTCCATTCATGTCCAATTTTATCATTTATAATTTGATACCTAAGAATGTTTCTTCTAATATCATAAAAAAAATTTAAAAAATTTATTTTATATTAGTCTACTTTCATTTAGGGTTATTTTTCAAAAAAAAAAAATTCTTAATATTTCACTTTTATTTTTTCAAAATAGCATAAAAAAGGACCCATAACATTTCCATTTGTGATATTGTTAAAAATGTTTTTAAAGTATTCATAAATTTTTCATTCAAATAATCAAATCATTCCTCAACAATTTTCATTTTATATTTATCTTTATCCCCACATGATCATGGTTCAAAAATGGAATTATTTTTCTTCTTTTTTAAAAAATATTTTATCTAAAATATATTCAAAAGATGAAATATATTTCTTAAGATGTGTTTTTTTTTCTTAAAATCAAAAAAATATTCAACAAATTAATTATCTTTTCATATATATTATTCTTGATCAGGTATGTTCATTCAAGGATATCATCCACCCTATTTACATTAATATCTTATAAAATATAATCTTCTCTCCATGAAAATGACGGTTGCTTCATGTCTCTTCTCTATCCGTCCATTATGAATAGGAATAACTTTGCATCAATTTCCTTTCATTTGGGAATACCTCGATTGCATTTCATTGATTACCAATTTTCCACGTAGATTCCACACATTGATTTATTCGAAACAATTTATGACTGAATCACATACTCTTTATCTTTTTTGTGTCAAATCCAAATTCTTTTCCAAAGTGAGCTGCTGAAAGTATTTTGATAACCATTTATTTTCTAGTAGTTTTTTCTGGTTATCATGACTAATTGAATTATTAAAGAATTATTTATGTGATTCCTTATAAAATAAATATAAAACACATTTTATTTCTATGGGTTATTTATGATATATTTATTTACTTATTTTAAGTGTAATATATATGTCTAAATTAATGATGGTAGGGGTCCAATGTAACCATCAAGATCAATATTTAAAATTTTTTATTCCAAGGGATAAGTATTCATGAATATTTTATAGTTTCATTCAAATATGGTAATTGATGGGGTGGTTCATGAAAGTAATGTTACTTTTATTAATAGTTGTTCCATATTTCAATGTTATCCTAATTTTATGCTCTTCAAGATAATTTTTATTTAATATTGCTTCATAATTATAAAGTATAATTTTCTACACTAATATAAGGAATTTTCATGATATGCCCTTATGTTATTCCATACATTATTCCCTGATTTATGATTTATTATTTCTACAGCATAACCTTATTAAATATTTTAAATCTACCCATAATCTCTTATTATTCTCACTTTTGTTCATTGATTGTTATCACTTATGATTAAACATTTTGATTAATGGGGAATACCACTTTCTTATGTTTACATTCCCCAAGTTATAAAGATGAATTTAACATATTGTAATTCTATAAGGTATTTTACTGTCATTCAATTATGCATAAATTCTCATAATTTTTGTAAAAATAAGTCTCATATGTAATGGGACCTAAATGGAACTAATACAAACGTTTCCATGAGTTATATGTGATTATTTTTTAGAAGTAATACTAATCTCATATTTGTGAAAGTTTATCTTGAATCATGTAACATGGTATCAAATTTAATTCGTAAATTTATTTTTAGTAGTATTAGACACGAGAGTAAGAGTTTAGTGCCCATTAGTGAGAAATAAAATGAAAATTAGTTTTATTGATAAATAAATTTTTTATTTTGATTATGATTAGATAAGATTAGTAGAAACCACAGGGGTGTGTCTATAGAATAAGGATTTTTACAGGATAACACATGCATGTTTTGGAAAATATCTATTTTGTGCATTTCCTAGAAGTTACATATATTTCAAGGTAATACAAGTAGATATAGGATTTATCACGATTTTACCAAGGTTTAAAACCCTAAAAATAGTGAATTGGGTATTAAATCAACCACCACATGTTGAATGACAAAAAGGATTTACTATACATGTAACACCCGTGATTTTTATGAGTAATATTTTGTTTTTATATATCATCAACAGAATCTTTCACTACACACTTTCTTGGATTACTTTACACGCAATCACGACCTTCCTCGATAGCTTGCGTCGTACGCAATACCGAGTTTCACTAAACATTGATATGCTATTAAAATATTATTAAAAATAGCTGTTATGAATAGTAATAACTTTTTGAAATTTTGTAAATTTTATTTTTCAAAATGGAATTCATTTTTGGATTCGGAGTATCGAATTTATCCTAAGGTGAAATTTTGGTACTTTTCGGATAACTTTCATATTCTGATGAATAGTGACAATTACTAAATTTTAATTAAAAACAAATTTTTTAATTGAAATAATTAATAGTGATAAATTGTTATTTTTATTGGTTTTAAAGTATATTTAGAATATATTTTTACAATTTAATACAATGTTGGTCATTGGATGTAATTTCACATTTAAACCAGACATAAACAAGTGTCAATCTTTTGATAGATATTGTTTCTTAAAAACACGCTATTTGTTTTAACAGCGGGATTTAATTATAAAATTAATTAATGAAACTTCTATGTTATGAATTTGGTAAAATAGACTTCATTTTTGAATTTGGAATATGAAATATAGCTTAGAATGAAATTTTGGCATTGTTCTGAAAAACATCAATTTTTGATGAATAGTGAAACTACTAAGTGGTAGTTAAAAAAACTGAATTTTTCATAAAACTTAATTTTACCGCTTCTGTGAATGGAATTTCAAAAATCCGAGAGACACGGTTGATGTCAGTAAGTAAAATTTGGTTCAATGAGATGAAAAAAAATTTTGGTGAATAGTAACATTTTACTTGTATTTACCACGGTTAAAAGTAAATAGGGTAATTAAGGGTACAAATGATATTATTATTACCCTAACACATGTTCTAATTCTATTGGAAAAGTTTAATTCTACCAAAAACAATCTTAGGAATAAAATATGACCACTTAGGCCCACTTGGATTAGATTAGGACATTTATTATTAATTTATTTAAAGAAGGGTTAAAATAGTTAAAATCAATGTTTAATAAGTAACACATTTTTAATATATGGTTATATATAAGATAAATTCAATTTTAAATATTCATTAGAAAGCTAAAAATATTTCCTAAATAATGGTATTTTATTTGTAATTTTTAGACATTAAATAATTTAATTTATTTATGACACAATGATGATGTAGTAATGATCTTATTAATGAAATATTGACATAATTGATGTTATAAACACCAAAATAGATTTAATTTGAGACTTTTTAAGAATTACACTAATTTTCTAGGTTACTATGATATATTAGTGTTGATTTAATCAACATGGTTCGATCATATAATTCTGTTATGACTTCCAAAAAAATTATATATCAAATAGTGTCAGAATTGACACAAAATAGTTTTTAAATCAAATATTATATTATTAATTGTTATTTTATTCCTAAAAATCTAAGGATCGGACAAATGACTTAGATAAGGATATATATATTAATAATAAACAATTTGGGGTTAGTTTGGCATGTTATATTAAGTTTATTAACCTTATAGTGAAAGAAAACAAAAAGACACGGTAAAAGTTAAATTATTTAACTTAGAGTTAAATCTAATTGATAAGTTTAAAATAATACCCTAAACTTGTATAAATCCTATTGGTTGATATTATTTTGACCCATCCCCACTTTAGATTCGAAATAAGACCCTTTGGAACCATTATAAACCGATTTTGACTTTAATATAAAATAATATTTTGAGATATTCCTAAGGTGCCCCTCTCCTCCCTTATAAAAGGGAACCTCCTCCCCCTCCTCCTCACACAAATTTGAGCACTCAACCTCGGCCAACCCCTACCATTTTCTCCTCTCCACTTCCCTAGAATAATCCTAGATGTCCTGGTCTTCTTCAAAGACCAATCTTAGTTCCCTAAGTGGAGGATTCAAGGAGGCATTCCAAAGAAGAGGTAATATCCATTACCGATCTTTTCAATTTCTTTCTTCTTGAACTTTTCTTCTTTAGTTGTTTCATGATAAAGTAATAACATTAGAATTAATTACATACTGATATGTTATTATAAATATTAAAGAACCCTAATTCAACTTCTATCCATCCTAAGGAAAAATGAAATCACCGCGCGTGCGTACGTACGGAATACCGTCTCCACGATGTGATGCGACTCGTTCTACATGATCATCATTACATAGTAATTATATAAATGAATTTAATGAATAAATATGATATATGTTACACAAATAACATTATGGATATAATTTATATATAACGTAAAAGAAGAATAAAAATTTATTCGGAAAAACACGCATAAGAACAAAATGCAATAAGGACCCGAGTAACAAGTAACAATGAAATATTACTAACAAGAAGCTAAGAATATGACCATATATGATATCATATCAATATGTATGATTCTGTAATAAGTCAATAACATTATTTAAACCATTATACAGGAGCTTCAGACACGTACAAAGCAAATCTGACCTAAGGTAAGGGGAAATATCACATTCTCATTTTTATCCGAGATTGTTTATACTTTGGTATTTACTGGGGTGTATTTTAGCATCCACATCCATGTTCCCTCAATATGTAATATTGTTTCCATCCAATTACAATAGTTTAAATGAAATTTTACCCTTCGGTGAGTTTTTAGTAAAGAATATGAAATGAATCTTTTGTCTTTTTTTTTGATACGAGGTACTTTCTGACTTTTCCGACAAAAGTACGAAGAATGTTTTTTTTAACTTATACGGAATGAATGGATTTTTAAAACATTATTTCCAAGAATCTTCCTTTACAGGTTTTCAAGTTTAATTTTAATCAACTTTTTTTTAGTTTATAATTGTATGAAATCTAAAGAAAAGAAAAGTGTTTTTGAAGAAGAAAGGATATTTTCCTCAAGAATGGAGTTCAAGTGTTTTATCAAAATTATTTTCCATCTAAGATAATAAAGGGTTCTGTTTTTATCTCTATTATTACATTGATTTGATTATGTTGTGAGGGAATTATTTTTATGAAGTCATTTACCTTATATGATTTTTTTTATGATGTCATGATGTTTCAAGAATCCCATTTTTGTTACATGTGTTATGCGATGATGTATGATTTATGATTATGTGGCACACATAAGAAAGGATTCATTATAAGATGGGTGGGACCTATATCTCCCTCCAATGCATTGGGAAAAGATTTTATATCTCATGAGATAGACATGGCTGGAATGGTAGATTATACCGGTTTAGTGAAACGGGACTGGAACGAGGGTGACTCGGTTCAGAAAGGGACTCTGTCCACTAAGATAGTCTTGGCAATGCGTCATGACTAACAAGAAATGATTTTCCATGATTATGTGTGCATTCCACAAAGTTTCAAGTTTCATGTTATGATTATGGGGATCTCATTTTTACTTCTATGATTTATTCCATGTTAAGATATTATGATCTCTTTTGCAGGTTATGATTTTCAAAAATATATGATATGATTTTTATTTCCTTTATTTGCCCTTGCTGAGCATTTGAGATCACCCTTTTATGTTTTCTTTTCCCCAGGTCAGGAAGATGGATATTAATTAGAATATGATAAAAGGGACCTTAGATATGATGAAATAAATGGGAGACACTGTAGAAGATGTATGAACCAGTTGTTTTTGTTTCCCAGTTTCTAAAGACACTATACCTATATGGTCCTTTGTGGTTTTGTCATATGTTGTAATTAAGTGTGCTTCAATTTTGATGTATTAACAATGTATGTAATTTATGGGTCGTTATAGTTGGTATCAGAGGAAAGGTATAGTCATCCTTTGGAAACTAGGATGTGAAAGCCTTAGTAAGAACCCTAAGGATAAGTCTATGCATAGAACACAATCATAGTGTTTTAGAAATGGCCATGAATTCCCTAGGATAAGACCTTAAGTGTGAAATTTTATCCTTGATTATGTGGTTTTCCTATTATAATTAGTGTTTCTCACACTATTCTTCTTGGTTTTAGTCAATGGCTGGAACCTGAAGGAACCGTGTTAATGCGGAATGCGATGGGCAATGCAATGATTGTCATCCTAAGCAACCAAACGATATGGGAGCTGGAATGAAAATTCTTGTAGCCATGCTCAGAAAACTTTTTCAAGATATAAATTATGCAGGACTTCCAAACAAGCAAAGGAAGGAGCAACATTCTGTTGAATCCTTCATGAGGCAGTGTCCACCTTCTTTCAGCGGGTCTACTGATCCATTAGTTGCTGAACAATGGATTAGTACTACTGAAAAGATATTTTCAGTTCTTCAATGTTCTGAACATGATAATGTCATCCTAGCAGTGTATCGTTTGGAAGGAGATGCTGATCAATGGTGGAATCTTATTAAGAATATGAGGAAAAGGGATGAAATTGAGTCTATGGAATGGGACGAGTTCAAGAACTTATTTTTCAATAAGTACTTCCCTCGTATTTTCGAACAAAGATGGAGAAAGAGTTTCTTGAATTGAAGCAAAGGGATGATGAATCTATTGGTACCTATGAAGAAAATTTTACAAGGCTTGCAAGGTACGCTTCTGGTATTATTATCCAACTTGAGAGTAAGATCGATCGATTCTTTAGTGGCTTAAAACCAAGTCTTCGAAGGGCGTTATCCATAAGGGACTTCAATAGCTACGAGGAAATCGTTCGATGTTCTCTCAAAGTCGAGATGGAGATTGGAGTAACCCATCAGTCACATGGGTTTGATAAGAAGAGGAAGATGGAATTCAATGGAAAATCTAAAGAGCACACTGAAAAGAATATGAGCTTTCCCTTATGCTCAAAGTTTGGAAATAATCATGGAGGGAGTTGTCTTAAAGGGACAAGTAAATGTTTTAAATGTGGAAAGGAAGGTCATCGGGCATTTGAATGCCACGATAATGGGAAGAAGATGTCTAATGATGCAAACAAAGTAAGGGATACACAGAATGAACCTACTACACTTCAATGTTTCATGTGCAAGGAGATGAGGCATTATGCCAATCAATGTCCAAATCCAAGGGTTGATCATGATGGTCAACGTCAACAAAATCATAAGGCTAAAGACAAAGGAATGTCACATGCAATTTCTATCAGTGATGTGGAGTACGATAACTATGTGGTGAAAGGTACACTTACCATCCACTCTAAAGTAGCAAATGTTTTATTTGATTCTGGATCCACCCACTCTTTTATTTATGAAAAATTTTCTAAGGGTATCACCGTATTAACTCAACAATTAGATGTTGAGTTAGCTGTGACAACACCTAATAGCACAACAGTCACATCAAAAGTTTATAATTCTTCTTCGATCGATGTTTGTGGGAAAGTGCTTTCTGCAAATCTTGTGGTCCTTCCTTTAGTGGAATTTGATGTGATTCATGGCATGGATTGGCTTTCTCTACATGGATCTCATATCAATTTCCAAAGAAGGGAAGTCACATTTCATATTCCAGATCAATCTACGATCGTCTATCAATGAAAGGATGAACATAACCTTCCAGTGGAAATCTCTTCCATCTTATGGGTATTGATTCCCCTAAATGAAGGTTATTTATCTCAAATGGTTGGTGAGAAACTCACGATTAAGAATATTCCCATTGTACAAGAGTTTGATGATGTCTTTCCGGAGGAATTACCGGGTCTTCCACCAAATCGTGAAGTTGAGTTTTCAATAGAACTCGTACCGGGTGCTGTGCCAATTTCAAAGACACCTTATAGAATGGCCCCAATTGAGTTGCAGGAATTGAAGAAGCAACTCCAAGAGAATATTGATAAGGGATTAATATTCCCTAGTGCGTCACCTTGGGGAGCACCTATTCTATTTGTTAAGAAGAAAGATGGATCAATGAGAATCTGCATTGATTATCGAGAACTTAACAAGATCACTATCAAGAACAAATATCCTCTCCCACGCATTGATGACTTATTTGACCAACTACGCGGAGCTCTATACTTTTCCACGATTGATCTTCATTCAGGGTAACATTAATTAAGGGTCAAAAGGGAGGATATACCAAAGACGGCTTTCCGTACAAGGTATGGACACTATGAATTTATTGTGATGCCATTTGGTCTTACTAATGCCCCTGCTATCTTCATGGATCTAATGAATAGAGTCTTTAGAGACTATCTTGATCAATTTGTGGTAGTCTTTATAGATAATATTCTTTTCTATTCAAAGAGCAAGGAAGAGCATGAATATCACTTGAGAATTATATTGAAGACCCTGAGAAAGGAGAAGATTTATGCCAAATTTACCAAGTGTGAATTTTGGCTTCAAAAAGTTGCATTTTTGGGCCAAATAATCTCAAAAGAGGGGATATCTATGGATCCAGCAAAAACAGAGGTTATCGAAAGATGGTCAAGACCAACAACAGTAATTGAGATCCGAAGTTTTCTTGGTTTGGATGGATATTATCGACGTTTTGTAAAAGATTTTTCACGATTATCTAATCCACTCACCAAGTTGACTCGGAAAGGAGTTAAGTTTGTTTGGACAGAGGAATGTGAAGAGAATTTCAAGGAGTTGAAAAGAAGGTTATCCAGTGCACCTGTGCTCACACTGCCTTGTAGTGGAGAAAGGTTTGTGATCTACAGTGATGCATCCAAGATGGGATTGGGGTGTGTTCTTATGCAAAATGATATGGTGATAGCTTATGCCTCACGACAGTTGAAAATCCATGAGAAAGATTACCCAACACATGATTTGGAGTTGGCTGCGGTAATATTTGCATTAAAAATTTGGAGGCATTACCTTTATGGTGAAAGGTGTGATATTTATACTGATCATAAAAGTTTAAAGTATATTTTCACACAAAAGGAGTTGAATATGCGTCAAAGAAGATGGTTGGAGTTGATTAAGGATTACGACTGCTCAATCCATTACCACCCTGGGAAAGAAAACAAGGTGG
Organism: Viscum album; assembly: GCA_963277665.1. Taxonomy (NCBI): domain Eukaryota; kingdom Viridiplantae; phylum Streptophyta; class Magnoliopsida; order Santalales; family Viscaceae; genus Viscum; species Viscum album. The sequence continues at coordinate 1,876,994,949 of OY728152.1, forward strand.
CAGATGCATTAAGTCGACAAGACCATGCTAGTTTATCCATGATGAGGATCACAAATGACCCAATATTTATGGATTTACAAAGGATGGATCTTGGAATTATAATGGAATGGGAAAAATCTTATCTTTCTCAAATGAATGTTCAACCATCTATACATGTGAAGATTAAAGAGGTACAGAAAGAAGATGTCGAGTTACAAAAGAAGGTGAGAAATGTTCCTGAATTCAACCTTGATTGTAATGGGATAATAATGTTCAGTAATCGGGTTTGTGTTCCTCCCATCCCCGAATTAAAGAAGGAGCTGCTGGATGAGGCTCATAGTTCATCATTCTCTATTCATCCTGGAAGCACGAAGATGTATAGGGACCTGAAAGAGTACTTCTGGTGGGATGGAATGAAAAGAGATGTTGCTGAATATGTCTCTCGAAGCTTGGTTTGTCAACAAGTTAAAGCTGAGAGACAGAAGTCTAAGGGGATGTTACAACCATTACCTATACCCGAATGGAAATGGGAAAAGATCACTATGGACTTTGTCACAGGACTTCCTAAAACATCCAAAGGAAATAATGTTATTTGCTCATAGTTGATCGTCTTACAAAGTCTGCACACTTCATTGCTATTAGAGAGGATTTCTCTCTAGATCAGCTTGCCAGGATATATGTAAAGGAAGTGGTAAGATTCCATGGGGTACCACTTTCTATTATATCTGATCGGGATCCGAGATTTACCTCGAAGTTCTGGCGAAGTCTTCAGAATACTCTGGATACAGAGTTGAGTTTCAGCACTGCTAATCATCCCCAGACAGACGGTCAGTCTGAGAGATCAATTCAAACACTAGAAGATATGTTGAGAGCTTGCTCTATGGATTTCAAAGGAGGTTGGGATCAACACCTACCTTTGGTGGAATTTTCTTATAATAATAGCTTTCACTCCAGTATTCAGATGCTCCTTATGAAGAACTCTGTGGAAAGAATTGCAGGACTCCAACTTGCTGGGATGAAGTTGGGGAAAGAAAGCTATTAGGACCTGATCTCGTTGATGAAATGGCAGAAAAGGTCAGATTTATTCAACAACACATAAGATCAGCTCAGAGTCGACAGAAAAGTTATGCCAACAACTGAAAAAAAGACCTAGAGTTTGAAGTGGGTGATAAAGTGTTCTTACGAATATCTCCTTGGAAGAGGGTTATGAGATTTGGAAGGAAGGGGAAGTTGATCCCTAGATATATCGGTCCTTTCGAAATAATAGATCGTGTTGGGAAGGTAGCTTACCGCTTGGCGCTTCCACCGAATCTCTCTCAAGATCACGATGTGTTCCATGTATCTCTCCTGAGAAAGTACATACCAGATCCTTCACATGTACTCAGCTCAGAAGTTGTACCGCTGGAGCAAGATCTTTCTTATGAAGAACAGCCGATAGAGATTCTGGATCGTAGAGAAAATGTCCTACGAAACAAGACCACTCGCTTGGTGAAAGTTTTATGGAGGAACCACCAATTAGATGAAGCTACTTGGGAGCTTGAGGATATGATGAGGGAGAGGTATCCTCATCAGTTTGTTACAAAGTGACGAATTTCGAGGGCGAAATTCTTTTTAAGGGGGGTAGAATGTAACACCCGAGATTTTTATGAGTAATATTTTGTTTTTATATATCATCAATGGAATCATTCACTACACACTTGCTTGGCTTACTTTACACGCAATCACGAACTTCTTCGATAGCTTGCGTCGTACGCAATACCGAGTTTCACTAAACAATGATATGCTATTAAAATATTATTAAAACTAGCCGTTATGAATAGTAATAACTTTTTGATATTTTGTAAATTTTATTTTTCAAAATGGAATTCATTTTTGGATTTGGAGTATCGAATTTAGCCTAAGGTGAAATTTTGGTACTTTTCGGATAACTTTCATATTCTGATGAATAGTGAAAATTACTAAATATTAATTAAAAAAACTTTTTTAATTGAAATAATTAATAGTGATAAATTGTTAATTTGAGTGGGTTTAAAATATATTTAGAAAATATTTTTACAATTTAATACAATGTTGGTCATTGGATGTAATTTCACATTTAAACCAGACATAAACAAGTGTCAATCTTTTGATAGATATTGTTTCTTAAAAACACGCTATTTGTTTTACCAGCGGGATTTAATTATAAAATTAATTAATGCAACTTCTATTTTATGAATTTGGTAAAATATACTTCATTTTTGAATTCGGATTATGAAATATAGCTTAGGATGAAATTTTGGCATTGTTCTGAAAAACATCAATTTTTGATGAATAGTGAAACTACTAAGTGGTAGTTAAAAAAACTAAATTTTTCATAAAACATAATTTTACCGCTTCTGTGAATGGAATTCGAAAAATCAGAGAGACACGGTTGATTTCAGTAAGTAAAATGTGGTTCAATGAGATGAAAATAATTTTTGGTGAATAGTAACTTTTTACTTTTATTTACCACGGTTAAAAGTAAATAGGGTAATTAAGGGTAAAAATGATATTATTATTACCCTAACACATGTCCTAATTCTATTTGAAAAGTGTAATTCGACCAAAAACAATCTTAGGAATAACATATGACCACTTAGGCCCACTTGGATTAGATTAGGACATTTATTATTAATTTATTTAAAGAAGGGTTAAAATAGTTAAAATCAATGTTTAATAAGTAACACATTTTTAATATAGGGTTATACATAAGATAAATTAGATTGTAAATATTCATTAGAAATATAAAAAGATATACTACATAATTTTATTTTATTTGTAATTTTTAGACATTAAATAATTTAATTTATTTATGACACAATGATGATGCAATAATTATCTTATTAATGAAATATTGACATAATTGATGTTATAATCACCAAAATAGATGTAATTTGAGACTTTTTATGAACTCCACTAATTTTCTAGGTTACTATGATATATTAGTGTTGATTTAATCAACTTGGTTCGAACATATAATTCTGTTATGACTTTCACAAAAATCATATATCAAATAGTGTCAAAATTGACACAAAATAGTTTTTAAATCAAATATTATATTATTAATTGTTATTTTATTCCTAAAAATATAATTTTCGGCCAAATGACTTAGATAAGGATATATATATTAATAATAAACAAGTTGGGGTTCGTTTGGCATGTTATAGTAAGTTTATTAACCATATCGTGAAAGAAAACAAAAAGACACCGTAAAAGTTAAATTTTTTAACTTAGAGTTAAATCTAATTGATAAGGTTAAAATAATACCCTAAACTTGTCTAAATCCTATTGGTTGATAGTATTTAGACCCATACCCACTTTAGCTTCGAAATAAGACCCTTTGTAACCATTATAAACCGATTTTTACTTTAATATAAAATAATTTTTTGAGATATTCCTAAGGTGGCCCTCTCCTCCCTTATAAAAGGGCACCTCCTCCCCCTCCTACTCACACAAATTTGAGCACTCAAACTCGGCCAACCCCTGCCATTTTCTGCTCTCCACTTCCCTAGAATAATCCTAGAGGTCCTGGTCTTCTTCAAAGACCAATCTTAGTTCCCTAAGTGGAGGATTCAAAGAGGCGTTCCAATGAAGAGGTAATATCCATTACCGATCTTTTCAATTTCTTTCTTCTTCAACATATTCTTCTTTAGTTGTTTCATGATAAAGTAATAACATCAGTATTACTTACATACTGATATGTTATAATAAATATGAAACAACCCTAATTCACCTTCTATCCATCCTAAGGAAAAATGAAATCACCGCGCGTGCGTACGTACGGAATACCGTCTCCACGATGTGATGCGACTCGTTCTACATGATCATCATTACATAGTAATTATATAAATGAATTTAATGAATAAATATGATATATGTTACACTAATACAATTCTGGATATAAGTTATCTATATCCTTAAAAGAAGAATAAGAATTTATTCGGCAAAACACGCATAAGAACAAAATGCAATAAGGACCCGAGTAACAAGTAACAATGAAATATTACTAACAAGAAGCTAATAATATTACCATATATGATATCATATCAATATGTTTGATTCCGGAATAACTCAATAAAATTATTTAAACCATTATACAGGAGCTTCGGACACGTACAAAGCAAATCGGACCTAAGGTAAGGGGAAATATCACAATCTCATTTTTATCCGAGATTGTTTATACTTTGGTATTTACTAGGGTGTATTTTATCATCCACATCCATGTTCCCTCAATATGTAATATTGTTTCCATCCACTTACAATATTTTAAATCCAATTTTACCCTTCGGTGAGTTTTAAGTAAATAATATGAAATGAATCTTTTGTCGTTTTTTTTCATATGAGGTACTTTTTGACTTTTCTAACAAAAGTACGAAGAATGTTTTTTTAACTTATACGGCATGAATGGATTTTTAAAACATTATTTCCAAGAAGCTTCCTTTAAAAGTTTTCAAGTTTAATTTTAATCAACTTTTTTTAGTTTATAATTGTATGACATGTTAAGAAAAGAAAAGTGTTTTTGAAGAAGAAAGGATATTTTCCTCAAGAATGGAGTTCAAGTGTTTTATCAAAATTATTTTCCATCTAAGATAATAAAGGGTTTTGTTTTTATCCATATTATTACATTGATTTGATTATGTTTTGAGGGAATTATTTTTATGAAGTAATTTACCTTATATGATTTGTTTTATGATGTCATGATGCTTCAAGAATCCCATTTTTGTTACATGTGTTATGCGATGATGTATGATTTATGATTATGCGGCACATATAAGAAAGGATTAATTATAATATGGGTGGGACCTATATCTCCCTCCAATGCATTGGGTAAAGATTTTATATATCATGAGATTGACATGGCTGGAATGATGGGTTATACCAGTTCAGTGAAACAGGACTGGAACGAGGGTGACTTGGTTCAGAAAGGGACTTTGTCCTCTAAGATAGTCTTGACAATGAGTCATGACTAACAAGAAATGATTTTCCATGATTATGTGTGCATTCCACAAAGTTTCAAGTTTCATGTTATGATTATGGGGATCTCATTTTCACTTCTATGATTTATTCCATGTTAAGATATTATGATCTCTTTTGCAGGTTATGATTTTCAAAAAGATATGATATGATTTTTATTTCCTTTATTTTCCCTTGCTGAGCATTTGAGCTCACCCTTTTATGTTTTCTTTTCCCCAGGTCAGGAAGATGGATATTAAGTAGAATATGCTAAAAGGGACCTTAGATATGATGAAATAAATAGGAGACACTGTAGAAGATTTATGAACCAGTTGTTTATGTTTCCCAGTTTCTAAAGACACTATACCTATACGGTCCTTTGTGGTTTTTTCATATGTTGTAATTAAGTGTGCTTCAATTTTGATGTATTAACAATGTATGTAAAGTATGGGTCGTTATAATACACATGATATAAAACTCTTGGTGGATATTATTTTGGTAATCAAATTATCTTTACAGACCCTTATGAATTATTTTAGTATGATTTAAACTATTTATGTTAGATAAACTAATAATGAAATTAAAATGGAAAATAGTGTGCTGAAAAAAGTTGGGAATATGTTGAATTGAATATATCAGATATTAAAAAATAAAGGTTTTTTAGTGGAAGGCATATTTGTGTTAATGTTATCTTATTTATATTTTGAATATTATCAAAGACTTCTTGGTTTTATTATTTTGTTAAAATAGTATAATGGAAATGAAGCTGATAATATTTTATATCAGGAAACTAATATGTCTTATAACAAAATAATAGATCATACATAAATAAATTGGAATCTTTTTAGATCCATTTATGATTAAAATGGAGAGTTTCCATGTATCACGTTACATAGTGAGGATGATATAATAATTTAAATTAAACCATGATACTAATATATATTTCCATAATAAATTATATTTATCCTTGATATTGAATAATATATAAAATGATATGAGGGTTATGTGAAACATCAATGGATTTTTCTTCTGCAGTATTACATTAATGGTTTGGAAACATAAATTAAATGGTGCCAATATCCTTGAAAAGTGACTTAATATAAATTCTCTATTTCTATGGATAAATATTGAATAAAAAATGATTGGGGGTGGATAAATCTAATCATTTAATATACACATGATTTTTAGATAATTATGGGTTTATAGATTTTGAAAAAAATAGATAATATTGGTATCCTGGGAATTGATAAATTATCAATGATATTCTTGGTAAATATCATCTCATTTTTGGGATTGCGGAATATAATAGCTTGTGTACTATTTTATGAACTATTTATTAATAATGTATGAGTGTGGAATATGGTACTAATTTCTAGAAAAATTTATGGTTTCATAATTTGTTAATTTCAAAGTGATTCTAATGGTTTTGGGATTGATATGTTGGGGTGAATGTATGAATAGGGTATATTCATACATGTGTATATGATTATATGAATGAGTAATGTCATTTGAGAAATGATAATTAATATAACGTAACCTATGATAGTATGATAGATTTGAAATTAGATGTTATAATTGAAATAATAAATTTGATAAGAATACACTTTCCTACATTTATGAGTGACTAATAAATAATATTATGAGGAATCATTTTATTTAATGGGGTAGAATTCAATGACCTCAGATTTTGGGCCCTCTAAATTATTACAATATTAAATATAATTTGCAACATGAAATACTAAAGTAATTAAAAAACTAACAAATAATTAATGTGATATATTATAATTACATAAAGAATATAATCATTTGAAGATAAAAAATAAAATTATTAATTATAATAGTTTCATATTATTATTTCTCACAAATTAATATTTTGAAAAGGAATCCAACAGAAAAAATTTAAAAAAATGTATCTTATTTTACTTTAATATATTAAACATATTACAACTATATTATTATTTTAATAAGAATTATTTAGATTCATAAACTAACATGTCAAAATTCAATTATTTATATTGTTTTATTAAATAATATGAAGAACTCTCTAGTTTTAAAAAGTAATTATTCAAAAAAATTATAATTTTTATTTCCATTTAAATAAATATATATATATGTATATTATAATTTTAATTTGACAAGGAATACATTTTAATTTATAGTGAAAATATTATATTTTGTGTAATTTTTTTCTATTTCTAAAATAACAGATTTTTTGGTGAATAGATAAAAATAAACGTTTTACTAAAATCATAGTCCTAATGACTATATAAAGAAGTATAGAATTTAAATTTACAAAAATATTTCATGATAAAATAATTACATATAGAGTAGAATTATAAATTTCAATGTACTATTATACATTTTTGAAAACCAATTATTAATAAGATAAATATACATTTCTATTAAAAACATTTTTTTTGTTTTTCATTTAAATATAACATATTTTGTTAAACAAATTGTATTTCAATGAAAGAAAAAAGAATATTTTATTTTTTTATAATAAATAATTTTAATTTTTTTGGTTGTATGTTGTTTACATTTCGTCGAAATCAGTTTCATCGGACTTCCCAGGGTCTTCCTCTCCCCATTTGCTTGTTCGTCTCTGCTTCCGACTTAGCGGTGTGACTCGTCCTTTCTGTTCAACCATGTTCAATCTTCCTATCTAGTTCCTTTTCTGAAGGTATACACTTAGTGGCTTCTTTGGTTCTATGTCTTTTCAGGTGTCGTCCTCAGTGGTTCCTTTAGGTAAAGTGGCAGAACTTCTAGCCCAAAGTGGCATTGGACTGTCTCCCTTGACCTATTGGCAACAAGGTGCTACGACGAGCTAATACATGCTAATAGTGGTGTGGGGGTGCGATTTTTTGAGGCACGACTGATTCATACTTTCAGTGTGGGTGATGAAGTTCTGGGTGTGATGGCTTTGTGTAGTCTTGATGTGATTTTTTTATGTTCCCTGGAAGGTAAATTGTTTCTATGATTTTTCAGTGGACGTGTCATGTTTTTTTGACATTGTTATTTGAGATGGATTTGTTCTGATGATGATCTTGGAGAAGATCCTTGTCATGTTGGTGCGGTTTTCAGTCATGATGTTCCGACAACGACAGGGAGCAGGCGCAGCCTCGATCGTCGTATGACCGCTGGCTTCGAGGTGTGTACTGTCATCCTAGATTGCACACTCGGCGGTCCGGTTGTGCTAATTGGTCTAGATTGTTTTGATATTTGAAATTTCAAATTTGAAATTCCTTTTTTATGTTTATCAATTTAGGGTTGGAACACGGTAGCTTTTAGGGTTCTCACTCATCCCAAAAAAGTGGGATTATTATTAAAAAATAAAAAAATGGATTTTCTGTAGTTATTTAGTAAATGAATTTTTCTTTTTTGTAATTACAATTATGTCACATAGTTAGAAAATAGTTACCACATTAAAACCAAAATTGATATAAGTGAAAACTCAAAGTGTAATGGATATAAAAACAAGTTGGAATCATTTTTGGAAATGAATGGATGAGGATTCATTGAGCTTATCTAATCCCCCACACCATTAAAATCTTTTTTTTGTTCTTCCTAACTAGATAAACATGTCCACTTATTATAATATTTTGAAAGATATATAAAAATGTAATTCTCACCCATTACAAAAATTGGTTTATAACCACCACTTCAGGTACACTAAATGAATTATTTTTCAACATAAAATCATTCCATTATAATTAATAAATAATCATTTTCCAATTTTATTTGTATCTATAAACAAAAAATTTTCATAATATCTCTATTTCTAAGGAGTCCTATAAGAAAAATAAAATTATTTAAATTTGAGTAATGAAGCCTCAGAGCGGTAGCTTCTCCCTCCACCTCGCGTGCCTAGGGTTTTCTTTTCATTCCAGCTCTTTCCCTCCTCCGGCTTGGTTCAGCCTCTGTAATGGCTTCTTGTCCAGGCTCAGTGTCGAGGGGTGGAAGATCTGTGCGGTCTGGTTTCGTTCTTGGATCTGCAGTGGCTTCATTGTGCCTTTCAGATTTGGGAGCTCGTTCAGCGATGTCTTCAGCGTTCCGGGCTTCGAGACCTCTCCTCGGCGTCAGCGTGCGTCCGCCTCGAGAGGTTCATCTTCGGGATCTCGGACCGGTGATGGCTTTGCCTTCAAGATATAGTCATGGTCAGCATGCTTGCTTCAATGGGCTTGCCTCCGGAATTTCAAGATTTCGTATCGGCTGCGGTGGGCTCAGCATCGGCTTCGGTGTGCTCACCGGCGGCTTTGGCATGCCTCCCAGATCTGAGCTCTCTGCTCGGCTCTGTCCCGGCTTGACGTCAGATCTGGCATGCGCCTGTGGGCTCGGGGAGGGCTTTCAATTTGTTCTACTGTTTTTTGTTCTAGTTTTGATTTCGTGATGTTTGGATCTCGTTCGATTGGCTGTGGAATTGGTGGTATTTTGGTGGTGCAAATGGTGTGGTTGGATGTGAATCTGTCGGTAACCTGGTGGTTTTGTTGTAGGAGGCGATTTGGATGGACTGTTGGGGCACCCAAACATTCTACAAGGGTTTTCTTGAAATGATGATAGAGCTGGTCATCTTCACCATGCCAGACTATTCTGATTTGGATGATTGAGAGGGTATGGCGTTGCCATCAGTACCGGGCCCATGCATTCTTACACGGGACAGCTTTCTGAGTAGTCATGCTTTGGTGGAGGCAATCCTTAATGTGTTTGATGCTGGGCGAAGCACTTATTCGTAGTCTTGTTCTGGGTTTCAACCTTCTTTCTTTTCGATTTTTGTTAATGTATTGATTTCCTTGAAGTCCTGGTTTTCCCCTTTACCCTTTAAAGGGGACATACACAAAATCAAATTAAAAATTTGGCCTTCGGGCCATTCAGTTAGTCTGTCAATTTGAGTACTAATTTTTTCTTTAATTATTTTTTTTATATCATAATTTCTAAAAATATAACTTCCTATATTACATATAATGAAATACATATTTTTTGTATAATTTAATTTATTGTGATGAGGTAATAACTATTAATAAGAATTCCCATTTTCCATTAGGAAATAATGAAACCGTCATTCAAGTATTGTGTGGAAAACTACCTCTATAAAACATTGACTTTTGTTATTTTCACCACCAAATTTATTTACTAGTTTTAAGTCATAGATTTAAGAATAAATGTGAAATATATTACTATATTATGAATATTATGAGAAAACAAACAATCTAAATTATTTATCCCTCATTCTCAAAAAAATTAAAACATAATTTGATTATCATGCAGACTACGACCTACACAAAGTAAGTTTATTGTCTTTTATATTGTTTCCTTATTATTTATGAAACAATAATTAAATTTGATTCTATATTATAAAATTATCTAAATAATACAGATATATTTCAATAATAATGACATTATTATTAAATAATACCCTTTTAAAGTTATATTAATCTATTAATTATGTAATGTTCAGGTTTGGGATAGTCTGACCTTCTACTTGATAAATGAAAAAACTATAATGGATGAATATGATAATGTAATTACTAAAAATGATATAAATTATTAAATAATTATTATTTTGTAATTTTTATAATATAATCATCAATATTGAACTTATTAATTAAAATACCTTTATCTATTTGTTAGAAATAATTGAATCATTACTGTCGAAAATTTTTTCTACAAAAAAAATAACAAAAAAATTTATAAAATTAAATGATAAAATTATAAATAATTGAAACACATAAATTCATATATATTTTATTATCAAAAAACAATTCAATTTTCTATATTAACCATGAACTACATGGCTAATGTGAAACTAGTTGAAAATGATTAAGATTTCACAAATATGATACTGAAAATATATAATAACCAACTACTATAAATCTATATTGAAATTATAAATAAAATTTATAAATTGATATATACAAGAATATGTTTCTATATATTTTTTATTAAGTTATTTATGTTAGATATATATATCCCTAGTATGATTCTAACAAATCAGAGAAACAAGGTAGTATTTTCCCCAAATTTTAACCCATTTAAACTTATTTCTTTATTAGGTTTTATTTTTCTTTATGAATTATGTACCTTAATAATATATAATAGTTTATTTCATTATGATATTAAATTTCCTGATTTTCAATATTTTATTTTAGGTTTTTTCTGAGACATATTTTTGAAAAAAAATATGACGAAAGATGTAAGGGGTTCTCTGTCTTGTGTTTAGTTTCTTATGACATGTTTCATATTATACACCATGATATCATTCATGTTGAAATATAAATTCCTCATAAATTTATATTACCATATTCATGAGATTCAAGTATTTTCAAGCAACATAATTGGTTACTTCATTAAATTTATTTCAATTCAAAGGTACCAGTGTTTTAGGGATTTTTGTTAACTCGACTACCTCTATCTAGTTATAATGCATCCTCTTAAACAATTTCCCTTAAATATTTTTTTAATTGACAATAAGAATTTATTACAATATAATTTATATTATTTTATAGTGGTAAATTAAAATTAATTCAAATATTTTACCTTTCCAAAATTTTACTCCCAAAAGTAATAACATTTTTTTAATATTTCTCATCAACAACAATAATTCTTTCTCTTCCTTGTTCATATTTTTTATTCATGTCTATTATCCCTTTTATAACTACAACACGTTTTGTGTTTCACCTCATCTTGCCTCTAAAATTTTCATATCTACTATTAAAATAATTTTTTTACTCTTTATATGATGTGGGTTTTAAAAAAATATATTTCAAAGAAATGAATCTATTTTTCATTCATTTCGGATCAAATATTTCATATTCCACAACCAATATCATTTTATAAAATCTAATTATTTTCAATTTACTATTATTTAAATATACTTTTTCAAAAAAAAAATTCTTTTTTCAAATATTTCAACTAACTATTATGTAAATAGATTTATTATGGAATCACAACTTCATATATGTGTTATAATTTTTTTTATAAAAACAATATATATTTTTAAGAATTCGTCTTTTTGAATGTGTATTTACACCGCCTTTTTCATTATATTGGAATCTTTCTCTCGAAATGATCAGGGATTCTAAAATGAATTATTTGTGTTATATTTTTCTAAAATATTCCACTCCAAATTTATTCTAAAGATCAATGTTATTTTTTATTTGTAATATTATTTTTAAAAATATAAAAAACATTGTATTATTTATATGTCATTATAATAAGATATATATTATTCATGAAAATGGATATTAATTTAATTATACCATAAATATTATATATCATTATGGATAATATAATGTTCATTTATAAAAAAATAGTCCATTGATAACTTTGTATTACTAAACCATCCACTTTAATGAGTTATAACATTTTATCCAATGCATTTACTTTTTGAATAGTGTATTATTTTTTACAATGATTTATCGATGTTCAATTTTATATAATATATCAATTTATGAGGGAAATTATTGGCAAAACTAGGTACCATTTATCAAAATATCATAAAAACAATACAATTTATTGATGTGTATTTTCCTAAAAATACTATGAAAAACATTTGATACTCATTTGTTTTCCATAAGTTTAACATGTTATTGTTATTGATGGATTTATGGATGATTTTTTTTGTAATTAAATTTCCAATTAATATTAATACCATTTTATTTTAATGGTTCTATAATGATATGTTTAATGGTTGATTTAATATTGAACACAAAAGTATGGATGATTAATGGGTGGGGTCTTATATCACCCTCTAATAAATTGGATAAAACATTACACCTCATGAGATAAGTATTAATGTGAAAATTTTAGTTTATCATAAGAGTGGTAACTAATGTTGTGTATTTTTATGGAATTGTTTATCATTTAGGTTTTCATTCTACATTTCCTAGGTATCTTGTGTCACCCTCTCAGGTATCATGTTTATTAACTAATGACTCCAAAATTCTAAAGTTTTCCTTGTTTCATTGAACTGATAAATTTTATTGATATGTTGTTGTTTTTTCATTCCCTATATCAGGGTATATAAACAATTATTAGTTATGTAAGACATTAATATGTATCTTTATTATACACTATGTTCATTCATTATCACTTGTAATTGTTTCTTGTTACATCATAGGATTACCATTACTTTGAATCTAATCTCATAACATTCTGATTTCATATTTAAAATGGTTATGACAATGATTGTACCCTTCTAGAATTATAGAAAGGTGTTTTGTATTGTCCAATTATGTATAAATTTTGAAAATATTTTTGAAATATTTTTTTTATATAATGTGTCCTTCAAGACACTAAACCTAAAGTTTATTCATGTTTTGTGTGAATTTCATGATCTAAAATACTAGTTTTTAATATTTAAATGTTTAACATGGATAATATCACTTTTATAAATGTTAATTTGTAAAATTACTTATTTTTTCAACCAACAAAAATCTAACAGTTTGGGGAATCTCATCTTATGCCTTTGTGAGAAAATATTCCATATTATTCTACTTATTTTTTAGTTAATGGAAGTTAACGAAAGAGGTAAAATAAAAGAATAAAGTCTGGTATATTTAAGGAGACAATTCACTCTCAACAAAAATATCATGTGCTAGAAGGAATCCTTTGTTATGGGAATCAACAATATATTATCTACTTCCCCATCTACTACAACATATTCCACATTAATCATTCTATGTTCTGAATTATCCTTGACGATATGGTAATTGATGTCAACATTATTCAACCATGGATGTGATATTTGATTATGTGATAAATTTATTTCACACTGATTGTCACACCAAAACATCAATGGGTATGAGATATCCGACTATATATATTCTTATTTTGACATAACATATAAAATTTTAGTTTTATTATGTTATTATTAGACATAATCAAATTTATTTGTGCTATATATGAATACATTTTTCTTTTTAGATTTAAAAAATATATACTCCAATATTCGATGTACCACCAAAAATTAAAATTCTATTTATAGTGTCACATCCATAATAAACAAAATTATTTCCATAAATCTATAAAATTAGTATTTATTATTACTAAAGATAAAATTTAACATGATTTTCATGTAGTGAGAGGTCAAGTTTGTTCAATATTATGTGACCCTTTATTTTTTAATTTAGTGTTATTAACATTGTGTAATGTAAAAAACAATACCCAGTCTTGGAATTATCATTTAATGCAGGGTAATAATGATTATATAAAAATATTTTTTATTGATACTCAATGCTTTTTAATCCTACTAAAACATTGTTCCTAGTCCTATTAGAGCAGATACGTCAATCTAATTTTCTATTAAAAACATCATGAAATAAATGCTGATATACATTTGTTGTGAAATAATGAAAACTAAAGATTATTTATAAAAAAAATACAATATACCTTTATCTAGTAAATAATAGTAATATAGAAATTATTTATCATTTAATGTGGAAAATTAATCACAACTCATCAATTTAGTTTCTGGAAAATAACAATAGTGGTATCAATAATCATAGTGATTGAGTTTATATCAAATCCCATAAATATTTCTATAATTGTTTATATTAAAAAACTTGTAGGACATTGATATGTTTTTAATAATAGAGTATTATAGTTAAATAAATTTTCTAAGACTATATATCAATTTATTTTGCTTTTTAAAATCAATAAATATCACCTTAAATTAAAAACCATTCATGTTCTTCACTGCAAACAACTTCCTCATGTTCAACGTTCAATAATGATGAATTCAATTCTATTTGGAACACATTTTAATTCATTTGAGCGTACATTTTAAAAAATATCTATATCAATTAGTTATATAAGAATTGTAAGAAAGTGATATTAAAAATGATACCCCTAATTTGATGGTAATCTTTTCAAATTAAACAACAAAGGTTATGTGAGACTTCCCTCTTCGCATGTTTTTTATTCTATGACCCCATTATAACCCATTAATGTTCTTGTAATTGGGATAAGAAATTAGATCCCATGTGTAATTATGATAAATATAATTTTTATATTAGTCCATCATTACATTATAAACCTCATGTTATAATTCTTTTTCAACATGCTTTAGTTATACTTGTATAATTAAACTGGTAATATTGGAGTATCAAAAAATTCTCAATATTGTTTCTGAATCACTACTATCTCCAAAAATAATTTTCCTCTCCATACATCCTTGATATTTTAAACTCATATCCACTTTGATATAAATGTTAATTATCACTAGAAACATATTTATTTAATTTTTGGCCTATATTTCTATGTTAAACAAATAAATATTTACCCTCATATAAATGAATTTTTTTTGTTCTAATTTTGATCAATAGTGGGAAATGAGATTCTTGATATAATTCTATACTAAATAACTATAATATCCAATATATCACAAAAAATTATTCAAATTATTATTTTAATACTAGTAACTCCTTCTATTGGGTCTATATCAAAATATTACCCCCTTATTTGGATCACTCATCAAACATTCCCAATTATATTCTTGTAATCATGATGTAACAGGGGATACTAAAAAATATCAAACATGTAATATTCGGAATCTTCCCAGACCATGTATTATAATGAATATTAACCAAAATTGGTCACAATAGCTACTAGTGTATAACTTATATTTCCATTATCATGTCTTGTATCCCAAATTATTTTGATGAATCATGCATTGAAAACATGATTCTCCCCATTTCCACTGAAATCCAAATTTTCATCCTTTAAAAAACAATTTTATTAGGGTGTGTTTAGAACAATATATTCTTTCGTTATCATATTTTTACCATGATATTATTCAAATTCTCCATTCCAATACATTAATCCCTAATTATATCAAAATATTTTAACTACTCATCATAGTTTACTATCTGCACATATACAAAAATTCTAAAATTCATGGGAGCAAAGGTTATACTCGATAATAATTAAATATATTCGATATGAGTGAATTAATCAATAAAATAAAATTTTAATTATTTATATTTATTAATTTTAATCACTTCAGGGCACATATATCCAAAAATACCAATAAATGATTATTTTTTATAATTGTAATATTTGGGATTTTTCAACATTGTTTCTTTGTACAAATGATTCCATATGTTTTTCCTAGAGTGAGTTGTCCTGGAAAAATTCTTTATTTATTTAGATTTTTTGATTTTTTCGATGTTATTCTGACCAAAAATCCTTTTAATATTTTCCCTTTCTCATTATATTTATTTGTACTCGTTCAACAAATATTTTTTGGATTTATGAAATAATATCCAACATGTTCACTATAAGATAAAAATGATTACATAATCCTTTTATGAAAAATGAAACATAATTTATTTTATTAGATAACACCATTCAATTTGTTAATAATTTGAGATATACTGAATAAATTATTCCCCAGTCTTTACTTAAAGACAACTTAACTTCATTAAAAATTATTTTCCCTAATATAGGTGATTCTGATTAATTTCATAGAGATTGATCCATTGTTATTAAATGTATCACCTCATACATTAAACCATTAAAAATATTTCTATATTTTAATTATTGATCATATGTGAAAAATAATCACTACCTAATATACATGGATAAACTCCTTTCAAAACATTATAATCCACCTCATCAATTATGGATTTATATTAATTTATTGTCCTCTAGTTTAATTTTATTATTTCATTATTATTTAGCTACTCTGGTAGTAGAGTAAGATTATTTTTAAATGTGTGTATAGTTTGATAACACCTCTCCTAAATTTCCTCAAAATTACTAAATGAAATTTTTATTCTAAACATTTATTTTGGATTTTATATTACATGGACTATATTATCATCCGCATACCCCCCCCCCATACATCAAAAAAACTATTTAATTGAGGGATTGGTATTTTTATGAAAAACACAAATGTTTTATGATCATTCCCTAAAAAATAATTTGAATGATTTATTTTGTTATTGATTTTTTATTAGACTTGTAATTTCATTCCATTCATCTCAATTCTTCAAAAAAAAATTTAATATTTAGAACTATAACTAAAAATAACAACGAATAGTTTTACAAAATTTAATGAAGTTATAAAATTCAACCCCTTAATTTTAAATGATATCACATATTTAATTTCAACACTATGTGTCATTTATGTTTATATGGGGTACCATAAAACATCCATTATGATTCTTGTTAGAATTAACATCTTTCTACAATATTTTTTATGATATAGAGAACTAGACAACTTCACTGATAAATTTAATTTTCTAAATATTATATAAATATTTCAGGGAATTTATATATTCAATAAAAATATCCTTAAAAAATTTCACATCATTCATATTTTGAATAAAATTTACTATATCCTTTTTAAGAATCATGTCTCACACTTCAAGGACTGAAATGAGATCATAGATCATTCTTGATTAAACCATTTTAATCATTCCATTAACCATGAAATTAGAATAATAAAAGGACTTAATAAATGATTTGTTCACTTTTTTTAGTTGTTTTCACCTATTAGAGATTTATGTATTATTTAAAAAACCCTAGGATTCATATACAATTGAAACTATTTTAGTGTCTCATAATCAGTACGTTTTTCATCATTTATACATTCTTATTACCTAAAAAGATCATTTGGATATTTTTATTTTATATAAAGGATTTATGCACGTCCAATTTTGAGTCATGATCATTATTTTATCTTTTTTAACAAAATATGGAATAACAGGTTTTCAGACAAAATTAATTGCCATAGATAAATTGAACTTAAATTTTCATTTGGATAATTTTCCTCTACATTGACATCTTTCCTCTTTATTTATTATTTATGATTTTTTTTTTTATAATTATACACCTATTATTGATCATTATCAGGGAAACCAGTTAAAAATGCCTAATAATATCATAATTGACACACTAAAATGGTATTTTGTCTTTTTTGTTATACTTTGATTATTTTTTTATTTTGAAAAAAATGATTCAAACTCATAAAAATTCTTGGAATAATATTCATTTCCAATTCCTCGTAATGATATTTTTAAAAAATAATCTTCCACAAAATTTTGAGACATTGAAAGATATGTGTTCTTCATATTTAATATTTTTTTTATGGTTGGAACCCACCGCATCTAAAGGTCACTAATGAATTTATTAATATATCAATTGAAAACATATTTATAACTTAATATTCTTGGGTTAAGAATTTTTGAATAAAATTTTTTATGATTGATTATAATAAATTACAACACAATGGGATAATCATTAAGAACATAGATATAAAATTTAATTAAGATATAAATTTTCATTAACTAGATGTAGAAAACATGTATAGATCTAACTTAAAAAAGTTATATATCCCCAAATTTAGCACAACATTATTCTAATCATGACTCATTAAACTTTTGGTTTATATTATGAATATCATAATTCTTTATCTGAATTATATTATCATATTTTTCATGAAATTTATCATCTAATTCATATAGAGGTATGTGATTAAATATAAAAAATTTTAGGACTCATGTATTCCACATGGTTACTTTTAATGTTAATTTTTTCTTTAAAAATGGTTTTTAATATTAATATTGAAAATATTCTTCTTTCAGTAATGAGAATTTCAATTATTTCATCATTTTTATGATGTAGGGGTTTCTTTAATGATATTATAACATTATATATATATATATATATATTAGTTAATTATTAGAACCAATAATATGGTTAATTTGGTGAAATATGGATTAAAATGATGTTTTGGTGATTTTATCATATATATATCATAGAATTTATATCTAAAATGTTTAATATTTATATTTGGAATATATTTTGTTTTTAATAATTTGATTAATTTGTGATTATATTTAATTGAAATATATTTTTATTGTTTTAAAATTTATTATTTTTATATTTTCAATTTTTTTTATTTGATGACTAAATATTATTTTATGGATCAAAATTTAAATTCTCCTTAAAATAGATAATCTTTGATTATAAACCATTTTGGAGTTCAGTTTTGATATTACTATATTTTATTTTCATTTCATTTCAATGGGGTTTTTGTTTTTTTATAAGTTTTTTCAAAAATAACTTTTTGATTTTATTAATTATATGGAATAATTCTCATATGAGTTTATTAGAATTATTTCCATGTAAGCTAATTTTCAAGACCCCTGAATGTGATATTTTTATGTGCGTGGATTTTAATATTTTTTATAAGATAATTAATAAGATTTCATAGTTTCATACTCATATTAGATTTCATAAGTAACCCTACATGTGTTATTTGTCCAACATTGGATAATTTCAAAATAAGATAATTTAGAATTTCAATGTATAATATTTGCAACACATTGGTATGTCATTGAACTTTGCGATTTTTAACCAACTCATCATAGAAGAAACATAAGCTCACATGAATAAATTTTTATTATTTATTAGTGCAATGAAATTGAAAATTAAGTGATAGATTTTAGTGAAAATTGTAAAACCATACCTACAAAATCGATGATTGAAATTTTGGGTCTAATTGAGGAAAAATAATCATCTTTGATAGAATAATTGAAACCAAATAAATGAAAAAGAAGAAATAAATTCAAATTAAGGAGGTTTAATGGTCTCTACATAATATCATACAAACAAAACCAGATTGAAGGGAGGTATAATGTGAATGAATATGGGAATTTATGATTAAATATTTTAATTATACTGATTTTTATCTAGTCTAGTTAAGGAATCTAATCAAAGATGAAAATATTAGGTCATTTATGATATTATAAAATCATAAGAAGAAGAAATGGGAACTCAAGGCATTGTTTTTTTCTAAAATAGCGACTGCGATCAATATGATCCTCTTTAAAATGAAAAGGTTAATGAAATACTGGTTCTCAAAGCTAAAGCCTACATTATCACTAAAAATATCCATCTGATGATGATCTAACAACTAAATGATGATCACAATAATCCATGGCATAAATTTATCAAATTTCAATTGATTAATAATGAAATAAGGAATCTGGATTCATCATAAGAGATATTTATTAAGGACTGAATGTCAAAATTGTCATCTAAGTGCGACTATATATTTTTGACCATGTTCCTGAGATATAATAGATTTCTATGAAGAACCATTCATGTCAATTTTGGGAATATGATATTCATTATTTTTTTGTTATGTTTCAGTTAAAATGATTTGTTTTAAAAATGGGTGGTATCAAAGATCATGGATGTTGTATTTTTTAATTCTTTGATACAAAAATATTAGGCTCTCCCTAGAATTACCTGATGATTTTGGTTTCATTGATAATATAGTTAAATTCAATGGGGTTGATTGTATCTGTATCAGGGTTATATGAATTTTTTTGATCTAATGCAACCAATTTATTTTACGATTATTTTATTTGATGATATAACATTATCTTATTATAAATTATGGATTATAAATTTTTTTGGTTATATGGGACCTAATTTTTTAATGGTAATGTAATTGATTGGTGTTAAAGGTACAAATATATCATTTTAACTATGGATAAAACCATAAAACATGTGTTAGTTGATCAAATAATATGATGATATTTTTTTATTAAGTAGCAGGAAATGAAATGTTCATGAGATGATAAAAATTATTAATGTTGAACAATGTCAAGAAGGTGTCTATCTTCTAATTCAACTATATACACATACAAAATTAACTAGTTTTAAAGGAATTATTTTTCTAAAATTTTGGTTACTAAGGTATGAGATAAATTTCATATAGCAACATTCACCTAGAAAAATAGGATGTTAGAAAATTCTACATGTAAGTAAAATAAAATTCATTTATATATTAAGAAAATGGAATATTTATTATGGTAACAAATTAATTTTCATGGTAAAATATTTAAAACAAAATAGAGAATCGGCCAGAAGACCACAATTTTATAAATAAGATTCAAAGAGAGAGAAATATACTCAGTTGAGAAATATTTGTTTCCTCCAACTTATATCTCTCTATTATGTTCATTTTGAAATTAATTTTACAAAATTCATTGGGTAAAATATGATTCAAGGATAATTATTTAATTAGAAATAATTATTTTACTGATCCATTTATTTTCCCTTGTTTGTGTTTTATTTTCAATTCGATCACATTATTTTGTTACCAATCCCCATGATTATAATTTTTCATAATTTATTGATGCATCAAACACTATCAGTCTTATAAATTACAATAAATATATTTGGATCATTGCTTTTAAAAATAATATAATGGGAATTTTTTTGAGTCAAAATTTTCAAATGAACAGTGTGTTTTATTGATGGCTAGATCAGATGGATTCTCATCATTATCAATTTTCATGATTGTGTTAATATCATGATTAACATAAAATTTAAATTTTATCTTCCCTACATATTCGTAGAATTTTTAAAATAGAAATTCATTCATGTGGATGTTTTTCCAACACAATGTCAAAAAACACATATATATATATGTATAATTTTTAAGTAAGAAAATACCCCTCCCCCATTTTATATTATCAATTCACCACATAATAGTTTTTCTCGAATTATATCCTCATTGTATTACTCTATCTTTTCATTCAAATATTTCACCAATCATCACAAACTACAACAATTTTTAAAACAATTTTTAGATTGTTTTTTATTTATTTTATTCATGTTTCAGTTCTTTTCATTATCCTGCACTCATGATCACCTTTCCTCTAGGTATAACCCTTCAAACTACATAGTATGGTCATTTGAATATATAAGTAAATAATAATTATAGATTAAAAAACTAATATCTAATTTTTTTGTTCTATGAATAGAGGAGGCCAATGTACCCAAATATGATTGGAAAATATGAATATTTAAGTGAGAGAGTCAACTAGTTAAGGTTGATATTATAATTAACAAAATACATGAAAGTCCAAAGATGAGAGAGTTTTACTTTTCCCAAGTCTCATGAAACACATTTTTTTGTATGACTCTTAGAGCTCAAATCTATTAACTAAAATAGTCATATATCTCATTTTCATCAATATTCTATTAAATTCATAATGAATAATCCATTTCCATCATTTTGGACTTTTATAATGTAGTTCTGTAGTTTCTACATGAAGGGTTTAATGTGGATGATCTCAAAATGATATAATGATCATTATAACATAATAGGAATAGAATAAATTTATTTTTAGAAATATATGCGAATATATATGCATCTTGGGAATATATATAGCATTATTTTTTAATATAATTTTACCATCTAATACATAAATTAGAATTTAAAACAAAAATAACTACCTTTTACCACGATTATGGATATTATTGTCACGCCCCATCCCCAGGGGCCCGTGCCGTGACTACCCCAAGCCCGCCATCCATAGGCCAGGTGCTGGCGACTAGCACCAGAAGTCATATTGCTTAAAACAGGGAAGACATTGCCATTATATCTTGTAAACACACTAAAAAATCACACATCAAGATATGAAGTCAAGTAAACTATATGTAAACAGGGTGTGTACAGTAAAAAAGGGGCTAGAATTCAATCCAAACTAAAAAATACCAGAAAACTGAAATTTACAAGTAAACTAAGACAACTCTTATGGACACCTGCCAAGGATCCAACATGGAGGGTAGGTACAACTCTCGAATGGTCATCTTCGAGGTACCTATCTTCTAATGTCCAACTTCGAGATGCCTCCAGACCTAGTACTCTCATCCTCTATCAGCGTTGTCCATCATCTGTAACAAACACAACAAGGTAAGGGCATAGATAATGCTTGGGTGTGTATAACGATACTCGGTATGGACCCCGAGACCCTCGAAGGTCTCATAAAATCCAAAAAGGATGAACCACATAGCATGAAACCATTTGATAACCCTACTTAGGTATATGCCCATACATATACCTATGTTATCAAGTATACCCATATCATTCATGGGGAAAACACAAGGCCCAACCCTTAGCTATAGTTCAACTGTTCCATGAAGGAATGAATACCACGAAGGTAACACCACAAAGGTAATTACCACAGAGGTAACACAATAAAGAATAATACCACAACGGTATCACCATGATGGTAAGTATCACAATGGTACGCCACACAGAGGAATACCACAAAGGTATCACCACGAAGGTAAGTACAACAAAGGTATGCCACACTGAAGAATTCCATAATGGTAAGACTCATCTCACACCTGGTATAACATTGGTACAGAAGAAAAGATGATTAGATGTAACTACTGAATCATTTTACTTTGGTAGGGGAAAGACCTATGTATGATCCTAAATCATTAGACCCACATAAGATCCTAGTATAACAGACCCACGTTGGATCCTAATATAGCAGACCCACATATGATCATAGAGTAGTCTCATGTGGATTCCTAGAGAGGATCCGAGTGAGACTCTTGAACATAGACCCATGCAGGATCCCAAAGCATAGATGAAAATAATATCCAAATGCACAGAACCACAAAGGATCCTTTTCTCATGTTACAACCAGTTATAGGGTTATCACACTAAGATCTTGTGATTTCTAGATGGTCTGCTCCTCAATTTATAGGTTGATACACCAACTACCATGAAGTACCGTGACGATGTATCCCATAGGAAAAACATGTAAAATATATCTCAACACAATAGACGGTTCGTCAATCGGATGCTCGGTCAGAATGTTATTGGCCTTTTAGAAATGATGGCCTGGTTGGATACATGTCTGATCAAACCTATACATACCACAACATTATCCAAAACTCAAGTGGGTATACCAAAAGCACCATCTCGATAAGTGGTTTCTGGCACCGCAGATGGTTTGTCAAACGAGTGCTCGTAGCTCATGATATGTTAGAAAGAAGTAAAAGGGTAGAAGTTGGTTTGGGTCCGGTCTGACCAGGCCCGACCCGACCCATCTCGGTTATGGCACTGGGTTCGACCCAGACCTATGGGTTGCCTACGGAGCGGCGGCCTGCGGTGCGGCGGCCCGCGGTGAGGCGACATGTGGTGATGCGTTAGGGGGTGAATTTGGACTGCATTGAGGCGGCCCGTGGTGCGGCAACACGCCGTAGTTATCTGGATGGCCAGCCTACTTCGTGCAGGGTGGTTGAACGCCATGCCACCTTCGGAGACCGGCTCTGCCGGCTGCCCTCCCTTCATCGCTACGACACAAGGCCACAGATCATGCTCGCCCGAAGGCACAGACACGGGCCAACACCTCCCATTCACATGGATGGCTGACAACGGCTAGCTACCATGCACCGCCGTGGTCGGTTGGCCGCATCCCTTCTCCAGCAGTGCGGTTTCGCCGCTGCTATCTTCGTGGCCGGTCGTGGTGCCACCCACCGCTCCCGAGTCCCAGCTATGCCAATAGGTGGCACCAGTCGCCATCCTCTTCTATCGTGAATATCTCATCATAAACCACAAGGGGTGCAGAGAGGTCGGGCCATGTTCATTTCACCCGCACCCTCTGCGTTATAGCGATAGCAAGCATCTCATGGGGATAGATTCAATGTAAATGAAAATTAACAAAGATAAATCAAAATCACACCCCTACCATGAATGTTCTTTGACGTTAGTGAGGAGGGAAAGATAGACGTTGGTTTGTTGTTTTTGAGGATGTTCCTTGTTCGAGAGGGTGTTCTTTGTTGGAGATGGGGTTCTTCGTTTGAAAAAGCATTCTTTATTAGAGAAAATTGTTTCTCCAAAGTTCTCCCCTTGTTGTCTACCCTTCCCCCCAATTCTGCCAAAATGAAATACCCAACTTATTAAATTATGTTTTATTAATTTAATTAGAGTTATCCATTAATTATGTTAATTCTTCCATAAAAATTTAATGAAAGGTGGAATAATTAACTATAAGAGGACCAATATTAACCTCCCTCCATAAAGATGGAGTTCAAGGTTCGGGATGTCCCTGCTATTAATTTCAAATTGGGGGGGGGGGTTCTAGATCAGGTGGTCCCTACCAATGATCAAACGAATTGGTAGAAAAAAAATGTTAAATCACATTATTGTTCTTCTCCCTTGAAAAAGTGAAAACTAAAATCAACCCTCGACCTACTATGGTCGAGGTGGAGGTCACCTTAATCGAATATCGGTGTTGCGAGTTCAACGGTGTCCTCTGATTTCAATTCCGAGCACCAGTTCAAATGTTACAAAAACATACTCTTAAGATTATGGAATGTACATAAAAAAAGTTGAGAAATTCATTCTGGGCACTCTGAGCCTCGGAGTCATGCACCGTCAATTTTCACATACTCTTTAAATTCCAATATATTTTAAAAAAATTACATGTAATATATGGGTTTTTATATTCTCCCCACCTCAAGGCATTGCATTCCCAAAATCCACAACACTGAAACTATGAAAATTAGTGGGGGTACTGAGCAAGAATCGGAGCCTCCTGCTCCCTTGTGCTCTCTTAAAGGATCTCGTAATGTCAACGTACATGCATAAAAGTTATCGATGAACCACTATAGACTCTATCCTGTTGATCCTCAATATCCAATGGATCGTCTGTAAACGTCGCCGCATAGTAAATTTCCAGCTCTCCCCAATCAAATATGTGTGAAGGTTCATGCACGTATCTCCTCAGATGTGATACATGGTTGAAATCATGCACCTGGTGCAGCTGAGGTGGAAGATCTAAGTGGTAAACCACCTCTCCAACTCAGCCAAGGTCCTGAAATGATCCGATTAACCTCAGAGATAACTTGTCTCCCTGACCAAATCTCTACAAACCTTGTCAAGGTGAGACCTATAGAAAAACATGGTCACCATACTCGAACACCAGTGGTCTCTGTATCCTGTCAGCATAAGACTTATGCCTACTTTGGGCAGTCTCCAACTAGTCCTGGATGATCTGCATCATCTCCATGGTAGCATGTATCATCTCGTGTCCCATAAGTGTTGACTCCCCTTGGTGAATCCAGCACAAAGGAGATCTGCAAGGTTGGCCGCACAAATAATGGAAAAGTGTCATCCTAATGGTGGAGTGATAGCTGTTGTTTTATGAGAACTCCACCAAGAGCAAGTGATCCTCCCAGCTATGACCGAAGTCGAGGACGCAAGAAAACAACATGTCCAAAAGGGTCTGAATAGTCCACTCAGTCTGCCCATCCTTTTAAGAATGGAAGGTAGTTCCCAAACGAAGCTACATCCTGAAAGCCTCCTGCAATCGTTTCCATAGAAGGGAAGTGAAATGTGCATCACGATTGTAGACAATCATCTAGGGTACTCCATGTAGACACACAATAACCTACACATAGAGGCATCCCATTATCTCTACTGAATCCTGCTCTCTGATCGGTAGGAAGTGGGCTGACATGGTGAGTCAGTCGACGATCACCTAAATAGAATCATGACCCCTGGATGTACGTGGATTTACTATCACGAAGTACATGGATATCCCATCGAAATTCATCACTGGGATAGCTAAAGGCTGAACTAATGATGATGGTACCTGATGCTCCACCTTCATTTGCTGACAAGTGAGGCACCGAGAGACAAAATATACTACTACATTCTTCATTCCCCACCAACAGTGTTGTGGTCAGAGATCCTGGAACATCTTCTTCACTCTTGGATGTACCGCAAGAGGGGATGTGTGGAACTCCCTCTATAAATCTTTTTGAAGTGACTCTGGTACCAAGGTACATCCTATGAAAAGGATGATGTGCTCCCCACCTTCAGAAAATCCATCAAGAGCCTATCCTAGGGATATATGAGCACGTCTAGCCTCACGGTCATTGTTCCCATGCTGCGCCGCCCTAACTCACTGAAGGATTGTGGGAGTTACATTAAGAGACTGAAGAAAAGCTACTCCATCACGATCCACAAAGGATATCTATAATGTGTCCATCTGCTGTATCGCCTCACCTAGAAACTATATACTAGATGTCCTGTTGAGTGATACTACTATAATGATCCACTAATAAAATGTATATACAGTCACGAAGTCATACTCCTAGAGGAACTCGAGCCAATGTCACTATCTCAGGATCAGGTCCTTTTGAGAGAGGATATACCAGAGACTCTTGTGGTCCGAGTAGAGTGTAAAACATTCCCCCATCACGTAATGTCTCAACATCTTCAAGGTGAAGAACACTGCTGCTAACTCCATGATATGGGTAGTGTAGTTCTTCTCATGTTTTCTCAGTTGTCTGTAGCCATATGTGATAAATTCCCACTCTTGCAACCGGACTCATCCAATCCTGGTCCCTAATTCTTCACAGTAGACTACATGCCCAAAGCCCTTCTACCGAAGCCTCATGATGGGGGCACTAGTCATCCTCTGCCTTAGCTCCTAAAAAATCCACTAGCATATCACCGACCACATTAAGGGTAGCCCCTTCTTCGTCAATGCTGATAAAGGTGCATAAACATTGTAGAAATCTGGCACAAAACCTTCAATAGTATCGGTCCAAACCCATGAAACTCCGAACCTCTATCACACTCCTGGGTGGCTCCCAAGAAAGTACCACCTCAGTATTCACTGGATCCACTGCAACTCCTGCCTCCAAGATTTCATGTCATAAAATTGAACCTCTCGGATCCAGAACTGGCACTTCGAGAGCTTACCATAAATCTAGTGTTGTCGGAGTGTGTCCAGAACTATCTGAAAATGATATGCATGCTCTTCCTCATTAGAAAAGTAGATCAGAATGTCATCAATGAAGAATACAACAAAGCGATAAAGGTATAGCTGAAAGATCCTATTCAATGTGTCCCATGAACATTGTTCAAGCATTGGTAACACGGAATGGCATAACCATGAACTTTTAGTTTCCATACCGACATCTGAAATTCGTCTTCATCACATCCTCATCTCGTACTCTATGCTGGTGATAGACGGAATTTATTTCTATCTTTGAGAACCATTGTACTTCCTTCAGCTGAACAAAGAGGATGTCAATCCTCAGATGTGGGTTCTTGTCCTTCATGTTCACCTGGTTCAGGCACTGATAGTCAACACAAAGTCTCAAGATCTCATCCGCCTTATTGGAGAAAAAAATTGGGGCTGCCCAAGGATAAAAACTAGGTCAGATGAATCCCATCCTCTATAAGACCACTAGCTACACCCGAAGCTCACGAAGCTCCGCAGAAGCCATCTGATACGCTGGTGCAGTTATCGGTGCCGTCCTGGGGTACAAGACAATGTAAAATTCCATCTCTCTGTGAGGAGGTAGACATAGAACTTCATCAGAGAAGACATCTGCGTACTATTACACCACTACTGGATACCTCAGACTCTCCACATCAGCTGCTCTGAGGGTATGGTTAGACAACTGATGAGTGATCGGCTGTACTCTCCTCCAATTGTATCAGTTCATTGCTCAAAAGGCTCCCTTCTCACCGATGAAGGTAAACCTAGTTTCATCAGTGCAGACACACCACACATTGCTCCTAATATAGTCGATATGGGTATGGACTGTAGATAACCAATCGATACCAAATATAATGTCGTAAGGCATCGACGCCGCTACTACGAGATCTCGACCAAAGATCTCACCTCCTAGTGTAAGCCTGCACTGTTGGCACTTCAGTCTATTTGTTGAATCCTCTCTCGTATGAGTCACCATTCATAAATATTGAACCAACAGGTCCACCAGCATCTATGGGATCTGAATGAGGGTCGTGGAAATAAAATAATGACAAGAACCTGGGTCTATAAGTACTGCATCTAAGGTGTATTAGACACATGCCGTAACTTGTATCATCTTTGGAGCACCGTGTTCGTAGGTCTCAGCTGCTTGGAGCTGAGCTCACCCTATCTACCAGATCCATGTGGTCAGGGTGGACCACCTGGTGGTGGTGGCTATAACATCTCGAATTGTCACCCACTACCACCTGCACAGCCAGCTCCTCTTTCCCATCTTCCTACTCTCTGCACACCTCCTTGTTCAAACCTTTGTCTCATCCTGGGAAGTCCTTTGATGGTCAAGTGATCATCCATTTGGAGGTTCGGGCTGTCAGGAGCCATGTGACCCTGACCGCCGCATGTGTAACACAGCCCACTCCCTGCTGGTGACTGCTCGGCAAGAAAAATCTCCACTAAGAGGGCTCTCTCTAACACCCCCGGCTGCATCGGGATGCTTAGAGAAATTACAGAACCCCTGATCTCCCACCCGAGTCCCTAATCGAAGGTTCGAGCCCTGAAGAATGGGTCCCACACCACATTAGTGGAGTTGAACGAGAGGTCGGTGATCCTCACTATGTACTAAGCCACAATTATGCATCCCTCCAGCAGATGAAGAAGCTCATCTATGCACACTGCGCGATGGGTCGTTAGGACAAACTCTGCCAGAAATAGGCTCTCAAAGTCTGCCCAGAGAAGTGTCACCTCTTAATCAACCTAGAGCATCAAGGTCCACCATCTTCCTACTTCTACCTGTAGAATACTGGCAGCAAGGATCACCATGAGATCATATGGTGTCCCTACTAGGCCGAAGACTCTCACCACGGCCTCCAACCAATCCTCTTCCACCTATGGGTCTGTATCACCCCTAAACCTGGGTAGCCTCTGGTGTTGGAACTCATGAAATGCGCTGAAGCGGCGTGCACCCTCAACTGCTGGTGCTGGTGGAGTCAGTGGCCCAATGGGTAATGGTATTGTTGGTTCCTTTGCTAGTGCCCCGACTGATAAAGGGACCTGAACCGGGGCCTCGTCGCTCGGTGGGCTATCATCTCATACTATACCCAAAACACAAGATGGATGTCTGCATGGAGGCATCGTGAAAAGAAATAGGTGCTCCACGGTCAATAATTTATGCATGGATAGATCACTGAAAGATTTCATAAAGAATACTTTTCAAAACATAGACTCAATCAGTGTTTTCATGCACTGAGTTAGAAATCAGAAGTCAGGGTCCTAGTGTATGGATACGTCGGTCGCTGCACCAACACTGGATTTTCTAAATTGATAACCACACTCACTAAACATAACACTATTTCTCTTAAAAAGATCAGAGTCCAATGTTTTATGGTAGAATAGACTCATTTGATAGCAATTTTCCACGAACCGTCCCCCGAGGCCCATGTCGTGACTACACCAATAACGCCTTCCATAGGCCAGGGGCTGGTGACTAGCACCGAATGATGAATTCCCTAAAACTGGGAAGGCATTGCCTTTATGTACTGTAAAAACACTCAACCAAGCACACATCTAGATAAGAACACAAGTAAACTGTATAGTAAACAGGGTGTGTATAGTTAGAAAAAGGGGACATAATACATGCCAAACTATAAAGTACCAGAAAATTGAATAGTATAAGTAAACTGAAACACCTCTTGTCGACACCCGTCAAGAATCCAACCTGAAGGGTAGGTACAACAATCGAATGGTCATATCTACGGTACTCCTCATCTAATTTCCACCACTGAGCTGCCTCCAGACCTAGTACACAAATTCTCAGTCAGTGTTGTCTGTCGTCTATACCTTACACAACATGGTGCGGGTGTAGCCCATGCAGGGTTGAGCATAACGATACTCAGTAGGGACCTCGAGACCATCGAAGGTCTTACAAAACCCACAAAAAATAAATCAAAAATCATGAAAACATCTGATAACCCTACATAGGTATATGGCCAAACATATAATTAAATTATCAAGTATATCCATCTCATTCATGAGAAAAACACAATTCCAAACTCTTAGCCAATTCTCAACTGTTCCACGAAGGATATAATACCATGAAGGTAACACCACAAATGTATGTACAACAAAAGTAACACCACAATGAAGAATATCAAAAAGTTATCGCCATGAAGGTATGTACCACAAAGGTAAGCCACACAGAAGAATACCACAAAGGAAAGACTCAGCTAACACCATGTATAGCCTAGGTACAAAAGCAAAGATGATTAGATATAAATACAAAATCAACTTACTCTATTAAGAGGCAGACCCACGTAGGATGCTAAATTATTAGACTCACGCAGGATCCTAGTAATGCAGACCCATGTAGTATACTAGTATAGAAGACCCACATTGGATCCTAGAGTAGTCTCATGTGGATTAATAGAGTGGATCCAAGTGATACTCTCGAACACAGACCCACATAGGATCTCAAAGCACAGACCCACATAGGATCGAAAAGCACAAACCCACATAGGATCCTTTTCTCATGTTACAGCCAGCTACAGGGTTCCCGAACTAAGCTCGCTTGATTCTAGGATGGTCCACTCCTCAAGCCACAGGTCGATACTCCAAATTCCACGAAGTCCAATGAAGAAGTATTCCAACAGACCACCATGTAATAGGGATATCAATTCAATATACAATGCATCAATCATACACCCGTTCTGTAAGTTATTGGTCTTTTAGTCCCAAGGGTCCGATTGGATTCATGTCTGATCCAACCCGGTTGTACCCCAACATTATTCAAAACACAAGTGGGGTATACCAAAATAACCATCTTGAATAATGTTTTCCTGCATAGTAGATGGTTTTTCAAACGTATTCATATAGATCTAGATATAGCCAAAAGAACAAAAAGGGTCGAAGTTGGTCTGGTTCCTATCCGACCCGGCATGGGCAGACCTAACCTGGCATGTCTCGGGTCCGACCTTGTGTTTGACCTGGCACACTAGGAGGCCCATTGGGCAGCCCGCTGCATGGCCCATTGTGCGGTCAGTGGTGCAGAAGCCCACGGTGCTACGGCCCGCAGAGAGGTGGCCCACAGTGCGACAACAAGTGATGATGCGACCAGCCGCCTATAGCGGCCAGCTCTTCTAGTGGTCCTCCCTTCACCGCCAAGACCAAAGGTCGTGTCTCCTGCTCTCCCAGCGGCACGGATGCGCACCGCCACCTCCCCATTACGTGGTCAGCCAATTCCGGCTACTGCCCATGCTTCGTCGTGGTCGATGAGCTACAGCCCTTCACCGGCAGCTCGGTTGTGCCATTTCAATCATTGCAGCTGACCGTGGTGTCGGCCGCCAAACCAGAGTCCCACTGGTGCCAATTGCCGTCTCTAGCCGATGTCCCCCTCCATCGCAAAGATCGTATCAGAAACCAAAAGGGTTGCAAAGAGGTCGACCTATGTTCATTTGGCATGCACCCCCCCACGTTGGAGCAGTAGAAAGTGGCACATGGGGATAGATTCAACGTAAAAGAAAATTAACGATGATAAATGAAAATCACAGCCCAACCTTGAAGGCTTGTTGAAGTCAGTGTGGAGGGAAAGATAGACATTGGTTTGATGTTGTTGAGTAATTTCTTCATTAGAGAGGGTGTTTTTCGTTGGATATGGAATTCTTCATTGGTGAAAGAATTTTACATTAGAGAAAAGTGTTTCTCTAAATATCCCTCCATTTTGCCAACCTTTACCCCCAATGCCACCAAAATGAAATTACCATCTTGTTAAATTATGTTTTATTAATTTTATTACAGTTGGCCATTAATTATGTTGATATTGGAATAATAAATTAAACAAAGGTGCCACAGTTAATTAAGAGAGAACCAAGAGTCTCCTCCCTTATTAAAGAGGAAGT
This sequence comes from Viscum album, assembly GCA_963277665.1. Lineage (NCBI taxonomy): Eukaryota > Viridiplantae > Streptophyta > Magnoliopsida > Santalales > Viscaceae > Viscum > Viscum album. Next base: position 1,877,027,344 of record OY728152.1, read on the forward strand.
TCAAGGGTCGGGTGGTCCCCAACATGAATTTCAAATTGGGGGGTTTTCCAGCTCGGGTGGTCCCCACCGCCGAGCATTGAAATGGGAGGTTAAAAAAAATAAAATTTTAAATTAATTTATTTATTTTTCTCCATCAAAAAAGTGAAAAACTAACTTCCACCCTCGACCTACTATGGTTGATATGAGAGTCTTCTTAAACGATTATTGGTGCTGCGAGTTCAATGATGTCCTCAGTTTTCAATTCCGAGCATCGGATCAGAAGTTACAAAAACATGCTCGCATGTTTACTGAACGTCCTTAAAAAAATTTTCAGAAATTTATTCAAGGAACTCCGGGCCTCGGAATCATGCACCGTCAATTTTTGTGGACTCCTAAAATTATGATGTATTTTAAAAAATTTACATCGGATTTCTAGGTATTTACAAGTATTTTAAATTATAGAACATCTTTTGTGTCCTTTTTAGATAATTCATTACCATCAACATCCATCCAACTTTATCAAGGATTAATTTATGAAGGGTTTTCACCTTTAGGGATGAATTTGGATTAATAATATACATGAAGTAATTTCAATTATGAAATGTACGAATATCAATGAATCATTTGTAACACATCCACCCTAAAATTACAATACAAATATTCAATGAGAAGAATATTAAATATGGCAGATTAAGATTATAGTTTTGTTATGGAAATGAATGATTTCCTCATCGAAATTACTGAATAATATAAGTCCATAATGAATCAGAATAGGAAAAAAACTCTATTTTTTTTAAAATAAATTTAGTGTCTAAATCAGTTCCATAGAGAGTAATTCCAATATTTTTGTATATTCACAAAATCTAATAATTTGATCCAAAAAATTTTAATATATCCCAATCTCTATAAAATGTTTATTTTTTACAATAGGGATGATATGACCTATTTCCAACAACAATAGTATGGGGTAAGGAAAAAAAACCTAAACTGTTATAGATAGAGATATTGATGATTAGATAACATTTTGAAGTACTTTTACAATAGTAGATGATCAAAACCAAAAGATAGGTCAATATTATAATTCTGTGTAGGATGTTACAGGAATGTTCATGCTTTTGTTATGAATATTTGATTCACAGAAATCTAAATTAGATTCTAAAAATGACTAACGTCATACAGATAATGAGAAGCTATATGTTGGGATTCAACATATAGATTTAGAAATTTTACATTTAACAAGAGACAAAATCTCTAGAGGTAATGGTAATATCAAATGTATAACAAAAATCAATCCTTTGGAGAACCTTATGGCTATTACCATAAGGATTTTTATAAAACTAAATCATAGAATTATAAATTTCTCCAGTTCATGTGGAAACTTAAATTCTATAAGAACTATAAAATAAAAATCAAATGACTCAAATTCTAGAAATCTAGATATAATCAATGAAATCACCTGAAAAAATTTAATTAAATCTAAAAAACATGATGAAACAGACTTGAAAATAATGAAAATTAATGTAAAGGAAAGGATTGAGGTAGAAGATGAGCCTATTCCCAAATATTTACAAAATCCACACCCATTCCTTTCACTTAAGGAACCAATAAAAATATTAATAAATAATTATTTTTAAAATTTGTATATTTTTTTAAGAAAAATATATTTTTATTTAATTAATTTAATATACTTCCTAAATATTATCTTATTATAAATTATTAAAATATATTTTTTATAATAAAAATTATGGAATAATTTAGAATATATAGTCTAAAATAAGAGTATTGTACTATCTTAAAGGATATTATCCCTTCAAAAAACCTATATCTAGCTATTTTTGACATTCCGTATACCTGAGTAGGTAATGTTCAACCAAATTCTATATATGACCTTTGGTTTAGTGCCAACTCTATCCATTACTCACATTATAAAAAGTATAGACAATAGTATTTTAAACCAACCATTATTGGCTTAATGTTTTCCAATCGGCTTATCACTCACCCCAATGGGCGTGAGTAAGGATTTTTTTTGAGTTCAGATAGTTTTTTACCTTTCAATTTGTATATATGATTCATGGTGTGTGAAAACTAGGTATGTATCAACTTTTTTATGCTCTTCATTACAACAACTTTTCCATTTATTGGTTTTTTGAAGGGAAAATGTTTTTTCAAACACGGAAAACTAGGTATAAAATTATATGGATTTAAGTAGAACCTACACTGCATAAAAATATCTCAAGTGAAAATCCATTAGAAACTAAAATGATATGGATTAGGAGGAGAATGATTAATTTTCTATATTATTGATGAGATTAATAGTAATACAATGACTATGTGAATTTTTATGAAAATCATCTCTATTAAAGTGCTAGAGTCATTTTCTTCATATTATAGACATTTCATGGGATATATAGATAAATATTTTCATTAAAATATAATTATAAATGCATGGAATATTAGTTTTAAGAGTTTTAAAATTTGTATAGAAGTGAATCTTTTTACATACTCTAATTATTTGGTTAAGAGGTATGTTGATGTCCTTAAGATACCCATTTCGAAGAGTATTCATTCTAATTAAGGGACACCATTTTTAGAACATTAGTGACTTCCTTCTCACAAAATATATTAATAAGTGAAAGTTAATTGCTTCCTATAATCATTTTCATGAACCATAGTAATGTAAAGAAGATATATGACAGAAATATGGAAAATATTATAAACTACCATATGTATGAGAAATGTTTACTCTAGATTGAATAGATCTTCATTATTCATGAATTTATTTATTGTAGAACCATACCACAAGCTGATAGTAGAGGGAAGAATAAGGGAATATCCTTAGATGAAAGTGGTTTTTAGAGAGTATGGTATAAATCTATTTTCCTTTGGGATTCTATGTCTTATTTCTCATAGTCGTTGGGTTAACCTGGTCTAAGTTCATTCCATGAATGGAGGTGTCACAATGGAAAATAATGAGAAAAATGAACATGTTTAGACTATGATAGTGACCAAATTATTCCTTTTCATAGATGAAAATATACATAATTTTGTTACTAGGAAATATCATTCTCATATTTAATTCCTTTGTCAAAATTTTGAGACATTATTCTAATTTTAAATTCTTTGATATTCATTATTTCTATTCTGGTTGAAACCAGATTTCTCCAACCTAAAAAAAATTTAAAAAACTATTTATGCATATCCATATGGTATATTTTCATACCAATGAATTCACATTGACTCTATTGGTTCTCTATCCAACATTAAAAATTTTATGATGTCAGTATATTATTAAATGAAATATAGGGTTATTGATATGTTTATGTATTATATTATCATAGATATAATTATATTTAATAGATTTTTAAATACAAAGTACGGTTATTAAATAGATTTTGATATACTAAAACCATTTTTTATTGTGAAAAATTGCTGATTGTGTTGCCCCAATCGATAGTGATTTTTACAAAGTGTCTAAGATGAGAATGAAGGTATATAATACTAATACATAAGTGATATAAAATTAACACCTCATAAAAATATAAATGGTTTTAAAGTTTAAAATGGAATTTCAATGATTACCATATATTTTTCAAAAATCAAAAATAAAAACCCCCTTATTATTAATAATTATTATAGATACATCATTTATATTTGATCGTAAGTGTCTATAATCATTTAGCCTTCATTAAGAGAAAAACACATCTTCACCCAATACCACTACTACAATTAGATGTTTCCATATAAAATAATACACCATACTAGTAATGTAGCGATACAAGATATTATAGGGAAAATAATTAAAAGAACAAACATGTTATATATTTTATAGTAATGTTTATAGATGGTTCCCAAAACAAATACCCCAATGTTGGGAGAGAGTTTTATGTCATTTCTTTTTTCCTTGGATATAAGGGGTTATAAATTATTGATTTTGAATTCATAGTCATTATAAATAATTAATTTTTTATGTGACCAATTTCCCAAAAATGTAAAACTATGACAAATAAGATGGATATTTATGTTGAAAGTGTTTTATTTAGAGATTATGAATAAGATAAGTGCAAAAAATGTTGTTTCTGACTACATTGATAGGTTGTAAAATCTCACAATAGATACCCTATAACTATTTATTCATTATTCCCTGAAAAACATTATTTTATTTTTAAACTTCTTAGATAACTTGTTATTTATATTTTTTGAGTTTTATAGTAGTAGAATTCATGGAAACAATTTAACACCAATAAACATAAATAAATTTATTACTGAACATAAGTAAATCTTTTGGAATGAAATTTTGTAGTTTAGTCATTGTGCTAATGGTATAATTTAGAGACGTTTTTTTATGGAATATGCTATATTCATTCCTGAATGTTTTCACCGTACAAAATTGGGTTGAATCATAGGTGAGTGAAAAACTGATCAAGTTATTCAATCAATATTCAAGATTCCAACACAACAAAAGGGTACCTAATGTATTTTAGAAGGATATAATAATTTTCAATGTTCATAGAATTTTATAATTAAACAAAAGATTACTAAATAATGGATTTTATATGTTGAAATTGAATATGTTGGAGGATAATAATTTATATGAAACTCCCTATCATCTCCTGGTAATAAGATTATTTTTGTGGTTGTGGTTTATATTTCCATGAGGGAAGTGGTTAAAAAAATCCTAATAATTACTCTATTAGAGCTTACAATTATTTAGAAATAAAATATTATCATTATTTGGAGTTACCATTTATTTGATCGTTGATAATGGAACCCATTTAAAGAACATCAAATTCAAAATATTCTTGTGAATGAAATGTTATGTACATAAAAATGATCTTGTTTTCATGAACAATTTTTTGGACACGATAATGTGTCATGTAAGGCCTATGACTATATATAGAGAAATATTTTGGTATTTATAAGAACGATTGGTCATTAAAGTTCGATGTGGCTATGTTTGCCGATAAATATTCATTCAAAACCCTTAACTGTATGTCCCCTTATAGACATAATTTTGGTAAAATATATCATCTACCAATCCTGATGTAGTGTAAGTATTATTAGACTATCAAGGAATTTAACATTGAAATTAAATGTAATTTTGACAGTTATATACTATATATTACTGAGTTAGATTTGAATAGATGATATTTCTATAGAAATACAATGATTAATAAGTAATGAAAAAAATTATTTTCATAAATGTAACATTCAAAATTAAAATAATAAGGTTGGATAAAATTTGTTTATTTACAATTCTATATATAAAATTTTTACACTGATGGTTTTTTAAAATGGTTTTTACCATTTACCACCTTTATAGTGTTTTTTAAAAAATATTTTAAACTTGTTTTATTATAAAATATTACATTTCTATTTAATGGTTAGATGATAAAACATTATTTATGAGGACAACCAAATGTATTGTATATCATTTTTCATGGTAATCAATATCTTTTTGAGTTTAACAGAGGACTATAAACTCATTTTTATATGTTTCAACTCATGTTACTTTAACATATAACTCTTTTATATTTTGAATAATAATCATCTTTTTTGTGTGTCAGATTTAATTTTACAATTTACACTTATTCATGAAGGGAAATTTTCGCCTATTATGTACATAACAGAAAATTAAGTATTTTAGAAATATTTTTGGAAAAAAACTAAATATATTTTTAAAGAATAATTCTAGAAAAATTCTTGAGAATATTAGAATCACATTCATCTAAGCTAAATTGATAGCTCCAATTTATTATGGGATTTAATTGCAGGAATCATATATTTATATAGGTATTTGACAGGGGAAATATTATTTCAGCTAAAGAGATTTATTTAATGTAAATAACATGAGAGTTTTTTAATAAATTCAAATAAATAAATTTCTTCTAATAGGGGGGTTATTGTTTAATTTCTTCTCAAGTTTCTACAACATGTGTGTTAATAAAATATAACATATTGTTTTAATGAAATAAATTATTACAAGTAAATAATTTTAATTTTACCTTAAATGATGGAATCACAAAAAAATTAAATTGAATAATGCCCTTTATTTTTATTTCTTTTTTTGGGAATGAACGATGCAACATGCATATTTTTTTGGCCACATTCAAAACCCTTATTAATATTTTAAAATTAATAATGCACAATTCTTCTATTGTAATGAAAAGTGAATGTATTAAATAACTCATTAATTTTCTCTACATACAAATAATTATATATTATATATGTTTTATATAAAATAAATATATTATCAACATTTTGATCCTTCTCCATGAATTTAAATGAAATGGATTTCAAAATAAACTAGAACATGAATATTTTTAACTTATTTCCCCATCATTTAGAATAAAAATATAGGAATATTTTAGAATTAATTTTTTATGGGTATTAAATATTATAAATCTTATTTCATGTTTTTCGTAATAAAACCCCTTACATTTTGTAAAAACTGATTATTTTCATGCATTAATAATCTTATTTAGTGGTTTAAAATTTATCTAAAATTTGACAGATATTATTTCACATTAAAGAGGGAAATTACTATTTTTCCAAGGATTTATTTTGGTATGTCATGATTTTTACAACCTGAAACACCAGAATTTCATTAAAAAAATTGATTATGTATTGTAATTTTCATTGACATTGATTTTTTTTAACTCATAAGACCTTCATCCAAATGAAAAAAAATGAAAATTATAATATTTAGTGAACCCTATATTATTTATTATTAAATGTGTGATGGGTTATTTATTTTTTACAACCAAATAATTCATTTCTATCCATTGAATATCATTATTAATTGTATTGGGTTCTTAATTTATATGTCTGATCACATAGAAATTTTTTAAATTTTCCTTTTGGATATTTTTAATAAAATAAAAAACCATAATTTTTCTAAAAGTATATAATTATAATAGAGAAATTATATTTAGTGCTTGAGATGTTCTATTGGTTAAAATACATTTGGAAATGAATTCTTAATAAATTTTTTTATTTATTTTTTTGATTAATTTCTTATCACTACATTTTATTAATTTATTACATGATGATAATATATTTATCAAGCTTGGGGAAATAATATATTGTTTTATTTTGATACTTTATTCAAACATTTTCATTATTAAAAATTCAAATTATACCAGAAAGGGTTTTAATTGATAATATTTTTAATATTTGTCAATTTGGAATGATAATCGTAGTCATTTTAATTTGTGTATGAAGGTTGGTTTTTTCACAATAAAAATGATCTAGGTGACTATGAATTTATTTTCATATGTATCCAGAATAAAAAATATTCTTCACTTTCATAAATAATGATTTAAATATTTTTTAAGGAAGTTTTTTTATCTACGGATTAAAATTGAATTTTCCATATTCAGTGTCTTTAATATGGATAAATTTTCTTCTTTCTATATTTGTATATTTATGAGGAAAATTTAATGAAATATATTTTTAATGTTTTATTCTGATTATCAATAGATTTTTAAATGTTTTATTATTATTTTTATTAAATATGCTCTGATGGATTAAATTTTTAAATTCACATTGAAATTTAGAAATCATGATTTAGAGTTATTTAAATGTTTGTTTTGTTTTAATTAATTTATTTTGACATCATATCAATGTGTTTTTAGTTTAATATTATTCAAAAATTTATCTATATAAATTTTTTACTTAGGAATTTTTTTTAGAGTAGTTTATAAGGATACATTTTTAACGTATCCCACCTATAATAATTTTTAATACTCTCATGTAAGATATTTTTTAGTGGTTGGTTCATAAGTACTTTTCGATAAAAACTCATAATAATTTTTTATATTTATTCCTACATAGAATGGGGTATGTTTTCTGGCATATTCTATTTAGATAATAGAGTAAACTTTTATAGGGTAACTTATAAATCCTATGTAAAATATTTTCTGAACTCGTATTTTTTCATATCCAATTGTGATTTTTTGCATTATCATCATAAGAGACACACAATTTCTCACATTTAGAAGATAAATAATGTCATGTGTTATGAAATTTAAAATCAATTTCTATCTTTGAGGAAAATTATGCGAACCATGACTAAAAAAATTAAATCTTTTATATCTGGATTCAATTGATGAACTGATCTCATCCATGATAGAATAATAAAAACCAAATCCGGTTTAAGGAATATTTGATAATTAATTTGATATGCTTTTCTGGATCTCCAAATCATCATACTCGGGAATTCTCTATAATGGGAGGCTTATTGAGTTGAATGAGTGATATTTTGGGTTCCCAGATTTTATGATGAATTTATTTACATATGTGGAGTCATGGAATTATGTCATGGTTGAAAATTTTGTGTATTTAAGATATAAAAAATATACAGCTATGAATAATCAACTTATGGGGTGTTGATTATCTATCGAATAACACTAAATTAGGATAAGACGAGCCTTATCCAAATGAAAAAAATGAAATCAAGATTTATGTGTCTATTTCCCATTGAATCACCTTAATATTAATATTTGGATTATCCATGAAATTAAAATATATCCTTCTCATCTATTTTATAATTTCATATGAGATATATCTACAGAATATGAAATATAGAATCAAGCTTCATCATCAGTGATATTTTTTAAATAATGGTTATTGAAATGGAGAATTATATGTGATAGAAGATTCATCATTATATTCTTAACCTTCAATAAACAAGACAAAGAATATTGTGAGTCCATATTAGGAACAAGAACTTTGTTTTTTTTCATATTTAAGTTTTTCTTTATGGGATTTCATTTAATAATAAGGTTCCTTGATGATCAGAAACATTACAGTTTCTCATTCTTGGATAGAAACACACAATGTTCTTGGAAAAATTTCTTAAGGGTGTTTTGATTCATAAAAATTATTATTGAATATTATCAATGGAATTCATGATAAAAGGATATCATTTTAACAATACAAATTTTCATCAAACATGAGTTAATCAGTTGAATAAAATGCAAAAATTGTGGAGTATACATGATAGAAATCAAATTTACTTAAAGATAATAAAAATAAAGTATTTTGAATGTAATCATGGTTTTTTATGAATTCATTATTAATATTTTTCATGTAAATATGAAACTATTTTCAATGGTATGTCTTTTATCCCATGATGTTTAGTCAGATAATATTTTAATGTTAACGAGTAACCACTAGCTAGGACAATAAGCTATGATGAAATTCCATTTATCTTTGAAATAAAATACCCAAATATATAAATGAATGAGGGGAATTAATATGTCAACATGTTCATTTTTTCGTAGACAAAAAATATATATATTTTATAGAATCATTAAGAAAGTATCAATGGAACATTGGAGTTTTAACAGATGTGAAATCTACCCATTAGAGAAATAGTTGATCTCAACATATTTTTCGATCCATTAAGTTCTTATTGAAATAAATATAATGAACTCATTTGATTAAATAATAATTCTTATATAATTATTTCATATATGAATAATATTAGAATAATTTATATATTTTCTGTTCTACATTTTATCTTTTCTCTCATAACAATTTCATTTTTCTCAAATCATCTTGACAAAAAAAATTTAAAAACATTATTAATATTTGAAAATAAAAAAAAAATTATTAAAAATCAATCTATTATAAAAATTTATTCTAAAGAATATTTGATGAGATATTTATTGAATCTAATTTTAATAAAAAAACAATGAATATTACAAATGTTGATCGTTTTGATTCTCATACTAGTCCTTTTTCATGGTTGTGTTTAAATATTTATTAGATTAATATTTGTATTTTGTAATTTCCTAACTAGGGCACCACATGCTGAGGACAATAGTTGGACAATCACTTGATCTCAAGAAATCCTCCAAATACAGAAAATTTTATCGAGTAGTAGTGAGTGACTAATATTGATCATGGGGATATAATACCCTCTTATATCAAAGTAATTCATTAGAAGAAAATAAGAGACAAAAAAATATAAAATATAACCATAAATAGAATAGTAATGGTATCCCAAGATGTCCAAAACAGGATATAAAATATCAAAATTGAACTGTAAATATTATATTAGATATAGTGTGCCATGTGTTATAAAGAAATCCAAAAATTAAACACACCGAGTAATCCTAAGTTGTTCCAGAACAACATCTTGTTCACTCAACAATGCTTCAACCCCATTTATCCATCTAACATAAGGCATTTTCCCTTGTCCTGTATTACAAACATGAAATCAATTTTATTGATGATTAGGATGCCTGAGTGGGGTGTAAGTACAAATCAATACACCACTACCAACATCATGTAAAAAAATATTCGATCATTAACAAGTTTATTTAATGGTATAGAATATAATAACAACTCATATGTAAAAAAGTTATCACATAATACATTAATCTTCAGTAACAACATAAACAACCAGATTCTCAAGGACACCTGATTTTAAAAACCTACTTTGGGTCATCTTGGAGTCGGAACTATCCCCACTAGATATCATATTTCAAAATTTCATTGTCATCATTCATTATCACAATTAATGTCTAGAAAATGGAATTAAACATATAAATTAGTCTGGCTTGAGTAATATTAACAAATGGATCTTACCTTATAGGACTATAGTGTCTCAGACTAAACAAAGAACAAATGATTTCTTGGAAAATGAGAAATATTTCATGGTCTTTTCCAAGGCCCAAAACCAATAGTTATCATAGTCTCTTTGAAAACATGTAGAATATATCACGGTCTTCTACCTCGAAGACTCCCATGGTCCTTTAGAAACTATTATAGATTTTAAAATCATTATCATCTTCAAAGGATCACATGGTCCTTTAGAAATTAGAATGGAAGATCTCACGATCCTCCCCAGTTAATCACATGCTCACAACCTCCTTATCCCATGTGCTACACCAAGCGAAAAAAATCACAACACTGTGATATATTGAAAATAACCATTTCCCCAATCACTTTATAAATTTATTTAAAAATTAATTAATCATACCCATTTTAATTAATTAACCAAAAAATTAATTAATCAAATAAATATCATTAATTAAATCGATAATTAAATAATTATCCCAATTATAATTATTTATTCAATAGTTAATTAACCATATAATGTTGTTGATTAATTCAATAATTAATTAATCTCATCTCACAACTCAACAATTAATAATAAATACACATGTTAAATATTCACAGTTTAAAATTCAAAAATATGATAATTAACTCAATAATTAATTATCAATAAATCCAAAATTATATAATTGATACTTAGTTCATCAATTAATTATCCCTATACCACATATTCAATTATTCAATAAATTTAAAAATTCCACAATTAATTAATTTACCACATTATTTATACAATGATGATATTAAAATTGCTAAATAAACCCAGTAAATTATACTATCAAATATTCCTAATTGATAATAATACTATGGGATTTTAGTATTAGACCACCTACCTTGATTCGTTAATGAATGACCACCCTATGGATGTTCATAAAATTTGAGTAGCATAATAATATAGAATGAGATTTGGTTACGAAACCCTAAATAAAGTTCAAATAAATCATTATCATTCTAATAGAGATCTTGATATACAATTTTAGATCAATATTCCCAATATTAGAACTATATATAATTCAAAATAAGAAGAAAACTCACTAAAATAATTATAGAAGGGTAGAAGAAAAATAGGAAACCATGTGGGAGTGGATTCTCTTATCAGAAGGGGCGCAGATCATCGATTGATGATTTGAATCATGAAGAATTGAAGTTCATAAAGAGTGTATTGTGTCTTGGTGGCCATGAAATTGAGATAATTTGAGGTGGTCTTTGTTTTGGTTGAATAGGGTGAGTTTATGTGGTTTAGGAGATTAGAAAACAAATTGTCAGGTGACTTAAATAATAGAGCATGGTTTGTTGGGTAGGGTTGCAAAGTTTTCCCTAAACCTATGCTTAAATGTGCTACCCATAATGGAGGTGCACAATGACTCTTTAGAGGGGTAAAAATTTGAGAAATAATATTCCAACCATGAAACTACATTCTGTAAAGGGATTCATGGTTTGTAGGGATAGGGCACACTATTTTCTCTAACTATGCGCCAATTGTGCCCATACCCTTTTACTTCCAATTTTCTTAATTTTTTCACCGAAACATTCCCAAATGTACAAAAAAAGAAAATTAATCAAAATAAAACAATAGAGTGCATGTAAAAAAGTCAGAGACCACTATAAAAAAGTTTGGGATCTTACAATCTCCCCCACCATATTATAGTTCATCCTTATGCTACACTCCCAATAATCTCTAACATTTCAACACAAAAAGATCAGACCACTACTCCTTTGTATATTCTTCCTTTTCTTATGTTTCCTCTTTAACTCTCTGACATTTCCATAATACATGATAAATCTTCATGGTCTATCCCTACAACACTTTCTCACAGTGATCCAACACATGTATCAGATGCTCCTCGAAGGTCCAATATATCTCATTCTCAACATAATCCATGTAGATCACATGAGAACGGTTGGGTTGATACCACTATAGTTGGGATACATGAAAACAATTACGCATAACAATATATTTTAGTGGAATATCCAATCGATCAGCCTCCGACATGATTCCCTCCACCACCTAAAATGGTCTAATGAACCTGGACGCCAACTTTTCATGTTTCTATATCCTTCGGCGACCCGTATTAGGTGACACCCAATGGAATATACAATTGCACTCTATACTATCATAGTAGTATATGTCTATCAGCATATTACATCTTCCTACTCTGACTAATATCTATACTTTTTCAAATCCGCTGATCCTACTCTAACCCCAACTATGTGGGACTCAGTCCCAACAAATCAGACCTAATTACCCTTATCCAGTATAGGGGTGATCGAAATGGACTACAATAAAAATCATTATATGGTTCCATATTGACCAATTTCAAATAATTATTGTTATAAGAATAGACTAATAGTCCCTAGTACTTCTCCTAAGACCCACTATATTCTGGAACATAATCTTACTACATATCCTCAAGCACCGGTAGAGTACACTCTGATTGACCATCTACTAGTTGGTGTACTTAAGTACACCATAAATCATGCATACTAAACTCCTTCTTCAATTCATTCAAGAGGAGTGGTGTAAATTTTGAGTCACGGGATGACACTATTGTCTGTGGAACCCCATGTAGATGAACAATATATCGAATAAACAAATCTCTCAACTGGTCTAAAAATAATGTTTCACATATAGTTAAGAAATGATCTTTATTCCTAAGTATTTTCACAATACACCATATAATTTCATCCTTATGAGTATACCTTGGGAGAATCACCACCCATTCCATGGTCACTTCTTCCCACTTCAATTCTAGAATGGGAAATGTTTTGCAGAAAACCTATAGGTAGTGGATACTCATCCTTCAATTGTTGATAGTTTTGGCATTGTGTCACAAACTCTTCAATCTCATTTTTCATACACACGCACCAAAACTATCTCCATATGTCTTAGTACATTTTGGACACTCATGGATGTATCGCCCACATAGAGCTAAAAAATTCTTATATCAAGTCCTCTTAGATGATTGTTTTCAAAATAACATGATTCAGGACATAAATGATAACATCCTCATCTATGATTCAATCAATGCTAACTCCCCACCATCAAGGATTTTACTCAAGGAAAAACAATTCGGATCCTCTTTAAATTTGTCACTAATCTATATAATGAGTTCATACTGTACTAAGACTGATTTGACAGTCATCTTATCCTCAATCTCCTTAACCACAACAGGCATCACAACAAGCAATGTAATCTTCTACCACACAACACTTGACTCCTAGACTACTTGAGTATGGGTTTTTTATAATGAATGCTCTAAACAAACTATTTCCATTCTCTGGTATATATTCTAGTTCAAATTAAAATGACTATATTTACTCAACCAACCATTAATGTCATAGATTCAATTCTCATTGCGAAAACATATACTTTAAGCTATAGTAATCAATATACATAGTAAACATTTCACCCAATTGATAATACCACCAACAATTTAAATCCTAAACCACTAGTGATAACTAATGGTTTTAAGTTGGGTAGTTCTTTTCATGTGGCCTCCACTAATGATACCCAAACACCACACCATGATCTCCCTAAATCAACACAAATTCAACACTTCTCTCTAAAGCATCAAAAAATATATTCTACTACTCATATGGATTGGGTTTGACTATTATTAGAGTGGAATCCAATTTCTTATTCAACTCCTTAAAAGAATCCTCAAAAACTTCTGAATTATAAAATTTTATGCCCAAATTTTTCACGCCTATAAGTGGAACTCAAAAACAAGAATTTTTTTGGATAAAACTCTAATTATATCTAGATAGACCCATAAAGCAGCATATATCAAAAAGGTTATTGGGATGCTCTAAATATAAAAAAAACCTAAACATTTTATTGGTCCATCGATACACCTTCCACCATGATGATGTCACCAAAGAACTATACCAAATATATCCTAAAATGACACATAGATAAATTGGTTAATAGTCAATCCTCTCTAAGTGTACTGAAAAAAATGTCAAGAGTTGGGAATCAGAATCATTAGACATTGAGTTAAAAAACATGTCATCCACAACCACTACAACATTCCGATCTAGGTACAGATGGAATATTATCTTCATCATGTCTATAAACACTTTTTTCTGTTATTCTACCCAGATGAGATTACGATGAACTCATAAAGACCATACATTCTAATAAAAGAAGTACATGGTAGATCAGAAGTCTTAGGTCTCACCTGATGATACCCTGATCTCAGGTTGATCATTGATAATGCACAAGATCCTATAAACATTTAAAAAAGTTCTCAATCTGTTATAGCTGATACGTGTTCATCATTTTCATCTTGTTTAGTATTATGTATTCGACATACCATGATAGTCTCATCAGCCTTCTTTCCAAAAAACACTGGTGAACCCCAATATAACATACATGGACAGATAAATCCATTTTCTTCTAACTCTTCTAGTTGATACTTCAGGTTATGGAACTCTATCGGTGTAATTCATTATAGGGGAATAGAAACTATCTTGGTCCTAATAATGAGATAATTCAAATATTCTACATCTATCATAGGTGGTAACACTAATTTTTCTTTAGGTAGTATGGGTATAAATACATCATGTTTCATATCTCCATCATCTAGTAATAGGCTTTCATCCTAGGCTACGAGCTCTCTGATTTCCTAATAAATGGCCCCTACTCATCATTTCATCACATTGCACTCTCCACATTCAATATAGTGGTCACCCTATGAGACATAAAATTCACTCCCCTCCAGTAACAGTAAATGTGGGCATGGTATGCGACTAGGAATTCCATACACATAATTAGGTCGAATCATGTCATGTCACTATTATAATGATCTCATAGAAAATGTTACGCCCTAATCTCACGAAAACATCCCCATTACAAACAGATGTCTCTAGACTGTACTTCCAACGATGTGTCTCTCATCATTTCCCAACTCTCAAACTCATCCTCCAAGCCCAAACCATTAATATGTTTGGTATATATAATGGAATGAGAAGTAAAAATATCAAATAATGAACTAGATAATGTTTAATTTATAAGAATAGTACCTCTCATTGTCGATGGTCAAACCTTGCTATCCAGAATTGTACGAAGAATGAGATGTTACTATCCTTCCCATCTTCCTTGTTCTATTTTATGAATCCCCTGAGCTTCACAAAACTTTTGATATGAGTACTATTTACTAGAATCACTATTTCCTCTACCTCCACAACCTGATCGAGTAGAACTCCATCTACCAGACTAATATGGTGGAGAATACCCCCCTTCCCGCACATCGTATCCATCATCCTAAACTATAAATAACCATTTATCTGAGGTTCTTGAATAACCTCAAAATATGTAACATTTTTTCTCCACCTCACCATTCCACTGGTAGTCAGGGACGATGTTTCTGGAAGTGTCACATCCTTCCAAACTGTCTGCAACCCTTGGGGTAATGTCCACTGTAACTGACCCTTCCCCTAGCTATGTTTATTTCCACTGATCTTGGAAAAATTATCATAATGATGTTTCCCTTTTCATAAGATTAACCACCTAACCTTCCAACAGAACCCACTTATCGACCACTGGAAGCATCCTTGAGGTTCCCCTTTGTAATGAGAGCCTAATTCACCACTTCTGAAAACTAATTCTGCCTGTTGATATTCTCCTAGGACATAATTTCACTCTTAAGTCCATAATGGAATTGTTTTCTTGAATTTGACTCAACCTCTAATGATACTAAAGAATATAAGATAAAATATATGAATCATCCATTATATCCCATCATAAGCATGTTCCCCGGATTCAATATCATGACCTCAAATACTATATCTTTCCCAAGTGTCTCTAGGTAAAAGTGATCCAAGAACATCTCATGAAATTCCATCCACTCTAAAGTCTCAATACTTCCATCTTTAGTCTTGATATCCCACCATAATTTTTCCTGACCACTTGACATATAATATTTTATCTTGACTCTCTTCTCATCAAGATTTTCCATGTAGTCATGTATATGCTGGAAAGACTCAATCCAAAACTCATCCCCCCAAGGATGACCCTCTATAATAAAAAGTGTATGGTGCTACAATTGGGACTCCCTTATTAGGTAATGCGTTCTTCTCACAACCCACCATGGTTCCCTTTCAATTAATTACATAAAAAGAGTGATTTTTTCTTAGGATTGCTGGCCTATATCCTCAACAATCAATATCAGTGCCTCAGGTTCTAATACTGGTAGTGTATCTTCAGCCATATTCTCTTATCATCATCTTAGTTGCAATAATTAAGAAATAATATATCTACAATATAAAACACATGACATAGGGCTCATAATATAATTTTATTATATTCACATAAGTGGAAAAATATCATCATTCACAATTTGTCTTTTCCAAAAACCCCTCCATGTATACAAAACTGAAGCGCTATCAATACCCTTAGCCTTAATATGTATAGGTCATTATTAACAAGGGCTACCATATTCTTATTGTTTAATTGAACCAATTATTATGATATTTCATCATTTTTAAATTCATAATTTATTGTGAGAAACCATTTTCATTTAAATTTAACTAGAAATGCAAACAATTCATCTTAAAAAACAAACCCATATCCCATTTTCCCATGCAGACCAAAATGTGATGTGTCATGAAACATCCCAAAGGGGTTTCTTCCACAACTCCCCAAGACCACCTCTAATAAGCCAATGGATGGGTACTAGAACTATGTAGGCTTATCTCATACATGGGGGGCATTTCCTGTGTACCTGTACCCATGAACACATCTTCAGGCCCCCAAAAAATGGAATGTAAATTCTAAGTAAAACAAGCATGTAATCCACTAATGCTAACATAATCAGAGTGAAATGTAAATGTAAACTACCAAAGTTAAATCAGGCCAGTATACAAGACCACTAAAAAGGATGACTGAACACAAGAAAGTACACAAGTCACTGGAAGCTCATTGACCGAAAACACTACAGGAAGTGTAGGTACAAACGGATGTTTTAAGTCCCTGTTGTTCACCTTATCTACCTGCTCACTCTACAACCACCTGGTCCTCACCCACAAATGTATCTGTCAAATCAGCCATCATCTACACATTACATGACCCATGAAGGAAAATACAGTGTAGGGGTGAGTAAAAAGATACTCAGTTGGTCACCCCAAAACCCCAGAGGAAAGACCTCCAAGGAAAGACCCCATAGGAACTTACATAAAATGTATTGTCCGCTCACACCTATAGAAGTCAATGAATTTATATGAAATATTATCCGATGTAGTCCTCAAAACACCCAATATCAATGAGGCATGTAGTCCATATGAGACACTTAGTCCCGGTGAGTCACTCAGTCCTGATGATACACTCAGTCCTGATGACACCCTCAGTCCCAATTAGACCCTTAGTCCAAAAGAGACAATCAGTCCTAATAAAACACTCAGTTACGATGAGACACGTAGTCATGGTATGTATTGTAGACTCAAAGTCACATAGTCTATTGAGTCACATAGTTGTTGAGTCACATATTTCACAACTCACAACTAGTCATGAAATTATTCCCATTTCATGCTAGTTCCATGAGAACCTACTACTAAATCCAATTGTCATATATCAACATCCAAGAAAAACTCACTTATATTATCTCAAAACATCCATCATATCGCGAGGGTCCTAATAACATAAAACGACCATTAAACGGACGTACGTTTGGAAAGATACGATCAATTGAAAATTTCCCATTGGTTTACTAGGAAATGGACCGACAGAATCAACATTCCACTAACCAGGGTAGTTGTCCACCACGGTCAGTCTGCCCATGATTGACAGCCCCATGGTTAATCTGAGTGGTCATTCCTTGGTCCCCTTGGGATGGAATTTAGAGTCAAATACACCCTCAACGATCATGAAAACTAGGGAGACCATGGCCCAGGATCGACCACCGTAGTTGACCATATCCCAGCCCAAAATCATTTTCCCATCCCAATTCGCCAGTCCGGCCCATGTGCTCTAAACCAGTCTACTCGAGTGCTCTTGTGTAGTCCACCCAGATTTGGGGGATGCTACATCCATGTATTCTCAATGCAGAATGACATTGAGCTGGTCTCTCCTCACACATGTGTCCACTAGACCACATGCCTATCTGTTGACACAACGCTCTACCATGTCACTATTCGGTGCCACTGTGACCTATCCTTTCCACAGCTCCCATCACTGCCTGTAGCAACGCCACTATGGGATCATTCGCCACTAGCCAATGAGCTGGTTCTCCTTTTCTACTAGGTTACTACATTGTCGTGCTCCAACGTCATCACCCAACATCTTCATCTTCCATTATTGAAGAACATCTATACCTCTCAGGTCGCAACCTTCACTTATTTAGTATTAGATCCTTCTCTCTGCCACATTAAGGGTCCAACCGTGTACGGAACCACCTAGAAAAAGATGTTGCGACAATAATGGATTGTTGAAGATGAACATAATAATGTGAATAAAATAATTTACCATGAATTCCCAAATAATGAACATCATCCTTGTCTCTTTGTCCTTGGATCGTCCCATTAGAAAATGGGGAACAAAATAAAAGTACAAACATAGATTATTCTCCCTTTTAAAACCCATAGAAAATGACCCATCCCACAAGATCAATTGAAATATGGATCAAAATTTTCATGGGTTGGTCTTCATTCATCATTTGAAAGAAATAATGGGAATGAAATCACTGATAATTAACCGCCTACAAGGAGTATGGATTGGTTGGTTTTGAGGATCGATTGACATTAGCAATCCATTGAGAGTTGTTATGATCCTTTTTCATGTCGATCCTTGATCCTCATCTCATTATCATCCTACTTTAACCACATAGATAAAATCATCAAGAATCTACTCCAACACTACAAGGAAATGATGAATAATTCTCCTCCTAAATCCCTACAAAAATTTAAAGAAGGAAGACAAGTTTCATCATTAACGCGTTTTAGCATTACATGTGTTTCGGTGTTACCATATCATAGTATTGTAGCACCATTTAGTCGGTATGTCATGTCATTTATTTCTCATAGCATAACATCAAATAATGGTTATGTTGAAAATATTTTTTATTTAAATATTTTCATAGAAATTCCTTCAAAAAACTAACTTTCATCCTATACCCATGTCGGGCATGGTTAGGGCCTGCATAATGTAAAGTTGTAGTTATGAACGCAATAGGTCCCTCATATTTTTGATTTGGGCTTCCATTTAAATGGTATTAATTTTCAATATTAGTCATCTATGGATTTTTAATTTCCATATGAAATTAATTCAATGATATATTTTGGGCACACCGAGCCCCAGAATCTTGTACTGTATCAGTACCTGGTCTATGAATTTTAATAGTTAATTTATTAAAATAATTAGGAAAAATTCCTAGTCATTATATTCGCCAAACTATTGGAATTTACATCCCCAAATTACAAAACATTGTCTACTTAGTAAAAATGAGTGGGTACTGATCAAGAATTTGAGCCTCCCACTCCCAAGATATCTTTTGGAGATTCATGTGTTGCCACCGAACATGCACCATAGGAATCAACTGTCTAAAAAAGGATCCACTCCTATCGATCCCCTATCTCAACCGAGATCTCTACAAATGTCACCCCATCATCAATGTCCAGCTCAACCTGGTCGATGATTTGATGGATGATGCACGTGCCTCCAGAGCTATGACACATAGAAAACCTCATGGACTAGAAGAATCTATGGTGGTAGAGCTAAGTGGTACACCAACTCTTCAACTCTACTCAGAATCTGAAAAGTTCCAATGAACCTCAGGTATAACATGCCACCCAGATCAAATATTTATTATCCCCATTGAGGTGAGACCTAATGGATGACATGATCTATCTCCTACAACAATGAGGGACTTTATCTCTTATCTCTATAGGGATTTTGTCTATTACGTGAAGTCCTCATCCACTCAAATATGATCTAGAACCTCCTAGTGTGATCCCCTACCTTCTCTAGACCCATTAGTACTGGACTTCCCTAGGTCATTCCATCACACTATTGACCTACATGGTCACCAATATAAGGCATCGAATAGTGCCATAACAATGGTGGAGTAGTCTCTTTACTTGTAAACAAACTCCACCAAGGGTAGGTGATCCTCCAACCAATGACCAAAGTCTAGGATGCAAGCACATAGCTTATCCTATAAAACAAGGAATGTCATCTCTATATGGTCATCTATCTGGGGATGAAACACTGTGCTCAAGAAAAACTGAGTTCCAAATTCCTCATGAAATACCCACCATTGTTGGGATTTTAAGCGAGCATCACAATTTTAAATTTTCATCAAAGGATCCATGTGAATTCTGACAATCTCCTAATCATAGTGGCTTCCCAATCCCTCTACCAAACCCCACTCCATGATGGCTATGAAGTGGTCTTGAATGGTGAGTCAGTTATGGATCACCCAGATGGTATTGTGCCACCTAGACATACATGGAAACCCCGTTATAAATTCCATCAATACACCATCCCACTTCCTCCCTGGAACCTCAACTGCTTAAGATAATCCTTTGAGAACCCAATTATCTCCCATTACTTGTTGACAAGTGAGAAACCAAGAAATAAAATCTTTAATTGCCTTCTCCATCACCAGATACTAGAACTAATGTCACATATCCAATAACATCATTTACACACACGGGTGTACTAAAAACTGGATGTTTGAAACTCCCTAAGAACCTCCTCCCACAACACAACTGGTACAATGGTGCACCCTCTGACAATAATGAAGTGTACCCAACCTATCGAATATCTATCAGGGTTTTTCCCGGTGGTTAACTGGGCACGTCAGGTAATGAATTTGACATCACTTGTTGTTACTCCATAACTCCCTATAAGAGTCGAGAACTGATAAACAATGATTGAAGTTTTTACTCTCTATTACCCACCATGAAGGATATTTACATTATAGATAACTAATTTGACTCCTCACTCGACAACTACAAGATTGATATCCTAATGAGAATGTCTGCCACCAAATTCCCATGCACAGGTGTGTAGACAATCTCGAACTCATAATCTAGGAGGAACTCTAGTAGCTACCTATGTCTCATGATTAGGTCCTTATATGATAGGATATAATTTATACTATTATTTTCATAGTAGAGAGTAAATCTCCCACCCATCTCGTAGTGGCACCATATATACAATGCGAAGAAAACTTCTGCTAGATCAAGGTAATTGGTAAAGTTTTTCTACCCATGAAGCCTCAACTGTTTCTTACAATAAGTGATCAAAACTTTCTATTACATCATGGCACAATCCAGTCTATTCCCTGATGCATCGTAGACCACTTTATACCCAACTAACTTCTTTTTATGTGTATTTATTGAGGTACTCATCAACTTTTAACTCATCCCCTGAAAACTCCGATGGGAGTTAACCATCCACATGAAGGACTATATCTTCCACATAATAGATGATCAGGTTGATGCTACCCAAGAATAGTCAGTCATGAACCTCCTATAGTGTTTCCAAATCCAAATAAACATTTCACCTCAGTCACACTTTTGGTTGTCTCCCAAGGAAGAACTTCCTCGATCCTTGCTGGATCTACTGCAAGTCCAACCTCAGAAATGACATGTACCAGAAAGTGGACTTCCCAAATCTTGAAATGACACTTCAAGATCTTTAGATAAAGATTGATCTCTCATAGCATATCCAAGTCCATCATTATGAATGTCATGAGATCCCATCAGATTTAGAGTACTCTAGGATGTCATCAATGAATACCATAATGAACTAGTCAAGGTAAGGGTGGAAGAGCCTATTCATGAGTCCCATGAACACTATTGGGGTGTTTGTTACACCGAATGACATCAAAAATTACTCAAAGTGTCCATAACTACATCTTATCGGTATCTTAGGTACATTAGCATCCTGTACATGATGTTGATGATAGAGACACTTGGGGTCTATCTTTGATAACCACCTCATTTCCTTCAGCTGGTTGAAGAGATTGTAAATTCATAGCTGCATATACTTTTTCTTCATGGTCACCTGATTCACTCACCAATAGTCTACAAATAGCCTCAATTTATTGTATTCCTTCTTATAAAACAATACTCGGGCTGCCTAGGGTGAAACTCTAGGCCTCAAAAATCCCTTTCCATTGAAAATACTCATGTTATACCCTTAACGCATGAAGCTCTACAAAAGACATCTGATATGCGTGTGTGGATACCAGTGTCATCCTGAGGTATGGATCATTTCAGTTGACAACCTCAGTGAAAGGATTAAATCCAAAAAAATCTCAGGAAAGATGTCCTCGAACTCTCAACCAATGCAGAAAATAAAGAACTCTTCTCATCTACCACACTAATAGTAAGTCTATCCAACTGTTGAGTAATCAGTTGGAACATCATCTAAGATGGACCATCCAACTCTTAATGTTCTTATGTTTCACTTGTAAAGGGAAACCTTGTCCCATCTGAGTGGAAACACCACACTCCATGCCTCAAATAGTCAATTTGAGCTTGGACTGTGGATAAACATTCAATACCAAGAATGGTATCATATGCCCTCAAAACAACTACTAGGAGATCCCAGCCGAAGGTATATCCTCTAAGAGTAAGATCACACTTCCTAGACTAGTGTGTGATTGTCGAATCACCTCCCGTAGGAGCCTCTAAATGTACAGATCAAGCCAAAATCTCCACCGTAATCATCATGCTCCACAAAATGATTGTGGAACAGAGTAGTGACTTGAAACTATGTCTATAAGAAATGGATATAGGATGGAGAAGACATAGATCTTACCTCTAATAATATCTACATTTATGTTGTCCTAAGACTTCATCGCCTGAAGCTGGACTCACCCCTTTCCACTGGTT
This sequence comes from Viscum album, assembly GCA_963277665.1. NCBI lineage: Eukaryota > Viridiplantae > Streptophyta > Magnoliopsida > Santalales > Viscaceae > Viscum > Viscum album. Next base: position 1,877,050,786 of record OY728152.1, read on the forward strand.
CTTGGAGCCTATTGTGGACCACCTAGGTGGGGAGGTGGTAGTACTTCAGACCGCCTCCCACCGCATGCTTCTCCACAGGCTCCCCTACCACATATTCCACCCTATATTTCACCCTACTCTACCCTCTAACTCTTCCTCATGGGTCCCTCAACCATCTCCTTATCATCTGTACAGTGAGTCCAGAAATCATGATCCATGTGTCCCCAACCACTGCACATGTAGCATAACATGTTCTTGAGAATACTCTCTATGCTCTAGGATCCTCATACCTACAATACTTTGTATTGGGGTTTTCCTTTAGAATTCGTGACCCTCTTCGGTCCCTATGTTTTTTTCCCACTACCCACCACCAAAGACTCAACTACCTGGTGCCTGCAGGTAGCTCCCACTACTAGTTCCTACTCTGTCAGGAATCTCTCCATGTGGAGAGCTCCCTCTAGTACCCAAGAATAATTCTGAATTTTATGGGATATCATTGATGCCCTTATCTCTCTATGTATCACCTATTCAATAATATGATACCTAAATAATGGTTCCCACACTATATCAATGGAGTTTCAAGATAAGTTTGTGAATGTCACCACGTACTGTATTATCATCTGTTTTCCCAGCTATAGATGCATGATCTCATGTATATTCACTGAGTGTAACATTCTTAAGAAGAAATTATCTATGAAGAGTCACTGAAATTCTTCCCAAGTGGGGATCCTCCCCACATGTGTCTGGACAAGTAAAATCCACCACAGTTCTTCTGAGCCCTGATGAAGGCTTGTGACTAGGATTCCCATCTGGTCTGATGGTATACTCTCATAGAGAAATACATGTGTGATTATCTACATCCAATCCAAAACTACCTAGGGGCCAGTCCTACCCATGAACCAGTGAGTTTGTATCCTCTAGAACTCATATAATGCAATAATCTTGTGTGCATATTCTACCAATATCACTAGTGGTAGCTACTGATTGGAGTGTTGCAGAATCATTAGCAAACCACCCGATTGGGTTATATATAGTACTAGTCCATGTATTGATGCATCATCACTAGGAATACCATCCTTTTGTTCACAAAATGGAATCTTAGCTTCGTGTATGCATAGAGTCATCCTGAAATATATCACAATGTTCCATGGTCAATAGAGTATACATGGTGAGCTGACATAATATGTACATGAGGACACAGTCAAAAATACTGTATGATTCATGTACCATTTTTTTCCATGGAACCAGTTGTCTCATGTACCAAGCCGGAAGGTAGGGGCTTAGTTTCCTGGAGTATGGATATGATGGTCGCCACACCAACACTAGAGTCCCTGGGATGGAAATTCGAACTCAAAAAATTTAATAGTTTTCCCCCAAACCATTCTCACCAACTCCCAGTCCAAAGGTGGAACCAAACCAACCATTTAATTCCATTTTAGCATGAACCATATAAGAGGGGTCTATGTTGCGACTCCCCAATCCCACCACCAATAGGCTAGGATTTGGCGATTAACACCGAGTAGGCATATCACTATCACGGTAGGCATTTCCTATATACATGTATGCACACAATCATCTCCGACACCACAAATGCTAGAATGTAAACACTAAGTAAACCATGCATGCAATCTAGAAAGGATAACACAACTGGAGTTCAACATAAATGTGTAGTAAAAAAGGTTACTTGGTACAGTATACAAACCCACTGAAAATGATGAATGAACATAGTAAATTACAAAATTCCATGGAATCTCATTGGATGAACACCCTATGTGAATGGTAGCTAGAGAAGGCCCTCTAAAGTCACTGAGGTGCACCTCATCCAGATGATGACTCATTATATCACATGGTCCTATCCCACCTAATTCTACATCAATTCATCATTCATCTACACAAGAAACAACACACGTGATTAAAGCCCATGCGGCGGGGAGTAAAACAGCATTCATTAGGATGACCTAAAACCACCATAGAAATTCCACAAAGCAAATACCACACTAGAATGTACAAAAGAATTATTTTCATATCACATAGGTGTATTTGTATGGAATGAAATGAAATATTATTAGATGTAGTCCACCAAACTCCCAGTATTTATTTGACATGTATTCCCCATGAGGCACATAGTCTTGTTAAGACACTACGTCCAAAAGACACAATTTGTGTCGATGAGACACTCAGTAACGATGAGACACTCTACCCCAATGAGACACTCAGTCATGATTAGACACTCAGTTATGATCAGACACATAGTATTTGAATTCGAGGTTGCCTCAATGTCTTATAGTTTGAATATCTCATATTCTGTGAGTCACATTCATCCATTGGATTTTGAAAGTAGCATGCAAGTTTTGGGAGATCCTACTCCTCAATCTAAAGTTCTTATACCAACATCCACAAAAAGTACCTTAGAGTATCTCAAAAGGACCTCTTCATAAGGAGGGTCACTATGCACCAAACGTATTGTCAACTCTTTTATGGTTTGAATGATTCAACTATTTAAAACTTTCCCTATGATTTATTGGGCAATGGATTGACTGCACAGTCGGCCCATAGTCCATGGCGTTCAACCGCCGCGATCAGTCTGCTCGTGGTCAGCTGCCCCATGGCAAATCTGAGTGGCCATGTACTGGCCCCTTAGGTTTTGTGGTCATATTCAACCTCAACCTCAGCTATCGTGGCTACATGGAAGGTTGGGAGAACATTGATCATAGTCGACCGATGCGATCGTCTTTGGCATTGTCCGTCCCCAGTCGGCCCGGGGACTTACCGTCTTAGTACAACACGAAATCTCTGGCCCATCCCACATCGCTAATCCAACCCGCACGCTCCCACTAGACCTATCTTGTGGGCCGGTTCGGTCCACTAAAACATGGTGGATGCCGCGTCCCCGCCTTTTCAATACGGTCGGCCATCATGTTGGCCGCTACTCCTACATGCTTTCCATGGGACAACATTCTAGATGTTTGATGTGGTGATCTACTTTGTATCTAGTCTGTACCAACATAATCCTCCCTGAATGTAGCTCTTATCACCACCAATGGCTACATTTGTTTGGGTTCCACTGCTGCTGGTCATCAAGCTTGTGGGTGCATGCTATTAGGTGGCTGTGAACCACTGCCAGCGCCGTCGTTCTCCATCACATCTTTTTCACCTTTTGTGGTTTGCTTCCATCACCCTACTGATCATTCATTCGAGAATGAAGCACTATTGTGATCCTGGGGTCACATCCTTCACTACATTGGCCTTCGATCCATCTTAACCCCACTCTGAGGGTCCAATAACATTCGGAACCCCCATAAAACGTTCCACGACCACAGAGGTTTTCCAGAAAAAAAACATAAGAATGGGAATAGAAGTATTCACTAAGAATTATCAAAGAACAAATATTGAATTTTTTGTTCTTCCTTCATTCATCCCATTAGTAAAATAGGAATAAAAGAAAATTACTCACATAGATAATTCTCCTTCTAAAACCCCAAGACATATGACCCATCCTGCAATAACGATCGACCCACAGATCAACCTATTTGTGGTTTGGTCAATGTTAATTATTTGAAGGAAAACAAAAAAGAAATCACTATGAATAAACCCCATACTTGGAGTTTGGATCGGTTGGAATCAGGGTTAGATTATCGTTGGAGATCCATTGAGAGTCATCATGATCCATTGTAACTTCGATCCTTGATCCTCGTATCATCGTCATTCTCCATTCACCAATGAGAGGAAATATTAATGGGCCTCCTCCAATGCTCACTAGGAAGGATCACTAATTATTTTTCTAAATACCTATTAATGATTGTAGAAACATGATATATTTTAGTGTTAATGAACTTCAGTGGTACACACATTTCAGCGTTATAGCCTCACTGTGTTGAAGCGTCGCTATATCTTTATGTCATAGTGTTACCATGTCATTACATAACGTCAATGAGTGGTTATGTTGAAAATATTTTTATGAAAATATTTTTAAGGACGATTGTGTACAAAAACTAAATTTTACCCATAACCCATGCCTTTTGAGGTTCGGCCCTGTATAAGGTAATGTCGAGGTTCTTAGAGCAATAGTGCCCTCTTATTTTTTATCCAATAATCCATTTAAATGATACTAATGTTCAATGATAGCTATACAGAAATTTTTAATATAAAAATAATCCTTATTCAATGATTTATTCTTGGCAGACTGGGCCATGGAAACTTGTTTCGCCTCAACGACATTCTCAGAATTGTTTTCTCTTAGTTTATAAAAATATTTCATATAAAATTTGATTCATTACATGATGCAAGTAAAAAAATAAACATTTGCGTCTAGAATGATGCACGCATGATAAAATTATCATTTCATACCAATCAATTATTCAATTACAAAAATATTCAGAAACAATAATCACAACACACTACGAGTGCAACAATCAAGGAGAAATAATATTCAATTTTAATAACGAAATACAATAAAAACAATCGCATCATATGTATTTGGGTTTTCCCCCATTTGTGGGTTTTCAACTTCTACACATGAGATCATAACCACGTCTCGACTCATCCTTGTCTCCAGTCTACCTCCACCAAATAGTATGACAAGATAAAATGAAAATAGAATCATTTTGCTACCACTTTGTAATGTCTCGACATGGGTTCCACACATTATTTCCATGAGTCAGACATCCACCTAACCTCTAGCGTGCCACCTCATATTCCAGATGCATCCAAATAGTAGAGAAGTTATAATATCAATAATTAGGAGACTATACACACTTTTATCATATTTATACACCATTGGAAAATTAAAAAAAATAACCAAATAAAATATATCTATAAATAGAATAGTACCAAGAACATAGGATGACCAAAACTTGAGATACAATATTATATTTGAACAGTAAATATTCATTGAAATAGTGCGTGTCAAAATTCAAAATGAATACCAAAAAATAATGACACTTATGAATCCAATGTGAGTAACAAAATACATCAGTTTACTCAACCATTCATCATCCTCGTTCATCCATCTAAAATACTCCCTTTTCCCTTATTGTGTCTAGAAAACATGAAATATCATCAGGTACATATTAGGCCACCCACATAGGGTATAGTACAACTCAGTATGCTTATAAAAATGGTGTCTATATCAATATCAAGTCAACAATAAGGACATGATATTGTATAAATAAATAATTACAATACATAAGTAAAAAAGTGTCACATTATCAACCTTAACAACAATACATGATTCATCTTGTTCTAGGGTCTCAAATATCTATAAGGGATATCATATATCTGAATGCCATTATCCCCATTTTTATCCTTAATAATATAATGGTTGAAGGTGTTAAACATATAAATTTTTCCATCATGAGTAATTTTCAAAAAAGGCCCTAACATCAAGGTTCTAACGTCAGTAATACGAAAGGAAGAATAATAGTTTCTAGAAAAAGGTGAATGCTCTCAATGTATTTTCCAAGGAACAAATCTGATCGTACTCATGGTCTCTTGAGAAAAACGTAGAATCTCCCATAGTATTCTCCGTCAAATTCTCACGTTATCATTCAAAAAAAATAGTTCTTGTAATGATCATCTTCCTCGACGGCTCACATGGTCCAATTGAAATCATAAAAGAATATCCCATGGCATTCCTCAGTTAGTCCCTCATTTACACCACAATAATCTCATGTCATACTGCATTGCAACATAATCACTACCATGTGATATACATCTAATAGCCATTCTACCAATTGTTCCATTAATCATTTACATAATTAATTAATCATGCACATTTCCATTAATTAACACAATGATTAATTAATCCCATTAATATAATTAATTAAATTCAGAATTTATTAATCATCCAAATTCTTGAAATTAATTCAAAAATTAAGTAACCATGTAAGGTGTATTAATTAATTAATTAATTAATTAATCTCACCTCTTTTGTTAATTAAGTCAATAATTTTTTAAGCAAATGAAGTTATTATTTATTAAATAGTTAATTAATCCTATCTCACAATACAACATTTTATAATTAAATAATCGATTAATTATTCAAAATTTACAATTCAATAATTAACTTGAAAATTAATTATATGTAAATCCCAAATTATATAATTTGATACAAAATTCATGAATTAATTTTACCAATTACTCAATATCTATTAGTAAATCAATTCCCCAATTCTACAATTAATAAATTTACTACATTAATTAACTAAATAATGAACTTATCATTTATAAAAAAACCATATAAATTCTACAATAGAATAAATTTAATTGATAATAAGACTATGGGGTTTTAATAATAGTCCACCTACCTAAAGTCATTTATGGTCCATCCCGCAACCTAAATCCCTTAAATTTTATCCACACAATGACATTGATCAATATCTATATCCAAAACCCTCAATCAAGATCAATTAAACCATGATATCTCCAATATATATATGTAGATCTAGAATCCTATATCTAGATGTCAAATATTAGACCTAGGCCTAATCATAAAAAGAAATAAAATCCTCTAAAATAATTGTAGAAGAAGGAATAAGTATGGGAAACCATCCAGGAAAGTACTCTCTTAGAGGGAAGGATGAATATATTCAATCGGGGATTTGAATCATAAATAATGGAGGATGGGAAGGCTTTGAATCTGTCTGGAAAGATCGAAAATTAATATAATTCATGTAGGTCATATTATTTGACAAATAAAATGATTTGTGTGAGTTTAGCTAAATAAAAACAAAATTTTGGGTGACATAAAAACCAGATCACAATTTTCTGGGCATGGGCATACATTGTTTCCTAAATGGGTGCCTAAACTATGCACATGTTCTTGAGGTGGTACACGACTAAACCTAATAGGGTTCATGGGTTGATAAACCATGCGCCAACTGTGAAATTCCCCTCTATACATAGCTGCATAGTTTTCTATGATCGGTGGATAGGTTGCTCTAACCATGAATCAATCATAAACAACCCCTTTTTCATCTAATTTTCCCAATTTTCCACTCAATCTCAAACCAAAGTTCACCCCAAGTTAAAAGTTATAAAAATTAATAATAATCATAAATTGAAACAATTCCGTGAAAACAATATAAAATATTGGGATCCTAGAGATTTAACCATCACGTTCTTATTCCATTAAAACATTTGGAATAATTTTTTGAAATGGATTTTAATTTATTACACTCTCAAAAGTACAAGTAAATGTAAATGATATTTGATAATTCAAATTTCATATGTTTTTCATCATATATTCACCAATCATCAAATTTTTTTCTTCTTATTTGTTGTTCCTATTGTCTCACCCAATTATTTTGTAATTCTCTTTTTTCATGATCCACAAACTACTCTAAGTTTCATTTTAATTTTTTACTAGATTATTTTATTAATATTTTTTTATTTGGGGTTTTCTATTTTCTTTCCTTACTAATCACCTCCCATGTGTGTAAGACCCTTCTTATAAAACACAAGGTAAAAAATTTAATATAAATAATTTTATTTATTAGTTTAATGGCTACCATAAAAATTTCCACTATATAAAAATTCAATTTATGATGCACAGTATGAAAAATTCTATGAAAATGGTTCCCTAATTTAAAATAATAATAAAATAACTAAGTGCTAAATAAAAGTGAAATTTGAAAATAGATTTAAGAGAGATACCATCCATTTCTAATTAAAATATCATTCAATAAAAAGGTTAATATAACTGGAAGAGGAATTTTCAACTTCCTCATGTTTCAGAAGACCCATCTTATATTACAAAGATACCTAGATCCCATAACTCTGAACATAACCACATAAACATATCATTGTTAATTATATTTAATTTTATGCCTAATAAAGACTCTGTATACTTCAATAGGGGTTTTCATAACATAGTTTCTCAATATCCACTTCAAGGGATGAAGGAGGATTATCTTAATATTATATTGTTCTCTTTCAAACTAATTGAGAAGGTTTTATACTAGTTCTAGAATTTGATGATAAATTTTTTTAATCTTTTGAAAAATGTTTTCAATTATTTTTTAATGAACTTAGACTCAATAAGACTTTAAGGATAATTTCTTACCGAATAAATAGTCTTCTATAAATAGGATGTAGTGTCTTAAAATGAAGAATGGGATTGAATTAGGTTTCTTCTTAGATAGTGTAGATATCATTATATTTTTATGCACCACATTAAAGTGGAATTTTTTGAATTTTTGTCACCAACATGGAAGGATTTCTTTGTCCAATATGTTTGAAGTAATTGTGAATATAAAATATTTAAATAACTAAGATAAATAAATAACACATCACCCAAAATTTCAGAACATAATGATTCGAGGAAAATAATTTTTAATGAGAAAGATTACAAACAATCTTTGATGATAGAAATGAATGCATGAATCAATGTAACTAAGGACCAACATATATCCCTAAAGAATCAGAACTCTAAAAATAGAATATTATTTTCTTATTCAAAGTAAAGTCCAGAATTAATCCTTTATTTAGAAATTAATTCTATGTAATATGTTTAGTAAATGAAGAAATTTTTTATAGAAAATGAATTTGCAAACTCATTAATGGAAAATATTAATTTCTTTTCGTATGGTCTTAGGATATGAAATTTAGATGATCAATTTTATACTAACTATAATATGTTGTTTAGAGTCCACCATAACATATCATGGAGAGATAAAGGGATGAATAGACAACCATACAACAATTTTCTTTAATATTCATTCACTTTATTTCAAAAAAAAAATAATGATCAAGCCTCTAATTCATAATTAGATGTTACTATTTTATCCATGATTAAATTAATTTACAAATTTCAAGGAATGATTCAAATAAATTACTAATAGATGCAGGAATGTATGTTATAAATTCAAAAAATCAGAGGTTTGAAAGAGACATAACATCTTTAGATAATGGATAAATTCCATGTATAATAAAAATAAATCCTAGGGATAGTCATAATATTATTTCATTATGAGTGGTAAAGAAATTCATATTGAAACTAAAAATCACTATTGGGATGCTGGAACAAGTTTTTTTTAAGAACATGAAAAAAATACGGATTTCATCATATATGGAAATAATCAATATAAAACAAAAATCACATGAAAACATATTATTACATCTAAAAAGAATGATTAAATAGAATTTAAAATTAATAAGAATAAATCTAAAAAATACTGTTGATGTAGAACAAGTGGATATTCCTTAAATTTTGAAAAAAAACATCCCAACCCATCTCATTCCCTTAATGAATCTATAAAGAGAATCAAGTACCCAAATTTAATGTATTCAACAAATTATTAAAAAATATTCAAATTAGTATTTTATTTCATCATGATTTAGTTCAAATCCCATCATTTAAGAAATGAATAAAGAAGCTTTTTTAATAAAAAATGGAATATTATTTGTTCTATTGTTTGATAGAGTTTTTTAGTGTTTTTATTCATAATAAAATTATTAAAAACTCTATAAAAAGTATAGTTTTTTATTTTTTGTACTATAGGATGTAGTGGCCAACATAGTATCTTTTGAGACATCGGTGAGAGCATCAAATTGACACCTTTATCACATTTATAATATTTGGGACTATGTGTTTTGCAACCCACAACTATATTCCTATATGTGGTTGATTGACCAATCGCTCACCACATTATTATATTTGTTTTCCTGTTTGTTCGAGTTGGGAGATTGTTCTTACCATCTAATTTTCTCATTTTATACATGTATTTTCATATGGAGATCTTTATCATTATTTTTCCCATCTTATCCATTCAGTAGATATTCAATAGTTATTTCATATTGAATTTAATTTTTAATCCTGGTGAAAAAATTGAAGAATTCAATGGTTTCATGAAATGTAAGGAACATCCATTATGAAAAATTTATTCACAAATGGGTTAATAGAATGTGTAAAAATTATTAATGTAATAGATGAGGAATAATTTTTATGAGTGTTTGATGGGAATAACTGTAACACCATTTAATTTGAATCATTCTTTTGAATGATCTCTAATAAATAGAAACATATATTCAACCCTTACGATAGTGATTTCTTAGAGAATATTAAAGAATTTGATTAGTAAAACATCTATAAACAAGTCATAAAATATGAAATTAATGAGTTGTACAATCTACATAGTAGTGTAGAGTATTATTTTAGCAACTTTTATTCTTTAATTAAGATGAACATTGATTACATTAAGCAACCTTAGTGGAATATTATTCCTTACTATTAAGACGAACCACATGTGGAGCTCAAACCACTCCCTTATTGCATAAAATATTTATTTCTTTAATGATGATTCCTTACTTTATAAATTTATTTATGCTGAAATATATGAGGTTGAAGAATAAAAGTAGATATTATTCATGAAATATGATATACTGTAATAGTTTAGATCATTAATGACATTAAAGGTATTATCCCATCCTTATGTATGCCTAAAATCTTGATGAAACCCACCATAAAATGATAGTAAAGGGGAAAAATAAGGATAAATTATATAATGAATTAGATTTTTAGTTAGGAAGTTATAAAATAATTATATGTAGTAATTATCTATCATATTTTAGATGACTATTTGGTTAGCCCAGTTAAATTTATTCCCCAAAATGGGGCTATCAAAGTCATAACTAATGAGAAATGATAATATGTGTAGTATAAGATGATGAAAAAATTGAGTGAATGTATATTATACTGCCAGCATAATTATATATATTGAAAACATACAAAACCCTAATATTTTATATTATATATTTTATTTATATTACATCATAATGTTACTGGTAACTTATGACACACACAAAACCAAACAAATATTAAATATAGTGCAATATATAAGGGATAAAATGAAGCAATAAAATCAGATTTCAAAAATAGAAAAAACTAAATTATGAAATATGCGTATTCATGAAATAAATTACATTATAAATTTTTTAGAATTGATAAATTAAATTAACTTTTCTAAATAAGTAAAAATGAGTATTTATTTATTAAAATTAAACATTTTGAAAAACTATCTTTTATTTTTTTATGATCCTTAATAATTTATTTAAAAAATAAATTTTTATAGGAATATAATATTAAAAAAATATTAGTAATTTATAATTAATAATAACAGGAATATATAATAATTTCTAAAAAAATCGTATGAAACGAGTTTTTGTTATATATTTATATTTTTATCATATATAAATTATAATTTTATAGAATCTAAATTTGTAAAAATAAAATCCAATTTTATAATCATCATATCAATATTATCATAATTTAAATTTTTTACATTTTTCAATAACTTGTTAGTTTTAGTTGAGTAGTGAAAATTGTATTTTTTACCAAAACCCTAACATTTTTGAAAATAATTATATAAGAAAGACCTAGAAGTTTACAAATCCTTTTATTTGATAACGTATATATTGAATAAGTTATAATATAAATATTTAAATAACATTCTGAATTTTTTAAATCTAAATTTATCATTTTATGAATGTAAGTTATATTTTCCAATAAAAGAACTTTTTTTTGATTTCTCTATAATTAAATATTATTTTTGAATATTTATGTTTTCAATTTCTATAAAGTTTTTATAATTTTTTTATAATAATACATTTTCTATTATAAAATTAAAATATATTTATAATTTTATTCTACAAATAAATTTTTATCATAAAAATACATTTTTTCCAAAAATGGGATTCCACATGTTACATAAACAATTGAAAAAATAAATTTTAATTAAACATTATAATATTATATCAAAATATGGATTTCAAAAAATGAATCAGTAGGTTGATATTATAAACTATTTTCCATTTTATTTTGAGGAATTCAATCTAAATTACCAAGGTAAAGGGTATTTTCCATGGTAAAATAGAAATTTGTAAAAGTTAAAATTCTATGTGTAAAGAACTTAAAAATATATTTAAAACACTTTATTAAATTTATGTTTTCATTTTGGTATATTATATTATCCTTGACTCAATTATTTTTTTATGCATGTATCCACATAACATGGTAAACATGTTCTTTCTTTCTTTTAAGTAGATATATTTAAAAAAAATTAATTCCCACCACTTATAAAAGTTTCCCCTCATTACACCTTCATCCACTCAAAAATATTGATTCCTCTTCGATAACATCCATTTTTTATTATCTTAGAATAAAAATTCACCCACTTAATATTTTAATTGTATGACATTATCCTAATACCATCCCTTCAATGGAGTACTGTATGGTAATGCCTAACTCCAAAACGTGAGTACTAATTTTTAATAAATTTTTTATTTATGTGTTACTTTTTAATTTGTTTTTCTCATTCCAATAAAATTACAACAGTTTTTATTATATATTGAATGTTATTATTCTATGGGAATAAATATTATCCACTATTACCATTTTACCTTAATGAAATCAAACATGTTTTTTTCATGTGGGAAAACTACTACCTCCAAGAAGAATCTTGTTTTGTCTTCCAAAACCACCTTACATGGTTGGTACTATAGTCCAATTTAATAAATAACATTAATATTTATAAAATATTTTTTATTCTATAATAAAAAAACATTTGACACCCAAACCTAGTTACTGGATCTGTCTAGTGTGCCATATTGACCCAAGTGTTCTTCCCTGTACATCAAGTGATGCTAACTAGAAGTGAGGGATTTTAAAAAAGTGGGGTGGGGGTATTACATCAAATAATATTAATAAAAAGGTAGTGTAAATAGTTAATCAATTCTAATCGAAAATAATTATCCATGAATAATTTATTGAACAAATAAAAATTCCCTATCAAAGTGATGTTTTTATAGAATACTACATCTCATTTCCATTAGGCAAGCAACATAAAAAAATATTAAATCATAGAAAATAAGTGGATGATATCATGTGACCTCATACATAATATTCATTATCCTCAATGCTCTCATGATACCCAATCCATGTCCATTAAATGACATATTCTCATCTATAAAACACACATAAATTAGGTACATGCATGAGGGTTCCCATGTAGGGTATTAGAAATAAGTCTTCATATGGTCTCAATATGAATTCATAATATAAAAAAAATGTATTTTAATATCTTCATTGAATAGAAAATATATAAATAAACATATTCATTGGGGCTCTGTGTGAAAACTTGTACAAAACCACACATGTTGGTGATATAAATATTTTTTTTCAATGGGTGATAAATAAGCCACCCCACATCCTATAAAACATTTTTCGAAGCCATACTAGAAAAAAAGTCTCATATGTCATCACATATTATATATGGTAACATGGAAAACATCATCACCCATTAGATCTAGACACATGACTAATGTAATCACCCATTGGATCAGGACGCATAGCCAACACATGTCATTTATCATGAAATAAGACCATCTAAAACCTAATTAAATCAACAAGTTCATTACTCAATAGTATATGTCTCATGATGGTCCACAAGTCCAATTAATCCTGTAGTATATATATCATGTTATTGTACCCTAGGATGTACTTGGTTAAGATAAAAGGCAACTCAATCCTCGAGTCAAGCCACATGTTCATCACACCATCGACTATACTGGTTCTGGTCATATGGTTATTATACCACTTAACTATCTCGAGATCCCATCATCATAAATTTTATAAATCACACAACCATATGATTCACATTTAAGGGTATGAAATCCTTGATGATTTCATAATAAATTATAACACGAAACAAAAAACATGCATATAAGAATCATTCACAAAAAATGAGCAATAAAATAGAATTAAACAATATATACTATAAAAAATATGTCCCATAGTCCACACATAATGTCACACATTTTAAGAGTCCCCACCAAACATAGTTCTCACAGGACTCCCATGAATAGACAACCATATTATATCACTCAACGGTCTATGAGGATAAGAAAACAACATCATGTATAGAAAACTACACTATATCATAAGATGAATCCAATGGTTACTGATTTCTCTTGTAAAAAATTTCATAAAATCATAGAAAAATTAAATAATTATCCAATGCGGTCTACAAATTACCCAAATTTCAATTTTCATATCCATGTCAGGTCCCTATCCTATTCTTCTATTCCAAACGAGGGTCTCTTTTCACATCCCTCTAATGAGACCACATAGCACATAGCCACACCCCTCATACAACTACCAAATTTGTTTTAGGGGAAACACTTATTTTATTAATGTAGCGTTTATATCATTCGAAGGGCTTCCAAAGTCTCTTTCCATTGAAACTATCATCGTATCCCCATGATTTCATTGTTGTTGGAGGCATATAAACATCCAAATTGTATCCAAACACTTTTCCCCTGTTTAGAAAATTTTTTGCCACCATAATATCTCTTAATGGTCGCTCAATCCATAGTTTTCCTACCCATTCCCATATTTAATTCACCAACATATGCACTCTTATCTAAAAAGACTCATATACTTTAGTATGCTAGGTTCCACCAACCTTAAAACAAGTTAGTATCCTCCTAGAGCTTCAAAAATACTCCACTTATACTATAATTCCCCATATGAGCCTCTAGAGACACTTGATCTCCTTTCATAGCTAACACATCATAATTAATAAATATTAAACCTATATAATTCATTACTAATTAAATCCAACATAGAATAAATGCTTGAAAGCTCACTGAGTATCATTATCAGGAAGGAACCTCAACCAACCAAACATTGAGGTCCCATTACACACCCACAATATTACAATTATTTTAAACCCTCTCATTCAATACATTTATGGCTATAAATTTATCCAAATCAAATGGAAACATTATATAATTTTAAATCCTTGCTTACATCCACTATAATGGCGTCCTATAGTGTGCAAAAAGCATCTTGAGATGCCCTTTATAGATGATTCAAGACGTTACCATCACCTTTGGTCTATTCCATAATTCTTGGGTGGAATCAACACCATATACCAAAATTAGAAGATTATATTTAACAAATTATTGAAGGTTTGATCTCAAAAGGATGATAGTGGGTGACATAACCATGAATTGCCTTCACAAAAAACTCAGATTCTCCCATGTTCAAAAGGAACTATAGGAGTGCAATGATAGGGAAAACTAACATATTAGATAGGATTATCAAAGTCCCATTCCTTGATAAATTACATGATTCTTGAAAAAAAAATGATACTTCACATAAAATTATCTCATACCGAACCCACTGACTGGCCTTCTGGGTCTCACCAACTCATCGGATGGTCTCCCTAATGGCCCAATGGACCACCAACAAACTTGTATTCCAAAATTATCTCCTAGGATACTAGATTGACTATTGGATAGAGATGATATATCATTGACTATCTAGTTGATTCTATTTCACTCATGAAATTCCAACACTTCTCTGAATTTTTCATGAACACTCAAGGTCTTCCCCAAGATTCAAAACTCATTAGAAATATTTTTTCTATAGGTAAAAACAATTATATTTCTATCCCAATCCCCATATCTAGGATTGTACCATCTGACAAATAGATTTCTGAAAATCTCCCAGGAATATTCAACACATAATGATGTTTTTAATTATAATACATATTATATAATCTTCCTATTTAATAAAAAATCAAATCATAAACCATTCATATGTGCAGTCTATAGACTCTATGGAATGATTTATTTTAACTATTTTTCATTTTAGACTACCTTTCAAGGATTTTCATGAGAATGGGTTTAATGGATAAATACGATGGTTATAAATCTATTAATCTTATAGTATGGGAAATTAGAAATCTAATAAAATTTTTAGAAATAAACAATCATGGTAAATTTGACTGACCAAATGAGCAATGAATAGAAAACATTGATTACTTCATTCAATGTAATGTCATCAAGTATGATATATTATTCTTCCAATTATTTAAAAATATCATATTTTCCACTAATAAAAAATAAATAAGGTTGTTATTCTTATGGTATAATGATATGATAACTAAACAACTTCAGAATCATCCATTTATTATGGTATTTTCAAGTCTTTATTGACATAACCACCATCATGAAAATGGTCCAAATTTATTTCATGGATGCCTATGGGTATTTAATTTCTATAATTGAATTTTATTAGTAATTAAATAGTTGTTTTATTTTATGTTTGTTTTGATAACTTTAATATTAAAATCATTTGTTAGCGTAACAACACTTGTTCATGAAAAATCACCAGAACTTGTTAGTCATTTATTTAATCATTATGGATTGTAATGAAGACTCAAATAAAATATAATATTACATTATCAATAATTTTAAAAAATTTAAGTTCCATGTATAATATTATAATGATGAACTATGAGAGTATAATAAATAGAAACACCATTATTCTAAAACCAAATGGTAATGGTTTATCATAGCTGATATCACATATAAATATAAACAAACTAGTATACATGTTTAAAATAGTCAAAAATTAATATTTTATATAGTTTTATATAAGATAATTTTTTTAGAATGGGTTATTGTGATATTTTTTCTCAATAGTAGGATAGAGCACATTTTGAGTTAGTGGGAATGAATGTATGAGTTTTGCTTACATAATTTTCATCCATTGAGTTAAGAACATTAATATTTAGACTCATTTTCCCATGATTTATATATTCCTCCCAATGAAAATTTTATATTATATTTTATCCTTTATTATAAAATTCTTCCACATAACTTAATTATCAAATTATTCTTCATGTAATGATTATGTTAATCAAGAGGGTTCTTTTAATCAATTTTCAATTACATGAGAGATGTTTATATTTTGCAACATATTTAATGATCTAGGGTGTACATACTAAAAATTAGATATTTTATACCAACAATTTATCATTATTCTTGTCATTAAATGATATATTTTATATTCTATCCTTCAATGGGTTTTTAATTAAATAAATCAAAATATTTGACTATTATTTGTCTCTATTATTATTTTAATGAGAAATGTTTAATTTTAACACTATCTATTATTTTATAAAGTATATTAAATATACTATTGCAATAAATTAAAATTAATATCATTCAATTTAATAGTAACCATCTAATGTTCTTTTTAATTATATTCCTATTACCATAATGTTTTTTTTCAAATTTTCTACACTAAGATATAACTCCTATTCAAAAAGTATTCCCTTTATATTTTCTATATATTGTTCACAGACTACATTTTTAATGCTTTAATTCTACTTTTTTAAGTGATTATTCTTGTGGAAATACATAACTAACATTGTCTTTTGAAATTATCCTCTTTTTTAGGAATAATTTTTCATACAATGTATTACCTTTGTGAACACTATATATTTAATTCCATTGATTGATGAGGATTCACCTAGTATATATGCATCATGTTTTTTAGTTAAATATATTCCTCTATATCATTTTATATTTTTAGGGATACTTAAATAGAAAACTATTGTAATTATTAATTAGGTAAATATTTTCAAATTAATAATCTTTTTTCCAATTTGGATTTTTATTTATTACTTTGGAATGTTGATTGTGTAATATTTAACCATACATCGTATTTCTATGGATGGGTTAAGGTCATGGTACATAATTTATTTACAAGTAATTTATTGATGTCCCATACTTTATATCTCAGAAAATATGATTATTGATTCCTATGGTCAGTTATGTATAAATTTTATTGATATTCATATATTTCACATGGTGAATTAATTAGACTAAATGTAGAGAAAGGTGAAGACTTGTATTGATTAACCCCTGGAAGAATTTCTAGATCTCGTGATATGGAATTTCATTATTATTTTGTGGTATTCCATGTTATAAAAAATTTCTAGCCACAGGCCCTTGGTGGTTAGATGAATATGTCTATGATAATAATATATTGGAATAGTTTTTGGAATTATCTATCTACCATTACATATTATCACTACTGAACATGTTATTGTTATCCATGTGCTAATTTATTTATATAAAATGTATTTTTATGTTATTTTCAATATTTATTTTTATAATAAAATTATTTTAATTATATACCTCATTCATATTATTTAGGCTCATCTTATTCTCACTTATGATATTTTATTTTTATCTCAAATATTTATCCTTACTGAGTATTTTAGATCACCCCTAATTTTACTTCCATTTCCATAGGGTATGAATAAATGTATTACAAATGATATTTGTAGCATTTTATTTTTTGGATAATTTTATTTCACGATATTGATAACATATTATGAAATAATCAGTTTCTTATACAGTTGAAAAAAAATCTATTTTATCTGATATACAATTTCTTTGTGTGTTTATTTTTTTCCCTAACTCTCTACAAATTTAAACCTAGATGTCCCTTCAAATATATGTGACACAATATTTTTTTGGTGATTTTGTAATTATTAATATTTCAAATAGTGTATCTTGGTTTCATTTTAATATTGGTATTTAATGATGGTTTTTATGACCTCCGACTCAGAGGGGTGAATGTATTTAGAACTATAGTTTGGATCGATTGATGCTTTACATAACATTAGAGGATATTATTTTATTTGATCATAATATTAGGGTTAATAAGTTACGGTTTATCTCAATTTAAAGGAAAATATAATCCTTTATGTTAGTTGAGGAAATATTCAATTTTGTAGGTGTTAAGAAAATAAATTTGTAGTGAAGTCATTAGGGATAACTCTAAGGGATATGTCTGTGTGTTTTATTGAATCTCAATGTTATTTAAATGTAAATATTTTGTGGTTCACCAAGAAATAGTATATTTACCTAGAAAATGGTAATTATTTATAATTTTTTCCAATAAAAACCAAGTGTCACTACCCGACCCTACCCGAGATGGAGCCGCAACTACCCCAAGCATGCCTCCATAGGCCAGGGGATAGCGACCAGTGCCGAAGGAATAATAACTTGGGGAGGCCTTTGCCTAAGTACCTGTACACACACTCGTAGCACACTTAATGAAAAAGTACAGAGTAAAAGGAAGAAAAAGAAGAGTAAAAAAGAACAACTACAATATGTATGAACCACAGATGTGCATCGACCTCTAAACAGTACAAAGTACAGGATGAAAAGAAAAGGGGAAAAAGACGCACCCAACCAAAAAGTGCCACTACCCAGCAACAGGTAAACAAAAAGAAACAGCTGACGGGTCTCCCACCAGGAACTCGGCAACGACCACGGCACACGGTCCAAGCTCCCAAGCTCCTATGCTCCACTGAAGCCACGCTCCACTTGTCCGTCGTCTGTAAGGACACACCAAGTGCGGGAAAATCCCAAGTAGGGGTGAGTATAAAAATACTCAGTAGGATACCCCGAAGGCTCGAGGGATGAAAAAAGGAGGTAACTAAGGGTGAGTAGTAGAGAGAACATGGAAAGTAAAGGAGTCCAACTGAGGTTGCAGTAAAGAGTAACAGCAGAGAGTCCAGCTCAACCCAACAAGAGGAAAGAAGGTACACTCGTCCAGACCCAAGGAGCTGGAAACGGTGAGAAGATGAACTTCTCGTTGATTCTTCGCTACCTATAACCAAAGAGTGGACTTTTACAACCACGAGAAGGTAGACACGTAAAGCACGTGGCATACCCTGCACATCTTCACCTCTCCTGGAAGGAGAGTAGACAAAACCCAAGGAGTGGGTACTCGTACGAGGTATATACATATATATGCTCTGTCAAGAAGCCCGAACAAGCTCGTAAGGGTATCTCTGTCTTGTAGCTCAGCCCACGAAAAGAGTATCCAAAACCCAGAAGTAAACTCCATCGATTCCCAACATCCCGCACGTCTGCCCCGAACCGCCAGCCAATGGGCTCAATCATCGCGCCTCAACACTATTCGCTTTGGGCGGCCCTGACTAGCCCGCACGATTTTAGATCGCGTCACAAGAATGTGTCTTGGTGGGGAAAGTTCCCCTCGAACTTGAGAGTTCTAGGGAAGTTCAAACCACGCCTCGTCACTGCCCTGAAATTGAGAGGTCTTTTCAAAGTCAAACCATCACAACACCAACCCGTATAACCAAGGGTCCCGCTCCGGTAATCACGGAGGAAATCCACAGACAAGCCTAGTCGAAAGGAATGATTCTGGAATGCCAACAAGTGTCCCACTGCCTAGTCCTACTAGAGGGTAATTCATAATATGATATCAGGTGACCCACTGCCTAGCCCTGTTGGAGGGTAAACCATAATACATCATCCGACGACCCACTGCCCAGCCCTGCTGGTGGGTAGACCTTAATACATCATCAGGCAACCCACTGCCCAGCCCTGCTAGAAGGGTAGACCTTAATACATCATCAGGCGACCCACTGCCCAGCCCCACTGGAGGGTAGACCTTAATACATCATCAGGAAACCCACTACCCAGCCCCGTTGGAGGGTAGACCTGCAATAAGTCGACAGGCGACCCACTGCCCAGCCTTGATGGAGGGTAGACCTGAAACTAGACGACAGGCGACCCACTGCCCAGCCCTTCTAGAGGGTAGACACTAAGAGGTTGTCAGGTGACCCACTGCCCAGTATCTGCTGGAGGGTAGACCATTAGTGCATCAGGTGACCCACTACCCAGTCTCTGCTGGTGGGTAGACACTAAGTACATCAGGTGACCCACTGCCCAGTCTCTGCTGGAGGGTAGAGCCTAATTGCATCGGGTGACGCACTTCCCAGTATCTGCTAGAGGGTAGAGCACTGGTCAACTGAACACAGAGTGGGTATCGCGCAACCATCCGACTATGGAACATGACTAGGGGAAAACACTCAACCCTGCTGATCTAAACCATCGAGCACAGAGCCTGGGAAAAAACTCAACCCCGCTGGTCAAAAAACGAGACCCAAGGGACCCTCTACATCGTGAGATGTCAAAGTACGCAATGCCGAACACGACACGCACATGGGGCCCACATGACGTGTGGCACCAAGTCAACCCCAACCAAGAGGACAAACGTCTCAGGTACAAACCACACGTACCTCCAAGCACTCTCGTATACTTCCAGAGTATACCACATCTCCAGCCCAAGGGCTATCGTGCACACGGCACCCAACGTCAACGTGAAGGCGTGAGGTAACATTTCCAACTTGCCAACTCAACGACTAGGGCACAGCCATCCACACGTCTTCACTCACACGGGAGTGCACGCGATCACACGCCAATGGTTCTCTGCAAACACGGCGAGAAGAACCGCCATCAGAGCATCTTTCACATTTCCACATTTGACAAGATCGCGCAAGAGGCTCTTCACAACCAAACGGATCGCACCGTTGTAGTCCTCTCGAAAAAGTACACAAGTTCAACTAATCACTTGTCCGAAATGGACACCCGGGGATAAAGCTGGAAATCACCATCAACTCCTGAAACAGCCCTCACGGGGCCCACACCGTCATGCCAAATTAGGGTGGGTGGATTGTTCCATTGCAATCTCCTCAGAAAACACCCAAAATCTACTGCTCAAACACCCCAAACGGATGTCGGGTGAAAAAATAGTGTTTCACCGTAACATGTGAGAACTAGGCCTCGTGGGGCCCGCACCTCATCTCCAACCCGAACGCTTTGGAAATCTCCTCACGAAGTCCGCATGAGGACTCAGATCATGCTTCCGCTAATGACATGTCAATCGGACATCCCAAGAGGGAGTTCGTTCCGATGTAAGAATAATTAATTAATTAATTAATTATTTAATTATTCACATTGTGTTTCATGCCGCAGAGCATAGAAACCAACCCGCAAAGGTTCCGAACCACATTGGAAGGACAGTATCAGTCTCAGGGCCACAACTCCTCCGACGGTGCTTCAAAAGGACGTCTGGATCGCGAGCCAGGTCTGTCGCAACTTTAATAATAAATTAATATAAATTAAATTAAAACTCTCGGGTCACCCACCTTCAGGGGCATATCCGAAAAAACCCTATACCTAATTTAAAGGGGTCACCTCGTCAACACGGTCGCACATCCACAGACGGTTTGTCAATCGGACGCGCCGATTAAGTGTTACGGCCCCCCGAATGCAAGGGGGCCTATCCGGGCCGGTCCACCCCGGTCAGCCCGGTCCGAGCTGCCGGCCCGCCGGCCGCGGCCCGCCTCAAACCGCTGGACCCGAGTGGGTCTGGTCCTCCTCAACCGAGTGGCCAAATGGCCGGTCTCCTGTTGCAATGCAGGACCTGCCTCATTCGGGTCCTTTCCTTCTCCGAAACAGACCAGCCGAAGCCGGTCCTCGTTGACCCCAGGAAAACCCGCGCGGCGTGGGTCCTTCCTCCTCCGCTGAATGTGACCGGCACGCCGGCCCCCTCCACGGCCCCTCGGTGCTCCCCTCACCCACGGCCACTCACCATCGCCTCCATCACCTGCGCTCGCCCGTTCCTCCACCGAACCCCCACGCCGCCGACCAATGGAGCCACCCGCACGCCGCCGCCTCCGCCGAGCCGCACCGCCGCTCGAATCCTGAAGGTCGCCGCCGCTAGCCGCCTGAAGCCGGGAGCACACCGCCGCTAGCCGCCTGAAGCCCGGACCACCGCCGGGATGCCGCGCCACTGCGCTGGTCCGCAGGACTGCTGCAATACCTTGCCGGAACGCCCCGAAACCACCGAAAAAGAGCCTTAAGCCCGCAATATTCGACGAATGATTGCGGGGTCCCGAGGACTCAGATTTAAAAACCGAAATAAGAAATGAAATGAGAAAAAACTCTACTATGAATTCATGTGGTTCGTTCGAAAATCAAAAAACAATTCAATGCTAAAATTTGGATTCAAAGGAGGTTTGGGAATAAAAAAACGCAACAAAAGAAAACCTACTACCTCTTGGGCATTTCCCGGAGCTTCACGGATGATCCGCTGTTGCGCTGTCGCCTTCCCGGAGCTGTCTCACCGGAGTGGAGGAGGAGAGGGAGATTGAGGGTCTACCTTGAGGGAGGCTTCTCCAGGGGAGAACAAGGGAGGAAGGGGATGGAGAAGGGTTTAAATAAAAAATAGAATTTTAATTAATTTAAACTCATAATTTTCCTCGAATCTGAAACCTTTTGAGAGGTCAAATTTAAGCCTCCCATAGGGTAAATACCACCTACTAAACACAAAATTGGTCTCGGTATTTGATTTTGAGCTTCTGTTTGAATGTTATTGAACTTAGCGAATGAGGCCGCCAAATAACGAAAACGCCCCTGGGGCCATTTTTCACAGACAGATCGCGCCTGCAAAACATATACCCCTCCTAGGGTAAACGGTATGCTCTGAACTCAATGGTGCCCTCAGTTTTCCAATCCGAGCCACCATTTAAGAGATACCTACGTTTCAACATTAAACGAATTAATTTATTTATTTAATCTGTTTAACGTTCTAGAAGCGGGCGAGGGGTCCAAACGCCCCGTGCCGACAAGTTTTATGTTGTTCCTAGGGTAAAAACCCAATTACGGACCCATCAATAAACTTGGATCCTTGATCTGGATCACCGTTTAGGAGTTATTGCATTTATTTGACGTTTCTCGTGTGAACGCACTGAAAATTTACTTCTGTCCACTCCGGGGCTCGGAATCGCATGTCGTCTAAAGGCGTTGCTCTAGAATATCATAAATAATATTCCAAAGTCTTTCAAAGCAAAAACCGAGTTCTTACATAATTCACTCCTTCAAGATTTTCATCCCTGAAGAGCAAAAGTAGGGAGAAACACAGTGTACTAAGCCCACAAACGACTTTTCCGTACCCAAAAGAACTCTCGCACAGCTCTACGCCACCGCACACAGACCAAAGGATTGATCTGTTCATGCAAGGTCGGCCCTTTCCGATGTCGTGCACCCACTCCAGACTTTGGGGTTAGGTCAAGGTGGTAGGGAACCTCACCATCCCATTGCACGGTTTCAAACAGCTCGAAGGCTCTCGGGGGTAGCTCACCTCCCCGACCAAACCCTTACGTCGCATGCTACGACTGGAATCACCGCCCGCACCTGGAATAAGGCCTGGTGATTCCCTCCTTCATAATATCCATATGGTGGAACACCCAAGGATATCTAGCCACGCAAGATTCCAAAGTCAATGTATCTCATCCAAGACACTCTTACATGCTCGGAGATCAATGGATTCATCACCATTGACTAAATAAAAAGGTCCAATGCCTTTTAATTTTCAACACAGGGTTACACCCGACACCTTGCGTCACCCGGGTATCAACTCAAGAAAGGATCGGGGAAAAAAGCACTCCACAAATAGAGTCTATCAATTCTACTACAATAAGTAGAAGAGTCACAAGGGGTACCTCTAATCATCCCATGATCTGCAGGATTGTAGACATCCAAACTCACGGCTATCTGTGGTCCCAACTGCTAGCTCTCGGAGCCTGACGTGGACCATCCAGTGGTGATGAGAAGACCTTGTAAATCGTCCCCCACTACCAACTCCTCCTTCTCATCTTCTAGCATCACCTCTCTAGGCACTACTCTGATCACGGTGCTGCCTCTTCCATGGTGGTGCACCTGCTGCCTGCCCAAAGCTCTCAGCATCTCGGGTCGGGCAGTCTCATACTAAGTGACCTAGCCCGTCACAAGCATAGCACCGCTGCTCCCTGAGCTGTCTTGGTGCCCTCCGGCAACACTGCGGTGTACGACCATGGCCCGGAGCCCACTCATAGAAGGTCACCCTCAGCTGAGGCCCTGCACTTTTCTTCCACAGTGGTATATGAACGCATCTCCAAAACCGGCAATGGAAAGGCCACCTGTGTCGAGGTCCTATCCACCGGCGCCTGCTAGCTATGGCAGATATCCCGGCTCCAACGTGCCTGCTACCACCACCAATACTAGAACGTGACAGGAAACCCTCTGTCACCAGTGCCTGCTCTAGCACCCCAGCATATGTGGAAATGCCCAAGGGTACTAGGACATCACGAATCTCTCGGCGGAGACCCTGCTCAAACTTTCGTGCTCGGATGATGTCATCATGGAAAAAGTTCGGGTAAAAGCATTCATGGTCTTCAAAACTAGCTGCGTACTCGGCCTTTGTCATCCCTCCCTGCTGAAACTGCAGGAGCTCCTGAATCGGAACGGAGCACAAGAAGGAGGGGAAAAACTATTCATGGAACAACAACTGAAATTCGCCCCACAAAAGCGAAGAATTTTCAAGGAACTGAGTCACCAGACTCCACCAACGCCGAGATGCTCCACGGAAAATGTCGGCTACCAAAGCTACCATATGATTTGACGGCATCTGCACAAGCCTGAAAAGTCAAACCACTGGCTCGAGCCAAACCTCTAATGCCTGAGGGTCTGGCTCACCACTGAACTTCAGTGGTCTCAGCCACTGGAACTCACAGAGCGCGCTCAACCTATGCTCAAGCTCAGCCTGCTCTGCTGAAGCTGTCTGCTTCTCCACAAGTAGAGGTGCTGCTACCGGCCCACTCAGAGAAAGGGGGTCACATGATGGTTCTTGTATTGTGGCCTCATAGCTCACAAGGTCGTCGTCATGAACCAAAGCTGGTATCTTGGCTGGCTATATTCGCGGAGAAATCCAAAATATTATTAAGGAGTGTCGCGGTCAGATGAGCATATATGAATATACCGATAGCAACGATGGAAAGCTGACTCAAGAAGGACTGTCAAATAATCAATCCAATGTGATGCATGAACCAATTTTCCCTGCAACAGGTGTCTCAGCATGCCGAGTCGACAAGCGGGTTATCAGGGTCCTGGTGAATGGATACATCGGCCGCCGCACTATCACTGGACTCCCAGGCCTGAGAGCCACACTCGAGACATGTTAACACTGTTTCCCTAAATCCAAACCAATTCCTCTTTTAGGGACGTCCGCACAACGCCCCAAAGAATGAACCACCTCTGATACCACATTGTCACGACCCGACCCTACCCGGGCTTGATCTGCAACTACCCCAAGCCCGCCTCCATAGGCCAGGGGTTGGCGACCAGCGCAGAAGGAACAATAACTCAGGGAGGTCTTTGCCTAAGTACCTGTACACAAACACGCAACACACTCAATGCAAAAGTGTAGAGTAAACGAAAGAACAGGGAGAGTAAAAAGAAGAACTACTATATGTATGAGCCACAGATTTTCATCAACCTCTAAACAGTACAAAGTACAAGATGAAAAGAAAAGGGATAAAACACGCACCCAACCAAAAAGTGCCACAACCTGGCAACAGGTAAACAAAAAGAAACAGCTGACGGGTCTCCCACCTAGAACCCGGCCATGACCACCGCACGCGGTCCAAGCTCCCATGCTCCTATGCTCCACTGAAGCCATGCTCCACCTGTCCGTCTTCTGCAAGGGCACACCATGTGAGGGTAAAGCCCAAGCAGGAGTGAATATAAAAATACTCATTAGGATACCTCGAAGGCTCGAGAGAGAAAGAAATGAGGTACCGAAGGGTGAGTAGTAGAGCGAACAGGGAAAGTAAAAAAGTCTAACCGAGGGTGCAGTAAAGAGTAACAACAGAGAGTTCAGCTCAACCCAACAAGAGAAATGAAGGTAGACTCGTCCAAACACAAGGATCTGGAAATGGTGAAGAAGTTGTACTTCTCGTCGAGTCTTCGCTACCTATAGCAGGATAGTAGACTCGTCCAACCACGAGAAGCTAGACACGGAAAGCGCGTGGCATACACCGTGCTTCTTTTCCTCTCCTGGAAGGAGAGTAGACAAAACACAAGGAGTGGGTACTCGTACGAGGTATATATATATATATGCTCTATCAAGAAGCCCGAACAAGCTCATAAGGGGATCTCTGTCCCATAGCTCAGCCTAAGAAAAGAGTATCCAAAACCCAGAAGTAAACTCCATCGATGCCCAGCAGCCTGCACGTCTGCCCCGAACAAAAAGCCAAGGGGCTCAATCACTGTGCCTCGACACTATCCTCTTTGGGCGGCACTGACTCACCCGCACGGGTTTACATCACATCACAAGAACACGTCTTGGTGGGGAAGGTACCCCTCGAACATGAGAGTTCTAGGGAATGTCAAACCACGCTTCGTCACTGCCCTGCAGTCAAGAGGTCTTATGAAAGTCAACCAGGCACAATACTGACTCGTATAACCAAGGGTCCCGCTCTGGTAATCAAGGAGGAAAGCCACAAACTAGACTATTCAAAAGGACTGTGTCTGGAATGCCAATAGGTGTCCAACTGCCCAGACCCGCTGAATGGTAGAACTTAATACATCATCAGGCGACCCACTGCCCAGCCCCGCTGGAGGGTAGACCTTAATACATCATCAGGCGACCCACTACCCAGCCCTGCTGAAGGGTAGACCTTAATACATCATCAGGAGACCCACTTCAAAGCCCTGGTGGAGGGTAGACCTGGAATATGGTGACATGCGACCAACTGCCCAGCCTTGCTGGATGGTAGACCTGGAACCAGACGACGGGCGACCCACTGCCCAGCCCTACTGAAGGGTAGACCCTAAGAGGTCGTCGGGTGACCCACTGCCCAGTCTCTGCTGGAGGGTAGGTCCTAAGTGCGTCGCGTGACCCACTGCCCAGTCTCTGCTGGAGGGTAGACCCTAAGTGCGTCGGGTGACCCACTGCCCAGTCTCTGCTGGAGGGTAGACCCTAATAGCGTCGGGTGAACCACTGCCCAGTCTCTGCCGGAGGGTAAAAGACTGGCCAATCAAACACGGAGTGGATATCGCGCAACCATCCGACTTCGGAACAAGACCAGGGGAAAACACTCATCCCTGCTGATCTAAACAATCAAGCACAAAGCCGGGGGGAAAACTCAACCCCGCTGGTCGACAAACGAGACCTGAGGGACCCTCTACTTCATGAGTGGTCAAAGTATGAAAAGTAGAACACGACACGCACATGGGGCCCATACGACGTGTGGCCCCAATTCAACCCCAACCAAGCGTACGAATGTCTTAGGTACAAACCGCATGTACCTCCAAGCGATCTCGTATACTCCCAGAGTATACCATGTCTCCATCCCAAGGGATATCGTTCACATGGTACCCAATGTCAATGTGAAGGCGTGATGTAACATTTCCAACTTGCCACCTCAACGACTAGGGGACAGCCATCCACACGTCTTCACTCACACGGGAGTGCATGCGATCACACGCCAAGGGTTCTCTACAATCACGGCGAGAAGAATCACCATCAGAGCGTCTTTCACATTTCCACATTTAACAATATTGCTCAAGAGGCTCGGCAAAACCAAACAGATCCCACCGTTGTAATCCTCTCAAAAAAGTACACAAGTTCAGCTAATAACTTGTCCGAAACGGACACCTGGGGATGAAGCCGGAAATCACCGTCAACTACTGAAACGACCCTCATGGGGCCCGCAACGTCGTGCCGAATTAGGGTTGGCAGATTGAACAATTGCAATCTCCTCGGAAAAACACCCAAAATCGACTGCTCAAACACCCCAAACGGATGTCAGGTGTAAAAGTAGTGTTTCACGGTAACACATGCGAACTAGGCCCCATGGGGACTACAACTCGTCTCCAACCGGAACCCTTTGTAAATCTCCTCAAAAAGTCCCCATAAGGACTGGGATCATGCTGCCACTAACAGCGCATCAATCGGCCAACCCAAGTGGGAGTTTGGTCCAATGAGAGAATAATTAATTAATTAATTAAATAATTATTCACATTGTGTTTCGTGTCGCAGAGCAATGAAACCAAACCGAAAAGGTTCCAAACCACATTGAAAGGACCGTCTCAGCCTCAGGGCCACAGCGCCTCTGATGGCACTTCAAACGGACATCTGGCTCACGAGCCAGGTCTGTCGAAACTTTAATAATAAATTAATATCATTAAATTAAAACTCACGGGTCACCCAGCTTCAGATGCATATCCGAAAACCACTAGACCCACTTTAAAAGGATAACCTCGTCAACTCGGTCGCATAGTCGCAGACAACCCGTCAATCGGACGCGCCGTTTAAGAGTTACGACCCCCCAAATGCAAGGGGGCCTATCCGGGCCGGTCCACCCCGGCTGGCCTGGCCCGAGCCGCCGGCCCACTGGTCGCGGCCCGCCTCAATCCGCCTGACCCAAACGGGTCCGTCCCTCCTCAACTGACCGACCAAATGGCCGGTCTCCTCTTGCAACGCAGGACCCACCTCATGCGGGTCCTTCCCTTCTCCGAAACAGACCGGCCGAAGCCGGACATCGTTGACCCCAGGAAGACCCGCACGGCGCGGGTCCTTCCTCCTCTGCCGAACGCGACCGGTGCGCCGGCCTCCTCCACGAAACCCTAGAGCTCCCCTCTCTCGCGGCCGCTCAATGTCACCCCCATAACCTGTTCTCTCCCGGTCCTCCGCCGAACCCCCGGGCTGCCGACTAATGGAGCCACCCGCGCGCCGCCGCCTCCGCCAAACCGCACCACCGCTCGAAGCCCAGAGCTCATCGCCGCCAGCCTCCTGAAGTCATGAGCTCGCCGCCGCCAGCCGCCTGAAGCCTGTACCACCGCCGGGATGCCGCGCCGTCGTGCTGGTTCACAGGTCTACTGCAATACCTCGCCGGAACGCCCCAAAACCACCGGAAAATAACCTTAAACCCGCAATCATTGGTGAATGATTTCGGAGTCCTCGAGACTCGGATTTACAAACCGAAACAAGTGATGGAAAGGGAAAAAACACTATTATGCATTAAAGTGGTTAGTTTGAAATTAAAACAACAATTAAATGCTAAAATTTGGATTCAACGGAGATTTAGGAATAAAATAAACACAAAAAAAGAAAACCTCCTACTTCTTGGGCGTTTCCTGGAGCTTCACAAAAGATCCACCGCCGCGTTGTCACCTTGCCGGAGCTTCCTCACCAGAGTGTAGGAGGAGAGGGAGCTTGAGGGGATGCCTTGAGGGAGGATTCACTAGGGGAGAACAAGGGAGAAAGTGGATGGAGTAGGGTTTAAATAAAAATAATAATTTTAATTAATTTAAACCCATAATTTTACTCAAATCTGAAACCTTTGGCGAGGTCAAAATTAAACCTCTGGTAGAGTAACCACCACCTCCCGAGCACAACTGTGATCTCTGAATTTGATTCTGAGCATCTGTTTGAAAGTTATTGAACTTAGCGCCCAAGGCCGCCAAATAATGAAAACACCACGGGGCCATTTTTCACAGACGACCCGCGCCCACGAAACATATAGCCCTCCTAGGGTAAACGGTATGCTCTGAACTCAACAGTGACCTCATTTTTCCAATATGATCCACCGTTTAAGAGATACCATCGTTTCAACATTAAACGAATTAATTTATTTATTTAATCCTTTTAACATTCTAGAAGCGGGCGAGGGGTCCAAACGTCCCGCGCCGACAAGTTTTATGTCATTCCTAGGGTAAACATCCCATTCCGGACCCATCCATACACTCAGATCCTTGATCCGAATCACCGTTTAGGAGATATCGCATTTATTTGACGTTTCCAGTTTGAATGATCTGAAAATTTAATTTCGGCCACTCCGGGGCTCGGAATCGCATGTCGTCTGAAGGAGTTTCTCTGGAATATCATCAGGAATATTCCAAATTCTTTCACAGCAAAAACCTGGTTCTTACACAAGTGATAACCACCCTAAAAAGGGTGGTTTAGTACCAAATAAATATTCCCTCTAGTGTACAATGAGTGGTCCTTAGACTGCATACATTTTCGGAAAGTATTGGGGGATATGATATATATAATCACACTTGATTTAGAATACATTATAATGTAATTATTTTGTTAAATAATTATGTTATCTAATATGATAGAACCCAACTAATGAATTGTATATTAAACTGAGAGAGATTTGGGATTACTGGAAATATTGTATAATAATTAGAAATATTAATACATCATGAAGTTGAATTTTTCTTATAATTTTTGTACAATAATTCTCCAAAGGGTTTCAACACTCAAAAATGTAACTTTTTGGTATTAGTAATCATTAGAGCCCAAAGGTACCATGCTAAAAATGGATATCTAGAATAATGTTAATATTTTCTTATTGAGAAACCTTATGGGATAAGATAATGAGTGATAAATCATGTGAATATGAAAAAATTAATAAAAATAATTATGATTAACAATGTGAACATATTTTAATAAGCATGTAAACCAAAGAAGATAAAAGTGAATTCTGATGGACGTTGACATGAAAACGTTGAGAAGGGATAGATGATTCCATTTCATTAATATAAATATTGAGGGAAGAGAGGCCTCCAATAATGATTTATGGGAATATAATACAATGTTACTATAAAAATAACTAAAATGAATATTATAGGGGCAAGGGAATTAGACAAATTAAAAAAATCATTAATTTCAATACAATTGGACATAATGTAGATCAATGCAATATTCTAATATATTAAGGGAAAAATCACCAAGAAACACCTATATCATCTGAATAAGGATAACCCTACACTATAATTATTATTGAAGGGAATATAGATATTTCGATATGGATTTTCAAATTTCTTATGACATGTATGTTATCAAAAAATATTGTATATTCAGTTATAAATAAAAAATATGGTGGTATGATTATTTTTAAATAATGTTCAATGTTGTTATGGAGTTATTTATTATGGGCCTAGATTGTTTTCCTTAATTGTTATTGGAATGGGGAATATATTGGCTCAAATTGTGAATGGTTAAAATAAATTTTTATATTGATAAATGTCAATTGATGTCCTAAATCAACCCATGATTATCTATCGATGTTGTCTATGAACATACTATATTCATCTACATCTGGATACCTAATCATGGGTTTCTTGTTATCTAAAATTTTTTCATTAACAACTCATTAGAAATTAAAACTTCAATATTTCATATCATGTTTATACACTCAACATTTCCCCCTAGATATAAGTATTTAATATTTTAAGGACATGATTTATTTAATGGGGTAAATGTAACATCCCTTTATTAGATATTAAAAAATTTATACTCTTTCAAACAAGTTTTCAATAGCATGTGACACATGTAAAATTGATCCAAAATATACCCCACAAATATATATAACCATTAAAATGTAGTCACATAATTATAGGGAATAAATATAAGACAATAGATCATTAAATATATATAAAAATAAATGGTAATATTCTTTATCAGTGCTATGGATTTGATAAATTAAATTAGTGTAACTAAATAACTAATAAGACTGATTTATGAATTAAAAACCCTTTCTTAAAAATTAACTATTAATTATTTATTTAATAATTATATAATTATCCGATGAAATATATTGTTTATGTAAGTAATATATGAACCAAAAATTTACCTACAATTGATAATAAATAAAAATAATAATAGTAATTTTTTTTAATTAAAATGTTATTATCCTATGAGATATTTTTTCATAGAATTTTTTTTGTATTTATTTAAAGGATAAATTAACAAAATATAGAATTTTAATTTCATAAAATGAAATTTATTTACAGTTTCACCCTTTCTTTATTAGATTATGATGATTTTTTGGGTTTTTATGAAATAAATGACTATTAGTTGAATAGTGAAAAAATAAAGTTTTTACCACAACTTTATCTTTAATGTTTTTATGAATCTATAACAAAGACCTATAATTTTACAAAACATGTAAATTGGTCAAATATTTATTTCTTGGTTAATACTATAATTTTAATATACCATACTGAATTTTTAAGACCAATGTAATATTTCATGAAAATAAGTAATATTTTTGAAGAAAATATACTATTTTTAGTATTTTAATTAAATTAAATATTATTTTGGTAATATATTATATAGGATTTATATTAAATACACATAAATTTTATTTTATTTATAATAAAATAATTTTTATAATGAAAATAAAATTAATTGTCAGTTTTACACTACATATTAAAGTGGAATCTAATAATAAAATTTTTTGAAAATAATGTTTTATCCATTACATGAGAAATAGTGAAAATTGATATTTCATAAAAAAGAAATTTTATTTGATAAAATTGGATTAATTTTTTAAAATAATTAGTAAAACTTATTTAATAAGGTTTATTTTATATTAAAGAACTAAAATTATGTTACCCGAGTAAAAAGTAGTTACCGCGGTAATGTAAATCATGGTAAATGTTAAAAAAAATTAATTTTAATAGACATAAAATATGATTATACAATGTTCCAATATTCATTGTTGAGGTATTCTCAGTCTTATCTCACCCACACTTAATTTGTTTCAATATTAGGATCCCATTAATAAGGGAAACATGTTATATAATTATATTTAGATTAAATATTTAAAAAAAAATTTATTTTCACCAGTCATAAATAGGGCCCCTCTCCATCCATTAAATACCACTCATTTCAGGTAACTTGTGTGGCCAATTGATGATGAAACTTTGGAGAAGAATGAAGAATGATTCCCTTATTATAATACATGGTAAAAATAATCAAGATTACTCACACCCAATTTCATAAATTGAAAACAAATAAATACTGTACATATAGAGAATAATTATATATAATGGTTATAAAAGTATAAAAATATGAAAAAATATATGAAATTGTTGATTAATATAGTTATCGTTGTCATACATGAGGTTAGAGCACATATCATATATGTATAAATTTATGTACTGATTTTTTTCTACTATGTTTTCTTCCACTGAGTTAAAAATATACTTATTGATTCTAATTTATTCCATGCATGATTTAGAATAATTTTTTTCCTTATGAAATCATTATAAAATTATTCCTACATCAATGATTATGTGACTTCTAAGGGTCCCTTGTCTAAAATTTCAAATAATTATGACCTATTTATGTAATGCGCCCTGATTTTTATTGTATGGTGTTCTTACATCCCCTTTAATATTTATTTCATAATTCACTCATTATTCATTATATTTAATGTTCTATTTAAAATTATACGGTTAAAGGTGTTCTTATGAAATTTTCTTATTTTTTATTTTTTATTTTTTCTATTATTAGTTCAATGAGACCAGATATATATTTCGAACCATTAATAATATTATATGATTTATTTAAAACCCTATTACCATCAAGAAAAATTTATATCATTCAATTTCATATTAATAATCTCATTTTATTAATTATTATGTTACCATTACTATTAAGTATTTTATATATCATCTTCTATTCATGCATATAAAATTCACATTCATAAAAATTCCTCATTATAGTGTATATATTAGTCATGTATTAACATTTAAATCCTCTAATTGTATTTTATTTTGGGAAATTAAACTCATATAAGTCTATAAATTCACATATCTGACCAACTCATCTGCCATAAAAGGCATAATTTTTCATCTAATAACATTCATTTGGTAAACCCCTATATTTACATCCTTTAATTGACTAGTTCCCACATTGAAACCATAATTCAAATAGTTTGGGAAATAATTGACTTCATTATATACCCTATTCCATTATGTTGATGGTTTGAAGGATTCCTACATAGAAATATTCTTTAACTATTATTTGGGGAAATGTTAAAAATAAATATACTCGATATTTTAATAGGGATGTATATTGATCTCTTGGAAAATTAGGTTATGTATTTCGTAACCATAATAATTATTTCTATGAATGAGATATGGTCATGTATCCCAATTTATTAACATTGAATGTAATGATGTTATATATGTTTTCTTCTCAACGTGGATGTTTATTTCTAATGAATGAAAATTTATTATGCAATCTATTAATATTTGTATATTTCATATATTGAATTCATTGGACCTAAATTAGAGATTTGTGGGGACCAGTACTATATACCCCCTTTATGAATCCATAGGTATCATGAGACATATTATCTTTGGTATTGGGGTCTATATCAACCCAAATCGTGATATTTACTAATCACATATTCTGGAAGATTATATAATAATATATAGGATCATTATATATTATCTTAATACATGGAATTAGCTATTCGGAATTATGATTTTAATTTATAAGGAGTTTTTTTAATTATCCATGAATTAAAATTTTTTGTATATCAAAATTGTATATTTTATACTCATCTTTTATATTTATTATAGTATCATTTTTATTATATAATCCCATCATATTATTTATCTCATATTGTGGTCAGTTATTATCTTTGAGTTTTAATGCTAATATTTTCCCTTACTTTTCATTTTAGATAACCCCTTTTAAATTTCTATTTTTAATGTTTTTAAGATATATATTAAAATTTTCATCTATCATGTAATACCTTTGTTAGAGAATTGTATTTGATATTTTGAAGGTTTATTATAGAGTAAATTGTTTCTTATCTTGTGTAAAAATATATATTATATGATATATGCACAGCCATGGATAGTTAATTTATTTTCACAAATCTATAAATCTATAAAAACAATTTTTCTTTTGAATGTATGTGACTCAATATTTAATAGTCATATTTTAATTATTGATTGTTAAAATTATGACACAATAGTTCATTTCAAATCCAGTTTGAAAAGACGGTATTTATGAGAACTGTATAACGGAAAATTAGGTCTAGGTGCCATAAAATATATGTTTCCTATGACATTACTTTATCAAATACATGATGGGTTAGATAGAAATGAATTATTATATTTTATTGATGGATATTATTGTTAAAAATATATTTATTTTAACCCATACAATTGGGAAGAAAAAACATTCACTAACCGAATTTTGACATTTCCATCACAAAAAGTCTATTTATATTTCCTAATTCATCTGTCACCTTTAACTTGTGTGTGATGAAAATATTTTATAACATGAAATATATTTTTATAAATATGTTTATGGATTATTTTATAATCATTATAATTACATTTGAGAATATTTAAATAATTCATAATTTTTGGGAGAGATATCAAGAGGCAAACATTATTTAGAATTGGAAAAACTCACAATTTATGGTCACATTAGATTTTTCTTAGGCACAAGGGGTCTAGGAAGAGAATACTGGTAGATAATTATCAGATAAAATTGATTTAAATGTTGCCTCATCCTAAAAATGTAAAACATGTTAGACGTTTCATAGGTCATTCTAGATTTTACTAGAGATTCACTAAAGATATTTCTAAAATGATTTGGCAAATATTATCATTTCTAGTAAAAGATAAACTATAATTATCTAAGTGTATGTGTCTATATTCACTTAATTTTATTAATATAAATGTCATATATTCTTACATTATCATTTCTCATTGTTCGATGTATCCATTTTAAATTATTTGTGATGCAATAGAAGAAATTTATAGAGGAATTTTAGTGAAAAGAAAAGAAAAGATGATACATGTAGAATATTATTATAGAAGTTTTATAGATGTTTCCCAATTGAGTTACACCCTAAAAACGAACATGTTGTTAGTTTTTTATGTGCTATAAAATATTAGGAAGTAATTTATTGGTTCTAAAGTCATAGTTTTTGTTGATCATTCACCATGTATATACCATCTATATAAAAAAGGTAAAAAAATATTAATCATATTTATACATTTACTAAATGTGTTTGATTTAGAAATTAATAATCTGAAAGGTGTTAATAATGTTGTTTCTAAACACTTTTTCAAGCATTCTAACAATAAAAAAGTACCCTAGAAAAAATAATTATTCATTCCCTTGTGAAAACAGACTAGCATTATTAACTATTCAAAAAACATGGTAGGAATATTTTGGTGAATTTTCATGATATAGTCGTCATTCCCTATTATTTGAAAAAATTACAGAGAATGTAATTTGACTCAACTATGAAATACTACTTTTTTAATTAGATATATTTGTTTAGAGGGTGTGCTGATGAAATCATTAAGATGTGTGTGTATGAGTGATAGATGATTTTTGTTGGTGAAATTTTTCACTCATCACTATGGTTTAGACATCATGGCGGAGAGAGAATATATCAAAATGTAATTCATAATAGTTTATATTATGCTACAGTTTTATGAACACTCTGAGTCATGTGTGAATTTTGAAAAATTTAATGGTTTAGTAAATGTTGGTAGGATACAATATCCTTCACAAAAAGTGTATTTAGATATTGAAATGTTTATGTTTTGCGAATAAATGTTATGTGAATTTTTCTATATTAGAATGCAAATGTGAGTATTTCAATGGATATCGATTATATTTCATAGTGGGTAGTGGCTATTTATTATCCTAATAATTAACCTAGTAGTGTTTAATAATTCATTAACAAGAACAGACGACCTATATTTGGAGTACAAAATTATTTAATTATGAATAATGTTACCCAATTCATAAACATTCAATTCAAAACATTCAATGTAAAATATTATTTTATTCCCCAAAATTTATCTTATTATCACCAACAATCATATTGGAAAGTCAAGGTGTCAAAAAATAAGCTAAAACAAGTTCGTTAATTTTTATATTTTTAGGAAGAATTGATAATTAAAATTCAATGAGGCCTTATAGGCCCATAGAACTGCACTCACAAATCTATATGGATTTATACTTATTAATTTATTTTTTTATAAAAACAATTTATTTATCAGTTGAGATGTATCATATGTCATTTTGGGCTGTCAAAACATTAAACATTGATTTTACGTGATAAATTATACAATATACATATTTAAACTGATTTCATAGTAAATTTTCTCCTTTCGAAAAAACATTAAATTCTCTTTGAAAATTAGAAATAATTATTTTAAAATACTGAAGTGTTTTTTAATAATTTTATGTTTTTCAATCACATTTTACTTCAATGGATTTTTGGTTTTATTGTTTTGGTCATTTTTTCCATGTGACCTTTTGACATTTTCATTGTAAAGGAAGTATTCTCGTAGGATATATTTTTAATTAATCCCCCATTTATAATTTTCAAAACTCTATTGTAGGTTATTTTTATGTTGGTTTGTGATAAAAACATTTCGTATACTCATATTATTTTTTTGGTGGATCCTTATATGATGTTTCTCAAGGATCCGTTGTTATTATATATTACATTATTGGAAAAAAATTTACATGATAATTTTTTAACCAAAGACTTGATAATTATCAGAATCCTATTTCTTATTTTCATTTATGATATTTTTTCTAATAATCATACAAGAAACCTAAGATCCAACTTACATAATTCGATTGATAATGTGAGCTATGTTATTGAAAATAAAGTCATGTCTGGGAATGAATTTAACAAAAAAATCAGTTGAAAAAAAACAGAATCTTGTAAATGTTTCTACAATGGATGATCCGATATCATATTTGATAAAAGAACATAACTCAAACCCAGAGTGGAAAACATGAAAAAATATCAGATATGTTTCTTAGTGATTTTAAGAACATCTTACTAGAGAATCCAACATGAAGGGAGTGTTAACAATTATAAATAGTGGAAATAATGTAAAAAAACATTGTTAATAGTAATATTATTGAGGGTGAGTCATGGTATTATACAGAGGATTAAAATATTTCATTATTAAATATAATCATAAATAATTTAAAGAATAAATTATATCTAATGTTTTTTATTAATTATTGTAAAAAATTGATTAATATAAACCTAATAATAATCTAAATATAGGGGATGACGAAATACCCCTTTAACAGTCAAAACAAGTTTCATGACCGAATGTTCAATAATATGGTGACCCAAGAAGTAGATATCATTATTACACATCCACGACATAATTTTTTCTGAGATTGATCGATAAAAACAAAAATAGGTAATTATGTATGTTCAGGGGTGATTATTTGTGATGATCATAGGTCAAAATGTTGAATTGACAGTAACTGATTATTCTATATGGTTCTTTAAAATGATCTAATGGAAGATGATGATGAATCAGGTAATTAAATTTAGGGAAATTAAATTTTCTTGATCAATATTAGGATTCCAATTAAAATATTTGATTGAAGATGGAGGGGGCTTGAAGATCTTGAATTTTATAGTTTCTTGTCATTGTAAATGAATTATATGGGTTCTTGGTGAAATTATAAAATTGACTTCTATTTCCTTGACAATGCAGATGTAGCTTTTAGAGCGATCATATATCACCATGTGTGGATCCCTATTCACATAAACCAATGATTGAAATTTAATTGGAAATTATTTCCTTTGTCCAATTAAAATTCCATTATGATAACTAAGGATCAGGGCAATGTTGTATATTTTTAATAAGTTGTTTGCTGATGGTGAAGCTTCTATATGTTATTCAAGATAGATTTATCCCCTTTAATGGATAGAAAATATATATAAATATGTGTTTTTTTATTAATGAATGTGCTAAAATTATATTGTCAATTTACGTGAAATAAAATATGGTTCAAGAAAATAAAAAAAAAGAAAACTTAATTCATCCACGTGGGGGTCTAGGTTCAGGATATGATATATGAACATGCATGATGGCGTATTTTTAAGGTTAAGGATACAGTCACCTAGCAGTCACTGAGATAAGAGTTGAATTTCATAGAGTTATTTCCACCAGAGCCAATATGATGTGAGGGAATTACAGTTGTCACTAAAATAAAATTTTTGGATACATTATAGAAAAAATATTTTTCAAATTTTATTTTATTCATATTTATTGGTGTGAAAGTTAAAAAAAATACTAGATTAAAATCATCATCATGGACACAAACATGGAATATGGGAGCTTCAAATGAATAACAATCTTTTTTTGAGATAGATTTTCCACCTCTATTAATCTCATTGTTTTTTCAACTTTTAATTAATTTCTAGAAAATTATAGTAAAAATGATTTTGAGAAGTTTAATTTGTGATTTTATAAAACTAAACAACTATTTTATGTTTTATTATTTTTTTCTCCTTTACTAGACCGCTTTCAATATTTAACATTCTACATTATAGTTATTTTTTAACATGTTTTAAGAATTTCCAACTGTAAGTATTCTTCATCGAAATCAAATAAATAAAATAATTTCATTAAAATATAATTTAAACATTAATTCATTAAATCAATATTTATAAAAATAAAAATGAGACCGATTGATAGCAAAATCTAATTGATTCTATTCCTAATCATGTTTCTTGATTGTGTAAAAATATTCATCTAAAATATGAATATTAACCATCACTTTCCTATTCCATGCAACATTCAATAGGTATTTTTAAAATGACATTGGTTCAATACAAATTCACAAGAAAAAGTGAATATAAATATTTTTAGATTGTCAAATTCTCCATTATTTTTTTAATTTGTTTTCACCACTCATCAGTTAGATTCACATTTTTAACCATTAAAATATCACTATTTTTATAAGTATAATATTTCATTAATTATCAGACCCTAATCTAATTTTAAAATCATTAAATTACTTTCATAGTTTTTTTCCACGATTGGTTTTTTTCTTTTTCTCCACTGTGGTCCCCCTTCCAATGGGAATGAAATTTCTCATGACATACATTTTTTTTGTAATAAATATAAATCAATAAATGTATTAGTTGAACCATAATTAAATGTTTCATTTATGGTGATATATTGTGATACAAGTGAAGTAAATAATCAAAATAAAGCATTTAAATTTTAAGGACATAATCAATAAAATTAAAACAAATTACAAAAAACTATTTTTTCTATTTTTAGAAATCATTGATTATGTTTTCCTTATTCATTACACTATATATTATGAATTTAGTGACCTTAATTCTATAAAAAATTATGAAAAATTATCTCTAAAATCAAGATGATTGAATATATTATTTTTAAGACATATCTCCTATTGTTAAAGAATAAATCATTAATGAATATTGTAAAAGTCCTTTGTTGAGGGAGTTTTAAATCCCTCATGTATCAGAAAATCCATTATGCCATGGAAAATACTCTAGATCCTAAAACTATGAATGGAAAGATTTATATATCTCACTATTACCAGTGGTAAATGGAATACATAATGAAGACACTCTTGACTTCATTTGGTATTTTTACAACATAATTCTATAGATGGAACTTTAAGGGGTGAATGAGGTTGAACATAATATGCGTGGATTATTTTTCTTCCATAATGGGAAGGGTAGAAAATAATTTTTGTCATTATATGAGAATATATTTGAAACATTAAAAAACTATAATACTATAATTTTGTATGGGTATTTTATCTGAGAATACATAATATAAAATTTTCAAACAAAAAATATACATTTTACCAAGTGTATTGAGAGTATTTTCATTATTCATGGGATATACTTATGAATTTGATTAGTTATATTTCCCACCACTACTTTTATAATACATCATTAAGGAGGTCTTTTATGAATGGTTGTAACCTTCATACTAGAATTTGGATCATAAATCTATGAGAGGTAATAGAATTGATAAAATTGATGAAGAACTATCAAACATCAATAACACATTGGACATAAAAATTCAAAAAATGATTCTAGGGGAATAACAGTCAATATAGAAAATTATAACTCAAGTACTAGGTTTGAAATGAATGAAAAAATCAAAGAAATTATAGGGAGACATAAATACATAAATAATGTGATCTCTAAAATAATAATAAATCAAATCTAAAGTAAAATTTTTAGGCCAAATCTATCGTGTAATGTGAAACTCCATCAGAATATTATATATTTTAATTGTCCCTATTTTCTTCCCAACATTCACATTCATTCCCAATATCTCAAAAATTAAAATTTCACAAGGTAAAGTTCTATAATACAGTTTAGATATAATTGATTCTACAATAACAGGAATCTTTGGTTTAGAAAAAACTATGTCCTCTAATATAAAGAAATATATTTTATTAGAACATATATGAA
This sequence comes from Viscum album, assembly GCA_963277665.1. Classification (NCBI taxonomy): domain Eukaryota; kingdom Viridiplantae; phylum Streptophyta; class Magnoliopsida; order Santalales; family Viscaceae; genus Viscum; species Viscum album. The sequence continues at coordinate 1,877,092,341 of OY728152.1, forward strand.
TAGTATGCCTCAATAGTCGAGACAAAAATTTCAAAACAAACATAAAAAAGAATCCTTTAAATATAAATATAATTTTATGGTATAATACATAGGTGGATAGGAATGATAGATGTAAAATAAGCTGAATTTAATTTACAAAAATAAAATCATGATTCAAAAAGAGGAAAAATATATTATTGAAATCATAATTTACAGTTATAAATTATGAAATTGGTAATATATCATACCTCTAATGATGAATAAAAACACTTCTGTACAATAAAAATAAATCCAAAATTGAACGATGTGATTTTTTTTCCAATATGAGTAATTTAAATACCCATGAAGAAGCTAGAAAAGAACCTTTGTGTTCTGAAAATGAAAATTTTAATGTACACTGAAATTAAAATCTAGAAAAATATGAATCATGAATTTCGTATGCAAATACTGAAATAAACATAAATCACACTATTCTATATCAAAAATAGGATACAAAATAAAAAAAAATTAAATATAATTGTAAAATAATGGTTAATGAAAAACATGGAGCTATTACTAATTTTTCAAGAAATCATTACCTGCACATTACATTTCCTCAAATAGATTGGAAAAATTATAAACCTAAATTACTTATGTTTAATAAATTATTTAAAATTTTAAAAATTACTATTCCATTTCTTCAATTTGTAATATGAATCACATCAAATTAGATATCATTATAGAATTCTTTTTCTATTAAAACCACATTTTAATAATATTTCAACTTCTGTTTGAAAGTGTATTGTAGTTGTTTTCATCAAAATAAACCTCCTAAAAACACTATGAACATTTCAATTTTTTATTTCATGTACCAAAGGAGACCGTGGTCAAATAAAATATTTAATAGAGCTTGGTATTGACATAATTTTGATTCCATTTAAAATATATCAAAAATTTAGAATATGATATTTAAACCCCACCACAATTGCATTATATTTGGTCGACTAATTTATAACTCACCTCATTTTTTGAGTTGATGGCCTACTTGTGGGTTTTTAGGACTTTTAAAACCTATTATTTTTGTCATTGAATTCATAAATTATGATCAATAGGTCCCTATAATCCTTGGTAGGACGTTTTATCCTAGTAATAGAGCTATTATATATACATATTTTTAAGTGGAATATTATTTTTATCATAATAGAACAATTTAAAGAAATCACTGTTTACATAAAAAATAAATGACTTTTAGTTTGTTGATATTCTTTAAGGATGATCTGTTTCAATATGAAGAATCAGTTGATAAGTACGATAATTAATTGGTAAAAATGATTAATTATAATAATTTATAATCTGTGCCTATTAAAACATTCATGGGAATCAGCTATAGTAAAGGGGAATAGGCATTTGACACTTGTGATGGTGAATTTTTAGAAGATCATGATAAATTTGTTGAGGATAACATCTTTATAAAAGTCTAATAATATTAATTTGAATATTTTTTTTCAATATTAGTTATAGTAAAGAAAAATAATTTTCCATCTATTATTATTTTGTTAATATGACCATTGAAGAACTTATGACACCTCAGTAAAACAGTCTTCCTTATAATCAAGAATCAATATTTTTGGTCCTCAAACTAATTATTTCTCACATGAAATATATGTTTCTAATTGAGAATTCCACACAATCTATATTCATTTATATTTAATTATAAGAAATTAAAGAGGAATAGTTGATAGTTTTCATGAAAATAATTCCAAACATAAATAGGTTTTCCTTATAGCTAATATTAATGTGATTATCCCAATATTCCTTATTTATATAATCCTAATGAATCAAAACCATAACCAATAATAGAAGGTAAAATAAGGGTAAATACTAAAATTAAATTGGTTATTAGAGATGATATTATAATGTTTTTAGGTGAATGTATTATATATATTATTTTCTAAATCCATTAAGACATCCAGAACAATTGTTTCCCATGAAGGCAGATTTCATGCTAATTAGTAATAAGAAAATTGAAATGATTAGACTCTGATAGAGAATAAATTGAGGATCTGTATAGATTACATGATAAAAAAATAATAAACTATGAATGAAAAATTATTTATTTATTTATATAAATAAATATATTATAGGTTATCCCCTAATGAATTTTTTTATTGATGGATAGTGTGGTTAAAGTCTGATTCTTTTTGCCCTAAAAGTCCATGAAATGACAACAATCATTTCTATTTTTCGAAACATTTTCGACCAAAAAATTAACTTTTGAATTTGTAGTGTTCTATCTACATTCAATTGGTATATTATGGTAATATTTTTCTTATATAATGAGAGGATTATAAGTGTTCTTATAAATTATTATTCTATATTTAGAGGTAAATTAGAAATGTTTTACAAAATATGTAATTGCTTTTGGATAGATATAAAGTGAAAAACCCTATTTTGATCTTAGAAAAGTAACAATTCATAGTCATCAAGGGGATATTACATGGTAATAATGTGACTAGTATAGGTATAGAGGAAGATAATTATATATAAAAATTGATTCGATTGTTACCACATTCAGATAATTTAAATGGTTTTTAAAGTTTCTTCATCTAATATAGTTTTTACCTAAGGCACATCAATGATATTTATATATTCATCGAGCACTTATGTGAATTTTTATTGAATTATAAATCATTATAATTTATATATAAGTTTCAATAATCAGTTAATATTTTTAAAAATAGACTCACATATTCACCCATTATCATTTTAACAAATTTTATGATACCATTTGAAATAACATATAATGTTAGTTATATGGATTTTTGTGAAGTTTTAGGATAGAATAATAAAATTGGATAAATTTTGTGTATTATTTTATTTTATTTCTATATGATCCTTGAAGAAATTACACTGAAGTTGGTAAGGATATGTTTTTAAAATTATTATATTAGAAAATTATAAGTTGTACTTGATTGGTTATAAAGATAGAGTTTTTAATATTAATTCATCCTTGAATCATTTTTGTGAAAAACATTACTATGATTTAATAGATAGATACATCAGCTAAAATAATTTTATTTATAGATTATGGAAGGAAATTTGATAAGAATGTTTCTGTGAAAAATGTTATATGTTTTACAATACTCAAAGTATTGACACTAAATAGATTATTTCATAATTAATGGATAAAGATATACATTAAATTTAAACTATTCATGTTTCATGGTAAATATATTTTGATAATTACAAAGTTATAGAAGTCATTCATAGATATCTTTCAAAAAAAAGTGAAATTTATTTCAGAACATAAATACCACTTTTGGGAAACTATTTTTTATTTAAGAGATGTTTTGGTGATATCCTTGGTTGTATATTCCAACGGAAGAAAATTTTTCCATTCATGAAATTTGACTCTCTTAACCAAGGGGTAGACATCATGGTGGATAGATAATAGCTTGATATTTCATCATACTAGTTTCAATTGGAAGAACATTTTTAAGTAAGATCATAGTCTAGTATTAGGTATAGAAAAAATTTAAATGATAAGAAATTTCAGTTTAAAACAAGTTATTCCTAGAGAGGGGATTGTAGATATATAAATTTTTATATCAGGGGATTAAATTTTATAGGAACATTTCCATCATATCATTGGAATGATAATGTTTTTGTGGTTTTGGATTATATTTCCCAGTTGGATAACGTTGTGTAACATCGATAAAATGTTCTATTAGTGTTGTTAAAATCATTAAATCCAAAATAATTTCTTCATTTGGAGGGCCAAAACCATTTATAAATGATACAGTAACCATATTTGGAAATCAATAAATTCAATTAATTAAATATAAATATAGATATGTCCAAAAAAATTAAATTCCTTCCAGACATAATCGAATGGAAAAGGTAAGGCGTTTAAAATGGAGCTAAAATAAAATCTTAGAGAAATTTATTATAGTACTAAGAAGGATTCATCTTCAAGGATTCATGATGCTTTATAAGATTTCATAACAAAAATTCAAAACTTCCATAGGGCTAAATGTTCATATTCGTGTGTTTTAATGTCCTTATATTTTTTTATTTTGTTTGAATAAAATTCATCTCATGATTTAATTCATTTAATATTATCAAGGGTTAATATTTCTGTATTTTAATTTTATTTAGGAGTATTGATATTTTATTTCACATGTTTTAATAATTCATTATTAAAATTTAAATATGAAAATTTTATTTAACTTTTTGTTATTTAGTATTAATATTTTATCACATATATAAAATATATTATTACATGTTCATGCATTTTTATATATCTTTTAATTAATATATTTATATATGTGTATATATATACTGATTTACCCTCAAGATAATTGAGCTCTCCATAGATTCTATAGTGTATTGTCTTCTCCAGAACACCTCCATAGCTTCATAGCACATCCTCTGACCATTCCCTACATCATCATGCATGTCACACTACTACCCTAACATATACTTAATGAAATAAGTCTAATTAATATAATGATGCATGTCATGGTAAATCCCTCCTTTCATCAGATAATAAAACACCCTCTCATTTTGTTATTTGGAACTACAGCCTCTCATTCATTGGAGTATCCTCATCACCTTTTACTTGTAGCGTCTCCTCTGTTATAATAGTAGCATACATCATAAAACCAATTCATGTCCTTCATTACATAATGATAACTCCTCCTCACCATGAATGGTATTCCAAAATGTGAAAATTGTATAATGAATGGAATCATATACTCATTAACATGATAGACGTATTATCTCACCACTTCCATTATTCATTCTTACTATTATCCAAGGAAGCACCTTCCCCATTGTAGTGATTCAATTGTGTGATATCATTTTTGTTTCATATATTAATAGACACCTTTGATAATTTATTGGTAGCATTTCCATCAGTGATAGTATGATGTGATGAATACGCATTTCAAAATAACCTTCTGACAGTTATTAAGCTTTTGAAACCATCAGGCATAAAATCATAGACTATGAATGTTATACAGAACAACATTACCAGGTTCTATCATTTATGTTGTCTTGCCAATGTCAAAATTATTTTAATTTCAATATATCATTATGATCTATTTTTCATTACTATAATTTTTTTCATGTTTTCAATAATTATTTTAAATTTGGCCTTTATTTAATGGTAAATTTATAATCTTTTATATTCTATGTAAATTTTTTGGAAATTTTTTATAAATGTTTTAAATATTATGTTAAAATAATTCTTCATGTTCATAGAATCATACATCATATTATTTTAGTAATCTGAAAATATTTTTAGTTGTTATATTATTTTCATAAATTATTTATTAATATTGCTAAATTTTTTCATATTTTCTTTATTGTATTAAATTCATGTTAACTGTTTTCTAACTTTTTCATTATTAGATATGTTATTTCAACTTTTTCATTTACTGTCATTTTAAGTAAGACATTCATCGAAGAATTTGAATGATTTTGTACAAAATTTTGGAAGCATTTATTTGAATATTTTGAATCCATTAACTATTTTATAATGATATATTTAAATTTATCTAAATTATATTGAATTTTATAGAATCTTTTTAATCTCAATGAGATTCTTGGTTGACTACGTTTCTATTATGATGAATTGTTCTAGGTATTTACTAAAGTGTATATAAAAATGTTTTTCTATGAAACTCAACAATTATTCAAAGAATTAAAATGATTATACATTACACACATACAACATCCAAGTGATTATATTCCAAATTTTGATTCACTATTTGATGAATTATCAATGTGCAACAATTCTACCCTGTCATCATTAAATTTTTAAGATTTAATATGTATAATTGTTGTAAAACATAGAGAACATTTTTTATATAATTCAAATGGTATTAAAGAAACTATATCATACCCGGTGATCCTTCAACATCTAACTAGTCATAATCATAATTATATATTTTCTATCTTGGTTGATGCATGAACATAAATATTTAATCACATGGCTTATAAAAAATATAAAATTAATTCCTCAGTTTATGCTTACATGAAAAAAATAGTAAACTTAGGTTATGGATTCCCTATCTAAAAAACATCATGTTTTATCTAATTGCAAATAAGGCTATTTTATTCGGTTTGGGGATTCTCCACAAAAATTATTTGTGTAAGAATCATCCCATTGTACAGGTATGGTTTTTATATTTTTTCTTCTAAAGAATTATCTATTTATTTCACGATGGATTTCATACTCCATCAATTGGGTTCTAAAGAATGGACTATTCTAATTAAACCAAACCACTACAATAATTATATATGTTCCATATCATTTTACTTTCTACATATTTATCACTTAACATTTTATAATGTCTATTCACCCACCCCACCCGAACACTATCTTCCATCACCTTTATTACCTAACTAAGTTGTCTCTTTATATAATTATTTTTTAAAAAAATTTCATTTACTTATTGAGATAAAAAAAAGTCTTTTTGAGATATCAAGTAATTAAAATTTGATTTTAAATTTTCTCATGAGATAGATCTGGTAGATCTGAGAGAATTGAAATAGATTGTAAGGGAATCAATTGATAATTATAGGATTTATATTGAAAATAAGAAAACTTTTTCATGATTTGATTGCCCAATATGGAAACATTAAGGTTTGAACAAAAGTGTTATATAATAATATAATTAGAATTTTCCCATATAATATTTAATATAAATTGTTTATAAAAAATATCATTTTCAATGTGCTAGTTAATGGGATTGTGGAAATTCTAGGGGTGAAAATAAAAAAAAATTGTTAAAATGGTTATAGGGTAAAAAAAATATATTAATATCCAATGGTTTTAAATATTTTTTCATTATTTAAACATGGGTACTCTCCGAGTCCAACTAAGGAAAATAAACATAGTGTTTTATAGGAGAAACCTTTCTTCTATTGGACTATTATTCTTATAATTTTTTGTATAATAATCCCCCAACTTGTTTTTCTATTAGATTTTCACATGTTTCACTACTATTTCAATGATATTGTGTTCCTAATTTTTACCTATACATTAAAGATGAATTTAATAATTTTTTATTGACAAAACCCATTGATATTTTCTGGGATATGAAGAGTATAATTCGTTAGTTAATTAAAATAACATTCATTAGAACTCATCCTATGGTTTTAATTTTTTATATGAAATAATTTATAGAATCATAAATTTATTTGGGTATATTAATAATGGATATATTTGGATAACTAGTTGGATTTACTTAAAGTAGTTAATTATATTATTTGTATCAAATTAAAATAAATAAATATTTCACTATCATAGGTTTTCTTTTATAATTTCTATTAATGATTTAGCATCTTTTATGATTGGGAAAAATAATATGAAATTTGCCAGAACTGAATACCTAATTTTTTTTAGAATTTTTTCGTCGAACCTATAATCATTAAAAATTTCTTCTAGTTTCTAACCATTATTTTGATTTTGTTGTCTGAGGAAATTATATGATTTTATTACTAATTTTTTTCCTTTGAAAAAACATTTTTAATGTTCATTTTTATGCTTGCAAACTTCTTATTTAAACTACAAAGTTGACGAGGAACTTGATTGAACCTTTCTTCATATTGAGAATTGTGTTCATGTTATATATAGTGTAAAATTGGAATTCGATAATTATATTTACCCTTAAAATTAATTTTATAATACAAAATTTCTATTCCTATTTGAATATAAATAATCATTAAAATATTTCTAGAAAATTCTGATCGATTTTTTGGGATAATCTTGCATTTTAATTGTGAGAGAGGGGTCTTAAAATGTGATAAAATTTATTTTATTCTTCTTAACATCAAAACCAATGAAAATTTTCAATGTAATCATTTTCAATATTTAATATTATTATAAAAATCATTGTTTTTTATAATTTGATGGTTTTTTCAGTTTAAAGGGGTCAATTACTATTACCACGTCAATTTAATTTGCTACAACATTTTAATAATCACTTCAAAAATTATTCTTTAGTAAACACTGTTAGAGTTATTTTTACTATTTTAATTAACATTGAAAATATTATTTTGAATTAAAATAATGGGATATGAATTCAATCTTGACATAAACCATAAATAATAATCTAGGTTAAACTGTTTATTCTAGTTTGATTATGTTTAGATTGTTTACATATTTTTTAAAAACTAATTATTAAGTATTACCCATTTAATTTTGTGTTTAATTATTTCATGTTCTTAATTAATGTCGGTATATTTTCCTGGTGGTAAAGATAATGATGAATGATTTTGTTCGATAAAAATTCATGTATGTTTCATAATTTTAAACAAATGTGAATTTAAATATATTTTGTAAAATAGGAAACCATATTTCTACTAAAATAATTTTATTTTAAGGTTGATTTAACATTTTCTACATTAGTTGGTTTATGGGTACAATCCATTTGAAAACATTTTCATTTATGAAATTTAAATTTTAGTTTTTGAGCTTAGTTTTTTTTCACCATATATGATTCGTGGATTTCTTACAAACAAGAAATGTATGTTTGTAGGAATTTGATGAGACTATATGTTGATATTTTTCCCATATTTTGGTCTATTAGTTTAAATATTAATGATCATATAATTGTTTTGATTGATATTATTTTTAATTTTTTTCATTCTAGAATGTGAACTTTAATTCCTTCATCTTTTACCAGGGTAATTTAGTTTTTTTGGTAATCTATTCTAAGGTAGTTTGTGTTTATTTATATACATTTTAAGAACTGATAATATGACACCTTTTTGAAATATTAATTGAAATTGTATTTTTAGTGTAGTTTTCCTATAAATGACTTGTATTTTATTTTTCCAAAATCCAATATTTTTATTTTGAATATAATTATTTCGATTTTTTTATTCATTTTTGAGAAACATTAGTTGATATATATTCTTTATGTGTTGTGGGTTTCAAATTTGATATTTTTCGAAGTGACATGATTTTAATAAATAATTCTTTTTAATGGGTAAAAATTTTAAATTATTATTTAAATTTATATTTCATGATTTTATATTATTTTTATTAACAATTGATTTTAAGTCATTTAATTTCATTTCTTATCAATCATTGTTTTGTTTAATATTTTTAAATGTTTTTATTGTGATTTTTTTATTTTTCAATTTTACAAAGGGTACTCATCAGATTTTTATTAAATTCATTACTTATAATAACTATTATTACTACTACATAGGGTATTTATAATTGGGAGTAGTATAATATTTACTTCATGAAAACCAATATGATGTTTCTGTGTGCATCTGCACCTTAAATTAAGAAATGTCCAAAAATATTAAATCATGAACATTTGGATTTAACTGATGAACTAAAACTGTCAATGGTAGAAGAATATGACCTGAACCTATAAAATGAATCACAAAATACAATATTAGAGATGTTTTTCTACATTTTTTTAACATCATTCCAATGATGTCATTTTTAATAGAGGATTAAAGAGCATCAAGGGGGTGTTTGGGTTTATGAGTTTTTAGAATAACAACGATATTGTGGTAAATGAAATAATTTGAGCAATAATGATAAATTTGGGTTATTTGTGATATTAAAAAAAACTTTTGAAGAAGAATTAAGAATTTAGGGGACCTGGTTCATTGTGAAATGAATTCTAATTTAGAGTATACCTCTCCCCATCAAAATGAAATTTATAAACAAATGATAGTTGAAATTATTGATTCATGTGTCATTTACCCAATCCAAATTTGAATTTTAACCATCAAATCATACTATTTATATATCATATGTGTCCCAAATTTATCTAATATTGAACAATGAAAAATTTAATAAGGAATCATGAATCATTATGAATGTTGTTTTTTGGAGACAGAAGCTCCAAATGGGTAACTGAGTGTGACTGAGTTTTTTTTTTGTTTTCCTTAATCCCTAATATAATTTGATGAGAAATCACTAGTGTTGGGTTTGGAAACAAAATCTTCATTCATAATATGTTATGTTTTTCTTTTCATGTTTTGGCTAATGAATGACGAGGCACCAAAATCTTGAACATTTTGGTTTTTTATTCCTCAAAATTCCCAAACTATGTGATAAGTTGAGTTCCATAATGAATTTTTTTTCATCAATGATACATTTTGTTATATTTTTGTGATTTTATTTACATATGGAGGATTTTTATTCATTTGTACCATTTCTGATATATTATTTTAACAATTGTTTCTATGTGAAATTCATGTTCACTTATAATTGTCATGGACTAGTGAAAATATGTTGTTGACCGGTACCCGTTTTGTTGAATGATAATGTACTAAATGTTTTTTATGAAATAATGAGATCATTCTCACTTTGGATCAATCTTCAAACAAGAGTTCGTTTATTGAAGTATATAATAAAATAGGTTTTTAAATATTATATAAATCAAATCATTTTCAATATGATGAAAATAATGTAATATTAATTCAGTCAATTGGATTTAAAATATTCATTTGAGATAGAAGGAAATACATAATTTACTATTTTTAAATTTATGGATGACTTAAATGCATGTCTCTATGAGAGGAGCTAAAAGACAAGGAGACACTTCCACCTAGACCAACAAGTAACGGGGAAATTCTAATAATCTATGAAATAATCATTATGGATTTATTCTATAAATTGAACATTTCATTATGTAAGTTATGAATATTATTAAGGGGGAGAAGGAAAGAACAATAGATAATTGGTAATTTGAAAACAATGAAAATGTGAATTTTGGATGGAAGATGAATCTACTCATCAAAGAATTATTTCTTTCATCCCCCCTTTCATCTCGTTTGCATTGATATTTTAATTAATTTCATAAAAAATTTATTGTAGATGATGAATTTTGTCCAATTTATCTACAGGTTAATAATATTGTATAGATTCTGTTATTTTCTCTTATTTATGTTTTTTTCTACTGGACCACTTCGCTTCATTTCCATTACTCTTGAGAGTAATTTTTCAAAAATGGCTTATGAATTGACAACTCTCAAGCATGTTGATTACAATCAAACTATTAAGAAATTTTTTTGAAACAATATTAAGATAAATTATATGAATTAGAAATTAAGGAAATTACACTGTTATTAAAAAATAGCTTGATCTTTTGGATTCATATCCAATTCATTTTTGGGGAATTTGTTAAAACATATAGCTACAAAATAATTGAATTTTAACATAACATACCAATTCTGAGATAAAGAAAGTGTGAAATTTTTGTTTTTAATGGATTTGTTTTTATTAAACATTCAAAAAATACCTATAGATTAATATTTTACTAGAAAATATAAATTCTCGGTCATTTTTCATCATCTATTCAAGAATCATCAATTTGTTTAAAATTTCTATATTCTAAAAACTAACACTATTTTTTTCATTCAAATCATTCATTAATCATCACACACCACTATTTTTTTTATCATCAATGGCTCACAATCTTTTTAACATTTATTTTTTGGGTTTATTTTTTTCTTAGTCTATAATCATATCAACATTATCTATGGGTATGGTCATGCTCTCCATATACTAGGGTTAGAAATATAAATTAATAAATTTGCTAATTTAACAAATTAAATCAATTAACACATTTCATAATATCCCAGAGATAAAAATATTATTCATTTAATCTATTTATTGGTTTTTATAAATTTATTATATTTTACACCAATTATTGTTATATCAATATTGTGCATGTCCTGAGTTATTAGATATGAAACTATCATCTCTTTTGAAAGATAAAATCATTTTCCATCAAATATTTGAACGCAATTTTTTATATAGAATTTATTATCTCTATAGACACCATAATAAAAAGATATAATCAATATAAAATAACTCAGAATATTAGAAATAATATAATATATAGGTATTAGTCTCCATAAAAATATCTCACAATGATCTCGAATTAAATGTAGTAGCATACTCTAATACCAATCATAACGCCCAGGTGAACAATGCATCATCAATGAGATTTGGGGTATATTAGATATCACTAAAAATAAACAATTAAAAAATTATTCCCATATTATATAAATATATAATCAATTCTTGAAACAATAAAATTAATAGAATTTATATGGATCAAATACTAATTCATGTGTTTTAAGTGATTTTTTACACGGTTCACTCATGCATAGTTTATCGAGTGGTTATTACTTATAATATAATAATTTTTATCGCTAAATATATATTCATATATAATTATTTACAAGAAAGAATGATTAAGGAACGAAAATTATATTGGAATATATTAAGAATAATTCTAAAAAACTATGTTAATATGTTGATCAATATCTGCTGATCTGCCCCAAGTGCATCTAATAAGTAGATCAAGTGTGCATATTTATAATAATCTTTATACCCATGAAAATATTCCCTAAAATGATCCTTTGAATTTAAGAGTAGTTATCTAAATGTTTTATTCCATATCATCACACATAACATAACATTTTTATAATTATGAAAACCCCACCACATGTTTCGGATTTACTGTAAGAACCCGGATCTTCATTTTCAGGTATGTCATTGTTTTTCCTAGAGTTTTTGAGAAAAGAGATGTTTCTAGAAATTTTTGAAGTACACACCGTGTACTCCCTTTCCATGCTAGGACGTGTGCTTGTCGTGTCCGGGCCACACACACGGTGTGTAGGGGTGAAGTGGAAGACGCTTAAAGAGGAGTACACAACGTGTACTCATGAAGTACCTGCCTTATATTTTCTTTTTTTCATTAAACGGACAGGGGTCGCGGATGAAGGACAGAACTCGCTTCGTATCCAGGTTCTTTGTCCTAGAGAACCTGTACAGTCGCAGAACTTCTCCAAGCCCCCGTGCCTGCGTCTATTCTCTAAATCGACCATAGTCGATTGTGTTGGAACCACATCAATGATTTCTTCCTTCTCTTATATCCATGATTTCCAATTCCTCATTTTCTCATGTTACTGTGGGTTGAATGTTTTGTGCGTTTTTGTAGATCTACGCTGTTCTGAGGAGAATCAAGCCTCGTTGTTCAAGTATATCGATTTCCTAGGATCGAGGTAGGTGGTTTGTGCCTTACCTTTCTATGTCTTTGAGTTTTTTGTACAACTTCCACCAATACCCATGAATGGGGTATTTCTTGTTTCCCTTTTTTCCCTTGTGGCTATTCCTACCTTGCTTGTATGATTCTGTAGTAGTAAATTTATCATTATTGTGGATAATTGTCGTGCCTGTATGTTTTTTCCATGTTTTTTCCTTGTTGCAACCTTTGGGTCTCGTTAGCCTTTGACTGTTATACCTGTTTCCATGACTTGTGATCATAGGATGGAATTATGTTGTTAACATGATTTTTTCCCTGTAGACTGTTTATCCTAGTAGCTATATAGATATAATTTGGTTAGCCAAGTAGCTCCATAGGTTTACTTTAGCCTTATAGCATTAATATGCACTGACTGGAATGGGACCATGAGAACCCGGTGCTATAGAATATAATGGATAGACAGAGTGATCTTCCCAGAGAGTCTTTGATATTATAATCTATATGAGGATAGATCGAGTGATCTTCCTCAGAGAGTCTTGGACATTATAGACTACAGGGGATAGACCGAGTGACCATCCCAAAGAGTCTTTGTTATTATAGACTACAGGGGATTGACCGAGTGAGATTCCTAGAGATTATTAGTTATTATAGACTACAGTAGGGAAGACCAAGTGAGCTTCTTCAGAGAGTCTTTACCTTGTGTGAATGTCTTTAAAACTATCCGAAGCTAGAGGAGGAATTGACCGAGTGAGCTTCCTCAGAGAGTCTGTGGTATACCTGTGGCTATGGGAGGATTGACCGAGTGAGCTTCCTTAGAGAGTCTCTAGACCTTAGGTCCATGAGGGTTAGACCATGTGATCTTCCTCAGAGATTCCTTCACTACCCTAGACTATAAGGGGAATTGACCGAGTGAGCATCACCAGAGTGTCTTATAATTCTTATGACCAAACCAGAGGGTTTAGGCTTAGTGCACTGCCTAGAGGGTTGTGGTAATTCTTGGATAGACAAGAGGTGATAGCTGTGAGTACTCCCAGAGGGTTTCCTGTTTGTGTTAGCTATTTCTTCACTGCTACTTCTTGTTCTGTGGATTGATCACTGTTGTATATCATCTAATTTACTGCTTACTGATTACTGCCTGTTGTTGCTGCTACTGTTTAATGCTTATTGTACTATTACCTGCCATATACTCACTGACTGTTAGGCACAGATCTTCAGGTGGTTTCCTACTGGTATATAGTCTCACATCCTATTTTGGTCATGCTTTTGGGCCCAAAAAGTCTATGTTTTTGTAGTTATAGACAAAGGAAAGTGACCTTCGACTTATGGTACTTGATTGCTTGGAGTAGGAGAGCATGGGACCAAGCTTTGGCTTGCGATGATGATGAGCTGTTTACATTCTTCTGTACTTGTTTTGGAACTATTTTATTTTTCAGAATTTTGACTTATTTGGATACTTTCCTAGATATGTATCATGAATCATTTCATATATATACATATGTGCTCTAGTTTTTTTCTTATTTAGTCTTCCGTTGTTTATTATTGTTGGTTCTGTACTACTTTCGCTATTGCATGTTTATTTACTTCCACTGTGTACTCTACCGAGGAGAGCATAGTTTCCCCACTATCACACCCAAGGCCCTCACTGCTAATCGGTAGCCTCTGGCATTTGGGGAAATTCCCTTGAGGCCATGTGACCAACTGGGTATGGGACACCTCTAGGTGGCTTTCGGAACATGGATGTTACAAAGTGGTATCAGAAGTATTCTTTTCTCTTGATTTACTATTTGGAGACTTTAGCCATGGATAGGACGGATTCATTACTTTGTAATAAGTTGTGCCCAAGAGTAGCTAACCCTTATACAGGGGAAAGCCATACTACCGCATTTATTACAGTCATCTGGTTTTGAGATTTAACGGTTGATCTGATTTCACCTAGAGTGATTCACATGACTTGTGTTGTTATTGTTGATGCTATTATGGTTATAATTCTATTGAAACCCGATGATAAGTGGGTATTCCATCTCATGCATCAAATAGGAACTTTTTAGAAATCACATGCCATGAATTCTTGCCTGGTCATCTACGGTGCATTAGCGATTTCATGTTGTTGTGATAGACCTTGTGTAGATTATACATTTTATTTTGACAGATGCTTTGATAGAATCTCTGCTATTTAATAGTGGACTGTTGTATTGTACATTCTTAAATGAACTCCAAATTTTTGTTCTTGAGGGGTTATGGGCCCTCTTGAATCGGAAATTAGTGGATCATTGACTTGTTTTTCCTTATATATGACTTTATTGGATGCCAAGATTTGATTCATGGGGAGTATGGGCCCTCACAGAACAGAATATGGAACCTTCATGCCTTTTGTTTTCTATGTTTCTGGGCTTCGGTTCAGTTTCTAGGCTACTGCCCGGAAAAACACTAGAATAAACAGCTTGTACTTTATGACAACATGTCGTGTAGTTTCCAATCGTTTCACTGACTGTGTTAGTAGGAACACAGTGTTGATTAAATTCCTTTAGAAATACGGTGTACCCGGTCGTGTCAATAACAACACGGGTCGGGGAATCTCGAGTAGAACATGCCGTGATGGTAAGGAACCCGCCGTGTAGTCTTGTTCCAGGTACCCAACCATGTCACGAACAACACGGGTCGGTGTTATCCTCTCCTATACATTTCGTTCTTGTTCGAAACACATCATCTAACTAACAACATGGGTCGCCAAAACCTTGTCTAGCACACGTCGTGTTCTTAGTGAACATGCCGTGTTTTCTAGGGTGAAGAGGACCGTGTGGGTTATCCGTGTAAAGAGACTTGGGAAGGGTAATAGAGTTCACGTACACTCCATGTGTGGGAACAACATGAACTGTATTTTTGGGTGTTACATGACCAGAGGTGGCAGGAGTACACGCCCATGTCGTGGGTCAAAGAAAACACACCGTGTAATTTTTATACACGTCAGGTAGTCATGTTTTGTAAACTTGAATGTTTTACTTCTCCTGTTTCTGTTTTGTACTCCTGTGATCTCATTCCTTGATAATCCTAATCTAAGGTGTGCTTTTGATCTTTTCAAAGATATGTCGCCGAGATGTCCTCAAGTTGTACGTCAGTTTCCAAACGGTGATCAGACACCAGATTTGGCCGACCAGGGACCTCCTGCTGATCCCCATGATGTGCCAGCCTTGGCACCAGCAGTTATACCCATCGTAGGCGTCAGTGCACAGTTTGGGGAGGAATTCCTAATGAAGGTTCTTCCATCCCCTGAGCAATTAAGAGGATTCTGCTGCTGAAAGACTCTCGTCAATTCGGCCATCAGTGGGGAAGGAGGCAGTGCTCCCTGAAAAGGTTAAAGCGGAATACTTATATGCTCCGAGACACCGCCAAGAGGTGGTGGGAGATGATATCCCAGTCAGGGCACCAGCAGGGTATGTATAGGGATGAGTTTTGCCGCAATGTCTCTGACTACTTTTACCCAGAGACCGTGACGGCTGACCAAGCCTTAGATTTTATGAGTCTAAAACAGGGTACTCTTTCTATTATAGAGTACTCATCCCGCTTTACCGAGCTACAAAAAATTACGCCGATTCTAGCAGGTGATGATGATGGTCTCCAGTAGGAGATCTGTTCCCAAGTGAATATCTTTTGGTTGACATTGATATCCTCCATTGTCAACTAAGTACTAATCACTGTGCGCTACCTGAGGGATTCTGGAGTAGTGAGCTAGGGTGGTTCGACATCCAGAGCTGGTGTTCCTCCAACTGATAGAATGAAGGGCAGCAGAGAGTCTTCTCGAGCAGATCAGAGTAGGTGGGATATAACTTCAGGCAACAAGGTCGTATGCTACCAGTGTGGTAGGAGTAGGAATACTAGGACTCAATGCCAGAAGGACCCGATGGAGTGCCGATCTTGTGGAAAGATGGGCCATCTTCAGTGCTTTTATCAGATCTTCTCACCTTTAAGTGGTGGTAGGGGTTCTTCTCTGACCCCATGTTCAAAGAGATGCTCCACCAGTTTGGGAACTGGAGTTCTTCCGGCCATTCGGGCCGAGGTGGAGGTCGTGGTCGTTTTGGTCAGTCACCAGGTTACCAGCGACAGTAGAGTGGGTTAGCTCAGACTGGTCATCTAGGGGCGTTGGGCCGCGGTGCATGCCAGACATTCACCGTGGAGCAGACCTATCAGGATCAGGATCTCGGACCTTCTATAGTTCGAGGTACGATCTTAGTAGTCTCAGTTTTATCATCAGCCATTTTCGATACTAGTGCTTCGCATAGTTTTATCTCTGCTGCTGTTGTGGAGAGACTTGGGCTCTGTATCTTTTCATCTACCAAGTTGCTGACTCTTGACACACTGTTGGGAATGAGGACATCTAGCATACGTCAGTGCAGAGAGTTCTCTCTTGAGGTTTCAGGGTGTCATTTCTTATGGGAGCTCTATGTCCTAGAGATGACGGGCTATGACGTCATCCTTGGGATGGACTGGTTGGTTCCCTTCCAGGAAGTCTTCGATTGTTATCACCACAGGGTGAGTTTGAAATCACCAGAGGGAAAATCCTTTCATCATATAGGCGAGTGGTATGTCCAGGAAGGTAGATCTAGACTAGAGCATCGTGGTCTAGGTGGAGTTACAACCCATATTGCCAGCCTATATCTGGATAACTAGGGGAATTCGTAGTTAGACTTTCCTCCATTGGTAGATCGTTTCAGGGTTGTCTTTCTAGAGTACTTTTTAGGTTTACCTCCAGAGCGTGAGGAAGACTTCTAGATTGATCTCATGCCAGGAGCGGAACCTGTGTCCATTCCTCATTATAGGATGGCTACACATGAGTTGCAGGAGCTCAAGAAGCAATTTGAGGTGTTGTATGAAAATGGTTTCATCCGACCCAGTACTTCTCCTTGGGGTTCGCCTATCCTGTTTGCAAAGAAAGCAGACGGGACCCTTCAGCATTGTGTGGATTATCCGAAGATGAACCAGTTGATGGTCAAGAACCGATATCCCTTGCCGAGAATCGATGAACTCTATGATAATATTCGAGGAGCCCAGGTGTTCTTGAAGATCAATTTGAGGTCTGGTTTTCATTATTTGGGTGTTAGACCATCAGATATAACTCTTACAGCCTTCAGGAGTAGGTATGGTCTAAACAAGTATACTGTCATGCCATTCGGTCTCACGAATGGACCAGCATTTTTTATGTCACTGATGAATAGATTGTTTCATCCATACATAGATTCCTTCGTGGTGGTTTTTGTGGATGATATCTTGGTGTACTCTCACTCCCGACACGACCATGTTACCCATATTGCGATCCTTCTATGTACACTGAGAGATCATCAGTTGTATGCTATGCTCTCAAAATTCCACTTTTTAATGGATCAAATTCACTTCTTGGGTGATGTCATCTCAGAGAAAGGAGTATCAGTGGACCCAGAGAATGTGAGAGATATAGTTTCTTGGGAGCATCCGAAGAATATCTTTGAGGAGCATAGTTTTCTAGGGATAGCTGGATAGTACAGGAATTTCATACATGACTTTTCACACCTAGCAACACCATTGACAGGTCTGACCAAGAAGGGGGAGAAGTTCATATGGTCAGATTCTAGTGAGTCAGCCTTTTAGGAGCTGAAGGGAAGGTTTACATCTGCACTGATACTAGTCTTTATAGAGCCAGGAAACAGATATATTGTTTATTGTGATGCTTCATGTATCGGACTGGGTGTTTTGCTTTTGCAAGGAGATGGAGTCACTGCGTGTAGGTCTCAAAAGTTGATGCCACGCGAGTAGAACTACCCAACGCATGATCTAAATTTTGCAGTTGTTGTTCATGCCTTACGCTGTTGGAGACATTACCTTATAGGAGATCACATTGTGGTTTTCACCGACCATAAGAGTCTCAAGTACATCATCACTCAGTGTGATCTTAATCTGAGACAGCACAGGTGGGTCGAGTATCTTCATTCTTTTGATTTCAAGCTTTCCTATACGCAGAGAAAGGGCAACGCAGTAGTAGATGCATTGATAAGGAGAACTCAGATTCAAGTAGTTCATGAGGCTAGCAGTGAGTGGCAGCTTATGACTCTGTTCTCTGAGATGCATATGGATGTTCATGACAGACAGGGACAGACTTATCTATCTTTTTTAGCTATTACCTCTACACTTCTTGATCGTGTACATATGAGGCATCTATCAGACTCAGAAGGCTTAGTCCAACCGGAGACTATGTCAGGAGTGGACCTTCTTCCTAGATGGACAGTGGGTGAGGATGTGATATTGTGTTTCCAAGGATGTGTATGGGTGCCTGAAGACATATGGGAGGAGCTGATGCGGGATTTTCATTCCATAGTCTGGGAAATTCATCCTAGTGTCACCAAAATCTATAGTGATCTACACCGCCAGTACTGCTAGACAGGTATGAAGAGGGATGTTGCTGGTTTTGTCATTAGATTTTCTACTTGTAAGTAGGTGAAACTGGAGCATCATCGACCAGACGGGTTGTTACAATAGTCACCCATTCTCGAGAAGAAGTTGAACGATGTTTTGATGGACTTCGTGACCGAGTTGCTGAGGTCACCTCGAGGGAGTGATGTTGTCCGGGTTGTCATTGACGGGCTTACGAATGTTGTTCACTTATTTTTCGATCAAGGAGACATTCTGTGTTGATAAGCTGGGATGGTTGTAAATCCAAGAGATTATATATCTACATTGAGTTCCACACTCCATTATTTCATACAGGGATGGGTGCTTTACTTCTCGATTCTAGCAAGGACTTCAGAATGCTTTGGGCACGTAGGTACTTTTGAGTACAACATACCATCCCTAGACTGATGGCCAATCTAAGCGTATGATCCAGGTTCATGAGGATATGCTTCGATCTTTCATTCTAGACTTTGGTGGTTCTTGGGAGATGCATATACCTCTTATGGAGTTTTCCTATAACAATAGTTTCCAGGCGACTATTCAGATGGAACCTTACGAGGCTTTGTATGGTAGGCCATACCGATCACCCTTATTTTTTCTGGAGGTAGGAGAGGCAGCTTTGATGGGACATCATCTTGTTCAGGAGACCTCAGAGAAAATAGAGTTGATTAGGAAGAGGATGGATACAACACAGTCTCAGCAGAAGTCTTATGTTGATCAGCGGAGACGACCTCTGGAGTTCGAGGTCGGGGATGAGGTTTTCCTGCGTGTCGCACCGAGGTTGGGACACATGAGGATCTGGAGACAGGGTAAGCTTTCACCGTGGTGAATTGGTTCATTTGAGGTGTTGGAAAGAGTTGGGCCAGTTTCCTATCAGTTGTAGTTACCTCAGAGGTAAATGGCTATGCACGACGTCTTCCACGTTTCTTAGCTTCGACGTTACTTTTCAGACCAGTATCATGTCTTTCAACCTGAGGAGGTTGAGCTTGAAGAGGATGCATCTTTTGAAGAGAATCTCATCCGGATTTTCAATCGCAGTACGAAGGTTCTCTGTGGCTAGGTTGTTTCTCTAGTATGGGTGATATGGCAGCATGGGTGAGTGTAGGACGAGACATGGGAGAGGGAGGCCGATGTAAGATCACAGTGGTCGGAGCTGTTCGAGATTTCTTCTTCTACGTCTCGCATGGGAAATTCGAGGATGAATTTATTTAAGGGGGGACATTTGTAAGAACCCGGAACTTCATTTTTAGGTATGTAATTCTTTTTCCTAGAGTTTTTTATAAAAGAGGAGTTTCTAGAAATTTTTTAAGTACACATTGTGTACTTTCTGTGTACACGCCATGTACTCCCTTGTCGTGTCAGGCCGTTTGTTGGACATGTCCGTGCCACACAAATGGTGTGTAGGAGTGAGCTGGAAGCCGCTTAAGGTGGATTATAGAATAGTAGAGTACACGCCATGTACTCAAGAAATACATGTCGTGTATTTTATTTTTTTTCATTAAACGCACTGGGGTCCCACCTGACTGACAGAACTCGCTTCTTCTTCATGTTCTTCATCTGAGAGAACTCGTACGACCGCGAAACGTCTCTGATCCCCCGTGCCTCTGTATATTCTCTGAATCGACCTCCATCGATTGCATTGGAACTGTAGCGGTGTGTTCTTCCTTCTCCTAGAGCCTTGATTTCCAATTCCTCCTCTTTCTCATGTTACCATGGGTAAAACGTTTTGTGTGTTTTCATAGATCTATGTCGTTCTAAGGAGAATCAAACCTCGATGTTCATTTATATCGATCATCTAGGATCTAGGTAGGTGGTTTGTGCCTTACCTTTCGATGTCATTGAGTTTTATGTGAAAATTCCACCAATACCCATGAACGGGGTACTGCGTGTTTAACTTTTTTCCCCTGTGATTATTCATTATTTTCTTGCATTCTTGTGTAGTGGTAAATTGATCATGGTTGTCAATAATTTTCGTTCTTGGATGTTTTTCCCATGATTTGTCGTTGTTGCAACCTTTGTGTCTCATTATCCTTTGGTCGTTATACCTGTTTCCAGACCTTGTTATCATAGGATGGAATGTTTTTGCTAACAGGATTGTTTCTCTTTAGACTATTTAGACAAGTATCTCTATAGGTGTACTTTGGTTATCCAAGTAGCTCCATAGGTGTACTTTGGCCTTATAGCATTAATATGCATTGACTGGCACTAGACCCTAAGAACCCTATGCTATAGACTATAAGGGATAGACCGAGTGAGCTTCTAAGAGAGTCATGGAATTTATAGACTATATGGGGATAGACCGAGTGATCATCCTCACAGAGTCTTGGACATTATAGACTATAGGTGATAGACCGAGTGAGTTTACCAGAGATTCTTAATTATTATAGACTATAGGGGATAGACCGAGTGAGCTACCTAGAGAGTCATTGTTATTATATACAACAGGAGGGTAGACCGAGTGAGCTTCCTCAGAGAGTCTTCACCTTGTTTGAATATATTCAAAACCTTCCAATGCTAGAGGAGGAATTGACCGGGTGAGCATCCTCAGAGATTCTATGGTATACCTGAGGCTATAAGAGAATTGACAAAGTATGCTTCCTTAGAGAGTCTCTAGACCATGGGGACAAGACGGTTAGACCACGTGATCTTCCTCAGAGAGTCCCTGACTACACTAGAATATAAGGGGAATTGACCGAGTGAGCTTCCCCAAAGAGTCTTATAATTCGTATGACCAAACCAGAGGGGCTAGGTTGAGTGCACAGCCCAGTGGGTTGTGGTACTTCTTGGATAGACCAGAGGGGGTAGCTGCGAGTAATCCCAGAGGGTTTCCTGTTTGTGTTAGTTGTTGCTTCACCACTACTTGTTGTTCTGTGGATTGATCAATATTGTATGTCATCCTGTTTCATCTTACTGATTACCACCTACTGTTGCTGCTACTGTTTACTGCGTATTGTACTATTACCTTCCATATACTCACTGACTGTTAGGCACAGATCTTCGGGTGGTTTCCTATGGGGATTTAGTCTCACACCGTGTTTGGTTCATGATTTTGGGCCCAAATAGACTATGTTGTTGCTGGTATAGACAAGGTAAAGTGCCCTTCGACTTCTGGTACTTTATTGCTTGGAGCAGGAGAGCGTGGGACCAAGCATTGTCTTGCAATACTGAGGAGCTGTTTACATTATTTTGTACTTGTTTTGGTACTATTGTATTTTTCAGCATTGTGTCATGTTTGGATGCTTTCCAAGATATGTATCATGCATCATTTCATATATATATATATATGTTCTCCAGTTGTTTGTTGATTTAGCCTTCCGCTTTTTGTTATTTTTGGTTATGTACTGCTTCTGCTATTTCATGTTTATTTAATTCCATTGTTTACTATGCCAATGAGGGCATAGTTTCCCCACTATCACACCCAAGGTCCTCACTGCTAGTCGGCTACCCATGGCGTTTGGGGAAATGCGCTTGAGGCCATGTGACTAACCGGGTACGGGGCGCTTTTGGGTGGCTTCTGGAACTGTGTTGTTACATTAACCGCAACATGGTTAAGTTAATCAAAATTATTTCAAAAACCCAGAGTTGTATTTCATTGATACCCCAAAAATATTGATTTTAATTTACCTCACCTTAATTAAATATCATACTTTAACCAAGACATTATCATTATTAACATGATGTGTTTAACTTAACCCTTCTATAAAACAATCATAAGAATGATATTTTCACAATTGAATATGTTATACATGTATTATACATGAAACAAGAATGGATAAAGTGATAAATTTTCTACATCCATGTCATGGTGAAAAAAACAAGGCCATTTACTATCTCCTCGTGGTGAAATATTAATCAATCATTCCACCATTGAACTATAACTATGTTCACCATAGGAATTTTAAACAAAACCCAAAACATAGTTATAAAACCACAATGCAATTTTTAATTCTCATTGTCAACCACTTGAAAAAAATGAACTAATAACACTTAAACATATTATTTCCCTTCAACACTTCATTAGTGGTTTTCACAGACTAACCCTAATGTGTTTAACAAAACCCAAGACAATGTATCTACCTCCCCAAAACATCATTATTACTTTTAATATCTTATAAATAAACGATTATTCAATCAATCCAAGAGAATATTGTCAATACCGTTAAAAGAAACAATTTATCGATCACATAAATCATCTTCTCAAGAAAATAAATCATAGAATCATCCATATGTATATGTTATTTAACACCAAACTATTAGATAGAATCATGTTTCTTGGAATAATTTAACCCTTAATGTAATGATCAATACTATATTAACGATGAATGAATTGATATAATCATGGGACCCTTTTTCACTTTAATTCATGAGGGTTCATCAGTCTTTATCCCATCTAATAGTTCATGATAACCACCTAGTCCCAGATATATTTCAACCATGAAGTCATATTGTATAATCAATTTGAAAATTTTTTCTATCCAAATTACAAAATAAAAATGACTTCTTCCATTCATATTTTATGCATGTTGTTATATTTTCGATAGTTTTATCCCATAAATAAACCATGACCACTAAAATTTACATTGAATTTGTGTTATTCATGCATCAATCACAAAAATACCTTTTTAAATCTCCAGATCCTATACATGAAAGTTACATTACTTTCGAGTCAACTCTATATATAATATACCTGGTTATAAATTAATAATTTTATTATAAACACAATATGAAAATACTCTATCTAATGATCATCCCATGATTACCCAAACGAAATTCAGTTATATCACTAAAACACCTCATAATTTCTAGATTAAGGTATAGACATTAGAATATTAATAAAATTCATGTGTTAAATCTTTTATCCACATTAAATATTTAAATATATCACATGGATACCATACCTAAATTTTATCATAACAAATAGATATATCATAATGTGGAGCCAACATGCGGGTATCTATAAATTGAATATACGCTACTAAAAATCTTGGAGAAGAATCAATAAAATAACCATGTGTATATTAATTCAGAATCACACCATTATAAAAAATATTAAAAATCCATAATGTTTGAAAAAACAAACTAAAATTAGAAATATAGAGAAATGTTTAGTAAAACAAGGCCTACGAAAAAAATGTAAAGACACTATGAGAAAGAACTAATCTGGTGGGGTTAAGGATGACCCTAATTATAATTCCATGGTCATCAAAAAAATGTATGGATAATCTCGGCGCAATATTCCAACTCATCATGTGACCATATATTATTCGTGTGTGCTTTTCCTTAACTATTCCATTGAAAAAATGGATCTACAGACATCCTATCAAATAACATGAAGTTTGTGTGTATGAAAATATCCACTAAGAATTATTCACACCACCCATACGTGTCAAAAATGAATGTTTATATAGTAAAAATATACATATGGAGTGAAACGAATAATTATAATAAAAATAATAATATTTCCTCTAAAAATAAACATATAATTCTAGAATATTTCATTCCCAATATGTGGGGTCTATACATAATCTCATTTTCTTTATGTCTATGAAAATATAATTTATGTAAATTTATGAAGGTTCATTATTCATCCCAACCCATATAATAAAATTTATACATGATAAATAGTGTAATCCCATACCATGCAAAATAAAAATTGGTCTATTAGAGTCCATGTAATATTTCTTGCAATCTAATTGGAAATTGGGTAGTTAAGAAAATTTGAAGTCATTATAGTCCTAACCCATACATCATTCTCTAAATTAAACTATATTATTCTAATAATTGGAATAGTAGAAACATACCCAATTAATAATAAAAATAGTCATTTTATATCTTCTAAACAATTTAAAAATCAAAGGAAATATCACATGAAGTATTAAATTGACTAAATCTAGTAAGACACACATCCAATATTGTGATTAACCTATATGAAAATTAAAATGATAAACTGTCAATTCAATTTATTCATTAAATTTAATGGAAACCCATATGGGAACTAAGTCATGTCTAATGTAACTTACATTGGTAAGAGGAACATATTATTCACACAAATAATACTTGTAAACCAGAATAAATTAGTAAAATAATAAATCAACCATTACATTGTGGATGAATATGGTTTAATGGTTTTAATTTTATAAAAACATATTTATTTCTATTTTAATCAATATTATATCCTTACCATCTTATACCATTATTATTATTATATAAAATACGTGTTATCCAAAAACATTATTTGTATAAATCATCTATGAGGTTAAAATAAATATAGTTTCCACAAAAAAAATATTATTTAACTAAATTAGAATATATATTATTGAGGGTTTAGACTACTTCTATAAGAGAATAAGGATTTAAAAATATTTTAATAGTGTGTTTTTTTAGATTCACATTGGTGGATCACATAATTTAACTAGACAAAAGTCACATCGAGAAAAACATATGTATTTTAAATCCCTAATCATTGTTGGGGAGAAGAAATAATTATTTTCATGAGGAATCAAGAAAATGGAGACTATTGGAAACCCCCATCTTTTCAATTATCCTTTTATGATACTAATAAAAATCAGAGTTACATGGTTCGATATTGAAGGATAAGTTCATTTATTGATGATAATAGGTGAGGGGAGATCTTGCGGGACTGATATGAGGATAAAATAAATGAAAACATGGATTCTGAAAAATTTAAATGGAAAAATTCATAATTTAAAATAAAAAAGTTTCCTAATATAAAAAACATAACTAATGTGGCATTGGGTAATGGGTTATAAGTCACAAGGTTCCTCGAGGTTCTAATATAAATCATGTGACACATGTGGTGACACTAGGTACCTAGATATATTACACCGGGTATAAGGTCATATCAACACATGTGTACCAACCCTTTTCTTCCTATAAACATCCTACAATCTCTACTAATTCCTCCCTCATCATCAAAAACCCCCACATCCACCTAATGTAAATGGTGAAAAAAAATTAAATATAGAAAAAAACACAATATGTTATGGAATTTAAAACCATTCCACAATCCAGATTATTATCCTCAAGAATTGTCAAATTAATCCTAAATAAAAATGGATCATCCTACAAGATTTAATTCTATTTTTCTAATCCTAATTCTTGTTTAGACAATTCCCATGTCAATAACTAACCAACATAGAAGGGATCTTCATCCCATACCAAATTTTTATAGTCTAATCAATGATGCAATTAAGATGATTTTGATAGGATACATCATCCTTCAATTGAAAATCACCATAACAAATTTCATGAAATGATTTTTTATATATTATCTATATATAGAATCATTGAATAATTAACGATGTTGAAAAAATAATATTAATAATGAAAGATGATAGTATATTTCTTCAATTTAGCCTGAAATATCTAAATGATTGAAAAATATAGTTGATAGTTTTTCTTGCATTCACATACACTAGTGTCCCAATAATAGTGAATCCTATAGAATGACATTATTTCCAATGTTAGATTACATTGGTATCCTTATATGTCATGTACAAGACTTATTTTATTTTGAAATAGTCACCAACTATTTCTAAATTAATTTCACCTTCTTTGTCATCTCCTAAAAAATATATTTCTACATTTATGATTAATCGTTAATCTATATCCAATAGAGAGGATAATGAAAATTTGTTTGGTATGGTTCCATATAATGAATCGTATTAATTGATTATTGGTGTCTTTTTTTATAAAACAATAAAACCAATGGGAGGTGACCCTAATGTGATACACTAATATAACGAACACAAGTTCCTAGAATGTCTTCCAATTTCTGAATAGTTCGATTTTATTTTCCCTCCATTTATAAATAGTTGGTGGTACTCAATTTTAAAGGGGAACATAAATCTTATTGAAAAACTTACTAGAATTGATATATAAACCTTGCATATTTTCAAAAAAACAATACTAGATAGTGAACCATGCATTTTCATTCTCTCTAGTATATAGCTTCTTGAGTTCATTCATCTAGGATGCCTCTTTTATTGGATAATGTAAGTCATATTAGTTATATTATGCATGATTACCTAAACTAATCCCTAACATAATATGATCTATGTAGATTTGTTAAAAATCTATGGTAATATAATCCCACTTATAAAATAGTTAAATATGTGACTGAAGATTTATCAATTTTTATGGGTGCTTTAACTTTTACTAATTATATGAAATCATATAGAAAATAACATATGATATGATTTTTCATGTTGGTAAAAAAAATTGAGGAAATTAATTTCAATACATTACTTTTATCCTTTGTTATATGTCCCATATATATGAGTGTATCTCTTTCAATGCCTCTTCTATGAATCAAGTGATAACCACTAACCTTTCATTAACAGATAATAGTGTCTTTGAATCCTAAAACTATTCTTCGAGGATGTAGCCACCATTGGGAATATATCAAATTATGAAACAATTGTGATCAAATATTTGTGATTCCTTCATTGACTACACATTAGATGACATAATATTAATGGGGTATAGATTTACCCCACTCCAATCCATATTAATATAAATGAAAATTACTACAGGAAGTTCCATTAATATTCATTCGTCTTATTCTTCATAATTATCCCCATATATAAATGATATGGATACTATCTGAGGGGGTAAATTGCAGTCAAAAACCAATTTAAATTTTTTTTCACACATTGATGTATTTGGTTTATTATAAAAAAAATTCCTAGTCAAGTAAGAGTTACAAAGTTATAGATGTAAATAATGAAATGAATGTATAGGAAAATGAATCAATTTTTTTATTAAATCTTATTAATTAAATGAAATATATACAATGGAATGTAATATTTTCATAATATATAATCAAATTTGATAATCTAAATACATTTATAAAATAAAATTATTCAATGATGAAAAAATAGTGTATAGGATAACAATACAAACAATTCAACTGTTAAGACCAAAAGTGGAATATATACCCTAAGAGGGGGGAGGGTGAATCAGTGTATGGGTATACTTTTATAAAGTCTTCATACCCCACTAGATCTTGACACTTTATCATAAGGGTCGCATTTTTATCTTTTTTTTATTATGATTTCTTATTTTCTACTTTATATGATGATGATTCTTTGGATGCAATGCATGGAAGCATGTCGGCTGATAGAGAGATATTTACATGGATCACCCTCTCTGGGATACATCCAAAGAGTATAGAATGACGATGTGTCATTTTACCAAATCCACTCAAGATCACTACCAATAATGTTCGAGCTAGATCACTTCAATGAAACGTATCATTTCCATTACAGTTAAATCTCCTAAAATAGAATAAATACCATAAATCAGGAAATTATTTGATGAATGCTCAATGGTTATAGACTCCAATCCATGGATACTCTTTGATCAAAATTATCATCATAAGTATATTCCACATGGAATATCATTGATCATGAATATCAAAAGATGAAAAATTACAACAGGAAAAAATATTTAAAATTAAATCCTCAATCTTATGAAACTTTGAGTGATCTAAAAATATATTAAAATAATACGCTATAAAATTCAAAAAGATAATTATCAGCTTTACTCATAATGGAAATTTTGGTAGTTATAATAGTTCATCCATGTTTTCCTTAAATGTCCTAGATTAAATTTATATCCTTCAAAAGGATAGGATTTTTCATGGTTCCTCCAGAAGAATTATTTGTATCCCCAAATGAATCTGTTAATGTATCCCCCAAGGTTGTCACACAATGAGGTTTTAGACTATGATCTGAAATGCCTCATTTTAATAATTTATTTCTTTATAACTTATTAAAATTGTCGATTATTTTGATGAAAATAGAGAAAATAATATATAATTAATATGGGGATATCAATGAAAATAGGGGTTGCAAATAAAGATAAAATAAGTTTCATAAAATATATTTTATAATAATCATTGTGACCAAGATTCAACAATTCTAAAATCACGTTCTTCATTGTTTTTATGAATTGTAAAATAAAATAATTAAATGAAAGCCTCAAGAACTCAAGGGGAACACCAACTACATCCCATAAATAATATAAATAATTTTTTATAACTTTTAATCCTCATAGAAAAGTTATATCACTTCTCAAATACTGTTGAGTGGAAAAGTTGTATGAATACCACATTCTTAAAGGTCGGAACATTCCAATGAAATTTAAATAGATAGAAAACACCAAATTACATTTGAATATTTGCATAACCATCAAGTGGAAGATAAAATAGAATAGATTCAAAAGATATTGAGGCTTTATTGAATTTTGAAAATAGTCTACATAATAATTCAAAAAATATTACCATAAAGAAAAATGAATGGAAATAAGGTTCCCTTAGATATCCATTGCCCATAAAATATTGTAATTTTATAATTTTTTGTATACATCAGATCCCAAGAATTCCCCACTCTCTATCAGCTTTCTAGAATGAATAAAAGTGCATGTATTTATTTCCTATTGGAGCAATATATGACATATAACATTCATGATTGGAATCCCACTCATTTTAAAAAGTCTATCCATTTGATCTAGTCAACCTTTCAATATCCTTATGTCTTTTAGCAAGAATATAACTTAGCAATTTGGGGACTTTAAGTCAACAACAAATCCATGAGTATAACATTTTCTATAGGACTTCTTGATTTAGTTGAGTGGTTCTCTATAATATTCTCCTCATTTAATTTGATGTGCTTTACAGGGTAAAATCTGGTTGGATCAATGTATATTGATTTTGTATCCCATGTTCTTGTCTTGAAGTGATAACGATTATTTATTCATTACTAAAGTTTATTATCATGTAGAATTTATTTTATTATTTATAGATAGTAACCCTTTATGTGGGTCACCTCAGACAACTAATTTTTCATCACTAAATCCTTATAAATATTTGAAAACTTATGAAAACATCATTCATATGATTTATAGAATATATAGATTAATTTTCATATATGTTTGGAAAAACATATTTTAGGTCCCATATATAACTATAATTTGGTTACATGTGTGAGCTCCTTATTTTCACATAGGTGGGTGATCACATATATAGATCACTACATATCTTATTTATCATACATATGTGGATTTTCAAATGTGGAAAACTTATATGTATTTAATTTGAATATGTGTATTGATGTATAAGATAATTCTTATATGTGGCTAGATAGCTGTGAAACTGAATTCCCATAGATGGCTAATTCCCAAACAATGTTCTGCAAAAATTTCAAGAAATGTTTATTTTAGCCTAAAAATCATTTTTAATTAAAAATGAACTTTACAAAACTATGAAAATTATCATAAAATTAAAAAATAAGTGTATGTTTTTATAATAATTCTAAAATTGATAATAACATATATAGATCATGAATTATGTTATATTTATAACTT
Organism: Viscum album; assembly: GCA_963277665.1. Classification (NCBI taxonomy): domain Eukaryota; kingdom Viridiplantae; phylum Streptophyta; class Magnoliopsida; order Santalales; family Viscaceae; genus Viscum; species Viscum album. The sequence goes on from OY728152.1 coordinate 1,877,123,141, forward strand.
ATTCCAAAACATTATTGGGATCTAGGAATGATGAAATTCAATTGGAACTAATTTAATGATGTGTAATATTCAACAAAAAAATGGTTAAAATTATTGAAAAATAATACTCAATCAATTCCACCACACTTATAATATAGAATCATTCATAAGATAAAATTATAACTGAGACGGAGGAAATTTCCTGACATATGACCTTGATATCACCTATTTTTATAAGTGTGTACTAAAATTACAAAAAAATTTAATAACATTAATTTCAAATTCTCTATTTATCTTATTTAATCAATCACCTCATCATTGATCCTTCCATGTACACAAATCACATACCTCACAAGAATTTTCTATCATAACTTAAATTGAAATTTTGAATTAGAAAATTACTTCTCATCTAAAAAAACACTGGTCTGCATATATTGGATAATTTCATAAATCTACACATGATGTGGGTCAGGGGATCATGATTTTCATGAGGACATTACAGTGAATATTCCATGGATTTTTTATGGTAGTTTTTAAATTTAAAAACTGATGTGGCTGAATATATCATCCTTTGATCCAATGTGACATCAAAAAGTATGGAGAAAATATAAATTCATGGAAAGGTTATCCACCTCAAAACCCTTATTAGTAAATCATTTCCAATAATATTGAAAAATATTTGGACAGTTACCACAATTCATCATTCTATAAATAAAGATAACACTACTCAACTACCTTTATAGATCAGATTTTATTTATTATTTCAAAATCAATCCAGATTTGATATTTGAGGGCAGTGATGTCACCTTTGAGTTTCAAATGGTTTATGTCATTTACACCCCTTCTTTATAATGATAATTCATGTTTTTTTCTTTTCAAAATATATATCTATTTTAATTTACAATAACTACAATTTATTAATTCCATAAATTATAGAATTCATTTTTCTATATCTCTTATGTAAAATTTGTTATAATCAAACACATATCTAGATAATTTTATTTTCCTCACAAAGAAGCCCAAAAATATGAAAAAAACATAATAAATATTCCCACTCACATAAGATCAACTATGTCATGCACCTAACATCCTAAGGAATCATATATAGGTAAAAGTGTATTTTAATGAGGTTCCCAAACAAAATACTTCATAAATAATATATTTTTAATGAATTAAAAGTAAAGGTAGGATATAGCAAAGGGTTCCCTCAAAAAGTATTTCTAAAATAATATACATTTCATCAATCAATTAAAACACATATTCTTAAATTCATAATAATTTGAAAAAATATGTTTCAAACAAACATTGTTCTATTCAATCGTTAAATGAGGTTAATGTAAGGAATATGTCTAGAAATTATCAAAAGACTCACGAGAATTTGAACAAAAATTAGATAGTGATTCAGGAAATGGGATTCAAAAATCCGAGGCATTTTCATGAATTTATCAACAATTTTTATTATGAAACTATATTCATTTAACCATTTATATAAATTAGGTTTCATGGGTTTAAAAAAGATGACTTTTTATCAAGGGTTTTAAAAATCACAATGGTATGATTTTTATGCCTTTATGTTTTCAAAAACTACAGTACCTTTAAAAAAAAGAAACCCAAAAAATGCTTATCCTAGAAAAATATGTACCTCTCCTACCCCCCATAAAAACATATTTTTTGAATTGTATTCATCATGTAACATGTTATAATATAAATTAAGATCACAATTTTTTAATATAATATTGAAAAGTGTAAATTAGGGGAACAACATGTTGTTTAGTTATACTTAGATTACAAAAAGTTAAAAACCTATCACATTGGATATATAATGTTATCTAAAAAATGTATCAAAATGTTTTCATTTTATTTAAATTGGTGTCCCTTGGGGGGTAATTTAATCCACATAGTAACAATGTAATAATAATAAGTGGCAAGGAAATGGTCGATCCATTTGGAATTATTTATTTTGAAAAAAAATTTATCATTAATCAAATTGAAACACATTCCATCCTTATTTGAAATATTTATTGAGGATCATTTCATTCTAAAATGCATTTTTTTCTCATTGTAATATATGTAACATTGAACTGAATTATTTCTAATCTATTAAAATTCATTAAAAATAAATTTTCATTATTTTCCTTCAGAAAGTAAATACATGTATCACATTTTAAAACCCTGTAAAGTTTTCGATTCTAAATCAATTGAAAATTGGAATGTTTTTTCATAGAATAGTATAATTGGTGATATTCCATTTAAAGTTTTAAAAGTTTTACTATAATCCTGAATAACATAATCTAGTAAAAAAGCCAATATTTTCTATATAGTTGAATAGTTTTTTCCAAAATCATTTTGATTTCTTAATTTAAAACTTAATACATTCCACTTTTTAAGGGTCATAGGGTGTATAATACCTATAGTAATGTTTATATTTCATTAAAAAGGAGTATAAATTTTTAATATAATAATGAGTCCTTGGGTTCATGATTAAAAAAATAGGGAACCCGGATCATTAAAATAGATTCCATTTTCAAAATTACTCAAATATTTTTCCATCATAAATTATAAGGATAATAAATTTTACCCACATAGAGGCGTAATCAATGGATTGAAATATATAATGATAACCAATGCAATTTGAAAATTGTCACATAAAATTTGTGTTGTATACATGTAATATCCCACCCCTCCAACACTGGCTTGGGAAGAGGTAGAGGTACTACTTAACATAGATGAAATCCCCAAGGCACAAAATGAAGAAATTAAATTTCAATGGCATAAGAAATAATTGGGGGTAATTTTTATTAACTAAGTAAAAAACATAAATAAATTAAACAAACATACAACATACTACATCATTTAACAATATAATGTAAAACAAAATGAATGTAAAAACAAATAGACAAAAATATTTTATTAAAAACGAAATCAAAATATAACATATATAAAAGGAAAAAAAATCATACCTAATGACACTTAAGTGGAGTCACCCCATGAAACACTTATAATAACACCAAACTCTAATGTTACATGTTACACCATGGTATCATCTAAAATTTATATAAATATAAGATAAATTTCACACTAATTAATCACAATGAATAACATATAATAATTAAATAAATTTCTTAAGAAAGGGGTGAGAATAAAATCATTAGGCATTCCACAATGACATCCCAAGATATGACATTGGGAAAATAACTATTTATAAAATTTTATATCAAGAACTCAAAAAATAAGATGTAAAGATTGAATAAAAATCCATTCTGTAAATCAATTTGAGATTAACAATATCTATCCATAGATATATTCCTATAAATATTTGTATAATCCATTACATTTCCACAAACACCCAACCAAACACACAAACATAATCACAGAGTTTTTCATCGAATTTGGTACTTTTGGACCATGCTTCATCGACCTTTATACCGTGGGGCTTACAGATTTTTCTTCATCAAATTTTACAAAATATAACCCAATTATGAAAAATATCAGGCCAAATCATTTCATATAAAAACACTTCCATTTTAAACATTTTACCCAAAACCCTCCTTATATTAAATCAATCAATGAATTTTAAAACCATCCTTTATATAAATATAAGAAAAATGATTTTTGTTAAAAAAAATACAACCAATTATCCTATATTGAAAAGAATACATACAAAGATGTTTCCATAAAGAAATAAATCAAATATTTCATTGCAAATAGATTAGTTTCTAAAAAATAATTCATTTTATAAATCAAATAGATATGAGAGAAATCTTACTTACCACTCAACAAATGATAAAAAAGAAGAACAAAACAAAAAAAAATTTATATGCCTGAAAAAAATACCATCCCTTCTATAGATCTAAAAAAATTACATCAATATCAATATTAAGAAACAAATATCTATCCATAGTAGACAATATATAATGATCTAGGTTATTGAAAATGATAGGATCTATAGAGAGAGGGGAGAATAAATGATATTTCAATGAATCTGGATCCTTAATGCACTTTATTTTACCAAACAATTCATCTATATTAAAGGGCATTACCAGGGATCCTATTGTGGAAGTATAGTTTGATACCATTTAATAATTGTGGAAAAATAAGGATATCAAGGTTTTCATGACCCCTCCCTCCCAAGAAACCCCACCTTGGCTGGAAATGATGAAAGGGGGATAACCTCCCATGATCCCTACCTCTAGTAGGCCCCAGGTTGGTGACTATAACCAAGGGTATACGATATCAAAAATGGGAGCCATTTCCCTTTCTAATGAAAATAATATCGGGAGATAAGGGGGTTCATCCCATATCAAGTTTCAGACAGACACACACACACACACACATAAATATATATATATATATCCAAAACATATCCCACATGCATGTTTAAAATAAAACTGTTATACGAAAAATGAAACTCCAAAGTAGTACCAAAAGAAAAGCTTTGTAGAGACACAACAACTACCCCAAAATTCAAGCTAGTACGGACAACATGGTTCTTAAAATCCTCATGGAAACCTAGAATTAGTTATATAATGTAGGGTGAGAATACATGTATACTCAATTGGAAAACCAAAGTCTCTCATGAACAAGTGGAAGAAGAATAATAAATTTCCCATGAGAAAATAAAAGAACCCAACATCACCTAACAAGGTATACTAGTAATCCCAATAGAACCATGACACTCTCACTAAATAACGAAAGTTTTGTAGAATAATATATTAATCTCATAGATGATTTTGTTAACCTACACTACTTTCCCACTATTAAAGCACTCTCACACCATAAAGTAGAATTCCCTGGTGCTCCCACCTCTTCTGCAAGTACCACATCACAACCCACCAACAGACACCCGAGAATCATAGCTAGTCCTATCACATGGGAAAAATAATCTCATCACATCCCTCCCGCACACAGCGAGGCCTCATACCACATCACAACTCTCTTAAAGAATCATGTGCTACAAACCACATCACATCTCACCTTTACACACATGGTCCTGAACCACAACTCATCCCAAAGATACCTATGAATTCACAGATCCTCTCATATTGAAGAAACATGGGAAGAAACAACTCACCCGAACACACATGTGACACCCAAACCATAACCATTCATCAGAATCATTGTCTATCACAACCAAATAGAGGGAGAAGGGATGTGTGGGTTGCCATCTATCCATCCTCCCATCATGATTTTTGGGAACGACACCCCCCCAATGATGATAGGGGTGTTCAGAACATATTTCTAAACTAGGGTGGATGTTTATATGAATCACAAGGAAAATAAAAGTATATATATTTATACCAAACAATCAGCCCGACCTCTGTGTTTTCAAACAAACAAACTGCCCCCAATACTACCAACCTTGCTACTACGTCTAAATGAATAACCACCCAATCAAGCCACAAATTATTTTCATACACCATAAAATTAATTTATCTAATTCCCATTCACTATTAAAATATCATTTATTCATTCCAACACTACCTAGAATACTACTAAGAACCACAAACAACAAACCACATAGAAAAATATTCAAAAAGAACAAGATACAAGTTAAATCAATGCACTTCACATGACACACCCATTTCATTTAATGTAATCAATGGAGAACCAACCCTAAAAACCACTAAAATATTCATTATTCAACGTAATTCTTCCCCAAACCCATCCTTTAAATAGAGAAACCCCCAACTCGTATCCACAACCAGAAACCCCTCTCACCAGAACCATTCTCGTCATCATCGTAGCACAACCACAACACATCCATCACATCTCCAGTGCAAAACCACATCCATCCATTTCCCCCATAGAAAAATACCATATAAAACAATAAATTGCTTATACAACACTATAAGTTTTGATTTAATAATTGGGATAAAATTCAAATTTCACTTTTTAGATTTGAGGGTGTGATCACAGAACCCATTAGATTCTTGGGAATCCAATTTAATTAACTGAGATACACGGTTAATAGTTTGAATATCAAATTTTCTAATAAAGAATAAATAATTCATTATATAGACTATGATGTGCGCAAAAAAGAACCCCAGATTCCATGATTTTTAGTTGGCATAAATCTCATACAAAACATAATATTAATAAAACAATAAAAAAGATGCATGTGTCCCTTTTCCCCAACCTAAGTGTATTGATATTAATCTGATTCAAATATAATTACATAATTTGTATTCAATTGTATTCACATGTGAATCAATCGTACACCCACCCCACAATATGATAAATTATAGAGAAGCCACGAAAATGTATTTGGAAGAGGAAGCAATCAGTACATGTTTTTTGCGCTAAAGCTGGGGGCACACATGCACTAGGTTGAGTCTCCATGGAAAACATTTTCCAAAACATACTACACAAACACAGGGATAATCAAGGAAGAATGGTTCAGGGAACACCAAGAGAAAATGTTAGCCCAAAAGGAAGTGAAGATATTGACTTTAGAAAGGCCAGATACTAAATCAACAGAAGGAATGATGTTAAAAATACATTAAAGGATGATCTTCACCAAGACCATGTGGTTCAGATGTAAATGGAAGATTCGGGTTTTTTGAAGATAGATATGTTTTCAATCGATTATATAATCAATTAAATAAGGTATTAAACTCATTTTTCTTTAATGGTAGCATCATGGGGGTGATACAAGAAAAATTGGTGGAAGCCAAGAATTTTGACAAACTGTTATAAATGAATTGTGTTAGCTAAATCACCAGTGCAAGGTACCATTAAGTAAAAAAATTAGTGAGCTACCAGTGCGAGTTACTAATAAGAACCTACAAATGAAAGTCCATTTTAGAGAGCTACTGGTGCAAGTCACCCATGAAAGCTACTAGTGTGAGTCTCTGTTAGCAGGAAACCTATGTGAGTCACTATTTGAAAGCTACCGGTGAGAGACACCTTCATAGAGGTACATGTACAAGCCACTATTCAAATGATCCTAGTGAGAGTCACCATCATTGATCTTCTAGTGTTAGTCATCATTAGAGGGCTTGAAGTGTGAGTCACCGGTGCAATCTATTGGTGGAACTCACTCCTATTGGATCACTGGTCCTAACTCCCCGGTCTTGACTCACGATTTACGAGCTACCAATGTAAAACTAGAAAATATTACAAATTGTTGTTATAATTTACCTTGGCCTCAAAAAACACCTCAAACACACAATTTTCACAAAGTAATAAACTAGAGGCACTTAGGCCATTACATTGAATACCTATCAATCTACTCTCACCCATGAGAATTTAAAATAATCCCAGAATAAAGTGGGGTCCGATAAACTATCCTGGGAGATGCCTCTCAAGTATCTCGCTACACATGAAACACAACTACTGACTGCACACAACAGAGTTCAACAACATTCCACCCGCTGTTGTTTGATAGCTAGAGTGAATACCTCAACATCCCAAAACCCCTTCTCTAACATCATGGAACCCAACTAATCAAAATTAAAACCACACAAGCACAAAATCCACATATTTTAAATACATAAAATGGGGAATTCCATACTCCATTTCAAGATACTGTTTTCTCTAAGTGGAATGGACTCACCTACAATGGATTAATCCCACATCTATTAATTTGTCTTGATTTGGAATCATTTCCACCCCTCTTCATGAGTCAGGATGTAATCACACAGTCCACGACACGGAACACAAGGAAAGGAGAATAACTCGTCATACAAAACAAGTTTCAAATATCACAATACATGTAATGATAGATAAAACAAATAAAAAGTACTATGGTTACGGAGTGTGAATCTTCGATTATCACTCCCAAGTACTATCCACCTAGAAACCATGCCAGCACAGCACATGAACCAAATGAATGGATTACCCATGAAGCAGCTTCACTCGATAATCCAGGTTCACCACTATTCATTCCATAAACATCGTGTCATCCTAAATATCTAACAATCTTCATTCATTGATTTGGGTGTCATCATGTAGATACCGACAAAGCTGAGAGACGTATAATACATCATGGATCCACTCTAATTATGGTGGCAACTCCAACGATAATTCCACCATGCCATGTTTCTGAAACACTTAGAATTGTCTGGAAATGCTGGTAGAAATCATACAACCTCTGCAGAACCTCCACTTACCATATCGATGGGATAACTTCATGAACACATGATCCTAAACCTCAAAATCCAACGGCCTCCTCCTATGATCATCATAAGATATCTGGTGATTCTACGCTGCTTTCATCTTCTCATAAACAAGCTAATACTTCTCTATTTTTCTCTCCACCAATTCCAGATCTATAATAGTTGTCTTTGCGAAAAACATCTAGCACAATGGTAAATGAAATAGTCATACAAATAGATCATCGAATGGATCCATTCCAATGGAAGGGTGATAGATATTATTATAATAAAACTATACCAAGGGAAATTGTCGAACAAAAGAACGGACAAAGTCTAAGTCACATGTGTGGAACATACACACTAACATCTAGATAGTATTTTCTATCTACCCATCTGTTTGATGGTGGAAGGATGTGCTGGGGAGTAACTAGGTTCCTAAAGCATGATGTAATCCAATTTAAACTCATGATTCAAAACTTGTGTCACGATCTTAGACAACAGATCTCAGAACCCCATGCGGTCGCACCACCTCATCCACATACCTCTTGTCTAAGACATTAATTATTCCCGACTCCATGATCTCTACAAGGTGAGACAATTTTTTCAGTCGATCTACTACTAACCAGATTACATCTCAACCTCCCCGATCTTTGGATAACCCGGTGATAAAATCCTTGGATTTATCATACTACTTCCACACGGGGTCATCTAAGGGATGTAACAAACCACTGAGAACACATCACTCAAACTTAGATTTCTAGAAAAATATGTACTTCTCAACAAACTCCTCAACTATATATTTCATCTTGGGACAACAAAAATACATATTCAAACTATAGTATATCGTTAAAAGTATTGTATGTACCACTAGGGTGGCTATGAATCTCACGAAGCACTCCGTTGTGCATCTCTTCTAGGAAAAACAATGTACATAGAAATAACATATGATTCAAACAATATTTGGACCATCCCTCTAGAGTGTCACCATGTCCTACACAGTAAGGCGTCACATCTTCCTATTAGTCTCCCCACAAAGATTCCTCCACTTTGTGAAATAGAAAATAATTCACTTTCATCTGCAAAAAATAATTTCAACCACCATCCATATCTACATCCAATTGAATGGCTTCTAACTCTTCAATTTGCTTACAAACATCTACATATTCATGAACATCTTTCTACAAACTATTTATCAAAGCATCTATCATAAAATTACCATTTACTGAGGTGAAGAAGACCACTAAATCATATTGTTGAAGATACAACATCCACCTCTATTGTTGTAATTTTTGTTCCCACTTGGAAAAGATATACCTTAATCTCATTTGATCCGTGAAGACTAAAAATTGAACCCTGATGTGGTAATTCCGTGACAACATCAGCACATTATCGACCACAACAAGTTCTAGATCATGGGTGGAATAGTTACATATGTGGGTATGTAACTCCCAAGATAAATAAGAGATAACCGCCTATTGCTTCGTCAAGATGCATATAAAGCCTAAGTAGGATTCATAACAGAACTCCTCAAACTTCACCCAATCCTATAGAAATTGGATCTCATAACAACATCACCTTCAGATAGCGAAATTATTCTTGGAACTTCTCACTCAAGAAAAATTATTGTTTATTTCTAGACAAGGTTTTTAATGGAGTGGAAAAGTGAGATAAATCAGATATGATCCTCCAATAATAGCCTTCACGTGTAATAAATATGTGAACTTCCACCACATTCTCGAGTGATTTACATGAAATGACTACTGCAATCTTCGATGGGTCCACTAATAAACATTTATGAGACACGACATTCCCAAGTAAATGTTCCTCATGTGTCCAAAACATCCACTTGGAATATGTTACATAAGGATGGTGGGGTCATAGGTCCTGCATGATGTTCCTGATATGCTAAGCATTCTCCTCCTCTAACCTGATGTTTATCAAGATTTTATGAATTCATAGTATAATGAACTGGTCTAGGAACTCATGAAAGATGAATTTAATTTTACCTATAATCATGGATGGTGCATTCGTAACACAGAATGGAATGAAAAAAACTTGAAGTTTCCATACTTCATCTGAAATCAGATTTTAGGATATCGTCATTCTTTTTCCCTGAGATGATGATGTGAAAACCACATGTCTATAACAGAAAACCAACATTCCCCTCTCAGCTATTTGAAAATAGCTTATATCCTTAGTAGCGGGTAATAGTTCTTTTCCACCACATGATTCAACCTCCAATAGTCTGTGCATAACATCAAACCCTCATCCACCTTCTTTGAAAAATAAGACTCGAGCACCCCATGGAGAGACTAGTCATGGTAAATCCTCTCTTCATCAAGTCATCAATATGAATCCTTGGTACCCAAAACTCAGAAGGTTCCATCCAATAAGGATTCATTTAAATCATAGAATCACCAGACTATATGTCTATTTCTAACTCAACATCACATCGAGGGGGTAGTGTCATAACATCCTTAGGGAAAAAATATAGGAAATACCCAAAAACACTAAGAATTTCTTCCATCCCAACATCATATGATTCCAATTAATGCATAGATAACAATGAAAGGAGAGGCTCTATGTTCTAAATTCCCACTTGACAGCTTCTCTCACTATCCAAATCCATATTCCAACCATGCATATCTGAAATAACAACTCCTCTGGGGAACCATTAAATAACATAATTCATGGAATACAACCAATTTATTTCATGAATGACATTGTATAAATTTATCTATAACAAGAAAATATTCCCACGAGACTATAGAACTTCCATCAGCATTAAACATTCTTGTAACACATCAAACATGTTGTTCTGACCTCTGTTGGGAATACTCAAAAATAGAAATATGGGAAGCCCCTCTATTTATAGTTTCCTAGAATGGGAAATAACATGTGAAAAAAATAAGTTTGAAGCACCTAAATCAAATATTGAATACATAAGGGTACTAAATAAAATTATCAAACCTCTAAAAATATCTAGCCCAACTAGAGCTCTTGCCCTCATTTTTGCATCTGACCACACCTAGCTCCTCTAACCATCTATTATTGACTCCCTCTACTACTATTCTTGGGTTGAAGTTTGTGGGGAACTCACTGTGATCATCCTCTACCATCTCTATCTCCCATCTCTAGAGGATGAGAACACTTTCTTTTCCTCTAAAATGGAATAGCCAAAAACTGCTACTGAGGCTGGTGCTAAACCTGTCCACTTCCACCATACTGAGCATGAAAAACCACTCGACACTACTTTTGAAGATGGTCATGAACCCCACTGAAGAAACACATCAACCCTGAGCTCATAATAATGGTAGAAGTATCTCCAACACAAAATTTTCAGTAAGGAAGATGTAGAGGTCATCTCCATGTATGATGAAACCTATAAGCCCTTAGCACATAGAACCTGCTATTGGATACCTTTTCCCAAGATGATCCCTTTAATATCCAATCTCATTATAGACCTCATCATGAGTGCATATTCTCAACTAAATCCACCTACATCGGATCATCTATGTATTTTTTTTTTGCGTAAATGGAGTACCAATATACAGGATTTATGGATAAAGGGTGTCCTCAAGCCGTCTCGCATGAGACTCCTCATCTAGAAAGAGATAGGTGTGATGCAAATAAGATCCTCGAACCATATGCAATTTTCCCTCTCCGTCATACTCCCCATATACTGGGAGAGTATCTTATTGTTTTTCTTGTCCTTCATCATCGATGATTGGAACTCCAACTGGAACCCTTCTCAAATTCAACCAATAAAAAATCATCCTTCATCCACTATCCTAGGTAATTCATCCACTACAAATGTGTAGATCCCCATTTTTGTCTAAAAATGAATCGAACCCAGTACTCTATCAGATCCCTGATCAAACTGAAGGGGATCACATGCTCCTCAATCCTGCTCTGTGTCTCTATTTCTCAAGCACTACCACGGTACATTCCCATGGACTATGACTAGAAAGCATGTAATATTCTCTTCCAATGGTAATCCTATTCTAATTAATCTACCCTCCACATATCATCCAGGTCTTCCTGCTGAGGCTCAACCACCCAAGACACATGCAGACGACGACTCGGTGCCAACGATGAAATGGAAAACAAGGAATTCCAATGCCCCGGATCTATGGAATTTCATTTAAGATTAATTTAACCTCATTTAACTTATTATTTATTTCAAAATTTATAAAATTTCAAAATCAAACAAGAACAGAAGTCATTATGATCCTTGTACCTATCCTTGGTTATCTTACCTACAAATGGTGTAGCATTACATGGTCATTTGGTAGGAGTATATTCCATGCATCAGATCACAAGGTCCCTAAAATCCCACATCCACGTTGGTCTTCCCTGGACTATGTCCTGAACCAAGATCTCTTGACATTATTGTCCTACCATCCCATGCAATCCACATTGTGCCTAAATCCAAACTCTATCATATATCTCAACCATTACATTCTATATCATTCTGTCATGAACTCCTCCCTCCAAATACCCCCTTCCTGGTATGACAATGAAGATAGGGAGATAATTTCTCCTTAGTCCAACATCACATAGGCCTTGAGGTGGAAACAATCAGTAAAGGTATATAATCTCACAAAATAAATCGCATTCCCATTTTTCTAAAGAAAACAAGATTGGGAGATAAGATGTTTTATCACAAAGAAACATCATTATATTTATATATATATTTAAATATTTATATAAGAAATACAAAAACCATACCACAATAATTCTTTAAATAAAACTATTACAAATACAATGAAACTCCAAAGTAAATATGTTTCACTCTGGAATTGGGGATGACCTCATTGATTAAATGATCAAACATTCCAAGCGGTTTCTAATGGGTTTGTTCACAGAACCGGAAATATCCAACAATTCCATATCCACATGGACCTACTTTCCAAAGGTAGGTTCTCATTAGTGGTGGACCGATGAGTCTTAGGAATTGGAATTGGTCGAGAGGATGGGAGGTCAGACTCATCACACCTTTTTTAGGGGAATTATTGTCTACTCCGGGACTCTCTTTATAGATATAAGTTATGTTTGTGAATCCTTATTACATTACCAAGTATAAAATGAGATTTCCTTTAGATATGACAATCAATGATAGATATGTAAGAAATTTGTAGAATCTTGTATATGTATTCGAGGTTCTTCATTGATTGAGAATCATTTGTATTTGTTAGAGATTCTTAGTTAATGGTATCCTTCAATTCATAAAAGTTTCTTGGTCATTTATTATGACCATAATGGTTTTAAAGCCACTTAGTAGGGCACTTGAAGTTTATTGTCATTCATTAAGACATGGATTATTTCAGAGTTGGGATTGTACCCGTAGATGTGCTACCTATGTATCCTTTGTTTTAGAAAAGGAATCAGAACCCACCTAGTTCGGGTAAGGGAGTATGATGTTTATGCATGATTGATGGCTCAAAGAAAGATGTCATGATTACTTTTTCACTCTAATCTCACGTGAGTATTGCTCGGTGTGAGAAACAAGACGTATTGGTGAAAACAGACAATTGTGCCATGAATGATACAATGATGTGGGGCTTATGTATGTATTACTGCCCAAATAGATGAGTATTAAGATTTACTCCAGGGAAGAAATCCAGGAACAGGGTCCATAAAGGTATATGTGATTCATGGAGATTTGGATACACTAACTTGGGGCTTACTCTTGAATAGGAGGCCCAAACTAGGATAGGACTTATGATTGGGTTTTACTCCTGAGAAGGATGCCCAGATCAAAAGTAATTATGACTGGTTAAGAGAAATTATTTCTGGGGCTTACTCTTAAAAAGGAGGCCCAGGTTAAATGGATTTGAAAATTAAAGGTACTTGGGGATTACTCTTAAGGAGGAGTCCCAGGTTAAGAGAATTATGGTTGGGGCTTACTCCTAAGGAGGATTCCCATATTAGTGGACTTGGGGCTTACTCCTAAGGAGGATTCCTAGATTTGAGACTTTGGACTGAGACTTACTCTTGAAAAGGAGGCCCAAATTAAGGTGTTCTCTCATCTTAAAGGATGAGGTTGAATGAATGAAATCTCAATATTTAGTGACATCAAGATGTGTAAATCACTAGGTTTTGAGAGATGTTCCAAGGAGTTCCATTCAAATAAAGAAGTAAAATCAAGAAATCAGTCCATTAATGGCTTTGAAGAGTGTCTTGAAGACTGAATCTTGAATAGGGGAGGTGGAATGGAATATGAGTGGTGAAATGGGAAGGAAAGGAACGCAAAATGATAGGGGCACGCAAGTCCTGTCAGGCGCGCAGGTACTGCATGGGTGCGCAAGTCCCTGGTCACGCAGGTATACCTGCGCGACACATGGGTACTTGCGCGATTAATAGCAAGTAAGGTAATACTAGGGTGATCCCTGAACAAAGCCATTAAAATTATCCTGAGGTACTTCCAGAAGAGGGGTGCACATGTTTTAATGAATAAATAAGGAGGCTCTCAAGTATGTTCATTTTCCTTAAGGGTAAAACACTTTAGGCACACAAGTGTTAGTGATTTCAAACACTTAGACCTTATTCCTCTTGTATAGACCTTCCATTCTTGGTAAAGAATTACCATAGAAGTGTTTGAAATACTTGAAGAAGAGACTTGGGTGTTCAGAGCTATGTATCTGAATTCTGGAAAAAATTACACACGAATGTGGGGCCCACCGGGGGTATTTATAGGCTAGAGAAGACCCCGGGTGGTTATCACTTAGGGCGCACAAGTCACTTGCGTGACCATTAGGCGGCGCGCAAGTGTACTTGCGTGAAAGTAAGGGAACTTGCACGACCCTGGGTCCTTTGACTCCTTTTTCATTCCATGGTCGATTTTTGATGTTTTCTTCAAAGGATGAATCACTTTGTGCTAAGTCATTTCCCATTCCATTCCTTTAGACAATGAGATGAAAAGGAGCATCAGCAAAAGTCCCTCCTCAGTGTTGGATCCGGAGAGAAAAGAGGATTTGACTCTGAGGTGAAAAAGAAACAAGAAATCTGGAAGTTTTAAAGTCATGCATGTCGGACATAAAAAGGCTACTATTTAAGGACAAAATAGCTTTTGACCGAATGGATTAAAATTGACTCAATTCCTTGACAACTTATCTGAAAATATTTTACCACACTCAAGTATGAAGGAAAACTTTTAAACTATGACAAAAGAAATTTTGAATCTGAGGAATGATACGAAATAGGACTAAAATTCATTAGAAGTAGTAGTTTCTAAGAATGAAGTTACCATTATTTAACAAACCCGTTAGGGGGTTGAATTACACAGGGCCACCTAAGGGCATTAGCTGCATAGTCAAATAAATAGCATCTTTTGGTTGATAGGTCTGTTATGTAGACTACTTATGAAAGGCCGCCTATGGTCACATGCTTTATAGTCAAGAAAATGAACTCTCAGAAATTTCCTTTCCTAGTGGTAAAAAGCTAGTGAATGTTTATGGTGACACAAATTTTCCAAAGTATAGAGTTTGTTGTATGGAAAGAGGTACATGAATATGGAGAAGATATTTCCAAAAAATATTATCGAAGAACTGGATGAATATCACTCCTACGAAGGTCTGAACCAAACGTAGGGAAGGAGAATATAAACCATAGACTTGAATTCGTTCAAATAATGAAAATGGATATGGGAGAAGTATGTTAAGAATGGCTATTTTTGGAGATCCCAATATATTTTCATTAAGACAAATAAGGACAAAAGAGGCTTTCTTCCCAAGAATGAAGTTTACAGTATTTAACAAACCCGTTAAGGGGTTGAATTATACAGGGCCGCCTAAGGGAATTGACTGCATAGTCAAATAATATCATCTTTTGGCTGACAGGTCTGTTATGTAGACTACTTATGCAGGGCCACCTAATGGAACATCCTTCATGGTCAGGAAAAAGAACTCTTAGAATTTCAGGCCTTTTGTGATTAGAAGTTAAGAAAAGGGTTATGAAGATCTGAAATTATTTAAGGTTAGGATTATGACACATAAATATTGGTATTGTCCAATATATGCAGGGATACATAGATCAATTCTAACAATAATCATGTTGTGGCTGGGTCCTGAATTGAAATGTTGGACTTCACTACATATGCCATAAGGATAGGAATCAAGCCATACGTAGTTCTTAAACTACAGTTTATCATCGTGTGGGACAAAAGAATTAGAGATCTTAGTTTAGGGTCATAGAGCTCGAACCATTAGTTTAGGTTCATAGAGCTCAGACCATTATTCTTGGTGTGGTTTCACGAATCAAAATCGTATGAGATGAAGGTGAACCAACGTGATGAGATTGGTTTTGGGCTTGAAACTTGGGAGGTTTCCTACGTACCCATTATGGAAGGAAAGGATCAAAGTCCGCATAGTTAAATTAAAGAATGAATTAGTGATCAAGTTGTTTTTGGGGGAAAGACCTAAAAAAATGATGTTGGGACTTACGCGTGGTTAGCGTCCCAAAGAGGGTGTTATTGCTGAAATTTTCTTTAAGATCACATGAGTCATACTCAGTGTGAGAAACAAGAGGTAACAACAACCTTAACGATGCACAGTTTAATGTCATGTATGACATATGATGGGACTGTGCAGTTTAAAGTCTTGTGGTTAGGACTATTGGTGCTGCACGGTTTAGTGTCATGTAGCAGGGACAAAAAATACAGTTTAGCGTCATGTAGTTAGGACGATGGGGACAATACAGTTCAATGTCATGCAGTAAGGGAAAAAAGAGGACTGTTCAGTTTAATGTCATGCAGTAAGGACAAAAGGGGACACATTTTAACGTCATGTTGGATGTATTAGGGAATTTTTCAAAGTTTGACGTCATGTTGGATGTAAGTGCCAATAGTTTAAAGTCATATGCATGGACCCTGGATGGTGCAGTTTAACGTCATGTTGAACGTAAGGGACATGCAAATACATTAAGGTCATATGTATGGACTGTTTCTATATAGTTTAACTTCATATAGCAAGGACGATGATGGGGACACATTTTAACATCATGTTGGACGAAGGATGATATATTTTGTGTTTATAAAAAATACTTCTTCAGAAATCTGGCATTGGTTGGTGTAGTGATGAGTTCTCCATCCATCGAGATTAATGAATAAGCTGCATTAGAGTAAACGATATGAATTGAATAACGCCCTTCCCATTTTTTCTCAAGCTTGGGAGGTTTCTTTACCGGTATCATTGGAGTTCTGAGAACTAATTCTCCCTAAACGAATGAACGAAGATGAACCTTTTTGTTGAAAGCTCGTGCTATTCGATTCTGATAGACTTCCAAGTGGTGAAAAGTGCACAATATTTTATCATCTAACCGTTCCAATTCATTCAATAACTTGTGAGATTGTTCATATGTAGATGACTGATCAGAAATGGCTACTCTCAGCGAGGGTAGTTGAACTTCAAGTGGCAAGACTGCTTCCATTACATATACCAATGAATATGGAGTTGACCGTGTTGCAGTGTGGGTGGTGGTCTGATAAGTCCATAAAGCATGAAAGAGTTTACCAGGCCATGATTTCATATCTTTATCCACCATATTTGTCAGTATATTTGATAGTGTCTTGTTTAAGGATTCTATCTGACCATTAGACGCTACAAGATACTGAGATGAATGGTTGGATTTGATTTTGTTTTCATGATACAACTTCTTCACCACGGATGAACAAAAGTTGGTGCCATTGTCCATAAATATGGTATGATGGACACCAAATCTAGTAATGATGTTAGACTTGATGAAGATAACAATGAATTTAGAACTGACTTCCATAAGAGGTATTTCCTCTGTCCATTTGGAAAAGAAATCAGTAGTAGTAAGAATATACTTAAACTGCTTGGCTATAGATGAAGTGTAAGGCCCCACCACATCCATTCCCGATATGGAAAATGGCCATTACTATTTTGTTGTATGAATAAACTCTGTAGGATGATGAATGAAGTTGGCATGTACTTGGCATGAATGAAATTTCTTTGTGAAATCAACACAATCCTGTATCATTGAAGGCCAAAAGTATCCAAGCCTTCGAATCTGATCAGACAGTCTATGTCCAGACTAGTGGGCACCACAGACTCTTGCATGCACTTCATTCTTGACATCAATTGTTTCTTCACCATCAATGCATCTGAAGAGGACACCATCAAAACCACACTTGTAGAGAACTTTCTCTAGGTGATTTAGGCTATCATAAAGAGTAGATTTGACCACATGTCACCGAATTTGTTCTTTCTTGGCTCTGTCAGGTGGAAGTGTTCCATTTTGAAGGTATTCCGTGATAGGTGTCATCCATCATTTAGTATGACCATATGATTCAATAATGGTACTAATTTCATTAATTTCCTCTGTTCTGGTTCAAACATAAGGTGAAAATTTAAGACGGTGGGAAATACTGATGGTTGTCTCGCCCCGATTTGGATCTTCCATAGTTGTGGCTATATTAGCCAATGCATCAGCTTGGGCATTTTGTGATCTTAGGACATAAGAAAATGTCAGATCTGAAGTGAATTCTGCCATTAACTCTCTATCGTAATCATACAAAGGGATTAGTTCTTCTTTTCTGATGGTATAATCCCCATTGACTTGTTTGATTACCAGGTCTGAATCACCTTTCACCTTTAAGTGATTCACTTGTGCTTGAAGCGCCAACTCCAAGCCTACAATGAGAGCTTGGTATTCCACTTCATTATTGGTACCACCTTCCCATAATAAGAAGGAATAGGGTAACACTTCCTTTTCTGGAGAAAGGAGAACAATTCCTAAACCAACCTTGTTGAATTTAGGATTTTCTATTTTCCTTCCTGTCGGACTTCTGGAAGCACCATCAAAGTAGATTTCCCATGCCTGATGACTTTCTTGAATAGAGAAGACCTCCTCATCAGGGAGTTCAATATCTGAAGATATATCCCCCACTGAAGGGTGTTCATCTAGGAAATCAGCCGGATCTTGGCCCTTCATTGCCTTTTGAGACACATACTGAATGTCGAATTATTGCAAAATACCTGCCCACCTTGCCAGACGTCCTGTAAGAATTGGATGACTATGGAAGAATTTGAGCGGGTTATTATGAGATAATAATTGAACATTGTGATGTAACAGGTAGTGTCTCAACTTCTGAACTGCAAATATTAATTCCAGGCAGCACTTCTCAATACTTGAATACCGGGTTTTTTCTTCAAGCATAGTCTGACTGAGATAGTATAGGTTGTTTTCATTCCCATCATCATTCTTCTGAGCAAGAAAGACACCCAATGATTGCTCTAATGCTATCACATAGAGGATAAGTGGTCTTCCTTCAACAGGTGGCATGAATACCAGTGGACTCAAGAGGTATTTATTGAGAATATCAAATGCCTCGTAACATTCTTCAGTCCACTATTAAGTGACTCCCTTCTTCATCAATTTGGTGAAAGGTAAACTTTTACCTGCCAAATTGGAAATGAAACTCCGAATATAGGCTAATTTTTCTTGAAGTCCTCTTAATTATTTCATATTTTTAGGAGGTTACATGCCAAGGATTGACTTCTTCTTCTCAGTATCAACTTCAATACCATGATGGCGTATAACAATGCCGAGATATTTTCTTGAGGTTACCCCAAAAGCACATTTTAAGGGGTTCATCTTCAAATTATGTTGTCGAAGTTTGTTGAATATGACTTCAAAATCAGCCAAGTGATTAGGATGTTTCCTGGATTTGACCACAAAATCGTCCACATAACATTCGAAAAACCCCCCTAAAAAGTTTTTGATGATATGATGCATGGCACACTGATATGTTGGGCCTGTATTCTTTTGGAGAAAGAGAATTACCCGATAGAAAAACACACCCTTAGGGGCTCTGAAAGCTGTAGATTCTTCATCTTCTAGAGACATATGGATTTTATTATATCCATGAATATCCATCCATGAAGGAAATTTCTTCATAGCCTGCTATCACATCAATCAAGATTTATGTAATGAGAACTAGACAATCATCCTTAGGACAATGCCAATTATGATCTGGGAAATCATTGCAAACTCAAATTTTCCCATTCTTCTTTTTCACTAGGACAATATTAGCCAAATACTTGGGATATTGATCTTCTCTGACAAAGTT
This sequence comes from Viscum album, assembly GCA_963277665.1. NCBI lineage: Eukaryota > Viridiplantae > Streptophyta > Magnoliopsida > Santalales > Viscaceae > Viscum > Viscum album. The sequence continues at coordinate 1,877,143,310 of OY728152.1, forward strand.
ATCTTTGATGAGCTTATCCACTTCAGCTTCAATTTTGGAAGCATAGGTTTGGTGTGTTCTTCTAGAAACTTGTTTCAATCCTCGATGTTCTTCTGGAAAACCCAAATGATGAGTGGAAACATCGGGATCAAGCCCAAGAATCTCTATATTGTTCCAAGAAATATGTCTCAATTTTTCTTTTAAAAGGAAATATACATCTCTTGTTCTTCAAGAGTAATGGCCATACTGATTAATGTGGGGCATGGATCTTCTTTTATACCCAGATTTTTTTCTCTGACTTCATCCACAGTGGTAGAGATACCCTCTTCAAATTCTAGAGGATAATCTCTGAGATTTTCCTCTTCTTCTTCAACATGTGTTACTTCTTCTGTTTCTACTTGCATAATAGATGATGAAGTATAATTTCCATGATCAGAAGAGATGTTAAAATTTGAACATCTTGAAGAAGAATCTTCCATTTCTAACCCGATTGATGATGAAGGGTCTACCTGGGGTAAGATAGAGGAGATGATAGATTGAGAATTGAAATCATCGTTTACCTCCGACATTGCTATAACTTCTTTTGATCTGATTGGAAAATTATAGACTTGCTGGATTTTAGCAGATGAAATAAAGACATCTCCATTTGAGCTTTCATCATTGCCTGGTGGATCACCAATTTCTCCAATGTTGTCTGGCTCGATTGTTGTGGTTGACATTATGGATCTTTCCATAAGAGTATTATGATTTGGGTATATCCAATCAATTTGACTGATAGGCAACACATAATCTGTACTCACATGTGCAAATGGATTTACTGGAATAGTTTTCAAACCATATGGAGAATTAACTTTGATAATCTCCTTTGCTTTGGATTTCTCCCTTCCCTTCATATGATAGAATTCCGCCTAAATGTATTGAGATTCAAATGTATTGAACGGGGACTTATCACCATACAATGTCCCAAATTGACCATCAAAACAATATTTGAGACATTGATGGTATGAAGAATGGATAAATGCTTGTTGATGTAGGCAGGGTCTTCCAAGAAAAATGATGAAGGCTGAGTCTTGATCAACAACCATGAAATTTGAATTGGATACCAGATCTCCAAACTGAGTTCTGAGTGTAACTTCGCCCAGTGGTTCTTTTTCATTCTTATCATATCCTTGTAAAATCATAGTTGAATGAGATAAATCAAATTCTGTAAGGCCCAATCGATGAAGTGTATGAATGGTCATGAGGATGACTCCTGATCAAATATCAATGAAATATCTTCGTATGTCTACACCATTGACCTTTCTAGATAAGTACAAAGGTCTAATATTTCCATGCAAGACATAATCTTCATCTTTATCTGTGAAGGATATAACTGCATGGAATTCTGTAGGATTATTCTCTATGTGATAGACTTCAGCTGTATTAATTTCTATTTCAAACTCTTGAGGACTTGAAAAAGCCTCGATGAGTGCCTCCCAAATATCCTTTGATAGATTCAAAGAATCCATAATTGATAACTTGGCCGTTACTTGGGCCAGGTGTTTCAATACTTCATACTTTTGATCCAGAGTTCTGTGTTTTCCAACATGAACATGTGGTTTAGCAGGTTCCTTGGATGTTGATTCTTTGGAAGTTGATGTATCTTGTATTGGGTTAGGAGTGGGCAATATTCCGGGTTTTGGAAGATTAGACCGATTAGATCCATATACTTGTTGAGAGGATGAAAGTGGAACCCCCAACTGATCCTCCAGAATAAATGTACCAGGACTGAATTTTCTATTGGTAGAGGATCTTTCTTCTTCTTGGTGAGCTCGTTGAACGGCTCTACCATGAGTTTTTGCTGCATACACAATTCTAGAAGGGGTAAAATTAGAAGAATGGTGACTGGGATATCCACATCTTCCTTTGTATCCCAGACCCCTGTAACTTCCTCTAATTCCTCTGTTTGACACAGAGAATACAGGCTCATCAAAATTGAAACTTCAATTGGTATAATGATCTGTTAAGTGAATCATATTAACAGAACCAAAGATTAACTCTTCATCTGATGAATAATCTACCTGACTAGCCAATTTATGATGTACCATTTGGTGGGGAAGTTCCCGTTGTATTGAAGTAGATGGCATGAAATCTGCCGGAGTCAAAGACAACTTGGGCTTTGATACATACTCATCTTCTTCTGATTGTTCCTCTTTCTTGGAACTGTGCCGTTTCATTGAGGATTTTACCTCTCATGAAGAGGGTGTTTTTGCGGCATTTATGGAAGAAGCCACAATTGGTTTCATCAATTGTGTTCGCAAAATAGCATGAGTTCGGTTGATTGTCTTTCTAACCAACCAATCATCATTTTTCTGCGCATTTTTTCTCTTGAATTTTTTCCACTCATCTTCCTCCTATGGAACTGTAGCAGTAACACATGCTACCTAAGATGAAGAACCTTTCAGTTTAACTTGTCCTTGATCAACCATTTTTACAGGAGGTCCTTGAAAACAAAACACTCTTGAATGGGATAACACAAAATTTGATGAAACAGACAACAGTTTGGATGTTCGTCTTCTCCTTCCTTGTTTGGCCTCTTGGGCATTGTTAATTGAAGAAAATTATTTTCCAGAGCCGAAATGAAATGACCAGGAACTTGTTAATTTCAGAAAGAATAAACTTTTCTCTTCAAATCCTCAAATTGTTTTCTTCTTTGATCTCTTTGATCATCTTGAAGAAATGGCCTCTGTTGTTGGCACTCAAGAGGTGGAGCCCTTCGAGAAGATGATGGTTTTGAAGTAGAAGCAGGTATAGGTGCTTGTTTAAGCATAACATTAACAGTCTCTGCAATACCCATTCTCCTTCCTGGAGATGATGGAATTACATGAGATTCTGCCTTAGTCTGTATAAGAGAATCATCAATCTGTTGAGCGATTGAAGTAAGGTCTCGAAACCCTCCTGTGTATTTCACATGGATCAACGGCATGCCTAATTTGTCATGCAGAACAATAATTATTCTTGAGGGAGTGCTAAGATTAGGTAATATGTTAATCCATAACAGCGAGCAATGAAATCTGAGACCCTTTCATTCCCCCTTTACTTACAGTTTGTAAGATCAAAAACTATTGTCTTTGGCAACGTTGAGCTGAATTGGAGAAGGAATCCTTGGCAAAGATCCTCCCATCCGGTAATTGACCAGGATTGCAAGCTTCTGTACCAAAAAAAGGCTGTTCCTTTCAAGGTTCGCACAAAGAATCTATGTTTCACTACTTCTTTCTGCTCTGGAGTTCCCATAATAGGATCGCAACAACACACGTAATGCGTCAAATGCAGTTCATGGTCGCCTAATCCATTGAAAATAGGGAATACAGGGTTCCCAAAACATAATGGGGGAGAGATTGAATCTACCCATTCAGAGTAAGCTCTCTTTTCAGGTTTAACCTACACACGCTTCCCCTCCATAGCCTCCAACTGAGCGGTTAATGACTCAATGGTAGTTATTAAATTTTGAGAAACATCTGGTTGAGCTTGGACTTGAACAGGTGCACTGACTAGGGCGTGGACAGGTATGGTAGCTGGTACTACAACTGATGGTAGCACTGCCAATTGTTGTTGAACTTGACCCGTAGGATTAGACCTGTGAGGGTGTACTGATATATGATGATAATCTTGATCCATCTCAGTAGTCACAGAAAATTCCCTTGACTGATTGACTCCAGCATCATTAGGAGGAAGACTACCCTGAAATAGTTCTATGTTCAAACTCCTTAACTCCTTCATTTATTCCTATTTTTCTGCAAATCTTTGCTCTAGTGAGAGAAATTGGCCTTCTCCAGAGGAAGGATATGTAAAGTCATTTTTTCCCTTCCCCTTGTTTGATCCCTTTCAGAGAGGGGGAAGTGGGTTATTTGAAGGAACACCCAGATTTTGGGTAAGCCTTTGATTTCGTGTATGCACACCTTCTTCATTTGTGTCTGTGCGTATAACTTCATGAGCATGAAACTCTTCATATGATCCCTCTGAGTGAGACTCATCTATTGAATCAGAAACAATGACATTGATGACATTAATTGATGCATAGAGCATAGCATCTCTTCTATCAGAAATTCTGCGATATTGTCATCTTCCATGTCTCTGATAAGACATTGGCTTTCGTTGATACAATCCCTCAGGAACTTCTTGGCGAACTATAATTTGGAGAGAGTCTCTTGATAATTTTTCTCTTCGTTCCTCTTGTGGATTCTTCCCCAATCGAGAGAATACCAACTTTCACTGAGGAGGGGAATGTTGATTTGAAAAATTCCACACTCCGGTGGACTGGGGCTGTTCCTTCTGTCTTTCCTCAACTCCTTGAATCTTGTTTGTTGATTCTGAGGGTTGGGATAAAAGAGTCCCCAGTCTAGAAAACTGGGGTGGATCTTGACATGTTATGTCTGATAATTTCATAAAATCTCTCCTGATCTTGTGGACCTTGGTCCGGAAATTAGCTAAATGAATCAATCGACATCCACTTTTATCACCCGGTTCAAAAGACCATTGGATGATTTCTGACACATCTGTCACTTGATTATGTGCTTGATCCATATGAGAAGCCTGTTCAATATTATCATTTTCATGATGCATGAGTAATTCAAAAACATGTTCTCTGTATTCTTGATTTTGAGAGTAACTAGTTAAAGCCTGTTCTTGGGAAGCCTTTGATTACAAACAAAACCCATTGATAGTGGCCGGCCATGGGCAATAACATTGCATGAGACCATTTTCAGCAGGCTTTGCCGACTGGAGAGCACAGTGAAATGTAGTTCCTCATGAACACCCCATCCTCTGACCTGAATACCATATTGGGCATTGGCAATTAATTGGTGCAATCTTCTTAGTGAGCTAAGAAATGAACGTTGAAAGGATCTCTGCTGATTTTCAGCCTTTAGATATCGAGAGACTGATAGAGATGAAAAATCAATCTGACGTTGTAACCCTTCTATTATCTTAACATGATTTTCATATTCATCATAAGATAATACCTTATTTTTCAACTGGAAAAGATTTTTCCATGTGTTGAGACGAATGTCATGAATTCCATCTTCCATCAGCATCTCTGGAATGTCATACTGAGGGTCAGCCAGAGGCCAAAACATGATTGGAACTTCACCTTTTTCCAGTTGTTTTCTCATATTTTGCATTTCCTCTTTATCATTCAATGTAGATTCTTCTACCTTATTTGACCAGAGCTCGTTCTTCCTTATTGCTCCATCAGATTCAACAAGATTGTTAGAGAAATCACTGATCAAACTAGAAGATTCATGACTTATGGGAGGTTCGGAGAATGACCAACACCCTAGGGTATCTTGTGATTGAGAAATTATTTCACCTGCTAGTGATGAAGTATCATACATGACTAGTTTCGCATTTTCAAGTGCCTCAAGATAAGAGGGCTTTCTCGGCACTACATTGTCCACTGGAGCATTTTTCAGGCAATGTGTATCACTACTGTGTAGAGGAATTTCACAGTGAACTTCATCATCATGGGGAGTACCACCATGGTGGGTTACAGCAAAAGATGATATCCCTTGCTCCTTAGTCTTCTGACCACACAGAGGGTTCATGTGGCTCTCATCTGAAGATGAAAATTCAAGATCGACCGAACTGTAATGAATCAAGCCAACATGAGGAAGTGTTTGTTTAAGACCATCGGAATTAATGTTCCCACTATTGGGGAATGAGGGATTAGAATCTTGGATTCCAACATATAACTGTCTGAGGGCTTCAAGAACACCAGCATTAAGTAAATCCTTGTTCTAGATTTTCTCTTGATCTCTTAACTGTGAGGGGATGGTCTTCTTTTTAGACTCTTTCTTACCCGCCTTGAAAACCACTTGTTGTCGAAAGTGGCTACTCTAAGCAGGTGTATGTGCCTGATCAAGAGAGATGGCTAGGTTAGGCTGATGATCTCCACTTAAATCAGCTGTATGTGCCTGACCTACTTGTCCGTATGATATGGGTGAGTATTCCCCACAACCCTCTTGGACTGGAGAAAATTTGTGTGTCAGTTCTGGAGTGAAATGTTGGTGTGTCACTCCACTGGTAGGGATAGATTTATTTGTCTTTCCTTGAGATGCTGCTGAAGCTGTTATAATATCCTGGAAGGCATCCAAAATATGAGCAGGGATTTGCTTCTTCTCTTTCACCATTGATAGAATGTTCTTGGTGACTTCAGCTGCCAGAACGGGGATATACGTCCATTCTTTCTTGGAGTAGGTGTGTGTTCTTGCTCTTGTCCTCCTTTTCCTGTTAGTGAATCCTGAAAGTACTCATGTGTGGGGGTATAGAGTTGAGTCTGCCTCCTGTTTGTCGCCAGAGCTTTCCGTCTGACCTCTCCTGGTGCAACCAAATGAGACTGTTGGTAGGCTTGATCAATACTAGTAGGTGTATGTGCCTGTTGATTGTACTTCACTGAACATGGTTGATGAGATCCATCATATGTATTTAGATGATCCTGCTGACTAGATGATGATGTATAGATAGGTGTATGTTCCTATCTATAATACTCCATCGGAATTGCCTGGTGGGATTGGCGTGCTGCTGCCAGATGAGTCTCCTGGACAACAGAATTAAAACGGACGGTTGTATGTTCTCGCTTGTTTCTTGCCACCAAATTATATTATTGGACTTCTCCGGAGATGGAAGAGATGAGAACCTGCTGATTGTTGACCGGATTTTTCCTCTAGTGATTCGTCTTTCCTACTCGGGTTCAGGGAACTTGAGCCAAACGCCTGGAGTTGATACCCTCATCATGTTGAGGGTACACTACCGCATGAGACTGGCAGAGATTGTTGGTGGGAGCCTTTGGTAGGGACTCTGGTATCCTTGAATTAAGGCTCTGAGGGGCTGCTCATTCACCTCCCCAGAATATGGGAGTGAGTGGTGATTGTGTTTCGGGTATAATGACCCGAAACGGTTGAAAATGGTGGTCGGAACCACCTTCTTCTCAATCACTGGTCATCATAGTCCGAACGACCGGTGTGTGTTGTTCACTTGGAGGGCTGGTCGGGAAGCCTGCAGAGTTGGAATGATACCATTTTGATGGTACTCCTTAACCAGCGCGTTTGATACCCAGCGTTGGAGATGCTGAGTAGGTGATGTCGTCTTCAGAGCAGACAACGATCCGCAAGAGTAGAAGCAATGGAATTCGTAGCAGAGGTTTTCACAGCAGACATATTCACAGGTGTGAACTTGAGAGTAGCCATTTTGGTAATGTAGAAGATATTGGAAAAGAGTGCCTGATTGATATAACAGACATAATCAAGATAATTTCAGCCACGACATCTTTTGAATGATCACATATGTAAATGATTTCTTTGTTGGCCCTATCATTGAGTTTTATATAGGGGCCTAACAAATAAGTAAAAAATCATTTTAACCTGTTTAAGGATTCACGTCGGGTTCACCATTTTTTATTTCCCTATGGAATTGGGGATGACCTCGTTGATTAAAGGTTCAAACATTCCCAGTGGTTTCTAACGGGTTTGTTCGTAGAACCGAAAACATCCAATGATTCCATATCCACTTGGACCTACTTTCCAAAGGTAGGTTCTCATTAGTAGTGGACTGACGAGACAAAGTAATTTTCATTGGTCGAGAGGATGGGAGGTCAGACTCATCACACCTATTTTAGGGGAATTATTTTCTACTCCAGGACTCACTTTATAGATTTAAGTTTTGTTCGTGAATCCTTATAACATTACGATGTATAAAATGAGATTTCCATTAGATCTGAAAATCAATGATTGATATTTAGGAAATTTGGAGTATCTTATATATGTATTAGAGGTTCTTCATTGATAGAGAATCATCTGTATTTGTTAGATATTCTTATTCAATTTTATCCTTCAATTCATAAAAGTTTCAAAGTCATTTATGATGAACATACTGGTTTTAAAGCCACTAAGTGGGGCACTTGATGTTTATTGTCATTCAGAAGGAAATGGATTATTTCAGAGTTGGGATCGTGCCTGCAGATGGTCTACCTACATATCCTTTTTTTAGAAAAAGAATCAGTACCCATGTAGTTCGAGTAAGGGAGTATGATGTTTATACAAGATTGATGGCTCAGAGAAATATGTCATTATTGCTTTTACACTCTAAGATCACGTGATTCATGCTCGATTTGAGAAATAAGAGGTATTGGTGAAACCAGACAATTGTGCCATGAACGATGCAATGATGTGGGGATTTTGTATGTATTACTACCAAAATAGATGGGGATTAAGATTTACTTCAGGGAAGAAATCCAGGAACAGGGTCCATAAAGGTATATGTACTTCATAGAGATTTGGATACTCTAATTTGGGGCTTACTCCTAAAGAGGAGGCCCAAATTAGGAGAGGACTTATGATTGGGTTTAACTCCTAAGAATGAAGCCCAGATCAAAAGTAATTATGACTGGTTAAGAGAAATTAAGTCTGGGGCATACTCTTGAAAATGAGTCCCATGTTAAAAGGATTTGAAAATTAAAGGGACATGGGGCTTACTCTTAAGGAGGTGGCCCAGGTGAAGAGAATAATGGTTGGGGCTTACTCCTATGAAGGATGCTCAGATTAGGGGACTTGGGTCTTAATCCTAAAAAGGATGCCCAGATTTGAGACTATGGACTGGGACTTACTCCTGAAAAGATGGCCAAATTATGGGGTTCTTTCATCTTAAAGGATGGGGTTGAATGAATGAAATCTCAATCTTTAGTGACATAAATATGTGTAAATCACTAAGTTTTGAGAGATGTTCCATGGAGTTCCTTTCAAATAAGGAAGTAAAATCAAGAAATCATGCCATAAATGGATTTGAAGATTGTCTTCAAGACTCAATCTTGAATAGTATAGGTGGAATGGAATAAGAGAGGTGAAATGGGAAGGAAAGGAACCCAAAAAGGTAGGGGCACACAAGTCCTGTCAGCCACACAGGTACTCCATGGGCACGCAAGTCCCTGGCCGCGCAGGTATACATGCGCGGCGCATGGGTACTTTCATGATTAATAGCCAGTAAGGTAATACTAGGGTGATCCTTGACCAAAGCCTTTAGAATTATCTGGAGGTACTTCCAGAAGAGGGGCACACAAGTTTTAATGAATAAATAAGGAGGTGTGCAAGTATGTTCATTTCCCTTAAGGGTAAAACACTTTAGGAACACAAGTGTTAGTGATTTATAACACTTAGACCTTATTCCTATTGTATATACCTTCCATTCTAGGTAAAAAATTACCTTAGAAGTGTTTGAAAGACTTGATGAAGAGACTTGGGCGTTCAGATCTCTTTATCTGAATTCTGGAAAAAATTACCTTCAAATGTGGGGACCATGGGTGTATTTATAGGCTAGAAAAGACCCCGGGCGGTTATCACTTAGGGTGCGCAAGTCACTTGCACGACCATTAGGTGGCACACAAGTGTACTTGCACGACAGTAAGGGAACTTGTGCAACCCTGGGTCATTTGACTCATTTTTCATTCCTTTGTCGATTTTTGATGCTTTCTTCAAAGGATGAATCACATTGTGCTAAGTCATTTCCCTTTCCATTCCTTTAGACAATGTGACAAAAAAGTGCATCAACAAAATACCAAAATAAAATATTATCAGTGACACAACAACTGTCAAAATGTCAGATCTAGTAAGGCCCTTCACAGTCCACATAATCCTCTAAGAATAATAAAATCAGTTTTATAATGTAGTTTTAACATCCATTAATACACATTATGAAGACCAAAGCCTCTATTGGACAAGTGATAGAAGCATACTATTGCTCTCATGAAAAACAGAACAATCAATCCGCACTGATCAAGGTATACTGGCTATCTCAACCTAACTGAGGAATTCTCACCAAGTATCATTAATCATGTAAAATAACATATTATGAACACAGTATATTTGGGTACTCCTCACCACATTCCCTCTAATTAACTTCCCTCAAACCCTAGTATAAAACATCCTGCCTCTCTCACCTCTTCTAAATATACTACATCACAACATACCCACACACTCCTGGGCCTCACATATAGTCCAGCCACCTATGAAAATGAATCTCATCACATCTCACACACACAAACCTGGGCCTCAACTCACATCATATCCCCCCCCGTAGTCACTTAGGAAAAAAACCAAATCACATATCACCCGCAGAAAACTGGGGCTCAACCACAACTCATCCCAAAGACACCTGGGAAAGCACAAGGCATCTTATACCGAATACACTTGGGAATAACGAACTCTCCAACACACACATTTCCCTCAAAAACCTCAACTTTACAAAATAATATTGGGATATCACCGCCTGGAAGAGGGAGCATGGAAAAGCGGGTGGCCAGCAATCCATCCTCCCAATAGGATGTTTGGGAAAGACACGCTCCCCTTTGCTGATGGGGGAGTTAGTCACATTGTTCTCAACTAGGGTGGGGTGAATATAGTAATACCATGTAAAATACAAGTATATATATATATATATTCCAAACACTTAGAACAACTTATTAGTTGTCAAACAAACAACCAGAACACAACACTACCAGCCTTGCTGCTACCTCTAAATGAATAACCACACAGTCAAACACCAAATTTTGTTTATACCCCCTTCCAATTAATTTAACCAATTAAAATTTTTTATAAAAAAATTAATTTTTTCATTCTATTTCAACATGGTAAACTAATAGTCACCACGCACAAAAATCCACATAGAAAAATCACAAAGAGGACAATAACCATGGTAAATAAATTCACTTCACACTAAAAACCCATCATACAACATGTTATCAATGGAGAAGCACCCATAACAACAACATTCATAATCATTCATCAATTTCATTCCCCGCCAAACCATCCTCTCAAGAGAGAAACCCCCAACTCACAACCACACACATCAATAGATCACATCACTACCATTCTGGGTAGCCATGTTGCGCATCCACACAACACCCATCATAAACCCACAACACATCCACATCCATCTATTTACCACATGAGAAAACCAACATAAAACCACACATCATATCCACAACACACCTTTTTTAGTTTTAACCAATGTTCTATTATTCAAATTTCACATTTTAGATTTGAGGGTGTGATCACAAAATCTATAAGAACCAAGGGAATCCATTTCAATTAACTACGTATACATGGTTAATAGTTTTAAAATTTAAATTATAAATGAAGAAATATTACAATTCAATACATATACCATCCTCTGCACAAAAACATAAATCCAACGACCATGATTTTCAATAGGCATATAGCCTATATAAAACACAATATCAATAAAATAATAAAATAAAAGTATGAGTCACTTTTCCGCAGCCCCTATTTATCGATATTAATCTGATTCAATTATATTTATTTAACTGGGATTCAAATATATTTCCATGTGAATCATTCATACACGAACCACGCAAGATGAAAAATTAAAGAGAGATGAAGGAAGCTTACCGGGAAGAAGGGGTAATCAACACATCCTAATTGCTCCAAAGAAGGGAATGCAAAAGAAACAGGATGAGTCTCCTGGGAAAAAAATATCCAGTGGGTAGAAAAAAATAAATTAATCATTGGGAAGAAAGGTTCATGGTGCACCAAGAGAAAATGGATGTGAAAAAGGAAGGGATGATATCATCTTTGGAAATGCAAGATACTAAATATATGGAAGGAATTGTTTTAGAAATCCATTAAAGTCATATCATAGCCAAGACCATACGGTTGGGAAGTCAAAGGAAGCTCTAGATTTTAGGAATATAGATATGATTTTAAATGAGTCAAAAAACCATTAAATATCGTCTTAAATTAGTTTTTCATAAAAAGAAATGTCAAGGGGGTGAAACTAAAAAAACTTGACAAAACATGGAATTTGGAAATATTATTGGTAATGAATCTCCATTACGTTAGTCACTGGTGTGATCTACTATTTTTTGACATAATTAACAAGATACTACTGTGAGTAAACATATGCAAGATATCTGTATAAGTCACCAGGAGATAGATTCTAGTGCAAGTCACCGGTTCGATCTACGTATATGAGTCACTTTCAGTGAGCTACCAGTGTGTGACAATATTAAAAAGATACTACCATGAGTCATTATTATAGTACTATTGGTATGATACATATTTAGGGAGCTACCAATGTGAGTCACCATCAACATGAATGTTTTGCAAGCCACCATTAGTGACCCATCTGTACGAGTAACCGGTGTGACCTACCTATGTAACTCATCACTCCTGAATCGTCGGTCCAGACTCACCACCCATGACTCACCATTTCTTTCTCACAATTGCGAGCTACCATTGGAAAACTGGAAAACATTATGTTTTTAATTTTTCCACCATGGCCTCTTAGAACACCTCAAACAACAAATATTTACAATGTATTTGACCAGAGTGGTCAGGGCCATTACAAAGGTCTTAATCTATTTTAAAATCTTGTTTCTGGATCATTTATTGCATTTATCATAGTTTGGCCACACGGTTATTGAATCATAGTTCCAACCATGCATAATATACTTCCTATCAAATAGTGAGTCACAATGTAGTGATGAATTGTTTTTTAAACCATGCACTATCCATGCAATGTTACTTTATTGAGGTCACACACTCGCACACATGGATGGTTTATATGATTTTAAAAATTGCGTTATAATAATGAATTTCTATTATTACTAATTTCAATATTTATCCTTGTAATTCACACACTTTTTCTTCGACATGTTCCTTCTTAGTGAATCTCATCCTCCCTTGAATATTTTTCTTGATATAGTGACCAATTTCGATTAAACAAGATCAAACCAGGACCATCAAAAAATACTTCCAAAAAACTATAAAACTATCCAGAAACTCCAAAAACATTACATCATCATTATCTAAGTTTATGGATCATAATAAAACGGCCATGTACCTAAACCTAGGGGTGTTACATTCTTCCAACCATTGGTCTTTTCATCCCAAAAAATAAAGATTCTTGAATGGTATTGAAATGGATCTTAATTTGTGCTTTCAAGTTGAAAAACCACATTATGATTCTAACTATATATAGTAACATGAGATTCACTCTTGTATAGATCCTTTATTTTTTGGCCAAATCCTTTTTTGGACATCCTATGGATTCCAAATGAGTTAATTGAGGTTACTGGGGTGTTTGAGGCTTGTTCGGAGCTCGGAACTCCAGTCAGTGGGAAAGGAACTAGCAACATGGTTATAATAAATGGTGTGAGCCCGGATACATGGTTACCTCTAACTATGTGGGGATGGGAATTGGAGCAACTGTGGTTCACATTTTTCTCTAACTGAGCTCTAGCGGATGCATGATCCTGTGAGTGTCAATGAATAATGTAGTCGAGGTGTTTCAAATGGCTGGTGTATGGTTTCCCAAATCATGTGGCCTAACCATGTGGGTAGCCTTTTTATGTAGTGATACAAGAATGGTTGGAACGTGGTTTGGGAATCCATGAAACCAAAAAATTCACCACTATTTTTCTTGGAAAAAGTCCAAAATTCCCTTAAATAAAATTAAACCATACCTTTACCTACCTTTTTATTTCCCATGCTAGGGGAGTAATCCTTTCTATCTTAAGAATCTCTCGAGCCCCTTTTGATAAATTTTAATCATATTTATTCATATAAACCTATATTTGATCATTGTTCTTCATACCCAATGTGAAATAGTAAATAGTATATTCCTCTTCAGTCGTTCAATGTTTTTCTTCATCTCGATGATTCTATTTTGTGGGAGATAATTGTCCATGTTTTTAGGTCATTCCTCTATTCTTAATATTTCTTCTCATCTAGATGAAACTAAAGTCTCATACTAGATGAGGAGAATTCTATGAGAATATGGACGGTTTCCTCTCAATCATCCCTCAAGTTTCATGATTATATTAACTATCGTAATTTTTTGTATACATATCTCATTGGTAAATTATTATTTAAAATCATATTTATAGATAATAATCATCATTCCCATATTATATATGCCAATATATATATGATAATTTTATCTTTTGATGATGGTACCACAACTATTTCATCCCTTGTAGGGTTCTTTCTTAGATAATGCATTGGTAACCCACATGGGTTTATCTTAGACATTGTTTCGGGTGTGTGGATTTAACCTTATAATTGTTTACAATTTTTAATTATAGGAATTATGAATTGATGTTGGCTAGAATGTGTATTTTCTACCTTGGTCTTATATGGTATGTTTTTCTTCTTAATAAATGAATCACAATTGTAAATAGAAAGTATAACATGTGTATAACTTGGCCTGATTGAATATTACTGATTGACATGGTTTCATATCTGTAGCACCACTTTCCATGTTGGATGAAAGGTATTAGATTCAATCTAACAAATGATTATGAAATTAAAAAGCTAAATGGTTTCATTTTCTTATTATGTCGGGTCACACTAATGAAAGAAATGGAATTAACCAACTATAAATATTAAATGGAATGTGTATTACATGGAATAATTTATTATGTAAATCAAGTATAAGGTTCCTATTACGTATTGACCTATTCATAGTAATAGGATTTGTTAGACGTGATCTAGACTTGGATTCCCAATGTCATTCCTTGAGTTCTGAGGGATGACATTCTTATTCAAGTATCATAGTATACATGATTGAGACCCACATTGCAACATGGTCCGTGTCTAATACGGGAGGCCGAACCTAATGTTGTTGGATTACTTCATAATCATTTATATCTTAGGGATTACTGGTTGCACTACATTGATCTATATTGAAATCTTCGGACACACGGTGCCATTGAAACACCCACTGGTCCAAGTCAATGACTAGTCTGTACATACCTTGCATTAATCCTTGGACATTGTTTGAATGATATTATATTGGAATGCCTTTTGCGATGCCCCATGGATTACCTGAAGACCCATTATACTTAGTCTAAAGGTTATTATTGATATGGATAGACTCCTATTTTTAAGGATTCATGGGTTATAACATTGGATCATATTCATTTTTATCATCATTATGGACTCATGGGTTACTATATTGGATCATCTGGTATTACCATTACTATATGATGCCTTGTTATATATTAGATCCTTCCCTATCAGTATCATGTTACACAGTTAGTAAGTTTATACATCATGTGACCTATTTAAACTCGAATATAAAATGTTAAATTATTACAATATCATACCACATCTAGGACAGAAGGAGGTATCTAGGTATCTTTTTTATTATATTGTCATTACGTCCATATATTCATACCTCCACATTGTTTTAGTTTATATTTCACATACTAGATATGTATAAACACCATTATCAGTAGACTAATGAGATTTAACTCACATCCTATCCAAGAATATGATGGTACCTAAGTATATTACACATTAAGAGGTCTTAAAAAGAGGATGCCTCCAACTTTGGAATCCTTATTTGGATTTATTTCATTAATATGGAGCATCATAGAAGATAACTGAGAAAATGATCAGGATTTTGGATATTTATTTGTTTCTTTTAACTTCGTTTGTTTAGAAGTCATTCCTTAGTTCCATTTATATATTTTTATAGTTTTATTGAGACATTAAATACATCAACAACAGTTTTTTTTATGATTCAATTTGTTGTTAATAATTGTATATCATTATTTATTATTCATTTCTTCTTTTTCTATGGTGTGTTACCACTCCAGTACCTAGAGTGTCAATTTCTGCCACTAATTTAGTTTATTTTTAGCTTATTTTATTTAGCTATGATTACTTTTAAACAATGATCGACTCTATTAATGATGGTATAGTCTCCCCACAGACATAGACTAGTCCATTACTGCTAGATGGAAAAACTCTAGAATCCAAGAGCTGCACATAAGGACATGTGGCCAACCAGTTTTGGGTATCTTCCAAGTAGAACCTGGTTCATGACATCACAAAGTGGTCTCAAATCACATTTAGTCACTCATTTTACTATTTTTGAATAGATTAATGGAGATTATGAATGCTTTAAAAGATGATTTTAAACCATTCATGGGCATAGCTCACCCAAATTCAGGGTAAATTTTGAGTTTCATGAAACAAGAAATTTTGTTCAAAATTATTCTTATTATAGTTGATAACCATTTAACCATTGGGAGACTTACATTCTATGTTATGGTTATTATTATTATCATGATTGATAATTTCATTTTCTTAACCTTTCTCCAATGAGATAAGGGAAACCGGAATTGTTACATGAATCATTTTAGGAACCTAGAATTAACATGTCATTGTTATTCCATTCTATATAGGAGAATCTCACTACTTTAATTTTACTGTATTTCATGTTATTTTTGAGTGATTCAGACTTGTTCTATATTCCTGTGCTATAAAAATTTTATTACAGGGTAGGATATGGGTTTTCTAAAGTTCCCGTATCAATATAATTATTGTTTACCATTATATGTTGATGGTGGTAACATAAATATATGGTTTCTATCCATGTTATCTGTTTAGATATGCTTACATCATCTTTCTTTGGATATGATTGAGTGATTTCCAATTTATATTAATTAGGGGTATTGATCTCATGGATTGGGATGGGTAATTAACTTAGTAAGTCCATTATTATGAAATTAAATTGGTGTTGATATTAGTGATAAGGTATATTGTCCATTATTCATTGAGAATGTTGTTCCATTTTAATCATAACTTGATATATGTATATTAGAAAATAAATAAAAAATTTAAATCGTAGATTATAAATATAAAATAACA
Source organism: Viscum album (assembly GCA_963277665.1). NCBI lineage: Eukaryota > Viridiplantae > Streptophyta > Magnoliopsida > Santalales > Viscaceae > Viscum > Viscum album. The sequence continues at coordinate 1,877,159,995 of OY728152.1, forward strand.
TCTAGTAAATAAGTATTAAAAGTTTGAATTAACCTTTCACTTATTAGATCCTTTTTAAATACAAGTATGGGAATAGACCAATATATAGACTTCTAAGATTCTAGTTATGGAATTATTCCAAGGGTAGTGATCCCTTTCTAAGTGATATGATTCAAATAGTATATCTATATCTTTAAAATATAGTTATGACGGTTGTATATGGATTTGTTAGAGTTATTCCAACATAGTATCCTCATATCATGAGATAGGAAGGTGGAGAAGATCATGCTCTTGAGGTGGTGGGCACTAATCCGCCCATTGTTCCTCATATAATTACACCTAAAAAACCCATAATGTACCATATCTGGGAACTAACTCATAGTGTTGAGAGGGTTTTCTTTGGCTGATATATTCTATGTAGGGTTATCTGTGAAAAACACATACTATAACTAATTTAACTATTGAGTTCGAGTAGTAGCATCCTCCAAATTTATAAAGGGATAGATAACCACAGCCAGGTGAGTCTTTGATGGAGGCCTCACTATCTATCGTTAGAATTTAGAGATACCTCAAGAGATGATTTTCAAGCATTTATAATATATTAAGTGTGATTTGGCCATGCATTGGTGGGATTTGATTACCCTTGTGGGTCATCATTGGGGAATGGTATGGGTTAATGTTAACACTGAAATCTACAGTTACTTATAACCTTTTAACCTAATATCTAATCGAGAAAGAGATTTCATGAACCTAGATAATGGTACTATATCTATTGCGAGTTATTTAGATCATTTTTCTGAGTGGAAGAACTTTTCACATGTTCTTTAAGGTGATGACTTTTCACATGCTAGAAGTTTCAATAATCAGATCCTATTTTCCATCAATAATTAGGTTATGTATTTCACCTAACTATTTTGTCTGAGATCGTCAATCATGATATGATCATACAGAAAAACCTTTGTGATTGTGATAGTTCTGGGTGTAGAGATTTATTGTTGATGATATCTAGTAGTTCATCTGATAGAAGGAAACGTTCCCTTGAGGTTTCTTTTCATATCATTCATGGTTAGTGTAACCATATAGGTATCTCTATTATATACCATTAGTGTGGAGGTTAAAGACATTTGAAGCCTCAATTTGATAGAGAACCTTTGGAGTGTTGAGCTTATAGCCATATGGGGCATCTTAAGATATTCTATTAGACATTTCCATTTGATTCTAGTGGGAGAGGTTCTATAATAGCTCCACCCTCAGTTGTAGGTTCATTAAGGCTATGTCATATGTGGAGATTGGGAAGCACTAGTGGGACAGGAAAAAGTGGAGGTCGTGGACGTTGCGTCCATATTTCATATTATCATCACTAGTAGAGAAAACTTGATAAAGGTTGTCCATTTATTGCACAAGTTCATGGATCAAGCAAGATTCATGTATTATAGATGATACCCAATAATCAACGTACAAGTTTAACTATCATATGATGTACTCTACTAGTAGCCCCAACTATTGTATCTTCCGGATTCTGTGTTGGTTCATCATAATTATTTATCTCTCTATCGACAATAGAAATTCCTTAGATAGATATATAATATTATTTTCTTGTGATGACCCTGGATACACCATTTAGAGTACAATAAGAGGGAATATTCTAATGTGGCGAATGTACCAATGAGATAGAAGTTATCCCTTCTTATCAGACCAATTTTTTCACAAGTTCATGGATTATAATTCATTCTAAGTATGATTTATTTAAATCTCTATCACACCTATGTAGACTTTCATTGCAAAAAGATTTCATTTACATAACCATAACAAATTACTTATCTCTAAAAGTGTTAGTGGAATTTTCAACCCTGTAGAGCTTGACCGAAGAATCGTCGACTAGGTGGACTGACCAATCATATTGTAAGTCACTTAATTTAGGAGTTGGGAGTACACATATAAGATATTTATCATGTGTTATGTCGTTTTATGGATGTATTTACCAATGATTTTTAGCTTACCTCATGAGAGAGAGGTAGTGTTGTGAATTGATGTTGTACGAGTAGTAGATTATGTTTCCATTCCTCTGTACATGTTAGAATCTTTTGAGCTCCAAGATCTCAAGAATCTGTTTGAGGATATATAGGCCAATTGTTCTATACTTGACAAAAATTCTTCTTGTGATTCACTCAGAAATTTCGCCGAGAATGAGGATGAGAACCTTTATTAATGTATTGAGTATTGATGGTTGAAATAGATTATGATTAAGAATTGATATCTAAATCTCCATATATATGATCACTTTAACTATCTCTATGTAGAATAGGTATTCTCTATGATAAACCTAAGATCAGGATATCATCTGGTTGGAATCAAGCCTTTAGAAATACATTGTATAGCTTTTAATAGATTGTATGGTATGTATGAGTATCTCATTATTCTGTTCAGACTTACAAACACACCTGACATCACCTTGATAAATAGAGGATTTCAACCCTATCGATATTACTTTTTCATGGTATTTGTTGATTCCACATTGGTGTATTCCATTACACAGAGTGATGATGATAAAGACCTTGAGATTTTCTAGAATATTCTGTCAGGTCATGAGATTAATTTCATCGTTTATAAATGATACATCATTGACAATAAAGATCACTTTTTGGATCAGATTATCTCAGAATTAGGGGTATCTATTGACTTAGATATGTTGAGTGATTTGGTTTTCTTGATGAATCCAATGAACAAGTTTGATATACAGTGATTCATGGGGATGGATAGATATTACAAGAATTTTATATAATAGTTTCCCCTCCTTCAATTCTTAAGGTTCATAGAAAGATTGATGTCATGTTTTTGTGCATATAATCATGTGATAACATCTTTTAGGAGCGGAATGTAATGGTTTTTTTAAACCTATTATGATTATTTCCACACTTGGCAGATTTTATATAGTTTTCTGTGATGTATCAAGAATCGGACTTGGAGAACTGCTTAGGCCTGAATATAGATTCGTCACATTTGAATCTTTGAAGTTGAGGACTCAATAGAGAAACTACCCAACTCAAGATCTTGAGGAAGTGGAGGATTTTCAATCCATACATTATGTGATATACTATTTGATGTGTGAGTGCTTTGTGGTCTACACAGATGAAAAGATCCCCAATAATATCTTTTCAAAGAAAGAATAGAATATCAAACAATGGATATTGGCCTAATGTCATCAGTTTTTCCAAATTTGAGATTTACTATATTCTTGGATATGGAAATTTATTTGTTGATATATAGAGTAATAAAACTCATGAAAATCTCGTACAAGGAACTAGTAATGAATAGAAATTCATGGCTCACTTCTTTGAGCTACAACTAGAGCTCCATTCATGTCATGAGTTGTCTTATAACTTAACCATGACAGTTAACTCATCCTTATTTTATAAGGTGATGTTTAAGAAGTTTTTTTATCATGAGAAGATAGTTTTATGGGAGAGTATTTTAAGAGATGAAGCACCTCTAAAGTAGTTTGTGGATAGAGATAATGTTTTGTGTATACATGGGTGTGTTTGGGTTACTATAGATATAAGAGTTGAACTTCTGTGAGAGTCCCACACATATAAAGGGGAATTTCATCTAGCCTTCTGGAAGATATATCAATATGTTCAATTCCATTATCGGTGTCCTATAATGAAATGTCAAATAGAAATTTTTATCACAACGTGTTCCACCTAAAAATAAGTAAAGGTGGAGTACCAGAAAAATTCTAGCTTTTCATAACCACTTCCAGTCATGGAATTTAAATTGAATGTTGTTTCTATTTATTTAACAGTAAAATTTACAAGGTCACCTCAATGTAGTGATGTAGTTTGTGTAGTCATGGATCGATTGATGAATTTCATCCACTGACTTCCTATCAGGAAGACATTTTCAGTTTATGAGTGTGGAATACTATATTTCAATGATACTATATAACTCCATGTGGTACTTCATACTATAATTTCTAAAAGGGAGCCTCATTGAAAATCATGTTGTTTGGATGTGGTTTTAGAATGATATGGGTTCATATGTTCACTTAATCACAATATTTCACCATCAGACTATGGGTCAGTCCAAATGAATGATATAGGTTTTGGGGGACATGTTTTGAACATTAATCCTTGGTTATAGTGGTTATTATGATAATCATAACCCTCTCATCTAGTTAACCTATAAAAATAGTTTTTGTTGATGAATCAAATAGTATCTTATGGGGCCTTGTATTTTAGGTCATGTCATTCACCACTGTACTGGTTAGATGAAGGAGAGAAAGCACTACAATTTCTTCATCTAGTGCAGGAATCTTCAGAATAGGCTCAGTTGATGAGGAAAATTATATCAACTACATAGTCAAGACCAAAAACTTATAAGGATCTCTATTGATGAACTCTAGTGTTTGTTGTTGGGGATCAATTATTCTTACAGGTATCTACGGGTTTTGGGAATAAACATATTGAGTGGAAAGGGAATCATTTTCCATGTTTTATTGGGCATTTGGCATTTTTGAAAGATTCATGCTAGTATCCTATCAGTTTTTATTACATTAGAGGTTCCATTAGATTCACAATATCATCCGGGCACTACCGCAAAATAGGGCAAGGGAAGCGATTCCTTTTACAAAAAAAATGTATTACACCTATGAAAAGAAGTTTCTTACTTTAAGGATATTGTTTCAATGGAAGTTAACATTGACGATTACCTTATGGTTATCATTCCTAACATCAGTTTAATGTATTAAAATACATTGGAGGGTATAGAATTTTAGAAAATATCAGCAAGTTGATTTTGAGTTCCAATAAATTGATGAATTATATCTCCTTTAGCATTATCTCAGAAAGTTACTTTTCCTCCTTCTGTATTGATAATATTTTAAAAGATGTTTTTGTTACCTGTCATATTCTAGGAACATCTACTATCCATGTACCATGTATTTCTATTGGTACTTTCCTTATTTTCCTTAAAATAAAAGAGTCAGACTTTCAGAATCTAAACATTCCGGGATCTAGAATCTTCAGAAATCAAAATTTTGGGTATCCAAATTTTATAATAGAAATAAGAATTATGAAAACCTAAATAAATGGTTTTTATGGTAAAATTTTTTCCCAATTCCCTCCACAATGACCCATAGTGAAGAATGGAGCACTTTGAGGAACAAAATAATTTTTACAAAAAAACAGTTTTAAACTAGTATAACCAAAACCAGAATTATTCCTTAGAGGTAGAATTTGAGAATACATTTTATCAAAGTTTTGCTTCCATAATTTAAACATTAACAATAACTTAATAAAGAAAAATACTTCAGACATTGGACTTATAAAAAAGTTATTATCTTCCAAAACATTAGTTTTAGCACTAGAGTTATGCCTGAAAAAAAATTTCTTAGAAATTACATTTTCTAGGTCCTTGAAATGTTTATACATCTGAGAATTAACTTCCTCAAGGTTTTTTAAAATACTTTCTAAATCATGGGCTTTCTTATCATGATATTTAGAAAGATATGATATTTCCTTAGTAAGAATATAAATCCTAGATTTTTACTAATCAAGCTTTTTCTTGACATTAGAATTTTCATTCTAAAGAATCTTAGAAAACCTAGACACATCTTCATAGGTAGGTAATGTATTATCTTAATCAGAAGAAGATTCTTCATCAGAGGATTCATAGTATTAACTATCATTATAATTAGTATTTAAGGATACCTTGGTCATAGATTCAGAATTATGTTCCTTATCCATTAAGCAATGATTTTCAATAGTTAGTCTTGATATTAGACCATGATTATTCTATATAAAAGATTCATAATTTGATGATTCATCAGAAGAGTCCCCACCAATAGTACTCCAGATGTCATTAGCTTTCAAAAAATTCTTAGATTTTACATTGTAGTACTTATTTCTATTTCCCTAAGAATTCTTTTAATTTCATTCTTTTCTTTTAAGTATAGGACATTCATCCCTTATATGTCCAGCTTTTTTCCATTTATAACAAGTGACCTCAGAGTCTTTCTTATCATTCCTTTCTTTCTTCATGTATCTATACTGAATTTATTTCATCCCATCTATCTTGTCCATCCTTTGAGCAAGATTAGCTGGTTCATTCTCAGAATGTTCACTTTCACTATATTTGGAATGTATAACAACCTTATTTGATTTAAATCTTGTAATTCACTCAAGAGTCTTGACTTTCATATTATTAGAAGTTATTTTAAAAGCAACACTTCCATTACCATTCTTCTTCTTAACAGTCTCATCATCTTTTTTCATTCTAGTATTGTGGAGAAGAGGGGTTCCAAAAAGCTCATCAAGAGTAATTAGTGAGACATTACAATTCTCATCTATAGGTGTTATCTTGGATTCCCACTCATTGGGCATGATGTTTATAATCTTGTCTACAAGTGCCTCATCATCCAAACCTTTTTGACCCATGGATTGTAATCTGTTGACAATAGTCATAAATCTCTACTGTACCATACAAATAGGTTCTCCATAAGGAAAGAAAAAACCATGGTACTAAGCTCTACACATATCTCTTATAGTTTCAATAACATTGCATTTGCTAAAATGAGTAACTTCAAGCTAATTCCAAATGTAATTTTCTGATTCACATGAAGAAATCTGGCTATATATATTCCTAGTCAGGGAACACAACAATGTATTTCATACCATATAGTTCAGTTTATATTCGAACTTCTCTTGATTAGTAAAATTTCAAACGTCTTTATCAAAAATCTTGTAATCTCAAGTAAGCATAACAATGTTTTCCACTCCAATGTTGATAAAAAAATTATTCATATGATCTATCCAATATTCGTAATCATTCGAATCAAAAAAAGGTGGTATAGTAAGATATATTTTGTCTATGGAAAAAAAATTTATTCATATCATCTTAATGAAAATATTTCCAAACAAACATGTCAGTAATAAAAGTTTGTAAACATGGATAAAAAATATCCTAAGAAAGGAAAATATAGAACAAGAGTATCTCTAAGAAGAATATGAGTCCAGAAATGTGAGTTCAAAATTCTGATTTTGAAAATAAGAATAAGATGAATTATCTTCTGAATCTAATCATGAAATTAATTCAGATGTAACCAATCCTCTGATACTAATTGATAGGTTGGTATGGAGTATGATATTCTCTTATAATACCAACTGTAGGATCAAAATGAATATGTAAATTCTCAATATACAAGAGGGAGTGAATTGTATACATTAAAAATTCTTTGAGAAATTTTAAGTTTGGTTAGAAAACTTTATATTCTTTAACATGGTTAAATAAGGTAAATTCAAAAAAACCTCTAATTTCTATAGTCCTTCATGATTCCAAAAATGTGATTCCGAGAATTTAATTCCAAAAAAGTGATTCTAGAAATGAAACTTAACTAAGGTTTCCGAAGATAATGATTCTACCTTAAAGTGTATAGAATCTCAATAAATCAGATTATACAAGTATAAGAAAGTATAATAAAGTTATACTTTCTACAACAACCAAAATTTAGCGGAATAACGTGATTCAATACAAGTAACAAGTAGTAAAAACTTTTAACCCAAAGATAGGGGTATCCAACAACCTTGGATAATGTTCCTTGATTTATACATTCAAGAAAGTCTATCCTACCCACACTAGGGTAAGCCCGTGATATGATGATCGGAGTCTGTCTTGTTATCCCTGCAATCCCTCAAAATTCAATATAGTCAGAACCTCGATCTTTCTATCCCCGGAAGCCCTCAAATGTACCAAGCAACATTCAAAGTCACATGAAGCAATTATGAACAAGGTGTTATGTATGCATAAAGAAATAATGTTTCTCTCTCTAGAAATCAATTCAGCATCATGTAATCTCTATATTAATCAACTTGATGTTATTAGCTCTTTCAAATGAGCTTCTATTTATAGGCACATTCTCAACAGTCAGCACCCTCCTCTAATAGTCATATTTTTCCTGGAATTTCGGAGAGACCTGTACATGTGTCACTAAAACAACAGTTAGATATTAACTGAATGCACGACATCATTTTATAAACAAACCATGAGTAAGAAAAAATACAGTTGTTTATCCAAATTCATTTTTCAGAGAGTAAGGGAAAATTAATGATTAGAGTCTAACCAAAAAAACCATTCGGTGTCTATAATGCAAAAAAATTTGGAATCTATCTTCAAAGGAATTCAGAACCTGAATTCGATTGAATTCAAGAGTCTGAATTTCAAAGAAAATCGGAGTCTGAGCTTACAATCATTGGAGTCTGAATTCATAAGAATTCAGAGTCTGATAATAGAATGATTAGAGTCTGAATTGATAATAATTCAGAGTCAAACTTAAAATGTTCAGAGTCTGAATTCATAAGAATTCAGAACCTGAATTCAGATCCTGAAAATGGAATGCCCTATATCTATGTATATACATGATTCTGAGGATTTGGATTCAAAATTGAAATTTCTACTTAGACATAATTCAAACAATGAAAAACATGGTAATGATAAATTTCCTTGGGGAAGGAAAATCTCCTTATGAAAGTAAAGCATAGTGTAAATGAATGTTTCCTTAAGATAGGGTGTTTGTGATTTTCAAAACATATAGTAAGGGAGAAGTCATAAGGACACCTTATTAACTCAATAAGCTCCACAAACATGAAGGAATTGAAAATTAATAAGGAATCCTTTTTGACTCAACATACATCCTCTAGGCTGGATTGCTTCTCTAGTAGTTTCTATCTTTTAGAGATGGACAATATTTTAGCTTTATCTTCTTTTCTTAAATTTTATAGTCTTCAGTAATATAATAGCAACAAAATTTATAGAAAAACATGTTGTACTCATACATGTACTGTTAAAAATTACCATAGTAATATCCAAATATATTATATACTATAAAGGGTATTTATTCATCCTTTTCCATCTAAATTTATTTGGAAGTAATCAGCACATGTTCCAGGGAAATATGAGTATCATCAATCCTTTTTTAATAAATAAAATTCATCACACATAATAATAAATTTCATTGTAACTCATAAAATTGGGTCTACAAGATTGGGCTCTCCAACCTACTCCCATATTTTCCTTCTGTATTATATATTGACATCATTCTTATTTACAATTCATGTTCATTGACAAAAAATACCAAAAAAGGAATTTTGTCTCAATGACCACCTATTGGGATTATAACATATAAAAAATAAGTAGAATAATAAACTGTAGACATTCTCTAATCAATCCCCAAACCTCAGTAATGTTAAAATAGCAACCATCAATATTCCCAGACTGATTCACACAGTAGTAAAAAATTAGGCAATAGTCATGGGGTATCACAGTGGTTATAGAGAAATTGAAAATTTATATAATTTATATCCACTCTCAGGACATCCACGAGAGTTATCCAGGTTTTCATAACCCACTGACAATAGCCATAGTCATATGGACTAGTACCACATACAAGGATTTTGGATGTAGTCCTTGTTATGGGGAACCTATAGAAATGGTTTGTAAATATATACATTGCAAGATATGGAAAAGTGAATGCTAAATTATGATATCATGGAAATGGAGTCAGATGAGAGCATCACGAGGATGCGAGATCGGAAGTGCAAATTCGATTCTATGCTAGGCGGTAGTTAACCAACAGTATTTAAGTGCTCAAAAAATCATTAGTTTTGTTATTAGCTTATATCAAGACCAAAGAAACACTTTGGATAGATTTAAAGGTAATGTTATGACAAATATCTCTATTTTAATAAAAACCTATATAATGGAATGTTGATTCATTTATCATTTTTCATTACTGGGTTCGATTATTTTATAATATTTCTTTCCATGTCAAATGCCATTGTAGGAATATAAATGATGCATTCAAGTTGGTTTAATACATTAGTAAAATGATCCATGAGTAATTGGTGGCGTGTAAGAATCAACTGAACCTCAATATAAAACTTAGTGTGACAGATATAAATCGAAATGTGTCATTTAAATTTGATATCAATTTCATTAAAAGAACAAGTGAAAAACTCAAAACCTAGCAAACCCATTTGGATTGTTTTAATATTTTAAAACAATGGACTGTGTCTCATTAATGACATGTAGGAATTAACCCTACCTCAATACGATGTACACTATTATTGGTATAACTCCAAATGTTTATTTTTTAATAAAAAAATTGATTGAGTTATAAGACCTAATAAATTAAGAAAGATTTAAAAGTAAAAAATTTGAAAAGTACAAAAATGAGAAGGATAAGAATTGACAAACAACAAAAAAAATCCAAATACTTCTCAGCAAACTCGAGAGCGAGTTCTCATTCCATGACAAGAGGATCCTCCACCTTGACCACATGGGTGGTGACCCCTTCACCATGTTTTTTCAAGAACCCATGGGCCATCACAATCATCACAGTGTAGAGTATGTCCATATTCCATTATTTCATGCACATCAGGTGCACCACAATCTTCCACAGTATTTTCTGATGTTAGTAAATCAAAGGGATAATGAGTGCTTTCTTTCTCTTAAAACATTTCATTGAAATTATTAGTAGTAAGAGATGTTCTATTCCATTTACTATCTAGTCCCTACACTAGGGACAAGGGCATATTAGATTTTCTATAAAACCCCTCTTAATCTTTACCAGATAGGGTGGCTGAAAAGAGGGTTGGAGATGATCTTTTTCCATGAGGGACAGAGTCTTTGGGAATCCTACAAGAAAGAAGGGAAGTAGTAGTATCATATATCACTTTACTAGCTGAAAATATTTAGTCATCATCATGTGTAATATAATCCTCCCACCTGAATAGGGGATGTTCTGGATGGGACACCTCCTACAGATCTAGTATTTGAAAAATAGGCTGCATCTTGCTTAGACTTCCTCTTTCAGTTCTTTTCATATATCATCTTATGTTCATTCCATGGGTTGAGTTCCAATTCCTCTTATGAAAAACATTCCATGTTTGTTTGACTATCCTTTGAGTCTTCAACCACATGGTCATCATACGGACCTACAGATAACATGTTCTTGAATGAAACAATGTCCTAACTTCACTATATCCCAAATCAATCCAACAGATTTCGGGGTTTTCTTGACTAGACAATACAATAGTATATAATGTACAATCACGATTTTGAGAATCATTCCTGGACTGGGTACCTTTTATGTTCTCTTTTTATAACCCACTAAAATATAAACTAGGGCCACCCTTATCATGTAATGAGATAGAAAAATTATTAACAGAACAAGAAGATGGAGTTATATATGGAGGTGGAACTACTACAACATCGACATTCCCTTATGCCTCATTATGAAGTGTAGTTATCTCTTCTTCTATAGTAATCTTAGTCATTTCCTTTTAGATGACATTTAGGAAAAATCATTTTTCTTCGACAATCCGAGTTAGTAAGACCAATAACAGTAAATTATTCACAATAGAGAGGCATTTTATTATATTCCCATCTAATATTAATATCATCCTATGGAGTAGAATCCACAATATTATCAATCCTTGGAATAATCAGATCAACCTCTAACTATATATGATTAAAAAAGCCAAAAGATGCCATTTATGTGGCTTTTTCCATCCATATGGAGACTCTTAAAGCTTATGCGGTATCATATAATATTTCTAGATTCCATAGGATCCATTTTATGATATGTATTGGTATCCAAACCTAGGCATAAATATCCTTGAAATTTTACGTGTTGAAATTTAGATGACAATACTATTATCTCAATGTTCCTAGCCTTAATTTGATTGACCCTATGCTTCAATATTCCCCTTTCATATCCGCAGAAGAACATGGAATGTGGAAAGCCCCACTACCGAAATAATCTCATTTAAAATATGTAATCCAAAAAATGGTTGTAATACTATTTACAAGATCTACATGTTTCCAGAGTTTCATTCCTTTTGATAGGTTTATTAGATCCATGATAGGGAACATAAAAAGATCTAACCATTCTACAATAGTGTTGTTGAATTCTGATGCATGTTCCATTGTTCCTTTTTAGATAATATTTTGCATTGCTATGTCACTAAAATCCTCAAAAGAACTGATGGTGGAACCTGCGAAGGCTATCAGATTCCCTCTGTCTTTCAGCTTAGTGTGCCTCAAATGGTTTCATTGATACACAACCCCTCGAAGGGAATCATAGGTGTATAGATTCAGACATCTATCGCTTTCTGTTGCAGTGTATCTACTGATGAAAACTGGAGAGATGGATTGCCAATCCTCTATCCTTCAATATTTTATATCATTTTATTAATTTATTGTCTCATATTAATGTTTTTTTGGATTGTATTAATAACATAATATTTATTTTCTTATATAGGTTGACTTTTTTTCTTAAGTATGGATGCTTTGTTCGGTGACTAATACCATGGATGACAATTCTGGAGAGGGGATCACAGATTCTAAAGGATGAAACATTATTTTTTTTAATTGTCTATTGGATAATTTTAATTCTAACCAAATAAAATATTGTTTTAAATTTATATAGTAGTGTTTGTTTTTATTTATGATGTCAAGTAAATGTATATAGCATTGTTGGTGAAACTATCTTCAATGTTGTTTTGTTCTTCTGTGATTTTTCCATGTGTAGGTGTTTTCTTGTGCAGGTGTCAAGGTGCTGGGTACGCTATCAAATAAATAACACATCCCAGGAATCTAGGAATTGATAAGTGATTTTTAGCACCGTTAAAGAGGATCCCCCTATATTCATCATGATTAAGAGTGCTTTTCAAGAACTATTAGAAGCAATTTCCCCCGCTTTTAAATTCCTTATTTGTAGTAGTGATGTATCAAATATTCAACATTATCATGTTGACATATCTCATTATTTTTATCCTATGGAGTTCAATATATATTTTGATGCTTCATTTGAGGATTTTCCTATATGTATCATTGAACATATCAAGAAGTCTCTCTAGGGTTGGTATTTACCATTATTATGGGTGATATGGTAGAGATGATGGGTATAGAAAGAGACATAAGAGTTGTAGGTCATTGTACATTCTTTGTAGTTGGAATTTTTCTTTTCATTTTCATCACTACCCTTCAATAGATAAATAATGGAAAAGTTATTTTTATTGGGTAGACTATATGAATCAAGTTTTTCAATCATGCGTGGATCCTTTAATTATTGTTTAATTACTATTTTGGACCTATTATTGATGCATAATGATTTAATATATGATTTTAAGGATTCATGGGTCTTGTTCAAATAATAGAACCCCGACATGTCGGATAAGTGACCCATTTTCATTATTAGAATAAAGAGTGTGAGCCAGGCCACACTGTTATTTCAAAACATGCATGTCATAAACTGTTTCATTCTTTTGGTATGAAATATTTTAATTTATTTAAAATTTAATTTTTTATGATTAATTATGGCCTATTATGAATTCACTTTTAGGTCATGTAGGTATCATGAGTGTTGTGGGCTAGTTCAAAGCCCAAAAAAAATTTAGGATGAAACAAGCAGTGTTCACAGTTTATAGAAATTGTGGACGGAATGCCACATGGTTACAATTAACCATGAGATACTTGGGTAAAGAGTAGAATGAGGTCGAATGGTTTTAAAAACCTGAAATTTTAGCTGAACACATCTACATGTTATTCTATAGTTTTTTATTGTGTTCTAAGACATGGTTTGCAGACGATTAACTATATTGTTGACAAGCATGGATATTATGGGTGTAATGTTTTTATGGTTTGATGCATGCGAATTATACTTTTAGGATCATGTGGGTAGATTTATTTTACCACCGATATATATTTTCCAAGTTTCATCCATGAGTTATACTATTTACTGAAATGCATAAGGTGTGGGGCTAAGAGTAGTTCCTATACATGGGGATAGAGTCAAGGATTATGAGTCTCAGCAAATGAGGCCTTACGAGAGGAATTACTCAATGAATTATCTAGAGTTAGCTAATCGTTTTCATGGTTTTTACTTTTGGAGACACTAATTACTTAGAGTGTTATTTATGGTGTGAATGTACTAAAAAATCATAAGGTACATATTTACATAGCATGATCTGAATGCGAGGATGTGAAGGTGGATTGAGTACCTAATGCCTTTAAAATTTGAGGATTATCATAAACCTTTATATGGAAATAAAGTGGATGATGTACTGAGTAGGTGGACTTCAATATAGGAGTTTCAGGATGCTAGTGGCGAGTGGTATCTTATTTATTATTTTTCTTAAAGTAACTTGGATGTGTAGAATAGTCTTGGAAATACATTTCTATCATCCTTATCTTTCATCTCTACAATTATGGATAGATTCATGATGGGGAATCTATCAAATTACGATTGTCTAATTATATAGGAGAGTGTGGTATGTGAGGACCCGCATCCAGGTCAGACTGTAGGAAAGAATGAAATTCACCATATTCATGGTTTCGTGAGGGTTTCAATAGACCTACACGAGGACCATATGGAATATTTTCATGCTTCATCATAGGAAGTAAACCCCAAGGTCACCAATATGTATCAAGAGTTATATCCCAACTACTAATGGGTGGTTATGAAAAAGTGATGTTGTTTGTTTTTTCATGATGTGTTCCACCTGTCAGTAGGTTAAGGCAAAACACCATCAACTAAGTAGGCTTTTGAAGCATTATACCATTTCCGAGTGGAAAAGGAATGACGTTGCGATGGATTTTTGTGACTGGGTTACCATGTTTCCTATAAGGGAATGATTTTTTTGTTTTATTTGATAGGATACCAAATGTTTATGATATTTTTTCGATCTATGAGAACTTTTATATAGATGAACATGAGAGGTTCTATATCTATGAGATAGTATGACTTCACGGGATCCATCATACTACCATTTCAAATACGATTGCCGAGTTTACTTCGTAAGACTGGAATGGGATGTGGAGGGAATCATTTACACCAATACATCTTAGCACAATATACCACCCTCAAACTAATTTCCAGTCATAACACACAATATAAGTACTTGAGGACATGTTTCTAGAACTCTTCTTATATTTTGGGAGCTGTGGGGAGCCACATGACACTGGTTGAATTCTCCTAGAACTATTGATATTAGGATACTATTAAGGTGGTGCCTTATGACGATTTTTATGGTATGAAATTTGAATCACCCATTAGCTGGTCAGAGGAATGATCTGAATTTATTCATGGACCTCATCTCGTTCTAGTGAATGTGGAGAATGTTCAGTTGATTCATAAATGGATAGATAATGAACATTATCAAATAGAAATCATAAGTCGAATCCTATTAGTTGAAGTTTCCTCATATGTACCAAGCCATGCATGACATATTCCATATATCTCAGTTGTTCCATTATCATCGTGAAATGTATATGAATTTTTACCCCAAAGAGGTTATGTAACAAGTAGATGTATCCTTTGAGGAACTCCATAATGTTATTGTGGATTGTATCGAGAAGGTTCTATGAGGCATGCCAGTTCCTCATGTAGGGTGATATTGGACCTCTGGCATTTAAAGGACAAGTCCTCGGAGTGGTAGAACAGTGTGTGAGAACAATGAATGAATTTGTTTACATATTATGATTCACTATTATTGGAAGGGAAATTCAGATATGAATTAATTAAAGGGGAAATTTTTATGAACACAGTTAGTTATTGAGTAATAGAATATTTAAATTCTATAAATTCTCATAAAAAATGCTTAATTATGGACAAATAAAGATTTCATTTGATTTCATAGAGGTATCATGTTTTCCTGAGGATTGCTTGGAGTCTAGGACCCTATTTTAGGGATAAAACATACCATTTTTATGATTTTTAGAAATAGTTCGGGGTAGGCCACATAGTTATAACTAACCATGTGATACCCAAAAAGAGAGTAATAAGAGATCACACTATTTTAAAAACATTAAAATTTTAGGCACCCACCCATACAGGTTCATCTTTCGTTTTTTATAGTGGGATGAAACACGTTTTTTGCACGGTTAATGAAACCATGTGTTCAAACCATGCGAAAATACCCTCCCTACAGTAGTGGGTGCATGGTTGACACACAGTTTGAGCATCCATTGTGCCAAATTGTGAGGCCCTATATTTTGGGTGAGTTTAAAAAACCACCCTTATATAATATTATATTTCAATCTAATTTTTTACTCTTCCTCTTCGCAGAATCCTTACCCTTATAGATATCATCTTTGAATCCTAATACAACAAGTAAGAGGGATTCTCTGACGAATATTGGAAACGAGATCCATGAAAAGAATCAGATCATTCTTGGTAAGATATAAAATAATTTTTTCAATATTCATTTAATTAAATATTGATGTAATTATTTAGTTACAATAAATTATTTCTTATTTCCAGGTTCTTCACTCGTTCTTCGTTTTTTCTCTTGATCTGAGTAGAATCAGGAGCAGATACTGGACAAGAACTCTACTAGGGATTTTTGGTAAGTGGTATCATGATTTTCTATAATATTCATGTTGTTTACATATATTTCAACTTTTAGTTCTCAAATTATTCAAAGATAATCCCTTAAATAGAAGATAATCATTGATTTAAATTTATAGGGATTACCTATGTAATTAATGAGTTCTGTATATAATTGATTAAATTTTATAAAACTTATATGAACCACACATCGAGTGTATTCTAAAACAAAATAGATCACTATTGATTGAAAATGAGATAGGTTACCCATTAAGGGTATCATTTACCCATTTTATGTGTTGATAATTGATTAATTGAATTTTAAATTGTAATGTAATTTAATTGTAACTAATATTGATTAAATGAATGGAATGGAATGAACATGAACCTATGAAATGTACTGGCATTGCATGATTAAAAAAAATTTCCTACTAATGAAATGTATGTGTGAGATCATTTAGACACTAAGACTTATAGGATTATATCTTTATTATGACACATTCTAAGTTGAGATTTAGATGACATGGTTACATTGATGGCATTTGAAATAGTCAAATGGTACTGATTGTTTTCATATAGGCGTTGTGGGACACATGGGATCATATTTGAATGCCATGGTTGGACTCCATTGGCTATAAGCTATCTTACTCTCTAGTGAAACATTGACTCCCTAGTTGTCTACCAAGGATATATTCATATGGGTTGACTTTTTTATGCCTGGGTGATACTTGGACTCCATATGGATTTCCAAGGATTGACTCAAAGAGTATCTAATCATATTCACCATTGGTGATACATTTGATTACTTATTAGACATATGAGAATGGACTCATGTAGAAAATATGTAATTACACAGCTAGATTGATACTAGGATTCCCATAAGCAATGACTCATATGGGATTTTAAGGTACTTGGTCCAGGTTACTCCTCGAACGATGCCATGATTAAAAATAAAGAATGTCAAGTATGTACTTAGGTTCTATGTCTATTAATGATTTATATGATATATAAATCGTATATTCTAGGTTATATAACATGAATTCTTTTGGTTAGTAACTGACACCATATAGATGACCTGATTAGGTATCTATTGATCACATCTCATTACGGGAGATGCTAGGATATGTCTCTATTATTTAGAGTTATTTTTTAAAATTATATTTATAAATTCAAGGAAATTTATTATAAATTGTTATAGGAATGAGTATTTATTTAATGGTTTCCAAATGAGGCTATATAATTTAGAAAAGGATGGGTGTCCATGGAAATCTACAACATTAGGTGTTGTTTACTTTCATTACATCTTTTTCAAATTCTACTACTGCATGCACACTATTTTCTTATATATTCACTGACTAGATGGAACATGAACATTAGGTGGTTTCATACTAGGATTTCATGTCACACACTTTCCCGGCCAAAGATGGTTACCCAGACCGATTATATGATTATATGTACGGATAAGGACAAGTTCCCTACAATAATATTTTGATTGCTTTTTAGAACAAGGGATCACGGAATTTTGATGATGGTCGCGATTCATGATGATATTTCTTATGGTCTTTTTGGTATCTTTTACATATATTTTTATACCATCCATGTATACCTACATTTCCAATTTTTTAGATATATGAAATATATAATCATATTTTTTTATATGTGATTAGTTCTGGAATTGTATATATATATCCCAATCATGTTTATTTATCTATTTTCTAATTGATTTACTATTTGGGATACTTATCTATTATGGTATATCTAATTTTCCATACTCTATTGATAATGTTATAGTATCCCCACAAACACACCATTTTCCCACACTACTAGCTTGATTCTAATGGTGTTTTGGGAAATGTGATTGGGGCCATGTTGCCAACTAGCCTCGAGGTGCCATTCAGTGTCATCCGATAATGGGATGTTAAAATTTTGTATAAGAGCCCTTCTGATTCGTGTTTTTTTTGAGACAATAGAGTTGGATAAAAAAATATAAATTCTCTAATGAAATGGGTCTAAGAATAGCTATCCCACATAAAAGGAAAATCCCAATTGTCTCAATTGAAAATAACTAGTTTATAAATTTTACTATTACAGTTGATTTGATTCCACCATTGGGTGGTGCCTTTAAACTGTGATGTTATCATTGATATGATTGTGGGTTGTTTTTGTTTCAACCAAATGAGATGTGGTAATTCCACATCAATCATAATTTAGTAACCTATTAGAATTTAGATACAATGCATTATATCATGTGATATAAGACATACTGGTTTTTTCATGACATTGTGATAGGTGTTGTGATTGATATACATGATATTCTAATGGGTTTCTAGTATTTAATTGAGAAACATGGTTGGTACATAGAGTTCATTTGATACCATAGGTAGTTTTTTCCTTATTTGACTACATGAGACACCCTTCTCTTCTAATTGTGGTATCTTGAGTTAAGGGCCATGAGTCGCATGGATGAAACCTATTATGGTTCGGATTGGTTATATGGTTTTATTTCGGTTCATGAGGTGTATGGGAACGTATGGACTAACATTTAGAGAACAATTTGGTTCAACCATTTAAATTGAATTGTGAAATAATTAAAATGATTACAAAATTCAATGGAAAAAATTTATATTAGAGAACATGACCCTGCCCAAAGTTAGTAGTGGGCTTTAGGAATTGTATCTTTCATTATTATGATTTTTATATCCCATAGACATGGAACAAGGTGTAGTAAAAGTGGTTTTACATTAAAATAATAAGTCATGTACATATCATGTTCAATAACTATTATTTTATCATTGAACATTGTAATCTTTATTTTCAGAGGCATGTGTTTGAAAATTTTGAGGCACAACTCCATGATGACCTTAAGTTTTACACCAAGATGTTGTCATTGACCATGATTTAGAAATGGTCGTACATGGTCTAATAGTGGATCCTCCTATTGTTCTAGCTATTGAACTAGTTTTTTTATTACACAAGTGCTGAGGCAGAGTTTCGTGATGTGTTTTTCCACTACATGCAAACCATTCAAGGAATGTCGCAACCATTCTCAAAAATGGAAGAGTTGAAATGTGAGTTATAGAAGTAGTATCCACACACATAATCAAGTGACGGTAAACCATATGGCTCATATTAATGGATTGGGGCTATGATATCAATTGTTTCGCATCTCGAGACACCTCATGAGAGGAGGTAAAACCTCACTATGTATATGGGGTGTGATTATACCAAGAGATGGTGTGATGCTATCACTAAGAGGGATATTAATTGGGAAATGTCTTGGTGGAATCTTCATATAACATTATATAATTACATCTATCCTGTAATGTTGGGGTTATTGTAGTGTGAGAGTTCAAGAATAGGGAGTAGGGCGAGTTATCAGTCATGGATTACTCAGCCTGTTTTAAAGAGATCCAGTGCATCACAACTATTTTAATGGGTGAAGAATTATCTAAATAAAATAAATTTAAGGATTGTATAATGTATTAAATGTGATTTCAAATAAATTTATTATGAAGGAATATAATTTTTTGGATTAGTGAATTAGTTGCTTATCAAAGATCCTAACATGAGAGAGGTTGGGGTACGAACTAAGGAGGTTCGACACCTAGATCTAGTGCTACATCAGCTACTAGGAGGAAGCGTCATATAGATATTCTAAATCAGGGATATTATCAACTATATAACATACATAGGTAGTAGGGTGATTTTAAAATATTGTTTTGGACTGGGACATATGATACCTAATAGTTCGAGGTACATGTTTCTGTTCTGATCTTGTGGAAAGATATGCCATCAACAGTTCTTCTACATAATGTTTTCTCTATTGTCCAATAAGATTGGGTCAAACTTGAATCCTTGTAATGGTGTTGGTTTATAAGATTATCATTAGTAAAGGATTTGTACAAAAAAAGATGATCTAGCTAAGGTGGTGGTCATGGATGTCGTAACTAGATCACATATTTGTAGTGATAGCAAAGTGGGTCTCCTCAGGGTAGATTGGATGTACTACAAGGCTGCGGTTTAGGCCAGATATACGTAGATCAAGAAACACCTGAGGAGTATAAATCCATTACTTCTACTCTGAGTGGTACAATTTATGTTTCCTCTAGTTTTTTATCTTCTTTTTTCATTATAGGCTCAACTCGTAGCTTTATAACTATGCATGTTGTGAAGATCCATGGGATCAGTGATCAGTGATTTAATGGGGATACAATTCTTGATATACACTGGGAATAAGAATTATGACTATATGTTAGTTCAAGTAATTACTCCATTATATTGGTGGTTTTCACTTCATATGGGACCTCTTTTTCCTCAAGATGATAGTTTTTGACGTCATTCTCTAGATAGATTAGTTAGTTCATTATCCTGATTTCATAGACATATATCATTGAGGCATGACCTTCACTCCACCAAAGGGTTGATAGTATACATTAAATGGTTAATGGGATATCTAGGATAGATGATAAATTCTTGAGCAATGTGGGATAGGTAGAATGATATACAATATTTAGAGTTTATATTTCGATAATCGAAGAACATGTCAGGTAGATTTAACCTCTAGTGGTTGATCATTTCAGTGAAATTTTCTCAGATAAAATATCAAGATTACCTCTTATTAGAGAGGTATAATTTACTATTGAGCTTGTTTGTGGAGCTTCCCATGTATCCATTAAACCTTAAATGATGTAAACTACCAAGATGTAGGAGATCAATAGTATGCTATATGATTTTTAGGAAAATGGGATAATATGACTCGGTACTCTTTTGTGGTGTTCGCTGGTCCATTTTGCAGAAAAGTTTTATGGTATCCTCGGGATATTTGTAGATTATTATAAATTGAACAAACTGACTCTATGGAACTTTTATCCCCTTCCGCAGATAGATGACCTATTTGACCAGCTCCGATGATCATGGGTATTCTCAAAGATTAATCCAAGATTAGTTTATCATCATTTGAATGTTAGACCATAGAACATAACTTGCACAACCATACATAGTTGGTACGGTCAATATGATAATTTGGTTTTTTTGTACTATCTCACGAACAAACCAATAGTTTTAATTTAACTAATGAGCCAAGTCTTCCATCTTTATCGGGATTCATTTCTAATGGTTTTCATGGAGGATATCATGGTGTATTCTAAAAAATACACATCCAAGACAAATATAATGATATTTAATTGAATACATTGAGAGAGCATTAGTTGTATGATAATCTAACAAAGTGAAACATCATTGTTTCTTATATTATCTTTATGGAAGACATTTTCTGAGAAACAAAAGTATCATTTGATACAGATAAACTCAAATTTGTATTTTCCATGGAACAAACCAATAACATATTTGAAATATAGGGATTTATGGGGATGGATGGATATTATAGGCATTTTACAGGACATATCATGCTTAGAAGCATCGTTAATGGAATTTACTAATGAAGGGTTTGATGTTTTTATGGAATGATTTATGAAATTCGTCCTTTTAGGTGCTGAAGGGGAGATTTTCTTCAGTTTTGATAATGATTTTTTTAGATTCAAGAACGAGATACAGTATTCAATATGATTAATCAGTTATCAGTATAATTATTATTCCTATTCATGGAGATACATTCATTTCGTATAGGTCTCAACATTTGATTCTACACAAGAGTTTTTACAATCCTCATTGTCTTGAGTTATCACCATTTAATCATGCCTTTCTATTTTGGTGACATTGATTACTTAGAGAGTGTTTTCTAGTGTAAAAAGACCAAAAAAGTGGTAGGTACATATATATAACTAGCATGATCTGAATCTGAGGTAGTGAAATTGATTTTAGTACCTATAGTGTTTTGAATTTGAGCTTTCTTATACACATGGATAAGGTAATGAAGTGGATATTTCAATGAATGGGATGACTCAGATACTTTCAGTTCATCAGGAAAGTGTCGAGTGGTTTCTTATGGCTATGTTCTCTAGAATGATAATGGAGGTGCCAAAAATTTAAGGGAATACATTTTTATCATCCTTAGCTATGAAATATACACTTTTGGGTACAATAAGAATTAGGTTGCTATCAGAATCTGATGGCCTAGTTCTAAAAGAGTGTTTTGAAGGGGAGGACCCTCCTTCTGGTTGGACTGTAAGCGAGGATGATATTATATATATTCATGGTCATGTGTGGGTTTCAACATACATAAGTGAGGAGATGATGTGACAACTTCAATCATTAGAATGGATTTTGAACTCCGAAATCACAAAGATGTATCAGGAGTTACATCACTAATACTGGTGATCGAGTATGAAAAGTGATGTAGAATTTTTTTTCATGATGTTATCCACCTATTAGAAGGTGAAGTGAGAACACCATTGACCAACCAAACTTTTATATCATCTACCCATTCTCGTGTAAAAATGTAACTACTTTCTGATGGATTTCATGTCCGGGTATCAAACATCACCACAATTTAATAAGGACATTGGTGTTTTTGTTAACATCATCAAAAAGGGTTCTCATTTCCTTCCTATCAAGGAGACCTTTTTAGTAGATTATCATTGCAGGATTTATATATTTGAAATAGTATGACTTCATAGGATCTCTCATACAATCATTTCATATATGAATGTCCGGTTTACTTCAACGTTTGGGGAAGAGATGTTGTGGGTGTTTTGTACATAGGTTAATCTGAGCACAACATACCACACTCAGATCGATGGACAGTTTGAATGCATGAGATAGGTTCTTTAGGACTTATTATGAGCCTTCTTCCTAGATTTTGGGGGCTCTTGTGATAGGCACATAATCATGGTTTAAATCATATAGGATAATAGATTTCAAGAAACTATTATAATTTCCCCTTAAGATACTTTTTATAGTAGGACATGTGGATCACCTGTGAATTGGTTAGTGGAAGGATATAAAAATTCATGGACCTTGTCACATTCAGGATAATATGTAGTAGGTTTAGTTGATATGGAAACTGAAGTATACTACACAATATCGATATTAATCATACACTCATCATTTTATAAGACATATAGAGTTCATTGTTAGTGATCAGGTCATTTAATAGGTCTCATCGAGGCTAGGACATAGTAGGATTAGGATAAAGGGACAATTTTCAATGCAATATTTCGGGTCATTCAAGATTCTGGAGGGACTCGGGATGGTAGAATATCAGATCCAGTTACCTCATAGGTATCAGTCCCTAAAAAACCCCTTCTACATATCTCTACCATGCCATTATCATCTATACCCATCTCATGTTTTTTTCCTAGGTAGGTTGACTTATAGGTATATACATCCCTAGTAGAGAATGATATAAATATTGTGGATCATAGTTCAATAGTTCTCTGAAGCCAATCATTTCCTCTAGTATGAGATCTATGGAAGCATGAACATGTATAGTGTGAGACCTTGGAGTAAGAGACAAGATACATGCACAATTGTCAGGGTTGTGTATAGATAATGATTCACCACCCTTAAAAGGAGAATTCAGGGATGAATTGATTTAAGGGGGGGGGGGTTGTAAGAACCCATTTTCCACTTATGGAATGAAATCCTTTAATTTACATCAATTATTAGTTTAAATTATTAATTATGGCCTAATATGAATTCCATTTTATGTTGTGGATGTATTAGGGATTCTTGAGAGCTGTTTGTTACCTGAAACCCAATTTTTGGGATGAAATAGGCCTTCCACATGGTAGTAGAGACCCATTGTGGAATGCCACACAATTACTACTAACTATGAGAGACTTGGGTAGATAGAAAGAGGATAGCTCATGGATTTAAAAATCGCGCAATGTAAGGTTCACTCCCTTTCTAGTTCTTCTTCAGTTTTCATAGTGGTCTAAGACATGGTTTGCACATGGTTAGTCAAACCATCTGTGAAAATCATGCAAAGTGACCCTCATAGAAGAAGTGGGTGCATAGTTGGTGCATGATATGGCCATATCTATGTCCACACCATGTGTCCCAGTATTCAGGTTTAATTTATGAAACATCCCACTGTTAAACTTATATCTCGACCTAATTTTCCGTTCTTCCTCCAAACAATAACGTCAACGTTTGAGGGATCCTATTTCAAGATCAATCTAGGAAGTGTGAGGTCTTCTGCATCCAATATCAAAATCATGATCGTACCAAAAAAATTTGATATTTCTTGGTATGATCATAATTACATTTTCTTCATTGTTTATTAAACTATCGATCGATAGAGTTCTTTAGGTTCACGTTAATATGCCTTATTTTATTCGTTCTTCTCATGTTCGTTGTTTTTTCTCCCGATCTGAGTAGAATCAAGATCTACGAATGGATGAGAACCCCAATATAGAACAATTGTATGTGGTATCTTGATTTTAACTCAAATATTAGGTTCTTACATATATTTTTTTTTCATTCACATTATTCAGAGTGATTCCCCTAAAATAGAATTTAATCCTTGTTTTAAATTGATAGGTATGACCTGTGTAATTAATGTGATATGTTGATAATTGAAAAAAGGTTACGACATTGATGGTAACCACCCCTTAGTTGTTTTTTATACCCAAATGGACCATCATGGTTGGAATATTAGTTGGGTCAACCATGAGGTGTGTCATTTACAATTTTTATGTGATGAAAATTAATTAATTGAGATGTAAAAAAATATAATTGATTTGTAAATGATATTTATTCAATAAAGGAAAAGTAATGACAATTTCCCTATGTTATGGTGATTAATATCATTATTGAAAATGTATTTACCTTATAATGAAATTCCCATTTGTGTTCATTAAGTGGATAATCCTTATAAGCTTCGCCCTAACTTATGTCACCATCCGAGGTGAGATTTAGCTGAAATGGTAAAGTGATGACCCTTAAAATAGATAAATGATATTTATTGTATGTATATATTCCTTAGGTGAAGCATAGTTTAATATATGAATTCCAAGTATATAAACTTTTGGATACTACCTAGATTATTCCCCAATAAAACTCGTATTCCCTTATTGACTACCATGGATGGAATCATAGCGGTTTATTATTTTAAACATGATTGATAGTTGATCTCCAAATATATTTTCATAGATGGTATAAAATTATAGTTGATCATATATTCCATGAGTAATAAATGGCCTTCCTTATTAGATATCCAAGGAAGGAATTGAGTGGAATTGATATCATACAAATCCCTTAGTGAGACCACGATTCATGTAAGGAATGCCTATGATTTTCTTGCAAGGTGAATGGTTCATGTTACTCCATAACAGATTCCTAGATTTTGAATAAGGAATTCAATGGATGGTATATGTTATCTATGTTGATAAATTATTGAAATGATTTATACATCCCATATTCAATTCCATTGTACATGATTGGAATCTTTCACTTACTTACACATCATAGATGGCTTGGCTAGGAATATCCTGATCACATGTCCTTATGGGAGACAATAGGATATGTCCCCAGCCTTTAGAGTTATTTTTTAAAATGTGATTGTCAAATTAAATATATTTTATTATAAATTGATACAAGACTTCCTATTTATTTAGCATTTTCCGACTGATGAAAAATTAGGGAACAAAAGACGAGTGTCAATGAGGACCATGAAAAATTATGGTTTGTCTAATTTCATAACATTCCTTAAATATTCTTTTAATTCCCCAACACACTTTTTATTATTTTCTTACCAACTAGATGGAACTTTATCAATTGGTGGTTCTCTACTGGGATTGTATCTCACATCCCATTCGGGTTGCCAATGTGTATCTAGACTAATTATATGAATGTAGGTACAGATTATGGAAATTACACTACTATAGGTTTTTGATTGCTTCTTTGGAGTAGGGGAGCATAGGAATAAGATAGGGCTCATAATGCTAGTTGATATAGCTTTTGGTATTTTTGGAATTTTGTTACATGTATTATACACCTCCAATGTTTACATGTTTTGGTTGTTTTGTTGTAATATGATATGTATCAACATATTTTGTATTTGTGATTACTTGTGGCATTATGTATATATATATATATATCCCATTCTTGTTTTAATACCAACTATCTGATTGATTAACTATTTATACTATTTCTCTGTTATTGTATATTTATTATTACACACTCTTTTGTAGATGTAATAATCTCCCAGTAGAAACACCCTAGGACCTCATTTCTAGTAGGAAACATCATGAATTTTGGGAGATTTGTTTGAGTCAATATAGGAAAATAGTCTTAGGGAACCATTCATTAGAATCCTGGGTTGTGACGTTATAGTGCGAGGATGGACAGAGCAGCAATTAGGGTGCATATTTTTCCCTATCTATGATGCAAGGGCCGCACGCACAGGCGAGTATATCAGAAAAAGTTTTCAAATGATTTGGTAATGGTTGATGGATTATTTTCCTAATCATTTGAGTTCATTGTTATGTAGGGATCCAATAACAATTTTCACATTGTATTTCTAATAGTGTGGCCAAACCATCTCCCCAAGATTTTGATAGGTAAAAAGACCAAAATGATGTTAATTGTAATTAAATGTTACCCCTTCCTATCTTTTTCATTTCTAGTTCAAGGAGATCCCTCCATTCACACATAAGAATATCTCAAGACCCTTTTGATTTATTTGGATCCCATTACTTCATCGGAATTCTGATTTGATCCTCGTTTGTCATGTTGGATGTGCATCAATAAGTACTATATTCCTCTTATTTAGTTCATCCTTTTCATCCTCTCGATGATGTCATTTTGGTGCAATAAAATATTCCATATTTTTAGGGAGAATATTTTTTATTCATATAACTTCTAATCCATGTGAAAATAAATGTTGATACTGGATGAGTAGAGTGATATGAGTATATGGTAGGTGGTTTATGACTCATCACTCAAGTCTCCCTTTTTATAAACATTCATTATTTTCTACATACCAATTTCACCAAGTGTTGTTTATTTAAATTCATATTCCTTGCTTATAATCACCATGCTTGTGTTATAGATCCCATTTAGTATATGATAATTGTATCATTGGAGTTTGGAACCATGTTACTATCAATACCATGTAGTGTTTGTACATTAATAATTCCTTGGTCAGCTATGTGATTTATCTAGGACACATTTTAGGTGTAGGTATTTACCCTACAAATGGTAATACATCTTTAATTTCATGAATTATTAATTTATAATGGATAGCATGGGTAGTTCCCACATGAACATTCTAAGGTAACTCTTTCAATGTAATAAATGAATCACAATTTTAAATTGTAAGTATAACATATTAATCACTTAGCCTAGTTGAATATAATTTAATGACATGGTTCTATGTTTATTAGACACCTTTCCATGCCTGATATAAGGTACATGAGTGAACCAAATTAGTGAATAAAAAATTAAAAGTATAAATGGTTTCATGTCCTTGTTATGAATTATCTTCATAATGAAAGTCATGGAATTGACTAATTTTACTTATTAAATGGCATGAGTATTCCATGGATTAATTTTTTAAATAAATCAATTATAATTTACCTACTCCATATGGACCTATTCATAATTACTGGAGTGGTCAGACTTGATCTAGGCATGGATTCCAAATAAAATTATGTGATCTCTCGTGGAAGCCAATTTGATTCATGCAATCAGTTTGCAAAGAGAGACACCCAACTTGGAACATAGTCTTTATCTACTACTATATAACTAGAATGATGGTGTATGATCCCTTAAAAATAATTCAAATATTAGGACGCCTTTAATACATTCCATAGATCCTGCATGATTTTGTTGGACACATGGCGTTGTGGATACACCCACTGGGTCCAATAAATTATCTGCTCGTACATACCTTGGATGATATATTTAGACCCGATTAGATTCATATTATAGTGTAATGACTTGGAAAATACCACTTGGATTACACACAAACACTTTATATCTATAGTCATGCAATATTTTTTTTTGCATTTTCCAAAGTCGGTTTGAGGGACCGAGTACCCAAAGCTGGTTTAAGGGAAACCAGAAACTGAAATACAAACATCAGCAATTTCAAATTCAAAATCCACTCCAACCTCGCTCCACCATACACCACACGTTTCCTCGAGTTGTGATACCATCATCACACATCACCATCCTTGTAGGTAAATCACCATCCTTGAAGGTCACTAGAGAACAGATGTCAGAACACCCACTGCAGGACGAACCCTCCTCCATCAGCATTACCAGTTCGTGGAAAAAGACAAAAACAAAAAACATCATCTTTTCCAGAAACACCAAATCCAGTAGGAACAGGAACCAAGAAATCTTCATCTTCATCACCTCATAATAAAAATTAGAACCACTCTTCTTCGAAAAAGAGACTGTCCCTGCATCCTAACACCAGATCTCCAAAACAGCAAGAAAACCTACAGAAAACCGCATCTTGAAAAAGAAAAAACGAGATCTCAACCTGCCTCCACCGAAGCACCAACTCTGGTTCGAAACCCCCAGATCCATCCACAAAATTCCATCTCAATTTCACCAAAACAAAAACCTGAAGTAGGATGAAAGAAGGGAGAAAACTGAAAACAGAAAAAAGGAACAGAACTCGGTCAAGAACCAGATCTTGTTCCAAATCCCATTGTCACCATCCAGCTGCCCCCTGGAGGCCACACCCAACACCAAGAGCCTACAGCCAAGAACGGAAAGGCTCCCTCAACCCATGGAATCAAGGAATCGATCACAGGATGAATGCGCTGTCATGATACCCAAACCAGAGAGAGGTTTCGAGCAAAGGGTGGCTGAATCAAGCGCATCGTCCTTCATTTATCTTGGATCATTCACTATAATTATCATATAACATGGAATTTGTTTTAATACCTAACATGATATATTTAAGTAAACTGAAATAAAAATAATTAAATCATTAAATGATCAGACACAAGTTGAGGATGAAGTAGATATCAGTCTACTTACATTGGTGTGTTTTCATTACTTCCATATATACAATCTTACACATTGTTTCAATATATATCTCATAAATTGGATTTAAACAGACACCATTGGTGGGGGTTTACAATAATTTATCTTAAACCCTATCTGATCCACCTATGGTACCTGAGTATTTTACAAGTATGAAAGTGTTGTATAGGAATAAAATCCCTCTTTGGAAAACACATCCTGATTTTTTTCATTTGGATGGATCTTTGATAGTAAAGGACTGAGACATTTCATGGGAATCTAGATAGTATTTTTAATCTTTTTGCTTTATTTGTATAGCGTGTATTACTTCCTTACTTAAATGCATGTTTCCCAACTTTATATATACATGACATACATCATTTTATGAATTTTATTTTGATTCCATTTCTAGTAATTAGTTAATTATCAATGTATATTATTAAAGTCTACTTATACTATAACATGTTATAGGTTCAGTTCTAATAGAATCTATTTTTCTGTGCCACCTATTTATATTATCATTTATCTATTTATATTTTATTACATGTCTAGTGTTCTACACTTTGGTAATAAGGGGATAGTCAACCCATAGACAGACCCTAGGCCCTTTCTATTAGTCATCAGCCTTTGGCTTGTGGGGCAGCACACATGAGTCCAAATGGCTAATAGGATTTAGGGAACCTCCGAGTGGCACAACGGTTAGCATAACACACTATATCCCTAATAAAACCCTACCGAAATGACTCTTTTACCACAAGGTAGATTATATTTTCTAAAACTACACTGTATTTAAAAATGAATTGACATAACATCTTTCCCACATTCAACATGATCCCATAAAATCAAATTGTTAGGAGCATTCAAGCACTTCATTAATTGAGATACATGAAATAAATTATGCATAAAACCATACATTGGTGTTAAATCCACCTAATAAACCACATCGCCAAATCATTAAAGTATCTTTAAAACATTCATTGTACATATCAAAAAACATCCCTTTATATATAAAATAATGATTTCCTATCCGAGGACATAAGTAATTGTCATGACCCCATCCCCACAAAGTGTACCCCTCATGGGTTGGCAATGTGAATAGGGAGATAATGACCCCTGAGTCCTACCTCCAGTAGGCCCCGGGTTGGCTACTAACACCGAGGGTATAATAAACATACAAATAGGAAGTATTACCCTGTAAGAGAACACATGCGAAAGAGAGAGATAAGATTGACACCAATCAACTCCAACTCAGAACTGGAATATAAAAGAAACCCAACTGCACATATTTAATGCCATGATAAAGTACTATAACTGAAAGGGTAAAAACTGAAAGAACCCAAAAGAAAGTAAAAAAAACATCAACCACTATCCTGAATAGCTCCTGTAACCACAAGATAGTAGAAACCACCATGATCTCCAACCTACTCCAAGTGACTTGAAAAATAGTTTATATATACATAGGGTGAGTATAACAGTTTACACAGTTGGATCCTCCCCGAAGCCTCTCGTGCAAAGTAAATAAATAATTCTAAAGAACAATCAACAATAAGTGAAACTAACTCATCACCTAAACTGGTATAAAAAGTTCCCAACCTCACCATGGATACACTAACCAAGTAACGCATACAAGAATATACCCTATAATAAAAAATATCAAGGGTTCCCCACTACTATTTCCCCACTAGTTTGTCAATTTTCCCCAACGTCGCATGTCCTAAGAATCTCTCTCCAAAAAGTCTTTCCCTCAGACACCTGGGTGGAGCACCAAAATATGAACCTCGTGCAACCAAACCACCATGTCCACACACCAAAGTAACAAGGATGTTTCTGGGAGCCATCACATCTTGCATAACTTGCATCATACGTCGGGTATTATACCTCAAGCCATTATAGCCCATACACCGAGTAAGGATCCTCAAGATGTCATATACTATACATGTTACACCTATAGTAGAAAATAGATTACTATATCCAAAATATATGTGTGTGAATAACCATGAGACATTACAACTCTATACACACATATATGCGGAAAACTAACCAATGTGCATGCCAGCACCATTAACTACCAAGAATAGAGAGCAGGGCCAAAAAGGTAGTCATCCATCCATCCTCCCATCAGAATGTTTGGGAAAACACCCCCAGGGCTTAGAATCCCTGGGGTGTTAGTTTCCATTACTGACAGGGTGGAGTAGCTTATAGAAACATAAAAAGTACAGGATATATTATATCTCACAACTACACTATGGGTATTACCTAGTCTTAGACACAACTGCAGCTAACATCTATCAGACTCTGGGCTGCTACTTCTAAGACGAGGTATCCTATAAGCACACAACCATTTAAAGAGAATTATTAGATTACTTCATTCACTTATTATCGGGTCCACTTCACATTAATTAATTCTTTAAAAATTAATCAACAATGGGAAATCCCACATTAAATATCATTATCATCACACCCAATGTCAATTGTTCCGTCAAAATTACAACCTCGTCATTATGTTCCAGCATCTCCATCCCCATGAGTTAACACCGTTAATAAAATTATTCATTATAGAACTACATTCCTACTTTCCTAGGCATTCTGGAGAGTCATTATATGATACTAAACAAAAGGGGCTCAACATGCTGAGTAGATATACTACCCGTCAAGTATTTACCGCTTATAGAAATATCATATACATATCCTTACTTGAGAAGGTAAACACGAAAAGCACGTTTCTTACCCCACGTGTCTTCGCCTCTTTTGGAAGATGGGAAAGGTTGACCATCTGGCGTGAGAAGTGGGAGAAAGTAAGGCACATAAACAACCAATAAAAAAATAGCAAGAATCCAACAATCACATCCATCCCATTCTATCATCCCTGGTGTCCTCCCCGACACCCACATGCATTTACTGATTCATCTCGCCACTCTAGGCATCATCTTCTTCCTTAACCAAAAAGGGCCTCCATGTGTCCACATATTACCACAACCATCAAGGCCCACATTAAAACACAAGCATCATTAAAACAAACATCTTCACAATTGGGCTCTCGGCCCTTAATAAAACAGGAGGGTAACTCAGAACCCTAAAAGATATTATCTTTTAACAACCACTAGTTCTTTAATCCATCTTGGGTTAACTGATTTAATAATAGTTGTTTCCAAATTCGGGAAACCTAACAAGTAAGTTATCAAAAATACATAAACATGCTTATTGTACTAATTTGATTAACATAAAATTACAACTAGAACCATATTTCATTACATGACTCTTTATCATTAGCTGAACAATTATCATTTAATCCCAATTTATGTTCTATACCAATTTCCATCATGAACAAATAGCTAATCAAGGAAAACACATATATCACACTATCAATCAAAATAAGAGGCAATAATACATGATCGATATCAATTTATTTATCTATTTAAAATATTTATTATGTCAATTCCATTATCATCCATTATGATTAAACATGATAAAAATACATTTGAACATAAAAGAAAGAGAAGCAATGAATCCCCTACCTCAAATAGTTCATCATGTTCTTTATCCACACAATGGGTCATGATCCTCCTCTCGCGAGAACAGTATCCACCCGAGCATTCCACGGTATGACAACACCAACCAAAACCCAAGAAAACCCCCTTATAAGAATAGATATTACATTATATAACATGGAATGGAGAAACATGAGGAGATGATCCCCAAAGGAATGAGTATAAAACATTCCTTATATCGAAGATTGACCGATATAGCTTGGTTGCATCAAAATAGAGCGGAACAAATCTGAGGAGTAATGATTGATTGTGAAACTCCTACTGGAAGGATTAAAAGGTTCTTGCATCTCATAGCCGAGAACAAAGAAGAAGAACAAGGGAGGATGATATATTGTCCCTTTTCAAGATTTAATGGGGTGACGGTATATGATATGCTTAATTACCCATTAAAAGTGGATTTCATAAACCCTCTTGGTTTGACCAAGTAAAAACATCCCGATCCATAGAAATAATTAATATAGGATTTATGGCCATTGAATCGGACTTAAGAGTCCTTAAAATTAGGCTTTAAATGTATTTTACATCAATGGAAATGTCAAAGGGGCAAAATAGTAGGAAGATGGAAACACTTTTCACATACTCAAAATTTGGAAAAGGAAAGAAAAGGTCACCGTTAAACCTCATCGTTAGAGTTTACCGATAGACCTCACCATTAGAGGATACTGATAGACCTCACCGTTAGAGGTTACCATAGACCTCACCATTAGAGGTTATCGATAGACCTCACCTTTCTGGAAACATTGTACACCTACCATTCTGGAATCACTGTAAACCTACCAATAGAGGATACCGCTAGATCTCACCAATAAAAACACTGTTCACGAAACCTCACTAATATAAACACTATTCACTGAACCTCACCGATAGAAACACTGTCCACCAAACCTCACCAATAGAAACAATATTCACTAAACCTCATCGATAGAAACACTGTTCACTAAACCTGATGGATAGAAATACTTTTCAGTGAAAGTCACCGATAGAACATTGTTCACTGAACCTCATTGATAGAACAGTGTTCACTGAACCTCACTGATAAAACACTATTCACTGAATCCTCACTGACAATACACTGTTCACTAAATCCTCACTGATAGAAAAATGTTCCCCAAATCCTCATCGATAGATCACTGTTCACTAAATCCTTAATGATAGAACTCTATTCTCTAAACCTCACCGATAGAACACTATTCACTGAACCTCACTAATAGAACACTATTCACTAAATCCTCACAGAGAGAACACTATTGAATGAATCTTAACTGATAGAACATTGTAAACTAAACCTCACCGATAGAACACTGATCACTGAATCCTCACTGATAGAACATTGTTCACTCAACCTCACTGATAGAACATTGTTCATTGAATCCTCACAAATAGAACATTGTTCACTGAACCTCACCGATAGAAACACTGTTAACTGAGCCTCACTGATAGAAACACTATTCACTGAACCTCACCGATAGAACATTGTTCACAGAACCTCACCTATAGAACACTGTTCACTAAACCTCACTGATAGAACATTGTTCACTAAACCTCACCGATAGAACACTATTCACTGAACCTCACCGATAGAACATTGTTCACTAAATCCTCACGGATAGAGCTCTGTTCACTCATCCTCAATGATAAAACATTATTCACTAAATCCTCACTGAGAGAACACTATTCATAGAATCCTCACTGATAGAACACTATTCAATGAACCTCACAGATAGAACACTATTCACTCCACCTCACTAATAGAACATTGTTAACTGAATCCTCGCTGATAGAACACTGTTCACTGAACCTCACTGATATAATATTGTTCACCTACTTTTATAGGTTACTGATAGAACGTTCACCAATGGAACTGTCTAGAGAATTGAAAATTTGGAAAAATATTGGGGATATGTCACCTTGACCTCTCAGAACACCTCAAAAACTGTACTTTCATTAAGGAATGGACCAAATAATTCCAGGCCATTACATTAGATACCTCTCAAAAGATTCTCATCCACTAAAATTCAAAACCAACCTAAAGAGACAGCAAAACAAATGGGGTCTGAACAACCACCCATCGAGATACCTCTCAAAAGAGATCAAGCCAAAAAGGAAACAAAATAAATTCATAAATAAAACATGAAAGGTCTAACCATAAAGGGGACATCATTAAATGAAAAGAGTTAAACATCAAAAAACTCTGGGTATTGAGCACATATCTGTGACTCACATTACCAGGTACTCTACTTCATGCCACAATGTCACCACAAGACACGAACTAAGGGGATAGAATGCCCACACAAAACCTTCCCTTTGCGGTCTTGGATCTCTATAGGTCTCTCCTCGAAGGTTTCATCATCATCAAAATCGATCTCTACCCAATTGACGATGAGAGATTCATCATGATTATAACAACAGAGCTGTGATACATGGAAAACATCATTTATCCAACTCATCTGTGGGGGAAGTGCTACTTGATACGCCATAGGTCCAACACGAGCTAACACCTCGAAAGGCACAAAAAACTGTCGAGAAAGTTTACATCCACGACCAAACCTTCACTTTCCATGATGGGGAGACACCTTCAGAAACACATAATCTGTAACATTAAACTCTATGGGCCTTATTCTTTGATCATCAAATGATTTCTGATGATTTTTCACTATCTTCATCCTCTCACGAATCACCTGAACCCTCTCTATTGTATTCTGCACTAGTTTTGGTCCGAGAATTGCTGACTCTCTGACCCCAGTCCAGCACAACAGAGAATGGCATGGTCGGCCATATAAGGCTTCAAACGGCACCATACCGATGGTGGAGTGAAAACTATTATTATAAGTGAATTCCACCAAGGGTTAGTACCTTATCCATGAGCCTCAAAAATCAAAAACACAAGAGAGGTACATGTCTTCAAGATTCTGGATGGTTCGCTCTCTCTGACCATC
Source organism: Viscum album (assembly GCA_963277665.1). Classification (NCBI taxonomy): domain Eukaryota; kingdom Viridiplantae; phylum Streptophyta; class Magnoliopsida; order Santalales; family Viscaceae; genus Viscum; species Viscum album. The sequence continues at coordinate 1,877,195,727 of OY728152.1, forward strand.
TGTTTGAGTATGAAAAGCAGTGCTAAGGCATATTTGAGAACCAAAAGAATGTTAGAGACCCCTCCACACACTAGAGGTAAAACATAGATCTCAATCTGAAATGATCATCCTGGGGACTCCATGAAGTCTCACCACCTCCTCCGGATACTGCCTCGACGAAACATCCACTGAACTCGACTCCCTGATCACTATGAAGTGGGCCGATTTTTTTAAATGATCCACTACAACAAAAATAGAATCATGTCCACCTGGAGATCAAGTTAAACCTGTAACAATGTCAGTTGATATGTCCTCCCACTTCCACTGAGGAATATCTAATTTCTGTAGAAGAACACCAGGAACACGGTGTTCGGCCTTCACCATCTAGCAGACTAAACATCGAGACACAAACTCCTCAACCACACGCTTCACCCCAGGCCACCAAAAATGGCTCATCAAGGCTTGGTACATCTTTTTCACTCCTGGATGCACCGCTAATGGGGAAATATAAAACTCTTTGAGAACCATATCATGCATCTTCTAAGGAACAAAAAGCCTTTCATGATACAACACTCGGTGCTTCTCATTTTCCGACCAACCATCAAGGGTATCACCAGAAACAACTCGGTCTCTCCAAACCTGCACCTCTAGATCTCCCAACCAGGAAACATCCACATTCTGCATCATGGATGACTATATTGTCATCTGAAAAAGACAAAATCTACACCCAACTTCTTCCATATCAAGATGCAATGTTTACAATTCTTCAATTACTCTCTAGGAATCACTTGATTCTCAAACAACATCACTACTTCACTTTCGGCTTAGCATATCAGCTACAACATTTCATTTTCCAGGTGTATAAAATATTTTGTTGTCGTATTCCTATAATAACTCCATCCACCATATATTTCGTCAGTTCAAGTCACGATGGGAGAAAACATACCTCAAACTCTTATGATCAGTGAAAATCACAAAGCGATCACCAATGAGGTAATGTCTCCCCAAATTCAGAGAAAACACCATGGCTGCCAAATCAAGATCATGGGTGGCATAGTTGTGTTCATGGGGATGCAACTTCAGGGACCCATAACAAAAAACAAACTTCTACTGCATGAGAACATAATGGAGCCCCATATGTGAAGCGTCGTAGAAAACATCAAATTGAACTCCCTCAGCTGGAAGACAATGGACTGGATCACATAATAACATCTCCATTAAATACATGAATTCTTCCTGACATTTATTAGTCCATATGAATGCCTGATACTTCCTAGTAAAAGCTGTATTAGAGTCACAACTTGTGAGAAATTAGATACAAACCTCCTGTAGTAGCCTGAGAGGCCAAGGAAACTCTGCACCTATGACACTGTCTTGAGGGATTCCCAAGACACAACTGCTTCTATCGTCAATGGATCCATAGCTAATCCCTATTGGGACCCAACATTCCCCAAGAAACGGACTTCTCGAGCCCAAAACTCACACTTCACAACTTCCCGAACAACTAATATTGGTGAAGAAATCACAAAACGGCCTGTAGATGCTATGCATGCTCCTCTTAAGATGTGGAGTACACAAGGATGTCATTGATTAAAACTACCACAAACTAGTCCAAGAACTCATGGAAAACAGCATTCATCAATCCCATGAATACAACTGAAGCATTCGTCACACCAAAAGGCATTACAAAGAACTCTTAATTCCCATGAAGACAACACAAAGCAGTCATCAGGATATCCTCATCCTTCACATGAATCTAATGATATCCCGACCGCATGTCGATCTTTGAGAACAATCTGTCACCCTTTAGTTGATCGACAAAATCATCAATTCGCCCAAGAGGATATCAATTCATTATTTTCACTTTGTATATGCGATGATAATCGACACACAACCACAAACTGCCATCAACCTTCTTTACAAACAAAACCGGTGCATCCCATTGTGACACACTTGGCCGAAAAAACCGCACTGTAATAGACCGTCAATCTATATACATAGCTATCGTAACTCATATGGGGGCATAATATATGGATACATAGATATAGGAGACGCTCCTTGCTATAGATCGATCCCAAACTCAATCTCTCATTGTGGGGGTAATGCAACATCCTCTTCTGGAAAGACATCAGGGTACTCCTCTACGACCCTAGGAAACGCCAACTGATGAACCTCTGAAAAACTCAGCATCATCTTAGTCATCAAATATGTTAAGGATAGAATGTTCCTATGAACCATTCGAGGATCTCACTCACTAACCAACAACACTGCCTCTCCATATGCACCAATGAAGATGACCTTCTTCCTGAAGAAATCAATGATAGCCTACACAGAAAACAACCAATCAATGCCGAGGATGACATCATATGGTTGTATTCATAAACATTGGAAATCTCCCCATGATCGGGGTTGCCCAAACACCAGCTCACAATCTCTACATACTTCAAATAAGTCTACTCGACCTCCAACTAGAATTGTAAATGACAAGGGCACTGGAAGGCTCTCCACGTCAAGTCCCAAAGCATGGACAAGGGTAGGTGATATGAAAAATTCTATCACTCATGAATAAATAAAGGCATACTAAAAGTTAGAATACATGAAAAGGGTACCTCGAATGACGTATGGCATTCCTGGATCTAGAAACTCTAGAGCATGAAGCTGACCACTACCTCCTCCACGACCTCTCTGACCCTGATGACGACCACCACCATGGTCGTGCTCTGCTCTCTGAAGAAGGGGAGCGTCATGGGGATGTCTTCTACCTTCCCCATCTACAATCTGCTAATCTAATGTTGGTTTAACTAGTTGCTACTTCCTTGGCTGGAACTTCCTCAACAGAGGAACCTGGAGCATAGCGCCCGATGCACGATGACCGCTATGAAAGGTCAAGCTCTCCCGCTACTGATGTACATGACCACCACAAGAAAAACAAGTGCCTGATCCCTTATCATAATCCTAAGAGTTTCTACCTCTGGATAAACGAGATGTGAAGGGCTGGGAACTACCCCAGGCTGATCAGAAACTCTTCTACCCTGAAAACTGGGAACCCCGAACAACAGCTCTTCATCGTGAGGAATCATGCTAATTCCCCTCTCATGATGAACCTGTCCTGGGAAAAGTCCTCTCAACAAACTCTTCCCCTTCCAGCACCTCAAGATATGATTTCAGCTTAAATGGGGTGACCTGGAACTGGATCTCTGGACGCAAAGCCTCCTTGAAATGCCTCACCCTAGCCGCCTCTTCTGGCAGCAGGTTTGAAGCATATTGTAAAAGGTTTCTGAAATGGATTCCAAACTCTCAATCACTAGAGCACCCCTATCGAAGGGTATGAAGCTCCAGGTGACTAGACACCTTCGTATTCAAAGAATTAAACTCGACTCTAAACATGTCTCAGAACTCATCCCATGGGATTGCTGACTCCTCATGATCCCTGAGGAACAAGAACCACCACTGCCTAACTGCTCCACGTAGCATCATCAAAACCAAGGACTCCCTGTGCTCTTTATGAGCATGAATCAAACTAAGTATGATCTCAAATTTTTCTAACCAGTCTTCCTTGACTACATCTGAAACAAAGCCCTCAATGTTCTGCAGACTCTAGAGTTGAAACTCTAAGAGTGTCTTCCTCCATGTGTCGTCATCGTCAACCACTACCCTGGAACAATCTGCTAGAACAACCTACTGGACATTTTCTGTGCAAACCTGACGAGGGAGTCATCCTAGATCCATACCTGTAAAATAACAACTATTATAGTTCCTAAACCTGGAATATAGAAGATTCAAAATTAATTAATTAATTGTTTTTTTATTCATTTTAGGTTAACCTATCCCATGTTCTACCCATTCAAACACATGCATAATGAATAATAATGCATGATCCTTTCCTAGTTCTCTACTCTACTGCTAGTATCACCTTATTTAGTAGAAATAGAAAACATAAAGGTTCGTACATCTGATAATAGAGGGCCCTAAATGCCTATGTCTTCGCTGGTCTCCAGTGTTTACCTCACTTGCTAATCAGGAATGACACCATTTCCCTACCAACCCATACAACCTCACCTGTGCCTAACTCCAAACTCCATCCTATCTCTCAAACATGCCTCTTATACCACTCAGTCACAACCCCTCCCTAGAACGTGTACCCCTCATGGGTCAACAATGTGAAAACGGAGATAATGACCCCCGAGTCCCGCCTCCAGTAGGCCCCGAGTTGGTGACTAGCACCAAGGGTATAATAAAAACAGAAATGGGAGGAATTAACCTCTTATAGAACACTTGCGGAAGAGATAGATAAAATAGACACCAATAAACTCCAAATTAGAACTGGAATATAAAATAACCCCAAATGAACATATGTAATTCCATGCAAAAGCACTAGAAATGAAGGGTATAAAACTTCAAGTACCGAAAAGAAAGTAAAAATAGTAGCAACCACAAGCCCGGACATCTCCTGCAACTCCAAGCTCATAGAAACCAGCTTGATCTCCAACCTAATCCAAGTGACCAGAAAAGTAGTTTATATATACATAGGGTGATTATAATAGTATACTCAGTAAGATCCTCCCCGAAGCCTCTTGTGCAATGTATTTAAATAATGCTAAAGCATAGTGAACAACAAGTGAAACTAACTCAACACCTAAACAGGTATACTATGTTCCAAACCTCACTATGGATACACTCACCAAGTAATGAATACAAGAATATATCATATAATAAATAATATCAAGGGTACCCTGCTACTACTTCCCCACTGGTTTTCCACTTTTCCCCAACGTCACACGTCCTGAGTATCTCTCTCCAAAAAGGCTTGCTCGCAGACACCTTGATGAAGCACCACAATATGCACCTCGTGCAACATAACCACCACATCCACAAACAAAAGTAACCTGGTAGTTTCTGGGATCCCCCACATCCCACATAATTTGTCTCATATATCGGGTATTATACCTCAAGCCATTAGAGCCCATACACTGAGTAATGATCCTCAAGCTGTCATAGCCTATACACGTTACACCTATAGTAGTACATAGAAAACTATATCCTGAATAAAGGTGTGTGAATATCCACAAGACATTACAGCCCTCTAAACACATATTTGGAGAATCCTAACCAATTTTCCTACCAGCACCAGTAACTACCAAGTGATTAGAGCGGGGCCAAAGGTGGTAGTCATCCATCTATCCTCCCAATGGAATGTTGGGGAAAACACCCCTCTAGGGCTTAGAATCCTCGGGGAGTCAGTTTCCCATACTGACAGGGTGGAGTAGTGTATAGAAAAACAAAACTTACATGATATATTAAATCTCACAACCACACTATGGGAATTACCTTGTCTTCGACACAACTATAGCTAATGTCTCTCAGACTCCATGCTACTATTTCTAAGACTATGTATCCTATAAGCACACAACCATTTAAAGATCTTTATTATATTACTTCATTCCATTTTTACCAGTTCTATTGTACATTAATTAATTCTTTAAACATTAATTAACCATGACCAATCATAGATTATATTTCATTAGCATCATACCCAAAGTCAAAAGTTCCTTAAAAAATTACAACCTCATCATTATGTTCTAGTATCTCCATCCCCATGAGTTAACCCCATTTATACAATTATTCATTATAGAAATATATTCCTACATTCCCAGGCATTATTAGAAAATATTATATTCTACTAGACACATGGGGATCAATACAGTGAGTATATGTACTACCCATCGAGTCATTACTGCTTATAGAAAGAGCATATACACGTCCTTCCTTGAGAAGCTAAACACGGAAAGCATGTGGCATACCCCGTCTGTCATTGCCTCTTTTGATGAAGGGTAAGTAAGACTAGATTCCTTTTGCAGTGGGGAAAAGTAAAGCAGATAAATAACCAATAAAAAATAGCAAGCATCAAACAATCACATCCATCCCATTCCATCATCCTTGGTGTCCTCCCCAACACCCACATGCATATATCGATGCATCTCGCCACTCTAGGCATCATCTTCTTCCAAAACCAAAAAGATCCTCCATGCCTCCATATATTACCAAAACCATCCAGTCTCACATTAAAACATAAGCATCTTTAAAACAAACATAATAAAAATTGGGCTCTTGGCCCTTGAACAAACAACAGGGTAACTCAAAACCCTACAAGAAATTATCTTTTAACAACCACCAGTTCATTAATCCATCTTGGGTTAATAGATTTATTATTCGTTGGTTCCAGATTTGGGAAACCTAACCAGTAAGTTATTAAAAATAAATAAACATGATAACTACACTAATTTGATTAACATCAAATTACAACTAGAAATAGATTCATTTACATGCCTCTTTAACATTAGACAAAAAAATATAAATTAATCCCAATTTACATTCTATACAGATTTCTATCAAGAACAAATATCTAATCAAAGAAAGAATAGATATCGCACTATCTAGAAAAACAAGAGGCAATAACATACAATCGATATCAATTTATTTATCCGGTTAAAATATTTATTTTTTCAATTCCATTTTCATACAGTATGATTAAACTTACTAACAATACAGTTTCATGTAAAATAAAGAGAAGCAACGAATCCCCTACCTCAAAAAGTTCCTCGCATTCTTTATCCACACAACGCGTCACGATCCTCCTCTCACAACAACTGCATCAACCCGAGGATGACACGGTACGACATCACCAACCAAACCCCATGAAAACCCCAATTAGAAGCATGGAGATTACATGATATAACATGGAAAGGAGAAACAGGAAGAGATGATTCACAAAGGAACGACTATAAAACATACCTTATTGAAAAGATTGACCGATATAGCTTGGTTACATCAAAATATAGGGAAAACCAATCTTAGGAGAAAACTTTGATTGTGCATCTCCTACGGGATGGATTGAAAGGTTTTAGTATCTCATATCCGAGGAAAATAGGAATAACTTGGGAGGATGATATCTTATCCCTTTTGATGATTTAATGGGGCGACACTTTAAGATACACTTAATTACCCATTAACAGCGGATCACATTAACCACCACGGTTTGACCTTGTTAAAACATCATGAGCCATAGGAAAAATTAATATAGGATTTATGGCCTTTTAATTGGCCTTAAGAGTCCTTAAAATTATGCTTTAAATGTATTTTGTGTCAATGGAAATGCCAAAGGGGAGGAACTGTAGGAAGCTGGAAAAACTGTTCACATACTCAAAATAAGGTAAACGAAAGAAAAGAACACCATTTAACCACATCATTAGAGGTTACCAATAGAACTCACTGTTAGATGTTACCGATAGACCTCACCGTTAGAGGTTACCATAGACCTCACCGATAGAGGTTACCGATAGACCTGACCTCTAGAGGTTACCGATAGACCTCACCATTCGGGAAACACTATACACCTACTGTTCTAGAAATAGTGTACACCTACCGTTTTGGAGACATAATAAACATAACGTTGTGAAAACACGATACACCTACTGATAGAGGTTACCAATGGACCTCACTGATGAAAAAACTGTTAACTGAACCTCACCGATGGAAACACTGTTCACTGAACCTCACTGATAGAAAAACCGTTCACTGAACCTCACTAATAGAACATTGTTCACCGAACCTCACTGATAATACATTATTCCATGAACCTCACTAATAGAACATTGTTCACAGAATCCTCACTGATAGAAAAATGTTCGCTGAATCCTCACTGATAGAACATTGTTCACTTAATCCTCACTGATAGAATAGTGTCCACTATATACTGACTGATAGAACATTGTTCACTAAACCTCACCGATAGAACACTCTTCACTAAACCTCATCAATAAAACACTGTTCACTGAACCTCACTGATAGAACATTGTTCACTGAATCCTCACCGATAGAACACTGTTCACTGAATCCTCACTGATAGAACATTGTTCACTAAACCTCACCGATAGAAAACTGTTCACTGAATCCTCAGTGATAGAACACTGTTCACTCAACCTCAATGACAGAACAATATTCACTGAATCCTCACTAATTGAAAAATGTTCACTGAACATCACCGATAGAAACACTGTTTACTAAACCTCATCGATAAAAACATTGTTCACTAAACCTCACAGATAGAACATTGTTCACTGAACCTCACCGATAGAACACAATTCACTGAACCTCACTGATAGAACACTGTTCACTAAACCTCACCGATATAACACTATTCACAGAACCTCACCGGTAGAACACTATTCAGTGAATCCTCACTAATAGAACATTGTTCACTCAACCTCACTAATAGAACACTGTTCACTGAATCCTCACTGATAAAACAGTGTTCACTGAATCCTCACTGATAAAACACTGTTCAATGAACCTCACTGATAGAACACTATTCACTAAACCTCACTAATAGAACATTGTTCACTGAATCCTCATTGATAGAACACAATTCACTGAACCTCATTGATATAATACTTTTCACCTACCGTAGTAGGTTATCGATAGAACTGTTCACCGGTGGAACTATCCACATAATTGGAAATTAGGCAAAATGGTGGGGATATGTCATCTTGATCTCCCAGAACACCTCAAACACCATAATTTCATGATGTAATGGATCAGAGAGGTCTGAGCCATTATAATAATGGTTACCATTGATGATCTGTATACAAAATCTGATGACTCTAACTCTTCACCATTCAATTTCGGATCTTATAAATCTTATCTATCACCCCATGCTCAAGTAAATATCTGATAAATGAATTTTCAAAAAATTCCACCGAAAAAAGAGGTGAATCACAATGAATTCCAAAAAATGAATCGAAAGAATCCATATCTATTGTGAACTGATAACTGTAATTGTTTGAGGGCTCCACTAATGATATATTCTCCCCCTTTAGCCTCCAAAATCCACAAAAACTCTATAATCATGTCTACCTATGTTTTAGTTAACTCTTTGGATTTTCCATTTGTATGTTAATGACAATATATGATCATGGTTGTCTGATTTCTGAGGGATTGTTAGAAGTAAATAAAAAAGATTTGTCAAATAGGGATACTGGTCAAACTAAATCAGAAAAAGTATTACATATACTATTAAAACATTCAAAAAAATTGGCCTACATTAAACTATTTTGGTTTAAAAAATGTGGATTAAGTGAGCTAAAACTATGATTCAATCCATGATTAGCCGTATTCAGTCATGATTCCAAATTATTTTATGAAAAAATTTGACAAAATATATATCTATCTTTTCCGATTTCCATATGAGGATAGGCCGTCAATTATTCCAGCAAAACATATGTTCTTTGACTTTACATTATGAAAGATGAAGCCTCTTAAGAATAACTCTACCAAATTCCTATTCATTTTCACCCACCTAAATGGTGATAAAAATGGCTTGTACATTTGATGGATAACAGGATCAACAACTAATTCAAAATAGTTGTAAGAATTAAAATCTTATTCATGATAAGATTTTGGAACCACAATATATTCTATAACATGTAACATTTATCTCTCATTTATTATCCAACACTTATTGTTCTCCCTAACATTGATTTATGACTTTTCGGATAGAAATTCTGGATTATATTTCTTGGTATCCCTTACATGAAGAATAAAATCATTATCGAAAGATATGTGAATGTATATTGCATCCTGACCATTTCTAGTATAGTCTAGATACATAGCATTTATGATTGACATTAGCATCCATTGAACCAAAGCCTATTTTGAAAACTCGTTATATGACTTATTACACATTGAATGGGATATGTAATTAATATTACCTAGTATATAAAACATGTCAAAGATAAAATTGTGATGATGTTAATTCCAATTTCAGTTCCTTAAGTTAAAATATATTTGTGAGAAAACATTCATTACTCTTTTATGATTCATAAACATGGTAAATTTCTCCACAAAATAATAACAATACATTATCTTCCAAAAATGGAATACATTATTTAATTTCAAACCACTTTTGGTTGGTTTTTCTCATGAACAAATTTCATTCAAGAGAATGCTGATTGAAAAAGATCATTCTATATGAGAACACTCCGTAACCTGAATCGTGATATATCATAGTATACAACATATCCCTGAACGTAATCTAGTACTGTAAGGACATGTGTATATAAAAGATGGATTTTATCCCCTTGAAATGATTTCAGAAACTCATCACTTCATTTAAAATGAAAAAAAACTTATCAATGAATTTATTGGTGATGTATGTCCTGTAAAATATTGGAAAACGTTTCAATAATATCTTTTCAAGCAAAAGAAATTGTGTATGTAAAAAAAAATTTCATAATTTCTATGATTTTAAATTTTATATATTTTTAGGATATACAAAAACTCCTATTTGAAAGATTAAATGACCATGTAAATACTTATCTCATGTCCATAAAACACATTTTATAGTATTTTTTGAATGGTGATGTCCCCTAAAGCTACCCAAAACTATAGCCATGTGTTTCTCAGGATCATATTTAGTCATAAAATACACTAGAATGTCATCAACAGAAGCCACCATAAAAGTGTAAAGATAGTTATAAATTTATTAATTAATCAATTTCATAAAAACATAGCATGAATTATTTGGACCAAAGTGAATCAACAGATACACATAATGTACATAGTGACTGAAGGAATTTTTCTTAAGTATTTCTTTATTTTTCACTCAAAGATGATGGTATTATGGTAGAAAATCTATTTTAGAGAACCAATGGCTCCCCAAAATTGATCAATATTGTCACCGATTTGGGGAAGAAGATATTTATTAATTTTCATAACATTGTTTAGATTATGATAATTCTCACATAGACTAAGAGTTTCATCCTTCTACCTTAAAAATAACTGTCATTTACCATGTTTATGTTCCTGTTCAAATGAACCATTTGAATTTAAATTCTTAGAAAATAAATTTACATTTCTTAAATTACATTGGTTTTATATTAATAGATGAAATTGTGATAGGAATGACCTATAGTATGAGATTGATAATAAATTTCATTTATTTTTATGGTTGAATTCTATAGAAATTGTTTTTAAGGGAAATAATAATTTTTTCATTATTGATTGCAAAATTCATATGTTCAGTTTTATAATCTGATTCTAAAGTCATCTCACAAAATGATAATATGTTTTCCCAAACACCGCTAACAACGCTATCATTCTTCTTAAATTCACATCATCATATCCTTTAAATAGGATCTCAAAGTCATTTAGTCATTTGAAACTAACTTTCTCGCAAAACAATTTTCTGTGGTATTTTATGGATGTCAACTAATCAATTCTCAAAATCATGACATATGTGTCCGTATAAAAAACATATAAATCCCAAAATAATTTATCCCTATATATTATTATTGAATAATCTAAAGACATGATGGCTTAACTATCTCATTTTCCCAGAATTTTCTGAGTTTTTTTAATAGAAGGCTTTGTCAAAACAAGTAACCACATTTGATCAACAACATAAGAATCAATAAAATAGGGGGATGCACTGATATAATAAATTTCTCCAATAGGGTGTAATTTAAAAAATAGTACACTACACCTTTGATGTTCTATGTTTATCTCATTTGATTAACTACTATGCACTATATATATCCTTACCTAATCCTCCATGAATATATTTCTTTACTGAGGTCATGTAGCTTAAGGATTCATGTTGTTCCTTGAATCACCTTGGTTCGATTTGTTTTTTTTACATTATTTATTCTAATGACATCACCTTGTATAAGTATATATTGTCATTAAAACATGAGATGCATTTTTAGAACTATAATATTTGTAAATATTCTAATATCACATGATATCTCCCATATAGTCAGAGTTATAGAATGATATACGTGGTTTCATATAATATCTCTTGCTGCTATCATTTGGAAAACACTAAAAATCCATAGTTTTTCTGTCATGTCTCTGAATAAGGTTAAAAAATCCCATGTTTTGATTATAAGATGCTACAATATTCTCGATGTTGGTTTATCTGTTCAACTTATTTCCAGCCATTGATATCTTAGTTTTTCTTGTGGTGTTAAACACACTTCCTTGAGTCATATTTCTAGAAATATATATTTTCGGAACCATTTCATGATTTATCATCTTTTTATAATACGTTATAAAAATAACAACTATCTAATAGAAAATATAATATCTCCTACCAGATAAAATGATGATATCCTTAAAGGGAGAACTGGTATCAAATTATGGGGTTAAGAAGACTCGGATCACAATCATAGCATTATATTCTATCATAAATAGATTATATTACTTCAATATAAAGAAATTATTTTTCATTACAATACTTATTTTGTGAGGATAAAATTTTACATTAAACATTTTTTCTAAGTGTTACAATGTCTTAACTTGGTCATATTGAGGTTAGACTTCTTAATCCGACCACTCGAGTGAATTTTCCTCCATAATATACACCACCAAATTTTCTTTTTTATAAATTGTTGTGCTAAGGAAATAATAGATTTGTTTTAATTTATTCAGACGTGATTTCACTTTTTCTAGATCTAAATCTCCCCAAAATATGGGGATGGAATTTCTAAAACATTATATAGTTATCCACTTAAAGAGTGTTGTTATTCTGGTTTACAATATCTATGTCTTGAAAAGACTAAATCATGCTCTAAATATGTTTCTGGCTCACATTTGGATCAAGAAAACACGCATTTTCTAATGACTCTTCTTGTTGATTCTTATAACATCGATGTGGTTCCCTCTAATCCTTGATAAAAAAATCCATTTAGTCAACCCTTATTAGAAACAATAGTCTTGAAAAATTATGAATCATCATATGTAACATGAATTATAGAATTCAATTCACAAAACCACTTATTTCTACTATTTTCATAAATCATTAATCTTATTATTAATCATATGGTCCTTGGGTGGAATGTATCAGTAATAGATCATGATATGAAATATTAATCTGTTAAAAAAATGAGGATGAGATTAAAATTCCATTATGTGAAATAAAACACATTTTTACATTGACCACTATGGTAACATGAAATTCTACATTAGAAGGTTATCTACAAATTTTAATCTATATATATCTATATATATCATGTTTTGATATTCACATATCCTTGAAACCATCTTAAAGGATATAATTACTATCTGATAATGATACCATTGTTAACATCTCACCTCTAACCCACTATCTTGGGATGATAATGTGGTGCTAATGACCTAGGGTGACATCACAAATACACCCATGTCAGACAATTAATGTCAATTGCATAAGAGAACATTCTGTGCTGGTTATAACCAAACATATAAGACAACCACACAACAAAAAATAAATATCCAAACATGCAATAATTTTAATGTGTCAAAATCAGTACAACTCAATAGTAAAATCATGTATCCAACAATATCAGAGTGAAAAAACATACAAATGAAAAAAAAACATGAAAGGACTGAAACAAAACCTAACATAATAACACCCATGTTTAATCATCCAAATCAACAATCGTACAATCTCTAAGCTCCAAAACAACATATTGATCAACAGTATCAAGTTCAATCACTATAAGAATATGGTACCTTCACCATCCATGTGTAGTATAATATAATATATAAAAAAATAACAATTTTTTCATGAAGGGGGTCAGTAAAATATAAATATACATTCCACAATGACATCCCAATGCAGTCAACATGGGAAAGAACAAGTTATCACACTATATTAAACAAATTTGATAATAAAAGATAAAAATATTTAATATATTAATAAAGGAAATGAATTTGAGAAAAAATCATACTAATAATAGATCCATTCAATTATTATTTCCCATAATCCTTTTCATGTCCACACACACCCAACCAAACACACACATAAGAATGGAGTTTCATATTGATTTTGGTAATTCAAGAACATTCTATTACCCCTATTGTTTGTGAGGATTAATGAATATATTGTATCCCAATATGCACACGCTAACCCAAATTTTTCAAATTCCATGTAAAATTATTTCATATAAGATAACTATATTAATGAAAACATTTTATAAAACATCTTTCCTACGTTAAAGATATCTCATAATGTTAAAAAAAACATTTTTTAATTTATAAGGAAATAGGTTTCCCAACATCCATCATATTATCCATTATTATAATGGAAAATTCGATACTGATTTCCCTAAAGAAATCATACAATATTTTTATGGAATATCTATGAAGAACATTAAAAAAAATCCACAAAGTTCAAAATCATATTAAAATGTGAGAACATCCACATACCTTTCAATGGATGATAGAAATAAAGAATGGTTATAAAAACATATAGATCTTGGACAACAACTCTTTACTTTCAATAGATCCAAAAAAACTACCAAATTCATTTTAATTCAACATAGATATATCTATGGGGAACTAGATATAATGATTTATGTGAGTGAAAATTTTAGCATATACTAAGATAGATAAATCACGACTTACCATTGAATTTGGATCTCCAACACACTTTGATTTTCCAAAAGATTCCTCTAGTTTCGAGGTAATTTCCAATTGATATTGGGAGTTATAAGAGGTTTAGAATCATGATAACTTGGTGAAAATAAATGTTTTGACAAATTAATCTTGGTTAAAATAAAATTTTCAAATCATTATCTACATTTTTCACAGTTATAGAACATGTTTTTTTAAATGGGTCTCCAACATTGTACAAAATACTCCCTCCAAAATAGATATCTTTGAATTTGATCCACATGTTTTCTCTATCTATTAGAAAACCTTGCAGTGATACTATATTAAGGCCACAACCTCATAGGGTTGGCTCAGTCATTTTGATAAAATATTCTCAAACCGTACATTTCCCACTATTCCCACAATCATTTTTTCTCCTGGGAATTCACATGGTTTCAATAGACCATTGACTGACTAGCTTCCTACCCAGATACTCTTATCCATAGTTATTCAATTTTCAAAATAGAACACATGGTCTCTACTATCCATGATCAAAGCATGCACCTCCAAAAACACTTCCAAAACACTCAAAAACTCTTGAAATAGAACCAAAAAATTATATAACCAAAAGATATGTAATAATTTTGTTATGTAACTAAAATTAGTGGTTTCAAAATACATCAAACATTTCACAACATAAATGGGTTTAATCAAAAATATTATTCTATTTTGATTTTTTTTGGAGTTAGTAGTTATAAAAAATTAAAAAATTAAAAATAATCATTACAAATGATGGGATCAAATAAACATAAATGAAATTATTTTATAGAATTTATATGGGGTCTAAAATTTTATACATAGCACAATTTGTGATAAAAATTCATGGGTGATTGATCTTTGGAATTGGGAATGCATCTCCTTATTATTTGATCACCACTAACATGCCACTATTAAGGATCATCATAAATCCATCATTATAAATTCAAAATAATTCGATAAATTCATTTCATTAAAAATGAATGAGTGACATCATTACTATAAAAGAGATTTAGAAGATCAAAAATCCATGGTCTCTCACTCTTAATAGCATAAAATACCTCATTGAGTAAATTTTATTTAATGGGTGGAAAGATCTAAACAGTCTCAACAAAAGAACTATGAAATCATCTGAAATAGTAATACATCAAATTTTTATATATTTTATTATCTGTTTTATGAATATAAAACTCTTTGAAAACTAATATCCATCTCATATGTCTTTGTATTTAATCATGATTCTTCATTAATAATTTGATTAAAGGATGATCAATGAAAACCCAAACATTTGAGGATAGAAAATAACATCTAAAATATTACAAAGAAAATATAATATCTAGTATCTAATTCGTAGTGGTTTTATAATTGGTTTGTGACTAATCCAAATTTATTATAAAATAATATATGTCATGATAATTTCTACCCACATTATGAATTCAATCTTCTCAAAGTGCAGAATCGTAGTTCTAATTCATCAACTCAAATGGTACATCCCATTTTCATGGTTGGATAATGGTTTGGGAAATTAACTTTTTTCAACTCCATAAAGGATAATGTACACCTACAAAAAATGAATAATTGGGTTTCTTTTTGAAGTGATATGGATTTGGGAAAGATTATTTTACTAAATTCATTAATGATTTTTTATAGAAACTATCATGGAATGAAATGATAACATATCTCTCATAGATTTCTAATATGACAATGTTGAGATTATTTCCAAAATAGTTCACCATATATGAATTCCATATTTGGACACTACATGGATAATAGAAATTCTTTCATCCACCTTGGAATATTATTTTTTCATTTTGTATAATAATATTTTTCTGAACATAAGTTTCAAGGTTATCAGATATAATTTTCCACCATATCTCAAATAAGGATCCATAAATAGTGAAATCATCCATAAAACATCAATAAATATTTTTAAAAAGTCAGAAAAAATTTCCATTATACTTATTTGAAAACGTCTTGGTTCATTACCCAAACTAAAACGAAATCATTATTAAGAATAATTTATAAAATGATTTGTGAAAAAGGTTTTCTCTTGATCCTCAAGGGTAATATGACTTTGATTGTAACTATAGAATCCTTGAATAATATAGTAGAAGGTATGTTAATTATATATATCACATAATTGGTAAAGATATTGAAGGGGAAATGATCTATCCAAATCACAGAACTGAGTTCTCGATAACCAATACTAATCCTCTATTTAATAATAATCTAACCTGAATAGTATCCCCAAATTAATTCTTGAAGATAATGAATCCACTAATTTTAGGCTTACATGAATAGGGATAACCCATTGGCTATAAATTATTGAAGAATAATTCTACCAACTAACAAATTCGTTACTTATTTCTTTTTAACTTCTTATAATTTTGTATTCAATTGTATTTGGATTTACCTCAAATGTTTGAATTTTCCACCATCAAAATCATATGTCTGAAGTTGAAGGGGTGATTCAAGTTAATTATGTTATATTCCATCTAAAATATCTCTTTTGTGTTCTAAGGATTTCTAATATTTTGTTTTCTTAACTTTTTCATATTTTTATACAGGATTATAGTAGATATATCATTATCCATTGAGAAGGAATAATTGTGGTTTTCAGTAAGAGGTTTTGTCTCTTTTTCAGAAGGCATGTTTTCATTTGATAAATCAATCTTTTTGTTACTTAAATTATCAATTTCAGCACTTTATTCACGTCCATGATGTACAGTTATCATATTTAAGACAGGTAAAATTGATTATGTCTTATATTGTATCCAAATATTTTTCCCAAGGATAATTCTATATTTGAGAGAGTATTATGTATATATGTTTTTAGCAACAAATTCATATATTTTAAAGCATTTATAATTTAGTACACATGGACCATTACTATTTTCATCAAAAACACAATAAATAGAGACTATAATTTTAGTTTCTCTTGATTAATTATGAAATTAGATTCAGTTATTCTGAATTAATTATGTTCATAAAAAATATGATCATTATTTGAGTTTTCTAAAAAATAATCATTGAATTCCTTATATATGTAAAATGATGATTCATTTACTTTTTCGTTCACCAACATCAATGTTTTAGTAAACTTGGTGTGATAAAACATATATAGATTGTCATTTGTAAAACATGACATTGTTAAATTAAAATTCTCTTATTGTGAGGAGAGTATTATAGGTTCTATGATATATTCATTTGACTGGAAAAGTATGTTAAAAAAACATAAGAATTATTCTTTCCTAAGATGAGTCTCCTTCCCCCCTTGAATTTAATTTTTTTAGAACCCTTTTACTATATTAATTTTTTGTATCATGGAATTTTTTTCAAAGTATCAAGTAAGGGAACATTGAAATACACTCTGTAAAAGTCACAAAAATTTCCTTATTCAATTTTTCCTTAGTAAGATTCCTTATTAATGATTTTAAGATCATAGAGAGAAATGGGGGCTATATTATTCTTGAATATTTTGATAACTGTTTTGGGGATATATGATCCATTATTTCACTTATGATTTTCTTATAATTTTCTTGTAAAGCCTTATCATGAGACTTTAGAGTATATTTCTCCCCCTTCGAAGTGTAGTTAGTATATCTAGATGTTGTGAGTGCATGGTTTACTCATATCCTGTTTTAATATAGAACATTATTTACAAATAATGATGCTTAATTTTTCTCTAAATAGCTATATTCTTTTGAAATAGTAAAAATAAAACATAATATCCTATTTAAAAATAAGATTATCCAAATGAAAAATAAATAAATAATCCAACATAAAAAAATCATTAACTCTAAAATCAACTAGTTATCCCCAAAACTATCTACCATCATACATTTTGATAAAAATCACCTAATTTTCCAAGAACATCAGAATAAACTACCTCTTGAAACACAATAACAATTTAAAAATAATATTTAAAATAATTTATGATGATACACGTTCACTATTAATTAAATATTTTTTAATATTAATCTAAATATCATCATTTAAAAGAGATATAATAATTTTAATTCAGAATGATTAAATGGATATTGAATCATTTGGAATTATTTATAGATTTCATATTTTTCTTATCAATATTTAAAAAGAATTATCTTAAAAATATATCATTAAATTCTAAATTTATGTTTCTCTCATCATCTTAACCATTTCCTTTTTCTGATTTCCCACATTCTAATTTTGGATAGAAGAATAAACACGTGTATCTAAAATGTAAACAATGGGGTCTATAATTAATTATATAGGTTTAATGGAATTATAATTATTTCGACTCATATGATAGTTCATAGAGTCTCTCACTAAAAATCAATGTTTTAAAATTTCATTAAAAGGTTGAATTTCAAATAACTTGGAAATAATGTTGGTTAAATTATTAAAATATAAACTCCAAAGATTTAAAAATTATATATAATAAATTATAAAGGAATTTTGGGTACAATCGTCTACCAGTTAAACAAATGTATCTCATGAAAATTAACAAAAACCCTGAACCTCCCAATGGCCATATTCTTATTCATGTGACATGTAATTCATCATTTGAAGATCGATTTAGATGTAATTATTAAACCACATTCTAATATTTAATTTTTTCATGTGGTATATAGAATATATCTATATGAAATTGATCCTATTGAAAATAAAACACTCCCTTATCAAAGGATATTAAATTTAAATTAAAACATTCTAATATATAAATAATTAATCAAAATTAAAAACCATTTGAATACGATGTGATTTTTGAGAAAATTTGAAAACATTAAACTAATTTATAAGCATAATATGATTGAATTAAAAATAGGTGAGGGTAAAAATAAAAACAAAAATATTGTATGATAAGATAAAATATAGTATATTTCATTTTTCAGTATATATTGATGTTTCCTTGATAAAAAATTAAGATTGAGGCATCAAACCCTACTTCATTCTAGAGGTGTTCAAAAACAAATTAACTCATGGAACTCGAATATTTATGAAAATAATAATTTTTGATGTATTAATATATTTTCATATATCTAATCAATATGTTCTAAAATATTTAAATTTATTTCGTGAGATTTTTTTTCCAATTCCCCACAATATTTTAATTAGTAAAAAAAGTGCACTAATTTTCACAAAATAGTTCATCTCATAATATTTACTTCTATAGTATTTATATCGAATCATAAAATTTGCACTATTTTTCTTTAACTATATATACTAAATAATACATTTTTTTAAATTAAAATTTTTATATAATTAATATATTTAGTATTTGAACTAATGAATTCAACCTGACAACATTTCTTCTATCATAAAAAGGTGTTAGCCAAATAAAATAGACTTTTACATTAGTTTTAAATCATATTTTTTCTATCTTGGATATATAATTCTCATATTTTCATTAAAAAATTCTTCCTTGTGTTTGAATACTTAATATAATATTTTTCTGAGTGTCGATAGGCTTGACAAGATTATTCTTCATTCGATCTTATTATCTCTTCAACCCCAAAATAATTTTTTTATATTATTCATAACATTTACTAAATCGATAGGTGAAGTCTTATAATCTTCATAATATTCAGATGATTTTATATTATCTTCATCTAATGCAAAAATGGAAATAAGGGATAATTTTTATACTAGATTTGGAGTTACATTCCATATAAAACCTAGTTCATTCTGAGGATAATTTGTTTAGAAAAATAATATTTTAGAGTTATCATCACATTTCTAATAATTGAAACTTTCTAATAAAGGACCCTCAACACCATCCTAGGATCATTTTTGTAAATGAATGAATTTCATTAGTATCTTTTTGAGTAATTACAAACATTATTCTAATTCTTGAAAATAAGATAATAAATTTTGATATTCCATTATTTACACTCTTAATAGATAGTATCTAAATATTCCACCATATTTTATTTGTTTCTTTTAATTTTTATTAACAATATAAGAATATTTCATCCCCATATATATGTTCTGTCTACAAGAAAACTATGAATTTTAAATTTTACTATGATATATAAATAGATCGAATTTTCAGTATATATAGTAATTTTTGCTGTATGAGCTCTAGAAACTAATTCTTTTTATGTTGATATAAAAGTAAAACTATTTTTATTCTATTATTTATAAAAATAAATTTTATTTCAGTTTCCATATTACCTGACAAATGTTTTCGAATATTTTAATATTGGATTTTTTTTTGTTTCATATCATTTATGGTTTCCCACTTTCATTATCGTTATATAGGTATGATCTAAATAAATTATTCTACTAGTCATTCATCTAATAACACATGATATCCAAAATAAATTAGCCTAATTTTAAAAATCATAAACATTTGGTGTAATTATAAAAACATCCATCCATGTGAGAAATGAAAACATGTATAATCTTCCCTAATCATTTCTATTTTCAACTTATATAATGTTAATGTTCTTAAATTATTGAATTATATTTTTTAAATTTTTTTAGATCAATATAATCATATATGATTGAATATATTAATTTTAATCAAATATATAAATATATTGCTTCCATTTAAATTATGTTAGAGTTCATCTCTCTCTTTTTATGAGTAAAACTAACAATATATTTCTCATGAATCTTTAACTATGTATGATCAAGATATATATTTCAATAGTAGTACATATAGTGAAAGTTACCATCCATTCATTCGAATATTCATAACAATATCAACCAAAGATTAATATTTTTGTTGGAATTATATTATAGAAATTTATAATTGGAATAACTCATTCAATGACAAAATAAAAAATGTCATTTATATTCTATACAAATAGGGTTTGAAAAAGTTTATATTTTTAAAAACAAATCAAAAATATAAAAACAACATACTAGATCATGCATACATTCTAACTCGTATATTAATAGACATTCTCTCATTTTAAATGTATCAGAAAAAAATCAATGATTATCTCTTTGATACCAAATATTTTCTAGAATATGTACAATATAGAAACAAAAAGTGGGTTGAATTATTCTAAAAATAAAATAGTAAATTTTCCCCATCCATAAATTAATATATATGATCATAAAATACACGTTCAACATAAATAAATTTTTATATGAAAATGAATTAGACAAAGTGATAAATAGGCTGGCTAATAAAATAATGGTCAAAAGAAATATGCCTAAAAAATAAATGTATATAATGGAAAATAATATTTTTGGAAGATAGAATCTTAACCAAAAATGTAATTATAATAAGAAAATAAAACATTTAAATAATGAAAAAACATTGAATATTGGTTAAAATACAAATACTCTTATAATAGATTTTAATTACCAAATCATTTCCACTATGTGATGTCTTCAATTTTAAACCAAAGTGGCAGGTGATTAAGTTATAAGAACCATGGTTTATGATATCGTAACCTAGATTTTCACCAACTATAGAAATATTTGAAGGTATCAAGATCCAATCCTTAAAATTATTCTACCACTATTCAAAAATAAGAAAATGTGACCCAATAAAGCTATTTGAAATCCAAAAATTAGAGAATTTCCAATCCCTTAAAATTTCAAGAACTAATGTTTAAATGATTATAAACATTTCCTAAATGATTTTCAATCATATAGATTGATAGTATTGGATTCTACATGGAGTATTATTAATAATTCACATATGAAGATGAATAATTAAAATTATAAAACCAAATTTTTTATAACAAAAACTCATAGTGGTTGCACTAATGGAACAAAGAAAATGATTAAATTTATAATAAATAAAAGGATAATATATTATTCCCATATTCAATTATAGAGATATTTCTTAAAATTATCAATGATTTTTCATTTTTTATTCAAATTCACTAGATCAATTTATATAATCATTTTAAAAAATAACAAAAATTATTTTTTAGTTCTTCTGGTTTAGAAAAAATATCATTGGTAGGTATATCAACTATTAATGAATGTAGCTATATCCTCTGATGTAGTAATATTTTCATTATCTATTCACTCAAATCATTACATGTTTTTTTAATCACCTGAGATATAAAAAACATATTAGTGTTCTAAAAATGATGGTAAATTATTAGTTCATAAAAAAAGGAATTATTAGATGTTATAATCTACGCATTATAGAACGAAAATGAAAATAGTTAATGTTAAGTTAATATGAAATTATGTGTATGTTTTCTTTAAAAACAGAGGATATAAATGTGTTTATTGAACAAAAATAATGAACCTTAGGGTAAAAATTCATGAAGAGTTTATTAAAAACAATTTTTATATATACCAGGATCATAATAATTCTAAAAATTAGAATTCAAGAGACATTTCATATGAAAAACTATTCGAAATTAAATTATCATTAGGTAAAGATATATTTGGCACTATATTGTTCTGTAAACACCCTAATTTAATCACGTAATAAACAATTATTATATTTATTTATATCATGAACCTTGGAAACTATCTCCAAATCATTTGTTTTATAGTTCTATTTATGAGGATATAATTCTCTAGAACTATAATCAATTGTACGATGAGTCTTTATAAGAACAAAAAATGCCCAGAGAAGATTTATTTCAATATACCTTGAAAACCTCACCATATTGAGGGGAAATAACAACAAGATCTATGGTCAAACACATTATTATCGCTTGGAATGAAATTTCAAACAAGATAGACCATATGAATCAATAACACATCTTTTTTCTGGTCATCATAAATATAAATATTTTATTGAAATCCAGAATAAGATTACATTGTTAATTTAAAAGATTGAGATAACTCATGATTTAAAATTAATTCAATGGAAATTCCAAAAACATTTTTAATTCCACTATTTCACGATCATCCAAAATTGAATTTTAATAATCCACATTCATGGTGAAGGTCACACCCTGGATAAAAAATGGTAAATAATAATATATCTCTAATAATGGGAATGTGTTGGTTATTTTCATCTCGAGACTTGGAATAGATTACTATATCATCTATAAAGACAATGAAAAAATTATAAAAATTAATGGAACATCCTACTAATATAATCTATTATAACTAATGGAGAGTTAATGAAATAAAAATTTATTAGTATATACAAAAAGTTTTCAGAAAAACTATTAAATGTATTATTTGGGCAATCATCCATCCTAACCCAAATATGTAGTCATACTGAATGTTGGTAAATCATAGATAACCAATATTTTCCCCTTCTTTATAAAATATATATTTTATTTATATATATATTACTGAAACAATTGATCATTACCTAAAAAAATTTATAATATTCTATTAAAAAATGTAGTCACTCGTTGGGATTTCAAGAAAAAGAAATCAGATGACACTATGGGGAAATTATAACTTTAATGAACCATTTTCCCTCAAACCCTTGTAATTATATTTTGAATTTCATAAACTCGGTTTGATCCATATGATAAATAGTATTAAATATGGAATATGATTCAGGTATAACTTAAATATAAAATTTTACATCTCCCAATGGAGGAAAACATGAAAAATCCTTCGTTAACACACCACGGTAGAGATCCACCATAAAAGGTAATGATTATTAATCGTTGGATTTAATATATCTAAGAAAAATAGTATCCATTTCTAGGATAATAGACCTATCATACCGCATGTTACCATATAAAATTTATTGATTATTCTCTTAATACCTAGATATTTTAATAAAATACTACTTTCAATAGTGCACAAGATACAAAGCACTGAGCATAAAAGAACCACAAAAGATTATTATTTAAATTTGACCATTATAACCTAGGAATTGTATATGTGGGTATGGATAAGATTAAATAAGTTATATATATATATATAGTCATACATCTCATTACAATTTTATTGAAAAATTCTTATAATATAAGAACTCAATTTTTTTGTAATGTTATTTTATTCTTCCAAAACATGTTTTTTTAAAATGATTTTTTTTAATATTTATTTGGATAATATAATTGATTTATGTAGATTTTTGAAATTAATTTTGTTAAAAATGTTCTTTCTTTTGTATTAATTACAACAAAATTATCTTAATGTGAAATAATTTGATTTTTCAAACGATATTGATTTTTAAGTGAATAGTGTGATCTAAAAAAACAATTATATCATATATTTTCATTGAAAATTTAAGTTATGAATTGAGTTTTATCTTAAATTAATATAGGTAATATTTATTTATATATAAAACAATTCTCTTTATTTTATTTGTCAATATATCTGATTTTTCATAAGTTCTTTTTATGGATTCAAAACATGTTTTCTTTAAAACAAATTTCATTGTAAACTGCATTTTAAAAATAAAATAATGTTTTAATAATTTATTAATTGAATACAAAAAAACCAATACAATTTTTTAAATTTTTCTTTCCAAAATTTTTAAATATTATAATTTTATTTTTGGTCATTCTGAATCGTAAGTGTGGTAAAAATTTATAACATCGGTAAGGGTAAATAATGTATTTATGGTAAAAATAATATCATATGGAATAAAACTAACCATAATAAATGTATTTAATATATTTTATGGCTTGTTAGACTATAAGCATCCAAAACATTGATTAATATCTATTTTAACCATTTTTCTTTGAAAATTATTTATATATTATTTTATGTTAATTAATTGTAAAAAATGTCACTCTCATACTTTCAATTTTTGAAAAATATTATGAAAGGGATTAAAACAACCTACGATATGTATTAAATTATTTTCTTAAATATTAATGATTTTTTATCCTGGTATTATATTATTATTTTTTAGTGATGAAATAATAACCTTAAATTCATATGAAGTGTGGACATGGTGTTTATGGAAGAAGTATAAAAATTAAATTAAATTATTTTATATACACTAAAAGTAATATTTAAAAGGTTATTTATAGTGCTCTATGATTTTTAAAGATAAATTAAACAAATTATAGATTTTTATAAATTTTAATATTATAATTAAATTTTTGACATGTTCATTTCAATATCAAATTATATCAATAGTGTCATAAATTAAATAAATAATATTTTATGTTAAATTATATTTTATCAAATTATTTATTTATTATAAAAAATTAATATTGAAAATTAGGATTATAAATGGTCTAAGATGTAATCATATATCCACTTATAAGCCAATTAAGACCTTATAAATAGAATTACAACCCATTAAAATTGAAACATTCATGACCACTTTTATGTTTTAAACTGGTTAACCAAGGGATTAAATCAAACGAGAAGGTTTAAATAGATATCTAAACATATCAAAATTATATTTCGGGATTCTATGAAGACCAAATAATCATTTTATTTGTATATAATTAATTTTTAAATCCTTTTATATTATTAATAGAAAATTTACATTATAATATTTCATGTATTTCCAAAAAATGATATTAGTAATATTTTATAAAAAATAGTATTTCATTAATTAATAAAAAATAAATAAAAATATAACATTGTTCCATTTGAATGGTATAGGGTACATAATATCAACCATGCAATTTTTATTGGTAAAGTTTCCTTTTTTAGTAACATTTTATGTAACGACGCAAAATTCTATGAGAGAGATTTCCTTTTAGGTTCATAAGTTTAGTTTGAGGAAGAATTATATTCCAAATAATGCATTTAGAACAAGTTATGTGAATTATGAGTTTACAGTAATTACTTTTGGACTGAAAAATGTAGCCCCTGTTTTCATGGATATAATGAATATAGTTTATAAGGAATATGTTGAAGTATTTTTTGTGGTATTTATTGATAACACCCTGGTATAATCCAATAGATATGAAGACCATTAGAATCAAATGAGGATTACTCTTAAAACTCATTGAAGAAATGAATTATATGGGATGTTTATAAATTCTGATTTTTTGCTATAATCTTTTTCTTCTCCTGGCCATATTGTATTTATGGTTGGAATAATAGTTGATACTGTAAAGAAAAAGGTAGTTTAGTAATGGCCTACAACAATGAACATATTTGAGGTACATAAATTTATAGGTTTAGAATGTTATTATTGGAGTTTCATTCAGAACATATCCAATTAATCCAACCCATTAACAAATCATTCTCGTAAAGGGGTTAGGTTTTTATGAAAAAAGAATTGGATGAATTTTTTGAATAATTGGAGAGGAGATTAGTAGACACTCTTATCCTGTATTTTCCATTAGAAAATGGTGGTTTTTTGACCCATAGTGATGCATCAAATAAAGGAAATGGTTGTGTCCTTATGTCGGATGTTAGAGTTATTGCCTATGTATCAAGGAAGTTTAAAAAATAGGATCAGAACTATCTAACTCATGATCTTGTGTTAGAAACTGTATTCTGTACTCTAAGGATATGGATACACTATCTCTATGGTGAAATTTGTTCACTATATAAGGATCATACTAATTTGAAATATATCTCCTCACAAAAATAACTAATCATGTGGTAAAGGAAATGGATTGAGCTTCCACAGGATTATGATTTTCGGTTACACTACCACCCAGGGAAGGTAAATAAGGTGGAAGATCTATTGAGTAGGAAGGATCATGGAGTTCTAAAAAATAACAATTGACAGGGATCCTATGTATATTGATCTAGTAAGCATGGACATGGAAATCTCAATGGGGAGAATCATCACACATTTTTCAATTGTTCTCCCAAAAATATTTATTAAAAAAAATTAAAACATCCAAGTATATTGATGAGAGTATCCTAAAGAAAATTAAAGGTTTGAATGATGGGAAGTTTGTTGACTTCATGTGTGAAGATAGAATTATGAAATTTTGGATGATTATATTTGTTCCCTCTATACCTGAGTTGAAAAGGGAGTTATTGGATGATGCCCGTAGCTTCAATTTCATTACACACCCTGGTAGTACTGAAATGCATAGATATTTGAATGAACAATTCTAGTGGGACAATATGAATAGGTAAATCATTGATTTTGTATCATGATATCCAATCTATCAATAAGTGAAGGCTGAATGACAACTTCTCAGTAGATTCATGCATCCTATACCTATTCTTATACAGAAATGGAATGAAATAACCATGTATTTTCTTACTAGATTACTAAAAATCCATGAAGGATTGATGCAATATGGGTAATTGTTGATCAACTGAAGAAATATACATATTTCCTCACTATAAGGGAATGTTTACCCTTATATTTCCTTCATCGAATCTCTATTAATGAATTTTTAAGACATAATGGAGAACCACATTCAATGGTGTCTAATCATAATCCTCGAATTACATCAAAATTTTGGAAAGGTCTTCATAAATCTTTGGATACCGAGCTTGGTTTGAGTAAAGCTTATCACCCACAATTTGATTGGAATTCAGAAAGGGTGATCCAAATATTAAAGAGATGTTGTGATCATGCTCACTTGATTTCCAAGGAATGTGGGAGTAGTATTTACCTTTGGTTGAGTTTTCCTACAATAATAGTTTCAATTATTTCATTAAAATGGCACTATATGAGGCATTGTATAGAAAGAGATGTTTTATACCTACATGTTAAGATGAAGTTAGCTAATATAAAGATATTGGACTAGAGATTTTAGAGGAAGTAAAAACTAAGGTAAAGAATATTCAAACCCATATCAAAGTAACTCATAGTCGGAAAAAGGTCCATGCTAATAATCAAAAGAAGGGTTTGGAATTTCAAGTGGGATATCATGATTTCTTGAAAATATATCTATTATAGGGTGTTATATAATTTGGGATGAAAGAGAAAATAATCCCCTTTTACATTGGCCCTTTTGAAATTATGGAGATAATTTGATATATGTATTATCATTTTGAAATACCGCCTACCCTTTATACGGTACACAATGTGTTCAATGTCTCATTATTGGGAAAGTACAAGCCAGATCCCACGCCTGCCCTCACTTCTAATGGTATATAATTGAAACATGAATTATCTTACTATGAATAACATATCTAAATTCTAGACACTAATGAATAGGTGTTGATGAATCAGAAGACTCTACTAGTAATGGTACTTTAGTAAAATCATAAAATTAAAGTGGCAACATGGGATCCAGGGGAACTTATGATTAAGAACTACCCAAATCTTTTTGTGGGGTGACAATGTAGAAATATCGAGGTTGAATTTTTTGTATATGGGATGAATTTAAAGACCCAAAATCCTATGACTGTGATTTATATTCTTCTGTTTATTTTAGATAGTATAGATAACATATAATCACTTATAGAACACAATACCATCTTTATAAATGAATAATGAAAATAATAAGTTGTATTTCAAGATGACAATGAACATATACTAATGAAATACTTACTCTCTCATAGGAATAGTAATATGAACCTTATTAATATTAAATGAGAAAATTGTATATTAACCACACCATTGTAAGTGTAAAAAAAAGTAGGTATCTCATAATTGAAAATATTATATAATTATAGCATAGCAAGAGTAGGTGAATATTTTAAAAATTAAAATTTATGTGTTTTTATTTTTATAATTACAAAAATATATAATTAAAATTTTATAAGTAATAAAATTATTTAAATAAAATTTCATTTTCATAAAATGGATTCCTAAATCAATATTTTTTTCTTATGATTTAGGGATAATTTAATGAGACCTTATTTTATTTTTGGATGTATAATAAAATTAGTTTTCAATTTAAAATCTATATTTTCTATTAAATAAGTATTTTATTTAAAAAATTAAATTTCACATATTTATAAAATTATTTTGATATAATGAGCTAATTTTTTAATTCTGCACATCAAAAAATGGTGGGGTTGATTTTTTGAAATTTTTCTAAAATACATAAATCTTTATTGAATAGTGAAATACAGTTATTTAACGCATATATAAATTATGAGATAAATAAATTATTCCTTACATCAAGTTTGATGTAAGAACACTTGTATAATACTAAAAATAACCTAAAATATTTTTGGGTAAAAAAATAAAACTCTATTGGTTGTATATAGCAAAATAATTAAATAATTATTAGAATAATGGGGAAACCCTCCTCTCCTCCACAATAAAAGCCCCCCCTCAGCCTCCCTATTTCCCTCACTCCTCACATTCCTTGCCCCTTTTCTAAATTCTACTCAAATATCCTCCCATTATCCCCACCGATGTCCATCATCCCTTGATATATTCAAAAGACAAAATTCTCTCACCAAAAGAGTCTCTTTGGGAAGATAAATTCAAGAGTTAAATTCCTCATTAAATTTATTTTATTATCTTTAATGCTAATTTATTTCTTTTTTCCTCAGCTCATTTCATTAAAATGTTATCATAACTCTGGTGCCTTAAATTTACTGAAATTTTATTATTATAATGTAATAATTCATCCCCATATCTCATTTACTCTCATTTTATACTTGAAATGAAAATAGCATCTAATATGTGTTAATTTATCACATTCCAGGAAGGTGGGTTTTCAAATACTATTAATGTCTTAAATTATGGGAATAAATATATTATTATGGTTTATCCTTATCATAATATATTTAATTTTTCCTATTTAATATTCTATAATATTTTTCTATACAAGGTATTAATTTATAAAACAAAATGAGTTCGTCTGGAACGAAAAACAACCTAACTAATCCAAGCCTTTATCATTAAATAATTATCTAATTATTAATCCCTACTCGTAGAAAAAAATATTTTAATTCTCATTATAACTTTTTTATGAACATTAATAACATATTAAATCAATTTTGTAATTCAATTCTCATTTTACAATAACTCCCATACAAGAAAACTGATCATGAAAACAAATGATATGAGCACTCATGAACGATGATACTGAATCACATAATCCCTAAAAATGAAAATAAATTAACATAATAAAATTATAATAAATCTTATAGACATAGGTATTTTATTTAATTAATCAATTAAATTATTTAAATTGATTATCCATGATGTTAAGGTCAGGTGAAAAACATGTTTGTATATAAGGTAAGGATTTTTACCAACAAAACCATTATATTTCTAGTTACTCATATTCTATACATACCTCAATGAAATTACTATGTATTCTTATGTAGTCCACATAAATTATGTGTGAATATTCTATTAATATGTGTACCAACCATAATCATTCTTTATTTTATTGGGAGTTACATGATTTAAAAGGATCATTCAAAAATAATTCCTAAAATACAAACCCAATTCAAAGGAACATCACAAATTCCTACATTTATTCAAACAAACTATATAATATGTTTTAAGACACCATTATTTTGGTAAAATAAATTATATTATTATGAAAAATACCATAATTAACTTCAACTTTTATACAATGTTTTTCCAAAAGAACTCTTCTTTTCAATGTAAAAGAGTATTTATATAATGAATTAGATGATGATTTTATATAACTATTTACATATATATCAACAAAAATTCATATTTATAATTGGAATGAAAATTTTATGATATCATATACTGTGACTTTTTAATGTTTTATAGTTAGTTTGACTATCGATGTGCTATCTTGGAACCGTTCACCATATTATGTAAAATGGTTAGTGTTATTATTAATGATTGGGGTATGTGATTTAAAATTCATATGTTAGTTTCAATATGAATGTATATATATATTTTTTTTATCCGAATTCATATGAGGAATGAATTGGAAATTGTATTTGTCAGGTGGGGCCTACTATAGTCCCTCGGTGCATTGGAAGATCTCATGAGACAAACTAGTTTCATTTTTTACCCATCTATTTATTTTCTGGGTATAATTCTATTACAGAATGGTTATGACATCCCACATTATGGATTCTGTCATTATTGAACTAGTAATTTATAGTCCATTTGGTTTTTATACTAGTATAATACCAATGGTTTGGTATTATTATCGATTTATTTATCGTCTTATATTCCTTCCATATTATGTTCAAGATTATGTTATAATGGCATGTGTGCTTTTATTTACTCACTGTGACTTATTATTTTTACTTATGATATTTTACGTACCATTACTGAGAATCTGAGCCCACCCCTATTCTTCTGTTTTATTTTCCACCAGGATGAAAATAGGTTTATTATGAATGAATTGAAGGGATAATCTTATAGTTCTAGATGTTCCCAAGGGAACATATACGTTTAATTTAATTTTTATTTGTTTTGTGAACATCTGTATGTATCTAGTTTTCCAAAACTAAAAAACTATTTGGTCCTTCAAGATACGACTTTATTATTATCATTCCAATGTAATGAAATAAGGAATTATCTCTAGGAAACTAGCGCCAGGGACCATATAGTTGGAATCAAAGAACGTTTAGTAGAAAACATGTAAACTAAATTTATAAAATCTTGATTAGGGAACAAAACCTAATATAGTCATTGAGGAGAAACGTACACTAACCTTATGGTATTTTGATAAGGAATATATTATGTTTATATTAATAGAAAATACTTATATGTATTGATAATACTTGTGGATGTGGTTCTTTCAAAGATGATCCTAGGAGTAACAACTCCGACAAAGAGTACTGGGCTTCACCTGGGGTATCTTGGTACATAATAACATGTCGTACCGCGCACTTGGTTACACACTACTGGGGGATATGCTTAATATAATTCACATTTACATTAAAATCCATTATGATATATTTAAATTTAAAAATTTTCTCATAAAACCATGTTTATTATTATGAGATTATATATTCATTGGATTTCAATTCATGTCATGTATTTTTCGTGTTGAGATTATAAAATATGATTCATAACCTAATCTAGGGTATCCTGTTATTTAGAAATGGAGACTAGTGGAAGGAATTGAAACCACATGAATGAATTTATCCCATGTAGGAATTTCCCTCATATGATATATAATGATGTAGGTTTTGGAGCTACGATTGGTGTTGAGGAACTTATAACTATACTAGGAAAGCAGACCCAGATTATGAATAATAACTGTATTCGTATGGTGCATCCAAAACCACAATGTGGAGGAGAAATGTTGTACATATATATGAAACATCAACCTCCATCATTTAAAGGGACTAAAAACCAATTCATATTAGAGAAGTGGCTAAGTACATAAGAGAATATATTCCTCGATTTGGGAAGTATTGAAAGGGAGAAGGTTATCAGGGTAGTTTATTGCCTATCCGGAGATTCTAATCAATGGAGGTCATTAATTCGAATAAAAAAAGGAGAATTAAGAGATTAAAAATATGGAATAGAGGTATTTTAAGAAAATATTTTACCAATAATACTTCCCTCGTGAACTTCGTGCAAATATGGAAAAGAAGTTTCTGAATTTAAGGCAGAAAGAAGATTCAAATGTCTCCATGTATGAGGCCATATTTACAAGGATAACAAGGCATGTCGTGGACTACATACATAATGAAAGGATCAATATTGATTAATTATATTTTGGTTTAAAACAATTCCTCAAAGGAAAACTAGTCTCTCATTATTTCTACTCTTATGAAGATATAGTCTCATGTTGTATCAAGATAGAAAAAGAGTTCTCTATGTAATATGAATTCAATGTGAAGTAAGAAATGAATGGGTATACTGAACACTATGGATAAGGAAATAAGGAAATGGGGAATAAGCGAAGGGTTGAATATCCACCGTATTGTAATTGTTTGAAATACACCCTAGAACTTCCCATAACGGAATGGGTGGTCATTACAATTTTATAGAAAAGGATAGCATTATCATGATTGTAAGTGAAACAAATGAGTTAGAAATGTTCAATTCCATAGTTTTAAAGTGATAGGAAATTTAACACATGAATGACCTAAGCATCAAGGATGATTTCTCAAATAATTCAACGTAATCAAGGCAATATAATGTAGTCACAACTACTAAGGTTGATGTTCCTAACAATTTGGTGGTAGGTACGTTAGTCATTTCCTCAAACATAGTCAACATATTATTTTATTATGGACTGTCACATTCATTTATATATTTCTAGATTTAAAATAGAATATGATATTTTCAATTTGATTTAATAAATTACTTGTATGTGATAACACCTAAAGAATTTATCGTTATAATAAAGTTGTATCATTTATTTCCCCTTGCAATAAATAAATGTGCTTTAATAGATAACCATATCATTATACCCATGATTGACTTTGATATATTTATTGGTATGAATTATCATTGAAATTATTATGAGAAACTATATTTCCTTATGAATTAGGTTATATTTTTTGAGAATTGTATAGATTCCATTATCTTTAGTGAAGAAACCTCACCATCTGATTCTCTTCAAGATCCACCCAAATAGATCTAATAAATTCAATTATTGGGGTTGAATAGAATGCAATATCTATTGATTAGAAGAGAAATGTTCATATAGAGTATGTAACTATTGTGAAATAATATATTGATGTGTTTCTAGAGGATATATTTAGACATACTCAGGAGCGGGAAGGTGAGTACTCTATTGATTTAGTTCCTCATTCAAGACCTATATCTAAGAATCATTAAAGAATGGGAACTGTGAAATTAGTAGAACTGAAGAAACAAATAGTATAATTCAGTGATAAAGGATTTATACACCCTTTTGTTTCTCCATGCGGAACCCATGTTCTTTATTTATTAAGAAATATGGATCTGTGAAGATATGTTTTGACTAAAGAGATATCAATGTTATTACGATAAAGAACATGTATCATATTCCTCATATTGATGATTTATTTTATCAACATCACAAATCCCAATATTTTTTGAAAATTAACCTTTGATCAGGATATCATCAGTTGCTTATGAGGATGGAAGATATTCCAATGAAAATATTTCAAACTAGGTATGGGAATTATGAGTTTACAATAATTCCTTTTGAACTGACTAATGCACCCTCTATTTTCATGTATATAAATAATAGAGCTTTCGAGTAATATCTTGATGACTTTGTTGTGGTATTTATGAATAAAATCTGCGTATAGTCCAAAATCTATGAGGACCATGAGAATCACAGGTGGAATATTTTAAAACTCTTATATGAAATGAATTATATGGTAATTTCAGCATGTGTGAGTTTTGGATCCAATCAGTTTCTTTTCTTTTCGATATTGTCTCTATGGATGGAATATTAATTGATCCTATAAATTCAATGGTAGTTCAAGAATGGCCTACACCAAAAAATATAACAGGAGTACATAGTTTTATTGGGTTTTCAGGTTATTATTATAGTTTCATTCAGAACTTCACCCATTTATCCATCTTGTTAACCAATCATACTCATAAAGGGGTTATTTTTGTATAGACAATGGAACATGATGAATGTTTCGAATAATTGAAGAGGAGAAAATTGAATGCTCCAATCCAGACTCTTCCACTAAGAAATGGTTTATTTGCGACCTATAGTGACTAATCAAATAAGGGACATGATTTTGTCATTATGAAAAATGATTTTTTTATTACCTATGCATCATGTCAGTTAAAAATTCATGAACCTAACTATCCAACTCAGAATCTTGATTTTTTAACTATATTCTTTTCTCTGAATATAATCCGACACTAACTCTATGGTGAAATATTTGAGTATATAAGAATAAAAATAATTTTAAATATATCTTATCATAAAATGATCTAAACATGAAGCAAGGGAAATTTCGTGAGCTTCTCAAAGATTATGATTGTTCAATAAATTACCACCCAACGAAAGAAAATAAGGTAGCACATGCATTGAGTAGGAGGGTCATGGGGTTCTAAAAAATGAGTATTGATACGAATAATGTGTATATAGATATAGTAAGGATTAATATGGAAATCAATAAGGGTGGAAGAATCACATTTTATTCAATTGGTCACCCAACCATCTTTATTAAAAATAATTAAAACTTCTCAACTTCATGATCAGAATATCCAAAAGAAAACTAATGGTGTGAATGCTGGGTTATTGGATGACATCTTGTGTGAAGATAGAATTCTGAAATTTGGGAAGAGGATATGTGTTACCTTTATAGACGAGTTAAAATGGGATTTATTGTACAATTACCATAGCTAAAATTTCATTAAACACCTTTGTATCCCTATAATGTATATAAATATGAAGGAACATTTCTGGTGGGATGACATGGAGCGATAAATCATTTATTATGTATCAAGATGTTTAGTCAGTAAACAAGTGAAGGCCAAATGAAAACATCCTAGAAAAGTCTTACATCCTCTACCTAATCCAATATAGAAATGGTATGACACCACCATGGATTTAGTAACTTGATTACCAAAAACTCCACGAAATAATGATGCAATATGATTAATTGTTGATCAACTTATGAAATCTGCACATTTCCTTATTATAAGAGAGAATTCTCCACTAAAGCATCATGATCATATCTATATAAATGAACTTGTAAGACTTAATGGATCACAAATTTCAGTAGTATCATATTTTGATCCTCTATTTAGATATAAATTATAGCAATGTATTCAGAATTTTATGGATACAGAGCTTTGTTTGTGTATTTTTTAGCACCCACAAACTGACGGGCAATCAGAATGGATGATCCAATCATTAGAAGACATGTTGAGATCATGATCACTTGATTTTCAAGGTATATGGGTTAATATTTACCTTTTGTGGAGATTTCCTACAATTATATTTTTCATTATAGTATTCAAATATCACTATATGAAGCATTATACAAAAAGAGATGTCATACACCAACATGTAGGGATGAAGTTAGTGAAAGGAAGCCTGTGGGCCCAGAGCTTGTGGAGGATGAAATAGCGAAGGTAAATACTATTTAAACCAATATAAATGATATAAGGCCCCAGCCATAAACCATACTTAATATTGAGTTAATAGAAGATTACACATTGAGGATCTTTTCAGGTTTAGAGTTTTAGAGAATTAGATCATAAAACTTGCATTACATTCCACATTTAAACAAAGTGGTTACATAAAGATAGTATTCATTTTTTTCCATCAACGGGAACATATTTAAAATAAAATATGCATTCTTTCTTGACACATCCTTGACACTATCATCATATCATGTACCTTTCCCTTGACCTGTGAAATACATTTCAAAAAAAAATTGGGATGAGCATAAAAATCTCATTAGGGCTTATAAAAATATGGAATGGAAATATGAGTTCATATATACATAAGAATGAAATCATAAATAACCCATAAAACATAGGCACTTTAACATACCTCATCATATCAGGAAATAATAGAAATCATAAGAAATTAAAGGTAACTTGAGGAATTCATAACATTCTTATGTAGGGAGTAACCCTCTTGGTTACATTTGGAATACCCATCACAGTATATTCCCTAAATCTCTTCGAAGAAACCTTAACGTTTCACTCCTTCGTGTTACCCAATGCATTGGAGATCTATATTGGGCTCACCCGCCCTTAGTTTATCATGGAACCACCCGTCTTCATAATAATGCCCAAGAACCATAACATAATTGTATCACATAAAACATATATAAAAGAAAATATAACATTTCCACATTTCAATCAGAAGATATCAATAACACAATTAAATAATAAAAACATTATCAAAACCATTTTAAATACCAAAATAAAAGATAAGTAAAACATGGTATTTATTTTTCTTTTAAAAAAGGAATGGCTTGTAGAGGAATCCGAAACTCAAATAATGGTCACGGCGGCGGAGAAGTCGTTGTCGCTGCATACGTATGAAAAAAAACATTCCTTTTTTCGTTTTGTAAAACGCTTCATATAAAAATCATCCTCTTGGATAAAGGTAAAAGTCAAAGGGGTTTATTTACCATATAAAAGAAAGTTGTGTATAAAACAAAATATGCCTCAATGAAAGGAGATTGAGATGAAGTCCCTTACAAAGACGGTAACCTTGGTTTAAGGATAAATCAATTACATAATTATGTGTGAGAAACAAATACACCAAATATAAGTGGATATTAAGTTTAAAACAATCAGAGGTTATTCACACATATTCATAGAACGAAATATTCAAGGAGTACAAGTTTATCCCAGAGAATCAAATTTGGGTTAAGAAGTTCCCTTGCATAAATTTGACAGCCTAAAGACATCACTATAAAATTCAGAAAATGAGTAGATGAGAGATAAAAAGGGTATCTCATCACATGGACATAAAATTTAAATCAATAGGGATATAGAATAACATATCTCAATAATAATAGTATGTGAATTAAAAGACATAACAGAAGAAGTCTTTTAAAAAGAGGAGGGTGAAAGGTTCCCTTACCGACATGGGTATCCTTCGAAACATACACCCCGTGAAAGAAAGACAATCTAACAATGATTTAAATACTCATAAATGAAAGTATATTATAAAATGAGTAAAATAATGGGTAGTTCATACACCACTCAAAGGAAAATGTGGCAAATGTAGCATAAATCTCACGGGAATAAAAGTGAGATGAAAAATCCCTTATGAAAACTCGGCAGTCTAACGACGCCACTTAAAACATAGAAAAATGGATTGATGAGATCAAATAGGGTCTCTCATCACATTAAAATAAAGTTTACAGAAATAGGAATATAAAATAACATCCCCCAACATAACAAATAAGAGCTTAAAAGAAGTGACATAAAGGATAGTACTTAAAAAGAAAGAGAGAGGTTAGATCTCTTATGAAAATTCGGCAGCCTAACGACGCCACTCAATACTTCCAAAATGGATAGATGAGAGAGAATATGGACTCTCATCATATGAACAAAAAAAATTACAGTTTGAGTAATATAAAACAATATCCCATTAACAAAAAGATGAGCTTTAAAAGGAATGACATAAAATAGTGTACTTAAAAAAAGAGAGGAGTAGGATCCCTTACCTCAAGTCCAACATGTCTTGTTCGTTTCTTTATATTCCTGAATAATAAACATTGTTCAATTTATAATTTCTTAAGGAAATCCTATAAATATTATTATTCAGTTCATATCACATATTTTAATGTTATAATAGTTGGTTAATAATCTGAGTTCATATCAGACGTTTTTGTCAATGTTTTTTATATGAGTCAAAAATTGAACTTGTTGGAAAATAATTTTCCATGTAGTTATAGGTACATCATATCCAGAATAGTATTGATGTTTTAAATATCATATATATATATATATTATATATTCATTTTATACTATTCCATAGCATTTGGAGATAAAAATTAAAAGCACCGTTTAGGGAGACGGTAGGTCGTACGTACGCATGAACGCTACTTTCATTTTTTGTCATATTAATGGAATTAAAACAAAATGAGATATTTATATATGTTATAATTACATAATTATATCCATCATTTAGATGTAATATATTACATATATATCCATTATATATATGTACTTATAATAGTACATAACATTTTAAGATAAGAAATGAAATATACCGTTCATGGAGACGGTAAGCCGTACGTACACATGAACGCTATTTCCATTCCTATTTGATATTTAATGGAATTAAAACATAATGATACAGAATATTATTTTAATTAAAGTATGGTATAATATATAATATCATTAAATATATCCTTTATACGTTCCACATATGGTATTAACGAATCAAATCACTTTGAGGGGGCGGTAGTCCGCACTTCTTTAAATGAAGATATTGCGTTTACCCTTAATGGAAACCATAAAGGTATTCCATAAATGAAAAATAAATAAGTTTAAGTAAAACATAAACATATTATATATAATATATAAATATAGTGTCATCTTAATGGCCACCTTTGAAGGTGTTACAAGAATGTTGAACAATCATCGTTTCGTGAGGCAGAAATTCACCATCCACAGAAACAGTATGTTCTTTAACCATTAGATGTAGGTGTGTGTAAGTTTATCTTGAATACTTATTATAACAGAATCCTAGAATATTGAAGATACTGGATTTGTTAAAAAATAAATGAATAAAGAGAGTTTAGGGGGTTGTAGAAGCAAAATAATAAAAAAGGACACAAGTGAAGACATTACCTTAAAATCAGGTAACTCCCTTTGGTTTGAGCTCAAAAGCTTAATTGGGAAGACTTCTGCCAAATGTGAGGCTTCAAAGAGTTAGAGAGGGATGTGGAGATACAAAATGGGCAGGGGTTGGCCGAGCCAAAGGCTTTGGATGTGTGGGTAAGGAGGTAGAGGTGGGGGCCTTTTATAAGAGGAGAGTAGGGGCACCCTTGGAAAGTAAAGAAATGTTCCTTTATTTTAAAATGAGTTTCGTATTTAAAAGGTCCCACATTGATATAATTCGAGGATAAGGTGATAAGGGTTCGCAATCCACCCATACAATAGGTTTTGGACATGTTTAGGTCTTAGAATTTACATTATCTTTCCATTTTATTTTAATCGTTGAACAATGAGGTCATCGCTGCATCATCATGATGTCATAAATAATTTAATTTATTTAATTTCTAAAAATTATAAAAAAAATAATATGATGTAGGAAATCTTTTTATCTTTCCAATTACTATTTATAGTTAAACATTTGACCTTTATAACCCCATCTAATAAATGGTTTGTTAAAACAATTCATGTTCGTGTCATTTTAATTTTAACTTTAAATAAAAAGGTATTTATGTCATTTTCCAACCAAAGTGGCTCCATGGGGTCCCCAAGTTGACCCATGGATTTTCTTGGTCGGCCATGACTTATACAATGAGGGTAGTACATGTGTCTAGGTCATTTCATATTATTAAAACATTATTCTTACCTTGAGCTACACTAATTACCTCTAATCGCGATTAAAAACTTAATAAGTAATTATTCACCAAAAAATTATTTTAATCCCATTTAACCACATATTACTTTTTAATGACAACCACATATGTCGGATTTTTGAAATTCAAAACACAGAGGTGGTAAAATTCCATTTAAACGAAAAATCAGTTTCTTAAGTACCACTTAGTGGTTTCACTATTCATCAAAAATTGAAGTTTTCCAAAAAAAACCAAAACATCACCCTAAGCTATATTTGATATTCTGATTTCAAAAATGATTTGTATTTTAAAAAATTCAAAACATATAAGTTTCATTAATTAATTTAATAATTAATTCCCACTGTCAGAGCAAATAGCGTGTTTTTATGAAATAATATGTATCAAAAGATTAACACTAGTTTAAGTCCAATTTCAAAGTGAAATTAATTCCAACGGCCACTATTTGATTAAATGGTAAAAATATATTCTAATTTTACTTTTAAAACAATTCATAAGGTAATCTAATCATATAAACAAATTATATTAAAAAGTGGTTTTGAATTAAAATACAACTTTTTTCACTATTCATTAAAAATGAACTTTATTGGAAAGATACCAAACATTTACACAAAGAAAATTTTGATGTCCCGACTCTAAAATTAGAATTTTATTTTGTCAAATATAACACATAATGTTGTCAAAAAGTGTATTTGAAAGAGTTTCTCCTTCAAAAGGTTGTTAATCGACCTTTTAAATAATATTAGAATGTCTACGCTTAAAATTGGATTCATTCGCATTTTTAATCCTCTAACATTTATTGTAAAGAGTAAAAATATTTGACAAACATATATAATCATTTTGTAGTTAGATCGGTTCATTCCTTCCATTTCAACGGCTAGGCGTTAACTACCATTTAAAATAATATTACTTTACTATTAGAGTGCAACGTAAGATTCCCAAGAAACTCGTTGTTGCGTATTGGATACGCCATCGAGAATAGCATCACCTTTAAAGCAATATTAATATTTTATTCACAAATATGGATAAATATAAAAATTTCATATTCATTATTTACCTGGGGTGTTACATCCTTCCCCCCTTTTGGGAATTGCATCCTCGCAATTTTAAAATTGAGCTTGGAAACATCCTTGAAAGTCCCACATCGTAACAAGAGTCAGTAAAACAATCACTTTAAAATAAAGAAAGATAAGTACAAAGGTCACCTGAGTTAACCCATAATAGGATTCCATGTAGGAAAAAATGGACATGGAGGAGAAAATATAGGGTCATGTTCTTATTGAGAGTGATAGAAAACATGTTTAGGAGAAAGTTAACCACAAGAAAATCACAAACTTGTGATGGGTTAAACGGTATTCGATTCCCCAGTAGGAAAAGTTAATTGACAAAATTTTTGTTTTAAGTTACTTTTTATTGAGGAATTTATTCATAAGGAAACATAATCACTTATCATGTTGACTTTAAACTTATATTAGATTCCTTACACAAACTCATATTTTCTCCAAAAGACGAGTATTTTGGAAGACTTGTTCACATTTAGAGTACTATAATCAACTTATAGAGAATCAACTAAACCAAAAAAGAGAACTATATACTTCCCATGTCTTTAGACATTAACCAAATCCAAAACCAAATAGGTTAGTACATGATCAGATAATCCATAAAAGGATACCCCTTTATAAATAGAAAATCTATTCTTAATCTCCAACATTTATCCAACAAAACCCAAAGTTCAACGAGGACCATTCGATAAACAATTTGTCCATAAAATTATTCAATGTAAACCAAACTAAGATTGAAACCCAAATATTTGAAGGATATATTCACATAGTCTTCCATGTTAAATCGTAACATTTATCTCCAAACAACATCAGCTGCTCTTAATGTTTCATATTGAAAAGTAATTAACCTAATCACATATCCTCCATGATAGGTTAATAAATTTCCATAGATAACCCAAAATTAAATTACTCCTAATTAATATAATCATCTAACTAAAAAAAATTAGTCAAACTAACCAGGGACTTCACATAGTCCAGTGGTAGGTAATAAATATCAGTCGCACTTTGGTTGTGGGTTCGATTCCCGCAGATTTGTCCGACGCGACGGGTTGTCACACGGTCTGTGTGTTGTCTTTTATATAAAACTCCAAAAATAACCATAATATGTTTTAACCTCAATAGTTTCCTTATACCTCTCATTTCCATCCATATTTGTTACGATCTCAACATCTTAATTCTTGAAGTCTTATTTCACCACCATAAGATAAAATAAAACGATTCCGAAAATAAATCACATCATACCTTGATCATGGCATCCACTCAGTTTCATCATCATCTTGCTCACGTAGGTAGAAGTCCCATGCATTACAACAATTATTTAGAGATCTTTAAAAATCATTTGCTTCTTCCATCCAGATACACCTTGTACAACATGGGTCATATGGGTGTTCACAGACAAATAGGTTTGGAAAATAATCATGTATGACATATAATTCCAAAACATCTGATAAAAAATGATATATATAAAATAGTCTGACAGAATTTGAGTTGAAACATTCTATTACTAGTCCTTTTAAAATACCATAAGTATGTGCTGAGAGACTATATTTTAAAATAAAATATAAATAGGTTGTGCAAGGGTCTCCTTCCTCATCACCATTTTTAAAATCATAATATTCCTCAAATTCTTGTGATAAGGTAAAATATTTGAAAATACCTTGATAATATTTACTATCCTTGGAAATATGAGAATATTGTGAAAATAGTATTTGTCTAAAAACAACCCAATATCCATGATGATAACGAGGTATAGTGGAGGTGTTTGATATCTCAAACAAATTCTTGAAAGTGAGTTATACGCTAGAAAATGTTTCACAATCATCCAAACATGACTTTGCAATAATTATTGCAAGCATGTCATCATGAAGAGATAGGAAAGTCGTTTGAGATCATTCTCCTTCCATTCATAACCGACTTTACTTGACCTGAAAAAAAGATATAAAACAAGGATTTAACTGAAATAATAGATATTGGGAATAATCATGTGTCTAAGAAAAACTCCTAATCCCTAAAGTTGTCTAAAACGACCTCTGATACCAACTATAGGGCCCCAGCCTTAAACCTTACTTAATCTTTAGTTAATAGAAGATTACACATTGAGGATCTTTTTAGGTTTCGCGTTTTAGAGGATTAGATCATAAAACATGCATTACATTCCACATTTAAACAAAGTGGTTACATAAAGATAGTATTCAATTTTTCCCATCAACGAAAACATATTTAAAATAAAACATGGATTATTTCTTGACACATCCTTGACACTATCATCATATCATGTACCATTCCCTTGACCTGTGAAAAACATTTCAAAAAAAACATGGGATGAGCCTAAAAATCTCATTAGGGGTTATAAAAATATGCAAAGGAAACATGAGTTCATATATACATAAGAATGAAATCATACTTTACCCATAAAACATAGGCACTTTAACATACCTCATCAAATCATGAATAAATCATAGAAATCATAATACATAAAAGGTAACATGATACATTCATAAAATTCTTACGTAGGGAGTAACCCTCTTGGTTACATTTGGAATACCCATCACAGTATATTCCCTAAATCTCTTCGTATAAACCTTAACATTTCACTCCATCGCATTACCCAATGCATTGGAGAGCTATATCGGGCTCACCTGCCCTTATTTTATCACAAAACCACCCGTCTTCATAATAATGCTGAAGAACCATAACATAATCGTATCACATAAACCATACATAAAGGAAACATAAAATTTGCACATTTCAATCACAAGATATCAATAACACACTGATATAATAAAAACATTACCAAAACCATTTTAAATACCAAAATAAAAGAAAAGTAAAACATGGTATTTATTTTTCTTTTAAAAAAGGTATGGCTTGTAGAGGAAGGTGAAACTCAAATAATTGTCACGACAGCAGAGATGTCG
This sequence comes from Viscum album, assembly GCA_963277665.1. Classification (NCBI taxonomy): domain Eukaryota; kingdom Viridiplantae; phylum Streptophyta; class Magnoliopsida; order Santalales; family Viscaceae; genus Viscum; species Viscum album. The sequence continues at coordinate 1,877,239,720 of OY728152.1, forward strand.
TTGTCACCGCATACGTATGACAAAAACATTACCTTTTGTCGTTTTGTAAAAGGCTTCGTATAAAAAGATTCCTTTTGGATAAACGTAAAAGTAAAAGGGGTTTATACACCATATAAATGAATGTTGTGTATAAAACAAAATATGCCTCAATGAAATGAGATTTAGAAGAAGTACCTTACAAAGACGGTAACCTTGGTTAAAGGATAAATAAATTACATAATTATGTGTGACAAACGAATACACAAAATATAAGTGGATATTAAGTGTAAAACAATCAGAGGTTATTCACACATATTCATAGAACGACATATTTAAGGAGTACATGTTTATCCCAAAGAATCAAATTTGGGTTAAGAAGTTCCCTTGCAAAAATTTGACAGCCTAATGGCGTCACTACAAAATTCAGAAAATGAGTTGATGAGAGATAAAAAGGGTATCTCATCACATGGAGATAAAATTTAAATAAATAAGGATATAGAAGAACATATCCCAATCATAATAGTATGTGAATTAAAAGACATAACAAAAGAAGTCTTTTAAAAAGAGGAGGGTGAAAGGTTCCTTTACCGACATGGGTATCCTTCGAAACATACACCCCGTGAAAGAATGACAATAAAACATTGATGTAAATACTCATAAATGAAATTATATTACACAATGAGTAAAATAATGGACATTTAATACACCACTCAAACGAAAATGTGGCAAATGTAGCATAAATCTCACGGGAATAAAAGTGAGATGAAAAATCCCTTACGAAAACTCGGCAGCCTAACGACGCCACATATATCTTACAAAAATGGATTGATGAGATCAAATAGGGTCTCTAATCATATTAAAATAATGTTTATAGAAAAAGGATTATAAAATAACATCCCCCAACATAACAAATAGGTGCTTAAAAGAAGGGACATAAAAGATAGTACTTAAAAAGAAACAGAGAGGTTAGATCTCTTACGAAAATTCGGTAGACTAACGACACCACTCAAAACATCCAAAATGGATTGATGAGAGAGAATAGGGTCTCTCATCATATGAACATAAAAAATTACATTAAGAGTAATATAAAATAATGTCCCATTAACAAGAAAGATGATATTTAAAAGAAATGACATAAAAGAGTTTACTTAAAAAGAAAGGGAGGAGTAGGATCCCTTACCTCAAGTCCAACTTGTCTTGTTCGTTTCTTTATATTCCTGAATAATAAACTTTGGTCAGTTTATATTTTCATAATAAACTCCTATAAATATTATTATTCAGTTTATATCACATATTTTAATGTTATAATAATTGGTTAATAATATGAGTTCATATCAGATGTTTTTGTCGATGTTTGGTACATGAGTCAAAAATTGAACTTGTTGGAAAATAATTTTCAATGTAGTTATATGTAAATCATATCCAGAAAAGTATGGATGTTCTAAATATCATATATATCCAGTATATATTCATTTTATACTATTACATAGCATTTGGAGATAAAAATTAAAAGCACCATTCATGGAGATGGTAGGTCGTACGTACGCATGAATGCTATATTCATTTTTTGTCATATTAAGGGAATTAAAACAAAATGAGATATATATATATATATATATGTTATAATTCCAGAATGATATCAATCATTTAAATGTAATATATTACATATATATCCATTATATATATGTACTTATAATAGTACATAACATTTTGGGATAAGAAATGAAATGTACCGTTCATGGAGACGGTGAGCCGTACGTACGCATGAACGCTATTTCCATTTCTATTTCATATTTAATGGAAATAAAACATAATGATACATAATATTATTTTAATTCCAGTGTGTTATAATATATAATATCATTAAATATATCCTTTATACATTCCACATATGGTATTAACAAATCAAATCACTTTGAGGGGACAGTAGTCCGCACTTCCTTAAATGAAGATATCACGTTTAACCATAATGGAAACAATAAAGGTATGACATAAATGAAAAATACAGAAGCTAAAGTAAAAAATAAACATATTATATATCATATTTAAATAGAGTTTCATCTTAATGTCCACCTTTGAAGGTGTTAGAAGAATGTTGAACAGTCATCGTTTCGTGATGCAGAAATTCACAATCCATAGAAACAGTATGTTCTTTAACCATTAGATGTAGGTGTGTGTAAGTGTAGCTCTAATACTTCTTATAAAAATCCTATAATATTTAATATACTGTATTTGTTACAAAATAAATGAATAGAAAGAGTTTAGGGGGTTGTAGAAGCAAAATAATACAAAAGGACACCAGTGAAGACATTACATTAAAATCGGTTAACTCCCTCTGGTTTGAGCTCAAAGGCTTCCTTGGGAAGACTTCTGCCCAATTTGAGGCTTCAAAGAGTTATATAGGGATGTATATATACAAAATGGTCACGGTTTGGCCATTCCAAAGGCTTTTTAATTGTGGCTAAGGAGGTAGAGGTGGGGTCCTTTTATAAGAGGAGAGGAGGGGCACCTTTGGAAAGTAAAGAAATGTTCCTTTATTTTAAAATGTTTTTAGGATTTAAAAGGTCCCAAATTTATATAATTAGAGTCTATGGTGATAAGGGTTCGAAATCCACCCATCCAATAGGTTTTGGACATGTGTAGGTCTTAGAATTTACATTATCTTTCCATTTTATTTAAATCATTGAATAATGAGGTCATCACTGCATCATCATGATGTCATAAATAATTTAATTTATTTAATGTCTAAAAATTATAAAACAAATAATATGATGTAGGAAATAGTTTTATCATTCCAATGACTATTTATAGTCAAATATCTTACTTGTATAAACCCATGTAAAAATTGTTTCAGTAAAACAACTCATGTTTATGTCATTTTAATTTTAACTTTAAATAAAAAGGTATTTATGTCATTTTCAAACCAAAGTGGCTCCATGGGGTCCCCAAGTTGACCCATGAATTTTCTAGGTCGTCCATGACTCATACAATGAGGGTATGACATGTTTCTAGGTCATTTGATTTTATTAAAACATTATTCTTACCTTAAACTACACTAATTACATCTAATCGCGATTAAAAACATAATAAGTTACTATTCAACAAAAAATTATTTTAATCCCATTGAACCAAATTTTAATTCTTAATGAAAACCATGTATGTCGGATTTTTGAAATTCAAAACACAGAGGTGGTAAAATTTCATTTATACGAAAAATCAGTTTCTTAAGTATCACTTAGTGGTTTCACTATTCATCAAAAATTGATGTTTTCCAGAAAAAAACCAAAACTTCACCCTAAGCTATATTTGATATTACAAATTCAAAAATGATGTCTATTTTAAAAAATTCAAACATATAATTTGCATTAATTAATTTAACAATTAATTCCCGCTGTCAGAGCAAATAGCGTGTTTTTATTAAACAATAAGTATCAAAAGATTGACACAAGTTTAAGTCCAATTTCAAAGTGAAATTAATTCCAACAACCACTATTGGATTAAATGGTAAAAATATATTATAATTTTACTTTTAAAACAATTTATAAGATAATCTAATCATATAAATAAATTAGATTAAAAAGAGGTTTTGAATTAAAACACAACTTTCTTCACTATTCATTAAAAAATGAACTTTATCGGAAAGATACCAAAAATTTACAGAAAGAATATTTTGATGTCCCGACTCTAAATAAGAATTTTATTTTTTCAAATATAACACATAAAAATTTCAAAAAGTGTATTTGAAAGAGGTTCACCTTCAAAAGGTGGTTAATCAACCTTTTAAAGAATATTATAATGTCTACGCTTAAAATTGGATTCATTCGCATTTTTAATCCTCTAACATTTATTGTAAAGATTAAAAATATTTGACAAACATATATAATCATTTTGTAGTTAGTTCTGTTCATTCCAGCCATTTCAACGGCTAGGTGTTAACTACCATTTAAAATAATATTATTTTATTATTAGAGTGCAACGTAAGATTCCCAAGAAACTCGTTGTTGCATATTGGGTATGCCATCAAGCATAGCATATCCTTTAAAGTAACATTAATATTTTATTCAAAAATATGGATAAATATAAAAATTTCATATTCTTCATTTACCTGGGGTGTTAAAAATGTAGCTGAAAACCAGAAAACATTCTATGTTGATAATTAATGGATGGATTTTGAATTTCAATTGGGAGATCATGTTTTCCTGAAAATACCTCCATATAAGGGTGTTATATGATTTTAGATAAAAGGGAAACTGAGCCCGAGGTACATTGGAGATTTTGAAATTCTATAGAGAATTTTAGTAGTGTCTTATCATTAGGAAATCGCACATAGCCTTTATAAGGTACACAATGTATTCCATATCTCATTATTGAGAAAGTACATGTGAGACCCCACACATGTCCACACTTATGAAGGAATAGAATTGGAACCTGAATTATATTACTCTGAAGAACCTATCTGGATTCTAGACACTAAAAAACATGTTTTGAGGGGTTAGATGACTCATATAGTAAAGGTTAATTTGAAAAATAATACAATTGAAGAGGAAACATGGGATCCTGAGGAACTTATGATGAAGAACTATCCAAATCATTTTGTGGGGTGACAATTTGAAAATTTCATGGATGGAATTTTTGTTGGAGGGAAGATTGTAATGAACTAAAATTATATCAAATAGGTTTCTCTTCTTATGTTTATTTTACATAGTATAAAAAACCTATAATCACTTATATAACACAATTCAGTCTTAATAAATGTATAATGTATGGAATAAGAAGTATTTCAAGACGCTAATGAACCTATACCGATGAAATATTAACTTTCGCTTAGGAATATTAATATGACATTTAAAAATAGTAAACAGGATGAATGCATAGAAACCAAACCCATGTATGTATAAATAAAATTGTTGTATCTCATAATTGAATGTATGATATAATTATTTCATAGCAATAGTAAGTGAATATTTTAAAAATTAATATTTAAGGGTTGGTTTTTTTAAATTCCATAAATATTTAATTACTATTTTATACAAAATAAAATTAGTTAAAAGAATGTTCATTTTAAAAAAATGGACTACTAAATCTATTTTTTTCTTATGGATTTTATATAATTTATTTAGACCTTAGTTAATTTTTAAAGTGTTATAAAATGAGTTTTAAATTTAAAATATGTATTTTCAAATAAATAATTATTTTATTTAGAATTTTAATTTCTCATATTTAGAAAATTATTATGATTAAAGTGGTCCATTTTTTAATTCTACCCATCAAATATCAATTATGGTGAATTTTGGGGATTTTACTAAAATATTTAAATTATTAGTTAATAGTGAAATAGGGTAACTTATTGTATATGTACATTATAACATAAATACAATATATCATGCATCATGAATGATTTAATCACACTTGGTTCAAACTAACATGATCCAATTACTGTTTTTGGTCACAAAAATCATGCACTATTATTTTTATTTGGAAAAATAATAAAATAATGATTAAAATAATGATAAACCCCTCCATACATCCACTATAAAAGCCACCCCTCACCCCCTTTTCTCTCCACTCCTATCCAGCCATGTGTCTGGTATAAATTCTACTAAAATATCCTCCCAAGATACTCCCCCATGTCTATTATCCCTTGGCCTCTTATAAATTCAAAATCATCTCCCCTAAATAGTCTCCCATGGAAGTTAAATTCAAGAGGTAAATTCCTTTTTCCATTTTATTTATTTTCTTTCAAGTTCTCTTATTTCTTGGATTTCCTCACCTCCTTAATCCAAATTGTAGGATGAATCCATTACCATACATATAATAAAATTTTATTATGATATTTTAATAATTCATCATCATATCTCATTTCCCCTCCTTTTATACTAGAAATGAATAGTGCATCTGAGATTTGTTAATTTATAACATTCAAGTTTGATTGTTATTCAAATTATATTAAAATTTTCAATTCTATTCATGAAAACTTTTATATGGTTGAAATATATCCTAATAAATGTAATATATTCTTTGTAATTTTCTGGAATCATTTTGTGCTATTGGTATTCACTTATAAACCAAATGAATTCGTGGTGATCGAAAACCACAAAATAAATCAAAGCTTTTATCATTAAAATTTTATATAATGATTCATCCTCACCGAAAGTATCCCATTGACATATATGATCATTTAAACTTATACATGAACATTAGTAACATATAATATGAATTCTTGAATTTAATTCTCAATTTACATTAACTCCCATACAAGCAAACTGATCCTAAAAACTTATGAAATATTCACTCGCGAACGAAGATATTGAATATCTTAATAAAAAATGACCATAAATGAACCTAATAAAATTATAAAAAAATTTAAAGGCATATATTGTTCTAGTTTAATTAATTAACGAATTTTAATTGATTATCAATCACATCAATGTCATGTGAGGAGCACGTTTGGACATAAGGTATGGGTTTTATACTTGAACCTCTATTTTCACTAGGGTTAATCTTATTCCCTACACACCTGAATGGAATTATTATTTATTCATATATACTACTCCTAAATTATGTGTTAACTTGTTATATTTGTGTACCAACTATAATACTTCTTTATTTTATGTGGAGTTACATATCATAGAAAGTTCTTTAAAAATATTTCCCGAAATACAAACTCGATTCAAATGAACTTCTCGAATTCATACCGGTTTTCAAAGGCACTCTATAATCTATTTTAAGACATAATTATTTTTCTAAAATCAAATATTTTATTATTAACAACTAACTTTATTTTAGTACATTTTTATTAAATTATTTTTCAAAAATAAATATTATTTTCAATGTAAACTATTATTTCTATCATGAATTATATGATGATTTTATTTGAGAATTTACATATTTTTCAACACTTTTGTTTATTTATATGATTAATTAGGATGAATATTTTATGATATCATCAACCATGCTATATTTAAGGGTTTATTATTAGTTTGAATATGGATGTTCTATCATGAAACCATTCACCATATTTATTGAAACAATTGGTGTTATTTTTAATGATTGGTGTAAGTGATTTATATATCATATGATAGTTTATATATGAATGTATATGTTTTTTATGTTTTAACCCTTTCACATGTGGAATTAATTGGAATTATTATGGGTTTAGTGGAGCCTTCAATACCCCCAAGGTACATCGGTATATCTCATGAGACTACCATGTTTGGGTTTTTTAACGATTTATTTATGGTCTTTGAATGAGGCCTTAACAAAATGGTTATGACGTACTGGATTATGTATTCCTTCATTATAGACCTAGTAATTTATATTCTTTGTGGTTATTAGACTATTATAATACCCATGGTAATGTTATATTAGGTATTTAATTAATTATATTTTATTTCTATCATATTATGTTAAAATTATTTTATATTTTCATGTGTACTTTTATATACTCACCATACCTTATTATTTTTACATTCGATGTTTTACTTACAAATATTGATAATCTGAGCTCACACCTTTTCATATAATTTTTCCCTAGGACGAAGATAGTTTTATTATGAATTACTTATAGGGACAATCATAGATTTTTTGATGTTCTAAAGTGAACTTATATGATTAATTTCATTTCCTGTTGTAATATGAACTAATGTATGAACTTTTTTTCCAAATCTACTAAACTGTTTAGTCCTTCGGGATATAAAATTCTTGTAATAATACTAATTTAATTAAATAAGGCATCAGATAATGGAATCTAGGGTTGGGGTCCTCACTTTATATACACTTTTATTATATAAAACCATCATATCGTGGATACTGTTGAAAGTGTTAATGAGGGTTTAAACAAAAAACTTAAGGGAGAACTCATAAAATAAGATTTCCATTGTTTGTTATGTGAGAATATCTAGAATAATAATCATAAAATAGTCTAATTATATCAATTTCAATAATTTTGGTATGAAAATTATTTTATATTTATTTATAACATTAACTAATCCTGATAATTCACATCCCACACATATAATAGAGAATCAACCTCCTCCTCTCTCAAAAAATCAAGATCCTTTTCAGAATATTTCTTCAAAATTACCTTACTAAAATACCTCCCCCCTTATAGGGGTTGTTTATTAGTAGAATAAAAACATTATAAGAAAAAATATGTAATCCAATGGAGGATATCTGTAGAAGAAATATTGATTGTAACTGAATAGTTTAGTTTTATTTCTTATTTAACTCATAGGAATATTTATTAATAATTTTGATATAAATATAATAAAAATCCGACTTATAGTTATACGTTATTATGTTTATTTAATAACCTATATAAATATCTATCTTCCATCAAATGGAAAATAAATCGAATATTTTTGTGAATGGTGGACTACTTACTCATAAACCTATGTAATTCATTTTCCATCACCACCTCTCACAAATGGATATAAATATGAATTCAATGTTTATTAATGATATTTATGACATACTTATAGTTTTTGAAAAGAAAAACGTATTATATTTTCTTAACGTTTCATCTATAGAATGATGATAATGGCATTCATGCGTACTTGTAGACTATCACCTCCACAAAGTAATGTGAATTTATTTTTTAATCAATGCCTCACATTAGTGTTATATATAAGTTTATTTAAAGAGTTAATATTATATTTATTATATAAATATCATTATATAAATTAAAATTTGAAATTAAATTATTTATTTCCTATTTATTGAAAAATTGAAATGTTATTCATGCATACATACATCATAGTATCTCAGTGATTGTTACATTCTTAGTTTTTTAAAATAATTTAAAATGGTTGGTTTTAAAATTATATTCTTTCAATATAAACTTAAAATATTTCATTATTATTATTTTTTAGATGACGGTTTCACCATATAAATATAGAGAATTCTGTAAGAAATTAAGTACTATACATCATTAAAACATCTAATGTGGACATAAATTATTATGTATTTAAATATACAAATGAAAAAATATTTTAAGTAAAAGTGATAAAAACTAGAAAATGATTATATAAAAAATAGCTTATATAAATTTATTATATTGTTGTTCAGGGACTTATATAGAAACTCTGGATTCTAGGAAAGGGATTTGATATCAATTTCATTATAGTCTGGATTATTATAATGTTATAAACATAACTCATTTTATATGGAATATATATTTTCGACTATTACTTTTTATATCAAGAATATTCTATAAATTATGGTATTTTTTATGTCAATTAAAATTATTTCACCAAAGGCTATTTGACATGAATGTTACCAAGTGGTAAGGAGTTTCTTAACTTGATTTCAAATCATTTTCATACAACTCATCTTCATTGTCATTTTTATAACATTCTCATATGTAAATTAATCTCTAAATTTTATAATTATATATTTAAATTTTAATTTTTTGGATTTAAAAATGCTCACATAATCACTTCATCGATTAATTATCACATAAAATGTTATGAACATTGCAAGGGTATTCATTTCTCAATCCCGTTTTATCGACATATAATTCATGTCATGCACTATGGTTTCTAGTATGGATTTTTTACATCATCATTAATACAATTTCTCATTTTATTTCATTATATTAATGGCATTTATAGAACCATATAATACTCTTAGATGCAATTATTTTTTATTCTAAAACCACTAAATTGGTAAAGGCTTTGTGTTTCAATATCATTTCATTTCATGATTCATTATGTTCATGGTTCTCTTATAGGAAATAAAATGATCATATTTTCATAAATCACATATATTTTGTTCTCAATTGATTATGATTATTTTTTATATGTTTAACTTTCATTTACGCCTAGTTGATAAAATAAAAATCAAGAAAGTTTTTCTCAAATTAAAATGATCTTCTGTCTTCTTTTAGATCAAGAATATTTCTAAAAAATATCCATTTTGTATAAATTAATTTTTAAAAATGTTCCGTTATAATCATAAATGATTTACATAAATTAGTTTAAATTATTTATAAACTTATTTGAAATGGTTTTGAAATTATATTTCTTACTATTATACTGAAGGGTCTTTGTTGACTCTTTTTACAAATGTTTGAAAAGTGTGATTATTTTCATCGATTTTATCATGAATGAAATTTACATAAATCATACCCGTTTTTTCCATTGATGATTCCTTTATGATTTTACTTTGTTCTTTTAAAATATATTGGTTTCCCTATTATTCTATAATTTTTTTCCTTTTCTAAATTTATTTTCAAAATCAAAGGGGTGTTTTACTAAATAATGGAATAAAATATCTTTTTATGGTATTATAATTCATTAACAACAACAAAACTTCATTTTACATATTATTCATTTTGGATATGTGTTGTAATAAAATTATTATTATTTCACTACATGTATTATAATTATTCCAAGGTGATTATTATATAAATTTTTTCATTTTCCATGGGTCAATGAAGGTACCAATTGGATACTGGGTTCTTCAATGTGTTTTATAAGAAAATTAAAGTGTTTAGGTATTTTTGTTACGTTTTGGTTTTTGAAAATTCAAAATTACAATACGTGATCCTTATATATCTTATATGAGTGGGTGATACTAATATAGATCATAAAACATGTGACCTCTTTTATAGATCTCCAATGAATTTGGAAATATTCATTATTAATAAAGGAAAGATCAATGGAGTTTTCCAGAATGGATTCTCTTATATATTTAACAAGTATCTTTTTATCCCTTACATGAGTCTAACCTGGGTTATGAATTTCATGTTCTAATATACCAATATGTTTTTATTATTCATAATATGGGTTTTTAATGATTATTTGTATCAAGAATGAGATCATATGGTTAATGTGTATTGATTAACATGACTCTTTCAATTTTTAATGTTTTATTTCATGTTTTTGGGATTATGATATATATATATATATTGATGTGTAATATTTCAATTATGTTTTAATCATTCACTTGGATTATTTCATCATACCCTTACACATATCATACACTCACTACGTATATTTAACTATTAATACTTTTGGTTACCATTAGTAAAAAAAATTGATATACACTTTCATATGTTTACTTTTACACAGGATGTAAACAAAGATTTTAAATATTTTCTATTAGAGAACGTTACTAAATGAAAATAAAATTTTTATAGATTACATATATCTTTATGAAAAATATTTTTATATGTCCAATTTGTTATAATTTTTTATGAAATCTCTAAAACTTTAAACATAAAAGGTCCTTTTGTATGTGAGTAATACACAATTTTAGTTTGATGATATGTGTTTTTAATTGTTCTAATTTTTTATTGTTTATTTAAATATATTCATAAAAGGTAATTATTATGTTTTTTGTATTGGATCAAGGAGTTAAAGTCCTGGGATATTATAAATGGCATTAGAGGAGGGTTTAGATATTAGGTGAGATTATAATTTTTTCTGGTGAGGTTGACTTAATGGTTATAGATAATGTCATGAGTTATTAATTTGAAGGTTGAACATAATATTAAGGATATATAACAACTTTTGAGGTTTTAAGTGATAGGGTTTTGAGGTGATTAATTATATTTTTGGGATATGTTTTTTGGGATTAGGATATATGTAACCCTAAGGATTATTATAAACTATTATTACTAAATAATTCTAATAGACTTATGGTGGAGTAAAGTGAATAGTATGACATAATATTTATGGTTAAAACATCTTATAATCTTTAAAATATTAATGATATTTGGAATATATGGTTATTATTTTAGGGAATGATAAATGATGAACATTGGGAATTATTTTTTACATTTCAGGTTACTATTTCATTAAATTAAGGTTTATTCACTTTGGGTATTGTATTTCTTTACGATATTCATTTTGATTTCACTCAAAACAGGACAAATAGTCTATTATATTTTAGAACATTAAAATTTATTAATATGTTTTGGGCTTGTTTTCAGCACAATTTTTATACTTTTTGAGTACTTTTTGTCTGGGGTATTATTTTAGGAGTTTTTGGAAGATAGGGAGGCAATGCAGGGTCGGTACATAGATCTCCCAAACTACGCTCCCAATCCCATGAAATTGAGAAAAACCCAAATTAAGGGTATTTTTATGGATAATTATTAGTCTCTTAAACCTTATTCCATATTTGAGAAACGGTTCTCCCCCCACCCCCACCTCTCCCTCCTAGAAGAGTCATAGTGTTAATGAGTACAATTTGGAAAACCGTGTTCCCCATGCCATGAACCCATTCTTCTAGTTTTAATTAATCATGAAATGGGTTTTTAAAATCATTAAACCATCATATTGGACAATAAATGACCCCAAAAGAAAAATAACCATTTTCGATCCATTTTTGGAGGCTCCCAATTGAGTTCCATGCCCTTCCAATTACCATTCATCGTGATTCAAAGACTGAATTGAGGATCTTCACCTCTCTAATTAAGTGAATCTTATCCCTATTGGATCCTCATATCTTCCCCAATATTCTCCCATACATTGAAGGGATGTTTTCAGCTATTATATTTAGATCTATATCTATGTATAATAGGTCTTGTTATGAATGAATTATTATTTTATGTTTCTCTTCTATTTCTCATTTGTCGCTGTAATTATGCTTTAATTGGGTTTTTTCATTATCGATTGTTTTCCTACAAATTGAGTTAGGTTGTCTATGTTTCAAATAAGGTTGTATTGGTTTAAATTATGAGTATGTGTTTTTAGAATTTCCATTGGATAATTATCAATTATATTTCCTCAATTAAATTAACTAAAATGGAAGATTAATTAAATTGTGGATTCTGATGTTGGTAATTTTATTATTGTATAGATGCATACTGAATTGTTCAATTAATTATTGGGATATTGGGATTTTATATTCTAATTAATACATTGTTTAATTAATTAACAAGAATTGTTGTGATATAGAAATTGATTTTAATGACTATTCATTTTGAATTAAATTAGGAGTTTTATATGAGCAATTAATTGTTGATTTAATTGTATAGATTAATGTGATTAATTAATTATTTTAGAAAAATTATTGTAATGATCTGAATATGATATTATTAAATTCAATTGATTAATTATTGAATTAATTAATAATAAATTTTGATACATGTGATATATTTGACTTATGGACATATGATTTGGGACTTGTATAGTTTCTTAAAATACCCAAATGGGATTGATTAAGAAAGATGGTGTGGGACAACGACTGAAACTCCCAAACCCCATGAGTTCCAAGCACAATTGTTCTAGGACCGAAGAAATTCAAGGTAATTTTATGGGATTGGAACATAGGATACAAATATCCATGAGCTGTGAGATGGGGGAAAATGATCTAAATACTCACAGGGTGATAGACATGATGATCTAAACACACCGTGTTTGCAATGGATTGTGGTTCCAATTACCCGTATTATAAACTGAAATTTAATGGATAATGAAAACAGATTTGATATATTTAATAGTGAATTGAATATTTTATTTGGTTCTTACTCTAGAAATGGAAGAAGAAGGTATTGAGACATAGTTGTCCCAAGGAACTCAATGGTTCATATGGATCATTAAAGAATAATTGATCAATGTGGTAACTATTTTTTTATTCTTTGAAATTTATTATTTATAAAACTGCATACATGGTTATTGATGGGATTTTTTAGACAGTATTGGTGGTGGCCTACTATGTTGTGCTCATAAATTACTTTGGAAACCTTATTGGCTCCTAAATAGACTTCATATTTGAAGGACAGGGTAAAGGAAAAGGCCCTATGTCAGACAGGTAATTTGGGATGGATAATTTTTTTGGATCTATATATGGTTCCAGACATACTTTAGGTTGTTAGTTTCTTTATTTATTTTGGGTTTTACATTTTTACATGTGACACACATTTCCCTAATATATCTATTTTTATGTTTTGATATTGTATTACCAGTTTTGGTCATCTTGTGATACTTTATTTGGTATAGTTATTAGTTATATATTTTGGTTACTTTTTATTTCCTTTCCCTGGTTGTGATACATCGACCATGATGACATACTCTACCAATGCTCAATTTTAGAATCTTATATCTATTCAATAGCGTCTGGAATATGGGGTGGCACACTTGAGGTCATGTGACTGACCGTATCAGGACACTGTTGAATGGAACCAGGTTAGGGAAGTTAAATTATCATTTTTTTTGAATAACTAATCCATTAAGATTTTATTTTATTTCTTCACAAATGGAAAATTCACCATGAATATCAAATGTATTGAAAAAAATGTGGCATGATAGAGGGTATTTATTAAAAAATGATAGTATACTTGTTAAGTTAGTATATTTTTTGATGTCCATTATTTGGTTTTTAATTAATTTTTAAATTCTAGTTAGAGGGACTTGAACTAAAACAAAATGATATCATATTAGGTTCATTAGAATCAAATTTATGATCTTTTTGAAACCTCATTAGTTTATGGTTTTGTGGTAATTGACTTTATCATGATAATCCATATAGTTATGATCAATTTTCTCTTCCTCTCCCTATATTTATTTTAAAATAAAATTTTTCTTTAATTTACATATTTTCACTTCCCATATGTTTTCTCCCATTTGGAAAATAGGTGCATGTTATTCATGATTCCATTAGTATTTATTTTAATACCTTTTGAAAGGAAGTTTTGTTTACAATTATTATGATTTCTGTTTCGACAAAGGTATTTTAAAATTTCAAACCATACATTATAGATGTCATGAAAAAATTCATAGGATTCAATTTTTTATAGAGTAAAAATGTAACAAATCTATATTTTAAAAGAATAATATTTTCATTACCACACAAGATATGAAAAACCGATCATAAAGCTAATTTAAATATTATTAATAAAATATGAATATTATAACCTAAACATTGAATTGAAGGGTATTCATAGGATTCAGAACATTATGATATATATATATATATGTTCTAGTCAATACAAATTAATTGATAAATTCTTGTGAAATAAGCACTCGATTTTTCAATGACCTAATATTATGCTTCACGAATATGATTTCCTGATAAATTATATTTATTGATTACTGTGCATGGAAAATATAATAAATTTTTCACTTTAAGAAATAAAATTTTATAATAATTATATAATTTTTGTAATAATCATATCCAAATTATCATATGGTAAAATATTTGGAGTTTTTTTAAAATTTTAGTATCTCGGTGAATAGTAAAAGTATTAATTATTATGAAACTATCATTTATTTCTTCCTCCAATGGCCTGAATGAAGTCATTTGTTATTGATATTTATAATACACCTTCCAAGGGGTGAGGTGGAACCCTTACAAGGCATGTAGGCATAAGTATTACATATCCCATAGGCCTTAGAGGAATTCATTTCCCGTTGGCGTCAAACATTACATAAAACCCAAAATAAAAACATGGAACAACTCCTCCCCTATATCATCACCATGAAATCATCTATCCACCTTTTCATGGCTATCCAGGTAGGATTTCCCGTTCATGCACAGGCTTGTCCAAATGGCAGGTGACATACCCTCTCTTTCTGGAAATCCGTTTAGCTTCTTCTATGGTGAAAGATCCATGCACATCCTCCATCTCAATCTTATTACTTATATATTGTATGTTTTATATCCATTATTATATTTTTCAAGAAATATTTTTCCATTTTTCTTTGGAAATGTCGTAGATATTTCTTCAGGTAAATATAATGGTAAAAATGTCACTCTCTTTCATTTAATTTCTATAAAATCTTGTGATATGGAAAAAAATAACTTATTTGAGGATATAAATATTTATTCAATTGATAAACTATTATTTTTTTAAAATAATATTTTTTTTCATTTTTAGTGATTAAATAGTTATCTTAAATGCATACAAGATTGTTACACAATGCATAAAAAAAGAGTAGACATATTAATGTAAAGGATTTTAGAAATAAGAAAAGAAATATTTTTTGGGTCAGTTGTTTTGTCGCATAAATTCGAAATATAAATATAACATATTAGGATTGTTTTAATGGTTTATATTATAATTTCATTTCTTTCATTTTTTTCAATGTCAAATTATATTAATAGTCTCAGAAATGAAATAGATTATATGTTATGTTAAAAAATATTTATTATAAATTATTTAAAATTTAAAAATATTAAATATAATAATTAAAATAAATACTGGTTTAATATTTAATTTAATGTCCATTTATGGTGAAATTTTCATCTTTTATGTAAAATTATAACTATTTTTTGTTCAGAAAGTCATTAGCACTATTAAGTTTTAAACACTTTAACAAATGTATTAAATTGAAATATAATGTTTAAAATGATATATAAACCAATCTAAATATTATAATTTTATAATATTAAAACAATATACACTATATATTTAGTTACATGTCAATTTCAATACATTTTAAATGGTTTAGATGCATATTATATTTTAATATTTCATATATTTCCTAAAATGACATTAAAGAAATTTTATAATAAATAATATTTTATTAAATGATTTTAATTTATAAAAATATGATCGAGAAAAAATTAAATGGTATATGGTTTAAATAATAAACCATAGTCAATTTATTGGTAACTTTTACTTTAATTGTAATTTTCATGAATCTTTTATTTTATAATACCTTGACATGAAGATAAGGGTTGAAAGGGTTAACAATGGTCAAAATGAAAAAGATAGGGGTGAAAACAGGTACAAAAAATGTATAAATTGTATAATATAAGAGAAATTTAATTCATAGTAATCCAATATTAAAATTATATCCATTTTTATACATTTATTCAAGAAAATTAACTTTTATTATTTTAAAACTTTATAAAACTCCAATAATGACCTTCTATCACATCTAAAATAAAACCCCTAGAATCGTCAATACATAGTTACAAAGTCTTTTAGTTTAGAAAATACTAGGGAAAATACCATCATAATATCCCAACACATATTATATAGGAATTGTTTTGGTATAATACCAACAATAGGTGAATTAAGTCATAAATAAAAGGTGGTTTTTCTAAAAAGTGGTATAACATTTATCCCAATATTTTGCTGGTATTTATTCTTCTACCTCATTGAAAATTTTATCAATAATGATGATATAATAACCTCAGTATCTAACATATAAGTTGTTTTTATTACATATATTGAATAACTTATATACATATCATTCTTCAATCAAATGGGTAATGAAACCATTATTTGGTTTTATAGCGGACTACCACCTCGTGAAATGATTTAATTCATTTTCCATCATCACTCTTCAAGAATGGTTCTTATGTTAGATAAACTATATATATATATATATTAGTTATGTAATTATAATTCAATAAAGTTTAAATATAATCTATTTTTTGACCATTCAATCCATTTAACGATGACAACATCATTCGTGTGTATGTGTAGCCTCACACCTCCCCGAAGCAACAAGATTCATTTTTAATGAATGCCTCAAATTGATGGTATATATTAGTGTATTTAAAGATATAATATGAAATTTCACATATAATTTTATTCTATATATTATAAAAAAAACTTACCAAATTTCTATCATGTTAATTGAAAAATGGAAATGTTACTCTTCCATACGTATGACATACCATCTATATGATTATAACATAGTTTATTTTTCAGAAAGTTATTTTATGGATGGTTTTAAAAGAATAATTATTTTAGATAAATTATAATAATTTCATGATTATTATTATACTGATGATGGAAAAATATTTCATTCACCATAGGTAACATACAAAATTATTTTTGAAAATAAGAACTGAACATCTTAAAAACACAGGATGTTGACTAAAGTGATCATGTATTTAAATATGAAAATAAAATCAATGAAGTAAATGGTTTAAGGATAACATGTTTAAACTATTCTTGTTTTTTATGAAAACAAATAATGTTTATATGTTTGTTTTCTATGTGTTAATGGATATACATAGCATGTCTGGATTCAAGGTATGAGATGTTTTCATAATTTTTGTTCATTAAGTCTTAATTAAATGTTATACGGTGAATTTATTTTTTATAACATATATATTTCAAATTTTTACATGTTATAACATGAATATTTCATACATTATTTTAATTTATATTCCGCGGAAAATTATTTCATCCAAGGGGATTTTAATGTTACTATGTTATCAAAAATATTATTAAATGATTTTCTCTTCATTGGGTTATAACTCTTCTTCATTGACATTGTTTTTTCATGGTTTTTCATGGATTCATCTATAAATTTTTTAATTCTATATTTTCGATTGTATTATTTTAATTTACATTCATTCACTTAATCATTTCATGGATAAATTATTTGTTCAAACATTATTATATTTCCAAGGGTTTTCTTTTCCCCAATCTCATTTACATGAGACATAATTCATGGAATGCACCAAGATTTCATTATATGGTGTACTTAATTCATAATTAATGAATTTTGGAATTTTAATTAATGAAATTTAATGGTTTTATATATCCATATCATCTTATTTTTTATATAATATTCATTAAAAAACCCGTAGCAGAAAATGATTGATCATTAAATCTCTTTTCATGTAGAGATTGTTCATGTTCAAGGATCCTTTAGGAGAAATAAAATTTTATAATATTACAAAAAATTTATATTTTACTATACCATGGGTATTAATGTGTTATATATGATAAATTTCCATTTCCTCACTTTATGATTAAATATAACATGATGAAATTGTTTTCAAAGTGATACTGATCTTGTATATTCTCTTAGGATATGAATCATTCTCTACCATATCTTTGTTTTGAAAAAAATCTATATTTTTATTTACTAAATATAAATTATTTCCTTGGATTATTTTTCATTATATTTATCTATAATTTAAAATGTTTTTAAAAAAATTATAATTTTCCATAGGGCTCACTTTTCTCTCTATTTAAAAATGTTTGAAATGATTGGGTTTTCAACATTTTTCATATTAAATAGATTATCCTGATATCATGAACATTATTTTCTCTGAATATTTCATTAAATATTATCATGGTTATTTTCAAAAAAAAATAATTTTTTTTTATATTCAAAATTTTATCTCCAAAATTAAAAGGGAATTTTATTCAAGGGTATATTTTAAGAAATTTTTTATTATATTTATATTCATTAATGACAACAAACCATGACATTACATATTATCTATTATTGATATGTGTAATGATACAGTCATTATTATTTATTTGGATTTATTCTTATATTTTAAAAGGGAGTTTCATGGAAACTATTTCTTTTCCCTGAGTAAATCAATGAACATAAGGATTAATGGATATTTATATGAGTTTTATGATGAAAATGAAACATTTTATGTTTTTTGATTATGTTATGTTTATTTGACTATTTTTTAATTATAATGGATGAACATAATATAGATTATAATTTTTGGCGAACATGACATAACATATTGGATGGGTCAGTCCCATTTTAGAGATCTAATATATTCGGTCATTCTCCATGTGTTCAAAGGATAGAAAGAAAGTGCTAACTAGTGTAGTATTTTCATATAAATTTAAATGGGCTCTAGTTATTTACTATACTGTTTTAAGATGGTTTATGAATTTAAGGTTCCAATATAATAGTATGTTTTATATATTCTATCTTGGGGTTTATAATAATTCTTCTGATCAAGATTGACTTCACCTGGTGCATGTTTATTTGTGATTATGACTCTTTCCATTGTTAAAGCGTAATTTCATATTTTATGAATTTTGACCGAGGAATTTGTGGTCATAATTTATGTTATGATATTATCATGATAATTTTTTATGTCATCATAACTTAATAATGTTATTATCGTCAGTAATAGTATTTATTTGTTAATTGTTACGTTTAACATTACTAAGTGTTTTTGCCAAACCATCACATGGTTCCATTTCCCTTGGATATGAAGAAACATATCAATTGTGTTTTCCTATAATTTTTTCTATAAAGACCATGTTATTGAATAAAAAATAAGAAAAAAGATTTTGAAAATTGGAAAAGAGGAAATCCATTTCAATAATAGAGGGAAAAAATGTAATAATGAATAAAATATATTAATGAAATTTCATAGTCTTTCATATTCCATGGGAATAAAACATCATGATACACATTAAAAAATGTCTTCTACCTCCCCACAAATATATATTGCAATAGTAAGATCAGATTTTTAGGGTGTGTTTCCCCAATTCTATGATTTTTCACCATACTTGTCCAACACAATGTGGTAGAGAACCCATCCCACTCAAATTGACATGTGGAGGGAGGACCAGATGATAGGTTTCATCATACCTACCCATATTTCAAGCACCCACATGATAATTATTGTGAGTAAATACAAAAACTCCAAACCAAGTGCATTGAAAAACTATTCCAAAACACATTGAAAAATCGAATCAATGTGCCCATAGATCCAAAAAGTTCTGATCGAAAAATGATGGGTTTCATAACACCTATCCATATTTCATGGTAGCCCGTCTAGTAGTTACATCTATAAGAACAACACTATAAAATTTCCACATGATAGAGTTCATATAATTCAAAGAAATCTATAAACAAGATAAAAATTCGGTGCCAAAGAACTATATTTTCCGGAAACCACCACCAACTAATGATCTCCTCCATATTTTAGCCATTCAGAAGTTCACTTACATAAAAATCTTGACCTCAACTATCCTCCATCAACCACCAAGTGTTTCCACTGGTCTCCACCAATCACCACCACAAATGCTATCAAATTCCACAAGTTATCACCACAAACCATCGCTGACCAAATTTGAGCTTTCATCACCTCTAGAATACATGGGTGCTAAATCTGTAATAAAAAATATATGTAATCAATCTATTCCCTCATATTGAAATTGAAAACATTCCACACAACTAGAATAAAGAGAATCAATTCCATCTTTTCCACCCATGAATGTATATCACCTTCATTGATGCCCTCTACAATCAATGCCTCCTTTGACTAATCATAGAATCTATAGTGGCCTACCACAACCACTGACAGTACAATGTTGATTTTTCAATCATGTGCCATCAACTCACAATGAAGGGATACAAACGAGAATATTTGATATACCAGATATGGAAATATTTGATCTGGGAGACCAAATTACATGGATGAGGATGGATAACCAGGAAAGGAATGAGTTGAGAAATGATGGAACCACAAACTCATATGGATTATATAGTATTAGAAGGATGGTACATGGATTTAAAATCATGGCTACCAAAACCACATATAGGTGTGTGAAACCATATCTACAAAAGAGGTTTCATAGTGATCCCTAATGGCTAGGGGAGTGCATATCCATCATCTATATTATTGTTAATATGTTTATTATATGTGAAGAACATAGTTAGATATGATATTAATTTTAATGAACCAGGTTTTTATATATCCAGGTTGTTAGGTTTTCATCCAAAATCAATAAATTTATAATACTAAAAGAGCTCTTAAAATATAAGTAATCAAATATTATTTTTTATGTTAAATGTTTTTAGTGGTCTAAATTTGGGTCATTTTCTTATTATGAAAGACCGAAATTAAAATTTTATGTTATTAGCATCAAATTCAAGAGTTTAGGTAGGGGGTTGTGATATTTACTATCACAATTAAGTGAGTATTAAATACCAACATGCGAATAAAATGATACACTTCTATTCCAGTAGTCATCAAATTCGTAGAATATATTTAGTCATTTAACTCACAAGAAAATTATTAATTATCCAATATTTAGAAGCCAAAAATATAAAAAATATACATAATAGGATAAAAACAATGAATTTGATCAACAATTACTTTTTTCCGGAATCATATTTTCCAATAGAGAATCCATGATCATTCAATTAAGTTGTGTCTCATCATAAAGTTTAAATAAATAAAACCAATAATCATATATGAAAGAATATAATGTAACTATATCAAATAAAAAACATAATAAAATAGAGGATACAAATACAATGCCTCTATAAGTAGAAGTTCCCACATCATTGTAGGAATTATGATATTATATGGAATATAAACCTCATGAACCCTCTTGTAAACCATAAGAAAAAAATCTCTACATTGAAAAATACACATCTATTGCATAACCCTGACTACTTTTTGACCCCCACAAACAGACTTCACCAATGTCGGTCAACATACCACAGTAGGATGTGTGATTTATTTAATATTAATTAACTATGTAAACATTGTTCAAATCCAAAAATTATCAAGATTATGTTTTGGAAAGAACCATTCAATTTTATTATGCTTAATAAAATTATTTAAAATTATTTAACATCAACGTGTTCTTATGTATGATTTTTCATGTAGACCAGATCTAATAGGATAGAATATTTGGTCTTTCCAAATTAATTGAATTAGGTACCCCACCCCATGTCTCCCTTTGGAAGTGAAACCTCTTATTTCCACTTCTCATCATTAATT
Source organism: Viscum album (assembly GCA_963277665.1). Taxonomy (NCBI): domain Eukaryota; kingdom Viridiplantae; phylum Streptophyta; class Magnoliopsida; order Santalales; family Viscaceae; genus Viscum; species Viscum album. The sequence continues at coordinate 1,877,262,118 of OY728152.1, forward strand.
ACAACCATTATATGTATAATAAATTATAGAATGACCGGGTACTGAGTTACTAATTATTTAACTTCTTTATGAACCTATATAAGTATTTCCGATCTTCTTGAACACTTATAAAAAAATATGAAGGTCAATGAACATTACCAATGCTATATTATGGTTACTTGAATCCCATATCAAGTTTCTTGTTATTTTTTATCTCTACTCATATATAGAGAAAAGAAAATTATTTCTTTTATTTTAGAAGTATGATCCAAAATTTTCGTAGATCATTATTAATGATACATAAATTTTCATTTCCATTACCTAATGAGATTTTTTATGGTTTACATTTTGAAATAATAACCCTTTTTTAAATGTACCACCCTGGTCATTCTTACATAGGAGAATCATGTCCCCCACATTGAAGTTATCCCCTTCTAGTATGAATTTGGATAACCTAAATCAGTTGACATTTGTCGACTCTAAACTCTCAAATATATGGTGAATACATCCATTCCACTCTTTGTCGCCCCAAAGATAATCCATCTCCCTAAAATATTGGAGGATGGTTGAATTTAAAATATGTAATAATATTTTTGGTTATTGGTTCCATTCATGAAATCCCATGAATATCTTCCTGAAATTTTTATAGAAATCTACACTAAGTCCTAGGGATAAATTACATGTTTGATTAGAATTTCATACGTGTCCATCCATTTTTTTCGTGTAAATATATTATCATATAGGTTTTAAATTGTATATTAAATTACAATATATATGAACTATTTAAAATAGATAACTAATTATAATCTATAACTACACTAATATGGTTATTTCTAACCCCCTTTTTCTTGTCCCTAAGTTTGCATTGTCCTGAAAATTTCTTAACAAATGCCTATAAATATTACGAAAAAACACCAATATTCTTGAACTATTATTCAAAAAAGGAATTTTACTAATGTAACATGGAAAGAAGAAAATATAATCATTTTAATATATTAATCATAATAAATGGAATTAGTTACTAAACTATATAAACCAATTCATAAACAACAGATATATTAGAGAACAATAATTATTTATTATTATTATTATTGGTTAATATGGGTTTTCAATGAAATATAATTAAAAAAATAATGTATAGTAAAAAATGGAATATATAATAATTTGAATACAAACTATTCCTACCAATTGGAACATAAAATTATAGAGGGGACACTATGACATAAGTCTTACACAAAAAGAAGAAAAATATATCCTAAAATATCCAAGGTATCTCATGCTTCCAACATAATTATACTATCCAGAAATATTTGTGTGTTACATATTGAGAGTCAATTTCCCTATCTCCTAAATTCTATCAATCCAATACAAAAAACCTTATCATTATTTGATACCATTTTTTATGATTTTTGACCTATTAACCCAATAAAAAATGGTTTATTTCTCTAAAACATGTCAGGGGCCCCTATCAATCCCCAATTTTTTGTGTAATCACTATGGAATGTATAAAATCTATGTGGAAGATTATATTCCCTCATTGGATGTTAAATTATAATAAATGGTATCTTTGTAGAAATTTTTGCACGATACCTAGGAATATAAAACTAGGAACAAACATACAGGATTCTATAAGTGGAATTATTCCAACCTCATATCCAATACATGAAATGATAACAAATCTATGAAGACATGAGTTTAGATACAATTTAGTCCAACAATAAGTGAAAAATCAAAAAATAATGAAAAAAATATACTATATTTAAACATATATACATGGTTTCAGAAAAAGACAGCCCACAAAGAGAAAAGGAAATAGCTCATTAAAAAAGAGACCATATATAGGGGACGACAATAGCTCTAATGAAAATGATATTCAACCAATAAAAGTCTCAATATTCCACACCCATGGTCATGAAATTCTATACAACTAACTCCCATGCTCAGAAGATTTCGATTAATTATGTCATAAATAAAAGGATCATCACCTTTCATAAAGCAGAAGGTGTAGATACTGTGAATGAAAATACAATGTAATTGGTCGCTACCCCACCCCCCTGAAAATTTATAAAATTATGTGAATATAATAATTATATATAGAGATAATAGATGAAAAATAAATAAATGAAGAAACATAATATTTTATCCAAATAAGAATATATATATGTCTAGAATGTGTAACTCCCTGTATCAAAAGGGTCTATACCAATAACCTCATACTTCAAGACTAGACCAGTTAGTTAATGTGGATGAGGGTACAAAAAACAACTATCCCATGCCATCTAATGGGAATTATATTGGAGTTAGCTGATAAGCATGTCATGTGGGAAAGGGGGTAGTAACACTAAATTTAGGGTATTCATTAATCCCATCCCTTAGTAAATGGAGAAGGGTTATAAAATGTTAGAGTATAACATTCCCATCCCATTTATTATAAGATAATCAAAGTGGAAACTATATCCTAATTTATTTATCTATATTGTACATATTCTTTTATGAAATGTAAACCACCAATAGATTATTAAAAATTATTAAAACATAGGAAATAATCAAGTGAAGGATTAAATTTCCAAAAACCCCAACTCTGATAAACAAGAATAGGTTTCTTATTTATTATATTAGTATTAGAATCTATGTATGACATAACAAACATTTGATTAGTTTAGATGTCTTAATGAAATAGATACACAAATTTTTTCATTTTACATTGGAAGTAAAATAGAAAAAATTGTGATAGTAAATATTTTCTATCCAAAAAAACAATTCATTGATTTATTAATTATATCATGGTGAAAGAAAAAATTTATAGTGAGCTCAAACACTCGATAAGGGTTGCGCACAAAAAAAATCTTTCATGAGTGATTAAGGAATAATCAATATTGGATGGTATATAACTTAATATGTATTACATATAATCGATAACTTCAAAAAAATGTGTGCGTTGATAATATCAATTTTGTAATCTCATGGATAATAATATATTAATTTGAAATGACTGAATTGCATAATTTTGAACATCTAGATCAAGGCCTTATGCAACAACAGTTTCAGATATGGATTCGTGCACACAAAACTAACTAAATACAGTTAGCCAACATGTTTACCTCATGAGACATGTTGATGCATCGACGAACATTCTATTACTAGGCCCCACTTGAAGATATCTTTCTAATGAGTTCCTTATATATCAAATTTCCAATTTAATTCATAAACCAAATATACTACCACCAAACCGACATTTAACAGCACTGATATTTATCAGCACTATAAATTAGTGCTGAAAATTTAAATTAGTGCTGAAAAATGGAATCTTTATCAATGTGAAATAACGTAATGATAAATTCAACCCTTTGTCTGCGCTTTATTTTTTGCACTGATAAAGGGTACCCATTATCAGTGCTATGTTTTTAGGGATAATAAAGGAGTCCTTTATCAAATCTTTTTTAGTGTTGATAAATTATTGAATAAATAAAATCAAATAATTACATAAAAATTATTTTATAAAATTAATAACAAAATGTATTAATTAAAAAATTAGAAAAAAAATTAATTAATTGATAACACTATATATAAATTATAAAAACTAAAAAATAGTATGTATTAAATATAAATATATTCAACATGGAAATTAAACATGTTCATAATAGAAATAAGTAAATTGAGGAAAAGATTAAACATTTAATTAATTAGATGATTATTTATAATGTCAATAAATAGTATATGTTAAATATATAGATATATATTAATGTATATAAATATGATTTATATATTACATAATATTTACGTACGATAATTAGTAAATAATAGTTTATAATTAAAATTTAATATGAATTAAAAATACTGACTACATTCATAGACTAATGGACATATAATTGACTGTCGTTTGATTTTTCAATTCCACATAAATAAAATGTATGAAATATTTATTTAACATATATGTAATGATTGAATTTTTTTTATAAAATTTACACAAAAAACTAATCAATTTATTTCAATATTAATAAAATTTACTTTTTTTTTAATTTATACGATTTCACTCATTTTTAACACACATGCACATAAAATTGGATATTCATTAATAATTTAAAAAAATATTTTTAATATATATATATATATAAAGATATTTTTAAATATATATATATATAAATTATAAATAAATATATCAAAAAATGTACATACTATATTTATAATTGTATATATTTATAATCATAAATTAATAAATGTTTTCCGAAAAATATTTTTATAATTATAAGTAAATAATTCTATATATTTAAATAATAATTAAATTTTTATTCAATTAACATAAATAATGAATATATGTATAGTATTTATATATATATATATATATTAAATATATACATCTACATAATAATAAAAATATATATAATGATATAAATATTATTGTTTAAAAAATATTAATATTATTATAAATTAACAATTTGTTATTTATGTAATTATAATATTTTAATAAATTTATTGAAATGAAGAATATAATTACTATATTTATAATTATTTATATTGATTAATTATATATATATTTTTTAAAAAAAATTGTAATTATAATTATATATACTTTATGAGCACTAAAAAAGCTCTCACAAATATTCCTTTTATCGGTGCTTTAATAATAAGGGTGGAAAAAAGATATCTTTATCTTTTCTTTTTTTAAATTGAAGATAACGGTTTCATTGTATAACTGAAATAACCTAACCTGTTGCAAACCCATCATGATATCAGAAGATTTCCGTGGAATCCACCCTTTGACGGTGCTCCTCCTCGGAGAATAAAAGGTAGAATCACACAAACCCACTCAAATAACACAAAGCCACTGCCTTGAGTTACTTGAACATCATTCAACATTGGGTGTTCAATTGTAGTTGGGGTTTCCAAAGAAAACATTGAGATTTGGTTCAGGGGCTCCCATTTTCATCAACCTAGAAACGTTGGCCTACATTTTCCTTTGTAAGTTCCTATTTTAATTATATTTTTCATTTTCAGATATGGATCTAAGGGTTTCAAGATTTACTTTATTTGTTCTAATTTTCATTTGGTATTTCTGTTCCAGTCATTGTATACATTTTGTTATTTTTTTATGATCCATAGTTTTCATGACTACTTTTTTGGATATCCTGTTTTTGTCTTTTTAAATTTTTATTTTCAATCAATTTTCATCCTTATCTATATCTATATCTCATCTTTCTCTACTAGCATGATATTTTTATTATTTTTAAATCTTAGTGAATCGTCTCTGGTCCACAGATAAACAAATTAAATAAATATTTATACCACTGTACAAACTATTGATGTTTTGGATATAATAATCTTAAACGAATCAGAAAATTGATTATGAAAACCAATTCTCAGTCTGAGGATGGTTTGAAGTTGGAACATAAGATTATTTTAGGAAATTCATGTAAGGGAATTTATTTATTTAAATTCAATTTTAAATTTCATGTGCAAGGGTTTTTTGTTAAAAAATATATATTGATTTATATATAAAATTATATTTACATAATGTTACAAATATAATACATATATATAAAATTTATAAAATATTTAGGTAGATTCACTTTATATATATATGTATCAAATGAGAAGTGACCACCATTTTATAGGTTTGAAGTCAAAGGTGTAAACCCCATTCTGGTTTATTTCCAATCAAAGTAACTGTGAACCAAGTACACACCTTCATCAACCTATTTTTACAATCATATAATACCTTATCAATATTTTTAAAAAAATCAGACCTATTAAATACCCTAGTTTCTTTGAAAAAAATTATTAAAAAAATCATCAAAAAAAATTTTTATTAAATTTTTATGCTGATCCTTGTGGATAAATTTGAGAATAAAAAAATTAAAGTAAGTCATCATTAAATTATTCATCCCTTTCCAATCAAATAAATTAAATTTAGTAAGATACACTTGTAATGTGAAATTACACTCTAGCAACACAAGACCCTCTAGTTGCACAGCACTATAGTGGTGTATTCTAATTCATCTATATTCACTCACTACATTTCATTCCTTACCTTCACTATATCATTTCTCTTGTTTTGTTGAGTTTTTCTATAGAACGACCAGGTGGAAATATTGGATTCAAGTTAATAATTAGTTTCAATGGTGTAATTCTCACCAATGAGAGGCATTTCCCGTTTTATGGAGCACAATGAAATAAAATTTTCATCCTCAAGGTCATTATCACTTCATCGACATCAATACCTGGGGTGATCTATTGATATTCCATTATATTTTCACAGAAACATCCACATACTTCTTCTCACTCAAAATATTTTTTCCCCTATAGAGTTTCATTTATCACATTCCTTCATTTTTGTGAAACTTACTCTCCAGGAGGAGAAACAATGCTACCACTACTCAATGGAAGATGTAATGTTTCTGTTTTCACCGTAAAATCATTGTCCATAAAATTATTGTATTGTTTTATATTTTTGATTAATTTATTTATTTTTAGTATTACTCACATAATAATTGTTTTCATAATAGGTGGATTCATAGGATTTAATTTGGGTTCTCTATCCATCTTACATGCCTTTCTAAAAAAAATTCCACAGACCTCTTCTGCCTCCAATCCTTTCACCACTGTAGTGATGAATTTACCACATTCATTAATGTTCATTCCACTGACTTTGTTTAAATATAATCAATGCCACCTCTTCTCAATACATTATATATTTTTTATTTTTTTACAATAATTTTATTGTTCATATAATTAATGTATCATTTCATATTTATAATTAATTTTAATATTTATAGAATTACTCATATTATTTTTTCCCTTATACAAGTGAATTTTTTTTTTGATTTGGGATGCTCTATCCAAATTTTATTCTTTTATACACCAAAACATTCATAGACATATTCTCCCAAAAAACTATTCATTCTTTCAAAATTAACATTTATAACTTTCTTTCAAGTTCCCTCCACTTCTCAATCATAGAGGTAATCATGATATTTTCACAGTTAAATCATTTATCATATAATAATGTATTATTTCATATTTATGATTAATTTTTTTATTTTGGTATTACTCATAATTATTGATTTCTTATACAGGTGGAATCTTCATTTCGAGTTGAGGTGTTTTGTTAAATATTTCTCATGCAGAGTTGGTGTTATGAAAATGAATGTCAATGGAAATCTAGTTAGCAATGACTATTAGGATTATTCTAAGACTTTGGAATGTTTAAAAATCATCCAAACATCAATCTGACACACAATTTGGCTGGTATGACTCAGAGTACTTCATTATATGTAAAATTAACAATAATTTGAATAAAAATCGTCTAACATACTCAAAATAGGGAAAAATATTCAGATTGTTTTGATACATTAATAAAATGATCAATAACTAATTTTTGATCTATAAGAATCATCCAAAACTAAATCCAATATACGATGCTCCTGATACGACTCAATGTGCATGTTATTAGTTTAAAATTGACATTTTAGTTCATAAATGTTCACCTCATTGAAATCCAAGAAAACAAATTTAAATTTTCTTGATAATTTATTGCATCAAATCATAATTAATTTTTTATTTTCATGTATTAGACTTATGTCAAGAAAATAACTGATTTCATTTGTTTGTTTAAAAGTGTGTGTTACATGTTTCAAATGACATTTTAGAAAAAAAATAAAAGTGAAATACTCTAAATAAAGAAAAAACATTGAAATTGTTTTGATAATTGTGGGAAACAATCCCTATTTCATTTGGAATGTGTTAAAATCAGCCACACCTCAATATAATGCAATGTGTTACCAGTATGACTATAATTGCGTCTTTATTTAAAATGGAAATCAACATTTGTAAAAAAATAGACCTTATCAAAACCAAAAAAAACATTCATATAGTTTTTATACTGTCACGACCCATCCTCGGGGCCCATGTCGTGACTACCCCAAGCACGCCTTCTATAGGCCAGGGGCTGGAAACTAGAACCAAGGTGTAATTCCCGGTAAAAAGGGAAGGCATTGCCTTTGTAAAGTAAATAAAAACCACAGAGAAAGCAAGTAGTTGAAGTAAACACTATGTAAAAACTGGGTACAATAGTAAGTGCGGAAAAAAGTATGTGGGCCAGAATACAAACCCAACTGAAAGTAAAGTACAACTCGAAATGGAAAACAACAACAGAAAGTAAAGCTGCAACGTCGATCCATCCACTAGAAGTCCCACTTGAAGTGTGGGTACAGATGGCCTCCACAGCTCCTAGGGTCAAGCCGTTCGCTCTGAGTACGTCCCGCCCAGTGGTCCACCTCCAGGTACCGTCCTGCTCCGCAAGCCTCAACCACGATCAGCGTTGTCCATCGTCTACAACCAACATAGCGTAGTGTGGGCATAGCCCATGTAGGGGTGATTATAAGCTACTCAGTAGGGACCCCGAGACCCCCGAAGGCCTCCCAGAATCCACAAAGGACAATCCACAAAGGAAAGATACAATCACGAAGTAACATCCGACACTGATTAGGTATATGCCCCTACATATACCTAAGTCATCAATTCCAGTCCGCTCCACCCTCCGAGCCCAAGTACAACCCAGTCCACACAGGAAAACACAACCCAGTACACAAAGGAAAGCAAAACGAAATCCACACAGGATAGCACAACACAATCCACAAAGGAAACCAAAACATGATTCAGCTCACACAGGTATACTTCTTCGTATGATGATAGAGATGATTAGGTATATCCACTGATTCATCTAAGTCGTTGGGACCACAAAAGATCGATAGGTACTAACCCCCGCTATGACCCACAAAGGATCTGACCCACACAAGATCGATAGGTACCTAACCCCCGAAAAGACCCACACTGGATCAGACCCACACAGGATCTGTAGGCGCTGGCTCACATAGAACCGCTGAGCGCTGACCCACACAGGATCAGACCCACACAGGATCGATAGGACTGATCCACGTAGGATTACTGAGTGTTTTAGTCGTCTTTATTGAATCCACGGAGGTTTTTTTGTACAGTCGTCGTCATCACAGTCGCAGTCGCAACTAGCTCTAGGGTTCCCGCACACAACAAGCTCGTTTCGGGAGGATCCTCTCCTCGAGTCAAAGGATGGACACATCAACCTTCACGAAGTCCAAGGATGATGTAACCCAACATTTCGTCCCACTTCTTAGGGGAAATCCAAGAAAAACATGCACAAGTCACCGAGAACAAGACGACCAAAACATTTTACAAAAGTACACGGTGTGTAGATATATGATACACGCCATGTCATCTGACACCGGGTACAGCCCATGTGTTATGGCCCATGTCGCAGGGCTGGTCGTGTAAAAAGTAAGTTCACGGCATGTGGTACGGTTACACCCCGTGTCTTCTGTCCACAGGTACTGTCCATTTTCCATAGCCCGTGTCGATGGTCTGTTCATGTAAAAAGTAAGTACACGACGTGCGGTATGGTTACCGGCCGTGGCCAAACATCTAGGTCGGATCCGTGTATGTTGTCCATGCCTGGTTGTGTGGTGGAGTACATACCCGTGTGCTCAAATCCATGTCTGTGTATCCCCTGATTACATGCCGAGTCTCGCGAAGCTGCTTATGCTATTATGCGTAGATATTACATGCCGTGTGGTCGGGGTCACACGCCGTGTGTTACTTGTCTAAACCCAAAACTCCAGCCGCAGTACACCCACATTACACGGCATGTTCGTCAGTGGAACACGCCATGTATTCTGGAATTTTCCAGAATCGACGCCTCTGGCCAGCGCGCCTCTCGTGCTGTCCGTTCTTTGTTCTAATGGTCCTCTCATCATGAAACTTCGGACACTATGTTTCCCCGATGTCCCGTAATCGTTTCTGGTGTTTTCGGTCCTCCGATCGGCTCCGAAATCACGATTTGATTCACCCTCTCGAAGAACGGTCAAGGGAAGGTCTCTCCCGTTCCGGTTTGATCTGTTAACTGCTATCGTCACCGCACCATCACTAGGACGACATGATGTTGGATCTTCAATTGGGATCGTTGCGTCTCACAACGAACTAGAAACGTTCCGGTGTTCGTCACCCATGAAGAACACGAAGATCCCACCAAACATTCACAAAAACGGTGGAGGGATCGGGCTGTGTTCGTTTGGCCCAGTCCTTCCACGTTAGTTTGGTAGAAAGCGGGTCAAGATAAACAAAGGAAGGAAATATCAGTGTTTCTCAAATAAAAACACACGCATACCCTGATAACGAGAATAACGAAGGTTCGTCGTGGAAAATATCATCGCGGAAGAAGACTCCGTAAGCGTCATCGGCGTGACGGAGAAGAGAGTCGTCGGCGTCGCGGAACACGGTGTCGCGTCGTCAATATCTGAGGATGGCATCCCTCACCGGCTGCGGAGAGGGAATAAGATGGTATGATGAACTCCCCTTTGAGGTGACGAAGTTCTTTGTCGAAGGTTCGGCGTTCTTCAATTTCTACGACGAGGAAGAAGATGAACTTCAAACTGAGATTTTCCTTCTCCCCAATCCCCTTACACCACAAGACAACCTAATAAAATAAGATCCCTCTCATTTTATTATCATAAGTCACACCTTTCAAAATTAAAAATTTCAAATATATAACTCACTTAATTAAATTAAAGAGTTTGAATTGAATAAATGTGGGGAGAGGTAAGGTCACAAATTAAATGGAAAGTTTTAAGGGTTACACACTTAAGAGGTAGATTAGAGGAGTTAGGGAATATGAGAATATGGGTGCTCGTGTGGGCCCCACCGCCCTCATAAACTCACATGGGATGTTGGGTGGTTTTGGGCCCCACCAACAACTTCCCATGAGAGATTTTAACTACCAAGGATAAAATAAATTTGCACACAATTTATTGTACCTAACATTTAATTCCCAAAAATTTAACAATTCCTACCGAGAAAATGAATCTCTAGAAAAGGTGTTTCTATGAAAATACTGGCGCTGTGAATCCATCGGTGCCCTTGGAATTCGATTCCATGTACCGGTTCAAAAGTTAGAAATTCCCGCTCGTTCGTTCACTGAACGTACCCGAGCTAAACTTTGGATAGAAATTATGGGCACACCGGGCCTCGGAATGAAGTGCCGCCAGAAACTGTGTTCTTGTAAAATCCCAAAGAAAATTAAGAAAAAATTTTCCTTGAATTTTACGGGTCTTTACATTACTCACACCACAGGGATTTAAGTCCCTGTAAAGATACATCGAAAACTAGGGAAACAAAAGTGGGTACTGAGCACGCATCTGAGCCTCCCGCTCCCAAGTGCTCTCCTGGAGATTCCCATGCTACCATTTAATGCGCACTAGAGGAATCGACCGTCCATGTAGGACCCACTCCTGTCAATCCTCGATCTCCACTGAAACCTTTGAAAATGTCACCCCATCATCAATGTCCAGCTCCCCATCATCAATGATATGCATCGGGTCGTGCACGTATCTCCTCAGCTGAGATACGTAGAAGCCGTTGTACACCCGGTGCAACTGAGGTGGTAGAGCCAGGTGATAATCCACCTCGCCAATCCTACTGAGGACCTAGAATGGTCTGATGAAGCGTGGAGACAACTTGCTGCCTCGGCCAAATCTCCGTAATCCACGTCGAGGTGAGACCTGCAAGAAGATGTGGTCACCATCCACAAACTCTAGTGGCCTCCACCTCTTGTCAGCATAAGACTTATGCCGGCTCTGAGCTGTACTCATCCACTCCTGGATGATCTGGACCTTCTCTGTCCTGGCCAGGACCATATCCGGTCCCACAAGTGCTGACTCCCCAGGTTCTGTCCAACACAAAAGAGATCTGCATGGTCGGCGGTACAACGCCTCGTATGGTGCCATCCCGATGGTGGAGTGGTAGCTATTGTTGTACGCGAACTCCACCATGGGTATGTGGTCCTCCCAGCTATGACCAAATTCGAGGAAACAAGTGTGGAGCATGTCCTTGGGAGTCTGTATGGTCCTCTCCGTCTGACCATCTATCTGAGGGTGAAAGGCGGTGCTCAGATGTATCTGTGTCCCGAATGCCTCATGCAACCCCTTCCAAAGCCGGGAAGTAAAGCATGCATCTCGATCGGAGACGATAGATGATGGAACACCATGAAGCTGTACATTCTCATGAACGTAGAGACGTCCCAGGCTCTCCACTGAGCCCTGCTCTCTAATGGGTAAGAAGTGTGCCAACTTGGTGTGTCAGTCGATAATCACCCAGATGGAGTCGTGACCTCTGGAAGTGTGCGGAAGTCCAGTCACGAAGTCCATAGATATCCCGTCCCACTTCCACTCCAGGACCTCCAAGGGTTGTACCAATCCTGGTGGTACCTGGTGCTCTTCCTTCACCTACTGGCAGGTGAGGCATCGAGAAACGAACTCTTCCATAACCTTCTTCATGCCCGACCACCAGTGCTGTCGTCTGAGATCCTGGTACATCTTCGCTACTCCAGGATTTACCACCAAAGGGGAAGTTTGAAACTCTCTCAGCACATCCACTCGCAAAGAAACTGGTAGCAAGGTACATCCTCTAAGAAGGACGTCGTGCTCTCCTCCTACAGAGAATCCATCAGGTGCCAGTCCTATGGATTCCTTTGCACGTCGTGTCTCACAGTCGGCGTCCCCATGCTGTGCCTCTCTGACCCGCTGTAGTAGTGGAGGAGTGTCTGTGAGAGACTGAAGGAAAGATGCTCAATCTCTGTCCACAAAGGATATCCGCAAAGTGGTTAGTTACTCTATTGCCTCCCCATGTAGCCGAATGCATGTCCTCCTGCTGAGAGCATCGGCTACCACGTTCCACTTCCCAGGAGTATAGACTATCTCAAAGTCATAGTCCTAGAGGAACCCGAGCCATTGCCGCTGTCTTAGGTTCATGTATTTCTGAGAGAAGATGTACCTGAGACTCTAATGGTCAAAAAAGACTGTAAAGCGCTCTCCCATAAAATAGTGTCGCCACATCTTCAGAGCGGAGACCACTGCTGCTAACTCCAGGTCATGGGTAGCGTAGTTCTGCTCATGCGGCCAGAGCTGACGTGATCCATAGGCGATCACTTCCCTCTCATGCATCAGGACACATCCGAGTCCGGTCCCTGATTCATCGTAGTATACTACATACCCTACTCCCTCCTCCGACAACCTCATGATAGGTGCGCTGGTCAATCTCTATGTCAGCTCCTGGAAGCTCGGCAGACATCTGTCTAACCACAAAAAGGGTTTCCCCTTCTTCGTAAGAGCTGAGAGTGGTGTCGAAACTCTAGAGAAGTCTGGTAAAAATCTCTGATAGTATCCATCTAGTCCCAAGAAACTCCGCACCTCTGTCACACTCCTTGGTGGCTCCCAAGCTAACACTGTCTCTATCTTCGCAGGATCCACCACAACTCCTGCCTCAGAGATGAAGTGCCCCAAGAAGTGGACCTCACGTATCCAGAACTGACACTTCGAGATCTTTCCATAAATCTGGTGCTCTCGGAGTGTGTCTAGTACAACCCGCATGTGGTAGGCGTGCTCCTCCTTAGTGGTCGAGTAAATCAAAATGTCGTCGATGAAGACCACGACAAATCGATCGAGGTATGGCTGAAAGATCCTGTTCATGAGGGCCATGAACACTTCTGGATAATTGGTTATTCCGAATGGCATAACCAAGAACTCATAGTGGCGTACCGACATCTTAAGGTCGTCTTCTGCATGTCCTCGTCCCGAACTCTAAGCTGATGATAACCTGACCCGAGGTCTATCTTCGAGAACCACCGTTCTCCCTTGAGCTGATCGAAGTGGTCATCAATCCTCGGTAGTGGATACCTGTTCCTCACAGTTACCTGGTTTAGGCAACGATAGTCAACACAAAGTCGCAAGCTCCTGTCCGTCTTCTTGGCGAACAAAATCGGGGAAGCCCAGGGTGAAACACTGGGTCGGATGAATCCCTTGCCCTTCAAGTCCTCCAACTGTACCCATAGCTCTTGAAGCTCATCTGGGGCCATCCGATATGCTGGAGTGGATATCGGGGTTGTCCTGGGGTACAGGTCAATATAAAATTCTACCTCTCTGCGTGGAGGTAGTCCTTGAACGTCGTCAGGAAAAACGTCTGCATACTGATCCACCACTACAGGAAAACTAGTACTATGCACGTCAACTGCTCCTAGGATGAGGCTAGCCAACTTATGAGTGATGGTCTATCCTCTTCTCTGCGGATGTCCATCCTATGCTGCGAAGGCTCCCTTCTCACTGGTGAAGGTGAACCTGCTTCTGTCGGTGCGTACACATCACATCTTGCGCCTAAAACAGTCAATCTGAGCATGGAATGTGGATAACCAATCCATGCCCAAGATGGCGTCGTAAGGCCTCGATGCCGCTACAGGAAGATCCCAGCCAAAGCTATCACCTCCTAGAGTAAGCTCACACTACCGGAACCAGTGCGTAATCATCAAGTCTGCTCCCGTAGGAGTCTCTAGCCATAAGGATCGAGCCAACTGCTCTGTCAGAATCTCCGAGCTCCAAACAAGGGCAGCGTCTATGAATGAATGACTCGCTCCTATGACTATAAGTACTAAAGTAAGGGTGTAATAGACACATATTGTACCTCAAATCATTTCGGGTGTGCCATGGTCGTAGGCCTCCGCTGCCTGGAGTAGTGCCTGTCTATGCCCGCCAGCTCCCTATGGTCGGGGTGGACCTCCTGGTGGTGGTGGTGGTGGTAGAGACTCAAAGCGTCTCCCACCACCTGCTTCTCGGTCAGCTCCTCTGCCTCATCCTCCTACTCCCTATGGACTGCCACGGCCGACCCTCTGACTCTACCTGGGTGCCCCCTCAACCATCTTCTGCTCCTCGGCATGGCGGGTCGGGCAGTCACGAGCCATGTGACCCTTCCCGCCGCATGTGTAGCACTGTCTCCCTCTCGAAAGACTGGCTCCACAGTGTGTGCCCCGCACAGATGAGCCAGTGTCCTGAGGTCGTCTACCTGAGGGTCTCGTCTTCCTGGGCCCATGAGTCATCCGTCGACTGCCTGCTATAGAAGACTCTGCTACGTACCGCCTTGCGGTAGGTCTCACTACTGATGTAGGCTCAGCAAGGAAGCTCTCGATCAGAATATCTCGCTCTAGTACTCTTTCCTATGTCAGAATGCTGAGGGAGATCAGCGATGCCCTGATCTCCTGCATCAATCCCTGCTCAAAGGTCCGGGACTGGAAGAATGGGTCCCGTACCATGTCTGTCAAGTTGCGCGAGAGATCGGTAAATCTCGTCAAGTACTGGGCGACCGTCAAGCTCCCCTGTCGCAGCTGTAGAAGCTCCTAGATGCGCACCACACGGAGGGTGGCTGGAACGAACTCTGAGCGGAAGAGGCTCTCAAAGTCCGTCCAGAGGAGAGATGCCTCATCGTGAACCTGGAGCATAAAGCTCCACCATCTTCCAGCTGCCGCGTGCAGTAGGCTCGCTGCGAGGATCACCATGAGGTCTGCTGGTGTCCTCATTAACCTGAAAACCCATACCACAGCCTCCATCCAGTCCTCGGCTACCTGGGGGTCCGTCTCCCCATGGAACCTGGGCGGTCACTGGCACTGAAACTCGTTCAGTGCACTAAGGTGACGTCTATCGTCAGCGGTTGGGGCTGGTAGCATCGGCGGCTCGGCGGGTAGAGGTACCACCAGTGCCTCTGCTGTCAAAGGTCCCTGTACCGAGGCCTTGTCGCTCGGTGGGCTGTCGTTACGCGCAACTCACGGAACCCTTGCTGGCTGCAGTCGTGGGGCCATCCTAAAAAGAGACAGGTGCGCCATGGTCATAACAGTATACCTGGTGAGCTGACACAAAGTAATCACAATGAAAACTTGAACACAAATGCAATCAATGTTTTCGTACATTAAGTTGGAAATCAGAAGTCAGGGTCCTGGTGTATGGATACGCCGACCACCGCACCAACACTGGACTCCCTAGACTGATAACCACACTGAATACTCTTAACACTATTGCTTCACATAGAAAAAGATCAGATTCCTTAGTTCGGTGGTACAACTGAACTCCTCTGATACCAATTTGTCACGACCCGACCTCGGGGCCCATGCCGTGACTACCCCAAGCCGGCCTTCCATAGGCCAGGGGCTGGCGACTAGCACCAAGGCGTAATTCCCAGTAATAAGGGAAGGCATTGCCTTTGTAAAGTAAACAAACACCACAGATCTAGCAAGTAGTAGAAGTAAACACTAAGTAAAAACTGGGTACAACAGTAAGTGCGGAAAAAAGTAAGTGGGCCAGAATACAAACCCAACTGAAAGTAATGTACAATTCGAAAGGGAAAACAGCAACAGAAAGTAAACCCGCAATGTCGATCCATCCACTGGATGTCCCACCTAAATGGTGAGTACAGATGGCTTCCACAGATCCTAGGGTCTAGCCGTTCGCTCTGAGTACGTCCAGCCCGGTGGTCAACCTCCAGGTACCGTCCTACTCCGCAAGCCTCAACCACGATCAGCATTGTCCATCGTCTGCAACCAACACAACGTAGTGCGGGCATAGCCCGTGTAGGGGTGAGTATAAGCTACTCAGTAGGGACCCCGAGACCCCCGAAGGTCTCCCAGAATCCAAAAAGGATAATCCACAATGGAAAGATACAATCACGAAGTAACATCTAACACTACTTAGGTATATGCCCATACATATACCTAAGTCATCAATTCCAGTACGCTCTATCCTCCGAGCCAAAATAAAACCCAGTCCACATAGGAATACACAACCCAGTCCACACAGGGAAGCAAATCAAAATCCACACAGGATAGCACAACATAATCCACAAAGGAAACCAAAACATGATTCATCTCACACAGGTATACTTCTTCGTATGATGATACAGATGATCATGTATATCCACTGATTCATCTAAGTCGTTGGACCCAAAAAGTATCGATAGGTACTAACCCCCGCTATAACCTACAAAGGATCCGACCCACATAGGATCAATAGGTAACTAACCCCCGCAAAGACCCACACAGGATCGGACCCACACAGGATCTGTAGGCGATGGCTCACATAGAACCGCTGAGCGCTGACCCACACAGGATCAGACCCACATAAGATCGGTAGCACTGATCCACGTAGGATCTCTTAGTGCTTTAGTCGTCATCGTTGAATCCACGGAGGATTTATGTACAGTCGTCGTCATCGCAGTCGCAGTCGCAACCAGCTCTAGGGTTCCCGCACACAACAAGCACGTTTCGGGAGGATCCTCTCCTCGAGTCAAAGGATGGACACATCAGCCGTCACGAAGTCCAGGGATGATGTAACCCAATGTTTCGTCCCATGTATTAGGGGAAAACCAAGAAAAATGTGCTCAAGTCACTGAGAACAAGAGGACCAAACCATTTTCCAAAAGTACACGGCATGTAGATATATGATACATGCCAGGTCATCTAACACCAGGTACTGCCCATGTGTTACGGCCCGTGTTGTAGGGCTGGTCGTGTAAAAAGTAAGTACATGGCGGGTGGTATGGTTACACGCCGTGTCTTCTTTCCATGGGTACTGTCCGTTTTCCACAGCCCGTGTCGATAGGATGTTCGTGTAAAAAGTAAGTACACAACTTGTGGTATGGTTAAACGCCATGGCCAAACATCTAGGTTGGCTCCACGTATTCTCGCCATGCCTGTTCGTGTGGTGGAGTACATACACGTGTTCTCAAATCCATGTCCGTGTATCCCCAGATTACATGTCGAGTCCCGCAAAGCTGCTTCTGCTATTCTGCGTAGAGATTACACGCCATGTGGCCAGGGTCACACGCCTTGTGTTACTTGTGTAAACCCAAAACTCCAGCCCAGTACACCCACACTACACGGCGTGTTCGTCAGTGGAACACGCCGTGTATTCTGGAATTTTCCAAAATCGACGCCTCCGGCCAGTGCGCCTCCCGTGCTGTCCGTTCTTCGTTCTAACGGTCCGCTCATCACAAAACTTCTGACACTATGTTGCCCTGATGTCCTGTAATCGTCTCCGGTGTTTTCGGGCCTCCGATCGGCTCCGAAATCAAGATTTGATTCACCCGCTCGAAGAATAGTCAAGGGACGGTCTCTCCCGTTCCGGTTTGATCCATCGCCCACTATCGTCATCGCACCATTGCTAGGACTTCATGATGTTGTATCATCAATTGGGATCATTGCGTCTCACAACGAACTAGCAACATTCCGGTGTTCTTCACCCTTTAAGAACATGATGATCTGACCAAACATTCACAAAAACAGTGGAGGGATCGGGCTGTGTTAGTTTGGCCTAGTCCTTCCACGTTAGTTTGGTAGAAAGCGGGTCAAGATAAACAATGGAAGGAAATATCAGTGTTGCTCAAATAAAAACACACCCATACCTTGATAACGAGGAGAACGAAGGTTCGTCGCGGAAAATATCCTTGCGGAAGAAGACTCCGTAAGCGTCGGTGGCGTGACGAAGAAGAGAGTCATCGGCGTCGCGGTACATGGAATCGCATCGTCGATCTCTGAGGATGGCGTCTCTCACGGGCTGCGGAGAGGGAAGAAGATGGTACGACGAACTCCCCTTTGATGTGACGAAGTTCTTCATCGAAGGTTCGACATTCTTCGCGTTCTATGACGAGGAAAAAGATGAACATCAAGACTTAGAGTTTCCTTCTCCCAATCCCCTTACACCACATGCCAAACCTATAAAATAAGATCCCTCTCATTTTATTATCTTAAGTCATGCCTTTAAAAATTAAAAATTTCAAATACAGAATTCACTTAATTAAATTAAAGAGTTGGCAATGAATAAATGTGGGGAGAGGGAAGGTTACAAATTAAATGGGAAGTTTTAAGGGTTACACACATAAGAGGGAGATTAGAGGAGTTAGGGAATATGATATGATGGGGGCTCGGGTGGGCCCCACTGCCCTCAAAACCTCATATGAGAATTTGGGTGGTTGTGGGCCCCACCAACAACTTCCCATGAAAGAATTTAACTACCAAGGAGAAAATAAATTTTCACACAGTTTATTTTACCTAACATTTAATTCCCTAAATTTTAACAATTCCTCCCGAGAAAACACAACTCCAGAAAAGACATTTCAAAGAAAATACTGGCATTGTGATTCCATCGGTGCCCTCAGAATTTGATTCTGAGTACCGGTTCGAATGTTAGAAATTCCCGCTTGTTCATTCACTGAACGTACCTGAGCTAAACTTCGGATAGAAATTCCGGGAACACCGGGCCTCAGAATGAAGTGCTGTCAGAAATTGGGTTCTTGTAAAATCCCAAAGAAAATTAAGAAAAAAATTTCCTTGAATTTTACGGGTCTTTACATATACTTTATAAAAACAATATCTATGTTTTTTGAGACATGTATGAAGCAATTGTTCCTCAATATGACACACGATGTGACCAGTATGACTTAAATTTTTTGTTATCAGTTTAAAATTGACATTTTAGTTGAAAAAGTGAAACTCACTACAAACAAAGAAGGCCCGCCAAGATTTTCTTAATAATTTAGGAAAATTATTCTTAAGTCATTTTTGATGTGTATAACTTGATCTCAGGCCAAACCGATATATGATGTTATCAGAATGAGTCATAGTGCATGTTTCAATTTTACAGTGCAATTTTAGTAAAAAATAAAACCGACATACTAAAAAACCATAAAATCATTTGGATTGTTTTGATACTTTAGGAAAACAATAGATATGTCATTTGATATATGTGGAAATTTGGCTCACCTAAATATGACCCATAGATTGAACAGAATGACTCAAAGTGTGTGTTTTTATTTAAAATTGACATCAATTTTAGTAAAATGGACAATAGTCCAACTCAAAAAAAACGCATTCATATTGTTTAATCTCATTAAGAAAACAACAACGAACTCATTTGGGTTGTGTAAGAATTATTCAAACCTCAATCAGGAACACGATGTGCACGATATGACTAAAACTATATGTTATCAGTTTAAAATTTATATTTTATTTCAAAAATCACCACTCATTTTAATCCAATCATATGTTCTCAGAATTTCATCATAATTTTGGACAATGACTCATAAATGTTTGGAGAAATATATGAATCTTTTTCACATCAAACTAATACACCATGTCATCAAAAGTATCTAAAAGTGTGTTTTTAGTTTAAAATGATATTTTAATAAAAAAAATCCACTGATGATCTATAAAATAATAAAACTCATTCAAATTTTCATTACACATTCGAGAAACAATAAATAATTCATTTGAGATGTGTTGGAAGCAGCCTCGCCAAAATCTAATGCATGGAGTGACTAGTATTACTAAAACTATGTCTTATTATTTAAAATGACTTATATATTTGTAAAATTAACACTTTCTATTAATTTTTTTTATATTATTACTAACATAAGAATAGTTTTTATATATTGATTCATTGTATTTCTCAAGAATAAGGGGGATTATACAATAATATCTGGAGTGTTTTCAGTAATAAAAGAAAATTTAATATTGATGTTTTTGAATGTATGTTAAATTTTTTTTATATAATTATATAAACAAATTTCTTGAAATATCCATAATATTGTGTTTTATCTTGTATTTGTGTTGTAAATTTCATTTCATTCAGATTCTATAATGGGAGTGGTGTTTGTTTATATCTGGTGTTTTTATGGTATTTTGGTGCTTCGATGTGCTATTACATCACAATGCAGTGGTGTTTCAGTGTACTATTTGATAAAAATATACTATGAACTTTTATCATAGTTGATAAATAACACATTTATCATCTATTTTAGAAGATCTAATAGAGGTAACATTTTTCAATGCTTATAATAGTTTTGATAAATCTTTTGATGACCCAGACCCTTAGGGTCGTTTCCTTTTCAAAAATCTGAATCCTAAGGGTAGCGTCTCAGCGTGAGACCGACCAGTGTCACCCAGCCTTGTCAGGGTTTTCTTCTACAACCCTTCCCGTAACAACACTTTTTGCACCTTTTCACCATTTGGGAGTGGTTTAAGGCCTTTTGTAAGCCCTTAATCAATGTTTTAAATTCCTAAGAGTGGGGTGATGCTCAACGGACCCTGCTGCCTGCGTACCATGCCCCTCCATTTCTTTCATTAAATTCCTTAAAAAAATCACAGCTGTTACCACCCTTCTGATGGGAATCTTCAAATAACAATTATTTTCTTTCCATTGTGCATAACCACCCAACTATGTGGGGAGTCACGATCCGACTTTCCAGGCGTTCAAAACTCCCATATCCCATAACAACGGGATTTTATCTATATATCACATGGGAATTTCTTCCTTTCTTCCCTTGGTGAGTTGGAGTTTCTCTTCTCGAGACATGTGGTGCGCCTGTGCTCAAGTGGTCTGCTTTTCCTTGGAGTTCCCGGCGTCCCTCCCTGCAAATCGCACATCCCCTATTCGTGGTGCGTGGAGAGAAACGTCGATCCTTGATCAATCAGGTAGGGATTTCTCCTTCGTATCTCATTACTGTGTATCATGCAGGGTGGGTATGATTTTTCTTCCAAGGGGATTGATGAAGACCAAAGTCAATGAAGATAATAAACGACATTAATGAATGAAGGGGGGTGTGAAAGATGTCCTGTTATAATCATTTATGTCGATATATGTAGCGAATTTTATGGGCTTCTGCCCATAGGAAATCATGGCCATTGGTGGTCTTTCTCCGCCCACTAATAAAACCTTACTTCTTGTGATGGTCATGTAAAAGAAATTGGTTAATTACGTATATTCGACTAAATAAATTTAGAGCACCAGGATCAACCCTTTTCCGTGATAACCCCGGTTTAAAGTACATCGGAATCGGAATCATGGAGTGTGTTAAATATTTTTAATCTAAAAATACCGGCATGGTCCTGATTTGTGTTGGTGTTAGTGGTTTGGTTTTTTTTATTTCACAGGATGATTGTTGGGTGATGTGGGTGGGGATGGGATCCACTATTGTTATGGTTTCATTGGTTATGAATTTGAGGTCGTTTTTTAGCTTGGTTACATCACGAATTTGGGTGGGATCCTCTGTTGTTGAGGAGCGATTGGTTCCTAGGTTTTGAAAACATGGGGTAGTATCTTGGGGTTTTCCTTGGGTCCATTACCTTGAGGGATATCACTTCTCCCTTTTTGTGGTTGTGACTTTACCATAGAACTATGTGCGAATGTTTAAGTTGATGTTTGTTTTTACACTTTCCTTGGCTTGTACTTATGCTTTCTAGTTTCCCAAGTAGGTGCAGAAACATATTTTAAACATATTTACTGGACATGAAAACAAGGATGGGACAAATGGGGTTTGGTTTGGTGTGAGTTCTGACTTGGACATGGGTGCTAATTGTTTTCTTTAGGTAGGCTGAAGAAAAACCTAGATATGGGTGAGTTCTTGTTACCTATACATATACATTTAGTTTTTTGTTTCTTGTTCGCGCCCCACCCAAGTTGATAACATAGTGCAGAATACCCCCATTTCATGGGGGAGGATGTTTTTCCAAACACCTATGTGAGTGGCTGGTCATTAGCTCCTTTCTGCTCCCTTTCCCAAATAGCCCAATACTCTACGAGCAGGTTGTGATTTCCTGAAGTCCATAGTTATCCCAAAGACCTTCGGGCAGGGTAGTGCGGTGGTTGGCCCAGGTGTGTGCGGGCAGGTGGTTTCCCAAGTACCTTCGGGATGAGGCTCAGGTGTCTTCGGGTGTGGCAGTAGATCATCTAGCGTAGGTGTCTTCGGGTGTGGTGGTGGTTATTCTGACCTAGGTTTTTACAGGATTTGTTACATTTGACAGTTGTGGCCTAGGTATTTGCGGGCGAGGTTTGGCAGTGGGACTGCGTGAGGATGTAACCCAGGTGTGTGCAGGCAGGGTGTGGCAGTGGGACTGCGGTGATAATGGCGGGATATGTTCGATGTGTAGGATGTATTCAATGACTAGTGTGAAAGTGGCACAGGGTACCCAAACATTGATGTGATTTTACTATACATTACATTGATTGTGTTATTTGGTGAGTCTGGCTGGTGAGTGGGATGGATTACCTCCTTGATAGTGTTGGTTGTTTGCTTCTCACGGGGCTTTAGTACGTCCCCCCACTTATGCACGAGAGTCTTTGGGTTTTCCCTACTGAGTATACTCATATGCTCACCCTACATACATAAAACTGCTTTCAGGTTACCAGGAGGACTTCAGGGATCGTGCGGGACCGTACTAGCTCGGAACTTGGGGCGGTTGTTGTCGTCAGTTTTCTTTATTTTGGTTCGTTATCTTTGGAGTTCTTGAGTCATGTATCTTTTACTTTTGAACATGCATGTGGGAATTGTTTACTTTTGGCTTTACTTTTATTTCAGTTTTTGTGTTGTTGGGTTTCATCATCTTATCACCTGATCTTCTAAAATAAAAAGGGGAATTCCTTCCATTTTTGTGTGATTTCCATACCCTTGGTGCTAGTCGCCACTTCGGGACCTATTGAAGGCAGGTTCCGGGGGTCATTATATCTTCATAAACATAAAGAAGGGTGTGGAAATCTGCTGGCTCTTCCCTCCTTGTGGTGAAGGTAGGTCTTGACAGAATGGTATCAGAGGTCTGATTGGTTGAGATATTGGATGGAGTCTGGAGGTAGGAACAGTGAGGATTTTGAGGGATGGTAGGGCGACAGTGTTGGGTGACCTTGGTGCGTGAACTAGGCCAGGGAAGATCGGCTAGGACACGGGATTTTAGGCACCCCGTGATCCGATGCAAGGACTCTGGACCTACCGAATGACCAAGTAAGGCCACACTGATTAAAGGTTAGAGACCCTAGGAAAGGTACATGCATCATAAGGACTTGTGTTATCGTGTTTCATGGGTGTATTGGGAGTTGAAATAAATAATAAGTCTATGAAATTTTAAGAACAATATTATGCACTAGTTGGGCTTATGCATTCCTTGTTTACCTTGAAGCTATGGCACCTGGGAGGAAACCGCTGGCGGTGTGGGTGATCGAGGCCTAGGAGGTTGACATGGCCGATCGGCAGAGGGCTGATCGAGAGGAGGAGGATGACCAGTGGTAGAAGACGCTTCGAGCCTTCCAGCGAAAGACCCTAGAGAAGTATGAGGGTAGAACCTCTGACCTGAAGACGGAGAGTGGGCTAGAATAGCTGGTGATAGCTTTTGGCTTGATTCGGGTTCCGGCCAAGTACTGGGTTCCTCTGGCCCTCAGCCAGATGCGGGGGGGCAGCACGTCAGTGGTGGACGCTCTACCTGGAGGAGAGGAGAGAGGCTGAGGTGGTATGGGCTGATTTTGAGAATTAGTTCCAGGTGGAATTCCTCTCTTCTATGATGAAGGCTGAGAAGATACCGGGGCTACTCTCCCTCTAGAAGGGGAGTATGTCAGTAATGGAGCTGGGGATCAAGTTCAAGGACCTCGTACATTTTACTCCGGACCTCTTTCTAGATGAGGAGTCTCGGGCAAGACGTTTCGAGGAGGTGCTCTGACCCTCCCTCCAGTATGTTGTTACCCCCTTCACCTTACTAACATACATGGAGGTCCAGAAGAGGCTGAGGTGGTGGAGAGGATGCACACAATGGGAGGTGTGTCATGAGAGGGAATTCAACTAGGCCCTTAAAATGGAATGGTCGTCAACACCATACCTCCAGCATCGGGACCCTGTAGGTTCCGACCTGCAGGGAGCAGGCCGCAACAGTTCCAGTTCCGGTCCCCCAGTCCTCACCCTTTACCATTGGGCCTAGGATCGTGGTGCATCATCTGTGGAAGCCATGGGCATATCCGGAATTAGTTCACGGACCGAGTATAGTAAGGTGGTGGCTGACAGGCCAAGCACCCACTCGAGCAGCAGCTTCCAGCTAGGCCCTTCAGCATAGGCAGTAGAGGCAGCGAGCTCCCACTCCTCCAAGGGCAGACGTTGTAGGAGGAGGCCGACCTCAGGACACTCCTCAGGGACCACGACCAGGTCGTGGTCGGGGAGGTGGCTGATAGCTGAGAGACAGAGGAGCTGGGCGTGGACAGTTGCACGTCGCGGAGGCCGCAGCTCCAGCAGGGCGAGAGGTCGTCTGAGGTATGATCAGTTTGTTTAGCACCCTTACTTATGCCTTGTTCGATACCGGAGCTTCGCAATCCTTTGTTGCACCCGGTCTGGCCCATGACCTTGGTCAAAATGCCAAGATACTTCTAGTGCCCCTGGTGATGAGAACGCAACTCAGATGTTAGAACGACTTGTTATATGTTTTTCGAGGATGCAGACTGATGGTAGGGCCTCATCAGTCAGTCAGTGATCTCCTACTATTGAAGCTACATCCATAAAGTGGCATCCTAGGCATCGACTGGTTGTTCACTGTGTGTTCCATCATTGGATACTTCTGAAGAATGGTTGTGTTTTCAGATTTGGCAGGCCGACATGTTTCTTTTACTGGTGAGCGGAACAGTCAGAAGGGTAGCTGGCAAGAGGAACCCCTCCTCTCCTTGTTAGCCGAATTGTCAGTAGGGTCAGTAGATGCTGAGATGGTGGAGGTACTAGGAATTGTCAGTGATTTTATGGACATCTTTCCTGAGGTGGTAACGACTCTACCCCCTTGACCTAATATCGAGTTTGGGATAGACTTGCAGCCTGGGGCACATCCGATTTCAATGGCTCCTTACAGGATGGAACCTTCAGAGCTACGGGAGTTGCAGATTCAGATTGACGATCTGATGAAGAGGGGTTATGTTCGACCAAGTGTGTCATTTTGGGGTTCTCCAGTCTTGTTCTCAAAGAAGGCATATGGTGGTCTCAAGTTGTGCATATACTACAGGAGGCTGAATCAGGTGATGATCAAGAATCGCTACCCTCTTCCGAGGATAGAGGATCTTTTTGACTAGATGAAAGGGGCAGGATGGTTCTCGAAGATCGACCTGTGGTTTGGGTATCACCAGTTGAAATTGAAGGAAGGAGACAACCCGAAGACGCCCTTTAGGTGCATATATGGGTACTTAAATTTTGTATTCATGCCTTTCTGTGTTATGAACGCCGCAACTGTGTTCATGGGTCTTATAAACTCCATCTTCTGGGAGTACCTATATCAGTTTGTGGTTGTGCTCATCGATGAAATCCTGATCTATTCAAGATTAGATGAGGAAAATATGGATCACCTGAGGACGGTTTTGGAGGTCCTTCGATAGCAGCAGCACTATGGGAAGTTGTCAAAATGCATGTTCTGGATGCGAGATGTACACTTCTTTGGACACGTAGTGTCGAAAAGGGGGTGGCGGTGGACCCATCAAAGGATGAGGCATTTTTTTCTTGGACAACACACAATAATGTGGCAGAGGTTCATAGTTTCCTCGGGCTGGTAGGTTACTATCGTAGGTTCATACCCAGCTTCTCCCGAGTTGCAGCCCCCTTGACAGCCTTGACCAAGAAGGACCATGTATTCTTGTGGTTCAACCAGTGCCAGACGGCTTTTGGCCACCTAAATGAGAGGCTGGTTAGTGCTCCAGTACTTAGATTTCTAGATTAAGGGGTGTTGTTTGAAGTGTTATGTGATTCATCCGGCCTTGGGTTGGGATGTATGCTGATGGAGCAGAGAGGAGTGATCTCTTTTGGGTCTAGGCAGTTATGTCCTCATGAACGTAACTATTCCACCCAGGATCTGAAGCTTGCAGCCGTAGTGTTTGCATTGAAGTTGTGGCAGTATTACCTCATCGGAGAACACTTTGTGGTCTTCTCAGATCCCAAGAGCTTGCGTTATGTCTTTTCCCAGCGAGATCTGAACATGCGGCTGCGGAGATGGGTTAAGTTCCTCCAAGATTATTACTTCAATATCTCTTATACAAAGGGCAAGTGAAATGTTGTGGCTGATTCCCTGAGCAAGAAATCGCAGAAGTATGTGGTATGAGATTCGATGGACGCTAGGAAGGAAATGGGGGAGTTGGATGCATTGAACCTTGATACAAGAATGGATAGAGGTAGAGGCTGCCTGAATCAGATGACAGTGCAGTCCTCTTTGATTCTGAAAGTGGAGGAGTCTCAGTGGGGAGACCCAGAGTGCGAAGTGATGCATGACCGAGTTGACTAGAGCAATGCTCCAGAAGGATGGACAGAGGATGTTCAGAACCAGATGCTTTTCTAGGGAATTATTTTTGATCCAGAGGCGATGCACAGAAAGATTCTCATCGAGTTCCACAAGTCACACCTAGTGGTACTCCCAGGAGTTTCCAAGATGTACCAGTGTTTGAAGAGACAATTCTTGTGGCCCAGAGTTAGGCGAGTAGTGGCAGAGTTTGGGGCCAAGTGCATAGTGTGTCAGTAGGTGAAGGTTGAAAACCGAGTTCCAGGCGGCCTACTGCAGTCTCTAGATTTCCCCAAGTGGAAGTAGGATGACATCTCGATGGATTTCATCATGGGACTACACATGGTTCAAGGGGGTATGATGTCGTCTGGGTAGTAGTGGACCGGTCATTGAAATCGGCTCACTTTCTGGGAATTAAGGAGTTGAGTGCAGTGGATGCTTTGGTATGAAGGTACGTGGATGAGGTGGTGCAGTTTCATGGAGTTACAAGGTTCATAGTCTCGGATAGGGATGACTGGTTTACCTCATGAGTCTGTAGGGGATTGCAGCATGCTTTTGGAACCCAACTACATCTCAGAACTGCCTTCCATCCCCAGACAGATGGACAGACAAAGCGCATCATCCAGATCGTGGAGGATATGCTGCGAGCATGTGTTCTGGACCCTTGAGGATCGTGGGTGCGGCACTTACCTATGGTAGAGATTTCCTACAATAATAGATATCACTCTAACATTGGTATGGCTCCATTCAAATCCTTGTACGGGATGTAATGATGCTCACCTGTGTGTTGGACCGAAGTCCGAGAGGTAGGAATCCTTGGCCTGGAGGTGGTGCAGAGCACGACACAGAAGTTCAAGCTTATACGAGAACAGATGAAGGTGGCCCAGAACCCACAGAAGTCATATGCAGATAGAATGAGAAGGCCCCTAGAGTTTGAGGTGGGGGACCATGTGATCTTGAAGGTCTCCCCTCGGTGTGTACAGCGGAGGATTTGGAGGGGGATTAAGCTCTCCCCTAGGTTCATTGGAACTTTCGAGGTGTTGGGACGAGTTGGTGGGGTGGAATATCAACTAGCGTTGCCACCTCGGCTAGAGAAAGACCACAACGTCTTCCATGTATCCGAACTGCGTCGATTTCTGCACGAAGACTCCCACGTCATCAATTAGGGAGAATTAGATATGGGATAGGATGCCACCTACGTTGAACGAACGAACAAGATCTAGGATTATAAGGAGAAAGTTCTTCGAGGACGACCCATCCCCTTGGTTCGTGCGTTGTGGAGACTTGGTGGCGTGGAAGAGAGCACCTGGGAGTGGGAGGCCCAGTTTAGCGCCCAGTACCCAGAGCTATTTTGACTCCCTTGTTGTTTTGTTTGGACCTTGTTTAGATGTTTTACCTGCTTCTTGAATGTATGTGAAATTATTGTTTTTCATAGTCCTAAAATGAACTGTTCCATTCCCCTCTGTGTGTGTGTCTGAATGTCTGATGATTGGAAAACCTGACTGCTAATTGGGATGCATTAACGTGGATGAGGTTAAACCCATGCGGGTGAGTCAGTGCCTCCCAAATAAGATAATATCCTGACATGTAAGAAGGGACTCCCTGACTCATGGTTTGGTGTTTTTGGATGTCAATGGGGTTCACTCCTAAGAGGTATCTTTGAGGTGGTTTGCCCCCCTCTTTTCTCCTGGTTTGGGTTGATTCTCGAGGGTGAGAATCGCTTGAAAGGTATCTGATGTGATGACCCAGACCCTCAAGGTCCTTTCCATTGCCAAAATTTGGATCCTAAGGGTAGCACCTCGGCATGAGACTGATTGGTCAGACCGATCAGTGAAACTGATATGTTAGACCAATCAGTGGGCCCGATCAGCGTGACCGATTGGTGAGGCCGCCCGATCAGTAAGAGTGACCGGTGTCACCCTACCTTGTCGGGGTTTTCTACTAAAACCCTTCCAATAACCCCACTTTTAGCCCCTTTTCACCCTTTGGGAGTGGTATAAGGCCATTAGTAAGTCCTTAATCAATGTTTTAAATTCCTAAGAGTGGGGCGACCATCAACAGACCCAGCTGCCTGCGTACCGTGCCCCTCTGTTTCTTTCATTAAATTCCTTAAAAAATAGCAGCTCTTACCACCCTTTCGATGGGAATCATTAAATAACAATTATTTTCTTTCCATCGTGCATAACCACCGAACCGCATGGGGAGTCACGATCCAACATTAAAGGCGTTAAAATTCCCATATCCCGTAACAACAAGATTTTATATATATATCGCATGGGAAGTTTTTTCATTTCTTTCCTTGGTGAGTTGGAGTTTCTCTTATCGAGACTTCTGGTACGCCTGTGGTCAAGTGGTCTGCTTGTCCATGGAGTTCCTGACATCCCTCCCCTGCAAATCGTACATCCCATGTTCGTGGTTCATGGAGAGAAACATCAATCCTTGATCAATTAGGTAGGTATTTATCCCTTGTCTCTCCTTACTATGTATCATGCGAGGTGGGTCTTCTTTTTCATCTGAGGGGATTGATGAAGCACAAATATAATGACGATAATAAACGAATTTAAAGAATGAAAGGGGGTGTGATCGATGTTCTGCTATACACATTTGTGTCGATATATGTTGTGAATTGTATGGGCTTCTTCCCATTAGAAATCATGGTCATTGTTGGTCTTTCTTTTCACACTAACAAACCCTTACTTCTTGTGTTGGCCGAGTAAACGAAATTGGTTAATTATGTATATTCGGATAAATAAATTGAGAGCACCAGGATCAACCCTTTTCTGTGATAACCCCAGTTTAAAGTACAATGGAATTCGAATCATGGTGTGTGTTAAACCATTAAAATATGAAAATACGGGCATGGTCTTGCTTTGGGATGGTGGTAGTGGTCTGGATGTTTTTATTTCACGGGCCGATTGTTGGGTGATGTGGGTGGGGATGGGATACCCTATTGTTATGGTTTCGCTGGTTGTGAATTTGAGGCCATGTGGTTACCTTGGTTACATCACAAATTGGGGTGGGATCCCTTGTTTTTGAGGAGCGGTTCGGTCCTGGGTTTTGGGAACATGGGGTAGTATCTTAGGGTTTATATTGGTTCCAGTACCTTGAGGGATCTCACTTATCCCTTTATGTGGTTGTGACTTTACCATAGAATCGGTTGTGAATGTTTAAGTTGATGTTTGTTTTTAATCATTCCTTGGCTTGTTCTTATGCTTGCTAGTTTCCCAAGTAGATGCATACACATATTTTTAACCTTTTTAATGAATATGAAAACAAGGATGGAACAAATGGGTTTTGGATTGGTGTTAGTTGTGACTTGGACATGGGTTATGATTCTGTTCTTTAGGCAGGCTGAAGAGAAACCTAAATTTGGGTGAGTGCTTGTTATATATACATATACTTGTAGTTTTGTGTTCCTTGTTCGTGCCCAACCCATTTTGAGAACTTAGTGGGGAACACCCCCATTTCATGGGGGATGATGTTTTTCCCAACACTTCTTATGAGTGGTTGGTCATTAGCTACTTTCTTCTCCCATTCCCAAATAGCCCAAGACTCTATGGCCATGCTGGGATGGCCTGAAGTCAGTTTTTAGCCCAAGGACCATCAGGCAGGGTAGTGCAGTGGTTGGCCCAAGTGTGTGCAGGCAGGTGGTTTCCTATGTACCTTTGAGATGAGGCCAAGGTGTCTTCGGGCGTGGCAGTATATCTTCTAGCCATGGTGTCATCGGGCGTGGCAGTTGTTATTCTGGGCTAGCTGTTTTCAGGCATGGTTACGTGTGACAGTTGTGGCCCAGGTTTTTGCTAGCGGGTTTTGGCAGTGGGATTGCGTGAGGATGTGTCCCAAGTGTGTGTAGGCGGGGTGTGGCAGTGGGACTGCGGTGAGAATGGCGGGATTGGTTTGATAAGTACGATGTCTTCAATGACTAGTGGGAAGTGGCGTGGGGTTCCCAAAAATCGATGTGCTTTTAATATACATTACTTTGATTGTGTTATTCGGTGAGTTTGGCTGGTGACTAGGATGGATGGACTCTTTGATAGTGTTGGTTTTTTTCTTCTCATGGGGATTTAGTACGTCCTTCCACTTTTGCATGAGAGTCTTTGGTTTTTCCCTACTATGTATACTCGTATCCTCACCCTACATACATAAAACTGGTTTCAAGTTTCCAGGAGGACTTCAGGAATCATGCGGGACAGTACTAGCTCGGAACTTGGGGCAGTTTCTGTCATCATTTTTCTTTCTTTTGGTACTTTATCTTTGGAGTTCTTGTATCATGTATCTTTTACTTTTGAACATGCATGTGGGAATGGTTTACTTTTGGCATTAATTTTCTCTCTGTTTTGGTGTCGTTGGGTTTCTTCATATTATCTCTGGATCCTATAAAATAAAAAGGGGAATGCCTTCCATTTGTGTGTGATTTTCAAACCCTTGGTGCTAGTCGCCACTCTGGGACCTATTGAAGGCGGGTTTCAGGGGTCATTATCTTCTCTTCAACTTAAATAAGGAAGGGTGTGGCAATCCTCTGGCTCTTCCCTCCTTATGGTGAAGGTGGGTCATGACAAATATAAACATTATTTTCACTTCTATCTTGACTAACAAAAAGAACTTTAGCAGCACTATTATAAGCATTGATAAATGGTTCCTTTATCGGTTCTAAATAAAATATTTTATTAATTGTTTCTTTATTAATCCTTTTAGAAGTGTTGATAAAGGTCCCATTAATAAATTCTTTTTAGCACTGATAAATTACCCCTTTATGATCTCTTTTTCAGCAATGATAAAAGAACTCGTATTATTACCTCGCTCATGTAGTAAGCGATTTTCGAGCATTGAATAAGGCCATTTCAAGTTCTGTTAAAGTTTTATTTTATTTTTTAGTGATAACATATCAATTAAATTGGGTATTATGTAACCAATGTGAAATATCATGTTATCCCAAGTCAATCAAATAAAATCTATAATAAAAAACCATATGTGTAAATGGTATCCGGTTTAATAAATAAGTATATCCAAGATACAAAATAGTATATAAATTGACGATAAATGTGATATTTGATGACATATAATTATAAGGAAGTGAATGTTTCATGAAAAAAAATAAAATTTCCATGAAATTAATAAAAATATAAAAGATGACTATTAATTCATCAAAAATATAGTTTTTATAATAAAATCAACATTTTTAGATACTGAACCTATAGGAAAGACGAAATTAAAATCTAATAATGAATGTAAATGATGAAATATTATTTCCATAATAAATTTTTTAATTAAATAAAAATGGATTTTGTAATATAATTTTCAAAAAATATGTATAACGAATAAAAATATTCTCACTCAAGAATAGAAATATGATTAACTTTTCTTCTAAACATGTATTCAGAAAATTAAGTGAAATAGAGAGGAAAATTTGAAATAAAACATGGAATTTTTTTTAAATAATCAATATATAACAATATATATGGGGTTTATAAATGATATATTAAAAGATTGTTTCAATGAAAATATAGGCAATCCAAAAAATGTGATTATAAAAATAAATTCATACATCTTTAGTAAAATTTGATTTGTAACACTATTAATGAGTAATATTTTCATAAAACATTAATTTAAATGAATATATGTATTTATATTAAATATAAAAATTGGTTACTATATACAGCTCATAAAATAAAATATGCTCATAGTACAAAATATGTTTCAATAAAGTGATAATTATGCTAAAAAATCCTTAACTCAGACATCCACATAGTTGAACATGATTTAAACTCATTTAAAATGGTTTTAAAATTTTATTTATTTCTTATGAAAACCATATTGTCATTTAAATTAATCGATTTATATTATCATTAATCATTTATAATCAATTCTTCTAAAAATCGGCAATTGGGTGTGAACTATGTAGTTTCTTCCTACATGTTTCATCATTGAATCTGTGGTTATTGTCCATAGATTATAGTTTCATAATATAAATAAATATATTCATGTTACAAAAATTATATTACTTTATATTATAAATATTAGGAACTACACTTGTAATGTGGTAAGGAAAAACAAATTACAGAACTTAGTGGAGGTGGCAGAACACACTTATGCACGATTGATGTTATCATTTTCCAAATGTCATGTGGAATAATAAGTAAGTATTATTTTTTAATTTAATAATTAAAATAATACAATAAAAATAATTTTTTTCATTAAATACACCTATATATTCCATACATGGGATGCGGTGATGAATACTGAAATAAATCAACTCATGAGGTGGTAATCTACACAAACACATGAGATATATTTCTATTTTTCATTGGATGTATGATTGAATATAAAAATTTAGTAAAATAAATATAAATATAAATATAAATATATTAATGTAATATAATTAATCTAGTACTATTATATTATTATTCAGAACAAGATTTAGAGGAGGTAGATGAAAAAATGAACGTAAAAATAGACAGATATGATGATTGCCTCTTCTTTGAGGATCCTCCATTGGATATTTAGCCAATAACCCTAGGGTTGGTATTATGAAACGAAAAGAACCAATAGAACATAGATTAATATTTTTGCGAGAGATTTTTATTTTTTTTGGTTGATATAGGTTTCTAATGGTGGTGAAATAATATATGATAGGTATGATCATTTAATTTTGATGGAAAGGAAAAACCTGGAATTATATAAAAGATTTAAATATAATAAATTCATCATTCAATGAATGTGGAACTGTCTACCTAAAACTTTTAATAATGTATTATTCATGTTTTAAATCCCTTCATCTAATAAAATTTTTACATATTTATATGGAATTTTATATTTTAAATTTTATATTTTTGTTAAGAAATTTTATTAACAAATTTTATATTTAAATATGGTATCAAACTAATCGTTATAAAAGGGTTATAAATTTACTTTTAAGGTTGAAATTAAATGAAAACATATCAACTGAAGAAATTTTAGACATTATATCATCCTTAATTTAATATTTTCATATTTCTATGACTTTTAAATTTTTTAGCAAAATATTATTTTATAAAAATACATATAAAGTCATGTTAAGAATTATTCTCATATCTTGACATTAAATAAATTGATAAAAGAATGGAATATATATATATATAAACCTTGTTACCATTAATTACACTCTATTATCAACCATAAAATTTAATGGAGACAATAATTCATCTAAATAATATTACTTTTAATGTTTTTAAAATCATTTACATTGATTTTTCTGCTGGTTGCACAAGCACAATGTGAACATTGTGTAAGAATTTAAAGTAATTATATGATAACCAAAAATAAAATAATTCCATAAAAATAACTTATTTAGGTACAAAATAATTTTTTATATTCATTTGTAACATCTTATTATACATATGTGGACATATAATAGAAATTATAATAAATAGAGTGATATTTTTGAATCTCCCATTACATAAAATAATATAAAGGTATTTGTTAAATAGAAATAAAACCAATATGTAATAATTTCATATATATGAATAAGTGATCAAATTAAACTCATCCAATGAGATATAGGAATTTTTATGGATGTTTTTTACCCATAATCAATTATTTAGACTTTTTTTATCAAATTTTACCTATCATCGAGCTAATAAAATTTACTATAGATATTATTGATAATGTATTAAAAAGGTAACTATCTTCCAATTTTAACCTCTTGATAAAAAAATTGGAATGTTTTTATAAAACACAATAACTTTAATTGGAATAAATTATTTAAAAAATAATCCAAAAAAACATTGTGAAAATCAGTTTCCCCAAAAATGAATTGTAAGTGAAAAATGATCTTACATTAACTCTATAACTAGTAATCACAATTATATGAATTTATTTTAATATAGATACATATAAAATATATAAATTATATTTAATTCATTCATCATTATGGACTATTATAATTAATTAATGTGGAAAACCATTATTAACATAAAAATAGTTTTCTAAAAAATATATATCTCACCTCCAAATGAGCGTGAATTTATTTATATCAAATTTATAATCACTATATTAATAATTATACATATTATAAAACATTATTTTAAAAAATGTGTATTCTATAGACACAATTTTTTGAATTATTCATTAAAACATATTTCTATGAGAAAATTTCCAGAATTAATCTTTGTATTATTTTTATACAGTAAATTCCAAATTATAGGCATCTAATTAAATTATAATTTTTATGTGATAAATTATTAAAATGTGAATTGTATTATTTTATCAATATGATAAGTTATTCACTTAAAATAATTTAATATCAGGTTTTCATTTGTTCCTATTAAAATTTTAACTTCAAAATATTTATATAAATAGATTATTAAAATATTAGGGTTGTTCTTATTCCTAACATCCTCTGGTTTGTGTATTTATTATTATATATTATGATATCTCAAAAATAACATTACCATTAGAAAAATTTGATTCCAATTTTTTTTCCTCTAGAATCATGAATCCAGTTTCTCTCTTCAAAAAAGATTGATCATGTTCCATATGTTTTTATCAGATGTGAGCACATGTGTGGTGTCCTTTATATACTTCCTCAATAATGACTAGTATAACCATCATGTTCTTTTGCGAGGTTCAGTGTAATTTCCAAATGGTAAGATATTTAAATCGTATTTTTTCTAGAATTCTAAAAGTTCTAAAATACAAGGGCCTTGATTTCCATTTCATACTACACATTATAACACCATTCTATTGAGATACATTAATAAAAATGTGATTTCCCAATTGAAATTTTAAATCAATACTAAAATAATGGTATATATAATTTAACTAATTTTATGTTCTTTAATATTAGTCTTAATAATATTTACCATCATTTTTATCTCCAAAATATGTTCTATGATGATAATATTTGTTACTTCCTGATGTGGGATATACTAAACCATTGATCTAAAAGTTGGAATATATTTTCTCGATAATACTCTCCAATTTATGATGATATTGATTCTCACAAAACCATTTATTTCTGATGATGTTTTCAAGATCCTATTTTTATGAATTTATATCATGGATATATGAATTTTATATTACTGAAATATGTCTATGAACATTACTTCTAACCTGAAAATCGATAAATTAGTATATGGGACATTATCCTAACAATACATTTGAATGTAAACTCGTGTGTATGGTATAAACCCTATGCTTTCCTAAATAGTGTGTGTTTGGATCAAGAATCATATATTCAGATAATTGACACACGTATGGATATGAAACTTGTAATATTTATGCCCTTTATAATGTTATCTTGGGCATGTTTTAAGGTAATTTTTTATGTTTTTACATACCATTAACATAGATTAGTGGCTTGAGGTTTGTTTTTTTGAACATTTATGGAAAACTATAAGGAAGTGGGTTGTGCACGGTTTGCGCATAGTTTGAAAAAACATGCGACCAAATTGTTCCTTGCGTACGAAACATGATAGATGAGTCCACATGGTTTGCACATGGATTGAAAAATAGTGCGACTAAACCATGGCCACCGTGAAGAAGTGGGTACTGGATTTTTCATGGTTGGCATACAGTTTTCGTAACCCTGTGTCTCTGCCCATGAAACCGTTCGCATTTTTTTCTATTCTAAAATCACTTTTATAACCATAAAACCCCCCCAGGACTACCATATTTCATCATTGGCTCATTCTTGAAAAATTCTAGGTGTTCCCAAAGAATTTATTACTGATTCCATGGCGATAGGAACATCTTTCACCGAGATTGAATGCCCGGATTGAATATCCTCTCTCCTCTTGGAAAGTGGATTTCATCTCATTTATTCTCTCTCATTCTTTCTTCTATCATTCCTTGATCTTTTCAAGGAATATATCCATCGTTTCAAAAGAGTTAAACATATGAGATGAGATATAGATCTAGGATTGTGGATCTAGATCTAGATTTACATGATCTTGATGCCTTTGTTCTTAATTTTGGTTTTAGGGACTTAGATCTGGAGTTTGATCGATGAAATTGTGCCACTCGTATTTTGGGTATTTTTGTTGGGCTATCATCTGTCAATAAACTGAGGAAGGATGTATAAATAGAGCTCCCATAGTCATGATTTATTATATGTGTATGAGTTTAGGAGTTTTTTATTTTTCCTTTAATAATTTAATTCCTAAATTGGAGTAATTTGGAATATGGATTTGACTTTTGTATTTCCTAGGTTATTTAATTGATAATTGAATCATGGAACAAACGATGGGGTTTGCCCAAATATATGTTTTTATGTTTTGATATTGTTAATGAGATATTAATTTAAATGTGGAAGGGTAATTAATTGTGGGAAATTAATTATGGAATTATGTTTGGCTATGTAAGATAATTGATTGTGATAATTAAATTATGTTCCATGATGTTGACAAAATATAATTAATTGTGAGATTTAATTTTGTGTCAAGATGTGATTAATGATAATAAATTGTGAGAAATAATAATGAATGGCCATTGAAATGTTTGACTAATCCATGGATTAATAAATTATTAATGTGGAAAATTCTTGGGAATTAAAGAATGATTAAATGTAATAGATTTTGTGGTTCTCGGTATGAAATCCTCAACCAAGGTAGATTTTGGGACCTGGAAATGGCATTCATCCATAATAGTTATTGAAGCGCTTAGTCTTAAGGGTTGACAGGAATGAAAACTAATACTGAAGGAGAATTGGAGTACTAGGCATGACTTCTAACACTCAACGAGATTTGTTGTACTATGGATGATTTACTACACCAAATGAATAATGGTAATAATTAATGATGATTAAAATGAGATTTGAGGTGCAAGGAATGATGACATACACCAAATGATCAATGATAATGAATAATTATTGAAATGGGAAACATGAATTGAACAGGGCATAATGTAATGATTAAAGATTAAATGACAATGTCATAACTATTTAATTTATGAATTGTATTTATTGCTTCATAAATCTTCATTTACTATCCTTTGACTAGAATCATTTTAGACATCATTGGGTTTCCCTACTGAGTTGTAATCACTCCCACTTAGGGCTTCCAAATCGGCACCCAATCGGACTTTGTTATTGCGGAATAGGATAAGGTTAAGGCCCTAGGATAGATTGTTATTTGGGATTGGAGCATGGGAGAGGGGACTGGATGTGGTTTGGGACCCATTTTGGAGTTGTTTTGACTTTAAATTTAGTTTCAATATTCAATCTAGGAACATTCATTTCCATTGCATTCTTTAATTTTATGTGGAACATTGTATTTACTTGTTTTGATTATCATATTCCATGGAATTGTTTTAGTTATTTAGATATGCTTCAAAACATGGTTATTGTTATTTTGTTCCATTGGTGTTTTATTCTGATAGGATAGGGTATAGTCTCCCTAATAATTATGTACTAGACCCTTGTTTCTATTTGTCACCCTCTGTCATATGGGGAGGTGCAGTTGAGGGAATGTGGCCAACCATCTCGAGGCACCATTCAGTGTCTCCTGGGTCAGGACATCACAAATTGGTATCAAATGGGTTTTCTTTTCCTTATTCTTCTTTTGTCTTACTAAATTGGGAAAGGAAGAAAAGATACTAGGAATAGTTGAGGCTTGGTAATGATCTCATTCATGAGAGTTGAAAACCCACATGGGGGGATCCGAGTACTCAGAGATGGATGGTTTTGATCACTATTTTTTGTTACAGTTGTATATTATTTCACCTTGGGTGATGCACTTGTGGTGTGATGTGATATTTTCTTTGAAAATTGTGGTATTTTGATTAATGGC
Source organism: Viscum album (assembly GCA_963277665.1). Lineage (NCBI taxonomy): Eukaryota > Viridiplantae > Streptophyta > Magnoliopsida > Santalales > Viscaceae > Viscum > Viscum album. The sequence goes on from OY728152.1 coordinate 1,877,300,806, forward strand.
CTAAAGAGGCATGATTTTTGTGTTTTCAAGCATCATTCTAGTCACTTAGTGTTGTTGTAACATTAATCATTCAAGGCACTCATAAGGAAACAGTTTATAGGTAAGTTGTTGAACTTGAACTATTTTCCATGTTGGGAGAGTGGAATAATGATGCAAAAAATTGGTTTCTTATGAGAACCTTGATTTATGAAATAGGAATGATTAATTAATTAATTATTGAGTAAATTAATTTGAGATAATGTTATTAATTAATGGTTAGTTATTTAATGAGAATGAATGTACCCTAGTTAACCAATACCAAGGATTATGATGGTTAAGGGCAGTGATAAGGCCTTAGGGTTGACTGTGTGGCGAGAAAAGGGGTGAAAGGTCATGTAGAAACTTTTTTTGTTAGTTTCCCCTCTTAAATAAATGTTATAAGGTTGTGTTATGAGATCTTAGACATCTATTTTTGTTTGTAGAGATATGCCCCCTCAGTGCATGTTGAGGCAGAGACCAAGGGGTATGGCCTGGAATGAACATCCATATAGAAAGCTTGAGTCACCAGTGGTGCAAGATAAGGAAGAATGAGAGAAGTTCTGAGATAACATTCCTCATTTTATGCAGTTCATAGAGAGAGACCCATGGCTGGTTCTAAAAAGCATGCATGAGTTAACAAGGGAGTTTCAGCTACAACAACCTCCTACATTTACTGGATATGGTGGACCTGAGGGAGCTAAATTACGTATTGAATCTATAGAGACGATACATGACCATATGTAGGCTCTAGCTAAGAGGAGGGTCATGTTGGCTTTTTATATGTTTTCGGGTTCCGCAAAGCACATGTGGGACATTCAGGTACGATCATGATAGACTAATGATATGTTATGGAATGACTTTCTAGAGATGTTCATAGATCACTTCTATTCAGACATGCTGAGGCTATAGAAAGATTCATAGTTTTTAAACCTGACATAAGGAAGAATGTCAATAAGGGAGTATGATTTATGTTTCATAGATTTATATATTTTTTTCCATCTTTTGTGGTAGATGAGGCTTCTTCAACAAAATGATTTATGGACGAACTAAAGTGTGAAATTAAGTCCCAAATTAATATCTTTAGGCTGAAGTAATTTTCAGAAGTTTTTAATTAGGCTCTCATTTCATAATAAATCCTAAAGGAATCATCTTGTAATATATATTTAGCTGGATGATCAGGGAGTCTACCTTCCGAGAGAGAAATGCACCGTCATGAGACTCTTAGTCAGGACAGTGGAAAGCAAGGCGGACAGTCAGGAGGAACAATTTCACCAGATCATCCCCATGTTATTTTTCACCAGTGCATTATGAAGGGACATTGTTCCACACATTATCCTAATCCTCCAATGGAGTGACAGTTTTACGGAAAGATGGGACACCTATAGATGTTTTTCAGGAAGCAGTGGCAGGCTGGTGCTGAGGGAGTAGCTGCATAAAGTCAGAGTATGGGAAGGGGGTATTCTAGACCATATAGGACTAGCTGTTTGAGTTATACTGGTAGAGGTGGTATAGGAAGTGGGTGTGGTGCTTCATGTATTGAGAACCCATACCAGAAAATTGGTGCTCCTAAGGGGAATTAGAAGACAACATAGAAAATAGGGGTATAACATTTAAATGCAGTACATCCTACACTTGTGGAGAGCAAGGCAAGACCATCGATAGTGAGTGACACTATTCTAGTTCCATCTACATTAGCTACTACCTTGTTTGATACTCGTGCCTCAGATTATATTATATCTACAAACCTTGTTAATGGCTTGATCCTGGAGGTGGAGTCTGTGAGCGGGATGATGAATATCGATACCCCGTTAGGAACATGATCTTGGGATATTTGTTTTTGGAAAGGGAATATTTTCTAGATACCTAAGTGTATCATTTCCTTTAGTATATTTATGTCCATGATAATGTAGTCTTTTATCTGATTATGGGTATGGACTGGCTAGTCGCATACAAATCCCACATAAATTTTTATCATAGGATAGTCACCATTGATTCTTTGAGGGTGACCAATATGTCCTTCATGGAGAATAGGATATCCATGTAGGCAGAGTTAGGCCAATCACAAAGCAATTGAGAGAGCTCACAACCCAGGTTCCTAGTCTATTGATGGATGATGGGATTGTTAGGCAGGATATACTTCCACTATTAGAATAGTTGTTTCTAGAAGTCTTTCCTGAAGACTTTTTAGTTTTTCCACCTGAAAGAGATGTGGAATTCACTATTGATCTCATGTTATGGGTTGAGCGAGTATCTATTACACCTTACATAATGGAACCGACAGAGCATCAAGAGATTAAAACATGGTTTGATGAGTTTAAGGATGAATGTTTTAACTATCCAAGTATGTCACCTGGGGATCACCTTTTTTTTGCAAAGAAGGCCGACGGGAATCTATGCTAGTGTGTCGATTACCGAAAGTTGAATAAAATGACTTTGAAGAACTGATATCCTCTTCTGTGTAATGATGATTAGTATGACTAGTTGAAGGGGGAAAATGTGTTCTCAATGATGGATCCGATATCAGTGTATCATTAGGTGAGATTTTGAACATCTGATATTCAAATAAATGTGTTCGGGAGTTGGTATGGACTTTATGTGTATGTCGTAATGCCGTTTGGGTCGAAAAACGATCCAGCAGTTTTTATGGCCTTGATGAACAATATCTTTCAACCATACATTGATCAATTTGGGGTGGTGTTTTTGGATGTCATTTTAGTTTATTTTAAGACTCATGACAATAATTCCCAACATATTGACATCATCCTGGGTACACTAAGAGAGAATCGGCTATTCTCCGAGCAATATAAATGTTAGCTTTGGATTGACATGGTACACATTTTCGGGATGATCATCTCAAAAGAAGTTGTGGTAGTGGACCCAAAAAAAGTGAAAGCATTCATTTTTTGGAAGAATCCCATGAATGATTTCTGTATTTGAAGATTTTGGGGATTAGATTGTTTTTATAGAAGATTCGTCCATGACTTTTCCCCATTTGCTGCACCGCTTACTAGTTTTAAAATGAAAGTGATAATGTTTGTTTGGATAGAAGAAAAAGAGAATGCATTCGATGAATTGAATAATTACATGAATTCCACATAAACTTTGATCTTACCTAAGTCAGATGATGAGTACACGGTGTATTGTGACACTTCTGTGGTTGGACTCGGAATTGTGTTGATGCAAGGAGTGAGATTCATTGCTTATGGGTCTCGACATTTGAGGCCACATGAAAAAAATTACCCAACACATGACCTTGAGTTGCAAGTAGTGTCTTTTGATCTTAAGTGTTGGTGACACTATTTGTTCAGTGAAAAGTGTATAGTTTTTATGTATATTAAAATATTTAAGTATATCTTTTTATAGCATGACTTGAATCATCGAAAGTGAAGATGGGTGGAGTATATGCAGTCCTTTGATGTTGAACAGGCATATACTAATGGGAAGGGAAATAGTGTGGCTAATACATAGAGTAGAAAAACTCAGGCTCAGTTGGTACATGAGTTGAGAGAAGAGTGTTAAATGATTCCATTGCTAGAGGAAATGTATGTTGTATTTCAATAGAGGATGACCCCAGTTTCAGTAGCAGTGGAGTCTAAACTCTTGATACGGATCAGGGTGAGGCAGTATGAAGATCCTATGTTTTTAGCCTTAAAAGAAAGCCTTGATGGTGGGCAGACACCTTCATACTAAAAAATAGATGAGGATGACATCATCTATATGAAAAATCTGTTTGTTGCGCCTATGAGTATGCGAGAGGAACTCATGTGAGAATTTAAGGCTTCAATGTGGGCAGTACATAATGGGGTGAAAAAATTTTACCATGACCTTTGATAATAGTTTTTGTGGCCAGGTATAAAAAAGGACATAGGAGGGTTCATTACAAGATGTTTCACCTGTTAGTATGTGAAATTAGAGCATCAACGACCTGGAGGCCTATTGCAACTGTTACCTATTCCAGAACGGATGTGGCATGAAATGACAATGGATTTTGTGGAACGACATCGAAAGACTCTTATGTAGAACGATTCTATTTGGGTCATTGTAGATCTACTAATAAAGGTAGAACACGTTTAGCCTATTTAAGAAACCTTTACAGTGGAGCAGTTGGGAGAACAGTATGTGAGAGAGATAGTTCGTTTGCATGGGGTGCCATAGACTATAGATTCATATCACGATTCATGCTTTAGTTCATGCTTCTGGATGGATTTAAATAAGGCGCATGGTACACATGTTATGTTTAGAATGACCTTCCATCCCTTGATAGATGGACAGTCAGAGCTTACCATAGTGGTATTGGAGGATATTATGCGAGCATGTGTGCATTACTTTGGTGGTTATTTGGAGAAACACTAGGTCCTAGTAGAGTTTTCCTATCACATCAGTTATCAGGAAACTATACAGATGGAACTATATTAGTAACATTATGGTATACCGTTTAGATATCCTCTATATTGTTTAGATATGGGTGAGTCAGAACTTTTGGGACCAAGTCTCGTTTAGGAGACATCAAAGGAGCTATAGTTTATTTTAAAGTGTATGGTTACTAATCAGAGTAGAACGGAGTTATATGATGATAGGATGACATGATCCCTAGATTTTATAGAGGGTGATCATGTATTATTTTGGGTGTCTCCTAGATTGGGTCACCACAGGATACAGAGGTAGGGAAATTTGGCACCGATTTTTGCGGGACATTTGGAGGTGTAGTAGAGAATCGGGCCGGTGGCATACCGATTAGCACTTCCACATATATTCAGACCCATTCATGATGTTTTTCATTTGTCATAACTATGAAAGTATCACCCCAACCCTTCCCATGTGATTGATATGGAAGAGGTTGATCTCGAAATAGATGTGCCCTTTTAGAAGAATATGATACGTGTGCTGGGTCACTGAGAGAAATTGTTACGAGGAAAGACCATGTCGTTAGTTCATGGGTTATGGAAACATGGTAATGTTCAAGATAATCTTGGGAATGGGAAGCAGACATGAGGGCTCAATGTCCCAATATTTTTGGATTGGAATCTTAGAGATGTTTAAGTGTGCCACTAGAGGACAAGTTACTCTAAGGTGGAGAGATTGTAAGATTCCAGCCTTTTGTGAAGTCACCCCAGGCACGTTTTTAGGAACTTTTTGATGTTTTATGTACAATTAACATGGATTAGTGGATCGGGGTGTGTTTACGTGAACTTTTAAGGAAAAATAAAATGTACTGGGATGTTCATGGTTTGTTAATAGCTTGAAAAACTATGCGCTCAAGCCAAGACAAGCGTACAAAACTAGATAGTGGAGTAAGCATGGTTTTCACACAGTTTGAAAAAATATTTAGCTAAACTGTACCAGCCATCCAGAAGTGGGAAGTGGAGTCTGCACGGTTGGCACTTATTTTTCCTAACCATGTTCCTCTTCCCAGGAAACCATTCGTGTGGGTTGTAATATCCAAAAATCCGATTTAAATCCTCATGAACCACTTGGGACTCCCATATTTTGAATTTCGATAGGGCTTGATGGATTATAAATGTTCTTAAAGCCTTCTAGATGGATTCTAAGGGGATTATGACACTATTATTGAGATTAAAAGCCCATATTGAAGATCCTCTCTCTTCCTAGTAAGTGGATTCCATCATGTTTCTTCTCTCTCGTTGTAACAACCCAAACATTTTTTAGTGAAAATCCCTCTTGATCTAATTACATTTCTTAATATGTGAAATCGTTATACAACATATGCTCTTTTTTTGTCTTATTTTTTCTGATTTAAAAATACCACTATGAATTTACACTGATTCTATTATAGTCATTGAACATTTATCACATGATTAGTAAAAATATGGGCATTAACTAATCCAGTTTACTTAGACAAGGGAAGTGATGACCTCATACAGCTGACTTTCCCCATATGAAGCACATTTGTCGGAGCTCAAAAAGGAGGTGGTGTCATTGGGCTTCTCTCTTGACCAAGCTCAAGATGAGCTTGAACACGTTAATCATGATCACAACCACCTACAGGAAATGTGGATGTTGATAGAGATTACCATCCGAGAATTGTTATCTGAGAAACCCCAAGAGTCTGTCACCATCACACACCACACAATTTGGTCTTATGCAGGTGTTTTAAGGGGTTATTTAACAAGACCCTAGTACTATGTCTATGTACATTACTTTTTTATATATTAATGAATATATTATTGTAACCTTCTATATAGTTTTTAATGCACAAATAGTATTTTTAGTGAATGTTCTACTAAGAAATCTATTTTGATGAATTAATGGATTTTTGATTTAAATATTATTTTAATAATATATTATTATTAAAAATTAATTAATTTATATGAAATATAAATGATCGTATATTTTTATGAATGCAATTGTAATTTTTATTACGTTTTGAAAGCCATTATCGTCAAAATCCATGAATTTTTGATAAATGTCAGTTTTATTTTTAATGTGAAAATTAACATATTAATAAAAGTATTTATATAGAATGAATATTATTTCTAGAATCAGGATGTCAAAATTATCCAGTGGTGATTTTTTCATAATTTTTTGAGACATTAAAATTTTTGGGTAAAAATTAAATACTTTTTAAATATATAATGTGTTTTATGACATCATAATAACCCAATAGTGATGTAATAAAATACTATAAATATTAAATTATTCCAATATATGTTTTAACATTAATATAAAGTGATTTTGGATTTTTTGGATTTATCATACAATGAATTAATGGACCCTTCAAGGCTTATTAATCATTGTGACTCTTTAAAAAAATTTCCATGGTACTGTGACTCGCCTAGACATAAGCAAGCCCATTTTTTAAAGAGTTTGGACGTTTTCATTTTAAAATATTGTTTTACACTCCCATTTTCCCAAAAAGATCGAAAAAAACCATGGGATGGTTTGTGGTTTGGATTAGTTTAATGTCAGGTGTCCCAAACCTAAATAATAATGAATTCCTTCACCTTTCCTATATAAACCCACCCAAGCTCCCACTTCATCCTCACTCAATGCCTTTGTTGTTCGTCAAACCTCTTCCCTCCATTCTCTATAATACTCCCAAGGTTCCTGAAGATTCCAGGAAGCCTCTCTAAAGACTCTCTCAAGGCATTGGAAGCACACTTCCAAGTAATCGGTTTTCATCCTTTCTCATTTATGTCCAATATTCATTAAATTGTTATTCCCTTTTAATTTCAATTATAAATGTTAGGGTATGGTTTCTCACCTCCCCCATACTTCCCTAATTATGTTTGAATTATGGGAGACCCCTTTCTCTCTCATTAAATTCCCCCCATGTACACCCGTTAGTATGCTGATATTCAAAAACGAATTTCTGACTCTTCATTTACATTCAAGCAATTCATTTGTCTCATAAATCTAAATTTCATTACATTAGATTGGACATGTATCTATATGACCCACATATTTTCTATGTCATGTAAATATGATGAGACACCCCTTTATCTCTCATCCACGATGTTTATGAGTTCTTATGTCACATCGTTACGCTGCTAAAATTGCACCACGTTTTTCCAAGTCAAAGCCATTGTGTAGTGAATACCAGGCCAATTACTCTATCAAGGGTATTAAAATTTATGTGCATTTACTTATTTTTTAAATAGTTTCAAGTATTCATTACAGATTTTTTTATCTTTGAATAAATGATAATGTTTAATGATTCGATGTTTTATGATCCATGTGGCACACTTATGCATGAAATGAAATGTTAAAGAAGGGTTATCCCTTATAGTGCTCCAATGCATTAGGAAAAGTATAGTATCATGATATGTCATGTGAAATGGGTGTTCAGTCATGATAATTCAAGTGAAATGAGGTTTTAATCATGCTACATGTGCAATGAGGGTTTACTCATGCTCGATGTGCAATGAGCCTTGGCTCATGCTAATTCCATGATAAGTGTTATTGAGAAATTTCTATGTTATCATTATCAGGCTTTATCATGAATTTATGTTTATGATTATCTTTTCCTCTATTGATAAGCCTATTTTCTAACATGTATTGTAGTCCTTATATTATTCCATAATTACTACCTTTCTGAGCAATATAGCTCACCTTTTTCTTTTGCATGTCCTCAGGTTATCCCATGTAATGCTAAGTATGGGGGAATTTAGTCATCATTTAAAAGATTTTTTTAATAAAGACGTTTTATTTCTTGTTTTAAGTTGTTATGGAATGATCCTAATACCCAAATACACTAGAACTCTCAAACATCTAGGTTTTATCAAGTGACGTTTATGTAATAAATTAATTTTAATTGTTTAATAAAAAGATCAGGGTTGTCATAGTTGGTATCAGAGGATAAGTTTTGTTATTTTTGGGATTAGGATTAGAAAACCCATTTAAAGCCTCATAGAAAATAATAAGTATAATAAAAACATCTCTTAGTTTAGGTGAGTATTGAGTAAGTGGTTTATCAAGAAAATACATCCATGTCTGGATACGAGCAATAGAGGTGGCTCAGGCCCAGATGTAACCAAGAGGTAAAACCCTAAAACACCGCTTTGAGCTAGACTCGAAGGGGAAGTGGTACATGACAATGGGGCTTGCTGCACTCTTAGTTATGACACTCCTTCGGGATATTGTTTGTTTAATTCCCAAGATTTGTATGTACCATTATTACGGGACAAAAACCCCCCTTAGAATATATGTTACAATGTAGATCATGGATGTCATAAACTAAATCCAATAGATTCGAATGTAAAGGAAATAAAGGATATTTATAAGTCATCAGTTTTGTCAATGTATTACCCTTTATGTGTTACCCCTAAATTTCCTTTTATTCCATCCAATGGCTGGTAATTGGAGGACTTGGGCTAAAAACTGATGTGAAGATCAGTGTGATGATTGTACTAATGAGATGCCCAATCCAATGGGAGCGTGAATCATGAACTTTGTCAACTTTTTCTCTCATCTAACTGATTCTTTGAGTAGAAACATGGGTCAAGAGTAATGTTCAACCCCCAAAATAAAGAAAAAGTCTTTATCGAGAGCTTAATGAGACAAAGGCCTCCTACTTTTAATGGATCATCTGATCTATCAATCGTTGTACAACAGATCAACTCCATTGAAATGATCTTCTCCATCTTTCAATGTTCTGATCAAGAGACGGTTCTCCTGGATACTTATCGTACGAAGGGTGAAGCTAATAAATGGAGGACGTTGATAAAAAATATGAAGCCTAAGGAGGAGATCGAGGTGTTAGAATTTAATGATTTCAAGAAGATGTTTTGTGATAAATATTTTCCATGCACCCTACAGCTTAAGATGGAAATGGAATTCCTTTCACTCAAGAAAAAAGACGACAAATTTGTCAAATCATATGAGGGAAAAAACACAAGGCCTGCACGATACGCCTCTGGCTTTGTTGTTACCCCTAAATTCAATGTTGACCGCTTCTTTGGTGGGCTTTAATCTAGACTGCATAAAGCGCTAGCGATCCATGACTTCTACAGCTATGAGAAAATTGTCTGATGTGTCATCAAGGTCGAAATGAAGATCAGAGAATTTTAAGGGTATCATGGGGTTAAAAAGCATAAGGTGGACTTCAATGATGGTAGTCCAATGGATAAATCGAACAGTGCTACGAAGATCCAGCAACCCACTTGACAAAGGTGTAGAATGAAGCACCCTGGATATTGCCTGAAGGGGATGAGGAAATGCTTTAGGTGTGGAAGATAAGGGAACGTAGCTGTTAACTATCGGTAAGAAATACATGCGGAAATGACAATGGAAAAGAACACTCCATTTTAACCTCAACACGTATTTCATTTCTACAACTGCAAAGAACCAGGGCATCGTGAAAATTAGTGCCCTAAGCCAAGGGATTTCAAAGGCAACCAACATCCTCCAAGGTAGTTGGGGAAAGATTTTTCAATCTCTACTATCAAAGTGATCCACGACAATGAAGTGGTGACAGGTATGCTAGTTATTCCTTCAAGAATAGGTAAAATACTTTTTGATTCCGGTTCTACGTATTATTTTATATCTTGAATGTTTAATATAAAAATCATAGCACCACCACAAATGATGGAAGTGGAGATGTTGGTGAGTACGGAAAATGGGGAAATCATTGAATCCCATGAATTTAACTCCTCCCCTATCATAATATATGGATTTTTCTTCTAAGAAAACCACGTCATACTACCTCTTGTGGAATTTGATGCGATTCTTGGCATGGATCCGAATTCCTTATATAGATCCAACATAAATTTTCGGGAGAGGAAAATCATTATCCATGTGGATAATTGACCCCTGATTATATACAAGTGTAAGGAGGAAGATGAATATTCTTTATCTCCATTATCTCAAGCATGGATATTACTACCCTATGAGCATACGTATCTAGATCAGATGATTGAGTCCAGAGAAGCAACCATCCTTGAATACATGCCTATTGTGAGTGAATTCGCTAAAGTGTTTCATGATGAATTGTCTAGTGTTCCCCTGGAAGGGATGTTGCATTCATAATTGATCTTATACCTAGGGCATTGCCAATATCCAAGACTCCATATAGAATGGATTTTGTAGAGCTCTAGGAGATGAAGAATCAACAACAAGAGAATCTTGATAAAGGGTTTATATGCCCAAGTGCTTCACCATAGGGTGCACACGTCCTCTTCTTCAAGAATAAGGATGGGTCCACGCGCCTTTGCATCAATTATCGTGATCTCAAAAAAATCTAGATAATGTACACATATCCTCTCCCAAAAATTGATGAATTGTTCAATCAGTTTCATGGAGCACAATAATTCTACAAGGTAGTTTTGCGGTCAGGATATTATCACGTAAGTGTAAAGGAAAAAGATATCCCTAAGACTGATTTTCGTACAAGATAAATGCACTATGAATTCATAGTAATGCCTTTCGGACTCGATAATAGTCCAAAAGTCTTCATGGACTTGATGAATAGAGTTTTCAGATATTACCTCGACAAATTTGTGTTAGTCTTTATAGATGATATTCTAATATACTCCAAAACCATGGAGGATCATGAGAAGCATCTAAGATCTGTACTAGAGACCTTGTGGAAGGATATGATCTATGAAAGGTACAACAAGTGTGAGTTCTGATGGAGGATGTATCTTTCTTGTGCCATATAATCACAAGAAATGGGATATCTATCGAACCCTCCAAAATAGATGCAATTGAGGGATGGACGAGGCCAGTATCGATAACATATATCGGAAACATCTTGGGGTTAGATGGATATTATTGACGATTTTTGAGAAATTTCTCACGATTTTCCAACCCTTTTACCTATCTAACTCATAAGGGAGTAATGTTTTCATGGAGTGATAAATGAGAAGAACGATTCTGGGAGTTGAAATGGAGGCTTATCACCAAAACTATGCTCACATTACCCACAAATGGAGAACCTTTTTGGGTATTCAGTGATGATTCAAAGAAGGGCATGGGATGTGTGTTGATGCATAATGACAAATTCATTGCCTATGCTTCAAGGCGATTGAATGTTCATGAACAGACCTATCACACATATGACCTCGAGTTGGCTGTAGTGATCTTCACATTGAAAATTTGGTGGCATTATCTCTTTGGGGAGAAGTGTGAAATATATACAGACAAGAAAATCATAAATATATATTCACAAAGAAAGAGTTGAACATGTTCCAATGAATATGGTTAAAGCTGATCAAACACTATGACTGCTCAATCCATTACCACCCTTGGAAAGCGAACAGGGTGGCGGATGCCCAAAGTAGAAAGGACCCAGTGATTCTGTCATTGATGAGAATTTAAAAGTATATAGTCTACGTATATTTGATGATGATGGACATGAGAATCATAAAGAAGTGATCATCATCAATCCTTTCAGAAATTATTGCTCAACCGTCACGTTTAGAAAGTTTAAAGGATGCTCAAAAGGATAATTTTGGAATTCAAGAAAAAGTGAAAACTATTGGAAATGGGAAATCCTTAGAGTTTAATGTTAATAAAGGAGGAATTGTGAGATTTGGGATTAGACTATGTGTTCCATCAATTCTGGAGCTGAAGAAGGAACATTTGGATGATGCACATAGATCAAATCCCTTTATTAACCCAGGGAACCCAAAGATGTATAGAGATCTCCAAGAGAATTATTGGTAGGATTAAATAAAGATGGAGATCGCTGAATATAGATCATAGTGCATGGTGTGTCACCCAATGAAGGAAGAGAGGTAGAAGTATAAGGGGATGATGAAACCATTTCCCATACCAGAATGTAAATGGGAAAAGATCACAATGGGCATTGTAACCAGACTTTTGAAGACATCCAAAGGCTACAATGAAATCTGGGTTTTTGTGGATCATCTAACAAAGCCTACAAAATTCATTGATATTCGAGAGGATTTCTCATTGAATATACTTTAACAGATATATATCAGGGATGTGGTAAGGTTTCATGGAGTACCAATATCTATTATGTCCGATCAAGATCCAAGATTCACCTATATGTTTTGGGAGTGTCTTCAACATTCTTTGAATACTGAACTGAACTTTATTACGGTCTATCATCCTCAAACTGATGTCCAATCTGATCGGACCATCCGAACAGTTGAGGATATGTTGAGAGCATTCTCAATGGACTTTAAAGAATGATGGTATCAACATATTTATCCATTTGAGTTCTCTTATAATAACAGTTTCCACCCGAGCATCCAAATGGCACCATAAGAAGCCCTTTATGGGAAAAGGTGTATAACACCAGCATGTTGGGATGTGGTCAGTGAGCGTAAGCATCTTGGAATAGAAATTGTCAATGAAATAGTAGAGAAGGTGAAAAACATTCAGCAACAAATTAAGGAAGCCCAGAGTCGAAAGAAGAGTTATGGAGATAACCGTCGACAAGATTTTGTGTTTAATGTTGGAGACATTTTATTTTTACGCAAATCTCCATGGAAGAAGGTCATGAGGTTTGGAAAGAAATGGATGTTAAGTCCAAGGTATATAGACCCCTTCAAGATTCTTGATCGTGTTGAGGCTCTATCCTATCAACCAGCACTTCCACCTACCATGGCCAAATTACATGATGTATTTCATGTATCCACCTTAACTAAGTACATACTGGACCCTTCACATGTAATATCTTTAGAGGTGGTACATTTAGACGATGATCTTTCTTATATGGATCAACCAGTGAAGATCTTAGATCATAGAGAAAATGTTCTATAAAATAAGACAATGCCCCTTGTCAAGGTGTTGTGAAAAATCCACAAGTTTGAATAAGGGATGTGGGAATTAGAGGAAATGATGAAGCAGAGTTACCCCAACCTGTTTTAGTGTCACAAATGAAAATTTTGAGGGTAAAATTTCATAAGGGGGAAAGATTTTAATGACCCAAACATTTGTTAATGAATATACCTCTTGATATAATTAAATGTCATAATATTTCAAATGGTTATACAACAAATGAAATTATTTTGTTTTATGTTTTTTTATTTTAAAATACCGTTAAGTATTGTGACCATTGATATTTTAGCTATTCAATAGTGATCACATTATTTGAATAAATATCAGCTTTAACATCTCCAATTTAATCAGAAAAAGGATGTGATGGCCTCATCCAATAGAGATGCCCCATATGAATCCCATTTTATGGAGCTTGAATAGGGGGTGGCATCATTGGGTTTCGTTCTTTACCAAACTCATGTCGAGCTTGATCACGTTAAGCTTGAGCGGAACCGCCTACGTGAAATGTTGAAGTCGATAGGGATTACCACCCGAGTGATGTTATCCAAGCCACCCAAATATTTTTTCACCATTTCACACCTCACCCTTCAGTATTATGTGGGTTTTTAAGGGGCAATTTTACAATAACATAGTACTATGGTTATTTAGATTGCATTTGTATAAAATAATGATTATAGTATTGTTACCTTGTAAATCGTTTATAAAGAAAAAATTGTATTTTTGCTTAATGTCCAACTAATAAATCTATATTGACAAATTAATGGATTTTTGAATTGAATAATATTTTAATAAAATAGTAGTATTAATATTAAAATAGTTTTTATTAAATATAAATGATTTTATAATTTTATGAATGCAATTGTAATTTTTGTTATGGTTTGAAACCATATTCGTCAAAACCCATTAATTTTCGATAAAATTAATTTTTTTAAAGAGAATATTCACATATTGAGAAAATTATTTATATAAAATTAATATTACTTCTGAAATCAAGATTTCTAAATTATCAAACGGTGAATTTTTCATAGTTTTCTCAGACAATCAAATTTTTTTGTTAAAATTAAATACTGTTTAAATATATAATGTGTTTTATGACATCATAATAACTCAATAGTGATGTAATAAAATACAATATACTTTATTTTAAGACAATATATGTTTTAACATTAAAATTATATGATTTTGGGTTCATCTAATTTATTTTACAAAGCATTAGTGGACCCTTCGAGGCTTATTAAACATTTTTTCTTTTTAAATTGTTTTCCTTGGGAGTGTGACTCATCTCCACATAAGAAATCCCATTATTTTAAGAATATTGGACTTTGGCCTTATAAAATATTGTTTTACACTTCGCTTTTCCAAAAAACATGGGGAATAATCAGGGGAAGGTTTGTGGTTTAGATTAGTTTAATGTGAGGTGTCCCAAACCAAAATAATAAACAATTTCCTCACATTTTATATATAAACAAACCCAAGATCCCACTTCCTACTCCCACAAAGCCAGAGGAATTCGTCAAAAAACTGCCCTCCATTCTCTATAATCCTCTAAAGGTGACCTATGCTCCTAAGAAGCCTCTCTAAAGCCACTCTCAAGCCTTTGGAATCACACTTCCATGTTAGGGTTTTTCATCCTTTTTCATTTATGTCCAATATTCATTAAATTATTATGCCCTTTTAATTTCAATTATAAATGTTGGGGTATGGTTTTTAAACTCCCCCATACTTACCTCTTTACGTTTTAATGATGAGAGACCCATTTCTCTCTCATTAAATGCCTCCCATGTATACCCGTTACTATGGTGAAATTCTGAAAGAAATTTATCTCTTCTCAATTACATTCAAGCAATTATTTGGTATAATAAATATAAATTCCATTAATTTTTTTGGGACATGTATCTATATGACACCTCAATATCCATGTCATGTAAATATGATGAGAGACCCATTTCTCTCTCATCAACCATTTTTATGAGTTCTTATGTCACGCAGTTATGCTGCCGAAATTGCACCACGTTTTCCAAGCCAAAGTCATTGTGTAGTGATTACCATGCCCATTTTACTATCAAAGGTAATCACCTTTATGGAAATATACTTATACTTTAAGGTGCCTCGATTATTTATTCCAAATTCATTTATCATGGAATAAATGATTATGTGGAATGATTTGATGTTTTATGATGCATGTGTCACTCTTATGCATGATATTAAATATTTAAGAAGGGTGCTCCCTTAGAGCACTCTAATTCATTGGGTAAAGTATAGTATCATGATATTTCATGATTAATGGGTGTTAAATCATGATATTTTAATTGAAACGATTGTTTAATCGTTCTTCTTGTGCAATGAGGGTTTACTCATGCTCCTTGTTCAATGAGCCTTGGCTCATGCTAATTCAATGATAAGTGTTGTTGCCACATTTCCATGTTATGATTATCATGCTTTATCATGCATTTATGTTTATTCTTATCTTGTGATATATTGATATGTCTATTGTCTAACATGTATTGTATTCCTCATTTTCTTCCATGACTATTCCCTTATTGGGATTTATAGCTCACCCTTTTCTTATGCATGTCCTCAGGTTATCCCATGTAATGCTATATAAGAGGGAATGTAGTGGTCATGTAAAGGAAGTTTTCAATAAAAATGTTGTATTAATGATTTAAGTTATTATGTAATGATCGAAAGCCTCAAATACACTAGACCTCTCGATCTTCTATGTTGTATCATGTGAATTTTATGTAATAAATTATTTTTAATTGTGTAATAAAATGATCTGGGTTTTCATACTCGTTATTTCCTCTATCATTATTTGATCTTTTCTAGTTATATCTCCACCGTTTCAATAGATATAAACCTATGATATGTGTTTTCAATCTTGTATTGATGATCTTGATCTCTATTTTCAAGATCGTGATGCCTTTGATCATAATTTTTGTTTTAGGGACTTATATCCCAAGTTTGATTGATGAGGTTGTGCCTCTTAGATTATAGAGATTTCTATTGGGATAACATCTCCTAATAAACCGAGGTAGGTGGTCTGTAAAAAACTCTCATAGTAATGATATATGACATGTAAAGAAGTTTATGAGTTTTCTAGTTTTCCCTTAATAATTGAATTTATAAATTGGAGTAATTAAGAATATGGATTTGACTGGTAGTTTTCCTTGGTGATTTAATTGATAATTTAATCATAGAAGAAACTGTGGGGGATGCCCAAATTAATATTTTGGAGATTTTATATTTTAATTGATAGATTAATTTAAATGTGTAAAGATAACTAATTGGGAAAATAAATTATGGAATTATGTTTGGCTATGTAAGATAATAGATTGTGAGTATCAAATTATTTACCATGATGTTGCAAAAAGATAATTAATTTGGAGAATTAATTACGTTTCAAGATGTGATTAAAGATAATTAATTGTTATAATTAATTATGATATATATTTTTTTGAAACGGAACGTTAATTGTGAGGAATTAATTATGGATTTATAATGTCTTAGTTTCATAAAATAATTGATGAATTATTTAATGGGTTATGTGCTCAGTTATTTGTTGAATTAACTAATGGCCTTTGAAATGATTAAATAATCATTGGATTAGTATATGATTATTTGTGGAAATTATCTATAATTAAAGAATGATTAAATGGATGATATTTCGGGGTGGTAGTTATGGAATCCTATACCAATGTAGAAGTTTGGATTTGGACATGGAATTCCTCCCCAATAGTTATCTGAGCACTTAGATGTTAGGGTGTAGGAAAAGAATACCTACAACAAATAAGAATTAGAGTTCTAGGAATGACTTCCTAAAATCAATGAGTTTTGTGGTGCTAGGCATGACGTCCTATACCAAATGATTAATGATGATAATTAATGATGATTGAAATGAGATTTTGGTTACTATGCATGATGACCTACACCAAATGAATAATGATAATGAATCATGATTCAAATTGGAAACATGAATTGAACATGACCTAATGTGACGATTTATGAGTAAATGATAATGTGATAATGTTTTAATTTATGCATTTTATTTATTGCATCATAAATATGAATGCACTGTCTTTTGACGGGACTCGTTTTAGACACTGTTGGTGGTGGACAACTGAGTTATAATCACACCCTATTCAGGATGCCTGATTGGAACCAGAGTAGACTTTTTTATTATAGGATAGGATAGGGGAAAGGCCCTGGGATAGATTGTTGTTTCGGATTGAAGCATGAGAGAGGGAACCAAACGTGGTTCAGGACCCATTTCGGAGTTGTTGTGTCTTTACTTTTAGTTTCATTGTAGACACTTGGCACTTCTATTATCATATCATGCTTAATCTTTAAGTTAAACATTTTGTTTTTTGGTTTTGATTATCATATTTCATGGATATATTCTGGATATTTATATATGATTCAACAATTGGTTATTGTTATTTTCTTCTGTTGGTGTTTTATTCTGATAAGAGAGGGTATAGTCTTCCCAATACTGATTTACCAGAATCTCACTGCTAGTCTGCACCCTCTGGCATACGAGGTGGCGTGCTTGATGGCATCTGGCCAACCGGGTCGAGGCACTGTTCAATGTCTCCTGAGTACAGACGTCACACAACTGTATGTTGGATTCTGTATTTACTGTTCATCAATCCTATAATTGAAAAATTGAACTTACAGTTAATCATTGATATGTTGGGGATTTTATGATAAAAATATTAACGTATGGATTGCCATCCAAACACTAATTTTATTCACAATGGTAAGTGAAAATGAAATTAGGGTTAATGAACCATACATTGGTAGGAAACCTATGCTACATGAAGATCCCCATCACATTGTGAAGTAACCCTACAATATGCAATGGAACCCAACCCAACATAAAAGAACCATATGCTACATGAAGGACCCCTACTATATGAAGTTCATCCCTTCATTTTGTTTATAATGATGATATATTTAAGCCTGGTTTTCAATCCAATGTTCTTGCAATGAACGAGTCCCAATTAAAGAATGATTCATGGATCTTTATGATTATGTCAAAGAACTGCATTCATTGGTGAAAATATATCATGATCTTAAGGGATGTTACGACTCTCCTGCTCAATCCTAAATTGAATTTCCACGATCAATTTGTCTATTCATTTAGATCAGGAATACCTATTCTAGATATCTAATCTATATATTTTTTCTGAGTATCTTTTAAATTTTTTGTAATAGTTTATTCACATATGTAATATTATTATTGATATTATCTTTTACCATGATACTTAAATGAATGATCAACTCTCTATTCTTTGAAAAAAAGGCTACACATTTGTTGTTATAAATATTTGACCTCATGTTACTAGTGATGTTTAGTGTTTATCTTATTGAAGATCATTGTGTAATAATGATCACTTCAGAATATTTCATTCTTGATGGAATTATTTTCTGAAGAAGAAGAATATGCATCAATTGTCGATTTCTTCTTGATGCAACTATGATGTTCAATATGGACCTTTCAAATTAACTTTTTCTAATATATTTTAGTTTCAACTTATTGTACTCTGTTGTGGTGTATTATCAGCTTCTCGATCAACATTGTGGATAATTGGTTCACTATTATAGAACAATAAGGATATGTTATTTGTATTATTATTAAGGTGTCAACATTTATTACTAAGTTGTAGTTTCATGGTCTTGTTATAAGAGGTTAATTCTAGTGAAAATTGTGAAAATCGCAGAGAGAGTGATTAGTAGTGTGTAGTAGGGGATATTTGTACCACAATCCACTATAAAAAGTGGTGTTCTTTATATCTGTTTATCCAATACATATTATATTTATAGTAGTAAGCACGACATATCTTCTTACATCACTAGGGGAGTCAAATCCATCATTTTGAAATATGTTTCAAAACACACAATTCACCCCCCCTCCTGTGTCACTTTATATATTCCAACCTAACAATTGGTATTAGAGATGTGCTTTTGGATAAAGCTACAGCATGATAAAAGAATAAGGTCTACACAAAGAAGGAAATGGATGATCATATTAGATGAATGTAAATGTTATGTTCTCCATACATTAATGGTGAAGATTAGGGATGTTTTAAATACTTAATTCTTATATATATGTATAATCATGTATTTACAGTCTATTCTCTGATCATTACTCTATATGAAATTACTAAGAAACTTTAGCCATGGGATACTACAACAAAATTCGAATATGATATCAATTCTAATTTAATTAATGCTAATATTTTTAATCCTATACTAGAGGTATTTAGTCTTGTATCTGAATTTCCTATAGCCTATGAGATGTGGAAAACTATTGAAGTGACTTATGAAGGAACGAACAATGCTAGAGAGATGACATATGATAATTCTATGATATCGTTTTACATATTTAGAATGTTTGATAGTGAATTAATAACACATAAGAATAAAAGGATTACAAAAATGTTTAATAATATTATATCCTCATGAGAACCCATAAAAAAATCTGATAATTCATGGAAATTAATTTGTGTAAAACCTTTTAAATGGATTTAAATATCATCTTCTATTACCCAATCATCTTATATTAGGGATCTGATAATGAAGAAAATAATTAGGACACTAATTATGTATTAAATAATATTCTAGTATGAAGCTAAAGATAATAATATTATAGTAAAGAAGGAAAATACTACACTAAAATTAACATCTCAGAAGAATAACTGGAAAACAAACCATGAAGAAAAATTAGAGAAGAATACTGAGTCCTCAGATTCTGAATTGGAATTGGCTCAGATTTCCAGAAAGTTCAGTAAATTAAAAAAAAGGAAAAGATGATTCATAAAATCCTTAAAAAAGGATTACAAGGAATGAAGAGAGTTTCGATACTAAGAAATTGAAAAATTAGGTCATATCATACCTGATTGTCCTCAACTGAAATATTAATTTACAATGGTAGAAAAGAAGTATCATAAGAATTTAGTTTTAGAGCATAATGGAAATGAGTGTAATGAATGTTACGTGGATTGTATCTGGAGACTGCATTAGTTTATTAATGTATGATTGAGAAAATGTGTAAACAACTCTAAAAGACAATATGTGCTTAATGACTAAATATGAGAAGGAAACAGGTCAAAAAATATATATTGTATTTGGACATTGATTACACTTGAAACATATGTGGATATTCATAAAACCTACACACACAATCCGAACTGGATGACGGTCTAGTAACTTTAGTTGACATTTCGAAAGGAAAAATAGTTGTAACTGGTGGAGTTCCAAAGAATTTCTTAATCAACAAAGTACTTAATATACAAGGATTAAAGTATAATATGATAAGAATATATCAACTCTATGATGATGTATTTTTTTTTGATTGTTTCTAAATAATCCTGCAATGTATTTGAAGATATTTTTCAAAAAAAATTTCCCCATGAACTGATAATGTCTATACGTTGGATTTAAATTACTTGTGTGAACAAAAAGATAATTGTTCAAATTCTAACAAAATGAATCATGGATTACGCATAGAAGTCTTGGACACTACAATATATATTTTTAACATAAATTATCTAATAGACAATTTGTTATTGATTTTACTATTCTTTAGTATGACAATGAAAAATTCTCTGATGCTTGCAAAATTAGAAAGCAGCCCAAAACTTCTTAGAAATAAATTACCAAAATTACCAAATATATCCCATTATCATGTACCAATATGGATTTATGGAGACTATCCAATGTATCATGTTTGTATTGTAAATTATATTTTTATGTTTTACGAGATTATTATTTTAGATTTACTTGTGTTTATTTTATAAAACTCATACGTGATATATTCCCCATTTTTCAATTATTTTTGTAAAATTTTTCAAAATGAAATTGGTTTTAAAATAATTTCATAGAGAAGTGATCATGGTATAGAATTTTATAACCAATAATTAAATACATTTTTTCTCAAATATGGGTTTTAGACAAACCTTCTCTTCACCAAGAACACCTCAACAAAATGGAATGGTTGAAAGGAAAAATTGGACTATTCATGAAATTGAAAGGACAATGAAGAATGAAAACTTTCCTCCTACCTATCATTGGGAAGAATCTATATTCACGAACATTTATATCATGATTAGAGTTTTAATAAGGCCTATTTAAAAAATCATCCTATGAACTTTGGAATAATAAAAAAAATAAAGTAGAGTTCATTAATGTTTTTGGAAGCAAGGTTTATATCATCAATACTACGAAAAATATTGGTATGTTTGATCCAAACACTGATGAAAGAATATTTTTGTGATATTCTAGTACCTAAAAATATTATATAGTGTTTAATAAAAAGTTAAGTATTCTTGATGAATCTGTTCATGTGAAGTTTGATGAAACTGGAACTTTTTTTAAAGAAAAATATAAAGCAGATTAAGTCACTGATACTTTTGAATACATGAGACTTGAAACCTGTAAAGATGATTTTGAAAATAATTTTTACAAACTTCAATACATTTCATATTAAAATGATACTATATAACATGATTTTTTCTTGCCTAGATGTTCCAAAACCCTATGGAACCATCATCTATAAACACATATATGAGACCAAGATACTTGAATTATATCTAAAAGAAATTTTGGAATACTAGATGAATTTTTGGACTTTATTTCATAGTTGAAACCTATGACTATTGAAGAATCCATAGAATATAAGGGTTGGATGCTATCAATGTAGCAGGATCTAAACAAATTTAAAAGCAATTATGTTTTTGAACTAGTATAGATACCATCCACTTATCAAGTTTTATAAACTAAGTGGATATTTAGAAAAAAAATAGAATGATCAAGGGATCCATACCAGAAATAAATCAAGATTAGTAGCTTAATGATATAATCATGAAGAATGTCTAGACTATGATTTTACCTTTTCCCTATAGCTGGATAAGAATCCATTAGAATTCTTTTAGGCTATATATATGATAAAAATATTAAATTATATTAGATGGATGTCAAATATACCTTCTAAAATGTTCATTTAATGGAATATTTCTATATTGAACAACCACCATGTTTCAAAAATATTCAATAACCAAAATCTATTTTTTATAATCACTAATTCTATCTATGGACTTAAATTAGAACCTAGAGCTATGTATGATTGATTGAGTTATTTTATTTTGTAAAATAGAATTACTGTTGGATTTTCAAATTCAACACATTTTATAAAAATCGTTTGGTCTATTAATTTATTAGTTCAAATTTACATTAATGATTTTATTTTTAGTTCAACTTATAAAAAACATTATAATTATTTTTACAGCTAATAACAAATAATTATAAATGATTATGATGGGATAACTAAATTTCTTATTAGGATTTCAAATTTATCAACAATATTATTGAATTTTTTAAATCATGTAAATATATTATTGATTTGTTAGAAAATTTAATACATGAGAACAATAAGACAAATAAAACACCTATTTTTAATAATATAAACCATGATTTGGATGACGCTTAAAAACATGCAGACAATAAGTAATATAGTGGAATGATTGGATGTTTGTTATAACATATTAATAGCATACCAGACATTATGTTTTTTGTATGTCTTTGGGTAATATTTATATAAAATCCAAAATAGACCCATCTTACTGCAATTAAAATAATTTTTATATATATAAAATGAACTATTTTTCAATCTCTTCAATTCCCCAAACTTCTGATTTTAATTTAACTTCATATACATATGTTGACATTGGATGTTGTATATTATAATGAAAAATAATATTACAGACCTGTCACATATTATGATATTTTTTAGTATCATTTCCTTATATGAAACAACAATATATTTCCCTAGCAACAGCTGAGGCAGAATATGTGTCTACTGGTAGTTTTTGTGCACAAGTATTGTGGACGACAAACATCGTACTGGACATTAGAGTTTTTTTTAATATTATACCTATTTTATGTGATAATACAAGTGTTATATATATTTTAAAAAAATACTATATATCATTCTTGGACTAAGCACATTGATATAAGGAATCATTTTCTAAGAGATAATGTCCTTAAAAAATATATATTTTTATACTTTATTAATAAAAAATACCAATTTGATGATATTTTCACAAAGCCACTTCCTAGTGCATGTTTAGATTTTATTAAGGGGAATTTAGGATTATTTATTTCTAATCAAGTATTTATTAATTTATATCCAATATCATTAATTATGATTTTACTAAACAATATTTAATATGTTTAAATTATTTGATTTATTTTTATTTGAATTTTATTAATTAATGTTGAAAAGAATTTCATTTTTATTTCTTTCTATTTTTATTTTAATATTAAAACCATAATGAGTATATTAATAATCGGCAAGAGAAACCCATATATCTTCCCCCTCTCTCTTTCTACGATCATACACATCCATTTGGTTTACGAAGTCTTTATCTATCCTATTCCCTACTATCCAAAACCCAGAACCGTCAATCCCTTCAATATCAAAACCTTCGAACACGAATACCTCTCAATGATCTAAAGACGTTGAGTCAGACACCTCTGTTTATGAGTGGGGTAAATCTCATAATGTGCAACATGAAAAGGTAATCAATTTCAATTATTTTTAATATAAAAATAATTCTCTCAAAGACAAAATGATATTTCAAGGTATGGATTATGATTTTATATAAGATAACATGAATATACTATATGAAATTGATGTAAATGATATTTTTTAGAATGCTTCGTTTAGTATCAAATTTTATGAAGATATTATAGTCTCAAAATTTAATGATATTAAATTTTATTTTTCTTCATCTGGAAATGGATATGTTATTACATTGTCCCCATGAGGGGGATTTTAATTTTGATTTACTGAATGTAAGTTATGGAAAACATTTGTTAGGGGAAAATTATTTTTCTATTTTGAATGAGAACTACTTATAATTTTGTACGGAAACAGCATACTCATGATTGTTAAGTTATGTTTAGATTTATTTCAAATATAATATTTCCAAGGAATACTGAGTTAGAGAAAGTCATATATCATATCATGTATGTCATGTTTTTTATTATGATCTTTATAATGTTCAATTTCATTCAGTTTATGATAAGGAATCACAACTGTTTCTTCCATCAGGATGATGAGATGGGATATTATCCCTATGGAAGGATAATTTTTTTGATCTAATGAACATGAAAACTATTTAAGAAGGTTTTTTTTAAATATTTTCATAACATAAACGTTTTAAATTCGAGGACTGTTTGGATTTAATGATTTTTTTGGAGTAATTATTGCAACAGTGTTTTTCCATTTGGTGTGGAACTACTAGAAAGGATTCTGACAGCTACTTAGTGGGAGTATATGTTGAAATAATTAGTTGGTTGTATCAGATAGAGACCAGATAGAGATGCTAAATCTAGGCCAGAAGAAAATATTTTATAGAGGAGAAGAATTACAGATTCCATTCCATACACTATGGATGATGTTCTAGTAAGAGAAGAGTGTGATAGTCAAGTTGTTATGAATTTAGAGAAAGAGGCTCACAATAAAGAATATAAAAGGGAATAGGTCCCTTACCCTAAAACATAACCTCTTATTATTCCTCACTTTGTTTTTATGGGAGGATCTTCATTAAGAGACAGATTAGAAGGAAATGGCAATCAATGAATAGATATTTTTGTAGTTGATCACACAGGTGATTAGTCTCATGAATCTTCAAATTCTCATGGAAAATCTATAGTTATAAAATTTAATCTATTAGAGGCTCAGAAATTTTTATTTAAACAAAAATTTGAAGCTATGAAAAATAAGGTTTAAAGATTTCAAATGTTCATATGTATAAAGATCAGATTTTGAGGATCAGATGATAATCTAAGGAAATTCAAAGAAAACATTATTTCTATTGGAGACCTTCTAGAGTTTGTTAGAAAGATGTCTAGTTAGTTATGTTTTTTGAATGAAAAAACTATTATGAAGTAAGATTTTGATGAGTTAAATCCAATTATAGGGTTATAATTTCAATATCTTAGGGAAATCAATAGATTATCAACCTATTATTAATAAAAACCACTATAACTAGCCATATGTTTTGAAGTAAATTCTTCTAAGTTTAATGATTTCAATAATATGTTTCAGACTCTTTAGTGTGATGGTGACCTTTTATGTTATTTGTTATAAAATAAAAGGCATCTGGATAGTCAAATAACATTAAATGAATCATGGTTTGGAGTATTTCTTAATCATGTTAAGGATAAGTTAACATCCCTAATCTAGAAAGAGAAAGTTGTGAATGGGTTTATGATGGTCAAACGGATTGAAAATATAAAAATTGGTCATAATTCGAAGAAGCTACATCAGCAGTGGTCTGAATTCTTCAAAAATCATTTTCAATGCTTTTTTCTGAATCTCAATGATATTAATGTTCTTGTTCAAGCAATTCTTTATCCTGATGTACCCTCATCCCCTTTTTATTAATAACCTTTTCCATCATTTTAAAGGACCTTCGTTGAGTTATTATTTTACCATGTTATAAAATATTTGAATTAGTTTTAATTTCAATTAATTTTTTATCAACATCTAGATTTTTTCTTTTTATTCATATTTAATACATAACTATGAATACAAAATGATACGTCCCGACCCAGCTTACCCTCATACTGGGAGCTGGATAAATCACCACATGTCCTCAAGAGCGTCTCCCCGTACACTAGAGACTACCGAATAGAAGCAATGGTCTGCGGATATTATGTGGGGAGATGATACCATCATATTCATAATGCAAAATAGAAATAGATAATAAAATCAGAAAACCGAGGAAGAATATAAAACAATATACTACTAGATAACGAAAATTGACAAATCCAGTGTATTCAATGCATGCATGTCATGGTGATACATATTGGAATTGAGTAGACTAAAAAATATGCTTTACATTACAATACAGAAATAATAAAAGGACTGAATCCACAAGGGCGATCTCCATGGGAAACCTGAACTACTGCTCGGTCCATTACTCTCAACTCCCAAGTACACGTAACTCCCACAGGAAAAGGTCCACAATCCTGCAAACAAGAAAGTCTACTTAGGTACCCCAGTGCAATGGCGGCCCGAATAGGGTGTGAGATATACATATTAGTAGGTTGGGAACACTGGTTAATAGATTAATCTATACAATGCAATACAACAAATAATGTACACATATAACCCAGAAATTACATAACCGAATAAATGACCAACAACCCATCTATGTTTCAAAGGGACAACTGACGGGGATACCTTCTTCATCTCGTGGCTGGAAAAAGAGTCTTCTCATGAATCATACATGAATATTTTTAAAAAATAAATACCTTTCAGCACATTACTATTTATTCTCTATTTAATCATTTATTATCTCTACGGTTCCCATGGTACCTCGTACCTCAATATTGACTTCATCTTGTGTTAGAACTCTAATGATTATCCATCATTATTTATTTAATCTCATTCAACTCGACCATGATTCATATCTTTCATTCAGTAACTAATTCATTCAAATTATATACTATTGGTGTAGAACTCCGTGTCTAGGACATAAACACATGATTCATATATTTATACTCTTGATGTTAAACCACCATGTCTAACACGTTTTTCTCATTCAGTTTAGATCGTCATGTCTAACACCCTTACAACTATGTGATTAGATAACTATTGGGAAGGAACACCAGGTCCAATTCCCAAAATCAACATTGGTCTAGGATTCCATACCTAACACCACATTCTCATTCATTTATATCATTTAATAACTATTTGGGAGGAATGTCGTGTCTCAGTCCCAACTTCTATATTGGAATAGGATGACCATACTAGTCCCAAATTCTCATTAATTTACATCATTCAATAACTCAGAAGAATTAGCAACATTATCCTGTTACTAATCCAATGATTAGATAAAAATTTCCAAGGCCATTAGTTAACTCAGCAATTAACATATCACATAACCCATTAATTAATTCATCAATTATTTAATAAATAAACACAATTTTCATTCAATAATTAATTATTCATAATTAATAATCTAAATCATTAATGCATGATCACATAATCAATACACCATTAATTATCTAATTTTACAGAAGGCATCATATCATAATTAATCCACTAATTAATTATCTCTATTATCCAATTCAATATCTTATAATTAATAAATCTTTTAATTATATATATATTTCACAGTCAATCTCATAATTTATTCACAATTAATTATTCCATTTAAAATATCATCTTTCCATAATTAATTATTCACAATTTATTATCCAAAACAAATATCGACATATCATAATTAATTCTCACAATTAATTATCTTTAATCTACATCATTGAAAATAATTAATTCCCTATTAATTATTGTACATAACCAGAAATCATCTCATAATTAATTTCCCCAAATGAATTATCTTAACATAAAAAATTCAATATTTCAATTACAATTTTATATGTTCATAATTAATTCAAAAAATAATTATCTTAACATATCCAATAAAAATATCATAATTAATTCCCCATTTAATTATCTCAACTTATCCCACACAATACTCATAAATTCCACTTAACCCAAGTGCATCAAAAAGGGAATAAATATAAATTCACATAACCACAAGCTAGATTAACATGTCACTTTAAATATTTTGTTTTTTGCATGAAGGCAGCGCACCTCCATTGTAGGGGTTTCCTTAAAAAACATGATTATTCAATCTAACAAATATTGAGAATTTTTTATTCAATGTTGAAGTCAACATTATCAAAAGTATTAGATTAACAAAAACTATATTTTTACCAAATAAAATCAAGTTTGAGGACCCTACCTCAAGGAATTGACCTTACCAATGCTTTCTAACTTAAACCGCAATCTTTTAATGCACATGAACCTCCAATAAAGTTAGTGCACACATGTAATTCAATGTCACACCTAAACAAATTATATGGAACTTATAAATATTGTGGCGAAGAAAAAAGAACACCCAAATAATTCACCAAAACTGAAAATACACTATAAACAGTAATTCAAGGGTGAGATTCCAATTAACGAGTATAATCCCTTTACAAAATATGACGACAGTGAACCAAATCGGGAGAAACTTCCCTGCTTTTGGTAGCTGTTGTCGAAACATGGATCAACGGTTCCCAAGACATCATCTTCACCACCTAGAAACAAAAGAAAGAAACCAAATTAACCCCACTCCATAGGTTTTTGGCCAAACGGAGACGGTGTGATGAAGAGCTGAAATGGTCGATGTGAAGAATGAAACATGTTGTGAAGGACTAACCTCAACGATACAAACAAATACCTTTTTGAAACCACCATGATCCGACATGTAGAGAGGGTACCGAGTTGAGTAGTGGTGCGCCTCACCATGGGAGAACTAGGGGAGGGGTTTGCACCTCACCCTATAGTGTGTGTCCCTCTTATAACCCCAATTAGTTTTATAATAATTAATACAATAATAATAATTATTATAATAACTGACATAGTATTATTATCATTTTAATTTTAACGATTCTATGATAAACCCCATAACTCCCCCATTACACCTTATTTAATTAAATTCCTCGCCAATGAATTTAATTAAATAAAACTCTTCATTAACTCATTTTATTGAATTCCCTTTAACAAATTTGATTAACACAACTCCATAATATCGTTATTTAATTAAATTCTTCCAATACCAAATTTAATTAAATCATTTTACCCATATTTATTATTTATTTATATTCATACTATCCTTGAATTCAATTTGGAAAAATCCCAACTCCACATTTATTTCTCATTTAATTGAATTCTATTGAAATTTATTTAATTAAATAAAACTCCAACTGATTATAATTTAATTAAAATATCAGATAAATTTAATTACATGAATCCCAAAATTACATCAATTAATAAAATTATTTTTCAACCTGGGATTTAATCAATTAAAAACCCACATATCAAGACATTTAATGAAATCCTTCATAGCTAAGAATTTAATTAAATAAATTAACCTGAAACCCAAAACTGGGAAAGCCGAACGTTTTGTCTCGCACGGTCTGGAAAAATGTGGGCTAATTGTGCATGAAATTTTTTCTAAAAATACTACTTCTCACGGACTTCCCCACATGGGTTTACTAACCATGCACCAACTGTGTGAGAACCTCTGCCTCACATTTAGCAAGTTTTATGGTTTGACCCTCATGATTTGACCAACCGTGCTTAGCCCGTGCGAATGCCACTACTAGGTTTGGTGCTCCTAAAACCCATTGAACCACCTATAAAAATCCTCAAACCTTTAACCATGACTAATATCAAAACATTTAAATTGTCCAAACTCATGAAACATAAACCCATATCTGGGTTTTAAGACTGACCCATCCACAAACGATAAAATTTCAAAAACATTCGTATATTAACAGTTTAAAAAACAAAGGACTTTATAATTTACCCACCTTAAAAACATATATTCCCCGAGAAGCTAAAATTTACTAAGACAACATTAACCAGGACACCAATCTCATAATGTCTCATTTGTACTATTACATTGTGATTATAAACTCCAAACACACTTTTAACCGAATCAAAATCCCAACGACTTAAACCTTTTAAACCCAATCCAAATCTCTGAATCCAAACCAAAACATCAAAATGTCACATAACCTAGCCCACACTACTAGATACATGATCCCTCCATCATCTCCTAAATTTATATTTCCAACCCCAAAAACATATATTCTACAATAACATGGCCAATTTCCTTTAAAAATATTCCATCACTATCAAAAAGTAACCAAAGTCCTCACTCGACTTTTGGTGACATCTCCAGGTCAAGCCATATCATGGCATCCTTAAAATTTTGTTTCTTAGCACTATTAAAAGTGCTACCCAATAAAAAACACAACCCATTTACAACCCAATTAACATATACTAATCTACTCCATCTAATTTTAAAACATTTGCATGGAATATGACCGACGCTTTCTCAGTGCCTCTAGGGAGAGGTCAAGATAGGGTACATGATCATATCATTCAAAATAGTACACTATGATTAAACCCAGGTCACTATAAGATCATTCGATCTGTCACCAATAAACTCTTTACGAAAAGGATCAGCTTCTCTTGTTGACGTGTCGTTAACCAAACCTTGATGCGTGCATCCCCCAAGGCATCCTTTTACCTTCAAGGTTTACCACAAAAAATCATTGAAAAACATGCTGATGCGACATTACCCATCTTAGTAGTTTCCATACCATATTAGAAAACTTCAGTCTCTTACAAGAGCACTATTATAGAATCACATTAAACACATGTGTGTTATTCCACGAACCACAGTCACCATGTAAACATATCGTATGAAATCCGAAACATAAACCTACCTACATGTCAAAACACCTGACTCCCAAAAGTTATAGTATGGGTAATGAAATTATAATGACACCAAAATTAAATTATCACTACAGTACCAAGAATCTCAATACATAAGGGTTCTACATACCATGAGCAAGTCCATTACAAAGTATACATGTCAACCCTATCTCTTGGTTACACAAAGAATAAATCACTAGGCTCAAAAGCCCCTATTTCATTTTAGTCATTTTATTGAATTCATTTCAACATATAAACAACAAATGAATTTTAACAGAGCCAAAAATAAAATTCCAAAACAAGGAACACAGTTTTTAAAAACACTCTTTGGCCAAATCAGGCATGATATAATATACATCCTCTTAAACATTTAACATTTAGTTTCATTTCATTTTTATATAGTTAATTTATAATTTAAATTCCTTTTAATAAGTAGGTGACCTCCCATTGTCCCATTTAATGAATAACATATAGGTTATTCAGAAAGCAACCCTATAATAGTTAATCTCAATAAAAACTCAACAATTTTACATTTATAACCATTTTTTAACACACTATTATTATACTAGGCTCAGCCACATGGGTGGCTATCTACGAATCGATAAGGCACCCATACACCTTACTGCTGGAATTGGGATCCCATTTATCACCATTAATTTACATTTAACATTTTAGTTACCTTTAGTTTCCACATTTTCAATCATTTTAATACATAGGTTACCAATTTCCCAGTTATAAGGGGCCCATACACTTTACATCTGAAATTGGATCTCGTTGAATACATAATCAATCAAAATGTTTTTATACCCATGAAACCATTTATAAATCAAAAATATTGTATCACGTTATCATTTCCAATAACCTAACTGCATGTTATAAATTATAAGAATGGCACAACATCAAAAAATGATAAAAACAGAGGAAACATGGGATATAAACTCCAAAATATGCTATATCCATCACTAAAACATGATATCTAATGGGGAATTCTAAAGAAAATCAAAACATAGAATTCTACCCAAGGCACACAATTAAAATTAGATGGAACCCTACTAATGAAACTACATGGAATCTGATATTATCGACTTATGAATCTTTACATGCCTATGAATATTCATGTAATGAAATTTCCATGTCATATCAGGAAAAGTAAAAAAATTAGAAAATTATCAAAATCAATATGCAGCAAAAATTACACCAGTCACTCAAGTTGAATTCATATCAACTATAACCTCAAACAATATAAACATCAATTCCCATACCTATCCACTAGGTCATTTTCTATACATGGGGTGATCAGTCCTAGGAATGGCTGTTAACTGAGTGTTGACACTTTCCTAGTCTCCTTTCAACCAACCTAAAACAATAATATAGAGGAAAAAGAATGAAAACATGAACATCTAATACCACATTGCAACAGCCCAACCTGGCTTACCCTTGAAATATTTTCCATCCTGGTCACCACATGACATCAAATGCGTCTCCCCATATACCAGAGGCCTCTGAATAGTAGCAAGGATCTATGGATAGTTGTCAGGGAGGATATACCCTCATATTTAGAGATCACAACAAAAATAGATAATAAACATAGAATACAACAAAAGAATATTCAAAATATATTCAACTAGATAATGAAAATGGCTAATTCCAGTTTATAAAATGCACCTTTGTCATGGTGATACAGAGAGAAAGAAGTAAACAAAACATAATGCTTTACATTACTATTTAGAAATATAGAAAGGACTCAATCCCCAAGGGAGATCTACAAGAGCATCCTAAAATCCCGCTTGGTCCACTATTTATAACACCCAAGTACATGTAACACCCACAGGAAAAGGACCACAGTCCTACAAAAAAGAAAGTTTACTCAGGTACCCTAGTGCAATGACGACCTAAAAAATATGTGAGATATACATCTTAGTAGGCCGAGACCACCGGTTTCCAAGCTCAATCTAGAAAATGAAATATAAAAAATGATGTGTAGATATAACAAGGTCATAACATAACTGAATAAAAAACCAAAAAAATCATCTAGGATCCAAAAGGACAACTGATGGGGATACATGCTTTATCTCGTGGCTGGAATAAGAGTTTGTTTAAGAATCATACAAGAATATTTATCAAACATAAATACATTTCGACACATTAAAAATTATTTTTTATTTAATCATTTATTATCTCCAAGTTTACCATGGTATCCAATTCATCCAAACAAACATCATCTCCTGTTGTAAATCTAATCATTCTCAATATTCCTTTATTTAATCACATTCAACTCGGGCATGATTCATATCTATCATTAATTACATTATCCATTTATATAATATATTATTGATGTAGAACTGCACGTCTTGTACCTAAATACCTGATTCATATATTTATAATATTAATGTTAAAACACCATGTCTAACACATATTTCTCATTCGGTGTAGATCGTCATGTCAAACACCATTCAATCTAAGTGCTTTGATAACCATTGGGGGGAACACCACGTCCATGTCACAACTTCTGTATTGGTCTCGGATGTCATACCTAGCACCACATTCTCATTCATTTACTTTATTTGAAAACTATTGGGGAGGAACACCATATCCATGCCCCAACATCTAGATTGGACTAAGATGTCATACCTAGAACCACATTCTGATTCATTTACATCATTTGATAACTCACAAGAATTATCCACATTATTCCATTACTAAACCAATAATTAGTTAAACATTTCAATTTTCATTATTTTACGTTATATTTAATTGTTAATATATCGCATTATTAGTTTCATTAATTACTTAATCAATAAACACAAATTTCATTCGATAATTAATTATTCATAATTAATAATCTGAAACATTACTAGAAGAGCGCATAATCAATACACCATTAATAATCTCATTTTATTCAATGCATCATATCACAATTAATCCACAAATTAGTTATCTCAATTATCTAATTCACTATCTTATAATTAATTCCCCAACTAATTATCTATATTTTAAGGTCAATCACAAAATTAATTCAAAATTAATTATTCCATTCTAAATCTCACCTTTCCTAAATTAATTCTTTACAATAAATTATACAAACCAAACATCAACTTATCATAATTAATTATCAAAATTAATTTTCTTTAATCAACATCATGGCACTTAATTAATTGACCATTTATTATATTATATATCCCATCATCAACTCATAATTAATATACCTTAATTAATTATCATTACATAACCAATTAAATATTTCAATTTTAATTTTATTGGTTCATAATTAATTTAGAAATTAATTATCTTAACTTTTCTAATTAAAATCTCCTAATTAATTCCCCGATTAATTATGTCAACTTATCCCTCCCAATACTCATAAATTCCACTTAACCCAAGTGCATCAACAAAAAAAAGAGAAAAAATAGAAAATCACATAACCACAATCTAAACGAACATGTAACATTAAACATTATGTTTTTAGCATGGAGACAGCACACCTCTATTAGAGGGGTTTTATTAGAAAATTTGATTTTGCAATCTAACAAATAATAAGCAATATCCACCAATTTTACAATCAACATTATCAAATGTATTAGATTAACAAAAAACATGTTTACCAAATAAAATCAATGTTGAGGACCCTACCTCAAGTAATTGGACAATCCAATTCTTTCTAACTTAAACTGAAAACTTATCATGCACACGCACCTCCACAAAAGCATGGCCACACTCAGAATTAATTTCCGCAACTAACAACAATTTTCCATCACTCATAAATATTGCGGAAGAGACCAACAAACACCCAAATAATTCACTAAAACTCAAAATAAACAATAAGTACTAATTAAAGGGTGAGAATCTGATTCACAAGTATAAACCCTTACCCAAATATGACAGAGGTGAACAAAATCGAGTCAAACTGCCCTACATTCAACGAAGGTTGTTGAAATATGGACCAATGGGTCTCGAAACATCATTTGCACCACCTAGAATTGGAATAAGGCAAGAAACCGAATTAACCACGGGCCTTATGTTTTTAGCCTAATGGAGACTCAGTAAAGAAAATCTGAAATAGAAGATGTGAAGAAAAAAGCATGTGGAGAAGGACTTACCATTGTTAGATAGACAACTTCTATGAATAAACCACTACCATACGGTGCATGAAGATGGTGTTGAGTTGGGGAGTGGTGCACCTCACCCTGGGAGAATGAGGGGAGGGTGTCGCGCCACACCCGGATGTGTGCCCCCTCTTATAAACCCAATTAGTTTTATAACAATTAATATAATAACAATAATAATAAAAACCATATTATTATTATCATTTTAATTTGGACAATTCATTAATAAACTACTAACTCACCCATTACACCTCATTTAATTCAATTCATCTCCAAAAAATTTAATTAAATAAAAACTACTCCTCAACTCATTTAATTAAATTTCCTTCAACGAATTTAATTAATACATCTCCAACTCATCATTTTTAATTAAATTCTACCGATCTCAAATTTAATTAATTCATCTCCCCCAACTTTCATTTAATAATTAAATTCTTCATATATTTAAATTTAATTAATTAAAACCCCAACTCCACATTTATTCCTTATTTAATTAAATTCCATTGACCTGGATCTAATTATATAAATCTACAACTCATTGTATCATAATTAAATTCTATCACATTAATTTTTTTTAATGAAACCCTGTTTTTCATTATTTTATTAAATTTATTTAACCATGAATTTAGCAAATTAAAAAACCACATATCATGACATTTAATTAAATCCCTCACAACAATTAATTTAATTAAATAAATTAACCTGAAACCCAAAACTGGGTAAGTCACATGGTTTGACTTTCATGGTCTGAAAAACCATGTTTCAACAATGAGGGACCATCTATTTAAATAACATACTTCACATGGTTTCTACCATATGGTTTCCTAACCATGTGTATACTGTGCAAGTGCCTCTTTCTTAACTTTAGCATTTTGCACGGTTTGACCCACACGGTTCGACCAACCGTTCTCAGCCCGTGCGAACACCATTTCAAGGTTCAGTACCCCGAAAACCCATTGAACCACCTGTAAAACTCCTGGAACCTTTACCCTGCCTATTATCAAAACATTTAAATGGTCCAAACTCACAAAACATAAACCCAAATCTTGGTTTTAAGACAAAACCATCCAATAAACTAAAAAGTTCCAAAATATTCCTATTTAAACCCGGTTCAAAACACGGGACATTACACTAAATTTATTTCTCTTCTTAGTTTTTTTTGCTACTCAATTATAGTTCAGGGGTACATTTACTATGGTTTATATCATTTATCCTTTCTAACAGTCTTTATGATATCACAAAAGGGGGATAATATTTAAGAAAGGGATGAATATCTGTAAGAAAGAATATATATTTGGGAGAATGTTTCTAAATGAAAAAATTTCATTTAAAAAATATATTTTTTTTATTCAATTTTCAAGTATTTATTTTTAATTTACTAAAATAATAATGTGAAATTGAAATATTTTTTATATCTATTTTTATTTGATTATATTTCCTGAATTTTTCTATAAATGTTTTTATAGACTATATTATGGTATTTTTTATAATAAAAGGGGGAGATTGTTGGGAATGTATTTTATCAATAGTACTATATAATTTATGATGGTTTTTATTCTCACAAATACTAATTTTTTTCTAATGATGTTTTAGTAAAAAAGTTTTCTAGAAATCATATCCTAGTTAATGAATTGTAACGTAATGGGAATTACTCTAGAAACATGTTTCAAACCATAAATTGTAAAAATGAGAGTATGGTTCATTATCTCGACATTAAGTAGTAAATTTAATGTTTGCAAACAGTATCAACCATATGCTAAATTAAATAGCTTATGATTGGATAAGCTTCCTTTGGTTCGGAGAATCTCTACATGTAAAGACCAGTAACCCGATGTCTGAGTCAGGATTTGCTGTTAATCAACACTACAATTGGGAATTTGAATGTATGGTTAATCAATTTTATGTTTTGGATTTTATGTTAAATAGATAAACATATATATTATCATCCTTATACTTCTTTTTTTGAATATGGTTTTTGAAAATGATACTATGGTTATGAAGCCATATATTGGTACAAAACCTATGCTATGTGAAGGAACATTATTCTATACGAAGGATACCTATGCTACATGAAAGAACTATATACTACAAGAACATACATTATGCTATTCTGAAGATCCTTATACTATGTAGTTCAACCCAACTTTGTGTCTATAATGACGATGTTTTTATGTAGCATTCTCAATCCGATATTGTTGTAAAGATCAAGTGAGAATTGTTGACCGATTGAAGGATCATCACAATTTTTTAAAAGTAGCGTATTCATTTCAGAAAAATTTCTTGTTCTTAATGGATGCTATGTCTCCCCAAGTCAATTAGAATTCTAATATTTGTGATCAATCAGACTATTCTTTGGGATCTCAGGTATCGAAGCAAGATCTATATTCTATATATTTCATCAGAGTATCTTTTCAAATGTGTATGATATGTGATTCCCATAGAATATTTTATATTATATAATATCATTTATAGTACAAATGCACTTATTGATCAAATATATGTTAATTACAAAAGTGGATACTCTTTGAAAGTTCAAATTATTTCAACCTTGTGTAACTAATACTGTTTAGTTGTTATATTATTAAAGATCATTATGAAACAACTATCTCTTTAGACTATTTCATTCTTGAAGTTATTTTTCTATAACGAAGATAAAGATCCATCAATTGTCAGTTTATTTCAAATGAAACTATGATGTTCAATATGTAATTTTCAAATCAATCTCTTTTGATTTCGTGGAGTTTCAACTTCTCATACTAAATTTTCTTGGCGTATCAGCTTCTCGATTTAAGGTGAGGATAATCGATTCTTTATTATAGAAATACAAAGAATTATTATTATTATTATTGTAAAGGATTCAATTAACGGGTCACAATTTTAGTTTCATGGTCTTGTGAGAATAGGACCATCGTAGAAAAAATTACCAAGCTCATAGAGTTTCTGATTGGTAGAGTGGACAAAGGGATCATTATTCCCAAAAATACTATAAAAAGATGTCTTTTTTTTCTATTTTTCATCTTCTTTTTATTTTTACATAAGTAAAAACTACATATCCATATAAAGCATAGTGAGAGTCAACAGTGAGAATTATAATGGATTTTTTAAAAGAAACAATTCACCCCCACCCCGTCTAGTGTTATTTTTTATATTCTGAATATACACTAATCTGATTCACAATTATACTCTAGGCGCATCTCCTCATACGCAAGAGGCTACTGACTTGTAGTTGTTGGATAAGGTTGTAATGTAATTAGGATATACCACCCATATTAGTGTTCTGACAAAAAATATTTAAGGTCTAATATCCATTAATAATATAGTACATATAAAGAATAAAAATACATAAATGTCTCATAAATAATTGGAAATGATATTAGATAAATATAACATGATTGTATAGCTAAAAAATGAAATGTGGCCAAAACCACATTGACACCCATGAAACATGCCTCCAACTATGATAGTTATATAATATTCAATTATAAAATTAAACTAAATAAAAAATGCATCACTAAATCTCCAGGTCAAACCACATCCATTATTTGGATACCATACATACTATCTAACCTAATCATGAAAAACAAAAGATTTTGCCTCATCCAAAAATTATTTCCGTAATAAATATGTGATAACTACACGGGTAACCATTTGTAGTGGTGGATCGAGTAGGGTATGTGTACAGCTCAGTTGGACACAACCAATTTTGTCGAAGGAAAATACCAGTTACAAAAATATTTTATCTAGACGAAAATTTAGTTACATAAAATAATACGTGAATAATGATATATTCATAAGAAATTTTTTTTCTCACAACCCATGAGACCTTAATTTCTAAGGTGACACCATGGCCAACTAAAGCATCATCTACCCAATATGGCAACTTAATTCATAAACCATAGTGTGAGACATACTTTAAATTATGAAAGGTGATGTTTAGCCATCATCTCACTCATTAACTCATAAATCATCAATTTGACTATCTATACCTTGGATGTGGAGTGCGATGTCCGACATCTAGAACCATAACATTTGATAATAATTTACAACTATTTAACCATAGGTTGGGAGTGCCATGTTAGAAATCTAGGACCACAAACAACATCATAAGTTCATAGTGAATCACTATAGAATCTACCAATAAATTAAAACAATAGTTGGAAATGTAACACCTTGAGATTTTAAGTGATCATTATGTTCGATGGCGTACAAGATACAAAAATACCCAGATTTAATAAATAATGAAATATTATTATGTTTTTGTTAAAACAAAGTCATTAAATTTGAGTGAATGAATAATATTAACCAGATTATGAAATATATAACATTCCACCCCATTTATAATGTATTAATTAATTTTTTTTCAATATGTAGTTGAATTTTAGTAACACCATTTTCTATGAAAAAATATGTTCTCTTCAAAAATGGATTTCTTAATTTTTATTATTAGGTATAATAAAATATTTATACAAATTAAACATACTATATATTATAAAAAATAATA
The DNA here is from genome assembly GCA_963277665.1 of Viscum album. Classification (NCBI taxonomy): domain Eukaryota; kingdom Viridiplantae; phylum Streptophyta; class Magnoliopsida; order Santalales; family Viscaceae; genus Viscum; species Viscum album. The sequence goes on from OY728152.1 coordinate 1,877,339,984, forward strand.
TCTTTTTTTAAATTATTATGTTAAAATTATCTCTTAGTTCTGTTTTTTTTCCAGATTTTCATAAAAGATTTATATTTTATTGATTAATAAGAAATATAGATTTTTATGAAATTATCATGTTCATTATATTAAGAATTATTTTAAACATTTAAAATTTAATTGAAAGTAACCTATGTACTCTTTATAATATATTTAATCTAATTAATTTCATTTTATTCATCTTTATGCCATAATTTTTTATATGTATATTTTTGGGCTTAAAGAATCATCTTTCAAGAAAATTGTTTTTCATTGCGTTTTGTAGAATTAATTTAAAATTAAATTATGCATCTCGAGTTAGTTTAAACAAGAAGAATGGATTCTATATTAGGAATTAGTGGGTTCAAAATTTGGTAAATAATATCTTTTTATTTTATTTCAAATTGAATATTAATTATTGTAATTGTATTACCACTTGGAAGGTTATATAGATTAATTTAGGTTAATAATAGAATGATAAAACCATAAAATGTTTGAAATACTTACCTAAATCCTATTTTAAGAATATATGTTGATCGTATTCATCCAAGGGTCTAATATTTTACCTTTTGGTTCCACATCGATTAAACTATGAGACATTAATTTATTTTATTTAATTAAAAGTAAAACATGTCAAAGACTTTTTTAAATATTTGTCATATAATTAAGAAGGTGTCAACTAGATTATATGATTGACTATAAATATTATTTTAAAATAGAAAATATTTATCTTCATTAGGGTATTTTAATTTTAATTTTTAGTAATGAAATAATTAGCATAAATGCGTACACAATGATGATTAAATAATTATTTATTTAATGGAATAATATAATAAATGATATTAAAAATAATAAAAGTGAAATAATTTTAGATATTCAAATTTATCCATGAATAATATATATTACTATGACTAGTTTTGATATAAAATGCTTTTTTTAATATGAGTGGTTGTCTTAATGTTTTTGAAGTCAGGGCAATGAATTGTGACAAAAAATGTAAAAAGGATATTTTATGTAATTAATATTTTATTAATAAATTATAACATCATAAAAATATTAAATATGAAAAAAAATTATATTATATGGTTGTCTATGTCATTCATTGAACATTTATAGGAAATTTGGAGGCATTTGTTTCTAGAATGGTCTTATTATATTTTCCAAGGGCACTCCTTCCTCCACCTCTTTAAAACACATTGATTCATTTAGTTTGACCAAACAATCACAATTATTATTATTTACATCCTTATTCTTGTTTATAAGTTCAATTCCTTCTAAATTGCCATCCCAATAACACTTACCAAAAGATATGATGGGCATCCTCCCAAGAAGAGATAGTTGTCTTTACCAGCTCTTTCATGTTTATTCCCTATTCAACATCCCCATCAGGTATTTTTTTACCCTAATAAATTAATAAAATACGTATCATATATATATATAATGACATGTTATTATTATTATGATAAAACAATATTCCACCTTTCAAACTACTTATAAAAAATGAACGCATTGTGTGTGTGTGTGTGCGCATGACATACCGTCGCCATGTAGTAGTGTAATTTTTTTTCATCACAAATTCACCTTGATGGTCTTAATTTTGATATAAAAGGGAAAATATGATTGTTATGAAATCATATTGATTCTTGATAATTAATATATATTCGATTTACCTACCCATTCACCATTAATATAATGATATTACTCCTCAATCGTACCTACGATCTATCATCTCCACCAAGCGATAAGAATCAGTTTTTATATCCAAATTATAATAATGGTTCTAACAATGTTTTAAATAATAAAATATGATTCTAATATCATTAATAAAATTATTAAGATTATAAATCTATATCCCATGCACATGAACCCGAGTATACATGACTAAACATTCATGTATAAATGGATTAGGTAATACCAAAAACAATGGTAATAATTAAATATTATTAACTAATGGTTGGTAAGATTTTATATAAGTATTATATATGATATAATAAATATTAATGTGGTTTTTATTAATATAATAAAATGATTTATTACCCCCATTAATTTTTTATATCATGAATATATTAATAATCATGGAATTTAAATTTTAAATTGACTTTATATTTCACTTGGGGCTTACGAATCAGTGAAACAAAAGTGACATGAGCTTATTTAAGAATTACTTCATTATTCTTGATTTTTTTTGTATAAATTTCCATTGGGAAATTTTTCTCAACTATATCCATGTTTTCTAAAATAAAGTAGAAATTATTTTTATTATTTTAATACAACAGTAAAAAGTCATTTTTTACCATTTTTTTATTTTGTACAAAAATAATTAAAAGGAACCATCTATTCATTTTCAAAAAAATTTACTTCATGAATTTTATAAAAACAGAACACAATGAATTATTATCACTTGTACGAAATGAGTGGATTTTCAATCATCTTAAAGAATTAATTATTTAAAGCATACAATTCATGTTTAAATGTTTATCTTCAAAGAAATTTCATTCCTTCATATTTTCATCGTAACTTTTTGACTCTGAATTTAAAAGTGAAAATGATATTTTCCTCAACCATGTTTTTAATGACCTTTTTATCATACATTTACTCATTAATTAAAATAGTGATTTATTCTAATTATTAACCAAATGGTAAATGATTTAATTATACCTTCATTGAGAGAGTTTACATAATTTTCATCATTGAATTTTTCATTTCACTTAAATATTCATATTCTAGTATTTTTAATATAATTATTTCCTAAACAATATATCACTTCAACATATACTATTTTCATTGAATGTTATTTAATTAAGTGGGAAAATATTCATAAATTTATATCCATTAATAAATATGTATATTTTATGAAAGTGAATATTGATTCATGAATTAAAAAGAACATTCTATATGTGAGGAATATTTTATACATTCAGTGATGGGTGTGACCTGGATTTATATAGAGCCTTAATGCATCGGTAATTCTAGAGAGAATAATAATTTGTCCAATTTAAATAGGTTTCATCCAATAGTTTTAAACCATCCTATGAAAGGTATTGGTTGTATAGGTACCATGTTCCTACGCACATGACATCCATTAATGAAGCATTTAATTCGTTATGAATTCAGTTCTTATTTTCTATAATCTTTTCACAATTATATTATCGGTGGATTCATTTTGTGCCCAATATATTACATAAATGTAATTTGTGTTCAATTATTTACCTTACCATTGAAATTAGTCTTATTGATTCATGATAGATTATGTAATATACATACTGTAACCAAACAATAGAACTCACCAATTTCTTATGTTTTCTATCTCTTGGATTCTAAGAACTGTATTAGGATATATGTACAAGGATATGATAAAGATAATAATTTTTTACTCAAATATAATACTGTGTTGTATTTTGTTGTTTCAAATGTATTGTAAATTTCAATTATTTTTCCTATATAACAATACTAATAAACTATTAGATCATTCATGACACAATTCATTGTATATTATTCCAATTTGTTAATGTGGACACTGGGATTCTAGAGTTGAGGATGTTAGAGTTTGCATCAATGGACGATTTGTTTAAATATTAGTTTGTATACTAATGAAAACATAGATTATAAAAAGAAATCATCTGATATAATTTTTAAATATTCCAAAAAAAACCAAGATTCTGATTTCAATATTAATTATGCCAATTTTTTATATTAATTGTTTTGATAATTTTTAGATTATAAATTTTGTTTCACAATGTTATGATATAATCCGGTGCATTCCATTATCTAGAATTATAAGATAGTAGAGATAATATGAACCCTATCAATGCAACTAATCCAAAGAGTACGAATAATAATTTCCTTGATGGTCTTGAAACATTCATTCAAAGGGATATAGTCTCCCAAAAATTATCATCATACTAGGATACAGTATCATGTTTTATCATGTATGGGAAATAATTCTCAATATATTATGGATTTCATGAAAAAATAGATAAGAAGAGGTCGGTAAATAATGAATTGGATAAGGGGAAGATGGGAAATAATGGCTTTACCACATATGAAAATTGTGGAAAGAAACACCTCGAGACTTCCTTCAAGTAAAGGTGAGTTTCAAATAAGTGTGGAGATAATGCTCACCATGAACCTAAATGTAATGAAATGAAAGAAAAATAAAAATTTAAATGTTTCAATTGTAATGATATGGGGATTATGGAAATTTATTATCAAAATAAAAAATGAATATATATGTATGTTGAAGACAAGGGATCAAGGTCAAGATTTTTTCATTATGATAGGTGAATAGGAATTATTAAATTACTTGTGTATTTGGATTCAAGAAATATAATGTAATTTAATTTTATCAATGACATTCTAGTCACTAGAATCATAATGTGCATAAGGATTATACTTCAGTATCTTTTTTATGTAATTGAAATGAAATGTTTAATTCTATGATAACAAAGATAAGTAATTAGTGGTAAGGATGATTTTTTAGAGAATGAATGGAATATGAAATGACAAAAATCAATATACTCCCGATATTTTGGTAAAGAAAATTCTTACATTGAGTATGTAAATGCAATAGTATTGGTAATCTTGAAATTTTCCTAACTAAAATTTTAATCATGATGGTATATAATTATTTTTTATCTATGAAATAAATTAGATAATCTGAGAGAATAACGAGACAGTTAATTCATGAATGGATGAATCTTGTCTTTATGGTTTTGTAGTGTTTCAAGATATTACAACATTTAAGTTGAAAATATGTTCCTGTTAATTGAATAGGACATTAAGATATTTTTTTGGGCTTTAATGATATGAATATTTCAAAAATTTAGGGACCTTTATCCCAAATTTGATTAATATAAATTTATAGGTTCCTTAAGGTTAAATAATCCTATAATTGATTAAGTTGATATTTAATAATTATTATCTGTGGATAAGGTAAGAATTTTCATATTGGATACAATTTTCTAACGATTTTGGTTTGGGTAAATATTTTTATGCCAATACAATGACTTATGAAATTTATCATCCATTAAAAATTGATTCATGCATTAAAAAATGTACTTCCTAACATAAGAAAAGAATTGGTAATAGATAAATGTAGAACAAATTGATGATATTTTCAAGATAAAATTGAAATAAACCAAGTAATATTATTTTCATGATTTATTTTTTTTAAATGGTAAAATATAACCTTATATTTATTATATGAATCTTGAATTAAAAATGTTGTCTCTTTACTTTACATACTATAAATCAATGGACTTTCTAAACCATCAGATATTTATTGTTTTATGCTATATAAAATTCTAAAAACCATGATCTCTATCACTATCTATTAATCCCTGGGTATTATTTTTCTCTTCATTGATCATATTTTCACTTCCTTATATTGTTCTCCAATTCAGATACCATGTTTTGCAGTGACCATCACATTTCAATATTACTATTATTAAAGTGGAAATTTTATTAATATTTTTTATGATCTATGATTTCCACAACATAAATATAAAATTTCAAAATCATAATTACAAATCACATGTTCAAAATTGTGAAGATAAAATTGATTAAATTATTCGAGGAAGTAACACCCTGATATTTTTAAAGAAACCTATGTTCAATAGCATAAATGAAATAAATTACCTATCTTAAAAACTGGCATATATTAATGTGATCATTATATATTATTTAATAAATTATATTTAATTAAAAATATTAAGAATGTTAAGAAATATATAATTTTCATAGTCTTTTTTATTGTAATAATTATTGATTTTTGAAGAAGAACGTAACTTATATAAAAGCCATTTTATTCTAAAAAAATATGATTTCATAAAATTTGGTATTCTTAGTTTTTAAGAGAGAATATTATAATTATATTATTGATAATTTATATTATCTTTTATGAAAAATCTTATTTTTAATGAAAATGATAAAATTATTAGATTTATTTTAGTTTTCATGATTAACATTCCACATAACAGCTGTTATTTTAAAATGTGTCCTATATTTCCAGCTTTTAATATTCATCATCCAAATCATACAATTATATTAATTTATTTTTCAAATATTCTGAACATAAATTTATTGATTAAATATTTATGGAAATCACACTAATATTTAATGATAGATTGACCTATGTGATAAACACATTACTAATGTTTCATGAATGTGTTGAAATATTCCACTAAAAATAAGGAATTTTAACCTTCACCTCCATATTCCATGTCTAATTCAGTATGTGTTTTTTCAATGGATAGTTATTTAGTACATTTTGACAATAAAAATAAAATATAAATGTTATTAGAGAGAAAATATTATCCCTTATTTTTCATTTTATATTCACTACTAATCGGTTGGATACAAATTTTTATCCATTACATTCTCATCATATTTCTTATCTCTAATATTACAGAAATTATCACACAATATTATAATTACTACAATAATTTATTGCATTAATTATTTTATTATTGTTTTATTGATTGAGTTTTTTCTTGGCCTATACTCATTTTCACCTTCCCTATGGGAACGATGTGGCTCAACACATACAATTAATTGTAGAAAATATAAATATATAAATTTATTAGGTCAACCAAAATTACATGGTTCCATTTATGGTAGAAGATAGTGCATATAGAGAATGTAAAATCAAAAAATATTTAAAAAAATAGAATCCATTGTAAAAAAGTATAAAAAACTGATTTTTTCAAATTTTCAATAATATTTTATTCTATTTTCCATATTCATTATGTTATATACAATGATTTTTGGCTCCTTGATTATAAAAAAAAATTAACAATCATATTATCTAAAAATTGGTAGACGTAGTGGAATATTTATGAGATATAACATCTATTAATAAAGAATAAATCATTCATGAAAATTGCAGAAGGCCTTGGATAAGGGAGTTCCAAATTCCTCAAGTATAAACAAATCCATTATGCATTAGGAGAACCCCTATATCATGAAACAAAATACATAAAGACTTATATATCTTATTATAACTAGTATTAAATGGAATTATAAATAAAGTCACTCATCAGTTCATTAGGGGTTTTTACAACATTTTTATACAACTGCAACTTAATGGGTGGATGACATTGAACTTGTAATGAGTAGAATTGTTTTCTTTATTAAAGATAATGATAGGAAATCATTTTTAGTATTATATCAAAATATATTTGAAACATTAAAAAATATTCAATTATTTTGTTTTTCTATTTTACCCAAGAAAAAATAAAGGATAATTTTCAGTAAAATAATAGTTTTACCAATAACATTGAGTATACTTTTATGAATATTTGGTTTGATTCAAGATCCATGTTTGATTGTTTTCCAACCACAACTATCAAATCAACTCAAAATTTTGTTTTTTTTAAATGTTTTCACTTTCATAGACAAAATTGGTTCATCAATCAACTCGACGTAAAATAATTGATAACATATATAAATAATTATGAAAAATATTTAACATATTGTTCCTAAATTAAATACAAAATTATTTTAAGTGAATAAGAGTTAACAAAGATATAATTAACTCTGGTTTGGGGTTGGGAATAAATTCTCAATGTAGTAAAATTAAGGAGAAACATGAATTCTTAATGAATTAATGCTCTAAAAAATGTCTAAATCAATTCCAAAGTTAATTTTAGAGTCAAAATCTATCCCTTAATGTGAAATTTCATCAGTGTATTACGTATTTATAATCTCGCAATTTTCATCACAGACTTGAATTACTATACCAATATCTAGAAAATTACAATTTCATAGGGTGTGATTCTATGATACATGCTAGATATATCCCCTTTTCCTACAATTGAAATATGAGGTATATAAATAATCTTAACAACTTATTTAAGGGAAAGGGGTTAATTGACAATATACACATAGTATCCCTCGATAGCAGAGATCAAAATTTCAAAACCAACATGAAGAAGAACCTTTTAATTCTAAATAATATGTAAGGTTCTATTTTAAAAGTTTATAGGATATATAGATGAAAAAAATAATAATTTGATTCACAATTATCCTCATATGATTAAAATAAAGGACAAACAAATTTTTGAATTCATTATTGGGAGTTAAAAATGTTGGCATTAAAAATACACATAGCCTCTACAGATAAATGAAAACTCCTACATACAATTAAAATCTACCCAATAGAGATCCATGTGATTGATTCCTATATGATTTATTTATAAACACATGGGGAAACTAGACATTAACGTAGTTATTTAAAAAATGATATTCTAGATACATATAAAAATTAAAATCTATAAAATAATGAATATAGAATTATGTACGAAAACAATCAAATAATCATAGAAACTTTAATTACTTATCAATAAATATGATGAAAAATAATTCAAAATTATTAAATATAATGGGAATGTCATCGTTAAGGTAATACATGGGACTTTTAAAAAAATCTTAAAAAATTACCTTACCCATTACATTTCCTCAAAGACTCGGGAAAAAATCGTTGACCAAAATTGCATAAATTTAATGAATTATTAAAAAATATTATAACTAATATTGTATTCATTTAATACATAATATAAATAACATCATATTATATATAACTGAAGATTCTTGTTTCTATTAAAATAAATTATGAGACAATTTTTCAACTTCATCTTGAAAGGGGAGTGTTCTGTTTTCTTTCAAAATAAGTTTCCTCCAATACTCCAAGGCCTAGGTAATTTTTTTCATTTCGTGTACCACTGGAGAATTTGGTCAACTCAAATGTTTCAGAAAACATGGTTTTAAAATAATTTTTATTTTATTTCCATTTTATCAACAATTCGAAACATGAGATTTTAACACCACAAAAGTTGTTTTAATTTGGGTTGAATGATATTCCACACACCTCATTTAAGGAATTTATATCTTAATTTTGGGTTTTATAAGACTACTATTACCTATTAATTTTTTCATATGAGACATGGAGTGTGATAATTAGGTCTCCATCATCATTTTTAGGACCTTATAATCAACTATTGGAGCTATTATATAAATTTATAAGTGGCAATTATTTTTAATATAAGTGAACAATAGAATGAAATCATTTTTTTATAAAAAAATTATGAACCTCCACTATATGAAAATTAATCAAGAGAGTATCTGTTACAACATGAAGAGTCAGTTGAAAAGAAGGAGGATAAATTGGTAATGATGATTGATGTGAATAATCTAATTTCTATTCCATATAAACCGTTAATGTGAATCAGCTATTATAAAGAGGTAGTTCCAATTGAAACTTGTGATGGAGATTTTTTTAAGATCTTGAGAAATTTATTACTGTTAAAATCTTCAAAAAAATTCCCATAATATGAATTTTAAGAGGTTTTCAATATGTATTTTTGTGATAAAAAATAGTTTAACATCTTTTATTATTTATTTAAAATGACTATTAAAGACCTTGGCCACCTAATAAAAATAGTCTTCCTTATAGTCAAGAAGTAATATTCATGAATATCAAACTACTTCTTTATCACATGAAATATTAATTTATAATTGATAATTCTTCATATTATATAATCATTTGTGTTGAACTCAATGAAATTCAAGAGGAATAGTTGATACAATTCTTGATAATAATTCAAACATCCAGAGGTTGTATCATATATGATAGTAAAGGTATTATACATTCATCCTCTATTTATATAATACTAATGGAACAAAACCATAAGATAATAATATAGGGTCAATGAAGTATAAATACTAACATGAAATTAGCCGTTAGAGATGAAATTATATTGTTTTTAAGTGGATGACTTATCTATATTATTTAATAGATCCATTAGGACATTCAAAACTATATTTTTCCCATATAGGTATATTTCATGGAGATTAATACATAGATGCATGAATAGGTTAAGAATAGGATAGTGAATTAATTGATATTTTGTATTGATTATAATAAATATAATTCTTAAAATATGTGTGATAAAATTATATTTAATTCTATAATAAAATGCGTGAGAGGATATCGTGTAATGGTATTTTGGGTGTTATGATGTTTATTCTATTTATAGTGTTACTATTGTCTCCCAAAAATAACAATAAATGGCTAAATCCATTTCCCTATTTAGAAAGGTTTCCTACCAAAAAAATTTCATTAAGATTTTTGGTGTTCTATCTACATTTCAATAGTTAATTATTTTTATATTTTTTAATATTATGAGAGGATTTTAAAGGTCAATATTGAATATTATTCAATAGTTAGATGTAAATTAATTTTTTTTACAAAATATGTACTCAGTTTGGAATAGATAGCAAGGGAATAACCCCATTTTGATGTCAGAAATGAGAAAATTCATATTCAGCATAGGGATTGTGCTTTCACACAAAATTTCTATACTGGGAATAGACGATGATAATTATATGATATAATTCATTCAGATGATACAACACCATGAACATTTAAATGGAGATTGAATTTTCTTCATGAAATATTGTTTTTAACAAATACTCAACAATGATATTTTTAAAATCACAAGGACCTTATTCAAGTATTTATTGATAGATACTTCATTTCAATTTATAGATAACTTTCTATATTCACATAATATTCTTAAACAAAATCTCACACCTCCACTCTTTATCAATGTACCAAATTTGATGTTACCATTTAAAATAATGTTTATTGTCAGCGATGTAGATTTTGTTGATGTTTTGGGGAATAACTAAAAGTGTCTACATGTGGTGTACTAAGCTAGAATGTTTCTTGATGATGCCTAAAGAAATTACACCACAATTGAGAGAGATTTATTGGGAATATTTTTTATTATAATATTCTATGTAGTACTTGATTGGATATAATGTCTAAGTCATTACTAGTCAATCATTCTGGATGGATTTATTATCTCAAAAAAACAAATAATAAGATTGATTAGTTTGATAAATCTTCTACATTATTTTTATTTTGAAATTGTGGATGGAAATGTGATAAAAGTGGGATTGTAAACAATTTTTTTTATGTTATCCAATATTGAAAATACTAACCCAAAAGAAATTATTTCATCATTATTAGATGAAGAACTTCTTTCCTTTTAAACTATTCAGGTTTATTCTATGAATATTTTTTATTTTTTCTAGTCTTATAAGTCATTCTCAATGATTTTACAAAAAAACCCAACCATGAAATTTGAGTCAGAATATAAATACTACTTTTGGGATAAGAATTTATTATTTTGGATATATGTCAGTGAAATCCTTTGGAGGTGTGTTCGAGGGGAATAAATTTTTTCCATTCAAGAAATTTGACATTCTTCACCATAGGGTGGAAATCATGGGAAATATATAAAAGCTCAAAAAGTGCATCAAGCCAGTTTCTCTTAGCTGCCCCTTTTTAAGGATGCTCAACGTCTGGTATTTGGATTGGAAAAAATTTAGATGATATGAAATATTAGTGTGAAACAAGAGCACCCTCAAAAGGGGATTATAGATATCGATATTATTATATCTTAGGATTAAAATAATTGATACCATTTACATCATCTCATTGAAATGAGAATGTTTTAATTTTTATGGATTATATTTCAATGTGGGTAAAAGATGTGGAACATTCAATAAATTATGATATTATTGTTATAAAATTCATTAAAACAATCCTATTTTTGTGATTTAGAGTGACTAAACCTTATAAAAATGATATTTAAACCCATTTAAAAAACATTAAATTCAAATAATTAATTAAATAATATAGATATGTTTAGAAAAATTAAACTTCTTATCACACATAATTGAGTGGAAAAGTTGAGGTAATTAATTTAAAGATAATTATTTTTGTCAGGTAATATTTATAGTAGTTTGAAGGATTTGTCCCCAGTGATTAATGAGGCCTTGTGGGACTATGTAACAACATTCAAAACTCCTATATGGATTATTGTTTCTATGCATGTTCTTTATTGTGATTATGATTTTTGTGTGTTTTGTCTCATTAAAATTCCTCTCATGCTTTATGTCGATTAATATTATCATAAGATAATATTTATGTGTGTTAATTTTATTTCGGATGATTAATATTTTATTTCACATGCTTTAATAATTTATTTTTAAAATTTAAATAGGATAATTTTATTTAGCCTGTTTTTTAGGATTAATATTTTATCACTTATTAAAAATATCTTATTACATTTCCCATCATTGTAACCAATCTTTAAAACAATATATATGAGTTTATATATATATATATATATATGATTCTTCACCCTCAAGATCATTGAGTTGTTATTAGCTTAAATAGATTATATTATAATCCAAAACTCATCCACATCCTCACAACACATCCTCGAATCATTCTCGATATCACCATTCATGGAATTGTACTACCCAAACATATGAATGATGAAATTAGTATTATTTATATGACCATGAATGTCACAGTAGATCCCTTATTTCATCTAATGATAAAACACCCTCTCCATTTGTTCATTTGTAGAACATACTCTCTCTCTTGGGAGTATAACACATTAAATTTCACTGTTAGAATCTCCTATTTTCTAAAGCTAGCATGAATCCTGAAAAAAATTCATCTCTTTTGGTACTCAATAAAAAATCCTCCATGCCATTATTTCCCTTCATGCATGTGACACCAGCCTAATGAATATAAGCATATACATATTCACATGGTGTTAGAAGTTACGCACCTCTTCCATCAGTTATTTTTACTATTATCCCTGAAATCACCTTCCATACGTTAGTACATGTTACGAGTGATAAAATTTTAGGTCATTATTTTATTAGGCACCTATGACCATTTCATGGTAGCATGTAATTCAATGGTTGAATGATGTAAGAACTTCCTATTATAAAATCATCTATAGTAAATTATTAACCATCTATATCTAGGAGGCATGAAATCATAGACCTTGAATGTCACATAGTTCATCTATACCAGGATTTATCATTTATGATTTTGTGATTAAGGGAAAATTATTTTAATATCAATAAATTATTATGATCTTTTTTTCATGATTATAACTATTAAATATGGATTGTTTGTAATAATTTTTCTAAATGTGTAATTTATTTTATGATAAATTGTTAATCTTTTATATTGTATGAAATTTTTTAAAAAATGGTAATAAAATGATTGAAATATAATTTTAAATTTATTCTTTATCTTTATTAAAACATAAAGAATATGTTTGGAATAATCTATATTTATTTATCAGTTCTTATATTATTTTCATTAATAATATATTAATATTGTAAATGTTTTTCAATGTGATCTTATTGTATTAAATACATCTTAATTAGTTTTGACCATTTTCATTATTAGATAAGTTATTTCAATTTTTCATTTAGTGTCAATTTTCATGTGACATTCCAAGAATTATCTGAATGAGTTATTGATATTTTTTTTGAAATATTTATTTGAATATTATGACTAATTTACATATTTTATAATGATATATATATTTTTTTCAGAATTCATTTGATTTTTCTTTAATATGGTTTATCTCCATGAGATTGTTTGTTGACTTTGGTTTCATTATGTTGAATTGTTCTAGGTTTTTACACAAGTGTATAACAAAAATGTAATTCTATATAAATGACCCACAGATTCTTCTATGAAACAAATTTATTTAACATTGCATGCATATGACATCCATGTGACCTTATGCCAAATTAGTTTTTGTATGTGATGAATTTTAATGTTAGAACAATTCAAACCCATCTCTATTAAACCATACAGATTTAAAATGTAGAATTGTTGGAAAACATGAAGTACATTTTCATCATCACATAAAAGGTTTTGCATCAAATATATCACGCCCAGTGATCTTTCCGCATACAACTAGTTTTAATATTAATTATATCATTTTTGTTTGGATAGAAGTATGGACAAAAATATTTTCTCTCATATGGCATACACCCTATAAAATGTATTCATATGGTTATTTTACCTAACCAAAAAATAGTACACTTACGTTATGGGTTCCCTTTATAAAAAACACTCATGTTATATCTACGTAAAAAAATTCTATGTAATTTTGAATGGGGTGTCTCCACATAAATTTTCTGATTGAGATTCATCTTATTTTAAAAGTATAGTTTTTATATTTTTTCTATTGAATAAGTATATCTCACATTCATTGAGCGTGTGTTACTCCATCAATTGGGTTACAATGAGTGGAATTGGATAATTAGACCAAACCAATTTAATAATTATATTTGTTACCTATGGTTCATTTTCCACATCTTTTTTACTATTCATTTTATAATGTCTATCCCCCCCAACTATCTACCATCACATTTTCTGCCTAACTTGTACATCTCCTTGTATAATTTTCATTCAAATATAATTTCATTTACATATTAAGATGAGATAAAAGACTTTTTTGGATATCAAGGAATTAAAACTTGATTTTAAATCTATCAAACAAATACGTATTTAAGATCTAAGTGAATCAGATACATTTTCGGTATTTTTGTGAGTTAATTTCAATTATTATCAGGATAAAATGGTTAAAATTGAAAAAATTCTAATTTTTTTTAATTATAGATATAGAAATATAATTCCCTTAATTTATTGAAGGGTTTTTTATTTATTGGGGTGAAATTATTCTATGGGTTTTTATGATTATTTATATATATTTGAATAACAAATAATATGGCCACCTTTATGAAATATAAATTAAAATAACATTTTATGTTATTTCATAATGTATATGACATGGAATTTATTTATCCAATGTTTTATGTTTTTATTTTGAATTATTTCTTTAATTCTTAATAATTATTTGTGATAGAAATTTGTTGACATATATTTTTAGGTGTTGTGGGTGACAAATTTGATATTTATAAAAATTACATGATTTTTATTTGAATATTCTCTCTAATGGATCAAAATTTTAAATTCTCATTTAAATTTATAATATATTAATTTTATTTTTTTGGGTAGTAGTTATTGATTTTTATTTCATTTAATTTCATTTCATCTCCAAGGTTTTTTGGTTTTATAATGTCGGAAGTTTTTTCGTGTTTTTTCGGAATTTTTCTATATTTTGAAAGGAGACACATTGGATATTTATTTAAATTCATCAACTATATAATATCCTTCATGACTCACACATTATGTATTTTTAGGTGGGTGTTCCATATTAATTTTCCATGAAAATCGGTATAGTGATTCTATGTTCATTTGCATATGAAATTTCACATTAAACATAATGTGTAATATTTTTAAATCATTTTATAATTTAGGGAAAATATAATATACAAATTCAATATATGACATTTATCATACTCCAATTTTTAATTTTCCATTTTTATTCTTTCTTAATCAACATCAATGATTCGCGAGAACTCACGAATAAAATTTTATTAACGATGTGAGCTAAGAAATTGAAAATAAATTTGATGATTTGATTGAAATTAAGAGATGTGAATGAAAATAATTTAAATCTTGAAAATTTAGTTTTAACTAATGGAACATATGTTGTTTATGATAGAACTAGATAACCAAAACCAAAGGAATATAACACGAAAAAGAATATCAAAGTGGTTTTTTTGGATTTCTAGATCATCGTATTAGGGATGTCAGTGTGAATAGAGGATTCATGAGTTTAGAGATGGATAATTTGGGTTTTCTGATATTATGAATAATACATTTCTTGAGGTAGAAAAAAAATAATGTGATATATAACAATAAATTTGGGTTATTCAAGAAAATAAAATAAACAAATGAAGTATAATTAAGAATTTGGGGGGACGGTTTCATAGGAAAAAAATATCAATTTATATTATTTCTGCCCCATCCAAATGAAAAAGAATTTAAATTGAAAAAACACATTATTAATTCATTTGTATTTTCCCAAATAATGATTTGAATTGAAATAAGAATTCAGAGTTGGTATTTATCATCCATGTTTCAAATCATTCTGATATTGAAGAATGAAAACTGGAATAGGGAGTTACAAATTATTGTGAATGTTTTTTTTTCAAATACTGAAGGTAAAGCTGGAGAACTGATCAAGACTAATTATTCATTGAGATTTCCCCCATCCCTGTTTTTATTTGATGAAGAATATCTAGTGATGAGTTAGTTAACATGATCATTATTGACAAGATTTTATTTTTTAGTTTATTGGTTTTGATTAAAGAATTATGACCCTCGATGAACTTAATCATTTTAGTTTTTCATTATTTGAATGTCCCATATAAGGTGTAATGTAGAATTACATAATAAATTTTGTTTCACTGTCAATATAGTTGGTTTCATTTTGGTTATTGTATCTAATCATGGGGGATATGTATTAATTTTAACCCGTTTTCAATTTTATTTGAATTTTTTTTCAATTGATGAAATAAAATTCACATATTATAGTCATGGCCTAGTCAAAATATGTGGTTTTCTGACAGACATTGTGTTGGAAGAAAATTTTCTGAATGTTGTTAATGAAATTGGGAGATCATTTTTACTCTAGACAATCTATTCAAACATGAGTTAATTTTTTGAATCATATGCTAAAATTGGGATTTTAACATTCTATAAATAAAACCATGTTCATGAACAAGAAAATAATGTAATTTCAATTCAAGAATGTGAAATTTTAAGATACTTTTGAGGAAGATGAAAAACATGATTACATATTTTTTTAAGGACACTATAAAATTATTATTGTATAGATAGGAGCTTTGTGTCAAGTAGATATTTCCTCCTTTTCCAATAAATTTTGAAGAAATTCCAATAGCCTAAGAAATAAATATTTTGATATATTCTAGAATGAGGACATTTCCGTATCTAAATTTGGTGTATTTATGGGAGTTAGAAGTAAAACACATAAAAAAATTGGAAGGATGAAACCAATGAAAATGTCGAGCATAAAATAAATATCATTATAATTGTCCTATACTGATTTTTTTAGCCCCATATCTCTCTATGTTCTATTCAACCAATAATGAATTTAAAAAAATAATTGGACTATATGATGATTCTTGTCAGAATTATCAATAGGGTAATAATATTATGTAGATTCTATTATTTTTTTGTTTATGTTTTCTTATAATAGAAAAATTTCCTTCATTATAGTTAGTCTTGTATGTATTTTTCATAAATGGAAAAATAACTAACAAAATTTATGCATTTTCATCACAATCAAATGGTTAGGATAGAGTTTTTTTAGGAAAAATCCAAGGATAAATTCGAGGGATCATAATTTAAGGAAAGCACATTATTATTGGTCAATGGATCGATATTTAAGATTCTTATCATGTTCATTTTTTTGTGACTGTGTAAAAATATTAGGATAAAAATAAATAAAATTTATCCTTTACATACCAATTTCTAGATAAAGTAAGTGTGAAATTTTAATACAAAATGGATTTTTTTTCATTTAGTATTCATGCAAACCATGAAATTGATATTTTATTATAAAATATATATTCTACATCATTTATCATATTCTATTTAATATTAATCTATTTGTATCAAATTTCTAGATACTATAAACTCACACTATTTTTTCATTCAACACATTCACCAATCATCAAAAACCACTCTAGTTTTAAAAGAAATATATCGTATTTTTTTATATTTGGTTTTTCTTATCTGAATTGTTATTTTTAGTCTATAATAAAGTCCACATTTCATATGGGTATGGTCATACTCTACATATAGTAGGGTTAGTAAGAAATATAAATAAAATATATTTATTAGCTTATCCAATGACATCATGTATGAAAATACAGAATGATTTAAAAAAATTATTCTCATATTAGCAAAATATATAATCAAGGAATTAAATAAAGAATTTTTTACAAGATATAGATATTAGGAAATAATTCACATGTTATAAGGAATTTTTTACATTGTTAACCAATTCTTTGTTTATAAAATTGATAATGATTTTAATATAACCATTTTGACCCCTGAATAGATATTTATATATAATTATTTTTAAGTAATAATGATTAGAGATGTTGTATTTTATGGAAATCAATTTACAAGAATTGTCAAAACCATTGTTTATATATTGATCAATATTTTTTTCTCTACCTCATGTTCCTCCAATGACTAGATTAGGGTTACCTTTTATTCTTCTCCTTAAATCCATAAAAATATTATCTTGAATAATCCTAGGAATGTACAAGATGTTATATAAATTTTATATTCAATATCATCCCATACAACATAACTATTATATAATTATGAAAACACAAAAACACGGTTACAGTTAACCATAATAAGGTTTAGTTGGTCAAAATTATTTCCAGAACTCATGGCTATATTTCACAAAATCTCAATAAATATTGGTTTTAATTTACCACTCCTTGACTATATCTCATACATTCAACATGAAATAATCAATATTATAAATTTGGGTATAACATAACCCATGTATAAAAATATCATAACAATGATATATTCACCTTTGAAAATGGTATACATGTATTTTTCTTGAAATAAGGATGGTGAGAAAATCAAGAAAATTTACTATCTTCTTGTGGTGAAATGTTAATTTATCTCTCAACCTCGGAACTAAAATTAAGGTCACCATATGAATTATAAATAAATACTATAACATAATTAGGAAACCACAATGTAATGTTTAATTTTCATGGTCATCCACTTGAACAAAAATAACTAATACCATAAAATAATATTTATTCCCTTAAACAACTAAATGGTAGTTTTCACACACTAACCCTTATTTTTTTAATAAAATTCAATAAATATATTCTACCTCCCCATAAAATCATTATTAATTTTCATATCTCTTTAATGAAAATGATTCTTCAATCAATCCATGAGAACATTTACAAAAAAATAAAAATAAAAAATTTACCATACTCATGAATCATCTTCTCAAGAAAATAGTCATAGAATTCTCCCAGTGTGAAAGTTTTTTAACACCAAACTATTAGATATAATTAATTTTTTTATTAATTATATAAAAATTAACTTAATGATCAATGTTATATTAACCATTTCAAAATTGATAGATTCATGGATCCCCTTTGACACATTAATGTATTAAGGTTCATTAACCTATGTCACCTATAAGAGCTCATCATAATCGCCTTGTCCCAGGTTTACTTCTATCATGAAGTAATGGTGTATTATAATTTTGAAAAATATATTTATCAAAATATTTAATTACAAAACATTTCTTCATTTTTATTTTAGGGAAATTTTAATGTCTTTAATAGTTTTAACTCACACCTGAAAAATTCCCTCTAAAATAGTCAGTGAAATTTTTTGGTCTAGTCATCGTTTACAATAATACCTTTTTTAATTTAAAATTAATATACATGATAGGTACACCAATTTCCAATAAACACAATCAATAATTTACCATTACATAAATTAGTAATTTAACTATAAACAGAATATTTAAATACTCTACAGAATGATCATCACCTGATTACAAAAATGGAATTGGATAATGTTACTAAAACACCTCATGGACACCTCTATATCTTCATATTCAGCTGTAAACATTAGTGATTGTATGAAATTCATGCTGGAAATAATTTCTCCACTTTAAATATTTTAGTATAACAAATGGATAGCATACATAAATTTTAGCATGAATAATAGAGATATAAAAATGTGGAGAAAAAATTTACATATCTATAAAAGGAATATATGATACCGAAAATCATGGAGAATAATTATTATAATATCCATGTGCAATTGAATTCATAGGAACACCGTTCTAAAAACTTCTGAAAAATCCATAATGTATGATAAATTAAAAAAAAGTAGACACATATAGAATTGGTTAGAAGAAAATGCCAATGAACCCAAAAATAGATGACACTATGAGAAATAGCCCTTATGGGGGGGTTGGGGATGATCCTAATTCTAATAACATGGTTATATACTAAATGTATATATAGTATCCAGTCATCTTTCCACCTCATCAAGTGGCCAACTCTGTTTCTTGTGTGTTTTTCATTTAAATTTTCCAAGGAAAAAATGTTCTTCATACATATTGTAGGGGAACCTAAAGATCATCTCGAAGAAAATATCTATTATCTAGTACACACTCCACCCTTATGTGTCATAAATTCATGTGTATATGGTAAAAATATATGGTTTGACTGAAGCTAAAAAAAGAAAATAATAATAATAATATTTATATTAAACATAAACATATAATTATAGAACTATTTTATGCTAATATTGGGAGGGTCCAGATATATGATCACTTGCTTCATCTCTACACCAATAAAAATAATGTGCCTAGAAGTAGGAACATTATTAATCCCATCCCATATAAGAGAATATATACTTGAGTAATAGCATAATAACATCCCATACAAATGGGGAATTGGTTTATTAGAGTCCATGTAATCATTCCATACATATCATTCAAAACATGGATGTCGTAGAAAATATAAATTCATTAAATTCACATTATAATGAACCAATACTTTTACAAAAACTATTACATGATTTTATGAAAACTTATTCTTTAAAGGCAAAACAAGGATTATAAATTCTAATGTATTTGGTAGATTATATACATAATGAAACCAAAATTAAACATATTTTATTTAATCATAATAAGGAGAGCCTAACATCCCATGAGACCTTAAATATATATAGGATACTATTGAAAATAAATGAACAATGGGATGAGTTAAAATTCCCATTATGTAAATAAGCATCGGAATAAAACATAGTACACCAGTTATAATGAATAACATAATGATATAAAAAGGCTTGGAAAATGAATTTACATATAAAATCATAACATGTAGAAAATTGGACTATATAATTAAAGAATCAAGATAGTTTTGAGAAACATAAAACATGACTATATCATGAGTCAAATCTCATTTTAAATGGACATGTACGAATCGAGGCTAACAATCCAGAATGATGCACAAGGAGCACGAGTCATGGCTAACCACCAAGATCTTTACACATGATGACTCAGGAGAATAAACATTACCCAATGAGTTGGAGGGATATATGGGTGAACCAATAATAAAATGTTCCTTAACATTTTATCCACATAAATAATCATACATCAGAATCAAACAAAAACATAAAGTTTAACCATGGAAATAATTGGGTATCATAATCCTGTCAAATGGAATAAACTGAAGGAATGTCATAATGGTGTCCACGAAGGAAGGGTTTTAAATCAGTCTTGCACAACAATAAAGAAAAACAATCATATTTCCTGATAATTTATGACTAACTAAAATGGAATTGTTTAAAAATAGTGTTTAAGAATCCTTATAAATAAAACATTTTAGTGCACTTTAAGGAAAATATTAAAGATTCATTAAAATGGTAATAGTATATTTTTTTGGATAAAAACTGAAATTAATCAATAATAATTTAAATTTTAATATGAGTAATTTTAGAAAAAATAATAATGTATTGATATATATTATGGGAGTACACGAAAATGGTTAAAAATGAGAAGTTCCATGTAATCATTCTTTTTTCGATATGAATTGAGAAGTGGGCCTTATAAATAAATGTATATCCCTAAAAAGATATTTATGAAAGAATCTAGATTCTTGATTTTGAAACATATAGATATAATTTATAAGAATTATATAAATAATTAGAATTAAATTTGATAAAATATATTGAAAGAGTAACCAAAAAAAATATAGATTTATGTAGAATCCATTACTTTATGTCCATAATGGTTCCTCTCTTGATCTTAATGGATCAAATAATAAATTTATATTAATTAATTATTCATTATAAAAACATTTCGAAATGTAATTGGCTTATTAAAATTTTATTAAGTTCATTTATTTCAATTTTAATGAGTTCTATTTTCCAATTTTATACTTCGGGGGTCCTTATTTTCATAGAATCCATGATTGGTATGCTTGTTCCATAGTATGGATGTTCATGTAAAATGGAAATACACGTCCATAATTTATGTTAAATTTTTTTAATTAAAATATTAAATTTTAAATTGTTATATATATCATCTATTTATTTTTGGTGAGGATGAATCATTTGATAAGATATTAGTGATAATTGTTTTGATTATTTGCAGTGTTTTTTATCACATCGAACTAGTTTTCTTTAATTAATTTAAAAGCGTGTGTATAGATATTATAGAAAATTAAATAAAATATTATACATATATTATAATATTTTTAAACCTTATAAGTTGTTTCATGTCCATTCATGAATATGGTAAAATAAATTTAAAACTTGGCATCCGTGAATGTGATAAATTAACACTCCACAGACAATATATTAATTTTTATTGAAAAATATGAGAGGGAAAGAATTGATGATGAATTATTAAATAAAAATAATAAAATTAAATTATTTTAAATATACTAGAATTATAATTTCATTTCTATTAGGGGTGTAGAGGATATAATAAAACAATAAAGAATATGAAGTGAAATTAAAAGAAAAGGGAAAAAGGTATTTACCTCTTGTATTTATCTTCCTTGAGAGCCCCCTTACGGATATTTTTTAATATTTTAAAGATAAGAAGAGCTGTTAGACATGTGGGAGGTCCTGTAGAATATATTATAGAATAATTTGGAACAAGATCAAATCTTCAGAGTTTTGAGGAGAAAATGATGTGAGGGGTTGTGTTTATAGTGAATGAGAGGGGTGTTTTACTATTCACAAAAAATTAAAGTACATTAGATAATTCAAAAAAATCACCCAACCCATTTTTCCCAATGTATATTTGTCATATGAACTCCATATTTTGAAAAATAATTTTCTAAATAAATAAAATATAATTTTTTATTAAAATCATAATTTACTTGAAAAATAAAAATTCTAAAATTATAACTGATTTTGTAACACTCATAAAATTTAACTATGGTTTAGTAAAGTTAACCTATAATCATAAGAAAAAAAATATTAATTTATGATTACATTTAGGGGGAATATATTTTCTTTTAGATTATTTATCTATTTATAAAATTGTAATTATATATTTACGACCTACAAAAATAGCAACACCTAATTAATAATTTTTAAAATATTTATTTACTTATAATATGATATAATTATGTCATTATATGATTCATAATATGGATAATAATTATTTTTACATTCATTTTGGAGGTTAATACTCAATTTCCCTATTTACTTTTAATAAATTAAATAATACTATTCCAGTGTAAAAGTTACTATTTCATTTTTGTAGGTTTCATTTCATCTTGAAATAAATCATATTTAAATCACTAATCATTTATAAACATTTATTTAGTTATAATACTTATTTTATGTGGCCTATACTATATTCCATAATTATAGTAAAATAATTTATATTGAAAAAAATTTGGGTCATTACATTCTTCCACCCTTATGAAATTTCTCCATTGAAATTTCATTTTGCATACTATGGTGAAAACATTTTATGGTACTTCTCCCTCATCACCTCTTCTAGTTCCCATGTTTATTCTTCACACATATAGTTCTTTCATAGTAATTTTACAAGGTTATTAGTCCTGTTTCATAGGACATTATCTCTCTGATCCAATATCTTCATAGGCTTCTCACCATATGAGAGATCATCCTCCAACTGTACCACTATTGAAATCAGTACATGTGAAGTATCTAGAATGCACTTCCTCAAAAGGGATACGTGGAATACATCGTGTACTTGAGACATGGATTGTAGAAGTTCTAGTTGATAAAACATGATCCCAACATGATCAATAATCTAAAATGGGATGATGTACCTAGGACATTGTTTTCTCTTTTACCCAAATCTCATTATTCTATACAATGGAGGTATGTCATGGAATACCATGTCTCTAACCTTAAACTCAAGGTCTTATCTATGATTGTTTGCATAACTCTTATTTCATATTTGTTATTCCATTATGATTTATTGACTGATTTTTATCTTCTTCAACATTTCTAGGAATATTTCAGGTCCTACCATACTATATTCACCAAATTCACCCCATCATTCCGATGTTTTCCATATTTTTCCATAATGTGAATCATATGGAGCCATTTGGATGCTCGAGTAGAAAATGATGTCAAAAGAGAACTTGATTAGAGGAAGATATTAGTACCATAATCATTTCAAGTCCATAGAACTTTTTTCAAAATGTATTCTAGTGTTAGAATAGTACTCTTAGATTGACCATCAGTGTGAGGTTGATATGTTGTACTGAAACTCTGGTCAGTTCTTACATAATGGTCAAGAATTTTCCATATCATGAAGGTGAATCTCAAATTTTGATTGGATACAATCTATTGTGGTACTCCATGAATCCTTACCACTCCATTTATGTATATCCAAGAAATTTTATCCATAGAGAGTTCCTTACGAATTGAAATAATTTGAATGACTTTGTAAGATGATCAACAATGACACATATTGCACTATTTCCTATGGATGTCTTCAGATGTCTTGTGAAAATGTCCAGTGTATTTTTTTCCCACATTCATATTGGTATAGGTAATGGTTATAGTATCCATATATAATTTTTTATTTCATCCTTCACTTGCTAATAAACCATTAAAATTTATTTATATTCAATGATCACCATCTTTACATTGTTTGGACAATAGTGCTCTCGAAGTTGTTGATACATCTTTCTGCTACCTAGGTGAATAGAGAAGCTTGGGGTATTTTCACCATTTGAATATCGTACATTCTATTTGGATCTGATGGTACATAAAGTCATGACCCAAATCTCATGAATCATTCTTCATCCATTTT
This sequence comes from Viscum album, assembly GCA_963277665.1. Taxonomy (NCBI): domain Eukaryota; kingdom Viridiplantae; phylum Streptophyta; class Magnoliopsida; order Santalales; family Viscaceae; genus Viscum; species Viscum album. Next base: position 1,877,364,652 of record OY728152.1, read on the forward strand.
TAACTCTTAGTATTTTCCTTTTCTCATGGATTCCACCAACATCTGAGTTTCCACATCATGACTTTGAGCTTCTTTGTTTTCTCTATTAAGGATTATTTAGAAATCATATGAGAATGGATTGATGATGTTCTATCATTAATTATTTACCTTTTCATCCTATCAAGGTCAATAAATATTAGATCCTTCTTAATTATCAACATTGATAAAGATATAAGATCCTTTAAACATAGATCATCAACTACTATATTTTCCATTTGAGGATTGTTGTAGCTTGAGCAGTCATAATCCTTGATGAGCTCTAAATATCTTCACTGGTGCATATTTGTTTCCCTGTATGTGAATATATATTTGAGACACTTATTATAATTATATATCTCACATTTCTCCCAATATAGAGAATGTCTCCATATTTTTAATTAAAAGATCACAACTACCAAAAATAGATCATGTCTGGGATAGTTTTTTCTCATGGATTTTCAACTACCTTGAGGGATTGTCTATCAATTTATCATATTTAATCTGCACACAACCTAATCCCTTCGTTGAATCATCATTCTACAAAACAAAGAGTTCCACACTTTTTTGTAGTGTGAGCACGAGTGCAGTGATAAGAATCTATTTGAACTCTCTAAAGGATTATTCACAATGCCTAGTCTAGGAAAACATTTCTCCCTTACGATTTACCTAGTTTATTGGGTTTGATAATAGTGATAATTTATTCAAAAATCACTTATAATTCCAAACTAGACAAAAGAATGTATGGATCTTCATTATAGATTTTCGTCAGGTACACTCATTGATTGATTTTTTGGAATGCACCACAACTATTCCATTGGTTGTGATAAAATTCAACATGAATGACAATTCCTCCATCTATAACTCACAATTACTATACATATTCATAATTTTTATCCTTTAACAATGACTTTAGAATAGTATTAAAATGATCCTCATGCTCCATATTGATTTTAAAGTATATCAGAATATCCTCGTTAAAAACTACAACCTATTTTTCAACGTAATATCTAAAGACTATATTAATTAAATCAATGAATATTTCTTGTTAACTAGTTACTTTGAAGGGAATCACTATGAACTCATAGAATCCATAATTTGTTCTAAATTTAGTATTGGAAATATCTTCCTTTTTCACCTTTAATTTGTCATATCCTGGCATAAGGACCTCCATAGAGAAATAATAGGCCCCATGAGTTGGATCAAAAAAGTCTTCTATCCGTTGTTGGGGTTACTTGTTCATTATGGTGATTTTTTTGAGATCATGACAATAAATAAGGGATTTCATTGATCTATCCTTGTTCTTAACAAATAGGACTACAAAACCTCTTGGTGAAGCACTCCAGATAGTAAAACACTTAATTAGATTCTCCTGTAACTACTTCATTAGTTCTTCTAGCTCAACGATGTCCATACTATATGGTGTCATTGATATAATAAAATAAATTAGAATAAGTTCAATAGAGAATTCAAATACTAGATCATGAGTAAGACCATGAAATTATTTAGGTAATATATTATTGTAATCCCTTATGATGGGAATTTCTTATAGAATGATTCTCTCCTTTGTCTCGAGCATTTGATAAAGATATTCTTACTCAGAAGGCAACAATATAAAAATTTGATATGATGATTCTAAATGAGGATCAATGTCCTCCTTACACTTGTATAGTATTAGAGGATGTTGTGGATGTGAATAGTTATCTCCCTTTTTGGATATTTGACTTTTGTATTTATATAAATATATCCAATCCATGCCCAAAATAGATTCAAACTCTCCCCAAGGGATTATAACAACAATTTCTAGGAGGCTTAGTCCATAATCATTTACCATGAAAACATTATGAACATTTTATGGAATTATTTCACCAATTTTTATACTCAATGATACTCAACCTCCAAATTTTGAGTTGGTTTTTGAATAGTTCTACTAGACATTCAGTATATGACATAATGAGTATAACCAAATTCAAATTGTATTTTCACTATTCTTTAATGAATAAATAGAGTACTTGTCACCAAATAATATTCGGTATCGACCATAGTAGTATTGATATAATGTGCCCTTCCTTGGCTTATAGAAATTGTTCACATAATTCTAATGTCCCTTGGAGTTAAAACACTGAACTACATCATTGTTATTGATTAGAACCTTTATTTCTCAACATTAGTGGAATTATTAATTTTCCTTCAACATTTCATAGAAACATGCCCTGTTCTTCCACATTTTCTTCACATCCTGGTACCCTTTATATAGTTCCTATGATGATACTTCCCATAATTTTCACATGTTTGATATTCAGTATTCTTCCTATAATGGGATTAATGTATTAATCCACCCATATTAGACTCTATTTCCCCCTTTTTTCATCAATCCCCTAATAACACTGAGAGTCTCTGATCTCTATTAGCACCTTGAAGGAATAATAAAAAATCTTCCTCGTAGGTGTCAAAGTCTCAAACTTACAAATATTTTCATAGACTTGGATTTAGTTCAATAATAATGTAACCCATCTTATTTTATGTGTTCTTGAAAAAAAACTAGAGGCTAATCTTGGAAGCCTTATGATTTTTTATTCATACTCCCCAAAAGAATAATCTATTTTTTTCTGTCTGAGGAATTCCATTTCCATATTCAAATGGAGTGTTCATAGAAAATATTTATTTGAAAATATTTTCCTAAAATATTCCCATTCTATGGAATCAATTTCCACCTCGGGCTTCCTATTTTTTATCATTTTCCACCAATAATTAGCATTCCCATCAAAAAATAGACCACAAGCACAAATTTCTCATTTTCTAAGAACTAGAGGACATAAAATATCATTAAAATGGAGTTAATCTATTATTCCTTGGGTAGGGGATCAGAAGATCCACTAAACATGGGAGGAATTTTCAGTATGGATGATTCAATAGAAACATTATCTTGGTTTGTAGAATGAGTTTATTCCAAATGATTAATGTTATTATTCACAATTTTAGCTAGCTGAGTATGTATTATCATAATATTTTATTCACCCATTCCTATAATATTTGTTATATAATTATGGAAATCATCACATTCCCTATCACATTTGCGCTTGGAATGAGATCCTTTATGTTATTCCATTAAATAAAATAAAAGTACATTTTCGGAGATTGAATACATAGCATAAAAGGATTATTTAAAGATAAAAGGATAAACCTATAATGGAAAAGTATATACTAACTTGTGATTCCATAGGATTCATCTTATATTTTCCATGATTGGTTTACTATCATATATTTGTATATATATTTTATATTACATTAATTATGATTTGAAATAATCTTATGAATTTACCAAATAATGTCCCCTAGTAGTGTCAAACCAAGTGTTCAGTAAGGCAAGTTGTCATGTACTAGGTAACCCCAAGTCAGGCCCAGAACACCATGTCATTGTTATTACTCCTAGGTTCATATCTTCTAGAACCATGTTCACATGTATTATCCAGAAAAGGGGAGTATGTTTTTGATAAAACACTTAATCTATAATAACAAAAAAATTGGGATGTTTTATCATACTTAGTCATATCCATATAGTTCATACTAAAGTACTTTATTCTTAATCACAAAAAATAATTGGGGTTTTCTCTGATACTAACTATGAAGACCCAATCCATTTACATATATCATTACATTATTTTAATCATACACATCCATCAAATACAAACCAAGGATTGTAAATCTAGTATACTTGGAAGATTAAATACATAATGTAACCAAAATAAAACATCTTTTATTAAATATTAATAATGTGATCCTAACAACCATTGATCCCTTACATATTTATAGGATACCTTGGGAAATACAAGAAAAAATGGATGATGTAAAAAACCCCATAAGGAATTAAGAATATGAATAAAACTATGTATATAGGTTAGAAGGCATAACATAATGATATAAAAATCCATGGAACATGAATAAACAAACAAAATCATAAAATATAGAACATGAAATCAATAATTATGGAATCATAGTAATGTTTATGAAATATAAAACATGAAATTAAAATGAGTCATGGATCATTGTATATGGATGATCAAAAATCAAGTATAACCACCAATACAGTTTCATATGGTTCGTGAGTCAAGTCTAACCACCATGACCATTGAAAATGAAGTCTCATGATAATAAACATTACTCAATGAATTGGAGCTCTATCTGGGTGTACCCATATTACCATTTTTCCGGAATATGTGTTCCACATAAAGAATAATACATTTAAAATCAAACATAAACATAAAGGTTACACATGGAAAGAATTAGGTATAATAATCATGTCAAAAGGCACAACTAGAAAAAGTGTCACAATAGTGTCCAGGAAAAAAAGGATTTAAATAATACATTGATAATCATAAGGAAAAAAAGTCCTAGATTATAATAAGTGATGAAAAACTGAAATTGAAAATTTAAATTATAGTGTTTATGAATCTTTTAATGTAAAACATTTAACTGTAGTTTATGGAAAATATTAAAGATTATTTAAAATGAAAAAGGAATAACTGATTGTATAAAAACTAAACTTTACCAAAAAAATTTACATTATGAATTTTTTGATTTTAGAAAACATTATTCGAGATTATAAAATATTTTGGACATCACAAGAAAATGGGTATGAAATTGGAATGTTCCTGTTAATCGGGCACACATTTCGGGATGAATTGAGAAGTGGGTCTTATTAAAACATCTATATCCCCAACAAAAGATGGATTTAAGGATATAGATACTTTAATTTTTACCATATACACATAATGAAAAATAATTAAACTGATATAAATAATCCTTATATTGGATTAAAGAGATAGAAATATTTACCCAAAGTTAAATGGGGATTCGGGGTGAATCACATACCTTATGTCTGAAATAGTTCTGCAAATCAACTTGATTCCTAAATAATAAAATTGGATTTATAAATGAATAATTCTATATCCTTTTCAAAATTTAATTGATTTATTTTAATTGTATTAAGTTCATTTATGTCCTTTTTTATGAGTTATAGTGTTCAATTTCATCAATCGAGAGTGCTCGTTTTTTTATTTTTCATGATTGGTTTGCTTGTATAATTGTTTGGAAGTTCATGTAAAATGGAAATAAAAATATAGAATTATTTTATAAGTTATAAATTAACATAATTAACGTCAAATGGTTATATAATTCATTTTTTTATTTTGGGTGTGGATGAATGATTAGAAAATATGTTATATATAATCATTTGGATTATTTTTTGCAGTTTTTGCTCACATAAAACTTGTTTTATTTTATTATTTTACATCAAGTGTATATAATGATTCCATAATATTAAATAAAATATAATACATATATTATAATATGGTTCAATAATAAAAAATTGATTCATTAATAGCCATGAATATGGTAAAATAAAATGAAAACCAGTCATCCTCCAATGTGAAAAACTAACACATCATCGAAGACGTTTTTTGTATTTTTAAGAAAAATTAGAAGGAAAGAATTAATGATGGGTTATTCCCAAAAAACATACTAAAATTATAGTATATTTATGTAACTATATTTATCGTTAATTGTGGTTGAGATGATGTGATTAGAGAATAATAAAAGAAAGAATGTGGAATTAAATTAAATGAAAAGTAAAAAAGATTTTACCTCTTGTATTTCTCCTCCTGGACAACCTCAATAAGGAAATGGTTTTGGTCTTTTGAAGAGACAAAGAACTACTAGACGTGGGTAAGGGTCTTGGGAAGATATTTTTGTATAATTTGGACAAGGCTCCATGCATGAGAGGTGTGATGATAAAGGAAGTGAGAGGTGGTATTTATAGTGGTGAAGAGGGGTGTCTTCTCATTATTTAATTAATTTTTTTATTATTTTGAATCAAGACAACAAATAGATTGATTATTATTAATAAATATATTAATATAATGAATTATAGTTCTATATTTTGGTCTTAAATCATCCATGCATCATCTATGACTCAACAATTCTAGTTTTTATCATTTATTTTAAAATATTTTATTTTACTACTCTCCAAAACATCATGTACTTTTGAAAAATATAAAAAATTCACCCTAGCCATTTAATGACATGAAGAATACAAAATGGAACTCTATTTTTCATGAAATATCTTTCTTGATATGCAAAATTTATTTTTTAATTAAAATCATATTTTACTCGAAAAATAAGTATTTTAAAATTATAAGTTATTTTATAAATCATTATAAAATTAACTAACATATAATAAAATTAACAAATTATTATAAGATAAAAATATATTAATTTATGAGTACATTTTTTCGGAATATATATTTCCTTTAAATTAATAAATTAATTAAAAAATTATAATTAAATATTTATGAAATAAAAAAATATAAACAACTAATTAATAATTTATCAAATATTTATTTACTTATAATATGATATAATTATATGATATTGTAACCTATATGGGGTAAAAAATTTATTTTTACATTAATTGGTTAGTTTTCTATTCAATGGTCTAGTTTACAATTCATAATGGTCAGATTACTATTCCCATGGTAAAGTCACTATTTCGTCATTTTAGGTTTCGTAACCTCTAGAAACACTAATTATTTCATTAACTATTCATTTATAATGATTGCATTGTGTTACAAATGTGGTTTTATATTGTTTATATTGTAGGAAATTTTTATAAGAAGAGAATTCACAATAATAAATATTTGTGGTCATTACCCGCATCATATTCATCATACTCTAGAGTAATATATCTTATTATAACATTTTACAAAGTATAAATGTTTCCCTTTGATATAAAAACTAGTCCTAGGATGTCTTATAAATGAAGAAAACATCATAGGAAAACATAACATGTTTGATTACTTTAACTAAAGATAGTACGTAAAACATCTCATACAGGGATTAACCTTTATAAAAATTAAAAATAGAAATCACAATATCAATTTAAACAAATTATTTTTTGGAAACCAAGAGGTGAACTACATCATGACCAATGAAACTAAAATAGGTATATAGAACCTAATTGACACATATAGAATACTTGTAATCATTACTAAATAAAAAAATCGAATCAACCATTACATAGTTGAAGAACAGGGCTTTATGGTTTGATTTTTTTAGATTTATATATTTTTATTTTAGTGAAGCATATATCATCACTATCCTCTCCCTTTAAGTATTAAGGAAAAGAGGTTTTTGCCTACAAAATTATTTTTATAAATATTCCATGAGGTTGAGGAAAATATAGATTCCAACAAAAATATCATTCATCTGAACTATAATATAGATTATTTAGGACTTACACCACTTTTATAAGAGAATAATTTTTTTTGAAAAGTTATAAAACTATGTTTTTATATCTTCACCTTATTATATATCCTAATGTTCCTAGATAAAAATAAAATTGTTAAGAACATCTGGATTCTAAATCCCTACACATAGAGGAGGAGAAACAATATCTCTTTTCATAAGGAATCAAAACAAGAGACTATAAGAGACCCCCATACATTAAATTCACTTTTTATTCTTCTATGAAAAATCAGATGTACTTGGACCAATATTGATGGATACTTTCATTTTAGGAAGATAATACACGTGGAGGAGAGCATGTGGGTATGAAATGGGGATAAAATGAATGAAAACATTGAATCTGATAAATTTTAGGGATAAATATTTTCATTGAAAATAATAATTTACATTATAATAAGAACCATAACTAATATAGAAATGTGTACCTAGTTCAAATTCACATTGTTATTATAGGTGCTAATATAACTCTCGTTGAACAAGGGGAGACACTGGGTACCAGGTTCAATTACACTAGTTATAGTGTTATCAACACGTGGGTACCCACCCTTTTCTCCATAACAACATCCTCCAATCTGCTAATATTACATACCCTTCCTCTTTAACATAAAAATAATCTTAAAGATGAAATGATGGAAAAACGTTTTTAGAGAAAATAACCCAAGATGTTATAGAAATTACAACCATGCCAAAATCAATATTATTTTCCATAGTAATATTCAACATATTCTTGGAGGAAACTGGATCATCCAACAAGATTTCAAATGGCTTTCGCACTCCCAAGATTTTTCTTGATGTTTCTCAGGTCCCCAAATATCCTAAATTAGAGGGATCGTCCTTCTATGATAGATATTTACACTATGATCAATGATAAAATTAAGATTCATTATATAGGATGCATCACCCTTTAATTAAATAACAACATAAAAAATTTCGTGAAAAGTATTTGGTATAGATTTTCTCAGTTTTTAAATATGAATGTTATAAACATGATAAAAAATATGTTAATAAATAATGATGATAGATTATTTCTCCAATTTGGCCCAAAATTTCTAAATGATTTAGAAATTCCCTTTCTTAATCATACATTGTTTACCCACTCCTACTGAATCCTATAGGAATACATTATTACCAATGTTAAATTCCATTAAGAACCATTGATGTCCAGTATAAGACATCTATTAGATTTAAATACTTAAAAACTATTTCTTAATTAATTTCACCTTCTATTCAATTTCATGAACAATATAGGTCTAAAATACTGAAAATTCTTTTATCGTTGTCCAATAGAGAATAGAAAGAAAAGGTCATCTATATGGTTTCCTGGGGGAATTTATATTATTAGATTATTTGAATCTATTTTTATAAGAGAATAAAACAAATGAGAGGTGGTTCTTTAATGATACACTAATAAAAATAACAAAGGCTTTTATAATGTCTTCCAATATCCAAATATTTCATTTGTATTTTCTCTTAGTTTATTGATAGATGGTGGAAATAAATTTCACATGAGAAACCAATGATTTTTTAAACCCCTAATAGAATATAGAAATGAATATATGATAAATTCATGAAACAATACTATATAGTAAACCATGCAGTTTTATTGTCTATTTAGTATATATCTAATCAATTTTTTCAATTTAAGAGGCATATTCAATTGGTATGAAGTGAGAATGCGTAGTAAGATTTCCCAAGATTACATAAACTATATCCATACCATTAAAAGATCATGGTAGATTTCTTACAATATCTATGGCAATATGATCCAACTTATAAATAAGTTAATGATGTGACATGAGATTTGTCATTGTACATGGGTTGTTTTACTTTACCAAATGATATGTAAATATAATAGAGACAAAAAATATTTTTTTCCTTTTTCTTGTTAGAACACCAAAACTAAAGAAATATATTTCGATACATAATTTTTATTCCTTCTCATATAGCATATGTTAATGAATGGAACTCATTCATTCCCACATCCATCACACTAGTAAGAGCAACCAACCCTGAATTAATACAAAAGAAGGATTGAGAATCCTAAAACTAGTCCTCTAGTATCTCTCCTCTATTGAGATTATCTCAAATGATGATACAATTAGGATAAAATATTTTTAACTACTTCATACTCTCTATAGTAAATTAAATAATATTGATGGGGTGTAGATTTATCCCACTCCAATCCGCATTCTCATACAAGAAAATGTTAGCAGGAAGTGCCATTATTCATAATCCATCTTATTCTTCAGAATGATTCCCAATATTAACATGATATAGAAACTACATGAGGGGTAAATTATAGTCAAAAATCAATTTGTTATTTTTCTCAACTATATAATAATTTTTTTATTATAAAATAAAGTCCCTGGTAAAAAAGGGTTAAAAAGTTATTGATGTAAATACAAAAATATATGTAGGGGTAAATAAAACAATCAGTTAATGAAAACAAAATCAATAAATAAAATATATACAATGAAAGGTAACATTGTCGGAATATAAAAATACTATAATAGAAATAAAATCATAAAATAAAATTGTGTAATGAAGAAAAAACACATATTATAGGATAAAAATACAAACACTTCTACAAAGAATACTAATTAGAAAATGAATTCCATTAAGGGAATTATATTCATTTAAAATAATGAATAAGGTAGTTTGGTGACCATAACAAATGTTAATAATCTTTTCCCCAAAAAAATAATTTACTATAAACCAATCAAAATATATTATGTTATAATCCTGGAACATATTTCACCATCGATTAGTAACAAGTACCAATGACCTTAAACTCCACTTTAATCTCCATGATTAGCAGATACACTGCAAATCTAGAAATTATTTGATGAATGTTTAACGGATATAAATTATAGCTTTGGACACTCTTAGATCAAATTTATCATCAGTAAAATAATCTGAATTTTGTCTCATTGATCAAGAATTTCTAAAGATGAAAAATTACAACAAGAAAAAATAATAATTTAAAATTTAATAATCACAATTTTTGAGCTTTGTTTGCATGAAACAATTTATTACCAAAATAAGAATGAAAGCTCAACATGAATATATTTATATTTACTCATAATTACATTCTATACATTATAATATCTGTTTAATGTTTTTCCCTCAATGTCCTAGATTCAATTTATATCCTCCTAAAGGATATGATTTTCCATGGGTCCTGATGAAACATTTTTATTATCCCTTGTGTAATCAATTAATGTATCTCCCAAGGGTATCACTCAATGATGATGTAGAAAAAGTTATCTAACATCACTTTTTAATAATTTGTTTTTTTAATTTATTTAAATAGTTTATTTTTAGGTTCTAAAATAGATACAATTAAATAAAACTAATATAAGGATATCAATAAAATTTGGAGTCGAAAATAAATCAAAATGCAATTCCAAAAAACACATTTAATAGTAATAAATTATGAACTACTTTCTATAATTATTAAAACAATTTCTTCCTTTTTTTTTCTAGATTTTCCAATAAAAGTATACAATGAAGGTGTGAAGAACTCATAGAGAAAACAAACTTTTTCTTATACATAATATCAATAAATTTTTATAATATTTTATCATATAGGAAAGTGATAATACTTTGCAAACACGGTTGGCTGAAATAACCTTGATGACTAACCTACACAAAAAGGTAAAAACATTCCAAAGAAATTTAAACATATAGAACATCGACTTAAATTTTTTATATTTTAGTAACCACTGGTTGATGTTGGAAGAGAATAAGTTCGAAATATAGGTATTCCTTTTTGACTAATTAATATAGCCTAAATAATAATTAAAAAAAGAATAAAATAAATAAAAGTGACTTAAAATAATATTCCCTTGGATATTAATTGCCCACAACATCTAGTGAGATCATAGTTTTAATTTATATATTAGCTCTCATGAATTTCCCACTATCTCTCATCTTTTTATAACTAATACAAGTGCATGTCTATATAGCCCATTGGAGAACAGTATGATATATAAACTTCTTGATTGGAATCCCCCTCATTTTAAAACATCCTTCCATCTAGTCTAGTCAACCTCTTAATATCCTTTTGAGATTTCAGTAATAATATCTCTTAGATATTTGTGGGCATTAAATGACCAATAAATCCATGAGTTTAATTTTTATAGTAGGGATCCCTATTTGAGTATAGTGTTTATCCATATTATTAGAATCATTTAATTTGATGTTCTCCACAAGGTAAACTATTATTGGATCAATTTGAATTGATGTTATATCCCAAGGCCTTCTCTTAAAGTGATTGTGATACTTCATTCATGATTGTAGAGGATTCTCATGTAGAAAGAATTTTCACTTTATGAAGAATTAACCCTTTATCCGGGTCACATGACAAAGCTAGTATTACATATTTAAATCCATATTCCTTATTGATAACTTATCCAAGATTATTATATATTATACTTTAAATATGTGGATTGATATAGATATATAGTTGGATGCAGATATCTTTATTACCATATATAACTAAAATTTGTTTATGTGTGTGATCTCCTTGATTTCCCATATGTCGGTGATCACATATATATGTCACTACATATCTTATTTCCCAAACATGGAAAGATTTTATTATTTTAATTTTAATATGAGGTAAATTTAAATATTTGTATTGATGTATATGATAATTACAATGAGTGTCTAGATCATTGTTCAACAAAATTCTCATAAATGGGTATTCATATACATGGATCTGCAAAATTTTCAATAATTATTTATTTTATAATATACCTATTTGATCATTCAAAAAATGAACCTAATATGCCTAAGGAAACTATCATGGAATTCAAAATTTTGTGTATTTTTTTATAATAATTGAAAAAATGGATAAGAACATCATAAGATCATGAATTAATCCATTTTTCAAACTTATTCCAAAACATTCTTCACATCCAAAAATGTCAAAGTTCTATTGAAACTATTCAAATAGTGGTTACCTTTCAACAAAAATCGGTTCCAAAGTATTTAAAATTCATACTCAACCAATTCCTCCACACTTATGATAGATACTAATTGATAAAATTGAACAATGACTGTGACTGAAGAATTTTCACAGCATATGACCATGATATACACTATTTTAATAACAATGTTCTTTAATTACTTTTATTTTTAATAACATTGATTTTAAAATTGGTATTTATTTCATTCAATCAATCGCCTCATAATTGATCATTCCATGTATACAAAACACATACCTCACATGAATTTTTCATCATCACAAATATTGAGATTTGGAAATAAAAAATTTCTTATCAACTAAAAAAATACTATAGTCATTATAGATTGAATAATTCCCTATAACTCCAATTTATTTTAATAAAGGTCTTATGATTATTATGAGGACATTATACTGTGTGTTCCATAGCTTTTGGGATGTATGATTCAAATTTTAAAACTAATATGCATGAATAAATCACCCTTTGGATATAAGATAATGTAAAAATCTATGAATCTAATTTAAACTCATGAAAAGGATCTCCACCTCAGTCCCCTTAGTAGTTAATCAATTATAATAATCTTGGAAAAATATATGGATAGTGAACATAATTCATCATTCTATAAACAAAGACCACTCAACTGAACTACCTTAAATGATATGAATTTCTATTAAAAAAATTCAAAATCAATCAATATGTGACTTTTCAATGTAGTGATGTATCCTTTGAGTTCAAAATGGTATATGTGGATTACACCCATTATTTATAATGATAATACATGTTTTTTACTTTTCAAAAGAAAATTTTATTTGAATTTAAATCAATTGAAATATAGAACATTGCATCCAAAACAATTATACAAATTATTTTTTTAATCTCTTATAAGGATTATCTTTTAGAATAAAACATATATTCTTCACCATTTATTTTTCATAAAATGAAAACTGAAAATATGATACATATCATCAGAAATCATCCCACTCACTTAAGATCAACTATATCATGCATCACACATCCTTAATATTCCTAGATAGGTAAAAGTCTCTTGTAATGCAGATACCATAAAAATTATTTCATAGATACGAAAGGTTTTAATGGATTAAAAGTAAAGGTAGGATATATTAAAAAGGGATCCTTGAAAAGGTAATTTTAAAATCATTTAATTTTCGCAATTAAAACACAAATTCCTCAAGTACTAATGTTTCTACAATATAATTCGGGTTCAAACAAGAATGGTTCTATTGACTAATTATTTGAGGTGAATGTAATGAATTTGTCATGAAAAAATAAATATACTCATTATAAGTCTATTAAAAATTAGATGGTGATTCATGATAAGGGATTCAAAAATACTAATTATTTTCAGGAATTTTACAACCATTTTGTATAAGAATATATATTCATATTTTGCTTTTATAAATTTGGTTTCATGTGTTTCAAAAGAACACTATTGATCATGTGTTTCAAAAAACATATTGGTATAACTTATATAGATATAATATTTCAAAAAACATAGTAGCTACTAAAAAAATCCAATCATAGAAAAAGATGTACAACCCCCCCCCCCACACACACACATTTTTTGAAATTTCATTATTATGTTATAATTTATAATAGAAATTAAGAACAAACATACTATATGTAATAAAAAAAATTTAAAGGAGGGCCACAACATGGTGTTTATCTATACATAGATTATGAAAAGTAAATATCCCTTTACATATGATATAAAATATTATCTCTAAACTATTTAGAAATATTTCCTTCTTCATTTAATAACTCCCCCTTTGGTGGTTCTTTAATCCACATAGTAACAAAGTGAAATTCATAAGTGATAAAGAATGGTATAGTCCCTTTAGAATGAATGATTTTTGGATATAGATTCTTCTATGAATCAAACTGAATCACATTCTATCCTTATTTGAAATATTTATTAAGGACAATTTTTTTCTGAAAGGCCTTTGTTTTATCCTTGTAATGTTTGTAACATTTGAATTAATTATGTATAATCTCTTACAACTCATGAAAACTAAAATTTATTCATTTTCCTACAAAACCTAAATAAATTTTATAAGATTTAAAAACATTAAAATATTTCTATTCTAACTCAATTGAAAATTGAATTTTTTTTCTATATACAAATACAATGCATGACATTTCAATTAGTGTTTTAAAATTAGTTCTATAATCTCAAATAGTATAATCTAGTCAAACTTGAATTATTTTTTTTATTTTGATTCATAGTTCATTCAAAAATATTTTGGATTTATTTATTGGAGAAATAATACATTCCATTTTTCCAATGGTTGTTGGGTGTCAAATCTATATTGTAAAATTTTTATTTCTTAATGAAAAAATCTAAATTTAAAAAATAATAACAAGTCCTTTGGTCTGTGATAAAAACCACTGAAACCCCAAATTGAAGAATATATTCCCATTTAAAAATTCTTCAATGATTTCACCCTCATCAATTATCATGATAATATCTTTTACCCACTTTGATACATAATCAACGAAAGGAAATATATAAAGATATCCAAATGAATTTTGAAATTGTCCCATTAAATCCACACCACATACATGTAACTTCTCTCCCATCACCCATTGGCATGGGATATAGTAGAGGTGCTACAAAAAATGTGACATCCCTAAGACACCATATGATGAAAATAAATTTCATGGTCATAAGATAACATAGGAGGAATATTTTCATTAACTATGTAAAAAAGAAAACTCAACTAAACAAACATACAAACTAAATACATGATGAATCATTATAATGTAATGAAAAATTAATGTAAAACCAAATATACAACAATATTATTAATAAAATTGAATTAAAATAAAACATACATTAACCACAGAAACACTACGAGACCAAATGACACACAGGTGGAATCATCCCAATAAACTCCCATAAACACTCCAAAATAAAACTTTACATGTTACCCCAGGGTATCAAAAATAATCACTTTAAAAATATGGTTTATATCCCTTTAATTTTTCCAAATAAATGACAGATAAAAATGAAACAATGGTCCCATGAAAGGGGTGGGAAAAATGTCATTTGGTATTCCACATTTAGTTCCCTATACATGACAATATGAAAATAATAGGTTAACACATTTTATATAAAGAACATGAAAAAAAAGATAACGAGTTTATAAAAAGTGGTAAAGGAAATAAATGTGATATAAAACATATCATACCATAGATATATTCCTATAATAGTTTTAACAATATTTTAAATGTCCCCACATACCCAACCACACACACGAAGACAATCCATGTGCTTTTCATTGACAGTTGTACTTTATGACCCTTCTCCATCTCCCTTTTGATGATGGTGCTTCCAGACCATACTTCATCTAAATATACACACTCAAACAGAATTACAATATATATCATGCCAAATCGTTTTATATAAATCAAAACATCCAATGAAAACATTTTATCAAATATCCTTATTATTTTAAATCTTTAAAATAAATTTAAAACCATATTTCTAAAAATATAAGAAAAGGGGTTTCCCAAAATCCAATTATTTCTCTCAATTTCTAAAGCATAATTCTAAAGTGTTTCCTTCACTAAATCACTCAAAATTTTCATTGAAAATACATGAAAAGATTTAAAAATACAAGCAATGAATTTATAAAACAAGTAGATATGACATAGAATCCTTTTAACTCTAAACAAATGATATAAATAATGAAGAAAACTAAAAACTTTTATATTCAAGATCATAACACCATACCTTCAATGGATACAACAACTATATATCAATATAAACAATATAAAATATATTTCTATTTATAAAAGACAAGAAATAATGTCATGGATAAAAGAAAATGATAGCATATAGAGAGAGTGTGTCACTTGGTTTCATGTCACACAGTTTGGCCATAAAGTTATTAAAACCATGTTCAAAACATGTGCAAGATGCTTCATCCCAAATAGTGAGTCACATGGTTTTCATACAAATATTTTATAACCATTCACCATATGTGAAATGATAATTTCTAGAGGTCACACCTGTATACTACTCGATCATAATGTTTTACAAATTATATTCCAACTATGATGTTCCATTTATTCTTACATGCACAGTCTATCATATGTGTTAGAAAAAAATTTGTCAAATACATATTCATAGCTAGTGGTACCCATTCTTCCTTGCACATATTCTATGATATAGTTCCTAGTTTCAACTAAAAGATCTCAAACCGAGAACCTAAAAAAATATTTCCAAAACAATCTTATATTATACAGAAATTCCAAAAAAAACATAACCCTGATATTATATAATGTCAAGGTACATAATAAAAGGGTTAGGTACCGAAAATAGGGGGTTTTAGATTCTTACTACCATAGGTCCTTCCATCTATAGAAACAAATAGTCCAATGTAGTTTTGATAGGTATCCATATTTTCCATTTCAAGTTCCAACATCACTTTATAAATATAACTATATGTATGACCTAGGATCTTCAATTGTGTATTGATCCTTTATTTTTGGAATAAATCCTTATTCTAGATCAATTATGGATTCCCAATGAGTAAAGGAAGGTTATGGGGTGTTTGGGAATTTTTTAGACAATGGAACTCGGGCCAGTGGGAAAATGAATGGGCCACAAGGTTAGAAGATATTTTACGAGGGATGATATGCTATTAATTGTTACCATGTGGGACTGCGAATTGGAGCATGATGGGGTAATGTTTTTCACTACCTTTATTCAAGGGGGTTTCATTCTCATGAAGGTATCTCAAAAAATGTAGTCAAGGTGTTTCAAATGGTTGGTGAATGGTTTCCTTAACTGTGTGGCATAGCCATTTTGGTACCCTCCTTAATCAGTGATACAATAATGGTTGGTTCATTTTTTGGGAAACAATGAAGAAACATTTTTTACGCCTTTTTTTTGTAAAAGATCCAAATTCCCATAAAGAAAATTAAACCATTCCCATTCCATTTTTTTCATTTCAAGTGCATCAATAGCACTCTGTTCTCTCATAAGAGTCTATCAAGACCCTTTTGATAGATTTTATTTCTATTCATTCATCTAATGTTTGATTTGATCCATGTTCATCTTGTTGGATGTGAATCAGTAAGTTTTATATTACTCTTGGTTCTTTTAATGTTTTCCTTCTTCTTAACGATACATTTTTTTTGCAAGAAAAAATTCCATGTTTTTCGGAAATTAATATGGTATTAATATTTCATCTAATCTAGGTGAAACGTAAGGGTGATACTAAATGACATGATGGCTATGAGTATATGATATATGGTCTCTCAGTCATCCCTCAAGTCTGTACATTTTATTTACATTCATTTTGGTATGCATGCTGATTTCATTAGGTATTTCTTATTTAAATACATATTCCTTTCTTGAAATCATTTTTACTAAATTCTAGAGCCATTTAAATAGATATTGATTGTATCCTTGGATGTTTGGACCTCAACTCTTTCCTCCCAATGTAGGGATCTTCCTTCAATAATTCCCTGGTAACCAATTGGGTTTATCTAAGACATCATTCAGGTGAATTTATTAAACCTTTTAATGGTATTCCTTATTTAATTTCAAGAATTATGAATTTCTAATGGAACGAATGTGTAGTTTCCACTTGACCCTTCTATAGTAAGTGTTTCTGTGTAATAAATAAATTCTATTTGTAATAAAAAGTTTAACGTGTGTATCACTTGGGCAAATTGAATGTTATTGAATGACATGGTTGCATGTATGTAGAACACCATTCAATGTTGGATGAATGGTTGTAGATTGAAACAAATTAATTTTAAATAAATTAAAATTCTAAACTGTTGCATGATGTTGTTATGAATAGTCACACTAACGAATGGAATTGAATAAACCAAATTGGATTATTAAATAGAATGAGTATTACATGGAATAATTTATAAAATTAATCAGGTATAATGTGATTATTGCATATATAACTATTTATCGTAATAGGAGTGGATATACTTCAACTATCCTTGTATTATAAATGGAATTTCATCATCTCTCATGGATTCTAGTCTGATTCAAGTATCCCAATTTCCTTTGGTAATACCCACATTAGAACCTAGTCTCTTTCTATTAGTGTATTTCAGACATTATTTCGTTGGATCCCATCATTATCATTTATATATTAAGATTCCATGGATACACTCCTTCGATCTAGCTTGACCTTTTGGACACATAGATCCATTAATACACCCATTGGTTGATGTCATTTATTAGTCCATTCTTACCTTAGATGATATCATCAGGCTCTGTTAGAATTTTATTATAGTGGAATGCCTTGGCTAATGCCCCATGGAATTCATGCTGACCCCTAATATCCCTGGTAATGGGTTTTACAGATTTCGATCAACCCCTAATGTTAGGGATTCCTTGGTCCTTACATTGGATCATATTTATTTTTATCATCATCATGTATGCCTTGGTTACAACCTTGGATCATTTTTTATTTCTATTACTATACGATACCTTGTTATATCTTGGATCCTTCACTATCATTATCATGTTACATGGACAGTGCAGTTATACCTCTTGTGACCTATATAAATAGAAATTTAATGAATTAGTTTATTACATGTTCATAAATCATCCTATGATAAAGAAAGTGTATGGGTATTTACATTGTAGTATTTTCATTACTTCTATATATACATTCCTTTAATCTATTTTAAATTATGTTTCACATACTAGATTTCCATAGACACCATTATGGGTGGAATAGTAAGATTTATCTCACACCCTATCCATGATGATGATGGTACAAGGGTATATTTCATGTTAGAATGTTTTAACAAGAGGAAGAATAAAACATTGGACACATTATCTGGATTTTATTCATTAGGATGGAGCATCATTGAAAATAATGGAGACATAACACAGCATGCTGGATAGATTTTGGTCTTTTTACCTTCTTTTCTACAAAATGTATTCCCTACTTAGATGTATACATTTTTTCTAGTTTTGAAGATATAGTACATACATCATCATCATATTTTTGTATGGTTCAACTTCTAGTTATTATTTGATTCCCATTCTTTAGTATTCATGTATACTTCTACAATGGCAGGTTACTACTCTAGTTTTTATAGTGTTTGTTTCTCCAATCACTTGAATTTATATTCTACTTATTGTGTTTATCTATTATTACTTATCCACAATGATCTAATCTATTAATGATTCCATAGTCTCCCCATAGACCCACCCTAGTCCCCCATTACTATTCGACTACCTCTGGTATTTGAGGAGGTTCACTTTAGGATATGTGGCCAATAGGATTTTGGGAACCTTCAAGTGGAACCAGGTTCAGGACATCACAATTTGAAATCAAATAAAATTTCCTTTATCTCTTTACTATTTTGAAACAATAGAACATATATTAGGAGTCCTTTGGAACTTTTTTATATACAGTTCTTGGGAATTGATAACCCACATTCAAGGTAAATGTCGAGTTTCATGAAATAATAAATATTTATCTAAATGATGCTTTTTATATTTGATACACATTTCACCGTTAGGTGATGTACATTGTGCATGGTAGAAATTATTATTACCAAGATTGAGAATTTCATTTTATTTACCTTTATATAATGAGATGGTGGTATGGAACATTATTACATGTATCATTAGAGGTACATATAATTCACATACTATTTATATTCCATTCTGTATAGGTGTGTTTCCCTACTTTCATTTTTATGTATTGGATATGATTTTTGAATGATCCATGCTTTAGATATATTCTTGTTCTATAAAAATATTATCACAGGGTTGGGGATGTTTATTTAAATTTTTTAGTAACAATATATATATTGTTTTTTAGTATAGGTTGA
This sequence comes from Viscum album, assembly GCA_963277665.1. Taxonomy (NCBI): domain Eukaryota; kingdom Viridiplantae; phylum Streptophyta; class Magnoliopsida; order Santalales; family Viscaceae; genus Viscum; species Viscum album. Next base: position 1,877,384,784 of record OY728152.1, read on the forward strand.
TGGTGGAATATTAAAAAGTTGGTCTCTCCTGATGATAATTATGTACCTCTGGATACATGAGCTTCTCTTTGGAAAAGATTTTTTGATTTATTTTTTATTTTAATTAAGAGTATGGACCTCATGGATTGTGATTGGTAATTAACTATGTTGGTACATTATAAAGAAAACAAATGTGTATTGATTTTATTGATAAGTTATTTGGACCCTTATTCAATGGGAATATTGATCCATTTTAATCATAAAATGAAATATGTGTATACGAAAATGTGAACAAAAATTTCAATCCGATTATAAAAATAAATTGGATTCCATGAAATGATGATTAAAATATTGAATGAACCTTTCAATTATTGAAACCCCTATAATGAAAAGTAGGTGAACATACCAATACTAGGGCCTCCAAGAGAGTAGGTAGGATTATAATCCCTGGGTAGAGATCCCTTTACTTGTGATCTGATTCTTTTGTTGTATCTATCTATATAAATTTTGTTAATGAGGTGAGTACTTGGAATTTGTATATTAATTACAACATTACTTCTTTGTATCATGCGCCATGAGGGTGACAATGATCATGCTACAGAGGTTGTGGGGCTAGATCCACCAGTTATTTCTCATATAGTCCCACCTAAGGAACCACATAATATTCCTAATTAGGGAAAATATGCTCATCTTCAAGAGTGTTTTCTTCATCTAATGTAATCCATGTAGTGTGTTTTGTGACCTATACCTACTAAGGTTGATCTCAATCATGAGTTCGAGTAGCATAATCCTCCCAAATTTTAAGGGGACAGAAGACCACATCATGTAATGTATAGACTGGAGTCCACTTTATATATATTTGTGCATCTTGTTGTTCCCCCGTAGAGGAGGTTCAAGAGTTCCACCTATAAGATGTGTGATTTGGACATAAATTGGTGGGATGTGATTACCCCAACAGTTCATCATCAGGTCATGGTGTGGGATGATTTTCATACTTCATTATGAGATTACTACATTCCTCCAAAAATGAAAGCTAGCCAAGCTATATAGTTCATGCACCTAGATAAGGGTTCTATTTAATCATTGGAGTTTTCCTTTCATTTTACAATGTTTTATAACATTGCACTTATTCTATATGGTGATGAGTTTTCACATGATATAAGTTTCCAGAATGGGCTCTCATACTCCATATGTGCTCAGGTGATGTATTTCACCTACCATATTTTCTAAGATATTTAATTAGGATATTATCAATCATTGAAACCATATATAAGGCGATAGTTATGGGAGTATAGTTTCAGTGTTGAATCTAGCCAGTATTTCTTTTAATAATAATAAATGATCCCTTGATGATTCTTGTCGGATCATTGGTGGATAGAATAATTTTACTCATAACTCCGACAGATACCATCAGTGTTGATGGTAGGGTCCTCTGAAGCCTTGGTGTTACAGAGATCATTTAGTGCGTCGGAATCATGGTCATGTGGGGAATCATCAAAGATTCTATTATACCATTTCATCTAATTCGAGTGGAAGAGGTTCTTCAATAGCTCCACCTTTAGTTGTGGTATATTTTATAATATTTTAGGATGGGAACCTGAGTGTCACGGGAAGGTCTTGTTGACGAGGAATTCCTGGATGTGTTATCCATACATTAGATTATCAAATCCAATAGATGTAAATTGATTAATGTAGTCTACCTATATAACAAGGTTCAAGATCAATCCAGATTCATGTATTACAGTTGATACCTGAGGATCATTTGGAAAGATCATCAACAGTATGATGTACAATTTTAGTAACATCCATTATTGTATCTTCTCTATTCGATGTAGACACTTCACACTCATTTATCTCTATATCTAATATGTAAATTATTAGGAAGAAAATACAGTATTATTGTGGTGTGATTACCATGGATACACCATTTGGAGTGCAATAAAAATTCATATGCCAATGTGGGGAATGACCCCATGAGTGAGATAGCTATTTTTATTATAGGACCACTTTTTTCCTAAAATTATGGGCATTGATGTAATTGTCTAGATGGAGTTTTTGGTTCCCTATCACACATATGGGTTCTTTTATCACCTCTGGGAGTTTTTTATATCACTAGATAAAAGTAGTTGTCTCTATAAGGGTGATTGAAATGTCAACGCTAGTAGAGCTTGGCTAGAGCATCATCTACTAGGTAGGGTGACCGAACACATTTCTAGTATGTTCATCGAGGAGTATAGAGTACACATGGCATGTTTTCTTAATATGGATGATCCTTTTAGGGATGACTTAATAATTATTCTCCTAAATAACCTCTTCGGAGAGAGTTAGAGTTTACAATTGATGTTTTTTATGAGAAATCTTGTTTCTATTCCACCATATAGGATGAATCCTATTGTACTCCAGGTGATCAAACATCAGTTGTAGGATCTAGAAGCCATGGGATTTGTATATACTATAACTTATTCATGGTATTAACCATTAATTTTAACTATTAAGGGTGATGTGAACCTTCATTTATGTGTTGGTTACTGATGGTTGAAATAGCCTGTTGATTAGAAGTGGTATCCACTTCTTCATATATACGATAACATTGAACATCTCCATGGAGATAAGGAATTCCATATGATCAATCTAAGATCTGGATATCATCAGGTATGAGTTTGGACTTCAAACATACATTATACCAATTTCAATAGAAGATATGGTTTTTATGAGTATCTCATTATGTTGGTTGGTCTTACAAACGCACAAAACATTTTAATGGCCTTGATGAATTGGGGGTTTTAACCCTATCAGAATTATTTTTTCATGGTAATTGTTGATGACACCTTGGGGTATTATCATAATTTGAGAGACTATGCTAAACAGCTTGAGATCATCTTGAATATGATGAAAAGGAATGGGATTAATTTCATTCTTTCTAAGTACCACTTCTGTAATAAAAAATTTCACTTTGTGGGTCATATTATCTTGGAATTAGAAGTATTTATTGACATAGAGAAGGTGAGTGAATGGGTTTCCTAGCATCATCAAATAAAATTGTTTTATATGAAGAGTTTCAGGTGGATGGATAGATATTACAGGCATTTATACAATACTTTTCACACCGTTAATAATCTATTAATGTTCATACAAATAAGGTTGTCATTTTTTCATGGTTAGAAGTCTGTAAAAAAACCTTTAAAGGGCTGAAAGGATGGTTTTTTTTTGTAACATATTCTAATTATTCATGATCCTAGTAAAGGCTATATTGTGTTTTGTGATATATCAAGAATCCTCCTAGGAGAATTTCTAATTAATGAGTATAGATCAATTAAATACATAGATTGGCAGTTGAGGGATCATGATAGAAACAACCCAATTCAGGATCTCAATCTAGTGGCATTTGTCATTCCATATGTTACTAAAGACACTATCTAATGGGTGAGTACATTGTAGTGTATAATTAACACATGGACCCCATGTATATCTTTTCAAATCATTACTAGAAACTCATAAAGTTGATATGGGAAAAATGTGTTCAGTTTTTCAATGTTAAGCTTACCTATTCACTTAGAATGGGAAATATAGTAGTCGATGCACTGAGTGGAATACTCAATCATAAGTCGTACAAGAAGGTAGTGATGAATGAAAATTCATGGCCCTCTTATCTTAGATGAATCCAGTGTATCAAGAAATCTATGATTAGTATAATCTCCTAGCCTTGATATTTACCTCTTCCCTCCTTGATAAGGTAATGAGTATTTAGTTTTCAGATACGGATAGGTCCGTTTTTCGAGGAAGTATATTAGGAGAGGACTCCACTTCAGATTGTTCATTATACAAATATTACATTTTTTGTATACATGGCCATGTTGGGGATCCGATAGATATCAGAGAGGATTTAATGTAAGAGTCCCATAATTATTAGTGGTCACTTCATCTAGGTTTCATTAATATATATTGATATATGTGACACATTTATTGGTGTTTAGGGATGAAATGTCAGATAATAGGTTAAATCACTACATGTTCTACCTATTATTAGGTGATAGTGGAGTTCTAGAAACCTACTGTTATTTTACAACCTATTATAGAACTGGAATGTAAATGGGAGGAATTTACTATAGATTTTTTAGTCTAATTACCAAGGTCACCTAAAGCTAGCGATGAAATTTGGGTTGTAATGTATCAAATAATGAATGTATCCCACTTTCATCAAATCTAGGATATATTCTCTATTGATGAGTTGTAAATACGATATTTCCTTGATACTATACAACAACATGGGGTCCATGATAATATAAAGTTAGAAAAGGACACTCATTTCACATCTTGTTTTTGTATTTGGTTGGTTAATGATATGGGTAAATAGTTTTTTTCAACCTTAACCTTTCACTCGAAGTTTGATGGTCATTCCAAATGGATGATACATGTTTTGGAAGACATGCTCTGAGAATGAATCCTTTGTTTCAATTGTAGAGACCCGAAGCTTGATGTATATGGACTTTACATTAACTTTGCGTAATACTTAGTGCATAACAAAAACACGCACACAAGGATCGTAATAGTTTAGTGTCTTTGGAAACATGTAATATAATATTCTAATCGTGGTGAAAGATCTTCAACATCTCCCATAAAGATCTTCTATTTTTACCTAAAACCTTTCTTTATATCCTGGGGAAAAGAAAACATAAAAGGGTGAGCTCAAATTCTCAGTAAGGATAAACAAAATAAATATCAATCACATCATATTCATAAGAATATAACATTTTGGAAATTTTAACCTGCAAAAGAGAGCATAATTTCATAACATGGGATAAATCATAGTAGTGAAATGAAATCCCAATAATCATAACTTAAAACACGAAACTTTGTTTCATACACACATAATCATAGAGAATCATATCTTTTTAGTCAAGACTCATTTACAAGACTATCTTAGTGGACAAAGTCCATTTCTGAACCGAGTCACCCTCATTTCAGTCCTGTTTCACTGAACCGGTATAACCTACCGTTCCAGCCATTTCTATCTCATCAGATATAAATTCTTTACCCAATACATTGGAGGGAGATATAGGTCCCACCCATCTCATAATAAAACCATTCTTATGTGTGCCACAAAAATCATAAATCATACATCATTGTATAACCCATGTAATAAAAATAGAATTCTTAAACATCGTGACATCATAAAACAATTCATATAAGATAAAGGAATTCAAAAAAATAATCCCATCACAACATAATCAAATCAATGTAATAATAGGGATAAAAACAGAACCCTATATTATCTTAGATGGAAAATAATTTTGATAAAACACTTGAACTCCATTCTTGAGGAAAATATCCTTTCTACTTCAAAAACATTTTTCCTTTCTTAACATGTCATACAATTTTAAACTAAAAGAAGTTGATTAAAAATAAACTTGAAAACTTGTAAAGGAAGATTCTTGGAAATATTGTTTTAAAAATTCATTCATGCCGTATAAGTTAAAAAAACATTTTTCTCGTACTTTTGTCAGAAAAGTCAAAAAAGTACCTCGTACGAAAAACGAAAAAAGATATCTTTCATATATTTTACTAAAAACTCACCGAAGTGTAAAATTGGATTTAAAAAATTGTAGGTGAATGGAAATAATGTTACATATTGAGTAAACATGGATGTGGATGATAAAATACACCCCAGTAAATGCCAAAGTATAAACGATCTCAGATAAAAAATGAGATTGTGATATTTCCCTTACCTTATGTCCGATATGCTTTGTACGTATCCGAACCCCCTGTATAATTATTTAAATAATGTCATTAACTTATTATAGAATCATATTCATTTTTATGATATCATATATGGTTCACTTATGACTTTATATTACCCATTCTTTTGTAAATTCCATGTTAAAGAAGCGTTTTCGGTAAAATCGTTTCATTTATCGTAGGTGTTTGGACTTGTTGGTCTTGACATTATTATTACTTATATCATGATTTAATTACTTCCAGAATATAAAATATGATTTATATATCATATTTATTCAGTAAATATATATATATAATAGATAGATAAATGAAATGAAACACACCGTTCATGGAGACAGTAGTCCGTACGTACGCATGAACGCTGTTTTCCTTTCCTTATTTTCTTGAATGGAAGTAAGTAGATGACATATATATATACATAAATCCAGTAGATTTAACATGTCATATATTTCATCATTATTCATTATATATACTTTATAATCATTCTGGAATGGTTAACATGGATAATGAATCTCATCGCGTCGTGGAGACGGTAGTCCGTACGTACGCACGAGCGATGATATCGTTCCCATGGTCGTGGAATTGTGTTGAAGTATATGTACACTATTTAATTATCAATATCACTTTATAATAATCATATATAGTTACTCATTACACCATTATGCCCATCCAATTAAGGTGGTGGTGGAAAATAGATTACACCACGGCGTTGAGACGGTATTCCGTACGTACGCACGTGCGGTGATTTCCTTTTTCCGTAGGATGGATAGAAAATTAATTAGAGTTGTTTCATATTTATAATAACATATCAGTATATAATAAATATGGATTTTATTACTTTATCATGAAACAACTAAATAAGATGATGTTGAAGAAGAAAGAAATTGAAAAAGATCGGTAATGGATATTACCTCTTTTTGACGCGCCTTCACTTAACCTCCACATAAAGAACTAAGGATTGTCTTTGAAGAACACCAGGACCTCTAGGATGATACTAGGTATGTGGATAAGAGATTTTGGCAGGGGTTGGCCGAGCTTGAATGCTCAAATTGGTGTGAGGAGGAGAGGGAGGAGGTGCCCTTTTATAAGGGAGGAGAGGGGCACCTTAGGAAAATCTCAAAATATTATTTTATATTAAGGTCAAATTCGGTTTATAATGGTTCCAAAGGGTATTATTTAGAAGCTAAAGTAGGTATGGGTCGAAATCCTATCATCCAATAGGATTTAGACAAGTTTAGGTTATTATTTTAACCTTATCAATTAGATTTAACTCTAAGTTAAATAATTTAACTTTTACCGTGTCTTTTTGTTTTCTTACATTATATGGTTAATAAACATACCATAACAAGCCAAAAGAACCCCAAGTTGTTTATTATTAATATATATATCCTTATCTAAGTCATTTGGACTAACCTTATATTTTTAGGAATTAAATAACAATTAATAATATAATATTTGTTTTAAAAATTAATTTATGTCAATTTTGACGCTTTTTGGTACATGATTTTTATGAAATTCATAACAGAATGATAAGTTCGAGAAAAGTTACTTATATCAACAATAACATGTCATATTAACCTATAAAATTAATGTAAGTCATAAAAAGTCTCAAATTAAATTTATTTGGTAATTTATAACATCAATTATGTCAATATTTCATTAATGAGACAATTACTACATCATCTTTGTGTCATAATAAATGATAATTATTTAATCCCTAAAAATTATAAATAAATTCCTATGATGCAGATAATTGTATTAGATTTCTGTAGACTATTCATGTTCGAAGTTTCATGATGTTTATCACTAAATTAAAATTATTATACTTATAAGATTTAAGAAAGTGACATGTTGTCACATTCATTGGTTTTAATAATAATTAAATTATTTTCATTGGAAAAAGTCCATAAAATGAATCTAATCCGACCCTTAGTTTATATGGGTCTACTTTTAGCCATCCAATAGGATTTTTCGATGTTTTAGGGTAATTTTATAATCTTATATTTTCCCTTAATTACCCGATTTACCTTTAATTATAGTAAATAAAATTTACTGTAGCTAATATTCACACTGCCCAAAAATAAAAAGTAGCTTATTAAAATAATTTGTACCCACTGATTAAAAATATGGAATCCATTTTTCCAAATTAAATACACAAAAGATGCATAAATTAAATTAAAATTAATCCCGTTGTCGAAAGAAAACGGGTTTTTCTTTAAAACATTGCAAAAGATTGAATTGATTTAACCTACGAATTCAAGGTAAAAACAATGCTAATGACATACATTATATTAAATGGTAAAAATATATTCTATTTATACTTTAAAAACATTCAATATTATAATTTAACCACATAAGATATTACGATGAAAAAAGTTGTTTTTAATTAAAATATAGCGTGTTTTTACTATTCATTAAAATATGAAAGTTATCGGAATAATATCAAAAATTTATCTAATGTAAATTTTTATATACTAATTCAAAAGAAGAATTTTATTTTGTCAAATTGAACTTATAAACATGCCAAAAACTAGATTTAAAGTGGGTGAGCCATCAAAAGGCGGCAAAACTGCATTTTTTGAAAAATACATATTTTACCCAAAAACTTCATTTTGTTCTTATACCATTTTCTAGAAATGTGTAAGATAAATAATAATGCTATAAAATTCAAAAATTAGTGAACACTATTCATAACGGCTAGTTCATTACAATATTATAAAAATATATCGTTGTTTAGTAAAACCTGGTATTGCGTACAACACACGCTATCGAGAAAGGTCGCGATTGAGTGTAATGCAAGCCAAGTCAGGGTTGCGTGTAGTGCACAACTCCTTTGTTGTTGCGTATAACAGAATCCAACCATATTTTATTTATACATTGAATATATATATATATACACTCAATGTTGCATAGAATAACATCTATCAAACGAACTTGGAATTGTGTGTAACAAGAGCCAAGAAAAGTGTTGCGTATACTGCAAGCTAATACAGTGTTTCATATAGCGCAAGATACTCTTGGTGTGTCGTACAATAGAAGATATGAATGAAATGAAAAATAATGTATCTTATAATATCTCGGGTTGTTACATTCTACCCCGCATAAAATGAATTTCAACCTTGAAATTCGTCGGGGTTATAAATCGTTTACTATTCATAAAAACCCACATCGTAAAAACAAATACCAAAACTAAACTTTAAAAACTAAAGTATGAAATATAACGGTTACCCAAATGAATTCATCACTGGGTTTTCATATAGGAGAGAGTATGGACATGGAAGAGAAATCTAACCGTTATGTTCTGATGGAGAGTGGTAGAGAACATGGCTATGGAAAAGCCAATAATCACAAAGCCATAAATTTGTGACGATCTAAGGTACCATCTGATTCATCAGATATAAGAGCACTAGGAAAACATTTTTTGTTTTCAAGATGATTTCCCTAAAGTTGATTAAATTGGAATTAGAAGAAATACTTTCGTGATTTTGGTATAGTCTCACCGTTTGTCATTCTTTGGACAATTTCCCCTTCATCTCTTAAAGAAATGAAGTTGAATTTGTCATTCATGATGTGTTAGCAGATCATGTGATAGAATGATGGGTCATTCCATCTGCCTCAAACAAAAGGTTATAAAATTTATCAAAAAAATACATAAGTCCATATATAGTGAGATTACTCTTATATAGTTCCTAAAATGGACTTATACTGCTTAATATAATAAAACTAGTTTCTACTAAACAGGGACTGCCTGTAGGCCAGTGGTAGGCGAAAAAGGCCAGTCGTACTTCGGTTGTGGGTTCGATTCCCACAGCCTTGTCCGACGCGATGGGTTGTCGCCCATCCTGCAGGTTGTCCTTTTTCTAAAACAACATTACTATAAAATCCCGTCAGTAATATCGAAAAAAGTTCTATCCTTAAACAATACTTATCATATGTCCAACATAATCCATTCCAATATTTAGGCTTATCTAAAATACTTCGGTCCAAGCTCATAGTATAAAGAAAACGATTACTAGAAATGTCATCAACCAAGCATGTGAATACCATCATTTATCCCTCATATATATATATTGTTGGTCACATTCCAATCATGTGAACAACTTAATCATGTATTCTCTTTAAAAAATGAATACCCATTGAACCATAGTGAAAACATGAATGCAGTTAAAAGTTCACACTTTCCACATACCAAAATCCTCAAAATTCTATATACTCAAACCATGATATCACTTTTTCCTTATATCAAACATGAGCTCAGGAATACTGTTAAACATTTCATTTTCTCGTTTTCCCTTCATTATGCACATATCATCTTATTTCCAAAAATATCTCAATCACTTTGAATGCCACATTTGACCAATACATTAATATTCCAATACTACATGATACAACATTATTTTGGAATCCCATTACATAAACACTTAATCATTCCGCCACATCGTTTTCATATTCAACATCGCCAATAGTGATCTCATGTGACTTCCCTTTGTCCTTTTCCTTAAGCGGTTTCTCATGTCAATCATCACTAACCCTTGGATTAGGGCATTTATTAGCATAATTCCCCATTTCCTTGCACTTGAAGCATTGAAGAGTAGTAGGTTCATTCTGTGTATCCCTTCCTTTGTTTTCATCATTAGACATCTTCTTCCCATCATTGTGGCATTCAAATGCCCGATGACCTTCCTTTCCACAATTGAAACATTTACATGTCCCTTTAAGACAATCTCCACCATTCTTCTTTCCACACTTTGAGCATAAGGAAACATTCATCTTCTTTTCACCATTATTCTGAGATTTCTCCTTGAACTCCATCTTTCTTTTCTTGTCAAAACTATGAGATGGATAAGTAACACCAACTTTCATTTCTACCTTGATAGCACAACGCACAATTTCTTCATAGCTACTGAAGTCTCTTATAGCTAATGCCCTTCAATGATTTGGTTTTAAGCCACTGAAGAATAAATCAACTTAACATTCAGGTTGGATGATAAATCCAGATGCATACCTTGCAAGCCTTGTAAAATTCGCTTTATATATACCAATAGATTCATCATCCTTTTGCTTTAGTTCAAGAAACTCCTTATCCATCTTTGTTCGAAGAATACGAGGGAAGTACTTATTGAAAAATAAGTTCTCGAACTCATCCCATTCCATGGACTCAATTTCATTTCTTTTCCTTGTATTCTTGATAAGATTCCACCATTGATCAGCTTCACCTTCCAAACGATATACTGCTAAGATGACTTTATCATGTTCAGAACAATGATGAACTGAAAATATCTTTTCAGTGGTACTGATCCATTGTTCAGCAACAAGTGGATCAGAAGACCCACTGAAAGAAGGTGGGCGTTGCCTCATGAAGGACTCAATAGAATATTGTTCCCTTCTCTAATCATTTGGAAGTCCAGAATGATTCATAGCTTGTATAAGTATAGCGATAAGATTTTCCACTCCATATCCCATAACATTTGTTTGTTCAGGAGTACAATCATTGCATTGTCCATTGCATTGATCGACACGGTTCCTTCGGGTTCCAGCCATCGTATAAAACCCAAAAAGAATAGTGTGAGAGGCAAAAATCATGATTGGGATAACAACATAATAAAGGGGGAGTACCTTCAATATCTAACATCTTAGGTTTAATTCTATGATCGTTAGAGTAATTCTAGTACTATAACCTATGCGTATACTAAACCTTAGGGACATCACTAGACATACCTTAAAAATATCTCTAGGGATCTCACTATAGTTTTCGCATCCTAGTTTCAAAAGGTTGACTAAACCTTTCCTATGATACCAACTGTAGAGACCCGAAGCTTGACGTACATGGACTTTACATTACTTTTGCAGAATACATAGTACATAACAAAAACACACACACAAGGATAGTAATAGTTTAGTGTCTTTGGAAACATGGAATATAAACTTTTAATTATGGTGAAAGATCTTAACCATCTCCCATAAAGATCTTTTTTTTACCTAAATCCTTTCTTTATATCCTAGGGAAAAGAAAACATAAAAGGGTGAGCTCAAATGCTCAGTAAGGGTAAACAAAATAAATATCAATCACATCATATTCATAAGAACATAACATTTTGAAAAATCATAACCTGCAAAAGAGAGCAATATTTCATAACATGGGATAAATCATAGTAGTGAAATGAAATCCCAATAATCATAACATAAAACGTGAAACATTGTGGAATACACACATAATCATATAGAATCAAATCTTATTATTCAAGACTCATTACCAAGACTATCTTAGTGGACAAAGTCCTTTTCTGAACCGAGTCACCCCCGTTTAAGTCCTGTTTCATTGAACCGGTATAACCTACCGTTCCAGCCATGTCTATCTCATGAGATATAAAATTGTTACCCAATGCATTGGAGGGAGATATAGGTCCCACCCATCTCATAATTAAACCATTCTTATGTGTGCCACAAAAATCATAAATCATACATCATTGCATAACCCATGTAATAAAATTGTAATTCTGAAACATCGTGACATCATAAAACAATTCATATAAGATAAAGGAATTCATAAAAATAATCCCATCACAACATAATCAAATCAATTTAATAATAGGGATAAAAACAGAACCCTATTTTATCTTAGATGAAAAATAATTTTGATAAAACACTTGAACTCCATTCTTGAGGAAAATATCCTTTCTACTTCAAAAACAATTTTCCTTTCATAACATGTCATAAAATTTTAAACTAAAAGAAGTTGATTAAAAATAAACATGAAAACTGGTAAAGGAATATTCTTGGAAATATTGTTTTAAAAATCCATTCATGACGTATAAGTTAAAAAACATTCTTCTCGTACTTTTGTCGGAAAAGTCAAAAAAGTACCTCGTACGAAAAACGACAAAAGATTCCTTTTATATATTTTACTAATAACTCATAGAAGGGTAAAATTGGATTTAAAAAATTGTAGGTGAATGTAAATAATATTACATATTGAGGAAACATGGATGTGGATGATAAAATACACCCCATTAAATGCCAATGTATAAACAATCTCAGATAAAAAATGAGATTGTGATATTTCCCTTACCTTATGTCCGATATGCTTTGTACGTATCCGAACCTACTGTATAATGATTTAAATAATGTCATTAACTTATTAAAGAATCATATTCATTGTTATGATATCATATATGGTTCACTTATGACTTTATATTACCCATTCTTTTGTAAATTCCATGTTAAAGAAGCGTTTTGGGTAAAATCGTTTCATTTATCGTAAGTGTCTGGACTTGTTGTTCTTGACATTATTATTACTTATATCATGATTTACTTTCTTCCAGAATATAATTTATGATTTATATATCATATATATTCATTATATATATATAATAGATAGATAATTGAAATGAAACACACCGTTCATGGAGACGGTAGTCCGTACGTACGCATGAACGCTGTTTTCCTTTCCTTATTGTTTTGAATGGAAGTAAGTAGATGAAACATATATATACATAAATACAGTAGATTTAACATGTCATATATTTCATTATTATTCATTATATATACTTTATAATCATTCTAGAATAGTTAACATGGATAATGAATCTCATCGCGTCGTGGAGACGGTAGTCCGTACGTACGCACGATCGATGATATCGTTCCCATTGTCGTGGAATTGTGTTGAAGTGTATGTATACTATTTCAGTATCAATATTACTTTATAATAATCATATATAGTTACTCATTACACCATTATACCCATCCAATTAAGGTGGTGGTGGAAAATAGATTACACCACGGCGTGGAGACGGTATTTCGTACGTACGCACGCGCGGTGATTTACTTTTTCCGTAGGATGGATAGAAGGTTAATTAGAGTTATTTCATATTTATAATAACATATCAGTATATAAGAAATACTGATGTTATTACTTTATCATGAAAAAACTAAATAAGAAGAAGATGAAGAAGAAAGAAATTGAAAAATATCGGTAATGGATATTACCTCTTTTTTACGCGCCTTCACATAACCTCCACTTAAAGAACTAAGGATGGTCTTTGATGAAGACCAGGACATCTAGGATGATACTAGGGAAGTGGAGAAGATATTTTTTCAGGTGTTGGACGTTCTTGAATGATCAAATTGGTGTGAGGAGGAGAGGGAGGAGGTTCCCTTTTATAAGAGAGGAGAGGGGCACCTTAGGAAAATCTCAAAATCTTATTTTATATTAAGGTCAAATTCGGTTTATAGTGGTTCCAAAGGGTCTTATTCTGAAGATAAAGTGGGTATGGGTAGAAATCCTCTCATCCAATAGTATTTAGACAAGTTTAGGTTATTATTTTAACCTTATCAATTAGATTTAACTCTAAGTTAAATAATTTAACTTTTACCGTGTCTTTTTGTTTTCTTACACTATATGGTTAATAAACTTACCATAACAAGCCAAAAGAACCCCAAGATGTTTATTATTAATATATATATCCTTAGATAAGTCATTTGGACAATAATTAGATTTTTAGGAATTAAATAACAATTAATAATATAGTATTTGTTTTAAAAACTAATTTATGTCAATTTTGACACTATTTGGTACATGATTTTTATGAAATTCATAAACTAATGATAAGTTCGAACCAAGTTACTTATATCAACAATAACATGTCATATTAACCTATAAAATTAATTGAAGCCATAAAAAGTCTCAAATTACATTTATTTGGGCATTTATAACATCAATTATGTCAATATTTCATTAATAGGACAATTATTGTATCATCTTTGTGTCATAATAAATGTTAATTATTTAATCCCTAAAAATTCTAAATAAATTCCTATGATGTAGATAATTGTATTAGATTTCTGGAGACTATTCAGGTTCGAAGTTTCATGAATCATATCACCTAATTAAAATTATTATACTTATAAGATTTAAGAAAGTGACATGTTGTCACATTCTATGGTTTAAATAATAATTAAATTATTTTCATGGAAAAAAGTCCATAAAATGAATCTAATCCGACCCTTAAGTTATGTTGGTCTACTTTCAGCCATCCAATAGGATTTTTCCTAGTGTTAGGGTAATTTTATAATCTCATATTTACCCTTAATTACCCGATTTACCTTTAACTATAGTAAATAAAATTTACCGTAGTTACTATTCACACTGCCCATAAATAAAAAGTAGCTTATTAACATAATTTGGACCCACTAAATCCAAATATTGAATCCATTTTTCCAAATTCAATACACAAAAGATGCAGAAATTAAATTAAAATTAATCCCGTTGTCGAAAGAAAACGGGTTTTTCTTTAAAACATTGCAAAAGACTGAATTGATTTAACCTACGAATTCAAGGTAAAATCAATGCTAATGACATAAATTATATTAAATGGTAAAAATATATTCTATTTATACTTTAAAACCATTAAATATTATAATTTAACCACATAAGATATTACGATGAAAAAAGTTGTTTTTAATTAAAATATAGCGTGTTTTTACTATTCATTAAAATATGAAAGTTATCGGAAAAATATCAAAAATTTATCTAATGTAAATTTTTATATCTTGATTGAAAAGAAGAATTTTATTTTTTCAAATTTAACTTATAAACATGTCAAAAACTAGATTTAAAGTGGGTGTTCCATCAAAAGGTGACAAAACAGCATTTTTTGAAAAATACTTATTTTACCTGAAAAATTTATTTTGTTCTTATACCATGTTCTAGAAATGTTTAAGATGAATAATAATGTTATAAAATTAAAAATTTAGTTAACACTATTCATAAAGTCTAGTTCATAACAATATTAAAATAATATATCGTTGTTTAGTAAAACCCGGTATTGCGTACAACACACGCTATCGAGGAAGGTCGCAATTGCGTGTAATGCAAGCCAAGTCAGGGTTGCGTGTAGTGAAAAACTCCTTTTTTTGTGTATAATAGAATCCAACCATATTTTATTTATATATTTAATATATATATATATACTCAATGTTGCGTAGAATAACTTCTATCAAACGAACTTGAAATTGTGTGTAACAAGAGCCAAGAAAAGTGTTGCGTATACTGCAAGCTAATACAATGTTTCGTATAGTGAAAGATAATCGTGGTGTGTCGTACAACAGAAGATATTAATGAAATTAAAAAGAATGTATCTTATAAAATCTTGGGTTGTTACATCAATGTTTCTTAGTAGAATCATATCAATATCATCTATTTCTCATATAATAATATATTTTAGGAGAAGATTTATATATCTAATTATTTGGCCTTGTACAGTAGGTCGTATCATTCAACCCCATGTTTGATAGAGGAATGAGAGGTATCACTACTAGGTCCTTGTTTATTAGAGGACTATTTGGAGAATTTTCGGTTTATTAGGAAGAGTATTACTATTTTTTATTATTGATTGAAATTTTATATTTATCCCCTTATATGAAGTCAATAATTTTGTGTCAGGGATCTTGAATTTTTATGGGTATCAACCAGGTTTGGGAATAAAATGATTCAGAGCAAAGGGAAACTTTCACCATCCTTTTCTGGGCCATTTGAGATTCTAGAGAGAGTATGGCTAGTATCCTATCTGTTTCAATTACCTTAAGGGTGTACCATTCAATTCATGATTTCATCCATGATTCACTACTTCTCCACTATCATGTTAACATGTCTCATACATTTTATCTTGATGAGTTAGATCAAGATATTGATGCTTTGTTTATGGAGTATTTTATATGCATCATTGACCAGATCATGAAGGATCTCTATAGCTGGTCTATCCCTTTATTATGGATGTGATGGTAGGGTGGATGGGTATAAAAAGAGACAAAGGACTGAGAGGTCGGCGTACATTCTTACTGGATAGAATTGTTCTCAAAAAGTGCTTGACCCCTTTTGAAGGAGAAATCAAGGATGAGTTATTATCAGGTTGGAGGACTATAGGAAACCAATTTTTCAATCTAGTATAGATCATTTAATTTTGGTCAAATTCCTTTTCTAAGACCAATTATCGATCCTTAATTAGTTCAAATAGGTTTCGGTGGTGTTCTGTACTTTTTCAAGAAAAGAACCAAATCTTATGGGCAAAATGACATAGTTTTATTGTTAAAAAAACCATTTGAGCCAGGACACATGGATACTTCAAACCATTAATGTAAGAAACTGGTTTATTCATGGGGTATTAATTATTATAATTTATGAAAGTACTAATTTTGAATGCTTAATTATGTAATAATATGACTTCTATTTGAGGTTATGGAGGTATCAGGGTGTTCAGGGATTGTTCAGAGCCCAAAACCCAACTTTTGGGTTGAAATATGACTTATTCAAGGTTAGTAGAAATCAAATGGGGCATGTCACATGGTTATAACTAACAATGTGGGACATGGGCATATAATTGGAGGAGATCCCATGGTTTTAGGGACGATAAAAGTTTAGGCGCACACATGTGTGGGTTCTTCTATAGTTTTTCAAATTTGTTAGAAACATAGTTTCTGCATGGTTAGCAGCATCATTGAAAAGATTTTCTATTCTGGGTGTAAATGTGTATGGTCGGAAGCATGTGATTTAACCTATAAATAGTATATAGTGAGATTTTCTTTAGCATTGTTACTAATATTTTCATATTTAGGATGGAGTTAAACTGTTTATTATAATCCATCAATTATTAGGTTTGGGTACTTCCTATGCATGGGGATAGAGATAAGGAATATGGGTATTAGAAGTTGAGGCCACATGAGAGGAATTATCTAACATGTTATCTTGAGTTATCTGTAGTTTTTCATTATTTACGTTGTTGGAGACACTACTAACATGGATAGTGTTTTTTGGTTAAAATGTATGAAAAAATCCTAAGGAACAAATCTACATAGCATTTTATGAATCAAAAGAAGTGAAGGTGGATTCAGTACCAACACTATTTTGAGTTTGAACTTTCATATTCACTTTGAGAATGAAATGTAGTGGATGATGAACTGATAATAAGGACTCAGATATTGGATGTTCATCAGGCTAGTGTCCAGTGGAAAACTTTGGCTTTGTTCTCTAAAAGGCACTAGTATGTGTAGGAAATTAATGTGAATACATTTATATCACCCTTAGCAGTGAACCCTACAATTATGAATATATTAAGGATGAGGTTTCTATCAGATTGTGGGGGCCTAATGGTATGGAAGAGTGTGTCAGGTTCGGAATGACCTCCTAGTCGGATCATATGGGTGGATGACATTTACCATAATCATGGTTGTGTCAGGGTTTCAGCAGACATTAATTTGGAGATGATGCAATATTTTTATGCTTCAGATTGGAAATTTCACCTAGGGTAGGAAAAAAGTATTAGAATTTATATCCCCAATACAAATGGGTGGGTATGAAAAGGGATGGGCATAGTTTTATCATGAGGTGTTCCACTTGTAGGTATGTAATGGTTGAACGGCATTAACCTGCTTGAATTTTGCAACAGCTTCCCATTCCAAAGTTGAATATGAATGATTTTGTGATGGATTTTGTAACTGGGTTACCGAGTTCTCCAAGAGGAAATGGTGACATTTCGGTATTTGTTGACATGATCACAAAAATTTCTAATTTCCTTCCGGTCAATATAACCCATTACATAGATGATATTTAGAGTTTTATATCTATTAGATAGTATAAATTAGGAGGATCCCTCATACTATCATTACAAATATGGTCCCCTGGTTTAAGTGAGAGTTATGGGAAGGTCTGTAGAGGACGTTGGATACACCAGTGCTTCTTATCACAACATACAACCCTACGTATGATGTATTGATAGAAGCCATGATATAGGCACATGAGGACTATCACGACCCATTCTCGAGGCCCGTTCCGTGACTACCCCATGCCCACCTTCCATTGGCCAGAGGCTGGAGACTAGCACCAAAGGCGTAAATCCCGATAAAAGGGAAGGCATTTACTTTATAAAAGAAAAAAACACCACAATGTACGCAAACTAAAGTAAACACTAAGTAAACTGAATACACAAGTAAGTGCTGGAATGTAAAGGGCATAGTATACAAACCGAACTAAAAGTGCAGTACAACTGAAAAGTAAAGTACAATAGATGAAAGACAAAGCAGAAACCCACAATATGTCCTCCAAAAACCCCACCTGAATGGAGGGTACAGATGGTCTCCTATTCTCCTCGTATCCATCCGTCCGCACCGTGTACATCCCGCCTGATAGTCCACCTCCGGGTACCATCCTTCTCCACAAGACTCAACTACAGTCAGTGACATCCATCGTCTGCATCGAACACAACATAGTGCGGGCATAGCCCGTGCAGGGGTGAGTATACGATACTCAGTAGGGACCACGAGACTCCCTAAGGTCTCCCAGAATCCATAAAGGATAAACCACAAAGGAAAGATACAAAAAAAGTATCAACCAACACTAAATAGGTATTTTCCCATACATATACCTAATTCATCAATTCTCGTTCGGCTCCAACTTCTGAGCCCTTGTTCAACCCGGTCCACAATTGAAAGTACATCTCATCCACATAGGAATTCACAACCCAATCGACACAGGATAGCAAGTGAATCATATCAATGATAATGAATGAAAGTCAAGAATAATCTCACACAGGTATATTATTGATGAAGAGGGGTGGAGATGATTTATTTAGCCTTAGAATCATCTCCTCTATCGAACCCACGTAGGATCCAAGTACATATGTCGTCACTACCAGAGCCAAGAAGGATCCATGTAATGTAACCAACGCTGCCGAACCCATGTAGGATCCATGTACAGTCGTCCTCGCTGTCTAACCCATGTAGGATCCATTTACAATCGTCATCATTGCTGAAACCATGGAGGATCCAAGTATAGTCTTCATCATCGTCGCAGTCGCACCCAGTTCTAGGGTTCCCGCACACAGCACGCTCGATTCCGGGAGGGTCCACTCCACGATCCAAGGGGGTTGATACATCAACTGTGAAAAAGTCCAGAGTTGATGTATCACAACGTTCCCTATCGTCAATTGGAACTCAACGTGACAGACGGTGCGTCAATCGGACGCCCGGTCTGAGAGTTATTGGCTTTTTCGTCCTTGGGGCCTGGTTCTTTTTAAGATAAAACCAACCCAACCATACACCAACTGAATCCAAACTTCGAGTGGAGTAATCCAAAAGAACAATATCACTAATAGGAAACGAAAACAGTTGAAAGCACGTCAATCGGACGTTTGGAGCTCAAGTTATAAGCGTTTCTGCTCTGAGGGCCCGGTTGGTTACATGTTCGAACCAACCTGGACATACACAAAGTTATCTAAACCCTTGAGTGTAATATACCTAAATTACTGTCTAAAACTAAGGATCCCAATGCAATTGACAGTACGTAGTTCTGAGGTTCGTAGCCTATGTTATGAGCGTTTGAACGGATCTGTCCAAAAGTAGGGGGTTTGGGCCCGGTCCAACCCAGCCCAATTCCCCCTCGGTCGGCCCGAATTGGGGCAACCCCACCCGGGTCTGGGTCCGGCCCGGCTGGCATGCCCAGGCCCTGCTGGCGTGGCCTGGCCTGGCGCTGGTGGCCCGGCCCGGCCCGCGTGGTTGGAGGCTCGGCTCTCGGCCGAGCGGGACGCGAAGGGGGGGGGGTGCTGCCCCCTTGATTTCTGAAATGGCGCCCCCCATTTCTAGTGGGGTCCGCCCTAAGTAAAACAAGGGGTAACCCCCCCCCCCCCCCCCTCGGTTATTTGGAAACATTGTTCCTTTATGTCCGGTTGGTGATCGGCCGCGGGAACACCGCGCTTCCCGCTTTCTAGTACGCTGGCGGCCGGCTGAGTCCGGCCGCCCACTTGCAGAACCATCGCGGCCTAAGGCAGCGACTTCTGTCTGACCGACACGGTGCGACAGAACAGCCCCCCTCTGCCGCGGCCCACCCTAGCCGTGTCTCCCTCGGGTTCTCCATCACGGCGCGTCAGCGCCGTGACCCTCCACCGTGGCCCGCCCAGGCCAAGGTTCTCTTGTTCCCGCGCGGTGCAACGGCACCACGCTGTCTTTAACACTATGATCCACAAAGACCAAGGAGAAAAGGGGAGGACAATCGGCAGTTTTTTTGCGGTCCAACATCCTCCCATTATAACGATAACAAGAGGTCTTAATTTTAAAGCACGAAGATGATGGAAAAAACTTGATCGAAGAAAAACCCATACCTCGCAATGGAATTCACGGTTGAAAAGTGCCGCAAATTAGGGCGTCATTTCCGTCGTCGTCGGCATGCACCCAAGGAAACGTCGTCTTCTCCTTTATCAGGGAGAGAAGATGGTGATTGTGCATCGATCGATTATTCGTTCTTCGTTTGAAGAGAAGACGTTCATCGCAAGAGGATGAGTTCTTTGAGAGAGAAACTTTCTTCTCCTTTTTACACAAAATCTCCACCCAATTCTCCCAACTTGGTATGTGATAAAGTAAAAATAATAGACTATTGCTATTATTTTATTAACACAAGTAATTTCAATTTAAAATTCAAAACACTTAATCACACTTAATTGATTAAATGTGTTGTCTTGAATAAGGAGGAGAGATGGGAGAGTTACATATTAATGGGAGTTGTCAACTTAAATAGGAGTTACAGGAGTTAAAGGAATTTGTAGGGGGGGCTCGTGTGGTCCCCACATCACAAATACCCTAACAAGAGGAGTTATGATTCAGTGGGTCCCACCCCAACTCCCATACATAGGATAAAACAACATAGAAAAGAGAAATAAAATTGTAACACAATTTTATTTTACTTTACACATAATCCACATTTTTAAAAACTCCCCCCGAGCAAACGCAACACCAGTAAAGGTATTCTTAAGAAATTACCGGCATTGTGGTTTCATCGGTTCCCTCAGATTTCGATTCCTAGTACCAGTTCAAATGTTAGAAAAAAACCCCTTGTTCAATCACTTAACGTACCCGATCTAAACTTCGGAAATTGATTCTGGGCACACCGGGCCTCGGAATCAGGATCCGTCAGAAACTATGTACTCATAAAATCCCAAAGAAAAAAAATCCTTGATATTTAAAAGTCTTTACATTACTCCCACCTCAGGGATTTACATCCCCGTAAAGATACAACATAAACTAGGGAAACAAATGAGGGTACTGAGCATGCATTTGAGCCTCCAGCTCCCATGTGCTCTCCTGGAGGTTCTCGTGCTGCCACCTGATGCACACTAAATGAATCGACCATCCACATAGGACCCGCTCCTGTCGACCCTCGATATCCACCGGGACCTCCGCAAAAGTCACCCTGTCATCGATGTCCATCTTCCTGTGATCAATGATATGCGTCAGGTTGTGCACGTATCTCCTCAGCTGAGATACGTGGAAGACGTTGTGCACCCGGTGCAACTGTGGTGGAAGAGCAAGAAGATAAGCCATCTCTCCTATCCTGATGAGAACCTGAAATGGACCGATGGAGCGTGGAGATAACTTGCCACCCCAGCCAAATCTCCGTAATCCACGTCGAGGTGAGACCCGTAAGAAAACGTGGTCGCAATCCTCGAACTCTAGTGGTCTCCGCCTCCTATCCGCATAGGACTTCTGTCGGATCTTAGCTATCCTCATCCCCTCTTGGATGACCTGAACCTTCTTGTTCATGGCCTGGACCATCTCTAGTCCTACAATTGCTGACCCCCCAGGGTTTTTCCAGCACAGAGGTGATCGGAAAGGTCGGTCGTACAATGCCTCGTATGGTTCAATACCAATGGTGGAGTGGTAGTTGTTGTTGTACGCAAACTAAACCAAGGTTAGGTGATCCTACCAACTACGACCAAAGTCGAGGACACATGAATGGAGAATGACCTTGAGAGTCTGAATGGTTCTCTCCATCTGACAATCCGTCTGAGGGTGAAAGGCAGTGCTTAGGCGTAGTTGCATCTCAAATGCCTCCTGCAACCCCATACAAAGCCAGGAAGAAAAGTGAGCTTCTCGATCAAAGACGATAGATGATGGCACACCATGACGCCATACGATATCATGAACGTAGAGGCATCCCAAGAGCTCCACTGAGCCCTGCTCACTGATGGGTAAGAAGTGGGCCGAATTGGTGAGTCGGTCTACAATCACCAAAATGGAGTCATGTCCTCTGGAAGTACGTGGAAGCCCAGTCACAAAATCCATAGATATCCCATCCCACTTCCACTCCGGGACATCCAAGGGTTGTACCATGCCTGCTGGTACTTGGTGATCTGCCTTCACTTGTTGGCAGGTGAGGCATCATTAAATGAACTCTGCCACAACCTTCTTCATACCGAGCCACCAGTGCTGTTGTCTGTGATCCTGATACATCTTCTCTACCCCTGGATGTACTGTTAATGGTGAAGTTTGAAACTATCACAGCATCTCCTCCTTTAATACAGCTGGTACCATGGTATGTCTTCTGAAAAGAATGATATGCTCTCCTCCTACAGAAAATCCATCATGTGCATGTCTTGAGGATATCTGTTCACGTCGCGTCTCACAGTTAATGTCCCCACGCTGTGCCTCTCTGACCTGCTAATAAAGTGGTGGGGTGACTGTGAGCCACTGTAGAAGTGATGCCCCATTTCTATCCACGAGGGATATCTGCAACCTGGGTAGTTGCTCCTTCGCCTCTCCGAGTAGCTGGATTCCTGTCCTCCTACTGAGATAATCGAATAATACATTCCAATTTACTGGATTATAGACTATTTAAAAGTCTTAGTCCTGGAGGAACTCGCACCATCGTCACTGTCTCATGTTCAGGTCCTTCTGCAAGAAGATGTACCTGAGACTCTGGTGGTCAGAATAGACTGTAAATCACTTGCCCATCAGATAGTGCTGCCACATATTCAGGGGAATACAACTACTGCTAACTCCAAGTCATGGGTAGCGTAGTTTTTCTCGAGCTGCATCAACATCCATGATCCATAAGGAATCATTTCCCGCTCCTGCATCAAGACACACCCGAGTCCAGTCCCTGATGCATCGAAGTAAACTACCTACCCTATTCCCTACTTCGGTAGTCTCATGATGGGTTCACTGGTCAATCTCTGTCTCATCTCCTAGAAGCTCTGATAACATCTATCTGACCACGCGAAGGGTTTCCCCTTCTTCGTCAAAGCCATGAGTGGTGCTGTATCTCTGGAGAAGTCTGGAACAAATCTCTAATAGTACCCAGCCAGAACAAGGAAACTATGCACCACCATCACGCTCCTGGGTGGCTCCCAAGCTAGTAATGCCTTGATCTTCATAGGATCCACCGAAACTCCCGCCTCAGAGATGACGTGCCCCATGAAGTGGATCTCTTGAATCCAGAGCTAGCACTTTGAGATCATACCAAAAAGAAGGTGCTCTCAGAGTGTTTCCAGTACAACATGCATGTGGTTGGAGTGCTCCTCCTCAGTAGTCGAGTAAATCAATATGTCGTTGATGAAGACTATGACAAATCAATCGAGGTAAGGATGGAAGATCCTTTTCCTGATACTCATGAACACCTCTGGAGTGTTGGTTATGTAGAAAGGCATAACAAAGAACTCATAGTGGCCATACTGACACCTGATTTGCATCTTCTACACATCCTCATCTCAAACTCTGAGCTGATGATAGCCTGACCTGAGGTCTATCTTCGAAAACCATCGTGCTCCCTTGAGATGATCGAAGAGGTCGTCAATCCTCAGAAGTGGATACATGTTCATTACGGTCACCTGGTTCAGGTGACGGTAATCGACACACAGTCTCAAGCTCTCATCTTCCTTCTTGGCGAACAAAATCGGGGAAGCCCAGGGTGAAAGACTGGGTCAGATGAAGCCCATTCCCTACAAGTCCTCCAGCTGTAATCGTAGTTCACGAAGCTCAGCGGGAGCCATCCAATGTAATGGAGTAGATATCAGTGATGTATCGGGGTACATGTAGATGTATAAGTCTACCTCTCTAAGAGGAGGTAGTCCTAGAATGTCGTCAGGAAAAACGTCTGCATACTGATCCACCACAACATGAAAAATCCGACTCCGCATATCAACTGCTCCTAGGATGAGGCTACCCAACTAAAGAGTGATCAGATGTCCTCTCCTCTGCATGAGTCCATCCTGTGCTGTAAAGGATCTCTTCTCGCTGATGAAGGTGAACCTGATCCCATCTATGTGGACACACCACTCCTTGCGCCTAAAACAATCGATCTGAGCATGGACCGTAGATAACCAATCCATGCCCAAGATGATGTTGTAAGGCCTCGATGCCACTACAAGAAGATCCCAGCTGAATCTCTCACCTCCTAGAGTAAGCTCACACTATTGGAACCAGTGCATAATCATCAGGTCTGCTCCTGTAGGAGTCTCTAGCCGTAAGGATCGAGCCAACGACTCCATTGGAATCTCCGATCTCCGAACAAGGGCAGTGGCAATGAAATAATGACTCGCTCTTGTATCTATAAGAACTCTGGAAAGGGTGGAGTGGACACACATAGTACTTCGAATCATCTCAGGTGCTCCATGGTCATAGGCCTCCACTGCCTGAAGCTTAGCCTTCCTCTATCCGCCAGCTCCCTGTGGTCGGGGTGGACCTCTTGGTGGTGGTGGTGGTAGATCCCCGAAGCGCCCTCCACCACCTTCTGCTCAGCCAGCTCCTCTACCTCGTCCGACTACTCCCTATGTACCGCCACGGTCGAACCTATGTCTCTACCTAGGTGGTCCCTTAACCGTCTTCTTCTCCTCTTCATGGTGGGTTGGGTATTCACGAGCCATGGGGCCCTACCCTCCACATTCATAGCATTGTCTGCCTCTTGTATGACTGCCTCTGATGCATGTGCCCCGAACATCTGAGCCAGTGTCCGGTGGTCGACCACCTGACGGTCTGGTCCTCTTAGACCCATGTGACATCCGTCGACTACCAACTGCAGAAGACTCCACTAAGTGACACCCTGCGGTAGGTCTCTCTGCTGGTCTAGGCTCAGCAAGAATGCACTCTACAAGAAGGGATCGCTCTAGTACTCTTGCATGCGTCGGAATACCGAGAGAGATCATTGAATCCCTGATCTCTAGCCTCAACCCCTGCTCAAAGGGCCGGGCCTGGAAGAATGGGTCTCGTACTATGTTAGTGGAGTAGAGTGATAGATTGGTAAATCTCGCCGAGTACTATGCTACTGTCATGTTGCCCTGCCGCAGCTGTAGTAGCTCCTGAATGCGCCCTACACGGAGGGTGTCTGGAACAAACTCAGAGCAGAAGAGGATCTTGTTGTCTATCTATAGAAATAATGCCTCATCGTGCACTTGGAGCATCAGGCTCCACCATCTACCTACTGCCACGTGTAGGAGACTCGCTGTAAGGATCACCATGAGGTCAGCTAGTGTCCCTACTAATCTCAAAACGCGAACAACATCCTCCAGCCAATCCTCAGCTGCCTGAGGGTCCGTCTCTCCATGGAACCTGGGTGGTCTCTGACGCGGAAAATCATGTAGTGCACTAAGGCAACGTGCACTATTAGCTGCTGGGGATGGTGGCATCGGTGGCTCGGCGGGTAGAGGTACCGCTGGTGCCTCCGCAGTAATGGGGCTCTGCAACGAGGCCCCATCGCTCGGTGGGCTGCCATCTCGCACAAAGCTCGGAACCCTAGCTGGATACCATTGTGGGGCCATCCTAAAAAGAAACAGGTGCCCCATGGTCAATATAGTATATCTCGTGAGCTGACACAAATTAATCACAAAGAAATATTTTAAAACACACATGCAATCAATGTGTTCGTGCATTGACTCAGAAATTAGAAGTCAGGGTCCTGTTGTATGGAAACATCGGCCGCCACACCAACACTGGACTCCCTGGACTGACAACCACACTCATATACCCTTAACATTATTTCTTCATAGAAATAAGATCAGATTCCAGAGTTCTTCGGTAGAACCGAACTCCTCTGATACCAATTTGTCATGACTCGTCCTCGGGGCTCATGCCGGGACAACCCCAAGCCGGCCTTCCAATGGCCAGGGGCTGGCGACTAGCACTAAAGGTGTAAATCCTGATAAAAGGGAGTAATTGCACTTATAAAAGAAAAAAACACCATAGAGTAAGCAAACTGAAGTAAACACTAAGTAAACTGAATACACAAGTAAGTGCTGAAATGTAAAGGGGCCAGTATCCAAACCCAACGGAAAATGCAGTACAACTGAAAAGTAAAGTACCGTAGCTAAAATAAAAAGCAGCAACCCACAAGACGTCCTCTAGAAACCCCACCTGAAGGGTGGGTACATATGGTCTCCTCTACTCCATGTATCCATTCGTCTGCACCGTGTACGTCCTGCCTCATCATCCACCTCTGGGTACCGTTCCGCTCTACAAGTCTCAATTATAGTCAGTATCATCCGTCGTCTGCATCCAACACATCGTAGTGCAGGCGTAGCCTGTACCGGGGTGAGTATACGATACTCAGTGGGGACCCTGAGACTCCTGAAGGTCTCCCAGAATCCACAAACGATAAACCACAAAGGAAAGATACAAAACGAAGTATCAACCAACACATCTTGGTTATATTCCCATACATATACCTAAGTCATCAATTACTGTTCGGCTCCAACTTCCGAGCCCAAGTTCAACACGGTCCACACAGGAAAGTACATCTCAATCCACACAGGAAAGTACAACCAAATCCATACAGGATAGCAAGTCAATCATATCGAAGATAATGATTGAAAGTCAAGACTCATCTCACACCGGTATAATATTCATGAAGAGGGGTGGAGATGATTGATGTAGCCTCTGAATCATCTCCTCTACCGAACCCACATAGGATCCAAGTACAGATGTCGTCGCTGTCGGACCCACATAAGATCCATGTACTGTAACCAATGCTTCCGAACCGACATAGGATCCAAGTACAGTCGTCATCTCTATCGAACCAACCGAGGATCCAAGTATAGTCATCATAGTCGTCGTAGTCGCTGCCAGTTCTAGGGTTCCCGCACACAGCATGTTCGATTCCTAGAGGGTCCGCTCCATGAGCCAATGGGGTTGATACATCAACTGTCACGAAGTCTAGAGTTGAAGTATCACCATGTTATGCCTCGTCAATAGGAACTCAACATGATAGACGGCGCGTCAACTGGGCGCTCGGTCTGAGATTTATTCTTTTTTTCATCCCAGGGGCATGGTTGGTTTCTAATATAAAACCAACCCGACCGTACTCCATCTGCATCCAAACATAGAGTGGAGTAATTCAAAATAACCATATCACTAAGAGAAAACCAACAAAGTCGACGACACGTCAATCGGACATCCGGAGCTCAAGTTATAAGCGTTTCCGCTCTAAGGGCCCGGTTGGTTTCGTGTTCAAAACAAACCAGCTGTACCCAAATTTCTCCAAAACCAGAGTGTAATATACAGAAATTATCTCCTCAATCTAAGGATCCCAACGCAACTGACGGTATGTCATTCGGATATCGGTATCCCATGTTATGGGTGTTTGAACAGGTTTGTCTGAAAGTAGGGGGTTTGGGCCCTGTCCGACCTAGCCCAATACCCCTTGGGTCAGCCCGAACCGGGTCAAACCGACCCGGGTTCGGCCTAGTTGGGCATGGCCCGGCCCACCTGGTGCGGCCTGGCCCAGCT
This sequence comes from Viscum album, assembly GCA_963277665.1. Classification (NCBI taxonomy): domain Eukaryota; kingdom Viridiplantae; phylum Streptophyta; class Magnoliopsida; order Santalales; family Viscaceae; genus Viscum; species Viscum album. Next base: position 1,877,413,035 of record OY728152.1, read on the forward strand.
GGCTCTGCCCCGCCCGGCCCGCGTGGCCGGTGGCTCGGCTCTCGGCTGAGTGGAACGCGAAGGGGGGGGGGGTGCTACCCCCCTTGATTTCTGAAACGGAGGCCCCCTTTTCTGGTGGGGTATACCCAAAGTAAAACTTGGGGTTATGCCCCCTGGTTATTAGGAAATGGCTGGCCTTTATGGTTGGTTGGTGAGCTGATGCGGGACCCCCGCAGGTCCCACCTCCTGGTGCGCCTGCGGCCGACTGAGTCCGGCCGCCCCCTTGCTGAACCGCTGTGGAACGACGGCGTCACACCCCTCTGCCACGACCTGCCTCGGCCGCGGCTCCCTCGGGTTCTCGGGCGTGGCACGATGGCACCATGCACCACCATCCCGGCTTGCTCCAGTCGTGGTTCCTTCGGCTTCACCGGCGCGGCGCGACGATGATGCGCCCCTCCGCCGCAGCCTGCCCCGACCGCGGTTCTCTCGTTCCCGCGCGGTGCAACGACACCGCGCCGTCTTCACCACAATGATCCTCAAAGCCCATGGAAAAAAGGGGAGGAGGATCAGCTGTGTTGGTGCATTCCAACCTCCTCCCGTTATAGCAATAACAAGCGGTCTTAATTTTAAATCATGAAGATGATGAACCAAACTTGATCGAAGAAAAACCCCTACCTCGCAAAGTAATTCGCAGTTGACTAGCGCCGCAAATTAGGGTGTCATTTCCATCGTCGTCAGCGTGCACCCAAGGAAACGTCGTCTTCTCCTTTATCATAGAGAGAAGATGATTATTGTGCATTGATCACCGAGTCGTTATTCTCTTGAAGAGAAGACGTTCTTCGCGGGAGGATGAGTTCTTCGAGAGAGAAACATTCTTCTCCTTTTTACACAAAGGATCCACCCATTTCTCCCAACTCAATATGTGCTAATGTAAAAATAATAGTCTATTTCTATAATTTTATTAACACAAGTAATTTCAATTCAAAATTCAAAACACTTAATCTCACTTAATTGATTAAATGTGTTGGCTTGAATAAGAAGGAGAGAGGGGAGAGTTAAATATTAATGGGAGTTGTCATCTTAAAGAAGAGTTGGAGGAGTTAAAGGAATTTGAATGGGTGGGGCTTGTGTGGGCCCCACCTCACAAATACCCTAACAAGAGGAGTTAGGATTTAGTGGGTCCCACCCAGACTCCCATACTTAGGATAAAACCACATATAAAAGAGAAAAAAATTTGTAACAGAATTTTATTTCACTTTACACTTAATCCACTTTTTTAACAACTCCCCCTGAGAAAATGAAACTCCAGTAAAGGTCTTCATAAGCAATTATCAGCGCTGGGGTTTCATCGGTCCCTAGGATTTCGATTCCGAGCACCGGTTCAAAAGTTAGAAAAAAACCCGCTTGTTTGTTCACTGAACGTACCCGAGCTAAACTTCATAAATTGATTCCGGGCACACCGGGCCTTGGAATCAGGTGTCATCAGAATCTGCGTACTCGTAAAATCCCAAAGAAAAAAGGAAAATTTTTCATTGAAATTTATGGGTCTTTACAAGGACAGGTTGCGAGGATGTGTCTTGAATATTGGGGGCTCATGGGAGATGAAAAACCCCTAGTTGAAGTCTCCTTAAAATAATATAATTCAAGGTTCTCTTAAAATGGTTCCTTTTGAGGATTCTTACTGGAGGATATTCCAACCACTCATCTAGTGGTTTGAGGTAGGAGAGGTAGTTATTATTGGACCTCATCTCAATCTGGAAAATATGGAGAAAGATCAATTGATTTGGAAATGGATGCCTACATCACAGCCTTGAAAGATATCATACATCGATCACCAAACATGATCAATAATGTTCAAGTTCAGTTATCGGGTCTTTTTAGGTGTCTCTCCAAGGCATGGACTCAAGAGGATCGTTATACAAGGTAAAAATTCAATATGATATATCGGTTTGTTCATGATTCTAGAAGGAGTCGAGCTAGCAGCCTATCAGTTCATGTTACCTCAGTTGTACCAGGTCATGCAAAAATTATTCCATATATATATCAGTTGTGTTGTTATCATTTAGACATGTCTCATGCTTTTCATCCTGAGGAGTTTGAGTTAGAGTGGGATGCATCCTTTGAGTAACATCCTATTGGTATTGTTGTTTGTATCAAGATAGTTCTTTGAGGCCTATGAGTTCCTTATGTACGAGTGATGTGGAAGGATGGTCATTTAAATGATGAGCCCTTAGAGCATGCGACCGATGTTTGAGCTCAATGGATGAAGTTGTTTAGAGATTATACTTTACCACCCAAAAAAGTGAAATTCAACGATTAATTTCATTAAGGGGGATATTTGTATGAAACTGCTTCATTATCAAGGTACATAATCTTCTAAATTACATCAATTTTCTATTAAAATGCTTAATTATGGCTTAATATAAATTTCATTTGAGTTTATATCAGTATCTGGTGTGTTTGAGGATTTTTGAGATCCTAGAAGCCAATTTTTGGGATAAAATAGGCCTTCCTCATGGTATGTAGAAATTGTGTAGGGAAATGGAAAAAATTACTGAAAACCTTGTGAGAACTAGCAGTATATTAGGAGGATCTCACACTATGTGAAAAAACATGAAATTTGAGTTGTAATCCCATGCGGGTTTGTTTTATTTTTTTGATAGTGGGACGAGAAACGTTTTACACACATTTAGGGAAACCATACATTCAAACCATGAGAATAGCCCCTCCCTATAGATGTGGGTGCATAGTTGGCACACAGTTCAAAAAACCACTAAACCAAACCATGTGGCCCTATATTTTGGGGGAATTTATAATTAATGCTTAATTAATCTTATATTGAAACCTAATATTTCAATGTTCCTCTGTACAGAAACCTGATGATTCGAGATATTCTATTTTAATACTATTATAAAAAGTCAATGGTCTTCTCGGACGGATCATAGAATCAAGATTTGTCTGAAGCATATGATACCTCTTTGAATGATCTCAATTCCTTATTTTCTATCTTCATTTCATCTCAAATCGATGGAGTTATTTATGTGTAAACTAATATTCCATATTTCTTGGTTCATCACCCGGTAATTATTTTTTCTTCTGGTCTATGTTGAATCAAGTTCATAAAATGGAAAATCACCCCACTACGACACTACGGTATGTGATGTCGTGATTTTCCATCAATGTCAAGGTGTTAGCATATATGTCGATGATCCATGCACCCATTATTGGAACTAAATCCATTGAAATAGTATTTAATCCTCTATCTAAATTTTTAATAATGGCCTATGTAATTAATGCTACCCATTAATAATTGACTGAAGTTTATGACTTTGATTGGAACCAGACCTTGTGTGTGTTGTAAAACTAAATGGACCACCATTGATTGAATTTCATTTGGGTAACCCATGAGGTGTGTCTTTTAAAATTTTTATGAGATGATTATTGATTAATTGAATTGAAAATTAAAATTAAATTGAATAATAATTGATACTGAGTGAAGGGATGGAATGGAATAACCATGACTATAAGAAATTCCCATGTATTAATTTTTTAAACATCTATTTCCCATATAATAAAATGTATGTGTGATATCATTTAGAGGATAAGCCTTATAAGAATATCCATTGCTTATTTCATCTTCTGAGGTGATAATTAGATGACATGGTCTTAGTAATGACCTTTTAAATAGTTAAATGATATAGATTATATTAATATATTTCTTTGGTGACACTTGGGTTCAAATACAAATTCCACTGATGGACTACCTTTTCTAATTCATGTCTTAAACCTAAGTGAACCTTTGACTCCCCAGTGGAATTCCTTGGATGGACTCATTGGGGATGACTATTTTATGCTCAAGTGATACATGGAATATTTATGGATTTCCAAGGATGGACATAGAGGTAAATTGATTATATACTCCATTGGCGATACTTTATCTTCCTTAGTGGACCTCCAAGGATGGAATCGAGTGGAAATAATGTTAGTCCACACCTAAAGTGATACCAGGAATCCCATAAGGAATTCATCAGGCATGCTTCTAAGGTGCATGGTCCATGTTACTCCTATAGTGATACTTGGATTCCATATAAGGAATGTCATGGAAGGACTTTTATTCTATGAATATTAATGGTTGAAATTATTTATAGGATGAATATTCCAAGCCAAAGTACATGTTTGGTTTTGGTCAGTGACTTACACCTCATTGATAGATTGATTAGGAATCAATTGATCACATATCATTATATGATACACTATGATACAATCCAATTATCTAGGAATTTGTTCAAAAATTGAGATTTATAAATTAAATGAATATGATTATAAATTGAAACAGGAATGACTATTTATTGAGAGGTTTAAAATGGCGGATGAAGCACGTGGAAAAGGATGTATGACCATGGGAACCCACAAATTTAGTGTTTTTTTATATTCAATACATCCTATATATATTCTCATAGAGCCTGAAAATTGTAGTGTTATATCTTCAATTACTAGATGTAACATTAAATTTTGGTGGTTGCCAACTAGGATTGCATGTCACATGCTGTTTGGTCCACCGATGGTTACCCAGATCGATTATATGTTTGCATGTATGGATAGGGAGAATCACCCTAATATATATTTTTTTTATTACTTCATTGATGTATGGGATCACCAGATCGGGATGAGTCTCATGATGCAAGTTGACATTGCTTTTTGTCCTTTTGGAATTTTGTTACATGTATTGTTCACAATTCATGTATACATTCATAGGATATTTTCTATACACATGACATGTGTCATCATCTTTTGTATATGATATTAGTTTTGGCAATATATATATATCCATGTCCTATATATTAATCTATTTTCAGATTGATTTCTTATTTTCTCTACTTGCCTATTATTGTATATATGAGGTTCCATACTCTGATGATGAGGGAATAATCTCTCCCAAAACACACCCAAGTCCCACAATGCCATCTTATAGCCTCTAGCGTTTTACCTGATGTGCTTGAGGCCATGCTACCAACTAGGATCGGGGCACCTATTAGTCTCATCCGGGGTTGGGATGTTACAAAGTTGGATCAAATATTTTGATTTCTATTTTTATAATTTTAAGACAATAGAAATGAATAATAAGGAATAAAAATTTTGAAATGAGATTTCCCTTGGTGATTCTACCCAACGTACAATGAATAGACAAATTACCTCAAGTGAAAGTTACCATTTTATGGATTTTGACTATTTTATTTGATTGGATTCCACCATGGGGTTTCGAAATGGAATTGTGTTGTGATCATTAATATTATTGTGGGTTTGATTTTGTTTCATCTTAATGAGATGAGGGAATTCCATCTCCTTCATTATTTAGTAACCTACATGAATTTATATACCATTCATTTTGGCATACCATATAAGAAGTATTTCTATTTTAATGAAGTTTTGATAGGTGTCAGGATAGTTATACATGCTGTTGTGATTGACATTTGTGTAGGGAATTGAGAAACATGGTTGGTACTTTTAGTGTCTTTAATAAACTAATCAGTGTTTTCATTATTAGACTAAATCAGAAACCCTATGTAGCCAATTATGCTATGTTGATTCTTGGGACATGAGTCACCTGAACTGGAACATGATGTGCTGTTGAATAGGTGGATTCCATATTTTGGTTAAGGAGGAGTATGTTATTTTATGGACTGAAATTTGGTGAACATTTTTGTTCAACCATTTATATTAAATATTGAAATAATGTAAATTAATATGAATATTAAAAGGAAACTAAAGTTGATAATATCAGTTAACATGAACCATATCGACATTAGAAGTTGGTGGGTAGGCATTATCTATTGCTTTCATATGATCTCTACACCACCCAGAACTAAATCAGGTAGTATAAAAATGGGTGTTCCAATTATATAGGAATTCTTGTACATATCATATTCAGTATATACACCTTTATATTTGAACATTGATATCATTCTTTTATGAGGTATGTGTCTGGAAATGTTTAGGGATTCCACTATGATGACCTCCAATCATATACTGAGAGGGTGGTCATGACCACACTCTAGAGATGGTGGGAAATGGACTACTGGTGGATCCTCCTATAGTGAAAGCTACCACACCATCTGTTTTATCAGGAAAACTTTTTGAGGCATAGTTCTATGAGGGGTTTTTTCACTTCATGAAAATGACTTAGGGATCATTGTTACCTTCCCCATCAATGGAAAATACGATGTGTGAGTTCAAACATCAGCATACACACACATTTGTAGGGGATGGAGGTCCATGGGCTATAGAGTCATAGATGTGTTCCATGCTATCTATATTTGAGAATCATTAGACACCTCATTAGAGGAGGTTTAGTATCTCTATGAATATGTTCTCTAATTCCTCCAAGATATAGTGGGACTTTTTCACTCTGTTCGATCATCATCAGAGAATGGATTGGAGGGAATTTCCTATGAAATTTTAGTTTTACATAGATCCAATTATGTTAAGGGATGATATACTTTAATAGTTCATGAACATGTAGAGCAGGTAGATTTATCATTCATGGATTACTCAACCCATTTTACAGAGCTCCAGTGATTCACACTTATTCCGATGGGTGACTAATTATCAAAATCCAAGAGATTCAAGGATGGTCTTAGTTATGACATAAAATCACTAGTAAATTTATTTTGGGGGAATATTAATTCGGGAGTAGTTAGTTAGTCATTTATCATAGATCATAACCTGAGATAGTTTTGGGGTACATGTAAGTTTGTTATGACACCTAGAACTGGCACTACATCGAACAGAATTTTGAAATGTCATCTGAAGTTTCGACATGGTAATATTAGTACCCAGAGAAGATACTCAAGTATAATGGTGAGGTTACAATAGTCTATTATATTGGAAAATACGATACCTCATTGTTCAAGGGACCTAGTCATTTTATGATCTTGCGGAAAGGTGGTCCATCTACATCGCTTCTATAGAATGTTTCCTCTGTTATCGAATAAGAGCGGTTATGGACTAATTCCAAGTGTTGGTGTCAGGTTAGAATCTTCTTATTAAGAAAATATCTAGATTAATATGGGGTGATTTGGTTGAGGTTGTGGTGATGGTGATGGTATTTGGTCCTTGGATTTTCATTGACAGGATAGTGGATCTTCTCTGGGTAGCTAGGTTGTATCATAGGGAAGCAGATCATGCAAGATATATAGAGTGGAAGAGACACCTAAGGGGAAGAATCCTAAGAAATATACTGGGATTAGTACTTTTCTTGTTGACTCTACTTTTTCATATTCACTTTTTTCATATAGTTTTTTTTTCATATCTTTATAACTATGCCCATTTTAGAGACCCATGGGATCATTTTGTTTTGTTTTAATTGCATTTTGAAGCTTGATACTAATGTATGAATAAGAAAATATGATGTCCATTAGTTGAAGGAGTTCCCCCATTAGATAGGAGGGTGTCACTTCGTATGGGTCCTCTTTTTCCTAATGATTATAACTTTTGACATCAATCTATGTATGGACTAGTTGATTCATTTTCATGATTTCATTGACTGCTATCACCAAATGGTGACCATTACATCACCAGAGGTTGGAGGGTTTTCTCACAAGGGTGAATGGGATGTGTAGACTAGCTGAGCAGGACCTGAGGAATGTGGGATAGGAAAAATGAAAACTTGATTTCATTTTTATATCTAGATTATTAGGTAACATGTTATGTTGATTTCCGTCTAGTGGTGGACCATTTAGGGGATATTTTCTCAGATGAATTCACAAAATTATCTCTAGTGATAGAGTTATAAATAAATATAGATATAATACAAGGAGCTGCGCATGAAACCATTCTTCCTTACATGATGGATACTATTGAGAAGTAGGATCTCAAGAAGATTATATAAGATTTAGATGGAAAAGGGGATTATTAGACCTGAAAATTATTTATGGTGTTTTCTGATCCATTTTGAAAATAATGGTTGATGGTACCCTCATGATTTCTAGGAATTATTGGAAATTAAACCTACTAATAGAAAAAATTGGCATTCCCTACCACAGATAGATGACCTCTTCGACCAACTCTGTGGATGTCAAGTATTCTCAAATATTTATTTGAGATCAATTTATCATCATGTGTGTGTTAGACCAACATATATAACTATCACAATCTTTCATAGTATGTACGGTCTTTATTAGTATTTTGTTTTGTTATTCTGCCTCATTAAAACGCTATTAGGTTTCCTGAAATTGATTAACCAAGTCATCCATCCTTATCTAGATTAATTTTTATTTGTTTTCATGGATGATATCTTGGTTTTTTATAAAAAACAACATGATCACATCAAAAATCTTTAGATAATATGGAATACATTGAGAGATAATTAGATATATTATGTTCTCATAGAGTGCCACATCATGATGGTTTACATTCACTTACTGGGTCACATTATCTCAGAGACAAAATATATTAGTTGAATTAGAGAAGGTGAGAGTTTTAGTTTCTTAGAAATAGCCCAAAAACGTCTTTGAGATACGAAGCTGATTAGGGTTTGATGGTTATGACTGGCATTTCATATAGGACTTATCAAGTATATTCGAATCATTAATGGTATTGACTATGAAGATTTTGAATATTTTATTTTAGGATTCATCCAATTAATCATTTAAGGAGATGAAGGGGATATTAAATTCAGTGACGATAATGACTTTTCTAGAGCCAGGTAGGAGTAACACTATTTAATATGATGAATCAAGTATGAGGATAGATATAGTCTTTATGCATGGGGATAGAGTTAGGGCATACATTTCTAGACAATTGATTACATAGAAGAATAATTAATCAGAAAAATACCTTGAGTTAGCAGCAGTTGTTAATGCATTGCTTTGTTGGAGACAGTACTTACTTGAAGAGTATTTTTTTGTGTACGCGGACCAAAAAAATACTAATTTACATATTTATATAGTGTGATCTAAATCCATGGTGGTGAATGTGTATTGAGTACATGTAGTATTTTTACATTGAGCATTTCTATACTATTGGGTAAGGAAATGTAGTAGACGATTCAATATACAAGAGGACCCACTTACAAACAGTTCGAAAAACTAGTGGTGAGTTGTAGATTATTGCTATGTTCACTAAAAGGCACTTGGAGGTGGTGACAAGTCTAGGGAAGAATCTCTTATTATCGTTAGATTTGACCTCAACAATTTTGGATAGTGTAAGGATTAAATAGCTATCAGATTTCAAGGTCCTTGTCTTATAAGAGAGTGTGGCATGTGAGGAACCTCTTCTTGGTAGGACCAAAGGCGAGGATGAATTATCTATATTAATATCCACATGTGGGTTTCAACAGCCTTATGTGAGGAGCTGATGTGAGACTTTCAATATTCAGTTTTGGAAATGAATCCCTTTATCACCATGATTTATCGGTATTTACATCACCAATTCAAGTATTCATGTATGAAAAGGGATATAGTATATTTTTTTCATGAGGTGATCCACTTGTCATATGTTGAAGGGAAATACCATCGATTATCTTGAATTTTACAACATCTCCCCATTTTCAGTTTTAAATGGAACAATGTTGTGATGGATTTCATGACATAATAACTGAGTCCATGAGAGTAGAATGATTCAGTCGGGGTTTCAGTTTAATGTATAGAAAAGGTTTCTCATTTATTTCATATAACCAAGTTGTTTTTAGTATATGATCATGGAATGTTTTATATCCTTGTGATAGTATTACTTTACAAGATCCCTCAAACTAACATTTCTTACCAGGAATCCCTGCTTAATTTTCAGTTTGGGGAAAGGTTTTAGATGGTGTTGTGTAAAAAGGTTCATCTGAGAACAACATACCACACTCAGATTGATGGGTGTTCAGAATGCACGATACAAGTACTTGAGTGCATGTTAAAAGCATTCATAATAGATTTTTGGGGCTCTTGGGAGAGGCACATACATCAGGTAGAATTTTTCTAAGATAATAGATTTCATGTTCCTATTCATATTTTCCAATATGATACTTTTAACGGTAGGACATGTTGATCACCCATGTGTTGATTAGTGGTAGGATATGTAGCTATTCTTAGACTATGTATCATTTAGGAGAATTCATTATAGGTTCTATTGATATGAAAATGAACTTCTTTTATATAGTATTGATAGAAATCATACACTAATAGCTACATAAGGCCTATATAGTTTAATTTTTGGGATTAGGTCTTTATATGTGTCTCATTGAGGAAATGACATTGGATGATCATGAGATAGGGTAAATATTCAAAGTGATATTTTGGTCCTTTTGAGATTATAGATGGTGTTGGGTAGGTAGCCCCTTGGTTGTATTTACCTTAGAGTTATCGGTCCATGCATTATGTGTTCTACATATCTCATTTGTGTCATTACCATCTAGAATCATCAAATGCTTTTTGACTTGGGGAGGTAGATTTTCAGGTACATTCATCATTTTGGGAGCATCATATACATATTATTGAACATAACATGAGGGTTTATTCAAGGTTAGTTAGTCCCTCTAGTACACATTATATTTAAGAACGACCATGTATATGATTTGAATTGAGAGTATGAGGCCAATATAGAAGCATAATGTAAATATTTGTTTACAGATTATGCCCCACCACCATTGGGAGGAAGAATTGGAGATGAATAGATTTAAGGTCGATGTTTCTAAGAACCTAGTTCTTTCTTGGGGTCTGAAATCTTCTAATTTTCATCAATTATCAGTTAAAGTTCTTAATTATTTCCCAACATGAATTATATTTTAGGTCATTGAGGTATGAGGGGTTTTTATCACTTTTTTAGAGCCCGGGGCCCAATTTTTTGGGATGAAATTGGCATTTAAAATGGTTAGTAAAAACAATGTGGGATGGTACTCACATTTACTACTAACTATGCGTGACCTAGGCAGAGAGCGGGGGGAGCTCGTATGGTTTGAAAAATCATGTGTTTTGAGGTAAGATCTCATTTTGTGTCATATCTAGTTTTTGAAAATGTGTGGAGAAATTTTTTTCACACAATTAGTCAAACTATTCGTGAAAACCATGTGAACTGCCCCTCCCTATTGCAATGGGAGCACGGTTTGCACCTGATCTGGCCAACCATGTTGCCCAATATTTTGGGAGAATTAATGAAACTGACATTAACTAAGCTTATATTTCAATTTAATTTTTCATTCTTCCACCACACAGGAAATTCATCCTTTGAGATCTCCTCTTTGAAGATCCATATAATAAGTGGTAGGTATCCTCCATCTGATCACAAAATCATGTTCCGTCAAAAGTATTCGATCTGAATCTGTATGATCTAAATTTAATTTTTGTCATTATTCATTTAACTATAGATATACGGAGTTCATTAGGTTCAAGATAGTATTCCCTATTTTTAGGTTATTCATCTATTCATCATTTTTCTACTAATGTATATAGAATCATGATCTAATACTGAATGAGCACTCTAATATGGCACAATGATAGGAGATATTAATATTTCCACAAATGTCTAAGTGTTAACATATATATTATTGTCCAGCGTTCATGTTATTCATAGAGACACCCCAAAAATTTTATTTAATCCATCATCTAAATTGATAGGTATTATAAGGACCTGGCCTTAAAATATTACATAATATTTAATTAAATTCATAATTCGCATTGAGGATCTTTTCAGGATTAGAGTTTTAGATAATTTGGAGATAACTATTACATCTCAAAAGATTATAATATAGAGACTTCTACTCATTTTCCATTTTTTCATAAAATAAAAACTCAAAAAAATAGAAACATGACTAGTTCCATGTTTCAGATAGCATGTCTTTTTTTGATCCAATCCTTGACCCTATTCATCTTTAAGTCTTGTGGAAAACATTTAAAAAATTTGAGACGAGTATAAAAATCAAAGTAAGGGATATAAAAATACAGAAAGAAGAAATTAGTCCATGTATACATAAGAATCAATGAACTCATACTTTACTCATAAAACATAAGAAAATTAACATACATCATGAGATCATAAGATTTATGAATAACTAATAGAAATAATAAGACATAAAGGTAACTTGAGGCAGTCATAACATTCTTACGTAGGGAGTAACCCTCATGATTACGTTTGGAATACCCAACAGAGTATATTCCATAAATATTTTCAGGGAAACCCTAGCGTTTAACACCTTAACGTTACCCAATTCATTGGAGAGCTATCTCGGGCTCACCTGCCCTTATTTTATCATGGAACCACATGACTTCATAAACAATTCTCAAGAACCATAAAATTATCGTATCACATAAAACATACATAAAGGAAACATAAAATTTCCATATTCCAATCACAAGATATCAATAGAACACATTGATATAATCAAAACATTATCAGAACCATTTTCAATTCCAAAATAAAATAAAATTAAAACATGATATTTAATTTTCATTCTAAAAAAAGTTATGGATTGTAGAGGAAGATGAAACTCAAATAATAGTCACGGCGGCGGAGAAGTTGTTGTTGCCGCATACGTAAGACAAAAACATTGCTTTTTTTCATTTAGTAAAATGCTCCAAGTAAAAAAGATTCTATTTGAATGAAATTAAAAGGTAAAAGGGTTTTATACACCGTATAAAATAAAGTCGTGTAGAAATCAAAAGATGCCTCAATGAAAGGATATTGAGACGAAGTCCCATACAAAGATGGTATCCTTAGATTAAGGATAAGTCAATTACATAATTATGTGTGAAAAATATAAATACATTCAATATAAGTGGATATTATGTGTAACAAAATCATAGATCATCGACAAAAATTAATATCATGACCTAATCATGAAGTAGAGTTTAACCCAAAGAATTAAAATTGGGTTAAGAAGTTCCCTTACAGAAATTCGACAGCCCAACGACATCACTTTAAAATTCAGAAAATGAGTTGATGAGAGATAAAAAGGGAATCTCATCACATGGACATAAAATTTACAGCAATACGGATATATAAAAACATATCCCAACATAAGAAGATGTAAATTAAAAGACCAAACAAAAATATTACTTTTAAAAAGAGAAGGATGAAAGGTTCCCTTACCGATTTGGGAAACGTTCAAAACGTGCACCCCATGAACGAAGGGTCATACAATTAAGATGTAAATACCCATAAGTTGAATTATATTACACAAAGAATACAATCATGGTAAGTAAATACACCACACAAAAGGAAATAGTGGAAAATGTATCATTGATCTCACGAGAATAAAAAGTAAGATAAACACCCCTTACCTTGTTGTTATCAATTGAGTCGTATGACCAAAAGATAATAAACACCAAATTAATAACATAATACCATGAATATAAATATAATCAAGATAATATATATGAAATTTCATCACACAATACACCACATGCAATAAATAAGTGGAGAACAATGTATATCGCACAGAATTAAAAGTGAGATAAGAAATCCCCTTACCTCAAGTCTGATTTGTCTTGTTAGTTTCTTTATATTCCATAATAATAATCATTGGTCAATTTATAATTGATTAAGTACTTAAATTAAATATTATTATTCAATTCATATCTCTTATTATCATGTTCTATAATTAGTTAATTTTGTGAGTTCATATCATACGTTTTGTCGATGTTCAGTACACGAGTCAACAATGAACTTGTTTGAAGAGAATTTTCCATGTAGTTATAAGTAAATCATCTCTGGATTGGTGTTAATGATTTAAATATCATATATATCCAGTATATATGTATTCCATAGTGTTTGGAGATAAGAAATTAAATTTATCGTTCATGGAGATGGTAGGACGTACATACGCATGAACACTACTTTCATTTTTTTGTCATGTTAATGGACTTTAAAACTAAATGAGGCATAAATATATTATAATTACTGAATAATATATATGTTATATAGGTATAATAAGTTCATTAATTACATTCTTTATAAATTGAATGTTTGGGATGAATGACTCTCATCACTTGAGGGGGCGGTTGTCCACACTTTCTTATATGAGATTATCGCATTTGCACAACGTGATAAGCATAATGGATTGTTTTAAATATAAAATAAAAATCATTTAGAGGAAATAAATATAATATTTATCATATATAAATATAGTTCCATCATAATTTCCACCATGAGAGGTGTTAAAAGAAGAATGAACAATCATCGTTTCATGAGGTAGTAATTCGCCACCCACAGAAACAGTATGTTCTTTAACCATTAGACGGGTGTGTGTATAAGTGTAGGTTTAATCCTTATCAAAAAAAATCCTAGTATATTGAATATACTGGTGTTATTATGGAATAAAATAATAAGAATATAGTGGTTACTTAAGAAGGAAAATAAAATAAAGAATCTTGAGAGAAGATATTACCTCTAAATCGGGTATCTCTTTTTGTTTTAAGCCAAAGGCTTCCTTGGAAATACTTATGCCTAATTTGAGTCTTCTAGGAGTGAGAGAGGGGTGTGGAAAGACAATAGGATAATAGTTTTGATGACCCAAGGGATTGAGATGTGTGGGTAAGAGGGTAGAGGTGGGGGCCTTTTATAAGATGGAGGAGGGTGACTTTTGAAAAGTCTTGAAATGTTACTTTATTATAAAATGATTTTTTGATTTTAAAGGTCAAAAAAAGATATATTTTGAGGATAAGGTGATAAGGGATCGAAATATACCCATCCAATAGGTTTTATACAAGTTTATGTTTTATAATTTACCTTATCTTTTCATTTTATTTAAATCATTCATTAATGAGGTAATCACTACCTCATCATGGTGTCATAAATAAATTTATTTATTTAATGTCTAAAAATTATAACAAAATAAAAAGATGTAGGAAATAATTATAGATTTAAAATGAAAATTTATTGTCTAAGATATAAATTATGTTAAAAAAATTAAATTCTTTTTACATAGGATATACAAACCTTTGTTATATTTCTCTTCTTTTTAAAAATAATGTCATAAATGTCACTATCACACCCATGTGATTCCTTGGGCCCTCATGTTCTGTAAAAACCATCCCATGGTCGGCCATGACACAAAAATGAAAATTTTGACACATTTTGGGGTCATTTTATATTATTATTATATTATTTTATTACCTATTACCACCCGAATACTAATTTATCATGATAATTAAAGATAATTACCGTTGTTACTATTCATAATGTCCAAAAAACAAGAGTATTAATTATATAATTTGTACATTATGATTAGAAATATGTAATCCATTTTACCAAATTCCAAACAAAAATTTTTAGTAATTTATTTAAAAATAATTATCGTGGTTACAACCAAAGATGGGTTTCTAAGAAGTAGAATTTATCAAAAGATTGACATGTTTTTTCGTCCAATTGAAATGTGAAATAACATCCAATGAAAAAAATTGTATTAAGTGATAAAATCATATTTCAATTACAATTTAACACCAATTAAAAGGAAAATCTAACTATCTTATTAAATTAGATGAAAAAGCAGTTTTGAAGAGAAATGCAGTATTTTTCACTATTCATTAAAAATGAACATTTGTCTGAAAAATAGAAAACATTTATCCAATGTAAATTTGATATTCGAAATTAGAAAATGATTTCAATTTTACCAAATTCAAAACATAGATTTTTGACTAATTAATTTTATAAATAATTCCCACTGTCAAAACATATAGCGTGTTTTTAAGAAACAATATCTATCAAAAGATTGACACTTGTTTGTGTCGAATTTACATGTGAAATTAATTCCGACGACCACCATTGGATTAAATGGTAAAAATATATTTTAACTAAAATTTAAACCTAATTAATAATATTATTTATCCATATAAATAAATATGATTAAAAGAATGTTTTGAAATAAAATACTGCAATTTCACTATTCATTAAAAATGAACTTTATCGGAAAAATAACCCAAATTTACAAAAAGTAAATTTTGGTGTCATAATTCTAAAGATGTATTTTATTTTGTCAAATATAAAATACAAAATTAAAAAAAAAAGTTGTTTTAAAAAGGGTTCTCCATCATAAGGCAGTTAATCGACCTTTTAAAGAATATTTGAATATGTTTTTTTAAAATTAGATTCATTTGCATTTTAAGACTCTATCATTTATTGGGAAATTGTTAAAATATTTAACAAACATATAAAATCATTTTGTAGTTATTTCTGTTCATTCCCACCATTACAACGATGAAGTGTTAACTACCTTTTAAAATAATATTATTATATTATTATAGTGCAACGTAAGATTTCAAAGAAACTCATTGTTGCTTATTGGGTACGCCATCGAACATAGAATTACCTTTAAGGTGATATTGACCTTTAATTCCAAAATATTAATAAATATGAAAATGTTATATTCTTTATTTACATTGAATGATACATCCTTCCCCCCTATTTGGGAATTGCATCCTCAAAATTTTAAAATTGGTCTCAGAAACATCATTGAAAGCCCCACATAAGAAAAAGGGTCAGTAAAAATATCACTTTAAAAGAAAGAAAGAGAAGTACCAAAGTCACACTAGTTAACCCATACTAGGATTCCATGTAGGAAAACATGGATATGGAAGAGAAAACAAAGGGTCAATTACTGATGGAGAGTGATAGTAAACATGATTTAGGAGAAATTTAATCATCAGAAAATCGCAAACTTGTGATGGGTTAAACAGTATTTGATTCCCCAGTAGGAAAAGTTAAGAGGCAACGTTTTTTATTTAAGTTAATTTTCATTGATTAATTTATTTATTATCTTAACTAAATCATAAGTAAACAAACTTACTTGTCATGTAGAATTTCATATCTTACTAGATTTCATACACAAACTCATATTTTCTCCAAAAGATGAGTATTTAGGATGACTGGTTCACATTAAGAGCACTACAATCAACTTCTTGAGAATCACCTTATCCACAATAGATGAACTATATATTTACCATGTCATTAGACCTTAACCAATGAAAAATTTGTACAAGATAAAATAATCCACAAAAGGATAATCCTTTATAAAAATAAAAGCTACTCTTAATCTCCAAAATTTTTCAAACAATACCGAATGTTCAACAAAGACCATTCAATAAACACCTATACATAAAATTCTTCAAAGTAAACAAAACTAAGATGGAATCCCAAAACCCTGAACGATTAAATCACATAGTCTTCCAAGGTAAATTGTAACATTTGTCTCCAAATAAAATCAGTTACTCTTAAAGTCTCATACTGAAAAGTAATTAACCAAATCCCATATCCTCCAAGATAGATTAATCATTTCCATAGATAACCCAGAATCAAATTATTCCTGATTCATAAGATCATCTAACTAAAAATAATTAGTCATACTAAACAGGGACTTCAAGTAGCCCAGTGGTAGGTGATAAATACTTGTCTCACTATGGTTGTGGGTTCGATTCATGCAGCTTCGTCCGACGTGATGGGTTGTCGCACAGTCTGTGTGTTGTCCCTTTTAAAAAACTATATAATTTTATAACATTCCCAAAAAGAGATAAATTAATCAAAATAACCATAACATATTTTAACAACAAAGGTTATCTAATGACTTTCATTTTGCATCGCAAAATGTATTAACCGGTAATTACCTCAAATACAAGGATCATATTGTAACACCCCGACCCCAGCTACCCAGATTCGGTGCATTAATTACATAACATTGGCATGATCACAAGAAAGATCAAATCCCGAAAGACCGATTGGTTTAGTATCCTTGGAAACACTAGATATAATCATAAAGTTTTACATTACATTTCAAAGTGAAAAACTACTACAACAACAAAGTCTTCATATCCACACTATAAACCCCTCATAATATCCCTGCAAGTCATTCATAAATTACTTCTTCACTACCTGGGAAAAATAAAACATAGAAAAGGGGTGAGCTCAAATGCCCAGTAAGGATAACAATATAGCGGAACATTCAAAATAAGCATAAACATTTAAGGCAATGAATTACTAAAACAAAAGCCTTTTAAAATTGAACTTCAACATAGTATGGAAAAAGTAAAATGAAATAATGCCATTTACTTGTTCACATGGATATTATACTAATCGAATAATCACATGCAATATCAATAACCACTTTCATAATGTTGGAATGCATAATGCCAGACTATCATAACCACATAGCCAAGGCCTCGTGCCAAGACTACAAATAAGATTTTGTCAAGGCCTTGTTCCAAGACACTAGTTTGTCTCATGAGACCTACCGATGCATCGAGGAGCTATAGCGGGCTCCACCCGTCACTTATTAAGTCCAATGCATTCCCATATGAAAAGGTTTAAACATAACATAAACATTCGTATTAAAACTAGCATACGAAATGTCAATAATTTCACCATAAACTATGAATGGTATAAAAATAGCACATCCACAGTCAAACATATCACAAAAACTTCAATACAATATAGAAGTTTTGTATCATAATAAATCAACTTCAAATAATCTTAAAATCCATCAAAGGATGTTGACATAGATGAAATCAAAATTCTTTTTAAAGAAATATCTCCTTTTATTTTGAAATCATTTAAGATCCATATAAAATAAAACATTTTCTTTGAAAATATTCTTATAAGCTTGTAAGGAAAGCTTTGAAGATTTTATAACGGCGTAAAATAACCGCACCCGCCGTATAAGTTAAAAAAAACATTCTTACCTCAATTCCGTCGAAAAGGTTAAAAAGGACCTTGTTTTGAAAGCGACGGAAAGATTCCTTTATAAACCTCTTATAAAAAGTCAAACAAGGGTATAAATGACTTTAACCCATATTCTTGTAAATAGTAAAAATGTTTTGAAATACATTTCAAAGAAACATGGATGTGGATGATAAAGAGATCCCAGTAGATTATTACGTATAAACAACCTCAGATAATGAAGAGATTGTGAAATAACCCTTACCTTGTACTTTTCCTTGGTTGGGGTAGGTTAACCTCCTGTATAATGGTGAAATAATTGTTATTAAATTATACAAGAATCATATACATTAATATGATATCATATATGATCTTTTAACATTGCTTTATTAATAATATCTTAGTATTATCGTCGTTTCGGGTGATAATCGATTCGTTCTTCTTAAATGTTAGGTTACGTAAGACATGTTTGTAATGGATAGATTATATCTTATTCATAATCAGAATGATATTAACATTATTTTTAACCCTAAAATGAGAATAATACTTGAATGGATATGATGGAGAATGAATCTTATCGCGTTCGTGGAGACGGTAGTCCGGACGTACGCACGAACGCTACTTCCATTTAATTTTTATTTTAAAAGAATCAAATCCAAATGATACATAGGTATATTACTATTACAGTATAATATAATATTTTATATATGTTACTTAAGTTCATTAACACCATCCTTTATACGTTCCATGTGTGGTATGAACGAGTCATATCATTTTAACGGGGCGGTAGTCCGCACTTCCTCAAATGAAATTATCGTATGAATATACAACATGAAACGAATAATGGTATGAAATAAAATGGAATTACAGAAGCTTATATATAAAATATATATCATTAATATCATATTTAATTACAGTTCCATCATAATGGCCACCATGAGAGGTGGTAAGATGTATTTGAACAATCATCGTTTCGTGAGGCGTTAGTTTGCCATCCACATAAACATTATGTTCATCATCCATTAGATGGAGTTGTGTGTATATGTAGTTTGAATCCTTCTTATAACAACATCCTAGTATATTGTGGCTACTGGTGTTGTTACAAAAGAAAGGAAATAAAAAGAGTTTGGGGGTTGGAGAAGCAAAATAAATGAAAATAATTTAAGAGAAATTGTTACCTTTAATCTAGGTAACTCACTTTGGTTGGAACCAAAGGACTTCTTGAAATGCTTTCTGCCTAAGGTGAAGCTTCAAGGAGGAGGAGAGGGATTTGGGGAGCTTAGTTGGGCAGAGTTTGGACGAGCCAAGTGGCTTGAGAGGTGTGAGGAAAAGAGAAGGAGGAGTGCCCTTTTATAAGAGGGGTGAGGGGCACTTTTGGAAAAGCTAGAAATATTAATTTATAATAAATTCATATTCGGTTTCCAAAGGCTCCAAAGTTGACTATTCAAAGGATGAGGTGGGGATAGGTCGAAAACAACTCATCCAATAGAATTTATACAGGTTTGGGTACTTATATTAACTTTATATTTAAGTATTAACTCAAAGTTAATTAGTTTCACTTTTACAATGTCTCTTTGTATTTTTATATAATATGGTTAATAAACTTACTATATACATCAAAGCGACCCCCAAGTGGTCCATTAATGATTAACCTATCATAATATAAGTCTCTTGGCCGAACCTTAGATTTTTAGGAATTTAATATCAATTAATAATATAATATTTGTTTTAAGAACTCTTTTATGTCAATTTTGACACTATTCAATAGTTGATTTTTGTGAAACTCATAACAGATTTATTACTTCGAACAAAGTCAATTAAATCAATCCTAATATATCATATTAGCCTATAAAATTAGTGTAATTCATTAAAAGTTTCATATTATATTTATTTGGGTATTTATAATATCAATTATGTTAATTTTTTATTATTTTAGTAATTACTGCATCATCATTGTGTCATAAATAAAGTACAATATTTAATGACTAAAAATTATAAATAAAACATCATTATGTAGAAAATCTTTTTACCTTTCTAATGAATATTTATAATCGAAAATCCAACATGTATAACCCTATGTAAAAATTGTTCTTTTAAAAGATGTAAGCTTATGCCATTTTTATTTTTATTTTAACTTTATTAATATAATGTGTCATTATCACTTACAAGTGGATCCATGGGGTCCCAAAACAGACCCAAAGATGCCCATGGTCGACCATGTATCAACCAATAGGGTTAAGACACGTTTTAGGGTAATTTTGTATTATTATAATATTATTTTTTTAACCCTTATTTACCGGATTTACCCTTTAACCATGGTAAATAAAATATTTACCGCAGTAATTATTCAAAATGTCTAAAAATAAAAGTTACCTATTTACACAATTTGAACATCTTGATTCCAAATATGGAATCCATTTTTCTAAATTCAAAACACAGAAGTGGCAGAAATTAATTTAAAATTAATTCCCGCTGTCAAAACAAAAAGCGTGTTTTTAAGAGATAATAACTATCAAAAGATTGACACTTGTTTATGTTTGGTTTAATTGTAAAATTATGTCCAATGACCAACATTATATTAAATGGTAAAAATATATTCTAAATATACTTTAAAACCACTCAAATTTATAATTTATCACTATTAATTATTTTGATTAAAAAAAGTTGTTTTTAATTAAAATTTAGTAATTTTCACTATTCATCAAAATATGAAAGTTATCCGAAAAGTACCAAAATTTCACCCTAGACTAATTTCGATATTCCGAATCCAAAAATGAAGTCCATTTTGAAATATAAAATATATATGATTTCAAAAAGTAGGTATTACTATTTACAACAGCTAGTTTAATTAGTTGTGGTGTGTGTTAGAACTCGAGGTTGCGTACAACACACGCTATCGCATTATTCGAAGGGAAACGTACCGTAGAAGCTTGGGGTGTTACATTCTCCCCTCCTTCAAATAATTGCGTCCTCGCAATTTCTAGGGTATTACTGCATAAAAAGAATCGGGTGGTTCTTCATCATAAGTTTCTCAGGTTCCCACGTTGCCTCTTCCATCTTATGATTTCTCCACAAAACTTTTACCAGACGCGTCGTCCGGTTTCTCAGTACTTGTTCTCTTGTATCAAGAATCCTGACGGGCTCTTCGCAATAAGACAGATCGGGTTCCAGTTCTAATTCCTCATAGGTGAGTACATGCGTCGGATCAGGCATGTATTTTCTCAACAGAGATACGTGGAACACATCGTGAACTTTGGAGAGACTTGGCGGCATTGCCAATCGGTAAGCTACAGCCCCAATTCGTTCTAGAATTTCGAAAGGTCCGATGTACCTGGGACTCAATTTACCTTTCTTACCAAAACGTATGACTCCCTTCCACGGAGATACCTTCAGGAAAACATGATCACCGACTTGAAATTCCAAATCCTTCCTTCGATTATCGGCATAGCTCTTCTGCCTACTTTGAGCTGCTTTAATGTGATTTTGGATTACCTTCACCTTTTCCACTGTTTCCTCCACCAGTTCTGGGCCTACAAGTTTTCTTTCACCAACGTCATCCCAACAGGTTGGTGTACGACATCTCTTTCCGTATAACGCTTCATATGGTGCCATCTGTATACTCGAATGGAAACTATTGTTATAGGAAAATTCTACCAGTGGTAAATATTGATCCCACATACCCTGAAAGTCAAGTGAGCAAGATCTCAACATGTCTTCTAAGGTTTGAATAGTCCGTTCTGATTGTCCGTCTGTCTGAGGGTGGTAAGCAGTGCTCAAATGAAGTTCAGTATCCAGGGATTTCTGAAGACTTTTCCAAAATCTTGAAGTAAAACGGGGATCACGATCAGAAACAATCGATAGGGGTACTCCATGAAGTCTCACAACTTCATTAATGTATAGTCTTGCTAGACGTTCCAGGGGTAGATCTTCTCTTATAGCAAGAAAATGTGCCGTCTTGGTAAGACGATCAACAATAACCCATATTGCATCGTTCCTTCTAGGAGTCTTTGGTAGCCCCATGACAAAGTCCATCGTAACATTGTCCCATTTCCACTCCGGTATGGGAAGAGGTTGCATGACTCCTCCAGGCTGTTGCCTTCCAGCTTTCACATGTTGACAAACCATACATCTTGACACAAAATCAGCAATCTCCCTCTTCATGTTGTCCCACCAAAAATGTTCCTTCAAATATCTATACATTTTGGTGCTCCCAGGGTGTATAGAGAAATTGGAACTATGAGCATCATCCAGCAATTCCCTTTTTAGATCAGGTATATTGGGAACACAAAGTCTCTTCCCGAATTTCAAAATTCCATCTTCATACACAAAGTCTCTCAATCTCCCATCATTCACAGCTTTAATCTTCTTTCGGAATTCGTCATCATCGGTCTGAGAACTCTTAATCCTTTCTAGTAAAGATGGTTTGGCAACCATTTGAAAAAGCATTGATGTTTCACCTTCCCTGGTTATTCCCATGTCCATCTTCACTAGATCCATAAAAATTAGATCCCTTTCAATTCTCATATTGTTCAAAACTCCATGGTCTTTTCTACTCAAAGCATCTGCCACCTTGTTTGCCTTCCCCGGGTGGTAGTGTATCGTACAATCATAATCCTTGAGTAATTCAAGCCATCTCCTTTGCCTCATGTTGAGTTCTTTTTGTGAGAAAATATATTTCAAACTCTTGTGATCAGTATAAATCTCACATTTTTCACCATAGAGGTAGTGCCTCCATATCTTCAAAGCAAAGATCTCTGCTGCTAACTTGAGATCATGAGTAGGATAGTTTTTTTCATGAATTTTCAACTGTCGTGATGCATAGGCAATAACTCTATCATTCTGCATAAGGACACAGCCATGTCCTTTCTTCGATGCATCACTATAAATAACGAACCCATCATTCCCCGATGGTAGAGTCAATATAGGAGCATTGACTAATCTTCTCTTCAGTTCTTCAAAACATTCTTCACACTATTTTGTCCAAACAAATTTAACCCCTTTACGTGTGAGCTTCGTTAATGGGTTAGCCAATCGGGCAAAATTCTGGACGAAACATCGATAATAATCTACCAAACCAATAAAACTACGTACCTCAGTTATACTCGTAGGAGCTGGCCATTCTTGGATTGCCTTGGTCTTAGAAGGATCAACAGAGATTCCATCTTTAGAGACAATATGTCCAAGAACGGAAATCTCCTGAAGCCAGAATTCACACTTGCTAAACTTCCCATATAATTCATGCCTCCTCAGAGTCTTCAAGATAATGCGCAAGTGATTTTCATGATCTTCGTAGGTTTTGGAGTATACCAAGATATCATCAATAAATACCACCACAAATTCATCGAGATACTCCTTGAAAACTCTATTCATCAGATCCATGAATACAGAGGGTGCATTTGTCAATCCAAACGGCATTACAGTAAACTCGTAATGCCCGTACCTGGTTCGAAATGCTGTCTTCGGAATGTCTTCCTTCTTCACACACAACTGATGGTATCCAGATCGAAGGTCAATCTTTGAAAAGTATTGAGATCCATGCAGTTGGTCAAATAAATCATCAATACGAGGTAGGGGATACTTGTTCTTTATCGTTATAGCATTGATCTCCCTGTAGTCGATACATAACCTCATAGATCCATCTTTCTTTTTAACAAAAAGAACAGGGGCTCCCCATGGAGAAACACTATGGCGAATAAATCCCTTATTACTCAATTCCTCTAGTTGTTTCTTTAGTTCGAATAACTCTACAGTGGCCATTCTATAAGGGGTCTTCGATATAGGCCTTGATCCAGGAATCAAATCAATAGAAAACTCAACTTCTCGTTCTGGAGGATGTCCAGGTAAATCCTCTGGAAATACATCTACAAATTCTTTCACAACAGGTACATCCTCTATTTGAACATTCCTTTCCTCACCCGCAGTTATTTCATTCTCTTCCTCCCCAATAATTGAATTTAGTTGAGCTATTGAGGGTGGATCTAAATAAGAATTAGGTGGTGACGATTCTGCTCTAAAAATAAGGTGTTCCTTATCATTATCATCATGAATCGTAACCTCTTTCTTCTTACAATAAATCTTCGCATCATAGTCCGAAAGCCAGTACATACCGAGGATTATATCAAACTCAATCATAGGTATGACGATGAGATCAGCAGATAAAGAAAATTTATGTGCTCTAATGGGGACTGATTCACAAAACTTTGTTGCAACGATACTTCCCTTAGGAGTTTTAACTGACAACTCCCTTATTAAATCAAATTGGAAATATCTAATTTTCATAGAAAACTGGGAAGATATGAAACAATGCGATGATCCAGAATCAAATTATGCATTTGCTAAACTTGAGGAAACCATTAAATTACCTGCCACCACGTCTTTCGGAGCTTCTACCTCAGCAGTAGTGATAGCATAAGCCTGGCCTTGATCCCTTGGCCTTTTCTGAGGTAAGTTCTCCTGACGCTTAGGACATGCATTTGCATAATGCCACATCTCCCTGCAATTGTAGCACTGAACGTTGGTAGCTTCCTTCTTCCCCTTGCAATCATGAGCTTGGTGGCCTTTTTCACCACACTTGTAACAGACACCCATTCCCTTCAAGCAAGATGTTTCTTCCCGCATTTACCACAAGATGGATATTCAACCTTTCCCTTCTTCCCCTTATTTCCATTCCCATATTGATCAGCAGGTCTCTTCTTCTCTTGCTTTTCTTTAAAGTCATAAGACTTAGAGAATTCCTTTTCGGTCTTTATAGCACATGAGACAATGTCTTCGTACGATGAAAAGGATTGTGAGACTAATGCTCGACGGAGAAATGGTTTTAACCCATCAAAGAAACGATCAATCTTACTTCTTGGGTTGCGAATATAATCTCCAGCATACCTCGCTAACCTTGTAAAGTTAGCCTCATACTTTGTGACATTCTCATCCTCCTTTTGTCTCAGACTCAGAAATTGTCTTTCCATATCTGCTCGATGGTCGCGAGGAAAGTATTTTTCTAAAAACAGATCTTTGAACTCCCTCCATTCCATATTTGATACTTCATCATCTTACTTCATGTTCTAAATCAATGACCACCATTGATCAGCATCTCCAGTGAGGCGGTAAACTACCATGATAACTTTTTCCCTTTCACTGCTCCCCAAAGCCTGAAATATTTTCTCTAGGGAATTTATCCATTGCTCAGCTACTAAAGGATTTGTACTCCCATTGAACGTTGGTGGTTGTTGCCTCATGAATCGATCTAACATTGATCCTCCACGCTGCGGATCAGGGTGCTCCATACGGGTAATGTTATTATTCATAACCTGAGTAAGTTGTCACAGTATGGTGATTAGCTGATCGGCACCAGTTGCATCACCAGCCCCACTATAATTATCTTGAGCAGGAGGGAAATCCCTACATGGAGTGCGTGCATTGATACGGTTTCCATTTCTTCCACTAGGCGCCATTTCTAAACAATGGCATAAACTAGATCAGTTTATGAATCAAAATACATAATCCCATACTTATAAAACACTTAACATAAATTGAACTATTTATGGATATAATCCATAATCATAAAAATGTTTTCTTTGAGGAAGTATATACTCATAAACCCTTCATAATGATTTGTAAAGATAATGAGAGTTATCCTAAGAATATCCCCCGGGAGTGTCGTAACTGTTGGAACCACTTTGTGTATAGGATTGTATTTGTTGTCAATAGTTGTCACTGGAATATCAAAATGAAAGAGATCAAGAAGTACTCCAATAAAATGGAGGAATGGAAGCTCACAATGAGGGAGATCATGAAGTACTCCGATGGAGTAGAGGAGTAGTGATTCAGAAGATTGTTGTGTTGATCGTAAGTTCAAAGAACATGTGTCAATGGTGATACATTGTTTACAACAATGAAGAATGTGAGGTATAATCCATCTGAGGATCCATCCAAGGATGACTAAAGAAGAATGAGGTTTTTGGATGAAATCCATGCAATTCCTCCTTATTGCATGAGAACCATGGGCTTTGATGAAGACCATGCAATTCCTCATTATTGCATGAGAACAATGGGTTTTGATGAATACCATGCAATTACTCATGATTGCATGAGAACCATGCTAGAGACTTCACGACAGATTGAATCACATGGTTTGCATGAAGTTGATCATGACAGTTGATGAAGGAGGCAATGTGCCAATGAGTTGACTTATGAAATGGCCATGCACATCACATTGTCATAGAAGATGATGGTACTAAAGCTGTTCCTTCAAAGAATACATATCACAATATTGGAGTTTGTGATAAAAGCTAAAGAGTTGCTGAAGGATACAGTTCACCAAGAAGAAGTGTTGTTGAGGTGATCGTGCTTGTCAACAAAGCAAATAAACGACATACAAATTTGTTGACAAAGGAGATTCCATGGTGACATGTCGAGTTCAAGAGTTGTGGTCAATGATCTATGTTTGATTCAAGAACATCGACAGAGGAATTGATGATCTGGAGGCGGTACAAAAAGAGTAGATACAAGGTGGCGCTGTTTTCCAGTGTTTGCCAAATTTCAGGGCCTCAAAATCAACAGATGAAGAATAGTGATTTTGGCAAAGGGACTTGCGCGCCATACTCTTGGAGGATAAAAGACTTGCGCGCCATATGTTTTTGAGGATCAGAACATCAAAATTTGGCTAAGGAAAGAAGGTCGTGCAAGTGTTGGTTTGGTCGCGCAAGTGAGCTGCGCGACATAGGTTACTGGAGACAAGACTTGCGCGCCGATGGATGACTTGCGCGCCACCGCGCAGGGGGTCCAGTTTGCCTATAAATACTGGACCACCCCTCCTCATTTCTCACGGAGCTCAAGACTTTGAGATTGTTCGAGCTCTCGTCGCGCAGGTGGTTGAGCCGCGCAAGTGGCAGTTTGGTCGCGCAAGTAGAGGTTGCGCGCCAACTGATGGTTGAGAGCCCTAGGTGATTTGGGAAAGGAAGTGAGTCGCACAGGTTTGAAGTTCAAGAAGGCAGAGTCGCGCAAGTGCTTTGGAGACACTTGCGCGCCAGGTTAGACTTGCGCGCCTGAGACTTGCGCGCCGCCGGGAGACTTGCGCGCTGGGCTTGAAAAGGAGACCCAGACACTGTTGAAGCGCGCCCGCCTTTCTGGAGCTGCACAAGAACTGAAGATAGCCTGATACTTTCGGTGCAAAGCGAGATTGAAGAAGAAATCTAAATGATACATGCATGATCTCATGCATACATGGAGAACTGATTCTGACAACGCCGAGTAAGCTGAGCTTCATTAAGTAAGCAATCACATCAGTGATTGTGATTCAGGCAAACGAAGACAAGGGGATCTAGTGCATTCATTCATTGCACTAAAGAAGAAGGATTGAACTAAAAGGAGCATCAAATCTGAATCCTGATGCAAGCAATGTCTCATGCTGAACAGGAGACGAAGAACTTGAATGCACACCTATTGAAGAGACCTTTACGTCTATAAACTGAGTGGGACTTCACCAACGGCAGTGAGCCAGGGGGAGTCAACGGGAGTGACCCGAGGGACGCAGTGAGCTATCCCTGAACAATTGTAAAGGCAGTGAGCCTGGGACAGAGTGTCTGTACCCAAACACTTGTAATCCGCAGCTAGTGAAGCATAGTGGATTTAGGTACGACCGACAACCTGTCGGCGTATGCTCCTTGGACGTAGCCCTTAGTGGTGAACCAAGTAAAAATAGCTGTGTCATCTCTCTGCATGTGAATGTTTAATTGCTGTTCATATCCATCATACAGGTTTACATAGTTCCTACCAACGTGGGAACAAGATCCACAACTTTAAGAAGCAAAAGTTGCCACCCTGATTCACCCCTCCCCTCTCAGGGTGTCCCGGGGTCCTACAAGTGGTATCAGAGCCAGGTTAACGTATGTTGGATATTCTCCAGTAATTATATTGAGAAGAGGATTTGAGTTTCTTTCCTAGAGTCAACAATGAAGAGCAGTCTTGATAATGACGCAGTCACTTCTGAGCAGAAATCTATATCCACCAAGACTTTGACAAATAGGAAAAAGAAAGAGAAGAAGATGATGAAGAAGTCCCCCACATCCAAAGAAGCTGCAGTGTCTTGTTCTCCATGCCATTCCAATAATGAAGAAACATTATGCATGGAAAGTATCAAGCAGGTGGCTCAGAACTCATCCAGAGGAAAGGATGATACCCCTAGTTCAAGCTTTCAGGAAAAACTCAGAACATATCTGCATGATATTCCAGAAGAAAGGGTTGCTATTATTTGTAGCCTATTCCAATCTATGTAGGTTGAGATAAATCGATTAGAAAGGGAAGCTGACAATATGGAAGAGGGGTTGGAAAGAAAAGTTATGGAAACCATGAAGCTCACCAAACAGGTGAAAGTCTTTGAAGAAAATGAGGCAGTCAATAAGACTCTAAAAGAAAGGGTCCATGCACTTGACGTTGAGCTGAAGAAGAGCAATGAAGTCAAGAATTTTTGTTTTGAAGAAACTTCCATTAAATTCAGGGAACTTGACTCTTTGTTAAAAAACAAAGTTAAGATGCATAAAGATGAGGTTGAAAGGTTGAAGAAGACTTGTGAAGAGAAGATGATAATGATTGAAAATCAGAAGATCATCCTCAATATTGTGGGTCAAAAATTGGAAGATCAGTTGACCAAGATTGAGAACTCACATATTGAGACTTCACAAAAGAATGAAATGAGTGATGCTTGCACTCAATGTTCGTTGGAGGAGTCTAAAGCTGAAATGCCTCCAACATGTGATAAGAAGATTATGACAACTCTTGATTATCCACATCAAGAATCAGTTGCTGCTGGTACTCAATGCTCACTGGAGGATTCTATTGTCAAAAGACCTCCAACATGTGATAAGAAGATCATGACTTCACTCCTTGATTTATCAAAAGCAATTGAGAAAGTAAAGGTACCATCCAAACCATCTTGTACTCGTTTTTCTAAATACACTCCTACAATCAGTGCAGGTGGGAAGAAAAGTTATAAAAAGGTTTGGATGAGGAAAGGTGAGAAGAAGAAACCTACCACCATGGCTAGGGTGGATGGGAAGAAAAAGGAGGAAGATTCTTCCTCAAATAGAGCACAAACGATTAAGCAGATGGCCCAACAACTTAATACTGAAGAAACAAAGAAGAAAAGATTTGTTGGCCAATGTTGGTGCTGCAATAGATTTGGGCACTGTGCACTGGATTGTTTTTATAATCCCTTTCATGGAAAAGCACAGGGAAAGCCTATATCAAAGGGGAGGAAGCCAGAGAAGGAGAAGCAACATCAGCAGATCCAAAAGCATCTGTTCACCACAAACAGATTTGGAATTCTTGATAACATCTGTGATGTATGCAACGGCAGTGGTCACAAGAATGGTGCATGCCTTGGTCAACAGATATCCAGAGCTGATAAGAACAGAAGACCTCTGATTCTGTCTAAGTATGATGAAAGTACCTTGGGATGTAATAAGAAGAACGTGGTGAACACACATTTCCCCAAGAAGATCTCAAACAGGGAAGCTGAGAAGACCCAGGATTTTAGATCCATGCAATTTAAGGGTCATTCATCCAAACTAAACACTAAGTGGGATGAAACTCAGAAGAACCCATGTGGAAGATCCAAACCAGCTGCAAAAGTTCCCAATGACATGTTGGTCATCTGGCCAGAAGATTTGAATAGAATGAGGAAACTTGAAGCTGAAAAGGCCAAGGCTGGTGACAAAGGAAAAGGGAAACTTTCACATGATGAAGGCACAGTGCAGGAGAGATTGCAAACAAAGAGAAATGCACGTGTCAAAGATGTTCTATGTGAGAGATGCAAGAAGTCTGGTCACATTGCAAAAGGTTGCCTAACCTTAATACCAGAGCAAGAAGAAGTCCTTAAGAGGAGTAAGAATGTATCATTCATGATGGCTGCTAAGCAGAACAATTCTCCACACAAAACAGAAGAAAATGTGAACAAAGCCATGCCACACAGACAGATGTCAGAACATATGTTCAAATGTGCAGGCATGAAGACTGGACCGAACAGAGGAACTTGGTTGAGAAAAGGACCTCAACCAAGAAAGTCTTCTTATTGAAGCAATAAGGAACCACCTTATTCCCGTAATCATTTCTGTATTGTATTTGTGCTAATAATGCAGGGAATTGAAGGTGAAGCATGCTTTCAGGGGGAGAACCTGAGAAGTAGTGAATTCTATCAACTCTTGATAGCCAAGATGAAGAAGATTCCATCCTTAGTAGATTCTTCAATTGATATTCAAAGATTATGATGATGAAGGATCACTCTTGATGAAGATGATGAGGAGTTTTTTCCCTTGAGGGGGAGAAAAATGAAGAAGCATCCATAATCACTGTTTCAATCAATATCAACTCCAGCTGGACTCAAAAGCAGTTACTCTGTGAATTTCTTAAAGAACACGCCAATGGAGAAGGTCTGTCATTTCTCAATCTATATCCCTTGGTTACTCAGATCAAAGATTATTTTACAAAGGGGGAGTAACTGAATTGATCAGTGACATAAAGAGAATGGAAGTGCCCCAAGGTCACTTATCCTGCCGATTGCACTTGAATGTTTTTGATCCATTTGCTGATGTGAGTGCAGGAGTTTCAGGTTGATTATTCTCTATCATAGTTGATCTTATTCTACCTGGAATTAAAGTGGTAAACCCTTGAAGACAAGATACATGAGTTATCATCTCATGTTGGTATCATGATCTGTGGATAATGGACAGCCTTGTTGACTTAATCAAATCCTCTTGTTTTCTACATCGAGCATTGCTCAAGTAGACTTAGAGTGAAATGATTAATGAAACATTGCTTAAGTATGGATTGATACCCTCCCTACCATGTGTTTTTGTATTTCTTGTCAATAAGGGGGAGAGAAAGTGAAATGAACGTTTGAAAAGAAAGGTTGATTGAATAGAAGATTCTCATTTTGACATTGACAAATTCATTTTAGAAGATGTATAAGGTATTGACAACAAAATACAAAGGGGGATATTGTTGGAACCACTTTGTGTATAGGATTGTATTTGTTGTCAATAGTTGTCACTGGAATATCAAAATGAAAGAGATCAAGAAGTACTCCAATAAAATGGAGGAATGGAAGCTCACAATGAGGGAGATCATGAAGTACTCCGATGGAGTAGAGGAGTAGTGATTCAGAAGATTTTTGTGCTGATCGTAAGTTCAAAGAACATGTGTCAATGGTGATACATTGTTTACAACAATGAAGAATGTGAGGTATAATCCATCTGAGGATCCATCTAAGGATGACTAAAGAAGAATGAGGTTTTTGGATGAAGTCCATGCAATTCCTCCTTATTGCATGAGAACCATGGGCTTTGATGAAGACCATGCAATTCCTCATTATTGCATGAGAACAATGGGTTTTGATGAATACCATGCAATTACTCATGATTGCATGAGAACCATGCTAGAGACTTCATGACAGATTGAATGACATGGTTTGCATGAATTTGATCATGACAGTTGATGAAGGAGGCAATGTGCCAATGAGTTGACTTATGAAATGGCCATGCACATCACATTGTCATAGAAGATGATGGTACTAAAGCTGTTCCTTCAAAGAATACATATCACAATATTGGAGTTTGTGATAAAAGCTAAAGAATTGCTGAAGGATACAGTTCACCAAGAAGAAGTGTTGTTGAGGTGATCGTGCTTGTCAACAAAGCAAATAAACGACATACAAATTTGTTGACAAAGGAGATTCCATGGTGACATGTCGAGTTCAAGAGTTGTGGTCAATGATCTATGTTTGATTCAAGAACATCGACAGAGGAATGGATGATCTGGAGGCGGTACAAAAAGAGCAGATACAAGGTGGCGCTATTTTCCAGTGTTTGCCAAATTTCAGGGCCTCAAAATCAACAGATGAAGAATAGTGATTTTGGCAAAGGGACTTGCGCGCCATACTCTTGGAGGATAAAAGACTTGCGCGCCATATGTTTTTGAGGATCAGAACATCAAAATTTGGCTAAGGAAAGAAGGTCGCGCAAGTGTTGGTTTGGTCGCGCAAGTGAGCTGCGCGACATAGGTTACTGGAGACAAGACTTGCGCGCCGATGGATGACTTGCGCGCCGCCGCGCAGGGGGTCCACTTTGCCTATAAATACTGGACCACCCCTCCTCATTTCTCACGGAGCTCAAGACTTTGAGATTGTTCGAGCTCTCGTCGCGCAGGTGGTTGAGCCGCGCAAGTGGCAGTTTGGTCGCGCAAGTAGAGGTTGCGCGCCAACTGATGGTTGAGAGCCCTAGGTGATTTGGGCAAGGAAGTGAGTCGCGCAGGTTTGAAGTTCAAGAAGGCAGAGTCGCGCAAGTGCTTTGGAGACACTTGCGCGCCAGGTTAGACTTGCGCGCCTGAGACTTGCGCGCCGCCGGGAGACTTGCGCGCTGGGCTTGAAAAGGAGACCCAGACACTGTTGAAGTGCGCCCGCCTTTCTGGAGCTGCACAAGAACTGAAGATAGCCTGATACTTTCGGTGCAAAGCGAGATTGAAGAAGAAATCTAAATGATACATGCATGATCTCATGCATACATGGAGAACTGATTCTGACAACGCTGAGTAAGCTGAGCTTCATTAAGTAAGCAATCACATCAGTGATTGTGATTCAGGCAAACGAAGACAAGGGGATCTAGTGCATTCATTCATTGCACTAAAGAAGAAGGATTGAACTAAAAGGAGCATCAAATCTGAATCCTGATGCAAGCAATGTCTCATGCTGAACAGGAGACGAAGAACTTGAATGCACACCTATTGAAGAGACCTTTACGTCTATAAACTGAGTGGGACTTCACCAACGGCAGTGAGCCAGGGGGAGTCAACGGGAGTGACCCGAGGGACGCAGTGAGCTATCCCTGAACAATTGTAAAGGCAGTGAGCCTGGGACAGAGTGTCTGTACCCAAACACTTGTAATCCGCAGCTAGTGAAGCATAGTGGATTTAGGTACGACCGACAACCTGTCGGCGTATGCTCCTTGGACGTAGCCCTTAGTGGTGAACCAAGTAAAAATAGCTGTGTCATCTCTCTGCATGTGAATGTTTAATTGCTGTTCATATCCATCATACAGGTTTACATAGTTCCTACCAACGTGGGAACAAGATCCAAAACTTTAAGAAGAAAAAGTTGCCACCCTGATTCAGCCCTCCCCTCTCAGGGTGTCCCGGGGTCCTACAGTAACCAAGAGTGGAGCAAGGCCCTTTGTCGTGCACCAGTTCCCGTTCGAGTCTAGCTCAAAGCGGTGTTTTCGGGTTTTACCCCTAGGTACATCTGTGCCAGAGCCGCCTCTACCTGCTCGTATCCAGACAGGGATGTATTGCTCGGAAAACTCACAAAATCTCTACAATACCAAAATTCTAGGAAGTTCTTCTATACTAATCCTCAAAGTTCATCTTAGGTCTACGTGCTCTAATCAGAGTTTATCTAAATCTAGCTTCCAAGGTTTGTACTAAACCTCCTCTGATACCAACTGTAACACCCCGACCCCAGCTACCCAGAGTCGGTGCATTAATTACATAACATTGGCATGATCACAAGAAAGATCAAATCCCAAAAGACCGATTGGTTTAGTAGCCTTGGAAACACTAGATATAATCATAAAGTTTTACATTACATTTCAAAGTGAAAAACTACAACAACAACAAAGTCTTCATATCCACACTATTAACCCCTCATAATATCCCTGCAAGTCATTCATAAATTACTTCTTCACTACCTGGGAAAAATAAAACATAGAAAAGGGGTGAGCTCAAATGCCCAGTAAGGATAACAATATAGCGGAACATTCAAAATAAGCATAAACATTTAAGGCAATGAATTACTAAAACAAAAGCCTTTTAAAATTGAACATCAACATAGTATGGAAAAAGTAAAATGAAATAATGCCATTTACTTGTTCACATGGATATTCTACTAATCAAATAATCACATGCAATATCAATAACCACTTTCATAATGTTGGAATGCATAATGCCAGACTATCATAACCACATAGCCAAGGCCTCGTGCCAAGACTACAAATAAGATTTTGTCAAGGCCTTGTGCCAAGACACTAGTTTGTCTCATGAGACCTACCGATGCATCGAGGAGCTATAGCGGGCTCCACCCGTCACTTATTAAGTCCAATGCAAACCCATATGAAAAGGTTTAAACATAACATAATCATTCTTATTAAAACTAGCATACGAAATGTCAATAATTTCACCATAAACTATGAATGGTATAAAAATAGCACATCCACAGTCAAACATATCACAAAAACTTCAATACAATATAGAAGTTTTGTATCATAATAAATCAACTTCAAATAATCTTAAAATCCATCAAAGGATGTTGACATAGATGAAATCAAAATTCTTTTTAAAGAAATATCTCCTTTTATTTTGAAATCATTTAAGATCCATATAAAATAAAACATTTTCTTTGAAAATATTCTTATAAGCTTTTAAGGAAAGCTTTGAAGATTTTATAACGGCGTAAAACAACCACACCCGCCGTATAAGTTAAAAAAACATTCTTACCTCAATTCCGTCGAAAAGGTTAAAAAGGACCTTGTTTTGAAAGCGACAGAAAGATTCCTTTATAAACCTCTTATAAAAAGTCAAACAAGGGTATAAATGACTTTAACCCATATTCTTGTAAATAGTAAAAATGTTTTGAAATACATTTCAAAGAAACATGGATGTGGATGATAAAGAGATCCCAGTTGATTATTACGTATAAACAACCTCAGATAATGAAGAGATTGTGAAATAACCCTTACCTTGTACTTTTCCTTGGTTGGGGTAGGTTAACCTCCTGTATAATGGTGAAATAATTGTTATTAAATTATACAAGAATCATATACATTAATATGATATCATATATGATCTTTTAACATTGCTTTATTAATAATATCTTAGTATTATCGTCGTTTCGGGTGATAATCGATTCGTTCTTCTTAAATGTTAGGTTACGTAAGACATGTTTGTAATGGATAGATTATATCTTATTCATAATCATAATGATATTAACATTATTTTTAACCCTAAAATGAGAATAATACTTGAATGGATATGATGGAGAATGAATCTTATCGCGTTCGTGGAGACGGTAGTCCGTACGTACGCACGAACGCTACTTCCATTTAATTTTTATTTTAAAAGAATCAAATCCAAATGATACATAGGTATATTACTATTCCAGTATAATATAATATTTTATATATGTTACTTAAGTTCATTAACACCATCCTTTATACGTTCCATGTTTGGTATGAACGAGTCATATCATTTTAAGGGGGCGGTAGTCCGCACTTCCTCAAATGAAATTATCGTATGTATATACAACATGAAACGAATAATGGTATGAAATAAAATGGAATTACAGAAGCTTATATATAAAAGATATATCATTAATATCATATTTTATTACAGTTCCATCATAATGGCCACCATGAGAGGTGGTAAGATGTATTTGAACAATCATCGTTTCGTGAGGCGTTAGTTTTCCATCCACAGAAACATTATGTTCATCATCCATTAGATGGAGTTGTGTGTATGTGTAGTTTTAATCCTTCTTATAACAACATCCTAGTATATTGTGGATACTGGTGTTGTTACAAAAGAAAGGAAATAAAAAGATTTTGGGGGTTGGAGAAGCAAAATAAATGAAAATAATTTAAGAGAAATCGTTACCTTTAATCTAGGTAACTCACTTTGGTTGGAACCAAAGGACTTCTTGAAATGCTTTCTGCCTAAGGGGAAGCTTCAAGTAGGAGGAGAGGGATTTGGGGAGCTTATTTGGGCAGAGTTTGGACGAGCCAAGTGGCTTGAGAGGTGTGAGGAAAAGAGAAGGAGGAGTGCCCTTTTATAAGAGGGGTGAGAGGCACTTTTGGAAAAGCTAGAAATATTAATTTATAATAAATTCATATTCGGTTTCCAAAGGCTCCAAAGTTGACTATTCAAAGTATGAGGTGGGGATAGGTCGAAAAAAACTCATCCAATAGAATTTAGACAGGTTTGGGTACTTATATTAACCTTATCTTTAAGTATTAACTCTAAGTTAATTAGTTTCACTTTTACAATGTCTCTTTGTATTTCTATATAATATGGTTAATAAACTTACTATATACATACAAGCGACCCCCAAGTGGTCCATTAATGATTAACATATCATAATATAAGTCTCTTGGCCGAACCTTAGATTTTTAGGAATTTAATATCAATTAATAATATAATATTTGTTTTAAGAACTCTTTTATGTCAATTTTGACACTATTCAATAGTTGATTTTTGTGAAACTCATAACAGATTGATTACTTCGAACAAATTCAATTAAATCAATCCTAATATATCATATTATCCTAGAAAATTAGTGTAATTCATTAAAAGTTTCATATTATATTTATTTGGGTATTTATAATATCAATTATGTTAATTTTTTACTATTTTAGTAATTACTGCATCATCATTGTGTCATAAATAAAATAAATTATTTAATGCCTAAAAATTATAAATAAAACATCATTATGTAGGAAATCTTTTTATCTTTCTAATGAATATTTATAATCGAAAATCCAACATGTATAACCCTATGTAAAAATTCTTCTTCTAAAAGATGTAAGCTTATGCCATTTTTATTTTTATTTTAACTTTATTAATATAATGTGTCATTATCACTTACAAGTGGATCCATGGGGTCCCAAAACAGACCCAAAGATGCCCATGGTCGACCATGTATCAACCAATAGGGTTAAGACACGTTTTAGGGTAATTTTGTATTATTATAATATTATTGTTTTAACCCTTATTTACCGGATTTACCCTTTAACCATGGTAAATAAAATATGTACCGCAGTAATTATTCAAAATGTCTAAAAATAAAAGTTACCTATTTACACAATTTGAACATCCTGATTCCAAATATGGAATCCATTTTTCTAAATTCAAAACACAGAAGTGGCAGAAATTAATTTAAAATTAATTCCCGCTGTCAAAACAAAAAGCGTGTTTTTAAGAGATAATAACTATCAAAAGATTGACACTTGTTTATGTTTGGTTTAATTGTAAAATTATGTCCAATGACCAACATTATATTAAATGGTAAAACTATATTCTAAATATACTTTAAAACCACTCAAATTCATAATTTATCACTATTAATTATTTTGATTAAAAAAGTTGTTTTTAATTAAAATTTAGTAATTTTCACTATTCATCAAAATATGAAAGTTATCCGAAAAGTACCAAAATTTCACCCTAGACTAATTTCGATATTCCGAATCCAAAAATGAAGTCCATTTTGAAATATAAAATATATATGATTTCAAAAAGTAGGTATTACTATTTACAACGGCTAGTTTAATTAGTTGTGGTGTGTGTTAGAACTCGAGGTTGCGTACAACACACGCTATCGCATTATTCGAAGGGAAACGTACCGTAGAAGCTTGGGGTGTTACACATATAATCCAAAATGGTTCTTTATAACTATATCCTCAGAAGAAAAGATAATTATTCCTTGAATAAAATTTTCTTATATCAAACAGCAGGGTTACACATACTATAAAAATTCTTCTAATGTAATCCCATCATCAAAAGAGACTTAATACTTTTAGGAATTTCACCATCCTAATATCTACCATAACTCTTGAATCCCTTATATGATGATGTCATACTCTTTCAACATTCTTCAGGATCCATTAACCATTCCTTTCCAGCATATTCTAAAATACTTCTTTCCTACAAACAAAATAATGAATCATATCCTAAGAATCAATAATTGGAAAACATATGTTAAGAAATAATCCATACCTTTCATTGGTCATTTTCAGTTTCTTCAACCTCAATCACAATGGCATTAGGTATTGGTAAACAAATATTTTTACGGTCTTAGTGATCCCATTCCCGAAACATCTTCATTGGACATTAGTTTTCATAATGACCACGCACACCACATTTTAAACATTCAACTGATCCTTTAGAAAGAACATCTTTCCCTTTCCTAGAGTCACCTAGATGCTTCCTTTTTCCATGAAAGGATCCTGCTTTATGACCTTCCTTTCCACATCTATACCATATTTTAGTCCCTTTGAAACAATTTCCTATGTATTTCATTCCACATCTATGACACATTGGTTATTGAACATACTTACCTTTATGATTATTACTTGAACTTCCATAGGGATTTGTTTCCCGCAAATATGATTTCTTATAAAAATCACTATGGTTCAGGTGGTCAATGATGACACTTTATAGTTGGTTGAGAATAACCACAAAATGTTTCATTGCAGCTCCAATATCATTTAGTTTCTCATTCAGAAGACCGTCACAGTTTTCTTCATAGCCACTGTTACTTTGGTGCCTCCTAGATCCAGCCTTTTATTAAAACCAAAATGGTCAGTGTGAGTATATCAGTAAAATCATCATTTAATATCTTATGAGGATGGTAAATACTAAGATATACTTATTCATGTTATCTTAAACTCATTCACTTTATAAAAATAACTATGTCTTTTTCTAAAATCCGAACCATTATGGTAATGTCACTTGTGCTTAAATAATACCCTAACCTCTAAAGTTATCTACACCATCCTTTGATGCCAACTATAAGGATCAGGCATTAAAACATTACATAATATTAAATTAAATGAATAATTCACATTGAGGATCTTTTTAGGTTTAGAGTTTTAGAGAATTATGAAATAACTATTACATCTCAAAAGATTATAAAGTAGTCACTTCTACTCATTTTTAATTATTTCATAAAATAAAAACTAAAAAAAGAAACTTGTCTAGTTCCCTGTTTCAGATAGCATGTCCTTAAGTGATCCCATTAGTGACCCTATTCATCTTTAAGTCCTATGGAAAACAATTCAAAAAAATGGGATGACCATAAAAATCTCAGTAAGGGATATAAAAATAAGGAAAGAAAACATTAGTCCATGTATACAAAAGAATCAATGAAATAATACATTACTAATAAAACATAATCACTTTAACATACCTCATGAAATCATAAGATTTATGAATAACTCATAGAAATAGTAAGACATAAAGGTAACTTGAGGAATTCATATCATTATTATGTCGGTAGTAACTCTCATGGTTACATTTGGAATACCCATCATAGTATATTCCTTAAATATCTTCTGTGAAACCTTAGAGTTTAACTCCTTCGTGTTACCTTATGCATTGGAGAGCTATCTCGGGCTCACCCTCCCCTAGTTTATTGTGGAACCACCCGACTTCATAAATATTCCCAAGAACGATAACATAATCGTATCACATAAAACATACATAAAGAAAACAAAACATTTACACATATCAATCACGAGATATCAATACAAAAAATTGATATAATCAAAAAAATTTCAGAACCATTTTGAATATCAAAATAAAATAAATATAAAACAGGGTATTTATTTTTCATTTAAAAAATGTTATGGCTTGTAGTGGTAGTTGAAACTCAAATAATTGTCACGGCGGCGGAGAAGTCATTTTCGCCGCATACATAAGACAAAAAAATTCATTTCGTCATTTAGTAAAAATCTTTGTGTAAAAAGATTCCTTTTGAATGAAATTAAAATTCAAAAGGATTTTCTACACCATATAAAATAATGTCATGTAGAAAAAAAAGATGCCTCAATGAAAGGAGATTGAGACGAAATCCCCTAAAAAGATGGTATCCTCAGATTAAGGATACATAAATTACATAATTATGTGTGAAAAATATATACACACTCAATATAAGTGGATATTAAGTTTAAAACAATCATAGTTCATCCACACATATTCATATCACGACATAATCAAGAAGTAGATGTTTAACCCGTAGAATTGAAATTGGGTTAATAAGTTCCATTACCGAAATTTGACAGAGTAACGACATCACTTTA
Organism: Viscum album; assembly: GCA_963277665.1. Classification (NCBI taxonomy): domain Eukaryota; kingdom Viridiplantae; phylum Streptophyta; class Magnoliopsida; order Santalales; family Viscaceae; genus Viscum; species Viscum album. The sequence continues at coordinate 1,877,453,525 of OY728152.1, forward strand.
AAATTCAGAAAATTAGTAGATGGGAGATAAAAAGGGTATCTCATCACTTGGAAATACAATTTACAACAATAAATACATATAATTAAATATCCCAACATAAGAAGATGCAAATTAAAAGACCTAACAAAAAGAAGTCTTTTAAAAAGAGGAGGGTGAAAGGTTCCCTTACCGATTTGGGTAACTTTCGAAACATACACCCCATGAAAGAAGGGTAATACAATGAAGATGTAAATAAACATAAATTAAAGTATATTACACAAATAATACAATCTTGTGAAATATATACACCACACAAAGGGAAATAGTGTAAAATGTTGCATGAATCTCACGGGTATAAAAAGTGAGGTAAACACCCCTTACCTCGTTGTAATCAATCAAGTTGTATGACCAAAATATAATAAACACAAAATAAATCACATAATACCATGAATATAAACAGAATAATGATAATATATATGAAATGGATGTACACAATACACCACATTCAACAAATAAGTGGCGAACAATGGAAAAATCACGGAATTAAATGTGAGATAAGAAATCCCCTTACCTCTAGTCCGACTTGTCTTGTTCGTTTCTTTATATTACGGATTAATAATCATTGGTCAATTTATAATTTCTTAAGAACAACCTTTAAAGTTTATTATTCAATTCATATCACATATTATCATGTTATAATAATTAGATAATTAAGCGAGTTCATATCATAAGTTTTGTCGATGTTCGGTACATGAGTCAACAATGAACTTGTTTGAAGAGAATTGTCCATGAAGTTATAATTAAATCATATCTGGAATAAATATATTATTCCAGAGAATGCTACTTTCATTTTTTTGTCATGTTACTGGACTTTAAAACAAAATGAGGAATAAATATATTATAATTCCAGTATAATATATATTTTATATAGGTAAAATAAGTTCATTAATTACATTATTTATATAATATATTTTTGGCATGAACGAGTCATATAACTTGAGGGGGAGGTTGTCCACACTTCCTCATATGAAATTATCATATTTTCACTACATGAAAAGTGTAAAAGTATGTTTTAAATATAAAATAAAGAATAATTTAGAAGAAAAAAATTAATATATATCATATATAAATATATTTCCATCATTATGTCCACCATGATAATTGTTAAAAGAAAATTAAACAATCATCGTTTCGTGAGGCAGTAATTCGCCACCCACAGAAATAGTATATTCTTTAACCATTAGAAAGTGGTGTGTGTAAGTGTAGGTAAAATCCTTATCATAACAACATCCTAGTCTATATAGTATATTTTTGTTATTATGGGATAAAATAATATGAAGATAGTGGTGATTGAAGAAGGAAAGTAAAAGAAAGAAACTCAAGAGAAGACATTACCTCTAAATTAGGTAACTCTTTTTCATTTGAGCCAATGGCATCAATGAAAAGACTTCTACCCAAAGTGAGGCATCTATGAGTGAGATAGGGATGTGGAGAGATTATATGAGTAGATTTTGTATGAAAAAAGTTCTTTAGTTGTGTCGGTAATGGGGTAGTGGTGGGGGCCTTTTAAAAGTTCGAGGAGGGTCACTTTTGGAAAGTCCTGAAATGTTACTTTATTATAAAATGATTTTCGGATTTTCATTATCCCACAAAGATATATGTTGAGGATAAGGTGATAAGGGTTAGAAATCCACCCATAAAATATGTTCTTTAAAAGTTTATGTTTTATATTTTACCTTATCTTTTCATTTTATTTAAATCATTCATTAATGAGGTAATCACTACATCGTCAGGGTGTCATAAATAAATTTATTTATTTAATGGTTAAAAATTTAAAAAAAAAATCATGATATATGAAATCTTTTTTTCCTTCTAATTACTATTTATAGTCTAAGAGATCAATTATGTAAACAAAATTACAATTTATTTAGATAGGATATGCAAACCTTTGTTATATTTCACTTCTTTTTAAAAATAATGTCATTAATGTCACTATCACACCAATGTGACTCCATGGGCACTAAATTTTGGTACCAATCTTCCCATGGTCGGCCATGACTCAAAAAGATAAGTTGGACACATTTTGGGGTCATTTTATATTATTATGATATTAATTTATTACCCTTAACTACCCGATTACTAATTTATCATGATAAATATAGATAATTACCGTCGTTACTATTCATAATGTCCGAAAACAAGAGTCTTAATTAAATAATTTTTCCATTATGATTTAAAATATGGAATCCATTTTACCAAATTCCAAAAAAATAAATTTCAGATATTAATTTAAAAATTATTCCTATTGTCGCAACCAATGACGGGTTTTTTAAAATAAAATTTATCAAAATATTGACATCTTTTTATATCCCATTGAAAAGAGAAATTACTACCAATGAAAAACATTTTATTAAGTGATAAAAAGATAATTCTATTACACTTTAAAACCAATTGAAAGTAAAATACAAATATATAATTAAATTAGATGAAAAAGTAATTTTGAAGTAAAATGCAGTATTTTTCACAATTCATTAAAATGAACATTTGTCAGAAAATACCAAATATTTATCAAAAGTAAATTTGATATTCCAAATTAAAAAATGATGTAAATTTTACCTAATTAAAAACACAGAAGTTGCATTAGTTAATTTTATAATTAATTCCCACTGTCAAAACAAACAGAATGTTTTTAATAAACAATATCTATCAAAAGATTGACACTTATTTATGTCCAATTTCAAAGTGCAATTAATTCCAATGACCACCATTGTATTAAATTTTAAAAATATGTTTTAACTACACATTAAAACTTTTTCAAAATATAATCTAACCATATAAATAAATAAGATCAAAAGAAGGTTTTGAATTAAAATACAACCTTTTCACAATTCATTAAAAAATGAACTTTATCGGAAAAATAACAAAAATTTACACAAAGTAAATTTTGATCTCACGATTCAATAAAAGGATTTTATTTTGTAAAATATATCATATAAAATTGAAAAACAGTAATTTTAAAAATGGTTCTCCATCAAAAGGCGGTTAATTGACCTTTTAAAAAAATATTTGAATATTTATTCTTAAAATTTGATTTATTTGAATTTTAAACCTCTATCATTTATTCGGTAATTGACAAAATATTTAACAAACATATATAATAATTTTGTAGTTAGTAATTTTCATTCCCACCATTACAATGTCTACGCATTAACTACCATTTAAAATAATATTTTTATATTATTAGTGTGCAACCTAAGATTTCAAAGAAACTCATTGTTGTGTATTTGGTACGCCATCAAACATAGAATTCATTTTAATGTGATATTAACATTATATTCAAAAATATTAATAAATATGAAAATTCCATTTTCTTTTTTTACCTAGGTTGTTACATCCTTCCCCCTTTTGGAAATTTCGTCCTCACAATTTTAAAATTGGGCTCGGAAACATCATTGAAAGCCCCACATCGGAAAATGAGTCAGTAAAACTATCACTTTAAAAGAAAGAAAGAGGAGTAAAAACCTGTCACGAGGTAACCCATTCTATGATTCCATGTAGTAAAACATGGATATGGAATAGTAAAAAAGGGTCAAGTTTTGATAGAGAGTGATAGAAAACATGATTTAGGAGAAAGTTAATCATCAGAGAAACACAAACTTGTAATGGGTTAAACGGTATTTGATTACCCAGTAGGAAAAGATAACAGACAACGTTTTTGTTTAAGTTACATTTCATTGAGGAATTTATTTATGATCCTAAATAAATCATAAGGAAACATACTTAATTTTCATGTAGAATTTCATCTTTTACTATATTACTTAGACAAACTCATATTTTCTAAAAAAGATGAGTATTTAGGATGAATTTTTCACATTAAGAGCGCTATAATCAACTTCCTCAGAATCACCTAATCTATAAATGATGAACTATATAATTCCCATGTCTTTAGACAATAACCATAACCAAAAACTGTTAGAACAAAATCAGATAATCCCCAAAAGGATAATCCATTATAAAAAGAAAAGCTACTCTTAATCTCCAATTTTTTTCCAACAATACCCAAAGTTCAAAAAAGACCACTCAATAAACAGCTATCCACAAAATTCACCAATGTAATACAAACTATGATTGAAACCCAAATATTTGAAGGATATAATCACATAGTGTTCCATGGTAAATCATAACATTTACCTCCAAATAACATCAGTTACACTTAAAGTCTCATACTGAAAATTAATTAACCTAATCACATATCCTCCTTGATAGGTTAATCATTTCCATAGATAAACCAAAATCAACATATTATTGATTCATAAGATTGTATTACTAAAAATAATTAGTTATACTAACCATGGAAATCACGTAGCCTAGTTGTAAGAGATAAATACCAGTCGCACGTTGGTTGTGGGTTCGATTCCTGCAGCTTCATCCGACGTGATGGGTTGTCACACAGTATGCGTGTTGACCATTTTAAAAAAAACTATATAATTTTATAATAATCCCAAAAGTGATAAATTCATAAAAATAACCATAACATAAATTAACCACAAAGGTTATCTAATAACATTATTTTTTCATCCCAAAATGGATTAACCAGTAATTACCTCAAATTCAAGGATCATATAAACCAAAATAGTTATTTATAACTATATCCACAAAAGAAAAGATAATTATTCCTTGAATAAAATTTTCATATATCAAACATTTGGGTTATAAATAATATAAAAAGACTTCTAATTTAATCCCATCACCAAAACAGCCTTAATAATTTTAATAATTTCACCATCCTAAAATCTACCATAACTCTTGAATAACTTATATGTTGACTTCTAACTCTTTCCTCATTCTTCACGATCCATTAACAATTCCTTTACATCTTAATCTGAAATAATTCTTTCCTACAAACAAAATCATGAATCATATCCTAAGATTCGATATTATGAAAATGTATGTTAAGAAATCATCCATACCTTTCATTGGTCATTGTTAGTTTCTTCATCCTCAATCAGAATGGAATTAGGTATTGGTAAACGAATATTTTTATGATCTTGGTGATAACATTCCCGAAACTTCTTCGTGGGACATGTGTTTTGATAATGACCATGCCCAACACATTTAAAACATTCAATTGATCCTTTAGAAATAAAATCATTCCCTTTCCTAAATTCAACTAGATGCTTCCTTTTTCCATGGTTGTTTCTTGCTTTATGACCTTCATTTCCACATCTATAGCATCTTTATTTCCCTTTTAAACATTTTCTTATGAGTTTCTTACCACATCATTGACACATAGGATTTTAAACATACTTACCTTTATGATTATTACCTCAACTTCCATAGGGATTTGTTTCTCTCATATATGATGTATTATAAAAATCACTAAGGATCAGGTGGTCAATCATAAATACAGAGAGTTGGTTGAGAATAACAACAAGAGTTCCCCTTGCATATACCATATCATTCAGTTTCTCGTTCAGAAAATCGTCACAGTTTTCTTCACATCCACTATTACTTTGGTTGCTGCTAGATCCAGCCATTTACAAAAACCAAAAAGGACAGTGTGATTATATCAGTAAAATCATCATATAATATCTTATGAGGAGGGTAAATACTAAAATATTTTTATTCATGTTATCCTAAACTCATTAATTTTATAAAAATAACTATGAATTTTTCTAAAATATTAACCATTATGGTAATGTCACTTGTGCTTAAAGAATACCCTAACCTTTAAAGTTATATAAACTCACCTTTGATACCAACTATAAAGACCCAGTCTTAAAACATTACATTATATTTAATTAACTGAATAATTCACAATGAGGATCGTTTCATGTTTAGAGTTTTAGAGAATTAGGACATAACTATTACATCTCAAAAGATTATAAAGTAGACACTTCTACCCTGTTTCCATTTTTAAATAAAATAAAAACTCAAAAAAAAGAATCATGACTAGTACCATGTTTCAGACAACATGTCTTTCCTTGATCCCATCCATGACCCTATTCATCTTTAAGTCCAATGGAAAACATTTCAAAAACATGGGATGAGCATAAAAATCTCATTAAGGGATATAAAAATAATAAAATAAAACAATAGTCCATGTATACATAAGAATCAATGAAATAATACATTACTCATAAAACATAATCACTTTAACATACCTTTTGAAATCATTAGATTTATGAATAACTCATAGAAATCATAAGACATAAATGTAACTTGAGGCATTCATAACATTCTTATGTTGGGAGTAACCCTCATGGTTACATTTGGAATACCCATCACAGTATATTCCCTAAATCTCTTCGGATAAACCATAGCGTTTAACTACTTCGCCTTACCCAATGAATAGGAGATCTATCTCGGGCTCACCCTCCCTTAGATTATCACGGACGCACTTGATGTCATAAAGAATTCCCAAGAACTATAACATAATCGTATCACATAAAACATGCATAAGGGAAACATAACATTTCCACATTTCAATCACAAGATATCAATACAACTCATTGATATAATAAAAAATTACCATAACAATTTTTAATACTAATATAAAATAAAAGTAAAACATGGCATTTATTTTTCTTTTAAAAAAAGTTATGGCTTGTAGAGGAAATAGAAACTCAAATAATTGTCACGACGGTGGAGAAGTCGTTGTCGCTGCATACGTAAGACAAAAACATTCCTTTTGTCGTTTAGTAAAATTTTCCATGTAAAATGATTTCTTTTGAATGAAATTAAAAATAAAAAGGGTTTTATACACTGTATAAAATAAATTCATGTTGAAATAAAAAAGATACCTCAATGAAAAGAGATTGAGACGAAGTCCCGTACAAAGATGGTATCCATAGATTATGGATAAATAAATTACATAATTATGTGTGAAAAATATAAATACACTCAATATAAGTGGATATTAAGTATAAAAAAATCATAGGTCATCCACACATATTAATAGAATCACATAATCAAGAAGTATATGTTTAATCCAATGAATTGAAATTGGGTTAAAAAGTTCCCTTACAGAAATTTGACAGCCTAACGACGTCACTTTAAAATTTAGAAAACGAGTTGATGAGAGATAAAATTGGTATATTATAACTTGGACAGAAAATTTATAGCAATAAATATATATAAGAATAGATTCCAACATAATAATATGTAAATTAAAAGACCTAACAAAAAGATGTTTTTTAGAAAGAGGAGGGTGAAAGGTTACCTTACCGATTTGAGTATCTTTCGAAACGTACACCCCATGAAAGAAGGTTCATACAATGAATCTGTAAATACCCATAAATTAAAGAATATTACACAATGAATAAAATTATGGGAAGTACATACAACACACAAAAGGAAATTGTGTAGAATGTAGCATTAATCTCACGAGAATAAAAAGTGAGATATAACCCCTTACCTCGTTGTAATCAATCGAGTCGTATGACCAACAGATAATAAACACCAAATGAATCACTTAATAACAAGAATATAAATAGAATAATGATAATATATATGAAATTTATGTACAAAATACACCACATGAAAAAAAATATGTGGCGAACAATGGAAATCTCATGGAATTAAAAGTGAGATAACAAATCACCTTACCTCAAGTCCGACTTATCTTGTTCCTTTCTTTATATTCCTGAATAATAAACTTTGGTCAGTTAATAATTGATTAAGGATATAATTTATATTTTATTATTCAATTAATATCACATAATATCATTTTATAATAATTTGTTAATTATGTGAGTTCATATCATCCGTTTTGTCGATGTTCGGTACACGACTCAACAATGAACTTGTTTGAAGAGAATTGTCCATGTAGTTATAAGTACATCAGCTCCGAAAGGGTTGTCATGATTTAAATATCATATATATCCATTATATATGTATTCCATAATTTTTGGAGATAATAAATGAAACGTATCGTTCATTGATACGGTAGGCCTTACGTACGCATTAACGCTACTTTCAATTTTTTTCGTGTTAATTGACTTTAAAACTAAATGAGGAATAGATATCTTATAATTCTATTATAATATATATCTTATATAGGTATAATAAGTTCACTAATTACATTATTTGTAAATTACATGTTTTTAATGAACGAGTCACATCACTTGAGGAGGCGGTTGTCCACACATCCTCATATGAAATTATCGCATATGAAAAACATGCAATGCATAAAGGTATGTTTTATATATATAATAAAGAATCATTGAAAGGGAATAAATATAATATATATCATATATAAATATATTTCCATATTAATTTCCACCATGTGATGTGTTAAAAAAATATTGAACAATCATCGATTCGTGAGGCAGTAATTCGCCACCCACAAAAACAGTATGTTCTTTAACCATTAGGCAGGGGTGTGTGTAAGTGTAGGTAGAATCCTTATCATAACAACATAATACTATATTGAGGATACTTGTGTAATTATGGGATCAAATAATACTAATATAGTGATAAGTGAAGAAGGAAAATAAAATATAAAAGCTCGAGAGAAGATATTAACTCTAAATTGAGTAACTCTTTTTGATTTGAGCCAAAGGCTTCATTGGTAAGACTTCTACCCAAAGTGAGGCTTCTAGGAGTGATAGAGGGATGTGGAGAGATAATATTATCAGATGTTGGATGATCCTAGGGCTTTAATGTTGTGGTTATGGGGGTAATGGTGGGGTCCTTTAGAAATAGGGAGGAGGGTCACTTTTGGAAAGTCTTGAAATTTTACTTTATTATAAAATTATTTTCGGATTTTAAAGGTCCCAAAAAGATATATTTTGAGGATAAATTGAAAAGGGTTAGAAATACACAAATAAAATAGGTTTTATAGAATTTTATGTTTTAGATTTTTACCTTATCTTTTCATTTTATTTAAATCAATCATTAATGAGGTAATCATTGCATCATCCTGGTGTCATAAATAAATTTATTTTTTTAATGTCTAAAAATTATAAAAAAATAGCATGATTTAGAAAGTCTTATTAGATTTTAAATTAATATTTATACTCTAAGAGATAATTTATTTAGACAATATTAAAATTGTTTAATTTATGACATATACTCTTTTGTTATATTTATCTTGTTTTTAAAAATAATGTCATAAAAGTCACTATCACACCCATGTGACTCCATGGGCCCAAAAGTTCAGTAAAATGCTTCCCATGGTCGTCCATGACTCAAAAAAGAGGATTTAGAAACATGTTTGGGTCATTTTGTACTATTATTTTTTTATTTTATTACACTTAACTACCTGATTACTAATTTATCATGATAATTAAAGATAATTACCTTCGTTACTATTCATAATGTCCAAAAACAAAAGAGTCTTAATTATATAATTTGGACCTTCTGATTCCAAATATGGAATCCATTTTACCAAATTCCAAACACATAAATTTCATTAATTAAATTAATAATAATTCACGTTGTTACAACCAAAGACGAGTTTTTAAGAAATAAAATTTATCAAAAGATTGACATGTTTTTACATCCTATTGAAAAGATAAATTACATCCAATGAAAAACGTTGTATTAATTTATAAAAATATAATTAAATTACACTTTAAAACAAATTAAAAGGAAAATATAACTATATAAATAAATTATACGAAACATCAGTTTTGATGTAAAATGCAGTATTCTTCACTATTCATTAAAAGTGAACATTTGTCAGAAAAATAGCAAAAATTTACCCAAAGTAATTTTGATATTTCAAATTCAAAAATGATTTCAATTTTACCAAATTCAAAACATATAAGTTGCATTAATTAATTTTATAATTATTTCCCGCTGGCAAAACAAATAGCGTGTTTTTAAGAAACAATATCTATCAAAAGATTGACACTTGTTTATGTCAAATTTCAAAGTGAAATTAATTTCAATGAAAACCATTGGATTAAATGGTAAAAATATGTTTTGAATACACTTTAAACCCAATTAAAAAGATAATCTAACCATATAAATAAATATGATTAAAAGGAGGTCTTGAATTAAAATACAGCATTTTTACTATTCATTAAAAAATGAACTTTCTCGGAAAAATAACAAAAATTTACAAAAAGTTAATTTTGATGTAATGATTCTAAAGAAGGATTTTATTTTTTCAAATATAACATATAATGTTGGAAACAAGTAGTTTTAAAAAGGGTTTTCCATCAAACGGCTGTTAATCAACCTTTTAAAGAATATTAGAATATTAATTCTTAAAATCGGATTCATTTGAATTTTAAGCCTCTATCATTTATTGGGTAATTGTTAAAATATTTAACAAACATATATAATAATTTTGTAGTTAGTTATTTTCATTCCCGCCATTATGTTATGAATTAACTACCATTTAAAATATTATTATTACATTATTAGTGTGGAACGTAAGATTTCAAAGAAACTCATTGTTGCGTATTGGGTACGCCATCGAACATAGAATTCTTTTTAAAGTGACATTAACATTTTATTCAAAAATAATAATAAATATGAAAATTTCATATTATTTATTTACCTAGGATGTTATAGGTGTGACCTATATATTTAATGAGACATGTTGATAACTGATTATGGGTTATGAAATTGATGGTTACCACCCCTCAAGTATGCTTTAAAACCAAATAGACCACCATGGGTGGAATAAGAGTTGGGTCACCCATGAGGGTGGTTTTACCCCTATTATGGGATGATAATTAATTAATGGAATTTTAATTGATGTTGACTCAATGAAGGAAAAATAATGACCATGACCCTAGGTAATGGACATGTGTTTATTTCATGAACATGTGGTACCCCTATAATGAAATTCCCATGTGAGAGAATAATGTGGATATCCCCTATAATGTAATCCATTGCTTATTCGACCTTCTGGGGTGAGATTTCGAGTTCATGGACAGGGTGATGACCCTTGAAATAGATGAATGATATTGATTGTATGCATATATACCTTGGGTAACACATGGGTTTATATAATATATACATGGGTGGATTCTTTTGGTAATGGCCTAGATTATTCTTGAGTCACAATTGGACTCCCTGGTGGACTGATAAGGATGAATTTATAGGGGTTGAATTATTTTAGGCATCAGTGATACATGGACTCCATATTTATTTTCAAGGACGAACTCAAGGTATTGTGAATCATATATACCATGGGTGATAGTTGGGCTTCCATTGTGACCGTAAAGGAAGGACTCTATTAGAATTGATGTAATACGACACCCTGAGCGATATGAGTATTTCTGTAATGAATTCCTAGGAAATTTTTGTACAATTCTTAGGTCATGTTACTCCTAGAGAAATACATTGATACAAAATAAATAATTTTAAGGGTGGGATCATGTTATAAGAGGTTTAATGATTGAAATTATTTATACGAGATGTCTTCAATTAAAAATCACAATCATGGATTCATTCTATGACATACAGATATTAGATGTCTTTTTTAGTCATATCTTGAACACATATACTTATGGTATATAGTGGGATACGTTCTAGGTCATGAGACATATTTTTTAAAATGAGATTGATAAATTAAATGAACTTGAATATAAATTGATACTTGACAACCTATTTACGCAGTGTTTTTTTAAAGAGAACAATGCAGGTAAGAAAGGAAGGGTGTCCATGGGAACCTAAACCATTATGGGTTTTCTACTCTATGTACTTCTTTTACATATTTTATTACAATATGAACACTCTTTTTGTTATATTATCAAAATGGATTGAATATGAGATATAGGTGGTTTCCAACTTGAATTTTATCTCACACCCAATTGAGGCTGGTGACAGGTACCTGGAAAGATTATATGATTATAGGTACAGATAAGGGAATGCTCTATCTAATAGGTTGTTGATTGCTTCTTTAGAGAAGGGGAGCGTAAGAATAGGCTAAGTCTCATGATGTTATTTGACATAGAATTTTCTATTCTATTATATGTATTTTACACCTTCAATTTATTATTGTTTAGATGTTTTGTAGAAAACATACATGTATCATCATATTGGGTATATGTCGTTACTTCTGGTATTATATGTATATATCCCAATAATGATTATTTATCTACTCTCTAATTGATTTTCTATTTTAACTACTTATCTGTTATTTTATATCTACTATTCTAGACTCGGTTGATGAGGTAATAGTCTCCCCACAAGAAACACCATAGACCCTCTTTCCTTGTCCGAAGCCTCTCGCATTTGAGGAGATGAAATTGAGGTCATATGGGAAACTGTGCTCGGCGAACCATTTAGTGGAATCTGGGTTCGGGAAATTACAGTGTGCGGTGAGATATATGAGAATGCACAGTTCATGGGTTTGCCTAACTGTGCTACACGGGCCACATGCACTTGTGAGTACCTCCAAAAAAGGGAGTGTGGGTGTATGGTGTGGTTGGTTCAAGATATCCCTAGATATTTGATATCCTCCTTAAGTAGTGATACAAGAACGATTGGAATGCAGTTTATCTAACCATATTGTCAAAACCCTAAAGCCTAGTTTTTTTTATATAAGTAGAAAAAAATGAATAAAATTATAATTATTTCCTTTTCCTATCTTTTTAATTTCCAGTGCATGGAGATCCTTCCATGGACCTATAAAATATCCAAAGACCCCTATGAAAAATTTTATTCAGCTTCATTCATCAGATGTATGATTCTATCCTTGCTCATCACATTGTATGTGCAAGGGTATTTACTCTATTCATCTTATGTTGTTCATCATTTTTCATACTCTCAAGGGTGATATTTTTGTGAATGCTAATATGACATATTTTTAGGGAGTTGATCCATTCTACATATTTCTTCTGATCCAAGGAAAATTAAAGGCTGAGACTAGATTAGTATAGTGCTAAGAGTATATGGTTTTTGGTTGAGGACTCATTCTCCAAGTCTCTCCATTTATGAACTTCCGTCATTATGTTCATGCTGATTTCATCGAGAGTTATTTTTAATAATTTTATTTCATTTCCTATAATCATCATGATTTTGTTAAATATACCTATATATATATGATCATTGTATCATCTATGGTTGGAACTCATCACATTCCACCCCAAGAATCACTACAAAATATTTCACTTTTTCCAACAGGGACATATATGTTGGTAAAAGTGAATTTTCTATTGGTAAAACATTTTACCAACATATATGTGCGTATCACTAAACTGTTGGTAAAAACACTATTGCTAAATGTTTTTGAGATAGATAAAATAGGTCTAATGCAATTATAATAACACTAACAGATAATATATATATGTTGGTTAAATTTTTTAACAATAGGTTCTGGTTACAAATTTATTTTTTGGTAATAATATTACTAATTTATAATATTTTTTTATAAAATAAATATAAATAAAAATTATAAATTTTTTATTTTTAGTAAAATTTCATCTTTTATTTATTAATTTATCATATACATATATATTTTTAAATTATTAAACTAAATACTATTTTAACTCATGTTCAAAATTAGAAAAGGATTAATTATATTAATAAGGAGAATCATTACAAATAGAAAATGTTGGATCCCCACTAGGAACAATCTGAGAAAACCCTTTCCACCACCACCACCTAGACACAATTCCGTTCCACAATTCTATCAACAATGCTCGATCCCCCCCAAACAGTATCAACCACCCCTGTAGCTTCATCCCATCATCGCCAATGAATCCATCACCGACCTATCCAAGCTATCTCAAGCCTCATTCATTCCATCTCATGTCTATGACAACTCATCTTTCTTTATCTCTATCCATGTCATCTCCAGTCTATTCCAACACCAGCTCTAGTCCATCCATGTCCCACACAAGTCTATGTCAACTCTAGCCCCAGCCCCATTCATGCCAGCTCCAATCTATACACAAACCCTAAAAATAAAAAACAAATGAGAAAATAGATTAGGAAAATCCTCATATAGGGTTTAGGGATTTACATAAACAAGGGACAAAAATAGATTACACAAAAGGAAAAAGGTATTTTAAACACAACAAGGAATAAAAATTTGTGTTGAACATAGTTTAATTGTCTTGAAAATTACTATGAATTTCAAAAAATGTAGTTCCTTAACAAAAAATAAAAAAAATATTCAAATAAATACATTTATATAAAAAATAATTTATTAAAACAAGCAGAGTAAAATAAAATAAAACCAAAAATCCAATAAAAAATATGAAAATAATATCTAAAAACTATAATAAAACAAAATACAAGAAGAAAAAATTGCAGTAGGATGAAAATGGAAACAATAAAATAAAAAAAGATAACAAGGGGACAAGAATCTAGAGGCATGGAAATATATTAAAAGACCAAAAAATATGTTTTAGGAAAAATAATACAGATCAGGCTGGATGCTAGAGAATGTTGGTTAATAATATAAAATCCTTTGAAGAAAAAACAATGAAATTGATGGATGTATTGGATTTATGATTGGGTATCAATTTGAGGATGGATGAAAATAGGGGAGGGAGTTGTGACTCTATCATTGGTAATGTTACTATAGTATAGAAGTTCACAATTTTGAAAAAAAAACAAATAATGAAAACATCAAGGAACAGGTCAGCTGACTCCCAATGAAATCCTCCAGAACACAATATACATAGGTCCACATTAATCAAATTGTTTAATATGTTAGATGGGAAGATACCAGAGGATGCCAAAAAGTTTATAGGGAACTAAATTTGATTCCCCTTTATTCTGAATATAATAAAAAATTCCTTTTATTACCCCTTTGGGGATCTTCTTCCTCTAATGCTACATTGCTCTCCTAAATCCTATATTTATAAAGGCTATTTTACTTACTCGGTTTTGTTATATCCTACTTGTTTATCTTATAATTTACAAGCTAATTCCATCAACCCAATTGGTCTAAGTAAAAAAAGAAACTAGTTAATGATTTTTTATGTAATGTGCACAAAAATGTGACTAAATCACAACTGTGAATAAAATAATTGTAAAAAAACACATCAGAATATCAAACCATGATTCAAATCCACCTCCATAAATCAATTAAGGACATTCAAAAAACTAAAATTTCATGGGTTGAGGAATCAACTTACTATTCAGATTCTACAGGCTACATGGGCTACCCAACCTAAAAAAATGATAAATACATGTACACCTTGCCACTAGAATGCAAAAAAAGAACATGAGAATCAAGAAAAAATACAAGAATACATACAATGACTGGTCACATCACTCATTAGTACATGAACCTAGACGATCCGTTAAACGAGGACATGTATATGAATTTTCAATCTTACGCATCAGTTTAATATTCACATTAACTACAATCAATGATGATGCGAATACAAAAATAGATACCATATTTTAAAGAGAATGAAATGAGAACTCTAAAAAGGATTCCAGATTCTAGATTTCACACACAGGCCATGGGTGCAATCTATGTGGAAGCCACACTATGTTTGCAAAGTGGAACCCCAAAAACCCATATGAAAATTAGATGAGGGGATAGATTGAATAGACATCAAATAAATTTTTTTTATACTAATTAAAAATATTCGCGCGTCTAAAAATATTCCCTCTGCCTAATAATTGCGGTATATATTCTAATTACTCATCAGATTTAATTACTGCACATTTCAGATTTCCAATGGTTCTATATTGTAAGGTAATTGGTTAATTTGTGTAAAGGGAGGTGAATGTACCTTTTTTAGACAGATTTTCCCTCTAACTACTAGTTGAAAAAAGTTAGACAATATTGATTCATCAATATAATAAACTGTATAGGTACATGTTCAACAAGTATCTTCTTGTGGATAGGACATCCAACCCTATTCTATGTGTCCTTATACCTCCCCTTCCGATATAGGTAATGTAGCACCACAGGGCAGACCATGTGGGCCTAAACGTTGATGTTCATGATATCCCTATAATGAAAATTCCATATTCCACAAATATTACATAGATTTTGGATTTCACACACACGCTAAGAAACACACCAGGATTCTACATATATTACACACACAAATCAGTCATAGTTTTCATAAATGAACAAGGAATTGATTTATTTTTATGAGAAAAAAAACTAGATTCAATATATCAAACCATGTCATTATAAATTGGTGAGGGGAATTATGAATTTAGTGAGAACCCTAAAACAATAATGAGGTATCAATATATTACCTTAAACATGTGGTCTTGAATTCTCCACAAATTCAATGACCAACTATGGATGAAGTAACACCTTCCAGCTCTCCATAATACACATTATCAAGGAATCAATAGAATACTACATGTTTATGTAAACTTCTGCTACAACATTATTCTTTTCATCCACATGAGGAATCGTAATCTGCAAATAAAAACAAAAGTATAAAGCAACATCATTCATGTATTATTATCACCACCGAGCACATCGAAAATAGGTTTAATAAAACATTCAATTTTTACTATGCATGTCAATTTGAATGATCTTTTTTGTAATGCATGTACTGGTGAAGATTTTAATTGGTACACAACTTACTAGCCAATTCAAGGATCTCATATCAGATTTAACACTGGATGCTATGACAACAGTAGTCATGGACATTTGTTGAAGTTTTCAGAAGAATGACATTATGTATATAATGGTTGTGAATGTATGGATTCCAATTTGTTGATTCAAAGGTTATTAGAAGTTTAATGTCCAATAAATACTTTGATACCCCCAAAAAAATGATAAAAGATTTTGATACCCCTGAAAAAATGGGAAAAATGTTGTGAACCCCTGCATCTTTATTCTTGATTTTTCTCTAGAGTACAAGAATTTGGAGAACAAAATAGATGCATAATGGGTGAGAGAAGATGCATGGGGAGTATAAAATGAAATTTACATTGAGAATCATTACATATAGATTTAAAAGTTGATACCTAATTTGGCTATTAATGAGAGAGGGTTGAGTGATTTGGGATGCCATTACATAATCAAATCTCAAGTCATTGTCATCATATGATTGAGAAAAGAAGGAAACAAGGTAGTGAAGGCTTGTGGAAATGTTTTTTAAAATAGACCCAACAAACATCAGGAATCCTATGTGGGAACAAAAGTAGGTATTTTTTAGGTCAAGTGGATCAGTGGCTGGTTTTTTCATTCATCATGGATCATTTAGTGAAAAAATCTTTCACTATTCTTCCAATTGGTTTTATAAAATATCTTATAAATAAATAGTGAAGTAATTTTCATGTTTTTATACCCTTGGATGAAACATTATTAGGAATCCAATGTTGATAACAGGTGGTAGTACTACTATGATTACCATGTGTTCCACTTTAAAGTAGAAGAGATCATCTATTGAAGGCCTTGAGATGTGGCCTTACGAATCCACTACTATTTCTATTGAGGAATTAACCTGAACCCTTGAATAAAAAAATTGGGGTTAATATGATTAGTACTATGAATTCCCTATAATTAAAGAATGTAAAAAGTGGAAATGAATGAATTTGGAAAAGACAGGTGTACGTATATTAGTACGGGTGTCTTTGCTGACATGAAAGAACATATGATATGAGATTCTTATAACCGGTAGGCGCAAAATACATGGGATGATTTCAAAGAAAAATATGTTAGTAAATAGATGGAAAACAACGATTACAAGACAGACATGAATAATGTAGTGTGTTTCGGGCAATTGTAGTAAATATGAGCCTCAATGATTCCAATTCTAGGAAACCATAACACTATGATAGAATCATTGAAATACAACATGAAGAACATCATATATGACATAATTTACCATCCTTGAATTCCAATCATAAATATTACATCAAACTAACTATTCTCTAGAATCTACACCACTTCAATGACCACTTATGATGCACTGTGCAAAAAACCCCTAATACCCAATAGAACAGTCACAAATGAGATAAAAATATCCAATAAAAATATAATTAAAAAATAAAATATAACTAGATAACAAAGGTGTGACCATCCTAATATTCTAATCAATCATTTGTAGAGAATAAGATGTCAGCATCCCCAATGCCCCACCTTAATGTACTATAATTAGCATGCATGATAAATCATAACAGAACAAATAATAATAAAATAAACATGAATACATCCTTGACAACCAAAAATGAAATTGGAATGAAAAAAAAAATATGCAACATAAAAATCTGAATCTCTATTAATATTCCCATTTTCTATGAAAATTAGAGGAGATACACCTTCTTTAACCTCAATAGAATGTTGAACACGTGCTCCACACTATGCACTAACCTACCATAGAAGAAAAATACAACCTAGAATCACCTCCATATTCTTTTTTCCATGTCTTATTTTTTAGTGAAAAAGATTGGGAATCAGAAAAAAAAGAACCCAACAGTGGGAATTGACTTTTCCAAATCATCTTGTTCAATAGCCATTTGATACAAAAAATAATCCTCCAACGAAAACCAACTCTATCACATACACCCTCCAAATACATGTTGTTAAATAGAAGAATAGAAATGACTTAACCACTCCTTTCTACTGGGGATCATGACCATGAAGAAGAATCATGTGCCCATGGGATCAAGATGGATAGACAAAAACTGCACGTGGCTTGGAGGGTCATCTTTAAGACCTAACTGGATTGTTATATATAACACTGAAAATTACCCTTAATGATAGGGGTATCGAAGATTCTTGAAGTGTAAATTTACATACCCTAAAGAAAAATATAGAAACAGAAGTTCAAATCTAGTTGTGGATCGATCCAAGATGATGGGGAAGAAGCCATAAAAATAAAACACCATCATAATCCTATACAACCCCAAAATCCCCATACAAGACAACCCCTACACAACATCACATTCAAGAAGAAAAAAACATCACCGAACACGCGCGACAAGGGAACCGAGAAATAAGTGGAAATTCATTGGAGGGAGATACTTTACTAGGGAGAACAGAGATGGACCAATTTTTGCGTGTGCAGAAAAAAATCAGTGGCGCAAAGGTGGAGAGCGATAAATATGTGAGAAGAAAAAAGGCACTAGAAAGACATGATGATTGGGGGATGTGAGGGTGATGGGAGGCGAGGCAGGTTGGAAAGAGGTGTGGCGGGGTAGCAGGTCAATGGTGCAGGGAAGACACGTTGATTGGGGAATTAGGATTGTGTATGTTTAAATGTATATTAATGTTTGTTAAACTGATAATATTAAGAAATATAAAACTAGTTCATATTTAGAGGTAATTGATTAAACAATATTAAAAATATAAAAACATATAATATATCAATAAAGTATAAAACTGAATTAATTATGATATGTTTTTAATAACACCCTAGGTGAAAAATTTACTTTGGTCATAAAAATAATATATATATGTACACACACACACACTATGTTTTTCTTATTTTATTATTGATAAAAAAATTTATTTTATGTTTTATTGTAACATTTTTTATTGACGACATAATATTTATTGGTAATAGTCATTATTATTAACAGAATCATGTGTTAGGAAAAACAAGGTTTGTATTATTATAGTAAAGCATTAGATTTAACTCTTTGTAAATGAAATGTTGGTAATGAACAACCAATACCAATAGATATATCTATTGGTAAATGTATGTGTTATTATTAAAAATTAATACTAATAAAACATAATTTTTGTTAGAAATACTCATTTTTTCCAATAGATATATTATCTATAAATAAATTTTTGTTGGTGTAAGTTATTTTTTTTGTAGTGTAAGGTGCTTTCATAAATAATTAAATGGTTACCCAAGTGGTTTTTTCTAAGACATCATTTTTGTGTATGGATTGACCCTCATAATGGTAATACCATATTAATTTAATTAATTATGAATTTCTAATGGGTTGCATTTGTAGTTTCAACAAGACCCTTCTAAGGTAATTGTTTTAATGTATTAAATGAATCTCAATTTTAAATTGAATGTATAACATATTTATCACTTGGCCTATTGAATGTAATATAATGACTTGGATGCATGTTTATTAGTCTCCTTGCCATTCTGAATAGAAGAATGTGGAGTGAGCCTAAATAATAATTAAGAAATTAAAAGGTTAAATGGATGCATGTCCTTTTTATGCCTTGTCACAATAATGAAAGGAATTGAATGGACTACTTTGATTTATTGAATACCGTGAGTATGTAATGGCATAATTAGTTAAATGAATCAGGTATAATTTATGTATTCCATATGTACCTATTCATATTTATAGAATTAGTAAGACTTTATCTAGCCTTTGATTACCAATGGAATTACCTAATCTCAAAGGGATTCCATTTTGATTCATGTAACCAGGTTTCCAAGGGTGATGCACAACTTGGAACCTATTCATTGTCTAATATCATATTCCCACCATGATGATGTAGGATCCCTCCAAGAACATTTAGATATTAGGATTCCTTGGATGCATTCCTTAGATACCCCTTGTTGTTTTTGGACACCCAGAAAAATGAATACACCCATTTAGCCCAGTTAATGATTAGCTAGTTCTTACCATGGATGAGATCTTTGGACTCTGTTTGAATCCAATTAATATTTAATTCCTTGAGTGTCACCGCTTGAATTACACATAGACCCCTTATATATAGGGAACATTTTATGAATGAGTTTTCTTGAACCCAAAGGATGTCGTTTCCATGGTCATTATATTGATTCCATTTAATTTGTATCATCATCTTGGATGCTTGGGTTATTTCCCTGGGTCCCCTCAAACTTTATTTATAATAGAATGACTTATTATATCTTGTATCCTTCATTATCATTATCATGTCACATGGTTGATTCTATTATACCTCACATTACATATCTATATAATCATAAACATAAATAATTATCAGATTAAATGTTTAGAAACAATATGAGAATGAAGTAGGTATTGGGGTATTTACATTATTCTATTGTCTTTACATACATATATAATTTCTTACACACTGTTTTAGTTTATATTTCAGATATTATATTTCTGTAGACACCAAAAATAGTGGCCTACTATGATTTATCTCAAACCCTACCTAATCTGTTGATGGTACATGAGTAGTTTACATGTATTTAGGTTTTGATAAGGGTAAGAATCCATCATGGGAAACATTATCTTGATTTAATTCATTATTCTAGAGCCTGATAGTAGTTGACCGAACCATTTATCGGGATCCTGGATAGTTTTTTATCTCTTTTTTCTCCATTTCTATATCATGTATTTCCTCATACCATTTATACATGTTTCTTAGTTTTGTAAATACATGACATACATCATTATATACATTTGTATACGAATTAATTTCTAGTTATTAGTTTATTATAATTGATTATTATTAATCTTTTTTTATACTATGACAACTCATTGATCGTGTTCTCATTGTGTCTATTTTTGTTGTAAAAACAATTTATTTTCTTATTCCGCAATTTTTATTTTATTACTTATCCATTTTTCTCCACTTTTTTAATGAAACAATTTTCTCTATATGGACACAACCTAGGCCATCTCCGTTATTCATTATCGTCTAGCATGTGGGGAGATGTTCTTGAGGCTATTTTCCCAACTGGCTTTAGGGAACCTCTGAGTGGCACCAAAGATAGGACATAACAATATATCGTTAATATACCCAGACCAAAATGATTATTTTCCCATGTGGTAGAATCATTTTCCAATCCATAATCTGTATTGAAACATATATTGACAAAGCATCTAGCTCAAAATAAATATGTTCCTATAAAACCACATGGTCTTGTGTATGCTGAAACGTCATTAATTGAGATAATTGAAATTCAATATGCATAGAACCACACATAATGTGATAAATCCAACTGATAATCCATATCACCAATTAATTCAATAATCTTCAATGGAAAAATGTAATGAAGAAAAAACTTCCCGTTCTTACTAAAATAACTATTCCATATCCTAGGAGATATTAACAATGAAAACCAATATTTCCCACCTCAGAAAATAAGAGTCAATGTTAATGATCAGTATACAATTTTTTGATTACTATAACTCTTCTGGATTCACTTATTGATCTTATATACCTTATTTATCATCAAATTCTTGAAACTATATCCGATAAATGATGTCTCACCGAATTCCACCCAAAAAGGGGGATTCAATAGGACTTCCATTCAAATAACTGAAAGGATCCATATGTATTGAATCCTGATAACTACAATTCTAGGAGATAACCACTATTAGTAAAATTATCCTCCCTTGAGAAACCGAAATCCACCCCAGAATCTAAAATCATGTCTACCAATGATTGAATTTATCATTTATATTTTCCATTAGTTTGAGAATGTTAATATATGATCATGGATAGATGATTTATGAGGTCTTCTATAAAAAAATTCAGAAAAAATGAATAATTAGGGTCCATGTCAAAAAAAATTGAAAACTCATATGCTATATGCCAGTAAAACATCCCAAAAATATATTTTTCACACGTCTTCAACAATTTTGGTTTGAAAATCATGATGAATTGAGCTGACATTGTGAGTCCATCCATGATCACCCATGTGAAATCAGGTTTTGAGTTAATTTTACGTAATCCTATGACACGATCCATAGCTATCTCCTTCAATTTCTATATGATGATAGGCCATGAATTCTACTATCATCATCAAAGATACTTCTTTTTCTTATGAAATACACAAACAAACAAAACCCAACAGAAAACAGAGAAGAAAATAATATAAGGTGGTTTGAAATAGTGAAAACTGAGGGAATCCACTCTAATCAGGTTAGACCTTTTAGGTTTGAGGGAAGAAAAAACATGCATCCAAACCAGATCAGGACCCCGAACATCCATAGAAGCAAGGTGGTCTTCCACTTGATTACCCTCGCGCCAAACATGACTGATTTTGATTTCATCAGAGAGAATAGCTTTGCACTTGTTGATAATATAGAAGATAGACCAAGGCGACAGATAAATATTATTAAGGGCATCATACAGAATCTTCGAATCTGTTTCAATCTCAGAGATATCCATCTCGTGTTAGTGGCAGATGGAAATTCCAGTGTACAGGGCCCTGGCTTCATCATGGAGGGAAGAATCATACCCTAACCGAGAGGAGAAAGCCATAAAAACCAAACCCCACTGATCCCGCACCACACCACCTCCTCACAGAGCTCCCATTATGCCGGACCCATCAACATTGAGCTTGAGACCACCTGCAGGAGGAGTCCAACAAACCCAGGATCCTCTACAGCCACTTGTCGAAGCCTCACGGAAGTACAAACCTAGCCACCTGAGCGAAGGCGAATCAAACCAGGCACTGAATAGTCTGAGCAGATCCAAGAGTAAACATTTCAACCGACAGATAATAGACCGGCTCAAAGTAGACGCCCCTTCAAATTTTCATTCGTTTCTGGTAAGCTAGATCACCCAACATCCAGTTGATAAAATCAACACATGGGCCGTTCTCTCTGGCCCTTTATCCCCCGACCCATGGAACGATCTGTCCAGGAACAGGAGACCCTCCAATGAAGGATCACGAGTCCCTGTGAACTCCCCAAAGTAGCCCCAGACTGCTTCCGCCAACTCACCAGAGAAGAATAAATGCTTTGTTGATTCCTCCTTTTAATCTGTACGACAGAACACCTGAAAACCGACGGGATACCACAATGTTTGATATTATCATCAGTGGGAAGGGCCTGGTGACGAATCCTCGATAGCAGAAAATTAAGTTTCGATAGCACCGCTTTGGTCCATAGAAACTCATTTCACCCATCTGTTATCCCCAATGAGCTCCTAATTCCATGAAACTCTTGAGCGTAAAAGGACCCTGAAGAAGAAGCAGTGAATACACAACGATCATGTTCTTGGGAGAGAGTGATGAGATTAAAGAGATCCTTCTGATCTTCATCCAGCACCATGTTGATCAGGCCCGGGTACAAAATTGCTTCCCAGAAGGAAATAGAAGGAGCAGGACAGCCCAGAAAACCCAGCACTTTCCCTGCCCAATTATGATGCCAAAAGGAAATATTACCTCTCCCAATGATCCATTGTGAGTGCTCACGAAGCTCATCGAAAAGATTCAGTAGGTTAGGCCATAACACATGACCCCTTTCTCCCCCCGTGGGCTAGCTGTAATACAAAAAATGCATCGTTTGGCCCCAAAGGGTGCTCTTCTCCACAATTTCCCATGCCAGTTTTGCCTGAAGTCCACTAAGAGTATCAGCGAGACCCCTCAAATTAATACCTCCTTCCCTAGCCGGCCTTTCCACCCTACTCCAGGTAGCCCAGTAATTTTTTTCCACTTGAGGATCCTAAATGAAGCTGGACAAAAGCTTTTTCATGCTAGAAATAACACATTTTTAATCCACAACTGCCGAAAGAGCATGAACTGGCATAGCTAAAAGCACACTTTTAGTGAGAGCTATACGTCCTCCAAATGAAAAGTACCTATTTTTCCAGTTACGAATCCGATATGAAATCTTGGTTATAAGAATGTCAAAATCCTGAATCCAAAGCCTGACGAGAGAGATCGGAGCCCCAAGGTAGTGTAATGGAAACCATCCTCGTTGCAAAGCAATTTTGGTTTGAATATCATAGATGAGACTCTGAGAGCATTTGATAGAAATGAAAACAGAACTCTTCTCTTTGTTGATAAGTTGACCACTACATAAGCAATACTCCTCCAGAATCCTATTAATTCCATCGATAGACTTTTTCCCATCATTAATAACCATTAGATTATCACCAGCTAACAGTTGCAGGATCTTAAGAAAAACTCTAAGACATTCATATTCATTTTGACCCACCTAAATTGTTCTCAAAATGTCTTGAACATTTTTGAAATATCATGATCAAGAACCAAATTCCATACAGTGTTAGAAATTAATATGTTATTCCTGATAAGATATATGAACCACATCCTGTTATCTAAAATGTAACATTCACCTCTCAAATATCATCCATCACATAATGTTCTCCCCATAATTGTGTTTTTACCTCATGGAAAGATATTCTAGATTACATTTCCAGGAATAGACTACATGCACAACCAAATTAAGATCAAAATTGATTAGAATGTATAATGAAGAATAATCTTTCCTAGAAAAATCCAGATGCATATCAACTGTGACCAACATTATCTTCTATTGAACCATATCCTCTTAATAAAACATATTATTTGAGTGTTTACTCAGTGAATTTACTATGTAATTACCATAATCTATTTAATAAAACATGTCAAAATTAAAAATTTGAATATGTTACATCTGTCTTCATATCCATATGTTCAAATCCCTATGTGATAAAATTTCATTCATTCTTTTATGATTCATAAACATGGTAAAATTCTAAATAAGAATTTAAGAATATAATATCTTCAAAGCATATATTTCATTAGCTAAATTCATACCTATTTTTTTGAATTTATCTCATGCACCCATATTTTCCAATATACATAATATACAACTAGATCATTCTATATTAGAACACATCCTAACACCATTATCGATGCATCACAATATACATCATATTATTTTTTGGAATTTGGTAATGTAAGGATATGTCCTAACCTATGTCAAATCTTATGATCTTGAAAAGACTTTGGTAACTCATCACTCTATTTAAAAGGAATAAATTATCTTAACAGAGTATTTCTCTTTGAGTCAAGTCCTGATAAATTTTGAACAAAATGTCAATAATTTTTGTTATGCCAAGGACACTATTTATTTCAAAAAACATGGTTTGATCATTTTTGAGAGATAAATGATTATATCTTTATGGATAAAAAAAATCCACATTCAGATATTAAATCACCATATAAATACATATATTGTATCTAAAAATTATAGTTTGAAATATTTTTAGAAAGGTGATGTTCCCTCAAGTTACCAATAAGTATATCAAATTTTTTCTCATGATCCTCATTAGTCATAGAATACATCAAAATATCATCAATAGAATCTACCATAATAGTGTAAAGATAGTTATAAATATTCTAATTCTTCAATTTCATAAAAACATATGGTGAATTATTTGTTAGAAATGGAATAAACACATAAAAATAATATACATAGTTACTCAATATTTTTTTTCAGCATTTCCACATTTTTCAATCAATGTTGATTGTATCCGATAGTAAATATAGTTTGGAGAACCATGTGGATACCCTAAATTGAAAAAAAATGATCATAAATTCGGGGAAGAGTATATTTAAAATCTATGATTGAATGGTTGAAATTATAAAAATTCACAAATAGATAAATACTTATATTCTCCTACCTTAACATAAGAATTGATGTTTCTTAAAGATCTTGTTTTGTCGAATGAACCCTTTTCTTCATAATTATTCACACAGAATTTTAAATCCCTTATATACCATTGGTTCTATGAAATAACATGGAAGTCTAATGGTAATGGTCCCTTGTATGTGATCAATTAGAAAATAAAATTCCCTTTTTGGTGGAAATCCATAGAAATTATTCAAAATGACATTAAGAAATTGGTCTTTAATGATGGGAAAATTCCTATGTTCTGTTTTATCCTTAGATTATAAAATCATTCTCTACAACAGATAAGAGATATTCCCTACCATAAATACCAAAGGTATTATTATTCTTACATTAACATCCAAATATACTATAAATATGATCTCAATGCCATTATAATATCTCAAACTAACCTTCACGCCCAAACATTTGATGTGGTATTTGAAGGATTTCAACCAATCCATTCTCAAAATAAGGTCATATATATATCCATATCAAGAACAAAGATAAACCAACCCATTTTATCCTTATAGATTATTATAGAACATGATACACACTTGATGGCTCAACATTCTCAATGTCCCATAGTTGTTTTATGTTTCATAATAGAAGGAATCATCTCTATATGTAAACACATATGAATAACAATAAAATAATAAATAAAAGAGTGGGATGCACATATATGTAACAAGGATTCCATAATGGTAGAATTTAAAATTATAGTACCATACACTATTATTGGACTATATTGATCTCTTATAAACAACTACTGATCAATATATAGTTCCCTACCTACTCCACTATAATCAATATTCCCTTATTGAGGTCGTATTGCCTTAGGATTCATAGAGTTCCTAGAATAAACATGGTTTGATAGGTTTTGTAGATGAGAAATATTCTAATGACATCACCATATAGAAACATATAATGTTTGACAAACATTATAGGAATTTCTAGAAATTGAATTTGGATCACTATTCCAGTAATGCATGACATTTCCCATTTAGGAATTCTTATATCATGCTCTAGGTGGTTTCATAAAATATCTCTTGATATGATCAAGTGAAAAACACTACATACTCCTAGTATTTTTTTTTGGTATTGGAATGAATTTAACAAATCCCATGTTTTGATTTTGAGATACTAAAATATTCTGGATATTGGTGTCTCACTTGTGCTTATTCTCTGCATTTGGTATCCTAGTTTACTTCCTCTAGTTGGATTTCTTGAAATATCTCTTTACAACAACATTTATTGATTTATGGACATTATATAATGCATTATAAAAAGAAAAACTATATCAAATAAAATTTATTATAACATCCTAGACTCAAAGATGTGATCTTTTAAGGTCACACATGAAACAAATTATGGGTACAATAAGACAAATATTATGAACAATGTGACATATTTAGTCATGAATAAATTATATTTCAGAATGAAAATGAAATCATTTTTTATGTCAATCCTAAATGTGTTTTGTTGAAAATTTTCATTTATTTTTTTAATATCATCCCATGTAATAAAGTGATAAAATATGTCTTAGTCCACAAAATCCCACCATTTCCATGAATGGACTTTCAGAATATACAACACCGGATTTTCTTTTATATCAATCAGAGTGCTAAGGAAATAGAACCATTGATTTATTTTATTCATCCATACCTCCACACATTCAGGAATTGAATCCACTTGAAATATGGGTGGATTCTATTTCTTAAACTATATATAGTGATCCACTTATTTAGGATCGTCGTCATGGTTTCCTTTATCCACAACGTGAAAATCCTTAATGATTCTCTAAAAACCATTTTAGGTTAGCTATAGATCATGTGAGCCCACATTATCTACACACTATTCTTGCTAATTCTTATATTTTATACCTAGTTCCCTCTATAACTAAGAAACACCATTTGGTTACCACTTACTAGAAACCAATTTATTATAAAAAATTTAATCACCATAAGTAACAATAATTACATCATTCATTTTACAAAACCACATATTTCAACAATTTCCATAAATCATTAACCACAAGATGAATAATTTTTTCTTTGTGTTGAAAGTATTAGTACTAAATTGTGATATGAAATTCTCATCATCTAAACCTACAAAGATGAGATAATAATTTTGAGATGTTACATAAATTTTTTTTTACCTAGACCATCATCCTAACATAAAGTTTAACATAAGAAGGTTATATACAAATATAAAATCTATATAATTCAAGTTCTTCTATCCATATATCCTTGATGCCATCCCAATGGATAGATGGACTAGATACTACTAAAACCATTAGTAACGGCCCACCATCACCCATTTTATTAGGAAGTGATCGAGGTGCTGCTGAACATAGGTGACATCGAAAATATCATCATGGATGATAATAAATGTCAATGGAATAAGATAACATTTTTGGATGGTTTTCTATAAAGAAGTAAAACAACCTGACTACAAAAAACATATATCCAAATAGACTACATTATGAATGAGTAAAAATCGATTCAAAGCATTAGTAAACCCAATTATACAACAACATAAAATTGAAAAAAAAAATGAAAAAATATACAAAGAACTAAAACACAACCAATCACATTGACAAACAAGTGGAATCATACCAATCAACACTTATACTAAATCTAATCTCCAAATCAACATATTGTGCTATTATATCAAGATTAATAACTAAAAAAATAATACCTTTATCTTCCATGTTTCCATGTATATAATATTTGATAACACACCATATTTATCAATAATAGAGCCAGTACAATATTTGTATTCATTCCCCAATGATTTACCAATACACTAAACTAGTTCAATAACTAGTTGGTTCATTATGATTATATTTTTTGATAAGAAAGATAAAAATATTATAAAAAATAATAAATGAAATAAATCTTAGATAAACTATACCTAGTCATATATCAATTCATTTATTATTTCACATAATCCATTTCATGTCTACTCACACCAAATCAAACACGCACACAAACATGGAGTATCACATTGATGGTGGTAGTTAAAAAAAATTTATAACCCCTTTTGTAGGTAAGGCTACATGAACTTACTCTATCTCAATCCACTTATGTTAACCAATTTATTTTTAATTCCATGCCACATCAAATAAAATAAAACAACTATTTCATTGAAATTTTTTTATCAAATATATTTTTGTTGTTAAAACCATCTCATAATTTTAAAACCATCATTTTTAAAATTATATGAAAAGGGGTTTCCGAAAATCCATCCAATTATCCCATATTAAATTTCATAATAACATAGTGATTTACATTATGAAATAAAAATTATTTTCATGGAAAATCAATGAAATATATTTCAAAACACAATACTTTATGTTCTATATCTTTTTGAGATGTGTGAGAATCCACCTACCTCTCAATGAATGATGAAAATGAAGAAAGTAATTAACTTCTACATCATGGATCACAACTCCATCCCTTAAATTGAACCAACAAAAATCCATCAAGATTCATATTAAAAACATGGATATATCCATGGTGGACTAGATATAATGATACAGGTGATTGAAAATGAGAGGATCAAGAGTAAGATATATATTTAAATAGAGGAATGATATCATACTATTGAATCAGGATCTACAATTCACATTGATATTCCAAAAGATGCCTCAATTTTTGAGGTAATTTCAAAGGGTTCATGGGAGGAATAAGAGTCTGATACCCTATAAAATAGTGGAAAATAATTATTTTGGGCTCTTAATGTTGGTTAAAATAAAATTTTCAAATCATTAACTATAAGTCGCATAGTTTGGAAACACAGTTTGTCAAACAGGTCACCATCTATAAGCATGATACTGCCCCCAAAATAGATGGATTCCCAGTTATACCACACAATTTCTCTAACTTTTTTCTAACTATGTGGTGATTATTTCATAAGGATATACCCTCACATTGCCGGATCACACAGTTTTACAAAATATGCACCAATTGTACCTTTCCATAATTTCATACTAACTTGTTTTCTCATTTGAATTTACTTGTTTTTCCTAAACCATTAACTGACTAAGTTCCTACGAGGTGTATTCTATCTAGAGATATAGGATATCCTGGATATAATATAGGGTCTCTACTAACTATGAAAACATTTTATACATCCAAAAACACATCCAAAACACTCTAAAAATCATAAAAACATCAGAAATATAACCCAAAAATTTTATAACTAAAAGATATTTAATAATTGAGAAACTTAACTAAAACCAGTGGTGTCACAATGAATCAAACACATCATAACATAAATGGTTTAAATGAGGCATCATGTTCATTTTTGAAAAATTTCTTGCACATAGAAATTTTACAACGACTACAAATTAAAAAAATTCATTATAAAATGTCGAAAAAAATAAACCATATTAAAATAATTTTATAGTTTCTATATGAGGTCTAAAATTGTATACACATGTCAATGTGCGATAAAAATTCAAGGGTGATTGAAATTCGGAATTAGTAATGCATATACTATCTATTTGATAGCCCTAGATGTGCCATTAGTAAGATCATTCGAAATCTAGTATTTGAATTCAAAACTCATATATCAAGTTATTTATTTAGAAGTAAATGATTAAAATCATTAGCGATCAATAGATTCATAAGATTTGAAAACGACGGCCTCTCACTCTAAATGGAATAAAATACTTCATGAGGTAAATTCTCTTGAATGTGTTGAAATATCTGATATCTCTCATAAAAAACATCGGGAAATCTTCTAAAATTATCATCCACCCAATTTTTTCATCCATTTTTATAATTTCTCTCAATAGAAAACTCTTGTGAAAAAAAATATCATTCTCATATATCTTGATTTTGAATCATGAATCTTCATTAATAATTTGACTGTATGATGGTTAATGAAAACAATCGCACAGAGAATAAAAAATTACATCTACCTTATACAAGGAAAAAACAATACCTAGTATATCATTCTAAGTGGTTTTATAATCAGGTTGGGCTTAATCTAACTTCTAATGGAATAATCTATAACATAATAATTTCATTCCACAATTTGACTTTAATCATATCCAAGTCTAGAATAATTATACTCATTCATTAACCCAAAAGTCACATCCCATTTTCATGGATTGATAATTGGTGGGGATATTAACTTTTGTTTCAACTCCTTAATGTATAATTCAAACCACCCCACAAAGAAAAAATTGGGGTTTTATTTGATGTAATCTAGAAATGGGAATGGCTAATTTAATAAATTCATTAATGAATTTTTTATATAAACCGTCATGGAGAAAAAACATCTCATATCTCTCATTGATTTCTATAATGGCAGAGATTAGATGATTTCCAACATAGTTCAATCTACTTGATTTCCATATTTAAACAATATATGTATAATAGAAATTCTTTTATCCTCCTTAAAATGTTATTTTTCTCTCAATGAATACCAATATTTTAATCAATAAAAGTCTCCAGGATAGAAAATAAAATTTTCTAACATCTCACAAATGACGATCCCAAAATAGAAAAATCATCCATAAAAACATCAATACAACTTTATAAAAATTCATAGAAAATAGTCATCATAAATATTCAAAACAATCATGGTGCATTTAAAAAACTAAAATTCATTACCATGTATGGAAAATTTATAAAATTATATGTGGAAATAGTTTTATTATGATCCTCATGGGTAATATTTATTTTAATGTAACCACAAAATCCATCAAGAACTCAATATTGGGTCTGTTCTATATGTATTTCCTATACACTATCATGAAATTAATGTGAAAATGATCTTTCCAACTCACCAAATTGAGTTTGTGATAACCAATACACATCCTTCATTTAATAATAATCTAACAAAAATAATATCCCGAAATTTATACTTCTAAATAGTGAATCCTTTCTTTCTATGGACAATTTTAATGGGGCTAAAAAATTGACTATCAGATATGGGAGAAATTATTTTCTCATCTAACAAAGTGTTTATTTCCTTCTTTACAACTTCTCACACTATTGGATTCAATCTCCATTGGAATTACCTCACAAGTATGACTATTTCCTATAACAAAATCATATGACTCAAACTGAAGTGATGAATCTAATTAAGTATGTTGTAGTCCATATAAAACCTATCTTTTGCGTTCTATGGAATCTATAGATTTGGATTTATTATAATTTTTCAAAGTTTTAGAACTGATAATAGATGATATAATATAATCCCTTAAGAAGGAATATTTTAGTTTTTTAGTAAGGGTCATCATATATTACTCAAAAGGGTTGTTCTCATTGGATAAATAATTTTTTTTACTTAAACTTATCAAATTTATCTTTTGATTCATATCTGAGATATACAGTTTTCATATTCATGTTAGGGAAAATATGTTTTGTATTTGTTTTTTTGAAATATTTTTTTCAATGAAAATTCTATATTTTTAAGGGATATTAATTATCTATGTTTTTAGCCTCAATTTTATACATTTTAATGAATTTTTGGTTGATTTCACATGGATAATTATGAGTTTCAAAAAAATTGTGTCAGAAATTTTAGTTTATATAGAATAATTTTGAACTTATATTCAATTATTTTTAAATAATTATGGTCGTAAACAATAGGATATTTATTTTAGTTGTCTTAAATACAAATATCTCAATCCATATATAAGTCAAATTTAGTATCAATTAAAGGATTTCATTCAAGTGATACACATGGATTTTCATTACATGTCAAATCTGGAGCCATGATTATGAAATACCAATCTAACATGTTCACTAAGAGTTGATTGGTTCTCAATATGAAGTTTCATAGATAAAAAATATTAAATCATTCATCTTTCTCTCAAAATTCCAGTGGAAAAGTACATTTTTGGACATCGAAGATTTTATTAGATGTTCTCAAAAAGTGTCTCCCATGAATAAATGGTGTTTGGGTAATGAATATATTTTATTCCATACATAAAAAATAACAATAGTGTGGAAAATATTTTTTTTGAATTATACTAAAGATAATTATAACTAATATTGATTTGGTTTTGATTCTTTTAGCTAATCAGATGATGATTCGAGTAAGATTTAGTTCTCCAACATCAACATTTGATTAGATGGTATATGACATAACATTTATAGATTATCATATCACTATCAAGATATTGTTCAATTAAAATTCTCTAAAAGTGTAGATAGTGGTATAGGATCCAATATCTATTCATTCGATCAGTAAGTAATGTTAAATCATGGAGGAAATATTCCTTCTTATGTTATATCTGCCTCCCCCATTGAATTTCATTTTTTAAGAACACATTTACTATAAGAATGTTTCATAAAAAGGAATTTGTTTCAAATTATCAATTAACGGAATGTTGAATTTCACTTTGGGAAATGTCTCAACAATTTCATTATTCGATTTCACCTCAATAGGATTCATTATTAAGGATGTACACCAAGGATAGGGAAATGGGTGATATATTGTTCTTGAATATTTTTATAAATTTTTTGGGGATATATCTTCATATTTTTCTTCTATAATATATCATGTTATTTTCATGTAAATCCTCTTCTTATGATAGTAGATTATATTTCTCCCCCTTCTAGGTGGAGTTAATATCTCTAAATGTTGGGAGTGGAATGTTTACTCTTCTCTTATGTGAATATGGAACATTATTCCTATATAATGATGGGTGATTTTTCTCAAAATTACTATATTCAATTGAAATATTAAAATGAATCAAAATATACTTTTTACAAAATAAGATTTTTAGAAAGAAAAATAAACAAATACACATTCAAAAAACATTCATCGACTATAAAATTAACAACGTTCACACTTACTATCAACTTCCGTATATTTTGGTAACAATCACATTAATTTCAAAAATATCGGAAAGAACATACTATTTAAACAATGTCACAATTGAAAATTCATATAAATTTATATAAGAAGGTATAAATTATTTATTTTTAAAATATTTATTAATATTATTTAAGAAATCAGTACTTAAAAGAGATATACATTTTTTAATTTAGAATGAATAAAATGATATTTACATTTTTTTCATTATTTTCATATTTGATATTTATGTATTATTCCATTATCAGTCTATTATCTTACCAATCTATCATTAAATTATAATTTTAGGTATCTCTATTCACATTTACAATTACCTTTTTCTGATTTCTGATATTAAAAATTTCGATGAATGGGGAATATTTTTTTTCAAAAAGTGAACCAATGTGGTCACAATTAATTATATATGTTAAAAGGGAAGAAATTTATTTCCAGACAACTAACATTCCTTAAGGTCTCCCTAAAATTCTATGATGTAAAATTTCATTAAATTTTTTAATTTCAAATAACTAAGAAATATATATTGTTACCTTCTTCAAAAGTAAACATTGAAATTAAAAAAAAATATATTAAAATTATTAAAGGTATGTAGGGTATTTTAGTCTACAATATTAACAAATATATCTCATAAAGAGAATAATAATACATGAACCACCAAAATTTTATCTTATGATTCTTGTTAACTAAAAGTCATCTTTTGAAAACATCAATTGAAGTAATTATTAAATCACATTCATATATTCCAATTTATCTAGTGGTATATATGTTAACTCTACATAAAATTTTTCCAAATAAAAACCAAACACCCCCCTTAAAAATTTATATGAATTTAAAATTAAAACATTGCAATGTATAAAAAATAATAAAAATTAAAAACCATTTGAATATATTGTAATTTATAAGGTATTTTACATAAATTAATCTAATTTTAGAATTTCTATGAGTGAATTTGAAAATTATATGTTTAAAAATAAGAACATAAATAAACATTGATAAGTTAAAATAAAATATATTTCATCTTTTTGTTGATAGTGATTTTTCCTTGAGCCAAAATTTAGATCAAGGCCTCGAAGCTGACATCAGTCCAGAGCTGTTCAAAAATATAATTTTTGGAACTTGAATATTTATGAATATAGTATTTATAAATTATTATGATCCAATGATATGTATAATCAATAATATCTTAAAATTTAAATTTATTTATTGATAGCATGGTCTTCCAATGCCCACTAATAATCTATTTAGTAATGAATTGTGCACTATGTTGAACATAATAGGTCTTATCATAATAATAACTTTTATTTCATTTACTTCAAATTAAATTAGTTTTACTGTATTTATTCCATTGTACATACTACATAAAAAACTAATTCTTTTTCAATGTAATTTGTTTATGCAGTTTATTTAAACATTCAACTCCAGAATTCAACCTCACAACATCATCTCTATCATATAATGTTTTTACACCAAAAAATTTGACTTTTAGTTTAGTAGTTTTAGGGTAATGAAAACATGGGAAGGTGACAGAAAATTCTCCCATAAATTCAAAAAGGGGAATGGATTAAAGTTCGGTTGAAAAATTGAAAAAATGTTTAAAAATTCAAAATTCAGAAAAGGGCCCAAAATTGTTTGTGTACTGATTCATGGGAAGAGTTCTCAGAAAGTTCCAACTATGAACTAAAATATCAAGGAAAAAATGTGAAATTCTATCCCACATGGAATTGTCTATATAACCACATGGTTCAGGGGACGCGACGACATCACCAGTCCCATGTGAACCTTGTCATTGGTGAAAAGGAGATGGAGGAATACACTCATGCATACCATCCCTTGGAACTAAATAGTTTGTGGATGAGATGAATTTGGTGATGTCCTGCAAATTATACAATGTCATTATCATAATTTACATCGTGATTTATTCCACCAGGAACCATATCCCCACAAACCATTATTTACTGAGTCAACTGCAGGTCGGGTGATCTTTTGGTGTTCTTCTGTTAAAGGTTTCAGACGATCTATAGATCTGGATTCCTCGGTACTCTATAAAAGAACATTTATGGGAGCATAGAAATGGATAGGATATTTTTGGACATTGGATCTTATAGAAAAAATGAATAGAATATGAACGATTTATAAAGAATGGAACTGAGAATGATTTCTAGAAATTATAAAACTACTATGTACCATAAAAGGAAGGAAACATAATAATATTAATTAACTATTTTGGAACCTAATTAGAGAACCTCAAACTATGTCTCAATCATATATTAATTTCCCATGACCCATACGACCAATTCCCTTTCTTAAATTTAGAAACCCATGTAGTCAATGGTTAAACAGAAGAGATATTGTGCCGCATAGAGTATCGCTACATGTATGGAATTAAGGGTGGCATAGAAAAGCGATACGCAGACCAAATCCGGTTCTTCATACCATCCCGATAAATAGACTTCCACTCCACCCACATAGCAAGATGCTATGCGGAGTGTACCGCACCCTATATGAACAAATTTTATGAATAATTTGGTATCTCTAGGAATTCCAAATTTCGATCTCGATCGTGTACTTTTGTTTCTGTCATATCCTCAATGTCCCCTCCACGAACATATCCAATGAAATCAAGCCAATGCATCATATAAATCCACTAGAACCATATGGAAATACTTTTGGGTGCATTATCATTCCCTTATGAGTTCACATACCAATGGTATGTAGAGGCATGTAGGCAATATACTCCACGACACAACCCCCCAAAATTTCCACACGTTCACATTCTCAAGGAATCCCGGAGTCAAACCTTGGGATACTTACATGAACGTCCCCATTCATGGGATTAAGGGTAGTCACTGGATTTCCCCTTCCATGCAAATTAGGTAAAATGAGTATCTCTTGCTTTCCATTCCCTTTTATGATGATTGATTCTCTTCCCATTTCTCAGAACCTGTTTTAGGGAACTCTAAAAGGGGTAAGTACCTAGCATTTCTCGTAGAAGGTGGTGTTTTCCCCATATTTTCCTTAGACCTTGACATGTCCAGATAGATATCTAGATGAAACTATCCTAACTATTAACACATGAAACAACTTGTACATTCAAATACCCCACCCCCAATCTCTCTTCCATTTAGTCATCGCCCTACCTCTTCCTCTGTCATCCATCCTCCTCCTTTTCGATCAGTGAAGAAGAGGTGGTGTCTGGTTGGTCAGATCTACTGCTTCCGCTTTTTTCTAAAACTAATCATGACTCACATGGGCTTATAAGTTACCAATGGTCATTAAATCCATTCCAACCATATATACTATGTGAATATTAATTACTGTTCCATAAAGGATATGTAGGATGCCTACATAAGGCTCGAGATCAATGTACAATCTCTTAAAAGTCAGTCCTAACAAAAATTATGCCAAACATTGAATGGACTCCTCTATAGTATAATCCACATCCATTCCTCCTTAATGGGTAGCCTCCATGATTAAGCATCATTAAAATGAACTATGATAACTATGATTCCTGATCCAAACATGATACATATCACACTTTTTTAACGGCCTAATCTCAAAGGAGAAGCTCACATTTGTAAGCCCCAATCATGTCCCCTCTCAGGGTTTCCTCGGAATATATACAACACCAAAACATTTCTAAGAATCATTTTCCTAGATTCCCTTGTTGCCCAACATTAATCTGCATGGATGGGTCCTTGTCAGACAACCTTAAACAGGGATCTGTCAAGTAAAACGACACCAAACTACATGGAATCTGATTCCTATCAAAAGTATACATAAGAATCAAATCTCCATAGTTTATTACTGATATCAAAATGATTTATAATCCCCCCAAGATGATGATAAGCTCCCAAGTGCCTCCCCATCATCCTTAAATCATTGTTGACCAAATAATTCCTAATGGTTCAATAAACGAGTAACATTGATGGGGAACCTAGAATATATATTTAGATGGATCTGAATCCATGCATTCCTACGACTGATTTTTCTAACCTAGGGATACACCAAAGACACAAACTTTGTAATGAACCATTAATTAATGAACATATGAACAGTGCTTAAACTTATAAGAGACTCTCGATGTAGGTAATAATTCCCCCAAAAAGGGTGTGATGATCCCAAACTCCTGTCCTCTCAACTAATGGAGTCCTCATGTGTCATTGTCCAAATCATCCAAAAAGATCTAACCTTTGGAATGAAAGTCTAGGAATCAGGGATAAATGGGTTGTTCGGTGTTTGTTTCTTGTGAATAAA
This sequence comes from Viscum album, assembly GCA_963277665.1. NCBI lineage: Eukaryota > Viridiplantae > Streptophyta > Magnoliopsida > Santalales > Viscaceae > Viscum > Viscum album. The sequence goes on from OY728152.1 coordinate 1,877,491,760, forward strand.
ACTGTTAGTGACTATATGAGGACCACGTACCCGACATGGGTTGATTGCACAAACATTAAACCCCCTATAATCTTCTAATGGGATAACTCAAATCTGGAACCCCCTTTATAACATATAAAGGATATAATAACTAATCCAAGTGGGACCATATTTCCCAACTGAAAATGGGTGATGTTGTGAATCGATTTGAAAGAAAAATGGTGAACTTGATGTCAATCCTTAACCAATTTGGATGTTTACCTTGACAACAAAACACTTTATAATAACAAACAATTAAATATGGTTCATTGATCCATTTTTTTCCCTTATATAGAAAAAATGGTGAACCCGACATTAATCCATAACCAAGGAGGCAGTATCACCCCGCCTCAAGCCCCTTTAACATCTAAAAGAAATGGGGATAAGGAAAACAATTCATTATTCGTGCGATCAGAATATGAAACTATGATATGGTTTTTTTGTTTGCGCATGATAAATATTGTAGGTTTCTAGAAAACCCATAAATCCAAATGGCATCCTGATAATTGTATATGCCTCATGCCTCAGTGAATGCTCTTGCGGCTGGGTCCTAGAGGAATAACAGGACTCCATCACCAATTCAGTGTCATCAACGGTGGGTTTCAAACACACCGATCTGATAGTACCATTATAAGTGTACTCTCCCAACTATGGAAGATGCAATATTAGTAATCGAATTTTTGAAATCTCATCGACATGCTCTTCAATTGCGGTTGGAACACCAGCATAAGGCATCCCCACTTTTTGTCTTGAATCACTTAAGGAGACTATACACAGAACATGATAATGGGTACCTCTCTTATCTTAATTAGGATGATGAGGTTTACACTGATGACTTCATCCCAACTATAAAATAGCCCTGCCTGAGGGCCCCTATCAGAAAATGTCGTCAACAGCACTACGTGAACCAATATCCTTTCTCAAAAGAGGATGTCATTCCTAGGGCCCCTACCGAAGTCCAACAATCATGGAACCCTCAAACTGCCAGCTGAGGGTGGAATACATATAATCCAGAACATTCCACCACTCTAATTCCTTGAGGAAAATATTTCCCATATCGACACTCTGTCATGCCATGGGTAAACATAAAAATATTCTACATCCTTTAAATCCCTCCATAGATACTACGAAAAATTTATAGGTGGATACATATTCCTGCTAAATCTTATAAAGACCACCATGGATATATGGTGGCATAATACAAGAAGGCGTAGATTTATACTAATTATTGTTGTTATCTCCATGTAGGTAGCACAAAATATTACATGAAGATGAAATTATCTTCCAATATGCATGGTTATTGTCATACAAATAGGGTTAAAAACAATAGGTAGTCAAACAACATAGCTAATTCATGTGATTCCCTACCATCAAATATATTGGAAATCAACATGAAGATGCAAATTACTACATACCAATATGAATCCTACTAGCCAAATTGGGTAGCAAGAAAATATATGGAGATTCAAATTACTCTAGAGGAAAATAAATCCCCTGATAAAAATATAGTGGCTAACGAGCATACACAAATTATTTCTCAAAAATATAATTCCCACTAGTCAAATATGATGGAAACCAGATAAATTAGCCTTTTTATTATGGCTACAAGTCAGGGGAAGACTCATTCCTCTATCCCAACATAAGAGAACTTCTAGTTTGCATTGGAAATACATGGAGGACCAGAAGAACCACAACCACCTACTCCAAAATTAGAAAGGGAATTTTTACCTGTTCTATCCAGATACATATCTCAACACTTATTGGAAATGGTGGAGGATCAAACGTTGATTCCATGCTATATCCCCCATACCTAACAATATATGATTGAGTCTGCAGAAAAGGTGAGGAGACGGGCCAACAAACGGGTATCCCCAAATGAGGTGACTCATCAACAAAATTAGACAGTCACTTCGGAGCATACCCACATCCCTACTCTAGTCCAGGAGGGTCAGTGGCTATATTCCTATATACAAGGAATACTGGATCGATATCAAATACCACTTCTAACTGAGGGGCACTGGTCTAATGTTGAGGCCGCTCCAGTGCATAAATATATCCCTTTTGAACTCAAGATGTTCGTTGGTGTATCAAAGAGACATCAGGGGAATTAATCAATTAGGGACACATATACGAAGGTTATTACCAGTAGTAGGAATCCCCAGTTTACCACACGAGACCACCTAAAAATGAAATGCATCTTAGGTAACTGGAAAATGGGGAGCACATTCATCATTATTCTCTTCTAGAATGTAGTGTTCTTGACTCCATAAAATATCATTCGATAGAGTCTCAAGATTATTCTGAACCATTAACAAATTATTGATGTAACATAGAAATTTTGAAGTTTATCCTCGTAATTTTGTTACCAACAGCATGGAAAGTCCTCTATATATCACCCATGATAGTATACATTGTGATAATGAAACAATTTATCATGAGCTCTTATCTCCTAATGTGTGTCATGGAAACACACCCCTTAAATAGAAGATAGAGTATAATGATGTTCCACCCCTTGATATAGTCTATGATGATGGTCCCCCCCATCGTATATAATGTAGAAATGTTTCTCCCTGTAGTCAGAAGTCAAGCTATCATGGTAGTTCTTTCCCTAATGGTAGTCACTGTTGAGGCCCTCTTTACTGCTACATCAAACAATGATATAGTCATCCCCTGATTTTATCATATCCTGAAGAAAATTACCAAGATTTTCATTATGTATATTCTTTATAATAGTAGATATAATGTAATAATGGTAGACCTCTCCATTATAGTAGTATTTGTGATGGTCCTCCCCTCAATAAAATAAAATAGTAAAAGGGTCCTCCCCCTGATGTGGTTTTTCCTAAAAGGTCCTCCCAATGGTATTTAATGTAGGAACACTCCCTTTGGTCAGACCTCAAGATGTGATGGTAGTCTATTCCATTGTAGGACCAACTGCGAAGGTCCTCCCCAAAATCCACATTCCCTTCATCAACCAATCAGTATACATGAAAGCCCCCATATACAAAGGCACTTAAAAAAATATAGTCTGACATGTCTGATACACTGTTAATGATTAGAAGCATCCATTCTCATCTAAAAGAAGGCTAAGGGACACAATTGTCTTCTAATCCACCCTCATACCATTCATATATAAATGAGTCCCCTACTGAAACATCCCTTATAAATAAAGAATATGAAATTTTGATATTTATTAATATTTGTGAATTAAATTTAATTTTACTTTAACGTGGATGCTATGTTTGATATCATACTCCACTCACAACAACGAGTTTATTTGAAATCTTATGTTTCACACAACATTGAGTTATACAGAGATAAAATTTATTATTATTATTATTTTAAATGGTAGTTAATTAATTGTCGTTGTATTAGTTGGAAGGAAAAGAACTAACTAAAATATGATTATAAATGTTTCTTAAATGACTTTACATTTCTCAACAATAAAATTAGATGCTATAAATATGAATGAATCCTATTTTAAGCATAAAATACTCCAATATTTTTAGAAGGTCATTTTACCGCCTTTTGATGCAGAAAACTTTTTAAATATAGTTTTTGTCACTTTTATATGTTCTATTTGGAAAAATAAAAACCTTCTTTAGAATTAGGGAATCAAAATTTAATTTGGATGATATTTCGGTATTTTTCGGATAAAGTTCATTTTTTAATGAATACTGAAAAATACTATATTTTAATTCAAAACTTCCTTTTATTCAAATTTATTTATATTGATAGATTATCATTTTAATTGGTTTTAAAGTTAAATTAGATTATGTTTTTACCTTTTAATCCATTTTTTAATTGTATGCAATTTCACATTGAAGATGGACATAAAAAAGTGTCAATCTTTTGAATGATATTATTTCATAAAAACACGTTTTTTCATATGACAATAAAAATTAATTTTAAATTAATTTCTTCCACTTCTGTGTTTTGAATTTAGAAAAATGGATTCCATATTTACAATCTGATGTTCCAAATTTTGTAAATAGGTAACTTTTATTTTTATACATTATGAATATTTACATCAATAAATATTTTATTTACCATGGTTAAAGGGTAAATACTGTAAATAAGGGTAAAATAATAATATTATAATATTATTAAATTAACATAACATGTTTCATAGTCATATTTTTTGATAAATTTCTGATCATGGGAATCCTTGTATCGATTTTGGGACCCAATGGAGTCACATTGGGGTGATAAAGACAATTTATTTTAATAAACATAATGTAAAGACAGAAATGACTTAAACATATATATTCAAGTAAATCAATTTTTACATTGAGTAATATAAGTTATAAATCAGACTATAAATATTAATTATAATTATAAAAATATATTATACATCATGATATTTTATTTATAATTTTTATACATCAAATAAATAAAATTATTCATGACACAATGATGATGGAGGGATTACCTTAATAATGAATGATTTAAATAAATGAGATTATAAAAATTCAAAAAAATTCCAAAACCTATCCAATTTTAATTAGATGATTTTATTTAGAACAATAGTAATATTATCATCGAATTTAATGTGTTTTAGACCTTTAAAAATGGAAAATATTTATATAATAAAATAATATTTTCAAAAAATTCTAAATATCCCCTCCTCCTGTTAATAAAAGGACACCAAATCTAACCCAATACTCACACCTCTCAAGCCCCTTGCATCATCCATCCTCTACAAAAATAATCTCTCAAGATCCCTATTTTCGACTGGGAATCCTTACAATAGGAATAAGGCTTTTCAAGTAATCCTTTTGGTTCAAACCAAAGGGAGATATCTGATTTGAACGTAACGTCTTCTCTTAAGTTCTTTTCTTTAATTTCACTTCTCCAACCACCTAAACATTTTTTATTCCATTATTTTATAACAACACTAGATCCTTAATATACTAGTTTTTTTATGATAAATATTTGAACTACACTTATACACACCTCCATCTAATGGGTAGAGAACATATTGTTTCTGCGGACGACGAACTACTACCTCACAAAACGATGATTGTTCAATATTCTCATACCACCACTTATGGTGACCATTATGATAGAAAAATATTTATTTGTGATACATATTATATCTATATTATCTCTATACTTCTTTATTTTTCCTTTATAGCATACCTTTAGGGTTTTCATAATGGGTAAATGTGATAATTTCATTTGAGGAAGTGTGGGCAATCTCCCCATCAAAGTTATATGACTCATTTATACCATACATGGAATGTATAAATGATGATGTTAATTAAAATATGCAAAAAATGTAAAATATGATATTATAGTGGAATTATAATATACTTATTTATCATTATGTTTTCATTTATTTAAAAATAAAAAATGAAACGAAAGTAGTGTTCATGCAAACGTACGACTTACCATCTTCATGAATGGTGCATTTCATTTCTTATGTAGGAATGTTATGGACTATTCTAGATACATATATTCTAGATATATATGATATATATAATATATAAATCATTAATATCATTCTGGAGATAATATAATTTTGACCAAATTGACAAATAGTAATTATAAAAATTTCATTTTTAACTCAAATTCCGAACATCGACAAAATGTCTGATATGTACACAAATAATTAATAACTGTAATAGAAAGGTAATAAGTGATATAAAATGAAAATTAAACATTAAAAATGTTCTTAATCACATATAAATTGTTATAAGTTTATTTTTCAAGATGAACAATGAACAAACGAGTTCTGTCAGATAGAATGTAAAGGGTTTCTTATCTCACTTTTTATTCTGTGAGATCTCCATTGTTAGCCACTTAATTGTTTCTTGTGGAGTATTATTTACATAAATTTGATATATATTATCATGATTCTTATTATATTCATGGTATTATCTAATTCATATTGTGGTTAATATCTTTTTTTCATACACATCGATTGATTACAACATGTTAAGGGGTTTTCAACTCAGTTTTTATTCCCATGAGATTCACGCTATATTTTCCCCTATTTCATTTTGTGTGGTATATATAATGAACATGATTTTATTTTTTGTGTAATATACATTAATTTATGGTTATTTACATCTTCATTGTATTACCAATCTTTCATGGGGTGTATGTTTCATATGTTACCAAATCAGTAAGGGAACCTTTCACCCTCCTATTTTTAAAAGACATATTTTTGTTATGTCTTTTAATTTAAATATTCTTATGTGGGGATATATTAATATAGACACTTATTGTTTTATATTTTATTTCCATGTGATGAGATACCCTTTTCTATCTCATCAACTCATTTTCTAAATTTTAAAGTTATGTCGTTAGGCTATCAAATTTCTGTAAGAGAACTTTTAAACCCAATTTCAATTATTTGAGTTAAACTTATACTTCTTTATTATGTCATGCTATGAATATGTGTGAATTATATGTGGTAGTTTTACACATAAAATCCACTTATATTATGTGTATTATTATTTTTCACTCATAATTTGTCATTAATTTGTCTTTATTCTATGGATATGATCTTTGCAAGGGACTTTGTTGTAATTTATATTCCATTGAAACTTATTTGTTTTTATACACCAATTCACATTTATATAGTGTATATACTACCCATGAAATATTATATATTGATTCTACTTATTCTCATGATATTATAATCTTGATTTAACGTTATTCATCATTAATTTTTATTCAAGCATCTCTATTTTTTTTAAACACTCTTTAACTAAAACATTATTTTAAATGATTAAATATTTATTATTATAAATCATTATCATTAATGCACATGTTTAAAAAAAAGATTTATTTATATGTATTTTAATGTATTTTAATTTTAATTTATTTAAGAAGCATAAAAGTGGTATGGTACACTTTGAATCAAAAATATATTTATTAAATGTTTTAAATGGTTTTGGAAAAGCATTGATTATGTCAATATATTGAAAAGATATATTATGATTGGAATGTGGAAATGTTATCTTTCCTTTATGATTATGTTGTTTGTTATGATTATTTTATGTTTCTTGGGAATTGTTTGTGAATACAGGTGGTTCAGTGATAAACCTAGGGGGGTGAGCCCGAGATAGCTCTCCAATGCATTGGGTAATGTGATAGAGGTAAAAGTTAATATTTCACCTAAGAGATTTATGGAATATACTATGACGGGTATTCCAAATGTAACTCCCTAAATATTTGTGATAGCTACAATGTATGTATGTTATAGATTCCACAAGTTACCTTTATGATTTATGATTTCTATATGTTATTCATAAATTTTATGATTTCTTGATGTATGATAAAGACCATTTGTTTAGTATTTATTAATGGGTTAATGTTTTCCTTCATTATTTTATAACCCTTACTGATTTTTTATGCTCATCCCTTTCTCTAGAAATGGATTTTATATGATATAAGGTAGGGTGAGAGAACGGAAGAATTCAAGATGATTTATATCAGGAAAACAATTCTTATTTTTTAAGAGTTTTTATTTTATGAAAAAGGTTGATACTGACTAGAAGTGTCTACTTTATAATTTGAGGTGTAATGTAATAGATATGGCCAAATTATATAAAACAATAAACCTGAAAATATCCTCAATGTGAATTATTAAATTAATTCAAGATTGTGTACTGTTTATGGTCGGGTCCTTATAATAGGTATCAGATGTCGGTTTAGACAAATTTGGGGATTAAGAGCTTTCATTAAACCCATAGTTATTCCATATGTCTATTAGTTTAGTTTTATCATTATTTTATAACTTTTAGAATCAAGGAGAGTTTGTTAGAAAGGGAAGTTGGAGGATCTCAAATAACATTCATATCTCTTATAGATGACATGCTTGAAATAATTATTGTAATGTCATGTTCAGATGATTGTGAATATTTTTCTAGCATGCAATTCACTTGAAAGTTGTTGTTTGAGATATCAAAAACCTCTACTATACCTCTGTATAATCAATGATCATGGGTTGTATTTAATCAAATCCTATTTTCACTATATTTTCCTATTTTTATGAATGGTAAATATTATCACGTAATTTTCAATTATTTTACCTTATAACAAATGTATGAAGCATATTATGATTTTGAAAACGGTGCTAAAGAAGAAGACCCTTGCGCAACCTATATGTATTTTATTTTACAATATAGTCTCTCAGAACATACTTATGGTATTTTAAAAGGACCATTGATTGAAAATTTCAAATCAAATTCAGTATGACTGTTTTATAAAAATCATGTTTTATCACATGTTTTGAAATTATATGTCATGCATGATTATTTCTTGAAACTATTTTTCTACAAACACCCATATGACCCAAGTTGTACAAGGAGTATTTGGAAAAAAGAATAAAATTATTTTGAAGGATCTCTAAATCATTGTTGCAATGCATGGACCTTTTAATTAAATGAACATGATGAAGATGAAACCATATGGACACCATGATGATGGTATGTTGTTCATTCTATTATGAATAGTTTTACTTTATCTAATGGAGGTAAAATAAGAAAAAAGGAAAATATATATAATGCTTCATGAATTAAGATATTGACGTCTTAATGTATTAGGATGGAATTAAAATGTATAAGAAAACCTTTCAGGTTAAAACATGTTAGGGAAATTTTTATGTTTTATAAAAAAGACAACCTGTATCATTGCTGACAACCCGTCTTGTTCGGAAAGGAAATGGTAATTGAACCCAGAACCGAAGGGTGATAATGGTACATCACCATCCACTGGCCTATGTGAAGACCCTGGTTAGTATGACTTATTCATTTTATTTGAATGATTTTATGGGTCAATAATAAGCTGATTTTAGGAAATTATGTTTTATCAAATTGATATCCTTAATATGGTAAAATTATTTGGTGATTAAGTGATAATGGTTATTTTGGAAGATGTTCTCTCTTTTAGAAACACTATATGCCTATGGAAAATAGAATACCTTGGGATTTAAATTAGGGAGTAATGGTGGAATTTTATTTTGGAAGAATATATTTTTTAGACATATATAAAATTGGGTTATTTATTGAAATTATTATCCAATCATAGAAAATATGTGATTAGGATAATTATACATTAGTATGAGACATTAAGAGTAGTCGATGTTTTTTAGAGAAAAATGTTAATTTTTATCGTCGAAGACTATGTAATGAAATTATTCTGAGTATTGGGATTCAATATTAGTTTGGATTATATTGAATAATTTTAAGGAAAATTTTGTATTGAATGTTATTTATCAAATAATGGGTATTGTTTGTTTGATTTTTGAGAATAAGAGTAGTATTTCTTTTAATAAAAAATTTTCCTTTTGGGGGATTATCTAATCTCGTACTAACTATTTTTGTTTTTGGTTAATGTATTAAAACTGGGGAAACTTATAGTTGTTTTTTGTAGATTATGTGACTCACTAGAAGTTGATTCAAGTGCATTTGATGTGACCAACTAATATTGAATACTAATTGTTGGGATAAAAGTTCAGTTTTTGTTTGAAATTTAGTAAAGGATGAATGTCTACATGACATGTAAGTATTTTTTCATATGTTTTCTGTTAATCCATAACTAAATTCTACAACATTATGAAAAGTAACATAAAAAACATTTACTGTTAAATTTTGTTACCGGGGAATCAAATATAGTTTAACCTATCCCATGTTTGTGATTCTCTGGTGGTTAAATTTCTCTTTATCATGTTTTCTATCACTCACCATCAGAACATGATGTTTTATTTTCTCTTCCATATCCATGTTTTCATGGAATCCTAGTGTATGTTGTCTTAGGTAACCTTTTTACTTCTATTTCCCTCTTTTAAAGTGACAGTTTTATTGACTCTTTTTCTGATGTGGGAGTTTTAATGATGTTTTCTAGCCAAATTTTAAAATTACGAGGACACAATTCCCAAAAGGGGGAAGGATGTAACATACTAGGTAAATAAATAATATGGAATTTTCTTATATATTAATATTTTTTTAATTAAATAAAAATTTTACATTAAAAGGGAATTCTATGTTTGAAAGCGTAATCAACTCGGAACAACAGGCTTCTTTGAAATCTTATGTTGCACACAACGTTGAGTTATATCGAAAAATAAAATAATATTATTATTATTTAAAATGGTAGTTAACTCCTAACTGTTGGATTGGAGTGAATGAAAAGAACTAAAAAAATATGATAAGGCATTCTTATTGGATGTCTTTACATGTATCAAAAAAAAATTAGCGGCTTAAAATAAGAATGAATCCTATTTTAAGCATGAAAGACTCTAAATTTCTTTAAAAGGTCGTTTTACCACCAGTTGATGGAGAACCCTTTTTTAATATAGTTTTTGTATCTTTTATATATTTTATTTGATGATATAAATTTTTTTGTTACAATCAAGACATCAAAATTTACTTTGGATGAATTTTTTTTATTTTTTTGATAAAGATCATTTTTAAATGAATGGTGAGAAACACAGTATTTTAATTCAAAACTGTCTTTTAAATTAATTTATATATATTGATAGATTTTATTTTCAATTGGTTTAAAAGTGTAATTATATTATGTATTAACCTTTTAATCCAATGTTGTTAATTGGATGTTATTTCACATTGAAGTTGGACATAAACAAGTGTAATTCTTTTGATAGTTATTATTTCTTAAAAACCCGATTTTTATTTTGACAACGGGAATTAATTTTAAATTAATTTCTGACACTTTTCTGTTTTGAATTTAGAAAAAATGATTCTATATTTGGAATCATGAGTTCCAAATTATGTAAATAGGTAACTTTGATTTTATGACATTATGAATATTTACTTGGGTAAATATTTTATTTACCATGGTTAAAGGGTAAATCTGGTAAATAAAATTATAAAAATATTATTATTATAATTTTAAATTACCTTAACATGTGTATTAATATTATTTTTTAAAATATTTCCAACCATGGGTATCCATGGGTCTACTTTTGGACCCCATGGAGCCACCGGGGAGTGATAATGACACTTTCTTTTAATTTACTTAAAGTAAAGACAAAAATAACTAAAACATATATCTTTTAGTAAATAAATTTTCACATGGGGTTATATAAGTTATATATTAAACAATAAATATTAATTGAAAAATAAAAATATTTCTTAAATCATTATATTTTATTTTTGAATTTTATACATCAATCATCTAAAATTATTTTTGACACAATGATGATGTAGTGATTACATTAATAATGACTGATTTAAATAAATGAGATTATAAAAATTTAAACAAAATAAAAAACCTTTATAATTCTTATTTAATGACTTTATTTCGAAAAATAGTCATCTTATCATGGACTATAATGTTTTTTGGACCTTTAAAAACCGAATATCATTATATAATAAAATAATATTTTCTAACATTTCTAAAGATCCCCTCCTCCTCTTTATAAAAGGGCACTACCTCTAACCCGTTAATCACAGATCTCAAGAACCTTGGTGCATCCAAACTCTGTCCAAATAATCTATTAATGTCCCTCCATTCCACCTTAAATCCTTAACTTAGGAATAAGGTATTTTAAGTAATCCTTTTGGTTCAATCCAAATGGAGTTACCCGATTTGAAGGTAGTGTCTTCTCTTAAGTTCTTTTATTTTATTTTACTTTTCTGACCCCATAAAATATTTTTATTACATTATTTAATAACAAATAAATGTCCTATATATACTAGGTTGTTTTTATGATAAGTATTTGAACTACACATACACACTCCTCTATCTAATGGGTAATGAACATACTGTTTCTTTGGACAGCAAACTACTGCCTCAGAAAATGATTATTTTTCAATGTTCTCCTAACACCTCGTATGGTGACTATTATGATGAAAAAAATATCTATATGTAATATATATTATATTAATATTATCTCGATACTTTTTATTTCTCTTTTATATCATACCTTTATGGATTCCATAATGGGTAAACATGATAATTTGATTTGAGGAAGTGCAGACTACCGCACCCTCAAAGTGATATGACTCGTTGATAAAATAAATTAAATGTATAAATGATTATGTAAATGAAAATATGTAATTAATTTAAAATATTATATTACATTGTAATTTTAATATTCCTATGTATCATTAATTTTTCGTTTTGTTAAAAATGAAAAAAATAATGATAGTAGGGTTCATGCGTATGTACGTCTTACCATTTCTCGGAACAGTGCATTTGATTTCTTATGTAAAAATGTTATGGAAAATTCTAGATACATATATTCTGAATATATATGATATATATTTTTTTCTAAATCATTGGTATAATTTTTGATATAATTTACTTTTGACCACAATGAAATTTTTTAATTATTATAAGTTCAATTTTTTAACTCAAATTCCGAATGATGATAAAATGTCTGATATGAACACAAAGAATTAATAATTATTATATAAGAGTAACAAGTGATATAAATGATAAAATATACTTTAAAAATGTTCTCAATTAGTTATATATTGAAATAGGTTTAATATTCAGGAAGAACAAGGAACAAACAAGTCCAGTCGGACACGAGGTAAGGGGTTTCTTATCTCACTTTTAAATCTTTGTGATTCCCATTGTTTACCACTTATTTATTTCAAGTGGTGTATTGTGTATTAATATTTGACATATATTATCATTATTATATTTATATTCATGGTATTATCTGATTCATTTAGTGGTTATTAACTTTTTTTCATATGACTCGTTTGATTACAATGTCGTAAGGGGTTTTCAACTCACTTTTTATTCTAGTAAGATTCATGTTGTATTTGACACTACTTACTTTTTGGTGGTATATATAATTACCATTATTGTATTATTTTTTAAATATAATTTAATTTATGGGTATTTATATCTTCATTGTATAATCCTTCTTTAGTTGGGTGTATGTTTCGTAAGTTACCAAATCGGTAAGGGAACCCTTCACCATCAACTTTTTAAAAGACTTCTTTTTGGTATGCCTTTTAATTTAAATCTTTTAATGTTGGGATATGTTCATATATATAATTATTGATGAAATTTTTTTTAATGTGTTTAGAGACCCTTTTTCTATATCATCAACTAATTTTCTGAATTTTAAAGCGATGTCATTGGGCTGTCGAATTTCTGTAAAAGAACTTCAAAACCCAATTTCAATTTTTTAGGTTAAACTTAAACTTCATGATTATGTAATGCTATGAAAATTTGTTAATGAAATATTATTGTTTTAGACTTAATATCCACTTATATATGGTGTATTCTTATTTTTCATACATAATTATGTCATTTTTTGTCCTTAATCTAAGGATATGATCTTTGCAAGGGACTTTGTCTCAATTTACATTCCATTGAAACATATTTGTTTTTATACACCAGTGAACATATATATGGTGTATATACTACCCTTTAAACATTATATCAAGATTCTCCTTATTTTCGTGATATTATAAGTATGATTTACTGTTATTCCTCAATTATTTATATTAAAGCATCTCTCTTTTTGTTGATAACTCTTTAACAAAAACATTGTTTTAAATGATTTAAAGATTTATTATTCTAAATCATTATCATTAATTTCAATGTTTTCATAATGGTTTTAAGGATTTATTTATATTGAAATTATGGTTTTTAAATATTAATTTATTTTAAATGTTTAAATCAATATCGGACACTTTAATACAAAAATCTCCTTATTAAAAGTATTAAATGGTTTTGAAAAGGGTTTTAAAAAATTATTGATTATCTTAGTATCGTGAAATGATATATTATGATCAGAATATGGAAATTTTATCCTTACTTTATAATTATGTTATGTGATGTGATTATATTATGATTCTTGGGATTTGTTTACATATATAGGTGGTTCCATGAAAAACCTAGGACGGGTGAGCCTGAGATAGCTCTCAAATGCATTGGGTAACCTGCCAGAGTTAAACATTAATGTTTCTCCTAAGATATTTAGGTAATATACTATGATGGGTATTCCAAACAGAAATCCCTACATATTTGTGATAGCTATAATGTAAGTATGTTACGGATTCCACAAGTTACCGTTATAATTTATGATTCTATTTGATATTCATAAATCTTATGATATAAAAATGTCTAATAATGATCCTTTGTTTTGTATGTTTTAATGGGAAAATTGTTTATTTCATTATTTTATAACCATTACATAGATTTTTATATTCATCCCATGTTTTTGAAATGTTTTTCATAAGATATAAGGTAGGGTGAAAGAATGGAAAAATTCAAGAAGATTTATATCAAGAAAGGAATTCTTGTTTTATTTTTTGTGTTTTTGTTTTGGAAAAAATGGATATTGAGTGGAAGTGTCAACATTGTAATTTGACATTTAATGTAATAGTTATTTTCTAATTCTCTAAGACTCTAAACCTAAAAAGATTCACAATATGAATTATTAACTTAATTCAATATTCTGTATTGTTTAAGTTATGTTCCATATACCCACTAGAACAAATGATTAGAACAAAATCATTAAGAAGCATTCAAGTTGGGCATACCATGAAGAGGAGTCCTTGGTGGAGAAACAATAGGATATGTTTCTATAGAGGTGAAATATATCTAGCTATGACATACTAATGATGTGTTGGCCCATGGTCACTTCTCAGTTTAGAATACCTAGAGAGTAGTTAGAAGAATGTATGCACAACATTCAACTCAAAATATCGGAAACTCTCTACTAGTTAAAGGAAAAGATTCCCTATGAATGATATGAAGACCACTTTAATATATTATGGTACCTTCACCTTATAATCAACCTAGAGGCACTCCCATATTCATGGTGACTACAATCATAGAGGTTAAATAAAGTCCTTTAAATGGACTACCTACATGTGCTATACAGCTTGTGTTTCGTTATCAGTAATTCACCATATACAGTTCATATTCAGGGATGCAAGGAATATGGAGCATTACAAATCACCACATGACCAGTCCTACATACCCCACTAAAAGTGACATCCTGCTGTTTCACCATCCTGGATGAAGGCCAGATCGGATTCCTTCTCCATATAAGTAGAATGCTAAAAAAGTTGTCTTTAGTAAGTCTCAAAATAGCCAAGCCAAATGAGAGATAGCCATTGAAAATATCCTAACCTAGGAAACTAATAAAATTCAATAGGATTATCACCTAATGGAAGTGAATTAATAATAATTGATCATGTCCTAAAAAGAAAGTAATTCACATAGATATCTAGCACCATATTTGAATCATGACCACACAAGAATGCATGAAATCAAGAATGTGGAAATAGTAGCAGCATCCGCCGCAATATGGGAGCTGTCCTAGCCCACAGGGATATGGTAATTTTTAACAAAAAATTCCCTTGTAAGACCAACAAACTGGTGACAAGGAACAATAATAGAAGAACATGGTCAACCCCAGCCTGTAGGGTAGGAGTAATTTTTACCTCGACCACCTACCCTACAGAGGTTATATTTTTCCCACATGGGGAGGAAAATAGATAGAGATGTCACCCGTTCTATCCCATTTCACAATTCATGTACCTCACAAGGAATATTCAAAGTAATTTCATATCAAGGATCCCTTCGAGACACCCATTATGAGGAATCTCTAAGAGTTCCATTGAATTAAAGGAGAAATTCTATCAAGGGACAAAAGAAGCCCTCCTACTATTCGGAACCTAGTACCCCGCCCTCAATGTAGCACCCATCATTGAATGTTGTGGACATCAGTCCCAAAAACCATAGAGAAAATGATATAGATGAAGATGATTCATGAGAATATTGTTACCTCCCATATGTTTTTATCAACAAGCTTGAAGGTGTACACCCCTAGAACTAAAGAACTACCCTAAATTTAGGTGCTCCTTCATCGAATCCATCATTACCTCCTTTTTAAACCTCAATCATATTAGGGAATAAGAAAAAGTTCATATATGAACCCCTCCCCATCCAAATGAACAATATTCCCTCACACTATAGGTGAGATTTGCTCGTTGTGAGTAAGAGATAAATAATTTATGGATATTCAATGTTGATTTTCTCTGAAAAAGTTATCCTACTGGGTATGTTCCACGGGTAGAGAATCAACACCCACTTCTATCAGATGTACCTATGCCCCGTGGTCTCATCCCAATAAATGAAGCTAGACCTGAATCCTCACCCAAAGCAGCATTGGGGTCATCAGTGTATCTAAATCTATCCCTGTAGGGATATTAATAATTCCTTCAATTGACAATAAAACCCGAGAAGATTAAAATGAGTCCAAAAAGGGTACCCATGGTCGGGTATCTGCTTCAAGTACCAACAGAGCCAGAACACCCAATCATGCACCCTTTTATATCATCCCATTCTCTAGTTCTGCAAGACACAAATAAAGGGATCATGAATACCATCAACTCATTGATAGCTTGATTGGAGTTCATGGAAGGTAGGCACGCTCTGATACAACTAGTATAGAAATCATATCCCAACAGGGTGAGAAATGTCCCACTACCTCCAAATTTTGGGAAACCATTATTCCATGTGCTAAATGTTGTAGGGGACCCAGAGAAACATATTTTGGTCTACTCATCTTATTGTGATCCTATGATGGGCTCCCATGGGAAACATGAGGTAGTAAAGGTCAAATGCTTTGTGAGAACTCTTTAAGGATCATACTTTGTATGGTAAAATAGTTTTCTAGCTAATTCAATTACAGGATAGGAGGATCTCCAGTGCAGTTCCACTTCCAATTTAGATCAAAATTACCAAAAAAGACAGTTAGTGACCTTATAAAATGAAAATAGTGAGAGAATGATAGAGTCTTAGACTTCATATCTAGATGGAATGGTATAACTTACTCACTAAACTGAACTATCCCCCATGATATGATTCTTGCAATGTGCATCGATATTCTCTTTGATGAGCTACTAACCCCACTCATTATAGTAAAGTATAAAAGTGGGTTCTGGGACATCATTTCCATTGGTAAAAGGATTGAATAATCCCTATATTTCACTATCATCATGAACTGATTGGCCCCATCACCCTCAGTGAAAAGGGTTGGAAGATCAGGTGTGTCTTATGTTACGCTTAATCCACCCCCACCACATGTGCCAACTCCAAGGAATGCACCAAACAGTGTGGGCCCCTGGGACATCAGTAGTTGCTCCTGCCTCGACATGATGAGCGAAGAGGGGATGAAAGAAATCAATTACATGAATGAAGTAAAAAAAATTATACTCATTATGATATGACCTAGTTAGTAGAAACATCATAGTTTCCTTGAATTGAAACTTGATCTGGCTATAAAAGATGAAGAAGATTGATGATGTCGGACTCAATGTATGGCTGGATTTCTATCCTTTACATTGCATGTTGGGACAAAAATACATTATTGATTCATCTTCAAGGAAATAATTTAGAAAAATTCTGATTCCCTAAAATCCTAGATTAGACCACCTCCTTCGCAAGTAGAATATGTTTCCACCAATAATCTAGATGAAGATGGAGAGTGGAAATAAATCTTTATCAAAGAAGAGTCAAAATTAAATAGTTTTATGACTCAGAAAACAATCAATGCATCCCATGGTAAGCTCCAAGTGTAGTTCAAACAACCAACCATGACCCAAATAGCTCTTGACGTAGTGCATCAAACATCCTTGGCCTTGCAATCCATCAAAAGATGACCACCCAGAAAGCAGTCCAATCAAAATGCAGGAAAGAAAGTGGAAGAAGATAAACAAGTATGAAGGAATAATTTGGCCTTGAAACTATCAGATTTTATGCCATCAAATAAAAAGATGAAGGAACCGCAACACTAAATGGAACCACAAGAAGAATATGATGTTGTAGATTCATCATCATTGGAGTAGTTGATATTTGGATCCACTAATGGATTCCATTTTATGGAACCCTTCACTAATGATGAATTTTGTTATGAACCCAAGCTCTGTGCATCCAATTGGGGGGGGGGGTAGGGGAAGAGGCCACTAGAGTAGAGGATACACAATAACTTTTAGTAATGGGGGAAATCAAATTCCTAGCCATGCCTTCACTCAAAATGTCAATGTTATAGAAACCTGTGGAAGAGCCCTCCAGTGCACCCAACTGGGAAAAAAATATTTCACTACCCCTACCAGAAGCTACTCTGGACCAATCATCCAAAAATATTCATCAGAGAAGGAACAAATGCCAAATCCCCCATGGTGTATGGACAAACTACTCCAGAAAATCGACGAGGTAAAGAAACACCACCAGATCCTGCCCTAGGTGACGGGTTGTTGACATAAAATGATCTTTACATTGAATCACTTGTGAAATAGCATCCCCATATCAGGAAGCATTGGCCATTAGATTAGGAATTCATTATTCTGAAACACCTAGCTTCGCTACCAGGGATTCTATCAATCCTGGGTGCCTTGAATCTATCAGTGTATCTCAATGAAGTGCTCATTGATGCTCTGTCATGTCCCCAATAGAATGATTCTAAGGTTGAATCTACTAAAGTATACTGGATAGAGACTAATACTACATAATTTCATGCAGTTATCACCATCACAGATCAATAAGAAGATTCCAGTATACAAGGTGATATCAAATTTTTATATGTTTCTCGAAGGATTAATGATGTCAATATCAATATGGTCTTTATAAATAATGGCTCTGAAGTCAAAATCGTCCCACTGTGAATACTTCTATGGTTGGGATACAATGAGGATGATCTAAAAACCTATACCACAACTCTATTGATCTTTGACATTAGTGAGAAATATGTTTTGGGCATTATCAAACTCAAACCCAGTCCGGTTATCTCATATCCCACTCATAATTTCTAGTAGTCCAACAAAACATGGCCATAAACATCCTTTTTGGATGTCCCATGCTACATCAACAAGAATCTGTTCCCTCAACATACCATTAATTCGTAAATATATATATATATATATATATATATAATTGTAATAGTAAGACATTCCACACCAATAAAGACCCATTTGACTTCTGTGTCTCACATTATTTTGATTCCTGGTTCTATGAGATGAAGGGGAAGTAACCTTCGGATGATGGTATTGATTTGGAGGCCACCCCCAAATGGTTTAGAATGAGTTTCCAAAAATAACCTAAAGTAGAAAATGGAATATAATGTACTTCCCATAAATCAAATTGAGTGCACAAGTCCACATTCATATATATGTTCTAATGTTCTCCTGATTTCGGCCCTAGGAACTGATCCCAAAAGTGTTTAGAATCCCACTAACTCCATAATTGAAGGTGTGTTCTTAGATAAAAATTATCACTATCTCTAATAAAAATTCTTGAAAATTTAGGAATCACCCATTGAGGTAGCATTAATTGCCCTGTCACCCAACGAAGATGTGGAAACTCTTTCACCCCTCACTACATCTTCTCTAGAGGAGTCCTCACTGGCAGCTGAGACAAAAGAGGTAGATTCAATTTCTAGAGTCCAAAAGTATGGATCTTCACTCAATTACATAGAGCTCATATCAATAATTTTGTTTTCATTCGAAGAAGAGGAATATGTTAAGGATGCAGAGGAGGAAGAAGAGGAAGAAGACATAAGGGATTACACTTTAGCATTTGAGGAAGGTATCTCTACTACCATTGATGTACTCAAGGAGATCAACTTGGGTACTGAACATGACCTACAGCCCACACTGATTATTGTGGCCATGTTTTCCAAAGAGAAAGAATTATACACCTCCTTACTAAAGAGTAATCGAGCTTCTTTTTCCTCTAACTCTTCCGAAATTCAAGCCCTCAATCCTGGTGTGGCCACTCACCAGCTAAGCCTTCCTGAAGACCAACGTGGCTACAAACCAATATCCAGAAAGATACAACAGACCCATTCCACCATAATAAAGTCTGAAGTCGATAATCTAATCAGATCCCACTTCATTTGAGAATTCTAATATTCAATATAGTTTTCCAAAATTTCAAATTTCAAAAAATAATCGATAGATCATAGTCTATATTTATTTTAGTGATATCAACTTGCATTTTCTGAAAGATGACTTACCAATCCCAATCATAGAATTAATGATTGATACAATTTCTAGATATGATGCACCCTATTTCATGGAAAACTTCTCATATTATAGTCATTTCTAAGTGGAATATAAAGATGAATAAGCCACCGCCTTCAAGGATCCAAGGGAAGTATTTTTCTAAAAATTTATTCTCTTTGGTAATAAAAATTTTATCACCACATATCAGTAATCCATGCTGGGAATTTTCATATCCTTCATGGGAAAGTTCGTCGAATTATATGTTGATAATATGGTGGTTAAATCACCACAAAACTTGGACCACCAGATAGATTTTGAAACTATATTCCCAAATTTAAGACAACACATTATGAAAATGAACCCCAAAAAATGAATGTTCCATATTACCTTAGGGAACTATCGTAGCTTCATCACATGCCACCATGGCATCAACGTCGACCATGTGAATATAAATTCAACCCTTGGCAAGATTCCTCATCACAACATCATAGAGTTGGGTGGATATCAAGGGAAATCGGCCTATACTCAGAACATCATAGGTAACCTTGCTGTTAAATGTCTACCTTTCACCAAATTGATGATAAAAGGGGATGCATATCAATAGATAGAAGACTATCAGGAAGATATTGGAAGTCTCAAAAAATATATTTTGAGGCCTTTGGTGCTAATTTCAAATTTCGAAGGTAGAAAATCATCCTATATGTTATGGACATAGATCGATCACTGGGTGCCTTCCTCACATAGAAGAATTACATCGGTATTGAGAATAGCCTTTAATCTCAGTTGAATCATGTTTCATGTTGAGAAAAGTTACTAGATTATCATTAAGAGATGTATTTCCCTCATCTTTGTGGACTAGAAATTGAGGTACTATCTAAAGAACCATGAGTTCTATTTGGTCTCTTGTAGTAACCCGCTGTAGTAAATTCTCAGCCATCCTATTCATAATGAAGAGTTGTCATAGTGGGCAGTAAATCTGAAGTAGTTCGACATGCAATTCAAGTCTCATAAATACATCATAGTCCATGACTTAGTAAATTTAGGGGTTAAGCACCCATTGGAAGGCATGACCTCAAATGATTTTGAACTACCCGATGAGGAAGTATTATCAATTAACAAGGGTTCCTAAACATGGGAGAAGTATTTTAATGGAGCATGCAGAAGTTTGACAGGAAAATGGATAGAGGACCCCTAGTTCAACAAAGAGGAGATGGTAGTCATACTCATATCAAGATTTATTTTTCCTACCTTAATTCTTTCTACTATCAGAAGGATGCAAAAAAATGAAGTAGAGTTCCTTGATCTCATTATTGGCCTAGAAATGGAACTTCAAGAATAATATGAACACTCAATGAAAAGAGGTGACTTGGAACTGTTCATTATGAATGTTAATGGTGACTATGACATCAAGAAATAGGAGTTAATTCCTTTGATAGACCACATATGAGGACAGATGGAAGAATTCCCATCATATCCAACCTTAACCCATATCCCTCGATCACCAATTGTGTAGTCTGATGCATCAGTAAATGTAGCTACAAATATGACTGATCAAGACCAGGATGAAATATTTATCATGATTTCCCATCATCGGATGGTTTGACCATTCATTCAGACCAAGATGGAGGAAATCAATGAGATTTTCCTCATCACAGAACCTTAGAGTCATGCCTTTGATGGTATGACTCCAACTACAAATTTCCTCCAAAGAGAAGAACTCCATATAGATAGATTCATAAGGGAGAAAATCTAATGGCGGGAAATCAACATAACGATGTACGATGATACAAATCACCAAAAGGTACTTTATAAGTGATGCCTCGATGGGATTGTACTCAGGTGCATTGATGGGTAAGAGGCAACTATTGTCATGAAATAAGTGCATGCCAAAACAAGTAGAACACATCTATCAGTCTCCAAGATCTATCATAAAATTCAAAGACATGGAAAATATTGGCCCACTATGACACAACATTTTGTATACTTCTCCATGAAATTCCATCCCTATTAGTTTCATGATAATTCCTTCCAGCAAACCCCAACATTACTTCTCATAGCCATGTACACCAGACCATTTCCAATTTGGGGAATGGATATCGTGGGACCATATCATTCTGCTGCAACAAAAAAATTCATGTATATTCTCACAAAAAATGACTTCTTTTTCAAATGGGTGGAAGTTGTACCCCTCAAAGAGGTCGGGCCGAGAAGCATTTTCATCTTTGTGAAAGAAAATGGCATTACTAGACTTGGTGTCCCTTTTATGGTACTGATGGACAATGAAACCTGTTTCTTCTCTACTAAATTGGATAAGTTATAACAATAGTATGGAATCAATTACATCCATTAATTCCACTAATAGGTATTGACCAACATTTATATAGAGGCCTTCAATAATACCATATTCAATATACTCAAAAAAGATGGTAGATTAGGACAAGTAATTATGGACAGACACAATCCTCCATACTCTATCAGTTTACAAGACCATTTATCTCACTACCAATCATGAAACCTCATATTTATTAGTGTGAAGGATAGAAGTGGTTCTACCCATTGAAGTTCAACATCCATCGCTCCATGTTTCCATCTATGAACAACTATCTATAAAAGGAAATCACAAAATAAGACTTGATTAGTTGTAGAGATTTAATGAAAGAAGATTGCACATTTTTTCCTGTTTGGAAGTCTAATACAACTGGATTTAATGATCCTTCAATAAAAAGGTTCTCCTTAAATCATTCGTCAAATGAGAAATGGTGTTGTTCTACAAAACACCAATGATACTCAAGAAAAAGCCCCCAAAATTAGAGCCAAAATAGGATGCAACACATGTCATACACCAGGTCTACTCCAATGGAGAATATGGATTAATATAAATGGATGGAAAACTCATCACATCTCCCACCAATGTGTGGTTTCTGATGAAATACTTAGTGTATTAATACATATACGTATTAGATGCAAGAAGTTAAACTACATAGTGACATATTAGTCTATGATACAAGATGTTAAATTTTTTAGAATCTATGTCCTTTCTGCAAGACATTAAACTACATGGTAAAACATCTGCACTGTATGAAATTAAATTTAATAGAATTGCCATCTGAAACGCATGATGTTAAACTACATGGACAAATCATTATAACCAAATGATGTTAAACTGTATGTGAATCTCCCTAGAACTATATATGGAATTATTCCTACCCCTGATTGATATGTATTGATTCTATAATTCTTATCCGAGCCGATCCAGAATATATAAAAAATCACCAAACTTGTGTACGGACCCGGAATATGCAGGGAGGTCTGTAGAACTACGAAGGGATAGATTATAAACCTTGCCGGATATGCAGGGACACTTGGATCCTGGGAATTACTCCAGGTGTCACATTATGAAAATACAAAAGTCATACATTTAACTACCCCTGTATTATAGAAGAATACCCTATTATTCCTTATTTCTTACATTGTTCTTAGATCACGTGATCTTCGTAATGGTATAAAGAATTTCCCTCGCATGAATAGAGTGTAAAGGTAATTGAATAGCCCTTACTCCAAAAGGAAAGATTAAGAATTCCCTCCCCTCACTATGCACTGGTCAGACTAGCATGGAATGTCTTTTAGAACTACATATGGCTTGATTCATACCCCCGTAGAATACGTAGTGACACAAGAATCCTATATCATTGTCCATCCAGTATCCATAATCAAAATGAACATTTCTCTAAATAAGGATAATACCTATGTAGGAGAATTTCTTTGAGAACTATGTGTAGCTTGATTCCAAAAATTTGATGATATGTAGTGATGCCCTGATTCTATATTCTAGCGCAGCCACCATGGAAAAATTCCACCCCATGCTAATGGGTCAGACTTGCACAGCAAAACGCATGAGTCTTAATCGCACAACATTAAACATCCTGGACTAAGAGTCTTGACCTCATGACATTAAATAGTAAGGTATCCCATGAATTTCATTTTTCTTGATGGTATTACGAGATATTTTGTGACATATGGGCTTTCCTGGGTCCAGTTTCATGGAAAAATAAATGCCCCCATATTCTGTATGAAAAAGTATATCTATGCTGAAGAATTTGAACCTCGATTCCCATAATAAGGATTAGTCAAAAGACCCCCCCCCCCCACATACAAGTCAGATATACGTGGGGAATTCAATATATCATAACTAATCATGGTTTGGATATTTATAATATACCCAGATATCCCCCTTTCATCCATCGGGCTCCATGTCTTGGGAAATTTCGGATATCGATAATAACCGATGACCATTTGAAATGGATTATCAGTGTCTGGTGGAAACCTTTGTTTTACTATGCAAGAAATTCTCTAGTGGCTATGAATATATTTCCTACAAAAATTGCTATTCAACCATTGGAAAATTCATCCTTCAGAAAGGTTTTTCCTACTTATATGCTCCCATATGATCCCAAGTCTTGCACCATTTTTCTTGATCAGAGGGCTCCTGGAATCGTGGTTCACACATTCTTAATCCTCTCATAATTAGAAAAAACTAGTACATTCTGGCCTGATTATCCAACATTTATGCATGATTCTAATGATATTTCTTCCCTGCAGCATGATGTTAAACTATGATGTCAACAACTTTTCCACTAGACATAAAACTGTGTAGAACCACAAAGGATCTCTCGTTCATGTTGATTATGTCACGACCCGTCCTCGGGGCCCAAGCCGTGACTACCCCCAAGCCCACCTTCCATAGGCCAGGGGATGGCGACTAGCACCAAAGGAATAAATCCCAAAACAAGGGAAGACATTTCCTTGTCGAAGTAATATACACAACAGAGTACGCAAGTGAAGTACACACTAAGTAAACTGAGTACAAGGTAAGTTCTGAAAAAGTAAATGGGCCAGTATACAAACCCAACTGAAAGAACAGTGCAATTGAAAGGGGATTAAAAAAGTAGTAAGTAAACAGCAACACCGAGTCGTCCTCTAGAAGTCCCACATGAAGGGTGGGTATAGATAGCCTCCTCATCTACTCGGGTCCAGCCGTTCGCTCCGTGTATATCCCGCTATGTGGTCTACCTCTAGGTACCGTCCAGCTCCACAAGCCTCCACCTCGATCAGTGTTGTCTGTCATCTGCAACCAACGCAATGTAGTGCGGGCATAGCCCGTGCAGGGGTGAGTATACGATACTCAGTAGGGACCCCGAGACCCCTGAAGGTCTCTCAGAATCCACGAAGGATAAACCAAAATGAAAGATACAATCACAAAGTATCAACAAAACTACTTAGGTATATGCCCATACATATACCTAAGTCATC
This sequence comes from Viscum album, assembly GCA_963277665.1. Lineage (NCBI taxonomy): Eukaryota > Viridiplantae > Streptophyta > Magnoliopsida > Santalales > Viscaceae > Viscum > Viscum album. The sequence continues at coordinate 1,877,517,046 of OY728152.1, forward strand.
AGTTACTGTTCGGCTCCAGCTCCTGAGCCCAAGAACAACCTAATCCACAAAGGAAAGCACAACCCAATCCACATAGGAAAGCACAACCCAATCCACAAAGGAAAGAACAACCTAATCCACATAGAAAATAAAGTCAACCACATAAATGATAATGATTGAGAAACAAGACTCAGATCATAATGGTATACACTTTGTAAGGAGATAGAGATGATCTGATGTAGACACTGATTCATCTAGGCTGTCGGACCCACATAGGAAACAAGACCAGCTAAGATGTCGGACCAACAAAGGACACCAGACCTGCTACTCTGCCAGACCCACATAGGATACAAGTACAGAGTAAAATACTGCCGGAGCTACATAGAATACAATAATAGTAGACATAGCCATCAAACCCATGAAGGATTCCAGTATGGTCGTCGGAGCTACCAAACCCACAAAGGATCCAAGTACAGTCCTCATCGCTGACGAACCCACGGAGGATCCAAGTACATTCGTCGTCGTCATAGTCGCAGCCAGCTCTAGGGTTCCCGCACACAGCATGCTTGATTTCAGGAGGGTCTGCTCCACGGTCCAAGCGGGTTGATACATCAAATCACATGAAGTATAGAGTTGGTGTATCCCAAAGTTACGTCTCTTTAATAGGAACTCAATGTGACAAAAGACACGTCAATCGGACAGCCGGTATGACAGTTACTTCCTTTTTCATCCCAGGGGATATGTTGGTTTTTTAGATAGAACCAACCCGACCATACTCCAGCTACATCCAACCCTCGAGAAGAGTAAGCCAAAAGAACCGCCTCACTAAGAGGAATCCAACAAAGTCGACAGAAAGTCAGTCGGACGTCCGGTGCTCAAGTTATAAGTGTTTCCGCTCCGAGTGCCCGGATGGTTTCGTGTTTGAAGCAACCCGGCCATACCCATAGTTCTCCAAATCCTTGAGTATAATATACCCAAACGACCATCTCGACCAAGGATCTGAACCCAACAAACGGTTCATCGATCGGAGGTTCGTAGTCCAAGTGATGGGCATTTGAACGGATCTGTCCGAAAGTAGGGGGTTTGGGCCCGATCCGACCTGGCCTAATACACCCTGGGTCGGCCTGAACTGGGTTGACCCGACCCAGGTCCGGGGCCGGCCCGGTTGGGTGCGGCCATGCCCGGCTAGCGCGGCCCTGCCCAGGTGGTGCGGCCCGGCCTGGCGTGGGGGTCTGGCTCGGCGCAGGTGGCCCGACCTGCGTGGCCGGTGACACAGCTCTCGACCGAGCGGGATGCAGGGGGGGGTGCTGCCCCCCTGATTGAAGAAACGGTCGTCCATAAATGTCGGCCTTTCATGTGACCGCGAGACCCAAGGGGGGTCGCTCCTCCAGCTGGTGACGGCGGGAGGCTCAGCCGGCCGCTCCTCCGAACTGCTGTGGCCATGGGCCGTGGCACCTGCCTGCCCGGCACAGCGCGACAGTGCCACACCCCTCCACCACGGCCCGCTCTTGGTCGTGGCCATCATTGGCCTCACCGGCGCCACACGATGGCCCCGCGCTCCTCCGCCGTAGCCCGCTCTGGCCGCGGTCCTCTTCGTCCCCGCACGGTGCATCGACACAGCCTCGCGTCCGTTCCAAGCCACAACGATGATCAACAACAAAAAGGGGAGGAGGATCGGCCGTGTTTTTTCGGTCTGATCTCCTCCCGTGATATCGATAGCAAGTGGTGAATTAAATTAACAAATAATGTTAAATAATACTTGAAGGATGAAACAACCCTTAGAATTATTTGACATGTCGAGGGTATAATCCACATAAATTAAAATAAACCAAAACACCTACCTCAACAAGGAAGACGATCATCGGCATCATGGTACACGGTGTCGTGAAGAAGAGGATTGTAGGGGTCGCGGTACAAGGCGTCGTGGAGAAGAAGATTGTAGGCATTGTCGTACATGACATCGCAGAGGAGAGGATCATAGGCATCATGGTACACGACGTCATGGAAAAGAGGATTTGGCGGCGCATTTTCAATCTCCGAGGAACCAGCATTCTTCGTCATTCTATGTCGGAGGCCGCTTTTCTTTATCCAAATCTCAAAATCTCTCCCACGTTCTTTCCTTCACCAATGATGCTCTTCCCTTGATAAAATAATACTTTCCCCCTTTTATTTTATTATACGCAAAGAAATTCTCCCACAATTTAATTCACCACACCAATTAAAAGTGTTGACATTTAATTAAAGGAGGGAGAGAGAAGGTTTCCCATAATTAAACGCACTGGCAGTTTAAATTAAATAGGGGAAAAGTAGGGTTCCCCGTTAATCAATATGAGGAGATACCCAAGAATTATTTATGGGATATTAATGGGCGAAAATTCATTGAAACCGTAGTTGAATAAATGAGGTCATAGTAAATTAACTGGTGGGGCTCGTGTGGGCCCCACCTCTTTATATCCTCACTTGGGTAGTTAAGTGGCTACAGGCCCCACCCTTAACTACCCATGGGAGGGAGTAACCTCCATAGTAATAAAAAAATTTGTTCGAATTTTTTTTTTATTTCATAAACAAACCCGCAAAAATTAACTTCTCCTACTTTGCGAATGCAACTATGGTAAGTGTACCCTTAAGCAATTACTGATGCTGCAATTTCATCGGTGCCCTCGAATTTCAGTTCCAAGTACCGGTTCAGAAGTTAGAAAAACTCGCTCGTTCGTTTACTGAATGTACCCAAGATACACTTCAAAAATTGATTTCGGGCATACCGGGCCTCGGAATCAAGTGTCGTCAAAATCCACAGACTCGAAAATTACCAAAGTATTTTGAAAAAAAATTCCATGAAATTTCCAGGTCTTTACATTTCTCCGACCTCAGGGATTTACGTCCCCGTAAAGATAAAACACAAACTAGGGGTACAAGTGATGGTATTGAGCACGCATCTGAGCCTCCAACTCCCATGTGCTCTCCTGATGGTTCCCAAGATGCCAATGAATGTGCAGTAGAGGAATCAACCATCCACGTAGGACCCACTCCTGTCGATCCTTGATCTCCATTGGGACCTCCAAAAAAGTCTCATTGTCATCGATGTCCAGCACCACATGGTCGATTATATGCGTCGGGTCGTGCATGTATCTCCTCAACTGAGATACATGCAAGACGTCGTGCCCCCGGTGCAGCTGAGGTGGTAAGGCCAGGTGGTAAACCACCTCACCTACCCTGCTGAGGACCTGTAAAGGTCCGATGAAGTGCGAAGATAACTTGCTTCCGTGGCCAAATCTCTATATTCTAGGTCGAGGTGAGACCCATAAGAAAACATGGTCGCCATCCTCAAACTCCAGTGGGCTCTGCCTCCTATCATTATAGGATTTATGTCTTCTCTGTGCAGTCCTCATCCACTTCTGATTGATCTACACCTTCTCTGTCATGGCCTGAACCATCTCTGGTCCTACGAGTGCTGACACCCCAGGGTCAGTCCAGCATAGAGGTGATCTGCAAGGTCGGCCATACAGGGCCTCATATGGTGCCATCCCGATGGTGGAGTGGTAGATGTTGTTGTAGGAAAATTCCACCAAGGGTAGGTGATCCTCCCAACTGTGGTCAAAGATGAGGAAACATGCACAGAGCATGTCCTCAAGTGTCCGAATGGTTTTCTCCATCTGACCATCCGTATGTGGGTGAAAGGCGGTGATCATGTGTAGCTGCATCTCAAACACCTCCTGCAACCCCTTTCAAATCCAAGAAGTAATGTGAGAATCTTGATCTGAGACAATAGTCAATGGTACAACATGAAGCGGTATTATCTACTGAACATAGAGGCATCCCAATCACTCCATTGAACCATGCTCTTTGATAGCTAGAAAGTGGGCCAACTTGGTGAGTCGGTCTACAATAACCCAGATGGAGTCGTGTCCTATAGAAGTCCATGGAAGCCCCATCACAAAATCCATGGATATTATGTCCCACTTCCACTCCAGGACCTCTAAGGGATGTACCAAGCCTGCTGCTACCTAGTGCTCTGCCTTCACTTGGTGACAAGTGAGGCACCGAGAAACGAATTCTGCCATGGCCTTCTTCATACCTGACCAAAAGTGCTATCTTCTATGATCTGGGAACATCTTCTCTACCCTTGGATGTACCACCAAAGGGGAAGTATGAAACTCCCTCATCACCTCCTCTTTCAATGAAATTGGTATCATGGTCCATCCTCTAAAAAGAACAATGTTCTCTCCTCCTACAGAGAATCCATCAGGTTCATGTCCTAAGGATATCTGGGCACGTCGCGTCTCACAGTCAACGTCCCCATGTTGTTCCTCTCTGACCCACTGATAAAGTGGTGGAGTGACTATGAGAGACTGAAGAAGGGTTGTCCCATCTCAATCCACGAAGGAAATCTGCAACATGGCTAGCTACTCCGTCTCCTCTCCATGTAGTTGAATTCCCGACATTCTGCTTAGACCACCAACTACTATGTTCCCCTTCCCAAGAGTATAGACAATCTCAAAGTCATAATCCTGGATGAACTCGATCCATAGTCGTTGTCTCAAGATCATGTCCTTCTGTGAGAGGATGTACATGAGACTCTGGTGGTCAGAGTAGACTGTAAAGCACTCGCCCATCAGATAGTGCCGCCACATCTTTGAGGCGAAGACCACTGCAACTAACTCCAGGTCATGGGTAGTGTAGTTCTTCTCATGCTACCTCAACTTTCTTGACCCATAGGCAATCACTACCTGATCCTACATCAGGACACACCCGGGTATGGTCCCTAATGCATCATAGTAAACTACGTACCCTGCTTCCTCCTCTGGTAGCCTCATGATGGGTGCACTGGTCAATCTCTACATCAGCTCCTGGAAGCTCTGCTGACATCTATCTGACCACACGAAGGGTTTCCCTTTCTTAATCAAAGATGAAAGTGGTGCTGAAAATCTGGAAAGGTATGGCACAAATCTCCGATACTACCAAGCCAATCCTAGGAAACTACGCACCTCCATCACGCTCTTGGGTGCTTCCCAAGCAAGTTCTGCCTCGACCTTCGTGGGATCCACTGCAACTCCCACCAAAGAGATTACATGCCCCAAGAATTGAACCTCTCGAAGCCAGAAATAGCACTTCAAGAGAATACCATAAAGCTGGTTCTCTCAAATTGTATCAAGTACAATCCATAGGTGGTAGGCATGCTCCTCCTCGGTCATCGAGTAAATCAGTATGTCGTCAATGGAGACTATGACATACCAATCGAGGTAGGGATGGAAGATCCTATTAATGAGACTAATGAACACTGCTGGAGGATTTTTCACACCGAAGGGAATGACCAAGAACTCTTAGTGGCCGTACCGACACCTGATGGTCGTCTTATTCACATCCACATCACATAATCGGAGCTGATGATATCCTGACATAAGATCTACATTCGAGAACCAACGTGCTCCCTAGATCTGATCAATGAGGTTTTCAATCCTCGGAAGTCGATACTTTTTCCTCATGGTCACCTGGTTCAGGCGACGGTAATCGACACACAGTTGCTATCCCCCGTCCTCCTTCTTGGAAAAAAGGACCGAAAGAAACCCAGGGTGAAACACTAGGTAGGAAGAAACCTTTCCCCTGTAAGTCCTCCAGCTATACTCGTAGCTCACGAAGCTCAGCGGGAGACATCCGATATGTTGGAGTGGATATCGGGGATATCATGGGGTACATGACAATATAGAAGTCCACCTCTCTGGGAAGAGGTAGTCCTGGAACGTTGTCAGGAAAAACATCCGCATACTAATCCACCAAAATAGGAAAACTCAGACTCCACACGTGAACTGCTCCTTGGATGAGGCTAGCCAAATGATGATTGATCGGTTGTCCTCTCCTCTAAGTGAGTCCATCCTGTGCTGCGCAGGTTCCCTTCTCGCTGGCGAAGGTGAACCTAGTCCCATCTGTGTGGACACACCGCACCTTGCGCCTAATACAGTTGATCTGGGCATGAACTATAGATAACCAATCCATACCCAAGATGTCGTCTTAAGGCCTTGACACTGCTACAAGAATATCCTAGTCGAAGCTCTCACCACCTAGAGTAAGATCACACTGCCGGCACCAGTGTGTAATCATCAAGTCTGCTTTTGAAGAAGTCTCTAGCCGCAAGGATCGAGCGAACGACTCCATCGGAATCTCCGAGCACCGAGAAAAGGCAGCGGAAATAAAAGAATGACTCACACCTGTATCTATAAGAACTGCAACAAGGGTGGATTAGGCATCGATTGTACCTCAAATCATCTCGGGTGCACCCTGGTTGTAAGCCTCTACTGCCTAGAGCAGAGCCTGCCTCTGCAGGCCAGCTCCCTGTGGTCAGGGTGGGCCTCTTGGGGGTTGTGGTGGTAGATCCTCGAAGCATCGTCCACCACCCGATGCTCGGCCAGCTCCTCTGCCTCGTCCGCCTACTCCCTGAGGACCGCCACGGCCGAACCTCTTCCTCTACCTGGGAGGTCCTTCCACTTTCTGCTGCTCGTCTACAAGGCGGGTCTGGCAGTCACGTGCCTTGTGACCCTGCCCGCCGCATGCATAGCACTGTCTGCTCCTCAGAAGTCTGACTCTGTGTCTTGTGTTGCACAGCCGAAACCGTGTCTTGAGGTTTCCCACATGTCGGTCTGGTCTGCTTGGACCCCTGCATCATCTGTCGACCTCCAACTGCAGAAGACTCTACTCTGTGCTGTCCTGTGGTGGGTCTCGCTGCTGATGGATGCTCGGCGAGAAAGCTCTCTACTAGTAGGGCTCAATCCAGCACCCCTGCCTGGGTCAGGATGCTTAGTGAAATCATTGAAGCTTTGATCTCATTCCTCAGCCCCTGTTCAAAGGTCCAGGACCCGAAGAATGGGTCTCGTACCATGTCTGTGGAGTGGTGCGAGAAGTCTGTAAATCTCGCCGAGTACTGGGCTACAGACATGCTACCCTGGTGCAGCAGTAGTAACTCCTGGATGCGCACTGCACAAAAGGTGGCCAGTATGAACTTCAAATGGAAGAGGCTCTTGAAGTTCATCCAAATAATAGATGCCACATCGTGCACCTGGAGCATCAGGCTCCACCACCTACATGTTGCTGCGTGTAGGAGACTCATGGTGAGGACCACCATGAGGTCTGCTGGCATCCCTACCAACCTAAAGACACTGACGAAATCCTCCAGCCAATCCTCGGATGCCTGAGGATCCGTCTCTCTGGGGAACTTGTGATGCCTCTGCCTATGAAACTAGTGCAATACGCTGAGGCAGAGTGCCCTCTCCGCCGCCAGAGCTGGGAGCATCGGTGGCTCGGTGGGTGAATGTACCACCAGTGCCTCCACTGTAATGGGGCCCCGCACTGAGGCCTCGTCGCTCGGTGGGCTGTCGTCTCGCATAAAGCCTAGAACCATAGCTGGGTGCCATCGTGGGGCCATCATGAAAAGAAAAAGGTGTACCATGGTTAATATAGTATACCTGGTGAGCTGACATAAAGTAATCATAATGAAAACTTTTGAAACACACATCCAATAAATTTTTTCGTGTACTGAGTCGGAAATCAGTGGTCAAGGTCCTGGTGTATGGATATGTCTGCCACTGCACTAACACTGGACTCCCTGGACTAATAACCACACTCATATCTCTAAACATTATTGCCTCGCATAGAAGAAATTATCAAAGTCATAAGTTCTGCGGTAGAACTGACTACTCTAATTCCAATTTATCACGACCCGTCCTCAGGGCCCATACCGTGACTACCCCAAGCCCACCTTCCATAGGCCAGGGGCCAGAGACTGGCACAAATGGCGTAAATCCCAAAAGAAGGGAAGGCATTTCCTTTTTGAAGTAACATACACAATAGAGTACGCAAGTGAAGTAAACACTAAGTAAACTGAGTACAAGGTAAGTGTTGAAAAAGTAAATGAGCCAGTATACAAACCCAAATGAACGTACAGTTCAACTAAAAGGGAAGTACAACAACAGTAAGTAAAGAGCATCACCGAGTCTTCCTCCGAAAGTCCCACCTGAAGGGTGGGTACAGATGGCCTCCTCAGCTCCTTGGTTCCGGTTGTCCGCTCTGTGTATGTCCCGCCAAGTGGTCTACCACCGGGTACCATCCAGCTCCACAAGCATCCACCTCGATCAATGTTTTCCATCATCTGCAACCAACACAACATAGTGCGGGCATAGACAATGCATGGTTGAGTATACGATACTCAGTAGGGCCCCCACGACCCTTGATGGTCTCTCAGAATCCACGAAGGATAACCCAAAGGAAAGATACAATCATGAAGTATCAATAACACTACTTAAGGATATTCCCATACATATACCTAGGTCATTAGTTATCGTTCGGTTCCAGCTCCGGAGCCCAGGCACTACCCAATCCACAAAGGAAAGCACAACTCGATCCACACAGGAATGCACAACCCAATCCACAATGGAAAGCACAACCCAATCCACAAATGAAATCAATTCAACCACATCAATGATAATGATTGAGAAAAAATACTCAACTCACACAGTTATACACATTGTAAGGCGATAGAGATGATCAGATTTAGCCACTGATTCATCAAAGCTATTGAACCCACATAGGATACAAGACCAGATAAGCTGTTGGACCCACAAAGGATACAAGACCAGCTACTCTACCAGACCCACATAGGATACAAATACAGAGTCAAATACTGCCGAACCGACATAGGATACAAGAAAAGTAGTCATCTCCATCGAACCCATGGAGGATTCCAGTATGATCGTCGTCACTGCCGAACCCACAAAGGATCCAAGTATATTCGTCGTTGCTTATGAACCCACGGAGCATCCAAGTACAGTCGTCGTCGTAGTAGTCGCAGCCAGCTCTAGGGTTCCCGCACACAACATGCTCGATTCGTGGAGGGTCTGCTCCATGAGCCAAGGGGATCGATACATAAACTAACATGAAGTCTGGAGTTGGTGTATCCCAACGTTCTGTCTCATAAATAGGAACTCAACGCGACAGACGGTGTGTTAATCGGACTCCCGGTCTGAGAGTTATTGGCTTGTTCGTCCCAGGGGTCCGATTGTTTTTTAAGATTGAACAAACCTGAACATACTCTAGCTGTATCCAAACCTCGATCGAAGTAAGACAAAATAACAGTCTCCCTAAGAGGAATCAAACAATGTCGACGGCATGTCATTCGGACGTCTGGCGCTCAAGTTATAAGTGTTTCTGCTCTGAGGGCCTGGTTGGTTTCGTGTTCAAACCAACCCGGACGTACCCAACGTTCTCCAAAACCTTTAGTTTAATATAACAAAAAGACCATCTTGATCCAAGGATCCCAATGTAATTGATGGTGCGTTGATCGGAGGTCTGTAGCCCATGTTATGGGATTTTGAACGGATTTGTTTGAAAGTAGGGGGTATGGGCCCGGTCCGACCCAGCCCGAACCGGGTCCAGGTCTGGCCCGGTTGGGCGCGGCCCGGCCTGGATGGTGCGGCCCGACCCGACTGGTGTGGCCCGGCCCGATGCGGGGGTCCGGCCCAACGTGGGCGGCCCGGCCCAGCGTGGCTGGCCCGGCCCGGTGCAGGCGGCCGGACCAACGTGGCAGGTGGCTCGGCTCTCGGCCAAGCGGGATGCAGGGAGGAATTGCGCCCCTTGATTGATGAAACGTCTGACCATTATGGTAAGCCTTTCATGTGACCGCGGGACCCGAGGGGGGTCCCGCCTCTAGCTGGTGACGGCGGCGAGCTCAGCCCGGCGCTCCTCCGAACCATCGCCGCCATGGGCCGCAGCTCCTGCCCGTCCGGCGCGGCGCGGCAGTGCCGCGCCCCTCCACCGTGGCCATGGCCCCTTTATGCTATAGCACGGAGCGCCTATGCCGCTCCCCTCCACCATGATCCTCTCTTGGTCGCGGCCTTTTTTGGCATCACCGTCTCGGCACAACGGCACCGCGCTCCTCCACTACGGCCCGCTTCAGTCGTGGCCCGCTCCGGCCACGGTCCTCTTCGTCCCCGCGTGGTGCATTGGCACCGCGTCACCTCCGTTCCAAGCCACAACGTTGATCGACAACAAAAACGGTTAGAGGATCGGCCATGTTTGTGCGGTCTGATCTCCTCCCTTGATATCGATAGAAAGTGGCGAATTACATTAACGAAGAACATTAAATATTACTTGAATGATGAAACAACCCTTACAATAATTTAACATCCTGAGGGTATAATCCACATAAAGTAAAAGAAACCAAAAATCCTACCTCGACAAGGAAGACGATCATTGGCATCGCGGTACACGGCATCGCGGAGAAGATAATCTTAGGTGTCGCGGTACACTGCGTCGCAAATAAGATGATCGTATGCATCGTGGTACCTGGAACCGTAGAGGAGAGGATTGTAGGCGTCACGGTACATAGTGTCACAGAAAAGTGGCTTTGGCGGTGCATCATAGATCTCCGAGGAACCAGCGTTCTTCGTCATTCTTCGTCGGAGGCCGCTATTCTTTATCCAAATCTCAAAAGATCTCCCAAGTTCTTTCCATCGCCAACGAAGATCTTCCCTTGATAAAATAATTGTTTCCCCCTATTATTTTATTATATTCAAAGAAACTGTCCCAAAATTTAATTCACCACACTAATTAAAAGTGTTGACATTTAATTAAAGGAAGGAGAGAGAAGGTTTCCCATAATTAAACACACTAGTAGTTTAAATTAAAAAGGGGAAAATGAAGGTTCCCCACTAATCAATACGAGGAGTTACCTAGGAATTAATTAAAGGATATTACTAGGGGAAAATTCAAGGAAACTATAGGGGAATAAATGAGGTCAGAGGAAATTAAATGGTGGGGCTCGTGTGGGCCCCACCTCTCTATCCTCCTCACTTTGGTAATTAAGTGGCTGCATGCCCCACCATTAACTACCCATGGGAGGGAGTATCCTCCCTAGTAATAAAAAAAATTGTTCTGAAATTATTTTTATTTATTTCATAAACAAAAACCCCAAAAATTAACTTCTCCTCCTCTGCGAACGCAAATACGGTAAGTGTCCCCATAAGCAATTACTGGCGCTGCGAGTTCATCTATGCCCTCATATTTCAATTCCGAGTACCGGTTCAAAAGATAGAAAAACCTGCTCGTTCGTTCACCGAACGTACCCGATCTAAACTTTGAAAATTGATTTCGGGCACATTGGGCCTCGGAATAAAGTGCCATCAGAAGCCACAGACTCGTCAAATTCCAAAGTTTTTTAAAAAAAAATTCCTTGAAATTTATGGTTCTTTACAGATTAACCCACCTCTTTACAGCATTACAAAATACTGCATGTCTCAACAATATTCTCATGTGGGGAGATGTCTTCCTCAGATATTGATCACCTATAATGATGTATAATGGCTAGTACATCTAGATTACTTCCTTTCCTGGAAGGATACATATGGGAATCCGGACATTCACCCCGGTTCAGTCACCCCAAAACGATAAATGCCTCCCCCCACCTCTATGCTTAGGCTAGACATATGCAAGAGGATCATCATGTGAAGAGTGACATATGGTTTTATTCCTATCATCCATGGAAATGTAGTGACACCCGAGTCCAATTACCCATAGTAAGATATGAAATGAAAATAAAAGACTTTTCTTCTATATGTAGACAATGTTAAACCATACACCCACTCTTTCATGTCCTCAACACATGATGATAAACTGCATTGTAAAACATTCTTTTTGTATGATGTTGAATTGCATGCTACTACCCAAAGTATAAAATTCACCCATCCGCAAGTATTACATCCTTAGTGGGTGGATTAAAACCCTTGATGTCCCTTGTTTCTCAATACGATAATCACTCACTTGCTTTAAATTTCTGTTAAATCTTTTGAGAGGGATACTAACAAATTATGATTGGTCCGAAATTTTTATTTAAATTTTTACTCATTTTTTATCATGGTAATATATTTTTAAATTTTAGTGTCAAATAATAACCTTAAATTATTTTTCAATGTGGACACAGTGTTTGTGGATGCAGAAGAAAAATAAATGTAAATGATTTTAAAATCCATAAAAGAAATATATTATAAGTTATATTTAGTGTTACAATAATTTTTTAAGATAAATATGACATATTTTATAATTTTTAAATGTTTATATGATAATTACACTATTTTCAAGTTATTTTTAAGGTCAAATTATGCCAATAGTGTCAAAAATAACATAAATGATATTTTTTGTTAAATAATAATTTCTTTAATAATTTAGTTGCTATAAAAAATTAATATTGAAAATTAGAATTATAAATGGTCTAAAATGTAATAATATATACATTTAGGATCCAATTTAAAACATATAAACATAATTACAACCCTTTAATATTGAAGCATTCATTACCACTGTTAAGATTAAAACTACTTAACCATGGGATTAAATTGAAATAGGATGTTTAAAATGATGTGTTAACCTGCAAAAATTTTATTGGGTGATTATATTAATACCAAATAATCATTTTATTTGTTTATAATTCATTTTTATAACCATTCTACAATATTTAAACACCACATACATTATATAATGTCATGTATTTCCAAAAAAAATATTAATGATATTTTATTACAAATAGTATTTAATTAATTAGTTAAAAATTGATAACAAACATATATATTTTTCATGTAATGGGGATATGGGATAAAATATCAAACATGTTCTTTTTATAGGAAACATTCCCTTTTTAATAACTTTATATACTCATTTATTGTAAATATCTTCATGTTGTGTTATGTGTTGAAACGGTTAATGGTGGGTTACTACAAAAAAAGGGTGAAATCATCAACTAAATTTGTCTAATGTTTATTATGTGAGACTATATAGAATCATAATCATCCTATATATAGCAATTTGGATCCATTTTAATCTGAAATTTATTTTAAATTTATTTATAGTTTTTTGAAATCCCATGAATGCACATCCCCCGCATATAAAATGAAATCCACTCCACTCTTTACCAAAAACATCAAGATCTCTTTAAAAAAATCTCTTCAAAAATACCCTCCCTGAATACTTCCACCCATTATAGATGTTTTTTTTCTAGAATACCAATCTTTGAATAATTAAGTCATAAATCAATGGATGTTTTCCAAATAAGATATATAAATTTTAACCAAATAATTTAGTTTTATTTCTTCTTCTAACACTTCTGAATATACTTTAATCCTACCGATAATACAAAATAAAAATAAAAAGTATACTTATATGTTATTATGTTAATTTAAAAAACTATATCCATATCTTTCTTTCATTAAATTTTAAATGAATATATTATTCGTGTAAATGGTGGAATACTGCCTCATGAACCAATATAATTAATTTTCAATCACTGACACTCAAAAATGGTTAAAAAGATGTATTTAATATATATTTATGATATTTATGACTTAATAATATTTTTAGAAACCTAAATATAACATATTATCTTACCTTTCAATCCATTGTAGTATCATAATTTCATTCACGTGTATGTCTAGACTACCACCTCCATGAAGTAATGTGATTTTTTTTTCATCAAGGCCTCACATGGAAGGTTTATATAAGTGTATTTAAAGAATTAATAAGTAATATATTATATAAATATCATTATATAAAGTGAAAATATAAATTAACTTCTTTATATCAAGTTTATTGAAAAATGGAAATGTCACACATGCATACTTACAACACACTATCTATGGGATTGTTACATTATTTATTTTTCAAAACCATATTTAATAGTTGAATATCTAAGCATAATTTTGGAATATAATCTAGAAATATATCAATATTATTATTTGGGAGATTATGGACGGTAAATATATTTGACAATAGCCAGTATACTGAATTCATTCTAAAATTAAGAACTAAATATCCTCAAAACATCTGAGGTGGACTTAAATAAATAATTATTTAAATATAAAATTAAAATAAATAAATTAAATCTATTAGAGATACGTAATTAAAAATAGAAAACATATCTATGAAAATAAACAATAGATAAAATTATTTATACAAGTGTTCAATGAAATACATAGAATTTTTGGATTCGAGGAAAGGGATTTCATATCAATTTTACTTTTTCGAGGCATATTTTAATGTTATAAACACAATTTATTTTATTTAGAGTATATATTTCTTAATATTTATTTGTATATATGGAGTATTCCATAAATCATGGTATTAAATGTTTCAAATAAAATTATTTCATTAAAGGGGTTTGACTAGAGTGTTGCAAGTGGTAAGGATTTTAATAAATCTACTTTTAATCATTGTCATTTAACAATTCTTCCTTGACTTTTTTATAACATGGTTATGTGGGAATTTATCTTTTAATTTTTTATTATGTATGTAAACATGGTTTATGTTCATTTAAAATTGATCACATAGTCACTTCATGAATTAATTAAAACATTATAAGTTATAAACATTAAAGTGTATTCTTTATCTCAATCTCATTCTATTAAGACATAATTCATGTCATGCACAATTATTTATAGTACGGTATATTACCCAAATCATGAATAAAATTTCTCATTTTAGTTCATGAAATTAATGGTGTTTATAGATCCATATCATAATCTTTATTTTATAGATCCATATCATAATCTTTCTTTTAAGGATTTTTTTCAAACATTACTGTAGTGGTAAAGGATTTATGTTTCAATCTCCTTTCATTTAAAGAGTCTTTAGGTTCAATGATCCATTAGAGGAAATTAAATGCTCTTATATTTTGGAACCACAAATATTTTATTCTCCTTTGGTTATGAATGTGTCTTGTATGTTAAATTTATATTTACCCTATTATTGTCAAAATAAACATCAAGAAACTAGATTGTAAGTGAAACAGATCGTGTATCTTCATTTAGATCAGTAATATTTATCTACCATATCCTTGTAATATAAATTTATTTTCAATAACATTATTTTATAAAAAAGTGATTTCCTAAATTTATTTTACTTTATATTTAACCATATTTTAAATTGATTCAAAATTTAATTTCTTATTATCGTACAAATGATTCTCTTTTTATTCCCTTTACAAAAATTCGAATAGAAAGTTTTTCTTCATCAGATATATCTTGAACGAATTTATTTCCATTGTACACATTATTTTATTTTAATTTTTCTCTATAATTTTCCTTTTTTATTTTCAATTAAATTGTTTTCCTCAATTATTCTGGTTCTTTTTAGTTTTTAAAAATTAATTTCCAAAATAAATAGGGTATTTTTGTAGAGTATGTTTTTAAAGATCTTTTTATAGGATTTTCTTCATAAAAAACAACAACCCTTGATTTTATATATGATCCATTGTGGTAATGTGTAATGATATAGTAATTATAATTTCTCTAGGTGGATTTTAATTTTTTCATAAAGATTATTATAGAATGTGTTTCTCTCCTATGGGTTAATCAGTGTACCAATAGAATAATTGTTGTTTCAATGGTTTTTTTCATTTAAAATGAAAGAGGCTCTTCTATTTTGATTATTTTGGGGTTATATGAATTTTTTATTGATGAAATGTGATCTTTATATATCTTATATTTATGTTTGATAGTGATATATATTGTAGAATATGTGATCCCCATTGTTGTTATCTAATGAATTGTTTAATATTTCTTATCTATAAAGGAATGAAAGGGGTAGATATCTATGGTTTATTATCTTGTGGATTTAACTCAGATCATATTATTCCTATCATTTGATTAATATGGGTTAGGAATTTAATGTTCTAATATACCAATATGTGTTAATTATCCTTGATATAGGTTTTTAATGATTCCTTTGATTAAGAATGACCTCAAATGGTTAATTATGGTTGATTCATATGAATACTTCCTTTCTTATTGATTTATTCAATGTTTTTGGAATTATTACTTGGGTATTGAGGGGTACTATTTCTATAATTTTATGCTCATTCACATGGTTTATTTCATCATACCCTTATGCTTATTATATGATCACTACTAAAATTCAAATGTTATTTCTTATGTTTTTACTTACTGAAAAATTGTGATCCTCTTTCTTATGTTTCCTTTTCCAAAAGATTTATATAATGTATTTAGATATTTTATTATAGAGAAGGTTAATAGTTGTAATAAAATTTCTAGGAGATGAAATATATCCTAATGATGTAGTATTTTATGTGTCAAATTTGTTATAATTTTTTCTAAAATTGATAAATCATCAAACCTAAATGGTCCTTGGGTATGTATGTGATCCACAAATACAGTTTGATGCTATATGTTTTTAATGGTTGAATTTTGGTATTTTTTATTTCAATAAAATCATAAAATTAAATTTTTATGTTTTAATCATTGGATCTGTGAGTGAAATTCTTGTGATATTACAGTTGGATTTAATGGATTTTTTGGATATCATTGGAGATTACGATATTTTCGTGTGATGTTGACATAAATTTTATGTATGTTGTCACAAGGTAATAAGTCAATGGTTGATTATAATATTAATCATATATAACACCTTATTATATTTTTTGTTATGGGCTTTTGAGGTGATTAATGATATATTTGGGATATGTTTTGTTAGACTGAGGTATATGTAGTTGTAATGAATAACATGGATGATTATTTATGAATAATGGTAAAATATTTTTCAGGATTTAAAATTAATGTTATTACATTATAATTAAGGTTAAAATATAGTATAATGATGAATATATTATGGTTATTTTGAATATAGGTTAATTTTTTCATGCAGTGCATTATGTTGATCATTTGGAATTATTGTTAATATTTTAGGTTAATATTCCATTAAATGAAGTCATATTCACTTTGGTTGTTTTCTTTCATTATGATAATCATTTTGATTTTACTAAAAAAAATAAGTAGAATATATTACTATCTGTAAGAACTAGACAATTTTTGGTTATGTATCGAGTTTGTTTCTGGGTACAAATTTTCCAATTTTTGAGGACCTTTTGTTTGTGTTATTTTTCTGGGAGTAATTGGGTAAATGTTTTGGAAAATTGTATGACTAAGAGGTAGGTCACAGTTAGAAAAACACTTTCACAAAAAATCTATCCAATCCTTGAAAATTGTGAAAACACAAATAGAGTGGATTTACATAGATAGTGAATAGTTTGTAAAACCTTAATATCTTTGTGGAGAAACTATACACCCCCCCTAGAAGAGGATCATAGTTTGGAAAATTGTGTGCCCCTACCCAAAAAATAATTCGCACCATTTTAATTAATTCGGAAATAAGTTTTAAAAATATATGATCCCTATATAAACCCACAATGAACTCCAACATGGACATAACCGATTCCAGTCATTTTTTGGAGGCTCACGGAAAGATTCTTTGCCCATATGACCACTATTATTGATGATTCCAAGCGTTAACTGAAGATATGTTCCTATCATAGTATGTGAATCTTATCCTGAATGGTTTCTCATGCATTTACCACAAATCTAAAATTCATTGAAGCGATGTTTTACCCTATAAGATTTGTAACTGAATCTAGGTAAAATAGATCTTGTTTTGATTCAATTTTGATTTTATGTGTCTATTCTCGATCTCATTCTTCATTGTTATTCTGATAAAATTGGTGATTTCCATTGGTGAACATTGGTCATCTAATTCAGGTAGGTGGTGTAAATTTTAAATACAAAATTCTTGGATGAAATTGTGAGAATGTAAATGTATAACTTCTATTTGATAATTACCATTTCTATTTTTAAATTGAATTAACAAAATTTGTAGGTTAATTAAATAAGATATTTATAAATTGGGTATACTGTTATTGTAAATAGTCATAATGAATTTTTGAATTAATAATGTGGTTATTAGGATTGATGATTATTTAATTAGTTATTGAATTAATTAAGAGACATTGTTGTGACTTGGAAATTGATTTTTATGATTAATTATTATTGATTTAATTTTCGAGTTTGATGTAACTAAAAAATTTATAAATTAATTGAATGGATTTATGTGATTAATTATATTTTTAATTAATTAATGGAATGAGGTGAATATAAAATTGTTATATTTGGTTAATTTATTATTGAATTAATTAATCAGAACTTGTGACACATGTTTTATATTTGACTGATTGATATATGAGTGTGGGACACAAAGAGATTCTCCAAATACCAATAAGTGATTGATTGAGAAATGGGTTGTGGGACTTATACAGACACTTCATATACCCATGGTGTTCTAGCCATGATGTTCTTGGACCCATGAAATGTAAGGAAATTGTCTGGGAAAGGAGTTGATGCTACAAATATCCATGATGTTTGAGATAAGGATTGATCCTACACATACTCATGGGGTTCTAAACATGACGATCAACACCCAAAATTCAAGAATTGGTCAATGTTTCTAATTACACATATTATAAATTAAAATCAAATGGATAATGAAAATAATTTTTTATATTTAACTATGTATTGGATATGTGATTTGGTTCATGCAATGGCATGGTCCGATGCATGTATTGAGATTCAGGTGTCCTCATGAAACTGATGGTACATGTGGTTAATTAAATAATGACTGATAAATGTGATAGATATGTATTTATGCACAGAAATATATTACTTATTCAATTGCTTATACTATTATTGATTGGATTTTTTAAGACATTGTTGGTGGTGTCCTGCTTAGTTGTACTCACAACCTTCTCGGGCTTCCTGATCGACACCCGAATAGACTTCATGTTTGTAGGATAGGGAAAGGAAAAATTCACTATGTTATATAGATAATTTGGGATGGAGCATGGATGTGGGAAATAGAGATGGTTTATGACCCACTAGGATGTGTTTAGTGTCTTTATTTATTTTAGGTTTTTCCTATTGACACTTGACACATATTGGCATGAAATTTCTACTATTTAGTTTTGTTTTTGTGTTACTTGTTTTGGACATATTGTAATACTAGTTTTTTATGGATATTTGTCATATTTTGAATTTATTAATTATTTCTTTTTTGAGGTTGTTCTAGTATGATAAAAATGCAATTGTCACCCCATGATCGATAATAAACCATCATAGTCAGTAGGCATCCTTTGGCATACGGGGTGGCATGCTTGAGGTCATGTGACTGACCGGATCAGGGAACCAAAAAGTGGAACCTGATAAAGGAAGTTATATTTTTTTTTGAGATTTTATAATCAGTTTGAAGTTTATTTTATTTCGTCACGAAAGAAAACATCACCTTGAATACCCAATTTGTGGAGAGAAAGATAAAAAAGTGGAGTAAATTTAATAAAAGTAGAAATTATAATTTTCAAGTAAGTTTATTTCCCAATGTTTTAAATTATATTTTAAATTAATTCCTAAAATCTAATAAAAGGGTTTTGAAAACAAAAACTACATGTTATCATATTACATTCACTAATAATGAATCTATGGTCTTTTTTTAACATTATTAGTCTATGAATTTTCTATTATTGACTTTCTCACAATCATCTATATAGTAATGATTGATTTTATATTTTACTCTCCATCATTATTTGGAAATAAAATTTTCATTATATTCCATATTTTTACTTCCCACAAGTGTTCACCGACTTGGAAAATAGGTATGTGTTATTCAAGATGTCCTTCGTATTTTCTTTTTGATCATTTTGAAATGAAGTATATTAACCTTTTTTAGGAAGTGGGTTTCAATAAAGGTATTTTATAATTTCAAATTGTTCATTATAGCTATCAAGTTAATATTTAGAGTATGAAAATTTTTATAGTGGAATAATTTAATAACTCGGTAATTTGAAAGAAGATTATTTTCATTACCATACAAGGTACGCAAAACCGAGCATAAAGGAACCATGAAACCTTATTAATTAAACAGGACTATCATAACCTAAACATTATATTGGACAATGTTTATATGATTAATCACAGTATGAAATATATATGTATATATATTTAATTTTCCTAGTCTATACAAATTTATTGATTATTTCTAAGGAAATATGCACAAAATTTTTCAATTATGTAATTTTATGCATTATGAATATTTTTTCTTAAAAAAATGTTATTTGTGATTTGTTTGAACAGGTAATAAAATTAATTTAATCCACATATAGAAATAAAAATTCCAAAAAACTATATATTTTTTAATCATCATATAAAAATTATATTAGGGAAAAAATTTGTCATTTTTCTAAAAAGATAGGTTTGTTAGTGAAAAGTAAAAGTACTAATTTTTAAAAAACTATAATTTATTTCCAATTAAAAGATATATCATGATTTAAATTTTATATTAATGTAACATTTTTGTTATTTAATTGTATATAATATATCTCATTAATTAAAATCATCAATTTACCACATTTTGGTATAAGTTGTTTTTTTGGATTAAAAAAGTTTAAATTGTTTTTCGTTATATTTTGTGTTTTATAAAAGAAATTAATATCATCAAAATTTTGAAAGTGAATATTAAAAAAATATATTATTTATTTTGAATCAAGAGGTATGTATTTTTTAAATAAGTACATTGGGATTTTAGTCTTTTGGATTTTAAAGCATAGTAAATATTTTTCTCCTTTGATTTGGTAAATTGACTAATTAAGGTTAAATATAATATGACATGTACTAAAAGTAACCAAAATAATTTTAATTAATCAGTTTTATGAGTGGAATTCTAATATAATCATTCATGATTATAATTTATGGAAATGTTTTCTCATTTTTCTTGGGAAATTACCTATGAATTATTTTAGGTAAATATAATGTAAAACATGTAAATGCCTTTATTTTAATTTATACAAAATTTTGTGATAGGGAAAAAATAACATATGTTTGGTTGTAAATATTTATTTTAATGATAAAATATAATTTATTTTTCCATTTACATATGATTTTAAATTTTATTAATGAAATATTTATACTAAATTCTCATTTAATTTCAATACAGTGCTTACAAAAAGAGTGGAAAAATAATGTAAATGATTTAAAAAAAATTAAAATTAATATTGTTTGGATTAGTTATTATACTTCATGAATTTTAATGAAAAATATAAAAAATTAAGTATGGTTTAAATGGTTATATTTTAATTTCATTTCATTCATGTTGTTTTCAAAGTCAAATTATGTGAATAGTGTCAAAATTACCGAAATGATATTTTAAGATAAATAATATTTTTTTTAAAATTATTTAATATTAAAAAATTGAATATAAAACATCGAAAGATAAATGGTTTATAGGAATTTTAATCCCATAAATGGTTCAATGTTATTCTTATTTGTAATATTATAATACTTTGATATTCAAAATGTTATTGCCACAGTTATGTTTAATACTCGTTAACCAAAGAATTAAATTGAAACATAATGTATAAAATGATATATAAACCTATAAAAATTTTACAATGTTATTATATTAAAACCATATAATCTCTATATATGGTTCCATGTTATTTTTGAAATATTTTACATGAGTTATACACATATTATATTTTAATATTTAATTTATTTCCAAAAATGACATTATTGTAATTTTATAATGACTAATATTTTATTACAAGGTTATAATTTATAAAAATATGATAATTAATAAATTTAATGCCTTGTTGTCTAAATATTAATAAATGGATTATTTATTGTTCACTTTTACATTAATTATAATATTCCATAATCCTTTATTGTGTAATACCATGACATGATGAGAAGTATTGTAAGGGTTAATGGGAGTGAAAAAAAATAGGTATGGGTGAAAACAAAACCTAAAATGTAAAAACATTATAGTAGAAGAGAAATTAGATTCATAATAATCTAATATTATAATTATAAATTTTCTTAACTATTTGGATATGAAAATTAACATATATTAATTTCATACTTTAGGAAATCCCAAAAATGACCTTCCCTCATTTATAAAAGGGAACACCCTTTTCTCTTCTATAAACACTTCCAAAGTCTTTTGGTTTATAATATACTTGGAAAAATACTTCCTAAAATTTCTACCCACATTCTAGTGTAATGTTTTATATAATACCAACCATATAGGGCTTAAGGGCTAAATCCAATGAGGTTGTTTGAAAAGAGATATATCTTTTATCATAATGTTTTATAATTATTTCTTCTTCTACCTCATTGAAAATTTAATCAACCATGATGATACAATAACATCATTATATAACATAAAATTAGGTTTTATCATGTAAATTTAATAACCAATATATTTCTCTCTCTTCTATTAAATGGGTTATGAAACTAGAATTCGTGACTGTGGAGGACTACCACATCATGGAACGATGTAATTCATTTCCCATCAACACTTATAATTTTTTTTCGAAATGATGAATTAAATTAATATATATATATATGATTATTAATAATTTATTAATAATTCTATAAAGAGAAAATATCATCTATTTCATTACCTTTTCATCCATTTAATGACAATAACATCATTTGTGTGTACATGTGGCCTACCACCTCCATGAAGAGATGTGATTACTTTTTCTTCCATGCCTCACAAGTATGGTATATATAAGTTTATTTGATGATATAATATTAAAATTAAGAAATAATTATAATTTTATAATTGAAATATAAATCATACTACATTTCTATCATGTTCATTGAAAAATGAACATGTTACTCTTGATTTATACAACATACCATCTATATGATTATAACATAGTTCATTTTTCATAAAAATATTTAGTGGTTGGTTTTAAAATTTTTCTAATTGTATATTATTGATAATAATGTAATGATTATTATTTGGGAAATTTTGTAAAATATATTTCCTTCTCTATTGTCAACATGTCGACGTCGTTTTGAAATTATGAACTAAATGTCTTAAAAAAACCTTTCGTGGACTTAATTGATTAAGAATTTAAATATGGGAAAAATTAACATAAATAAATGTTTTATGGATAATTTGATTAACCTGAATTTTGTTTTTATGAAAAAAAATTGATATAAGTTTATTTTATACGTGTTAAAGGGTATACATAGAAAGTATATATTTTAGGTAAGGGATTTTTTCATACTTTGTCATCACTAAGTCAGATTTTAAAGTTATATAATGAATTAATTTTATGTAGCATATATATTTTCCATTTTTATAAGTAATATTAGTAATATTTTATACATAGTTTAATTTTATGTTCCAATTCAAATTATTCCATCCATTGTGATTTGAATTTAATGTTTCTAAGTTGTAAAAATAATATTAACTCATCTTATTTTAATTGGGATATAACAATTCATCATTGACCTGGTTATTAAATTTTTATGTGTGAATATATATATAAATTATTTTATAATATATTTCCTATATTTTAATTTGGATTTACATATATTCATATAATCACTTCACGGATTAACAATCTCTAAAAACATTATGATCTTTCCAAAGGGTTTCCCTGTCTCAATCTCATTTACATGAGAAATAATTCATTTCATGCACATTAATTGAATTATGTTGTGTACTTAATGAATAATTAATTATTTTTTTCATATTATCTAATTAAATTATTGGTTTTTATATTTCCATGTCTTTCACTTTTTTTCAACTCATATTCATCAAAAAAATACCAAAGTTGTAAAGGATTTCTGTTTCAATCTCTTTTCATTTAGGAATTTTTTATGTTAAATGTTACATTTTGAGGAAATAAAATGTTATTATATTACTGGAACACATATAATTTATTATACCATGGTTATGAACATGTTTTATATGTTTAATTTCATTTTCCTCCATTGTTGATTCTATAAAACATCAATAAAGTTGTTTGAATGTGATACTGATATTGTATCTTCTTTTAGCTAAAGATTATTTTCTAACATATCCATAATTTCTAAGAGGGGTTTCAATAATATTATTGTATATATATAAATTATTTCCTATGTTTATTTTACCTGATATTCAACCTTATTTTAGACTTTTTTAATATAAAAAAATTTATCATTTTAAACATGGGACACTTCTGACTATATTTACAAAATTTTGAAAGGAATGATTTTTTTAACAATTACATCATAAATATGTTTCCATTAATAATGAAAATTATTTTCTTTGAATAGTTATTTATATAGTTCCATGGTCATTTTCAAAAAATAATCCGTGAATTTTATTTATTTATTTTTTAAAATTGATTTCCAAATTAAAAGGGGAATTTTCCTTAATAATTATTTTAATGATTTTTATTGTATTTATATTAATCAATAATAATAAAAATTGGTTTTTAATATTATCCAATATGTATATTTTTAATCATTTCATCCTTATTATTTATCTATATGTATAGTGATTTTTTAAAATAGATTCTCATGGAACAAATTTATTTTCCACGATTTAGTCAATATATGAAAGGATTAATGGTTTTTTCAACGAGTTTTATGATTAAAATCTAAATTTTTATGTTTTATGATTATGTTATGGTTATTAGAAATTATAAATTATGAAGGATGAACCAAATATAATTTATAAGACTGGTTAAACATGATACAACATATTAGATGGGTCAACCCCATTATATATATCCTTTGAATTAGGTAATATTCCATATGTTGAAAGGAAATATAGAGGGATCTGACCATGGTAGTTTGTCCTATAAATTTAAATTCTATCTAGTAATTTATTTTACATGTTTAACATGTATTATTAATATAATGTTCCAAAACACTGTTATTTTTTATTTTTTGTTTATATGGGTTTTTAATGTTTCCTTTGATCAAGATTAACATCACACGGTGTATGAGTATGGGTTCCTATCACTATTTCCATTGTTATATCCTTATTTATGGTTAATTGATTTATGTTCTAATTATTTATGGGAATGATTTCATTTATAATATTCTCATGAAATTTCATTATGTAATCATACCTTTATGATTATTTTATTCACAATAATAATATTTAATTGTTAATGATTAAGTTTAACATTACCATGTCTTTCATATTCCCCTTATTTTTTTCAATCCATGTACTTTAGAGAAATTTTTTAATTATGTTTATTTGTTGTAGGTCAATCCTTCTTTATTGAATAAAAATACAAGAAAATACCTTTTTTAAATGGGTAAAGAAGGTACTCATTACAATCACTAAGGCAAAACTATCATAATGAAAATAATACCTTAATGTCGTATCATAATACCACATGTTCTATTCGAATAAAAAATCACGATTTGATAAGAGAAAAATTATTTTACCCTGATAGATATTTCCACATTATAATCAGATGATGATGGTGTGTTTTCCACCTTCCAAAAATTTCTACAATTCTGGTCCAAAAGAACATGGTAGATAACCCATCCCACTCAAACTGAAATGTTTATAGAGGACTGGATGATAGGTTCTAGCACATTTACCCCAATTTCAATCCACATACTAAGAAATTTATTATCTGGAAATCTCTACACTATCAACCTACTGTAATGAAAAACTATTCAAAAAAATTTCAAACTCGAATAAAGGTGCCCATACAGCCAAAGAGGGAAGATGATAAAAAAATGGGTTTCAACTCACTAATCTCTACTCCATGAGGGCGCACCTAGTAGTTCCTACAATGTGATAAACCTTTATCCAAATTCAACATGAGAGATTCTAGAGAATATTAATACATCTCTAAGACATCTCTTACTAGAAAAAAATTAGTCCCAATGAATGAGATGTTCCTAAACCACTACGAAATCACAATCTCCTCCACCTATTCACCATCTAGAAGATCAGTGACATCACCATCCTAACCTCTTATGGCCACCAACTGCCACCATGTTTTTCTATGGTATACTATGGTCCCCACAACCAATTCTATCGAATGTCACTAGTTTTGACCGGTCATGATCACCATCAAGATTTTATTTATCTTCATCTGTAGAGCACATGGGTTTTGCATTATCAATGCACAGAGATGTGGAATCCAAGTACGCACTCATCACTTAAACTGATAACATTCCACACCACTAAAATCAAGAGAATCAATTCCATAATTGAAAAAAAAGGAATGTATATCATCAACATCAAATCCCTCCAGTGTCGAAGCCACATTCTTATGATCACAACAAGCATCGTAGACTCCCACAAGTAATGAAACAACAACATTGACACTGAAATCACATGCCATCAACTCACAATTATAGGATACTGACCTGAAGATCTGATAGGCTATATATGGAAGAGATATGATCAAGGAAAAATAAAACCTAATGATCAATACAGATTAAAAAAAATGACTGAGAGAGGATGGAACCACGAACTCATATCATGACAACAGGGTCCCGATAACAGCAAAGACACCCCGCCTTCACATGGTCATTGGTTTTTGACCCCCCAGGTACCACTAGTTTCCCTGCAGACACGTGGTCCCCAACCTAGGGCACACCCACTTGCCTACAATGTGATACACCTCTATCCAAATTCAACATGAGAGAGTCTACAGAACACAAAGACATCTCTAACTAGAAAAAAATTGAGTCTCAACGAACCAGATGACACTAACCACTACAAAATGAAAATCTCTTCCACATATTAACCATATAGAAGATCAGTGACATCACTATCCTATCCTCCACTAGCCAACAACTACTACCATTATTTTCTCTAGTCTACTCTTGTCCCCACCACCAATTCTGTCAAATGTCACTTGTTTTTACAAGTCGCCATCACCATCCAAATTTGATTCATCTTCATCTGTAAATTAAATGGGTTTTTCATTTCCAATGCACAAATATGTTGAATCTACATATACACTCATCACATGAACTGATAACCATTCACACCACTACCATCAAGATAATCCATTCCATCATTTCTACTAAGGAATGTTTATCATCAAACTCAACTACCTCTAGGGTCAAATCCACATTCTCATGATCACTAAAAGAATCATGGAATCCCATAAGTACTGAAACAATAACATTGACGCTGAAATCACATGCCATCAACTCAAAATTATAGGATACCGACCCAAAGATCTGGTAGGAAAGATATGGAAGAAATATGATCAAGGAAAAAAACATAATGAGAAATATGGATTGATAAAAAAGTAATGAGAGAGGACAGAACCACAAACTCATATTGTGACCACATGGTCGTGATGACAATACAGACACCCTGCCTTTACATGGTTGTCAGCTCCTGACCATTCAGGTACCACAAGGTGCCCTGCAGACATGTAGTCCCCACCCTAGGGCCCACCCACATGTCCGAACAGGTCATCTGATGAATGATTATCCTTAAAGGTTGACACTTGTCCTTTCCAATAGGCTGAAACAACAACATTGACGCTACAATGACATTCCATCAACTCACAATTATGTCATACCGACTAGAAGATCTGATAGGCTAGATATGGAACAGATAAGATCAAGGAAAACAAAACAAAATGAGCAATATGGATTACTAAAAAAGGATCGAGGATGGATCCAAAGACTCATATTGTGAGAACAAGGTCCCGATGACAGCATAGACACCCCACATTTACATGGTCATTGGGTCCTGACCCGCTAGGTACCACTAGTTTCCCTGAAGATATGTGGTCCCCACCCTGGGGCCCACCCACGTGCCTGAACAGGTCATCCAATGAATAATTATCCCCAAAGGCCAACACTTGTCCTTTCTTGTGTGCTTTGTTCTCACTCACACATACCTTGAAAAACATTCCAAAAGGTCACCCATCCTTATCACTACACCAAGCCAAGCTAACTTAACTGTGAAATTATAATATAGTATTCTCTTCAAAAGGAAGTTTCACCTTGTTCACATGGGTCATATATTTTATTCATTAAATCCTTTATCCTGGGGTGTTATAATGACCCCCTTTAAAGCACAATGTTCTCATTGTGTGCACTACATCTCAACCCAGGCAGTGCTCTACACAAAAGGCTGGGTACCACCTCTGATACCAAATGTGACAACTGGTTCCTAGTGATAGCACATACACCCCACCTTTACATTGTCATCAGATCATAACCCACCAGGTACCACCAGTTTCCCTGCTGACACGTGGTCCCCACCCTGGGATCCACCCACTTGCCTGAACATGTCATTTGACTAATAATTATCCCCAATTCCACCACATGTCCTTTCTAGTGTGCTTTGTCCTCACTCACACACACCCTGAGAAACTTCCCATAACGTCACTCATCCAGATCACTACTCCAACCCAAGCACGATTAACAATGAAGTTCTAATTAGGTAGGCTCCTGAAAAGGAAGTTGCGCCTTGTTGACATGAGTCATATCATTTAGTAACTTAACACATTATCATTCTGGGGTGTTACACATATTCATTTAGTAGTACAAGAATGGGGATATTTGACCTTATAATCATGGATACCAACACCACAGAAAGGTTTTAGAATCCATCGCCATATATTATGTTTCACACGGATTCCTACTGGCCATGAGAGTTCATATCCATCAAATATATTTTTACTAATAAGGTTACTATATGTGAAGAACTATGTATGATATGATGTTAATTTTTATCAACAAGTTTCATATATATTAATGTTGTATGGCCTTCATCCAAATTCTATGAATCTCTAATCCTAAAAGGATGATTGGTATGTAATTGATACAATATTTTATATACAGGTTAAATTTATTTAAGGGTTCAAATTGGGACATTTTTATTGTCTTAAAATCCTAAAATATAAATTTTATACCTCTTCCATCGAATCCAAGAGTGTTGGTAGGGGTAATTAAATTTATACTCTCTATGAAGAGAGTATTAAATGCCAAATTGGGATTAAAATGATACTCTTCTTTTTTAGTAGTTAAAAAATGATGGAATGTATTTTAACATTTCACTACTAGAAGTATAATTAATTACCCTATATTAAAAATCATCAAATATCAAAAATTTACATAATAATATACAAACAATGAATGGAATTGATAGTTCCTTGTTTTTTGAATCCTATTTCCCAATATAGTTCCATGTTTCGTTTAATAAAGATTATTCTCAACATTATGTTCATGGAGATAAGCTCATTGATCATAGATGAATGAATATAAAGTACCTATATCATATAAAGGGGATGATAATGTACACGATACCAATATAAGTCCTCTATAAGTAGAAGGAACCATATCATTTTATGCAGTATAATACTCTATGGAATATACCACTCTTGAACCATAATGTAAACCATAATCAAAAAATATATTCATAGAAAAATACACAACAATTTCATACCACTAACTACTTTATGGACCTCATTGAAGTGACAACATAAAAGGTGGTTTATTTCCTCCAGTAGAGTGTGTGATATATTGACTGCGCAATGACTTGGGAAACTATGGTCACTTCCCACCACTATCTGATTTACATTTCTAAAAAAACCTTTGAATATTAATGCAGTGACTGTAATTAACTATATTTATTTAAAAATAAGGTGGCCTTCATCTTTATATTCCATGTAAACCCACACTGATAGCATCAAATTTGTGGTCTTTCCAAATAAGGGGAAGGGGGTACCACACCAACTATCTCCATTGTGGAGTGAAACCTCTGATTTCAACTTATCACCATTACATCCAAACGTCTATATGAATAATCACATGTTGACGTACCTGGTTCAGAAATACAAATTATTTATCTTATTAATGAACCTATCTTACTAGTGATGATCTTATTTAACAAATTTAAAAATATAGGATGGTCAATGAACATAATCTAAGTCTATATTGGCTCCTTGAAACCAATCTCAAGTTCCATGTCTCTGAATTTTTATCACCATTCATGTATAGATAAAAAATTTACCTTTTAGTTTAAATGAATGATACATAATTTTTATAGATCATAAGTACAGATTCATAAACTCTTAATCCTTTACCTAATGTAATATTTAGGGTAAAATTATTGAAATAACAACCATTGAATTCTTCTAAAGGTAAAAATATTTTCAATCTTATATAGGTTAATAATTTCCCACCATTGAATACAACCCCTTTTAGTATGAATTTACCTAACCTGAATAATTAGTAATTTATAAAATCCATTCTCACGAATATATGGTGAAAAAAAATCCACTCTTCATCCCCATACGGTAATCCATGACACTAGAAAGTTAAGGGATGGTCAAATTGAAAATCCTTCATAATATTTTTGGTTGTTGGTTCCTTTCAATAAATCAGATGAATATCATCTTGTAAATATTAAGAAATCCCACCATGAGCTAGGGATTAATTATAGGTTGGGATAGAATTTCAAATGTTTCTATCATATAATTCATGTAAATTAGTTATCATATAGGTGGTACATTCTATAATAAAATAAAAAATAATTCAAATATTGAAAAAAGAGAACAAATTAAAATCAATAACTTGAATAATAAGGTTATATCTATCCCCCTTTTCTCGTTCTCTAAGATTGCATTATCAAACAAATTAACACCTCTTTTAATTATTTATAAAAAATTATCTATTCTTGGAATATTATTTATAAAAGGTAAATAAATTATATATATATGACATCGAAAGATGAAAGTATATTCACATTAAAACATTAATTTTGATAAAATAAAATAATAGATAAACCATATTAACCAATTCGATGACAATAAATATACTGAAGTACATTAATTATTTATTATTAATCATTTTTATTAATATGTTTCATCAATTGATTATAAAAGAAAACAAGTAAGTAGACGAATTTGGAAAAATGTGATTAATGATATACAATCTATTGATACCAACTAACACATAGAATTATTCATGGGATTCTAGGACATAATACTTAATTAAATGAAATATAAACATATAACCTAAACTACCCCAGGTATCTCAATTTTCAACAATAGTTATACAATTCATGAATATTTATGGGTTACTTATTGAGTATGAATTTCCATGTCCCCTCGAACCTCTTAATACCATACACAAGATCCCTTAGCATACTTCGGTATGATTTTTTTTTAATTTTTATTATACTGATTACCCAAATAAAAGATGGGTTAGGTCTCCACAACATGTTATGGGAACCTCTCAATCCACAAATTTTGGCATAATTTCCAAGTAGTGAATGAAGGCTATGTGGGAAACTTTTTACCACAATTGGATGTTAAATTATAATATAAATTATCTTTTTAGAAATTTTAGCATGACCCCTATGGATATTAAACTAGGAACCAACATGTAGTAATTTATACGTTGAATACCTACTAGAAAACAAATAATAAATGAAATGACACAAAATCTTTGTGGACATGAATTCAAATATAATTTAGTCCAATAATTAGTGATAAATATGACATTAATGGTGAAATAGAATATATTTAAACATATATAAAACATCTTACCCAAACATGGACCAAAGAGAGAAAAGGAGATTACTCCATGAGCAATAAACCCTATGTAGGGGTCAACAATAGCCCTCATAGAAATGTTATTCATCCACTAAAAGACTCAATTGTCACCACACATGATCAAAACATTCTTTATGACTACCTCCCATGCTTGATGGTTTTCCTTTACATATGTAATAAATAAAATGATCATCACATTTCTAGATAGGGAAGGTGTAGATATTATGTTTTAAAATACATACTAATTGGTTTATACCCCACCCATATTGGAATTTCATAAACTTGTGTGCATACAGTAATAATATATATAGATATTTCATGTAAAATAAATCCATGAAAAAACAAAATATTACCTCTAAATAAAATAATATATATATATATAATATAAAACTCTACATATTGAAAGAGCCATTTCATAAAATAGCCCACATCAAGTCTAAAAAAATTAGTTGATTTGGATTAGGGTACAATAATCATACACTCTATCTAATCCAATTAGAGTTACATTACAGTCAGGTGAAAAGCCTGTCCTATGGGAAAAGGCTTATGAATATAAAATTCAGGGTATTCTTTCATCCCATCCCCTAGAAAATGGGTAAGGGGTATAAAAAGTCATAGTTTTATATTCCCATCCCACTTATTATAAACTAAACCAAGTTGTACCAATCTTATAGTTTACACAGCTACAATATAAGCCTTATATTAGGAAAACTAATCACCAAATAGATTAACAATCATTAACAAATAATAGGAAAACATCATTTGAATGATTATTTTTGAAACAAAACCATCTTTGAAAATTGAGAAAATTTATCTTATTTATTACATTAGCATAATATAGTTTGTATATCTTCACAAAGGATTGATTAGTTTATATGTATTAAAGAAAAAGATACATACATTATTCAATTTTTACATAGGAAGTAAAATATAAAACATAGTGACTATATATATTATGTATCCATAAAACTCCATCACTACTTTATTATTTATATCATGGTGAGTGGAAAAAAATTATGGTGACCTCAAAATCATGATAACTGTTGTGTACATCATATTCTATCAGAAGTGAGTAAGGCATAATCAATATGGGAAGGTAGATAACTGTAAATGCAAGACATTTAATCAATTACTTCAAAAATAATTATTTGTGGATAATATCAATGTTGTAATATCATAGATAGTAATAAATAAATTTAAAATTAATGAAATGAATAATCTTGACCATCTTAATCAATTACTTGTGAAAAGAAAATTATAAATATGGGCCTATAAACACCAAACCCGATTTTTTTTAAAAAGTGATGCATTGGCCCATAACGACCAAAGCATAAATATTATTAAAAGAATTTTTGCAAGATTCCAAAATACGGGATCATTTTACAATATTTTTCAGGAAAGGAAATGAGCTCAGTGTGGAGGTCTACAAACTAGGAAATGTCTTGATCTACTCCCATGTTGGCCAGCCCATCTACAACCATGTTTTCTTCTCGATAAACATGTGTGATGATATAGTTAATATCGATGAGTGAAAGATTGAAATCCATCTAATGCATAGTAATCGTCCAAGAAGGATGAGTTACTCCATTTCAGATCACTTGAATGATAGTCCTCAATATACTTTCAATCCATAGTTTTTTCCATCCAAAGATCTTGAAAAAATCAATGGCATGTATCAAACGTAGCATCTCATATTCAAGGTCAGTGGCGATGCCATTATTACCCATGAAACAACCAAAAATCTGACTAAAGTGATTTCTGAAGTCAGCACCACACCTTTCAGGGTCCGGGCTTCCCTTAGAGGTTCCATCAATATTGATTTTGATCCATCTCGGGAGAGGGGATCTCCAGATAACGTCAAGAGTTCGATGTGGTGGATGGAAATTGCAATCAATTCGTAGCTGCCTCAGGATTCAAAATTCAAGCACAGTGTTTCGCAATGTCCCTTTGGAAACAAGTTTGTGTATTGTATGTCAATAAAGATTTTCATACGACCAAAATTTAGATTATTTAAGTAATTGTAATGAATAATAGCTTTCTGGTCATACTAGATGACATGGTGGAGTTCAGAAACTGCATCTAAGAAAACGTTCTTGATTTGTGGGGAGACTTCCATTTCGGAACATTTATTTTGTTGATTTATGACAGATTCAAAAAACAACCATCTGAAATTAAAAAATATCAAGAATATAACTCCAAAGTGTAGAAGCATTAGCACAAGAATGAAAGAGGTGGTTAGAATCTTCTCTATGTTTGTTACAGAATTTACGCATAGAGAAAATCTGGATTCCAAAATATTATATGAAAATATTTGTGGGAAGTTTTTTATGAGAGAGACCCCAGATTAGAGAAAATATTGAAGGTTTTACCCATGGATTTTTAAAAAAATTTAGCCTGCTGTAATCACTCTCAGGTTTACATAACTAATTATTATAGAAATTTTTTGAGTTAAACATACCATTGTGAGCTAGTTCCCGAACTAGGAAATCATCAGTGTAAGTGAAAGAGTAGTTTTCAATGAAATTTATAATAGAATCAGTGAGGTGTTAATGATGAGAGATTAACATGTCTCTAATGGTGCTATTGGTATTTTCAAGAGTTTGATCAGAAGATGCCACATAAATTAAAGGTGTCACGATCTAGTTATCCAATTAGAATTTCATGGAAGAGTTTTTGGAGACCATCCATCCAGAATTATTCATAATATTGATGAAGGATTGTTTGATGGCTAGCCAAATGGAAGATGTAATATAGTTCGACTTTACCTCATTATGTTTGTTAAGGAATCTATTTTTTAGAAAATTTATAGCATTTTAGGTATTATGAAGATGGTTCCATGTGATCATAGCTTAAAGGGCCTCATTAATAAATTTTGGGATTTTTATAACAATACCACCATTATCAATGTGCTTACAACAGGTTGAAAAGAGAATATTCAAAGGTTTTCTTTCCAAAGTACAACCCTTCTAGATGAAATTCTTAATATAAATGTTCATCTTTTTAATAAGACCAACATTCCATTTGTAGACCATCATGGAGTAAACCATCTTGGAGAGAATAGTTAATTTAACAAGGCAAGTCCTACATGCCATGGAGAGAGCTTTACCTTTCCAAGAGGAAAGATATTTTAAAATTTCATCAACAATAGAAGGCAAGTGAAAAGACATAGGCCTAGCCCAAAAGATTGGAACACCAAGATAAGTGAAAGAGAGCATGAATTCTTTCAGAGTGAGGTCATTGGTGATGTAACATTTTATGGTGGGGGAATGTTCTTCCCAATGAAAATGCAGGATTTTCCCAACTAATGTTTTGGCCAGAAACCTCTACATAGTGTGAGAGCACAGTTTTGAGATTAAGAATTTTATTTTTGTCACCATGAGGAAAAGAATTATTTCATTTGAATAAAAAAAGCGAGTATGAGCATTCCCATTCCTAGATACCTGAATGGGTTTCAGCTTATTCTGGACCACTAGATTGTTGATCAAATTACTGTGATAGTCCTCTACTATCTAAAAGAGGATTTATGAAAGAGGATCCCCTTTTATGACAACTTTGGTGCAATTGAAGTAGCCCCTTGGAGAGAAATTGATCAAAATAGATATTGACGCCGATTTGAAAAGAGTTTTGATTGAAGTGATCAAAGAAGAATTGAAACCAAAACCTTGTATAAATTTGAATATAAATATCTAGTCCATAGTGCCAAAGGCTTTTCTAATATCAGGTTTAATATCTATGTTTCCTCCTTTAATTTTTTTTCATGTTTGTGACACATTCAAAGGAAAGATAGATACAATCTTGAATGGATCGACCATTTATAAAACAAAATTGATTCTAAGATCCAATTTTGTCTATGATAGTTGAATGTCTCTCAGCAATGATTTTTGGGATGATTTTATAAAGAGTATTAATAAGAGAAATAGGTCTAAACAGATGAATCTTAGAAGCATTTTCCACATTGGGGATTAAGGTGAGAAATTATGCATTGAGAGCCTAAAGGAGAACCCCATTCTAAAATAATGATATAACCATGTTACAATCATCAATATGAATCACATCCCAATAATGTTGAATGAAACCTTTATTGAAGCCATCCAGACCCGGAGCACTATCAGCATTTAGACTAAAGTGAGTGTCTTTGACTTCATTCTCCATCGGAGTGCGGAGGAGGAATATGTTGTCCTCATAAGTGAAAACTAATGGAATGACCTCAGGAAGGAGGTATGTTTTATATCAGGACCATTGATGATGTATTCATAGTCAGAGAAAATATGATGAGTTTTTTATTCTTCATAGTCAAGTAGGTTGTCCTCATCCTTTATAAATGTTAACGGCCTATAAGCCCTCCTGATTAATTTGTGAGAGTTATAGAATTAAGTATTTCTGTCTCTATTAGTTAACCATTTAATATTAAATTCTTGTTTTTCTTATAATATTGAAACATGAGTAAGGAGTTTAGTTTGAATGCTATGTTTAGCTATTGAGTAGGTTCAGTGTTGTGGCCAGAGGTGGTGTTATTGTTTTCAATATCATTGAGAACTTTTCATGGATCATGATGTCGTTGTAAACATGTTTCGCTTTATAGAGACACCAATATTTCCGAGTCTTTTTTATATGTTTTAATTTAAGTTTACATACAAAGGCATAATTGTTGTGATATATTTATGAAAAAAAGTTTTGGATGATATCGGTGAACTCGTCATCAGATAACCACACTTTGTTAAATCTAAAATGCATCCTATGTTTCACGCTTTTGGTGAGACATTGAATAGAATAGGGTGATGATCAGAGTTAATCCATTGAAGAGTGGTGATGGAAATAGTGTCCTAATATCTATATTAGGGATATTTGTGAAAGCTCTATCCACTTTAGAGGCCACCACATTGTTATAATATCTCCTATACCATGTGAATTTGGCATCGGTCTGGTTAATTTTAAAGATATTGTTGTCTTTAATCGGGGTTTTAAATTCTATCAGGGAATAAAATCATGAGCTGGTCCAATCTTATAACTTGAGTTAAGAATGGTATTAAAATCACCAATAATAAACCAAGGGAATTACTGTTATTTCCTAGAAATGAGAGATTATATGAAAGAGTTCTTCATTCTTGATATCTGTTTTTAGCATAAAAAAGGAGAAGAAAGAGTATGTTGCTTTAATATTAAAAGTAAAATTAATAATTTGGTTAGAGATATTAAAAACACTATAATTTGGTAAAGAAGAGACGGAAAAAACCCATAACAAATCAACATTTATGGAATTATATGTCACACCTGTAAAGACATAATTTTTTTGCAAATGTATTAGTATTTGGAAGAAAAGACAATTTTAGGTTTAACAATAGAAAATAACATGTATTAATAATTATTTTTAGAACAATTAACATTTCATAATTAGAGATGCCCTGACAATTCCAAAAGAGTATCTTCATTTAGACCTGAATTTGGATTTGGAACTCCCCCTTTTACATTTTTCTAGAACCATTGTTTCTAGTAGACCTTCTAACCTCTTGTGTGTTAGTGGCCTATTCTTGTACATTTCTAGATGTGATAGGATTATTCATTGTAGGTTTCTTTATTCACTTATTTAGAGTTGATTTAGTAGAAATCATAATGAATAGAAACAAAGGATTGATGATTTTTTTAGAATCAGACTTCATAGAACAATCATCACTAACTATAGGCAGGGAGATATATAGGTTTACCTGAAGCCTTTGAAAGAGTTTTGGAATGCTGTTGGAAAGTGTTTAGTTTTGAAAGATGAAATTGCATCTACACTATGGTGTCATTGTTTTCATACAAAGTATTAGGGTAAAAAACTAAGGGTGCAATAACAGATATATTTGTCTTTTTCAGTGTTTGAATAGTCTTAGGACTCTGGCCGCCAGTATTGCTAAGAGGTTTGATGATAGAAGTGGGAATAGAAACTAGTTAATTCTCTAAATTATTGGTATCATTGTTCCATTATAAAAGATAATTAATGTTAATAATCATAGATGTACTTTTATTATCAAAAAAAATATTTCATTGGAAGTTGAGTTAAGGAAACAAAAATGGTTGGTTTGGGTTTATCCACCCCCAAGATCTCTATTGGTTGAGGATGTTTGGTGGAGCCTTTGAGTTCATTTATTCTTTGATTCTACCCCAATTATGCACTCAATGGATTTATAGTTTCTAATTATATGGAAATAGTTTCTGTCACCATAGTAATAATAGTTTGTGCGGTGTCTTGCACAGTTTTTAGGTTGGACAGTGTATTCTTGGATTTTATAGCATGTTCAGTAGAATTCCGTGCTTTGGAACCATTAAAAAAAGTTGTTAACATGGGGAAGGGATTATAGGTCATATGAGATGTTGTTGATTTGATTTTTTGATCCTAAAGAGTCATTTTCTATTTATATGGTGGGGACTAGGGATTTCCCTGTACCCCAAGTTGGGGTGCGCACATCCATGAAATTAGTAGAGTTGGACCCAGGACAAAATTTAGGGGGAGTAGTGCAGAAAATGCATGCAATGTATATCACAATTTTATCCCTCCTCTCCAGGGTATGTTCAGCATTTTGTATGGGACATGAGATCTAATCTGCTGGATATGTATTGAGTTCTTCCTTTAGGGATAACTGAAAAGTTTCTAAAATTATTATTTCAATTTCTTCTAAATGTTCTCATCATTAATTGAATTGTCCTCTTATTTAGCAATATCAGCCCAGTTAGTACCTGATGGATCCCCTATGTGGGACACACTATTTGATTTCTTCACCAAAGTTTCTAATTAATTTTTGGTGTTTTTAGGTATTTCTATTAAGGGGGATTTATCTTTCATATTTCCCCTTAGTTCCTTCCAATAATTTTTAGATGGTTGAATTACATGTTTTCTAATCACCCTACAGTTGTAGATTGAATGACCAATGATCTTGAAACTATCACAACAGGGGGGTTTCCTCTCATTTTCAATTCTGATTTTGGTATTTTAGTCATTATCATTGAAATGAATAGTGTTGCGCAGTATGGAGTCCTTGTTTATTTCCACTATAACTCTAGAAAAGAGTCATAAGTCATCATTTAAGGTTCAGTGATAAATTTTGAGGGGATATCCTATGTAGGAAACAATATCATTCAGATTTTTTGGGTGCAAAAAGAACCAGTTATTTCTATGCAAACTGATCCTTACCTGTTCCATTGTGTTTCTATATGTTTGGGGATTGAAAGTAGAATCCATGTCATAATATCTAAGAAAACTCATGTTTAAATTAAGGATTCCAATATTTCAAACTATGTTAGTGTCTTATTTCGTTTTCAATCTAATATGGAAATATACTTTTCCAATTGGGATTAGTTTTTAGTTTCATGCATGCTAGCTGTGTGCAATATAGGTATGTAATTCAGTTAAGGTCGAAGGGAGATTACCTTTGAGGTAGGTGATGTTTCCCATGAAAGAAAAATCACAATTACATGGGTTTTTTAATAGAATTTGGGTACTCTTCGACCAAGAACCCACCATCATCAAGCCTTTTGAAAAGCAGAGGCTTCATCAGGGTTTCATTATGTAGCTCTATTCTCTTCAAAGCATCCAGAAACAAGATCCCTTGGGAACTATCAGGGAAAGAATGATAGAATGAGATGTTTTCAGGTGGGTCTTAATTGTGTTTCTCTGCGATAGGGATAGGAACATGGGGTACCTACTATGTCTGAGGAGTCACAAAGTGGTGGGAAAGAAATCTTACAAGATTAAGGAAATCTTCCAGGCATGAGGAAGTAGGAAAGAAAATCATAATTGCTCGATGATTTTCTATAGCTTGAGATCATCTACATGATTTTCAGAGTCTTAACCATTGTATTCACACCAAAATCAATATAATAATGTTATCCAATTGATCCCATCTGAAAATTCATATCTAATGAATTCCAAATATTTTAAATGAACTATTTAATTCAAGAAAATATACCTTATCAACAAGTATCTGTATTGAGTAAAGAATGTAGAATATCAATATTTCCCATGTAAATAAATTAAATTACATAGTGAAACAACATATGTGTAAATGGTATCGATTTTAGGCATTAAGTTTATAAATGACACAAATAAAATGGATATATAATATATATATATGATATTTGATGAATGATAATCCCGAGAATGTGAATGTTTGATGTAATTTTATTGGACAACATGATTAATAAAAGGTAAAATATGACTATTAATTCATATTAAATATATGTTCATAATAAAATCTTGTATTTTGGAAAATAATATATAAAATAAGAAAAAAAAATTTAAATAAATTTTCATACATAACATTTTTAGAAAAACCTTATAAAACATCCAAAAGATCCAAAAAATAATAAAATGATTACGGTGGTCGGAAAATCTTTTAATACTGCATATGTAGAGAAACACTTTTTTGACATTTTTGAAATAAATTTGATTTCAAACGTTTTGTAAATATTGAAATCAAATCTAATAGTTAAATTTAAACATGATGTATTACGTCCTCAATAAATTTTTAATTAAATGAAAATGGATTTTGTAATACAATTTTTAAAAAATAAGGATAATGAATAAAAGAAATACTTGATCAATAAGATAAATAGATTATATTTTCATATAAAAATTTATTTTTATATAGAATTGAAAAGGAGTATAAATTTTTGAACAAAATATGTAAATTCAATAAATTTCAAAATGATAATAATATATATGTGGTTTATAGTGGATATATTCAATGATTCCTTCATTGAAAATATAAGCAATCCAAAAAATGAGATTATATATTTATACCTCTTTGTTAACATTTGAGTTGTAACCCCAACAATGAGTGAAATTGAATTAAAACATTAAATTTATTGAATATATATATATATTAAATATAATAATGTGTTAGTATATACAAATCATGAAAAAAATAGGTGCATCATACAAAATATGTCTACATTAAGTGAAAATTGATATGAAAACTCCATACCTCAATCATCAACTTAGTTGAACATGATTTAACCTCATGTATAATGGATTTGAAAATGTAATTATTTATTAACAAAACCATATTATAATTTATATTAACTTATTATATTAGCATTAACTATTCTTTTTGAAATATTTGAAAAATCAATCATCGAATGTCAACTGGTCAGTGTTTTCATACATGTTTCATCATTATAGAAGTGGTTCTTATATATAGATTATAGTTTCATAATATATATACTTATATTCATGTTATAAATATTTAATTAGTTTATTACATAGATTTTACTAACCACCAATGTAATATGGTAATGGAAATTAAATATGTTCACCCTGTGGAGGTGGTATTTCACACTTACTCGTGAGCGATGTTATCATTTTCCAAAGGACGAGTCGAAAAAGAGGAAAGTATTAATTAATTATTTCAGAATTAAAATTATGTGATATATATCATTTAAATTCTTTAAATATACATATATATTCCATAAATGTAAGGTGATGATGAAAACCTAAATACATCCACTTGTGAGGTGGAAGATTGCATGTACACACGAGATATGTTTTCATTTTCCATTAGATGGATGCGTACATAAAAAGGTTAATATAATAATAACTAAAATATTATTTTAATATATTAATTATTTTGGTATTATATTGTGGTGTAAAATAATATTTAGATTTTTTAGAAGAAAAAATATACTTGAACGAGTTGGAAAGGATTATTACCCATTATTTGAGGAACCTCCATTATATCATTACTTAAGGAGACTAGGGTTTATCTATCGAGAAGAACAGAACCAATGTAACAAAGTTAAATATTTTTTTAGATATTTCTTTAGGTTTTGGATGATATAGGTTTCCCAAGGGGGTGTAGATAATATAGGATAGGTGGGTCCATTTTATATTGAAGGAAAAGAAACACTCAGAATTATTTAAAACATTTAACTATAACAAATTCCTCTTACTGTGAAAGTGAAACCAAGTGCCCAAATTTATGAATATAAGATTTTTTTGGATTTAAAACCCTTCATCCATTAACATTTTTAATGGTTTATATTGGTTTTTAAAATTTATTGTTTTTAACCCATCTATTAACAAATTTCTTATATAACTATGGTAATATGTTTTTCATTTTCATAGTGTTATTAATTTACATATAAGGAAAAAATGGTCTAAAACATGTTAATGAAATAAATTTTAGTTTGTATACCTCCATTATGTTCATATTTTATTATTTCTATTACATTTAAATCATTTAATATAATATTAATTTAGAAAAATACCATTACTATCATTTTATGAATTATTCAAATTTTTTACTTTAAATACATCAATATAAGAATTGAATTTTAATATAAAAATTTTGACTATAAATTATAAATTATTATTAACCATAATATTTATCTCAGACCATATTTCATCCAAATAATACTGCTTTTACTATTTTTAAAATCATTTTCTTTGATTTTTCTACTACTTCCATAAGCATTATGTCAACACTATGTATGAATTTAAAGTAATTATAGCATCAATAAAAATATAAATATTTAATAATAAAAATTATTTAATTTTTTCTAATTTTTTTTATACATTTATAAAATCATGTTATACCAATGTGGACATATAATTAAAATAAGAATTAATGGAGTGATATCTTTTAATCTTACATTACAAAAAAATACTATAATGTTATTTACCAAAGAAAATAGTGCCAAGATGTAATAATTATAAATATATGATGGGGTGATCAAATTAATCAATTGAAATGAAATATTGGAATTTTTTTGATTATTTTGAAGCCATATTATATTGTTTTTACTTTTTTATCACATTTTACCCTTCACCGAGCTGATAAATTTTATCATGGTTACTATTAAAATTGTCTAAAAACGGGACTTATTTAACAATTTTTACATTCGGATTAAAATTATGGAATATGCTTTATAAAATTAAATATCAATAATTGTCCAAAACCAATTTAAAATATTACCTACAAAACATCATGAAAAACAGTTTCCCCAAAAAACACATTTTTCACAAATAAAATGATCTTACATTAAATTTATAAATAGTAATCACCATTATGTGTGATTAAATTAATATAGATACATATATAATATATAAATTTTATTTAACTCATTCATTATTATTGATTATTATAATTATTTAAAATGGAAATCATTATTCATAGAAAATAGTTTTCTAACAAATATATCTTTTTACCTATATTTGATCATGTCTTTATCTATATCAAATTAATAATCAAAAAATATATAATTATACATATTATTATTAATTAATATAAATTAAATGAGGATTAATAAGATAATATATTTTTAATTATCCATTAAACCCTATTTCTAGGAGAAAATTTTCAAAATTCATTATAGGCTTATTTTGACACATTAAGTTCAAAAATAATATGCATTCAATGAAATTATAATTTATTGTGATAAAGTATTAAAATCTAATTCATATTATTTTTTCAATAATATAAACTTTTCACATCATAAAATTTATTCTCAGGTGTCAAATTTTCCCTCATTTAAAAATTTCTTCCTGAAAAAATTCATTGAAAATGATTTTTTTTAAATTTGGGTTGTTATTCTTCCCAACATCCTCAAATTTTCATCTTGATTATTATAGTTTATGATATCCCCAAACTATCATTACCATTAAAGTAATTTTATTCCACAAAACATTCCCTCTATTTTCAAGAATCTAGATTCACTCATTAAAAACAGATAGATCATGATCCAATTGTATTTTATCATATGTGAGCTCATGTGTTGTTTCTGGTATATAATAATCCTCAATAATGAGATATGGAACACATCATGTTCTTTTTAGAGGATCATTTTCATTTCCAAATGGTATGATATAGATCCAATTATTTATTTAATTCTAAAAGGTCTAATATATGGGGGCCTTGGTTTTCATTTCGTATTGAACCCTATAACACAATTCTATAGAGATAATTTCTCAAAAATCTGGTTTCCCACTTGAGATTATGCAAAATTCCTTTAGTTGACTACATATCTCATATAACTACATTTATGTAATTTAATATGTGAATAAA
This sequence comes from Viscum album, assembly GCA_963277665.1. Taxonomy (NCBI): domain Eukaryota; kingdom Viridiplantae; phylum Streptophyta; class Magnoliopsida; order Santalales; family Viscaceae; genus Viscum; species Viscum album. Next base: position 1,877,560,270 of record OY728152.1, read on the forward strand.
TAATTATTAACATTATCATTTTCTCCTCAATAATTTCTAGTATGATAATATTTTGGACATCATGGCCAAGGATCTATTAAACCATTTACCTATTCTCATTCACTATAAGACATTAGGCACACCTCCTCATATAAAATAGGCTACTAACTAGATATAGGTGGATTAGGTGATACTTTTAAGAGGATATACCCCTATATTTTATTTCTCAACAAAAATATTTAAGGGCCAATATCCATTATCATCAGAATACATGTAAAGAATAAATATACAAAAATATCTCTTAAATAAATGGAATGGATATCAGATAAATATAAAATGACTATATTACTAAAGAAATTCAATAAGACATGTACAATAATGACACACATAAAACTGACCTCTGATTGGGACGTTTATATAATATTCCATACTAAATTAAAATCCAAGAAAAAAAGGATCTACTATATATCCAATCTGAAATTCATCCAGTATTAGAATACTATCCATACTTTTTAGACTAATCATGAAAAACTCAACCATGGGAATCTTCCAAAACTGAGTCCTATAATAAACTTTTTATAACTACTCAAGTAAACTTGTGTAGTGGTATATTGATCAGGATATGTATACAACTCACTAGACCACCACTAATGGCATCTAAGGAGAATACCTGTAAAAAATATGTTTGGTATATGAAATGTGAGAGAAAAAAATAAAAATAATGACAATAAATTCATAAGAAAAAAATATTTTTCACACAACCCATGGGCCCTCATATTATAAGGTGACACCCTAGACAACTAAACTGACATCAACACAAGATGGTCACCTGAGCCATGAAACATAGTGTGAAACATATTTTACTAAAGTAAATGGATATTTAACCATTATATAACTAATGAAAGAATAAAACATAAATTCCCCTCTCTAAACCATGAATGTGGGGAGCCATGTTAGACATCTAGAACCATATAACTATATAATCATGTCCAACGCAATAATCCTAGGTTTAGGGGGCCATGTCAGACATATAAGAACATACATAATAACATTATATAATATTAAATCACCAAAACATTTACCAGTAAATTTATATAATACTTTTAGGTTCAAAAACCGTTGATTTTTAATGAACATTATGTGTGATTGCGTAAAAGATACACAACAACCAAATTAAAAAAACAATGAAATATTATTAGGAAATTTTTATAAACTAAACATTCAATTTGTGGGAATGAATATAATTAATAATTTTTTTGAAATATATTATTTTTATACATATTTTTTATGTATTAATTAATGATTTCTAAATAATCCATTGATTTTTAGTAAAGTCATATTATTCTTTAAAAAAATTGTTCCCTTCAAAAATGGATTTTGTTACTTTTTATAAGTGTTTATTATAGTATATTTTTTCATATTTTACTGAATTTATTTAATAAAAATTTATATCATATTTGAAATCATTTTATTAATATTACCTTATGATGAATGTTTTGTGAGCATTTTGAAAATATTGATTTTCCAGTGAAAAGGTTGAAATATCAATTTTTATAAAACTATCATATTCGTTATATAAAAAATCCCATTTAAGATTTAAAATTTATTTTAGAGTAACTGAAATAATATTTATATATATTTAATATTATTAATTACTATTTATTAATATTTATACCATATTTTCATATAAGTACATTTTTGTGCATAAAGTAGCATTTTTCAAGAAAATAGTTTTTTCATTTCATTTTGGTGGATTAATTTAAATTAAAATTATTCCACTTGAGTTAGTTGAAATAACCAAATTCATTCCATATTATGAATCACTGGGTCCAAATTTGGTAAATAGTCCTTTTTATTTCTGGTCAATATGAATATTAACTATTCTAATTTTGTTTCCAGAGTAAAGGGGAAATCAGTTAACATAGGATAAAAATAAAACGATAGGAATTGTAAAATGACTAAAACACTAACCAAAAATATTTTTTATGACAATATATTGTCTTTATTCATCCATGGGTATAATTTATTACCTTCTGGTTCTTCTTGGTTGAGACTATGAACTCTATAGTATTTTATTTAATGAAAAGTAAAACATGTCACACTCTAATTTTTAATAGTTTAACTATTTTAATATGGTTTTATCGAGAATATATTTCTAACTATAAATATTAATTTTAAATATAATAGATTTATCTTCTTTATAGTAATTTAATTATGATTTTTAGTGAGTAAATAATTATCTTAAATGCTTACAAAACAATGATATAGTAATTATTTAATTAATGGAATGATCAAATAAATGATATTAAAAAAATTACGAGTAGAATAATTTATGAGATTTCAATTGATCCATGAATTATATATATTACAGTGACATTTTTATGATATATTAATCATATTTTCGAATATGACTGGTTGCCTTCATGTTTTTAATTTTAATGTAATGAATGGTATCAAAATTGATAATAATGATATTTATACAATTAATATTTTATTAAAATATTTAAATATAAATAAAATAGTAAATAAGCACAAATTTTATATTATATGGTCTATTATGTAATCCCTAGTATTTTTATAGACCATTTTCCTGCATTTTGTATCATGATGTATTGTTATATTTTCAAAGGGTGCTCCTTCCATCAATCATTAAACCACACTGAGTCATCTAGATTGAAAAAACACTAAAATCCCTCTTATTAAAATCCTTATCCATGTTATAGAACTTCCATTCTACATCATATTCATGTGTTTTTTCAAATCATAAATTAATAAATACATTATGATACTTATAATTATATGTTATTATGATTATGAGATAAAAATATTCAACCTTTTATCCATCCAATTAATAGTTAAGGCACCACACATGTGTACATATGACTTAACTTCACCACTTAGCTGTGAAATTTTCTTTTCATCACAAACTCACATAAATGGTCATAATGATGGATGTAAAGGGTATTGATGATAATTGTGACATTATTTTGATTCTTGAGGATTAATATATCAACTATGTCCCATCCCATTCACCATTACTGGAATTTTATAATTTCTAATTCATAAGTACAACCTATCATCTCCATGAAATGATGTGACTCATTTTTCATATCCAACTTTTATTAGCTGTTATAAAAATTATTTAAATAATAAAATAAGACATTTATATCATTAATAAAATACTTTATATGATTAATCTATATCTCTTTCACATGATACAAAAAAGATATGACTAAACAAGCATGCAAAAATAATTCAGGTAATACCCAAAATAATGATAATAATTTAATATTATGTATGAGTGGATGGTAAGATGTTATATAAGGATTATATATGACATAATAAATATTAATATGGATTTTTTATAATTTAACACATGATTTACTACCCCATTATTTGTTTATATGATGAATATATTAATAATCATCGTATTTAATGTTTATATTGAATGTATATTCATCATCAAGATTACCAATGAACGAAAAAAAGTTATAAGTCAATATTTAATAATGCCATCCATATTATAGATTATTATTATTTATGTATACATTGGGGAATATTTCTCATCAATGTAAATTTTTTCTAAAAAAAATTCAAAAAATATTTTTACTATTCGAATAAAAATTTTCCAAGTCACTGCTACCAATTTATTATTTTTTACCAAATATTTTTTAAGGAATATCTCTTTATTTTCAAAACTAAGTAATTTTTGTATTTTATGATTAAAATATGATGTATGTTTTTAAATAAATTATATGACCTGAGTGGATATTCCAAAATTGTGAAGACTTAATTCTTTGAATCTTATAATTCATGTTTACAATTTTATTTTCAAAGAAAATTTTTGACATCATTTTTTCACAGTAACTATATAAAAGTCAATTTATAATTGAAAATGAAATTTTCCTACAAAAAATTAATGAATATTTTATGGTATATTAATTCATCGATAACCAAATCCATTTATTAGAATTATTCTCCACTTTGTAAATGATTCATTGAAACAGTCCTTGGATGCATTCAATAACATTTAATCATTGAATTTTTTGTCTCTCTTAAACATCCATATTCATGAATAATGAAAATTATTTTTTCATAAAACCTAAATCACTTTTATATATGGTGTTTTCATTGAAGATTATTTTATTATTTGGGAAAATATTCATAAATTTATATCACATATTAAATAATTATATTTGATGATAAGTCATATTGATTCATTAATAAAATATAATATTCAATGTTTGAGGAATATTTTTGACATTCAGTTATAGGTATGCCCTAGAATTCTATATAGACTCAATGTATCTGTAGGTCTCATGAGAAACATAAGTAGGAAAATTTATATATTGGCTTCTACCTGTAGTTTTAAATAATCCTATCAAAGGTATTGTTGGTAGTGGTACCATGTTCCCAGGCACATTATGGGAAATAATTAATAATTTCTTTCATTAAGAATTATATTATTATTATCCATTACATTATTATAATGATTTTATCCATGGATAAATTTTTTTCCAAATATATTATTAAAATGTATTGTGTTTCAAATTACATACAATATCATGTTGATTGGGAATACTCATTCATGATAGCTTCTATTATATGCATTCCCTTACCTGGCGAGAGGGATCACCCCTTTCTTTTGTAGTCTTTCTCTTGGATCCTTGGAAGTGTATTATGATTTATATATAAGGATATGATGAAGGAAATAATTTTTATTATCAAACTGAATACAATGTTATATTTTAATATTTCAATTTAAATGAGAATTTCATGAATGTATCAATTTTCCCAAGACTACCAAACTATTAGTTCATTCAAGATAAAATTCCATGTATCATATGACATTTTAATAAAGTAAAAAATTTGACTCTAGGATTCTGGATTTGGGGATGTTATAGTTGGTATGAGTGAAAGATTTTTAGAATTCTTGGGATCTTGAAATAGGAAAATATGGATTAGAAAAAGATACACTATGATATAATTTGGAAATATTTCCTATGAAACCAAGATTATGAGAGATATATTAATTACTCATGTATTGATTATTAATAATAAGCGATTCAATAATTTTTTTATAATAAATTATGTTTCAGAATGATATGATCTAATATAGTGTATTCAATTTTATATAAATGGAACCTAGTAGAAGGAATTGAAACCCTATTAATTCACATAATCCATAGAGTATGAATAATAATTTCCTTGATGTTTTTACACTATTCCTTTGAAGGGATCTAGTATGAAAAAAATTATCAATATACAAAGAGATAGTATCTTGTGTAATAAAGATAGAGAAATATTTATATATAAATTATGGATTCAATGAATAGAAAGATAAAAAGAGGATGGTATTTAAATTAATGGAATAGAGGGACAAGGGAAGGAAGGGATTCCCCGTATATGAAAATTATAGAAAGAAACTCCAAAGTGATTCTTTAAAGGGAATGTGAGTTTCCAATAATTGTTGATAGAAAGGCCACCAAGAACATGAAAGTAAAGGAAACAAAAAAATCTATTATTCAATGTTTCAATTTTAAGGTAGTGGGTCACTCTTCAATTTAATTCCCCATGTATAAGAGGAATATATACAGGACTAAGTAAAAGTATGAAAGCCATGATTTTTCTATTTTCACAATAAAAAGGAAATGATTATAGTACATATGTATTAGGATTCAATAATTATGATGTAATAGAATATTTTCAATGATAATATAGTTTTAAGAATCATAAAGTGAATAAATATTTCATTTCAATAATTTTTATAAGGACATAAGATAAAATGTGGAATGATATGATAAACAAGATATGTAACTAGTGGTGAGGTTGTATTTTTTGATAATACATGTAATAGAGGATGACATCCATTAAAATAGTTTAGTTGTTATGGTAAAGAAAATAATAACACTAAGGAAGTAAATGGATTAGTACTGGTTTCCTTGAGAATTTGTTAAATGAAGAAGTAATTCCTACCAGACATTACATAATTTCAGGAAGTATGAAATACATTCGATATTCTTAGAGAATAAGGAGAGAGTTAATTCTTGAAAGTATCCATGTTCTACAGTGATTCAAGTTATTACCACATTTTAAGAGAATATATTTCCGGGGGAATTTAATGTTACATTAAGATATAGTTTATGGGTGATTTATGATAAGGTTATTATAGAAATTTAGTGAGCTTATTCCAAAAAAATTGGTTTTTTTAATTTGGAGGAGCCTTAAGGTTTACCACTCTTGCAGAGGATTAAGTTGATAGTTGGGCAATACTGTTTGAGGATAAAGATGAATTTTTAAAATTAGATAATGTTTTCAAACCATTTTGGCTTTGGTAAAAATATAGAGGACAAAATAATAACTATTGGACATTATGGTCTATTAAAAATTGATTCTGGCATTAAAATATTCTATTTCCTAGAATAATTGACAATTTGGAAATAGATCAAAGTTCATCCAAATGATAATATTTTTCATTAAAATGTAAATAAATAATTTAAGACTATATTATCTATTAATTCTTATGGATAGTAAAATAATCCAACAAATTTTCAAAATAAATCATGAAATAAAAATGTCAACTATTTACTTTTTTTACTAAGAAATCAATGGCCTCTTTAACACATCATATTTTTATGGTTCTGTGATAGATAAAATTCTCATAACCATGATCTTTTTTACACTCTATCAATCCTTTGGTTATATTATTCTCTTCAATAATCATACTTTTACCTCCTTCCAATGTTATCCAGTTCAAAAACCTTGTTTGTGGTGACCCTCTCATTTCAAATTTCCTCTTTTAAAGAAGAGGCTTTTTTTAAAAAAAAATTACAATTTGTTATTTCTAAAAAATAAATTTATAGTTTTAAAGAAATGATAACAAATAAATAGTTCAAAATTTCATGAATTAAATTTATTAAATTATGAGAGGATAAAACACCCTCATATTTTTAAAGAACACTATATTCGATAGCATATAAGATATGCAACACACAACATAAATACATAATGAAATAAAATTATGTGATCATTATAACATATTATATAAATAGGGTTGAATGAATTTTATTAATAAAATTATGAAATATATAATTATCTGACTCATTTATAATATATTAATTATTTCATTATGAAAAAGAACATAATTTTTAATAAAGTTGTGTTATTCTACAAAAAAATGTTTTCATAAACAATTTTTTTCCTAGTTTTTATGAGATAATATTATAATTAGTTTCTATAAAATAAATAATATCTATTTTATAAAATAAATTCTATTTTCAATTAGAATATTAAAATTTTTATAGGATGTTTTTTTGGATTTTTCTGCAAAGATTGATTTTCTAGTGAATAGTGAGAAATACATATTCATATGAAACTACCATTTTATTCCTATTAAATATTATATTTAATTTTTTTTATTCAAATGTAAAATAAGAATTATTTATATATAATATAATTAATTAAATTTTAATCAACCTTATTACTTATTTTGGGGTATGTTCTTTCTTGGTCTTAAAGACACATTTTCTATGAAAAATGTTTTCCATTGCGTTTTGTGGGATTAATATTAAAATAAAATCTACCGAAAATTTTAGTTGAATAATAAAAAATGGATATATTATTGGGAATCAATGGGTACAAATTTGGTAAATGTAATCCTTTAATTTTTTTCATTATTAATATTAACAATTATTATTTTATTACCACAACAAATGGTAAATTTGGTAACTTAGGTTAAAATTAACTGATAAGATTCATCAAATAACACAAACACTTAGATAAATAAAATATAATGAATATATATTGACCATTATCATCCAAATATCTAATTAATGACATTTTGGTTCAACTTTTATGTGATTATTTCCTTTATATTATTTTATTTAATGAAAATCCAGACATGTCAAACTCTAGTTTTTAATAAGCATTGAATATTTCATATGTTTTAATATTGAGGATATGATATAATATAAATACATATTTGAATTATAAATTATATTTATGTATCATGGTAATTTATTTATAATTTTTAATGAATAATTAAGTACCGTAAATGCTTACACAAAATTTATGCAATAATTATATAATTGATTAAATAATCAAATAAATGATATTAAAAATATTCAAAGTAACATATTCATATATATTTAAGGTGATAAAATAATTATATATAAATTCATGAAATATTTATTGTATAATAAAATAATTGGTTCCAACTTTACTTGTTGTCATTATGTTTTTTAAATAAAGTTCATGAACAATTTCAAAATTCAAAATAATGATATTATAAGAGATTAATATTTAATTATATTATTTAAAATTAATGAAAAAATTAAATATGAATAATTTTGTAATATATGGTCTAAAATGGAATCCATTGTGAATTTATAGTACATATGGATACATTTTTCTCTTGAATAGTTTTATTATATTTTAAAATTTTGAGAAATTACAAAATTTCCTCTCACCTCTACTAAAAAGGGCACCCATTCCCTCACTTATTTACACCATGTTCAGTTATATAGATAATAAAAAATATAAAAATTTACATTTTAAATGGTTCCTTGAATTTATTTAATAATAACTGAGGCTTCGGCCACAAACATTAAAAAAAACTAAAGAAGAGGTAATCAGTTTTACCAACTCTTCACGTTTTTTTATTTCAATTCTGATTCATGTGTTTCTTCATGGTAATTTAATATCTATTTGATTATATAAATATATATATATGATGTTATTATAACTATTAGAAAACAATATTAAACCTTGCATCTATCTTATGAAATATTAAAGCATCACATGAGCATACGCTTGGATTACTATGGCCACATAGATGTGTAATTTTTTATTCATCACCACATTGCATGAATGATTTTAATTATGGGAATAATGGATATATATTGTTATTATTAAAAGTTATTTATCTTTTTGAGCTAATATTTCTTCAATTTTCATACCCATGTGATGGTAAGGTAATGATACAGTAGCTCGTGCATACATACCACCAACCATCTTTACGATGTGATGTAACTAATTTTTCATATCCAATTTTCATTAATGGTTTTAAAAATTTATTAAATAATTGAATTTCATACATATATAATTAATAATAATCTTTATATTATGAATATATATTCCATTCACATGATCTAAATCATACGTGACAAAACATGCATGGAAAAATGAAGTAGTGGACAACCAAAACTATGATAATTATGAAATATTATTAAGGAATTTTTGGTAAGGTGATATATAATGATTATATATGATATAATAAATATTAATATAGTTTTTTTATTGATTAATAACAGTATTTAAGACATTATATAAGAGTTTATATCATGTGTAACTAAAGTAATGCACACATTATGGGTTTCCCATGTCACTTTTAAATCACTGATACATATGTCACATTCACTAATTATTTCTTTATTGTGGTGAATATAATTCGCCATTATTTGTAATACTTCTAATAACCTAAAATTTATATTAATTAAATCATAATTTTATTTTATTTATTTTATGGGATAAATAATAATAATAACCCATGTGATAAGGGTTTATTGAAAAATATCTTCATTACTCGGGATTGTTTATGTTCAAGTCTCTCATACGGAATATTTCTCTTCTATTTCCATGTTTTCTAATAATTATTAAAAATATTGCTATTATTCAAAGATATTATAAATTTATTTTTAACCATCATTATCTTTTTAAAAAATGTTTGAAAATAAGTCTTCATATTGTTTTCCAAATGAGGTACATTATAAATTTTAATAAAAAAATATATATGGAATGTTTTTTTAATCATTCATTGTGATATAATTCTCTCATAATCATTACTCAGTAATTATTTAATGATTTTTTTAAAATATTACAATTTTATTTTCAAATAAATTTTTTCCTTTGTATTTGTATTGTCATTTTAATAAAATCAATTTCAATGTGAAAAAATATATTTTACTCACAAATTTTTTTAATGATCTTTTTAATAGAAATTTATTTATCAATTACAAAAACAAATTATTTTACATGTTCACCAATGGGTATATGATTAAATAATTATATCATTTGAAGAATTCATTTACATGTGATTATTTAATATGTTATTTCTCTTAAATTTCTGAAGTCTTCTATAATGGATATGATTATTTCTTGAATTGTATTCCACATTTACATACATTGTTTTATTTGAATGTTATTGGATTAATTGGGTAAATATTGATAACACTATATCCATTCCTGAATTAAAATAATATATGATAAGTAAAATTTATTCATAATTTAAATCGATCATTTCATATGTGAGGAATGTTTAGAAACTACCATAACAGGTGGAACGTCTAATAATATTTCACATAAATGTGTTAGCATGCATCATGAGAAAAATTATTTTGAAAATCTAAACAATTTCTACATATAGATTTAAATAATCACATGAACGGTCTTGGGGTCAGAGGTGTGTAGTTTCTCATTACATAACATTAAATAGTTAATTATTTCCATCATTAGTGATTCTATTCTTATTAACCTTGATATTTTCATCATGATATTTACTATAGGTTCATTTTGTGATCAACATATTATATAAATGGGATGTGTGTTTAATTATTTACCTTTCCATATTAATTTTGTTTATTAATTTGTGATATCTTCAATTGTATTCAAACCCTTACTAATCATTAGAGATCACCAATTTCTAATGAATTTTTTGTCTAGGATGATAAGATGTTTATTATTATTTATATGCAGGGGTATGATAAAGGAAATAATTTAGTAAACAGATAAAATATAATTTTTTAATTTATTTCAATTTTTTCTTGTGAAATTAATTAATTTATCTAGTTTTCCAATACTAAAAAATATATTTTCAATCGGGATATGATTCCTTATATCTTATGTCGATGCCATATTGTCTACACTGACATTGGGATTCTAAAGTTGGTGTTATTACACATAGAATATCATTTGTGCACCTAAAACATTGATGTAAAGCATTAGTACACTATCCATTCAATCATTTACATAATAGTTCAAAGAGAATAAATCTAAAACATAAACCATAGATCATGTTATTCATTCCCAAAGCCTCAGTCTGACACCATGTCCATATAATATAATATTTGTGCCCAAAAGATTAATCTATAAACTAACTCATATAGCATACTAACATTTCAAGAAGCATTAGTATAAAACCTAAATCAATCCATCATTTCCCAATTGCTAATTTTCAACATCATGAACGTTAATAAATTTCGAATCAAGGAAAAAGACATTATTTTAAATAAAACCATCAACATATACATTAATTCAATTTACATTGTGGAAACCACAAACAAAATTCAAATAAGCATTCCATATTCAACAAGAAAACATTTCATAAAGTCCCTTGGAGGTCAACTCCTCACATTAATAGAAAGATCCAATTAAAACATATCTTTCCATCTATGAATCCCAGAATCAGATCAAAACCCATCATATATGCTTAGAATTATTTCAATGGCAACAAACCACATTCATAACATATTATCACAAAAACATATTCAAAATTAATCCTTTATAAATATTTTAAAACATTAAATATCTAAACATACAATGCACTCATTAAACCTTCATCCGAAGAAACCTACAATATTAACCTACTTAAGTACATAACCCAACTAATCCACCCTTCTAAAGCCCAAATTTATCAATTTCAGAAAAATAGGACAACCCACGAGCATCTGTAGATTGTCCTCATAAACACCAATGGATCTAACATCATACATGGTAGGTCTAAGGTAAAATTAGAATCCAAAAACAATTTAATTAATCCCCTGAAGATAACACACCACACAAGAGATTTATTTCACAAGACACATAAACATGAAAATAAATTAACAATTTTTTGGGTAATCAAATTTGGACACCTACCTCATTAATGAATCTTTCAAAACATTACCAAAGCCTTATAGTAATACTAAGGCCTATCCAAGCCATATCCAGACTCATCGTTGTCCAAAAGATATTATCTCAACCACCCATTCTCTACTATAAAAACTCGTTGTAACCTCCTAGGGATGTCCACAATGAAAAATAAAAACAATTACTTATAAAATCATTAAGATCAAATAGAGTTACAAAAATCAATTAAAATCAATTTATTTTTTGATACTTATGATAATTCACCATGAATTTATGTCTTAACATAAAACCACACCAAAAAAATTCTACTAATCTTGGGATCTATTCTACATCGAAAGACCAAAATCCACCTGAGAAACAGATGATTCTCTAATGATCTAATAGAACCACTAATAAATGATAAGTCCAAGAACACTAAAATTATATAAGAGGAATAATAAATAGATAATATTTTGTAGGATGGTGATTCTAACCCCAAAAATTTCCAAATAAGTCCATAATTTCTCCCAATATAAAACGGATGTAGAAGAACAAAATTATAGGGATTGCTCCTACTCTGAATGTTCCCAATAGTGGTGGAAGGGAAGTGAGTGGCTAAAAAGACCCAATGGGGGGATTTTGGTCATCAAGGACTTTTAATGAATATATTTGAAACCACCCATTTTTTTAACTTGGTTTTTTGAATCATGAACCAACCATGATCCTTTCACTATGAATTCCAAAATGCTTAACTTAGTAATCTTCCAATGTTAGTCAAATTGTACACCGACTACTCTGTTACCACTACCTCCCTTATGTAGGAATGAACATGATATTTCTAAAACCACACATACACCATGGTTTATGCCTTACACACTCAACCACATCACACGATTTCTCTCTTGGATCACATGATTTCCCACAAATACTTATTTAATAATTAAAATTGGACATGATTAAATAAAAATGAACTAAATCCACCCAAATTACAAAGGTTTCACATGGTTTCTTATAAACCATGCACACCAAACAATGAACCTGATCCAAAAAACAATATAACACTTTAAACCAAATGCAATTCTCCTAAGCCCACCGAAACACCCGAGCTAGATTTTGGTCCATATTCTAGGTCATACAATAGCACGTTGATGCATTCCAACTCTCAGAATTCCATTCCAATCCTTTTATCAATGTTAAACCCATAAATTAAATGTTGGTTTAATTTCGTTCTTCAGTTTTCATCTCATATATGTATGGGATCTTATAATCACTCAAACATAATGAATATCATAGCTATGAAACATGGTGTTCATCCATTTTCCCCACTTAACCTACATTGATATCCAGTTATTAAAAATAGCCACATTATTTTTTTGAGTGCTTGAAACACCATCGAGGAATGAACTCAAACTAAAGGCACTCAGATGAAAAAAATAGACACAATATGTTATTTCAAAACCAAAACACTAACAGGGAATATATCAAATAAAATACCACCAAAATATGGATTTTTTTACATTTCCAAATCTCTTCTAGAGCTATAGATATCCCCATTTAAGACACTATTTACAACTACCATGTTCCAATTCTAGGCACATCAATTATCAAAATAATGGAACATAACATTGAACTGATGCTCCCACAACACACACAGTATGGTTCCAAACTTTACCTAGACTAACACCTATAATAATTTTTATAATAATCGACACATGACATCATCATTGAATCCCAACTGAAGTGGATGCATACCAACCATATATGCATGAACAAAGAACAAAATTTATTTTTTTTAAAAAAAATCAGGTTTGATTTCTGAAATGCGTCTATCTTTTCAAAGATAACCATATATATGTTTTTTTTATTTAAAATACCTGTTACTTTACTAACAGATGTTGGAATATCCTTTCTGAACTTTTCTTGAAATTGAAAATCTCTAATATTCAGCACATATACTTCTAACATGATCTCAATTCCATTACATTTATTGGAATACCGGACTACCCAAACACACCCATTAGTGTCCATAACCTACTCCTCATAAAATTCCATAGTCAGATACTCTACTAAGTAAAACCATTATCATAACCTATCTCACCACAAGGGAAACATCAACATAAGAACCTTCCATTAATTTATATAACCACGTTGACCAATAAGCCAGTGAATATCCTGATCATCCGGGTCATATTATTTTTTGTTATCATTTCCAATGTAATTTAAACTTTTACATCGTCAATTACTCACTATAATAAATATTGTAACCAAAGATATTTTCACATATTTTTACTTATTTTTATACATAAATATCCAATAAACACAACCCAAGGATCACAAGTCCTAGTTTATTTGGATGGATATATTCACACTACATAAACACACTATAACAAAACATAATTATATTAATCTCAATAGGGAGATCCAAACTTCTTTTGAGCTCTTAAGATAATATAGGATGTCCTGGGAAATTAATATAAGAATGGGTGAGCTAAAAAGATCAATATTGTAAATAAACAGTATAACAATGAAAAAATGTGAACCAAATGGCATAACATTATATTGTAAAGGCTAAAGATCATGAGTAATCACATGGGATAATAACATAAATAAAATGTTATCATATGATCATGGAAATAAAGAAATGTAGTGGTAACATGAAAAATGGAATATTTATAAAGACTAACTACGAAGACAACAACACATGGTGGAAAGAGTCCCAAGATAGATTAGGTTTACTCTCTAATCTCATACATACCATGTCATAGGAAAAAACATTTCCCATTACATTGGAGAACTATCTAGGTGTACCCAACATAACATGTACATTAATATGTGTTCTATATAAGGACATTAGACATAAGGAATCATAATAAGAAATACCCACAGAAAGATATGGGGTTCATAACCATGTCAAATAGCATAAAAAGATAGAATATCTAAATGTATTCCATCAAATATGAGATTCAATAATTATTGTAAATTCATGATCATAGTCCCTAAAAAATCATTTCTTAATGAATTGAATACTCAAAAAATAGTAGAGAAATTCCTTTGAAATGTAACTCTGATTCAAGGCTTTAGGAAAAAGGGTAACAAGCCAATCAAGATCTTTACTAAATAATAATTCCCATAAAATATAAACAAACTAAAAAAATTCCATGATGAAATGACATATTTTAGTAAACATGGCTATTTTAAAAAAATTTAATAAGTGGAACATGAAAAGGGTAATAAATATTAAATATCTATTTAATTAGGGTTTCTGATGGAGAGAAATTGATATGAGATCCTTTTATAACATGTATATCCCCAATAAGGAAATGTAAATTCAATTGTATATATATATATATATATATGAAAAATATAAACAATATAGATAAATTAAATAATAAAAAATAGAGAGGGTATGTGAGTTGAAGAAATATAAAGTGTAACCAAAAGAATATGGGGTGGTTTAGAGAGATAACTAATCTTAGGTTATAGAATAACATTACACATTCAATTAACATCCTAGATAATAAAATTAGATTCATTAATTTATAATTTAGATCATTTTACATCTTCATTTAATTTGATATAATTTTATTCTATTCATTTATAACCATTTAAATTAGAAATAATGTTTCATTCTATTGTTCCCAAGGCATTCGTTTTATGGTTCCAAGGTTGGATAACTTGTGGATAATTATTGATGTTTTTTTAAAATGGAATTAAAACTCTATAAGTCAAAAGAATTGATATAAATAACCTCCCATAAATATAATCATTCTTAATTAATCATATGGGAACTAATATATAGGTGACTCATTTAGTAAAATGTTAATGTTATATGGTTGTTTTATTTTTTCATTTTTATCAAGAATAATGAACTTGTTCTATATTTAATATTGTGGAAATATAAATATTCTAAAAGCTGATACAATATATAGTATTAATATTTTCTTTATTTTAAATAGTTATATGTGAATTTAAATTTCATGAAGCTGGTAATGGTAAATAAAAACTCATTTTCCACAAAGGTGGTGTACTTAGATAATATAGATGACGTATTTGATTTAATAATAATCTAAGAGAAGATCATAGATCATAGATGTTCCCTTAAAAAATAAAATTAAATCATATACATGATACAAGAGTTATTATTCAATGATAAGTATAATTGTTTTGGAGGATGATATGGATGATAGATTAAAAGAATCTATTTAGGGAATTAATTTTTCCAATGGGTGTATCCTCCTGGGATCCAACTAAAGCACATTGGTGTGGTCTGTAGGATATACCCAAAGAAATAAGATGTGTGGGAGAGGATTGGGGTGGAATTTCTCAAAACATTTCATATCAAAAATGATTATAATGTTTTAGAAGAAGAGAATGTGAGAGGAAGTATTTATTTGGGGGAGGGGTATTTTTTAATATTATATTCATTAGTTTATTGTTTTCGACCAAGGATATAAATAGTATTGATTCCTAAAACTATATATATTATAAGGGTCATGTGAGTCCAAAAAATGTTGTACTTATGCCATCCCTGGCCTAGAAGGTTACTTATTTAGCTTAAAATGTTAAATACCATATTTTACCTTATTTCACTATTCTCCAAATATCGTCTTTTATAGAAAAATACCATAAAAACCTCTGAATTTCATTATGTGGTGATTTAAAAAATGAAATCTATTTTATAAAAAAAAATATGAGAAATTTTATTTTTAAATAAAAGGACCATTTATTTAGAAAATTAAACATTAATATTATGATCAATTTTATTACACTTTAAATAATTAAATATGGTCTGCTAAAATTATCTTCCCACAATAAAACAATATATATTATGTTGAGTCCATAAGGTTTTCCTTATGAATTTTCCATTCTTTCATACTTTGGGGATTTAGTATTCCTTATTACTTTACCATTCCTTCTTGTTTTGAAAATCAAAAACACCGTATCTCTAGACAAATAACTTTTTACCCTATGTTTTACTTCTATAATGAAAAATATCCTTCCTCAAAGAAATTTATCTTTATCATGTTTTCATTGTTCATATCATAATTTTTCTAAGTGTAAAATTTGGTTTAATACCAAAACCTCGGAATCCTATAATTACCAATATATGAAGCATTCTATTTTAGGATCTGTATTCTGAGAATTCTGGTTACGAACTCTTCTAAGTTCTGACTCCGAATTCCGATTTTGAATTCAGGATACAGAGTCTACTAAGTTCTAACTTAGAATTTTGATTACGAATTCTGTATACAAACACTTCTGAGTTCTGACTCTGAATTATTATTATGAAATCTGGATACGAACTGTTCTTGGTTCTGACTCCGAATTCTGATTATGAATTCTGGTTACGAACTCTTCTGAGTTCTGACTCCGAATTCGGAAAACGAATTTCAGTTACGAATATCTCTCAGTTCTGACTCCAAGTTCTTTGAATACAGACTCCGAACACTTATGATTTACGACTCTGAATTCTCATTATCTCAGACTCCGAACATTGTATGTTCTGGTTCCAAATTCTTGTGAATCCAGATTATGAATTTCTTTGAAATTCAGAATCCGGAATTCTATAGAATTCAGGTTCTTAATTCCTAGAAAATATAATCAGAATATCCTTTTATTATAGACTCCAAATTCAATTTTGGTTAGACTCCAAACTTTCATTTTCATACTTTCCAAATATTATATTTTAGTTATGTAACCATATTTTTTATTACACTTGTTTTTTTTGTAAAATGATGTCGTGCTTTTAGTTATTAACTAACTTTTGGTTGAGTTACAGGTGTACAGGTCCCTCCAAAATTCAAGGAAAAATATTACCATTAGAGGAGGGAGTCGACCATTGAAGCCATGCCTATAAATAGAAGATCATTTAAATGATCTCAAGACTTTTGGACATCTTTTGATTTGAAGTGATTTCTAGAGAGAGATACTCTCATTGCATTGTGTGTACTGAACTTCTGGTTCATATTTTCTTTATGCAACTCTGATTGTTGTTGTATACAATTGAGGGCTTCTGGGGATAGGAAGACAGAGGTTCCGACTACCTTGAAGTTAAGGGCTTGAGGGGATATCAATACAAACTCCGGTCATCATATTGAGGGAATACCCTAGTGTGGGTAAGATAGGCTTTTTTGAAAGTATAAATTAAGGGACCTATATCTAAGGTTGTTAGATACCCTACCCCTTTGTGTTAAATGATTTACTACTTGATTACTTGTTTTGTTAAATGTGTTTCCACAACATTTGTATTGTTGAGGAAAGTATAACTATATTATACTTCCTTATACTTGTACTCAGATTTAGTTAGATTGTATACGCCTTAAGGTAGAATCTTCATCATTTTTAACTGTCATTAAGTTTATTTTCCAGATTTCTCATAATCATATTTCTGGAATCAAGAATGTGTGTAGAACTAGAGGTTTTTTGAATTACCTTGTTTAACCCTGTTAAACATAATCATCTTTAAAAATTCAAAAGGAATTTTTTAAAAGTATACAATTCACCCCCCCTCTTGTATTTTAAGCATCATTAGAACTTTACTCAGTATCTCTTTTATTTCGATCCTACATTTGGAATTATAGAGTATATCATACTCATATACAATCTCTACAATTGGTATCAAAGAAGGTTTATGAAGTAATTATATTCACATATATGTTTTCCTTGCTCATGTTTTTTTCCTTTTTAAGATATAATACCTTGTACCATGTTCCAATTCAAAAATTGGTTTAGAGGAAGTGACCTTGAATCCTGAACCAATCTAACAATTCTATTCAGAATTTTGGTTCAATATAAATTAATCTCACGATTAGATTCAGAAAAGAATTCATCTCATTCTTTTCTGGAATCAGTTTTTCGGACTCGTATAGTTCAGATTCATTTTTCTGTTTGATATACTCTTATTCTATATTTTCCGATCTTAGGAATATTGTCATTGTTTACAAACCATCATTACAAATATATTTGTATGGAATGAGTTTTCTATAAGATAGCAGGATTCAATGTTGGTTCCATAGACAATCTCAATCCAACAAGACCACCTATTTTTGATGGAAATGATTATGAATATTGGAGAGATCGCATGAAGAATTTCATTATCAATACTGGTGTTGATAATTTTTTTATGCTTACTGGAGGATAAAAAATCCCTTAAAAATATGTTAGTACCTTCACCAATCAAGAAAAGCATGATTATCAAATGAATTATAAGGTACGCAATACTTTTCTTTGCTCTATGACTAGAAATATATAAATCCAAATTTCATCTTGTGAAGCAGAAAATTGTATATGGAAGAAACTTGAAGTTACTCACTTTGGAACTTCCAAATTTATTGAAACTAGAATAGCCATGCTCAGAGCTGAATATCATGGCTTTAACATTCCTTATATAGAAACCATATATAAGGTGCAACAAAGATTCATGACTATTGTGAATAGTTTACAATCCATGGGTGAGAAAGGACTAGATGATGAAGCTCTTGTTGATAAGATCATCGACATCATGCCAAATGAATGGGAATCCAAGAGGACGGGAAAATATGAGAATAGAAAGGTTACTCAGATTTCTCTTGATGAACTATTTGGAACTCTTCTTCGGCATGTCACTAGAATGAAGAGAGATGTTGATAATGTAAAGAAGAATAATGGGAATGGCAGTGTAGCTTTTACTACTACTTCAAATTATATGAAATCCAAGACTCATGATAGAATTACTATATCAAAATCTAAGAAGGTTTTTATCCAATCTGAATCTAGTGTTAGTGAATCTTTAAAGAATGAGTTAGAAAATATTTCTTGAAGGATGGACAAGATATTTGTACAAAGGAACTTTCAATCCAGATATAAGAAGAATGAATGAAAAGATAAGAATGATTTAGAAGTTAAATGTTATGAATGCAAGAGAGCTGGATACATATGACCTGATTGTCCTATGATTAAGAGAAAAAAAAGAAATGAAAAGCATTCAGAGAGAAATTTAAAGAAGTATTACAAGGATAAAGCTAAGAATGTCTTGAAAGAAAATGACTCTGGGAGTACCAGTGGTGGAGACTCTTCAGATCAATCTTCAAATTATGAATCTTTTGGATAGTTGAATCATCGTCTAATAGCCAAACTACCTATTTATTATCACTGTTTAGTGGTTAAGCTACATAATTCTGAATCAATAAACAATGTTTCATTAAATTCAAATTATAGTAATGATAAATATTATAACTCTTTGTATGATGAATATTCTTCTGATAAAGATAATAATTTACCTTCCTATGAATAAGTTTCTATATTTTCTAAACTCCTCGATATTGAGAACTCAAAACTCATGAAAAAAATATGATAAAGAAAAATGTAAGAATACTATTCTTATTAAGGAAATATCATATATTTCTAAAGATCTTGATAAGAAAAATGTTTATTTTGAAAATATTTTAAAAAATCTTGAGGATGTAAATTCTGAGAAGAATAAACGTTCTAAAGATCTAGAAAATGTAATTTCTAAGAAAAAGGTTTTCGATCCTAGCTGTAGTTCCAAAAAAAATGTTTTAGAAGACAAGAACATGGTTATCAAACTGAAATCCAAAATCTTTTCCTTGAGGAAGTGTTTCTCAAACATTACCATAGGTATAATTTTTTTTGATAAACTGTATTCTCAAATCTGACCTCTAAGGAATAGTTTTGGTTTTGGTTATACTGGTTCTATACCAATTTTTAGTAATAATTACTTTGTTCCTCAAAGTGCTCCATTTTGCACGAAGTGTCAGTTTGGTGGAAAATGGGTAAAAAAATTCCTAAAACAAATCCTAGTCTTTAGAATTTAATAAATTCTATTTTTAAAAAAAAGATGTGGGTGCCTAAAATTTTTCTATCTATGAATTCTGGATCCAAGCAAGTTTGGATTCCTAAAACCTATCTTTTTGTTATTTTCATGAAAATAGAGTAGGTACCAATAACAATACATGGTACATAGATAGTGGATGTTCCTGGCATATGACTGGTAATAAAAACTATTTTGAAAAGATTATCATGATGAAAGAAGAAAAAGTAACTTTTTGAGATAATGCTAAGGGAGAAATTATTGGTATATGTAACATCATTCTTCTACGAAAAAAATTGATTTCAAATGATTTATTTATTAAGGGTCTTAAGCAGAACCTCATTAGCATAATACAATTATGTGATGAAGGTTACCTTTTAAATTTTAGGAATGAAAAGTTCTTAGTACAGAATTCCTAGGAAGAGTTTATTCTTTCTGCCCATAGGCAAGAAAATTTTTACACACTAAACTTAGAAGACCTTAGGATCCAATATCTACCTTGCCATAGTGCATTGGAAGATCATTCTTGGCTATGTCATAGATGGTTAGGACACTGTAACCTTAAGAACTCATGAAAACATTCTAGGAAAATATTAGTTAAGGATCTACCAGATCTTAGATTAGATTCTTCAAAATTATGTGACCCCTGTCAATATGGAATGAAGCATAAATAAAGTTTTAAATCATTCGGTGATGTCTCAACTACGGATGCATTACAGTTAGTTCATATGGATTCATTGGTCATACACAAATAGGAAGCATTGGGGAAAGTATTATGTATTTTTCATGGTTGATGATTACACTAGATTTACGTGGAACTATTTTCTAGAAAAGAAGTCTGAAGATTTTTCTTATTTCAAAAGATTTAAATCTGATGTTATAAATGTGAAAAATCTTTCATTAAAAACAATTCATAGTGATCGTGGTGTAAAATTTCAAAATTCTGATTTTCAAACTTTTTTTAGTAGAAAAGGCATTACTCATAACCTCTCAACACCTAGAACACCTTAACGAAATGGTGTTGTAGAAAGAAGAAATAGAATTCTTCAAGAGATAAAAAAATCATATTGAGTGAATATTCTATAGCCAAAAATTCTTGGTCTGATGCTGTAAGTACTACTTTTTATACTATAAATCGATTTTTTATTATACCTTTTCTTAATAAAACTTTTTATGAGTTATGGAATGGTAGAAAACCTAGACTTTCTTACTTTAAGGTTTTTGGTGGCAAGGTATTCATCCTGAATACTAAAGATAATATACAAACATTTTCACCAAAATTTGAAGAAGGAATTTTCATATGCTACTCCAAAATTTCTATGTCTTATAGAGTATTCAATAAAAACACGTGTACTGTTTAAGAGACTATACATGTCAAATTTGATAAAACCGATCCTTTTGTTTTTAAACAACCCCAATACACTTCTTCATATGTGTTTTCAAAAACTAATTATCAACATTTGATATAAGATCCTTCTGATAAGGAAAATGATCAAGAAGATACTTCTGAAACATTTAGCCCAGAATATTTCTTACCCTATGTTGATGAACAAGTTTTACAAAACCCAAATCAATTGTTTCTAAAGAATCATCCTAGTGATAGAATCATTGGTGATGTGAATCAACGTGTAAGGACTAAAAGTTCCTTAAGAAATTAAGTAGAACATCTTGCATTCCATTCCCAATAAGAACCAAAAATCAATGATGAAGCTTTAAGTGATAATGATTGGATTAAAGCAATGCAGGATGAACTAAATGAATTTGAAAGGAATAATTTCTTGACCTCGGTTCGAAAACCTAAGTAAACTTCTATTATTGGAGTATAAAGGTTCTTCAAAAATAAGTGTGATGAAAATGGAATCATTGTAAGAAATAAAGATAAATTGGTTCATAAATTCTATAATCATCAAGAAGTAATAGACCATAAAGAAACCTATGCTTTAGTAGCTAGACATGAATCTATTCGTATCTTACTTGCCTTTGTAGCATTTTTCAATTTCAAAATTTTTCGTAATGAATTTTTCAATACTTTTCATAATGGAGTTTTCAACACTTTTCATAATGATGTTTTCAAAACATTTCATAATAGAATTTTAAATATTTTTCGTAATGATGTTTTCAAAACATTTCATAATGGAGCTTTCAAAAAATTTCATAATGATGTTTTTGAAATATTTTGTAATGATGTTTTCAATGTTTTTGTAATGATATTTTTTGTACATGAAATATTTCATAATTATGTTTTTCGTACTTGAAATTTTTTGTAATGATGTTTTTCATACTTGAGATTTTTTTAATGAAGATTTTCGTAATAAAGATTTTTGTAATAAAGATCTGCGTACTCAATTTTTTTGTACTCGAATTTTTTTTGGAATCTAAAGTCCTGAAAGAATAATTTTCCTCAATACGAATAATTCTCATGAAAATCTAAATGGTATGATTTTTTCTTGAGTTTTGGTAATCACCTTTTACTTGCTAGTATTTTATTTTGTGTTTTTAAAATTTCTTGTATTCTAGTTTCCTTAAATCAGAATGTTTTCTTTTAAAAGCCTAAAAATACCAGATCCTACCAAATTTTCCTTGTGGATATCATTTCAATCATCAGATCTGATCAGAAGAATTCCCAGCCATTGGATTGAGATGGGAAGTTGCACCGTCGCATCAACAACTATAAAAGGGGACCCCCGATGGTTGTCCCATATCAATTTTTGAGCTTTTGTGTGTCGAAGATTTGGCCCACTTCAAAAGCCCGATTTGGATTTTCATATGTTTCTCAACTCCGAATGTCTAGTGATGTTCCCTGTCAAGATATGTCTTCTATCAAACCGATTGCGGAGTGTAAAGTATACAGGGAGATGTTGGTTCATCCAAATTTCTTCAATAAGTACGATTCTATTTTCTCCAAAAACATTATGCTGAATGGATGGGAGGGTTTATCCAAATCAAATCCAACAGCTCGTGATGTAGTGTATCTAGATCTGCTGATAGAATTTTATGAATTTGTTTGTTTTTTCAAGGAATATGTTAGAGAAATATTTTCCTTCAAAAGATATGGAAAAACATATTCACTTTCTACACCAAGGCTTCTAGCTTGGTAGGGTTATCCTATGAAGGATAAGAAGAATTGTTTCCTCACAAATTACCGGATGTACAAGGATGTTTTGTAAAGGTGAATTCTATAGAGATCCTTGGACTTACAGATGTCAAGACTACAAAGATTCCTCACTTGTCTACCAAAAATCGGATCCTTGATTTTTTGGTCCAGGGTTTTATCATACCGAGAAAGGGTGACAAGGACTCACTGAATAAAAGTGATATGAATATCTTGGATTTTTTTAGTAAATCTAAAGAAGACCAATCTCATGAATCATATTCTCATTACAATATAGAATATCATGAATGTGAATTTGAGAGAACAGATAATAATGTATCATGTCCTACTCTCCAAGATGATTGTTTGTTGTCTTGAGTCCTTCAAGATTCCATGCAGTTCTAAGCCCAGGAATTGCAATGTTATGTTAGTTAGAGATGACACTTTGAAAAGAATGAATGCCATATTTTCAAAATATTCCAAAGAGTTTTATGATCTACCAGTGGAAGAAGAAAAAGTCGTTCCGAAGAATGTAGAAGAGGCTGAACCGTCGAAGAAGGTTGTAAAGGAAAGAAAACTGAAGGAAGTGGAAGAAATAGGGAAAACCCCTAAGGCTAAGGAAGGTCAAACCACACCTTCCAAGACAAATAAGCAGAAAGCCTATCTGGATGAGCTAGTAGCCAAATGGAGGGAGGATAAAAAGAATCGGAAGGAAAGTGAACCACAGTTTGTTTTAGATCCTGCTGAGGCCAAGGCTCTAAAAGAAAAGACTTCTGAAGAGATTGAGAAGAAATCCAAAGAGAAGATGCTTAAGAAGAGAATGTCTGAGGCCTAAATTGTACAATCCCTTTTGAGGGACACTAAAATAGCATCCGAGAACATTCCTGTACCGAAATCTTTTTTGGTGGAACCATTGCCTGAGACTCCAGGTAAGAATTTTATGACATCAGAAAAAGTACATGAAAAGGTGTTCACAGAAAAGGAAGATGTAAAGGAAGTACAATATGCTCAAAGCAGTGATGATAAAGCTGATCTGATAAATTAAGTTGAAGACTTTCCTGAGAAGGAATGTGCTTCCGAAATGTTGTCAATCCAGACTTCTCAAGCCAGATCTTTGAATCTTCTTACCCCTGGAATTTATGAGAAGGGTGAAGAGGAAGTGAAAAAGTTATCTGATGAAGAGAGTAATAATCATGACATCATTGATCCTAAAGATATTGAGGCAAGAGTTGAGAAAGAAAAAAATTGATGAAGATAGAATTGTTCTGTTGTCTGAAAGTGAGAATGGGTCTCCAGAAGAAGAAGTTATTCTGAGAACCAATAATGGTAAACAAGTTGTTGCTGATATCTCAAAGAAATAAATTTTAAAGAAGATGGAAGCTGGTCGAGCTGGAGGAAGAATCATCACCAACCAATGTGTTAGATTCGGAATCATCCGCTCTGGGACATGATTATGTCATTCAATCTCTGAAGAAGCTTATTGAAACAATTCTGATCTTTCCAACCATTGACTCTAGATGTCAGATGCCCCAACATAGCATGAATTAGAAATCAGATTCTATATCCATGGAGATGGATAGGTGCATATAGATTGAGGATGATCACAAGAAGTTCCTTATCTACTACGATTCCCATAGAAAATCTTGTAAAAAAGTGGTCAACTGGTCAAAAAATATAGTTGAAGATTTGAGTGAGATTGATGAGTTTCAAGATGATGTTAAGGAATTTTTTTATTGTCAAGATAGAAAAATCAAGGATATTACAAATAGAATTGATAAAAAGCTAAATCTTGAGCACAATGATCAGATTCATGACGTCAATGATCTGAATGGGAAGCTGAACTCTGTTGCTCAAAGCTGCAAGAGGGAACGGGCTCTCCAGATCGAGATTGAAGAAAATCTAGTAAATCAAGATGACTTGTTAAAGGCTCAGGCAGAGGCTCTGATGACTCAGGATGATATGATCAAATCCTTAGATAAGTAATAATAGGATGATCACAAGTAGATAATGAAGCTGAAAATAATAGTAAATAAGTTAATACCCAATGGACAAGGAAGGAAAATACATCAATCCGATCTTTTGTTGTATTTTTTTCCTTGTACAAAGTCTTCCAATCTAAATAAAATTGTTGTTTCTTATTTTTGTTTGGATGTTTGTACAATAATTTTTGGTACCGTATTATTTTTCATTCCCTCAAACTCTTTTTGAAATTGAAAATGGGGGAGAAGGAAAAATAATTCTATGTATAGAAGAAATATCCCTAAGGGGGAGTTTATCAAAGGGGAGTTCTCATTACAAAGATTTCCATAATCAAGATAAATGAAAAATCTCATTCCTGAAATCTTGAATACTATCCATAGTGTTCTAAAGCCTAAGGTTGAGTTAGTTGTATTCATAAATGTGAAAAGGGAGATAAGTTTTATTTTAAGGTCTAGAAAATTTTTTCTATGTCCTTATACTCTTTTTCAGAAGGATATTCGTGCACTCCTAAAAGTGGGTGATTTTTGAATCAATGATTTTTTCCTTATGACTTTTCCATTCCTTCATACTTGGGGGATTAAGGCTTCCTTATTACATTAACATTCCTTTTTGTTCTGAAAATCACAAACACCTTATCTCACAGAAAATCAATTTTTACCCTATGTTTTACTTCAATAAGGAAAATTTTCCTTCCACAAGGAAATTTATCCTTTCCATGTTTTCATTTTTCATATCATAATTTTTATAAGTGTAGAATTCGATTTGAAACCAAGACCTCATAATCCTATAATTTCCTAGATATGAAGCATTCTGTTTTAGGATCCGAATCCTCAGAATTTTGGTTACGAAATCTTCTGAGTTTTGACTCTGATTTCTGATTATGAATTATAGATATGAACTCTTCTGAGTTCTGATTCCGAGTTCAGATTACAAATTTTGGATTTTAACACTTCTGAGTTATGACTCTAAATTATGATTACGAATTATGGATACGAACTCTTCTAGGTTCTGACACCGAATTATGATTACGAATTCTGGTTACATACTCTTCTGAGTTCTGACTCCTAATTCTATATAAGATTTCTGGTTACGAACTTCTATGAGTTTTGACTCCGAGTTTTCTCAATATAGATGTTGAACTCTTATGAGTTCTGACTCCAAATTTAATGAACTCTGACTCCGAACTCTGTAAGTTCTGGTTCCTAATTCTTGTGAATCCAGATTCTGAATTTCCGTGAAATTCAGTCTTTGGAATTATATAGAATTCAGGTTCCGAATTCCAAGAAAAAAGAATCCAAATATCCTTGTATTATAGACTCCAAATTCAATTTTTGTTAGACTCTGAACATTCTTTTGCTTACATTCTGAATATTTTATTTCAGTTATGTAACCATAATTTTGTTTACACTTGCTTTATTATAAAACGATGTTGTGATTTCTATTATTAACTAACTGTTGGTTCAGTTACACTTCTACAGGTCCCTCTGAAATTCAAGGAAAAATATGACTATTGGAGGAGGGTGTCGATCATTGAATCCATGCCTATAAATAAGAGCTCATTTAAAAGAGCTCAAAACATTTGGACAACTTTTGATCTGAATTGATTTTTAAAGAGAGATACTCTCATATCTTTGTGCGTACTGAACTTATGGTTCAGATTTTCATTGTGCAACTCTGATTTTTATTATGTATAATTGAGGGGTTCTAGGGATATGAAGACAGAGGTGTCGAATACCTTGAATTTCAGGGATTGTGGAGATAGCAAGATAGACTTTGATCTTTGTATCGAGGGCTTACCATGGCGTGGGTAAGACATACATTCTTGAAAGTATAAATTAAGGTACCTTTATCCAATGATGTTGGATAGCCTTCTCGTTGGGTTAAAATATTTACTACTTGATTACTTATTTTGTTACAAGTTTTTCTGTTGCATTTGTATTGTTGAGGATAGTATAACTATCTTACACTTCCTTATACTTGTACTCTGATTTAGTAAAATTCTATATTCTTTAAGGTAGAATCTTCATCATTTTAAACATTCATTAAGTTTCATTTCCGGAATCAAGAAAGTGTGTAGAACTAGAGGTTCTGTGAATTATGTTTTTTAAACCTCTTAAACATATTCATCTTTAAAAGTTCAAAAGGAATTTTTTAAAGTGTTACAATTCAACCCCCCCCCCCTCTTGTATTTTATGAATCATTAGATACATTACTCATTATCTATTCTATTTAGATTCTACATTTGGTATTATAGACTATATCATACTGATATACCATCTCAATATATCAATTTAAGAATCCATTTTTAGAAAACAAACTTACTTTTAGGGAATTATATTTATTATAAAAGTGCAACTAAAATAATTAAGGTTTTCAAAAAAAATTATAATTTATAAAAAAATTATTTTCATTTACCACTAAATAAATATATCATATTTTCATATTATAAGATACCTAAATAATATTTTATAATTACATATATGTTTCCATATGATAAAGTAATTATTCCAACATCTAGGTTACTATTCTAATGGTAGGATTATAATTCAAACGGTTAAATTTTTAATAGTCATATAAGATCCAAACATTCAATAATTACCCCATATCTCATTCATTCATCATTCAATACAATTTTATATCATATTTATATATATTCTCATTTTCAAAATAAATATTTCATTACTAATATTCCACTTCTTTTCTCTTGTTTTGTTCATGAGTGTCATTATTCTCTGGGATTGATTATATCCAAAGATTCATATTATTGTTATCTAATTTCATATTTATTCCCATTAAAATAATTTCAATTATTCTGGACATTTTTAGTCACTAAATGTAATGTGAAAATATTTATAACAAAATTTATTTGGTTTCATAATGCGGTACATGAGTATGATATAAAATTATAATGCTAAAATATTACAAAATTAAATATTCAGAAGGGAAAAATCCATTGAGTAAATTCAATGACATTACAATGAACACCTATTAAGAAATTTTTCCATTGAAATTTCATTTTAAATACATTGGATAAAAAACTGATGGTATATATACTTCATCACATCATTCAGTTCCAATGTCACCTCCCTTTACTTAAGGTACCTCCATTGTACTTCTATGATGTGAGTTGTCATAGTTTTTAGAAATTAATATCTATTTTTCCAAAATTTTCACCATTTTTTCATCAAAATATTGATTGGATTCCAGACATATGTTCTTTATATTTAGTAAATATGTGGTATCTATCATGTACTTCCTTGAGAGGGATATGTATAATACATCATGTACATGAGAATGGTTTTGTGGGAGTTCTTGTCTATATCCCACAACTTTGATGCTATCTAGAATCTCAATGTGTCTAATTTACCTTGGACAGAGATTTTCCTTCATCACAAATATCATGATTATTTTCCATGGAGGTTTTTTATGGAATATTTTATCTCTGATATGAAATCCAGGTATCTTTAATTATTATTAAAATATATCACTTTTCAAATTTGAGAAGCATTAATATGCTACTAAATAGCCTTAACATTTTCTACCATTTCCATAACCAATTCAGGTCCCATTTAATTCTGTTCACAAAATTCATCCAAGAACAATGGTGTTCTATTTATATACCCATGAAGAGCATCATTTAAAGCCGTTTGTATTCTTGGGTGAAAGCTATTATTATAATATATCTCTACAATAGGAACATGTTGATATCATCCTCCGTTGAAGTCCATCAAGCTTTCTCTCATCATGTCATCCAGTGTCTTCAAAATTAACTCTTATTGGCATCTGTTTGTGGGTGATAATCCATATTAAATATGAACTCATTGATTAAATCACATTTAATACATTTATTAACTATAGAGGTAAATCTCATATCTCTATAAAAACAATCGATAGTGGTGATCCATATAGCCTCAACACTTCTTTTATGTATATACCTAAAAGTGTCAAGTGAGAATTCATCTCAAATTAAAATAGAGATATTATTCCTTATAAGATGATACACCACAACCCATATATAATTATTTGTTATCTACCTTTATAAGACCATTGGAAAGGTATGTGGTGATAATTTCCCAATTCCATTCATGAATGGGAAAGGGTTGTATCATCATCGTAGACCTTTTCATTTCAACCCTCACTTGCAAACAGAACAGGAACATTGGTATATATTACTTGATTTTCTTCTTCATGTTTTTATACCAATAGTGCAACGGGAGATATCGAAACATATTCATTCTCCCTCGATGGATGGGGAAGGTCAAGATATGCCCATCATTAAAAAACACTTTCTTTAGCATTGGATTTGATAGAACAATGTGTCATGAACCAAATATTAAAACTCTTTATTAATCAATTTTAATGTCATAGGATTTAATTTTTCATATAACTTCCACATTATTACAAATTTAAAAATATTTAAATTTAGTGTATTTTATATTCATGAGAAGGTATTTTCGAAAAATTTCTTATGAAATGGATGGTAATGTTCCTTCCAATATAATTCGCATATACAACCATTAAAATTTTATGATGATTATATCCTTCTAAATTCTCAAAATTTGTCATGTTAATTGATCCTTTATACTTCATAAATCATACACTTTATTCTATTTATCACGATGCTGGAGGAATACGAATTCATAGTCCGTTATCACATCTAAAAATATTAACGACTCATATTAATATCCTTCAATGTGAATATAAATTTGAGGCTCTTGTGATGAATATATATTTTATACGTCTCATTATAATGTTAGTGCTAAAATATTTACCAATTTGAATATTACATTTTCCAATTCCAAATCATGTGTTTGATATTTTGGCTCAGGAAAAATCAACTGCCTTGTGGTGTATCATATCACTTTATAATTCATAATTAATACACACCATATTGCCATCATTGATGTATCCTTGTATGCCAAAAATATTTCTCCCCCTCAGGGTAGCGTGAGTAATGGTGCAGTGATAAGAATATTTTTGAATTTCTGTAATCTCTCTGCACATTCATTAACCCAAAAAAACATTACTCCTTTTTGATACATCAGGGTTAACCGGTTTTACAATAATGAAAATTTCTTAAAAAATCATCCGTAATAACCAGCTAGTCAAAGTAAACAATGTATCTCTATTATAGATATTTCTCTATGCCACACCTCAATTTCAATTATCTTATAAGGGTTTATAGATATCCCTTTTTTGTGATATCATTCCCCAATAATGATATTTCCTCCAACCAAAACTGATATTTATATTACATTTCATAAAACACATACTTTCACAATGTGTTTAGTGAAATATTAAATTGGTTCTCTTTCCTCATCTCCCCCTTTCATTTGGAGTACATTAGAATATCATCTCTCTAAAATACCACTAATTTTAGAAGTTAATATAAAAAATTTTTTAATTATGTTGAAAAATATTTCTAGAGAATTATTTAGTTGAAGGGAGCCAAAATGAACTCATAGTGCCTATACCTTGTTCGAAATGGATTCTTGGGAATCTCTTTCTTCATCATAATTAATTTATTTTACCATAAATGAAGCTCTAACATAGAGTAATAATATTCCCTATATAGCTGATTTACCAATTGCATAATACATGGTAGGGGATACTTGTTCTTTATTGTGTTTTTTAG
This sequence comes from Viscum album, assembly GCA_963277665.1. Taxonomy (NCBI): domain Eukaryota; kingdom Viridiplantae; phylum Streptophyta; class Magnoliopsida; order Santalales; family Viscaceae; genus Viscum; species Viscum album. Next base: position 1,877,591,647 of record OY728152.1, read on the forward strand.
TTTATAATAATCATTGAAATGGTGCAACGAATTGTCCTTATTCTTAATGAGGAGGATCAGTGCAGCCCACTAAAAGATATCAAGTGTATAAATCCTTTTTATATATTTTGTTTTAATTTCATCATAAATTTTTCTAACTCAATGGTGTCCACTCTCTACAAATTATTGGATATGGTAAGAGATATTGGTATATATTTTGGTGAGAACAAAACCTATTATGTAGGAGGAATACCAGGAAATTCTTTAGAGAATATATTTGTATAATCCCCAATAATAAGCTTGTCCTCGATCATGACTCTCTCTATTATCTCAATAATATTTTTATTCACATTCTTACATAATGAAATAATATTCATTCTTGGGAAGAATATTCCAATGGGGATTGATCTTCCACCTTACACCTTCCCAAAATCTAAGGATAACTCGTGATGTGAATAATAATCTCCACTTCCTAAATATTGTTGATGGGTTAATAAAAGAACAAAAATATGTGACCAATATTGCATCAAACTCGAGTAAATTAATAATACAATGTTTTATAGGATGTTTAGACCCCAGAAAATTACTGGATAAGAGTTATATACTTTGGATCCAATAATTTCTCTATTTTTTCTCAAATATAGCTCAATTAACATGTTTTGTGGTGTTTTTAAATTTTTATACAAATCCTGAAAAATATTAATGAATAAATAAAATGAGAATAAAAAAGAAAATAATATTTCATTAAATAAGAAACTAGTGTACCAATCACCACATCATTATAGCATCACGACTTTTTATCACATAAACATTCATTACATTATACAAACTCGAGTATCATTAAGGTTTAGTGTCTTGGAAACCAGGAACTTAAAACATGACAACATAAAATATTCTTCTTAAACACTTGAAATGATTATTAATATTTGTCCATCCTAAGTTCATTACTGCATCTCATAACCCAGGGACATACATCAAAGGAAAGGGTGAGCAGAAGGCCCAGTAAGGGAAATGAGGGAAATATTTTACATTTGAACTTGAGATACATCAATAAAGTCATGATAAATAACATTAAGGCATGAGAATGATATCATGAGGCATATCATAATAAAAATCATGTGTTTCATAAATTGAATATGTGGCTACAACATTTAACTTAGAAAATTATTTCTATATCACCAAGTTCAATCCCCAAGGTGTCATTAAATAAATTACCATGGTTATTCACCAAAGTATCGTGAAAATGTTCATCTCTAGAGATTAAATCATCACCCAATGCATTGGAGAACTATTAGGGAGCACCCTTATTTTTTCATTATTATCATGTGATCAAGATATATCATCATAGAATTTTTCTTAAATAACCCCTATATCATAAAATAAATGGGTTTCATTTCATAATAATAACGTTTTAAAAACTACTTTTAAGACATGATCTTTATGTCCCTTTAAACCCATGGAAAAGGAAAGCAGGATTCATGTATGTAAATCCCAGAATTAAAATAGAACGTTTTAAAATATATGTGAATACCCTTCTAGAAGAAATTCCATTGATTATTCACTTCATAAAATAAAATAATTTGAGACAAAGAGAGAGACATTTTGAGATTAAAATTCTGCAGCATAATAGCTATGTTAAAGGGTTTTTAAAAACATTGAAAAGAGAGGGGACATAGGTCACCCACACATAAAAGATCCATAAAACAGTATAGGGACAGAATATAAAGGGTATAAGAACAGGGTAATGAAATTTGAAAGACATACCATACGAAATGAAAAAAATCAATGAAAGACAAAAATAAGATTTCTATTATGAAAATTCGGAAGCATAACGGTGTCACTTAAAACATTAAAAAAATGAATTGATGAGATAAAATAGGGTCTCTCATCATATGAACATAAATAGGGAATTATGATAGATATGGAAGATCATACCCCAACATATGAAAAGGAACATTAAATACTTGACATGAAAATATAACTTCGAAATGAGAAGGGTGAAAGAATCCCTTAAAAAATTAAGCAGCCTAACAGTGCCACTTAAACATTTTAAAAATGAATTGATGAGGGAAGGAGGGGGTGTCACATCATATGAAAATAAAAATTACAGTACGGTGAATATAAAATAACATCCTTCAACATATGAACATGGAACATAAAAGAAATGACATAAAAGAGAGTACTTGAAAAGAAAGAGAGAGTTATGATCCCTTACCTTAAAATACAACTCATAAAACTAAGAAGTTCAGGACCTTGGGGGCTTGAGGAAACCATGGGAGGACTCCTTGGGAGGTAAACATACCACAAGTTCATTGGGAAGGATTTGGAAATACAATTAATGAGGGAATGGCTTGGTATTTATAGGAGAAGTAAGGGGACAAAGCATTAATGGCCAAGGAACACCTCATCGGTTGTATTGGAAAACCCATGGGATTTCCATTGTTATTTTCCCATGTTATTGGCCACTTGGGACACCTCATACCTTATCTTAAAATTCATAAGTCTACCAAAAAGATTACATAATAATTATGTCCTTAATGATGTCATTCAGCACCGAAACTAAAAACTATATTTTCATTGTTCACCGAAAATTCTACATTCTCATAAAAATCCCAAAAATTCACAATAAACAAATAACGATGCTATGGTTTCAATAAATGAAATCCATTTTATGAACATAGATTTCTAAATATTTTTAATTTAATTTTTATATAAAAACAATATTCATTGAAAATTCAACCGTTTTAGAAAAATCCCAAAAAATAAACATAACCAAATATCGATGCTCTGATTTCAAAAATGAACTCCATTTTATGAAAATAATTTTCTAAATATTTCTAATATAATATTTAAATAAAAAACACTATTCACCTAAAAAATCTTATACTTGACTAATAATTTCTGAAATTGTTATTTACCAATTTTATTGAATCAGATTAATTAATCAAGGTGCCTAGATTCTATTAATACTTTCTTTAAGTCACATTACTAATCCATTTGGTCACATTACTAATCCTAAGCATAAAATCACTATTCATAATTTACTATTCATCAAAAATTATTTTGATCTTATTAGACACTAAACTTCATAATGAACACAACTGTAGAAGAAATTTTTGGAAAATCATTACAAATTTTCAGTTATTTATGGTTTACATAATTTTTTTAAAATATATTTTTTCCAAAATTCATCAATAATATACATCCTATATTTATCCGAACACTTGATATTCCCAAAATTATCCATAAGAAGAAATCACAATTTTTATTTAAAATAATGGATTACACAAGGCAGTTACTATCTCGTTACATATCCCCTTATAACACCATCATAGGACCTAAGAGTAAGGTGTGCTAGGGTGATAGAATCTTGGGGTGGCTCGGCCAACATTGCCCAAGTAGTGATTTCTATCAGCTTGAACTTCATGCGAAGGTGATTCCATTCCCACTTCACATGATGATGTTCAGCTTGGGTTGGTCCAGAGCAAAGCCCAAAGGTGCTACCTCCTTCCTGAGTTACATCAGATGGGCTTCGATCGGGCTGAGACTACTAGATGGGGATATCAAATCATTTTTCTATTTTAATTATTCAAGATCACATGTATTTATAGAAAATAATTGTAACATTGAGTTTCCAACGGTCATATTGACCAACGGTAATATAACAGTTGAAACCCAACAGTCTCAATTTAATTATACTCATTTTATTAAATGAAAAAAATAACCTACAAAAAAAGGAAAAAAATTTATTCAAAAATTTCGGGTTGTTGCAATCTTCCCCCCTTAAGAAATTATGTCCTCGTAATTTTAAAATTGGTCTCGAAAATTTCATTGAAAGTCCTACATCGGAAAAATAGTCTGTAAGACAATCACATTAAAATATATAAAGTGAAGTACAAAGGTCACCTAAGTTAACCAATAGTAGGATTCCATTTAGGAAAACATGGATATGGAAGAGAAAACAAAGGGTCTTGTTCTAATAGAGAGTGATAGAAAACATGATTAGGAGAAAAGTAACCAAAATAATTTCACAAAATTAAGATGTGTTATACGGTATTTGATTTACAGTAGGAAACATAAACCAACAAAGTTTTTTTTTACGTTCCTTTTCATAATTTTGAGAAATTCATTCAATACATAGAATAAAAACATAAAGAAATATACTTACTTTCATGTAGAGTTTAATCCTTTAATAATTTTCTACCAAAACTAATCATTTATTCGAACAATGAGAATTTCAAAAGACTTGGTCTCAACAAAAGAACAAGAATCATCTTCTAGAGAATCATGTAATCCACAAAAGAATAACTATATATTTCCCTTTTCTTTAGTCATCAACTAAAATGAAAACATTTTGTATGAGATCATATAATCCCAAAAGGATAATCCTTTATAAAAATAAATATGACTATTAATCTCCAAAATTCAACAAAAGTACCCAAAGTTCTAGAAATACTATTCAATACAAAATCATCCTTAAAATTATTCAGAATAATCCAAACTATGATTGGAACCCAAAACTCAGAAGGATTTAATCGCATTGTCTTCCCCAATAAATCTTAACATTTATCTCCAAGTAACATCGACTACTATTAAAGTCTCATACTAAAGTGTAATTAACCTATTCACATATTCTCTATTCTAGGTTCATCATTTTCTAGAAATAACCCAAATAACTATATGTAAACAATAAATACATAAATTCTTAAAAAAAATCTACCATTCCTCCTCAATTTAAATCCTATAGTATTTTATTTCCATTAGGCATATAGTACTCCAAAAGAGAAAACGTCATCCAAAATAACCATTATCATTTAATCACCAAATCATTTTCCTATACAAATGATATCCATTTGATAAAACCTAAGTTTCCTAAATCAACTTTTTCATGATCCATAAAAATAGTAGGTTCATTAGTCAGTTCGAAGGGCATATCAACAAACTCATAATTTCCATATCTTGATTGGAAGGAAGTTTTTTGGAATATCATCATTCTTCACCCTAAATTGATGATAACTAGAAAAAAGATCAATCTTATCGAAGAATTGAGTCCCATGAAGTTTTTCAAATAAGTCATAAATTCTTGAAAGATAGTATATGTTCTTCATTGTGATCCCATTCAATTCCCTATAATCAATTCCTAGCATCATCGATCCATCCTTCTTCTTCACAAAGAGGACTGGTGCTCCCCAATGATACACACTTGGTCAGATAAAACCATTCTCCAAAAGGTCATTGAGTTGTTTATTTAATTCCTCTAGCTTCACATTTTCTATCCTATAGGGGGTCTTTGACATTAGATGATATCCAGGTATGAGTTCAATGGAGAACTCTACCACTCTTTCTTGGGGAGGTCCGGGTAACTCCTCAGGAAATACGTCAACGTTTTTATAGACTATAGAGAAATATTCTAAAATAATAAATCATTCATGAGACACTTATTTAATTTATGAGTCTTTTAACTAAAAAATATTTTATTTCTTAAAACTTCATTCTTAGACAATTACATTTTTTTATAATTCCTTTATAATGATTCATAAAAATCTTATGATTAACAAAAAATATCCCCCAAGAGTGTCGTAACCAAAAGTGCATCAAGGCTCGTTGTCGTGTACCAGTTACAGTTTCAGTCTAGCTCAAAGAGGTGTTTTCGGGTTTTACCCCTATTTACATCTATTCCAGAGCCACCTCTACTTGTTCCTATCCAGACAGGGATTTATTTGTTTGGAAACCACTAACTCAATACTTCACCAAAATACCAGGATGTTTTCCTATATTTAATCTTTTCATTAAGAAACCTTGTAATGTTTTCAAATCCTAATTTCTACTAATAAATAAACCATCCTTTGATACCAACTATAGCATCCCGCCTTTTTATCACATAAACTTTCATTTCATTATACAAAACTGAGGATCTTTAAGGTTTACTATCTCAGAAACCAAGAACTAAAAACATGTCAACAAAAAACATTCTTCTTAAACCCTGGAAAGGCTTCATCATAGTTGTTCATCATAAGATCATTACTGCATCACATAACCTGGGGACATACATTAATGGATAGGGTGAGTAGAAGGCCTAGTAATGGGAAAAAGGGAAAAAATTTACATGTTAACTTGAGATACATCAATAAAGTCATGATAAATAACTTTAAGGCATGAAAAAGAGATCATGAGGCATATCATAATAAAATAACGTCTTTCATAACTTGATGATGTGGCTACAACATTTAACATTGACAATCCTTTCCATATCACCAAGGTCCATCCCCAAGGTGTCATTAAAAAAATACCATGTTTATTCACCAAGGTATAGTTAAAATGGTCATCTCTAGAGATTAAATCTTTACCCAATGCATTGGAGAGCACTCAGGGAACACCCTTAATTTTTCATTACTATCATGTGAGACACATATATCATAATCCAAATTTCCATAAATAACCCATATATCTGAAAATTAATGGGTTTCATTTCATAATCATAACGTTTTAAAAACTGCTTATTAGACATGCTCATTATGTCCCTTTAAACCCACGAAAAAGGAAAGCGGCTTTTATGTTTGTAAATCCCAGAATTAAAATATAATTGTTTCATATATATGTGAATACCCCAGTAGAAGAAAGATTATTTAGTATTTAGTTCATAAAATAAAATAATTTTAGATATAGAGAGAGACATTTTGAGATGAAAATTCTACATCATAAGTCTATGTTACAGGGCTTTAGAAAACATTGAAAAGAGGGAGTACATGGGTCACCCACTAATAAATGATCCATAAAATAGTAGAGGGATATAATATAAAAGATATAAGAACATGGTAAGGAAATTTTAAAGACATACCTTATGAAATGAAAAACATGAAAGGAAGACAAAAATAAGATTTCTATTATGAAAAATCGGCGGCCTAACGGCATCACTTAAAACATCAAAAAATTCAATTGATGAGATCAAATAGTGTCTCTCAACATAAGAACAATAATAGGGAAGTATGATGGATATGTTAGATCATACCCCAACATAATAAAAGGAAACTGGACAACATGACATGAAAATTTAACTTGGAAATAAGAAGGGTGAAATAATCCCTTACAAAAATTCGGCACCCTAACATCGCCACTTAAAATTTCTTAAAATGAATTGATGAGGGAAATAGGGGGTGTCTCATCATATGAACATAGAAATTACAGTATGTTTAATATAAAATAGCATCCTTCAACATATTAACATGGATCATAAAAGAAATTACATAAAAGATAGTACTTGAAAAGAAAGCGAGAGGTAGGATCCCTTACCATAAAACGGAACTCCTAAAACTCGAAGGTTGGGACCTTGGTGGCTTGAGGGAACCTTGGGAGGTAAAGAGACCATAAATTCGTTGGGAAGGATTTTTAAATGAAATGAATGATGGAAAGGATTGGTATTTATAGGAGAAGTGAGAGGACAAATCATTAATTGTCAAGGGACACCTCATCGGTGGTATTGGAAAAACCATGGGTTTGCACATGGTATTTTCCCATGGTATTGTCCAATTAGGACACCTCATACCTTATCTTACTATTCAAAATCCGAACAGAATGATTACATAATTATTACATCCTTAATGATTTCATTAAGCACCTGAAACTAAAAACTGTATTTTCGCTATTCACCGAAAATTCAACTTTCTCAGAAAAATCCCAAAAAATAACCTTAACCAAATATAGATGATTTTATTTTAAAAAATGAACTCCATTTTATGAAAATAATTTTCTAAATATTTTAAATTTAATTTTTAAATCAAAACACTATTCACTAAAAATTCAACCGTTTCAGAAAAATCCCAAAAATTTAACTTAACCAAATATCGATGCTCTTATTTCAAAAATGAGCTCCATTTTATGAAAATAATTTTCTAAATATTTTTAATTTAATTTTTAAATAAAAAATACTATTCACCTGAAAAAACTAATACTTGACTAATAATTTTGATACAGTTATCTACCTATTATATTGAATCACATTACTTAATCAAGGTGCGTAAATTATATTAATACTTTCTTTAAGTGAGATTAATTATCCATTTGGTCACATTACTAATACTAAGAGTAAAATCACTATTCATAAATTAAAATTCATCAAAAATTAAGTTGATCTTATTAGACTCAAAATTTTATAATGAACACAACTTTAGAAGACAATTTTTTTTGAAAATCAATACACTTTTTTAATTATTTAAGGTTTACATAAATTTTTTAATATAACCTTTTTCCAATATTCATTAGTAATATACATCCTATATTTCTTCTGAAACTTGAGATTCACAAACATCACCATAAGAAGAAATCAAAATATTTATTTAAAATAAAGGATTACACAAGGCAGTTACGGTCTCGTTACATATCCCCTTATAACACCATCATAGGACCTAAGAGTAAGGTGTGCTAGAGTGATAGAATCTTGGGGCGGCTCGGCCAACATTTTCTGGGTAGTGATTTCTATCAGCTTTAACTTCTTGTGAAGGCGATTCCATTCCAACTTCACACGATGAAGTTTGGCTTGGGTTTGGTCTAGAGCAAAGCCCAAAGGTGCCACCTCCTTCCCGAGTTCCGTTATATGGGCTTCAATCGGCCCGAGACTATAGGATGGGGCCATTGAATCTTATTTCTTTATTAATTAATCAACATCACTTGTATTTATTGAAAATAATTGTAACATTTAGTTTCCAACGGTCATATTGACCAATGGTCATATAACAGTTGAAACCCAACAGCCTCATTTTAATTATAATCATTTTATTAATTGTAAAAATAAAATACCCCACAAAAAATAGGGAACAAAATTTAATAAAAAATTTCCGTTCATTACATCATTGTCGTGATCCACCTATGTAGTAGTGTTAGTATATTCCAGTGTTTTCCCTCCATGCCATGGAGTTTAATGTCACTATTTGTCTCTGAAAAGAATTATCATGGGGAATTGGTTCATATAATTCCTATGTTTCTAATATTTTAAATATTGTATAGAATAATGAGTGTTTATCTGAAATTTTATTGATCTATATCATTAGTGGGATTCTTGAAATCCCATTTTTCATTGAGTACTATAATGGTCCTCTTTTCCTCACTTAATAAATATCCATATTCTCTTATGAATGTTTCTGGGATGCTTCTAGCCCTATTTTCATCACATGTGTTGTTGGATTTTCATTCCACTGTGAGATTTATCCATATATCATCCCCATGATAACTCCATTTTACAATTTTTATCTATGGTCCCATGATTCCACTAAGAGTCCACAACCTCTATCATGACCATAATGGAATAACAAACAATATATTCATTAATATGAAAGAATCAATTATTTAAATCTATTTATAGATTTCTATTTAATCCATAATTATGTGGTCCTCCTTACATTCAGCTTTGATTCGGAATACATAGGCATGTCATGAAAACCTGATGAATATGGCCTCATATACCAAGATGGACTCATATACCTGTTTCTTCGGTCCAAGGAAATCCCTATCCATTTTAACATAGAGTGTTCAGAGAAAATAATTATACAAACATATATTCATTAATCATTCCCAATCCAGAGAATTAATTTCCACTTAGGACATTGTGTTATTGATCCATATCCCCCATTGTTAACATTCTCCCTCTATGTGATAAACAAACACCAAGAATTTCACTTATTATGAGCATTGGAGGATATATAATATATTCTCAATGGATTTTAACCACACATTCATGATGATGGAATTAGAATATAATCTAAATGTAGGAGACATTTTATTGTTAAGGACTCGACCACAACATTATCTTTGTTACGCGGTGGAGGTTATGCCACATAATTCAAGTGATTTTTCATATCATGAATCAAGGATGATGGTACTTCCCTAAAGATCCCATCTCCCAATCCAATAATTTTTGGAATATCGTAAGGGAAATCAACATATTTCTTATCATGTTGGATGCTAGGATAGATCACCATTTTTCAAGCATTAAATTAAATAATGGAAAACCATGATAATAATACATCAACAAATAATCATATAAAAAGGAAATTAATAACATATAAGGAATAACCTTAATATGAAAATTATGTTCAATCTTATGAGTTTATTGGTTTTAATATTGGTTATCTATAGTAATTTTCCTTTCAGGTTTTATATCCAAATAATATATTCAAGTCCATCATTATTATTTATAAAAGTTCTATGAATTATCCAAAAGAATATACCCCACAAGTGTGAATCTAGGTGTGAAACTAGGACACTTTCTCAAGAAAATGTTAATTATCATGTAATACCTAATCCTCTATTTTCAGATTTATTAATAGAATATAAAAATTTGGTTGAGCCACATCTATTTATACTATACAGGAAGGGATGAAATTTATTATAAACCACTCACCATATAATTAAAAAAATTCCCTGATATATTCATATACATAGACTTTTACCTATGTTTTATACTAATTTATTATATTCCTATTACCCAAAAATATATATAACATGCTCTGATATCAAATAAAATTACCCAATCATTTTACACATATTGTTACATTTGTTGACATAAATGTCCAATAAACCCAAACCAATTATCATTAGGCATAGTTTCCTTAGAGGGATACATTAATAATACATAAAAAAGTAACTAAAATTTAAAAAATAATTTTAATAACCATAATATGTTCTTAAATCTCATTGAGATCCTCAAGCTTCATTTAATAACCTAGGGAATAAATAAAAAATGGGTAATCTAAAAACCCAATAAGCAAAATTAACATGATAAAATATCATAACATGTGAGTCAAACAGCATAAGATGAAATCATACAAGATAAGGCTCATGAATATTCCCATGAGATCATAACATAATGAACATGGTATCAAATTATCCTATAAAAATTGTATGGTAGAAGAAACAAGAATCATTAAATAATAATTTATCACTGCTAATTTCCAAGACAATATCAGAATGTTGATAGAGTCCCACCATGGACCATGTTCACTCCATAATCTCATACGTTACATCTTAGAGACAAAAACAATAACCAAATCATTGTATAACTATATGGTAGAAAAAACCATTACATAAAAATGCCTAAGTCTGTTCCATATAATGAAATAGAACATAAGTCATAGACATAAGGATTGTCCAAGGAAAGAAATGGGTTGTACAACCGTTTCATATAGCATAACTAGTTGGAATGTCAAAATGGTTTCCATTAAATAATGTACTTAATAATTTTTATATACGAATAAGAATATTCTATGAAAAATATGTCAAAGGGAGTTGAATAATTTAAAACAATTATAGAAAATTTCATTGAAAATGTTACTCTTAAGATGGGTTTCTTGGAAAAATGGTTTTGAGTGTGAGGGAAAATGCATAATAATTTACATAATACTAAAAAGGAACTAAAAGAGGTTTCCATGATAAAATGAGATATTTTTTAAGTCTTGGGAGTTTTAAAACATCATATGGAGTGATAATTGAAAAGTGGTATGAAACATGGAAGTTACCCTTAATCGGGGAAGTGTATCGAGAAATAATGAGTAGGAAACTTATAAAAATTAGTATATCCTCTTCAATTAAATTTAAATTTAACTAAGTATACTTATTTTTTGATTATATAAAAAAGATATAATATTTAAATAGTAAAATATAGATATATAAAGTGATGAAAAGAGATTTAACTCACAACTAAAAAATATTGTTTTTCAAAAAGATCCCTTGAATTAAGTTTCAGAATCGCTCTACACATGAACATAAAATACTAGAAAATTATATTTAATTCATTTTTTAATTAAATAAAATCTATTTAAATCTATATTTAATTTTATTTAACTCTATTATTCTCATTAATAACCATTTTTATGATAAATAATGTTTTATTTCACTATTCTGATGGTTTTCATTTCATGGATCCATGGTTGGATAACTTTTGGATAATTAAATACGTTCTAATAAAATAAGAATAAAACAATATAAGTAAAATGAAATCTTATTCATGTCCTTATATAAATTTATATATTCATAACTATCCATATGTTTTATAAAATATATAAGATTCATTTTGTTAAAACTAATGTTACATGGTTAGTTTATTTTGTATGTTTTATTGGCCATCATGAACTAGTTTTGATTAATTTAATGTTATAACAATTAATGTATTCTGTAATGTGAAATGATATATAATAATCATATTTATGTAATTTTAAAAATTTATATGTGAATTTTATAGTTCCTTGATGGTGGTAATTGAAAATTAAAACTCACCATCAACGGAGGCGGCGAAACATCATTATATAGATGATTCATTAGTTTTTAGAATAATAGATTGATATAAGATGGTTGATGATAGGTATTCTATTGGTCAGAGTAGATGAAACATGAGGGGGTGAATTGAGTATCTATAAAAATTTCTGTTAAAATGATTCTTTAAAAAATAAAATCCCCCTATAAAAAACACAAATTCAGATTGTAGTGTATTTTTAAATGTCTTAAAGTTTCAATTTGATTCTTAAAAGATTGATTCATTCTCAATTTTACTAATCTATTGGTTAATGGAACTTTCGAAGAAACCATAATTATTCATAACAAATAAATACACTTGCAAAAATAACTATCTAAGTTCATGTTATCATAATGCAGGAAATACATATCACATAAGAAATATAAGATAATCAACATAGCGGATAAAACAAGAGGTTTAGTCTCAAGTAGAGACTTAGTCCTCTCTACTTGGTGATCACCTACCACCTAGATGTTTATATTAATAATCTTTTGGTCTACACCCTGGATTGGGGTTCACAACTGTAATCAGTAATATCCAGGCTACACAAGGACCTCTTCCACAGTTCTTCGTGGGTACAAACTACCAGGTCACACAGAGACCTCTTACACACTTCTCGGTAGGTATACACAAGAGTAAAAGAATGATTGAGAAAGGATATCTTGTATCCATCAGTTTAATGCAGGAGATAGAGTTTTTTATTCTACAGATGCACACTCTGCTCAAAAGTTGATAAAAGAATCACAATCGAGAAAAGAAGGAGAATAGAGTTAAGAATTCTTTATGTGTTGTGAAGTAATGTTCTAGACTCAATGGATGTTGAGAAAAAGGTATTTGAGTCTTTTTATGGATGTTTTCTTCAGAACAGAGAATCACAGTTTCTGTAATCCAGCTTCGAGGAGTGAAAAGGTTCCTCTCTTCAAGGTCTCGATGTACACTGATCTTTTTGGTAAATGTTTCTTGTTATAATATTCTTGTAATCTCAAGCACTTAGTTCCTATCTTTTAGTATTCTCACAATCTGTGTCTCTGCGTGTACTTTTGCATTGTGTGCTTCATGATTTTTTATGTGAAGGATGAGGTCCTTTTATACTCCAGGATCATCTTGGCAGGAAGATCTTCCCACGTGAATGTACCTCATACTGTCTACGTATTTCCCTACAGACAACATTAAAAAAAGTAAAAAAAATTAATTTGTCTAAATATGACCATTTGAAATTAATTTGAATTAACAAGCTAGAAAAAGTTATATATAACAATTGGCGATTCATCTTCGGTCTGTTGTATTCGTTTTGATAACAACGGTTTTTCATCTTCGGTGTGTCATCTTCACTGTGTCACCTGCGGTGTGTTGACATCGGTCTATCGAACTTCGGTCTGTCGAACATTGGTCTATCGAACTTCAGTGTGTGGATTTTGGTCTTTCAAACATCGGTGTGTCGGCTTTGGTCTATCGAACATCGATTTCGGTGTGTTGACTTCGGTTTTGGTGTGTCAATTTCGGTTTGTCAAACTTCGGTCTATTGAACTAACCATCTATTCCAGGGAATCTAGAAATATTGGGAAGTTTCTATCTTACCAGACATAGTGTTATGCAACTGTTCATGTATAAATACATTTGTAAACATATTTTTTACTGAATATATGTGATTTACTTATTGAAGTATATTTTGTTGTACGACGTAATTGATTCTCATAGAGATATTAAAATTTCATGAAAGAGTAGAATCTGTATATTGATATTATTTGTAATTATGAAAACTAAAATATCATTGAGGGTCCAACAATATCCCCCTTCTTGATAATCACAAATTATGGAATACATTCAAATATATAGAATAATGATTTCATAACATAGTATAATTTAATTTTCCAATTTAACTAAAGTTTGTCATTGCTAGAATTTATTTAAAACAAATCTCCCCCTCACTAAATGGATTAAGGAGAGTATATTTCATATTTATTTTATCACCCATTTAGGATTAAGAATAATATAATAGATGTAAGGAGAAATAAAATAAAAGAAAGATACCATAAGAATTTCCATTAAAAGGCCGAAGAGTACAAGACAAATAGAAAGTTACAAATACCTATAAAAAGATACAACCCATCATTATGGGTTTGGATGTAGAGGAGCTTTTCCTTTGTCCAAAGGATCCAATGGAGAAGAAGAGGGTTTGGGAGTGGTAGAGGAAGGATGTGGTCTAAGGATAACACCATGTACGACCACACCAGTAGGGACAGTAGCTGCAAGGCTAGGCCTTCTCTCTGACAACACCCGACTTGGAGACTGCTTAGTAATGATTGGTCGAATCTGAGTAAGAGCTTGAGAGATAGTCATTAGAGAAGGAGGCCGAGAGGTGGTAACAATTGAAGTAGTTGGAGGTACCACAATATCCTCGGCCTGAACATGTTGATACAGTTTGAGCAAGTTGATAAAGTCGTTTTTTATTTCACCACCATATTGCATTGCCTTCTCTAATTCATCCTTTTTCTCCATAAATTTAATCAAAAAAGGTGTAAACATTTTCAATTGGAGAAATTTCTTTTTGAATTCTTCTGTGACTAGAGTAATTCTAGGATTTTCTGCTAGAAACATGAAACTGTTGATAAGGTCATTTTTAGAGTAAATTATAGTGAAATACTTATCCCCCTTTTCTTAAATTTGTTTCTGAGCTACAGTGGCTTCATTTGTGCACTGTCTGACCATATAGTCTACAAGATCATTATTTTGGTGTAATTTTTCAAGGGTTTCTTTATCTGAAACAATTTTGAGTTTTTGAATTTCTTCTATCATCACAGCCTAGAGAGACTCCAAATCAACTACAACACTTTTCCCACTCCTAGAACTGGATGGTCTAACCAACATTTTTCCAAGCTCTTCTTTAAACATTTTCTGGTCAACACTGAGTAGGTGAGTTACTAATTTCCTATAAACTTTCAGAATACATCTAAAGGTGGTCTTGAAGTCATAGGTTACAGAATTAAGATCATTCCTCATCTTTCTTACTTCTTCTCTCAGTAAAGTGTTATGCCTAATAATAGTTTCTGTTGTAGTAATAAGATTCAGTTGAATATTCTGAATCACTAATCTTGAAATTTATTATACATAACCAGCTGATATACAAATGGAGGTGGAGGCTTCATTTCTAGATCCCATTTAAGCTATCACAGACTCTCATAGCTCATTATTAGTCTATTCCAAATCAAACTTACTGACATATTCACTTGGCACTGACTGAGGAACTGGGTCTACTATTGGATATGCAACTAGTGGAAGAGGTGCAGCCAATTCTGGTTTTGCATGGACTTGTGGAACATGAGGAGGATGTAACATTTCCTCATCTGAGTCATAATATAAACCGAAGAGAATGTATCCAAGATCTCTATTCGATTCTGTAGTACATGTCCAATCTCATGGCTCAACAAAATAAATTCTTACCCTTCTTCCATAAGGATGCAGAATAAAATTAGTATCATCAAGTACTTCATATGGGTCTCTATCTATAAAAACTTGTCTGTGATCAGGAACTAACCCAATGTCAGGTTCTGACTAAGCTCCAGCTACTTCAGCTTCACCAGGTACATCCTCTATTTGAGGTACTAGAACTACCTCTTCTTCCTCTTGGACAACTGCCACAAGATCATTCAAATCCTAAATGAGCTCTTGGTTTTCAGCATTAGGATGGAGTGGTATGTCCTCATGTTTAGATTCTCTACGACCATCAGCCAGTTGATCAGCATGCTCAATTTCATCACCAGCTCCATGAACAGATTTCTCACTCGATCTGTCAACCACATGTTTTCCCACTTTATGAGATTCACTAACATTCTCAACACTTCCTCCATCATCACCATTGTCACCATCATCATCATCATCATCATAATAAGATTCCTCATCTGATTTACTTACATATCCTTCAACTCCAATAACTTTAGTTTCTTCCTCTTCATCATCACCTAATAAAGCTTATCTTGAGGGAAATTCCATAGGTGGACTAGATGTACCAGAATTATTATTTTTGGGACATTCAGCAATATCAATATAAATCCTATCGTAAAAAGGAGATCCTTCTTTCCTTAGAACCTCAGGTTCAATATTCTCATCAGAATAAACTAGAACATCTCCAGGTTTGAGACATGGATCAACTTAGTCCTTTGGTCTAGAAAGATGATCAAATAGGTTTAAATTTTCATAAATCATTTTTTTATCTCCTACCCAACATCTTTTCCATGGTATCCAGAATATTTTCATTATCTTACAAATGACTTTCTGAAGACAAAATCCACTACAGGCACTTATCACTTCATCTCTATCTTCTGAAACAATCTAATTTTTCAACAAGGAAGAAAGCATCCTATGATAGTATAAGAAGGTTACCTTTTTAGATAGATTAATAAAATCGGAGATATCCACCATAAGATATCTGTACAGATTCACCTTTATTCTATGTATCAACAAAAAGAACAAGAAGACATCTTGATATTTCACAGCAGTGAAATCTCCCTTCCTTAGGCAGATTTGATGCTGTATGAACTTAAAAAACAATCTCACTTATCCTTTCAATTCATTTGCAACAGTTCTTCTGGATTATTCATTTTTAGTTAGCTCCTTCAAATCATCTTTATAAGACAACATGTTTGAAGTTGGTGGAATATTACGAGGATAGTCAGCATAGACACCTTCATGAAAGCATCCCTAAGCATTCAGCCCATTCCTTCAACAAAAAAACCACTTCTTTTCTCTTTACCAGATATCTCATCTTTGCTACCACAGTTTCATCTAGTAATATACTCAAATGTTGATATAATTCGTGCACAAGATGGGGATAATATGGTATTCCATTGGTGATGAACCAACTAAGAAACCCTTGAAATTCCAGTACCTTTAACATAAAATATTTTCTTTATAGAAGCCAGTCAACAAACACATCCTTTTCAGTTGTAACCACATGGAATTCTATGCTCGGTTTCCCCATCCCACTGGACTCACCATTCGGATGCTTATAAGGAGAAGATTTATGAGGTTCTTCCATTGCGTGCTTTGTCCTAGCCATGAAGACGCTTCTGATTCCAACTTTATTGAGAGGTCAAGAGTCGAGAGGGTGTGTGACATAAAGGTAGAAGGCATTACGGCTATAGAGAACGTGAATGGTCGGGATGGATTGGAATTAATATATCATTTAGGTATTGTAAATCATAAAACATAAAATTGAAACACACCATGTTAAAATAGATAAAATAGCATCATTTCATTTAAAGAAGATTGAATTTACAAAACATCCCTTAAATTTATCGGTGTCAAAGAATCGGTTTCAAGGAAATCAGTTTCACAGGAGATTGGTTTGACGGGATCGATTTCATGAAGATCAATTTCAAAAGGATTATTTGTATAAATATTGGTTTCACAATGATTGATTTTAGAAATATCGGTTTCAAAATGATCAGTTTTAGAAAGATCGGTTTTAGAAAGATCAGTTTCACAATGATCGGTTTTACAATGATCCATTTAAGAAAGATAAGTTTCACAATGATTGGTTCTAGAATGATCAGTTTTAGAACGATTGGTTTCACAATGATAGGTTTTAGAAAAATCGATTTCACAAAGATTGGTTTTAGAATGATCGGTTTCATAATGATCGGTTTTTGAAAGATCAGTTTCACAAAGATCGGTTTTAGAAAGATCAGTTTTAGAAAGATCGGTTTTACAAATATCGGTAACTTATTTATCATTCCTAGTTCATGTCTGATGTAGTTAATTCTATCATAATTTAAGGGTTTAGTTAATATATCAGTAAGCTAATGTTCAGTCGCAATAAACTCACGAGTTTTATCACCTTTTCTATAATGATATCTCAAAAGGTAATGTTTAACATAAATATGTTTTGTTCTAGAATGAGAAATTGGATTCTTAAAAATATTAATAGCACTTGTGTTGTCAAAATTCATGGGAATATGTCTAAATTGAAATCCATAGTCAAATATGGTGTGTTTCTACCACAAAATTTGTGCATAGCAACTACCATCAGCAATGTATTCTTCTTTAGCAGTTGATAATGCAACTCAATTTTGCTTTTTACTACACCATGATATTAGTGACTTACCAAAAAACTGACATGTTCCATAGGTACACTTTTTTCTAATTTAAATCCACCAAAATCAGCATCTGAATAGTTAACAAAATCAAAAATTTTTCCTTTAGGATAGAAAAATCCTAAATTAGTTGTATACATGAGGTGTTTAAAAATTATTTTAACACTATTTAGGTGATACTCATTTTGGTTTGCTTGAAATCTCGCACCCATACACATATAGAACATAATATCCGGCCTACTAGAAGTTATGTATAGAAATCTCCCAATCATTCCTCTGTATGTTGTTTGATCAACTGATTTTCCATTTTCATCCAGATCTAACTTACATGTAGAACTCAAAGGGGTTTCACTACTCTTAATGCTATCAAAGTCATATCTTTTCAAAAGATCATTTTTATACTTACCTTGATTTATGATAATTCCATCTTTATTTTGAAATATTTGAAATCTAAGAAAATATTTATGTTCACCCATTAAACTATTTTCAAACTCACTTTTCTTTTTGTTTGAAAAATCTTTACATAAATAATTTTTAGAACATACAAAAATAATATCATCTACATATATTTGGGCTATTAAAACTTCTTTTGAAATTATTTTTATAAATAATGTGGGATATGCATGTCCTTTTCTAAAAACATTAGAAATAAAGAAATTTAATCAACTTATCATACCAAGCTCTTGGATCATGTTTCTAACCATATGAAGCTTTTTATAATTTGAAAACATGATTTGGAAAATATGGATTTGTAAAACCTCGAGGTTATTCCAAAAAAACATCCTCAATTATATTATCATTTTGGAATACACTTTAGACATCCATTTGATAATGTTTAAAATCCAAGTGTGTTGCATAGGAAAGTAAGATCCTAACTTCCTCAAGTCTAGATACTGGTGAAAAGGTCCCTTCATACTCAATTCCTTCTTCTAGATTATATCCTTGTGAAACTAGTCTAGCATTGTTTCTAACTATATTTCTAGCTTCATATACCTTATTTCTAAACACCAATTTGGTTCCTATGATCAAAGTATCCTTAGGTATATCTAAAAGTTTCAAAACATTATTTCTTTAAAACTGATTAAGTTCTTCTTTCATGGACTTTACCCAAAATTCATCATTGATAGAATCATTGATATTTTTTGGTTCAAGCTGTGACAAGAAGGTTTTATGTTCAACTAGATTTTTCAAGGATGCTCTAGTTTGTGTTCCTCTATCTGAATATCCAACAACAACATCTAAGGGATGATTCTTAAGGGTTCTAGTGGGCCTTGAAAAATTAGGGCCTGATATTTCAATTTGGTCAGGTTGATCTAGATCATTATGGTTAAGATGAGGAGAAATTTCCGAACTGGGTGTTTTCACAGAATCCTTCTCATGACGATTTGAGATTTTATCATAAATGTCCAGATTGGACATATCCTCTTCAATATTTTTTAGTAAGGTCTTGGGATAAAGTGGATCTTCTTCATCAAACTTGATGTGTATAGATTCTTGCAAACATTTTTTCTTCTTGTTAAAGACTCTATAGGCTTTTCAAGATGTAGAATATCCAAGAAATATTATTTCATAACTTTTCGAGGAAAATTTATATAAACTATCCTTATTATTTAGGATATAAACATTACTTCCAAACACTTTAAAATAACCTACCTTGGGTTTCCTATTATTCCACAACTCATAAAGAGTTTTCTTAATAATGGGTCTAATTAGGACTCTTTTTATTATATAGAAAGTAGTATTAATAGCTTCAGCCCCAAAATAAATGGGTATATCATATTCATTGAGCATAGTTCGGGAAATTTCTTGTAAGGTTCTGTTCCTTCTTTTTACCACACCATTCTGTTGAGGTGTTCTAGGAGCAGAGATGTTATGATTATAGACATTTTGTAAGTAGAAGGCTTCAAAATATTGATTCTCAAACTCACATCCATGACCACTTCTTACGGGTTTAATCTTAAGTACACTGAGATTTTCTACAGTCCTACCATAATTTGTAAAGTGAGAATAGGCTTCACTTTTATGAGCTAGGAAAACGGTCTATGTATACCTAGAGAAATAATCTACAATAATATAAAAATAATTCTTCTCATTGAGACATGAAACTCTAGATGGTCCAGACAAGTCCATGTGAACCAACTCGAGAGGTTGAGAAGTAGTTACTGCTTTCTTTGGTAGGAAAGAGATTTTATGTTGCCTTCCTTTTTGATAAGGATTACGTACTTTATTGTATGGAAACTCTAATTTGGGTATGTCTCAAACTAAGCCTTTTCTAGATAACATACTAAGAGAGTGTATATTACAATGTCCTAGTATTCTATGCCATATCCATGACTCTTTGAGAAAGTCATTTAGACAATAGACATTTTGTGAGGCTAGTGTGTCTAAATTTATTGCATACACATTATCATTTTTAAAAGCAGTAAATACTAAGTTAATCTTAGCATAAAAAACCATACATGAATTGTTTTTAAACATAAAATTAAATCCATCATAACATATTTTATATATTCTAAGAAATTTATACTCGAGTCCATCAACATATAGTACCATAAATATTGAAATAGAGTTAGGGTTACCAATCCGGCCTAGGCTAATGATTTTTCCTTTACCCTTTTCACCGAATGTGACATGTCCTCAGTCGATCATTATATGACATTTAAAGCATGAAAAATTACCTTTCATATTATTTGATCACCCACTTTCCATGTACCACATATTTTTACAGCAACTCTTTAGGCAGTTTACCTACAAAATAGTTTAACCAAGAAACGATTTTTGTACCCATATTTTTCGGGGGCCACAAACATTATTAATAAAAGATTTAGGAACTCAAAACTGTATTATGGGTTTTATATATGTAGAATATAGAGTATTTGAAAAATAATCATTATTTTGTTCTATATAATTGGATACAGTACAAGAATTTGAGAGGTTGGAATTCGTAGTACAGTTCTGTTTTTTGAAAATTGTAGCATATTTTCCATTTTTGGATACAAAATGAAATTTAGATAAATTAATTTTCCTTGGTTGATAACCTATCCTAGAAGTATATTTTAGGGAAATCTGTTTTCCTAGAAACTGATTCAATGTATCTCTACCAGTATTAAACATCTCAAGATCTCTCTTTATTTTCTCATTTGATAATTTCTGTTCAGTATTTTATTTTAACAGCTGGGAAAATTTTCCCTTTTCAATATCCAGATTAGATTTTCAATTAGCATTTAGAGCATTCTGTCTTTTTAATAATTGATATTTATCCTTGATCTCATTAAAGGTATCCTCAATAATTTCACAGTATTCAAATAATTCATCCTTAGATATATCTTCATCATTATGTGACTCACTCTTATTCTGAAATTAATATGAATTATGTGAAGGAGAGTTAAGTGTTACCTTAGATGTTTCTGTCATGATACATAAGTTGGCATGATTGTTCGGTTCACTATCAAGAGTATCAGATCCACTGGAGCTATCTTCTAAAGCACTCCATGTACCATTCATAGCCTTTTTATAACCCTTTACCTTATCTTCATATTTCTTCTTAAATTTCAGCTTTAGGAAGTCTTCCTTCACATGGCCTTTTCATTTTCACTCATAACAGATTATTTCATTTGAGTTGTCATTCCATTTCCTATCTTTATTCCATTTTCCTTTACTATCATACTTTCCCATGTAGTTTGGCTTTCTAATGAATTTCTTCTTTTAGTAGAACTTTTTGATCCTTTTAGCATGATGATCCATTTCCTCATTACATTGGGAAACTAACTCTTCACTAGTGGAACTATCTACAGGAAGTTGAGTCTATTATTTATCATTAACATTGAAGTTGAAGTCTTGAATGCTACTGACTTATTCCATGGTTCCTCATCTACTTCTAGATTTAATATGAGTTCTTCTTCATACACCATAAGGTTTCTAATTAATTCCTTCACTATAAGTTTGCCTATGTCAGAAGATTCTCAGATAGAAAGAGATGTTCCTCTTCATATATCAGGTAGGCATCGAAGCAGTCTCATGATTTGGTCCTTGCAGTCTACTCATTTTCCATGAAGACTCATAGTGTTCACTATTTCGTTGATCCTGAGATAAATTTCAAAGATAGGTTAATCATGCTTCATTTTAAAATTCTCATATTTTATAGTGTTTGTATTTAATATCATTTCTTTAACATTAGTTGTTACCTCATTAGAGGCATCTAAAGTATCCCAAATTTCATATACAGTTTTATAGGTAGAAATATAGTTTATTTCTTCATCCCCTAGGGCACAGTACAGAGTATTCATTGATTTATAGTTATTGTTATAGGTAGATTTGATAGATTCATCCCAAGTGCTTCTAGCAGTTTCAGGTATTGTATATTTACTTTCAATAGAAGTCCATATTTCAAGGCCCATACATTATAGATGTATCTTCATTTTATGTTTCCACTAACCATATTAAGTTCCATTAATGAAAGGTGGTCTATTAGTAGTAGTCACTTCTAGTCTATTTTCCATGATAAAGGTTGTAAAATATTTTCAAAGCGATAAAAATTTGGAAATAACAGAAATTTTTTGATCTTTAGTAAACAACTATAATCACAGTTGATAATAATATTAAAAACTTTAAAATAAATATGCCTCTAATAAAAAAAATTGGTTTTAGTAGATGACTCAAGAGGGGGGTGAATTGAGTATCTATAAGAATTTCTATTAAAAATTATTCTTTAAAAAATAAAATCCCCCTATAAAAATAAACACAAAGTATATTTGTAGTGAATCTATAAATGGCTTGAAGGCTCAATTTGATTCTAATAAGATTGATTAGTTCTCAGTTTTACTAACCTATTGGTTAAAAAAACTTTCAATAAAAAATTACTAATTCAAAACAATGGAAAACACTTTCTAAACTAACTATCAATGTTTAGGTTATCTTAATGCCAGAAATACATATAACATAAAAAATTTAAGATAATCAACACATCAGATAAAACAAGAGGTTCAGTCTGAAGAAGAGACCTAGTCATCTCTACTTGGTGGTCACCTGCCACAAAGATGTTTATATTAATAAAATTTTGATCCACACCCTGGATCGTGGTTCACAATAGTAATCAGTATTTCCCATGCCAAAAAAGGAAATATTGAACAATTCTTCATGGTTACAAACTACCATGACACATAAGGACCTATTCCACGCTTCTTAGTGGGTATACAAAAGAGTAAATGAACGATTAAGTATGAATATCTTTTTTCTTTCAATTTAATGTAGGTGACAAATTGTGTTATTCTGAAATTGAACACTCTTCTTGAATGATAATGAAAGATACACAATAGTGCTAATAGATAGAATAGAGTTAAGAATTATCTATGTGTTGTGAAGTAATGTTATGGACTTAATGGATGTTGAGAAAAAAGTATTTCAGTCTTCTTCTAGAATATTTCTTTAGAACAGATTATCTTAGTTTCTGTAATCCATCTTCGAGGAGTAAAAAGGTTCAACTCTTCAAGGTCTTGATGTACAATGAGATTTTTGGAGAAATTTTATTGTTACAATATTCTTGTAATATCAAGCTCTTAGTTCCTTTTTTTTGTATTCGCATAGTCTATGTCTCAGTTTGTACTTCTACACTGTGTGGTTTATGATTTTTGACATGAAGGATGAGGTCCTTTTATAGTCCAGGATCCTCTAGGCATGAAGATATTCGCACGTGCATGTACCTTGTAATATCTACATATTTTCCTACAGACAACATTAAAAAACCTTAGAATCATTAATTTTTCTAAATATGACCACTAGAAATAAATTTAAATTAATAAGCTTGAAATAGTTATTTATAACAATCAGTGAGTCATCTTCAGTATGTTGTCTTCGGTTTGATAACATCTTTTGTTCATCATCAGGGTGTCATATTGGGTGTGTCAACTTCGGTGTGTTGACTTCGGTCTATCGAACTTCAGTATGTCGAACTTCGAGCTGTCAAACTTCGGTGTGTCAATTACGGTCAGTTGAACATCGGTGTGTCGACATCATTGTGTCTACTTCATTTTCAGTGTGTTGACTTCAGTTTCGGTGTGTCGACCTCAGTTTGCCAAACTTTGGTATGTCGAACTGACCGTCAGTGACAGGGAATCTAGAATGATTGTGTTGTTTCTGTCATACCAGACTAAGTGTAATGAAAAATATTATGCACAAATACATTTTTAGGCTTATGTTTTTATGAATATAAGTGATTAACTTATTGAAGTACATGATTTTGTATGACATAATTGATTCTCCTATAAATATTACAATTTCATGAAAGAGTAGAATCTATATATTGACATTATTTCTGATTATGAAAACTACAATATCGTGGAGGGTGTAACATATTCCATTAACACAATATTAATCAAGAATATTTATAAGACAATATAGTTATTATCACCTGGTAAATGGAAATATTTTAGTTAGTGAGGAGGAATAAATATTAAAAGAATAAATTTTGGGAACTAACTCCTCCTTTTGATGTACACTTTTGATATTCCACTTAATTCTCTATGGAATGATATATTTGTGAGAACACAAGAATTATGACATGGGGGAGTATTGGGAATATAATTTGGTCGAATGTTTTAAATCTAAAAAGAATTATAAAGTGTCATGAGAAGGGGTTGTGGGGTGGGTGGAATTTATAATTGGGAAAGTGTTTTTTTAATATTATATTCTGTAATTTAATATTTTGGAATAAGAATTCAAATATTCATGTTTCATGTTTCTATATATAATAAATGGTTCGTGTAATTTCAATATAATGTGTGCTTACATCATCCATTTTATCAAACATTAATGTATTGATCTTACAATTTGGAATACTATATTTTACTGTATTTCACTATTAGCCAAATATTCCACTATTTTAGATAATGCCATATAATTCATCCATACCATTTTTTATGATTACATTCAAAAAAGAAAATAATCTTTTTGAAAATAATTTTCCTATTAAAATAAATTTAATTTTAAAAAACCATTTACATGAAAAATACCAATTATAATATTATGATCCCATTTAAGACCCTTTAAAAAATTACCTATGGTCTCAAAAAATGATCTTATATTTATAATAAATCATAATATTAATTTATAAATTCATTTAATAATATTAAATTTTAATTTAAATAATTATATTTATTATAATAGTTAAATTAAAACATTTATGTTTTTCAAAAATACAATGACATAATTTATCATTTTAAAAAAAAATTGACTTTTAACATGATATGATATGTAAAATTTTCATTTAATCAGATAAATAAATAGTATTTGAATCTTATATAAATAATGATACTATTATAATATCTGGGTTACTATTACTCATGGCCATATTACTATTTCAACAATTATGTTGCAATTCTAAAGGTTAGATTACTATTCTGATTTCTAAATTTGTAATGGCCATATAGGAGTACCTACTTTTTGTAAATATATTATATTTTATTCATTATCCACTAACATATATTTTATCTCATTATAATATATATTTTCATTTTCAAATCCATATAAATATACTATTATATGGCTTTTTTTCTTCAGTTTTTTTCCTTAGAGAGATTATTTTAGGGGGTCGATCAGATGAAAATTTTATTATTATTCTTATCATATTATCAATTTTCTTATCAAAGTAATACTTTCAATTAAATTGTCCATTTTTTCTCTAAATACAATGTCAAATTTATTATTACCCATTAATATAGTAAACATGAATTCTAAAATTAAATACAATGAATAAATTAGTATTCTAGTTAAATAAAAAAGAGGAATCATATACCCCATGAAAAAAATATGTTCCTAGTACAAAATACGTCTCAATGATGTGAAAATTGCAAGGAATACTCCTTACATCATGCATACACTTTTTTGAACATATTTTAATATCATCTATAGTGGGTTTAAACAAGTTATTAATTCATACCAAACCCATATCCATATATATATATTGTTATATATTATCATTACCCATTCATTTTGAATTCATTTCTAAAATCAATCAATGGGTGTCATAATTTTAGTTTTATCATGCATCATTAATTACATAAGTTCTAGTTATTGTGCATATATTATATTTACATCATTATCAGTAATATATTAATAATATAAATATAATTTTTATCCATAATATTTATTTTTACAACCATCCATTTATGGGGAAAAAGGAAAAAATGAATTATGTCTCCTCATGGAGGTGGTTGTGTACACATATGCATGAAGAACACTATCATTTTCCAACTAATTTGTGTGAAAATTTATAAAATTATAGTATCATTTTATATGAAAAAATTTATCTTAAATATAATTTTAACTCTTAAAATAAACCTATATATAACATCCTTGTGTGGTAATGATTAAAAATGAGGCATGTCTACAAGTGAGGTAGTTGTCTAGATTTATGGGTGAGCAATTTATCCATTTCCCATTAGATGGATGAGTATGTGGAAAAGGTTGAATACCATAAATATTAAAACATTATAGAATAAAATCATACTATTTTTGTTATATTATAATTATAAATTGATATTTATAAGAGTTATAATAATAAAGGAACACTAAGTTAGTATGTTTTGATGATTACCTCTTCTATGAAGAACGTCCTTTAAGTCCTCACATAAGGAAAATATGGGTAATAATTTTAGGTGACCTGAAACTCTAAAACATAGATAATCATGATGGGGTGATATTTTCTTATGTTTTAATAAATATATTTTTCTGAAAGTGGCGTGAAGAGAATAGAAGATATGGTTTCCTTTCATAATGAATTAAGACACATTGATTCATTTAAAATATTTAAATATTATATATGTTCTTTGATGAGAATTGGGAACCAAGTAGAAAAAACATTTAAGATAATATAGGTTATTATTGAAATACCTTCGCAAAAAAAATATTGGTTTGTGTGGCATTTTAAGCCTTATCTATTGGTTTGAACTGTTCACTAACAAATTTTAACATCACTATTGTAACATATTTTCATTCTTAATGGGTGGTAAAAATAATTCTGTGGTAAAAATTAAATCAATAAATGTCAATTTTGGACATTTTATTCTGTTTCCCATACCAATTTCACAATTTAAATATTTTAATTATTTTCACTTCATTTAATATAATATTAGTTTACATGAAGAACCATTATAATAATTTTAAGAACTATTCACAAAATTCGACATTAAGGCATGTAGACAAGAATGGTATTTTAACAAAAAATCATAAAATATATATTATCCATAAACTTTTAAAACCAAAAATCATCCAAAAAATATTAATTTTGATCTTTTAAAATATTTGACATTGATGTTTATACAACATGAAAAAGCATTGTGTTTTTGTTGTGTGTGAATTTAAGTTAACTATACAATCATAAATAATTAAATAAAAATAAATTTAAAATTTTAAATTAATATTTTTAAAGAAAATTTATTTATTCTTAAGATCTTATTATCCCTAGGTAATCTTATAAGATAAGTTAAAATTAAGATAGTGTTATTTTAGAATTTTATTTACATAAAACAATATAATGGACATTATCAATGAAAAAGTGTACCATGATGCCATCTTTTCTAAAATATGATGGTTCTATCAAATTAAACTCCCTAAACAAAATACATACATGTTTTTAATGGTTTTGAAGCTTTATTCTCTAGTTCTAACCTTGTTTATCACATTTTTCCATTACCAAGGTGATATATTTCCCTATAGTTATTATTCATGATGCCTATTAATAAATGGGATATATTATAAAAATTTTAAACTCATGATTCCTAACATTGAATCCATGTTCTAAAATTCAATTTCCATTTGTGTAAGAAATTAAATAAAAAATAAACCCTGAAAATGTGATAAAAAATGGTTTTTATGGGAAAAACATTTTTATGAATAAGTTGATATTAAATTAACTCTACAAATATTAATAATCATTACATTAATTTAAATTCATATATATAAATATATAATAAAAAATTCATATAAAAAATTCATCAGTATAGATTTTCTTAATTAATTAAAACAGAAAATCGATATGCACTTAAAAACTATATTTTGGAATAAATAATTTCTACCACAAATTGGTCCTATTTTTATTTATATCAAATTTATTATCAATGTATCATAAATTATACATAACATAAAATAATATAAAAAATAGAATTATAATTATATAAATACTACATTTTCAATTATTTATGAAATAATATTTCTCTGTTAAAATTTCAGAAGGTCAACCAATTCTTATTTTGAAATAGTATGTTCAAAATTAATTTGCATTTTAACAAAATAGAATTTTTATTCCATGAAATATTCAAATATAAATAGTTTTATAGTTCAATTGAGATAAAATTTTCACGTAGTAAAATTTAATCTGGGCTATTACAAATTTGACTTACTATAGTATGACACATATCTAATATTTGGATTAAAAATGTTAAAAGTTCAAATTAGAATCAATAATTTAAATTAAATCAAGATAAATAATATAGGTAAAGAGTTAAACTCTATAATGTCAAATTGAACTAATATTGGAAAGTGTAACATATTAGTAAAATAAATCCTTCTTTTATATAAAAATAAATCAATGAAAAGTAAAACCAACATCATTATATTTGAGGAATATGATTTAATGATTAGATTTATTTTTTAAAAAATATTAATTTTTTAATTGACTTGATCCCAAAACATTTTTATCTATTACCATTAAGTGTATGAGAGAAAAAAGTGCTTAACAAACTAAATTATACAATATGATATTCCTTGAGGTTTTGGGGAGGAGATATACCACCAAAATAATAACTAACTAACCACGAATATATAGTATTTAGGGTTTACACAATTACCATAACAAAATAAGGTTTCTAGATAAAATAAAATAATCTTTTACATGGATTAAACTTGGGTAGACTTTGGTAATTTCTAAAATTAGTAAGTTTTGATGAATGAAAGAGATTCAAAAGACCTAATAATTGAAGAGTAAAACAAATTTGTCATACTGAGGAATCGAAAACAAGAGACAGAAAAAAGAGGAACAATTATTTACCTCAGTCCAAATATGCTATCATAACCATTCAATGGTACTTGGATGAGGTTAAATAAGTTTCATGATTAAAAAGCACATTATTAGATAGGAAACTCCCATCAGTGTGATATGTAGTAGAAATAAGGTAAAATATAGTGTACAATTATTTTTATGGATTTCCATTTTATGTTATAATATTATATTCCACTAAATTAAAAAATTGTAAAAATAATGAAATTAATTTCTCTATCATAATACAAAAGGTACCTAGTGGTTGTAAAAACACATCAATTATCTAGGGTGCCATCATTTACCCAATAATATTCAACCAAGTACCCAACAATATTTTCCCCTAGGTAATAACCCAATTCTCCCAACTATATTTCCCCATTATACATAAATTCCTATCCATTATTCTTTGGCACAAAAATATATATCTAAATTATTAATAAAAGACTAAAATTAAATAGAGAAACTAACATCAGATGTTGAGCTATTTATACTGTAGATTTTTATATTCACATCCCCCTAACATTCCTTAACAGTCTTTGTATAGTTCCAATAATAATAACAATAATAATAAAAATAATTAAAAAATAGTAATAATAATAATAAATTTTAAATATAGAGTTGATAACTTTTAATAATAAGAATTAACAGAAATATTATTAAGGGATTAAAAATGAAAACTCATAATAATACCCATCATGACTAAAAGGAAGTAGAACCACTCCCCTGAGGGCTTGACCATGAATATAAATGAACCAAAAAGACACAATAAGTTCCTAAAAGATATCATATTTCCATTCACCCTTACCTTTAGTCACAAAGTAATATTTAAATATAATCAAAAGGAGTATTACTTTATCATACATAACCCATAAGACGAGTTTATTTTCATTCCAGTAATCAATAAAACACCATCATCTGTAAAAACATTCCATTTTTTCTATCTCCCAGTAACAAACCATACATCATTTTTCAGTATGGTTATTTCTAATTAAAAAACCACTATATAACAACCAAATACCCATCCTATGATCCATATATATCCCTACACAAGGAAAATATCATGAAACCCTCTACTACTACAGTCTCTTGTGGAATCATCACTTTTAGATTCACACTATTAAAATTACACCACACCAAACTACACTAAAATTATCACAGAAACAAAAAAAAATTATATTGGATTAAATTTTTGGAATCGGTTTTTTGCTTATCCAAACATGTTAGGTTCTCCAATTTTTTAACCAACTCTAATACTATAAATAACAAGTCTTGTAATATCATTCTCTATATACTGTGAGATTATATATAATAACAGTTTTCAAATATGTGTCTAAATGAAAATGATGTTGATAAATACAATATAGTTCAACTATTTTCATTAAATATATAAAATATGAAAGTACCTAAAGTATAACTTATCATCAAAGAGTATAATTGACACTTTAAATACAATATATTAATCAAAAATCTGAAATATTATAAAATTAATCATATTTCTATGCATTTACAATAGAAATAAGTTTATTAAAAAATAATATTTTTAATTTAGTTATAAAATCAAATATTAGTTTGGGAACATACATAAAATATTTGATGAAACAATTCATTGGGGATAAAATTCATGTTTTTTCATGTAAAATATGGAATTTACAAACAATTTATCCTTATTAAATACAATAGGGTTTAGTTTATTATATAAAGGGAAATTGGAACTGGTTTTTTAAATAATGAAATATAAAAAAAATAAAATAAATCACTATATAGAAATTAAAACTACATTTTTAAATAATTTCTTATTAAATGAAATCATTCAGTACCTACCATATTATCATGTTCATCCTCCCATAATTACACCTGTACTAGTTAAAAATATCCTCACATTAGTTATTACATAGTGAAAACAAGGATACTTTAATATTTAAAATTCTCTTAAAATGCCCCAGAAAAAGATCTACAGTATATTTTATAATCTATTAGAAATTAAATGAATGTTAAAAATAAAATTATACTCCAAAATATTATGAACCTCTTTATATTACCAAACTCATTTCATTTTTCATATAGAAATTTTCATCCACAATCAAATAAGTGTGAAGATTCATGAATTAAATCAATTAATACTAAATAAAATTTAGAATAATAAAATAATTTAAAAAATAATAATATATTAATAATATATTTTTCACATATAATTATTTTGAGAACTACATATATAATTTTTTGAAAAAATTTCTATTTTAGTAAAATTATCAAATAGAAAATGAACAATTAGATCACATATATATGTGATATGTCTTGATGTGATGGACCCCCTCAAAAATAATCCATAAAAATTAGTAATTTTTTAGAGAATGTTTTATAAAAAATGAATTTATTTAGTATTTTCAATATTTATAACCTAAAAAAGTCTATAAGATCATTAAACTATAATACTATACTATCACCTTTAAACTAAAAGGGCACCACTGATTTCACTTTTTTTAATGTAATTATCCCAGGAAAATTATCATAAAAAAATAAATTCTTGATTCAACAATATAAAATATAAATTCAATATTTTACCATATCATAAAAAATTTCAATTATTATTTATAAATAAACATGAAATTAGTGTAAGGAAACATTCACTAACATATAAGAAAATATATTTGGAAACCAAAATATTATAATTGAACACTTTCCTATTGAATTTTCAATATATCATTCAATTTTAAAGTAATCAATTAAAAATAACAAAATTTAATAGGTTATTCTAATAAATCATTTAAATATATGAAAAAAAAATCATTTTCACTAAAACATGCTTGAATAAATAAAATTGTAGAGAATTTTTTATAATTTTAGAAAACAATAATGGTTATTTTAAAAAAAATATTTTTAATTTTATTATATCATTTCGCTGAACACTAATGATAAATCATTAAATGTGAGAAACATAACTATTACTGCATCAAAAAAGGGGGAGAAAGTGAGTACACAACTATTTAATAGCCCTAAATAGTTTATACTTCATGGTATATTTGTAATAAATAGATAAATAATATAGATAATAAAATTTGAGTAGTAGGAGATTTAAGAACCCCTAATTTAGATTAATGATATATTGTTTATCAATTGAATTTTTAAATTTAATTGAGAAGTTGAATATATATTAAGGGTATTTTGGGGAATAAATTTTATGAGTATAGCTATATTAAGGATATTGTTGAAGATATAGGTTGAATCATTTGGTATAGAATAATAGGGTTTCTGGAGAAAAATGGTGATGTGTTGTCAATATAGACGAGTAAAATAAAGAATAAATTTTTATTTTAATAAAAGAAAAATATATGTAAGATATATGATGATTTTGTTTAAAATTCATACATTATAAGCACTAATATATAAAAAATACTAAAAACAATCATATTTTTTTTATGTTTGTGAAATACGGGTTATGATATAAGAATTATATTAATAAAATTTATTTATATAGGAAATCATATGTATGTATATATTATTTTTAGATGATGTAATAGAATTTTGGGGGTAGCTAAAATAATAATTCTATTTCAGATTACAATATAATTATATATCGGTATTAATAATTAATCACTCCTTTATTTAAAATATAATTACAATTTTTACATTAAAATTGTTTTTTGATAATTTTCCAAAATTATTAATTTATGAAAATATTAAATATGTATTAAACTATCATTATGTATTAAATTTAATTGATTGAAATATTTTTAATCATTTCTAAATAAATAAAAACAATAATTTCAACCTATATATTGGTAATACTTGTTATTATTATATAATATTGTGAAATTACATGAAATTATAAATTTAATTAGAACCAAAAAATGATAACTCAAATACAACCTTCCCCCACCCCTCCCATTTCAATTAGATAACTGATTTTCCACATTCATAATAATCAATCATTTTTTTCTACTAGTTCCGCCCACACATTGTTTCAATGATTCTCATTTGAAAGGATATGAACATGTATGATAATGAAATAATAATCTAAATATGATAATAGTGAGATATTATGAAATATTTTTTGAAATTATTTTCATGGGATAAAGAAGATAAATTTTCCTATTATTTGAAGGGAATCAATGATGATTAATAAGATGTTATCTCAATTCATATCTTACATCCTTGAAAATATATGGGACTTCCATATATAGATATTGTATATATTCTGAGAGAAAATTATTACACAGATAATGTTGTTATCTTTAATGGTGTTCTTTGTCTTCCTCATAGTGGTGTTAATATTGTCTCACTTCTTTCTTGTCATCCTCACATGTATCACATACCTCCTTAGCTACAAAAAAAGCATCATCCAACTCTCCTTCATCACCATCACCTCCCCCTATATCATATAAATCTATACCAACATCCAACACTATGAATAGTTCCATTTAAAAAATTTATGGATTTTTTCATGCTCGAGTGAATTTTTAGTTTTATCAAAATATTTTATGAATAAAATAAAAAACTAAATTAATATTATGGAATCTGTTTCAATTAATAATGTATATAGTGTATTTGGAATAATTTTCTACATAAAAATATGTTTATTTTTTATTTTAAATCCATGTAACATATAATGGTTTCATTCAATATATCTTGTAATATTACTTATATATTCATTATATACTTTTACATCCTTTAATTTTCAAAGGAATTGGTATTCCTCTTGATTTTACATTATAATATTTTTTATGGGATACTATAAATTATCATTTCCTAACTATTCATGTTATATATTCATTACATCTAAGTCCACACAATCATTAAGATGATACTTTGACTTCTCATTCTCACTAAGTATTATAAAAATAAATTCTTTCACACATTTTATTCTCATCCTGAATAATGAAAATAACAAGACATAGAAAGGTAAATTCACCATAATAATTTTTGAAAAATATAATCATTTCTACCATCTTTTTTTCTAATTTCATTTGATGATGAACTTGAGCCCCTTTCTAAACATCCCATAACCGATGAAATATTCCAAATTACTAAAAAAATTATTAAACTTTTAGATATTTAAGAACCCTATAAAAACACTGATTTAATTTTCAATTCAATTTATCCAGTAGATTATGTCTTAATAAACATGAATCTATGAGATCCTTGAATGAATTTTTAATGAAAAATAAACCAGCATTTATTTTTAAGATGTAATAATTTAAATTCAAATTAAAAAATATGAACGTAAAAGATCTAAACTAATGTAAGTGTTTTAATTTTATATTTTTATTAGTTTTTCAAAGTCGTTAATGATCAATATTTGGGTATCAAAAATTTAATATTTTTTTCATTGTTTCATAAAATATTTCGAAATTATTGTTCCATAATTCTTGTGATTATAATAATAGATAATAAAGGTATACATCAAAGTCATTTTAAAAAAAATTCTTAAAATGGATCATAACAATTGTTTTTATGATATAATTATTTCTATAAGATCACTAAGTGTTAAAACTATACGAAATGATTTCTAGATGCACATTCCTAGGAAGTAAATAGAAATTTATAAATAAATAATAAAACAGCCCAATGATTTTTATTGATTAAATTTATTATTACCCAATTGTTCTTAAATTAAATATAATTCATATTCATGTAATTTTTTTAAGAATAAATACATATTCTTTGAAATAGAAACACTAAATTAAATAAATTAAATATATTCAAAAGGGATTTCTATTTTTACTTGTTCTTTGAATTATATAAATTTTTAAATCAAATGATTCTCATTAATTTAAATTTAAATATATGAAATATCATACATTATTTTTAATCAGTATCTTTTCTCTATCAATTCATATATTCATTTAAACATGATTACTATTAATTAAGTTTGGAGCATGATTTTATATTTTCTAGAATTTCTAGAAATTCATTAAAATTCACTATTTAACGTTTATTATGAGATTATCGGGTGATACATGGGGGGAATCACACCCAAACCAAAGGTTCAAGGGATTATTGTTTTGAGG
This sequence comes from Viscum album, assembly GCA_963277665.1. Taxonomy (NCBI): domain Eukaryota; kingdom Viridiplantae; phylum Streptophyta; class Magnoliopsida; order Santalales; family Viscaceae; genus Viscum; species Viscum album. The sequence goes on from OY728152.1 coordinate 1,877,627,038, forward strand.
CCATGAGAATAAATTTGATAAAATTACACTGGGATCATATGGAACATTGAGTTAGTGAGGAAAATCTCAAAATGGGTTTACATGGAATATGTTGTTACAAATATTAATTTCAAATTTATATTACATGAGTTCATATAAATAATGTTCAATTTTGGTGTATTTGAAACCAATGAAGTCAACGTTAACATTGATGAACATATGGATACTTTCGAAAATTTATATGACATTGAAAATCATTCAATTCTAAAATTTATTATTCACTTAATGATAAGTATATTTAATTTTAAATTGTCTCACAAAAATATGTTGTTCAATTTAATTAAAAAATATAGTCCATATAATTATCATCAAAAATATTGGAATTTTTTCTCTCCAAGAACTATATCGGTTTCATTATCTAAACTATTTAAATCATTATGTATAATATCAATCTATTTTTTGTTTTTTACAATAACTGTTGTCAAATGTGGTATCAAATGGGTCAAAAATTTTGAATAGTGGAATCAGATATGAAAATGGTAAATACTGATAACCCTAATGGATATAAATTTACATTTTATAATATACATATTTAAGAATATATTAATCTGAAGTAGATTCACCAAGAACTCATATGGGGACCCAAAATATTTTTAAATATAGATTAGTCCTTTATGGTTTGAAAATCTGTGTGCATTATACATCCAACATTGTTATGAAAAGTATAATTCAATATCACTGTGGTGAAGACCCCAAAAGATTAATGATGGTTTTTTCAAACATTAATGACAAGCGATATGTAAGAAACATAAGGTTTTTTATCTAGATTTTATTCTACTTAGAGATGAAGGGAATTAAATATATCAAAAAAACATAACATTATTCAATATAAGTAATATAATGTCAGTTTTAATGATAATTGTTTTTGTAGGTGAAATCAAAACATTTTTTTTCAAATCACAAATAATGTGTTGAGATGAAATTGTTATATTAGTTATTAGTTCAGATGAAATGGAAAAAGTAAATGATATAATTTTTTTGATATAATATTTAGAGAATATATTCACGTATGAGAATTAGAGGAATTATTTGGATTTTCAATGAATGTTAAATATTGGGGAATATAATTGAATCAAGGAAATGTAATGGACATATCAAAATAAAAATGATAATCCAAGAAAAATTAAGAGGAGAATGTCCCACAAACCAAGGTTGTGGGAATAAAGAATACATTAATAAATAGTAAGATGAAAAAATATATACCTTAATGTAATTAATTATTGAACACTATTATAGAGTTCTATGATGATTCATTGGTGATTAAGTTCAATGGTTTTATGTATTCATTGTTTTTTATCTATAGTGTTGTATTTATTTTCTACCATAGAGATGGAATGCCTATAAAATTAGGTTCCACCAAATATTTTTAATTTAAATCATGAAAATGATGAAACAATAGATATTTTTGGGAAATGTGATATAAATATAAAAAACCAAAATTAAAATATATTGATCGTAAATAGTTTTAGATTTATTCATATTCTTTATAGAAATTTTATATCTATTGCATAAAAAATGATAATATACATTGTACCATATCATTAAATAGGTTTATGAAAAATTAAAACATCTACTATGGTTATAATATGGGTAGTGAAAAATGAATAACTATAAATGATCATTGTTTAAAATAATATTAAGGAATATTTATTATCAAAATTAAATTCAAAAAAATGGCATTTCTAATTATCTAGTATGTGTAATATGTTAATATTGTCATATCTATTTTAGTCACCCATTTTTTCCTTGTCTGAATTTAGAATATTTCTACACATATTTCTAGAGTTAGGTACTGAGACGAAATACGATTATGAGGCTCAGTATGCCTGTAATTAATTTTATAAAAATATTAATTATTTTGAAACTATTCACATTTATGATATGTGATATCTCTTAAAAAGCTGGTCAGATCAAAAATATGAGGTCGTGGTTGATTCCAGAGCGTGGTGTCTACCCAAGGCAAGACATAACATTGGTCAGCGTGGGTCTACTCTAGAAAACAAAATGTAGGGTGTAACCATAAATATAATAATTAAAATATTCTATTTTATATCAGATGACATGTCAAATAAAACTTTAAAAAGGACTCATATTGGAAATCTGAGACCATCATTGAGTTCATAATGGGGTGTTTTACCTAAGTGCGACCTAATGTGAGTCAGCGGTGGGTGTTCTGATCCTGCGATCATTAGCAGGAAACATATTTATTTTCTATAAATAAGTGTTTAAGGAAATTAGAAGGGTTTGTCCCATTTCCTACCATGGTTGGAAGAAATATTCCCCTCCTCACATGGGAGAATCAACACCGAACTTTTTTTGGATCATGATGAGATTTCAGATCCGACTAGATCAGAGCACGACAAACGCTACACTGAATCCAAAATCTAGGTAGGATCCTTCTTTGGGATTACTATTTTCCTTCATTGATGTATTGTTTTTAAAAATTGATTTTTTATCATTTTTTCTGATTTTATATTCTATTTTGATCTCAAAACTAACCCGTCCATCGACCAATTTATTTTTCAAACCCTCGTTATTCGTCGTTCTTCAACAGCTACATTTCACCACAATAAAAAGACATTGACTACTCATGTGAAGGATATTTCAATGATGTTTTTTTATAAGGATTATAGATTTAAGATGGTTTTGAGTTTCATCCATTGGAGGGGGTGTGCTAGAGAGCAGAAGAGGTCACCTACATTTCTGTTAATAGAATCATCGATGAATCTTCGATTGGAGCTAGTGTCTTGGTAGATAGGGATGTGAGGATCTCAAATCTTGTTTTGTTTTATTTTTTTGAGAACGAAAGTGGTCCAGGTGGTACATGGACCGGAATCCCATCTCACGGGGGACCAGGTGTAGTTTTCAGTGGAAGACAGTGGTCGTCGCTGGACCAGGACGAGTGGGCTTGGCCAGAGCAGGCAAGGTCAAATAGGTTTTCTTGCCGGGGTAGCTATAAACTCCCAACCTTCTAAATCAGGATTCCATTTATCATGTTATGTAGGATTATGTGGTCGTAATTTCATGAAATGCCTTTTTATTACAGTTTTAGAATTTCATATTTTGGGCTCATTGTTCGGTTGCATGAATCTCCTAAATATAATAGTAATATTATTATTATTATTATTGAGGGATTCTTGTGTCGAGACTAACTCCAGCATATGACTTTGGATTAATGCATCGTCAGTGGAGTCATGACATTGAAATTGAGAAGGATGTTTTGAGACTAATTTTGGTCAATTAAACAGCAATTGATGTGCGGTCCCCCTGAGGCCCGGTTAGGGCGTTAGTGGTGAAATGTGAATTTTTTATCAGGTGTTTATTTCAGATAAATGAATAGTTTATCCCATGTGTTTTTTCATGTGGATCCCAATGGTAAAATCTATATGAGGTTTTCTGGGTTCAAGGCGTAGGTCCCTAGAGCACCGTTCTTATACGATGCTAAGAGATGTTTTTCCTCACTCGGTGTCTCATTCGGGCTAATGAATAGTCGGTCATATGCACATTCCCACAAGGATCACAATGGTGTGATTAGTTTGGTTATCTGCGTTCATTTGAGGAGGCATTTAAGTAGAATTGGTTTTCTTCTATTGAGATAAATAATAATAATAATAATAATGTGTTAGTCATACTTTTGGGATAGATCTCACATGTACTCTCAGAGTACACTAACACATCTAGGGGTACTTGTTTATACTTTAGTCTCAAGTATAGCTGGGTATATAACCAGGTACTGTGGTGGCGTCCCACATCGTTTGGTCCCCACATGCGCCTTATACCAAATAATAAATCTTCTCTCTATCATATCTCTTTATTTTGGACATGGATTTTGGCATGTTATAATCCTATAAAGAGTGTTTTTTTTGCATGAAACGTGATGGTACCCTCCATTTTGAATTTCACGATACGATGTTTGATGTTTTTGGTGTGATTATTATCTAAGGAGACACTAGATGATGGTATCAACCATAAAAAATCACCAGAGTAGTTTCTGGATTAGCCTCCAGGTGGGCTAGGTATTGGTATTCCCCGATGATCAATCTATTCATACTATTTAGTTGGGAAGGGAAGTGTAGTTTTCCAAATTCTTTTGAGAGGTACCATCCTACAAGGATTTCTAGTGTAGTTCCTAGATTATTTATGATAGGTAAAATCTTTTAGGAATGTCCAGTTTAGTCCCTCGATTCCTTCCTAGTGGAATCCCACTACTGGGTGGGGCACGGGTCCTCGATGACCAAATTGGAATCCCCAAAATGCACTAGGACATGGGTCCTTGAATGTACATGGTGATAAGTACTCTCTAGTGTAATACCCTTAAACAGGGTAGGGCAACGCATACCCATCAGCTCCTAGCTGTTGATCCCCCTAACACAATAGGGTGAAGATCCCCAATTAATATAATGTAATCCCAATAACACATTAGGGGTTGGATCATCTAAGACTACTAATAGAGTAAAATCCCCCTAATGTAGTAGTTCACAGGTCCAGTACTATAATGTTTCACCATCCAACTATGCATATCAGTTACGACACGTGGTTTGACGTACCTTTGGACTCCCGAAAAATAAATGAGTCATTACCCCAAAAGACACGACTTTTTGACCCAACGTAAAACTCTGAGAGTGATTCAGTTGCGACCAAATAAGAGAGCATTGAGGTGTGGTGTTGGATCCCCTTTTGAATTTCATGTTTAGGGAAGATGTTTAGGAGGAAAAGAATCATTGATTGATACTTCTAGAACTATAGGAGACACTTTTCTTGGGTTGAGCTGTGTGATGGAGATCACCTTGCTCACTAATTTGGAATACCTTGACTAAGCATATATATATTCGGTTTTGATACCCACTCCTTGTATTTTTATACTCTCCTTTCGGGATTAGTGAAGAAGTTGGGGTATTCCACATGCTTTCTATGTCTAGTTTCATGTGGTCGGAAGAGTCTACTCTCATACAATAGGTATTGAAGAATCAATGATTTTTTCATCTTCTCACTGTTTTGATCTCCTTGTATTTGGATGATTTTTATTTCAAAATATTGTTGGGTTGATCTATACTCTTTTATCATAACCTATTCTATCTTTTTTCCCTCTTGAGTGTATCTCTTACTACTTCACCTTCTCCTTTTGTGGGCATACTACTGTGTATTTTTATACTCTCCCATTCATTTTCTTTTCCCTCGCATTTCATTCCTTATAAAAATTTCAGATTGGTTGATCATGAATTTAGAGGAGCTTAGGGATACAGGTTGATTGGACCTCCTATGTTGGTCGTAGCTTAGGATCCAGGAGTGGGACTCTCTCTACTGTTTTACATTTCCATTGCTAAATGGTTGTTGCACATTTGTGGTTGGTTTTGTGTTTATCCCCTATTTCTTTCAGTTTACAATATTGTTCTTATACTTTTTAAAGGTTCCTGGATGTATGGTTTATTTATTGTGGTGTTTCATGTTTTCTTATTTTCCCTCTTTAGATTTTCATTGAGTTGGATGCATGTGTGTGTGTGTTTAGGTTCTTAAGAAAAGGAAACCCTGTGTTTTTTGTGCCTTCGACTGTTGTCTCCACCCTAGGAAAATATAGGCGGTCTTGGGGTAGTTGGGGATGAAGTCCCACCACGGGATGGGTTGTGACATATTCGTGTCAAAGGAAGTTCAACCCTTGGGGTGTGTTTTGATGTTTCCATAAAATTTTCTTGGATGGGATTAAGTAAACAGTGTTAATGTGTATCAGATGTGGCTCTCAGGCTAGGTAGCACAACGATTTTGTAGTAGTCGACATAGACATGCACCAGTACCCTAACTAGATTCTTGTTGACTCAGCACCCTAAGACATTTATTTCTGGGGTCGATGGTACATGGATAATAAAGTATTGAGTCACTGGTTGTCTTTCCTGAGTCTGATTTCAGTTTTTGTTGATATATATACATATATAAATGTGATCATCCAACTGCGGTACTCCTTGATAACCTTTAAGATGCTCTGTGACTATAAATAGACCAGATACCATCTCGGGTTCATGAAGATGACCCTATGAATAAAGAGGTCCAAGTTCCAAGTCCATCATGCTATCCCCTTCCTCCAGGTCAGAAAGTAGCAGCGACTCCACCTGTTGAGTAGTAGTAGTCCCTGTAGATCATTTTGAGGACATGTGCAGGATGCGCGAACTCCGTTAGTTCCAGTGCTAGATACCGATGAAGTTCCGCAGTGAACCAGTTACTTAGGTTGTATAAGATTGGATAGAGTTGGTGTTCCTCCACGTTAGGATTTTTTGGAGCCAAATAGATCAGATGGAGTATTTTTAGCTCGTATTTTCCGTGGAATATCTAGTCTTTGGTGGATCCTGGTTACTCAAATGCATGATGATTCGAAACTCTCATGGTATGACTTCCATTAGCTTCTCAGTGAGGAGTACTACCCCTCCTTCTATACTACATCTATATTCAGGAGCATTTGGAGCTTTATTATAGAGGGATGATGGTGACTGATTATGAAGATATGTTTATAGACCTTAAACACTTCTCTATAAACATGATACATGATAGCTACTTCCAAGCACAAAATTTTGAGAAAGGCGTGGCGAGGTTACCAGTTGACTTAGCCAACCCCAACTACTAGAGTGGAAGCATAGAATTTTCCATGTGTCATAGTTGAGGTGAAACATGCATGATCTTATCCACATAATAGAAAAGATCGGACCTTACAAGGACAGACTATACACTTGGTTTACGTGATTTGGTAGCATGTAAATGCGCAGTTGTGTTCTTAAGATCAGGAGAGCGAGTTGTGAGCTCAATATCTCGAGTTTCATCCCATGTTTTTATTTTTGGGAACAAAATGATTGAAGGAGATAATAATATAGAGACCTGGTTTTTTCCTTGTAAGACTTCGGAATATTTCATCAAACATTTCAAGAGCTAGGCACTGATACTGTGTGTGATCCTGAGGCCCGATGTGCCCAGAATTAATTGTATGATAATATTAATTATTTTTTTACAATGCATGATGTGGAAATAGGATATCTCTCACATGGTATGTCAAATCATAAATCTGGATCCAAGGCTGAGTCTGGAGCATGGTGTTTACCCTAGATGGGACAAAACTTTTTTCAGTGTGGATCTTCTGTAGAAAAATACACCGAGAGTGTAACAGTAAATAAAATAACTAAAATATTTTATTTTACCTCAAACTTCTTATAGAATTAAATTTTAAAAGGGAGTCATATTGAAAATATTTGACTATTTTTTGACTTTTTTAGTGGGTTTTTCTACCTATGTTTGGCCGAAAGTGAGAGGTTTTGGGGTGTTTGAATCCCATGACCCCTGGTTGGAGACCTATTTATCTTCTATGAAAATGTGCTTAAGTTAATGAGCAAGTGTATGGCTCATTTCCTCCCATATCAGGAAGATGTATTTATCTCCACCTATTGGTGAATAAATTTTAAAATTTTGGAGGGTTACATCTACATTGCATATCTTATCATATCAGACATCAGTGAACGTAAAAGTGAGTAAAAATTCTCAGTAGGATTCTTATTTCAGATTCTTTGTATCCCCGATTGATGTTTTGTTTGTTAAAAGAGATTATTTATCTTTTTCTATACTTCTTTTTGTTAATTTAAATGTCCAAAATAGTATATATATTAACTGATTCATTGTTCAAATCCTCATTATTCATCATTATTCTTCATTATTCCATTTCTAATTTTCGCCATTGTGAAATTACATCCATTCATTGAGTGAATCGTAGTTCTTTGAAAGTCATGATCCAAGGATTCCAAATCTATGACAGTTTCATGTTTTGGGAATTGGAGTGGGTTTGGAGATGAGAAAAAGAATCCTTACACATTTTTATTTGTCAAAACATTGATGAATCTTTGGGTGGTGTTGGTGTTTGTGTAAATCAGCACCCAAGGATCTATGATATAGTTTCATTTTATTTTTTTGACCACTATAGTTGTCTCTATAGTCTATGGAAGGTAAAACTAGTTCATAGTGGTCCAGAGGAAGTCTAGTGGTTGTCTCATGGTGGTTCATCCATGGAAGGCGGCAGTGGCCACGGGAGCCAGTGAGGTAGCACAGAGCACCGGGCAGCGTAGCGTCGGGCAGTGGATTGCAAGAGTGTGGGACCGGCGGTATGTGGTGGTTGGGAAAGGATATAGAGACAGGTTCGGCAGCGGAGGCGGGCCGGTCCAAGGTGATGGGTTATTCTATGGCGGTGGTCCGGGTTGGCCTTAGTGGGCCAAACAAGGCGAAGAAGTCTGGGCTAGAGTGGGTCTAGCTAAGAAGTCCTTTGGGATGTGGTAGCATTAAACCCCATAACTTCTTTGCTGGGAATCTATTTTACATAAAGTCTCTGGAGACATGATCCTACTTTTGAGATTGAAATTTTGACTCTTTTTTGGGAATTTAATATTTTTGGGTCATGGAACTGTTTCATTAAATGAATAAATATAATAATAATTTAAAATTTATTACTATTAAGGGGTTATTATATTGGGCCCAACCCATGTATATGATGCCTGGTCAAAGAACCATCATCAGTGTCACAACACTAAAATAGAAGTGGATATTTGGAGACAAATTATAGATGATTAAACTGAAATTGAGGTGTAGGACCCATTAGGCCCAATTTGGGAATTTGTGGTGAAATGTGACTTTTTTACCGGGTGACTGTTTTGGATAACCGAATAGCCAGTCCTGTGTGTTTTTTCTTGCGGACCATGACGGTGTGATCCTTATGATCTATTCTGGGAAATAAAAATGGGGCCTGTGAGGCATCTTTCTTTTATGATGTTGAAAGATGCAGTTACTTCATTGGTTTCTGATTTGGGGGAATTAATAGTCAACCATGTACACTTTTTTGAAACGGTGTGATCCATTTGGTTATCTAGGGTCATTCGAGGATTCTTGTCAATAGAGTTATTTGTTTTAGCATTGTAAAAACAATAATCATTGGGCACTTGTCATCCTTTTAGGCCAGAAGTTACATGTACTTAGGAAGTGCACTGACAAGTCTAGGGGTACTTGTTTACAATTTAGTTCCCAAGTATTGATGAGTGAAAAACCAAGCTCTAAGGTGTGATCACACTTCGTTTGGTCCCCATATCTATCGTTTACCACATAATAAATATTTTATCACTCTCATCTCCTAATTTTGGAATTAGATTTTCTCCCATGAGTATCATATCCTAAGTGTTCTTCCACATAGAACATGATGGTACAATCTATTGTAGCTTTAAAGATATTATGTGAGATGTTCCCAGAATCACGCCTATTTGAGGCGACACTTGATGATGGTAGTGATCAAATGGAATTACCATAGTAGTGCTGGGATTACCATCTAGCTAGGTTAGGTTGTGGAATTACATTATAATCAATCCATGATTACCCTACATTTGGGCTAGGAAGTGGAGTTCCACGATGAATTTTGAGATCTATCATTATAAAGGGATGAATAGAATAGTTCCAAGATGAATTTATAGTTACACCAACTAGAATAGATTGCATGCGCTGTTACTCGATTCATTTTGAGTGGAATCCCCATACTAGCTGGGGCATAGGTCCTTAATAACCAAAGTGGAATCCCCATTATGCACTAGGTTGTGGGTCCTCTACAGCTACTTGTTGAGAAGTACCCTTTAGAAAATTACACATCATCCTGGCTTGCTAATGGTTCCTTGTCTACTCCCAAGTGTTAATCAAACTGACGCACTATGGTCTGGATCCATGATGACTCGATTAGGATCCCCCTAACACACTAGGGAGAATATACTCTATAACTACAACAAGAGTGGAATCTCGCTCACATAGTAGGTCACAGGTACACTAATTCGAGTTTTCCCCATCCGATTAAGTTGATTAGTGGCGAGACGTGGTTTGACATACCTTTAGACCCAAAATAAAGGGGAACTTTTGTAACACCCAAGATTTTTATGAGTAATATTTTGTTTTTATATATCATCAATGGATTCTTTCACTACACACTTTCTTGGCTTACTTTACACGCAATCACGACCTTCCTCGATAGCTTGCGTCGTACACAATACCGAGTTTCACTAAACAACGATATGCTATTAAAATATTATTAAAACTAGCCGTTATGAATAGTAATAACTTTTTGAAATTTTGTAAATTTTATTTTTCAAAATGGAAATCATTTTTGGATTCGGAGTATCGAATTTAACCTAAGGTGAGATTTTGGTACTTTTCGGATAACTTTCATATTTTGATGAATAGTGAAAATTACTAAATTTTAATTAAAAACAACTTTTTTAATTGAAATAATTAATAGTGATAAATTGTTAATTTGAGTGGTTTTAAAGAATATTTATAATATATTTTTACAATTTAATACAATGTTGGTCATTGGATGTAATTTCACATTTAAACCAGACATAAACTAGTGTCAATCTTTTGATAGATATTGTTTCTTAAAAACACGCTATTTGTTTTAACAGTGGGATTTAATTATAAAATTAATTAATGCAACTTCTATGTTATGAATTTGGTAAAATAGACTTCATTTTTGAATTCAGAATATGAAATATAGCTTAGGATGAAATTTTGGCATTGTTCTGAAAAACATCAATTTTTGATGAATAGTGAAACAACTAAGTGGTAGTTAAAAAAACTGAATTTTTCATAAAACTTAATTTTACCGCTTCTGTGAATGGAATTTCAAAAATCCGAGAGACACGGTTGATTTCAGTAAGTAAAATGTGGTTCAATGAGATGAAAATAATTTTTGGTGAATAGTAACTTTTTACTTTTATTTACCACGGTTAAAAGTAAATAGGGTAATTAAGGGTAAAAATGATATTATTATTACCCTAACACATGTCCTAATTCTATTGGACAAGTTTAATTCGACCAAAAACAATCTTAGGAATAAAATATGACCACTTAGGCCCACTTGTATTAGATTAGGACATTTATTATTAATTTATTTAAAGAAGGGTTAAAATAGTTAAAATCAATGTTTAATAAGTAACACATTTTTAATATAGGGTTATACATAAGATAAATTCGTTTTTAAATATTAATTAGAAAGATAAAAAGATTTTCTACATAATGGTATTTTATTTTTAATTTTTAGACATTAAATAATATAATTTATTTATGACACAATGATGATGCAGTAATTATCTTATTAATGAAATATTGACATAATTGATGTTATAAACACCAAAATAGATGTAATTTGAGACTTTTTATGAATTCCACTAATTTTCTAGGTTACTATGATATATTATTGTTGTTTTAATCAACTTTATTCGAACATATAATTCTGTTATGACTTTCACAAAAATCATATATCAAATAGTGTCAAAATTGACACAAAATAGTTTTTAAATCAAATATTATATTATTAATTGTTATTTTATTCCTAAAAATTTAAGGTTCGGCCAAAGGACTTAGATACGGATATATATATTAATAATAAACAATTTGGGGTTCTTTTGTCATGTTATAGTAAGTGTATTAACCATATAGTGAAAGAAAACAAAAAGACACGGTAAAAGTGAAATTATTTAACATAGAGTTAAATCTAATTGATAAGGTTAAAATAATACCCTAAACTTGTCTAAATCCTATTGGTTGATAGTATTTCTACCCATCCCCACTTTAGCTTCGAAATAAGACCCTTTGGAACCATTATTAACCGATTTTTACTTTAATATAAAATAATATTTTGAGATATTCCTGAGGTGCCCCTCTCCTCCCTTATAAAAGGGCACCTCCTCCCCCTCCTCCTCACACCAATTTGAGCACTCAATCTCGGCCAACCCCTGCGATTTTCTCCTCTCCACTTCCCTAGAATAATCCTATAGGTCCTGGTCTTCTTCAAAGACCAATCTTAGTTCCCTAAGTGGAGGATTCAAAAAGGCGTTCCAAAGAAGAGGTAATATCCATTACCGATCTTTTCAATTTCTTTCTTCTTCAACTTCTTCTTCTTTAGTTGTTTCATGATAAAGTAATAAAATCAGTATTACTTACATACTTATATGTTATTATAAATATGAAACAACCCTAATTCACCTTCTATCCATCCTAAGGAAAAATGAAATCACAGCGCGTGCATACGTACGGAATACCGTCTCCACGCCGTGGTGTAATCTATTTTCCACCATCACCTTACAAGGATGGGTATAATGGTGTAATGAGTAACTATTTATGATTATTATAAAGTAATATTGATACTGAAATAATATATATATACTCCAATACAGTTCCACGATCATAGGAACGATATCATCACTCGTGCGTATGTACGGAATACCGTCTCCACGATGTGATGAGACTCGTTCTACATGATCATCATTACATAGTAATTATATAAATGAATTGAATGAATAAATATGATATATGTTACACTAATACCATTCTGGATATAAGGTATCTATAACCTTAAAAGAAGAATAAGAATTTATTCGGAAAAGCACGCATAAGAACAAAATGCAATAAGGACCCGAGTAACAAGTAGCAATGAAATATTACTAACAAGAAGCTAAGAATATGACCATATATGATATCATATCAATATTTATGATTCTGGAATAAGTCAATAACATTATTTAAACCATTATACAGGAGCTTCGGACACATACAAAGCAAATCGGACCTAAGGTAAGGGGAAATATCACAATCTCATTTTTATCCGAGATTGTTTATACTTTGGTATTTACTGGGGTGTATTTTATCATCCACATCCATGTTCCCTCAATATGTAATATTGTTTCCATCCACTTACAATAGTTTAAATCCAATTTTACCCTTCGGTGAGTTTTTAGTAATGAATATGAAATGAATCTTTTGTCGTTTTTTTTCATACGAGGTACTTTTTGACTTTTCCGACAAAAGTACGAAGAATGTTTTTTTAACTTATACGGCATGAATGGATTTTTAAAAAATAATTTCCAAGAAGCTTCCTTTACAAGTTTTCAAGTTTAATTTTAATCAGCTTTTTTTTAGTTTATAATTGTATGACATGTTAAGAAAAGAAAAGTGTTTTTGAAGAAGAAAGGATATTTTCCTCAAGAATGGAGTTCAAGTGTTTTATCAAAATTATTTTCCATCTAAGATAATAAAGGGTTCGGTTTTTATCCCTATTATTACATTGATTTGATTATTTTGTGAGGGAATTATTTTTATGAAGTCATTTACCTTATATGATTTGTTTTATGATGTCATGATGTTTCAAGAATCCCATTTTTGTTACATGTGTTATGCGATGATTTATGATTTATGATTATGTGGCACACATAAGAAAGGATTCATTATAAGATGGGTGGGACCTATATCTCCCTCCAATGCATTGGGTAAAGATTTTATATCTCATGAGATAGACATGGCTGGAACGGTAGGTTATACCGGTTCAATGAAACAGGACTGGAACAAGGGTGACTCGGTTTAGAAAGGGACTATGTCCACTAAGATAGTCTTGGCAATGAGTCATGACTAACAAGAAATGATTTTCCATGATTATGTGTGCATGCCACAAAGTTTCAAGTTTCATGTTATGATTATGGGGATCTCATTTTCACTTCTATGATTTATTCCATGTTAAGATATTATGATCTCTTTTGCAGGTTATGATTTTCAAAAAGATATGATATGATTTTTATTTCCTTTATTTTCCCTTGCTGAGCATTTGAGCTCACCCTTTTATGTTTTCTTTTCTCCAGGCCAGGAATATGTATATTAAGTAGAATATGCTAAAAGGGACCTTAGATATGGTGAAATAAATGGGAGACACTGTAGAAGATTTATGAACCAGTTGTTTATGTTTCCCAGTTTCTAAAGACACTATACCTATACGGTCCTTTGTGGTTTTGTCATATGTTGTAATTAAGTGTGCTTCAATTTTGATGTATTAACAATGTATGTAAAGTATGGGTCGTTATAGTTGGTATCAGAGGAAAGGTATAGTCAACCTTTGGAAACTAGGATGTGAAAGCCTTAGTAAGAACCCTAAGGATAAGTCTAAGCATAGAACACAATATTAGTGTTTTAGAAATGGCCATGAATACCCTAGGAAAAGACCTTAAATGTGAAATTTTATCCTTGATTATGTGGTTTTCCTATTATAATTAGTGTTTCTCACACTATTCTTCTTGGTTTTAGTCAATGGCTGGAACCCGAAGGAACCGTGTTAATGCGGAATGCGATGGAAAATGAAATGATTGTCCCCCTGAGCAACCAAACGATATGGGAGCTGGAATGAAAAATCTTGTAGCCATGCTCACACAACTTTCTCAAGCTATGAATCATGCAGGACTTCCAAACGAGCAAAGGAAGGAGAAACATTCTGTTGAATCCTTCATGAGGCAGCGTCCACCTTCTTTCAGCGGGTCTACTGATCCATTAGTTGCTGAACAATGGATTTGTACTACTGAAAAGATATTTTCAGTTCTTCAATGTTCTGAACATGATAAAGTCATCCTAGAAGTGTATCGTTTGGAAGGAGATGCTGATCAATGGTGGAATCTTATTAAGAATACGAGGCAAAGGGATGAAATTGAGTCTATGGAATGGGATGAGTTCAAGAACATATTTTTCAATAAGTACTTTCCTCGTATTCTACGAACAAAGATGGAGAAAGAGTTTCTTGAACTGAATCAAAGGGATGATGAATCTGTTGGTACCTATGAAGAAAATTTTACAAGACTTCCAAGGTACTCTTCTGGTATTATTATCCAAACTGAGAGTAAGATCGGTCGATTCTTTAGTGGCTTAAAACCAAGTCTTCGAAGGGTGTTAGCCATAAGGGACTTCAATAGCTACGAGGAAATCGTTTGATGTGATCTCAAAGTCGAGATGGAGATTGGAGTAACCCATCAGTCACATGGGTTTGATAAGAATATGAAGATGGAATTCAATGGAAAATCTAAAGAGCACACTGAAAAGAAGATGAGCTTTCCCTTATGCTCAAAGTGTGGAAAGAAACATGGAGGGAGTTGTCTTAAAGGGACAAGTAAATGTTTTAAATGTGGAAATGAAGGTCATCAGGCATTTTAATGCCGCGATAATGGGAAGAAGATGTCTAATGATGAAAACAAAGGAAGGGATACACAAAATGAACCTACTACACTTCAATGTTTCAAGTGCAAGGAGATGGGGCATTATTCCAATCAATGCCCAAATCCAAGGGTTGATGATGATGGTCGACGTCAACAAAATCTAAAGGCTAAAGACAATGGAAAGTCACATGCAATTTATATCAGCGATGTGGAGTACGATAACGATGTGGTGAAAGGTACACTTACCATCCACTCTAAAGTAGAAAATGTTTTATTTGATTCTGGATCCACCCACTCTTTTATTTCTGGAAAATTTTCTAAGGGTATCACCGTATTACCTCAACAAT
Organism: Viscum album; assembly: GCA_963277665.1. Classification (NCBI taxonomy): domain Eukaryota; kingdom Viridiplantae; phylum Streptophyta; class Magnoliopsida; order Santalales; family Viscaceae; genus Viscum; species Viscum album. Next base: position 1,877,642,438 of record OY728152.1, read on the forward strand.
TAGATGTTGAGTTAGCTGTGACAACACCTAATGGAACAACAGTCGCATCAAAAGTTTATAATTCTTCTCCGATCGAAGTTTGTGGGCAAGTGATTTCTGCAAATCTTGTGATCCTTCCTTTAGTGTAATTTGATGTGATTCTTGGCATGGATTGGCTTTCTCTACATGGAGCTCATATCAATTGCCAAAGAAGGGTAGTCACATTTCATATTCCAGATCAATCTACAATCGTCTATCAATTCAAGGATGAACATAACCTTCCAGTGGAAATTTCTTCCATCTTATGGGTATTGATTCCACTAAATGAAGGTTATTTATCTCAAATGGTTGGTGAGAAACTCACGATTAAGAATATTCCCATTGTACGGGAGTTTGATGATGTCTTTCCGGAGGAATTACCAGGTCTTCCACCAAATCGTGAAGTTGAGTTTTCAATAGAACTCGTACCGGGTGCTGTGCCAATTTCAAAGACACCTTATAGAATGGCCCCAATTGAGTTGCAGGAATTGAAGAAGCAACTCCAAGAGAATCTTGATAAGGGATTCATACGCCCTAGTGCGTCACCTTGGGGAGCACCTATTCTATTTGTTAAGAAGAAAGATGGATCAATGAGACTCTGCATTGATTATCGAGAACTTAACAAGATCACTATCAAGAACAAATATCCTCTCCCACGCATTGATGACTTATTTGACCAACTACGCGGAGCTCAATACTTTTCCAAGATTGATCTTCGTTCAGGGTATCATCAATTAAGGGTCAAAAGGTAGGATATACCAAAGAAGGCTTTCCGTACAAGGTATGGACACTATGAATTTATAGTGATTCCATTTGGTCTTACTAATGCCCCTTCTATCTTCATAGATCTAATGAATAGAGTCTTTAGAGACTATCTTGATCAATTTGTGGTAGTCTTTATAGACGATATTCTTTTCTATTCAAATAGCAAGGAAAAGCATGAAGATCACTTGAGAATTATATTGAAGACCCTGAGAAAGGAGAAGCTTTATGCCAAATTTACCAAGTGTGAATTTTGGCTTCAAAAAGTTGCATTTTTGGGTCACATAATCTCAAAACAGGGGATATCTGTGGATCCAGCAAAAACAGAGGTTATCGAAAGATGGTCAAGACCAACAACAGTAACTCAGATATGAAGTTTTCTTGGTTTGGCTGGATATTATCGACGTTTTGTAAAAGATTTTTCACGATTATCTAATCAACTCACCATGTTGATTCGGAAAGGAGTTAAGTTTGTTTGGATAGAGGAATGTGAAGAGAATTTCAAGGAGTTGAAAAGAAGGCTATCCAGTGCACCTGTGCTCACACTGCCTTGTAGTGGAGAAAGGTTTGTGATCTACAATGATGCATCCAAAAAGGGATTGGGGTGTGTTCTTATGCAAAATGATATGGTGATAGCTTATGCCTCACGACAGTTGAAAATCCATGAGAAAAATTACCCAACACATGATTTGGAGTTGGCTGCGGTAATCTTTGCATTAAAAAATTTGGAGGCACTACCTTTATGGTGAAAGGTGTGATATTTATACTGATCATAAAAGTTTAAAGTATATTTTCACACAAAAGGAGTTGAATATGCGTCAAAGAAGATGGTTGGAGCTGATTAAGGATTACTACTACTCAATCCATTAGCAGCATGGGAAAGCAAACAAGGTGGCAAATGCATTAAGTCGACAAGACCATGCTAGTTTATCCATGATGAGGATCACAAAAGATCCAATAATTATGGATTTACAAAGGATGGATCTTGGAATTATAATGGAAGGGGAAAATTCGTATCGTCCTAAAATGAATGTTCAACCATATATACATGTGAAGATTAAATTGGTACAGAAAGAAGATGCCGAGTTACAAAAGAAGGTGAGATATGTTCCTGAATTCAACCTTGATTATGATGGGATAATAAAGATCAGGAATCAGGTTTGTGTTCCTCCCATCCCCGAATTAAAGAAGGAGTTGCTGGATGAGGCTCATAGTTCATCATTCTCTATTCATCCTGGAAGCACGAAGATGTATAGGGACCTGAAAGAGTACTTCTGGTGGGATGGCATGAAAAGAGATGTTGCTGAATATGTCTCTCGATGCTTGGTTTGTCATCAAGTTAAAGCTGAGAGACAGAAGTCTAAGGGGATGTTACAAGCATTACCCATACCCGAATGGAAATGGGAAAACATCACTATGGACTTTGTCACAGTACTTCCTAAAACATCCAAAGGTAATAATTCTATTTGGGTCATAGTTGATCGTCTTACAAAGTCTGCACACTTCATTGCTATTAGAGAGGATTTCTCTCTAGATCATCTTTCCAAGATATATGTAAAGGAAGTGGTAAGATTACATGGAGTACCACTTTCTATTATATATGATCGGGATCCGAGATTTACCTCGATGTTCTGGAGAAGTCTTCAGCATACTCTGGATACAGAGTTGAGTTTGAGCACTGCTTATCATCCCCAGACAGACGGTCAGTCTGAGAGAACAATTCAAACCCTAGAAGATATATTCAGAGCTTGCTCTATGGATTTCAAAGGAGGATGGGATCAACACCTACCTTTGGTGGAATTTTCTTATAATAATAGCTTTCACTCCAGTATTCAGATGGCTCCTTATAAATCTCTCTATAGAAAGAAATGCAGGACTCCAACTTGCTGGGATGAAGTTGGGGAAAGAAAGCTATTAGGACCTGATCTCGTTGATGAAATGGCAGAAAAGGTCAGATCTATTCAACAACACATAAGAGAATCTCAGAGTCGACATAAAAGTTATGCCGACAACTGAAGAAAAGACCTAGAGTTTGAAGTGGGTGATAAAGTGTTCTTACGAATATCTCCCTGGAAGAGGGTTATGAGATTTGGAAAGAAGGTGAAGTTGATCCCTAGATATATCGGTCCTTTCGAAATACTGGATCGTGTTGGGAAGGTAGCTTACCAATTGGCACTTCCACCGAATCTCTCTCAAGTTCACGATGTGTTCCATGTATCTCTCCTGAGAAAGTACATACCAGATCCTTCACATGTACACAGCTCAGAAGTTGTACCGCTGGAGCAAGATCTTTCTTATGAAGAACAACCGATATAGATTCTGAATCGTAGCGAAAAAGTCCTACGAAACAAGACCACTCGCTTGGTGAAAGTTTAATGGAGGAACCACCAATTATAAGAAGCTACTTGGGAGCTTTAGGATATGATGAGGGAGAGGTATCCTCATCTGTTTGTTACAAAGTGACGAATTTCGAGGGCGAAATTCTTTTTAAGGGGGGTAGAATGTAACACCTGAGATTTTTATGAGTAATATTTTGTTTTTATATATCATCAACGGAATCTTTCACTACACACTTACTTGGCTTACTTTACACGCAATCACGTCTTTCCTCGATAGCTTGTGTCGTACGCAATACCGAGTTTCACTAAACAATGATATGCTATTAAAATATTATTAAAACTAGCCCTTATGAATAGTAATAACTTTTTGAAATTTTTTAATTTTTATTTTTCAAAATGGAATTCATTTTTGTATTCGAAGTATCGAATTTAGCCTAAGGTGAAATTTTGGTACTTTTCGGATAACTTTCATATTCTGATAAATAGTGAAAATTACTAAATTTTAATTAAAAACAACTTTTTTAATTGAAATAATTAATAGTGATAAATTTTTAATTTGAGTGGTTTTAAATTATATTTAGAATATATTTTTACAATTTAATACAATGTTGGTCATTGGATGTAATTTCACATTTAAACCAGACATAAACAAGTGTCAATCTTTTGATAGATATTGTTTCTTAAAAACACGCTATTTGTTTTAACAGCGGGATTTAATTATAAAATTAATTAATGCAACTTCTATGTTATGAATTTGGTAAAATAGACTTCATTTTTGAATTCTGAATATGAAATATAGCTTAGGATGAAATTTTGGCATTGTTCTGAAAAACATCAATTTTTGATGAATAGTGAAACTACTAAGTGGTAGTTAAAAAAAACTGAATTTTTCATAAAACATAATTTTACCGCTTCTGTGAATTGAATTTCAAAAATATGAGAGACACAGTTGATTTCAGTAAGTAAAATGCGGTTCAATGAGATGAAAATAATTTTTGGTGAATAGTAACTTTTTACTTTTATTTACCACGGTTAAAAGTAAATAGGGTAATTAAGGGTAAAAATGATATTATTATTACCCTAACACATGTCCTAATTCTATTGTACAAGTGTAATTCGACCAAAAACAATCTTAGGAATAAAATATGACCACTTAGGCCCACTTGGATTAGATTAGGACATTTATTATTAATTTATTTAAAGAAGGGATAAAATATTTAAAATCAATGTTTAATAAGTAACACATTTTTAATATAGGGTTATACATAAGATAAATTCGATTGTAAATATTAATTATAAAGATAAAAAGATTTTAAAAATAATGGTATTTTATTTGTAATTTTTAGACATTATATAACTTAATTTATTTATGACACAATGATGATTTAGTAATTATCTTATTAATGAAATATTGACATAATTGATGTTATAAACACCAAAATAGATGTAATTTGACACTTTTTATGAATTACACTAATTTTCTAGGTTAATATGATATATTATTGTTGATTTAATCAACTTGGTTCGAACATATAATTCTGTTATGACTTTCACATAAATCATATATCAAATAGTGTCAAAATTGACACAAAATAGTTTTTAAATCTAATATTATATTATTAATTGTTATTTTATTCCTAAAAATCTAAGGTTCGGCCAAATGGCTTAGATAAGGATATATATGTTAATAATAAACAATTTGGGGTTCGTTTGGCATGTTATAGTAAGTGTATTAACCATAGAGTGAAATAAAAAAAGACACGGTAAAAGTTAAATTATTTAACTTAGAGTTAAATCTAATTGATAAGGTTAAAATAATACCCTAAAATTGTCTAAATCCTATTGGTTGATAGTATTTCGACCCGTCCCCACTTTAGCATCGAAATAAGACCCTTTGGAACCATTATAAACCGATTTTGACTTTAATATAAAATAATATTTTGAGATATTCCTAAGGTGCCCCTCTGCTCCCTTATAAAAGGGCACCTCCTCCCCCTCCTCCTCACACCAATTTGAGCACTCAAGCTCGTCCAACCCCTAAAATTTTCTCCTCTCCACTTCCATAGAATAATCCTAGAGGTCTTGGGCTTCTTCAAAGACCAATCTTAGTTCCCTAAGTGGAGGATTCAAAGAGGCGTTCCAAAGAAGAGGTAATATCCATTACCGATATTTTCAATTTCTTTCTTCTTCAAATTCTTCTTCTTTCTTTGTTTCATGATAAAGTAATAACATCAGTATTACTTACATACTGATATGTTATTATAAATATGAAACAACCCTAATTCACCTTCTATCCATCCTAAGGAAAAATGAAATCACAGCGCGTGCGTACGTACGGAATACCGTCTCCACGTCGTGGTGTAATATATTTTCCACCATCACCTTACAAGGATGGGTATAATGGTGTAATGAGTAACTATTTATGATTATTATAAAGTAATATTTATACTGAAATAATATATATATATACTCCAATACAGTTCCACGATCATAGGAACGATATCATCACTCGTGCGTACGTACGGAATACCGTCTCCACGATGTGATGCGACTCGTTCTACATGATCATCATTACATAATAATTATATAAATGAATTGAATGAATAAATATGATATATGTTACACTAATACCATTCTGGATATAATGTATCTATAACCTTAAAAGAAGAATTAGAATTTATTCGGAAAAACACGCATAAGAACAAAATGCAATAAAGACCCGAGTAACAAGTAACAATGAAATATTACTAACAAGAAGCTATGAATATGACCATATATGATATCATATCAATATGTATGATTCTGTAAAAAGTCAAGAACATTATTTAAACCATTATACAGGATCTTCAGACACGTAAAAAGCAAATCGGACCTAAGGTAAGGGGAAATATCACAATCTCATTTTTATCTGAGATTGTTTATTCTTTGGTATTTACTGGGGTGTATTTTATCATCCACATCCATGTTCCCTCAATATGTAATATTGTTTCCATCCACTTACAATAGTTTAAATCCAATTTTACCCTTCGGTGAGTTTTTAGTAAAGAATATGAAATGAATCTTTTGTCGTTTTTTTCATACGAGGTGCTTTTTGACTTTTCCGACAAAAGTACGACGAATGTTTTTTTTAACTTATACGGCATGAATGTATTTTTAAAACATTATTTCCAAGAATCTTCCTTTACAAGTTTTCAAGATTAATTTTAATCAACTTTTTTTTAGTTTATAATTGTATGACATGTTAAGAAAAGAAAAGTGTTTTTGAAAAAGAAAGGATATTTTCCTCAAGAATGGAGTTCAAGTGTTTTATCAAAATTATTTTCCATCTAAGATAATAAAGGGTTCTGTTTTTATCCCTATTATTACATCGATTTGATTATGTTGTGAGGGAATTATTTTTATGAAGTCATTTACCTTATATGATTTGTTTTATGATGTCATGATGTTTCGAGAATCCCATTTTTGTTACATGTGTTATGCGATGATGTATGATTTATGATTATGTGGCACACATAAGAAAGGATTCATTATAAGATGGGTGGGACCTATATCTCCCTCCAATGCATTGGTTAAAGATTTTATATCTCATGAGATAGACATGGCTGGAACGGTAGGTTATACCGGTTCAGTGAAACAGGACTGGAACAAGGGTGACTCGGTTCAGAAAGGGACTCTGTCCACTAAGATAGTCTTGGCAATGAGTCATGAGTAACAAGAAATGATTTTCCATGATTATGTGTGCATGCCACAAAGTTTCAAGTTTCATGTTATGATTATGGGGATCTCATTTTCACTTCTATGATTTATTCCATGTTATGATATGATGATCTCTTTTGCAGGTTATGATTTTCAAAAAGATATGATATGATTTTTATTTCCTTTATTTTCCCTTGCTGAGCATTTGAGCTCACCCTTTTATGTTTTCTTTTCCCCAGGTCAGGAAGATGGATATTAAGTATAATATGCTAAAAGGGACCTTAGATATGATGAAATGAATGGGAGACATTGTAGAAGATTTATGAACCAGTTGTTTATGTTTCCCAGTTTCTAAAGACACTATAACTAAACGGTCCTTTGTGGTTTTGTCATATGTTGTAATTAAGTGTGCTTCAATTTTGAAGTATTAACAATGTATGTAAAGTATGGGTCGTTATAACTTTTCCCACAGAGACGTGTCATTGTGATACTACCTGAAATCAGGACAACAAGTTAGTGCCACCCAAAGAGGACATTATCAAGGTGCGGTGATTGATCCACTTTTACTTGTGTGTTTAGGGTGGACGTGTGGGATGGTGGACATTGTGGGTGGATACTTCTGGAACTATTGTAGATTCTTTTCTTTGGATGAGTAGTTAGATGGAAATACTCTTACTCAATAGTTTGGGATTATTTTACCGAGAACATATATATATATATATGTATCATGTTTCAGTACCCACTCCATGGGTTTTGGATACTCTCATTCTGGTAGAGGCATTGACGCATAGGGTATTCCATGTACTTTTTGTGTCTAGCTTCTCATGGTTGGATGTGTTATCTTTCCCCTGATGGGTATCAAAGACTGGATGAGAAGTTCAACTTCTCACCATTTATAGATCTTTGTTTTTGGATGAGTTTTCATTCTCTATCTTTTTAGTTTTATATTTAATCCTTTACTATACCTTTTTCTATCTACTATTTTCCCCTTTAGTGTATCTCTTACTACTCCCCCATCTGATTTTTCGGGCGTCCTACGGATTATGTTTATAGTCACACCTGCATGGGATTTTCTCAAAAATATTGTGCCTAATGAAAACGATGGAAAATTTAATTATGAATTCAAATGAGATTAGGAATATAGGGTGCATAAACCATGTATGGTGGTTATAGCTTTATCTATTGGAGTGGGGCTCTCTCAGTTGTTTCACTTTTCAATTACTGCCAGGTTTTGGCACTTTTCTAGTTGGGCATGTATTTTCCCTATTTCCTTTTAGTTTACATTACTATTCTTATACAGTTAAGAGGTTTATTCATGTATGGATTATTAATATAATTATTTCGTGTTCTTTTCTTTTTCCTCGGAACTTATTAATTTATTAATTTATTGGTATGAAAACAAATAAACAAAATATGAAAGGTAAATTTTTTACCCATGTATAAAAAAATAGTTTTTAGAAATGAAAATCTGAATCATTTAAAAAAATTCTAAAAAACAATTCCATCCAAATAGGAGGTATCATAATTCCTTGTGAACATACATTAAAATGAATTTTCACTACTTTTATAAAATTTATTTTAATAATTTTAATTATATTCTGTAAATCATCATGTCAAAATTATCTAAGAGTGAATTTTAAATAATTTTCTAAAATGATTTTCTTTTTTATGTATAGTGAAATTATAGGTTTTAATATAATACAATGTTTTTTATGGAATTTAAATGATAAATTTTGATTAATAATTGTTTTATGTGTAAAATTAATAAATTTATAATATCATAAACACAATTTAGTTCAATGGAATCAAATTAATCTACATTTATGAGAATTTTCTTCTTTGGAAAATCCCTTTTTCATCACATCTATAGGGTAAATTTTTAATTAATTAATTCCACTTCTGTTAGTGAAATTCGGAAAAATGGAGTCTATATATTAAATAATAATATTTCATATTATATAATATATAATTTGTTCAAATGAATTTCTGTCAATAATAAATAGTAAATACAATAAAAATTAATTACTTTGGTTAAGGATTAATAGGGTTTTCCGAGGGTTAATCTAAAAAAATAAGTGATAAAATTACCTATAAACTTGTTAAAGTATGATAATATGGAAATATAGTGAAATAATGTCATACATGGTAAAATAAGTTGGAATTTTGGATGCATATGTCATGTGAGATATGTGTGTATAACTAATTTTTTTAGAAAATCCAACTGTGTCCTCTCCCCCACTTATAAAAGGCCACCCACACTTGTATTCTCTTAAAACTCCCAATTAATTTTTTTCTACCAATACTTAATAAAAATATTTCATAAAACCAAAAAGATATTGTATTTCCATCATTCATAATTAATCCAATCTAATAAGGTTTTATGTATTAACCTGAATAGGTTTTCCAAAGATGAGTAAATGATCCTAACAATGTGTTTTCATATTACTTATTCTTCTTAGTCCCTATAATATTCTTGCACTATGATAAAATAATAATAAAAATTTATTTTATATACTTATTTACTAATTTTAATCTTATAATATATATTCATAACTTTTTCCATCAAATTTTAAATGAAACCACTGATCATATATACGACGAACTACCACATTACTAACCGATATAATTCATTTTCCATTATTGACTCTCACATCTGGATATAATGATCAATTTAACATATGAATATTATATTTATGATATTAATATACTTTTGGATTTATAATATCACTTATAACTTTTTTCTTTCCAATATATTGGAAAACAATAATCACGCTCCTGTGTACAAGTGGACTACAACCACCACATATCAATGTGAAATGTTTAACAATTCATTTTTAAATGGATGTTCGTAAGGATATTTTTAATGAATTAAAGTGAAATATTTGATACAATAATTTTTATGGAATGTTGAAACATTATTTACCATTTTTACATTACAAGTTCTGGAATGTTAAAACAGAATTCATGCGTACATAGGACATATTGTCTCCATGAATGGTGTGACTCATTTTCACATATCTAAAATTTATGGATTTGAATAAATTATTATATTATTATTATATAAGATATTTAAATCATCGTTGAAATTCTAAATGTTATTTAACGATGATCAAATAAAACTAACTAAAACTAAAAAACCGAAACATACATTATAAAAATGAAATTATCAACATAAATAGTGATTTAAAAAAAGAATTATAAACAGATCGGTCATAAATGATTATATGTAAATAATATATGGTATGAAATATATGAAAATTATTCTATATTTTATGAATAATATATATATATATATATATTATTCAGGATGTATGGGCACGTATGAAGGAAATCTTATACAAATTAAGGGTTTCTTTTCTCAATTTTACTTTCATGAGAGGTATTAAATATTCACCACATAGTTCATTTGTGTGGTTTATATATTGTCTTGTTTCATTGTTATATCATGAATCCATTTATCTTCAAGGTATTTAATGTTTCATTTGAAATTATTTCTTTCATGGGTTTGTGAATCAAAAGAACCAAATTGGTAATGGTATATGTTATTACCTTATTATTTATCCATATTGTTCATGATTATGTTTCTACTAATTAGATATTATGATTTATATTTCTAGAAACATAAGAATTTAATTATATTATTTTCCTTTCTAAATAATACATCTTTTGAACCCACTTTCCTCTATTTATAAACAATGGATACTTAATTAACATTTTAAAAGAAAGGTGACATCGTTTCTATATTATGTCAAAACCTAATTTTCATCTATATCAATGTTTTCTAAAAATGATTTCATTAATGTTATGAAATTATCAGAATGATTAATTGAAGAAATTTTATAACGATTAAATTTATACAAATTTGTTTAAATGGATTCATTTTTTGAATTTTCTAAAAAAATCACTTTTCAACCTTTTATGGATAGTGTGAAAAGAGTTTTTTAACCATTTCTGACTAATCATTTCTTTAATGATTAATTTACATGTTTATAATGATATTTATGAAAAAAATTGTTTTTTAAGGTGATTTTCAAAGTGAAAAAGATATTTTCTTCAATAATGTTTTTTATGTAAATTTTATGGTTTTTAATTTAATAAAAAAACCCTTTTTTACTTATTCCCTATTTGAAATATGTTGAAATGATATCATCCATATTAGTTATATGGATGTATAATGATTAGTTTTAATGGGGATGTACTATTTTGATACGATTATTTGTATTACACTGAATGGTTTCTTATTACATATATTAATAACAGAAATTATTAACATTTCATATGATAGTTTTTAAATATAAATATTTATGTTGATTAAGTTCAAATCATTTAATATTTGGAATGCCTTGGACATGATAAGTGACTAGTGGGTCTATTATTTCCCCTTAATACACATGAACTCGGTTGTGACAAAAAATCTTTGGTATTAGGCGGAGTGTTTACAAATTTATGTAATATTCCTATAAAAGGGGCCTTTAAGGTAAGGTTCATATGTCCAAAATTATTCATTCCATCACTATGATATTAGTTATTGATGTACCTTGTGATTATTCTATAAGATAGAATATGCATGGTTATGTTTCAAGTACATGTTATTATTTATAAGGAATTACGTTATCGTCATTTACTACTGCCTTATTATGATCATGTAATTTGTTTAATGGAATGTATTTCAGTTGTAATCCATTTAATATTGATTATGCCCTATTTATTCAAGAAATATTCCATGGTATATATACCCTTACATAGTGTTAGATATAACCCCTTCTATATGTCTAATTTCCAAAGGACTTGAGGATTTACATTGTTATTTATATACAATGATATTCTAAAAGCAATAAGGGAGTAATCTAAGGAAAATCAATGTTTTATTTTATCATTTCAACTTTAATATGTGATTGAAGTATGTTTCTAGTTTTGAAACATTACTAAACTAATTTTTCCTTCTAGATGTGATTCCTTTCATCTGGTGAGTATGTAGTAATGTAACCATCAACTCCATGTAACTAGGATTAGTGTCATTATAGTTGGTGTCAAGGGATGTTTAGTAAAATCCTTAGGGAATAGTGTTGGGGAAAATAGATTAAGGAGATAACTCTATAATAAATCTTGATGATAAGTGTATAAGAACATACTTATGTTTGAATGAGGAATATATTATGTGGTCTTTCCTAAAAATACATCTTTTTCTGAATACTACAAGTGGATGTGGTTTGGGAATAGTTGTACCTAGGACCAATAACTACGAAATGGGAACATTTTGATTTTAAATCAGCATCACATTATGAATGAAAATGTCCCTTAATGTGCATCTGGTTTGACTCTATTGGAAGATATTATTTGGATAATTAACATTTTTCGTTCAAACCCTTATGAATTATTTGAAAAATATATTTATTTTACAAAAATTAATCTAAATAAAGCATGATTATTAAATGAGACTATCTTTGCGTAAGTCTTTCAATTTATATTAATTATTTCAATTGTTTATGGATTATACATTATGTTCCATAGTTTTGTAATCTAATCTAGTATATATCATTGTTTAAAAGTGGCTCCTAGTGGAATGATGTGGAATAGTATCAATGCAGGTACTCTATATAGTGATTTACCTCCTAGGTGAGATAAGAAATCTATATCTAGATCTAGGGATGAAACTAAACCAATTATCACCATCTTGGGGTAGCTTACTCAGGTTATGAGTAATAATCATTACCATATAGAGTAGCCTATTGATCTATAATGGGGTGAAATAATGTTATATCACTTAATGTGTTAATAACATCCATAATTAAATTGGACTATAAATACATTTTATGGTAAGTAATGTATAAGTGATTTAGAGAATATATTTATTTCCTAGGGATATAATGAAACGTGATATTTTTTTCATAGTACTTCATAATCTCTTAGGGTATGTGGATCAATTGTTTTAATTGATTCAAATCCCCAATGATAATTAATGACAAGAAATATTTTAGTTGAAGGATTTTGAGGTACTATTCTTGAAAAAATAATTTCCTCATGAGGAATGTGAAGATATTTATAAACATTTCCTAAGTCTAATAAAAAATGATCCTAAAAAATTTATTAATTATTAATATTTCATTACAAAGATAGTATGGAATATTGTAGGCTACATACATAATCCCATAAGAAATATTGAACATTAATTTGATGGGCTTAATAAAGTACATTGAGGCGCACTAGAATCCAAAACATTCACATCACATTAGGACATAGAATCATGTTCTATCATGATAGAGATTGAGTAATCCCTGTCTTATATATTTGAAGTAATGAAATATAAGAAAAAAGTCACTGGGCATGTAGGTAAATGAAATGCATCAAAAGGGAATAAGATAAAGTTAGAATTTTTGTGTTGTGATAAATGTAAAAGGGAACCCCATGGAGCATGATATCATGAAATGGGAGTTTGATAAAATTGCAGAGAGAAAATCTAACATGCTCATGATTGTATGGTTAATACATTAGAATCCAAGGTTAAATGACTTAACCATTAGAGATGGGACACCATGCGGTTGATTTTCCTAGTCGTCATGTGAATTTTCACTATAAAATTCCTAGGGTGAAAGGAAAATATTATATGATCATAAAATTTGAGTTTGATATGCCTATTAATGTTGTGAAAGGTACATTTATAATATCCTAAAATATAAATAATGATTTATTTGAATCTAGTTCTTTTTACTCCAATATATCTTCTAGGATATCCATGAAAATTAGAAATTTTCCCAGCTCCTTAAGAAGGGAGTCATCAGCCAAGACACTTAGTAAATGTCTCACTAAAACTATGATTTATTAGTTAGTTCCAATTATGATACATAAATATTCTCTATTTTCTGACTACATTATTATATCTAAGGTTTATTTTGATATAATACTCAGAATAAATAGGAATTTAAAATATATTTCAATAATTTATTTAAATGGTACATACATTATGATCCACGAGGAAGATATATAATTCTATATATTAATATGGGAGACTTCATTATCTTAACCATTTATTGTTCTATGACCATTAGATCTTTGGAATGAGATTCTCAGTTAATAAGAGAATACACATATTCTGATGGAGAAGATAATATTCAAATTTATGATATAAAAATTGTACAAGAATACACTGATGCATTTCCTATTGAATTTCATAAATATTCACCAAATCATGGAGTTGAGTATTCAATTAATTTAATCCCTGATTCATGTCCTATATCATAGATTCATCATAAAATGGAAACTATATAAATAGATTAGTTTATGAAAAAACAATAGGATTTGTGTTATAAAATATTTATACACCCTAGTGTTTCTATATTGGGAGACCCAATTATTTTATTTAAAAGTAAAGATATATCTATTAGGGTAAACATTGATTATAGGAATATAAATGTTATTATGATAAATTGAAAGTATCCTCTAAATCTCAGTGATGAATTATTTGGTCATCATCAAAACCGTAAATATTTTTTAAAGATTGGCCTTAATTATGTGTATCATTAATTTCATTTAATGAATAATAATATTATAAAGATAGAATTTTGTACAAGGTATAGAAATTATAATTTCACAATAATTCCATTTGGTTTGTCTAATGAACCCTATGTTTTCCCATATAAAATTAATATAATATTCAAGGAATGTCTTTATAAATATGTTGCGGTACTTATTAACAGTATTTTGGTATAATCTAGGACTTATAAGATCCATGAAAATAAGAATAGTATTATTCTATTCACTTATATAAGAAAAGTGGTATATGGAATCTTTTTTAAGTGTGAATTTTGGATTTAGAATATTTCTTTTCTTGGAAAAATTTTCTCAAATGATAGAATATCTGTTGATCTTACGAAGATTAAGTTATTCCAAGAATGGAATACACCAATGAAGATAACCAATATACATAGTTTCATTTGATTTTTAGGTCACTATTGATGCTTTATTCAATATTTTTTCTGATTGGGTAACATGTTAACCAAGATTACTCATAATGGGTTTATGTTCAAATGGGAAAAGGAATGTGATGAATGTAAAAATTAGGCCATGTTGGCAACACAAACCCAACCTTAATAGGACTTTTGAGTCCTAGATCATCAAGCACCACCTATTGAACTAGGACACACCCTGATTCCCCAATGGGCCATCAAACTAATTGTTATCTCCACAGTACTACACTTTTTCATTCAGTGTGATTATTCCTTACTGAAACACACCTTGAATTTCTTAGTTGTTCACTCATGTTTATTAGTAAACCATACCATGAATTCATAATTAGGCCTCAATAATAGCACAAACACCCTACCTTAAAATATCTATCGTTTCTTGGATGTCCAAGAACCACTATCTTTTATGGGGGGTCACCAACATGCCCAAACGGATCATCAAACTAATGTTTGTTCCCATAGACCAGCATTGGTTCTATTAGTGTAATTTTTCCTCACTCAAAAAAACCTTAAGAAACATTACAAGAGGTAAAATGTCTCGATCACACCTCTAAGAAAATATTTCATAATTATGGGGCTCAAATAAGGCACCAAAATTTTTCATATGCCTAACCACCAGGTTCAAATTAACAATTAAACTGATGACTATCGACATATGAAAACTTTTTTTATTATAGTGCGCTTTTTCCTCACCCAGAAACACTATGGGAAACTTCCTAGGAGTCACCCATCCTAATGAAAACCCCATTCCAATCATTCATAGATTTGGGGTTCTAATCAGGAACAACCAGTTTCATTATGGAACACCCATTTGCCTGGATGTACTATTAGACTAATGATTCTCCCCACATTCCAACTCATATTCTTTTAGTCTGCTTTTTACTCACTCATACACACCTTAGGAATCTTCCCAAGAGGTCACTTATCCTCATCACTTTTCTAGGCCAAACACGTTATTTTTTGTTATCTAATAAGTTATTCTACTGAAAATAATGGTTCCCTTTGTTTACTTGTGTCATATAATTTATCAATTAAGACCATTAGAATTTGGGGTGTTACATTCATCCTCCCACCCTAGAAGAAATAATCATCATCATGGAGCCTAAATCATAACCTAGGAAATCCACCACACTTAACGATACATACCCCTTTGAAAATATAACAACTCGGACCTACTAATAGCATAGACACCTCACCTTAACATGGTTGTCAGGTCATGGACCTCCCGGCACCACCATTTTTACCATAGAAATGTGGTCCCATACCTGGGGCCCACCCATGTGCCCAAATATATCATAAGACTATGGTGTATCCCAATTGGTCACCACTTGTTCTTTTATTTTTATTTTTCCTCCCTCACACACACCCTAGAAAACATCCTAGGTGGTCACCAATCTACATCAGTACTTAGGGACATGCACACATAACTATGGTGTTTAAATTTGGTAGGCTCCTGAAATGAAAGGTTCACCTTGTTGAAATGATTCATATCATTTATTAATTAAACCCTTAATCAGTCTTTGGAATTATGAATGATATTTTGAATAATTGAAGAATATTTGGGAGATTGGTCCACTTTTGACCATACCATCATGAAATAATATGTTCATAATATATATTGATGCATCAACTAAGGGACACGGTTTGGTCCTAATTTGAAATGAAAATTTTATTACATATTCATCAAGGTGGTTGATGATTCATTAATTAAACTATCCACCACATGATCGTGACATAGAATTTTTATTCATTTATTTGATGTTATGGATAATTTATCTCTACAATATAAATTGTGAAATTTATATGGATTATAAGATCCTGAAATACAACTATTCACAGATGGAGAGTAACATGAAGTAGATGAGATAAGTTCAGCTACCTAAAGATAGGGAAATATCATTCCTTTCTTAAATTATTTCCGAACCTTTTTTTTGGAAAAGACAAAATTTTCTCTACCAGATGATAATAATTTTCAAAAGATAATTAAACACATAAATGAGGTTATATTAGAAAACATCATTTTTTGAAATTGGAGTTGTGAAATTTGGAAGGAATGTTTCCTTTTCTATATACCTGAGTTGTAAATAGAATTGGGGTATGATGATCATATATCAATTTTCCCTATACTCCCTTGTATCATTAAGAGGTATAGATATTTGAAGAAAAAAATTTGGATGAATAAAAAAGTAGGAAATTGGTGATTATGTGTCAATATGATTGGTTTTTGAAAATGGTTAAAGTTGAAAGATACCATCATAGAGGATTTATGAAACCTATTGAAATTCTTGATTTGAATTAGGATCACATTACAAGGAAATTTTTGAATGCAAGACCAATGATGCCTAGAAAGAATAATGTAATATGGATTTTAATTAGTGCCTCCCCAAATATTCATAATTATTCTCCATAAGGGAAGATTTAACTTTTTATTTCCTTACAATACAATATATTAATAAACATATAAGACTTTATTTTCACCACTTTCAATTATTTTTTATCACTATCAACTCTTTACATCAAAATTATGGAATAGTCTTTTTGAGGCTCTTAATATTATGCTTTTTTATGTACTGATTATCACCATAAAAATATTAATTGTCTGAAAGGACTATTAAAATGTTTTAAGACATTTTGAGGTCCTTATCTCTTGAAATTCATGGATTGTGCGATTATTATTTACCTACGGTAGAGTTCACATATAAAAAAATATTCCATTAAAGTATCCAAATTGTGATGTATCAAGCATTATATGGTATAATATTTCATACTCCCACAAGTTGTAATGTAGTTAATTAATGTATTATTTTAGGAAATGATATTTTGTAGAAGATATTGATAAAATTAAATACTATTCAATCTCAAATCAAATAATCTAAAAGCATGAAAAGGAGTTATGCTGATAACCAGAGTAATGATTTTTGAATTTGAAGTGCAAGATCATGGTTTATTAAAGGTATCTCTATAGAAGGTTATTGTAAGCACTGGTAAAAAAGGAAAATTGAGCCGAATGTAAATCTGCCTTTGTTAAATCGTAGAAATAATTGGTTTTGTGTCTTACTATTTAAAAATGTTGCAAAATCACATTAAAGTATATGATGTGTTCCATATATCATTTTTAAAAAATTACATGACAAAAAGAATGCTTTTTTCTATCCTATGATGAAATATAATTGGAACCATATCTATCTTACTATGATATTCCAATCCAGATTCTAGACATTATGGTACAGGTGTACAGGAATCAAAAGACCCAGCTAGTAAAGGTACTTTGGAGAAATCATAAGATATAAGATATTGAATAGGTATCAAAATAGATTATAATGAAGAAAAACCTAAATCTGTGCACCATATGGAATTATATAATATTCAAGGATGAATTTTTTTAGGAGGGAATATTGTCGTACTTTGAGAATATACAATATATTTCCTCTTAATTAATATTAATCTTCTCTCTAGAATTCGGTAGACTCAACCTCGAGTATAAATGACAAATAATATAGTATACTATTATAGGGTAACCATTAAATTGATAGGTATGAAAAGGTATAACTTAATTAAGAAAATTATATGGTTTACACAAGTATAAATATATTTATTGTTTGAAATATAAATGAAAATCATTTAAAAGAAAGATACATTTAGTTTCTAAAAACCTATATTTTTTTAAAAGAGGTATCATCACACTTTCTAAAAATAAATTAAATTTTTTTTTCTAAATTTAATAAAAATTAATTTACATGGTTATATTAATTTTTAAAATTTTTATTTCAAAATTAACTTATATTGTATTTTTAATAAATTTCTAAAAAGATTTCATTTTTATAAATTGTGAAAAACATTGGATTTTTTAAGACTTCCATTTAATTTAATGAATTTAAAGAATAAATTTTCTTTTAAAATAAGTTTAGAAGTAATATTATTTGAACTATAATTTAATCATTACAATTAAGATCATTTTAATCAAATTACATTTTATTTTTGATTTTAAAACTCTCATACTTATGATAATTCTTTCATAAGAAATACCCTTGTTCAATGCATCTGCAGGTTTAATTTTAAATTTAATTTCCACAATTATATGAACATATATTAGAAAAACATATCCCATATTTTTAATCTAATTAATTAATACTATATAATTTGTTCAAATTAATTTATCCAAAATTAACTATAAAAATATTAAAAATTAATTACCATGGTTGAGGTTAAAACGTGTTTTCCAGTGGATGAACTATAAATATGAGTGTTAAAATGACTTATAAAATTGTCAAATGACTATTTTATGGAAATATTTAGAACATATTTAATACATGGATTGATAAATTGTATCTTTTAATCATTTTTTGATGTAAAAAATGTGGGTATCAATTTTTCTTTTCAAATATTCCATGTGTGTCCTCTCCCCCACTTATAAAAGGGAGTAACCTATCCTCTCATTTTCACATTACCAAATCATTCTTTTCAACCAATAATTTCCCAAAAAAGTTCTGTAAAAACGTCCTAATATCATAAAGGCCTTTTTTCATAAATCCAATCTAGGAAGGCTTTATATATAAACCTAAAGTGGTTGTTCAAAGAAGAGGTAAAGATCTTAACCATGTGTTTTCATTTTACTTCTTCTTATAAATCCATAAAATCTTCTAAAAGTCATATAAAATAATAAAACTAGTATAAAATATATATAGATATGTAATTATGATAATGAGATACCTTATATCCATCTTTACTTCAACCTAATGGGATATAGAAACGTCGATTGTGTGTATGGCGGACTATCGTCTCACGAACTGATGTAAATTTTTCTCCGCCTCCACTTCAAAAATATGGATAAAATGATGGATTTAACATATTTTTATAATATTTGTGACATTTATATACTTTTTAAATTATTATATCACATATACATTATTACCTTCAAAGATGTAGGAAAACATCGATTGTGTGTACGTTTGGACTATCGCCTCCACGTATTGATGTGAAATGTTTGTAATTTATTTGAAAGGAAATATTAATAAAAACATATTCAATGGATATAAATAAAAATAATATATATAATAATGTCTTTGAAAAGGTTAAATATTATTAATCTTATTTACATTCCATCTATTGGAAAAATGAAAATAGTGTCCAATCGTGCGTATGGACTACTGTCTCTATGAACAGTTTTACTCATTTTCCCATATTTAATTTTTATGGACTAGTATAAACACAAATATAAAATTTATATATTCAAATTAATTCTTGGATAAAATTATAGTGATTAATTAGAAATGATCAATATAAAAGGACCAAAACAGTTGAACTAAAACCTACACTGAAAACAGAGAAATTATCACCAAAAATAGCGATTTTTTCAATGAATTCATATTATGTGGGACTTAAAGTACTAAATTTATATAATATATAGTATGAAATATATTATTATGGTTCTTTAATAGAATAATAATAATAATATATTTATTAAATACGATCTGCAGACATGTGTGAGGGAAATTAGACATGAGATAAGCGTTTCTCATCTCACTTTTACTTCTATGAGATGTATTACATATCCATTAACTATTTATTTATTGTGGTTAATATTAATCCCCTTTGATATAATATATCTTCAATACCATTATATTCATGTCAATTAACTTTTCATTTGATTTTAAATCTTTAATGAGGCTTACGAAGTTATGAGTTTTGTAAAGGTTTATGATACAATGTCCTTATTTGTCAAGATTATTCTTGATTATGTTTAAACTAATGAAATAATATTATAAATATTTATTAAAAATTATGAATTTTATTATAACATGGTAATTTATTTAGAATAAATATTTTCCTCCCATTTTCTTTCCAAGATAAATAAATGAAATTAAAATAATGATTTTATTAAAAACTGACTTCATTCTCTATTCAATTAAAAACCCTTCTTCTTCCATATCCAATATTTCTAGAAAAAATTCATGAAATATTTATAATTTTTCAAATTATTTTTTTAATAAAATTTAACAAAATTTTTAATTTATATAAAATGTCTTGAAATGAATCATATTTTCAATTTCTGAATGAGATACTTTTATAAAATTTTTAAAATAGTGTGAATGTAATGTTTTTTAAACTTTTTCAATCTGTAAAAAATTACTTTCCATCATGAAATATAATTTCATTGATTCATAATTTAAAATTTCTTGAGTTTTATTTTAATTAAAATATTTTTCATAATATAAAGGTTTTTTTAAAAAGGTGATTTTCATAGTGATGAGGATTTATTACATTAAAACTTTAAAATAAATTTTTTGATATTTCAATTCATCAACGACAACAACCCTTATTCCAATTATTCCCCTTTAAGAATTTTTTTTTATTGTTCAATAATTTTTATTTATTTAGTTGTGTTATGATCACTTTGACTAGGGATGAAATATTTTGATACTATTCTCTATATTAATGTGTTTGGTGTATGATTATGTTTATTAATTGGGAAATGTGTTATCATTTCGTATTCTAGTTTTTTAATATGAATAAATATTTTGATTAAGTCTCACACAATTAATATGTTGAATTCATTGGATTTAGTAAGTGATGGGTGTGACCTTCTATATCACCTTGATTCATTAGTGGAACTCAAGAGACAAATAGGTTTGGTATTTACCTAAGGACTTCTGCATTTAGGTAAAATATCATGGCATGTGTGTAATGAACTAGAATTTTATCAATAAAATAACAATCATTATAATTATTTTACATAGTATGAAACACATACATCACGTATAGAACAAAATATAATATTCTTTCTAAAAAATTTGAATGATATTGGTGGTATTCATAGAAATTAAGGAACTTATTTCAGTGGAATTATAACCTAACCATTGGAATAATATTATAACCATTTGGAATAGTAATCTATATAAAAGACTATTAACCTCACCAATGGTAGTATTTTTAATTTATATGTATCTTATAAATGATAATACAGTATATTTATATCATTGTATAAGTGAATAAATGTTTTAAAATGGTTAATTATGTTTCGTGATTTTTTTAAAATGTAAATTTTTATTTAAAATTTTATAATTAATAAAATTATATAAAATTAAATTTATTTCTATAGAATAGATTAAAATACTAATATTTTATTTTATTATGATTATAGGATATATTTACAAGACCTTAATTAATTTTTCAATGTTTCATAAAATAGATTATAATATTAAAAGCGGTATTTTATAAATAAATTAGGATTTTAATTAAAAATAAATTTATAATATTTATAAAATTAATTTCATGAAATGGAGTCCAGTTTTAAAATATAAATGTCTTAAAATGGAATTTTTTAATTTTTGGAATTTTTCTAAAATAGTGGAATTTTTTGTGTATACTGAAATATGATAACTTATGGTATTTGACATTATATGTAAATGAATGGATTTGTTGAGTCTTGTTTGAGTCATGGATGAAGTAAGAGTACATTATATGTAAATAAAATTATATCTTAATAGTACATAGTCAAAATAATCTACATTATTTATAGTCTTGAGACAAAATAAATAATAGAAGGAAAAAATAATAAAAAACATCCCTCTTCAACCCATATAAATCCCACACATCACCACATGTTCTCCTAAAACATTATAATATTTGTATATTGATTATATAATGACTTATTCCTCTCTAAAAAATCTTACCTACATCCTAGTCTTTATGTTCTCACAAAAATACAGTTTCCATGTTTCTTAATGAGGTTCATAAGAAGACGACATTCAAAAGGTAAAATCATCGTTCTTTCTCTTTTAAATTCTATTCATTTATTATACTCCCCTCACCTCTCCATTCCAAAACATCATGATAACTCCAATATAATTAATATACTATAATTTTATTATTTTCTTTTCTATCTGTCATCTAGAATCTTCTGTTCTCCATTTATTCTCAAAATGAAAATATCGTGTGTGATGTGTTAATTCACCACCTCCATGGATGATGAATTTTTTCATTTATCACCTTAATGGATGATAATTAAACCATTATAATGGTTAAAAAACATTTTAAAATTTATATTATAAATTTTTCCATCTTTTTAAACATATATAAAATCATAATATTAAAAAAAATCATACTAGTCCATGATGGTCCTGAAAATAATCATAATAAACTAATCCTTTTTCATCAACATTGTATCTAATGAATCATCATCTTGTTAAAAATAAATGATATATAGGACCACTCAAAAAAATTTAAGATAATTAATTCCATGTTTTTTCACTTCTAGATAATAATTAAAATTTCAAATGAACTTCCATAATTATAAACAAGCAAACCATCATGAAACAATGAAATGAATGCACACAAAATAACGAAATTTAATGTTACAACCCATGAAAATCATCATATGTGAATATGATAAAATTTTAATAAATACAATATATCTCAAATATGATATAAATTATGTTAATAATAAATATATTTTGATTATCCATATCATTAAGTTCAACTTCAGTACACTTTTGGAAATAAGGTAAGGGGTTATTTTTAAAACCCCATATTTCTTTTGGGTTACACTTTCTATCTCTTTACCAGAATATAATTATTAATTATTATTATTTATTACCACAAAATTCTATTCTTATTTTCTTGAAATATTTACAATTCTCAATTCAACTTTCTTTGATGGGTAAATACATTTTTTATAATGTTCCCTTTTCAATTCCACCCGATATACAAGCTCAATTAAAGAGATCATCCCAATTTCATTACCTATTTTCATTTACCATTTATAATATATTTTCATCCATCATTATTTTACTAAAACCACTCATTTTTCAAGAAAAAACTATATTTTTTAATTTTTTGTTTTATATAAACCATTATTACTTTTTCAGTTTTGAGGACTTTTTAATATTTTTCCTATAATAAACACTAAAGTGGCTCATTTCTAAATTTTCTTAAACACTATTTATACATGTTTTCAATTCAGTTGGATATAATTTATCATGATATATTCCTTTTTCCCATTATGAGTGACCATGTAGGATTTAAATACATTCTTTCATGGATAAATTTGTGATACTCTAATTTTTTATCCCTTTTTACATGATTAGGAAACCCATTTCATTCCATGGATAAACATTATGTTTATTCCTTATTTTTTATTATTAATTTGGAAGACATATGAAGGAACCAATTATGATGGGTTTATCCATATAGTTCCCCAATTGAATGGGTAATATTTAGTCACATGAGATGTCATATTTGGATTGGGAGTAAACTTGATTCTTTTATGGGACTTCATCCACCATGTGAAATAGAAATGGTAGTAATCCTTGAATCTTGTTTACATCATGTAATATGTTTCTTTCACATTCATAGGATCCCATGATTACATGATACCATGTTCTATATGTTATTGATATATATGTATGTTAGGGTTCTCTTCAATTTTATGTCATCATGTTATGTATTTTAACCCACGTGTTGTGATTTATTTTTAGGTGTATTCCCTTTTTGGGATTTTTAGCACATACCCTTTGATCATGTATTCCTCCAGTTATCATATGAAGATGTACGATCATATATTGAGTTATGAACTCATTATAGATGATTAATATTAGGATGTTTTATTCTATTTCCCTGTAATCATTTTTATACCTAATCCTCCAAAGACAATAGACTTTAAGATCCATGGATTTTATTTGATGGTTAATTATTCCTCAAATCATATAATTTTATGTGTAAAACTATAAGGTCACATTGGTTTGAATCTGAGCATGATATAATTATTTCTGTATAGTAGGACTATAAACATTATTAATGACCGTAGGGATAATCTTATCATTAGGGATAACATAGATTGTATCTTAGGGGATAATGTGTAAGGATATACTTTTCATTTAAAAATTTATCCTTATATGTGAAAAGATTCCTTTTTATATAATTATTTTAAAATTATTGAAGCAGGAAAATTTGTTACATTTTTAGTTAATAGATTGAAATATGAGAAGTTTTTCACCTATTTTCCCTTTAGTTGGTAAAATGAAATTTCAGGCATGAAATTTCATAATGTGGAAGGAATTTAACAACACAAAAATCTATCAAAGATATTTCCTTTATAATAATCATTTTATATAGTATAAAACATGTAATTGATATATATAACCCAAAAAAACATTATTCACAGGAATTTAGAAAGAAATAATTGCTATTCCTTCAAATTGAGGAACACGTTCCAAGGGAATAGTAACATGACCATTGGAATAGTAATATAACCATTATGAATAGTAACATGGAAAATATAATAGTAACCTCAACTATCAAAGTAAAAAAATATAGGTATCTTATAAATGAAAATAAAATATATTTATATCATGGTATATGTTAATAACTGTTTTAAAAATCAAAACTTATGTGTTGGTATTTTTATAAAACATAAACATTTATTTACAATTTTATAATTAAAAAAATTATTTAAAAGAATATTAATTTTCCAATATATATTATTAAATTAATATTTTATTACAATATGATTATAGTATAATTTTATGATACATTAATTATATTTTCAATGTGTCATAAAATCGGTTATAATATTTAAATTGGTATTTTTTGAATAAATTTTGAATCTAATTAAAAATTAAAATTTTCATATTTAGAATATTATTTTCAAAAAATAGAGTCGATTTTTTAAATATAAGAAATGAAAAATGGTTATGGATAAATTATGAGATTTCTCTAAAATAGTGGAATTTTATTTGAATGGTGAAATATGTAAATTTACAGTATTAATCAATATAAGAAAATAAATGTATTTCTAATTCATGGTTGAGTAATGGATGATATAAGTGTCCATTATATCAAATTAAAATGCTCAATTTATTTTATAGTGTCACAATAATCAACATTATTGATAGACTTGAAAAAAATACTAAACAAATGAATAAAATAATCAAAACCACCCTCCCTCTCCACATATGAGTACCATCCCTCACCACCACTTCTTTTCAGAAATTATAAGATCTATATATTACTTATATTTTTTAAAGTTTCACTTACAAACAAATTCAACATGTCCTTTCATTTTTGGTCTCACCAAAAGATCATTTTCATGTTCCTTTAGAAGGTTCTCAGAGAGATCTCATCAAAGAGGTAAAATCCTCTTTCATTCTCTTTCAATTTCATTTAATTTTTTATCCTCCCCTCACCTCCTCTATCTAAAACTACATGATTAAACCAATATCATATTAATTTATTTATTTTAATATGTTAATTTAATATTTATCATCACATCACTTCTCTTATCCTTTTATTCTCAAAATAAACAAACATTTTCTGTGATGTGTTGATTCACCACCTTTGTGGATGATGATTTTTCATTTTCATTTACTACCTTAAAAGATGTTAATAAAACCATTATAATGGAAATTCAATAATTTAATATGTATATTATGACTTTTTCCATGTTTTGGATCAAATATATAAACATGATATTAAAAAATGACAGTATTTCATGATGGTTAATAAAAACCAAAATAAAAACATTAGTTTTCATAAACATATATCTAATGAATCAGCCTCATGATAAAAAAGAAAATGGTATATGGAACCATTAAAATTTTTGGAAGTTAATTAATACCATATAATTTCTCTTCTTCGGAATTATTTAAATTTGAAAAGAACCTCTACAATTATACACAATCAAACGATTCATGAAACCAAGAAACATACAGACCTAGAAAAACAAAATCAAAGATTAAACCCATAAAAATGGTCAGAAGTGAACATATTAATATTTTGAAACATAATAATTATATTTAATAGGTTATGATTTAAATCCTTAATGTATGTAATTTTTTTATCCATGATATTAATTTAAAGTATAGTACAGTTTCAGATATAAGGTAATGGATTCTCCCTAAACCCCCATTTCTCATTTAGGTAAAAATATATCTCTCCTTATGCCCATTTTAATGATTAATTATTCTTAGGTACTCAACAAAAATTCTACCTGTATTTTCAAAAAATATGTACCTACCTCCATTCTTGTTTCTTTGATGTGGAAAAACATGTTTTATAAGGCTCCCTTTTCAATTCCTCCTGATAAGTATGCCCGATTAAAGGGAACCTCTCACATTCTTACACATTTTCAATTATCATATAAAATCTATTTTAATATATGGTTATGTTTCTAAAATCACTCATTTTATCAGGAAAAACTATCATATTTCATTTCTGGTTTTATACAAAAGAATTATTCTTTTTCCATTTTAAATACTTTAAGCTTGTTCCCATAAACTACACTAAAGTGCTTCAATTATAAAGTATATAAAACAATATTTCTACATGTTTTCACTTCATTTTGGACTTAATTTATAATTATATATTCCTATTCTTCCTTATTAATGTTTCGGTTTGATTTGAATCTATTCTAACGTGGAATCCTTTATGACGTGCCCATTTTTATTCCTTATAACTTGATTATGATACCCTTTTCTCTACATGGGTAAACCATATTTTAATTCCTTAAGTATTATTCTTCATGTGGAATACATATGAGTGAACATGTTATGATGGGTACACATTGATAGTGATCAAATGCATTGGGTAATGTTTAGTCTCAAGAGACATCAGGTTGGGATAGGAGGTAAACTCTATTCCTTTATGGTACTTTATCCACCATGTGATATAGTCCTAGAAATTAGACATGAATCATGTTTTTTTCATGTTATATGTATCTTCCAAATTCATATGATTACATGATCCCATGTTTTATATACTATTTTCCCTTCATGTCACATGCCATTATATTTCATTATGTTATGCCTTCAAAACCCTTTGTTTTGCCTTAATTCAATGTTTATTCCCCTGTTGGCCTTTTTAGATTATCCCTTTTGTCTATGTATTCTCCAGGTTATCCAATGAATATGTTACAGATCAATGAACGTTAGGACTTCTTTATGTTTGATTAATATTAAGTTATTTTATTCTATTTTAATGTTTTTAATTTTATTTACCAAATATTCCAAAGACAATATGATTTACGATCCGACACGATGTCCTGAATGATTTTTGCTCTCCTCCTTGTTCTATCATCTATATTATCAAAAAGTAAAAAATTATGATCACCGATCACACCAAAATAAGGCACAATGCATGAGGGTAACCATGTGTTGGATCATCTATCTTCAATTGAGGTCGCTGATAATGATCGGGTATGGCTGCATGACATTGTTTCATTGAAACCAGATGGTGTTAACCTTATTAGAGGGGGTGCCCTCATGCTCCACCATTTTAGAGCCCCTTAGTTTTCTTTCTTCTTTTTCTCTTTGAGCATCTTGTCTGTATTTTCTCATTTATAGTAAAAATATAATTTTGATAGTGATGGTTAATTATACTTAAAATCATGTAATAATATGTGTAAAAGGCTATAGTATCTATAATGAGGAATTGATGGTATTTTCATGATGACGAACATTATGCATTCCCTCATTATGAGATTAATTATTGATGTTATGTTTGATTATTCAATTTGTTAAAATATCCATGGTTAAGTTAAAAACCCATCTAATTATTTATATGGAATTATTTGATATTTATTTATTCCTTATATATTATGCACAAATAATTTTTTGACTGGGATTTGATTTAGTTATTTACCTTTCTATATTGATTATTCAGTATTTATTCATGATATATTCTTCTATATGCATACCCTTACTAAGAATTAATTGACATCCATTTCTTAAAATTATATTACTCAGAATGCTAGGTAGTGCTTTATGATTTATATTCTTATATATGTTAATGGGAATAATGGTGTACTCAAAGAAAACTATCTGTTTCATTTTATGGTTTCAATTATAATATGAGATTCATGTTTTTTTTCTAGTATTCAAAAACTAAAAAAATATTCAATCCTTCAGGATTAGATTCCTTGTATCTTGATCTACTTTAATAAATTAACACCTGACTATAGGCTACTAGGGTCAGGGTCTGAATAATTACACTCTTTGAAAACAAAAGAATATATCTTTTTTAAAATGATATTGAACTTTTTGGGATAAATAATTATAGATTGGAAATTCCAATAAATGGTTACCCATGCTAATACATTCTCTCAGTTGGTCACATAATTATATTACATTCATTAATGAATCAAATAAATGGAATGGATTTATTTTCAAAACATATTATATAGTAGTTTTTCTAACATCCATGAATGGAAACGTTTTACTAAAAAATAAATATCCATGAAGGTGGAGTGTTTCTTATTTGAAGATAGTGATGAGTATGATGATCAGGGATTCATTATATTTTTACAATAAAAGTAATTTTCAAATATAGTTCATGTAACACCATAACAAACTTGTATGGTGGAATTCATTAACAAAACATTGATTGGGCACGAATAGAGTATGAGATTCCATGTTACATTATTCAAGGAATTTTTTTGCTGAATTGGTAAATATTCCATCGTATTTCATAAATCATGGTCCATATATACCATTTAGATATAATTTACCTGATAATTTATAGAATGAAAAATATATTTATATATAACACTTCAATTTCCTTTGTTGTATGCCTTACTTTTATGTAGAAATAGATGTTAGAGATATATTGGAAGCTTAGTACTAATATTATTTATTCAGTGTTTATGATAATGATGGATTTTTTTATCAAATCATGGATGATTTGAATAATAATTTTATCAAATTGATGACCGTAATATTATACACTCATGTTCGTTATAAATACAAGCATATTAGTGAATTTTCTAGTCTAAGAAATTAAAATTTTCTCTTAATAAAGTTCATTTTAAATCCAACTCAATAGATGATATAGTTGTTCCATATGTTTAATATAATAATTTCATTCAACTTATGATGAAAACTGAGGGGAAAATATTTACACATGTATATGTATCATTCTTGTATTGTTTTTTATCAAATACTTGTTGAGAACCAAAGTGTTGTAAAGAAGATACGTATTTAAATGATTAATGATTATTGAATCTAGAAATTAAGGATAAAAATTTATCATTTATTATAAAAACATATCATAGAAGTCACTAATTTAATAAAAGAAAATAATTAGTTTCTAAAAAATTGGGGTATCATATGAAAGAACAGTAGAGTGGAAAGAAAAGGTATAAGGTGGGACTCATTGTGAGGTGAATCTTACATAAAAGGGTGTGGAAAAAATGACATTTTTTATCATGTTGTCCAGTGAAGCACTAATAGGTTATTTTTGAGTATTATATCAATAAAATTATTGTGTTAAAAATAAATGTATATGAAGACATCATTTTTCAAAGATATATGTAGAATGATAAATATATATTTGTTGTATAACTATAATGGGTTTCCATGTTTGGAAAAGTGATGTTGTTTTCAAACATAACAATATTCTATATAGACTACAACATTCATTGAGATAATGGAATTATAAAATTTATTTATTATTTTAAATGAAGTACTATGAAAGATATTACACTTATCAATTTTTTCATTCAAATATTTTGGTAATTATTAAATCATACCATTTTTAATCTTTGCAATATTCCCATTATATGTTATAGTGAGTAAAGGATCAAGGACATAAAGAAGAAATTATATCACAAATTTGATATGATGGATCTTGGAAAGGTAAAGAAAAATATTTGGATAGATATTATTTCGGATCATGTCATCAGATAATAGAATTTTACAAATAATCCTATATACAGAATGGGTTAAAAAGGGTCAATATGTTCAAGAAATCCCCAATTTTCCTTTTAAAAAAAAATTATATTTATCAATGTAGTGATCAAAATAATAAATTGATTAATGTGACTACATGAGAAAAAATAACTTATGTATTAGTAGTAGAGTTTTATGTGTTATATGGATATTACTCTACCTGAAATGACATATTCAATTGGAGTTGACAATATGTAAATAAAAAAACATGGAAGGTGGTACTGGGAGTTTGTGAACAAGGAGTTGAGAAACTTAAAGGGAAAATTGATATAACCATGTGTTTTAATATATGGAATACTTTAGATAGATATATAAATGCAGACTTGGGTTGTGATACTAATGGTATAAGAATCACAAAAACTTATGACTATAATTATGGTGGTACAATTATAATTCTAAAATCATATTATTACAAGATAGTGTAATTTTCTACTATGGAGGCTAAATATGTAGTTTCATTATAATGAAGTAAAGAGATGATATGGTTATAGAGTTTACTAAATAATTTATATAGGGATCAATGATAGAAGATATTATTTTAATATATTCCAATATATATATATATATTATTAAGGATATGGTTATCTGAACCTAAAAAATCAAATTTAATTCAAATATCATTTAATTAGAGGATAATTAACGGATTGATATTTCAAAAAAAATGTAAGAGTGAACCTCTCTTAGAAAGAAAAAATAAAAATCATAAGGGATAGTGTTATACATGAAAATAATGATCCACATCAAATATAATAAACACAGAACCAACTATTTGATAATGCTATACTTATCCTTACAATACTCATTTTCCAATGAATTAAAATTAATTAATTCGTTCTCATGTCCATGAATAATTGGATGAAGACATATTCTATCATTTTTTACATGTTCCCTAGTATATAAGGATCATTGGTGTCTACCGAGTCACTTCCAATGAAATCATCAGGGTTCAAACCCCCCCCCCCCCCCCAACTACTTTTTCCCCTCCCAATAGGGATTTGAACATCATCTGTATGATGTTCCGCTCAAGGGAGGTCTCTCAAGGTGTCATCATTACTTCTACTAATCTCCCAATCAAATAATACTGATTTTCATAATTATTGAGGGAACCCAAATGTATTTGTTGTAGTCACATGCACCTTGCTAATATTTTCATGTGTTTTTTCATCATTGTATGTAACTAGAATCTCATTATCCGAAGTGCCAAAACTTGCATAGTGGTTTACATTGGAGAAACAGAAATATCATTAGAGATGCTTGAATAATCAATTTTTATAGGGAATTGATCTATTTTTATACTCTCATGCAGCCTATATTAATTTCCTGTTTCTAAACAGACATGTAAAGTGGATGTACGTTCACTTTCCTTATAAGAGCCACCCCCAATTTTTTAATTTTCATGTACTTGTCTTAAATCTGGTTCCTTAGTTCATTGATCCATGTTTATATGTGATGTATATTTACAAAGAGTGACTAGCCCCCACCTTCTAAAACTCCCACATAATAAATAGTTGTCATAAAAATTATTTGGGTTCAAACATCTTGCTAGAATTGTTAGAGAACTCCAATGGAGTTTTTAGTTCATCAATTTCATCCACCTTAGAGCTTTCCACCTCATTAATTAAAATAGTTGCATGTTCAGACATAATATTCTACACTAGAATAGGAGAATCAATCATTGATTTTATGTTATTTTTTCTAGAAGTTTTAATCATTTTTCTTCCCAAAAATAAGAATCACACTTTAGTTTATCTTCAAGATACAATTATGAATCACCCAACATTTCATAAATAGGCCTCTTATATCATGAAACATGTAATTCATGACATAAATGTTTAGATTTAGTAGATTCCATTCCAGTTGTATGTTCTGGGAAGCTGATATATATTAATTCAAAGAAAGATGAATAAGGAATATTCCCTGTTTAACTGAGTCTATCCTTATAAAGAGTAGAATATGATGTGGTGTCTTCAAGTAAAATATCCCCTAAGTGCCCCAAATTCAAATTACTACAATCCTAAATCTCTTCATACCTATCACTTTTAGAGCCATTGTTGGGATTTTTATGATTCCTAATCATATATTTATTTTGAACAAAAATATTTATTCATGCCCTATAGAGAAAAATAATAAATAATACACCATTTAGAGTTCATATTTTCATGTCCAATGCCTTTAAAATCTAACAAAAACAAGGATAATTATTCATATCTAGTCCGCAGGTAAAATTCACCATCATCAGTCACGGTAATCACATTATAAATTAGTTAATAACTCATGTAAACATTACCTAATAATATATATTAGTTCCCAATACTATTAAACTCTATTTCATGGTCCATTTTTATAGTTATTCACATATCAAATGAAATATCACGCAGAATTCATAGGTTACAAAGAATCTAGTTTAAGTTGTGTACCGTGAACCACATTTTCACAAAGGATTTTCTTACATATTACGGATTAAAAGTGAGACCCCACTATGGTATTTGAATAATACCCATCATGATGTATATAAATCCAAAACCCCATTCTACCATATTCAAATCATTAAATGGGGAATTAATGTTATAGAAACTCCGACCCAAAGAGAAATAATTTTAATTTTCAAATACCCAAATTTTTTAGAAGTGCACGACTAGGCCACTGATTTTACATGATCTTTAGACCCTATGAAAAATAATTCTACTGATAACATAGTGAATAAATTTCCCCATTCATTCTAATATTACATCTGGGTCTACTATCAAATGAGAACCATTTCTCTTTTTCCTAATACATCTTACAAGTGAAGCCTCAATCCACCAGACATGATAACAAAGGTAAAGATCATTTAAAAAATATATTATTGTTTCACATTAATTGGTAGTTCTATATGATGAACATTTTAGAGGAGAAATTTTCATGGACTATTAAAGGATAAGAATATATAAGAAAAGTATCTCAAGAATTAGTCTCTATGTGGGATATAGTCTTGATTTGTATAAAGAAATATTTTATAAGTTTCTGATTGCATAGTGACTCCCCAATGTTAATTGTCATAAAAAAATGTTGAGGTCATAGGTTCTTAATGTGTGGAAGCACTCCTTTCCCAAAAAAGTTGGTATCTGGGGTTTGGAGCCCCCAAATATATTTATGTAAAGTCATCCAAGTCTCATAAGAACTAAAATGTTTCAATTAAAATGTCTTACATGCTTCCCACATACTCAAAAGATAGAAAAATTAATTTCAAATATGGTATAAAAATAGTCATTTTAATTGTATTTATGTTGGGAGACACATAAAAATGGATTTATACATTTTATTTATGTTCATGTGAGTATATAAGAATTTTTTATTGTATAGAAATCCATTTCATAGGAAATTTATTTACCTACTATATTTTCATTCTATTAATTATTACTTAATAAACTAGAATCTATGTGGAATAATTACCCTAAAAATCCTCATATGTATCTCCATGAATAGTTAAATTACATCCTCTCTTGGGGATATTAGTTTCATTTCCCAAAGAATGAAAATCAATGTGTTTTATATCATTCCATTTTAGGTTTTTTTATTTACTTTTTGCAACACATGTATTTTTATAATTAATACCATTTTTTAAATAGTTTTATTCATCTCATTAAATGATTAAAATATCATGTATTGAGAAAATGAATTATTTAGTAAATCAAATATCTTGATAATTTCTTCATTAATAATTATAAAAAGAAACTATATGTGTTACAATATTTCTATAGAAGACAGTTTTGAATAATTCGAATGTCATATAGAAAATTCATGTTTTTCAAATTCAAATCATTTAAAAAATTCATTTTTTTTATTAACATAATTTGTAATATACATTAATCATCATGATATTGAACAAAGTTTCTATTGATCAATTAAAATATTATTCATAATTTATTTAAAAGGAAATTACATAATTTATCATTCTTTCAATTGAAATCTACACTGTGAGGTTTCTAGGTTTTTCACTGATATTATAATTAAAACATGGACTTTTTATTATATTCAAATCTCAATTACAACTCTAACATACCCATAAAAAAGTAAATAATATCAATATCTAGTTCTGATATAAATTATTTGTATTCATCCATTTTCTATATTTACAATTATTACAAGAAACATTTATTCAAATATTCACAAATAGATTTACAATTCTAAAACCAATAAAAATAATCATACCCTTTAACATATTTTGGCGTGTTATGAGAAAAACAATTCCATAATTTATCTAAACATATTCAATCACCAATATTAATAGTATCCATTTAAATAAAAATAACTAATGTTTTTACAATTCAATATCAAATAACGAGGTAATTTTATTCAAATTTATTAATTTCTACAAACCTAAATGTTGAATATTTAAAGAAAATTTTTAGTATCATTAGAAGTGTACTTTATAATCTTGACAAAATTATCCACTTCTAAAAATAAATTCATCATTAATGTACAAATTATATGTTTCATAAATAATTTGATTTTTTTTAATGTTTTATATTTAAAATATTGAATTATAAATATTTAAAAATAAAAAAGAAACCATTTTCAGGTATATTTTTCATACCCCGTAAAAATAACATCATAACTAAAAAACTTTAACACACACAATTGTTATAGGATGATGTGTGTGGTAACTGGTGATGGATGATCAGATGACAATGGCCTAATAACAATAGGAATATATATGGGGTTGGGTCATGTTATAGTTTAGGCCTTTGGGTCAGGTTTTAATGGGACTTCCTTCCTACTACGCCTATGGATGAACTGATGGGATCCCTATTCATATTATAATTAGAGGGTTTTGTTGGGTTTATTAAAAAAAGTATGGATTCTCCCAATTATTATTTTTGAACATTATACCACCCATCACCAATACTATTTAGTTCAGAATAATATTTTCTGTGTGTTGCATTTTTAGAAAAAACGTAGATTAATTTTTTTGAAAATCAACAACGATGTGTAAAATAAGATTCAATAAATATTTTTATCATATATATAAAAAAATATCTTCTTAAAAAATAAAAGTTGTTTATATGATATCTCTTGTTATAAAAAATGATAATAGTGTAGAAAGAATTAATGAGGGAATGAATAGTAATGTTTGGTTTGATAAGGAGGATTAAAATGTGTTAAGGGAGTGTATTTCCGAATAAGATGGTGATCTTGTGAATGATGGTTTTTGGTTTAGAAGGAGATCATGAGGATACATCATTTCTCTACATGATGTATGAAATGTTGGGTGACTAAAAAAAGAGTAAAATTGGGTTTCATAGAAAAAATCTTCAATATATTTAAAAATTGTAGCTAATAAATATATTTTACGATAGTTTTTAAAATAATAATCAAAAATGATATAAAATATAGAATAAATATATTTTTTGGTTTACTAAATCATCATAAAAAGGGAACATTGCTGTTTAATAATTTTTAATAGTGATAAATAATATCCTTGGAACTATTTTATATTTTAGAAAATAATTATATATTTAAAAAATATTTTTTATTAACATGAATTTAAATCAAGGGATTGAGTTTGAAATAATAAAACTGAAGACACAAAAACTCTACCAGAAATAGGATTTCATATCTTCATTTAGAAATTTTAGTAATGTGGAAAACCATATATGAATATTTTCTTATATGTCTATATTTTTATTATATAATAAATCATAGGTTCACAATGATGTTGGACCTTCAATGTGGAGTGAAAACCATTAAAGCCTCAAAAAAATAAAGGGAAAATGATTAACCAAATACATAATATCTTTATTTGGTTCTTCATGAATGAACGCAATTCATACCAGAAGCGTGAAAAATATACAATTTATATTTGTGGATTCTAAATCATCTAAAAATAGTAAATGAAAAAAAACTACTTAATTTATTTCTCAAATGATCAGGTGAAATTAAATTTATTCATGTGGAATAAAATCAAATGTAACTGTAAATGTTTCCATGTTTGATTGTAGTCATCGAATTGATTCACTCACAATTAGCATGTCATCACTTAAATGATCCAAGCTAGGTGTCCATTGGATTTTACACATGTGGATTATATCTCCTATAATTATGATTTAAATTACAAGATTATAGGATAGTAAATCAATGTGATTTACAACCCCTATTTGATTACCTAAAGAACACAATCTCAATTGGGAAAGAAGGACAATTACATCCTTATTCATCCCCCAATTCTCATCTTATAACATGTGTGATAGGATAAGAGTGATCAAAATTATGGAATATAATTGATATATGTCACGACCCATCCTCGGGACCCGTGCCGTCACTACCCCAAGCCCGCCTCCCATAGGCCATGGGCTGGAGACTAGCACCAAGGTGTAAATCCCGACAAAAGGGGAAGGCATAGCCTTTATAAAGTAATGAAACATCACAGAGTAAGAAAACAGATGTAAACACTAAGTAAAACTGGGTACAAAAGTAGTGCGGAAAAGTATGTGGGCCAAAATACAAACCCAAACTGAAAGTAAGGTACAACTGAAAAGAAGTACAGCAACTGAAATTAAGGCAACAATGTCGAGCCATCCACTGGAAGTCCCACCTGAAGGGTGGGTACAGATATCCTCCTCAGCTCCTCGGGTCCAGTCGTCCGCTCCGTGTACGTCCCGCATAGTGGTCCACCTCCGGGTACTGACTTGCTCCACAACCCTCAACCACAATCAGCATTTTCCGTTGTCTGCATCCAACACGACGTAGTGCGGGCATAGCCCATGCATGGGTGAGTATACACTACTCAGTAGAGACCCCGAGACCCCCGAAGGTCTCCCAGAATCCAAAAAGGATAATCCACAAAGGAAAGATACAATCATGACGTAACAACCAACAATACTTAGGTATATTCCCATATATATACCTAAGTCATCAATTCAAGTTTGGCTCCAATATCCGAGCACAAATTTGATCACGTCCACACAGGATAGTACAACCCAATCCACACAGAATAACACAACCCAATCCACAGAGGAAAGCAAGTCAATCAGATCGAAGATGTTGATTGAAAGTCAAGACTCAGCTCACACAGGTATACTTCTTCGGTGATAGAGATGATCAGATATAACTGCTGATTCATATAAGGTGGGACCCACGTAGGATACTAAATCATCCAAGTTGTCGAACCCACATAGGATTTCAGTGCAGTCTTTATTGTCGTCGAACCCCTGGAGGATTTCAGTACGGTCTTCATCGCTGCCGAACCCACATAGGATTTCAGTGTAGTCTTTATCGCCGTCAATACCACATAGGATTTCAGTACGGTCTTCATCGTTGCTGAACCCACATAGGATTTTAGTGCAGTCTTCATCATCGTCGAACCCACATAGGATTTCAATACGGTCTTCATCGCTGTCGAACCAACATAGGATTTCAGTGCAGTCTTCATCGCCATCAAACCCACATAGGATTTCATTACGGTCTTCATTTATGTCGAACCCACATAGGTTTTAAATGTAGTCATCATCACCATCGATCCCACATAGAATTTCAGCATTCTCTTCATCGCTACAGTCACAGTCGCAGCCAGCTCTAGGGTTTCCGCACACAGCATTCTCATTTCCAGGAGGGTCCGCTTCATGATCCAAGCGGTCAATACATCTACTGACACTTAGTCCTTAGTTGATGTATCCCAAATTTCCGTCACAACAAAAGTAACTAAATGTGACAGACGACACGTCAATCGGACGCCCGGTCTGAGAGTTATTGCCTTTTTCTTTCCAGGGCCCCTATTGGTTTTTAAGTCAAAACCAACCCGACCACACTCCATATGTGTTCAAACCTCAAGCGTAGTAATCCAAAAGGTATGTATCACTATGAGGAATCCAACAATGTCGACAACACGTCAATCGGACGTCCGGAGCTCAAGTTATAAGTGTTTCCACTCCGAGGGCCCGGTTGGTTTCGTGTTTGAACAAACCCGGTCATACCCAAATTTTCTGAAACCTTGAGTGTAATATACAAAAATGACCGACTCGATCCAAGGATCTCATCGCAACTGATAGTGCATCAATCGGAGGTCCACATCCCATGATATGGGAAAAAGAATGAACATGACCATTTTAAGGGGGTTTTGGGCCCGAACCGACCCGGCCCGAGACCCCTTGTGTCTGCCCAAATTGGGTCGACCCGCAACGGGTGGGGGTCTGGCCCATTGGGGTGTGTCCCGGCCCGGCCCGACCTGGGAGGCCCATTGGCCCGGCGCGGGCGCACCCCGCACGGCCAACGCGTTGATGGTCGTGCCGTTGCGGAAAGTTGGGGGGGGGGGGGGGCTGCCCCCCCATCTTGATTGAAGCCACGACCCCCGCATGGAGGCCGCTCTTTTCCAGTGGACGCGGCCCATCGCCGCGTCTCCCTCGGGTCACGCGTGGTTGTGGGACCGGTCGCCTGCCAGCGCGGCTTCAGCCGCTGCTGTCCTTCCGGGCAGCGCGCCGGAACACCGCCGCCTCCGGGCGCCCGGCCGGTGCTTGCCACCGCCCCCGGCCGTCGGCGCCGCCGCGCTGGCAACCCGCGTCGCCGGTAAAGTCCGCTGGCCACCGGAGCTGCTCCGGTGCTCTGTTCTTACTCCTGTCTGTGCCTGGGGACGTCTCGGGACCAGTAGATTACTGTGACGGCCTCCAATCGCTCAACGGTCCCGTTTCATCGTCGCCCAACATTTTGCGCATCAAGAACAGATAATCGGTGGTTTCGGACTTGTTCATTGGTCCGCACCCACCGAGTTAGAGGTTCAAATGATTTTCAACAAATTAAACACATGTCAAGGATAAAATCCACATAAATTAAATTAACCAAACCCTCTACCTCGTTGAAGTCGTCGAATGAGGTTTGTCGCGGGAAAGGGACATTGTGGGAGACAGTGTCACGAAAGAGGATCGTCAGCATCACGGTACATGGCGTTGCGAGGAAGAGGATCGTTGGCGTCGCGGTACACAACGTCACGTCTTCGATCTCCGAGGAACTTTCATTCTTCCTCGTCTTTCGTCGGAGGCCGGCATTCTTCGTCGTTCTTCACATTCTTCAACGAGGAAGGACGTTCCTCAGGACTGGAGTAATTCCTCCCCAAATCTTCTTGCACAACACAACAACCATAATAAAATAAGGCCTTACCTTATTTTATTACTCATGCCATCTATTTTTGAAATAAATTAAATCACAATTTAATTATCGAGCATTGACCAATTAATGAGGTGATTAATAATCCCATTAAACATAGGAGTTGACTTGGCATTTAAGAAAAGGGGGGGTGAGGGGGAGTTACCAAATTAAATGCACGTGGGAGGTAAAAATGAAATAAAGGGGGGTGGGGATTGTGTGGGCCCCACCTAACTAATATCATACCTAGGAGTTAGTATAGCAGTGGGTCCCACTCCAACCACCATGCCTAGGTTAAAACTACTTAGAATAAAAAAAATCTGTTGCACAATATTTTATTTTATCCTTTAGTTAACACAATTAATTAATAACCTCACCCTAGAAAATACAACTCCGTAAAATGTGTTCTTAAGTAATTATCGGCGCTGTGATTCCATCGGTGCCCTAAGAATTCGATTCTGAGCACCGGTTCAAATGTTAGGAAAACCTGCTCGTTCGTTCACTGAATGTACCCGTTCTAAACATTGGAAAATGATTTCGGGCACACCGGCCCTCAGAATGAGGTGCCGTCAAAAACTGATTTCTTTTAAAATCCCAAAAAAATTAAGAAAAAAATTTCCCTTGAATTTTACGGGTCTTTACATTACTCCCACCTCAGTTCTTTACGTCCTCGTAAAGATACATCATAAACTTGTGGAACATATATGGGTACTGTGCACGCATATGAGCCTCACCCTCCCAAGTGCTCTCCTAGAGGTTCTCGTGCTTCCATCTGATGCGCACTATAGGTATCGACCATCCACATAGGCCCCACTCCTGTCGATCCTCGATCTCCACCAGGACCTCTGCAAAAGTCTCCCCATTGTCAATGTCTAGCTTCCCATGGTCGATGATATGTGTCGGGTCATGGACGTATCTCCTTAGCTGAGTTATGTGGAAGACGTCTTGCACCCGGTGCAACTGAGGTGGTAGAGCCAGGTGATAAGCCTCCTTTCCTATCCTGCTGAGGACCAGGAATGGTCCAATGAAGCATGGAGATAACTTGCCGCCTTGGCCAAATCATCGTAATCCATGTCGAGGTGAGACCCTCAAGAAGACATGGTCGCCATTCTCAAAATCCAATGCCCTCTGCCTCCTATCAGCATAAGACTTTTTCCAGCTCTGAGCTGTCCTCATTCGCTCCTGGATGACTTGGACCTTCTATGTCATGGCCTGGACCATCTCCGGTCCCACAAGTGTTGACTCCCTATGGTCTGTCCAGCACAGAGGTGATCTGCCAGGTTGGCCGTAGAATGCCTCGTATGGTGCCATCCCGATGACAGAGTGGTAGTTGTTGTTGTACGCGAACTCCACAAAGGGTAGGTGGTCCACCCAGCTGCGACCAAAGTCAAGGACACATGCACGGAGCATGTCCTCAAGAGTCTGAATGGTCCTCTCCGTCTGACCATCTGTCTGAGGGTGAAAGGTGGTGCTCAGACATAGCTGCATCCCGAATACCTCCTGGAACCCCTTACAAAGCCAGGAAGTAAAGCGTGCATCTTGATAAGAGACGATAGATTATGTCACACCATGAATTCATACAATCTCCTGAACGTAGAGGCATCCCATGCTCTCTACTGAGCCCTGCTCTCTGATGGGTACGAAGTGAGCCGACTTGGTGAGTCGGTCGACAATCACCAAAATGGAGTCGTGACTTCTGGAATTACATGGAAGTCCAGTCACTAAATCCATAGATATCCCATACCACTTCCACTACGGGACCTCAAAGGGGTACACCATGCCTGCTGGTACCTAGTGCTCTTCCTTCACCTGCTGACAGGTGAGGCATCGAGAAACGAAGTATTCCATAGCCTTCTTCATACCCGGCCACCAGTGCTGTCATCTGAGATCCTGGTACATCTTCGCCACTACTAGATGTAACGCTAATGGGGAAGTGTGAAACTCTCTCAGCACCTCCTCCTGTAAAGCAGTTGGTACCATGGTACGTCCTCTGAAGATGACGACATGCTCTCATCCTACAGAGAATCCATCAGGTGCTTTCCCTGAGGATATCTGCACACACCGCGTCTCATAGTCAGCGTCCCCATGTTGTGGCTCTCTGACCCGCTACAGTATTGGATGAGTGACTATGAGTGACTGAAGAAAGGATGCAATATCTCTAGCCACGAAGGATATCTGCAAAGCGGATAGCTGTTTCGTCACCTCCCCGAGTAGCTGGATGCCCGTCCTCCTACTAAGAGCATCGGATACTACGTTCCCCTTTACTGGAGTATAGACTATCTCAAATTCATAGTCCTAGAAGAACTCGAGCCATCACCGATGTCTCATATTCAGGTCCTTCTACAAGAATATGTACCTGAGACTCTAGTGGTCAGAGTAGACTGTAAAGTGCTCGCCCATCAAATAGTGTCGCCACATCATCCAAGTGAGGACCACCGCTGATAACTCCGGGTCATAGGTAGCGTAGTTTTTCTCATTATACCTCAACTGATATGATCCATAGGCGATCACGACCCACTCCTACATCAGGACACATCTGATTCAGGTCCTTGATGCATCGAAGTAGACTACGTACCCTAATCCCTACTCCGGTATCCTCAAGATATGCGCACTGGTCAATCTCTGTCTCAGCTCTTGGAAGCTCTGCTGACATATTTCTTACCACACAAAGGGTTTTACCTTCTTTTTCAAAGCTTAGAATGGTGCCGCAACTCTGGAAAAGTCTGGAACAAATCTCTGGTAGTACCTAGCTAGCCCAAAGAAACTCTGCACCTCCGTCATGCTACTAGGTGGATCCCAAGCTAGCACTGCATTGATCTTCACAGGATCCACCGAAAATCCTGCATCAGAGATGACGTGTCCCAAGAAGTGGACCTCACGTAACTAGAACTAACATTTCGAGAGCTTGACATAAATTTGGTGCTCTCGTAGTGTGTCTAGTACAACCCGCAAGTGGTAGGCGTGCTCCTCCTCAGTGGTCGAGTATATCAATATGTCATCGATGAAGACCACGACAAATCGATCAAGGTATGGCTGAAAGATCTTTTTCATTAGACCCTTCAACACTGCTGGAGTGTTTTTTATGCCGAAAGGCATAACCAAGAACTCAGAGTGGTTGTACCGACATCTGAAGGCCATCTTCTGCATGTCCTCGTCTTGAACTCTGAGCTGATGGTAGCCTGATCTAAGGTCAATCTTTTAGAACCACCGTGCTCGCATGAGCTGATCGAAGAGGTAATAAATCCTCAGTAGTGGATACATGTTCCTCACGGTCACCTGGTTCAGGCGATGATAGACGACACAAAGTCTCAAGCTCCCATCCGCCTTCTTGGCGAACAATATCGGGGAAGCCCAGGGTGAAACACTGGGTTGGATGAATCCCTTGCTCTACAAGTCCTCCAGATGTAACTGTAGCTCTCGAAGCTCAGTAGAAGCCATCCGATATGCTGGAGTGGATATCGGGGCTATCCCGGGGTACATGTCAATATAAAATTCTACCTCTCTTCGAGGAGGTAGTCCTGGAACGTCGTCAGGGAAAACGTCTGCATACTGATCCACCACTACAAGAAAACTAGGACTCGGCAGGTCAACTGCTCCTAGGATGAGGCTAGCCAACTGATGAGTGATGGGCTGTCCTCTCCTCTACGTGAGTCCATCCTTTGCTGCGAAGTCTCCCTTCTCTCCGGTGAAGGTGAACCTGCTCCCATCAGTACGAACACACCCCACCTTGAACCTAATATAGTCGATCTGATCATGGACTGTAGATAACCAATCCATGCCCAAGATGACATCGTAAGGCCTCGACGCAGCTACAAGAAGATCCCAGTCGAAGCTCTCACGTCCTAGAGTAAGCTCACACTGTCGGCACCAGTGCGTAATCATCAAGTCTGCTCTCGTAGGAGTCTCTAGCTGTAAGGATTGATCCAACGGCTCCGTCGGAATCTCCGAGCTCCGAACAAGGGCAGTGTTAATAAAGGAATGACTCACTCCTGTGTCTATAAGAATTGCATCAAGGGTGGAGTAGACACAGATAGTACCTCAAATCATCTCTGGCATGTCGTGGTCATAGGCCTCTGCTACTTGAAGCTGAGCCTCTCTCTGCCCGCCAGCTCCCTGTGGTCGGGGTGGACATCCTGGTGGTGGTGGTGGTAAAGCCTAAAAGCGTCGCCCGCCACCTGCTGCTCGGCCAGCTCCCATGCCTCATCCACCTACTCTCGGCGGACCGCCATGGTTGACCCTCTGCCTCTTCCTGGGTGGCCCATCAACCATATATTGCTCCTCTGCACGGCGGGTCGGGAAGTCACAAGCCATGTGGCCCTGCCCACCGCATGCGTAGCACTACCTGCTCCTCGGAAGGTTGGCTCTCCGCCCTGTGCCCCGCACCTCTGAGCCAGTGTCCTGAGATCATCTTCCTGATGGTCTGGTCCACCTGGAACCCTGTGACATCTGTCAACTTCCAGCTGCAGATGACTCTGCTATGTGTCGCCCTACGGTAGGTCTCACTGCTGGAGTAGGCTCGGCAAGAAAGCTATCTATGAGAAAAGCTCCCTCCAGTACTCCTACCTATGTCGAAATGCTGAGAGAGATCATCGATGACCTGATCTCATGCCTCAGTCCTTGCTCGAAGGTCCAGGCCCAGAAGAATGGGTCCTGTAACTTGTCAGTCGAATAGCGTGAGAGGTCGGTAAATCTCTCCATGTATTAGGCGACCGTCATGCTGCCCTTCCGCAGCTGTAGAAGCTCCTAGATGAGCATCGCACGGTGGGTGGCTGGGATGAACTCCGAGTGGAAGAGGATCTCAAAGTCTATCTGGAGGATTGAT
The DNA here is from genome assembly GCA_963277665.1 of Viscum album. Taxonomy (NCBI): domain Eukaryota; kingdom Viridiplantae; phylum Streptophyta; class Magnoliopsida; order Santalales; family Viscaceae; genus Viscum; species Viscum album. The sequence goes on from OY728152.1 coordinate 1,877,686,869, forward strand.
GCCTCGTCGGGAACTTGGAGCATCAAGATCCACCATCTTCCAGTTTCCGCGTGCAGGAGGGTCGCTGCGAGGATCACCATGAGGTCAGCTGGTGTCCCCACTAACCTGAAAACTCACACAACCGCCTCCAGCCAATCCTCAGCTGCCTAAGGGTCCGTCTCCCCGCGGAACCTGGGTGGTCTCTGACGCTGGAACTCGTGCAGCACACTAAGACGATGTGCACTATCAGTTGTTGGGGCTGGTAGCATCGGTGGCTCAGCGGGTAGAGGTACTGTCAGTTCCTTCGCTATAAAAGGGCCCTGCACTGAGGCCTCGCCGCTCGGTGGGATGTCGTCTCTCTCAAAGATCAGAACCCTAGCTGGCTACCGTCGTGGGGGCATCCTGAAAAGAAACAGGTGCTCCATGGTCAAACAGTATACTTTGTGAGCTGACACAAAGTAATCACAAAGAAAAATTTTGAAACACACATGCAATCAATGTTTTCGTGCATTGAGTCGGAAATCAGAAGTCAGGGTCCTGGTCTACGGATACGTCGGCCGACGTACCAACAATGGACTCCCTGGACTGATAACCATACTTAATACCCTTAACACTATTGCTTCACATAGATGAAAGATCAGAGTCTTGAGTTCTACGGTTGAACCAAACTCGTCTGATACCAATTTTTCACGACCTGTCCATGGGACCCGTGTCGTGACTACCCCAAGCCCGCCTCCCATAGGCCAGAGGCTGGCGACTAGCACCAAGGCGTAAATCCCAACAAAATGGGAAGTAATTGCCTATATAAAGTAAACAAACACCACACAGTAAGAAATAGGAAGTAAACACTAAGTAATACTGGGTACAAAAGTAGTGCAGAAAAGTAAGTGGTCCAGAATACAAACCCAAACTGAAAGTAAGGTACACTGAAAAGAAGTATTGAAACTGAAAGTAAAGCAGCAACGTTGAGCTGTCCACTAGAATTCCCACCTAAAGGGTGGGTACAGATAGCCTCCTCAACACCTCGGGTCCAGCCGTCCGCTCTGTTTACGTCCCGCACAGTGGTCCACCTCCAGGTACCGACTTGCTCCACAAGCCTCAACCATGATCAGCGATGTCCTTCTTCTGCATCCAACATAATGTAGTGCAGGCATAGCCCATACTGGGGTGAGTATACGCTACTCAGTAGGGACCCTAAGACCCCCGAAGGTCTCCCAGAATCCACAAAGGATAATCCACATAGGGAAGGTACAATCACGAAGTAACATCCAACACTACTTAGGTATATGGCCATACATATACCTAAGTCATCAATTCATGTTCGGCTCCAACATCCGAGCCCAAATTTGATCACGTCCAAACAGGATAGTACAACCCAATCCACACAAAATAACACAACCCAATCCGCATAGGAAAGTAAGTCAACTATATCGATGATATTGATTGAAAGTAAAGACTCAGATCACAAAGATATACTTCTTTGGTGATAGAGATGATCAGATATAGCCACTGATTCATCTATCATGGGACCCACGTAGGATACTAAACCAGCCAAGCTGCCGAACCCACATAGGATTTCAGTGCAGTCTTCATTACCGTCGAGCCCACTAAGGATTTCAGTATGGTCTTCATCACTGCCAAACCCACATAGGATTTCAGTGTAGTCTTCATCGTTGTCGAACCCACATAGGATTTCAGTACGGTCTTCATCGCTGCCTAACCCACATAGGATTTTAGTGTATTCTTCATCGCCTTTGAACCCACAAAGGATTTCAGTATGGTCTTCATCGCTGCCGAACCCACATAGGATTTCAATGCACTCTTCATCACCGTCGAACCCACATAGGATTTTAGTACGGTCTTCATCACTGCCGAACCCACATAGGATTTCAGTGTAGTCATCATCGTCGTCGAACCCACATAGGATTTCAGTACGGTCTTCATCGTTGTAGTCATAGACACAGCCAGCTCTAGGGTTTTCGCACACAGCATGCTTGTTTCTGAAAGGGTTCACTCCACGAGGCAAGGAGTCGATACATCAACTTACACGTAGTCCGGATTTGATGTATCCCAATGTTTTGTCTCAACAAAAGGAACTCAACGTGACAGATTGCGTGTCAATCGGACGCCCGGTCTGAGAGTCATTGACTTTTTTATTCTAGGGGCCCGTTTGGTTTTTAATCAAAACCTACCCGACCGCACTCCATCTATGTCCAAAACTCGAGAAAAGTAAGCCAAAATATCTGTCTCACTAAGAGAAATCCAACAAAGTCGGCGGCACGTCAATCGGACGTCCAGAGATTAAGTTATAAGAGTTTTCGCTCTAAGGGCCCGGTTGGTTTTGTGTTTGAACTAACCCGGACATACAGAAAGTTCTCCAAAACCTTCTGTGAAATATACCAAAACTACTATCTCGATCAAAGAATCGCATCGCAACTGACGGTGCATCTATCGGAGTTCAACAGCCCAAGATATGGGCAAAAGAACGAACCTTACCGTTTTTAGGGGGTTTGGGCCCGGACCGACCTGGCCCGAGACCCCCTGGGTCTGCCCGAACTAGGTCAGCCCGAACTAGGTCGACCCGACCTGCGTCCATGTCCAGCCCATTAGGGCGCGGCCCGGCCTGGCGCGGGCGCACCCCGCCCGGCCAGCGCGGTGCTGGTCGTGCCGCTGCGAAAAGGGGGGGCGGCTGCCCCCCCCCCCCCCCTTGATTGAAGCCACGACCCCCACGTGGGGGCCGCTCCTTGCCAGCGGATGCGGCCCAGCGTTGTGTCTCCCTCGAGTCCCGCATGACTGTGGGACCGGTCGCCTGCCACCGTGGCTTCAGCAGCCGCGGTCCTTCCAAGTGGTGCACCGGGACGCCCCCGCCTCCGGGAGGCCGGCCGGTGCCGGCCGCCGGTGATGTTTGCGGGCCACTGGAGCCTATCTGGTGGTCCGTTCATGCTTCTGTTTGTGCCTAGGGCCATGTCGGGACTCATAGATTACTGCGACATCCTCCAATCACTTAAAGTTCCCGTTGATTTGTCACCCAACATTCCGCACATCTAGAACAGAGAATCGGTGGGTTCAGACTTGTTCGTTGGTCCACACCCACCGCGTTAGAGGTTCAAATGATTTTCAACAAATTAAACACATGTTGAGGATATAATCCACATAAATTAGATTAACCAAATCCTCTACCTCAATGAAGTTGTTGAACAAGGTTTTTCGCAGGAAAGGGATGTCACTGAAGACGGCGTCGCAGAAGAGGATCGTCAGCGTTGCGGTATACGGTGTCGCGAGGGAGAGGATCGTTGGTGTCGCGGTACACGACGTTGCGTCATCGATCTCCGAGGAACTGGCATTCTTCGTTGTCTTTCATCAGAGGCCGGAATTCTTCGTCGTTCTTCACATTCTTCAACGAGGAAGGACGTTCTTCAAGACTGGAGTAATTCCTCCACAAATCTTCTCGCACAACACAACAATAGTAATAAAATAAGGCCTTGCCTTATTTTTTTACACATGCCATCTGTTTTTGAAATAAAATTAAATCACAATTTAATTATCGAGCGTTGACCAATTAATGAGGAGTTTAAAAATCCACTTATACGTGGGAGTTGACTTGGCATTTAAGAAAAGGGGGGGGTGCAGGTGACTTACCAAATTAAATCCTCATGGGAGGTAAAAAGGAAATAAAAGGTGGTGGGGCTCATGTGGACCCCACATCACAAATATTCTAACTAGAAGTTAGTATATCAGTGGGTCCCACTCCAACCACCATGCCTAGGTTAACACTACATAGAAGAAAAATAAAATCTATTGCATAATATTTTATTTTATCCTTTAGTTAACCCAATTAATTAATAACCTCACCCGAGCAAACACAACTCCCAAAAAGGTGTTCTTAAGAAATTACCGGCACTGCGATTCCATCGGTGACCTCAGAATTCAATTCCGGGTACCGGTTCAAATATTAGGAAAACCCGCTCGTTCGTTCACGGAACGTACCTGAGATAAACTTGGGAAAATGATTCCGGGCACACTGGGCCTCAAAATCAGGTGCCTTCAGAAACTGCGTTCTTGTAAAATCCCAAAGAAAATTAAGAAAAAAAATTTCCCTTGAATTTTACAGGTCTTTAGAATATATTTTTATTATTTAAACTAAAATTAAATTATATAATTTGGTTGAACATTAAAAAAAAAAATTTAGTCCGTAGAAAGTTATAACTTTTATTTTAGACCCTTGGGAACAGTGATAACTTAATTAAACATGTCATAAATGTTAATAATATTTTATCACCAACAAGAAACATATTAACATGTTACGTGATAAAATATGGATGATTAACTAATATCGATTCTCCCTTAAAATTTCAACAAACCACGAATTTGATAAGTTCATTCATAAAATTATATATTCTCATATTGAATTTATTTGATGAACAGCTTTTGAAACCTTGAGAAATAAATTCAATCGACATTATTATAATCATTACTAATATAATTGAAAAATTATTACTTGTGATCATTCAAATAAGGATATTTACTGGACACCACACATGGGGCCAATATAATAAACATCTTTTATTCATATGAATAAGTAAAACATGTGGATACACATAGCGTGTGACTCTCTAGGTCCTTATCTCGATAGATGTGTATGATCCTAGCTTTTCCATATATGTCTTTATTTAATCATTTGGATTAACTACCTTTTTTCTGTTTATCTTGGATTGAATTTTAATAATTAATTTTATGAGTTTTTTGGGATTGTTCGGAGAGTAAGTTTAAAGGGGAGATATAGTTTATCTATATAACAAATTCACACAATGAATGGTCCGTTCATGGTGTGATTGATTCTGAGAGGACACTGATGAAATTCATTCACACCCTAAATGGTTTTGGGATTACCTTAGAAACTTAACTTAAATCATGAATTTTTATAGGAATCCCATGAAAAGAAAATTAACAGTCTAAAATTGGCCCATAATGTTATGTGGATTTTTGTGGAATTTTAATGAAAGGTGATGGATTTTTTGGGCATAAGTAGAAAACTGAGTCATTCACAATGGGAATACCCTATTCATATCAAGAATGTGTTATGCACATATCTTATTTTATACTTTGTTTTTGAGTGTTTCTGATATCTTCAACCTTCCTCTTGACTTTAGCCCTTTCACATGTGAATTTTTAAATTTTCCTCATGAAACTAGAAGTTGGATTCCTTTGGATCTTGTTTCTTTAGATCAAGAGAGTGAGGTTAATAAATTATGTAATACCTGTCCTTCTTGTCTCGTCTTTTTTCATGAGTAAAACCCTAGTTCGGGAGTACCTAACCTAGATCCATATCTCATGTCATGGATTGAAAAAATTATTGGTCTAGGTTGAATGAAATAATGAATTTTAATGCAACATTGGATGTGGATGGATTGTATATGTTTTCTATACTTTCAGGTGAGTGGTATTGATTAACTCCCTTTTTTATGTTTTGATTCATCTAGTATACCCAATATGCGTGTCAGGTCGGAATTCCATGCATGCAGCCTAAAGAAATCATAAATTAACTTCATTTATTGATATTCATATTCTTAGGTCCCCAAGGATCTTATTGGGTTTCTTGGTATTGCGACTGTGATTTTCATCCACCCGAACAGTGTGCCAACATTTTATTAAATGAAAAATCTTGACCACTGGCTTATCCTAGTGAACTTTTCATAACACGTGGGATGTGATAATTTAAAATTTTTTATTATATGTAAAAAATTTATACTTGGTATCCTTTTATATCTTGTGGAATGTAAATAAATTGTGACCTGGAAAGATTTAACATCGATGATTCTTCCTCTACAAAAGAATTCATGAATTGAGAATAAAGGACATGATCATTGGTAATTGGGTAATTTGATCGTCATGTATTTTGATAACATGTAACTTTCTAGTTGTCTAAATATTTGATGTATATGATTAGTGATGGATATTAGACAAGATAATCAAAAAATTGATATAGAGGTTTGTTTGGATAGTTTTATTTGGTATTTATAGAAACAATTTAAGAGTTCTTGATTCAATGTCACAAGATATGTGATAACAATGATTCATCATTATATAAAATAAACCAAAGGTGTTATATTATTGAATTTCACCTTGTTCTGGATGTTTGATTTGGAAAGAGATAAGTGACTTTAGCATGAGTAATTCATATGGATCCCAGTATGATATTTTTGACATTCCCCATGGATTGGAAGTTCACCTTAGAAATATGTTAGCGACTCCATCATGCATAATTCACACAGATCCCAATATGATATAGTTACTTTCCCCTATCTAATCTACCCCTAGGCAAACATAAGTGTCTATAGTATGTTTGGGTCCTAGTGATATGGTAAAATGAGACAATATATAGTCATTTTGGGATCTATAGGACAATCTTCCACGACATGGGTGATCATTATTAATTCAAGAGGTTCCACCACTAGAAAGATATATTTTGAATGGTGTGGTAGAAGGTTTGGTTAACCCTAGTTGTCAAAAAAATCATGGTTTTCAAAAGAGTTATTTTATGTTATGTGTTTATTAATTAATTAATGCCTGTATTTATCATATTATTCTTTTTTACTTTCTATTCAGATTTGAATTTTTTGGACATTGTGGTATTGATCTATATGGTTATACTCATAGACTGTTTAGGTCACAGTTTGGTGCCTAGGTAGATTTTGTGGTTATAGGTATGGACAAGGTAAAAGGACCCTATGATTTATTATTTCTCTCTAGACATGTTGAATCATGGTGATAGGATCAACATGGGGTTTGGGACCATTGGTTTCGGATTCATTAATTGATCATGTTTGGTATTTTACTATTATAACACTTATCGTGTCATTAGATAGATACTACCTATCATAACATGGTTTAAATTTTTATTATTGGGTATTTCTATTGGTCTCCATTATTCTTCTTAGATGCATGTATGATTAATTATATAAATTCCATTTATATTTTAACTCTATACCGATTGTACAATTTCCTCACTATATTCCATAAACCCTCATTGACTGGAAACAATATCTGGCATATGGGGAGGAACTCCATAGGTTACAAAACCCTACCGGCTCAGTGATGTATGGGACAACCGTTATTGAAAATTATAAAGTTGTATAATAGTTGGTATATTTTCTATTTTTATACTATTAGGGAAATATAAATATGATACTAGGTTGTGTCATTGATTGATAATGAGCGTGTTCAAGGGAGTATAAAACCAATGTGTGAGAAAAAACCCAAGTTCCCAAGGAATGAGATTGATGTTATTTTTATTTATGTATTATATTTTTGATGTTATTTTACCTTGATTGATTGACAATTTGTGTTTCTTTATTTTTTATTAAGATTTTTTAGGGGTTGGAATGATGTGATTTGGGTGGTAGTGCATCATGATAGGCATGTAAGGATATATGATGACATATATAGTTAATGTTAGGAAAATATCTACTACATGAAACATAACTAACTATATAAACTATGACATGGTAATCCTTGATATATTTGATAAAAATTAATCAATGACACTATTAGTTTATACATTTTTACATATTTTACCTATTACACAGAGACCATGGGTCATTGGTTCTTTATTTTTTTCATCTTTTTAATGTAATAATGTTGTGTATCATATTTCATATGGTGTGGGTTGTCCATTGTAGATAAAATACCTCCACTTCATCATGGAGTTGACTATCAGGAGGGTGGTAATCAGGAAACTCCTAATGCAACTAATCCAAAATATCCTATCTCTTCAAGGAACGAGATGGATGATTATCTTCTTGATAGCTTCCTATGGGTCATTAATTCATTAGAGAGGGAGAGTGTTGGACTTAAACCTTCAATGTTTGAGATAATGGGTGAGTCCCAGTTGCATCATCCACCTTGGTTCACTGCTCATGGAGTCCCCTAAGTAGATGTGTTCTAAATTTAGTCATTATAGAAATTCAACACGAAACATGAGATACCCCTAGATTGTATGGTGAATCTTGATGCTTACATGTTATGGGTACTAGACAAGTGTGGGTGGTTCAATGTGGAACAATCCATTCAGATAGAGGCATTAACGTGAAAGTAATTTGAGGTGATTTTTTGAGACACTTCTATCCAGAGAGTTTGAGTGACAAGAGGTCTTGGGAGTATATAAATCTGACATAGGGAATCATGTTAGTGATGGATTATGGTTGATACTTCACTAACCTAAAAAAATTCACTATCATTATAAGATAATGAGATGTTCATGTAGAAACATTTCTTTGATGGGATTTTCTATAAGCTATGGTCATAGGTGAATGTATTTTTTCTTGAGAAACATCATAAACATGATGTATCGGGCTATCATTATGAAAGAGAACCTATGAAAATCAATGAGTGGTGGTTAGACAGTCTCTTTTGGGTGATCAAAGAGTTATCCTACTTGAAGCAAGAAGTGAGGATCTGATAGATTCCTATAGGTAAGTATTGGGTAAAGTTTCTAGGGTTGTGGGAAATCATCTTAGAAACATGAATCATTTTAATTTTTTTAGTGTTATAGTTTTTTCCACAATAACCCTTAATGTTTTTAAATTGATATGGAGTGTTGAGATTGTGGAAATATGGGTCATCTCAAAATTTAGTGCAGAATGCCACAAAAGTGCAGTGGTATGAGATCAGGATAATCACCAGAGTATGGAAAGGACTCAACTAGACCTTAGTCAACTGTTAGTTGGAGTTCCACTGAACGCTTTGGCTTAGGTAAGGGATGAGGTGCCCCAATTCAATACTACCAGTACCAATGAGAGGATGCAGCATTGGGTAGAAAATACTAGATCCCATGGTGGAAAGCTGATTTAGATTCATGATATACTCTCTACTTTGACCATTTTAGAAGTATGACCTTCTTCAGTCATAGGTATGATTCTTGTATCAACAACGTAACAATGTATAATGGGTCAAACTAACTCATCAATAGATCTAGCTCACCAAAATACGCCAAGCATGACTTCTTAAGCACAATAGGCTACCGACAAGCAGTGATGGTATAAAAGATACACTGGAGTGCCTATATCCTATTTTTATAGTTCAATAATTGAAAAAAATAACAAAAAAATCTACATTCCAAAACATCATTTTACACATAATAAATAACTAAATGAAATCAATCTACAATAAAAGGAATTTTGTTTGTAATCATATATACTCACAAGCACGAGAAAAAAACAACAACTAGTTTCCCACTAGGATGACTAAAAAATAAAAATAAATAAACTAAAAAATAAATATATCATGATATACTGCCATCTCAAACACATACCACATTCCCAGTCACCACAGTGGACAACCTTCACTACCATTATCATGAGACTCCACAAGAGCATATTCGCGGAGTCAAGTAATATTTTTCCTCATCCCCAACCATCTTGTAACATGATATTCATCCTAAAATCATACATTAGTTCTACATGAATATTAATGTACACATTTATGTGGTGATAAATAAACCACAGTATCCAACCTACAATGGTGAACCTATAATATACTATCATAACAAGTGAATTCATACATGATATTTATATCCTTACAAATGAACTAAAACATTTAGAATAAAAGAAAAAATTCATAAAAAGGGTGGAAATAAAAATAAGGACAACAGTAAGCCACAAGTTCTATCCTGAACCCCAAAGTAAAACTACTCTTTCAATGACCCATACTAAAGTATTTATGGGAATATTCTCACCCATCTACCCAACATGATGCACATACAATTGATCCACAGAGGATCTACGATATTTCTAAATGAATTTGGCACAACTTTTGGACCTTAAAGAATAACTACATGCATCCACATGAAGGATTGTATCTACATGGATATAGAACTCCAATAGAATGATCTAAGCTGGTGATACGAACATATAGGATGAAAAATATAGAGAACCATTCAATAAAAAATTTCATGCAAAATGAATCATGCAAAAACTATAGACCGAAAACATTTTGGGATCCAAAACAAAATTGGGGATCATCTATCATCTGTAGCCTCTGCTGAACAAAAATAACTACGGTATACAAAACCCACTCCTATAGTTCTTTATTTCCACATGATTTTGAAACAAAAATAGTCATGGTGTCGGACATAACTCTATAGGGGTGAACTCATCCAAATTACCCATTAACTATACATTCCCACAAAAAACGTTTTCATAAAGAGGATAAAACCAAATAAAAACACATGAAACATTCACTATCCAAAGTGTCATAAGGGAATATTACTCAAACTGAATCCTTGAGAAGAAGCTGCCTGAAATGTCACATCCAACTACCAACATATGATAAGATGTTACAACAGAGAACTCATCGTCTAAACATCTAAACTAGTAGTGTCGATTAACTCTCATCCAAAAATGAATGGGACATATTTCAGAAACCTTGATCTCAGCATCAACAAAAATACCACCATGGTATCTCAACAACCCACATCTGGTCTAAACTAAAACACATCACTCTGATGGTCCCAAAAGATACAAAACATAGGTGGCATGTTATTGGGGAATCTCCTGATGAACCCAATCTCTCATGTTATTCCCATTAATAGATTATAAAATTACTAAATTCCACGACAAGAGTGGGACACCCTATGTGGGTTCCTCTAGCTCATCCTAGGCATGGGATGAGCCTAGTGAAGAATCATCCCAAATGGCACTCAATTTACTCAAACTAATCCTTAATATACAATGCACAAAAAGGAGAATCCAAAAGAAAAACATTCAAACCAACTTATTCATAATGGTTCTCATGTCATTCTCTAATGTAGGACCCAAAAAAGGCTCCACATCACTAATGAAACCATGCCACAAAATCATTCCAAACAACAAACTATGGAAACCAATAGTCAGCCAATTAGTATCCATCTTCCAAGGTCATCGTCAATATCCCCTCAGACTTATCCCAATAGCTCAACACAACCAAGATTTAACCACTATCCCATGATGTTAACTGATCCAGAAGGATCAAAAAATCTGGTATCATGAATTCTATGAGATAAACCTCAACTGCTCTTACATTGAGAAATTGTTCCGAGCATGTATGGGAAAATAAATATCTTTTCGTAAATACAAGAATATTATATCATCTGGATTCTGTCCATATAACCTCAAACAGATCATCATGGGACACTCTTTCAAGGCCGATCAATGAACTCGCAACCCTTACCTGGTCCTTTCATCTCATAACAAAACCCACTAGATTATGATTAATGTAAATCCAAAATAAATCATCATATATAATTCTATAAGTCGAAAACACCACCTAGATCACCTTTACGAAGTGAAAGGATTCCTCTATCTCAATCTATATGGAAAACACTCATAATGTACTACTCAAAAGTCAAATTCTAACTCAATAGTGAGAAACCAGAAAAACCTACCATGTTATAAAAAGTAAATTTTTGGTAATTGGAGAACATGGTATGTTACCCCAATGGTCCAGCCCTCCATGTGCATCAGGCCACACAACATGTACTTTTCCAATGTATATGGCAGGAGACTCCCAGTACACGGTGTGTACCATAAACGAGGTAACCTCCCATCAACCTCCACCCACTTGGTGCATATAACATTGAACTAAACTAAATGTACCATCCCATTTATTTTATCATCCCACATATGGTCCCCATAAGTATTATTGGACATATACCCCACACGAGGTTTTGAAAAGGATAGTTCATGGCCAATGGAAAAGTTCCTCACACGGTCGTGTATTGTGCATGGCCATGTGCCCCTACACATCCCATCTCACCACAACAAGGGGTGTACCCTCGGTACATGTCCTATAGTCTCAAATACATATCTTCCTTAAATAGTAAGAACACACAATGTGTTTTCTCATAAATAAATTCCAATTTCCTAGGTGTTTTAAAACAAAAAACACCTAAAACAGCTTGACACCTTATTTATCCCATGTTAAGCCTATATTAACCCACATGGAGTCCCCAAAAACCTATTTAAGGCACTAAAATAATTACAAAACATTGCTACATATATTTATGACATAAAACATAAATTGGGACTACCTTTATATGTTAACCTCCTAAACTTCTTGTAGAATCCTCCACTCATAGGTGTCGCACTCTGATATAAACCTCAGTCAAACTCCTAGTGAAGAATCCACCCTCTCCCTCTCCACTCCCACTCCCTCTACCTATATTTGTTCAGTGACATCAACTCCGTAATGGGGAATCAATATCAATTCAAATGGGATAAAGGGAATAGTGAATGTTAAACAAAAAAGGAAGAAAAAAATAAAATAAACTAAAATAAAAGGAACACAACTCCTGTCTTGGTGCTCGTGATCGGTTTACACATCAACAATGACAAACTCCCAATTCTATAATTAACCATTGAAATAGAATATAAATTAGAAACAAACCATTTAAATTATATAATAGAGTGAACTTCTGAGAATAAATTAATATTTAATCATTTAAATATTAAATATTCCATAAAAAAAATTGAACAACCCATATTTTCACTATACTGATGTCCTAGGGTAAATTAACTAACCCCGGATAACCATAATGGTCAAAAACATTATCATAAATCATATTATAAGATAATTTTACATTTTACCACCAAAAAACATGAGAAAATGGTTCAAATTTCCACTAAATTTCACAACATGTGATTATTAAAATAATAATAAACTCCACACCAAAATGGTTCTCACAACATAACATCATTGGTGTACAGCTAGAAACCATTCGCTCCCTAACAACTGGTACAAAATATCAAAACTTACCATCTAAAAACTGATCTTACAATGTCCAAAACTCTGTCCTAACCCAATCGACATTCAATAGTGACTGATTAGACAGACCTCACCATTATATATTCCTTATCATCACCGTATTGTTAATGAAAAAATACAAGTCCCACACTACAACAATCAAATAAAACAATATGTAGACATAGAAAAATTTTCGACACTTAATAACTAGCACAAGACCAACAAAATTCCATTCTCAACCAATAACATAAAAAAGAGGTTTAAAATGTATTGTGTTTTATAGGGCACTCCCTACCAAAAGGAGTTCCTTGAAATTATATCAAACAAGAACCAAGACTCATACTCACATGTGTCGAGTCCTAAAGAAACATGGTTAATGTACCTAAACCCAATGATGATTCTCCTCACACAGGTAAGTTACTACAAACCAAATCACCCATGAAATCCATCTTCTAAAAATTAATTCATATCCAACATTCTACGATCAACCACATGACCACCCTCCACTTGATCATTGAACCATAATCCCAAGAATCCATTCAAACTTTCAATATGCTACCCAAAGGACCTCCAAAATGACCAGGGATAGCGGTCCATCCAAACCTGACCTATTAAGACATCCATGATTCATTTATCACTCCTAGTTCTTAACTTATCAACCACCATGAATCCTCATTCAAAACCACGTCTAGGTGTAAGAAGACCTCCATGACTCCACAAAGAATGAAACATCCATGCCCACCCAAGCCATCGATGATAGTAGGGAAATGAGCCCCATCACAAGACCTAAAAATTCATACATGGAAGTAATACCCCCCAAGGAACACTAACATTATAATTCAAGGTACCCAAAAACATAATAATAACTGAGCAAGAACAAAATATCCCTTAAGTAGGTTTCCCCTCATCGAGTCACCAATGGGGAACTCGAACACTATTATATTCCAACACTCTTATTTATGAATCCCTCGAATATTGAATTATATCTCAATCACCAAAAAACATCTCACCATAAGATCCACCTGTAAATTCATCAGAAGAAGATATATACATGTGTTTTAGTTAAGTAAAATTCCACAATGAACTTTTATATGACGAATAATATGATCTTTTGTTGAAACATTATACTATTGAACCTCCATTATCACTAAAAACACAAAGAACTATAATATGTCATGAGAATCCTACATTTATTGAATGATGAACAAATTGAAACCACATTCCCTAAGACTAAAATACCAAAATGATAATAAAAAATAAATCTAAAAAATAATGGGCATCACATTAGGAGTAATCATTCAACCATAAAATCCTAATCCAATAATAACAATCCCATTCCTTGGAATCCTGAACTTCTTATAGGAAGAGGTGCTCTCATTACACAATTCTGATGTCTATAAAATGTTTAGAGACTTTCCTATAACACATTTCTACTTAATTATCAAATCCTAAAACAATTTAGAATTGATTCCATTTTGTAACAAACTAGATCGTGTCGACCTAACATGTCACCTAATCTAGTTTTCCTCAAGGCATAATGTGCTCCTCCCAAAATGCAAAAGGATTCTAAATAGTGTAAATGCTCTAATAGATATATTGGGGAGACTATGCCCTATTTTCAGAGGGTGATAAAAATGGATCACAATGAAACCATCCACAAGAATATAAATTAAGGTTCACCAAAGAAATAACTTACACAAAAGCATGAAATAATAAATAGAAAAAAGTATACAGTTATACAAACTCACAAGTATGAAAAACATACAAAAACTAGTCGCACATTGGGATGACTACCAATAGAAAATAAATTAAAAAAATAAATACATCAGGGGACTATTAAAAACACCAAACCAAACAACATAATCAGTATTCGTGATGCTAGAATTGTATTATCCTAATCCTGAGACTCCACATGAGTGTCCTTACCCAATCATGAAATAATAGGCATAAACCCCATAAATTTTTGTACTTTTTTATGACCTTAAATAATACATGAGGTCTACACACACACTTAGGTGAATATACAAGTTTTGATAATTAAACATCAATGGGAAACTACTAATGGTGAATTTATAATATATTATCATAACAAGTTCATGAACAAGTGACTTGACCATCCTTTTCAAAATTGAAAACAACAATCATAAAACAACAACTACATAAATATGGGGAAAACAAAATTAAAAATATATCTAACAATAGGTTCTATTATAAAATCTGATGCAATTATACCCATAATATAGCCCAATCAATAGGATTTATAGTACATGCCTCACCCTTCCACATGAATGAGGTGCATTCTCTAGAACTATATAGAACATCTATGATGTATCAATCCAACATGCATGAATTTCCGAACCTAGGGAATAACCATATGAATCCCCATGAATAGGTACATCTACCGAGTTCTAGGCCTCCTATATATTGATATAAATTATCAAAAAGAACATTATGGATGTCATAAATAGAGAACCTATTGGTCCTCAAAGACTTTCATAACAATTTGGATCCCAATTTTGGACCCATCAAATGTGAGATCTATACCATATTATTGGATCATTTTGCATCAATTTCCCCATGAGAACAAAAGCATCCTCAGTATACAAAACCCACTATGTGAGTACCTCATCACCTCATGATCTCGAATCCACTCTATTCTATTTGTCACACGAAACTAGATTGGGGTTACAATCGCCCAAATATCTCATTAACTCACTAATCACATCTAACGCCATAAATCATGTATAGGATAAAACTAATTCATACCTGTCAGATAATGAACAATCTGGAGACATCCTAGGGATATCCTCTTCAATAAAAATACCTTGCAGAAACTACCACAAATGTCATGGCCAATGGCCAACCGAACATGGGATAATCCAACCTTGGACCCACTATATAAAAATTTGGACTGAAATAATTGACAACACTTAGAAAAAACATGGGGACTCTTTTTTCACATTGGATCTCAATATATAACAAATATATTCCACTAGTTCTCAATGACCCATATCAGGTACAACCCCGAAATCATGGTTCCCACAGTCCCTATGATAACAGCACTAAGGTGAAATCTTAGAAGGGACTCCCTTGATTCACCCAAGATCATGATCTTAATTTCAATAGATCCTCAATTTTGTAATGCATGCCCAAATAGAAAGACACACTTCATGGATTCATCTTTCTCATCAAACGAAAAAGATGTGCCTAGTGAGGAAATATACCAATCAACCCTCAGTGGCATCAAAATAATCATCGATCAACAATGAACCTGAAGAGGTATCCAAAAGAAAATTACAACATCAAAGGAATCGATAATGTCTTCATAGACGCTTCAAAAGTTGGAACCTAATAGTGCTCCAAAATACCAACAAAACCATCCACATGAGCATTCTCAACCACAGACTATGGAATCCAATGATCAATTGATTTGTAACCTACCCATTAGGGAATAATTAAGGATCTACCAGACTCATATAAATTTCTCAATGACACACAATCGCAACCGCCATCCCACAACATCATCCCATCCTGATGGCTCCAATAGCTCTAGTCTCCTCTAACCCATGAGTTAAACATCAACAAATCTAAACTCAATGAAATGGTCCCAACATGTAGGGAAAAATCAATATTTCTACATATAAACCACTTGATACCATATTTCAAAATCAATCTAATGAACATAAATTTTATCACCATGGAACACTCGTTCCAGGAAGATCAATGACATAAACACCCTCACCCAAGCCTCATAGATCACAAACCAACCCACTAGAGGATTATAAATCTAAAACATAGTGAAATTCCTTTAATATACTCTCTTAGTCAAAAATTCCATCCAAATAGCCTCTAAATGCTGAAAAGATAAAACTATCATGATATGAGGGGAACAACAGTATGAATGGACTATTTATAAAACTAATTCTAACTCTAGTGTGAGAAAAGGTAAAAAGTCCAAGTTATAAAAGGTGTAGGTCATGTACATGGGGTACATGATGTGTAACCATAGATTTCTTCCATGTTCATGTTCCACCGGTGACTTAGAATGTATTATTCCAATGTATATGGTGTGTGCCTCCTAGTATAAGGTGTGTGCCATAAATGGGGTACCTACCTATGTATGTCCTCCAACATCGAGTGTACAATTCCATAATACATAGTGTGCACTACACCAAGAATTAGATACACCCCACACGAGGTCCCCATCCATGTACCTAGCCATTTATCCCCACAAGTGGTCTACCTAAGCATAGTACATGGATTTTGTTCATATACCTCACATGGGTTTTAGTTGTGTACCCTACATTGCCATTTTCCCCTGGCACACCCCTAGTCACCACTACAGAGTGTGTACCACTGATACGTGATGTTTGGTCCCAAAACTAATCATCCATGAGCTGTAACAATATAATACATGTGTTCTATAAACAACATGTTGTGTACATGTTTTTTCCTAAAGTTAGAACACAAAAAATATTCTAAAACATTTATTTCTCCCTAATTATGCCTAGACCAACCCTCAAGGGATCCTCAAAAAAAATTAAGGAATTAATAACATAAAAAATAATGTTAAGTAGATTTTTGTGTCAAAAATAATATAGGCCTACCACCAGAAAGAAACCACCAATACTTCACACTGAATCATCCACCCACAACCGCTGCACTCTGATCCATTCCTCAGAGAAATCCCTGGTGGATCCTTCTCCCTATCCATCTCCTTCCCCTCAACCTCTCCCTCTCTTTGCCACATGACATCAAATCCCAAATGGTGCATGTATGGGAATCCAAATGGTGGAAAGGAAAGAAAAAATAGAAAAAATAAGAAGGTAGAAAAAATGAAAAGATAAATAACATAAAATAAAAGGGGATAAGCCCTAGTTCAGAAAAAGGATTTATTCAATATTTAGGAAAAAAACTCGTTCTGGACTCAACCATAGATAATGAAATTCTATATGACAATTTGTGTAAAATATTTCACCCAATAACATGGATGAATAAATTAATATTTAGTTACATAAATATTAAAAATATTCCACAAAAATTAAAATGGTTTGGATTTCCACCAATCTCTAGTGCTAGAATAAAAAACCTATTCACGGACTAATATAGTGGTAAAAAATATTATAAGAGATCATCCTTGAGCAGAATTTATCATTTTCCACTGAACACTTCTTCGAATAAAAAGGTTCAAATTTCTCTAGATTTTTACAACCTGTGACAACATGAATCATCACAATCTACCCTTTCATGAAATTCGTTTGATATAGAATCATCACATTCATATTCATTATTAAATTGGAAAATGGTTTGATTTTGGATGTGGAAATATTAGATGTTCTTGTGTCCAAAAAAACTATGTGTGGTATGATTAGAGGGAATCATAAATTGAAAGGAATGTTCTCATAAAATTAGTGGCTGTTATTTCCATTAAGATTTATGTATGCAGGTAATTACAGGATTCACTTGTATTCTTGGTGTAGAAAATATAGTTCTGCACCAAGCCCATATAAACCGTTATTATAGTAGATTTTGTATTCTAACCCTAGAAGGGGTCATGTATCATCACTAGGGTGAGGGGGATATTTAGGATGATCTTGTGCTATAAGTTCCATTCAGTCTTAAATCTCTCACATAAAATATTGAAGCTCATTTTCTAGATGATGATGAAATCTAATAGGATACTCTACCTATAGTGGTGAAATATTTTGAAGGGTGGTATATCTATTTTATATCCATATAATTATGGTTCATTAATTTTAATACATTGAATATTAATTGAATGAATATAATATTTCTTCCGGATTTTAATGTATTGGAAACTCTTACACAGGACCGACATTTGTATAAATATTAGGGAAAACCAAGCAATTGTGGAATATAAAGGCACTTCACACCAAGCTGCATCACAGCATGGTGCATTAAAAAAATTATTTTAAAACATGGATTGTTTATCTAATACAATGATTTTAGGACATCCATTAAATGAATGGTTATTATGATGTTGGATAATGACAAAAAAAATTGGAGTCTTAAAGAAAATGAATTGGTTGAAAATGGGGATTTCAAAGCTAGAAAAACGTTTTAAAAATCCTGAAATCATTATACGGTATGAAATTTAACATCTTTTTAACCATTAACAAAAATTTATATAGAAAGAATATATCCCAAGTAATTAAACATCATGTAAAAACATTATATGTTCTATAAGTCATACAAACTTAATAAATGGAAATTTTACGTATATTTTGATTGGAGATTTATGGGGATGAACCACCATAAGAAATTATCAATTTTTTGACTTGGAAAACTCTATGATATAAATCCTAGATCATAAATATGGGTTATAGAAAAGATCAAATGGAATTTATTCTAGGTATGGAGAGGTTCATATACTAGGATGTTGTCGTAGGGTTTTGATCTAGAGTTCTTCAAAGATAGGTTACCATTTTTGTTTTCATTTCTTTTTATATCATTAATGTATCATTGGATTTCTCATTACCTACATTCTTATTTTTTTCTTTTATTTCTTTTTCATTGTCTTATATCTCTTTACTATGGGTTATTGTTTATTCAACAATGGAAATCACCTAATAATGATAGGAAAAATCCATAGGGGCTGAGAGTAGGGGAGGTGTCAAATAAATTAATATCTATAATCAAACATTCTAACACTATGGATAATAACACTGTTTAAGAAAGTTTTCAATCACTTTCATTTAAATCGATTTTGACGATCTGAGGTATAATAAAACGATCGTGTCCATATAGTAGTTGATCGTGTTAGGATCAACAGTCTACAATTATTTATGTTCAGAATCCAACCATCCTACACTTAGGTTTTCAATCACACAAGACCAAGTACTAATTTCCATATTTGGATGATCAAATTGGTTTGATAAAGATCAATTAGGGAATTTTTCACCACATTTCAACCTATTTCATAGGTCTATCCTAATACATATTTAGGATTATCTCTTTTTTATATCCACAAATTGAACCATTTATTTTTTTAATATGAATTAAAAAACCATCATATGGAGTTCAAATAAAATCAAATAAAAATTAGAAAAACCCAACCATTGGGAAAGAGTTACCATCACTACATTCCCCTCTCTCTATAATATCGACAACACACTTCCACTATACTACGCTTCTATAGTTTGTGTCGTTCAGGTTTCTTATAAATTTCTTATTTAATTATAATAGGGGATTTTTTGATTTATTCTGGCCACATCATAGGAAATATTTCCTAATGTTTTTATCTTCTTATTTCACAATTGTGAGATTGAGTTCATGATTGATTTTTTGTTAAGAGATATGAGATTTTCTATCCCACCTAACAATATGGCAACAATGTTGCTTCATGAGTTGATGGATCAGGGTATCAGTGGTTGAGGGTTAAACCATCGAAAATAATTTATACTTATTTTAGAATTTTATATGAATTTTACCAGTTTTTGTGGTTCCATACGATCTGATGAACACACATGTGGTACATATGGAATTGATGAATAAGTTATTTCATATGTTTCTAGATCAATGTATAGTTTTAATAATTGATGGCATAATTGTGTATGCCCAAACAATAGATGATCATTTTTACCATATTTATATCCTCTATATTACACTAAGAGTGTATCCTATTTGCACTATATTATCAAAATTCAGATAATCTATTGACAGATCTCACTAATTGGGTCATGTGATCTTAGTGGTTAGAGTGTCAGTGCACCTAGAAAAGGTTATAAACCATAGAATATTGGGAGAAGTCAAAGAATGACTTTGAGATTCAAATATTTATTTTTTTACCATACTACTATTGGTTTTTTAATCCAAACATAATCCTTTTGGGAGCACTAATGTCTAGAATGGCCATTAAATAAATTAAGATTGTTTGTTCATATGCAAACCAGAGGGAATTTATATTGCTGAAAAGTAGCCGACACTCTGCACTGATCCTCACCTTACTAGTGTGGGTATGGAATATACCATGTATTGAAATTCATTTGAGGTCAGAAACATAGTTTTTCTAACATACGAGGATCATGTTATTTTTTGGATCTAAATATTAGAGATCACACGGGAGGAATTATCATACCCATGGTCTAGAGTTTTTTATAGCGGTACACAAAATAAGATACTAGGAATGCAATCTCATGGGTGATCTGTTTGGGGTGTACAATGACCATAAGAACATCAGGTACATATTTTCCCAGTGAGATCTAAACCATCATTAGTGGATGTGGGTCAAGTATCCACAATCATTCCGATTTGAGTTTTTATACCCTCCATGGAAAGGTAACATCATTGAAAACTACTTGAGCTAGAAGACAAAAATTGAGGTAGTATAGAATTCTTGTCATGTGTGCCAACTAATGTTACTCATTACCAAAATTAATCTAGATGTTGGGGGGTCTTATGGATGAGTGGCTCCGACTTTAACATTGATTATACTCTTGCTTCTAGACTGAATCTATAAAGAGTAGTTGTTTGACCCAAAGAGCTTCTCCCTAAGGGTGTTTCACA
Organism: Viscum album; assembly: GCA_963277665.1. Lineage (NCBI taxonomy): Eukaryota > Viridiplantae > Streptophyta > Magnoliopsida > Santalales > Viscaceae > Viscum > Viscum album. Next base: position 1,877,708,151 of record OY728152.1, read on the forward strand.
TTTCTCTAGGGGTGGTACATTCTAGAATGATATAGATTTATCATTACCTCTATAGACATCACTAGTGAACAGGGATTAAGAAGATATAGTGGGATATCTAGTGAGATGTTTCACTTATCAGTGGGAAATGGTTGAGCAGCCTTGGCCTGCTGGGATATTATGGCATTTTATATTCCAAAATAGATGTGTGATAATGTCACTACAGATTTTATGACAGGTTTACACATTCCCCTTCACAATAAAGATTAATTGTTGGTTATTTATTCATTGACTAATGAAGTTATTTCACTACATGACTATTAGGGAGAACCTCAATGCTAATGACCAAGTTATTCTATACACCGAAGAGAAAGTTTGATTGAATTGTGTTCTAAGGAGTATCATTTCTAATTGAGGTCATAATTTCATGTCTTGGTATTAGCAGGGTATTCTAAAATAATTAGGATTAGGGGTTTTTCAATGCAAATCCAATAATTTCTTGAGTGATTACCATTCTAAAAGCATGTTTTTTATTCTGATGGATATTTTATGAGACGGTGTTTTGGAAATCAAGGGTTCTTAAGAGAATCATCTGACACATATGAACATTGTTTATAATAAAATATTCTTACAATTGATCTAGATGGATCGTTTTGAGGCCTTGTATGGATGGTCAATCCATATTCCCCTTTACTTCTTAGAGAAAGGTGAGATCGTGCATGTTGGGCCTAGTCTCATTTAGTAGAGTTATAGTCAAGTTTAGTTGATTAGAATGTCGTTGGTCACCCTATCAATATGAAAATAAATTAGACACACTAAAAAATGAATATGAAATCTAGAGTTATAGGTTTACTATCATGATTTTCTCCAGCTGTCACCTAGGCTGGGGGGATGCCACATTTGGAAGGTGGGGAAGTTCTACCTCGGTTTGTTAGGCCTTTTGAGGTAGTGTAAAGGATTAATGAAGTTGTGTACCATTTTCCTCTTGCATAGAAATTCCATGTCATGAAATATGTGTTTATTGTTTTAAGGATTTAGAAATATCATCATGATCCTTATTTCAGGATATACATTTATTACATAGATTCAAATGTTAACGTGTACTTTGAGGAGCATCCAATTGGTTTGATGGACCATAGTGAGAAAAATTGATGAGAGAAGATCATTCCTCTTGTACGAATTTAGTGGAAACATGGGAAAAATCATGAGGAGACATGGGATATAGAATCTATTATGACAACATATTATGAAAACTTGTTTGTTGATTCCAACTATGATTCATTGGACTGCATCTCATGGATGAGAAATTATATGGTGGGTTCATCATTTCAAAGTGATCCCCTCGATAAGAATTCGTTTAAACATTATTTTTATCTGTATTTTTTTTGTAATATTGTCTTTGATCCATTTTGGTTTGTTTTGTGAAGAATTTGAAAGGGGTGATGGATTCTGGATATGGAATGAATTCACACTGTGAATAGTCAAATCATGATGTGAATGGTTCTAGATAGACCCAATGATCTTTATGCATGCCCATAATGGTTATGGAAAGAACATGTGAACTTAATTCACACAATGAATGGATCTTGGAAGCCTTTGAAAATAAAATGCATTGTGTGAATTTTCTACACAACACGAATCAACATTTGAGGGTTTTAAGCTGCGGTGATTTATTTTTTTGTCATAAGAGGAAATGGGAGGAATTCACAATTTGAATCTGGTATTTATGTGGTCAATGTGTATTTCCCCTCTCTTAGTTAAAATAAAGTTTCTTATGTCACTAAAATCATTTACCATCTTCTCAACATCTTCCCTTCCATAAGAAACATCTAATTTTTCCTCTCAGAATAAGGAGAAATTTTCCATTAGAATTTGTAATTCGAAATCGATGGATTGAAGAAAATACATTATTATTATTATTATTATTGTTATCATATCATTTCTTTTTATGAGGTAAAATCTAGTTCAGGAATACCTAACATATATTGAGATTCCATGCCTATTTTTGATATAGTTTATGGTCCTCATTGAAGAAAAAGAAGGAATATGGACACTACTTCAGACATTGAGGTATTTTTAGTGTCATATCTTCATTGAGATTTGTGTCTCAGAACAACTCCCATTTACCTATTTTAATTCATTAAATTTGTTCAATTAGTAAGATCACAACATGGCACCATGTATGTTACCTCAATAAATCAAAAATCCACTGTTATGATGGATATTCGTAGGCTTAGGCCTCCCAAAGAACTTTTTGGACCGCTTGGCATTCAAACCAGGTCTTGAAGACACCTAAGGGGTGGGACAACAATTAATTGAAGGGAAATTATTGAAAATTGGTTTAAACATGTGAACATAGCATAGCATGTGAGATGTTATCATTGTTAAGTTTTTGTTATATATGATTAGTGATAATTGGTAACTTCATATAGCATGTGAAATTTTAATAAATGGTAAAATAGCATGATGTGATTTAGTGGTTCACAATCTAAAATTGAATCCACCAATTGAGAATAAATGGAATGTTAATTGGTATTTGGATAATTTGACCATTATGGAATATGATAACATGTTACATTATTACTATTTTATTATTTGATGCACACTATTGATTATTCATCATATAGAAGTGAATACTTCAATTGATAATGATATAAATTTGGATTTTTATATTTTATATTTGTGGACATATTTTTCATGGTCTTGATTCACTGTCTCATATTACGTGATACATGATAATTGATATGTGATACTGATGATTCTTCCTTATACAAGAAGAATATATCATTGTGATATTATTGGAATTCCCCTTATTTTTTAGGATCACCCTAGGAAGACTTATGTTACACCAACCGGTGTAATTTTTATAGAGGCAAATATTATATTATTGAATTTCACCTCAATTTCGAAGTGATCCATAGAAAGAATGCTGTGTCTCTAGTCCTAGTAATTCACCTGGAGCCAAGTATGAGATGGTTAGGTCCCCCATGGTGATGTGTTTCCTAATAATACATAGTCAGAGTTAGTAAGTCTAGTTCTTTGGGATATGGCTACTTACGACATGATATAGATGATTTATCCTTGATAGGAGAATCTATCATGACAAGGGTTATATGTCTTAATGCAAGAAGGTCAGCCACTAAATTAGGATATCTAGAGGGTTATTGAATTATGTTTGGCTGTCCTATTATGTTAACATGACGCTCAAGGTTCAGAAGTGTTATATGATGTATTTTATAAATTTATTAATTTCTACCAATGTTTATCAAATTATTCCACTCACTATATATTAATTCTATATTTTTTAGATATGGTGGTGTCGAACTGCTAAATTATGCTCAAACCCTGTTAGGGTTGCTTTTTGGTACACAATTGGATTTCATAGTTATAGGTATGGACAAGGGAAAGGGACCCACTGTTTGATTATTTATAATTTGATGGGATAGATCTTAGTGATGGAACCGACATAGGATTTGTGACTTGGGCTTTTAAGTGTTTTATTGAGTCTGTTTAGTCTTTTACTTGTGTTACTTTCATCACATCATCAGTTACATAAAAACATTCATTAAATGTGTTATATTTTTATTATTGGTTCATTCTATTAGTTTGTCTTATTCTATTTTGATTCATGTTTTATTCATTATATTATATCTTCTGATATTGAAATTATTTACTATCTGGCATAGTCTTGAAACTATATTATGAACACCCCCACTACTAGTATATAGCCTTTAACATATGAGGAGGTATACATTAGGTCATGTTACCCACCAAGATCGGTCACTTTAGGGAGAACTAGGTTCCATATGTTACAACTAAGTTCAACTCACATACCATGAGTGGAGTATCGCATCCCATCATGACCCCTAAAGAGATAAGGAATTGCATAGATAAGAATACCTCTTAGTAATACAATTTGTGTTATATAACATCATTGTCTCAAGATATTACATAAATATGTATTCACATATTTGTGATCATCCTTCGGATGCTTTATATATTTAGTAACCATATTAGACAGAATTACCTTCTTGAACAATAGCCATGGAATTAGTGAAGGCACTGACATCCAGGACATCGTATATCCCTAAGAAATATTAATCAACTTGAATTTGATAACTTTTATCTTGATCATTCAACCAATTCCATACCCCCATTATAAAACTAACACAAGATACTTCTCTATGACATCAATGTAATGATTTTTCCTTTAATGAATGTATGAAGTAAAATGGATCACATTTACAATGATATGATGTCAGTATGAAAATAATCTTCCATAGATAGAAGTAACCAAGGACACCTGATACAAGTGCTATTACTTTTAGTGGTTCAGTCCTCATGATTTCATTAGTTTGAGATCACTAAGAGAGAATTCCCTGATGTGGTGTCTCAATTCTTACGATCCCACAACACTGTATAGTCAAAAATTATATGTTTCTTATAAATATAATGTATCTAGAATGTTAAAAAAATTCTAAATATTGTTGTAATAATATCTCATGGTTCTCACTAAAGTTGGGTACTACTGTAACCTTTTCATATGAAATGTAATCTAAGGACAATGCCATGTAAATAGTTGAAGGAAATGTATCAACATTTTTATTGTTAAAAATGACATATGTATATATAATAATACATGTATATAATGGTTATCAATGTATGTAAAGTATTTGGGTCTTTGGAACCCACTCACAACACTCTATATTGTAATATATTCAAATACTTGCTATTATAATGCCCCTAGATCCCACATTAATATCATTATTTTTTAGGGAAATGGATTTTGAAAGTTGGTTTTCAAATTTATTCTATATGGTTACTCTACAAACTATGAATTCACCTCTCTGATTAAAATACTTCAAGAGATTAATCCTATAATGTATATGTTTTAACATATAGTGTGATATAGGATCTTTATAAAGTACAACTATGATAATATTATTAGAGTACACTATTATAGGTTCGGTACTTTTAGGTACAGTTATAATATTTAAAAAAAATCATCATACCCCAGAAACTTCATTGTGTATTTTATAAGAATCTATAATCCTAGATTCTACTATAGAATTCGAAACCATAGACTTCATCATGTTTCTCTAGCACATTGCACCACTATTCAAGAAGAAATGTATCCTCGCTATGATTTCATATCATTTTATTTATCATGACGCTAGCCTCATTATATCCCCTCTCAACTTTCTTGTTTTCTCCTCTACACATTGGTAACATTGTAGCAACCCATATTGTTAAAGGTCAAAAATTCATTCGGATAATAGAACTCTTCATTTTGTGGGATGATTCTTGGGGAGAACCAGGAATAATAAATATTTTTATAGATTTTACAATTCCCAAAATAATTTTTGGGGATGTGTTTCAAGGCTTGAGTGATGTCATGATGATCCAAGAGGATGTTGTAGGAGTGTTTGCGGACCTCGAATTGATAAAATGTGATTCAGTATCCCATTCATGTTGTGTATATTTTATTTAAAATTTAAAGTGGACTCGTGGGGTAACATGGGGGTTTCAATATGTGAGAAATGGGAAAATTAGTAGATCTAAAAGTTGTCACACCATGAAACATGAATAGGATATTTTTTTAATTCTTAAAGAGGTGTCCATCCCTCTTTCCTTTAGTAAAATTTATGTGCGTAGTAGGGCTCATTTCAATAGCATATCCTTTGTTTCTCTTCAGATTATGATGGTTTGAAGTCTGATTCAATGACTTCCTAGGTAAGGATCTTTTCACTCTCACCTTCTTCATTACATTTCACCAATGTTTTGGATTTCGTACATTTATGTTCTAGGTATTTTTAATATTCCACTACGTATCATAGAATCAACATTTTTTACAGGTTTTTTCTATGATCGGATATTGAAGAACATAATATGAGTTTGTTATTAAGTTGTTAATCTTCTCATTGAAGTTATGTCACCCAGTTGTATTCTCCTAGAAGTTATTATAAGTTTTTATAAAATATACCCATGTTTTTTTGTCACTCATTAGAGATTTTTTCAAGAATGATGACTGATGAATGTAATTTATGTACCTTGGATGGTTGGTCAAGAATTAAAAAAGGTGGTTGTATATGATAAGTCCTTCATCATTTATTACATTCAAATTTGAATGTTATTTTCATTATAATAATTTGAATACTAATAATTTATTAATAATTAATTATTCACACTTCATAGGAATGATATTGATACTCATGTTTATTGATTGTGTTTGAATGGACTTGGATGAATCAGATGATGTAGATGGTATTTCCTTGATTGGATGTTGACCCAGTTTGAGGTAGTTAGTTATATGTGCATGACCATATGATTTATGATTAGTTAATTGTAATTTGATATAAACTTGTACCACCCTTTGGTTGTAGATGTTTGTATTAATGTATTCCTAGAAAACTAAATGGAACACAAGTATGATATGTTAATATATTAGCCTAATAAATTAGAATAATAGGTCAAGTTCCTTATTTTACAAGATAATGAATGAATTGTTTAACTAGTTAAATGAATTTTCCTAATGAACTAACGAGGTTCCAAGGGCCCCATTAGACCATGTATGCTTTCTTGTGGACTGGAAACCGATTTCTAAGGTTATACTAGTAATGTTATTCTTACATTTGATAATGTTGATTCAATGTTGATGTTTATCACATAGTGAGTGTGTGTGTCTGTGTCTGTGTCTGTGTCCCCATGATATCTATTCTTGATTTCATACATGTGGTGTGAATGTGTAGTCCAGTGTCATGTGCTTACGTTTCTTGTATGTGGGTTGTAGTGAAAATTATACCTTATTGATTTCAAATGATGTTTGATATATCATTTGTATCATATATTGTATGCATTTTTTCACTATTTTTTGAAGATGACCATATTCGATGAACCAGATGGACTATTTACCATATGAAAAATGTGTCTGTTAGAAGATACATGGGCTAACCCAATTGGTAGGATGTGTAACATATGTTTTTGTATGAAGTATTTTTTCTAATAGAATTGTGTTAGAAATTAGTTGACACATACATAGGATATCCCAACAATACAGATGTGTTAGATGTTTTTTTACTATTCCAATAGAGGAGAAATCTAGCATAAGTGGATGGATGAAATTCTTATAATATGGATCTAAATGTGGTACAACTGGGGTACATGGAAGCTTGGTTAGTGCACAATATATTAGTATATGGTTGGGTTTTTCTATATGTTACATGTTGATTATATTATATTATATTGTAGTTATGTACTATTTGTTTACATTATATTTAGATATTCATATCTCAAGTGCATACATTACATTTACTAGACATGTAATAAACAACATTGTTTATGTCCTACAAGGTTTAAGTCACACCCATTCTTGAGTATCCAATAAACATGGGTTCCCAAGAACCCCTCACTTAATGAAGGTACATATTAGGTTGAGGCCTTAGTTTGAACATCTTTCTCGATATCTCACTATGAATCTAGAGACTTGAATGAGATATGTATAGGTGTGGAATCATAACATCCTATACTTTTATTCTTTTCAATCATGTACATGATTGGCTTGGTGGATGATCAGTGGCTTGTTTCTAGTTTTGACTATTGAGTCTATTGTTTGAGTATTCATACGTACTGTTGGAATGTTATTGCTTTTTCAAATACTCTGATTTTATAATATTTACTATCTGGGTTATTAATTAATTATTATTTACATTGATTAAGGTAGAGTCCCTCTAATGTCCCGACATAAACTTTTTTTTTCTAGTCGGTAGCCTCTAGCGTATGGGGAGGAACACCTAAGGTCATTTATAATTATGTCTTGGAAATAGTGATTCAATTTAGGATATTATAGTTGTATCCATTATACATATCATGTAATTTAGGATAGTTTTTATAGCTGCCCAATGCAACTCTCTTAGATCCTATAGATATCCATCTATTATGCTAAAATCAAATGTGACATCAAACCTTGAATATAGAATGACATATGTGATATATCCCACTAATAATACCTAAGGTATTCTACTCATCCATTCAATATTCATGAGTGCTTAGGGATTCATCATCAAGGATATAATAAATTCATGTGACACTGGCAAAAATTTTCTCTAGATTATTTTATATTGTACCATTTGAGTACCTTGTCAATATATATACATTGACTTGGACCATGAATTTATTAAGATATACCGTGATAGATATTTATCACTAGAAGATAGGTTTTTTCACCTCATTATTTCATTAAGAAGAATTAATTTAAGTAATTCTTCAATAACTATATGACATTAAATTGTTTCACATTAACAATTTTTTATCCACATGTAACACTAGAAAAATGATGACACGCTCGCAAACCTTCTTATACACACATAGATCAATTTCATTTTTAATGAATAAAAATTATGTTATAACATCCTCAAAAAAAATATTTGAATATAATGAAGCAAGATTAAATCCATAAACACATATCCACAGCTTTTACACATTCATAGAAATATTTGATATAATCGACCATTGGGGATGTATCATGTAGACATATTCATCCAACGTACCATTTAGAAAAGTAGTTTTTATGTCAATTTTATTATTTTAATAATTATTTAAGGCTATTATTTCAAGTAATATTCTCACGGATATCATTATTGTGACTGGTGAAAAGGATTTTTCATAGTCATTCCATTAAATTCCCTAAATTTCATTGAAACAAATTGAGACTTACAGGTTCATAGATGAATATATATGTATAAATGTTCATTGAATACCCATATAGAACTTATAAATTTTAGATCAGATTATTGGTCTACCAAAATCAAAACCTTATTTTGTATCGTGTACTCTATCTCAGAATCTATAGATTCTAAACATTTGGCAGAATCTATTCCATCTACTACATTCATATATGTAAGAGTTTCAATAAAATCAAGGAGAAATGTGTCACATGGATTAACAATTAGAAATCTATTCCTATCTAGTTATCTATCCTCTATAGCAGTCTTATAATGTTCTTATATCTGGAATACTTGATCTTCTACCACAATCTGTTGAGGATTTTGTTTCTGTATCATATCTAGTACATCTGGAACATCTACTTCAGCGATGTAAATATAAATCCCATAATTTTCATTATAAACATATTCCCTTTATATATGTATATCATTTCTTATCAAAATCACCTTGCTATCTGAATTTTTAACCATGTAATATCATTTAGAAATATTAGGATAACCAATAAAGATGTAATTCACTCATCGAGATGCTATTTTTTTAATAGGAATAGTTTTAAAAAAAACATTTTTTCCATATAAACATATGTGTAATAGACTAAGTGTCTTTCCATACAATAACTCATAAGGACTCCCATTTTCAAATTTAGTTGGTACTTGATTAAGTTCACAAGATGATCTCTGTAGTACATAGCCCCAAACCGATAAAGGAAGAGCTTCATGACTCATCATTGAATTGACCTTTTCAAAAAGGTATTGATTAATAAATTCACTAAAACCCATCAAATTTTTATTTTAGAGAGAATATACTTTTTAGAATATCCAATAATACCAAACAAGAATTTAATAGCACTAGAATCGACCATTATTAGGGCATGAAAATCACTGCAATCCTTTGTGCAATTAAAATTCTATGTCTTTCATCATCACTAGAAAATCACTTATAATGTGTATAATTATCAAAACATATAAAAGAAATGGTAAAGATTACATTTATTAGTGATTTTATAAGCACTGATAAAAGACCTAATTTATCACCACTTTTAATTTTCACTAATAAACATACCCTATGACAGTGCTTTTAAAAGCACTGATAATGATTCCTTTATCACCATTTTAAAAAGAACTGATAAAATTTGGATTTATCAATGTTCTATAAGCACTTAAAAATATTCCCTTTATCATTTATTCTAAAAGAGCTGGTAAAGACACCTTAATCGGTACTTTAAAAATAAATGATAAAGATACACTTTATCATTTATTTTATAAGCACTGGTAAATATTCAATTATCACCACTCATAAAAGTGCTGATAAAGGATATCTTTATTAAACCAATTAGTAATAATGATAATGGTGAAAAAATATAGTGTGATTGTACAACACACTGCATCACTAGAAACAGGTGGAGTGTGTTGTACCAACACACTGCATCGCCCAAAATAGCAACAGATATTACCAAAATAAGATACAAATATTGAATTTTATTGTAATAAAATTTCTTAAAAAAATACTAGTAAATGAAAAAACTATTATATAGTATGTTAGTTGTTTTTATACTAAAATTAATGTAAATTTTAAATAAAAATGTGCACTTGGATTCATACCGGTCACATTGTGAGTCGAATTGAGGTGTGACAGATTCCTACACATCAAAAATGTCATATTGATCATTTTTCTAAAGTATCAAAACAATATGATTGAATTTTCTCAGTTTTGAGTATGTCAGTTGTTTTTTTATTAAAATTAATGTTTGTTTTGAATAAAATGTTTCATTGGGAGTCATACTGGTCACACCGTGTGTCAGATTGAGGTGTGGAAGATTCTTACATGTCACAAACGACATATTGGTCATTTTACTAAATGACCAAATCTATTCAAATTGAGTTTGATTAGTTTTGATTAAGTCGGTTGTTTTTCACTAAAATTAATGTCAATTTTGAATATAAAGTCACACATAGAGTCATATTTTCCACATTGTTCATTAGATTGATGTGTTTCTAATTTCTAAACATCTCAAATCACTCATGAATTGTTTTCCTAATTAATTAAAATAATTAGAACATTTTTCCTCAGTTATGAGTACACCCCTTATGTTTTTTACTAAAATGTCATTTTAAACTATGAACACACACTTTGATCCATACAGGTTGAGTCGTTTGTGGGTTATAAATGAGGCTAATTGATACATTTAACAAATGAATTATGAATTTGTTTCTTAAATTATCAATACAATCCAAGCATTTTTTCTCAATGTTGAGTGAGTGAAGCTTTTTTGTATTAAACTCTCCATTTTAATCTTATAATAGACAGTAGGGGACATACTAATAACCCCATGTTTCAAATTGAGGTTTAGATGATTTCTAAACATAAAAATTATGTATGAGTTTCTTTCATAATGTACCAAAACAAACCGAATGTGTTTACTCAATTTATATTATGACAGTTATTTTTTCACTAAAATTAATGTTAATTTTTTATAAAAATATGCACTTGGTGTCATACCGGTCACACAATGAATTTTATTGAGGTTTGGATGATTTCCACATGACCTGAATGACACATGGATCAATTAACTAAATTATCAATATAATCAAAATGAGTTTCCATAGTTTTGTGTATTCCAATTATGTTTTTTACAAAAATATCATTTCAAACAGGAAACACATACATTGGGAAATACAGGTGGCATCGTGCAGGGTTTTAAAATGAGAATAATTTATAAACATCATAAATTAATTATGAATCATTGTCCCAAATTATCAAGTCAATCCAATTGTGTTTTCTCATTTTTCAGTGAGTGACACATTTTCTATTAAAATGTAATCATAAAGTGATAATGTACACTTGGAGTCATACTAGTCCCACTATAAATCCAATTGATGTGTGGATGGTACCTATGAATCAAAAATGAAAAATGGATCATTTTACTAAAGTACCAAAAAAATTCGATTGTTTTTTCTTGGTTTTGATTATGTTAGTTTTTTAAACTAAAATTTATGTCGACTTTGATTAAAAATATGCACTTATTGTCATATCAAGCACATCGTGCTTCAGATTAAGGTGTGTCTAATTTTTGCAAGTCCCAAATGGATCATGGATAATTTTCCAAAAGTATCAAATCAATAAAAATGTGTTTCCTAAGTTTTTAGTATGACACATCTATTTTTTTAATAAAATGTCATATTCAACGGGAAACATGCATTTTGATTCATACAGGTGGAATCATGTGTGGGTTTGACGTTTAACTGATTCATATTAATTAATAATGAATTATGAATTTTTTTACCATATTATCAAGATAATATGATTTATTTTTCTAGGTTTTCAGTGAGTGACACTTTATTGAATTAAAATGACAATTTTAAACACATAACAGACATGTGGAGTCATACCGGCCACATCTTGCATCAGATTGGGGTAAGGATGAATCTTACACTTCAAAAATTAAATACGAACTGTTTTCCTAAAGTACTAAAATAATCCAAAAGTTTTTCCCTGGTTTTTATTATGTCGATTGTTTTACTCACTAAAATTAATGACAATATTGAATATAAATATGCACTTGGGGTCATATTCGGCATACAGTGCATCATATTGAGGTTTGGTTGATTGTTAAGCATCCCAAATGACTTATGGGTCATTTTCCTTATGTATCAAAATAATATGAATGGTTTTCCTCAGTTTTGAGTACATCATGTGTGTTTTTTACTAAAATACCATTTTAAACTAGAAACACCCACATTGAGCCATATGGGTGGAATCGTGTGTGGGTTTGACATTACATTAAAACATTCTAATCACAAATAAATTATTAATCACTTTCTCAAATTATATATACCATCCCTGATTTTTTTTGGTTTTCAGTGACGGATAATTTTCTGTATTAATATGTAAATTTTAAACTGAAAACAGACATTTGGAGTAATTTTGGTCACACCATGCGTCAGATTGAGGTGTAGACGATTCTTGCACATCCAAAATGACATATGGATCATTATCCTAAATTAAAAGAACAATATAAATTTATTTCCTTATTTTTGAGTGTGTTTGTCTCTTTTCCCTAAAAGTAATGTCAAATTAGAATAAAAAGAAGCACATGGAGTCATAGTAGTCACATCGGGTGTCAGATTGAGGTTTGGTTGATTTCTACACGTCCCAAATAACTCGTAGTTAATTTTTAAAATGTTTCATAATAATTACAATTAATTTCCTTAGTTAGAGTATGCCACTTTTATTTTTAAATAAAATTTCATTTTAAATTGGAATCACAGGCTTTGATCCATACATGTGGCATCATGGGTGGGTATGACATGAGAATGATTGAAACACATCACAAATTAATTATAAATCATTTTCAAAAATTATAAATATAATCTAAGTGTCCTTGACTAGTTTTTAGTGATTGATGTTTTTATGTATTAAAATGTCAATTTTAAACTGATAATAGACACTTAGAGTCATACCTATCACACCATGCATCAGATTGAGGTATGGATGTTTACTAGATGTCATAAATGATATATGGATCATTTTTTAAAATTAAAAAAAAATAAGAATGATTTCCCCCAATTTTTATTACATCATTTGTGTATTTTACTAAAATTTCATCTAAAATTAAAAACATGCATATTGATCCATATAGGTGGTATCGTTTATGGTTTTTTACATTTGATTGATACACACTAATAAAAAATGAACTATGAATCAGTTTCCCTACTTATCAAGAAAAACTGACTGTGTTTTATTAGTTTTTAGGGAGGGATTCTTTTTTGTTTTAAAATGTCAATTTTAAAATGATAGAAGACACATTGACACTAGCTCTCCATGATGGAAATTATAAATCAACTCTGGTTTTCCTCAAATATTTCTTTCATACACCTAATGACTTTGGTGATTGATCATATACAAATTTATTCTAGCTTTTATGTTGGATTATATATCTGTTTAATGTTTGGGAGTTGTACATATGTGGATTTGAAAAAACTAGTGGATAAATTGAAGCATCCAACACCAGATGATTTTAGAGGTGGGTTACTATGATGTATATAATCATAAAAACATGTGGTTAAAAAAAATATTTTAATAAGTCACCCGAAACAGTTGCATATTGGATCTTTCCTTATGTTACAAGTTTTGTATGCACTACTAAACAATTTTTCTAAAATAAAATCATGGTATGATCTTCATTTTACTTCATTCACCAACAATTTTATTGTTTTCAAGCAATTGATTCTTATCATCCTCTACCTCTGTCACCGCCTTGGTATTTACCTCTACCTCTTCCTTCATGTTAGTCTCAGACTCCCAATTTGCATCCAACTCTACCTTGGCCATCGCCTCCACCTATGCCTTCGACTATGCCTTCGCCACCACCTCTGCCTCCGTGATTTCAATAAATATTATCATTTTCAATTCAATACGCCTATGAAAATTTATTTCCACTGGTATTCTTATCCTTTAAAAATAGATGAAAAATAATATATAAGAATTATGACACTGATGCTTCACACCCCAAATTTCATTCGAAGGTCATACCTTGTACCAGATTATGAACATAGCAGTTTATCACATATATTAATTTTTAGGTTACATTCTAAAAAATAATATTTCCTATTCATATCTAAACAAATTGATCTCTTATTTTTAGTAACTACATTATCAACAATCTTTATAGTAATGAGAAAATTTAAACAAACAAATGGTAATGAAATTTATTCAATGAAATTGTAATTACCATCAGAAATTGCCTATTGGGGATGTAGGTCTTCTCATGATTTATGATTTCTCTCATAAAGTAGCAATCATAACATCCACAATCTATGTCATTATCTTGTTTCCGAACTATCAAAAACATTAACGAAAATATGAAAATAATATTGAAATGTTTATATGGTTAAATAATTTTATATATTTCATAATTTTTTTTCCTTTTTTAGTAATTCAAAGGCTTTATCCCTTCAAAAACATGCTTCATGATATGATCTATCCTGTATTTAATGACCACCCTATCATAAAAAAATTCTTGTAAAAAAAGGCAAAACATATAATTCTCTATTTATCTATAAAATGTTGATTTCATTGTTTTACATATTCATAGTACACATCATGTGTGGTCAATAAGATTCATATAAAAGCATTGGATTATAAAATAAATATTTGGGGTGTCCAGATTGACTACTATCAACATTCAGTGCATCCTAAAAAATAATTACAATTATGAAATGTCAAAAATTAAAAGTATATTTTATGAGATTAGATTCTATAGTTTTACCTTTGACTTGTAGGAATCAAAAATATTCAGTTGTATGATATTTTTTTATTAAATTATTGGAGTAAGTGATCATTTTTAATCAAAATTTCATTGTTCTCCAAAGTATGTTCTAGCATGGAAATGATACAGGGATTAATGAACTTAAATCATAATTCACACGATCTTACCTTTATATAGTAGTGATATAAACGTGTTTACAGAATCTGAATAGTTATTAACATTAAAAAACATATTACTTAATTATTTGGATACACTATTTATAAAAATGTACCTTATATATATATTCAGAATGGAGATTCCCATCCATTAATGGTTGAGAATCTCATTTAGACTCTTGAAAAAACTTACGTCTATTATGGAACCTCAATATATTTCATCTTCATACTTAATTTATGACATAGGCTTATCTATAAATGTGTTCTATAAATTTTTTCGTAATGATAATAAATGTTTCTCAGGAAATGGTGGGGATAAGGTACTCTTAGAAGTTCACTTTGCTTCCTTGATTGATTCGGTATATTTTCTTGATTAGACCTTCTGTTTCAATACAACATTATTCATCTGTAATATCATACCACACTTCATACATTTTATCATCAACTATTAAATATTTTTCATATGTATTTTTTTAAATACATACCTTGTGTATCTTTATAAGATTATATGGTCTTGCTTTGAAGGCTCTAATAGAATCTTCAACCATTCTAATATCTGGAGCATGAAGTGAAACATGAAACTTAGCAGTGGGATCATAAGCTACCTAAATCCCCACTATCATGTGATATTTTGGGAAGGTTTGATTGTTCTCCTTTTCTCTGGGGAAATTATACATTTTTCTTATCGCAACACATCGTTATGTGGGTGTCGATAGATGAAAATCACATTAAAATGTACCCTATAGAAATTTAGTAACATAATGTTTTTGGATGTTTATTGATTCACATTTAGGAGAAATAGTAATGAAAAAATTGATTAGGTGGGTTAAGTTATGTGGCTGGGGGAATTGAATATCCTCAAAGCTGGTGGGATCATTTGGATCATGTGTAGATCATTGCTCCATTGCATATTGTCTTTGATTCTTTCTTATATAGCTATCTACCAAACTCGACCACACAATAATATCATGTAGTGAGTCTATTAAGGTCTAAAATAATCTCACCATATTATATGTATCTTTATGTCGTTTTATCTTCTTGAAATATCTTTGAGGAGAGAAACCAAAACAAAATCCTAAAATGTGATCATATTCTTCAATCTGCTTAGAAGCTTCTTAAATCGATCATTTCTGATGGTACGATTGTTGTTGATTCTCAAGTGTAAAATATATAAAAAATAATAACTTAAATAGAAATTATATTTAGTATTGTTATAAATCACAATGAATTGTTAATTTTTCATTCTTACACAATCTTCAAATACATCTTTTCTTTTTTCAAGAAATAATTTATTCTTCTTATTTACATGATCCTCCTTCGATATCACATTGTGTGGGATGGATGTGGCTTTATATTTTGATTCATCAATATAAATATAAACAAAGGAATTTTTTTTCATATGACAAAATTAAACTTTTATTGTGGATTTAAAATACATAACAATATATTCTCTAATTAAGTGTACCCCAAACTTCTTTTGTGATATAGGTACATTGGTTTTGATGCACATTTTTTATTTTCTACACACTTTTTTAGTTTCATAAATTAACAATTTTTAATCAATTATGATAAAATAAATAATATCAAATAATATTTTATCGAATACAATACCCATGAAAGGGTTTCTCGTGGAGAAGATTAAGGAAAGCGGTCCCTGATTCATTCTTTATAATGTGTGCATAACTTAGTGGTGGGTGGGGATTTATTTTCCCCTGGATTTCCCTAATTTATAACTTCATATAAATAGTGTTTATGCCTCAATGGGATTTTCCAGCAGCCATTAAGACAATTTTATTATTAAAATAATCTAAAATAAATAATTTATACAAGGAATAAAGAAAATTAAATAAATGTTTAATTGTATAATATAAATTGAAGTAGTGAAATTATATTTTAACATTCCCATTATATATTTCCAAAGGATTTACTTCATTACATGCTGGACACGGCTCCAAGTGTCAATATCAATCATGCATTCATCCTGGTTGTGATCCTATCATAACTAATAAACATTTACTTCTTGGGTTAAAAATGTTGTCCACCTTGATTCCTTAAAACCTCAAATTTTGAACCCTGACTTCTTGTATTGATAAATTTATTCAAAACTATGATGTTGCGTCATTGATGTTTTTTTAATCAACATGGTGTTGATCCCCTAATAATTCCATAGATTCATCATCAACATTAAATTCATCCTCATGATTAGTAACAACATCATGTTAATAAGATATTGAATTCATGAGTAGTTAAAAATTTAAATTTTCTTTAATAACAACAATGTAATACATTCCATGCCTAAAAAATTCACAATTGCATTCATCATTCATGAATATTTTTAGTATCGAGAACAGAGATATAATACCTCAATACTATAGTAAAATTAAACTTCACTACCATTATTTATTACAACCTCAGATTCATGACTGCATTCCATCTATTGATGATGGATTGGGCTCCCTCTATTAATCTAGCAATATTCCCATCAATGTGGTTCTAATTTTCATTAATGACATGCCTCCAAAAGAGTTATTATTTCATTTTTGATTAATATTTATCCCCCATATTTTGAGGATATCCACTAATGTTTCATGAACTAATCTAACCAAAAATCATCATATATTGTGTACTGGTGATCATTTTGGATGATTACTACATAGAGTAGTTCAAAAAACATACAAGTGATGGGGGATGAGTCTCAATCTACAAAATGAGATAAAACTATTTAAGAGATGAATGTTGAGTTTCCACTAATGATTAAAAATAACATTAATAAATTTTTAATTATTGTTTCTAACATATAATGAAAATAAGGATTTTGTAGTGTTTTCAAAAGTAACCTAGTGAGTCATATAAGATAATACATATCAGGGAAAAAAATTTCTTCTGTAGGTTTTCATTAATTTTTTTGTGTCACTTTTTATGTTCTGAGGAAGTAGTAAATGAGGGTGATGAAATGATGAAAGTGTTCAGGTATGTGTGGGTAGATTACATATTCAAATCCAAGGAAGTATATTTGATGGAGATTAATGAATATAATCTGAGTGGGAGGTATTTCATCAAAGAAAATTGGAATCACAATAATGGGAGGAAGGCTTGGTCTAAAGAGAGAGTCAAATCCATCATCAAGAGATATAAGTAAATGAAGCATTCAAATATGGATTAAATAAGGATAGTGATTATTAGTTGTAGTATATTATTTAATTATTATATCTCTATTCATGAAAACAACAATTTTTATGCAAGATGTATGGAATTGTGGACATTTATGCAAGGATTGTATTGTATTGTATATAAATCATAAAAAATGAACCCTTATTTACCCGACCGTATTTCTGAAATCAGTGTTATTTTTTACTGAATTTTATTTATGTTGCTTGTGACTATTATGTGTTGTATACTTCTTTCACAAAAATGGTTTGAGATCATGTTCGTAGTGGTCTTGAATGAAAAATAAAATCAAAATACATAAAAATAATTATATCAAAATACATAAAATTACTATATATACACATTATAATATGTCTATTTAGAAATATACAAAATATTATATCCAACTTATCTTGGTGTATCAATACTCATCAATATTTAGGAAACTTTCAATTTTAATCCAAGAAGATATACACACATGTGGCTACCACAACTATATAAAAATGAAACTAATTACTCTTTTTCCATGTGTATACTTATAGACAATATTTATGTTAATGATAGTATGAATAATTTCTAATCACATTCCTAGATGATATATAATAAACAAATAAATAAATAATTGGAATCTTTTTTTCCAAAAGACCATCAATAAGAGTATAATATACTAGGATTATACCTATCACAAGAGATGAACCCTGTCAAGGATCATTAATAGACTACTTTTCCATAAATAATCTACCAGTCATATCTAATGTCCCTGCCTAAAGGAATAGCTCAAAAGGACCCTTAGAGGTTCCCCAACTAATGACATTGAGAGATCTGTTTCACATCAAAGAGGATATAAGGATTAATGTTTCTTAGGAACCTACACTCATGGAGTCACTGAAAATGTCTCCTCTTTTAAAGAGGAATTTGAATACCTCAACTGTAATGGTCTTATAGAAATGAATCTCACCCACCAACCTTCAACATAACTTCTCTATACTCAAGGATTCCTCACCTTCGAATTTTGAATATTTTTTTAATCCACTATAAGATCCTTTTAATAACATAAATCCCTTTAAATAGTGAATTTTTTTACTAATTTTTAGTATTGATGGATATTTGTTTACTCTTAAAAATGATATGAACCTACTCAATGCAATCCTTTTATTATTAATATGATATATTATCATAAAATCATAGAGGATGTGTAGATACTTACCATCATTGATAATTATACCATAGATCAAGAAGTATATCTACAATTACCACTTGAACATGAGGATCAATATAAGTTTCAAAATATAAGGGATGATCATTGGTTCCTTTATATAGAGATCTAGGGGTCAGTGTGGTGACATATTCTATATTATAGTAAATATTCAAATAATTTTCATGTTCTAGAAAACAATAATATTTCAGAAATAGGCACAAAATAATATGTATTGAATGTGAACCATATGCCCCTCTCTCTAATTAATTTCCTTTTCAATTAGTCTTTCCATATGTTATATATAATTTATAAGATATTACAATCATTCTGTTAACTATATGTATGAAACAACTATCATATAGTATCGATAAATGATGTTTCTTAGAAAACACAATCTGTTAATAGGTTATATAAACCTAAAGATCAATAATAAGTATATAATAATGTAGTAATTATTTTTTATTAATTTTTTTATTAATATACAAGTATAATTGATTCTATAAAAAAAAATTAAACAAATACACAAAAGAACGTGACATTTTATATACTCTTACAGATTCCTACCTATAAACTCTTAAATAAGAGGCTTCAGACTCGAGAAGATATTTCAAGGAAAATATAACCAAAAAACAACCTATACATCATATGGTAACTCAAGTATCCAACATAATTATTCTATCGAGATATATTTATAGATTAATTATTTTGTCTGGAATGTTTTTTCTTTTTTTGATATAATCAACACCAATATCAATAGTTTCACTCTAATTCCATTTTGTAACATTTATGATCTAGTATACAAAAATAGTTCTAAATTTAGGTTGGAACATATCCCCATAGATACTTCTTGATCACTAATGTCTTGTTTCAATTCTAAGGGATATAGATAACATGTTTGATAAATTGGTTACCATTTTAAATGTTTTAATAAACTAAATTTGACCATTCTATAATGTTATCATTACCTTTTTAGTAGTGTGTGGTGAAATTCTATTTTATTTATCCATACAGGCCCATAAACATATATTAGCTAACTTTACCATTTGAAAACAACCTTCTCTTTCATTGAAACTATTGTCTATAGAGTAAAGTGATGAAATAGAACTAGCTGTTGTATTTCAGTAAGAAAAATATGAGATATAAGATTCTTAAAGGTCAATATATAAGAAAAAATGAAAAACACGGAGCCCAAAACATCACAAAAGTATAGAGTAAATTTATAATATAACATACATTAGATTCTAGACTTCATAAATCCAAGGGAACCTAGAGGAGTCACACCAACAATAGTAGAGTTCTGTGAGAGGTTGAGAATCTCTAGTGACTAAGTGGTGGATAGTGTTCTTTAAAATAGATCAGGGACAATTATAATAATGATTTCCGAAAAGCATTGATAAAGCTCGAAAATAATCAGTGCTAAAAGAGCACTGATAAAAAGAATATTTATCAGTGTTAATGTTTTAATGTAGATAAATATTTCTTTTAACAGTGTTTTTTTAGAGATGATAATGGTCGATCATTATCAATGATAAAACATTAACGTTGATAATGTTTTAATAATTATAATTATTTAAATAAATTTATTTTTTTATTTATATAAATACCTGTTTAAAAAATTATTATTATTTATTTATTATAATTAGGAATTTATAAATATAAATTTATAAATATATTTATTTATAAATATATTTTTAACATTATCAGTGGATATATAATATTAAATACATGCATTTTATAAATGAGTAATGTTGAATAATTCAAAATGAGTACACTATAAAAATATTGAATAACTGAATACGTTTTACAAATTAAATATGAATTATTAAAAAAAATTGATATGTATATATATTGAAGTGGATGAATTCATATTGAAAATACAAAAACATAGTATATATATACAATAGAAAATGATCAAATTCTAAAATAAAATTTAAAATTTAAAAATTTAAAAATGAATACCCTAACTGAAGTGTTAAAAAAAATTAATAAAATTAAAAAAATAGAAAAATAATATATTAAATGTATCATGTTATAATAAAATTCTCAAATGTACTAAAATTTGAATAAATTACAAAAATATTAGGTGTATGTGTTTCTATATATTCTATAAATATATTTGTGTGTTTTTTGGTATATAAAAATGAATTAATTAAATACATATATGTGTGTGTGTGTGTGTTTGTTTGAAATCAAGGTAACATACAACATTTTAAATATGTTAAATTGAAAAATATAAGAACAATAAAAAAATTATAATACATTAATATGTTTTTAATTAACATTTTAATAATTATATATATATATATTTATTTATTTAATAAATATTATTTACTAATATTGATAAGATATATATATTTTACTTATTCATTTTTATTAATAAATGTTTCTTTAAGAAATTTTTTAATAATTTTTTCATTTTTTCATTTTTTTCATTTTTTTCATTTTTTTGTTTAATTAATAATTTTTTTATTTTATGTATCTATATTAAATCGATAATATTTAAAAAAATTTATAATATATATATATATTAAACAATTCATTTTTATCAGTAATTATTTAATTAATATATTTTTAATTTTTTTTCATAATTTAGGCATTTTTTAATTTGTATTTGATTAATTGTTTCATATTATTCATTATACAAACATATATATCTATTATATAATATTTATTTTTTAAAAAAATTTATATATATGTATATTCAATTTCTTCATTTTTAACAATAATTATTTAATTAATGAAATTGTTAAAAAATTAATATTATTTTTTTAGATTTTCATTTTATTATGGAACTTTATTAGCGCAAAACAAAAGCGCTAATAATGGGATCCCATTATCAACACTAGATATAAAAGGCTTGATAAATGGTACCATTTATCAATGCTAAAAATAAATCATTGAAAAGTGTAACATTTATTAGTGACAAAATAATATACTAATAAAGGTTACCATTTATTAGTGATAAAAAGCATTGATAAAGATGGATATTTTTAGCGCATTTTTCTAGAACTAATAATTTCAAGCCATGTTAAAGGAAATTATTGTCATAGTGATCCAACAATCCTTTAAAAGGTCATTGAATGCTTGGTTTACATATGACCCACCACGGTCTGAGTAGTTATTTTTAATATTATTTCCAAGATGATTTTATACTTCATTCTAATATTCCTTAAACATCGAAGAGTAATCTGACTTACAACATATTAAATTGATATATCCATATATACTATGTTCATTGGTAATGGTAATGATGTACAGAAATTCACCCTATCTTATACTATAAATGGACCACATTCATCAGTATGAACAAATTAAAATATTTATTTTTCTCTACATTCTTTCCCATTCAAAGGTAATTTAGTTATTTTACCTTGTAAAAATGTTTACATGAATACAATGGTTTTAACTAAATAGAGATTAAATACCATTCTCAGTGTAGTTATCTTAAACTATTTTCCTTTACATGTCCCAACATGATGTTCTATAAGTGGATATGATATGAGTCATTCTCATTATATTTTTCATTGATTTATAGTATTGGATTTTTTTAGTTCAAGTCTATATAGTCCATTGTTAAGATGTATCATACCATAAAATATAATTTCTTTATATATAATAAAAAATTTATTTCCAGATATACAATAAAATCTCTTGTTGTCTAACCTAAATAAGGACATTATGATTCCGATATCAAATGGTACATAATAGTAATTTTTTAGTAAAAGAACCAATCCACTAGGAAAAGTAAGATGATAATATTCTTGCTGATAATGCTTCTAGTCTCTCTTAATTTTCTTATTTCATATCCACCTCATGATTTTCATAAAAATTAAATCAACATGGTTCCCCTATTTTAAGATAACTGTGTGATCTGCATGCAATATCGTGTACCCATCACCTCAAAATAGATAGATTGCATTTCATGACAAATATACCTGATCTAGAAGTGTCTCCCTACTTCTTCCAAAAAATTAATGTCTTCATCCATTAGACCTTGTTTCCAAATGAAAAGTAGAATACCTCCTTCCCATTTCTATCTATATATATATTTGGTTTCATGGAAGGGAGATGTATTGATGTCTTTGACTTTGACATGCCCTTTTCCACCAAAGAGTTTCCTTTCCACCACTTTCTCACCATATGGCCTAGAGAATTTGAATTCTTTGTGTCTCTATAATATTAGATAACTAATGAGAATAAAATTTGATGTTACATATTCAGGTTATTTTTATTTTTATTAACAATTAAAATTGAAAATCTATGTGGTAAAGAGGAAAGAATGACATTGGTTATAATTTCTTGTTTTATGTTGAACTCAAGATTTTCCAATATCTGAATCTACCCTATCATAATGAGTACGTGAGGTCATATTTGATTTCCTTATTATAGGTTTCATCTATATAGTTCCCTAGGAATAAAATATCTTTCCTTTCATGCCCTCTCCTTATATAACTCTTAGTGATAAGACATATTTGGAAATCACCTTTTGTCCTCGTATATTTTCTACACCTCACAAAATATAAATGATAACATAAATAACTAAACATCCAGTTCATTAGAAAAAAATATATTTTATTTATCTTTATTTTCCTTTCTCACTCCCTCTGTGTGAAGAGAAGGAAGTGGGGATTCTAGTATATAAAGCTTCATGTCTATGTGTAGTACTATGCACAAACATAGCAACCAATCATGGAAGTTATTTCCATCTATGAAATTATATTAATCCAATACAAATCACAATTAAATTGAATTGGTGGTGACTTTAAATTGATCTACAAAAAATAAACACAGAATATTATTACATTATGGTGATAACAATTAGATAGTTTCAAATTATTAATTTTATATTGATTCCACTATTTAATAAAATCTCTATAGCCCTAAATTACTAGGTTTTGAATACTCGGTTGCATAATAATTAATCAAAAAATCATCCTAGAACCACTATTCATATCCAAATATATGAAGTCTCCAATACATGAAGAATATATGGTAGGTTTTTGATTGGATAGCTACATTAGTTCATTAATCCTTGATCTATTGAGTGGAGCCTCAAATATTACAATGGATTACTTTGAAATTCTCTATGATTTTCCTCTAACTTTATAATAATCTTACATTAACTACTTCATTGCGTTTAAATTTAGTTATTTTGAACCACCACTCTAAAAATATCACCCTAACAACAACTATAGCATAAAATCACCATTAAAAATTGATTGTGTCCAAATTCTGGCGATAAAAGAAATTTAATGCCATAATATATGATTTGAGTTATTTAAAAATGTATCTGGGACAATGAAATAATTTAAAATTTAAAATGATTATATTATGAGATCACACTAAAAACATTACCTTACGTTAAATAGAAAACATTCACCTCACATGTTCATTCAATTTATTCATTATTATTTATTATCATACTATGTGATCACATTTAATAAGAAAAAGTTTAAAAAATGAATAAACCATTAGTATGAAAAAATAAATATATAATGATATTACCATGAGTTGTTATATATTATTTAATATATCGAACAAATAATGTATTAACCAAGAAACTAGGAAATTTCCTTACCTAACGTGAATTTCAGCACCTTCAACTCTAATTCTCTTCGCTTGTTTGGTTTACACTAGATCTCTACTCAATATATGTTGACACAAACACCTCTAATCATTACCATATATACATTCTCATAGGTGATGGAAACTCGGTGTATAAAAATAAATTTCATAGTTAGTGCACATTTTTATACAAATCCTGATGGTTTTAGAGTGAAATTATCATCTTATTTCCCTTGAATCTCACTGTTTTATTGATTTTTGCATAATTTGGGAGATGGAAATGAAATTAGATTTTTCATGGGTAAAAGAAATAAATTCCACAATTTCCTATCGTAAACCAAATTTTTCTAATTTTTTTTTAATCTTTCTAACTCCTAAATTATTTTTTGTGTAAGAAAATGAATCCCAACTCAACTAGCCCTAAACCAGGGCTTATGTTCCACCCATTTAGGTGGAACACAGGGGGAAACATAGCTATATAGGCCAAAGGAGAGACATGGATAATTGGGAACTCTAGGGGTAATGCCCGACTATATTCTGTAGGTGGTGAAATCCAACAGGTGGGACACGTGTGATCAATCCCACATCAGCGTAGGTAGCTCGAATGACCACACAGGCCACGTGTGTCGTGGACCACATATGTGTGTGCAGTGGTGTTCTGGGAACCCACCCAAGAGAGGGTGTTCACTATCCTCCCATGTAGAGCCTTATAAAGGCTCGACTCCCATCCCACATTTTTGATGTGGGGCGGGATCACCACTGCACTCTGTTGTAAGCCACCACGAACTGCCATGCTCTACCATCCACAAAGCTTTTCTATCCTCCTTCGCTCCATCCACCCTTAGACACCCCCATGACTAGTACCCTAGCTCAGCTACCATCTATTTCCTCCACATCTTTCTCCTGGAACCTCTACTCACTATCCATCACCCAAGGAAGCCACCCCGGCTACCTGTCACCAGAGCCCGCTACCTACTGCCGCCCACACCAATAGTCCTCACCATTGTCTCTTCTATCTGCCTTGTCCCACCACCACTACTCCAACCTCATTTCCCAAGGAAGACACTACCTGTCACGAACCGTCCTCGGGGACCGTGCCGTGACTACCCTAAGCCCGCCTTCCATAGGCCAGGGGATGGCGACTAGCACCAATGGTGTAAATCCCGATAACTGGGAAGGCATTGCCTTTATAAAAGAAAAAAAACACCACATAGTACAAGAGGAAGTAAAACACTAAGTACAAAGAGAAGTGCTAAAAAGTAAATGGGCCAGAATACAAACCCAACTGAAAGTACAACTACAACTGAACAAAAGTACAACAGAAAAAGACAAACACCAGGAAGAAAGGAAGCAGCTCTTGGGTTGTCCTCCTCGGATCCTACATGAAGGGTAGGTACAGATGGCGCAACTTCTAGATCATCCACCACGGATCCTACCTGAAGGGTAGGTACAGATAGATTCCACAACGCTCATGCCCGTCAACCTCCTCCGAGTGTCATCTCGCCATGAAGTCCACCTCCGGGTACTGACTCGTTGTGCAGTCCACCTCTGGGTACTGACTCTTTGTGTAGTCCACCATCGGGTACCGTCCAATCCCCGAACACTTGGCCTCCGTTAGCACTGCCCGTTGTCTGCAACCAACACAACGAGGTGCGGGCATAGCCCATGCAGGGGTGAGTATAACGATACTCAGTAGTGACCCCGAGACCCTCAATGTCTCACTAAAACCAAAAATATAGCCACAAAGAAGATCTCAACAGATAACCTCTACTTAGGTATATGCCCATACGTATACCAAAGTTATCAAGTAACCCATCTCAATCATGAGGAAACAAAAGTGTTATGAAATCAACGGATAACCACCACTCAGGTATATGCCCATACATATACCTAAGTTATCAAGTAACCCATCTCATCATGAGGAAACAAAAAGGTCAAAGACTTAGCTCAAACCAGGATTTTCATTATCGAAACTGTAACTACTGAAGAGGTCCGTCTCTGGAGTGTACAGTGGTCCTGTCATGACTCCGAGGTACTGCTCACTAACCTAAGACTGCTGAGGTACTCCTCCTGTTGAGTACCGTGGGCCTGCCACCTCACATAATAGTGCTTCCCGCCGGGGTCTGCCACCGAAACACAGTAGTGCTCCCCCCTCATAACCTACAGAGGTACTCCTCCTGTCGAGTACCGCGGGTCTGCCACCCAAACACTATAGTGCTCCCCGCTGTGGGTCTTCCACCCAAACACAGTAGTGCTCCCCACTGGGCTATACAAGTCTCTCTGACTCAAATCGGACAAGCTGTCTTCCGGTCCCAACCAGCTACACGGTCTCCGTACTCCGTACGCTCGTCTCTGGGAGGGTCCGCTCCATGAGCTACTAGTCGATACACCAAGTATCTCAAATTCCCACGAATAAGTATCTCAAAGGATCGCCTCCTCATAGGGGTCTCAAAGCAATAGACGACGCGTCAATCGGACGCCCGGTCTGTGAGTTACTAGCCTTTTCATCCTAGAGGCCCAGTTGGTTTCGTGAGCGAACCAATCCCGGTCGTATCTCAACTCTACCCCGAACTCTCATAGGGTATACTCATAGGTACCATTTCTCAACGAGATCATCAACACCACTGATGGTTCGTCAAACGGACGTCCTGTCTGAAAGATATCAGCTTTTCCATTCCTGGGTCTCGGTTGGATTTCGGGTGCAATCCAACCTGACCACTAACCAAATGTATCCAAATCTCGAGCGAAGTATGCCAAAAGTTCCGTCTCATCAAAATGAATTCAACGAAACAGACGGCGCATCAATCAGACGCCCGGTCTGTGAGTTATTGGCTTTTTCGTTCCAGGGGCCCGGTTGGTTTCATGAGCGAACCAACCCAACCACACTCCAAAGGCATCCAAACCTCAAGCATAGTAAGCCAAAAGATCTGTCTCACTTAGAGGAATCCATCAAAGTCGATGGCACGTCAATCGGACATCTATAGCTAAAGATATAAGCGTTTCTGCTCCGAGGGCCCGGTTGGTTTCGTGTACGAACCAACCTGGCCGAACCCAAAGTTCTCTGAAACCTTGAGTATAATATATCAAAACGATCGTCTTATTCCAAGGATCGCTACGCAACTGAAGTTGAATCTATTGGAGGTCCGTAGCCCAAGAGATGGGAATTTGACCGAAAGTGGTCCGAAAACAGGGGGTCTGGGCCGGGGCCGTCCCAGCCCGACCCGGCTGGACCCGGTCCGGCCCGGCCTGGCCGGCTCGGTCCGGCCCGCTGGC
This sequence comes from Viscum album, assembly GCA_963277665.1. Lineage (NCBI taxonomy): Eukaryota > Viridiplantae > Streptophyta > Magnoliopsida > Santalales > Viscaceae > Viscum > Viscum album. Next base: position 1,877,736,457 of record OY728152.1, read on the forward strand.
CGGGCCGATGTCACGGAGCGGGGGGTGGGGGGGGGGGGGGGTGGTGTGTGGTGTGCGGCCTCCCTCGCCGCTAATTGGGGCCGGCGGCGAACCGCCGCTGCCCATCTTCCGGCGGCATGCTCGGGCGCCGCCTCCGGTCGCCGGCGGTGCCGCAACAACCACCCGCTCCTCCGTGTTTTTTTTTCGGGCCACCGGAGTTTCTCCGGTGGTATGTTTTCAAAACCGTCTGAGTCGGTGTTCATCTCTTGTCCCGAACTTTACTGTGCAAGCTTCAAAAATACTTTGCGGCCCCGTTTTGTCATCGCCCGTCAATCCGCACGTCAATTAACAAAATGTGCCATCTTCGTGGCTCTCCGGCGCGGCGCATTGACGTCTCGCCCCTTCGCCGTGGCCCGACTCCATCCGCGGATGTCTTCGGGTTTTTCCAACACGGCGCGACGGCGTCGCATCCTTGTTCTTCTTCTCACGGCGCGGCACGACGACACCGTGCATTTCCTTGTCACATGATTCCGCGTGGTGCGATGACACCACGCCTTCTCGTACCAAACCACAAAGGAACCAACATGAAAAAAAGGAGGAGGGTCGCCGTGTTTGTGCAGTCCGACCCCCTCACGTTATTTGATAACTATTGGTTTTAAACCACAAAGATCGTCAAGTTGGTATTCACGAACAAAATAAGTAAATAAAATTAAAACCCCTACCTTGGGTTCAAGAGCGGAGCTTGTTTGGAGGTTTGTCGAAGAGAAAACTTCGTGGTATAACCGTCGCGGAAAGAGGCGACTTGGAAGGAGGAAGTCGCGTCGCGGGAACGACGTCGCGGAAAGAGAGACGTTGCGGAAGAACCTTTGCGGAGAGAGACGTCGCGTCGCGGATCAGTGTCGCGTAGTCGGTCTTCGAGGACTGGATGTTCTTCGATAGAGTTCGATGTGTTCTTCGCGTTCCTCGTGTTCTTCGTCGAAGAGGATGAAGAACTCTAGGTTTCCTTAGTTTTTCTTCTCCAAAGGCTCTCAACAAACTAAGAAACTAACCCATAAATAAATTATGCCTCACATAATATATTAACACCACAAAACCGTTGAAATTCAAGAGTTTGAATTAACTCACATCATTAAATTACACAAGTTGTCAAATTAAATGAAGGGGAGTTAATGGGGAGTTGAAGAGTTGAAGAATATGAAGGGGTGGGGTTCGTATGGGCCCCACCTCCTTCATAACCTACAAAGGGAAGTTGGGTAGTTACCCAACTTCCTCCCAAATGATTAAAACACTTAGAGTAAAATAAAAATTGTTGTTAAATTTTTATTTTTAACTTCCACAATTTTTATCAACTTCTCTCGTGTAAACGCAACTCCAGAACAAGAGTTCCTAAGCAATTACCGGTGCTACGGTTCCATCGGTGCCCTCGGAATTTGATTCCGAGCACCGATTCAAAAGTTAGAAATTCCCTCTCATTCATTCACTGAACGTACCCGAGCTAAAATTCGGAAATTGATTCCTGGTACACCGGACCTCAGATTCAGGCGCCGTCAGAAACTGCATTCTTGTAAAATTCCAAAGAAAATTAAGAAAAAAATTTCTTTGAAATTTACCGGTCTTTACATTACTCCCACCTCAGGGATTTATGTCCCCGTAAATCTTCAACACAAACTAGGGTCACAAAAGTGGTACAGAGCACGCATCTGATCCTTCCGCTCCTATGTGCTTACCAGGAGGTTTCTGTGCTACCTACGAAAACGCACTCGAGGAATCGACCGTCCTCATAGAATCCACTACTGTCGATCCTTGATCCCCACTGGAACCTCCATGCATGCCGCCTTATTATCGACGTCCAAGTCCCTGAGGTCGATGATCTGTGAAGGATCAAGCACGTATCTCCTCAGTTGAGATACTTGGAAAAACGTCGTGCACCTGGTGCAACTGAGGTGGATGGGTCAAGCGGTAAACCTCCTCGCCTACCCTGCTAAGGAACTGAAAAGTTCTACTGAACCTCGGAGATAACATGCCACCTAGGCCACAGCTCCGTAAACCTCATCGAGGTGAGAGCCGTAGGGAAACGTGGTCGCCATCCTCGAACTCCAGTGGTCACTGCCTCCTGGATGACCTGGACCTTCTCTGTCGTGGCTTGGACCATCTCCTGTCCAACAAGAGCTGCAAGATTTCTTCTTTTCCGATAAGATAAATCTGATCTCATCCCCTGGATGAACCACTTTCTTTGCCTAATACAGTAAATCCTGACATGGATGATACTAATCCATACCAAGGATGATGTCGTAAGGCCTCGACGCTACTACCAAGAGATCCAACTGTTACTCTCACCTCCAAGGGTTGAATCACACTTTCGGCTTCAGTGTGTGGTAACTGGGTCTCTTCCAGTAGGTATCTCACACGTGATGGTCAAGTCAATAGTTTAATCTGGAACCTCTTAGTAACAACACAAGAGAGGACATGATTGATAACATAAGAAAGGTAAGTGTCTTTATTTTACTGCAGCTCATGGTAAAAAGACACAAATATAACAACAACATCATGGAACTAGATATACACCACTAGTTCTGCTTCTGTCCACTCACTTCTGAAGCTCCATAGTCAAAAGCTTCTGCGGCCTGAAGCTGAGCTCTCCCAATTCCTCATGTCCCCTGCGGTCGGGGTGGACCTCCTGGTGGTGGTGGTGGCAACATCCCGAAGCGTCGTCCACCTCCAGCTGCATGGCTAGCTCCTCTGCCATGGCCGCCTGCTCCTTGCGGTCCGCCCTGATCGAACCTCTACCTCTACCTTAGAGGTTCTTCATTTAACTGCTGGTCAACTGCATGGCTGGTCGGACAGTCATGTTCCATGTGACCATCTCTGCCCCATGTGTAACACTGCATGGCAGGTCTGGCTCTGTCACTTCCCTTGGTTCCTCGCACTACCGACCCTAAGTCACGCGGTCGACCACCTATAGGTCTAGTCCTCTTGGACCTCTGTGTCATCTATCTAATGCCTGCTGTAGAAGATTCTGGCACATGCCAGCTAGTGGTGGGTCATGCTGCTGGAGACTTCTCATCAAGGAAACTCTCCACCAAAAGGGCTCGCTCCAACACCCCTATCTGTGTTGGAATGATGAGTGGAACCACAGAAGCTCTAATCTCTCGCCTGAGCCCCTTCTCGAAGGTTCGGGCCCTGAAGAACGGGTCTCGTACCATATTTGTGGAGTAGCGCGAGAGGTCTGTGAACCTCGCTGAATACTGCGCCACTATCATGCTGCCCAGACGCAGCTGAAGTAGCTCCTGTATATGCACCGCTCGAAGGGTGGCTGGTACAAACTTTGCCCTGAACAGGCTCTCGAAGTCTGTCCAACGAAGTGTCTCCTCATCATGCATCTAGAGCATCAGGCTCCACTATCTGCCGGCTGCTGCCTGAAGAAGGCTGGCAGCAAGGATCACCATGAAATCTGCGGGTGTCCCCACAAGACTGAAAACTCTCACCACAGCCTCCGGCCAATCCTCAGCCACCTTCTGGTCCGTCCCTCCCTAGAACATGGGTGGTCTCTGGCACCGGAACTCGTACAGTGCACTTAAGCGACGTGCACCCTCTACTGCTGGTGCTGGTGGCATCGGTGCCCCAATGGGTAGTAGTACCGCTGGTTCCTCCGCTGGTGCCTCAATTGTGATAGGGCCCTGTACTGAGGCCACGTCGCTCGATGGGCTGTCAGTGCGTACCACTCTCGGGGATCTAGCTAGTCATCCACGGGGAGGCATCCTGAAAAAACAACGTGACAAGGTCAAACGTTTTATACCTGGTGAGCTGACCTGGTTTGAGCTGACTTTTAAAACTTATGGAAATGCACACGCAAACAATGTTTTCGTGTAGAAAGTCGGAAATCAGTTGTCAGGGTCCTGGTGTATTGATATGTCGGCCGCCCGCACCAAAACTGGACTCCCTGAACTGAAAACCACACTCGGTATTCTTAACACTATCGCTTCACAGAAAGAAAATATCAGAGTTATAAGTTCTGTGGTAGAACCGGTTCCTCTGATACCAATTTTTCATGACCCGTCATCGGGGACCGTGTCGTGACTACCCCAAGCTCGCCTTCCATAGGTCAGGGGCTGGCGACTAGCACCAAGTTGTAAATCCCGATAACTGGGAAGGCATTACCTTTATAAATGTAAACAAAACACCACAGAGTACAAGAGGATGTAAAACACTAAGTACAAAGAGAAGTGCTGAAAAGTAAATGGGCCAGAATACAAACCCAAGTGAAAGTATAGCTACAACTGAACGAAAATACAACAGAAAAAGAAAAACAGCAGGATGAAAGGAAGCAGCTCCTAGGTCGTCCTCCTCGGATCCTACCTGAAGGGTAGGTACAGATGGCGCAGCTTCTAGATCGTCCACCATGGATCCTACCTGAAGGCTAGGTACAGATAGCTTCCACAACGCTCACGCCCATCAACCTATTCTGAGTGTCATCTCGCCGTGAAGTCCACCTCCGCGTACTGACTCGTCGTGTAGTCCACCTCCGGGTACTGACTCGTCGTGTATTCCACCACCGGGTACCGTCCAGTCCTCGAAGACTCGGCCTACGTCAACACTGCCCATTGTCTGCAACCAACACAACGAGGTGTGGGCATAGCCCGTGCAGGGGTGAGATTAACGATACTACGTAGGGAACCAGAGACCCTCAAGGTCTCACTAAAACCAACAAGGATAACCACAAAGAAGATATCAACAGATAACCTCTACTTAGGTATATGCTCATACATATACCAAAGTTATCAAGTAGCCCATCTCAATCATGAAGAAACACAAGGGTTATGAAATCAATGGATAACCACCACTCAGGTATATGACCATACATATACCTCAGTTATCATGTAACCCATCTCATCATGTGGAAACACAAAGGTCAAAGACTCATCTAAAACCAGGATTTTCATTATCAAAACTGTAACTGCTGAAGAGCTCCGTCTCTGGAGTGTACAGTGGTCCTGTCATGAATCCGAGGTACTGCTCACTAACCTAAGACTGCTGAGGTACTCCTCCTATTGAGTACCGCGGGCCTGCCACCTCACATAGTAGTGCTTCCCGCCGGGGTCTGCCACCCAAACACAGTAGTGCTCCCCCCTCATAGCCTACAGAGGTACTCCTCCTGTCGAGTACCGTGTGTCTACCTCCCAAACATAGTAGTGCTCCCCGTTGTGGGTCTGCCACCCAAACACAGTGGTGCTCCCCACTAGGCTATACAAGTCTCTCCAACTCGAATCAGACAAGCAGTCTTCAGGTCCCAACCAGCTACACGGTCTCCGTACTCCGTACACTCGTCTCTTGGAGGGTCCGCTCCACGAGCTACTGGTCGTTCCTCTGAGTATCTCAAAGTCCCACAAAGAAGTATCTCAGAGGACCGCCTCGTCATAGGAGTCTCAACGCAACAGACGACACGTCAATCGGACGCCCGGTCTGTGAGTTACTTGCCTTTTCATCCTAGGGGCCCGGTTGGTTTCGTGAGTGAACCAATCCTGACCGTATCTCAACTGTACCCCAAACTCTCATAGGGTATACTCATAGGGATCGTTTCTCAATGATATCATCAACGCTGTTGACGGTTCGTCAAACGGACGTCCTGTCTGAAAGATATCAGCTTTTCCGTTCCAGGGGCTCGGTTGGATTTCGGGTGCAATCCAACCTGGCCACTATCCAACTATATCCAAATCTCGAGCGAAGTATGCCAAAAGTTCCGTCTCATCAAGAGGAATTCAACGAAACAGACGGCGCGTCCATCGGACGCCCGGTCTGTGAGTTATTGGCTTTTTCGTTCCAGGGGCCCGGTTGGTTACGTGACCGAACCAACCCGACCGCACTCCGATGGCATCCAAACCTTGAGCGGAGTAAGCCAAAAGATCCTTCTCACTTATAGGAATCCATCAAAGTCGACGGCACGTCAATCGGACGTCTGGTGCTAAAGATATAAGCGTTTCTGCTCCAAGGGCCTGGTTGGTTTCGTGTACGAACCAACCCGGCTGAACCCAATGTTTTCTGAAACCTTGAGTGTAATATACTGAAACGATCGTCTTGTTCCATGGATTTCTACGCAACTGACGGTGTGTCGATCGGAGGTCCTTAGCCCATGATATGGGCATTTGACCGAAAGTGGTCCGAAAACGGGGGGTCTGGGCCCGGGCCGACCCGGCCCGACCCCCCCTGGGTCGGCCCGAACCGGGTCCGACCCGGTTGGACCCGGTCTGGCCCGGCACGGCCGGCGCGGTCCGGCCCGACCAGCCAACTGCGGCTCGGCGTGGCCGAGCCGAAGTTGTGGAGCGGGGGGGGGGGGGTGCGCGGCCGCCCTCGTCGCTAATTGGTGCCAACGGCGAACCGCCGCCGCCCATCTTCCGGCGGCGCGCTCGGGCGCCGCCGCCTCCTGGCGGCCGGATGGCTCCGGCCGCTGGCGGCGCCGCACCTCTGGGTGTTTCCGCGGGCCACTGGATTTGCTATGGTGGTCCGTTTTCAAAACCGTCTAAGCCAGTGTTCATCTCGGGTCTCGAACATTACTACACAAGCTTCAAAAATACTTTGCAGCACCGTTTTGTCATCGCCCGTCAATCCGCACGTCAATTAACAAAACACGCCGTCTTCGTGGCTCTCCGGCGGGGCGCGTTGACGCCGCGCCCCTTCGCCGTTGCCCAACTCCATCCGCGGATGTCATCTGGTTTCTCCGACGCGGCACGACGGCGTCACGTCCTTGTTCTTCTTTTCACGGCGCGGCGTGACGGCACCGTGCATTTCCATGTCGCATGATTCCGTGTGCTGCGACGGCACCACTCCTTTTCGTACCAAACCACAAAGGAACCAACATGAAAAAAAGGAGGAGGGTCGCCGTGTTTGTGCGGTCCGGCCCCCTCGCGTTATTTGATAACTATTGGTTTTAAACCACGAAGATCGTCAAGTTGGTATTCACGAACAAAATAAGTAAATAAAATTAAAACCCCTACCTTGGTTTCAAGAGCGGAGCTTGTTCGGAGGTTCTTCGAAGAGAAAACGTCACGGTATAACCGTCGCGGAAAGAGGCAACTTGGAAGGAGGAAGTCGTGTCACGGGAACGGCGTCGCGGAAAGAGAGACGTTGCGGAAGAACCGTTGCGGAAAGAGACGTCGCATCGCGGATCGGTGTCGCGGAGTCGGTATGACAACCCTGCTTTTTATTACAACTTAAGCATGCTTTATTACATAAAACTTCACTTGATACAACAAAGAAGATCGAGAGGTTTAGTGTCTTTGGGGCTTAGGATCGTTACATAAAAACTTTAAACTTGAAAAACTACATCTTTATTGAAAACTTCCTTTACATGACCACAACATTCCTTCGTACATAGCATTGCATGGGATAACCTGAGGACATGCATAAGAAAAGGGTGAGCTATAAAGCCCAGTAAGGGAGTACACAATGAATAACATGAGGAGTACAATACATGTTAGGAAACAGGCATATCAATAGAGCATATGAGAGACATGAACATAAAGTCATGATAAAGCATGATAATCATACCATGGAAATGTGGCAACAACACTTAACATTGAATTAACATGAGCCAAGGCTCATTGCACATGGAGCATGAGTAAACCCTCATTGCACTTGAAGCACGAGTAAACCCTCGTTGCACTTGAATTAGCATGAGTAAACACTCATTTCACATGACGTATCATGATACTATACTTTACCCAATGCATTGGAGCGCTATAAAGGGCGCACCCTTCTTAAACATTTCATTTCATGCATAACTGTGCCACATGGATCATAAAACATGGATTCATAAATCATAATAATTTATTCCACGGTAAAGGAAAGTGGAATTTCATACATGAAACTTTATAATCAATATGTAAATGTTCATAAAGGTGAATACCCTTGATGGAGAAATGGGCATGGTATTCACTACACAAAGACATTGGCTTAGAAAATCGGTGCGATTTCGGCAGCGTAACGACGTGACATAAGAATTCATAAAAAAAGGTTGATGAGAGAGAAAGGGGTTCCGCATCATATTTACATGTAATGGACAGTAAGGAGATCATATATATACATGTCCCAACAATAGAAATGGAATTTAGATTCATGATACAAAAGTATTGCTTGAATGTAAAAGAAGAGAGAGAAGTTCCTTTCGGATTTTCGGCATAGTAACGGGTGTACATGGGAGGAATTTAATGAGAGATAAAGGGTTCTACCACCATTAAAACAATAAGAGGGCAGTATGGGAGAGGTGAAAAACCATACCCCAACATTCATAATTGAGAATAAAAGGGCAATACAACTTAAAGAAAATTGACAAAAATGAGAAAGGAAGAAAACCCCTTACATGGAAGTGTGCTTCCAAAGGCTAGAGAGAGGCTTGTGAGAGGCTTATTGGGAGCTTGGGGCACCTTGAGAGGATTCTAGAGAGAGTAGGGCAGAGGTTGGACGAACTTCAAGGGCTTTGAGTGAGGAGGAAGTGGGAGCTTGGGTGGGTTTATATATGAAAGGTGAGAGAATTCTTTATTATTTAGGTTTGGGACCCCTTATATTAAAATAATCCAAACCACAAACCATCCCATGGTATTTGCCCATGGTTTCTGGAAAAGGAAAGAGGAAAACAATATTTTACAAGTCCAAGGTCCGAACATATTAAAAAATTAGGGTTTCTTATGTGGAGGTGAGTCACACTCCCATGGAAATTAATTTAAAAAGGCAAAGTGTTGAATAAGTCTTGAGGGCTCCATTAATGATTGGAAAAGTAAGTCAAACAAACCCAAAACCTCATTATTTTAATGATAAAACACATATTGGCCGAACATAAGGGTTATTGTATTTTATTACATCACCATTGGGTCATTATGATGTCATAAAACACATTATATATTTAAATGGTATTTAATTTTTACCCAAAAATTTGACTGTCTCAGAAAATTATGAAAAATTCACCGTTGGATAATTTCGACGTCCTGATTCCAAAAATAATATTTATTTTATCTAATTAATTTTCTAAATATGTGAATTTTCACTTTTAAAATAAAAACCGACATTTATAAAAAAATTCACGGGTTTTGACAGAAATGGCTTTCAAACCTTAATAAAAATTTTAATTGCATTCATAAAATTATAAGATCATTTATATTTAATAAAAATTAATTTAATATTAATAATAATATTTTATTAAAATATTATTTAATTCAAAAATCCTTTAATTTAATAAAATATAATTCTTAATTAAATAATAACTAAAAACACCATTTGTACTTTAAAAACTAATTACAATGTATCAAAAATGACTAGAAATTATATTCATTATTATATACAAAAAAAATGTACATGAACATGGTGCTACTTATTTGTTACATAACCCCTTAAAATAGCTGCATAAGACCTAAGGGTAAGGTGTGCGATAGTGACAGACTCTTGGGGTTTCTCGGATAACATCGCTCGAGTTGTAATCTCTATCAACTTCCATTTTTCCCGTAGACGATCACGTTTGAGCTTGACTTGATGAAGCTCAGCTTGGGCTTGGTCAAGGTCAAAGCCCAAAGACGCCACCTCTTTTCCGAGCTCCGACAAATGGGCTTCGTAAGGGGCCATTCTACTGGATGAGGCCATCGCTTCCTTTGTCTGAGTAGAAATGGTTTCGTTAAAGCCTTATATTTATACTACTCAGATGATCACTGCTCAACGGCTATAAAAGTAACGGTCACAAATCATAACGTAAAACTAAAGAAGTTGACATCTTATAAAGACATTTTTCATAAAGAGACATTTAACTGGATCAAGAGTGATTTTCCGTTAATGAAATTTTGGGTCGTTACAACATTCCACCCTTAAGAAATTTCGCCCTAGAAATTTTCCTTTTCCCACACTAAAACAAATGTGGGTAACTTAGCTTCATCATATCCTCCGACTCCCAAGTTGCTTCTTCAAACTTGTGGTTTCTCCACAACACCTTGACGAGGGGAATTGTCTTATTTCGTAGAACTTTTTCTCTACGATCTAAGATCTTCACTGGTTGCTCCTCATAAGAAAGATCGTCTTCTAATTGTACCACCTCGGAAGAGAGTACATGTGAAGGGTCTGGTATGTACTACCTTAAGAGGGATACATGGAAGACATCATGCACCTTGGCCATAGTAGGTGGAAGTTCTAGTTGATAGGCCACAACCCCAACATGATCAAGAATCTCGAAGGGGCCGATGTACCTTGGACTTAACTTCCCTTTCTTTCCAAACCTCATGACCTTCTTCCACGGAGATATGCGTAAAAACACCATGTCTCCGACTTTAAACTCAAGGTCTCGTCGACGATTATCTGCATAACTCTTATGTCGACTTTGGGCTGCCTTGATATGCTGCTGAATGGTTTTCACCTTCTCCACCATTTCTTCGACCATTTCTGGTCCAAGCAGCTTACGTTCACCGACCTCATCCCAACATGCCGGTGTTCTACACCTTTTCCCATACAGGGCTTCATATGGTGCCATTTGGATGCTCGAGTGGAAACTATTATTATAAGAGAACTCAACCAGAGGAAGATGTTGATCCCATCCTCCTTTAAAGTCCATTGAGCACGCTCTCAACATATCCTCAAGTGTTTGGATAGTCCGCTCGGATTGGCCATCAGTTTGAGGATGATAGGCCGTACTGAAGTTTAGTTCAGTATTCAGAGCATGTTGAAGACTCTTCCAAAACTTAGAGGTAAATCTTGGATCTCGGTCAGACACAATAGATAGTGGTACTCCATACAACCGTACCACTTCCCTGATATATATCCGTGCCAGTTGATCCAAAGAGAAATCCTCTCGAATAGCAATGAAGTGTGCAGTCTTTGTAAGACGATCCACAACAACCCAGATTGCATTGTTTCCTTTGGATGTCCTTGGAAGTCCGGTGACAATGTCCATGGTGATGTTCTCCCATTTCCATTTTGGTATGGGAAATGGTTGCATCATCCCCTTAGACTTCTGCCTCTCTGCCTTCACTTGCTGACACACCAGGCACTTTGATGTATATTCAGCGATCTCTTTCTTCATATTATCCCACCAAAAGTTTTCTCGGAGATCTCAATACATCTTTGTGCTCCCTGGGTGAATAGAGAAATTTGAACTATGTGCATCATCCAAAAGATCCTTCTTCAGCTCCGAACTTGATGGAACACATAGTCTTTTCCCATACCGCACAATTCCTTCTTCATTAAGATTAAACTCTGAGGATTTTCCCTTTTTGATAGCTTCCACTTTTTCTTGGATTCTCGCATCATCCTTTTGAGCATCCTTTAACCTTTCCAAAAGAGATGGTTGAGCAATCATTTGTGAAAGGATTGATGATGTTCCCTTCCTTATGATTCCCACGTCCATCTTCATCAAGTCTAAGAAGATTGGATCCTTCTCAATTCTCATCATTGATAGAATTGCTGGATCCTTTCTACTTAGGGCATCCGCCACCTTGTTCGCCTTCCCAGGGTGGTAATGTATTGAACAGTCATAATCCTTGATGAGCTCTATCCATCTTCTCTGGCGCATATTAAGCTATTTCTGTGTGAATATATATTTATGACTCTTGTGGTCAGTATATATCTCACATTTCTCTCCATAGAGATAATACCGCCAGATTTTCAAGGCAAAGATCACCGCCGCCAACTCCAGATCATGCGTTGGATAGTTTCGCTCATGGATTTTCAACTGCCTTGAGGCATAGGATATCACTTTATCATTCTGCATCAGCACACATCCTAAGCCCTTCTTTGAAGCATCACTGAATACCACAAAAATCTCCCCACTTGTGGGTAAAGTGAGCACGGGTGCAGTGATAAGCCTCCTTTTCATATCCTTGAAGATTTCTTCGCATTCATCACTCCAAGAAAACTTTACTCCCTTTAGAGTTAGCTTGGTAAGAGGGTTGGACAATCGTGAGAAATTTCTCACAAATCGTCGATAATATCCAGCTACCCCCAAGAAGCTACGGATATCAGTTACCGATGTTGGCCTCGGCCATCCCTCAATTGCATCTGTTTTGGAGGGGTCCACAGATATCCCATTGCTTGTGATGATATGGCCCAAGAATGAGACTTCCTTCAACCAAAACTCACACTTGCTGTACTTTGCATAGAGTTTCTCCTTGCGCAAAGTCTCTAGTACAGTTTTTAAATGCTCCTCATGGTCCTCCTTGGTTTTGGAGTATATTAGAATATCATCTATAAAGACTACCACAAATTTGTCTAGGTAATCTCTAAAGACTCTATTCATCAAGTCCATGAATATTTCTGGAGCATTGGTGAGTCCGAAAGGCATTACTATGAATTCATAGTGCCTGTACCTTGTACGAAAAGCAGTCTTGGGGATATCTTCCTTCTTCACCCTTACTTGATAATATCCCGACCTCAAGTCGAACTTGGAGAAGTATTGTGCTCCACGCAGCTGATCAAACAAGTCATCGATTATTGGGAGAGGATACTTGTTCTTTATCGTGATTTTGTTAAGTTCACGATAATCGATGCAAAGCCGCATTGACCCATCCTTCTTCTTGACGAAGAGGACTGGTGCACCCCATGGTGATGCACTTGGGCGTATAAACCCTTAATCCAGATTCTCCTGTAGTTGTTTATTCAGCTCTTCAAGCTCAACAACATCCATTCTATATGGATTTTTGGATATTGGTAGCGCCCCAGGTATAAGTTCAATTGAGAACTCAACATCTCTTCTTGGAGGAAGACCAGGAAGTTCCTCGGGAAATACTTCAGCGAATTCCCTCACAATAGGCATTTCTTCAATGGTGGTTTCTTCCTTGGACTCAATCATCTGAGATAGATATGCGTGCTCATAAGGCAGTAATATCCATGCTTGAGATGATGGAGCTAAAGGAGATTTATCTTCCTCCTGACACTTGTAAAGAATCGGGGGTCGATTCTCCATATGGAGTGTGATTTCCCTCTCCCGACAATTTATGTTGGCTCTATATAAGGAAAGCCAATCCATGCCAAGAATTGCATCAAATTCCACCAAAGTGAGTATGACGAGGTTCGCTGGGAAATTAAATCCACAGATTATAACAGGGGAGGACTTATACTCATGGGATGTAATGATTGCCCCATTTGCCGCACTCATCGACATCTTTACTTCCATGATTTGTGGTGGTGCAGGGATTGTTCTACTAAACTTTTGAGATATAAAAGAATGCGTAGAACCTGAATCAAAAAGTACGTTCGCTATTCTTGAATGAATAACTAGTGTACCCGTCACCACTTCGTTTTCGGTGTTCACTTCGGCAGAAGTGATGGAAAAAGCTCTTCCTTGCTGTCTTGGAGGTTTTTGATTGCCTCCGATAACCCTTGGATTAGGGCACTGATTCGCAAAATGACCCAGTTCTTTGCATTTGAAGCATTGAACAACGCGTTGAGGTTCGAACGGAGCGTTCCTCTCCTCTGTCGCAGCCGCGGGTCCTTCTTGCTGATAGTTAACAGCTAGGTGCCCTTCTCTTCCACACTTGAAGCATTTTCTTGTCCCCCTAAGGCAATTTCCAGGGTGCTTCTTTCCACACTTTTGGCAAGTGGGGTGCTGGAATTTCTTAGCGCTGTTGGATTTATCCATCGGACCACCAGCATTGAAGTCCACCTTTCGCTTCTTGTCCCCATGATACCCCTGTGATTCTCCGATCTCCATTTCAACCTTGAGGGCACATCGGACAATTTCCTCATAGCTGTCGAAGTCACGGATCGCTAATGCTTTCCGCAAGCTAGGCTTCAGCCCACCAAAGCAGCGGTCAACCTTGCATTCGGGGGTAACGACAAAGCCGTAAGTGTATCGTGAAAGCCTTGTGAAGTTTGCCTCGTACGCTCCCACCGATTCTTCATCTTTCTGTTTGAGGGAAAGGAAGTCCCTTTCCATCTTAAGACGGAGGGTGCGTGGAAAATATTTATCGAAAAACATCTTCCGGAATTCCTTCCATTCCAAAGCCTCGATCTCCTCCTCAGGCTTCGTATTTTTGATCAACGTCCACCATTGATCAGCTTCACCCTCCATACGATAAGCCGCCAGGAGAACCTTCTCTTTTTCAGAGCATTGGAGGATGGAGAATATCTTTTCAATGCAGTTGATCCATTGTTCAGCGATCATGGGATCAGATGATCCACTAAAAGTAGGAGGCCTTTGTCTCATGAAGCTTTCAATAGCGACTAGTTCTTTCTTAGGGGGGGTTGAACGTTCCTCTTGACCAGTGTTTCTATTCAAAACTTGAGTTAGCTGAGAGAGAAGCGTGACAAAGTTCACGATTCCCGCTCCCATTGGATTGGGCATCTCATAAGTACAATCATCACACTGATCTTCACAACGGTTGTTAGCCCGAGTTCTCCTATTACCGGCCATTGGCTGAAATAAAAGAAAGTTAGGGGTAACACATTAAGGTTAATCCAAAGACAAAAGTTGATGACTTATAAATAAAATTTAATCTCTTTAACTCATGAGTCTATAGGATTCAATCCAGGCATTTCATGATCTTCCTTCTAATATATATTCTTAGGGGCATTTTTCCCTTAATAAGGGTTCATACTAAGATTGTGAATTTATCAAAACATATCCCCCGGGAGTGTCGTAACCAAGAGTGCAGCAAGGCTCGTTGTCGTGCACCAGTTCCCGTTCGAGTCTAGCTCAAAGCGGTGTTTTCGGGTTTTACCCCTAGGATACAACTGTGCCAGAGCCGCCTCTACCTGCTCGTATCCAGACAGGGATGTATTTGTTTGATAAACCACTTACTTAGTATTTACCAAAACTTAGGGATGTTTTTATTATGCTTAGTCTTGTATCTAAGGCTTTACTAGGGTTTCCTAATCCCAAAAATAACTAAACCTATCCTCTGATACCAACTATGACAACCCTGCTTTCCATTACAACTTAAGCATGCTTTATTACATAAAACATCACTTGATACAACAAAGAAGATCGAGAGGTTTAGTATCTTTGGGGATTAGGATCATTACATAAAAACTTTAAACATGAAAAACTACATCTTTATTGAAAACTTCCTTTACATGACCACTACATTCCTTCGTACTTAGCATTGCATGGGATAACCTGAGGACATGCATAAGAAAACGGTGAGCTATAAAGCCCTGTAAGGGAGTACACAATGAACAACATGAGGAGTACAATACATGTTAGGCAATAGGCATATCAATAGAGAATAAGAGAGACATGAACATAAAGGCATGATAAAGCATGATAATCATAGCATGTAAATGTGGCAACAACACTTAACATTGAATTAGCATGAGCCAAGGCTCATTGCACATGGAGCATGAGTAAACCCTCATTGCACTTGAAGCACGAGTAAACCCTCGTTGCACTTGAATTAGCATGAGTTAACACTCATTGCACATGACGTATCATGATATTATACTTTACCCAATGCATTGGAGCGCTATAAAGGGCGCACCCTTCTTAAACATTTCATTTCATGCATAAGTGTGCCACATGGATCATAAAACATGGATTCATAAAACATAATAATTTCTTCCATGATAATGGAAAGTGGAATTCATACATGAAACTTTATAATCAATATGTAAATGTGCATAAAGGTGAATACCCTTGATGGAGAAATGGGCATGGTATTCACTACACAAAGACATTGGCTTAGAAAATCGGTGCGATTTCGGCAGCGTAACGGCGTGACATAAGAATTCATAAAAAAAGGTTGATGAGAGAGAAAGGGGTTCCTCATCATATTTACATGTAATGGACAGTAAGGAGATCATATATATACGTGTCCCAACAATAGAAATGGAATTTAGATTCATGATACAAAAGTATTGCTTGAATGTAAAAGAAGAGAGAGAAGTTCCTTTCGGATTTTCGGCATAGTAACGGGTGTACATGGGAGGCATTTAATGAGAGAGAAAGGGTTCTCCCACCATTCAAACAATAATAGGGCAGTATGGGAGAGGTGCAAAACCATACCCAAACATTCATAATTGAGAATAAAAGGGAAATACAACTTAGAGAAAATTGACAAAAATGAGAAAGGAAGAAAACCCCTAACTTGGAAGTGTGCTTCCAAAGGCTAGAGAGAGGCTTGTGAGAGGCTTCTTGGGAGCTTGGGGCACCTTGAGAGGATTATAGAGAGAGTAGGGCAGAGGTTGGACGAACTTCAAGGGCTTTGAGTGAGGAGGAAGTGGGAGCTTGGGTGGGTTTATATAGGAAATGTGAGAGAATTCTTTATTATTTAGGTTTGGGACCCCTTATATTAAAATAATCCAAACCACAAACCATCCCATGGTATTTGCCCTTGGTTTCTGGAAAAGGAAAGATGAAAATTTTTTTTTACAAGTCCAAGGTCCGAACTTATTAAAAAATTAGGGTTTCTTATGTGGAGGTGAGTCACACTCCCATGGAAATTAATTTAAAAAGGCAAAGTGTTGAATAAGTCTTGAGGGCTCCATTAATGCTTTGAAAAGTAAGTCAAACAAACCCAAAACCTCATTATTTTAATGATAAAACACATATTGGCCGAACATAAGGGTTATGGTATTTTATTACATCACCATTGGGTCATTATGATGTCATAAAACAGATTATATATTTAAATGGTATTTAATTTTTACCCAAAAATTTGACTGTCTCAGAAAATTATGAAAAATTCACCGTTGGATAATTTCGACGTCCTGATTCCAAAAATAATATTTATTTTATCTAAATAATTTTCTAAATATGTGAATTTTCACTTTTAAAATAAAAACCGACATTTATAAAAAAATTCACGGGTTTTGACAGAAATGGCTTTCAAACCTTAATAAAAATTTTAATTGCATTCATAAAATTATAAGATCATTTATATTTAATAAAAATTAATTTAATATTAATAATAATATTTTATTAAAATATTATTTAATCAAAAAATCCTTTAATTTAATAAAATATAATTCTTAATTAGATAATAACTAAAAACACCATTTGTACTTTAAAAACTAATTACAATGTATCAAAAATGACTAGAAATTATATTCATTATTATATACAAAAAAAATGTACATGAACATGGTGCTACTTATTTGTTACATAACCCCTTAAAATAGCCGCATAAGGACAAAGGGTAAGGTGTTCAATAGTGAAAGACTCTTGGGGTTGCTCGGATAACATCGCTCGAGTTGTAATCTCTATCAACTTCCATTTTTCCCGTAGACGATCACGTTCGAGCTTGACTTGATGAAGCTCAGCTTGGTCTTGGTCAAGGGCAAAGCCCAAAGACGCCACCTCTTTTCCAAGCTCCGACAAATTGGCTTCGTAAAGGGCCATTATACTGGATGAGGCCATCGCTTCCTTTGTCTGAGTAGAAATGTTTTCGTTAAAGCCTTATATTTATACTACTCAGATGATCACTGCTCAACGGCTATAAAAGTAACGGTCACAAATCATAACATAAAACTAAAGAAGTTGACATCTTATAAAGAAATTTTTCATAAAGATACATTTAACTGGATCAAGAGGGATTTTCCATTAATGAAATTTTGGGTCGTTACAGTCGGTCTTTGAGGACTCGGCGTTCTTCTATGGAGTTCGATGCGTTCTTCACGTTCCTCGTGTTCTTCGTCGAAGAGGATGAAGAACTCCAGCTTTCCTTAGCTTTTCTTCTCTAAAGGCTCTCAAGAAACTAAGAAACTAACCCATAAATAAATTAAGACTCTCTTAATTTATTAACACCACAAAACCATTGAAATTCAAGAGTTTGAATTAACTCACCTAATTAAATTACACAAGTTGTCAAATTAAATGAAGGGGAGTTAATGGAGAGTTGAAGAGTTGAAGAATATGAATGGGTGGTGTTCGTGTGGGCCCCACCTCCTTCATAACCTACAAAGGGAAGTTGGGTAGTTACCCAACTTCCTCCCAAATGATAAAAACACTTAGAGTAAAATAAAAATTGTTGTTAAATTTTTATTTTTAACTTCCACAATTTTTATCAAATTCTCTCATGTAAACGCAACTCCAGAACATGAGTTCCTAAGCAATTATCGGCGCTACGATTCCATCGGTGCCCTCGGAATTTGATTCGGAGCACCGGTTCAAAAGTTAGAAATTCACACTCGTTCGTTCACTGATCGTACCCGAGATAATCTTCGGAAATTGATTCCGGGTACACCGGACCTCGGATTCAGGCGCCGTCAGAAAATACATTCTCGTAAAATTCCAAAGATAATTAAGAAAAAAAATTCTTTAAAATTTCTGGGTCTTTACACAACCTCACCACTACCAAGGCTAAGTTCGAGACCTCTGGAAAACATGATGGTCGGAGGAGGGAGCAGTCTCCACTACCGCTCCTCCCCCTTGGCACATGCAGCCCACATCACCACATCATAACTACCAAACGATCATGGATCATTTTTTGTTACCCGCAACACCAGAGGCCACTACTTTTATGTGGATAGCTACATGAATTTAGTGCTACATCTGTGACCATACTCCCCACAATATTACACTTCTCCCCCACTGTTCTCCATTGTTTCTCCACCCGTGACCAAATGGTTCACCGCCGCCACCTTCTCCCTCATTCACCACATGTGCACCGGGCCACCTCCCGTAGGAGGCCAGTTCCCATTTCATTTTTTCCCACATATCCCTTGACACCCACAATCATGTCTTCCCTCCCTTCACACAAGGAGAAACCTTGTGAGGGGGGTGGTTAATCTTTCAACCCCTCCCATGCATATTTTTATGAAAAAGTGAGGCGGAGGTCCTCTTTATCAACTATATAAAGAGGCAAACTCCTTCATCTAAATCATCCACTCCTCATCATCCTCATCAATGCAAGGAAGAAAAATCACCACCACCAGGGCGGAGGTCCTCCGACCCTCCTAAAATTTCCTCAATTTTCTCATGGGTTGTTCATTTTTTTAATTTAATAACCCCTTCTTGCACTGAGGGCTATAATTCTTACATATTGGGTAAAGGTAAGGGGGATATCAATTTTTATTTATTTAGTATCTAAAAATTTTAATCAAGATAATTATTTATGTTTTCAATTAATAGTTTCCAATTTAATTTTTTTTGAATTTAAATAAAATTTTATTTTATTTTAATTTATTCATAAATATTTAATTGTATAGATTTATTTTTTATTATACTCTATCTTGATCTACTTAGTTTTTATACTAATAGGTTAATATTTAAGGAAAATTAATAAAGGGATTGTTTTAATAATTTATAAAAACATGAGAAGAAATTAGGATTGAATTATTTAGTTATTTAGGTAAAATCAAAACCAGATTTGGTATTTCCTAATAATTAAAAAAAGTTCATTAAAATTTATATATTTTGACATGTAAATAAATCGATGGTGAATCAAATAGGAAATTTTTATTCAATTCAATTTAATCTTTTTCAAAAACGAAAATATGTATCCTTTCTTAAAACTATGACTAAATCAAGAAAGGGAACACTTGAACTAAATCCAATCACTTATCTCTCATTTTATATTCACCAAATAACAAAAATATCTCTTTTCTTCCTAAATCCTTCAAACTTGTTATTTTTATCTGTATAAGTGACACATAGATTAAAACACTTCTACATGGAGAATGAAATCATGGATACCACTCATAAAATTCCCTTAGGGTATTTTATAGTTTTTTCCACACCTTACGATATGATTTTATAAAAACTAGAACCGCTCTCAGGGAGTAAGTGTAAATATTGATGACTAGGACCTCTAATGAGGAAATACTCAATTTTGATCCTCATATAGTGAGGACTTTGTTTCTGAGGCTTAGTAATCTCAATCCGGAAAATAATTTTGAAGAAATAAGATTAGAAGACACATGTGTCAAATAAAAACTACTAATAATGGCACAAGACCCACAAAAACTCTTGAGGGACCTCTGTGCCTCACAATTTTCTAATCAAACAAATCAATTAACCTTATCGTAAAAACAAAATGATTTTGAGTAACGTGTTAGCATGATTCATGTGCTACCTATATTTCTTGGC
Source organism: Viscum album (assembly GCA_963277665.1). Classification (NCBI taxonomy): domain Eukaryota; kingdom Viridiplantae; phylum Streptophyta; class Magnoliopsida; order Santalales; family Viscaceae; genus Viscum; species Viscum album. Next base: position 1,877,756,423 of record OY728152.1, read on the forward strand.
CTTGATAGTGAGGATCGCAACTGAAACATTCAAAAATTCAACTATGTGTGTTCAATCTTCATTCTTAGAGGTGTAGCGGAGGAGAACTTCAAGTGTAAGGCATTCCCTTTTTCACCAAGGGAGCAGTTAAGGACTTATTGTAACATGCTAAGAAAATAATGAAAATGACATATTAATATTTATTTATATTTTTAACTAAATATTAATTTTTATTTAAAGGGGATGATATGTATGATAGTGTACTGAACTCGCAAAAATGGGTTTCTTTTAAATCATATGCTACACACAACGTTGAGTTATATCTAAAAGTAATATAATAATATTATTATTTTAAATTTTAGTTAATGCCTAGCCATTATATTGGTGGGAATGAACAGAACTGACTAAAATATGATTATACATGTTTGTTAAATGAATTTATATTTAACCAAAAAAAAATTAGAGGCTTAAAATAAGAATGAATCCTATTTTATGAATGAAGTACTCTAATATTCTTTAAAAGGTCATTTTACCACTTTTTGATAGTGAATCCTTTTTAAATCTAGTTTTTCTTACTTTTATATTTTTTATTTGAAAAAATAAAAAATTTCTTTATAATTGGGTCATCAAAATTTACTTTTGATGACATTTTTTAATTTTTTTGATAAAATTTATTTATTAATGAATTGTGGAAATACTGTATTTTAATTCATAATTGCATTTTATTCTAATTTATTTATATTTATAGACAATATTTTTAATTTTATTTAATGTGTAATTAGATTATTTTTTACAATTTGATACAATGTTGGTAATTGTAAGTAATTTCACTTCGAAATTGTACATAAACAAGTTCTAGTCTTTTGATTGTAATTATTTCTTAAAAACACGCTTTTTGTTTTGACAGTGAGAATAAATTTTAAATTAATTAATGTCATTTCTATGTTTTTAATTTAGAAACATGGATTCCATATTTGGAATAAGGAGTTCCATAATGTTTCAATAGGTAACTTTATTTTTATTCATTTTGAATATTTACTTCGGTAAATATTGTATTCACCGTGATTAAAGGGTAAATCCAGTAAATAATTTAAAAAAAATATTATTATTATTATATTCAATTACTCTAACTTGTTTCATAATGTTATTGGTTGATACATTTTTTACCGTGGTCATCCTTATCTCGATTTTGGGACACCATGGAGCCACATGGTAGTGATAATGATACTTTATTTTAATTAACTTACTATAAAGACAAGAATGACTCAAACATATATCTTTTAGTAAACCAATATTTACATGGGGTTATATAAGATATATATTCGACTATAAATATTAATTAGAAACTTAAGAAGATTTCATACATCATTATATTTTATTTATAAATTTTAGACATCATATAAATAAAATTATTATTAACACAATGATGATGCTGTAATTACCTTAATAATGAATTATTTAAATAAATAAGATTATAAAAATTAAAAAAATATCAAAAACCTGTCCAATTATTTTTGGATGATTTTATTTCGCATTAAAGTAATATTATATTAGAATTTAATTTGTTTTGGACCTTTAAAAGATGAATATCATTATATAATTAAATAATATTTTCATACATTTCTAAAGAGCCTCTCCTCCCCTTTATAAAAGGACCCTAACACTAACCTATTACTCACATATCTCAATCACCCTATATCGTCCAAAATATTCCAAAATAATCTCTAAATATTGTTTTATTTAACCTAGAATCCTTACCTTAGGAAGAAGGCACATCAAGTAATCCTTTTGGTTCAAACCAAAGAGAGATACCTGATTTAAAGGTAACAATTTCTCTGAAGTTTTTTTCTTTTATTTTACATATCAAACCCCCTAAACACTTTTTATTCAATTATTTTATAAAAACATAATTATTATAAATATAATATGTTGTTTTTATCGGATTTAGTATAACTACACATACGCACACCTATATCTAATGGGTAATGAACATAATGTTACTGTGGACAACAAACTACTACCTCATGAAATGATGGTTGTTCAATATTTTCCTACCACATCTTATGGTGGAAATTATGATGGAAAAATTTTAATATGTGATATATATTATATTTATATTATCTCTATACTTATATATTTTTCTTTTATATTATACCTTTATGATTTCCATAATGGGTAAACACGATAATTTCATTTGAGGAAATGCGGATAATCGCCCCCTCAGAGTGATATGACTCATCCATACCATACATGGAATGTATAAATGATGGTATTAATGAAATAATGTAATGTAAATACAATATGATATTATACTGGAATTATAATATACCAATGTATCATTATGTTTCCTTTTCTTTAAAAATGAAAAAAATGAATGTAACGTCCAGGCTTACGCTGGGCTTACCGTCTCCATGAACGGTGCATTTCATTTATTATTTTCAAATGTTATGGAATATTCAAGATACATATATACTGAATATATATATATATATATGATATATATGATATTTAAATTATGAATATCATTCTGTAGAGAATGTACATTTGACCTCATGGACAAATTGTAATTAGAACAAGTTCATTTGTTTAACTCAAATTCCAACCATTGACAAAATGATTGATATGTACTCAAATAATTAATAATTATAATAGAAGGATAATAAGTGACATAAAAGGAATAATAAATATTAAAAATGTTTTGAATCATGTATAAATTTACATATGTTTATTATTCAGGAAGAACAAGGAACAAACGAGTCAAGTCAGACACCGGGTAAGGGGTTTCTTATCTCACTTTTAATTCCATGATATTTCCATTGTTCGCTACTTATTTATTTCATGTGGTGTACTGTGTTCTGAAATTTGATATATATTATCATTATTATCTTTATATTCATGTTATTATCTGATTCATTTGTTGGTTATTAACTTTTTTTCAAACAACTCGATTGAATACAACGTGGTAAGTGGTTTTCATCTAACTTTTTATTCCTGTGAGATTCATGTTGTATTTGTAACTATTTTCTTTTGTGTGGTATATTTACTACCCATGATTGTACTCTTTGTGTAATATAATTTAACTTTTTGGTATTTACATCTTCATTTTATGATCCTTCATTCTTGGGGTGTATGTTTTGTAAGTCACCAAATCGTCAAGGGAACCATTCACCGTCCTCTTTTTGAAAACTTCTTTTTGTTTTGTATCTTAATATACATCATATTATGTTGGGATATGTTCTTATATATCCATAGTTTTGTAACTTTTATATCCAAGTGATGAGATACCCTTTTCTATCTCACTAACTCATTTTCTGAATTTTAAAGTGACGTTGTTAGGGTATCAAATTTCTATAAGGGATCTTATTTACCCAATTTCAATTCTTTGGGTTAAACTTCTACTTCTTGATTATGTCATGATATAAATAATTTTTAATGAGACCTTATGGTTTTACACCTAATATCCACTTATATTGGGTGTATGCTTATTTTTCACACATATTTATGTCATTTATTTATCCTTAATCTAAGGATATGATCTTTGTAAGGTACATTGTCTCAATTTACATTCCATTGAATCTTATTTGTTGTTATACACCAATTCACTTTTATATGGTGTATATACTACCTTTTGAAATATTATATCATGAATCTCTTTATTCTCACGATATTATAATATTGGTTTATTTGTATTGTGTAATTATTTTTTTCAAGTATTTTCTCAAGTGGTAATGGACTCTTTAACTAAAACATTATTTTAAATGTTTTAAAGATTTATTTTTCTAAATATTTATCCTTTAGTGAACACAATATTCATAATGGTTTTAAGGATTTATTTAAATGTAAATTAGTGATTGAAAATGTTAATTACTTTAAAATCTTCAATGTGGTATGGTAAACATTGATTGAAAAATATATTTATTAAATTTTTTAAATGGTTTTTAAAATGGTTTGATAGAGCATTGATTATATCAATATCATGAAATGATATATTTTGATTTCAATGTGGATATGTTATCTTTATTTATGCTTGTTTTATGTGATAGTAAATTTGGAATTGTTTATGTATACAGGTGGTTCCTAGACAATCTTAGGATGGGTGACCCTGAGATAGCTATAAAATGCATTGGGTAACGTGACAAAAGGTAAATGTTAATGTTTCTCCTAAGAGATTTAGGGAATATACTAAGATGGGTATTCTAGATGTAACACCCTACATAGTAGTGATAGATACAATGTTTTTATGTTATGGATGCCACATTCTAACTTTATAGTTTTTGATTTCTATATGTTATTCATAAATCATATGATTTCATAAGGTATGATAAAGAGCTTATGATTTGTATGTATTAATGGGATAATGTTTTCTTTCTTTGTTTCATAACCCTTAATGATATTTTTATGCTCATCACATGTTTTTGAACCGTTTTTCACAGGATATAAGGTAGGGTGAGGCAAATGAATATTTCAAGAAGATTTATATCAAGAAAAAAATTCTTTTTTTCATTTAAGAGTTTTTATTTTAGGAAAAATTGTATACTGAGTAGAAGTTTCTACTTTGTAATTTGATAAGTAATGTAATATTTATGGCCTAATTCTCTAATACAATACACCAAAAAAGATCCTCAATATGAATTATTAACAGAATTCAAGGTTTTATAATGTTTGAGGCTGGGTCCATATAGTGGGTATTAGAGGTTGGTTTAGATAACTTTAGGGATTATGAGTTTTCGTTAAACACATAGTTAGTCCCTATGTCTATTATTTTAGATTAATACTTATTTTATAACTTTCTATTATCAAGGAAAGTTAGTTTAAAATGGAAGGAGGAGGATCTCATAAAAAATTCCTATCTCTTCCTGATGACATGCTTGAAATAGTTATTGCAATGTCATGTTCAGATGATTGTGAAACATATTTTAGAATACAACTCACTTACAAGAAGTTGTTTGATATATCAAACACCTCTACTATACCTCGATATCATCATGGATCATTAGATGTATTTAATCAAATCCTATTTCACAATATTCTCATATTTTCAAGAAAGATAAATATTATCAATTCATTTTCAAAAAAATTACCTTATCACAAAATTATGAAGCATATTATGATTTTTAAAAAGGTGCTAAAGAGGGACACCCCATCACAAACTATTTATATTTTCTTTTAAAATATAGTCTCCTAGCACATATTTATGGTATTTTATAAGGTCTATTGATTGAATGTTTCAACCTAATTTCAATCATAATGTTTTATAGAAATCATGATTTGTCAGATGTTTTGAAATTATATGTCTTACATGATTATTTTTTGAAACTATTTTTCTATGAACACCCATACAACTCATGTTGTACAAGGGGTATTAAGATGATGGAAGAAAATTATTTTGAAGGATTTATAAATCATTGTTGTAATGAATTGACCTTATACCTATGTAAACAAGATGGTGATGAAAACATATGGACACCATGATGAAGATATGTTGTTATATCTATTAGGAATATTTTTATTTTATCCTATGGAGGAGAAATAAGAAAAAAAGTAAAATATATATAAGGATTCAGGAATTAAGATGTTTAGGTCTTAATGTGTTGGGATGAAAATGAAAGGTATAAGAAAAAATTTGAGGTTAAAACATGTTAGGGTTATTTTTGTGTTTTATAAAAAGGACAACCCGTAAGATGGGTGACAACCCATCACATCCGAAAAGGCTATGGGAATTGAACTGACGACCAAAGGTAGAAAAGGGTACATCGCCTACCACTGGCCTACGTGACGTCCCTGGTTAGAATGAATTATTCTCTTTATTTAAATGAGTTTATAGATCAAGAATAATTAGATTTTGGTAACTTATGTTTTATCAAATGGATATCCTTAATATTGGAAATAGATTTGGTGATTAAGTGATAATGGTCATTTTGGAAGATGTTTGATATTTTGGGAACACTCTATGCCTAAGAAAAAAACAATACCTTGAGATTTCAATTGAAGTGTAATGGTGGAATTTTATTCTGATAGAATCAATGTTGTATTGGGGACATATAGAAATTTGGGTTATTTATGGAAATTATTAACCTATCAAAGAGAATATGTGATTAGGTTAATTACACTATAGTATGAGACTTGAAGAGTAGTTGATGTTATTTGGAGATAAATGTTAATATTTATCTTCGAAGACTATATGATCAAATTCGTTTGAGTATTGGGTTCCAAACATTGTTTTGATTATATTGAATAATTTTAATGTCAATTGTGTATTGAAATTTAGTAAAGGAGAAAGTCTACATGACAAGTAAGTATGTTTCCTTATGTTTTTAGTTAATCTCCTAAATAAATTCCTCAACATTATGTAAAGTATCATGAAACCAAAACATTGTCTGTTATTTTTTCTTACTAGGGAATCAAATACCTTTTAACCTATCACAATTTTGTGATTCTCTAGTGGTTAACTTTCCCACAATCTTGTTTTATATCACTCCCCATCAGAACATGGCAGTTTTGTTTCTCTCTATATCTATGTTTTCATGGAATCCAAGTATCTGTTATCTCAGGTGACCACTATACTTCTATTCCATCCTTTTAATTTGATAATTTTACTGACTCTTTTTCCAATGTGGTACTTTTAATGAAGTTTCCAATACCAATTTTAAAATTGTGAGGATGCAATTCACAAAAAGGGGGAAGGATGTTACCTCCAAGGTAAATGAAAAATATGGCATTTACATGTTTATTAATATTTGTGAATTAAATATTAATTTTACATTAAAGGGGATTCTATGTCTGATATCATACATAACTCGCTACAACAGGTTTCTATGAAATCATATGTTGCAGACAACATTGAGTTATACCTAAAAATAAAATAATAATATTATTATTTTAAATTTTAGTTAATGCCTAGCCATTGTATTAGCGGGAATAAACCAAACTAACTAAAATACGATTATAAATTTTTTTTCAATGTTTTTACATTTATCCAATAAAAATTAGATTCTTAAAATAATAATTAATCTTATTTTATGCATGAAATACTCTAATATTCTTTAAAAAGTTATTTTACCACCTTTGGATGGAAACTCCTTTCTAAATCTAGTTTTTTTTACTTTTATATGTTCTATATGACAAAAAAAAATTCTTATTTAGAATCATAACATAAAATTTTTCATTGGATGAAATTTTGTTATTTTTCTGATAAACATCTTTTTTAATGATTAGTGAAAAATACTTGTATTTTAATTCAAAACTGACTTTTTATCTAATTTATTTATGTGGATAGATTAATTTTTTAATTGGTTTTAAAGTGTAATTAGATTATTGTCTTACCATTTAATCCAACGATGGTAATTAGACACAATTTAACATTGAAATTGGACATAAACAAATGTCAATATTTTGATAATTATTATTTCTTAAAAAAAAGTTTTTTATTTTGAAAGGAGTAATTAATTTTAAATTACTTTTTTACACTCTTGTGTTTTGAATTCAGAAAAATGGATTCCATATTTTTAATTTGGAGTTAAAAAGTTTCTAAATAGATAACCTTTATTTTAGACATTATGAATATTTACTTCATTAAATATTTTATTTACCATGGTTAAGGGGTAAATTAGGTAAATAAGTGTAAAAACATATTATTATTTTAATATTAAATTTTCCTAAAATGTATCTTAATATTTTTGGATGATACATTTCCGATCATGGTTATCCTTGGGTTGATTTTGGGACCCCATGTAGCCACTTGGGAGTTTTAATGAATCCTTATTTTAATTAACTTAATGTAAAGACAAAAATGACTTAAACATATATCTTTTAGTAAATAAATTTTTTATAGGAGGTTATATATGTTATATCTTCGACTATAAATAATATTTAGAAATATTAAAAAAATTATACATCATGATATTTTGTTTATAATTTTTAGACATAAAATAAATAAAATTATTTATGACATAATGATGATGAATTGATTACCTTCGTAATGAATGATTTTAATAAATGAGATTATAAAAATTACAAAAATAACCAAAACCAATCCAATTCTTATTATATGATTATATTTAGAATAATAGTAATCTTATATTCAAATTTAATTTGTTTTGGACAATTTAAACTCGAAAATAATTATATAATAAAATAATATTTTCAAACATTTCTAAAGAGCCCCTCATCCCCTTTATAAAAGGAAACCACTTCTATCCCATTACTCACACCTCTGAATCTACTTGGATCATCAAAACTCTTCCCAAATAATCTCCCAATATCCCTCTATTCCACCAAGAATCCTTACCTTAGGCATAAGGCACTTCATGTAATCCTTTTGGTTCAAACAAAAGGGAGATATCTGATTTAAAGGTAACATCTTCTCTTAAGTTCTATTGTTTTATTTTATCTCTCAAACCCCGTAAACTATTTTTATTATTTTCTTTTATAACGACACCATTATCTTAAATATAATATGTTTCTGTTATGAGTATTATTTGGTCTAAACTTACACACAAATCCATTTAATGGGTAGAGAACATACTATTTATGTGGACGGTGAACTACCCCCTAACGAAATGATGATTGATCAATCTTCTCCTACCACCTCTTATTGATGAAATTATAATAGAACAATAATTATATGTTATATATATTATAATTATATTATCTCAATACTTATTTATTTTTCTTTTATATCATTCCTTTAGGGACTCCATAATGGGTAAATGCGATTATTTCATTTGAGGACGTGCAGACTACCGCCCCCTCAAAGTGATATGACTCGTTCATACCATACCTGGAATGTATAAATGATGGTGTTAATGAACATATGTATCATATATAATATATGATATTATAATGTAATTATAATATACCTATGTATCTTTATGTATAACATTCTTTAAAAATGAAAAAATAAATGAAAGTATCATTCATGATTACATACGGCTTACCGTCTCCTTGAACAGTGCATTTCATTTATTATGTCCAAATGTTATGGACCATTATAGATACATATATACTTGATATATATTATATATATTATATCTAAATCATTAATATAATTTGGGAGAGAATTTACATTTGACCACATGGACAAATTTTAATTGTAATAAGTTCATTTTTTAACTCAAATTCCGAACATCAACAAAATGTCTAATTTGAACACAAATAATTAATAATTGTTATAGAATTATAATAAGTTATATGAAATTATTAATAAACTTTATAAATGTTATGATTCAAGTTTAAATTTACATAATTTAATTATTCAGGAATAACAAGCAACAAACGAGTCAAGTCAGACATGGGGTAAGGGGTTTCTAATATCAATTTTAGTTCCGTGAGATTTCCATTATTCACCAATAACTAATTTCATGTGGTGTATTGTGTATGGAAATTTGATAAATATTATCATGATTCTTTTTATATTCATGTTATTATCTAATTCATTTGGTGGTTATTAACTTTTGGTCACATGACTCGATTGATTACAACGTGGTAAGGAGTTTTCATCTCACATTTTATTCCTATGAGATTCATGTTATATTTGTAACTATTTAATTTTTTGGAGTGTATGTACTAACTTTTATTTTATTATTTATATAATATACATTAATTTATGGCTATTTACATCTTCATTATATGATCCTTTTTTCCTGGGGTGTATGTTTTGTAAGTCACCAAATCGGCAAGGTATCCTTTCACCCTCCTCATTTTAGAAGACTTATTTTTGTTAGGTATTTTAATTTACATTTTATTATGTTTGAATATGTTCATATATATCAATATTACTATAAATTATATGTCCAAGTGATGAGATACCCTTTTCTCTTTCACCAACTCATTTTCTAAATTTTAAGGTTACGCTGTTAGGCTATTGAATTTCTGTAAGGGATCTTCTTTACCCAATTTCAATTATTTGGGATAAACATATACTCTTTATTAGGTCATGAAATAAATATATTTTAATGACCTCTGATTGTTTTAAACCATATATCCACATATATTGGGTGTATTATTATTTGTCAAACAAAATTATGTCATTGATTTATCCTCAATCTAAGGATACTATCTCTGTAAGGGACATTGTGTCAATTTAAATTCCTTTGAGAATTATATGTTATTATACCCCAATTAAAGTTTATATGGTTTATATACTTACCTTTGTCATATTATATCATGAATCTTTTTTTCTCATGATATTATAATATTTTTCTAATGTTATTCTTTAATTATTTTTATTCAAGTATTTTCTCAAGTGGTAAGGGAATCTTTAACTAAAACATTGTTTTAAATGTTTTTAATATGTATTTTTATATATATTTCTCCTTTAATGACCATGTTTTCAAAATGGTTTTAAGAATTTATTTATATGGACATTGATGTTTTAATACATTGATTCCTTTAACAGCTTTAAAGTGGTATTGGGCACTTTGATATGAAAATTTCTTTATTGAAAGTTTTAAATGGTTTTCAAAATAGTTTTATAATGAATTGATTATGTCAATATCATGAAATGATATATTGTTATTTCAATGTGGAAATGATATATTTCCTTTATTATTTTTTAATGTGTTATGAAATTGTGCATTGTTTATGTATACAGGTGGTTCTTTGATAAACCTAGGGTGGGTGAGGCTGAGATAGCTCTCCAATGCATTGGGTAACATGGCAGAGGTAAAAGATAATGTTTCTCCTAAGAGATTTAGGGAATATACTTTGATAGGTATTCAAAATGTAACTCCCTACGTAGTTGTGATAGCTACAATGTAATTATGAATTGGTTGCCACAAGTTACCTTTATGATTTATGATTTCTATATGTTATTCATAAATCTTATGATTTCATGAGGTATAATAAAGAGAATAAGTTTTGTTCTTATTAATTTTATAATGTTTTATTTCTTATTTTATAACCCTTACTAAGATTTTTATGCTCATCCCATGTTTTTTAAATAAATTTCACAGTATATAAGGCATGGTGAGAGAATAGAAGAATTCAAAAAGATTTATATCAAGAAAAGAATTATTGTTTTATTTTAAGAGTTTTTATTTTATGAAAAAATTTATATTGAGTACAAGTGTCTAATTTGTAATTTGATATGTAATTTAATATTTATGGACTAGTTATCTAAAACTCTAAACTTGAAAAGATCCTCAATGTGAATTATTAACTTAATTCAATATTATGTAACGTTTCAGCTCTGGTCCTTATAGTGGTTCTATACCTTACAAGACATAAATATCCAAGACAAGTATGATCCCCAATAATGATTCATGAAAAGTTTGTTCCTAGCCTCCCAAAGCATAGTAATTAGGAAGGATATATAAGACATCTAAAAAATCAAGTGATAATATTTACATGTATTGGGAATGATTCAAGAATATTAGTGAAAAAAGCCCATATCAAACAGTGGAAGAGAACCCCTTCCTTGTATATTTCTATCAAGGACTACTACAAAGTGATATAAATCTTTGGGATTTATCCTCTAGAGGAGAATTGATTGAAAAAACCCAAATAATCTGAGAACCTCATTGAGAAGATACATCAAAATTAACACCATTTCATAACAAGAGGCACTGGAACAAGCAGTATACATGAGATAAATACATATGACTCATCACCTCTCCTTACAACCCAAATTCAATATATGAAATTCCTTTTGAGAAAAATAGTAATTAAGAAATTGAATAAGCAACCATCTCCACCACATGTGTGTGGATTATGTTTGTCACGCAGCCATTACAATGATCAGTGTTTTGAGATATAGGATACAGAATGTTGTGTAGCTAGATTTTTGAAAAAATAGATCCTACAAAATCAAAAATATACTTAAGTTCATACCCAACAAGGATTTTGAGGAAAATAATCTAGAACACCTTTTCAACATAAATATCAGAACTCGAATCCATTCTAATAACCTTATAATCAACCACCTTATAGAAACAATAGAATAATAAAATGATGACTTTCCAATGAAAAAATTCTAATAAACCATCACCATGTTCTCAGAAGTACCACCAATAAGTGGATATGGATGAGATGAAGAGGACAGAGATTAATTTGGAAAAAATCTTGATATCCTTATGGATCTTTTGACCAGGAATCAAGGAAGCCTTCCATACCGAACTGTCCAAAATCAAAAGGAAAATGTTAGTGCCTTTGAAACTCAAAGGGGGAAGGAGATTCCTCCAATTAAGACAAGTAATATTGATGATTCCAAACAAACACCTGAAAAGAAATTCATCCACCCCAAGAAGAAGGAAGAAATTAAAGTGAAATGAAAACAAAGGGAGAAAAGAGACAACAAGGAACCATTCCCCTATGCACTAGCTTGATAATCACAAGAAGATGAAGAAAAAATTAAATGATAGATCCATAAAACTTTCTAGAATGTTGAAATTGGAATTCCATTTCTAGAGGTAATCCACCAAATAGAAAACTATGAAATGTTTCTAAAGGAAATATGAACCAATAAAAAGAATCATGGTGAATATGAGAAGTTTATATTTTGAATTAGTGTCTCGGCCATCACTACCCCACTATTTCCCAAAAACAATATCAAGGCCCAAGGACATTCTCTATTCCCTCCACAATTGGATTTATATATTTTTCTGATGCTTTGTGTGACCTTAGTACATCTACAAATGTAATGTCTAATTCTATCTCCTCAACTTTGAAAATAGGTGAATTGAAGCCCACAAGAGTGGTTATACAACTCACAAATGGATCCACTATTTTTTCATCTGGAACTATAGAATATGTGCTTTTGAGAATTAGGGGAGTAATTTTTTATAAATACTTTTACATACTCACTTTGGAGGAGGACAAAGCAATAAGAAATTCACGAATTATTTTGGGAAGATAATTACTAAAAATGGAAAATGCATTCATAAATTAACATGAAGGAACCCTGACCATGGAGAAAGGAGATAATAAGGAATGAATTTCATGAGATTAAGTAGAAGTTTATTACCCCACTGGTAATATAGCTACAAAATTGGGAACATCAATTTGAATTACTCTGTTATGCATCAAATCATGCTGTTTGAGTTGTTATTTCACAAAGAGTTTAAGGAAACCTGAAAGTGGTAACCTATGATTCAAGGACTCTAAATTACACTCATGTATAATACACAACAAATTAAAAGGATTTTATTGCCATTTTCATTGAATTTCATAAATTCAAGACATATTTACTTGGTACTAAAGTAGTATTATTTTATGACCTTATAGCACTAAGGTATTTTATGAAGAAGTTCTATGAAAAAACAATGCTAGTGAGATGAATACTTCACATGTAAAAGTTAAATATGGAGATTACATACAAAAAATAGATGGAAACCAAGTGGAAGATCACCTCAGTAGGATCCCCAGCACTTTTGAATTAGAAATTTCATAGCCAACCCCACTCAATGACCATAACCTAGAGAGAATCTCTACACCATAGAGGATAAATTTCAATGGTAAGCTAATATAGTATATTATTTGGTCTCATATTGGGTATCTTTTTCCCATATTTCGCATCAAAAAGATAAATACAAGGGTGAAGCTAGATTTTAAATCTTGCAGGATCCTTTTCTTTGAAAGATTTTCAATGACTAAATCATAAGATAATTTTTTTGCCAGTGAAATAGAATATATTTTTCAATTTCTCCATACACTTTCATTTGGAGGACATTTTGGACCCCAAAGGACTACAATTGTCATGACCCGTCCTCAGGGCCCGTGCCGCGACTACCCCATGCCCGCCTTCCATTGGCCAGGGGCTGGTGACTAGCACCAAGGCGTAAATCCCGGTAAAAAGGGAAGGCATTTACTTTGTAAAGTAAACAAGCACCACAGAGTAACCAAGTGGAAAAAGTAAACTCTAAGTAAAAACTGGTACAACAGTAAGTGCGGAAAAGTTAGTGGGAAAGTATACAAACCCAAACTGAAAGTAAAGTACAACTCAATAGGGAAAACATCAACTAAAAAGTAAAAGCCGCTACGCCGAACTGTCCACTGGAAATCCCACCTGAAGGGTGGGTACAGATAGCTCCACTGCTCCTCGGGTCCCGTCGTTCGCTCCAAGTACGTCCCGCCTAGTGGTCCACCTCCAGGTATTTTCCTGCTTTGCAAGCCTCAACCACGATCAATGTTGTTCGTCGTCTACAACCAACACAACGTAGTGCGGGCATAGCCCGTGTAGGGGTGAGTATAAGCTACTCAGTAGGGACCCCGAGACCCCCGAAGGTCTCCCAAAATCCACAAAGGATAAACCACAAAGGAAAAATGCATTCACAAAGTAACAACTGACACAGCTTAGGTATATTCCCATACATATACCTAAGTCATCAATTCCAAAACGCTCCAACATCCTAGCCCAAGTACAACCCAGTCCACACAGGAAATTATATGTATTCCACATAGGAAAGAAAAACGTAATCCACATAGGATAGCACAACACAATCCACACAGGAAAGCAAACAGGATTCAGCTCACACGGGTATACTTCTTCGAAAGACGATAGAGATGATCACTGATCCATCTAAGTCGTCGGACCCACAAAGGATCGATAGGTACTAACCCCCGCAAAGACCCACACATGATCAGTAGGAAACTAACCCCCGCAATGACCCACACAGGATCGGACCCACACAGGATCTGTAGGCGCTGGCTCACACAGAACCGCTGAGCGCTGACCCACACAAGATCGGGCCCACACGGGATTGGTAGCACTGATCCACACAGGATCGCTGAGTGCTATAGTCTTCGTCGTCGAATCCACTGAGGATCTCTGCACAGTCGTCATCGCAGTCACAGTAGCAGTCACAGCCAGCTCTAGTGTTCCCGCACACAGCAAGCTCATTCCGGAGGGTCCGCTCCACGAGCCGAGAGGCTGATACATCAACTGACACATAGTCCAGAGTTGATGTATTCAAAAGTTCTGTATCGTCAACAGGAACTCAAAGTCGCAGACGGCGCGTCGATCGGACGCCCGGTCTAAGAGTTATTGGATTTTTCGTTCCAGGGGCCCGGTTGGTTTTTAAGGTGAAACCAACCCGACCATACTCCACCTGCGTCCAAACCTCGGGTGGAGTAAACCAAAAGATCCATCTCACTTAGAGTAATTCAACAAAGTTGATGGCACGTCAATCGAACGTCTGAAGCTCAAGATATGAGTGTTTCCGCTCCGAGGGCCTGGTTGGTTTCGTGTACGAACCAACCCGACCAAACTCAAAGTAATCTGAAACATTGAGTGCGATATACCGAAACGACCATCTTGTTCTAAGGATCTTTTTGCCGCTGACGGCGTGTCGATCAGAGGTTTGTAGCCCGAGTTATGAACAATTGAACTCAAACGGTCCGAAAACGGGGGTTTCGGGCCCGAGACCAACCCTGCCCGAGACCCCCTGGGTCCGGGTCAACCCGGCCCGGCCCGGCTCGGCAGGCGCGGCCCGGCCCGGCAGCTCGGACCGGCAACCCACGCGCTGGGCGCGCTGGTCGGTGCTCGGCCAAAACGGCTGAGCCATTTTGCCTCGCGCGCGGGGGGGGGGGGGGGGGGGGGGGCGCTGCCCCCCAGGTTTCTTGTAACCTCAGCCCCTTAATTAGGGCCGCAATAATGGTCGGCCGGGGGATTCATTTCCCTCGGCTTCTCCCTGTCTGGCGTGCCCGACCTGGCCAGCCGGTTCCTGCTCAACGGGACCGGCGATGGCCGATCCCCTTCCAGCTTCGACGCCGGCGGCCCGGTACCGACCGCCGGTCACCCTGCTCCGACGCGGCCCAGAACTGGCCGTGGCCCATGTCGTCCGGTGAGGTGTGACGACGCCGCGACCCTCTGTCGCGGCCCCAGTACTGGCCGCAGTGTCATCGGTTTTCATTGACGCGGCGCGACGGCGTCGCGTCCTTGATCAACTTCATGGCGCGGCGCAACGGCGCCGCGAAGTACTTGCCGTGGGATTTCCACGTGATGCTACGGCATCACGTCATTCCGTCCAAACCACAAATTATCAACAAGGATAAAGAGGAGGGTCGACCGTGTTTGTGAGGTCCGGCCCCCTCTCGTTAAACGAAAACATTTAGTCGAATATCCATGAAGATCGATAAACTAGAATCATGAACAGAAATAATTAAATAAAATAAAACCCCTACCTCGGTTTCAAGAACGGTACACGTCAACGAGCCGTGGAAGACGAGCGTCGCGGAGGTCGGGCGTCACGGAAAACGAACGTCAATTTCGTTTTTGTCGAGGTGCGTCCAAAGAGGAAACGTCGTTGGAGAAGTTCTCCACATTCTTCAGCAGATATGTTCTTCGTTGAAGAACGATGTTCTTCATCGGAGTCCGAGGTGTTCTTCACGTTCTTCGTCGAAGATGTTCTTCGTTGGAGATGAAGAATATCTTCACTCTTCCCAAAACCTCTCAACGACAAAACTCTAACAACAAAATAAAATAAGCTCCTTTCTTATTTTATTAACACAACAAGCCTTTTGAAATTCAAGAGTTTGAATTTCAAAAACTCACATTAAACTTACCACTTTAATTCCATAGGTTTAATAAACTTATGTTATCAACATTTAATGGGAGTTGAGAGGGGTTAGAGGATATTAAGGGGTGGGGTTCATGTGGGCCCCACCACCCTCATACCCTCCCAAGGGAGTTTGGGTGGTTACCCAACTTCCATCAAGAACTAAACATTTAGAGTAAAAATAATTAAAATTGTAGAATAATTATAAAATAAACATCCACAATTTTTATCATCAACTCTCGTGAAAACGCAACTCCGTAACAGTTGTTCCTAAGCAATTACTGGCACTGCGGTTCCATCGGTGCCTCAGAATTCAATTCCGGGCACCGGTTCAAAAGTTAGAAATTCACGCTCATTCGTTCACTGAACGTACCTGAACTAAACTTCAGATAGAAATTCCGGGCACTCCGGGCCTCAGAATCAAGTGTCGTCTGAAACCGCGTTCTTGTAAAATTACAAAGATAATTAAGAAAAAATTTCCATTGAATTTTACGTCTCTTTACATTACTCCCACCTCAGGGCTTTACGTCCCCGTAAAGATACATCATAACTAGGGAAACAAATGAGGGTACTGAGCACGCATCTGAGCCTCCAGCTCCCAAGTGCTCTCCTGGAGGTTTCCGTGTTGCCATATGATGTGCACTAGAGGAGTCGACCGTCCACATAGGACCCACTCATGTTGACCCTCAATCTCCATCGGGACCTCCACAAAATTCTCCCCATCATCAACATCTAGCTCCCCATGGTCAATTATGTGCGTCGGGTCGTGCACGTATCTCCTCAGCTGAGATACATGGAAGACGTCATGCACCCGGTGCAACTGAGGTGGTAGAGCCAGGCGATAAGCCACCTCGCCAATCTTGCTGAGGACCTGGAATGGTCCGATGAAGCATGGAGACAACTTTCCGCCTCAGCCAAATCTCTGTATTCCACGACGTAGTGAGACACGCAAGAAGACATGGTCGCCATACATGAACTCTAGTGGTCTCCACCTCCTGTCAGCATATGACTTCTGCCGGCTCTGAGCTGTCTTCATCCGCTCTTGGATGACCTGGACCTTCTCTATCCTGGCCTGAACCATCTTACGTCCCACAAGTGCTGACTCCCCAGTGTCTGTATAGCACAAACGAGATCTACAAGGTCGGTCGTACAATGCCTCGTATGGTGCCATCCAGATGGTGGAGTGGTAGCTGTTATTGTACGCGAACTCCACCAAGGGTAGGTGGTCCTCCCAGTTGCGACCAAAGTCGAGGACACGTGCGCGGAGCATGTCCTCGAGAGTCTGAATGGTCCTCTCGGTCTGACCATCCGTCTGAGGGTGAAAGTCTGTTCTCAGACGTAGCTGCGTCCCGAACTCCTCCTGCAACCACTTCCAAAGCTGAGAAGTAAAGTGAGCATCTCGATCGGAGATAATAAATGATGGCACAACATGAAGCCGCACAATCTCTTGAATGTAGATTCATCCCAAGCTCTCCACTGATCCCTGCTCTCTGATGGGTAAGAAGTGATCCGACTTGGTGAGTCAGTCGACAATCACCCAAATGGAGTCGTGACCTCTGGAAGTGCATGGAAGTCCAGTCACGTAGTCCATAGATATCTCGTCCCACTTCCACTTCGGGACCTCCAAGGGCTGTACCAAGCCTGCTGGTACCTGGTGCTCATCATTCACCTACTGGCAGGTGAGGCATCGTGAAACAAACTCTTCCACAACCTTCTTCATGCCCGGCCACCAGTGCTGTCGTCTGAGGTCCTGGTACATATTCACCACTCCAGGATGTACCGCTAAAGGAGAAGTGTCAAACTCTCTCAGCACCTCCTCTCGTAAAGCTACTGGTACCAAGGTACTTCCTCTGAAAAGGATGTCATGATCTGCTCCAAATGAGAAACCATCAGGTTCCTATCTTGAGGATATCTGTGCACGCCGCGTCTCACAGTTAGTGTCCCCACGCTATGCCTGTCTGACCCGCTGCAGTAGTGGAGGAGTGACTGTCAGAGACTGAAGTAAGGCTGATACATCTCTATCCACGATGGATATCTGCCATGAGGCTAGCTGCTCTGTCGCCTCCTCAAGTAGCTGAATGCTCGTCCTCCTGCTGAGGTCATCAGCTACCACGTTCCCCTTTCCAGGAGTATAGACTATCTCAAAGTCATAGTCCTGGAGGAACTCGATCCATCGCCGCTATCTCATATTTAGATCCTTCTGAGAGAAGATGTATCTGAGACTCTGATGGTCAAAAAATACTGTAAAGCGTTCGCCCATCAGGTAGTGTCGCCAAGTCTTCAGAGCGAAGACCACTGCTGCTAACTCCAGGTCATGGGTAGCGTAGTCTTGCTCATGCGGCCTCAACTGACATGATCCATAGGCGATCACAGCCCGCTCCTGCATCATGACACATCCAAGTCCAGTCCCTGATGCATCGCAGTAGACTACGTACCCTACTCCCTCCTCAGGAAACTTCAAGATAGGTGCGCGGGTCAATCTCTGTCTCCGCTCCTGGAAGCTCTGCTGACATCTTTCTGACCATACGAAGGGTTTCCCCTTCTTCATCAAAGCTGAGAGGGGTGCCACAACTCTAGAGAAGTCTGGTACGAATCTACAGTAGTATCCAGCTAGTCCCAATAAACATTGCACCTTCGTCATGCTCCTGGGTGGCTCCCAAGCTAACACTGCCTCGATCTTCGCAAGATCCACTGCAAATCCTGCCTCAGAGATGACGTTTCCCATGAAGTGGACCTCACGTATCCAGAACTGACACTTCAAGAGCTTACCATAAAGCTGGTGCTCTCGGAGTGTGTCTAGTACACCCCGCAAGTGGTAGGCATGCTCCTCCTCAGTCCGCGAGTAAATCAAAATGTCATCGATGAAGACCACGACAAATCGATCGAGGTATGGCTGAAAGATCCTGTTCATGAGGGCCATGAACACTGCTGGAGCATTGGTTACGCCGAAAGGTATAACCAAGAACTCATAGTGGCCATACCGACATCTGAAGTTCATCTTCTGCACATCCACATCTCGAACTCTGAGCTGATGATAGCCTGATCTGAGTTCTATCTTTGAGAACCACCGTGATCCCTTGAGATGATCAAAGAGGTCATCAATCCTCGGTAGTGGATACCTATTCCTCACTGTCACTTGGTTCAGGTGACGATAGTCGACACACCATTGCAAGCTCCCGTCCGCCTTCTTGGCGAACAAAATCGGGGAAGCCCAGGGTGAAACACTAGGTCGGATGAACCACTTGCCCTGCAAGTCCTCCAACTGTACCCACAGCTCTCAAAGCTCGGCGGGGGCCATCCGATATGCTAGAGTCGATATCGGGGCTGTCCCGGGGTACAGGTCAATATAAAAGTCTACCTCTCTGCGAGGAGGTTTCCCTAGAACGTCGTCGGGATAAACATCCGCATACTGATCCACCACTGCAGGAAAACTAGGACTCTGTGCGTCAACTGCTCCTAGGATGAGGCTAGGAAACTGATGAGTGATGGGTTGTCCTCTCCTCTGCGGAAGTCCATCCTGTTCTGCGAAGGCTCCCTTCTCACCGGTGAAGGTGAAACTGCTCCCGTCGGTGCGTACACATCGCACCTTGTGCCTAATACAGTCAATCTGTGCATGGACCATAGACAACCAATCCATCCCCAACATGACGTCGTAAGGCCTCGACGCTGCTGCAAGAAGATCCCAGCCGAAGCTCTTGCCTCCTAGAGTAAGCTCACACTGCCAGATCTAGTGCGTAATCGTCGAGTCTGCTCCCGTAGGAGTCTCTAGCGGTATGGATCGAGCCAACGGCTCTGTCAGAATCTCCAAGCTCCGAACAAGGGCAGCGGCTATGAAAGAATGACTCTCTCCTGTGTCTATAAGAACTGCAGAAAGGGTGGAATAGACAAAAATAGTACCTCGAATCATCTCGGGCACGCCGTGGTCGTAGTCCTCTTCTACCTGGAGCTGTGTATGTCTCTGCCCACCAGCACCCTGTGGTCGGGGTGGACCTCCTGGTGGTGGTGGTGGTAGAGCCTCAAAGCGTCGCCAACCACCTACTGCTCGGCCAGCTCCTCTGCCTTGTCCTCCTGCTCCCTGCGGACCGCCACGGTCGACCCTCTGCCTCTGCCTCGGTGGTCCCTCAATCGTCTGCTGCTCCTCGGCACGGCGGGTCGAGCAGTCACGAGCCATGTGGCCCTGCCCGCCGCATGAGTAGCACTGCCTGCCTCTCGAAAGACTAACTCCGCACTATGTTCCCCGCATTGTTGAGCCAGTGTCCTGAGGTCGTCTGCCTGAGGGTCTGGTCTGCCTGGACCCATGTGTCATCCGTCGACTGCCTGCTGCAGAAGACTCTGCTACGTGCCGCCCTACGGTGGGTCTCGGTGCTGGTGTAGACTCAGCAAGAAAGATCTCGATCAAAAGGGCTTTCTCCAGTACTCCTGTCTGAGTCAGAATGCTGAGGGAGATCAGCGATAACCTGATATCGTGTCTCAATCCCTGCTCAATGGTCTGGGCCCGGAAGAATGGGTCTCGTACCATGTCTGTCGAGTAGCGCGAGAGATCGGTAAATCTCGTCGAGTACTGGGCGACCGTCATGCTGCCATGCCGCAGCTAAAGAAGCTCCTGGATGCGCACCGCACGGAGGGTGGCTGGAATAACTCTAAGTGGAAGAGTCTCTCAAAGTCTGTCCAGAGTAGAGATGCCTCATCGTGCACCTGGAGCATCAAGCTCCACCATCGGCCTGCTGCCGCGTGCAGTAGGCTCGCTGCGAGGATCAACATGAGGTCTGCTGGTGTCCTCACTAACCGAAAAACTCGTACCACTACCTCCAGCTAGTCCTCAGATGCCTGGGGGTCCGTTTCCCAGTGGAACCTGGGTAGTCGTTGGCGCTGGAACTCATGCAGTGCACTAAGGCGACGTGCATCGTCAGCAGCTGGGGCTGGAAGCATCGGTGGCTCAGCGGGTAGGGCTACCACCGGTTCCGCTGCTGACAAAGGGCCCTGCACCGAGGCCTCGTCACTCGGTGGGCTGTCGTCACACTTGACTCTCGGAACCCTAGCTGGCTGTCATCGTGGGGCCATCCTGAAAAGGAAACAGGTGAGCCATAGTCAGAACAGTATACATGGTGAGCTGATATAAAGTAATCACAAAGAACACTTGAATAACACATGCAATAAAATGTTTTCGTGCATTAAGTCAGAAATCAGAAGTCAGGGTCCTGGTGTACGGATACGTCGGCCGCCGCACCAACACTGGACTCCCTGGACTGATAACCACACCCAATACACTAAACACTATTGCTTCACATAGAAAAAGATCAGAGTCCCAAGTTCTGCGGTAGAACCGAACTCCTCTAATACCAATTTGTCACGACCCGTCCTCGGGGCCCGTGTCGTGACTACCCCAAGCCCGCCTTCCATAGGCCAGGGGCTGGCGACTAGCACCAAGGCGTAAATCCCGATAAAAATGGAAGGCATTGCATTTGTAAAGTAAATAAGCACCACAGAGTAAGCAAGCGGAAAAATTAAACACTAAGTAAAAACTGGTACAATAGTAAGTGCGGAAAAGTAAGTGGGCCAGTATACCAACCCAAACTGAAAGTAAAATACAAATCGAAAGGGAAAACAACAACTGAAAAGTAAAAGCCGCTACGCCGAGCTATCCACAGGAAATCCCACCTGAAGGGTGGGTACAGATAGCTCCACTTCTCCTCAGGTCCCGCCGTCCGCTCCGAGTACGTCCCACCCTGTGGTCCATCTCCAGGTACCGTCCTGCTCTGCAAGCCTCAACCACGATCAACGATGTCCGTTATTTTCAACCAACACAATGTAGTGCGGGCATAGCCCGTGCAGGGGTGAGTGTTAGCTACTCAGTAGGGACCCCGAGACCCCCGAAGGTCTCCCAAAATCCACAAAGGATAAACCACAAAGGATAAATACATTCACGAAGTGACAACCGACACTTCTTAGGTATATGCCCATACATATACCTAATTCATCAATTCCAAAACGCTCCAACCTCCAAGCCTAAGTACAACCCAGTCCACACAGGAAAGTATACGTATTCCACACAGGAAAGAAAAATGTAATCCACAGATGATAGCACAACACAATCCACACAGGAAAGCAAACAGGATTCAGCTCACACAGGTATACATCTTCGAAATACGATAGAGATGATCACTGATCCATCTAAGTCGTCGGACCCACAATGGATCAATAGGTACTAACCCATGCAAAGACCCACACAGGATCGGTAGGAAACTAACCCCCTTAATGACCCACACAGGATCGGACCCACCTAGGATCTGTAGGCGCTGGCTCACACAGAACCGTTGAGCGCTGACCCACACAGGATCAGACCCACACAGGATCGGTGGCACTGAGCCACACAGGATCGCTGAGTGCTCTAGTCATCGTCGCCGAATCCACTGAGAATCTCTGCATAGTCATCGTCGCAGTCACAGTAGCAGTCGCAGTCAGCTCTAGGGTTCTCGCACACAGCAAGCTCGTTTAGGAGGGTCCGCTCCACGAGTCGAGAGGCTGATACATCAACTGACACATAGTCCATAGTTGATGTATCCAAAAGTTTCGTATCGTCAACAGGAACTCAACGTCGCAGATGGTGCGTCGATCGGACGCCCGGTCTGAAAGTTATTGGCTTTTCCGTTCTAGGGGCCTTGTTGGTTTTTAAGGAAAAACCATCCCGACCGTACTCCACCTGCGTCCAAACCTTGGGTAGAGTAAGCCAAAAGATCCGTCTCACTTAGAGGAATTCAAAAAAGTCGACGGCACGTCAATCGGACGTCCGAAGCTCAAGATATGAGCATTTCCGCTCTGAGGGCCCGGTTGGTTTCATGTACGAACCATCCCGGCCGAACTCAAAGTAATCCAAAACTTTGAGTGCGATATACCGAAACGACTGTCTCGTTCCAAGGATCGTGTTTCCGCTGACAGTGCGTTAATCGGAGGTCCTTAGCCCGAGTTATGGGCAATTGAACCCAAACGGTCCGAAAACAGGGGGTTTTGGGCCCGTACCGACCCGGCCCGGCGGCCCAGACCGACGACCCGCGCGCTGGGCACGATGGTCGATGCTCGGCCAAAATGGCCAAGCCGTTTTGCCCCGCGCGGGGGGGGGGGGGGGGGCTGCCCCCCCCCCCCGGTTTCTTGTAACCACGACCCCTTAATTGGGGCTGCAATAATGGTCGGCCGAGGGATTCATTCCCCCCGGCTTCTCCCTATCCATCCGGTTCCTGCTCAAAGGGACCGGTGATGGCCGCTCCCCTTCCAGCTCCGACGCCGTCGGCCCGGTACTGGCCACCAGTCACCCTGCTCCGCTACGGCCCTTGTCGTGCGGCACGGCGCGACAGCGCCGCGCCCCTCAGCCGTGGCCCCGGTACCGGCTGCGGTGTCTTCGGTTTTCTTCGATGCGGCGCGACGACATCACGTCCTTGATCAACTTCATGGCATGGCGTGACGGCGCCGCAAAGTACTTTCCATGGGATTTATGCGTGATGCGACGACATCACATCATTCCATCCAAACCACAAAGTATCAAAAAGGATAAAGAGGTGGGTCAGCCGTGTTTGTGCGGTCCAACCCCCTCTCGTTAAAAGATAACATTTAGTCGAATATCCATGAAGATCGACTAACTAGAATCATGAACGGAAATAATTAAATAAAATAAAACCCCTACCTCAGTTTCAAGAATGGTACACGTCAACGACCCGCGGAAGACGAGCGTCGCAGAGGTCGGGCGTCGCGGAAAACTAACGTCGATTCCTTTGTCGTCGAGGTGCGTCCAAAGAGAAAATGTCATTGGAGATGTTCTCCGCATCCTTCGGCGGAGATGTTCTTCGTTGAAGAACGGTGTTCTTCGTCGGGGTCCGAGGTGTTCTTCACATTCTTCGTCGAAGATGTTCTTCGTTGGAGATGAAGAAGATCTTCATGCTTCCCAAAACCCCTCAATGACAAAACTCTAACAACAAAATAAAATAAGCTCCTTTCTTATTTTATTAACACAACAAGCCTTTTGAAATTCAAGAGTTTGAATTTCAAAAAGTCACATTAAACTTACCACATTAATTCCATAAGTTTAATAAACTTAAGTTATCAACATTTAATGGGAGTTGCGAGGGGTTAAAGGATATGAAGGGGTGGGGTTTGTCTGGGCCCCACCACCCTCATAACCTCCCAAGGGAGGTTGGGTGGTTACCCAACTTCCAGCAAGAACAAAACACATAGAGAAAAAATAATAAAAATTGTAGAATAATTATAAAATAAACATCCACAATTTTTATCATCAACTCTCGTGAAAACACAACTCCGTAACTGGTGTTCCTAAGCAATTAACGGTGCTTCGGTTCCATCAGTGCCCCCAGAATTTGATTTCGAGCATCGGTTCAAAAGTTAGAAATTCATGCTCGTTCGTTCACTGAATGTACCTGAGATAAACTTTGGATAGAAATCCCGGGCACTCTGGGCCTCGGAATCAAGTGCCGTCTGAAACCGTGTTCTTATAAAATTCCAAGGAAAATTAAGAAAAAATTTCCCATGAATTTTACGGGTCTTTACAGCTATAAACGTTTTGGAATCATGAATTTATTGGACCACTTTTTTAAAATTTGCTCATGATTTCTGTAAAAAATATGAAAATTGTCAATTTTCTGGAAAGATTTCAAAAAGGTAAAATATTCCCCCAAGCACCCTCTTTTTTTGTGAAATATTTGAATTTCGTGGTGTTGATTTTATGTGTACCTTTCCCATATATTTTTTGGAAATATTAAATTTTACTTGCTATTGATTATGTATCCATATTGGTGGATATCAAAACCACCAAGACTGATGATACTGAAGTTGTGTGGTGTTTTTTGAGGACAAACATTATTTGTAGGTTTGGAGTGCCAAGGGATATTATTAGTGACCAAGGGAAATATTTTTTTAATATAAAAATGGTGTCTATACTAGGGAAGTATAGGGTGCACCATAAGACATCTACAAAATACCATCACCAAAAAATGGACATGATAAAGTATAAAACCATGAGATTAAAAGAATTTTGTAAAAGGCAATAAAATAGAACTGGAAATTTGGAGCCAAAGGCTTAAAGACACTTTATGGAAATACAGAACAACATAAAATACACCCATTAGGATGAGACTATATTAGCTAATGTATGTTAATATCTATCAATAAGCATTTTTAATTGGAGAACCAATAATACTAGGCTATAAAAAAGGTCAATTTGGATTTGGAGAGTACTGGGAAAGAGAAAAATTTGCAGTTGTAGGAGTTATAAGAAATCCAATGAGAATATTTTGAAATTTCATGGATTTACAAATAATGAACAAGGGTGGAACTTGACAAACTTATCCAACCAATGTCCATTCAACATGGAGGCCATGTTCTACTCTATAATTCAATACTAATGTTAATGATAGGTAATCTTCGTTCTAGGGGGGAAAGGCCATTTATTATTACTAATGTTTTATCCTTTCAGTGTGATTCAGTTATGAAAAAGGGAGAAACCCATTCACTTTAAATGGGAAATGGAGGAATGTGTTCTATGTAAATTTAACATGAGAATCGGCAGAGGAGGTCAAATTTCCCAAAACCATTTAATAATTTCTTGTCATGATGTGAGGTCGAGCCAATGAATTTAACCAATGGCGCTTCTAGGAGGCAACCTAATTTTTTCAATTTCATTTGGTTTTTGGACTCTGTTATCTTTGAGTTTTAATGAAATTGTTCTTACATTGGTATCAATATTTCTGAATTTTCAAGAATTGTCATTGAAAGAAACCACAAAAAAGTCCCATGAGGTGGTGGAAGAGGATAAAAACCTTCATTTCAAAAGGGAGTTCATTTTCAATATCTATCTTTTTAACTCATTTATTTGGTTTAAAACAACAGGTTTTTTATCTTTAAAAGATGAAATTACATTCCACACTTGAAATTTTTGATCTACATAACTGAACTCTAAGATATTTTTTTACGGATCCAGCGATTCCATGTTTTACATTTCAATGTTAATGAAATTGAATGAAAAAAATGATGAATTTGATTATTAATATGAAGACTGGATATTAAAATGAGAACTCGTGATTTTAAAGAATCAATTGATTCATGTAAATGATATTCCCCACCCATTTTTCATGCTTTTATTTTCTAAAATTTATGAAAATTGTTATTTTCTTATTAATCATGTCTTGAGTGATTGTCCCAAATAATATGATTCATTCATGAGAAGTTTTCTAGATAGAGTAATTATTATTTTATCATGAGAATATTTCTTGAGTGATCTTGGGATATTCCACCTACTAGAACATAAATTTTATCTTATCAATGCTAGGATTGTAAAAAAAATATTAAAAGTATTCAAAAAATCATTTAAAAACCACTTATCGATACAATACCACATGTACATTTATAAGTCATTAGACCATAGAGACAATGAATGAACTTTTTCAAGATGATCCATGTTCAAAACATTTTTATCCATTCCTACCATCTTCATTTTTTTCAATTATTTTTTAAAGATGAAGTAAAGGGGTTAAGAGAATCATGGTAAATGGGAAGAATTTCATTATAAGGAAGATGTTTGGGAGTGCTTATTGTTGTACTCATGAAAGGCTGTGGAATTATTCATTGTACGCTATTCTTTCCCCCACTTGAATATAAAAAAAAAGAAAATAACAACAAGAACCAAAAAAGTGATAACAAATGGGGCGTGACTTGGGAAAACAAAAAATCACCATTAGTAGACTAATGATTTC
The DNA here is from genome assembly GCA_963277665.1 of Viscum album. Lineage (NCBI taxonomy): Eukaryota > Viridiplantae > Streptophyta > Magnoliopsida > Santalales > Viscaceae > Viscum > Viscum album. Next base: position 1,877,783,649 of record OY728152.1, read on the forward strand.
TATCATATGTAGTTAGGTGCTGGATGTGAGGTTAATTCTAAAACATATCTTTTGAAAACGAAAAATAATGAAAAATTTTATTAGGGACATAAGGATAAAAGTAAAAAATATATTCATGTGGGGGCACAAATCATTCAGAATTCTTTATTTTGATCATTTCTTTAACAATATTTTTTCGGGAAATGGGAGTGGTTACATTGTAGGGGAGAATTTCATTAAACATTTTTGATATCATGCATTTTACTTAATAGATAATCCTCCTTTTGGTGCATTATTTTTAAAACATAAAATCCTTTCAACCTTAATCCATAGAGACATTTGAACCTTAATTTCATGGACCTCAAGATTTTATGTTGTTTTTCTTTAAAATTTGGAGAAAGTAGATCTTTTACAAGCTTATGGATAAGGATCATGTTCTCAGGATATGAGGATAACTCTTATTGAATTTAACATGGGTGATGAGATAAAATATTGAAATGTGTGGTAGTTCTGGATTTGGCATGTTTGATAATAATGATTTAAGTAACTTGAAGGAATGAAAGGATAGTTTCCATCATCTTTCAAAATGGAAAAGTTAAATGCATGAATTAGTTGATTCATTGAAAAATAAAAAATTGAATTGATATTCTATGTGGAATTAGAAAATCTGATATGACATTGATTATTGTTTTATTTTATTACATTGAGTTTTAATATTAATAAAATAAGTGAACTCTTTAATTCCATCTTGAGATTTCATTCATGAGGGAAAGCTTGGTTTAAGTGTGGGGGTTTGACATAGTCAAAGTTAGTGCACATTTTTAAACAAACCATGAAGATTTTTTTATGAATTTATGAACTAAATTTTCTTGAATCTCAATGATTTATTGAGTTTTGGGTAATATGGGACATGTATAAGAAATGGGGTTTTAATAGTAAAATGAAATAATTTTAAAATTTTATATCTTATGAAAAATATTACATATTTTTCATGGAATTTTTCAAAATCCTCAATTATTTCTTTTTGTAAAAAGTTTAATCCCAACTGGACTATCCCTTAACAAAATCCCATGAGGTTCTTAGGAAGCCCAAAGGGGGGAAATCCTAACCACACATTACCCAGAAGAGATGTATCCAACTGTGGTACTCGAGGGGGGGTGGGGGTCCAGCCTAAGCACTCCTTGCAGGTGGTAATCCCACAGGCAGGCTGCGGATGATCAATGGTGAAAGAGATTAGGTAGCCTTAAGGGATTCACGGTTCACGTGTTCCACAACCGGCATATATTTATGTGTAGTTGTGTCCTGAGATCCCACCACGTAGAGGGCGTATATGGTCCTTCTGCATTGAGCTTCATAAAGGCATGCCTCTCATCCCACAATTTTGATGTGGGATAGGATTTCTACTGAATTCCGCGGTGAACTGCTTCATTCTTAGGTGATCCTCCATCCTCATTTTCTCCATCCACCCCTATAAACCACAATGACCAACACCCTAATCTCCTTCCATGGATGACCTCTATATCTCTCTCCTCACGCGTCCGCTCACTATCCATCACATGAGGCTGCCACCTAGGCAGTGCGTCATTAGAGCCCACCACCCGTAACTACCCACTCATATTGTCCTCTCCCCTACCTGTGTTCTATGCCCTATCCTACAACCACAGATCCATCTTCATCATCCGAGGTAGCTACTACAAAGGGAAAGCTTGATCCCTCTGACTAAATTCAAGGTCGGTAGAGGGAGAGGTCGTTATTGTTGCTACTTCCTAGCAGACCATGAAGCCCACTATGCCTCAACGTAACCACTAGATGAGCATGGCTCATTCATCGCCACAGGTAACACCAGAGGCCCCTCTTCCAATGTGGTTGGCTGCATGCATGAATCGCCATCACAGCGACAAAATGTACCTTAGGCTACCACTTTACCCCCAATCTTCTCCACTATTTCACCACCCTATAGAAAATGATTTACTACCACCACCATCTCCTGACATCACCGCCTGAGCACCGAACAACCTTTCACAAGAGACCAGTCCCCACATGGGTCCCACCTAAGTGGCCCTTGACACCTACAGTCGTGGGTTCCCTTTCCTCACATAAAAATAAGCCGTGAGAGTGGGTTTAATCATTCGACCCCTCCCACACATTTTTTATTGAAAAGGGAGTGTTGTTCATCCTCCTCACCTAAAAAAGGAGGTGACCTCCCCCTTCCAAATCATCCACTCCTCAACCTCGTCATATATGTAAGGAAGAAGAATCACCACCACCATGGAGTAACCCCGCCTCCACTCCTAAAGTTTCTTCAATTTTCTTATGGGTTGTTTATTTTCTAATTCAATGATCCCTTCATTTTGGGAGGACTCTAATTCCTACTGATTGGGAGAAGGTATGGGGGATCTCATTTGTGATTTATTGAGTTTCGAAACATTTTAATCAAGATAATTCTCTATTTTAAATTAATGGATTCCAATTTAATTATTTTTCAACATTAAATTAAAATATGTTTATATTTTATATTATTATTAAATTTTAAATTTCTTTTGTTTAATAATTTTTCTACCACTTCTTGATCTATTTATCTTTTCTAGAAATTGGTTAATATTTCAATAAAGTAAAGTAAGGGATTTTTTAGTGATTACTTAAAATATGTGAAGAAATTAAGGTAAACTTATCGAATTATTTATGGAAAATCATTACTCGATTTGGTATTGCATATGTAATTAAAAATAGTGCATTAAGATTTGTACACTTTAGCATTTAATTAAATAAAAGGTGAATCAAATAAACAATTGTTTTTCAATTCATTTAATTACTTTTTGAAAACTTAAAGATTCATATTTTCTCAGAAACTATGATGGAATCAAAAAAGAGAAACCCCAACCAGAATCCAATCACTTTTCTCTCATTATATATTTACCAAACAACAAAAATATCCCTTATCTTATTAAATTCTTGAAACTTGTTATTTTTAACTGCATATGTGACACATAAATTAAAAAGCATTTAATTGGAAATTGACATATGGTTTACCACTCTTACTATAAACTTAAGGTATTTCATAGCTTTTTTCACACCTCACGACAGACGTATTTCATCACCCCAATAGATGGGGAGGCCAAACAAAAAACCCACATAAATGGGAGGGCCATAGTTTTTGTATACCATTAATGGCACGAGATATATTTTATATATTTTTATATTGTTATATCATGAAAATCAACGCATGAAATTTTTTGGGGATTTATTTCAGGCTTTCCTAAATAGATATCAAGCCAATAGAACAACCAAAACAACTAATAGTATCTCTTCCCAATACATAATGTGGTCACAATATTATCTATCTTGAAATCCATGTCATCAGTATCAATTAATTTTTAGTAAAAATAAACATTTAATTTAGAGAAAAATTTATATTCCAAATCCACTAGTTTTCAATATTCCATATTTTGGTGATACGAACTCAGATTCATGCTTAATCGGATGAATTGGGATTTTATTGAATACCACTTTCAGAATCATAATAGATTTAATCAAGATTTCAAATAATTTTATAATAAATAATTTCATGTTCTCTCAAAATTGAAATTTTTTGGTTTGGATTGATGTTAAATCATTGGATACATAAAAATCACATCCCTATGTCTCTCAAATAATCATGTGAAATTAAATTAAATAATTTAGAACAAAGTCAAATAGAACTATAAATCGTACCATGATTGTTTATAATCATCGATTTTATTCGCTCAACATTGTTGTGTCATGGATAAACGGTACTGAGCTAGGTATATTCTTAATGATCCACATGTGAACAAACACTCATGGATCATTAATCTTTAATTCATGGGCTTCTAACCTAGGTAATAAAATATCATTATGATCTCCCTTTGATCACATGAAGAACATAGACTCCATTGAGAAGGATAGATTATTCCAACTTTATTCTTCCTTCAGTTCCTTACTCTAGATATTGATATAGAGGATATTAGGGAATTGTTTTTGGAAATGATGGATATCATTATTATTGACTTTAAAATTCTCTTATATACCTAGTTTACATTTTCTAAAATTTCACTTTGGTTCTTGGAATTTTATAACATTTATTTAAAACCCTTTCACACACTTATGATATAATTAAACAATACATAATTGTGAAAAAAATTATCATCTACTTGATACCTATATATGTGTTTTCTCATAAAATATAACCCATTAACTCAAATAACTCCTCCCCTTATGATTTAATAATCATTTTCCATGTTATGTTCATTTAAAAAATTATAACTTCTCATATTCAAATTTATGATCTTAGAGCATGTGAATACTATCAGAAATAAATTCAATCAACATTACTCTATAATTTAATAATTTAATAGAACTATTTTTATTTTCTATCAGTCATAATCACATGATAACTTCCCCCACATGTGGGGACCACATAATCCAAATCTCATATTCATCCAAATAGGAAGAACATATGGATACACTTAGTGTGTGACTCTTAAGTCCTTGTCTTGATAGGAGTGAGGGAAACTAATAGATCAATAGTGGATTATAGAAACCCATCATATCCTCTACGGAGAAAAGTAATGCTATAGTTTTGACTACCTCATACTTACATGATCCATTTAATGTAATCTCTTTTTACCAAAACATCTTATAAATCGCAATCCCAAAAAATCTTATCATTTTTTTGATCCATTATATTTTTCTTGACCCTACCACATGGACATGTCTTCTATTACCATGGACATGGATTTGATAACGGTACTACCATCCTAGTTAAACTACTCCCATGGGATATCTATTCCTCAACTGAAACTATATATATATATATATATCCTGATCATTCCACCAATGTCAATCCAACAATGAGACGCCCAACACATACAACCTCACCATGAATTCAGTGTCATTGTTTTTACCTTGCATAAAAGTACATGATCAAATGGTGCACACATATAATGATCTCAATTCAAGAGAACGATACACATTTTCATATATAGTAACAACCAATAATACCTCATACGTGTGGTGTTCCTATTGGAGGGTCACTTCCAATGATCTCATTCAATAGATATCTCCAAGTATAGACTTCATGAGAAGGACTCGGAATGCTTATGGGCTCCCAACACTAGATAGTCAGACATAATTTGTGTCCCATTAGTTCTTTCTATCTAGACCATATGAAATATATTATATTTTCTTTCATAGTATCATAGGGTTCACCTTATATTTGGGAACTGATATTACCCTTTGTTAACACACATAGTATAAGGGCATGGCCACGTAAATAGTGGATGTGAAAGTATCAACACTATTATGGTAAGAAAAAATAACATTTATATATTAAACTATATACATGTAATTGTAATCAATGTACATAACAAATTTGGGTTGAGGGAACCAACTCACAATAGTGTATTAGGATGGATATGACCTAAATGAAGGTGGAAAATAAAGAAGAAGAGTTATCGGTGTGTCAATTCACAAAAAATGGTGTGGAATGATTAATTAAAAGGCATTTAAATCAATGGTATAAATGATTTGTAGATCATTCTTGTTTTTAAGATTTCTAATGAGTTATCCTACTACTGGTTTATTAAAGAAAAATTTTGCATCATCAGTCATAGCTACATATGATTCTTCAAGAGAAATAGGATGGGAGAGATCAAAAGGTGGACTAAAATTAGAGTATATATTAAATTTCTTTAAAAAATAACGTGATATAAAAAATAAATATGAATTTTTTACAAATAAAATTTTCATATTTTATATGTTTCAATGTTTGTCATTCTAAAGAATACATTTTGAATATAACACATCACTTTTTTTAAAAATATATTATATATTTCATAAAATATATGATAATTATAATACAGGATATATGTGCAAGAGTTTCAAAATAAACAATATACATATATATACATATATATATATATATATATTGAAAAAAGAAACATTTCATTTTGAAAACTTTTTGAAAAAAAGTAAATACTTTAAACATTACAAAACATAAACACACAAAACAACAAAAGACCACAATTAAAACACAACCACAACCATTTATTTTTTATTTAGTTCACTAATGTTGAGGTTATGATGTGAGTGATGTTTTTCATTAACATATAAAACAATATGATACATTAATTACAAATATTCCTCAAGTCTGAATAAATATAGAGTGGTTCTTAAAATATCACACGTAATAACACAACATATCTCACTATATGGTAACCATATCAGATAAGAACATGAATTTACAAAAACATCCACAAAGGCCAATGTTTACAGACTATTAGTAATGTTCTATGAGTTGTTATTTGGGAAACTATTCCCATTATATATAGGAAAATAATAATATATCAACTATAAATACCAGTGGAATCATATTGGACATCATAACATACAATGTGATTAAAAAATTATTATAATATCATATTAGTCCGATAAAAATAAATATGATCACTCTCATTAAAATCAAAAACATAGAAAAACATATATATATATATATATACGTAAAAACTAAAATAAACAATCATTCGAACAAATATGAAAAACCTAAATGATAGGAAAAACCATAACATTTAGTATGGTTTCAAACTACTCCATTATCACCACTGGGCTCCTAAATTTTATGTATCACCTTAATATGAACCATTAGGTCAAATCTGGAGAGGCACAAGACCTCATGCACACCTCACCATATGAAAAAGGTTGATGACTTGCAACGAGGGTCTAAAACCCATCAATGTAAAGAATATATTCTTACGATCATATCCCTAAAACAATTATATAATAAAATATAACATATTAGAATAAACAAGATAGAATTAAATAACATAAAATGGAACACATGTTAGGTAACAACATCAAACATGAAATCCTATATCCGGTGATAAAAACATAAACTTTACATTTTTATCTTTGACACTGATTAACGTGACCAATTTTCAACCATCCAAAACATACGAAATCAAAAGGAAATATTGGATCACTAACATACCCATGTACCAATTATTTTTATAGTTTTAGAGAAATAATAAAAACTTTTACCTAATAACATGGACATATGAACAACTTTTTCAAAAAAAAATATACATAATTTATAACCATGGATATAACGAACCCACCCAACTTTGGTTTATAATGGAACCACCCCTCATTAATTCATAATGGAACAACCAATCATCATAGACAATTTAAAACAACCATAACACTAATAAAGTACATATATCTTGACTATCATCATATAATTCATAGAGAAAAACAATTATTCCTTTTGTAACATGATTAACATAGGAAAAAGAAACTTTTTCCATGAAAATCACATTGAATCAATAAAAATCCTTCCATTTTAATACTAATTATTTTATAATTATAAAATATCCCCATAGAAGCATAAGTAAAATCTAGGGATCTTGTCATTGGTGTATACAAATACTCCTAAACGATAATTAAGATAATTGTTGAGGAAAATTACCATGGAAAATATAAACGTGGTCTCAAATAAAAAAACTATTATGACATTATGAAAACCTATACATTCTGTAAACATTAAATATAATTATTCTTTGGAATATTTTGTAAAGAGAGTGAAAAGTAACCCCTAAATTAAATGATAAGGAATTTCCTTTAAAAAAATTTAAAAGTAGTTAAAAGATCATGTAAAATAAATTTGTAAAAGAATATATTTTTAGAAAATAACGTTATTGAAATTATTTTATAAATACATTATATGGAATAGAATGATTAAAATTATAAAATAAGACACAAGATAGATATCACTTTAAAAAAGTCATTCTTGATTTTTCATTAATCAATAAGGGTCGAAGTAAATAGTAAATATGAAAACCAAATTCATAACAATTAGAGAACAATATATATGTTATTAAGGAAATTTATGGTGTTTTATTTCCCCAAATGAAACAGAAACATAAACAATCTTGAAATGAAATGGGATTTTAACATAAATAATTTACCCCTTATATTTCTGTCCAAATCAAAATTTATTGAAAGAAATAGTTTTACCTGAATCTTTAAATAAAATTAATTACATGAATTAATTTTTAAATGTTAATTAATTTGTAAATAAGTACATTATTTAATGAAATAATGGCAAGTGAAACGAAACATGCCTCAAGAAAATGACATTTAAACTATACAAACAATTGAAATATCAAATGTTTTTAATTGATAATAATTCTAGGAATTTATTATGTTAACATATTTAAATCCATATAAAAATTATTTAATTTATAATAACTAATATTATAGATTAGTTCATAAATAATCATATAATAAAAAATTCAATGAAATATATGTGTAACTAAATGAATGAAACATGAGTTAAGAAACAACTTACCACTTGGTAACTTTCATGTAAAATCCCATTGGATGAGATAATTTTGAATTGAAACATAAAATAAAATGTAGTATTAATTATTCATAATATTACAAGTAAAACATTCATTATATACCCAATATAAAATGAATTTGATGCATAACATTAAAATATTCCACTATGAATACAAATTGAGATGATATCCCTTACCTCATGTTCAGATTATCCATCCATGTACTTTAAATCCAATATAATAAAAATATATCATTTATTTTATTTATTAATATACTTTTATAGGATTTATCCATTATCCTTTAATAATTTATTTAATTTAATTTAATGACATATTTAATTACTTAAGGGATTATGGTCACATCCGGTGTTTTTAGGATATTCAGTTCATAACATCAAAAAGCCTTAGGTATTTTGACCATGGTCCAAGGGGTCATTGTCCCAAAATCATAAGAATAAGAATAATGAAATAATTTTAATTTTAAAACATTTTTACTAATCTAAAACAAACCATGATACAAATAATTTAAAAATGAATTATGCTCCAATCATTTAGATGGTAGGTCGTATGTACACATGAGTACCATTTCCACATTTTAACGAACATGAGGAAAATAAAGTATATATTATTATATTTTTTAAAAAGTAAAATTATATATTTATATTCATACTATCTATTTAAATAATTTTATTTTATCATCTAGGTGATTTGGTAATGAAAAATGAATCACATCTCTTCGTGAAGGTGGTAATCCATATGTACACACGAAAGACGTTATCATTTTTCAATGGATGGAAAGGTAAGAAAATAGATGATATATTTTATTTAATAATTGATAATTATTTCATTAATATCATTTATATATCTATATATTGAATCTTTCATTATAACCATCTGTGAGAGGTAGTGACGAAAAACAAATTTCATCGATTAATGAGGCGGTAGTCTTCATACATACAATTGATAGTTTCATTTCCCATTTGATGGAAGAATATATGTATAAAATAAATTATATAAAAGTAATAATATCACATTATATATGATTTATACATTATATTATTTCATCCACATTGAAAAATATTGCAAGGATGTATAAGATTAAATAAAATGAAAACATCCGTTAAAAAGATATTCCTTTTCTTCGGACAACTTCTTTTTCATTAAATATTAATACATCTATGTAGGGAATTCATCAAAAACAATAAATATAGAATATTTTATTTGATTATAAGAATTATTTTAGCTTTTAATGGTAGAACAAAATGATTCTTGCAGTGTAATGATTGGTGGAGAGGATCCACACTTTTATAAGTGGTGGGAGGGGCCCTCTTGGAATTACCATAAGTATTAAATTAATATTAATTAATTTTCATTAAAAATATATATTAGTAATTGTATAATTATTTTTTATGTCAACTATGAGTGTAAATAATTTCATAAAACTAAATTTCATCTAGGTTTTCTTCTATTTTTACCATTATATCGATGTTTCAACCCCCGTTTACAATTTTGACAAATACAACGATATCAATGTTATTTACACTTTAGGGTCCAAGAAAGTAACATTAAAATGAAATTTAACAATTAAATGGACCATGGATGATATTTTAAATAATATATAACTCAATTGTCCTAATATAGTATTTTCTTAAATGTCATTCATTAATTAAGATAATATTTATTATAAAGTATTATTAATGTTATTTTTGTAACTATTCACATAATTGGAAATTGAAAAAAACATGAACACCACATAATTAATACATAAACAATTAAATGATAAAATATAAGTTATATTTTTCATAAAAAATTATATAACACATTAACTCACCCAAACAATATCACTTTTTGTGTTTTAAAAAGAAATACATTATTTTTGTACTGCGTGCACAAGTATTATAATAGCATTTTGTAAGCATTTAAGGTAATTAGTTCCTCAATAAAAATTAAAAATAAATTGATATGAGTAATAAATATTTACTATTAAAAATAAACATTTAAAACTGAATACGTCCTCTTATTGTCCTTATGTAATATCTTTATTGATATTAAAGTCAAAAGAGTGACATTATGGAATTTTCATTACATAAAATAATATAAATGTCATTTTCAAGAGAAAATGGAAAAAATTCCATATATATTCTAATATGGGAAGGATTTTATCTAATTTTCTCCCTCTAATTAAATTAATTCATCTGTTACACTGATTTTATGAACTTATTTCGCTATTTTAACATTGATTTACCCATTTTACCCTTGTTGAGGTGTCAAAATATTAACCACGGTTACAATTCATAATTATCCAAAATAAAAGTGACCTATTTTCAAAATATTTACCTCTTAATTCTAAATATAGAATCAAATTTACAATATTCAATTTATATAATTGGATGAAAATAATTTATGATAAAATTTCGAAATGCAATGAAAACCCGTTTTTTTAATATACTTTTAATTATAAATTTTTTTACCAAATTCGATAATAAAATTGATTCAAAAGAAATGAAATTTACCATTAATAAAATAATAATAAAAATGTATTTTTGAAACAAATTTACGAAAAAATAATAATATTTTGTAAATTCTTGATACCAAAATATAGTTTTCAATAAAAAAGTGTATTTTTAACTCTTCATTGAAAAATACATATTTTCAAAACATTATAAACAATTAACTATACTCAAATTTTGAAACTCTAATTTCAAAAATGATTTCCATTTATCAAATATAATTTCTAAATGTTTATGAAAATTAAATATAATATTCACTCACAAAAAAAAAAAAATACCCTTTTCATGAAAATGTATTTTTGACAAATAAGATGAATTTATTAAATATTGGGTACTAATTTCCTATGAATTAATCAATAGATTTTTTTTGTGTAGGTATTATATATATATTTTTTAATTTGGTTATTTTTATTCTTACTCACTAATTAAATGTCAAGGTTATAATGATCATATTTAAATAATTATATATCATGGTTCATTTATTCTTGGTGTTTCATAACATGTACACTATTAAACATACTTTTTATTTTATAATGTCAAGATATTAAATACACCACCATTTAATAAATTTTACCACCTCAATTTAATCATGATCTCAGTATTTATGGAATGAAATTTAGAAACACCTTTATTGATAACCCACATCTTTAATAGGGTTAATAAAACTTCCTCTTAAAATGTGGAAAATAGAAATATGATGTTCATCTAGAATAATGAATAACTAGGTTTCTAAATATGAAAACATTATGGGAAGTAAAAATTTAAACATCGAGGAAAACATTAATTTCCAAATAATTATGGAGAGTGAAATAGAATATCGATCACAATAATGTGAACGATCATGTTAATGTTAATGACTAAAAAACCATTAATCAATGAGGTATGAAAAATATTATCAATTCATTAGAAATAAATATAAAAGGATTGAATTTTTATTTCAATACAATCTTCCTATATATTATTTTTTTCATTACCATATAGACCAAGATCGTAAGTAAATATACATACTTGACTTGTAATTTTGCATCCCTTAATATATTTACAAAACAATATTATTTATTTCACCAATGATGAGTATTCAAGATGATTTTTTCATTCGAGAAGAAAAAAACCAATAATTGATCATATAATCCTTGAAAGGATAAAAATATATTCTTCATTTCAATATTTATTATCCAAAACCATAATAGTTTTCCCAGGTTAAGGTAACATCTAAAATTCATAAACTTTCTTATGATGAAATAATACAACTTACTCTAAAATTATAACAACAAAACAAAAGGTTAAACATAGACAATTCCACAATTAGATGACCCTATAAACCAATTATCCTCAATAACCTGAATATTATAGTATATTTTGACCTCAAATGTAACTTAAAACATTTCAAAATATATCCCCAAAAATGTAATATCAATATTTTAAAATAGTACTTCTCATTTAAACAATGGGTACCATACACCTCAAATCAATAAAAAGTCTCCTAAAATATCATTGATCACCTAACAAACCATCACCTAAACCTAAAAAGTGGTGTCCAAAACCAAGAACTTTGGTCAACCATAAACATATAAAACCATTATGGTATCCATAATTCTTAAGTTAACCTCACATTTTAACAAAAATATCTCTACTGTTATTTAAACCCTACTCATATAAAAATTGTAAGCACCATAAACCCTTAATCCAAGATCTGATACTAAAAACATAATATTTATATTTTTGTCTTTGACACTAATAAATACTCCCCAATCATAACCATCCAAAACATAAAACATCAAAATGGAATATTGTATAACATACATAGACAATGACATTTTAGGCTTAGAGTTTTATAGAATTAGGAAAAACTCTTTCTTAATAACATGGATACATAAATAACTAGTTCATAAAATTCTAAAAAATATCTCACTAATTACATCACATATGGTGAATTTCTTAGGCATCACATACCTAAAACCATTATTCACAACCAGTTGAAAAAGTACTATAAAAATTTTGTTCTCAAACACACAGTAATGGTAAACATAATCAATAAAATTGAATTTCATATCAGATCATAATATTATCATAACTGTATGATGAAATAGTCAAATTGAATTAGTATAACATAAGATAATTAATACCATTAAAAACATTAATCATTAAATATGTTGAATGGAATGAATCTTTAAAACTTGGAAGAGTCGTAATACTAATGATCCATGTGATGTCAATATTGATTAGAGGAAACATTAAAAACCTATAGAAAGACTAAATAAAACATGTTTGAATGTTATAAAATCATCATCCTGATATTATTACAATCACTCTTACAAATGTAATAACCTTCTGGAAAATTCAAAAATTATTTTAAGATAAACCTATAACTGGTTAACTCTATCTCTTTACCCAATGCATTGGAGGGCCCTGACAATCCCACTAGTCCTTGGATTATAATCTAACCACCTATATTTGGTTTATAACATAACCAAACATCCTTGTTTTATTATTGAATAACTTTTCATCAAAATCAATTTAGAAGAACAACAACATTAATAAGGTAGATAGATATTTCATTTCATTATAAAACCCAGTGAAACAAAGATTATTCAATTCAAAAAATAATAAAGTCATTGAAAATAACTGGCTTCTAGGATTATATTTTTGAAACAATGATATCTATCCAGATGGAGAATTAAGATGATATCATTACATAATATCACCCGTGGAGGATAAGTAACATTAAGGGTTATTGTGATTGGTGAAGATAAATACTATTAAAAGATAATTAAAACAATTATATAAGGAATATAACCTTTTACTTTGAAAATAAATTCTAAAAGAAAAATATTACCCAAATTTCATTAAATTCATTTCATATGAATATAATATTAGAAACATATAATGGGATATTTGAATAGAATAACAACGTGAATGGTGGAAAACCATTTCAATTTGTAAACATTAAAAATAAAAAATCTTGTCAATATTTTATAAAGAGATTCAGAATTGGACCATGTGGAAAATGTTAAAGAATACCATTTTAATAATTTTTAAAAAAATTTCAACAATCATGTTAATTAACATTGGTAAATTATTTATGATTAGAAAGGAACATTCTTTAAAAAATATTAAAAACAATATTTATATAATAGTTTTATTGTTGATCTAAAAAATATAAAATATCAGTAACAATTTCATACTACTTTATTATTATATTTTAAAAATAAAAATATTATGAAATATAAATCAAAAATGTAAACCACATTCATAAAATGAGGAGAACAAAATATCACTTTTTAAAATTAATAAGATAACATGATTTCTTGGAAGTAATCATAAACATTAATAGTCTTAAAAATAAATGAGATTATAACATATACTTTACTACTTTGGTAACTTTCAAAATAAACATTTAATGAAAAAAGAATGAAATATAGATCTATAAAACCCACAAATTATATGATATTATATTTATAAATTCATGTATGGGGAAGTCTGTACACCATTTAAGGAAATCATGGTTCACGACATGAATCATGCCTTGGTTAAATGAGTTTGAGACAAAGAAAACCCTTTCATAGATCATAACTTCTTAGTAATAATTAATTCATGAAGTGATTGTTCTCACATATGTAAATATACATAGTATGGTTTAAATGTAGACTACAAATATATATAGATCAATTCCCACATAATCATGGTAGGAAAAATTCAATGAAATGGAAGTATAACCTAATTGTAAGAACCCAGTTCTTATTCTTGAGGTACGAGTTTCTTTTTTTCCTTTTCCTTAAGTGTTTTTGAGAAAACTAGGGAAATTGGGAAAAATCCAAAAATTTATGGGTACATGCCGTGTAATTTTGTACACGTCCTCTAATTTGGCCATGTGGGATGAGAATACATGGTGTGTAGGATTGTCGACAATTAAGGGTGTAAAAACGTACTACACACCATGTACTTAGAAATACATGTTGTGTAATCAGTCGGTTGATGAACAATAAGGTGATGGGAGTACCCGCCAAGGGAATTACAGTACACGTTGTGTACTTAGTAATACACATTTTTAAGAAATTCTACAGATTAATAGTGAGGTGGTGGAAAGTAGTCTTCTGGGGAACAGATAAAAAATGGAATGTACATGTCATTTACATGATAATTACACACTGTGTAGTTATGTTTTTTCTTTTAAATTAGGCAGTAGCTGCCTCATTCGGCATAGGATCCAGAGAACTCAACGGAGCTTTAGGAGAGGAGGCCGAGAACTGTAGTAGCTCTTGATCTTTCATTGAGACTCTGATTCTTCCTTTGTCGATATTGTTTGAACCACGTGGGTAAGAGCATCCATCTCCTTGAGAATTTACTTCCAATTATTTCTCTAAGGGATGTTATTTAGGTTTCAACGGGTAATATTTCTTCTCAGATCTATGATGTTCTGGGTCATTTCGGGAGGCATTTTCATGTATATCGATAAGAGGAGATCGAGGTAGGTGGTCTTGTTTTTTATTCCATTTGTTGAGTAGATTTTGTGTACAGTTGTGCCACGTTCCCATGTTCGGGGTGTCGTATGGCTGAGGCCTTGGCTATTTAGATATCTATAATTACATAGGTAATCTAATGAATATGTATAAACTGCTGTTTGGGATTATTGCTTTGATCTACAGACACCCCGAGGGTATGGTTCCCTTGTTTAGTCGTTTTTCCCTGATACTCGTGGGTATGTAGTGATTGTAGCATGGTTAGTGTTTCCTTGAAAGGAAAAATATATAAATTTCTTGCTTATTCATTGGGCTCAGCTCGGTTACTTGCTTTTCCTGTGGAATGCTGGAGATTAGTGTATTGTTTAGCCTGAGTGAAAGGTTTTTTTATCCTGAGGGAATGGTTTTGTTTAGCCCAAGGGAAAGGGTTTTTTAGCCTAAGGGAAACATTTCTTATGCATGGGGAAGTATCTTTCGTGCCTGAGGGTGATATCTCGTATTCTTGAGGTCAGTATTCATTATGCCTAAGGGAAATTATGTGCGGGTTTCGTTTCTGTTTGCATGAGGGTAAGGACATTCTTGTCTAAGGACAATGTTTACTTTGAATATTCACAGTGGTGTTTTCTTAAGTTTCACCATCCAAGCTAAATCACATGATTGGTATTATTATTGTTATCTTTTACCTGTTAGATTGCCTATTTGGGTTTCTCCTGTGGCACTAGATAGGAGATTGTCGGTTGAGGCAGAGTCTTAGAAAACTCATAATTCAATTATATTGAATTATGAAATAATTATTAAAATGGAAATATAACTGGTAGTAATAGTTACTTTTGGGTACTTACTATTTTTTTTTATTTCATTATTACACAATGTTGTTCCAAATTTTCACTAACATTTGGGCAAGGTCATTTGGTGGTTGCCTACTGGGATTTATTTCTCACACCCTATTTTGGACATGTCTTAGGACCAAACAAATTATATTGTTGTAGGTGTTGATAAGGGAAGGGGTCCCTACACGGGTACATGATTGTTGTAGAGGAGTAGGAGAGCATGGGACCGAACTTTGGTTTGCGATGATGATGAGTTAGTATTGCACTGCTTTGGTTATGTTTTTCTGTACTTTGTACCTTGTGACGTGTTGTATTAGATTTCAGTGTATCTCGTTTTGGATGTTTTCTTAGAATTAGAGACATGTTGCTTCACCATATATATGACTATTGGTTATCTTTTACATCAGTTCCGTTGTACATTCTAGGTTTATATTGTTTACTACTTCTACTTTTGTATGTTTATATTTATTTCCATTTCGCTACACTTTGAAAAATGAGGGAATAATTTCCCCACTATCAGTCATAGGCCCTCACTGTTAGTCTGTATCCTCTAGGATTTGGATAAATGTGCTTGAGGTCATGTGACCAGTTGGGTTCATGACACCCACTGAGTGGCACCCGGATCTGGGACGTTACAAAGTTGTATTAGAGGTTTTTTCTTTTATTTGAGTTATTTTATTATTTTTATACAATGAAAAGAGATATATTGTTAAGGGATTCAGTAATAAACTGTGTCTGGGAGTAGCTACCATGTGTACAGGTAAAGGCCGGATTTCCTCGAATTAAATTTTGATTTTAAGTTTATGATTCTTAAAATTTATTGGATTTTCACCATTGGCTGACACACTTTTGGTGTGATGTTTATATTATTATAAATGGGTTCTATTTAGTTGCATCCCAATGATATGAGGGTATTTCATCACATCCATCATTTAGGAACATGTTAGAATCACATGCCACACATATTTCTCATGGCATGTTGGTGCATTATAAGTTTCATGTTTTTGTGACAGATGTTGTGCTATAAAATGCATGTTGTTGTGATAAGTACCATGATAGATATTCCTACTATTTATAGGGTATTGGAACATGTTATGGTTGGGTTTATGGACACTAAACTTTGGTTCCTGAAAATTATGGGCTCTCTTGGACCAGAATTTAGAGGACCATGATCCAGCCTTTTGTTGTGTTTTTTTCTATAATGTGAAAGTTTGGGTGCTAAAATTTGGTTTGTGGGGATTATAGGACCCCATGAATCGTTATTTCACATACTGATGCTTGAAATTAAAGAAAAAGGTGCTCTAGAGTAGTTTCTATGGCTTACTGTCTGGAAAAATTTATAATACATGCCATGTAATTTTGAATACATGTCGTGTACTCTTCTGTTCATGATGAAATGAAATTTGTTTTCAGTACATGTCGTGTACTTTTATCTAAACACCCTGTAGTATAAGGCCGTGTAACCAACCATGTGGGAGGGAACATGGGTCTTCATGTTTTTATCTAGGACACGTTGTGTACTTGTGGGAACATGGGTCTTCATGTTTTTTTCTAGGACACGTTGTGTACTTGTGGGAACATGGGTCTTTATTTCGTGTAGACTTGACCGATGAGAGAAAATGAGGACTTGGACATGTGGCTGGGGAAACATGGTGGTGTACACGCCATGTGTGTGTGTAACACATCATGTACCTAGTGAAGAAACATGGGATGGGGAAAATCTTGTGGGAACATGCCATGTACCGGTTGTACACCCCGTGTCGTCGTGACACTGTGTCTGCCCATGTGACTAACAACACTGATAGAGAAATCTTAGCTTATACAGGTCGTGTCAATACTGGACATGCCGAGTAATGTAATCTTACAATATGACTGTGTAACTAACAACACATGTAGGTGTTACCACTTCTGGTACACACCGTGTCCATATGGAACATGTCTTGTAGTGTCAGTCGAGTATCCAGTAGTGTCAAAAACAACACGGGCAGTTGGAACCTATGTTGTACCCGTCGTGTCCTTTTAGAAAATGCTGTGTAGTTTGAGCTGTATATACGGCCATGTCACGAATAACAAAGGTCAGTGAAGCTCATCTAGTACATGTCATGTCTGGAAAAAACACGCCGTGTAGTCTCGTTCTAATGAGAACCATGTGGCATAGCCATGTAGAAAGACTCAGGAAAGGGAAGAAAATTCAAGTACATGTTGTGTATAAGGACAACACGTCGTGTGTTTGGGGTGTTACATGACCATTTCTGGAAAAAGTACACGCCCATGTGAAAGGCTTAAGGGAACACATCGTGATGTATATATACACGTTGTGTAGTCTTGTTTGGTAAAATTTGAATGGTTTCTTTTTCATTTTCCCTTATTACACTTCTAGTTTTCAGTCCTTGGGATTTGTTTCTTTTCTTCTACTGAGATCAGGATGCTAGACACATCGTTGGGAATTAGAACAGTTGGTGGGAGTCAGTGCAAGGAGGTCCCCTTAGAGGTTGGTGGGTGTCACTTTCTATGGGACCTCTACTTCTTAGAGATGACATCCTAGAATGTCAATCTTGGGATAGACTGGTTGGTACCCTTCAGATCCTTTGTGGATTTCGATCATCTCAGGGTGAGTTTCACATCACTAGAGGGAAGAGAGTTTCTATACAAGGGAGAATGGGATGTCCAGGTGATCTGAGTTGGTCCTGAGCATCGTAGGTGAGGTGGGGTAATATCCTAGATTGTGATTTTATATATAGATGACCATGTAACTGGTCATAAAGATTTCCCTCCAGTGGTTAATCATTTTCAGGGATGTCTTTACGGACGATTTTTCAGGTCTACCTATGGAGAGGGAGGTGGATTTCTCTATTGATCTTGTTCCAGGAGCGACACCAGTGTAAATTACTCCTTATAGGATGGCTACACTATAATTATAGAAGTTTAAAAATTAGTTTGAGGAGTTGTAGGAAAAAGTTTTCATCTGACCTGGTACTTCTTCTTGGGGTTTGCCTATCTTGTATGCGAAGAAGTCAGACGGTACCCTCAGATGGTGCATGGATTATCAGAAGCTGAACCAGTTGACAGTTAAGAACCGATATCCCTTACCTAGGATTGATGATCTTTTTGACCAACTTGGAGGAGCACAAGTGTTCTCAAATATTGACTTGAGATCCGGATATCATCAGTTTCATGTTACACATTCAGATTAACTACTTACAACCTTTTTGAGCCGATATGGTCTATATGAGTACATGGTCATGCCGTTCAGACTCACAAACTCGCCAGCAGTTTTTATGGATCTAATGAATCATGTGTTCCACCCTAATCTGGATTGGATTTGTGGTATTCTTCATTGAAAATATCTTGGTGTCCTCCCACACTCGACACGACCATGCCACACATATTGAGACAGTATTGAGTTCACTGAGAGGGAATCATTTATATGCTAAGCTCTCAAAGTTCCACTTTTGGATGGACCGGATTCACTTTCTGGGTCATATAGTCTCAGAGGCAGGAGTGGCGGTAGACCCAGAGAAAGTGAGAGCAGTAGTTTCCTGGGAGCAGCATAAGAACATGTCTGAAATACAAAGTTTCTTGGGGATGGCTGGTTACTACCAGCATTTTATACAGTACTTCTCCAATATAGCAGCCTCGTTGATGGGTATGACTAAGAAGGGTATGAAGTTCATTTGGTTGGAAGCTTGCGAGACAGCCTTTTAGGAAATGAAGGGAAGGTTGACAACAGCACCAGTCCTGATAATTCCTGAGCAAGGGAAGAGCTATACAGTTTACTATGATCCAACAGGTATTGGGATAGGATCAGTGTTGATGTTGGTCAATCAAGTAGTTGTGTACGGGTCTCAGCAGTTGAGGCCTCATGAGTGAAATTACTCGACACATGATCTCAAGATGGCTGTAGTAGTTCATGTGTTACGTTGTTGGATACATTATCTCTTTGGAGAACATTTTGTGGTGTTTACGGACCAAAAAAGTCTTAAATACATCATTACCCAATAGGACATAAATTTGAGATAGTGAAGGTGGATTTAATACATTTAGTCCTTCAACTTTGATCATTCTTATACACCTGGTAAGGGTAAAGCAATAGCTGATAAACAGAGTAGGAGGACTCAGATACAGGCAGTGCAGGAGGCTAGTGGTGAGTGGAAGCTTATGTCTTTGTTCTGTGAGATGCATTTGGTAGTTCACAATAGTCATGGGCGAGCCTATCTTTCATCCTTAACTATGTCTTCTACCTTTCTGGATAGAGTGAGGATGAGATAGCTCTCAGATTTGAAAGGCCATGTTCTATGGGTGTCAGTGGAAAGTGAGGATCCTCCTCTTGGTTTGATGATAGGCGATGACGAGGTACCCCATATCCATGGATGAGTGTGGGTTCCAAGAGATATACACGAAGATTTGATATGGTAATTTCATGCCTCATCTTGGTCAGTGCATCAGGGAGTTACCAAAATGTACTGTGACTTGAGACATCAGTATTGGTGGACGGGTGTGAAAAGAGAAGTAGCCGGTTTTATTACAAGATGCTCCAACTGTAAGCAGGTGAAGGCGAAGCATCATAGGCCTTCCAGACTGTTACAATAGTTACCCATTCCAGATTGGAAGCGGGATGATGTCGCGATAGACTTCGTGATCAGGTTGCCAAGATCACCTCGAGGAAATGATGTTGTATGGTTTGTTGTGAACAGACTTACGAAGGTAGCTCACTTGTTTCTGATCCAGGAAACCTTTGGTGTTGACGAGCTCAGGATTTTGTATATCTGAGAGGTAGTACGTCTTCATGGGGTCCCTCATTCTATCGTTTCAGATAGGGATTCCCATTTTACGTCTTGTTTCTGGAAGAGGTTTTAGAGGGAACCAGGTACACAGGTGCTTCTGAGCATAGCTTACCACCCTCAGACTGATTTCCAGTCACAACGTTCAATACAGGTGTGAGAGGACACGTTCCATGCATGCATCATGGACTTTGGGGGATCTTGGTAAAGGCATATACCCCTGGTCGAGTTTTCCAACAATAATAATATTTAGGAAACTATTGAAATAGCACCTTATGAGGCTTTATAAGGTAGGCCATGTCGATCACCCCTGTACTAGTTGGAGGAAGGTGATTTAGCTTTACTGGGACCACATCTCATACATGAGACTTCAGATTAGCTCTAGTTGATTTAGAAGCGAATGAATACTGCACAGTCTCCTCAGAAATCTTATGCTGATTGTCGCAGATGACCCTTGGAGTTCATGGTCGAGGATCAATTTTTGTTGTGTATTTCACCGAAGTTGGAACACAAGAAGATCAGAAGACAGGGTAAACATTCACCAAGTTATGTAGGGCCATTTGAGATTCTGGGGAGAGTCAGGCCAGTTGCCTATCGGTTTCAGTTACCACAGAGGTATCAGGCCATGCACGATGTCTTCCAAGTATCTCAGCTACGCCATTATCACTCAGAATCGTCTCACATTTTTCAGCCCGAGGAGGTTGAACTACATGTTGATGAATCCTTTGAGGAGAATCTTATTGGTATTGTTGATAGGATAATGAAGGTTCTTTTAGGTCAGTCAGTTCCTCTCGTACGGGTGCTATGGGAGTATGGACAAGTGTAGGACAAAACATGGGAGGGGGAGACCGATGTACGTGCTCAGTGTCCAGAGTTGTTCTCAGCTTTATCTTCGCCAATCTTGGAAGGGAAATCCAGGTATGAGTTGCTTTAATGGGGGGAGTGTGTAAGAACTTGGTTCTTATTCTGGAGGTAAGATTTTATTCTTTTTCTTTTTCTTTAATTGTTTTTGAGAAAACTAGGGAAATGGGGAAAATTTCGAAAATTTATGGGTACACGCTGTGTACTTTTGTACGCGCCGTGTACTTTGGCCATAGGGGATGAGAATACAGGGCATGTAGGCTTGTCAGCGATTAAGGGTGTAAAAACAAACTACACGCCGTGTACTTTGAAATACATGTCGTGTAATCAGTCGGCAGGTGAACAGTAAGGCAGTGGGAGTAGCCACCAGTGGAATGATAGTACACGCCTTGTACTTAGTAATACACGCCATGTAAGAAAGTCGGCAGATGAACAATGAGGTGGTGGGAAGTAGCTGTCAGGGGAAAAGTTAAAAAATGGAAAGTACACACTGTGTACTTGAGAATTACACACCATGTATTTTTATTTTTTCATTAAAAATATGTAGTAGCCTCCTCATTTGGAAGAGGAGGTAGAGAAATCAGCAGAGCATTGAGATAGGAGGCAAGGCATGGAGGAGCTCTCGCTCATTCACCGAGATGTTGATTCATCCATCGTTGATCTCATTTGAACCATGCGGGTAAGGGCTTCCTTCTCCTTGACTGTTTACTTCCAATTTATTCTCTAAGGGAATTTATTTCGGTTTGCACGTGTAATTGTTCTTCTCAGATCTATGATGGTCTTGGTTGTTTCGCAAGGCGCATTTTACATATATTGATTAGAGGACCTTGAGGTTTGTGGTCTAGTGTTTGATTACAAATATTGAGTTGATTTTGTGTACATTTGTGCCACACACCCATGTTTGGTGTGTCATATGGCTGAGGCCATGGCTATTTAGATATCTATAATTGCATAGGTAATCTAATGAAAATGTATAAACTGCTGTTTTGGATCATTGCATTGATCCAGGTCCACCCCGAGGGTATGGTTCCCTAGTTTAGCTGTTTGTCCAGGATACCCATGGGTATTCCATGATTGTAGCATCTTTTGAGTTTTCATGAGAGGAAACATCTATAAATTTCTTGCTTATGCATTGGGCTCATCCCGGTTAACTGATTTTCCTATGGAATTCCTGAGGGTAGGGTTTTGTTTAGCTTGAGGGAAATGTTTCTTATTCCTGAGGGCAGTATCTTCCGTGCCCGGGGGTGATATCTCATATGCCTGAGTGGAAAATTAATTATTCCTGTGGGAAATTACCAAAGGGTTTCGTTTCTATTTTCCTGAGGGTAAGGACATGTATGTTTGAGGACAATGTATACATTGAATATTCAATGTAGTGTTTTCTTATGTTTTACCAGCCACACTAAAGCACAGGTTTGGTATTATTATTGTTATCTTTTACTTGTTAGATAGCCTACTGTGCTTTCTGTTGTGGCGCTACAAAGGAGATTGTCGGTTGAGGCTGAGTCTCGGAAAACTCAGAATTCAATTATATTGAATTGTTAAATAATTATTTAAATGGAAATAAAAATGGTAAGAATAGTTACTTTTTAGTACTTCCTAGTTTTCTCCATTTCATTATTGCACATTATTATTGCACATTTTCACTGACAGTTGGGCACAAGACTTCAGTGGTTGCCTTCTGGGATTTATTTCTCACATCAGGTTTGGGTCATGTCTTGGGCCTAAACTGATTATATTGCTGCAGGTGTTGATAAGGGAAAGTGTCCCTACCCAGGTACATGATTGTTGTAGAGAAGTAGGAGAGCATGGGACCTAGCATAGGCTTGAAATGCGGCTGAGTTCCTATTGCACTGCATAGGTTATGTTTTGATGTACTTTGTACCTTGTGATGTATTGTATTAGATAGCAGTGTATCTGGTTTTGGATAATTTCTTAGAATTAGAGACATGTTTCATAATCATATATATGAATGTTGGTTATCTTTTACTTTAGTTACATTCTCTATTCCATGTTTATACTACTTTATGATTCCACATTTGTAAGATTATATGTATTTCCGCTACGCTACACTTTGACAAATGAGGGCATAGTTTCCCCACTATCAGTCCTTGGCCCTCACTATTAGTCAGAAGCCTCTGGTATTTGGTGAAATGCACATGAGATCATATGACCAACCGGGTTTGGGGAACCCGTTCAGTGGCACCGGGATCCGGGAAGTTACACTAATGAATGGAAATTGAGTTATGAAACCCCTTACCACATGATAAATTTCATATCAAATCCCATTGGATGAAATAATTTAAATTGATAATTAAAATACCAAGAATTATGAAGGATACATAATATAAAATCTAAAAGAGGATGTAGATACAGAACATGAAATATATTTAGAGTATGACAATAAATTATTCCTCAATAAAAGGAAACTGTGACAAAATCCCTTACCTTGAGTCCACAAATTCTATACATATCATTTAACTCGTGTATAATAAACTTTTATAAATTATTTTATTTTATTTAAAAAATTTATATAAGTAATCTATTATCCTTAAAAAATTTAGTTAGTTTTTTTAAGAATGTATTTAATTACTTAAGCAATTATGGGAACATCAACTATTTTGATAATGTTCAGATCAAAACATCAAAATAGCTTCAATATGTTGAATGTGGTAAAACAGATCATTCTTCCATTATATATTTAATGATATAAATTACATAATTATTATTTTTATGCATTGAATATTCTTTTAAAATAAACCATGAATGATGGTTCCTAAAATTGATTTATGTTGCAATCATGGAGACGATATGTTGTACATACGCATGGATAAACCATATACTTTGAAAAGAATGTCATGGAAAAAAATAATTAATATTTTATCTTTTAAAAAAATAACTATATCATAAATATCATATTATATCTTTATATAAACATATATATATCATCTATCTTATGCAGTGATGGAAAATTAATCACATCACATCATGGAGGTGATAATCCACATGTATGCACAAATGGTTTTATAATTTTTAAATGGATAGAAATGTTTTAAAATATAAGATATATTAACATTAAAAAAATAATTATTTAATTTATAACTTATATATATATATATATATATTAAATCTATCATTATAACCAGTCCAGATAAGAGGTAATGGAAAATAAATTACATCGGTGTGTGAGGTGGTAGTCCACCGTACACACAAATGATGGTTTCATTTAAAATTTAATAGAAGAGGAGATGGATATTGGTTATTTCATTGACATAAAAAATATAAATATATAGAATATAATGATATTATTATTTTATGTGGGTTGAAAAATATTTCAAGTGATAGAATAATAAATAAATCTAAAACATTCATTTAAATCTATACCTCTTCTTCAGAAATCCTCATTTAGTTTAAAACATTAGCCCTATAAGGATGGTATTATATTCCAAATAAGACCTCTATAATGTTTTAATGGATGTTAGTAAGGTATTTAGGTATGTATTAGATGAACCAAATATTTCGTGTATTGTGAATAAAATAAGATAGGTGGTGCCCTTTTATAAGTGATGGGAGGGGAACTCATGGAGTTATCTAAAGATAAAAAGTATTATAAGATAATTTTAAGGAAAAATGGCATAACATTTTATGATTTGTATATAGGATGATTATTGTGTTAAATAATACTATTAAATAAAATTTGGTAATGTTTATTTTAAATTTTTAACCTTATATTATTGATTAAAACCACGATTAACCCATTGACAACCATTGTGATATAAAAGATGTTTTCTCTATTAGGGTCAAGAAATTTACAAAAAAAACAAAACAATAAATGCACCATGGTTTATATTTACAACCATATCTAATTCAGTTGGCCAAATAAAAGATTTATTTTTGAATTTTAAATAATTTAATAAAATATTAATTATTAAAAAATATCATTAAAATCGTTTTTGGAGTAATTCACATAATTTTTCTTTTAAGAAAATATATGAAATTTATTTTGAGAATAAAAAATAAAAAATATTGAATATGTTATATTTATCTTTATAATTCATGGAACACTTTAACATAACAAAAAATATTACTTTTATTGATTTTTAAATCATTTACACGATTGTTTTCTGTTTTCACATGCATTGTGTAGACGTTGGGAAAGAATTGAAGATAATAATTTTTCAATAAAAATAAAAATAAATTACTATGATAAAAAAATTAATTCATATTTCAAATAAAAACGTATAACTAAATATATGAAATCTTTATTATAGTCTTAAAATTTTTGATATATTAAAGACAAGGGGGTGACATTTTGGAATTTTGTTTGCATTAAATAATATAAAAAACATTTTCAAGGGAAAATGGCACCGAAATTCCATTTATTAGAATTTTGGATGGATGTGGAAGAATCAATACCATTAAATTAAGTTATTTTAATTTTTTTTGGGTATCACACCTTATTTCATGTATTAACCCTGAATTACTGATTTTACCATTACTAAGGTGGAAAAATATTTACCAATGTTAGTATTCATAATGACCAATCAAATAGAGGGAGTATTTATAAAATCTGAACCTATTTATTATAAATATGAAATAAATTTCTATTTATTCAATTTTGATAAGTGGAAGTCATTAATTTAAACATAAAATGCAATGGAAATAATTTTTTTCATAAAAATTACTTTTAAATATAAAATGTTTTCAAACCAATTTCGACAATAAAATTGTTTTGAATGAACATAGTAGGATTTTTGTTAATATAATAAAACTATGGTTACCTTGAAACCATTTTAAAAAATAATTTTACTTTTATAATCTTTGAAAAATACATTTTTTACTAAAAATTATTATTTTTCAGTATTCATTAATAAATAATTTTAAAAAAAATCCTAAATATTTTCACTAAGATAATTTTAACATAATAACTTCTTTGAAATATAATTTCCATAATTTACAAAAACAATATTTATATTAATCACTCACAAAATAATAAATAAATTTTTTTTTTGAAGAAAACATATTTTTGAAGAAAAAATGTGTTTACTAAAAATTGTGTGCTTATTTCGTAAAACAAAAGAATTGAGTTTTTGTTAAATAGGTCCTTAATATATATTTCAAAATGTATTTCATCCTATTCATTCCCTCTAATTCAAAATTGATGTTATAAAAGTCATATCAAAATCATAATATTTTGCGGTTTATTTAAGCTTATTGTTGTTTATCTTATACCATATCAAGCATAGACATTCTTTTAAAATCATAAGATATCACATACTATACAAATGAATAAATTAGATTCCAAAGTGTCAAGCCATCCCAGTGTATAATTATAGGATGAAAAATAAATATTCCTTATGGAAATCCTTCAAATTCCATCCCGGCTTATCAACCAGATCCATTGTTCTTGGTTTAACCATCTACCTTGGGCCCCTTCACCTTTCTTGGATCCCTATAAATTAAATATTCATATTAATTCAGACTCCCAAGGATGGTTTGAGTAATCAACCCATTAGGGAGCCACCAATATTTACTCAAAGAGTGTTGATATGTATAACAGGTGTATTGAAAGATAATGATGATGAACAACCAATCATAAACAATTGAATACTAAGAACCCATATAGTAGACAATCCATCATAAGTTATAATCATACAGTCTTCATATCCAAGCAATAAATATGATAAACAATTTCAACAATGATCAAGTTCTTTCCATAAGGAAGGATATATTTCACTCAATATCCCCAAGTTATCATGATGAACATGTTTCTTAATATCGACAAGGCATTGAATTCAGGGAACATTACTCGATATCCCCAACACATCATGTTTAATTCATTCCACAAGGTTATCATTATCCAATCCCATGAATGGTTCCATCATCATCATCACCACATGTCCCACACACCCCCCCTCAGATGGATAATCAATCCATTATTGTCTTTGTCTCATAAATATCAAGAAAAAACCCTCCAATGACTTGGTTTCACACATAACATAGAATATCACAATAAGATGAACATAATAATACATCATGATCATATAGTAACAACATATACTAGCATGTGATCAACATAAATAGTGGTGAAAAGATACTTTAGAAATACTCATTGAAATAAAGATCATATATTGGTATCATGGGCTACATACACTCAGAAAAAAACACCCACAATCGTGGAAAAAAAGAAATAAAAATATCACAAGTCACACAACAGGTGTACACAATGTCCTAAAAGGTAAGGAAATTCATACTTTAAGGTTTCTGAAGAAATACTCCAAGGATTATTAAAATATAAATTAAAAAACCTACTCTCATACCCAGGGATAAGGAACTCACATATCAAGGAATCCTGAATTAGGTTCTACTTTTTCATGAAGGTGGTTTTAAATAGAGAATTAGGAGGATTTTAATTCCAGAAGGGTGGTTCTAGTAACAAATACAAAAAGGATTCGACTAACAGAGCTGATTTGGAGGAATGACAAAGGATAGGTCACCAACTCACTAGATCCATGGATTATTGGGGAATAAATCATGAATTCCTAGTCTATTCTATAAGAGAACCTCATGTATATCCAATAAACATCACTCTATACCCATTAAATCAATGGAAAATTGATTCATGAAGAACAGGGTCTAAAGATGATTGATCTTTGATGAATTAGTAGGAAGCATCCACCATTCATCGTAGTATTATCATTGGTTAACAGGGTATTCATTCACATGTCAACACTTCCCCTAATCTACCAAATAATTAACAATTAATTATGATTCTATAATTAAGCATCCATATGGGAAGATTTCTAGGTAGTTAATACATAAACACCTACCTATAGATAGTTCATATTCAATGGTAGATCGTGATTTGATCCTGCAATTTCATCAAAATTCTTTATCTACCACTAATCTAATAATAAAAGTAGTAATTTTATTTTATCTTCATAGAAGTTATATATTGAATATAGGTTCATATACCTTTATCTAGGAACTAGAATGATTTTTTATATATCTAAGAAGAACACTCTATTGTATCACCATCAGATCGGTTGAGGATTTAAGAATAGAGGGGAAATAATTGGATGGTGTCATGAGTCTAGGTTAGTAGTATATAATTCTAAATATGGGATTTTAGTCATAATTAAGTATTAAAAAGGGGGTTAAACATTAGAAATAAAAACCATAAGAGTGTATTTAATGCGTTCTATGTTTTTTCACAACAGAAAGCCAGTGGGCCTCACTGAAGAGTTGGTGGTACCACTGGACAAACTGTTATTGGACACAAGATTTCTATAGGGTTATAAAAATTTTTAGACCCTCTTATTGAACCACTATCTAGCTATTGGATCTACATCAACTATATTATGGAATTTTATTAGCCATCATGTAGACCTTAAGTTCTATTCATTAAACTCTCATCTTAAAATACCCCTGTAACATAAATTCTAACTTATAAAATAGCCATAAAGGGAGAGAAACACCATATTAATGGAAAAACATTCACCGTAATCATTTACTATATAAATAAATTTATAATGTTACAACTATCTCCCTATAAGGACTTCACATACTTAACCATCCAATTCAAAGGTTCTACTCAAAAAAATAGTCCATTGAGCTAGAACATCAACCACTCACTCCCAAGTCTCCCCCTAGACCCATCTGAGACACTATAGTGTTCGATCAAGTGGTATTGTTGTCCCTAGAAAGTTTAATTTTAGATCCAATATACAATCAACACCATACGCACCACATATGATGTGTTACGTTCTAGCTTAATGTCTTTATAGTTGATGAGATGCATGTGGTCGAGTAGATACCTCCAATGTTAAGACACATGAAACACATTATTCATACCGCATTAATTTGAAAGTAGACTTATATGGTACACAACTATCCTAACCAACTCAGTTATCTTAAATGGTGTGGCATAACATGGGGATATCTTCACATTCTTCCTTAGACATTGGTGGCCAAATCAAGGAGTTAATATCATAAAAACTTAATTTCCTATGTAGAACTCCAAAGGTATATTCCTATAGTATTCATATGAATTATTCCTTATCTTAGCTATGATTAACCCCTTCTAAATTATTTTTACTCTCTCAAAGGTCTCATATACAATACTATGTCCCAAAACAACTTCCTCTCCATCCTCCTTCCAACAAAGAGGTGAACGACATGGTCGTCCATTAGGAGCCTAGTAAGCTTCCATATGAATCCACCCCATGAGGATATTTTTGTATATGAAATCATCCTTTTCTAGGTAATAATATCAAGAAAAATATAATTCTCTAAAAAAGCTCAGATAATATCCTAAAATATCGAAATCACCATCTCTAATGATCCATTTATCTAGAGATGATACACTATGCTCAATTTTAGATAAGTCCTTAATCCATTATACATTTCCTGCCAAAATGATGACATAAAACATTCAATTTTTTAGATAAAATTATCTAGGGAAATCAATTCATGTGGGTTATCTAAGAACATAAACAGTTCAGTAATTGTCTATTGAGAAATTCAAATATATCATTAATAAATTACACACAACCATTAGCTAATTTAAAATCACATAGAAAGACTCATAGATTCGTGAGGACTAGGGTATCCCCCAAACAAATTCCACCATGACATCCTCTCACTTACACACGGGAATTAGAAGTTGATATAATTTTCCATTAGGACACTAGTGGTCAATCTATATCTTTTGGCATGTAAGGTATTTGAAAAAAATCCAGTAATGTCCTTCTTCATCATTGGACACCATAACTATCATCTAGAGTAATGATATATCTTCGTCGCCTCAGTATATATCACCCACTTAGAGGTATGAAAGGCTCTCATAAACTCTTCTCTAATAAAATTACGGACCAAAAATCTACCATGAACTACAATCACATCAACATCGAATAATGACAACCTTGGCATCGTGTCACCTACTACTAGTTATTACTTTATAACAGTGCACTTTGAGTCATTATACATTATTTCTTCTACCAATTATTTTAAAGAATATGTTACTACTAATGGGGAACATTTCATAAATCCATCGTCCAAAGAAGCATATATCTTCTTGTTGTTCCGTATGCTCATCATACTCCATTGTACCAATGAAGAAAATTCACCATTATTTTCAGCTACCTGCAGCTTATATCTATGAAACTATACATAAAAATATCATTTCCTTGTTTATAGTCTATCTTGATTTAAAACATAGAAGGTACCCTACCTGGTGCCTCATCCTAAAATTTTGGTCTGTCTTTGTGACGATATAGAGAAGTATCTTATGGTCCTTGTAGATAAAAACCTCTAACCAAAGAGATGGGGATTCCAACACCTCAAATCACAGACCAAGGATGCCAGCCCCAATTCATGGGTAATATTGTTCTGCTCAAGCATTAATAGTTGACATTACCCAAAATCGACTAATTTCATCCTCTACCATACTACCACTCCCAAACCAATTCCTAATTCATCATAGTACATAGCATAACACATCAATGTCTAAGAATGTATAAAAAAGAAGTTGTAGTCTGCCTCCTCTTTTTCTCATGAATATCATACTCATAGTAATCTAACCATTGAAACATCATTCCCTTGATTATCAATGCATCCATCAATGCTAATAAATAGGATAAGTCCAGGATAAAATGTTGATAGTATCCCACTAAACCCATAAATCGCTTAATCCTGAACATGTTATATAAAACATTCCTTGATAACCATGAATCATGTTTCTCTAGGTCCATAGATATACTAGTATTAAACACCACATTCCCTAATAATTTCACTATATAAACCTAAAAGTGATAAATCGATGGATTAGTATATAACTCATGTTCTCGAAGTGTACTCAAGAATATCAATATATGTTTTGTATGTCACTTTAGGGTCAATGAGAATATAAGGATGGTGTTAATGAAAACCATGATGAATAAGTTAAAAATGGTTGGAAGGCCTTCTTCATCATTTCCATGATTACTGTTGTAAATTCATTAGTCAAAACAACATCACAAAATACTCATATATTACATAACTTATCTGGAATTCTATAATTAGGATTTACACTTCTATAACCCACAACCGATGATAACCCAACAAAATATAAATCTTGTTGAACCATTGTGCTCAATAAAACCGATCAAAAAGATCCTAGAACCCATGAAAATGATACTTACTCATCATAATCAACAGATTCAGCCCCCATTATTCAATGTAGACTAAATGACTTCCATCCTTGTAGATGAACACAACAGGTTCACCCCATAGTGACATACGTGGACTAATAAATACTTTCTATACCCTATCCTTGAGTTATACCTCAGTATCCTTCTATTATGCCAACTCAATATGAAAATGGATTTTTGGAATGGGATATACATATGGAATGAGTTCTATTTCATACTAAAATCCTTTATCAGGTTGAATTACTATTAAATCAGCCAGAAAAATATATTGATAGAGAACCACAGTTGGAAGAAAAGAAAAAATGGATACCATTGATCCTTCTAAAAAGAGACAAGCCTACAACATTCACCATGGTAATCAAAATGGGCATGGAAAATAGTAATTCGGCCAATACAAAGAATCACATAAAACCTAATCATCTCCAAAATCATAAATTCTTATAGATTTCTAAAACCCTTAGTTATTATAGCACACTATGGGAATCATTGAAGATGATCCAAATTCATTCTCAACGGTGTATCAATGGAAATAAAATCAGAATAATACTCCACTGATAAGTTAGGACCAACCAAAAATTTTGAAAATATATAACAATGGGAAGAAATAGTATCAAAAAATGTGGTGAAAATGTATAATTGATTAATACAATACCTCATACAGCTGATAGTCCATCACCATCATCTGCTAGAGTGTAATCATCTACATACACTTAGCCTACCTCAGTTCTTCGACCTTGTACCTAAAATTCATTACACTTATAAGTCTTAATCTTCAATGCCTACTTTTGAGGACCTCATCAAGATCAATTATTCTTATATTTCATCTTACCTACACCACTGTGGAACCTTATCCTATAATCTCTATAGAAAAACAATTTTAGATAATACATCTTTCCTCAATAAGGAAACTTGGTCTGAGGTTATATACAAAACAAGAAATAGTGCTTGACATTCCCACATATACCTCTCTATATACCTCCTTCTTTCACTAATGGTGATGATAATACCCTACTCTACTCTGGATTTATACAACCACTATGGTGTGAAACCTTTTCATTATTTTTAAAAAAAATGGATTCATTACCAGAAATTCTACTGAAGGTTGAGAAAGGACATGTTATCTTTAATTAATGTTTCTCAAGAGTCTTCACTAAGTTATAGAATTCCATGATAATTTAAATTCATAAATAACATTCTAATCATGTTTGGTACCATGAACGAATAGAGGATAATGGGGTTGAATTTCCTTAACATATTCTACCATAGTTTAGGAATCTCCACCTCCTAGAACAAACAGTAAGAGAAATACCCCTTACTAAAGTTGTCATACCATTTAAAATACTATTATGGTTAGATGATCAGGCTCATCATTATTCTCACGCATTACTATTGGTAGTACTAAAACATCATTTATTGCATATATGTTATGGCCTACTCCACTATGTGGTCCAGTCAAGTTCCTCTAATGGAGAATTTTCTAAAACCTGAAGTAAACATTTATAATGTCTAAATCCATTAGAATATATCATAATAAGTTTATGGGATCACACAAGGATCTCAAAGTATTATAACCTTAACCCAAGGAATATCCCTTCTAGCACTAACCATGTTATCCATCCTTGTACATTACACATAGTCCCATATATATACAAAAAAAATAGACTACCATATTTAACTAATTAATTCAAACATATATATCACTTCATTATAGTAAACATATATCCCTCTTAATCATAGAATACTACTATATCCAAAATAGATAAAACCCCTAAAAGAATTAAAATAAATGAATTTTCTGAAGGCCACAATAGTAAAATATATATATATAAATTTGGAATTTGATCCTATGTTCCTACTCATGATTCATGAACACACCCAAATCTACTATAATCTTAATAGAAATCCCACCATTTCTAAATCAATGGTATGTTACACATTAGTTGGAATGGAACCTGGAAAATACCATACCCAAGTAACACACAACCAAAATAATTAATACAAACTCCTATATTAGTAAAAAAAGAAGAATATTCTTCTATGATTCAATTTTTTAATTCCATGACCTGAACCATTGGATCTAATATAAAGATCCACAAGACCTCATGCATTCAACCCCATATACCAGAGAATCCCAACTAGTAGTCAGTTTCTAAACTATATCTTTTTGGAGAATATTCCATCAATATCATATCATTGAATCATGAATATAAATAAATATACCAAATCATACTAAATAAGGTAGAAAAAATAACATCAACTGGAACACCTGTCATATAATAAATAAAGGGGCTTCCAATGTGGTAAGAAAAACCCATGAATAAGTGAATATAAATAAATAAAGAAAGTAACACTATGAAAATACTCTAGAGTCAATCCCAATTCCACTAACATCTCAATGATACTCAGCTCAACCATCTTTCATAGGCTCATTTTCCTATCCTCGATCCCTATACATCAAGTCTCCACATCTATCGACATTCCCATGTAGGGTGTGAGTAATAAAACCCATCAGGACACTGCCAATGCATCCTTAACATATCTTCATATATATATATAACATGTGTTTTCCTTGATATAGATCTCGTTCAATAAAGAATAAACAATCATATAAAAATATCTTATTTGCTAACCAAGAAACCACAAGACTCGACCATACTTGCTTTAGATCCATGTCGTAAAGATGATTAAAGATCTTAAAATGGTCAAGAACTAGTCACAGGGTAGATGAAATGTCACTAGTTCTCCTCAATTTCATTTTTATATTATACATGGTATCCTCAGGTAATAAAATTTTAGTAAATACATAAGTCTATTGTGATCCTACCCCATAAATGGCTCTATTATTGTCATTAGTGGACATCATCTGTGATCCCCCTCTAAGGGAAAATCGTGCCATGAATGTTAAAATATCACAATTAAAAGATCAAACCTCCAATGAAATGGTAACACACATAATAGAGAAGATCATAATAACAAAAAAACAAAGAACATCTACATGATAATATAGTCACAACATATAAAAACACTTGATAATCATCTAACATAGTAACAAGCTGCATAATAAATACTCACGGGAAAAAATGATGCATGTGTATGATGGGCTATACCCAAAACCATGAGATAAAACCATCATTCATGGAAACAATTATTTGAAAAAACATCTCAAATCAAGAAACAAGTGTATAAAAGGGCCTCAAAAGGTAAGGAACTTCCTACCTAAAGGATATTGATAAATTAATTAATGGGTTTTCAAAGGATCATACACCAAAAGGCGTCACATCCCCAGAGAAAATGATTTCATTTCTCATGGATGTCTAATATAGGTTTTATTTATTCGAGAATGAATCATATAATAGGAAATTAAGATGATTTAATGTTAATAAGTGTGGTTCTATAATCACACCAAATATGGAGTCCACCATTAGAACCAATTTTGAGGCATGTTTAATGCGAGGTCACCAATTCATTAGATCTGTTGATTATTGAGTAACATATCCCGAATTCCTCACTGATTATAGAGGATAACCTTATGTCTATCCAAGGAACATTGATCCATCAAAAATACATCAATGAAAACAATATTCATGAAAAAGAATCTCAAACTGGAATATATATGATTCCTTACCTGGAAACATCCACCATTCTTAACATTTCTATTTCTAGTCAAACTGGTTTTCACTTCCACGCCAATTCCCCCACCAATATACAAATGAATGAATGATAAATTTTGATTATATTATCAATCCACCATAAAAAACAATCAAGTATTATCACCATAAACATCTACCCATATAATGATCATATTTGATGGTAAATCCTAATTTCATCAAGGGGTAATATCAACTCACTAGTTTTAGCACTGATATAAGATTAAAAAAGGAAGAATCCTTGGGATTTCATGAAAATAAAAGATCTAACATATATCAATTTTCATTTTCAAGGATGAAAAATAATTTATATAATATATTATGAAAATTCACTATTCTAAAGCTACTGGATTGGTCTATTCTTGAAGAATAAAAGGTATATGAATGGGAGGAGTAACGAATCAAAGGGAGAAGCCTTTATTTGGAAATATGAGGTTTTTGTAAAAAAAACTTATTACACAAGGTGTCAAACAATATTAAATTAAAACTTTAGGGGGTATTTAATTAATAGTAAGACTGGGTGAACTGATGAGCTAGCAGGCCCCACTACTTTTTTTGTGTGCCTGGATGAATTTTAGGTATTCTATTGTAGCCACTAGATGGTTGATGGATCCTCAATTGGGAGTTTGTGGCCTTATTTTAGACATTGTACCACCCTTAATCTCTATTCCTTAAACTCTAATCCCAATACCCCCTAATAACTTAATGTCTAATATCTAAATAAGACATAACACAGACAAAACATCTTAAGAATTGATAATTTATTAACATTAGACATATTATTCAATTAAATTAATTGAGGATGTTATATTTGATTCTTTACCTACTCCTATACTAATATACATAATGCCTTTAGGAACATCATAGGGTTTGTGAAGGGTCTGACTATTCACTATAAAGGCCACCACTAGTGGTGTCCTTAGATAATATCGATACATATTCTAGTGTTTGAAAATAACAGTGAACAACAACGCAATACATTGAAAAAATAGCTTCACCCATCTTCACCCAACCCTGAGAGAGCCTTTACCTACTTAAATCTTTTCTAAAGTAGAATTATGCTACCAAGATCTATCATATTAGATGGTTCCTTATCCTAGAAACCCAACCCAAACCAAACTAATCATGTTACACACCATACATAAAAAATGTGACCATCATGGGTCCACCATGAAACCCCATGTGAACATTCCTATGTAATTTATCTTTATGATCATTATATATCTCGGAACATCGAGTAGTATGCCCCAATATGGTGGTCTCTCTATTTACCTACTATGGTACAGTACCAATTTTCCATACTAACAGTAAAAATGATAAAACATATTGTTCTAAAAAATAGAGGTTCTCATCAAAAAAGGGTGTACTAAACTACCTCATGATCCATTTCATATGTAAACATCACCCATCCACCATATACCCCTTGGTGAGTTGAAATCAGCATGCCTTTGATGAAAAAACATTTGTGAACCTCTATCACTACTATTCTCAAATATCAACATCCCCAAGAGTCGTAATGTAGTACCCATAATGTCTTCAAGGAAAACCCATGGAACAAAATTTATAATTAATAACATCTTTATAACATGAGACATTATCCCCATTACACCATCAAACCACACCAATATTTCTATAAAGCCTTACCTTGCCTTACCATTCATTTCCCACATAAGATGTAACACCTGAATATTTTAGAATATTTTCTCTTCAATAAATTTGATTTTTTTATCTATTAAATCATTAAAAAATTAAATTAAGTGAATAATTCTTTTCTAATGTATATAATGTAATAGTATAATAAAAATTTAAAAAAAATTTATAAAATGGATAAAATGGAATTAATAAAATTAAATTGATTCTGAACAGACAGTTCTGAAATTTTTGCATTGAATTATTATGTTTTATATAATTTAATATGTTTGAAAAATGTATAAAATGAAAATAATTATTATTAAAATAAATTAATATCATATATATAACTATTCATAAATTTTAATAAATGTTAATGTTTTTTAGGATTTCCCTTAGTCCCACTTACATTTTGACATGATTCATGTGTTTGACAGCTATTGTAGCCTCGCATTTCTACTTTCCAATGGCAGGCGATATTCTCCACATTAAATAGTGATATTTTCTCCTTATTGAAATTGGATGATGGGATGTTGGTTCCTCCTTACATGAATTCCGCCTTAAAACTCATCACCTAGTCATAGTCTACCTCATATAAAGAATATGTGTTCATGGAACTCATTCCTAGAACCATCTCATTATGGACACCAGTAATTACACCACTTCTGTCTGGAAAGGAATCAACCTTTGGTTTGGGGAGTAGTCACATTAGGGATCATTGTTCATGTCTTGACATTGGCTACCATGTTCACCTGTATTATTCCTCTTTTGAAGAAATCTAATATGAGGCGACATAAGGAGAGTAACCTAAGGAATAACCTAACGATCAAAAGGTAATTGATGCCAGGGGTTTATGTATTCCAAACATTATTTACCTCATGCGTCCCATGGTATTCATGGGGTAAATCCTTAGGAGATCATTCATGGATTTTTCCCCAAGATTCCGATGTTTATTGAATGGGGTTAGTATTTTAGGTAAGGTTGTGAGTTTATAATCTTATGGATATAGGATGAGGGTTAATGTCTTTTTGGGATAGGTAAGGTGTATCAGAATTCCCCACTAAAGTTTTCCCAAGAGATTGACCATAACCCCCCTTCTGGAGAATCTGGGAGGTGTGTCCCTAGGAGGGATGACACCACACCTGGAAGGTTTACCGATCCATTTGACACCCCTTGAGGTGGAACCTGCAGGTTGATCAGAATTCTCTATAGAGGCAAATCAATGGTCGATATATCAAAATTTAATGATGAGGTGGATGGAGAGGTGTGTCCCAATGAGTAAAGATGTCACACCAAGAAGGTTTACTGATGGGTCAAAATACCACATGGAATAAAACCCTAGAGTTTGATTAGAATTGTCTATATAATTGGATCAGGGATGGATGGATCAAAATTCCCCATGCATGAAGATCTTCGATGTGTATCCCTAAGAGGGAATATGTAACACCTGGGAGGATTTCTTATAAGTTTTAACACCCCTTGAAGGAAGACCTTGAACATTGATGAGAAGTCCCCATGTAGATGGATAAGGGATGGATGGATCAAAATGACTTATATTGGAGGATCTGGGAGGTGTTTCTTTATGAGAGAATTTGTCACACCTAGAAGGTTATCCGATGGGTCAGAACACCCTGTGAAGCTGAACCTCAGAGGATGATCTGGATTCCTTTGGAGGTAGATGCAAGAGGTGTTTCTCATAGAGGGAATATGTTAGAGCTATAAGGATTATCACTGGTTCAAAACAGCTTATAGTGGTGGACCCTGAAGGTTGATCAAAGCACCTTTTGTAGGTAGATAATAGTGGTGTGTTACTAATAGGGAAGATGTCGTACCTAGAAGGTTTACTGATGGATTAGAACACCATATCGAGGAGGAACCTAAAGCTTGACCCCAATTCCATGTGGAGTCAGATCAAGGAGAAGTGTCCCTAGGAGGGAAGAAGTCACACAAGGAATGTTTTCTGATGGATCAAAATTCCCCATGGAGGTAAACATTGAAGGCTGATCAGAATACCCTATAAAGGCATAACAGGGAGGTTTTTCCCTATGATGGATGATGTCACACCTGGATGGTTTACTGATGGATTAGAACTCCACATGGAGGCAGACCATGAAGGTGTTAAACTAAGAGAGGAACACCATGAGTTTTCCATGGTGGATTGAACATCGAGGAGTATTCCTACATGCCCAATTTGGATAATATGGGTCAAACCAACATTGTTTGATGATTCAGTATATGGTCATTTGATATGACCAATCCATATTGTTTAACATCATGTGTTGAGGATGCGAGTATTGTGGAAGTAGTATCGAATAGGGATGGCATGGGTATAATACATTGAAGCATCCCTTTATAGGATGGATGATAATGGATAGATTTTTTGGCGCATACACATTGATACTCAGGGAGGATCCTATTCAATGTAAGTGTGGGAAGTATGGGGACCCACCTAGAAGCAATAGGTGTTAGAGTACCCATGATCAGATGTGGCAGTCAAGGTAATAGGTCAATTAGAGGCGTTGGGTACATCAGGTAAGGGACATGAATGTTGTTTCATGGATGTTAAGATGGTTTTATGAAATATTTTCATTATCCATGGGATCGACCACAATCTCATTCCATGGATCGTAATTAATTAGGTGCACACATGATTTGGGTTATATAAAAATCAAGTTTTCATACAATAAATTTCATTTTTATAAGCCTGATCTATGATAAGAGGTGTTGAGAGATTGTTACTCAAATTTATGCCAAGTCATGTTTTTTCCCAGATGAGCTTTGTTTTGCAAGATTCTCTATCTTGAGAGTTCCATGTCTCATGCTTTCATGGATGATCAATTTTACGGATAGTATAAAGATGATTTTATATTTTGAAGAGACTATCTAAATAGAGGGTTTTGGAATGTATTTATTGATAAAATTTTTGGTTAGGGGAACATAATATTCTGGGTGTGGGAGGGGATTTGCGAGCAGTGGTCCTCTTTGGCTATGGGTACTATTCAACCAAAATAGAGAGCTTGACATCGTCTTTGGCCTGAAATTGGTATTTATGCATGCATCATTGTTTTATTTTGCACAAACATTAATTTTTTCACATAGTTGACTTCGAAATTTTGTCTTCCTTGGTGTAAGGTATGAAAAATATTGTTGTCATTAGTGTGTAAGATCTTTGCATATGATATCTGGATCTTCCACATAGCTTATGGAACTTTTGTGCACCTTACTCACTAATCCCAGAATGTTGCTTCTGGTTGGGATGCATTCTTGAATTTCTAAAACTAGCCTCTTGTGTCCACATATGAATTTTGGCACCATCCAATCCCCGCCTGGAATCTTAGCTGACAGTGGGAAAGAAGGTCGGGTTCTAAGGTAAATGTCATAGAGACTAGTCTATCTCTGGGGATGAGTCCAAAAATTATCATTCGGAGTGGAAAAAAACACAAGTTCGTAAGATTGCATCCCAAACTTATAAATAGTCAGGGGCTCGGTATAATGCCTACACTTTTTCATAATAAGCTCTTTACTCCCATGTTTGTGATTCATGCTTTTATGTGAAACATTAGATCATTCATTGTATCCTTCAGAAGCTATGTGTCATGGGTTCTTGGCCATTTATGTGATAATTGTGAGAACAAGTGAAATAATGGGGAGGAACCATAAGCTGAAAAATTCCCCTCCTACTATGATAGTATTCTTCAGAGAATTTAATAGGAACACTGAATGGGTTGTAACAAGGACTGGGACCTGCATTCTCGAAGAAATATTAGCATTGAATAGGCTAGGGAATATTATGTTTTCTATACTTGTGTGGAGTATGGGGTAGAGGTGTTCTAGATCAGAAATTATGAGGTGGTGTGGACATCATAGTTCCATTTATATAGCCAAGATGAGCCAGTGTCAGAGCTCCTCAATCAATGGTTCCTTGATATGAACTCCTTCCATATTCCTCATGGGAAGGTGAGAATAAGATTTTAGGACATCCAATTTATTGGGATAATCCCACAAGATGGGTTACAGAGTTACATTTATCATAGAACATGTGAGATGATAGGTACCAGACTCTTCTCCCAGCATAATACGTACTAGATGAATTAGTGGAGAAGCTTGAGAATGCCCCCTGTTTTTTCATAAGGTTACCCATTCATGGTATGGATTGAATTTTTTATGAATAATAACACATTCCTGATTATTCTTGGATGGGTAAAGCATTTCGCAAAATCACCACAAAGATGGGTGTTAGGATCGTCTTGGTTGATCTTATAAAAAGGGGAGTTTCGGTAGTGGGGTATATTATAGTGGAATTCTAGGAGCCACTAATCTGGTATACATAATTATTCACTAAATTCCTGAGTAGGTGGATCCTTTTTCTAATGAATACATGGATGGGCCTATTCCATGGGATGATGGTGATGCCAAAAATCATGGAAGAAGATAGAAAATTCAACTTGGAGGTACCCATACGTACTCGACTCAGGATCTTGCTTATTCGTGTTGTGAGATCAGATATAATGAGGAGGATATGTGGTCTATTATAGTTCTTACATTGATGGATCATGGTGCACATCATGTGTTATGGGGATCTATGTTCCATCACCCCAATGAATACTGGTCTGTAGTGATATCTGCTTAATATTACCAGGTTCAGGTTAGTGGTACATGATTATACTATGACCACAATGAGAATTTAAAACCATGAAAACTTCATCTTCCACCCCTTGTCATACACTATCATCTAGATAGTGGAAAACATATAGGGGACTTGGGAATAAAAGGATTATCTAAAATGATTTGAGGGTGGCATGCTACTAGCCATGATATTGACCCCTCTCTATTGTGATTTGTATACCCTATCCTAGTTTTCCATGAAGTTTGGGTTCCTCCAGCGCCTGATTAAGAGATTATACATCGGATTATATAAGGAGGGTAATCCCATTATCTATTTTTATCTCTGGAGGATGTTGATGCATGTGGGATTTAGGGAGACAATTGTGATATTGTAGGCCAATTTTTATATTGTCATGTCAATGGATTATGTTATAAAATTGGTGGAATCATATGTAGGTATGATTCAGTTGAAGTGTATTTGAATTATCGATCTAATAAGTGTGGTCCTGGAGAAATAATGTGGCTGTCATACAAAACATTGAGGATTGAGACAGATTTTACGAGTGACTCAGGTTGGAGATACAATAGGGGTGGCGTCAGGCACTGCTTCACTCCCGACACCTAGAGAAGATGACTATCGAAAGTGCTCTGAGGGGGTAATAGGGGGCTCGCATTCCAAGATGAATAAAGCCAGGTAGGCTCCTGGGAAGATTATATTACTATTTTTATAACTAGTTTATGATGTTGTCTTTCCTTCTCTCTGGGAAGCTTGGAGAATGCTACATATGTCTACTTCAATAATGGACCTAATCAGAAAACTTGAATAATATGTAGTTGAGACTCCAAAGTTTGAACTTTTTTGGATAATAGCCAATGTGGGCTTCCCTGAGAGGCATGCATACCAGAGGGACATAGATGAATTTTCATACAAAAGAGGGGAATATGATCCTTCATACACAATTGTGTGGGTGATTTCTGGGAATAAGTTGATACAGGAAGAGAACCCACTTATCAATGACTCACTTGAGGAGGAATAAATATGTGATGATGCACATGGCTCTAGCGATGGGAAATCCTAAGGATCAATCACCAATATGGGGATTCCATTGGTACGTGTTGAAATCATGGCCTCTCAGGACACCTTTTTCATACATCATGATGTAAGATTCTTAGCCTACCAATCTCTTTCAAACTCGTCCCCCTTTTTTAGGAGCTCTATATAAAAGTATTATTGTAGTAGAGAGACATGGAAAAGGGTAGGGGAACTCTATTGGAGGGGGTGGAGGTGCACCACTGGGTGTCGATGAGCATGCCCTGAGGCCTTTCCCAGAGGATGAAATTGATGGGGGACTGATCAAGGAAGTCAAGGTAAATAATTTCGAGCCTCAGGTCCTCTCTACCATTTATAGAGTTCCATACCCTCGTATTCTCATTTCGGTTCCCTCTACTAGGGTATAGGTACACCCAGGTAGATCATCAATGAAATATGCCTAATATTAGGTAAGATCACATCTTTATCCACCTATCCCATTTCCATACATCCATGGAATATTTTTCATGAATGTGTTTGTCTGTACCAATGAATATTATACTCAACCTATTGAAGAGGAAACACCACTAGTCATTGAAGTGCCTACTTGTGATTATGGGTCTCCTGTGGTAGAGCACCTGATAGAGGCTCAAGGGATCCATCTAAAAATGACCTCCCCCTAAATGTCTCTCACTCTCACACAAGCCATTTCTTTCCATTTTTTTACCAAACTTATAAAAGTGTGTTTGTTTCATGCAATACTCAAATGGTCATGTTCCTAGTAATCAGATACATCTGGAGAGTTAGGGCACCCCTCCCTAGCGATTTTTCCTACCCTCGAAGAGCCGGTTGTCCTATATGGTCCAACATTGGTCCCAGGAGAATAGTCTTCTATAGTAATTGGTGATTCTAGTAGAGGGGTAGAGGTTGAGGAAGGTAGATAATGTTATAATAGGGAAGGTTTTAGTGAATCAGACTAACCACTTTATCTATAGACTAACCTAACAGAGAGGATCCTAGAGTAATACCCTATTACTACCATCCATGAGGCTTTCTTTGAGTATAAGTCGGCACCTCTAGAAGAGAAAGATGATTTAATGTATGAGGCTGATGAATAAAATCACATAGTCTATAATAATTCATGGAGGAATATACAATGTTTCATCACATAGACATGGGAACCTGATGTAGTGAGTCTGATGTGTTTCTCCACCATAAGCTTCTTAATATGATCACTGAAGGGGTGGATGCTAATGGTATCCATGAACTAGTCCTTAACATCCATTTTATAGGGGTGAATGAAGGAGGAAAAAAATTATATGTTTTATGGAACTTGTATAAGTATAACAAGAATCAGAAGCTCCAAGAAATCATCCAATAAATCAAACATCAGATGGGAGAAGACAAAAATGTTCACATCCTTCCATGATAGTGAATCATAGATTACTAGTAGAATGAGGGCTTAACTGGAAGAGGATGATAACCAAATAAATATGGTAATTGACTAAATATATTATCTCCATGATTAGTGGGGATGATAACATATCAGAGCCTATGGGATTTTTCCCATGGCATATGAGGAGGAATCAACGCCGGACTGGTGATAATTGGCTTTCATGGCCACACAACAATGTTCAGTGGAGCTGCAGTGCTCAATTGCTGAAGCAGAGCTGTAGGGGAGATTTATCCAGAACTCAATAGAGGATCCTATATTTGGATGACCAAAACCAAATTCCTTAGTATTTTTTCTTTAAAAATTCATTCATGTATATACATATTTATTTTTCAACATATAATCATTTCCCATAAATCATATTTTTGAAACAACTAATGACCAATCCCTCTTCCTGCTTGAGTAATGATCGGTGTA
Organism: Viscum album; assembly: GCA_963277665.1. Taxonomy (NCBI): domain Eukaryota; kingdom Viridiplantae; phylum Streptophyta; class Magnoliopsida; order Santalales; family Viscaceae; genus Viscum; species Viscum album. The sequence goes on from OY728152.1 coordinate 1,877,828,395, forward strand.
AGAAACATGGGATGACCATATGATAGATCATTTGTATGGTAGTCTAAGATAGTCATTGAAACTCATGATTAACTATTTTTGACTGGCCACAAACTGTTCTTAGTATGAGAGCGGTTGTGGTTGAAGAACAGGGCTCTTGAGATAGTCGACTTTCTTTTATAATGTGCTATAGTGCATGAGTGGGGAAATTCCAGGGGCATTGAATTATAACCAAAAAAATGGGAAATGAGAAGTGTGAAACACATTGACCAAAGTCCATATCATAATGGGATATGGGGTCATGATATAGGATAACTACTAACCGTATTCAAAACACAACATCTGAATTTCTTACCTAAGAATAGGGACTAACAAATTAAGGGTCGACTATTAACCAAATTCAATACATGGGAAATATCTCAAAATTTCATAAAAATTACGTTTGTTTGTTGACCCCAGGATGGTAAGTAGGTCTTTCATATACACAATTCCTTTAGGGATTCCCTTCAAATGTGGAGGAGGATGGGTAACCAAATATTGGTTACACTAAGAATAAAAGTGAATTGGTGAAATGTTCAAATGGATTCCCCCACTCCCATAATTACACCACTATATATTTTAGCACATAGTTGTGGGTGTGTTGGTCTGAGAAAAATTCAAACACATCTTCCTAGGGAGAGTCGTCTTAGATTTTGAGAAATAGTCATGAATGTGAACAATGTGGTAGATGGTCGACCACGGAGGATAGGGACTCTAAGTCAAATACCTAGGATGTATTTCTATTTTATGTCATGAAAATAGGGTGAAAGAAATGAAATTTTATATTATATAGTGAGGATGGTGCATTGAACTTTTTAATGTCATGTGATTAGGACATATCCTACATTTTAAGGTCATACGACCTTGACCATGGAAAACTGTTTATAGGAATGTTTCGTCTACTAAAGTGGGATGTGTCTTTAAAGGATTTTGGTGGCATCAAAGTGATGTTAATCGACATGAATGATGTGGCCTTGGAGGCCACTTGATGTTGCAAAAAACACCTTTGAAGAAAATCATACCTAGTTTGATGTCATCATGCATAGTTGGTCTTTGTTATTAGTTTAAGGTCATAGAGCGTAAACCAATGTCTTAGCATCCCAAATTGAAATTTTTAGTGTGATTGAGGGAGAGGACTCGATGTGAATGAAGGAAAAGTAGGGCCAATGCTGCACAACACTTCCTTGGGGAAAACCCAGATATTGTTTAAAGTCATTAATCCTATACTTGGACTCCTAGTTTAAGGTTATAGAGTTTGTAAAAAGATAAAAGGGGCTTCAAAAAAAGATATGTGCAGTGCAATGGGGTGATAAAACCTATGTGAATGAGGATTGACGTGGCCCAATCCTTTACAACATGTTCCTTAGAGAACATTCATACAATTTAAATATAAGATGAATGGGGTGGAATAATGTGAGACTAGTCCATATTGGTACACTTCCTACCAAGACTCCTAAGACCATGTGAGTCATTCTATGTGTGGGTAACAAGGAGTGGTGGGGTAATTTCCCAATTATATCAAAGTGTTCAACATGTTTAAGGAGGATTCAGGCTGAGAATATCCTATTGATACTAACTTGCTTACTCGACGCACACAGATACACAGAGCAGTAACAGCAAGGGTGTTGGAGTTCTACCATGCTATATGGGGGTGGAAAATAGGTAAATCAACAAATTCGTGGCATAGATAAGAGGTAAACTAATTGTAAGGAATTGAATACTGACCATGTTCAATATATAGGATCCATGACTACACCAGCCATGAATGTTGTAAGAAAATATGAGATTGACTATAAAACAAGTTAGAAATATATGATCCATTAATCATTTTAATAGATTCCTCAAGGCATTGGCCTAGGATAGGGCATGGGATATTTTGGATGAACAAAATCATGTTAAGGGGCCGTTTTGATTTGAAGGATGATGAAAACCCAAACTAAGAAATACATGAAGTACAGGAATGGACTGAAAGAAGGAATTTATGGGATTTAACACCATAGGTTCCACACCAAAGAGAATCTAATCATGCAAATGGGGTGTATTGGATAGTAGGATTGAACCTGTTATCGAAGATGGTGTATCAAATCATCTCACTTTAGGAGGCATATCCATATTTTACGATGTGATGTTTCCATCTCCTAATTTTCATACAATGAATCATGATTTAATTCAGGGTAGTTCATTAGTTTAACATCATTCTCTAAGGAAATTGGTCTTTGTAGTTTAATGTTGTGAAACTCATACTACAGGGGGAATGAATGTACTATGGAATCTTGTGTGGAATTAAAAAGTGATGACCTGATGTGAATGAGGGCCGAAAGGCCCCTCTTCCAAAAAAAAGTTTGAAAACCCTCATTGTAGGTCAACATCATTTCCTTAGGAATGAAAGTATCCCATTATAGTATGGTGAAGGGGTTTGACTGAAAATAAAATTTTTGGGTTTCACTATATATCCCATGAGTTTGTGAATCATTCTATACATAGTTCGGGAATGTGACTATAAGGACCCATACTTTACATACATTGTTAATACTTCAAAATTGAAGCACACTTATTACAACATATGACAAAACCACAAAGGACCGTATAGGTATAGTGTCTTTAGAAACTGGGAAACATAAACAACTGGTTCATAAATCTTCTACAGTGTCTCCCATTTATTTCATCATATCTAGGGTCACTTTTAGCATATTCTACTTAATATCCATCTTCCTGACCTGGGGAAAAGAAAACATATAAAAAAGGGTGAGCTGAAATGCTCAGCAAGGGAAAATAAAGGAAATAAAAATCATATCATATCTTTTTGAAAATCATAACCTGCAAAAGAGATCATAATATCTTAACATGGAATAAATTATAGAAGTGATAATGAGATCCCCATAATTATAACATAAAACTTGAAACTTTGTGGAATTCACACATAATCATGGAAAATCATTTCTTGTTAGTCATGACTCATTTCCAAGACTATCTTAGCGGACAAAGTCCATTTCTGAACCGAGTTCACTCCTCGTATCAGTCCTGTATCACTGAACCGAAATAACCTTCCGTTCCAGCCATGTCTATCTCATGAGATATAAATCTTTACCCAATTCATTGGAGGGAGATATAGGTCCCACCCATCTTATAATGAATCCTTTCTTATGTGTGCCACATAATCATAAATCATACATCATCGCATAACACATGTAACAAAAATGGGATTCTTGAAACATCATGACATCATAAAACAAATCATATAAGGTAAATGACTTCATAAAAATAATTCCCTCACAACATAATCAAATCAATTTAATAATAGGGATAAAAACAGAACCCTTTATTATCTTAGATGGAAAATAATTTTGATAAAACACTTGAACTCCATTCTTGAAGAAAATATCCTTTCTTCTTCAAAAAACACTTTTCTTTTATTAACATGTCATACAATTATAAACACTAAAAAATTGATTAAAAATAAACTTTAAAACATGTAAAGGAAGCTTCTTGGAAATAATGTTTTAAAAATCCATTCATGCTGTATAAGTTAAAAAAACATTCTTCGTACTTTTGTCGGAAAAGACAAAAAGTACCTCGTACGAAAAAAACGACAAAAGATTCCTTTCATATTCTTTACTAAAAACTCGCCGAAGGGTAAAATTGGATTTAAACTATTGTAAGTGGATGGACACAATATTAAATATTTAGGGAACATGGATGTGGATGATAAAATACACCCTAGTAAATACCAAAGTATAAACAATCTCGGATAAAAATGAGATTGTGATATTTCCCTTTACCATAGGTCTGATTTTCTTTTTAAGTGTCCGAACCTCCTGTATAATGATTTAAATAATGACATTTACTTATTACATAATCATATTCATTGTTATGATATCATATATGGTTCACTTGTGACTTTATATTACCCGTTCTTTTGTAAATTCCATGTTAAAGAGCATTTTGGGTAAAATTGTTTCATTTGTCGTCCGTGTTTTGACTTGTAATTATTCATATGATTACTTAGATCATGATTACTTAATTCCAGAACATAAAACATGATTTATATATATATATATATATATATATATTCAGGATATACACATATATAATAAATCAGTAAATGGAAAGAAATACACCGTTCATGGAGACGGTAGTCCGTACGTACGCATGAACGCTGTTTTCGTTTCCTTATTGAATTGAATGGAAATAAGTAGATGACATACATATAAATATAAATAAATCCAGTATAATTATTATGTAATATATTTAATTAGTACTTATTATATATAATTTATAATCATTCATGAATGGTTAATCATTGAGAATGAATCTCATCGCGTCGTGAAGACGGTAGTCTGTACGTACGCACGAGCGATGATATCGTTCCCATGGTCGTGGAATTGTGTTGAAGTGTATGTATACTATTTCAGTATCAATATCACTTTATAATAATCATATATAGTTACTCATTACACCATTATACCCATCCTTGTAAGGTGATGGTGGAAAATAGGTTACACCACGGCGTGGAGACGGTATTCCGTACGTACGCACGCGCGGTGATTTCATTTTTCCGTAGGATGGATAGAAGGTTAATTAGGGTTGTTTCATATTTATAATAACATATCAGTATGTAAGTAATACTGATGTTATTACTTTATCATGAAACAACTAAAGAAGAAGATGTTGAAGAACAATGAAATGGAAAAGATCGGTAATGGATGTTACCTCTTCTTTGAAACGCCTCTTGGAATCCTCCACATAGGGAACTATGATTGGCCTTTGAAGAAGACCAGGACCTCTAGGATTATTCTAGGGAAGTGGAGAAGATATTTTTGCAGGGGTTTGCCTAGTTTGAGTGCTCAAATTGGTGTGAGGAGGAGGGGGAGGAGGTGCCCTTTTATAAGGGAGGAGATTGGCACCTTAGGAATATCTCAAAATATTATTTTATATTAAAGTCAAAATCGGTTTATAATGGTTCCAAAGGGTCTTATTTCGAAGGTAAAGTGGGGATGGGTCGAAATCCTATCAACCAATAGGATTTAGACAAGTTTAGGTTATTATTTTAACCTTATCAATTAGATTTAACTCTAAGTTAAATAATTTAACTTTTACCGTGACTTTTTGTTTTCTTACACTATATTGTTAATACACTTACTATAACATTCCAAACGAACCCAAAGTTGTTTAATATTAATATATATATCCTTATCTAAGTCATTTGGCCGAACCTTATATTTTTACAAATAAAATAACAATTAATAATATAATAGTTTATTTAAAAACTATTTTGTGTCAATTTTGACACTATTTGATATATGATTTTTGTGAAAGTCATAACAGAATTATATGTTCTAACCAAGTTGATTACATCAACACTAATATATCATAGTAACCTAGAAAATTATTGGAATTCATAAAAAGTCTCAAATTACATTTATTTGGGCATTTATAATATCAATTATGTTAACATTTCCTTAAAAGGGTAATTACTGTATCATCGTTGTGTCATAAATAAATTAATTTATTTAAAGTCTAAAAATTATAAATAAAATATCATTATGTAGGAAATCGTTTTAGCTCTCTAATGAATATTTATAATCGAATTTATCTTATGTATAAACCCATATTAAAAATGTTTTAGTTATTAAACTTTGATTTTAACAATTTTAACTATTCATTAAATAAAATAATATTAAATGTCATAATCTAATACAAGTGGACCTAAATGGTCATATTATATTCATAAGGTTGTTTTTGGTAGAATTAAACTTATCCAACAGAATTAGGACATGTGTTATGGTATTAGTAATATCATATTTACCCTTAGTTACCCTATTTACTATTAACCGCGTTAAAAAAAAGTAAAAAGTTACTATTCACCAAAAAATTATTTTTATCTCATTGAACCACATTTTACTTATTGATATCAACCATGTCTGTCAGATTTTCGAAATTCCATTCCCAGAAGCGGTAAAATTAAGTTTTATGCAAAATTCTGTTTTTAACCTACCACTTAGTGGTTTCACTATTCATCAAAAATTGAATGTTTTTAGAAAAATACCAAAATTTCACCCTAGGCTAATTTCGGTATTCCGAATCCAAAAATGAAGTCCATTTTGAAAGATAAAATTTCAAAAAGTGTTTATTACTATTCATAACGGCTATTTTAAATAATATTTTAATAGCATATCATCGTTTAGTGAAACTCGGTATTGCGTACAACGCAAGATATCGAGGAAGGTCGCGATTGCGTGTAAAGTAAGTCAAGCTAGTGTTTAGTGAAAGATTCCTCTGATGATATGTATATAACATAAAAAAAATATTACTCATAAAAATCTCGGGTGTTACATTCTACCCCCCTTAAAAAGAATTTCGCCCTCGAAATTCGTCACTTTGTAACAAACATATGAGGATACTTCTCCCTCATCATATCCTCAAGCTCCCAAGTAGCTTCTTCAAGTTGGTGGTTCCTCTATAAAACTTTCACCAATCGAGTGGTCTTGTTTCGTAGGACTTTTTCACTACGATGCATAATCTCTATCGGTTGTTCTTCATAAGAAAGATCTTGCTCCAGCGGTACAACTTCTGAGCTGAGTTCATGTGAAGGATCAGGTATGTACTATCTCAGGAGAGATACATGGAACACATCGTGAACTTGAGAGAGATTCGGTGGAAGCGCCAATTGGTAAGCTACCTTTCCAACACGATCCAGTATTTCAAAAGGACCGATATATCTAGGGATCAACTTCCCCTTATTTCCAAATCTCATAACCCTCTACCAGGGAGATATTCGTAAGAACACTTTATCACCCACTTCAAACTCTAGGTCTTTTCTTCGGTTGTCGGCATAACTTTTCTGTCGACTCTGATCTGCTCTTATGTGTTGTTGAATAGATCTGACCTTTTCTGCCATTTCATCAACGAGATCAGGTCCTAATAGCTTTCTTTCCCCAACTTCATCCCAGCAAGTTGGAGTCCTTAATTTCTTTCCATAGAGAGCATCATAAGGAGCCATCTGAATACTGGATTGAAAGATATTATTATAAGAAAATTCCACCAAAGGTAGGTGTTGATCCCAACCTCCTTTGAAACCCATAGAGCAAGCTCTCAACATATCTTCTAGGGTTTGAATTGTTCTCTCAGACTGACCGTCTGTCTGAGGATGATAAGCAGTGCTGAAACTCAAATCTGTATCCAGAGTATGCTGAAGACTTCGCCAGAACATCAAGGTAAATCTTGGATCCCGATCAGATATAATATAAAGTGGTACTCCATGCAATCTTACCACTTCCTTTACATATATCCTGGCAATCTGATCTAGAGAGAAATCCTCTCAAATAGCAATGAAGTGTGCAGACTTTGTAAGACGATCAACTATGACCCAGATAGCATTATTGCCTTTGGATGTTTTAGGAAGTCCTGTGACAAAGTCCATAGTGATATTTTCCCATTTCCATTCGGGTATGGGTAATGGTTATAACATCCCCTTAGACTTCTGTCTCTCAACTTTAACTTATTGACAAACCAAGCATCGAGAGACATATTCAGCAACATCTCTTTTCATGCCATCCCACCAGAAGTACTCATTCAGGTCCCTATACATCTTTGTGCTTCCAGGATGAATAGAGAATGAAGAACTATGAGCCTCATCCAGCAGCTTCTTCTTTAATTCGGGGATGGGAGGAACACAACCCCGATTCTTGAACATTATTATCCCATCAAAATCAAGGTTGAATTCAGGAACATTTCTCACCTTCTTTTGTAACTCGACATCTTCTTTTTGTGCCTCTTTAATCTTCACATGTATAGATGGTTGAACATTAATTTGAGAAAGATAATATTTTTCCCCTTCCATTATAATTCCAAGATCCATCCTTTGTAAATCCATAAATATTGGATCTTTTGTGATCCTCATCATGGAAAAACTAGCATGGTCTTGTCAACTTAATGCATCTTCCACCTTGTTTGCTTTCCAAGGGTGGTAATGGATTGAGCAGTCATAATCCTTAATCAGCTCCAACCATCTTCCTTGACGCATATTCAGCTCCTTTTGTGTGAAAATATACTTTAAACTTTTATGATCAGTATAAATATCACACCTTTCACCATAAAGATAATGCCTCCAAATCATTAATTCAAATATTACTGAAGCTAACTCCAAATCATGAGTTGGGTAATTTTTCTCATGGATTTTCAACTGTCGTGAGGCATAAGCTATCACCATATCATTTTTCATAAGAACACACCCCAATCCCTTCTTGGATGCATCACTGTAGATCACAAACCTTTCTCCACTACAAGGCAGTGTGATCACAGGTGCACTGGATAACCTTCTTTTCAACTCCTTGAAATTCTCTTCACATTCCTCTGTCCAAACAAACTTAACTCCTTTCCGAGTCAACTTGGTGAGTGGATTAGATTATCGTGAAAAATATTTCACAAAACATCGATAATATCCAGCCAAACCAAGAAAACTTCAGATCTCAGTTACTGTTGTTGGTCTCGACCATCTTTCGATAACCTTTTTTTTGCTGGATGCACAGATATCCCCTCTTTTGAGATTATGTGACCAAAAAATGCAACTTTTTGAAGCCAAAATTAACACTTGGTAAATTTGGCATAAAGCTTCTCCTTTCTCAGGGTCTTCAATATAATTCTCAAGTGATCTTCATGATCTTCCTTTCTCTTTGAATAGACAAGAATATCGTCTATAAAGACTACCACAAATTGATCAAGATATTCTCGAAAGACTCTATTCATTAGATCTATGAAGATAGCAGGGGCATTAGTAAGACCAAATGGAATCACTATAAATTCATAGTGTCCATACCTTGTACGGAAAGCCGTCTTTGGTATATCCTCCCTTTTGACCCTTAATTGATGATACCCTGAACGGATATCAATCTTGGAAAAGTATTGAGCTCCGCGTAGTTGGTCAAATAAGTCATCAATGCGTGAGAGAGTATATTTGTTCTTGATAGTGATCTTGTTATGTTCTTGATAATCAATGCAGAGTCTCATTGATCCATCTTTCTTCTTAACAAATAGAACAGGTTCTCCCCAAGGTGATGCACTAGGGCGTATGAATCCCTTATCAAGATTCTCTTGGAGTTTCTTCTTCAATTCCTGCAACTCAATTGGGGCCATTCTATATGGTGTCTTTGAAATAGGAAAAGCACCTGGTACGAGTTCTATTGAAAAATCAACTTCACGATTTGGTGGAAGACCCAGTAATTCCTCCGGAAAGACATCATCAAACTCTCGTACTATGGGAATATTCTTAATCGTGAGTTTCTCACCAACCATTTGAGATAAATAACCTTCATTTAGTGGAATCAATACCCATAAAATGGAAGAAATTTCCACTGGAAGGTTATGTTCATCCTTTCATTGATAGACGATCATAGATTGATCTGGAATATGAAATGCGACTTCCCTTCTTTGGCAATTGATATGAGCTCCGTATAAAGAAAGCAAATCCATGCTAATAATTAAATCGAATTCCACTAAAGGAAGGATCACAAGATTTGCAGGAATCACTTTCCCACAAATGTCAATTAGAGAAGAATTATAAACTTTTGATGCGATTGATGTGCCATTAGGTGTTGTCACAGCTAACTCAACATCTAATTGTTGAGGTAATACGGTGATACCCTTAGAAAATTCTTCAGAAATAAAAGAGTGGGTGGATCCAGAATCAAATAAAACATTTGCTACTTTAGAGTGGATGGTAAGTTTACCTTTCACCACATCGTTATCATACTCCACATCACTGATAGAAATTGCATGTGACTTTCCTTCGTATTTAGCCTTAAGAGTTTGTTGACGTCGACCATCATCATCAACCCTTGGATTTGGGCATTGATTGGCATAATGCCCCATCTCCTTACACTTGAAACATTGAAGTGTAGTAGGTTCATTCTCTGTATCCCTTCCTTTGTTTGCATCATTAGACATCTTCTTCCCATTATCGCGGCATTCAAATGCACGATGACCTTCCATTCCACATTTGAAACATTTACTAGTCCCTTTAAGACAACTCCCTCCATGTTTCATTCCACACCTTGAGCATAAGGGAAAGCTCATCTTCTTTTCAGTGTGCTCTTTAGATTTTCCTTTGAATTCCATTTTCCTCTTCTTATCAAACCCATATGATTGATGGGTTACTCCAATCTCCATCTCAACTTTGAGAGCACATCGAATTATTTCCTCGTAGCTATTGAAGTCCCTTATGGCTAAGGCCCTTCGAAGACTTGGTTTTAAGCCACTAAAGAATCGATCGATCTTACTCTCATGTTGGATAATAATACCAGAAGCGTACCTTGCAAGTCTTGTAAAATTTTCTTCATAGGTACCAACATATTCATCATCCTTTTGCTTCAGTTCGAGAAACTCTTTCTCCATCTTTGTTCAGAGAATACGAGGGAAGTACTTATTGAAAAATAAGTTCTTGAACTCATCCCATTCCATGGACTCAATTTCATCCCTTTGCCTCGTATTCTTAATAAGATTACACCATTTATCAGAATCACCTTCCAAACGATACACCGCTAAGATGAATTTATCATGCTCAGAACGTTGAAGAACTGAAAATATTTTTTCAGAAGCACTAATCCATTGTTCAGCAACTAATGTATCAGTAGACCCGCTGAATGAAGGTGGATGCTGTCTCATGAAGGATTCAACAGAATGTTGATCCTTCCTTTGCTCGTTTGGAAATCCTGCATGATTCATAGCTTGAGAAAGTTGTGTGAGCATGGCTACAAGATTTTTCATTCCATCTCCAATAACGTTTGGTTGCTCAGGGGGACAATCATTGCATTTCCCGTCACATTCCGTATTAACACGGTTCCTCCAGGTTCCAGCCATTGACTAAAACCAAGAAGAATAGTGTGAGAAACACTAATTATAATAGGAAAACCACATAATCAAGAATAAAATTTCACACTTAAGGTCTTATCCTAGGGTATTCATGGCCATTTCTAAAACACTAAGATTGTGTTCTATGCTTAGACTTATCCTTAGGGTTCTTACGAAGGCTTTCGCATCCTAGTTTCCAAAGGTTGACTATACCTTTCCTCTGATACCAACTATAACGACCCATACTTTACATACATTGTTAATACTTCAAAATTGAAGCACACTTATTACAACATATGACAAACCCACAAAGGACCGTATAGGTATAGTGTCTTTAGAAACTGGGAAACATAAACAACTGGTTCATAAATCGTCTACAATGTCTCCCATTTATTTCATCATATCTAGGGTCCCTTTTAGCATATTCTACTTAATATCCATCTTCCTGACCTGGGGAAAAGAAAACATACAAAAAAGGGTGAGCTCAAATTCTCAGCAAGGGCAAATAAAGGAAATAAAAATCATATCATATCTTTTTGAAAATCATAACCTGCAAAAGAGATCATAATATCTTAACAAGGAATAAATTATAGAAGTGATAATGTGATCCCCATAATTATAACATAAAACATGAAACTTTGTGGCATGCACACATAATCATGGAAAATCATTTCTTGTTAGTCATGACTCATTTCCAAGACTATCTTAGCGGAGAAAGTCCATTTCTGAACCGAGTTCACTCCTCGTTTCAGTCCTGTATCACTAAACCTAAATAACCTTATGTTCTAGCCATGTCTATCTCATGAGATATAAATCTTTACCCAATGCATTGGAGGGAGATATAGGTCCCACCCATCTTATAATTAATCCTTTCTTATGTGTTCCACATAATCATAAATCATACATCATCGCATAACACATGTAACAAAAATGGGATTCTTGAAACATCATGACATCATAAAACAAATCATAAAAGGTAAATGACTTCATAAAAATAATTCCCTCACAACATAATCAAATCAATGTAATAAAAGGGATAAAAATAGAACACTTTATTATCTTAGATGGAAAATAATTTTGATAAAACACTTGAACTCCATTCTTGAGGAAAATATCCTTTCTTCTTCAAAAAACACTTTTCTTTTCTTAACATGTCATACAATTATAAAAACTAAGAAGTTGATTAAAAATAAACTTGAAAACATGTAAAGTAAGATTCTTGGAAATATTTTTTAAAAATCCATTCATTCCATATAAGTTAAAAAAAACATTTTTCGTACTTTTGTTGGAAAAGTCAAAAAGTACCTCGTACGAAAAAAATGACAAAAGATTCCTTTCATATTCTTTACTAAAAACTCACCAAAGGTTAAAATTGGATTTAAAATATTGTAAGTGGATGGAAACAATATTACATATTGAGGGAACATGGATGTGGATGATAAAATACACCCCATTAAATACCAAAGTATAAACAATCTCAGATAAAAATGAGATTGTGATATTTCCCCTTACCTTTGGTCCGATTTGATTCGTAAGTGTCCAAACATCCTGTATAATGATTTAAATAATGTCATTTACTTATTACATAATCATATTCATTGTTATTATATCATATATGGTTCACTTATGACTTTATATTACCTGTTCTTTTGTAAATTCCATGTTAAAGAGCGTTTTCGGTAAAATTGTTTCATTTGTCGTCCGTGTTTTGACTTGTAATTATTCATATGATTACTTAGATCATGATTAATTAATTCCAGAACATAAAACATGATTTATATATATATATATATATATATATATTCAGGATATACATATATATAATAAATCAGTAAATGGAAAGAAATACACCGTTCATGGAGACGGTAGTCCGTACGTACGCATGAACGCTGTTTTTGTTTCCTTATTGATTTGAATGGAATTAAGTAGATGACATAAATATAAATATAAATAAATCCAGTATAATTATTATGTAATATATTTAATTAGTACTTATTATATATACTTTATAATCATTCATGAATGGTTAATCATTGAGAATGAATCTCATCGCTTCATGGAGACGGTAGTCCATACGTACGCACGAGCGATGATATCGTTCCCATGGTCGTGGAATTGTGTTGAAGTGTGTGTATACTATTTCAGTATCAATATCACTTTATAATAATCATATATAGTTTCTCATTACACCATTATACCCATCCTTGTAAGGTGATGGTGGAAAATAGATTACACCACGGCGTGGAGACGGTATTCCGTATGTACGCACGCGCGGTGATTTCATTTTTCCGTAGGATGGATAGAAGGTGAATTAGGGTTGTTTCATATTTATAATAACATATCAGTATTTAATTAATACTTATGTTATTACTTTATCATGAAACAACTAAAGAAGAAGAAGTTGAAGAAGAAAGAAATTGAAAAGATCGGTAATGGATATTACCTCTTCTTTGAAACGCCTCTTTGAATCCTCCACTTAGGGAACTAAGATTGGTCTTTTAAGAATACCAGGACCTCTAGGATTATTCTAGGGAAGTGGAGAAGGTATTTTTTCAGGGGTTTTCCGAGTTTGAGTGCTCAAATTGGTGTGAGGTGGAGGGGGAGGAGGTGCCCTTTTATAAGGGAGGAGAGGGGCACCTTAGGAATATCTCAAAATATTATTTTATATTAAAGTCAAAATCGGTTTATAATGGTTCCAAAGGGTCTTATTTCGAAGGTAAAGTGGTGATGGGTCGAAATCCTATCAACCAATAAGATTTAGACAAGTTTAGGTTATTATTTTAACCTTATCAATTAGATTTAACTCTAAGTTAAATAATTTAACTTTTACCGTGACTTTTTGTTTTCTTACACTATATTGTTAATACACTTACTATAACATGCCAAACGAACCCCAAGTTGTTTAATATTAATATATATATCCTTATCTAAGTCATTTGGCCGAACCTTTTATTTTTACAAATAAAATAACAATTAATAATATAATATTTTATTTAAAAACTATTTTGTGTCAATTTTGACACTATTTGATATATGATTTTTGTGAAAGTCATAACAGAATTATATGTTCTAACCATGTTGATTAAATCAACACTAATATATCATAGTAACCTAGTAAATTATTGGAATTCATAAAAAGTCTCAAATTACATTTATTTGGTCATTTATAACATCAATTATGTTAACATTTCCTTAAAAGGGTAATTACTGCATCATCGTTGTATCATAAATAAATTAGTTTATTTAAAGTCTAAGAATTATAAATAAAATATTATTATGTAGGAAATATTTTTATCTTTATAATGAATATTTATAATCGAATTTATCTTATGTATAAACCCATATTAAAAATGTTTTAGTTATTAAACATTGATTTTAACTATTTTAACTATTCATTAAATAAAATAATATTAAATGTCATAATCTAATAAAAGTGGACCTAAATGGTCATATTATATTCATAAGGTTGTTTTTGGTCGAATTACACTTATCCAATAGAATTAGGACATGTGTTAGGGTAATAGTAATATCATATTTACCCTTAGTTACCCTATTTACTATTACTCGCGGTAAAAAAAGTAAAAAGTTACTATTCACCAAAAAATTATTTTTATCTCATTGAACCAAATTTTACTTACTGATATCAACCATGTCTGTCGGATTTTCGAAATTCCATTCACAGAAGCGGTAAAATTTTGTTTTATGCAAAATTCAGTTTTTAACCTACCACTTAGTGGTTTCACTATTCATCAAAAATTGAAAGTTTTTAGAAAAATACCAAAATTTCACCCTAGGCTAATTTCGGTATTTCGAATCCAAAAATGAAGTCCATTTTGAAAGATAAAATTTCAAAAAGTTGTTATTACTATTCATAACGGCTATTTTAAATAATATTTTAATAGCATATCGTCGTTTAGTGAAACTCGGTATTGCGTACAACGCAAGCTATCGAGGAAGGTCGCGATTTCGTGTAAAGTAAGTCAAGCTACTGTGTAGTGAAAGATTCCTTTGATGATATATATATAACATAAAAAGAAAATATTACTCATAAAAATCTCGGGTGTTACAGTGACAGAGTGGGATACCATACTGGAATGGGGGTACCCTCTTGAATGAGAATATTGGATCTTCTCATACATGATTATGAGGCATCCAGAACATATCCTAGGTATGCCTATAGTTTAACATCTTTTTAGGAGGAAATTTAAAAAATTTCGTCTCATTTTTTATGTGAGATTCATCTTAGTTTAACAATAGGAAAAACAAAATCCTACTCAGAAGCATTGTAGATATATCTGGGGAAGGAAATAGCATAGAGTCATGTGCTAAGGTTGTTTATTGGATAACCCACTAGTTTGTCCATTATCTTCTTCCTCATATCAAGAATTGAGGTAATATTTATCTATTGATAGATCGTGTTAAATAAATTATGATTTCATAAAAAAGTGGCCCAATGGAATTTTGGGGTTGTAGCACAACAAGTAATATAGGTCTTTCTAATTAATCTATGGTTAGTACTATATAGGTGATGTCTGGGAATCACTATGTATCCCATGAGGATAGGAATCATGCCACATGAATTTCTAGGAAGAGGTGGTAGAATAATCATGGTGAAACACTAGTGGTAAATTATACTGTGACCTATTTTAGGGTCATAGGGCTTGGAAAATGGATCCTAGTTTGGGGTCATAGAGCTTAGACCAATTAAAAATAGTTTAAGGTCATAATGGTTGGACCATAGGGTGATTCTTTGAGGATGCTTTTGTTTTGTGAGTGTTAAAACCCAACATTAAAGAATTCAAGGAGAATCATGTACCACACAAGTATCAGGGGGAAAATGATAGTAAACTTTTAATTCTTAATGGGTGGATGGGAGAAAAGGTTGTCTAAAAAGGAATATATGTGGTAGAGAGGAGATACAACCAAACCTGAATGGATCCAAAGAGGCTATCATACTACATTCAAACCTTTATATGGAATTCATATAGAATAATATCTCAACTAATGGACTATAATTTAGGGAAAGGGTCCAAAGAGTTAATGAATTTGTGGATATGCTTGGAAACGAGAAGTCTGGGCCTACCTACATATACCATGAAGATGAGAATCAATACACACATATTTCTGGGGAATAACAAGCTAATAAATGGACATCAATGGTGTAAATCATCTATAAGAGGGAATTGAGGCATCTTGAAGTTGTTTTCAGGCTTCCTATGTATTGAGAATTGTGTAAAGATAGTCTTTTTTAGAGGAATCTTGGTATTAGATGAGGTAAGAATGCAGTTTAACATCTTATGTCGAGTAAGTGGAGATTTTTTGTTTAAATTCATATAACTCAGACCAGATGGGTGTAAATAGTGTAAGGTCATAATGTATATACATTTTTTTGAGATGTGTAAGGGTATGCTTCCTATACAATAGGGTAGAATTAATTTGATGGTATTAAATATTGAAACAAGGGATTTTAGGTAATGGTAAAAGATTTTGGACCACAGTTACAGGTGACTCAATAAAAAATTTGTTACGTTATGAACAAATAATCCAAGTGTGAATGAGGACCAGGGAGGACCATTCCATACAACACAATCTTAAGAATACCCACACAATTTTTAAAGCTCGAATGCATGACTTAGATGTGGATGTTAGTTAGAGGCCTTAAATCATGGACCATGATGTGAGAACTCAAAGAGGGTTATTCATAGTGCAGTGGCATGGAAAACATGACGTGAATGAAGACCAAAGAGGCCCAAAACATCACTCTTCATTCCTGAGGAGGCTTTCATATGGTTTTAAGAAATTATTTTTGGACTACATATCCTATTTTAAGGCATAGATTTTGTAACTACAAGATTTTTCACATCCATGAACAGGGGTACAATCCCTAACAAGACTCCTAATCCCATGTGATACTTGCTCGGTGTGGGAATAATTGTGTAGCATGAGGCATTCCCTATCACCTGGAATCACACAGTTAGTGGAAGGAAATGTCGGGTTGAGAAAGTATAGAATAAGATGAAATGTCTAATAAATGTGAATATATGCATGAAAGGGTAACACAAAGGTTGTTGGTATTCTAAAAAAACATAGATGGATGGAAAGATGGTAATTCAAACCCCTTGAGATATAGAGAAGGGGTGACCAATGGAAAGGGATTGATTGTTAACAGTGTTCGAAACATGGGGACCACAACCGCATCCATCAAGAATGGGGAGAGAAAATGTAGGGTCAACTATTTACCATGTTCAAAATAAAATATATTATGTTTAATTCTAGAGATCCATCAATTTTTTTGTCCTAGTAAAGAAGTTGGTCAATTTTTTCTTGGAACCATTGAGATTAGGGGACCCCTTTGGACATGCAAGATGATGGAAATCCATACCGATAAAGAGTTGATGTGTGGAGATGGATTAGGGAGATGTCCATGTGGAACCTGACACCCTAGGTTATACCCCACAACAGTATTTGAATCCTATCAAAGAAAAAAAGGTTCCAAATGGGATAAGGACCTAAATAGACCTACGGAAAAAACCTGGATGTGGAAAATATTTTAATGTCTTAATGCATGGATCAAAGCATCTTAGTTTAATGTCATGGAGTTTGATCCATGAGTGGGGTTTAAAATGGGTAACATATAGCATGGTAATATGACAACATGATGTGAATCGGGGAACAAGGAGGGTTATAAAATCACACATCACACCCTCAGAGTGGACTTTATATAGTTTAATGTCAAAATTATTGGGCTTGAACCCCTAGATTAAGGTTGTATAGTTCAGAACTAGGGGAGGATCATTTCATGAAATTATATATTTCATGGAAAGATGATAATATTAATGTCAATATGGTTCTATGGGGCCCAGAACTATATATTCCTTAGGATACCATCATAAAATTCATCATCATTATTCTCGTACACTATGTCCTAGTTTATGTTCATATAGTTCAGACTCAGATGATATGGAATTTAATGTCATGAAGATATGATGATTTACATGTAGTTTAATGTCATATGTTGATGACGTTATCACTTCACGCAAAGTAATTCTTGAGGATCTTGGCATTGGTGAGAGGTGTGATATGATCTCCATCCATAGGGATCAATGAATATGCACCATTGGAATAGACCATATTAATGAATTACGGTCCTACCATCATGGGCTCTAATGTTTTGGGTTTCATACTAAGTATAATTGATTCTCTTATAGGAAAAAAATATCTCCTTGAAATAAGTAGTGGAGGTGATACTTCTTTGTTGAACGCTATTTCCATATTATTTTAGTGCCACTCTATATTGGGAAAAGTGATGAATTATATTCTATTCAAGAGATTCCATCATAGAAAGATGGACTTATGTTGTTCATTTTGGTGTATTCTAGTAATATATTCTTTTTTTGAGCGATGTAAACTGAACCTCAATGGGAAATATTACATATGTTCCATACACCAAATAATGTTGGGTCACCTAGGTTGAATTCTAAGTTGTAGATTGATAGGCCATAAGGCATTGGGGAGTTGGTCCAATGAAATATTTTTGTTATATCTTACAATCATTAATATAATTTTAGAGAGGGTATTATAAAATTCTTTGATAAATCCATTTACCTACACATGAATGTGGGAAGCATTTTTTGACAGAATACTATACTTTTCATACAATCTCTTCAAATTAGTAGCCCAGAATTTGGTGTCAGAATGGTTTGATGGACTCCAAATTTATGGATGGTGGGGTATCTCCTGAATTAGATCATGTATCAGGCCTTAACTACTTTGAGATAAATCTCTTCTACCAATTTAGTAATGAAACATGTCACGGGAGGACTGAAAATCACTAGAAAGAAATCACGGGGGACTATGGGCCCACAATTTTGACTCCCCACGCAGCAAAAAGCCACGAATACATGGTGGTGTTGAGGGGATCATATGGTTAATGAAAACAATTGGCTTGAATCTGACACACAGAATACCCCTTGGAATACTCGATGCTGTCATAGACCATAATGGTCTAGAAGTATCCCAATTTATTAATCTGGTGGGAGTGCTCCAATCCTACCTGATGGGAAACGGAGGACCCATCATGAACATCCTATATTTCTAGGGTAATATCCTCCCCTTGAATTTAGTGGAGGATAATTGCATCAAATATACATCTCTAGAGATTCTTCATGAGGATGGGACTACTTTGGAGTGTAAACTGCGTTGTAAGATGAAGGATTCACTCTTATTCATCCCAGTATAGTGGTATAATGGTGTTATAGTGATAATAGATTAAAGGGATTGTACAACCATATATTTCTCCCTATTTTTGGGAACCTAAGATTCCTGACCTAGAAGGTATTGGTGTTCATCAGTTCACCTTCTACCTGTCGTCATCCTATAGAATAATAGGAGTAGTGACCACGCCAGATGTTCGACATGAATGATAATGTCACCGTGGTTAGGCTATATGAGAGACATCACCACACCAGATAGTGTGTCAACTTGATCATTTTATGATCAGGGGAGAAGAGACAATTCGAGCTGTAAGGAGAACTAGGCCATCAAATGATGAGTGTGATCCAGCGGGGGAAAATCATTAGATTTCTAATTATGTAATCCCCATTAATATATTTAATTACTATATTAGAGTCTCCCTTCATAATAAAGTAAGGGGAATCGAATTTGAGGTCCAAATCAAGGCTAGTGATGTGTACTTGATACTTTTTATCAATATTGGTCAAACCTTCTAGCAATAAAAATGAGTATGGAAGCACATCATATGTCCTGGTAATGAAGATAATCTCTAGTCCTACTCTATTATCCTTTGAAGTGTTGAGACTTCTACTGATAGAAATCTAGGAGTCACCATCGAAATGTATATTCTAACATGGAACAACTTGATCCACTAAAAGGATTGACTCGTCGGGGAAATCATCATCCATAAGAAACTATTACAAGGCCAGATTGGTGAATAGAAAATCTACCAACACCTAAATATTGATAGATTTCTATGGAACGAACTGAATGTCTAACTACTAAAGGATACCTTCCCATCATGCCAAACATCCCATCAAAATGGGAAATTAATGATATACATTAGTGTTGTCAGTACCCTATTTTTATATTAGGTATGAATCCTGTTAAATTTAATGTAATTCATTATTTTAGACCTAATAAGAATTTATTAGGTGTTCACTAAGGTTTCAGTGATATATGAGGATTTTTGGGATCTTAGAACCCTAACAAGTCGAGAAAATAGGATGGTTGCATGGTTAATAGAGGCCATGGGAGCCAAATTTCATAGTATTTTCAAACCATGTGGGGTTGGATAGTGAGAAGTATTAGGCTACATGATTTGAGAATACGGTGCAGATTAGACCACACACCCCTGAAAAAACTATACACACTGTTTCATATGAGTTTTGAATTCTTGGTTCATGGTTTCCTTAACCATGTATCCTAATCATGTGATGTACCCCTCTTAATAAAAAATGGTGCATTGTTGGCTCAGGGTTTGGAGAACTGTTTAGCAGAATCGTGTGACCCATTATTTTGGGTAAAATGACTAAAATACCTATAATGAAGTGATTTAAACACCCTCCTTCCTATTATTTACTATCTATTGTAATAACCCCTATATTTTCAAATTGGAGCTATTTTGAAGCCTCTTTTATAGTATTTGATCATATCTTACCATCCGAACTTTGAACCGATCATAGTTAGGAAAGAAAGATGTGTATCAGTAAGATCTTGATTTATATATATGCATTCCTTGTTTATCTTTCTCTCTATATAAATTTCAATATGTAGGATCATATACCCTATTTTAAGGGTGTTGGTACACTCTTCAGATCTCTTCTACTCAATTCCAAATTAAATTCTTATACTATATGGGGAGATTCATACAAGTACGAGGTAGGTGGTCTATAACTCAACCCTTAATTTTCATCAATTTTAAAATATTAATTGGGGTTTACTGATTTCATCATGTGAGATTTGATAAATTCATCCATATTTATTATACTAATTAGGACAATATTCAAAAACTTTTTAAATATATTATCCATCATTTGAGGTTAAACCCTCAACATCGACCACCCAATGTATGGTGTTTCCCATAATTGTGCTTTTAATAGATTTTTAAGCTAATAGAAGCCACCATTCAGGTGTTCTAGGACTTGAACATGATAAAGGTAAGTCATTAATTAAATCAATGAATTTTCAATTTCTATAATGTGTATTATTATCACTTGACCTCCTAGTGTTTGTTCCTCAACATGAAAGATCAATTTTAAATGGAAATGGAAAGTATACCTTGTATATAAATTGGCCTTTTGAAATGTAAATGAATGTTTGGTTACATACCCATTACACCCAATTACATGTATAATGGAAATTATAAGAGTGATATTAATTAATTAATTATTATTTAAATAAACTAATAAATGGTTTTATATCCAAACATCCTTGTCACACTAATGAAAGGAATGTAATGATCCTTTTTTCTTATTAAATGACATGATTATTACAGGGACTTAATTAATGAATGAAACAAGTATTAAGGTACCTAATTGTATATGGGCCTTGAAATTATTATAGGATTCTCCATACTTGATATAGACTTGGATTACAAATAGAATCCCATTGATAAATCATGGACGTAATTCAGATTCAGGGATTTTTGATGGCATAGTTGATACCCACGGTGGAACTCGATCCATTTCTACTTGTGGATTTATGGTATGACACCATAGGATCAACCCATTATAATTATTGGATTTTTTAGATACACTCCTTGGACCCATAATGACATCTACAAACATTAGGTCCCATGGTTACATCCATCTAGCCCAGTCATTGATTATCTCATTTTACTTTGGATGTTTCCTTGGACTAGGATATGATTATTAATGTGGAATTCCTTGGGTGATTCCCCTTGGAGTACACTATTAACCTTTATCCAGGCTGTAGTTTTTACCAGAGTTGGATCAGCCTTTGAAATCATGTATTCATCATTCATTACCTTTGATCACTTGATTTTTAATATCATTTCAGGATGCCTTGTTATATCTTGGATCCTTCATTATTAATATCATAAACATGGAATCCTTGTTATATATTGGATCCCTTTCTAGTTTTATCATGTCAAGATGTTAGTGTTGGTTATACGTCATGTTAATTACTTATACAAATTGCATCCTAATTAGTTAATGTATTGGTAACATGTTCAGAAAACAGTTGTGGCTAAACCAGATACCTCAGTATTTACATTATCATACTACTTTACTTTATATATTCAAGATTTCATACTATTTCATCTTATATTACATAGACGAGATTTAATAGACACAATTGGTTGTGACATACTTAGATTTATCTCACAACATATTTGGGAACCTTTGGTGCCCAGTTAGACTACATTTATGAAGAGTTGACTAAGGGAAGTGTACTACTTCTAATACTTGTTTTTTTCTTGCATTATGATGGAGAAAGGTAGAAGATCACCAAGAAGGAGCGTGAGATGTTAGGATGGTTTTTGGATTCCTTTTTGATATTATTTATAATATTTTATCTTTAAACTTTTTATATATGTTTTCTAGTTTTATAGTGACATTAAAATTATCATCATCATATTTTGTATGTTTTTTTCTATTTCTCCAATTATTTATAATTCAAGTCTTCTTCTGGTGTGCCTACTGTTTAAACATATTCAACTATATACTTACATTTTATCTTATTTTTCTATTTTTCTACAGTCTGGTATAGAGGGAATAGTTTCCCCAAATACACAACATAGTCCCTCGTTTCTAGTTAGCATCCTCTGGTGTTTAGGGATATGCACTTCAGGTCATGTGGCTAATTGCGTTTTGGGGACCTTGAGTTGCATCCGGTTTGGGATGTCACAAAGTGGTATCATATTGGTTCCTTTCTTTATTTACTGTTTGGAGACAATAAAATAAATATTAGGAATGCTTGGAACATGGTAATATGTTTTTCATGGCCATATATAACCCCTAATTTGGTTAAATTCTGAGTTGTCTAAATAATGATTATTGCTCTTATTTTTTCTATTACATTTGATATCATTCCACTTTTGGGTGATGAAAATGGTGTGTTGTGATTATTACTATTTTTTTCATTGAGGTTTGTGTTATATCATTTTTTTGATAATATGAGGGAAAGGATAATCAATCATGATTCATAATAGGAACCTATAATTAACATTTTGTTCATACACCGTGCCATATATGTGAATTTTGATGCTTCTATTTTTGTGTATTACATGTGATTGTTGAGTGATACAGTTTTATAAGTTTGATCTTTCTATTCTTTGTAATTAATTTAGTCACTTATGGTTTCAATTCATATGTTTTATAGACCCTAGGGGGGTTTAATTACTACATTACCAACCTAATTCATTGTATATAGGTTGTTACATTTTGAGACTAAATGTAGATGGAATTAAATTAAAAATTAAATGGGTACAATTTCAATGATAAGGTTTATGGTCCCTGATTCACTAGGAATGAAAATATATTTTATGCATACATTGGTATATGTTCTAAGAAAATGCAACTTGAAAATGTGAAATCAAACTTATAAAAACAATGGTTTCTTGTATATGAAGAAGCATGGTTCTGTTGAACCTTAATCTACAGGAACCCATGTAATTCATACTTGAGAACCTACAAATATAGGTACTTCTAAGGGGGTAGTTGGGGTAGTATACTTTGTGTAGTGATCCCTTATTTTTATGATCATCTTTCACTATTGTTGCAATCTATATGCTTCTATGTTGTTTTAGGGTGTGTGCTTGGAATTTGCAAACCAATTCCACCCCAACATCTTCATGTCATGCATGAGGTGGTTGGGGACGACCATGATACATATATGGTTGTCTCTAGGCCTCTAGTATTACATATAGATGTTCCACATGACGTACCACTTGTTATACCTGATCTGGCCAATGAAACTAAGCTTCGTGAGGGATTTCAACATCAGATGCAGTCCTTGAAAGGTTCTCTATAACCTGTATCTACGATGGCCAATCTGACATGTGGGTTTTAGTAGGAGAATCCTCTTACCTTATTAGGGTATGGTGGCCCATAGGATATAGACTCCAAGATAGAGGCCACCCTATATATATTTGAGCAATTTGTGATGCCTCTTTAGTTGAGGGTCATGCTTTCTACTCACAAGCTTCATATTTCAACCAAGAATTGGTGGGATTTTATTACCTAGGATCACTATTATGGAATGGTTTGGGATGACTTCTTGGATAACTTTTATGAGTACTAATTTCCTCAGACACTATGAATCGACCAATTCAGAGAGTTCATGCATTTTGATTAGGGTAATATGTCATTCATGGTTTATTCAATGTGTTTCACTAAGTTATAATGCTTTGCGTTGCTTATAGCCAGTGATCAGTGTGTTGGGCCATTTCTGGATGCGATTTAGTATGCCATCCGTACTCAGGTTTAGTTTTTTTGCCTCCCAACCATTTCTGATATAGTCATTAATTCTCTTATCACTGATCACAACCTGAGGGAAGGAGATAGTGCTGGGCATATTGGATCAATATAGTTGTAGGCCAGTAGTTCTCCTCGTAGAAAAAAAAAGATCCCTTGAGGTTTCTCAGTAGATCAGTGGAAGATAGAGTACTCGTACTAGATTCTCTATGGTATTCCTTATTTGTGGAAGATAGATGAATTTGAAGCCTTAGTGTGATAGAGAGAATCTAGAGTGCTGGAATTGGGAAATATGTGTAGCCTTCATATCTTCTGTCAAACCATTACATTAGGTTCTAGTGGAAGAGGTTCCATATCAGATCCACCTTCAGGAGTAGGATCTTTTACACCACGTCGAGCAGAGAGTTGGGGTAGCACTAAAAAGACAATTTTTGGTATCCAAACATCACATTATCATCAACTCTAGTAGAGAGGTTATACATAGGGTAGTCCAACTGTAGCATAGGGCCATCAATCAAGCCCAATGCATGCATTGTAGCTGATACCTGGGGATCATTGTAACAACCCAATGTTTTATCAATTGAAATTCCCTTCTTATAATAACATGAAATCACAAAAAAATGAACTACTAAGTACTATGTGACCTATAAACATAATTTTTTCACCTCTCTATTTTGAATTTAGAAAATTTGATTTACACGATTGCGATTAGTATGATTTTTGGAGTCCGATAAGAAAAACATAATTTTTGGTGAATAGTTACCTGCCTTTATGAATAGTAACCTACCCTTATGAATTGTAATATGAACCTTATGAATATTAAATCATCCAAAATAAAAATATACTCACCCTTGTTTGTATAAATAAAATTTAGGTATCTTATAGGTGATAATATGACCATAGTAATAGTATTGGTATTTTTGTAAGTTATAAAAAATTAATTAAAATAAACAAATTAATTTAAAAGAAATTTTATTTTCCTAAAATGTGTTCATAAATTATCAATTTTATGTATTCTGGTTTTAAGATAATTTTATAAGACCTTATGTAATTTTTGAAAGCATTATAAAATCAGTTGTAGTTTTAAATATGTATTTTTCCATTAAATTATGATTTTAATTTAATATTAAATTATTAATATTTAGAATATTATTTTTGGAAAAATGGTATTCATTTTTTGGGTTCTACACATTAAAAAATGGTTGGGGTGAATTTTTGGGATTTTTTTAAAATACTTGAATTTTTTGTGAATAGTAAAATACAATACTTTACTGTATAAATACATTATAAATTAAGTCCACTATTCCAAACATCATGAGTGATTTAATCACCCAAATATATAACACACATGAACTTAATACTATTTTTTGTCATGGTATAACTACTATTGACTGTCTTGTTGATAAATAGTAAACTAATGATTAAAATATTAAGAAAAACCTCGTCCCCTCCACTATAAAATCCACCCACACTCCCCTATTCACTTCACTCCTATGAACCCTTGGTATTCCCTAAATTCTACCCAAATATCTCAAAAATCTCCTCCCCCATGTCCCAAATCCCTTGTTCTCCTCAATAGACCAAACCCTCTTCCCTTAAGTGGCTCTGAAGGAAGATATATTCAAGAGGTAAATTACGCTTTTCAATTCTTTTACAATCTTTTCAAGTTAATTTGTTTTCCTCCCTATCCTTACCTCTCCTCATCCAACAATTATAACAAATCCATTACCTTACATGTATTGTAATTTTTTTTCTTATAATGGAATAAGTTATTATCATCTCTCTATTACACATCTTTTTTTCTAGTAGTAACGACACCAACTGAGATGTGTTAATTCACCATATTCAAGGATGATGGGTTTTCAATTTCCGTTTCCATCTATGATTCTGGTCATTAAACTATTTTCATGGTTGAAACAGAACATAATATATGGATTATATCTCATATATTGTTTTTTAATCCTTTTATACACATGTTATTGATTTATAAGAAAAAACGTGTTCATTGTGGTCAAAAACTTCCAATTAACCCAAAAGGTTATCACAGAAGTTTTACATAATGATTAATATTGACTCTATGTAACCCAATTAAATTCAAAACCATGTGAAATCATTGATGTTTAATAATAAAATATATCTCCATTTCTAGACAACCATCTCCATTTTACATGATTCTCCATTCATGAAAATAAATAACCTGATCATTAAAACCGAGGAAGCAAATAGACCCGAACAATTAAATTGATCCTCATAACTAATAAAAATGTTAATAAATGAACTTAAAAGTGTTATAGAAACTATTTAAAATATATAATAGGTTTTTAACTATTAATTAATGAAAATTATTTGATTATTCAGGTCTTTAATATCAAGTGGAAAACACCATCAGGCTTAAGGTAAAGGATCCTCTCTATTTTACTTTTATTCAAGAATGTACTATATGTTATGACCTTTTATGTGTAATAAATAATGATGGGTTATGATTTACCACCTCTCCCATAATTCCTTCATGATTTATAAGTGATGAAAAACACCTTTATCCCTCACTAATATCTCTTAAGAACACCTGATACCATGCCGATAATCTATAAGGGATTCCACATAAACCTCCTTTATTCCTTCTAGTGGCCTTATATTTCTTTTACCAACATGAAGTTATCTTATATTTTTATGTGTATATTATGAATCCTATTTACTTGTACCAAATCTATCTATAAATACCCTTTGATCATTCTCATCCAGGGATATACATGATTTTGAGTGATTCACTCCTCAATACTTCCTGATAAGCAAACCTATTTTGAGGGAACTTACTGAATTCTTAATCGATTTCAATTGAAATCTATGTTCTGTTTTAATACACCATTGTCATTATAAAATCTGTATTTTTTAATATGAAAACTTCTTTCTAAAAAATTGGTTTCTTATAAAGGATTATTCCCTTTTCTATTTTAATGGCACTAAAGTGTTTTCTTTATAACCGCACAAAAATACTTTAATTCATAAAATTTAATAAATACTTTTCTGACATGTTTTCACTTGTACCTGACATCACATAACATGATACATTTATATTTTCTCTTATTAAAGTCCATGTACATCATTGTTCCTTTTATTCATGGAAACTTTTATGATACAACCATTTGTCATGTTTTATTACATGATTGTTGCACAAAATTATTTTCATAGGTTACCGTTATGTTTATATAAGATTGATTATAAATGATTATTTATGTGTTGAACATATTCATGAAAAATTATGATTATTTCACCCATATAGTGCTCCAATTCATTGGGTAATGTTGATTATCATGTGGCTTTATCTACGACGGTCTTGGCGGTTAGCCCTGTCTTGTTCTACCATGTTCAATAGACATGGTGGTTAGCCATGAATCATGATAATGAAATGTTTTATGATTCTGAATCATTACTATGACTCCATGTTTACAGGATTCTATGATTATATTTTCTGATTCCATAAGTCACATTCTTTTTTATATCATCATGTGATGCCTTTTATCCCATGGGATAATGCTTTGTTCTTATCGTTATTTCCTTAATGGGCTATTTAGCTTAACCCTTTATTTGTGTGTTTCCTAGGGTACCCTATGTAGATTTTTTATTCCAATAAATTTTAAGATCTCAATTTGAAGATTAAATAATGAAATTTTTTATTTATTTCCATGTTTTCAATTTTACGTACCTACTCTTCCAAGACACTACACTTTATGATCCTTGGCTTGTTCTCTAATGTATAATTATGCTTAAAATATTGTAGTGTTATATGTAAAAGGCTAGAGTCATTATAGTTTGTATCAAAGGATTGTCTAGTTTTTTTGTAGATTAGGAATATAGAACTTTAGTATGAACCTTAGGGATGAAAATATGAATAAGAAAACAACCCTAAATTTTGGTATGTACTGAGTAAGTGGTTCATCAAGAAAATACAGCCATGTCTAGTTACAAATAGGTATATGTGGCACTAGAAAAGATGTATCTAGGGGTAAAACCAAAAAAACCTCTTTGAGATAGACTCAAACTGGAATAGGTGAACGACAATGGGCCTTTCTACACTCTTCCTTTAACAATATCGGTGGATATGATTTGGTAAATTCACAAGATTTTTACCAACAATTATTATGGGGGAAAAGAGAACCCATAATAATATAAGATATGAAATAAATCAAGGTTAATTTAGATTTAAACATTGAAAATCCCAAGTTTGGATATACATCCCCTTTACAAGTTTATCCTCTTATATTCAATGTTTCCTTTTAATTCTCAATAACTAAGTATTCAATCCCTCTAATTGTATATTATTTTCCTTAGTTAAAGGTGGTAAATAGAAGGACATGTTCCAACAATCAGTTTGATAGGTAATAAGATGATTTCCCTAATTATATGACCGAGATTATGGGAACGTGTGCTCAAAACATCATGACATTACTAGCTCAGATGGATCAAGTTATGAATAATAACTTGAATCATGTGTAACACCCTCATCTTCCAAGGAAAGAGCAAGTTTTTTTTAATCCCTCTTGAGGAAAAGTACTCCCATGTTTAGTTGATCCTACAATCCCCTCCTCACAGAATAGTGGATTAACTAAATAAAAATGATATTATTATCCCTAAAATTCACAGAAGAAGAGAAAATCATATTGGAGGCCTATCAATTTGATGGGGAAGTTGATCAGTGGTAAACACTAACCAATAATATGAATCCCCTCGAAGAAATTGATTCCATGAATTGGGAAAAATTCAAGAGAATGTTTTTCAATAAATATTTTCCCCAAAACCTCTACCTTAAGATGGAAAGAGAATTCCACAGACTCAAGTATAAGGATGATGAGTCTATTGGGGTGTATGGAGAAAACATCACAAGGCTTGAAATGTACACCTCTAGAATTTTCATGAACACCAAATGTAAGGTGGATTTCTTCTTTAGAGGACTAATGTTGAGTCTATAAATGGTGTTGGTGATTTGAGACTTAAAAAAGTATATAAAGATTTTATGTTGTGCCCTCAAGGTTTAAATGGAGATTAGAGACTCTCAGTGGAATCATGGGACCAAGGACTAGAAGTGTAGAATAGAATCAAATATGGGAGTTCCTATAAATAAATTTTGTGATGGAAAGAAGTTAGATTATCCCACATGTAAAAATTTTGGGAAGAACCATCTTGGAAACTATCCAAAGGGCACCATGAATTGCTTCAAATGTGGATAGTTGGGACATTTGGCTAAAAACTACTATCATGATATTAATAATACCCTTAATGTGGAAGAATAAAGGAAGGTTTATATAACCAATCAGCCTGTAGTGAATTGTTAAAATTGGAAGAATCATGGGAATTATGTGAACAATTTTCTTAAAATGTTGGTTTTTGGAGGCAATCAACCAAATCCTCCAAGGAAAAAAGGAAGGTATTATGCTATCACAATTGCTGAGGTGGTGATGAAAAATGTTGTGGTGAAGGTTATGCTAGTTATTAATTCAAAAATAGTAAATGTACTATTTGATTGTGGATCTGCGCATTTTTTTATATCTTTTAAGATTATTAGGAAAATTCAAACACCACCTCAAAATTTTGAGGATAAGTTATATTTGAGAACAACGAATGGGGAAATCATTAAATCCATGGTTTAAAAATCATCCCCAGTTAAGTTTTGTGGACTAAGTATCCCATAAAATATTTTCATACATCCTTTTGTGGAGTTTAATGTTATCCTGGGCATGGATTAACTCCCTTTATACAAAGCCAACATTAAATATCGGGAAACAGATATCACTCTTCAC
Source organism: Viscum album (assembly GCA_963277665.1). NCBI lineage: Eukaryota > Viridiplantae > Streptophyta > Magnoliopsida > Santalales > Viscaceae > Viscum > Viscum album. The sequence goes on from OY728152.1 coordinate 1,877,858,504, forward strand.
ATCCTGAAGCATCCTATAATTCTTTACAATTGTAATGAGGTAGATGAATCTTCTTTATAATCATTGTCTCCAGTTTGGATATTAATTCCTTTTAAGAAAGCATGTCTAGGTCAAATGATTGAGACAATGTAGAGAATCATTATGGAAGACATGCCCATCATGAGGGATTACAATGATGTATTCCTTGAAGAGTTTTTGGTCTTCCTCCTAATTGAGAGGTTGAGTTCTCAATTGAACTTATTTCGGTATATCTACCTATATCAAAGACACCTTATAGAATGGCCATCGTTGATCTGGAAGAGCTGAAGAAGCTATTACAAGAGAATCCGGAGAGGGGTTTTATATGCCTGAGTGCTTCACCGTGGGGTGCACCAATACTCTTCATCAAGAAGAAGGATGGATCAAGGTGCCTCTACATTTATTATCATGAGCTCAATAAAATCACAATAAATAACAAGTATCCACTTCCATAGATTGGTGAAGTGTTTGATCAGCTTCATGGGGCCAGTTATTTCACTAAGGTAGCCCTTTGGTTAGGATATCCCCATTTAAAGGTGATGAAGGAAGATATTCCTAGGACTACCTTTTGAACGAGTTATGGACACTATCAATTCATAGTGATGACCTTTGTACTCAGTAATTATCTATAAATATTCATGGATTTAATAAATAGAGTCTTTGGAAATTACCTTGAAAATAAATTGATAGTCTTTATCAATGATATTATAATATACTCCAACATCATAGAGGCACATGAGGAGCATTTGAATACTGTGTTAATGACTTTGAAGAGGGATAATATGTAGGAAAATTATAGTAAATGCGAGTTATGGTTGGAGGAAGTATCATTCTTGGGGAATTATATCACCAGAATAGGGATATCTATAGGCCTTTCCAAGACAAAGGCAATTGAAGAGTGGCCCATGCCAACATCTATAATGGAGATCCATAGCTTTTTGGGTCTATATAGATATTATTGAAAATATTTGATAAACTTATTACAATTTTCAAACTTAATGACCAAGAATACATGGAATGGAGTGATGTTTGTCTGGACTCATGAATGTGAAGACTACTGTAAGGAGTTGAAAAAGAGTCATATAAAAGCTCTAGTACTGACTCTCCCAACAAGTGGAGAAATCCATATGGTGTACAGTGATGCTTTAAAGAGGGTATTAGGATATATACTGATGAGAAATGATAAAGTGATAACCTACACCTCAATCTGGCTAAAAATCCATGAGAAAAAATATCCTATGCATGATCTGGAGTTGGATGATATGATCTTAGTGTTAAAAATGAAGAGGCATTATCTATATGGGGAGAAGTGTGAGATATATACTAATCCCAAGATCCTAAAATATATATTGACATAGAAGAAGATTAATATGCACCAATGATGATGGATATATCTCATCAAGAGTTATGACTACACAATCCACTACCATCCTAGAAACACATATAAGATGTGAGATGCTCTAAGTAGAAAATATCATACATCTTTATCAATGATGACAGTTGAAAATTTTCTGATCATCATAGATTTGATGAGTATGGAGATTTGAATAATTAAGGGAGACACATCATCAATCCTTAATCAAATGATTTCTCAACCATCCCTCCTAGATAGAATAAGGGATTCTAAAAGAAAAGACGTGTAAATTCAGAAAATTTTGGAAGCCATTAAATATGGGAAATACTCAGAGTTCAAGACTCATAAAGAATGAGTTGTAAGATTTAGGTCACGATTATGTGTAACATCTGATCCATAGATAAATAAGCAGATTCTGAATGACATACATAGCTCAACCTTTTCTACCCACCTATGGAGTAGAAAGATGATTGAGATCTCTAAGAGAAATCTTGGGGGTATAATATAAAAAAGATATTGTTGTGTATACATCAAAGTGCCTACTATGTCAAAAAGTGAAGTCTAAAATAATGAAGTATAGAGAGTTAATAAAACCACTACCCATACCAACATGGAAGTGGGATAACATAACCATGGAATTTGTCACAGGAATTCCAAGGACATCCAGAAGAAACAATGCTATATAGGTTATTGTGGATCATCTTACAAAGATAGATCACTTTATCACAATTCAATAGGACTTATAATTGGATAAAATTTCACATATATATATCAATGAGGTGGTAAGTATACATGGAGTAACACAATCTATTATATATGATCGAGTTCTGAGATTCAAATTGATGTTTTGGAAAATTCTTCAGCATGCTCTATGCACTGAACTAAAGATCAATAAAACCTATCATCCTCAAAATGATGTCCAATATGAGTGAACTATTCAGACACTGGAAGATATGTTGAGAGCATCTTCTATAGACATCAAATTAGGATGGTACTAACATCTACCACTAGTTCAATTCTCCTGCAAAATAGTTTCCACATGAGCATACGAATGGAACCATACAATGACATTTATAGGAAATGGTGTAGAATACTGGTGTGTTGGGATGAAGTTAGTGAGTGTTAGATGATAAGACATGAAATGGTCGAAGAAATGGTATATGAGGTGAAAAATATTCAGAAGCACATCAAGGAAGCCTAATGTTGAAAGAATAATTATTTTGAAAATCATGGGTGAGACCTTGAGTTCATTTTTGGAGATATGGTATATCTCTACAAATCACCATGGAAGAAGGTCGTGAGATTTGGGAAGAAATGTAAGCTAAGTCCCCAGTACATCGTCACCTTAAAAATTCTTGATTGTATCGGGGTAGTGGCCTATCGACTAGCACATTTACCAAACATGGATAAAGTACATGATGTATTCCATTTATCCATCTTAAGTAAGTACATACCAGATCCTTCACATGTACTCTATTCAGATGTGGTACAATTGGAGGATGATCTTTCATATGAGGAGCATCTAGTGAAGATCTTGGATTGTAGAGATGAAGATCTACGTAAAAATAATAGTCACATAGTCAAATTATTGTGGTGGAACCACAAGTATGAAAAGGCAATATGGGAACTGTAAGAGGCAAGGAAGAAAAAGTACATGCTCTAGTTTATGGGTTAGAATGTAAAATGAAATTTCGAGGGAGAAATTTCATAAGGGGGAATAATATAATGACCCAATGTTTTATCAATAGAAATTACCTTCTTATAATAACATGAAATCACATCACAATGAACTAATATGTCTTATGTGACCTGTAAACATAATTTTTTCACCTCTGAGTTTTGAATTTTGAAAATTTGACGTACACGGTTCCGATCAGTAAGATGTTTTGAGGTCGATAAGAAAAAACAGATTTTTTGGTGATAAGTAACCTAACCTTATGAATAATAACCCACCCTTATAAATATTAATATAACCCTTATTAATAGTAAATTATTTAAAATAATATTATCCTCACCCATGTTTGTATAAATAAAATTTAGTTATCTTACAGGTAATAATATGACCATAGTAAAAGTATTGGTATTTTATTATGTTTTAAATAATTAATTAAAATTAATAAATTAATTTAAAATAAAGAGTATTTTACCAAAATGTATTCATACATGGTCAATTTTATGTATTCTGGTTTTAATATAATTTTATAATACCTTCTATAATTTTTCAAAGCATTATAAAATCATTTATAGTTTCAAATTCTGTATTTTTCAAGTAAATTATGATTTTAATTAAATATTAAATTAATAATATTTAAAAAATTATTTTGGAAAAATAGATTTCATTTTAGGATTCTAGACATCAAAAAATGGTTAGGGTGAATATTTGGTATTTTTCTGAAATACTTGATTTTTGTGAATAGTACAATACTTTAATTTACCGTATAAATACATTATAATTTAAATCCACCATTCATAACATCTTGAGTGATGTAATCCAAAAAATCTAGATCTTACATGCACTTGTAAATATTTTTGATCCTAGGATCATTACTATTAATTTTATTTTGAATAAATAAAAAAATAATGATTAAAATAATAAGAAAACCCTCCTCCCTTATGCTATAAAAACCACCCACACTCCCCTCTTAACTTCACTCCTCTTAAGATTGGTGACATCCCTAAATTATTCCCAAATTTCTCCCCAATATCCTCCCCCACTCCAAACTTCCATTTTTATCCTCAAAAGACCAAGTCCCCTCCCCATAAGAGGCTCTCATGTATGATTTATTCAAGCGGTAATTCTGCTTTTCTATAGTTTTACATTGTTCTCAAGTTTATTTTTTTCATTTCTATCCTTACCCATCCTCATATAAATGTGATAACTACTCCAATAAACTTACATGTACTATATTATTTTATGATAATGATACTATTTATTATCATTTCTCCTTTACTCATCTTTTATACTAGTTGTTAAGACACTATTTGAGATGTGTTAATTCACTACATTCATGGATGATGGGTTTTCAATTTCAGTTACTATCTTTAATTATTCTCATGAATCCATTTTCATTATTGAAAAAGAACATAGTTTATGTATTTTTTCCTATATATGTTTTTGTTATCTTTTTGTACACATAGCTTTGATTTATAAAACAAAATTTGTTCATTGTGGTCAAAACCCGCCAATTAATCCAAAAGGTTATCACTAATATTTTACATAATGATTAATCTTCACTCCAAGTAAAAAAATTAAATTTACAACCATGTAACCTTATGGATGTTCAATAATCAAATATAACTCTAATTTAGGACAACCATCACCATTTTACATGATTTTCCGTTCAGGAAAATAAGTAAATCGGTCATTAAAACCAAGGAAACAAATGAACCTGAACAATAAAATTGAACTACGTAACAAATAAAAATGGTTATAAATGATCTTAAAAATGTTATAATAAATATTTTACATATATAATAGATACTTTTAACTATTAATTAATGAACCGTATTTTTTTATTCAGGTCATTTATATCAAGTGGAAAACATCATCTATCTTAAGGTAAGGGATCCTCTCTATTTCACTTTAATTAAAGAAGGTACTATATGTTATTCCATTTTATATGTAATCCATAATTATGTGGTATGATTTAAAACCTACCCCATTTTTCTTTCATGATTTATAACTGATTACAAACCCCTTTCACTCCCATTAATTCCTCTTAAGAACACCTGATACAATGCTGATAATCTGTAAGGGATTCCACCTGAACCTTCTTTGTTCATTCAGGTGGCCTTATCATTATTTTACCAAAATGAAGTTATCTTATAATTTTATTTTTATCTTATAAATTTCATGTACATGGTGAAATTTCATTTATAATTACCCTTTCATCATTATCTTTCAGGTATATACATGTTTTTATGTGATGCCCCCCTCAATACTTCATGAAAAGTAAGCCTGTTTTGAGGGAACTTCATGAATTCTTACAAAATTTAAAGATCACTCTATATTCTGATTTAAGACACTATTTTAATTAAAAAAATAATTCTTTTTTATTATGAAAAACATCTTGTTTCACTTCTAGTTTTATGTAAAGGATTGTTCCCTTTTCTATTTTAAAGGACATATACTATTTTCCTTAAAACCACACAAAAATGTTTGAATGTTAAAATATCATACATAATTTTATTAAATGTTGTTAGTTATACGTGACATAACATAACATGATACATTTATCTTTTCCCTTATGAATTCCCATTTTTATTCTAGTTTCTTTCTTTTAGGGAAATGTTTATGACATGAACATTTGCTATACTTTATGACCTGAGTGTGGTACCCAATTCTTTCCATGGGTAAACCATATGTTTATGTAAGAGTGATTATGTATGATTATTTATGTGGCGAAAATATTCATGAAAATTTAATATGGGTGCACCCAGATATATCTCCAATTCATTTGGTATTGTTTAGTCTCATGAGACTATATGTGCGACAGTCTTGGATGTAAGCCTTGGCTTGTGCTACTATGTAAAACAGTCATGGAAGCTTTCCTTGAATCAGGGTAGAGTCATGTTTTATGTTTCTATAACATCACTATAACCCCATGTTTATATTATTCCATGATTTTATTTTATGATTACATGTATTAATTTTCTTTATATATCATCATGTCATGCCATCTACCCATGTACTAATGCTTTGTTCTTATGGTTATTCCCTTACTTGGCTATTTATCTCATCTATTTATCCATTTGTACCCTAGGGTACCCTATGACGATGTTTGATCCCAATGGAAGTCAGGAGCTTAATTTGAAGATAAAATAAATAAATGTTTTATTTAGTTTCATGTTTTTAGTTTTTTGTACCCAGTCTTCCAAGACTCTAAAATTTATAATCTTTTGATTGTACTGTAATGTATAATTATTCATAAAATCATGTAATTTTATATGTAAAAGGCTTTGGTAGATATGGTAGCGTAGGACCATCAATATAATGAGGTACTATTAAAGTAGCCTCCACTAGAGTATCTACATTATCTAAAATAGGATTCTTCACACTCCTTAATCTTCTTATGTATTTTGAAATATCATGGTCTAGAAATACGGTATTATTATTGCATGATGACTACATATACACTATTGGAAATATTGTTAGAGGGAATATGCTAATGAATGTACTATCCCCTTTAGTTAGGTAGTTCCCATTTCTTGTGGGACATATTTTTTCTCAAGATGATAGGCATTGATGGCATTCATGGGATGGAGTGGTTGGTTCCATATCACACATTTTTTATAGATATATTTGTAGGATTTCATGTACATCAATAGAGGGAACCAATTATCTAATCAAGGGTGAGTGGAATGTCGAGGTCGGTTGATCTAGAATAGATCATCATGGCCTAGGTGGAGTGACCACCCATATTTCTAATGTCAACAGGGATGATTAGGTATTATATCTGGATGATGTTCCTATAGTTTTATATCATTTCAGGGAGATATTTTTTTAATTATCGTTCTAGATTACCTCCTGATAGAGAGGTAGATTTTTCAATTTATCTTATTCTAGATGAATCTCCAGTGTCCATTCACCCATACTGGTAGGAAGCTACTAAGATCCTGAAGCTCAAGTGGAAGTTAATGGATTTAGAGGCCAATAGTTTTATACGACAACGTACTTTCTCATGTTGTCCCACCATGATTTTCCGAAAGGGGGATGGGTCACTTTTATTATAAATTTATTACAGATAGTTGAACAAGATTATAGACAAGAACCATTTTCTACTACCTTGAATAGATAATCTCTTTGACTAGCTCTAAGGAGATAGGGTGTTCTCAAAGATCGACTAGAGATCACGTTATCATTAGGTGAGAGTCAGGCCATCAGACATTCCTCATAAAATATTTCATAGTAGGTATTGCATATACAAGTATATCATTATGTAATTTGTTCTTACAAATATACCCAACTTTTTCATGGCTTGGATTAATAGAGTTTTTTATCTCTCTCTGGATTCAATGGTTATAGTATTTATTCGTGCCATCTTGGTGTATTATCACACTCATACCGACCATTCTAAGCACATTGAGATTGTTTTGAGTTCACTGAGAGTGAATCTTCTTTATTCCAAGATTTATGGGTTACACTTAGGGATTGAAATTTTTTTACTTCATGGATCATATTATCTCTGATTCATGATTACATGTTGTCCCAAAGAATGTGATGGTTGTGGTTTCCTAGGATCATCCCAAGAACAAGTTTGACATATGGTTCTTCTTTGGGATCACTGGATACTATATGTATTCCAAAAGGACTTATCACACATTTATTCACCACATAATGGTCTTGCAAAGAAGGGTTTTCAGTTCCAACGGTCTGAAGAGTGAGAGAAATCCTTTTAGTAGATGAATAGATGGTTTGTCTCAGCACATATTTTGATTCTTCCAGAGCCTGGAAGTGGTTATACATTTTTTTTTATGCATCATGAATTTGATTGGGAGTATTGTTGATGTTGGAGGATAGACTCATTTGGTATGGATCTCAGTAGTTGATTCCTCATGGGAGAAACTACTTGATGCCCAACCTTGAGAAAGAAGTAATTGTGTATGCCTTAAGTTGCATAAGACACTATCGTTTTGGTGAGTTGTTTGTGGTTTTATGGACTACATGTGACTCATATATATGATTACATAGTGTGAATTGGATCTTATATAGTTTAGATTTCTCTAATATCTTGAGTCCTTCATTTTTGAGCATTCCTATACGGTTGGAAAATGCAATGTGGTAACAAATTTGATGAGTTGAAAAACTCAGGAACAAGTTGTATGGGAATTCAATGATGAATGGAAATTGTTGTCCCTCTTTTATGATCTAAATAGTGAGCTTCATGATAGACATGTGAATTCATATCTCTCCGCCTTGACAGCTGCTTATTCACTCCTTGAGAAGATGAAGTGCAGGTAATTTTTAGATCTTGAATGCTTGGTTATCTATGAGAGTGTTTCAAGAGAAGACCCACCAATGGATTGGTCTATGGATAGAGATGTAATCCTACGTATTCATGGACTTGTCTAGGTTCCTTCCTATATGAGAGAGGAATTGATGTGATAATCCTATGATAATCTGTTCTATGTTCATCCAGGAATGTCCATGATTTATCAAGATATGTGATGCTAGTATTGGTGGTCTGGGATTAAACGTCAGATAGAAGTATTTATTAATAGGTGTTTCACCTTTCCGTAGTTGAACGAGGACTAGGAGATACCTATAGACTTGTTAAAACTACATCTAGTCCAATAATGGTTATGTGAAGATATTTCCATGGACATTATTGTTGGTTTGTAAAGGGCGCCCAGAGGTAGCGATACTATATGGGTTTTCATTGATAGAAAGATGAATGTATCCCACTTCCTTCCTATCTTGGAGACGTTCTCAGTGTATGGACTAAGAATATCGTATTTCCATAATATTATATGACTACATGGGGTCCCACATACTATTTTTTATGATAGGGATTCTCGTATCAGGTCATGTTTCTAGAAGGGGTTGTAGAAAGATATGGCTACACAGTTTCTTTTGATCACAACTTTTAACCCACAGACGGATGTACAGTCAGAATGGATGATATATGTTTTAAAGGACATGATCTGAGCATGTGTACTTTATTTTAGAGGTTCATGGTAGAAGTATATCCCTCTCATTTAGATAACTAATAATAATTTATTTCACTAAATGATTCAGGAGGATCCTTTTGAGGCCTTGTATGGTAGTCCAAGTCATTCACCCCCATGTTGGTTAGAGGTAGGGTAGGCAACGTTACTAGGTCCCCATTTCATATAGGAGACTTTAGACTAGGTTTATATGAACAAGAATCATTTGTATACTTCTATTTCTAGATAAAAATATTATACTAATCATTATTGATGACCTCTATAGTTTGAGGTCAAGGATCGTGTTTTCCGGTGGGTTTCACCCAGGCTTGGGAATCGATGGATATAGAGAGAAGGTAAGATGTCACCTCGTAATGCGTGCCATTTGAGATTCTACAGAGAGATGATCTAGTAGATTATTGGTAGCTACTACCTCAAAGATATTGTGTCATACATGATGTTTTCTATATTTCATAGCATCCCTAGTATCATGCTGACCCTTCAAATAATCTTTATCAATAAAAAGTTGGGTTAGGATGTCAATGATTTATTTGAGGAGTATTCTATACGCATTGGTGATGGGTTCATGAAGGCTCTTCAAGGCCGTAATTTCCCTCTAGTTTGGGTGATATGGTAGCACTTCTTTTTAAATATTGAGACATGGTAATGGGAGGCTGACATATATTCCTTGTGTCCAAGGATTTTATCAGACAATATTTCACCTCCATTAAAAGGTGAACTCGGTGATGCGTTCCTTTATGGTGGAAAGAATTTAAAACCCTGATTTTTATCTAAGGTAGTTAATTTTTGTATAATAATTTATATTGGACCTAATATGAATTCTTAACAACTTAAAAAAGTTTTTGGGGGTGTTCGGGGATTCTCTGGAGATCGAAACCTCGGCCACTGGAGAAAATAGACTAGACACAAGGTTAGTAGAAACCGTGCAAGCAAGATCATGCAGTTAATTCTAACCATGTGGGGATGGACATTGAGTAGTTGGAGGCTACAAAATTTGAGTAAACTAATTGTATTGGGAAACACACCCATGATAAAACTACAGACATTGTTGTAGGGGATTTTTCCATAGTTTCTGTATGGCTTCGCTCACTGTTCAGCATATTTGAGCAAAGTGACCCTCTTTAAAGAAGATGTAGCATGGTTGGCACGTGGTTTGGACAACTGTGTGGGAAAACCATTTAACCTAGTATTTTGGTTAAAATTACAAAACTACCATTAATAAATTGTTTTAGACACCCTAATTTCCCTCATTTTCTCTCAAATGTAAACCACCTCTGTCACGAACCAACCCGGGTTGACCCTGAACCGGTCACCCGAGCCGGCCTGCGACATGGCCCGAGGGGCGTTCCTGATCCCCAGGGGCTGGAAACTAGTGTCGGGCATCAAAATTAAATAGGAGGGCATGATTCTACCCATAACAAATAAATAAATAAAGCAGCTGAAATAAAACAGAGCAGCGCAAAATAAATAAACCGAGTAATGTAACTAAATAAGAACAAAAGAAAATAAAACTAACCGAAAGAGACAACCACTATCTCTGTGTGACCTCACAGGTCACTCTCCAACTCACTACCAAACATCGCCCAAGGTGAACGCACCCATGATGAATCCTGCACACACACTAAAAATAGAAAATAACTATAGGCGTGAGTATAAAAACTTAGTAGGCTAGCCCGATATCTATTCCCAATGCACTACCATTAAATAAAGAAATTTATAAATTATAGGTTTGAACTAAATATATAAGATATTGGTTTTCTCACACACACACATTCATTTCTAAAACAAGTATCAGTCCATTGAACTTTATAATTAAAAAATAATTCTTAATGTTTGAAAGGAACAGGTGCATTGCATTTTAAAACATTGCTGCAACCAATTTAGAAATTAAATTTTCAGTTGTTAGTAAAAAGGGAAAACCACACAACATGCAACACACACTAAGGGCAATAGAAAAAGTGGCACACGGGCCCAGAAACCGAACTAGACCTCTCACTCGTCCACCACATAAAAATAGACACTAAAAGAAACATGGGTCAAACCTAGGAGATCGTGAACAATCCAAAACATACTATACATCTAACTCATCCTCAAGGCATGCCCTAACTCGATGACGTCATAATTCCCATACTACAACCCGGCATAGCCCTGCATGGCCTAACCGAGGGGCCCAATCCCCATAGCAGTAATAACTCAGTATTCCCCTACTATGGGGACACTAGCCAGTGCGTGGTCTAAACTAGTGCAACAATCGTTCTTAGAAGATTCACTCACTATGCAAGGTTCCCATGTCAACACAGACAATAAAATGGGTTTCATCCACAATGTAAATCAATCAGTCACGATGCACAAACATCACATTCAGCTCACACAATCAATGCACACCAACGATCACCCCTGAATGGGTTTTCCAAAAAAAAAAATTTATTAAAGTACCAAATGGGCCTTCACCAATTCTAAAGAAAAACCTCATTTCTCGAAAAAAACCCAAAACACTTGTTCAGAAGAAATCATTTATCTTTAAAACTAATAGCATATTTGAAATTCTGTGAATTATGTTTAAAGACCAAACATGAATTCTTTCAATACTGGGTGTCCGCTCGTCAAGAAAATTTCTCAATTGTTCGGTATAAAATAAACGGCTCTTTTCACACTGAATAATCATTTAATGTTTTATTATCTAATACTATTTCCCATTAATTAAAATTAATAAAATATCAAGAAATTAATAAATTATAAATTTAAAGGTGAGTGCAGTGGGGGACCTACCACAACTCGCAGCCCAGTTACGAAGACGATGCGGTACGTCCCAACATGCTCACAAGTGTGCGCCACTATCCGACGACCGCAACATCACGGAAAAACATTGCCAATGCGCTGCAACAATGCAAAGCATCTAAAAACACAGAAGCAATGTCTTAAAAAATACAAATGAATAAACAGTGTAAAACCCACCTCGACACCGGTACAGACGAAACGAAACGAACCCAAAACATGCGGTAAAACCAAAGGCGCCTAGTAAATAGCGACGGACAGTCCGAAGCGATCCGAATCGCTTCGTTTTCGGTGGCGGCGGATGGTGCGCGGTCCGACGTGACCTGAGACACCCTTCGCGAACCCAAAAACACCCAAAAAACATGTGGGAATTTACAAACACCACAAGAAGCTTTAAAGAGGTACCGTAAAGATGCATAGCAAGATAATAACATAACGAAAACCCCAAGCATCAAGGAAAAGCAATGGAAAGTAAATGCATGGATTTTCCTACCTCAAGGAAGTCCAGTCAAAACATCCAAACTCAAGAAACACCTCACTTGCACGTGCGTGCGCACTTCCATATATATATATATATATATATACATCCTTAAACTGATGTGCATGTTCCCCATGCCATGATGGAACACGCACTTAGAAGGCATATACCTATACATATATATATATATATTCATACCTGGGAAGATACATGTGCGCACTTAAGAATGATCTCGACTCCCTGCAATAAGTCCCGACACCTAACATTAGTGCAGCAAAGACCATCGCACATCCAACAAGACACCAAGGACTCACATAAACCTATTGAACAAGTCATAAGACACAACCAAACACTACCCAAGGACTGATATCTGACGCACCCTAATATAACCAACAAAATCATTTTAAAAGAAAGATGAAAATTACTCTAGACTAAAAGGTAAGGCATTTACAAGCGCATGAAAGAACAAAATAAAAAAAACTAATTGCGATCAATTCTGCCAATATGAAAACCCTAATAAAAATTAACACAGTATGTAATAAAAGTGAGATACATTCTTTAGAAATTAAATAACGACAAAAAAGTACCACATGAATTGAAATTGGAAGTGAAGGGCATGAAACGTCTACCTCAACACATGTGAGAGCGACAGAACCACAACAGAGTAAAGTGCATCGCTCTGCGGCCCAATTGCAACCCCTAGACACCAAACAAGACGCACGAACTCAACCCGAATCATTTACAATTTGGGTGAAAAAAATGGAGAAAAACACCAAAATAATGAAATGAGGTTATACCAAGGGTTCGTCGCACCGGGTAGAAATACCACCAAGTGAAGGGTCTCTTGTCCAAGCTGGTTGGCCGGACGAAAGGAGTGGGTTGCAGTTGGAAGGTCGCCCCAAGAAGAAGGGACAGGGAACCTGTGCTGGATGAATAAGGAAGGGGGTCGAGGTGCTTAGGAGGCAAGACCAGAGGCGTACGGTGAGACAAGCAGGAAGGGGGAAGCGCGGCTGGGGTCCGGTGAGGTTGTCGCCACCGGAGGAGGCTAGACGTGAGAGGAGGGGAGTAGCTTCTGCCGACGGATCGCAAAAAATGAAAAAAAAAACAAAAGAAGGCACAGTGGGGTCTCGTGTCGGCTGGACAAAATAGAAAGGTTCGGCTAGCACACGACCTGTAGGAGGACAGAGGCCGGGTCCCAGGCCGATGTGGAGAGGCGAGCATGGAGGGAGAGCCGGACAGAGAGGCAAGATCAGGCTGAGAGGGGGATGTTGTGCCGGATGGGTAGAGTGGCAGGAGGTGATCCACAGTTGGGGGAGACGACGCATGGTAGAGGCTGGAGCATCAGGAGGCGAGGGCGAGTGCTGGGCAGGGGCTCATGGCGTTGAATGGTGAAGGAGAAAGGGGGAAACAGTGGCGGTGCATAGGTGCACAGCGCGAAGGAGGCCGCAGGTCGGGGGGGGAGATGCGGGTTAGTGGGGAGGATTAGGGTTTCAAAAAATACAATAAATAATAATAATAATAATAAAAGAAATAAATATTAATAAAAAAAATAAAAGATATCATTTCTTATCACTTTTATTTTAAGTAATAATAATAATAATAATAATAATAATATCAATAATAAAGTAATAAAAACAATATTAATAAGAACAAGAGAAAATAATAATAAACTTAAAGATAATAAAATGATAATTTTATTACATTTCATTTTTAAAAAATAATTATATTTATATCAACTTAATAACAATAGTATTATTACCAAATTAAATAATAATAAAATAACTATTTTCACGGACATATTTTCATTATTATAATATAAACATTAACATTGTTTTACCGATACAAAAAAAATTTATTTGTATTCCTCATTCAATTAACTTAATTAATTTACTTAATTTATTACCGATTTTGAGTGTCGCTCCATCATGCGCCATCACACAAACACCAAGACAAAATTCATGGTCACTGCTAACAGTGCAGTGGTTGTACATAGGCCAAAGACCCACCAAAAACACCAAACTTCGGAAAAGTTCAAATAGGGACCCAACTAAACCCTGTCCAAATAACGCGGGACAGATAAAATAACAAAATAGCAGGAGTCTGTGGTTGGGGTGTGACAATTCTCCCCACCATAGAAACTTTCTACCCCCAGAATGTCACCAAGTAAACAGTTGTCGCAACTTGACTTCATGCCCAGACAAAACTGAGGAAAAACTGTGAATTCTGAGATGACCTTACTCTCAACAGGTCACACCCGACCAATTCAAGTGAAAACTGAAGCCCAAGGTTGAGGGGAGAACAAGAGAGGGTTCTCCCCACCACAAGAATTTACTAATATGGAAACCTTGAAACCCAATCATACCACCCCCGAGGAGGCCAACGCGGGAACTCCCAAACCGAACCCAATTTATATCTCCACATGGACAGAAAAACACCCAGAGACTTAAACGAAAAGCTTGCTACGAAACGACCCAACAACCCAAGGATAAGGAATTATCTCAACCCCTCACACACCGACCAAATAAAATCCTCACCACAACCAAATACTAGGGAATTCCTATACCGAACTCATAAAGGGCCTCAAAACACCGCACGTTAATTTCACGAAACCAAAAATCCCCCTAAAGAACTCAATTGAGGCCCAACTCAAAATTAGCACGAACCGTTTATTTGCGGCCCCAACACCCTTCAAGGGAAAACACATGATTTGAAAACACACTGAGAATAGATGAGACCACTTAGACTGCAGTAGAACAAGTTCATCACATCACCACAACTATGATGAGCTTACAATGGGGAAAAGAATAAAACAAGGAAACTTTGGATATTTCCCTCTCAAAGCCGAAAAATTTTCTCGGATCGAGGTTCCCCACACCCTTTGAAACTCCTGACTGTGCGCGAGCTTCACCCCGAGACCTGTGGCTGGGGCCCCGATGGCTGAAGCATCTCCTGCCTCATAGTGAGGCATTTTCATCTTCTGGTCTCTAACTCCTTCCGTTCGATGATTAAAACAACCACAACGGTCATACATTTTCTCAGGGATGCAACATGATGGCTTAGAATGTCCGGACTGGTCATACTGGTAACGCACAAGAGAGCGGTCCAACAAACTAAAAGTCGGTAACAACGAGGATGATTTCTTGGAGACAGGTTCCATCGGCCTGCACTCCTTGCCAGGTGGGGAACCTTCGCCGAAGTCAACCATCATTAATCAAACCCAAGAATCTAACGACGATGAGACATTTCATCTTTACTAGTCCAGAACTGAGCCCTCAAATAACTATATGGTGGTACGTACATTAACTACCCTGGGAGTTCCCAATAACCCAAAGACATACTATCTTTCAGAACTATACACCTACCTCTAACAGACATCATTTACTTCGAAAAGCAAGCAACACAAAAAAAGGAATTGAGAACTGGGAATAACTCATTAACAACTTTGGGAGGCTTTCTGGGCGGCATACTCATAACAGTACGAAAAAAAACCCATCAAAATAGGCATCAAACCAAAACTCAATCAAACCAACAACACAAACTAAGGGCAATATGCCCATAATCCAACCATATACAACACAAGAAGAAATCACCTTTCCAAAACCATTATTTCTCTATAATTTTTTTTTAAAAACTCACCTATGGCACCTTATGAACCGTCATATGTGCGTTTACTAAATCTCACTCATATCATTTGCAAACAAGTCCCCCCACACACTTCCATACATACTCGTGCACATGTGACCCTCCATAAGGAGTGTCAAGGATCAAACACTTATTTTCCTTATCAAATTCAATCACATACCATGTTTTTTCAAACCGATAAACCTTCTCTTTAAGAACCCACTTTAGTAATTTTCGAAACAATTTGGATGAAACACTTTTCAATTTAAAAACCAATTTCACTTTTTAACGCACACTCAGATCAACTTAGACTAAAACAAAACACAAGCAGTAATAACCCAATGGAATGAGGAACTAGTGCATATGACTGACCCAGCGACATGGTAGTGATCCATGCCCCATGTAAAGAATAACACTACGAGGACCTTAAATTGGACACTTGGACTCTACATGGGTCACCACCCCATGTGAGGCCGCAAGGTGAACTGATTCGCCTCCATTTCCATCCCTCAATCTGAAATGTCCAAGGACAAGTGACTCAAATCTCGGACTAACCCTGGTAACTCAGGTCTCGTCACAAGTGGTGGTGATCAGGCACTGACTCGTAACCTACCTCCTGAGCCCCGACAGTCCAAATCTCAATATACTAGACATCCCAATTAACAAAGGGCGCTCCTAAAAGCGAGGTCCGCTAAGGACCGACCCCCTCTGATACAATTTTTTAACGAACCAACCCGGGTTGTCCCTGAACCTGTCACACGAGCTGGCCCACAACATGGCCCGAGGGGCATTCTTGATCCCCAAGGGTTGGAAACTACTGTCGGGCATCAAAATTAAACAGGAGGGAACAATTTCACCCATAAAAAATAAATAAATAAAGTAGATCAACTAAAACAGAGCAGTTCAAAATAAATAAATAGATTATTGTAACTAAAGAAGAACAAAAGAAAATAAAACTAACCAAAAAAAGACAACCACTATCTCTGTGTGACCTCACAGGTCACTCTCCAACTCACAACCAAACATCTCCCAAGGCGAATGCACCCACGCTGAAGCCTGCACACACACTAAAAACATAAAAGAACTATAGTCGTGAGTATAAAAACTCAATAGGCTAGCCCGATATCTATTCCCATTGCACTACCTTTAAATAAAGAAATTTATTATTTCCAGGTTTGAACTAAATATAAAAGATATTGGTTTTCTCACTCACACACTTTCATTTCTAAAATAAGTATCAGTCCATTTCCCTTTATAATTAAAGAAACAATTCTTAATGTTTGAAAAGAACATGTGTATTGCATTTTAAAACATTGCTGCAACCAATTTAGAAATTCAATTTTCAGTTGTTAGTAAAAAGTGAAAACCACACAACATGAAACACACACTAAGGGAAATGAAAAAAGTGGCTCACGGGCCCAGAAACCGAACTAGACCTCTCACTCGTCCGCCACATAGAAATAATCACTAAAAGAAACATGGGTCGAACCTAGGAGATTGTGAACAATACAGAACATACTATACATCAAACTAATCCTGAAGGCATGCCCTAACTCGATGACGTCATAACGCCCATACTACTACCCGGCATAGCCCTGTATGGCCTAACCGAGGGGCCCAATACCCATAGTATCAATAACTCAGTATTCCCCTGCTATGGGGCCACTAGCCAGTGTGTGGTCTAAACTAGTGCAGAAATCGTTCTCAGAGGATTCAATCACTATGCCAGGTTCTCATGTCAACACAAGCAATAAAAAGGGGTGCGTCCACAATGTAAATCGATCATTCACAATGTAAAAACATCACATACAGCTCACACAATCAACGCACACCAACGATCACCCCTGAATGGGTTTTCCAAAACAATTTATTTTATTAAAGTGCCAAACGGGTCGTCACCAATTTTAAATAAAAACCACATTTTACGAGAAAAAAAAACATTTCCAGAAGAAATCATTTATCATTAAAACTAAAAGTACATTTTAAATTATTTGAATTATGTTTAAAGGTAAAACAAGCATTCTTTCAATACTGGGTGTCCTCTCATCAAGAAAATTTCTCAATAGTTTGGTATAAAAAAACGGCTATTTTCACACAAAATAATCATTTAATGTTTTATTATATAATATTATTTATCATTCATTAAAATTAACAAAAAATCAAGCAATAAATAAATTCTAAATTTAAAGGTGAGTGTAGTGGGGGACCTACCTAAACTCGCAGCCCAGTTACGACGACGATGCGGTACGTCCCAACTTGCGCACAAGTATGCGCCACTTGCCGAAGACTGCAACAACATGGAAAAACCTTGCCAATGCACTGCAAAAATGCAAAGCATCTAAAAACACAGAGACAATGTCTTACAAAATTATAAATGAATAAACAGAGTAAAACCCACCTCGACACCGGTGCAGATGAAACTAAACGAACCCGAAACATGCGGTAAAACCAAAGTCGCCCAGTAAATAGTGACGGACAGTCTGAAGTGATCTGAATCGCTTCGCCTTCGGTGGTGGCGGATGGTCTGCGGTCCGATGTGACCCGAGACACCCTTCGCGAACCCAAAAACACCCAAAAAGAACATGTGGGAATTTACAAACACCACAAGATGCTTTAAAGAGGTACCATAAAGATGCATAGCAAGATAATAACATAATGAAAACCTCAAGCATCAGGGACAAGCAATGGAAAGTAAATGCAATGGATTTCCTACCTCAAGGAAGTCCAGTCGAAACTTCCTAACTCAAGCAACACCTCGCTTACATGTGCGTGCACACTTCCATATATATATATATATACATCTTTAAACTAATGCGTGTATTCCCCGTGCCGTGAGGGAACACGCACTCAAAAGGCGTATATATATATATATATATATATATATATTCCTACCTAGGAAGATACGTGTGCGCACTTAGGAATGATCTCAACTCCCTGAAATAAGTCCCGACACCTAACATTAGTGCAGCGAAGACCATCGCACATCCAACAAGACACCAAGGACTCACATAATCCAATTGCACAAGTCATAAGACACAACCAAACACTACCCAATGATTTATATCTAACGCACCCTGATATAACTAACAAAATAATTTTAAAAGAAAGATTACAATTACTCTTGACCAAAAGGTAAGGCATTTACATGCGCATGAAAGAACGAAATCAAAAAAAAAAACTAATTGCGATCAATTCCACCAATATGAAAACCCAAATAAAAATTAACACAATATGTAATAAAAGTGCGAGACATGATTTAGAAAATAAATAACGACAAAAAAGCACCACATTACATGAAATTGGGAGTGAAGGGAATGAATCGTCGACCTTAACACATGTGAGAGCGACAGAACCACTACAGTGGAAAGTGCATCACTCTACTGCCCAATTGCAACCCCTAGACACCAAAAAAGACGCACAAACTCAACCCGAATCATTTAGAATTTGGGTGAAAAAAATGGAGAAAGACACCAAAATAATGAAATGAGGTTATACCAAGGGGTCGTCACGCTGGGTAGAAAAACCACCAAGTGAAGGGGCTCTTTTCCGAGCTGGTTGGCCGGATGTAAGGAGTGGGTCGCTGTTGGAGGGTCGTTCCAAGAAGAAGGGGCAAGGAACTCATGCTGGCAGAACAGGGAAGGGGGTCAAAGTGCTGAGGAGGTAAGTCCAGAGGCGTGCGGTGAGACCAGCAGGAAGGGGGAAGCTCGGCTGGGGTCCGACGAGGTTGTCTCCACCGGAGTAGGCTGTACGTGAGAGGAGGGGAGTAGCTTCTGCCGGCGGATCACAAAAAATGAAAAAAAAACAAAAGAAGGTGCAGGGGGGTCTCGTGTCGGCTGGACAAAATAGAGAGGGTCGGCTGGCGCACGACCTGTAGGAGGCGGGAGGCCAGGTCTCGGGCCGATGTGGAGAGGTGAGCATGGAGGGCAAGCTAGACAGGGAGGCAAGGTCAGGACGAGAGGGGGGTGCTGTTCCAGATGGTTAGAGCGGCAGGAGGCGATCTGCAATTGGGGGAGACGACGCATGGCGGAGGCTGGAGCATCAGGAGCTGAGGGCGAGCACTGGGCAGGGGCTCGCGGCATGGAATGGTGAAGGAGGAAGGGGGAAACAGTGGCGGCGCACATGTGCGCATCGCGAAGAAGGCCGCAGGTTGGGGGGAAGATTTGGGATAGTGGGGAGGATTAGGGTTTCAAAAAAAAAACAATATTAAATAATAATAATAATAATAATAAAATAAATAAATATTAATAAAACAAATAAAGGATATCATTTCTTATCCATTTTATTTTAAGTAATAATAATAATAATAATATCAATAACTAAGTAATAAAAACAATATTAATAAGAACAAGAGAAATTAATAATAAACTTAAAGATAATAAAATGATAATTTTATTACATTTCATTTTTAAAAAATAATTATATTTATATCAACTTAATAATAATAGTATTATTACGAAATTAAATAATAACAAAATAACTATTTTCGCGGACATATTTTCATTATTATAATTTGAACATTAACATTGTTTTACCGATACAAAAAAAATTATTAGTATTCCTCATTCAATAAACTTAATTAATTTACTCAATTTATTACGGATTTCAAGTGTCGTGCCATCGCGCGCCATCACACAAACACCAAGAACAAATGCACGGTCGCTGCTAATAGTGCAGTGGTCGTACATCGGCCAAAGACCCACCAAAACACCAAACATCAAAAAAGTTAAAATAGGGACCCAACTAAACCCTATCCAAACAATGCGGGACCGATAAAAGAATAAAATAACAGGAGTCCGTGGTCAGGGTGTGAAAACCTCTATTTTCCCTTTTAAGCTCATTGAAAACAAATTTATAGTATTTGATCTCAACATGTAATTAAATCTTTGATTTGACCTTTTTTAGTCATGTTGGATGTGTATTAGTAAGGAATTGATTCTTTTTTAGCCTCACTTTGTTTATTTTTCTCTTGAAAGAGTTATCGAGATGTAGGCTCGTATTCCCTATTTTCAGGGTGTTGATCTATTCTTCATATATCATTAAATCCATGCCAAACTAAAAGATGATACTGGACAAGGAGAGTCATATGATTATGAGTTAGTTAGTCTATTACCCATCCTTTACGTTTGGTCATTTTATAAATATATCTGTGTGCATGCTGATTTCATCGAGAATGATTTATTTAATTCATTATCTTGTATATAGTCATTAGAGCCATATTCATAGACCCTTGTTAAATATGTTAACCATAGAATGAGGATACATCCTCAATGCTAACACCCCATGTAGGGTATTTTCCAAAATAATGCTTCTATTGGCTTGTAAAGCCTATTTGCACCATTGATTGGTTGTTCCTTAACTTGATGTTGACAAAGGTAAGTTCTTAATAAAATAAAAAAATTGTTAATTTCAAGAATGTGTATTAATATCCCTTTTCCTCTTAATGTATGTTCTTCGACTGGATAAATCAATCTTAAATGGAATTGTAAAGTATAATATGTATATGTTTTTTCCATTTTAAATGTGAATGAATGTTCAAATGCATGTCTGGAACACCCATTTCCATGTATGACAGATTCTAGAGGAGTGAACCTAAGGAATTGATTATTTCTATAAACTAATAAATGAGTTATTGTCCAGATATTATTGTCACTCTAATGAAAGGAATGGAAAGAACCCTTTGATTTACAAAATGGCATAATTATCACATGGCCTTAATAAATCAATTAACCAAGTATAATGGTTCCTAGTTTTATAAAGAACATGACATTATTATAGGATTGGACAAACTCGATATAGACTTGGATTCCTAAGGGAATTTCTTGAGCACTCATTGATAACATTCTGATTTAAGGAAATTGATTACCATGGTTTATACCCATCTTGGAACCCGATGTGTTTCTACTTGTGGATTCCCAGTATGAAATCGTAAGATCCCTCCATTATCATTATAGGATTCCTTGGATATAGTCCTTAGATCATGAATGACATATATTGACATGTGGTGTCGTGGTTATATCCATCGAGCCTAGTCATTTCTTATGATATTTTAACATCTATGTTTCCTTGGACTCTGTTAAGAATATTATTGTGGAATTCCATATGTGATGCCTCTTCGATTACACTCTTTCCCTTTAGGTAGGCTATAGTTATTACTTGAGTTGGTTTGACCATTTTGGTCCTCGATGACTTGGTTATTACCTTGGATCCCTTCATTATTAATATTATTAATGGATTCCTTATTATATAATACATCTTTCCTTATTAATATGATTATTTGGGATTCCTTTTTATATCATAGATCCCTCAATATTATTATCATTTTTTGATGTTAGTACCAGTTATACCTAACATGACAAAAAATTTATAAGTTGTAATCTAATTAATTAATGATTTTGTTACATGTTCATACATCAGCTGAGGAAGAATAAGGTACTTGGGTATTTACATTACAATCATGATTTACCTTATATATGCATTCTTGAAAACTATATCAGATTATATTACACATAATGTATTTCATAGACACTATTTTGTGGTCACCTGCTAATATTTATCTCACACCCTATTTGGGTAACATTGGTTCGTGGATAGACTACACATATTCAAGTGTTGAAAGTGGGAAGCATACTGCTTTGGAAACCTGATTGATTACTAAAATTAGGATGGAGTAGTGTAGCAGATGATCGAGATGGATCTTGGGATTCTTGGATAGTTTTTGGGTTACTTTCATCTAATTTTGTTTAACATTGTTTTCTACTACTTTGTATACTTATTTTCACGATTTATAGATACATGAAATGTATAATATTCATATTTTTGTATGAAATTATTATTTTCTTTAGTTATTTAAATGTTTCGATTACTTCTGTCATGTCATCTATTTCTACTTGTTCCACACTATATTTACTTTTTTGTTTTATTAATCAACTATTCTACACTTTGGTAATAAAGGAATTGTCTCCCTATAGACACACCCAAGGCCCTCTCTACTAGTCAGCCCTTTTTTAATTCAGGGAGATGTACTTGAGGCCATGTGTCCAGTCGGGCATGGAGCACCATGAGTGGAATCTGGGTTCGCAACATCACAATTGGGTCCACAAGGGACACCAACATTATACCATGATGTTGTAGATAATGCCAAAACTTCACCACTATAAAAACTAGTGCAATACAACTCTTCTAAATTGGGTTGTATCTTCTCTCTCATTCAACGATAATGAAATAAGATAGTTTAAACAATCTCCACTTCCCTTATTGTTCTTATGGGTGAGAAGGGTACCTAGTGACCATTTGATTTCTGTCATGTAAAGTACCATAGGCTTCCTAGAGATGGGTGACATCAGAACCAGTGATTTTAGAAGGTATTATTTTATTTCACCAAACTTTTGTATCACTCCTCATTCCACAAGTTGATGGTTCCTATCATCATCATCCCCAAAAACTAATTACACTTGTCATCCTTTTCCATGATGAATTGGTATATATAGGGTAAATGGTTTTTGATACCTCTCATATACTAGAGGTTTATCATGGGATTCATCTGAATGTTGGATTTGATCTTCTCTGTGTCGATCTCAATGATTTTGTATTAGAAGATGAAGACAAGGAAATTCCCTACAGTAACTTCATATTCACACTTCATGGGGTTAATCTTTAAATTCCATGAGAAAAAACAGTTGAACACTTTCTCAAGGTCTCTAATATGGTTTCCATGTTGGAAGGATTTCGCAATTAGGTCTTCTACATAACATTTCACCCACATCCTAAGAATCGGTTTGAAAATGTGGTGCATAGATCACTGATAAGTGTATCATACATTCTTTAGGGAAAAAAGTAACCCCTTATTATTAAAGGTCACTTGGGGTGTTCGAAAGGAAGTAGACTCGACAACCTCATTGGCCATCTGGATCCGGTTTTACATGAAGAATCCATCTATAAAGGGGATGTCTTAGAACTCAGTTATAGAATCTGTAAACAACTCTATCACAAAAATAAGAAAATTGACCCTTAGGAAATTGTATTTTAGATTTCATAAGTCTATGATGACATTTATATAGAGATTATTCTTCCAAACTGGGATGCTTTTGGTTAGCCATATAAGGTACTAGACTTCCCTAAATATGTAGGAATTTAAAATCTTATCAACATCGTCCATGACTGTGGAACCATGAAAAAGGTGCATCTTCCTGGGAGGATTCTTGAAGTCATGATGACTCACGAAGAGGAAAATATGTTAGATGGTGATCAGGGGGTATATCCCTAAAATCTCATCCTAGCTCCAGGAAAATAAATTATGGTGATTTGTTTGGAAAGATACATACTATTGTTTCTATTCTTGAGGCATGATTGCACTAATTATAGTTGGCCTCAAATCTTCCACAATTCCAAGTTCCACCTGAATCAACTCATCGGTTGGTGGTATAGACACCCTTCTATAATGAAGAAGGAGCAGCTTCTAATTCCTATTCATCATCTGATGCAACACAATTTGTGGGAGGAGATTCATCAAATATATATAAGTTAGGAAGTGAACTAGTACATACATGGGAAGATATGAAATCTCTACTAAGGGGTACCTTCTCTACCAAACTAGGATGATATAGGCTATTCAATTGATTCTATATTTCCTTCGATCATAAGGTCCATGATTGATGTTAAAGAAATGTTTTCGGGCCTGCTTCTATTGATTCAACCCTACTCTAAAAAAGATGTAGGAGTGTCATGATGTGTTTCCCATTAAGAAACCCTCTTGATAATTCACAGGGGATGGGGCTTCTAGTATCAACCACAGCAATCCCATGTAGTTGTATGTGGTAATATGTGGACATTATTTATTTTTTGTAATGTCGAAGCCCTTTATCATGGATATGATTAAGAAACCTCCTAGATCCAGGGTTGTGTCCTCTAACAGATAGATCAAGAGAATGATGGAATCATCTAGGTATTCCCTTTGATTTTCTACTATGGTTGTATGATCATGGGTATTATCAACCATTTTGTTCTCAACCCTCTTCCCCTCTCTTGTAGTATCCAACATCCACATAATAGGGACCACATGAGTTGAAGGGAAAAACATCACCCTGGAGTACCCTTACACAACCATTGAGGGAGTAATTAATGACCTGGTGATATGAGGCAGGGAATCCCACATTAACATGAATCCAAGGCCTACCCAACAGAACTGGATATTTAGATGGATCATGCCCTAAAGTTTCAACTTGGTCTTATTATAGCCTTATATTGTCACGTAGAAGGGTTTCAAATTCTCTTTGATCAATCCAAATATGCAGAGTATCCTGGTGGTCATTAGATTGATCCTAGAAGTCACATCCACAATACAATAGAAGAAACCCATGCCATTGAACTAGCCTATAAGGTACATCGGGAATATGTAACTTTGTATGATGGAACCCCATATTCCATAGAGAAATATTTTAGGTCATGGAATTCCTCTAACTCAAATTCCTCTTTATAGTAGGTCTCAATAGCGGTTACTGATGCTTCAAACTGGAGATGGGTTTTCATGGCTTTGACATAGGCCTCATGATATTCTTTCAATAAGATGTTCACCTTGAGGATCACGAAATTGACGGGTATTATATAAATGTTATTTAACATATCATACTTATCTTCTAAAGGAATAAATTTTCTTGAGGGGGCTCGCTCCATGTCTAGAGTCATAAAAAACACTATTTGCTGAACTGATAGGTTCTGGCCGGTGCTGGCAGTTTCCTTCTACTAACCAGATGACTCGCTCTGAAATGTTGTCAGATGACTATGGGTTTATTTAGGCTTATATATATCTTCATTCAGTTGATCTCATTGTGGTCATAGGTTCTCCACTCACTTAGTTAAAATGGTAAGCTATGACTATTGTCTATGATCAATTAACACAGTCATTTACAACAGTGCATTTGATAGAGCAAGTTGAAGGACTACACTTTCTATTCTCTACACAGGACTAGATTCCTACTCTAAATGGCATGCATGACCTAGTTTGAGGGGATTTACTAATCATTATAACAATTAACACATCCTTAGCCTCCCCTTTTATGGCATCAGTCATAGGAACTCGATGGATTTACTGTTCGTTCCCCTTTATCGAGAACTATGAAATAATTAACTAATTAAATAAAAATCAAGATGGAATACTTCTTCTCACCATTAGTAGAGACATAAAATTTTGTAAAGACTATGGGGTTGGTACCCAAATTAGTAGGAATCAAATCACTAAGATTACATGGTAGATTCATCACCGGTAGGGGACTCCGGTTTCCTTTCCATTGTTGGAGTCTACAGTTTTGGTATTCAAAAGGATAAAATGTAGATAAAGAAGTGTAGACCATATTAATTGAAAAAACCATTGGAGTTTTTGGATGACCTAGTTGGGAACGGATAATGCCATGTGAATGAGTGACTCATCATTGATCTAGCCAATTTTTATACTTCTAAGTGCCACTGCTAGAAGCCTTCTAACATTCACCTGAACCCTCACTGTCACTATCATGCTCAATAGAGATATTAAATACCTATGTTGGGATGCCACATATAAAAATGACCAAACAATTATCCACTTGGTCCTGGATCAAATCCTTGAACATAATTCATTCCTTGATTGTATGTCCAAGGATTGTGTGGTAATGTCAATGGTCAGGCAGTCTGTGTGTCCAGCTTCTTCAGGCTTCTTACATTCTGACAGCTTTTGGATTCTTTTCTATAGAGAATAAATTAAATTGAATAGTACATGTGCATCCTTGAAGGAATAGATCTATTTTATCCTATACAAGAAGGGTACTCTGGGATCCTAGCCCGGACCAGGGGGCATATCCTTATGAGAGGGAAGAGCTACATTTTTTGAGTTTGAGTGGCTACTCATGGCATGGTGGAACATAACGACTCAACACTGGGTGCGGTTTTTCTCAATAGAGAAGCTTCACTCGGTGAGGCTCCTCTGGGAAGGGTACTAAATACCCAAAAAACTAAATACCTCTTCTTATATGGTAGTTATAGTCTCTATTTTTTCAGAACATCTGGAAAAATAGAGAATTTGTAACTAGAATGAGTGTCTACCCAATTCCATTGCTTCCTATGGATGCTAGGACTTGTTAAAAAATCCAAGAAACAAACTATAAAATCATATGTTATGAGTTTAGGTACTATAAAATTATTTAAATTTCCCATTCACATCATTAGTTTCTTATCTTCAGTTAGTTGTATTTCAAGTGAATATGTGAGGCCTTTTCCCCTATCAACAACATCTTCAACCCACTAATCAGGTTGTTGCTTACACTTGATTATTTTAGCAGTAATTTTCTTGTACATTGTGGAGATAAACTGGTAAAAGAACTTCCTATGAATATATTACCAACTTGAATTGTAATAAATAGGGATTTTTTTATACCTAATGAATACGGGTCATTATAGTGCCTGGATGACACATTGGATCTTAATGAACTACTGATTCTCTGAGGTTCGGAACATAGGCCTACACCTTGAAATGAGTATGGATAAATATTGTAGTAGGTCAATAATTCCATTTAATGTGGTGAATATAGGATTCAAAAACTCTAATGATTCTCTCATGTCGTCCACCCATATCAGCTACATCTTTATATCAGGTGAGATCTCCACCTTTCTCATCTTTAGGGCCTCAAGGTGAGTGGTGAGATAAGATATCAAGTAATATTGGAAAGAGTCCATATCTTGATTTTTATTTCATACCAAAAAATAATTTAAAGGATAATAATATTGAAAAACAGGCCCATTGGCTCATGGAGTGGCTCAAACTAGGTCCTAATGAGGATAATCATACTGCTCGAGTTGGTTTTGGAGACTCGACTCTTGGTCACGTTCCATAAACTCCTACCACTAGTCTATCTAGATTCTTAGGGTTATAAAGATTGATAGGTGGAAACTATCCAAGAAGGAAATTCTAGATGATTATAGGAGTAATGGGGTCCCCTCGAGGAAAGTCGAAATCTACGCATCAATTAATAAAGATCTCATTGGAGACTCATCTATTCACATCATCCAGCTAAAGTAATGCCTACAGTGTGGGGCCTACTTATGATTTTGACTCAAAAATAGATGTGGTATAGGGTCCAACCTTCTCTTTCACCTTATTGGGATTCCAAATGGGAGGAAAAATCTCATTGGGGGGATCCCCTATGCCGAGTGCCTTCCTTTGTTGGTGAGTGAGAACACCCGTATGAGGATCTTTCTAATACAATCCTACACGTGGATATTTTTTTCTCTGTCACTGACTACTTTAATGTTTTTATTCTAAAAAACCTATAGCATTGTGGATATGACCATGTTTATTATAAAAATACTCAGAGGTATACCCTTGTCATTGATAGATAGGTCAAGAAATTGTAAGATAGAGCTGATGTTGAGAGCAACATATTGTCCCAATCCCTGATATACACATGTGGAGATGCCTCCTCCATAATCCAAAAGAGTACAATGTGGATATTAATGAATATCTATTAGAGGTATTGATGTATCTAGATGTTGTGGGTCACTATGCCATGGGATTTCTTCCAAATTAACCATTCATCACTGGAGAAAAATGTACTTGAGGTGCCCCAGACTTCTTAGGTAGACCAATTGATGATTTTTGAGGAAGTGTAGCATCTCCCAGATGATCTGGTAGAAGCACCCGACCAGGATCTCAGTGTGAGACTATGGGATTTTGACGTAGGGGTTTTTTGCTAAAAATACCATACACTATAAGTCGGTGACTAGTACTTCCCACTAGCCCCCTAGCTCAGAGGAAATGATCTCTTCCTGGTTGGTGTATACACAATTTTGTGGTGGCGGATAGATGGGTAGTGGTGCCAATATGAATTGGTTAAGAATCTGGTTGGCTGATAGAGGAGCCACTACATGAGTCAAAAATTCATTTCATGTTGTGATGTCATTCATAGGAAATACCAACAGCATCATCATTCCACTATAGGGAAGAGTGTTCACCACCATCAACTATGTAATGGAAGCGATGTTCATCTGTGGCTCTATTGGGTGCTCACCACTTGAAGGTGTCAACGCATACAAAAAAAACTCTCAATTATATTGGATTATGGTTGAGATGGAGAATCGTGATGATGAGGATGGAAGAACCATGAGATCTTGACAGGGATCCAAAACATCCTCCACCTACATGTACCTGTAGAGGGGTCTGGGGATTTTGTGGAGTTTAGCATTGGGATAGAGAATATTACCTTTCATGATCCTTCCCTGGAATATGGAATTTCTGGAAAATGATGAATTACTTAGTCATTAGTGTCCTCAGAGTCTAAAATATTGATGTGGTACATGAATCATTAATGTTTTATAGGGTTTTACTGATGATGGTGGGTGTGTTACCATCTGCATCACAATAGTTTTATAAGGAAGAGTCTGCCTTTGTTATAGGGAAAACATCCATGTGGGCTGGTTGGAGCATGAAGAATATCTTCATGATGGATGAAATATTCTTGGGGAGTACCACTATGTTGTGAAGTGGTAATATGATGGGGACCTCTATTTAAGTTTTCAACAAAGCACAGAGTACCTCCGCATGGGTTGGTGCTAGAGAAGGGAGGCCTTCCGCTCCTACTGGTGACATCCAAGGAAGTAAATCCATTTTTTAGTATTGGAAAAGTGGTAAGCACCTCCACATACGTTGATGACAGTGTACGGAGGGCCTCCTCTCTAAGTCTAATCATTACTGGTTGGCCCGTAATGGTTGTTAGTAGTTCCAATGATTGATACTGTCAACTCGTCATGCCTATGAGGCAACTAGGGTCTTGATCCCAATTAGTAAGGGATGAAACCTTCTTTAAATGTCATGATGATCTGACATGATGTATAGATGTTGGAAGCTTCCGTTAGGTCCATGGAAGATGATGCCACTTTTTAGGTATTATCATTATTTTTCCTCTGACATTGGTGCCAGGCAGTTCAGATGAGACCGATGGAGTAGTGGTAAACTCCACCTATTCCTTTGACTAAGGGATCAATCTTTGTTGGTGTTGAAGTTTCTTGGTGGGATCCCTCCATGGAATATGTGGGTAGTAATAATGGTCGAGGTGATCTGATCATCCCCCGCCTACATGGAGTTTGGGTGAAAATCATAGGATTTTTTCAAGCATATAATCACAAGGATGTTTTCAATATTAATGGGTGGTGTTTTTCACTAGCATGACCCTTAGTGGTTTAAGAGATGGTGACATGCTAAGCCTCCAGGTTCGAGAAGTCCTTGTACTTTGGGGGATTTACCATCTCCTACTCATACCAGAGTATGAGGGTGTTGATCACCCTTCGGTGAATGGAATCTAATGATGAGATGGGGCATGGGAAATGTCATCGTAGTGTTGGAGTTTTGATGGATTTTCGCATTCATTTTTTTTACTTACATGGTGCCTACTGGTGATGGGTTTCAGGTTCCCTGCTCTGTGTCTTTTATAAGTCATGCGGATTAAGCCGTTAGTACTGGTGCATTGAAACTGATGCCCAATTCCCCAATTTTGTATAATCATCCAAATATAGAGAGGGACCCACACTATAAATAATGCAGACCAAGGATTCCAAATTGATAACTACACCAACATTCTCATGAGTTTCTTATTGGGACCACAATTTTCATGGTGGTACCTGGAACCAGATATCTTGATCTTGTGAAACACTAATCTCTTGATTCCCTAATTTTACTAGCCCCCATATTGAGGAGAATATATTCATGTTGGGTTCACCATTATTGTTTCAGACACATTTACAAGGGTCCGCCTACGTGTAAACATGATTCATGTGCACACTACATACTGTATCCCCGCATTCCCACTTTATAAAGTTGAGAAGATTTTATCACGTTCAACGATTACGTATTCTCCTTGAGCAAAATGGGATGATGGAATTTCAGTTTTTCCTTCCATGATTTCATCAATGGAACTCGTCACCTAGTCTGGGTCTCCATCATATGATTAAGACAAGTTCATGGAACTAATTCCTAGTTCCCTCTCTTTATGGACACTAATAAATTACATTAATTCTATTCACAAGGGAACCATCCTTTAGTTTTGGGAGTTGTCACAATGGGTATCATTTTGCAACTGTAGAAATTGGGAACATTGGTCACATATATTATTCCTCCTAGGAGGGAATCCCTTTTAAAGAATATTATGGTGTGGAAATCAAGGAATCCAATTTCAATCCCGGGGTAATTTCCAATAGGGGAGTTTGTATTCCTAGGACATTTACCTTAGGCATCCCATGTTTTCATTGGGTATGTACTTTGGATATCTTTCATGGGTTTTTACCTCTAGAATCCCATGTTTTGTGGATGGGTAGGTATTATAGGTTAGGTTCTGAGTTTACCGGCTTGTGGAGAAATGCATAGGTTTAATGTATTGCGGGGATAGATTGGGTGGATCAAGAAACCCCTTAAAAGCAAAAATAGGTGATTGACCAGAACACCCTTTAAGGAGCTCTGTGTGGTGTGTACCATGGAGTGATAATGTCACACCAGGATTGTTTACCAATGGATATGATACCGATTGAAGCAGACCATGAAAGATGATCAAAACACCTTGTAGTGGAAAATCATGGATGGATTGATAAAAATTACCTCAGGGAGGTACATCTAGGAGGTGTGTCCATAAGATGGAAGATATCACACCTATAAGGGTTACCGATGGTTCAGAAGACCCCATGGTGGTTGACCCCTGATGGTTGATCAGAACGCCCCATGAAGGGAGATGAGCGATGGAAGGATTATAATAAACTATGGAGGCAGACTATGGTGGTGTACCCTAAAATGGGATGATGTAACATATGGAAGGTTAACCTATGATTTAGAATTCCCCAGGGAGGTAGACCACAATGATTTATCAGAATGCCCCATGGAGGAAGATCAGGGATGAATGGATCAGAATACCACATGGATAAAGATTAGGGATGTATTTCCCTAGGATGGAAGATTTTGTAAGGTTTAACGATGGGTCTCAATTCTATTAAGAGGCTGACAACTAATTTTGATCAGAATTCTCCATGGAGTCGGGTCAAGGATGGATGAATCAGAATCACAAGTCGAGGAAGATCTGGGAGGTGTGTCCCTAAGGGGGATGATGTCACATGTGGAAGGTTTATAGATAGATTAGATCACCCCATAGAGGAAAATCATTAAGGATGATCAGAATACCCAGTGGAGGTAGATCATGGAAGTGTGTCCCTATGGGTTTATTATGTCACACCTTCAAGGATTACAGTTTGATCACAATGCCCCATGGAGTCAGACCCTAAACATTGATTAAAGCACCTCATGGAGTTGTATCAATGATCTGTGTCCCTAAGAGGGTAGATTCATTACCTAAAAGGTTTACTAATTTATCATAACTCTTCAAAGAGGTGTATACTAATGTTTGATCAGAACTCCCCATGGAGGGAGATCAATGAGGTGTGTCCCTAGGAGGGAAGATTCCTCACCAAGAAGGTGTACCAATCGATCAGAGTTCCCTATGTAGGATGACCCTGAAGGTTCCTCCCTAGTAGGGGAACACCATAATTTTATCATGGTAAGGATTTAAACTCTTTGAGGACTCCTATAAACTCATTTTTAAGGATAGGGATCAAAAGCTATGTAGTTAGATGTCGTAGTTTAAGGTTGTGTGACAGGACTAATCCTTACAGTTCAGCATCTTGTGCTAAGGATACTCGTGTCATGGAAGGTGTTTAAAAGAGGGTTATTTTTGCTCTTATGATTTTAATATCCCCTTCTAAAGAGGATTTAGTTGGTTGGAATGGTTTTGGGCTTAAACATTTAGGTTTCTCAAGGATATCATTTCATGTGAGTGTCGATAGTTTGATGACCATCCCATTCCATACATAAACGGAGCATCCTATGTTTGATGTTCAATGTAAGGCCACATTTATAAATCATGTGCTGAGAAATAATTTATTCTGGATAACTTATTTAAAATACAACATAGAAAAAGTAATATTCACGTCTTAAAACTCATATGTGGGTGGACTCACTCTTTACTGTCAGGTATTATGTGACAATAGCTAATTATCCTTTTAGAGGGGAATATCTTTGTATATTCTATGGTACAATGATGGGATGAGATCCCAGTCACGAGGTCTATATTAGATTCCCTCTGTTCAGAAGAAACTGGGTATTGAGAAACCATTCCTATAAGTAGAATGCAAGGTAACAGGTGCACTAGCAGTATAAGTGACATCATGTTGGAGACTCGTATGTTGTTGAATGCAATTTCATAGGGTTTGTTGTAAGTGATGTGTGAACCAAAGGATATTATAGAATGGCATTCCATGGATCCTAAATTAGAAGCTATACACATGATTTGGTTTATGTGAAGATTTAGATTCCGTGAAAAAGACTTATTTTGTGTCCCCCCAAAAAAATTTAGAGGTGTTGCGTGTGGGTTAGTTGACTGCAAAACAAGTAAAGTTTGAGACCACAGGAGGTCTTTTACACATGATTCTACACCTTGGGTGTTCCATGTTATGCGATGTTCAGGAAAATTGGTTTTACACAGAGCAGACCAATGCTTCCTCTTTGAGAGATCCTCCTCGAAGGGAAAGGGTGACCTTCTGTTTAGAGTAAAATGTTCATCGATGTGCGCTTAATATTTTTTGAACAGAAGGGGGTTTGCGAGTGATGGTATTCTATGGTTGGAGCTTCTCATTGTGAGACATAGTGGGATTTAAGTCAATTTGGTGCATAAAGGGGATTGTCGCATTAAAAATTCTTTTCATGTGTGCAACAATTCCATCTTACGCAAGGTTTCCTTGGAAGTCTATTCCTCCCTTCTGTAAGGAATGAAAAAATATTATCGTATTTAGCACGTAAGATATTAGTGCATGATATGATAATCATAAAAATAGCTTCTAGAACTTACACACACCTACCTGATTGATTATTTAATGATCCTTTAGGGTGAAATTCAGGATGGGTTTTCCCAAAAATGGCCTCTTCTGGCCTCAAACAAGATTTTAGCACCAATAGTAAATTTAATATTTTAGGAAAAAAAAATTGATTAAAAATATTATTTATATAAAATATAATATATATATTTTATTTGAAAAATAGATTCTAGATTTTAGAATCTGAAATATGAATAAATGAACACAATTTCTCAATTCAACATTCAAAAATTAGTTTAGGGTTTGTTTTATATTTTACTAAAATATTTGATTTTTGGGTGAATTAGGAAAAATACCGATTTTACAAATACTATCATCTTTATGAAATTATCATGATATAAAGATGACATTAAAATTTATTAAATAAATTTTCATCAAATATTTTATATTTAATTATTAAAATAATTCATTAAAAATTATAATTTTGGATGTATAAATCTATGTTTTACATTTAGGAAATCTATGTTATATATTTATTCAAACTGAAATTATTTTCCATTCTTATCTTTTAATAAAGTATTAAAACAAATCCTTTCAGATTTGGTATGGTCTTAAAGTAAAATAATTCCTCCTTGATTTATCCAAATTCAATTAATTCTAAGGGAATCAAAACTATACATGACTTTATTGTAAAATCGTTTTTAGGCATATAAAAATCATTTTTCTAAAAAACAGTTAAAATTATCTTTTATAAACTAGTATTAACTATGATTTAATATCACTCATATAAATTTAATTTTAGAAAATAGATTAAATATTTTGAATCAGCATGTTTAAATTTGGTAAAGGGGCTAAATTCATTTTTGGTCATAATAAATATTTTACCTTGTAAAATTATCGGACCACGATAAGGGTTAAAAGGTTTAAAGAGGGGGGTTAAACAAAGATATAAGGCTTAAAATATCTGTAATAATTGTATAAAAATGACAATTTTAGTGTATTTAAACCTTACCATAACCTATATTAAAAATTGGACTAAATTATTTGCACATTCCCTGAGCAATATAATTATTTTATATTCAGTTTCTAAATATTTACAACTGTGCCACTCTAGTTATAAAAGGGAATATCATATCCTCACTCCAATTAGAAATTTTAGAACCATATAACCACCAATACCTACCCAAAACACTTCCAATATTTTCTATCCATGTCCAATATTTCTTTCTCTCTGGAAAATACTAATATTATACTTCACAACGTGTAAGCCAAAGAAGATAACCAAGAAGGAAGCATAATTCATAGCAGAATTATTTCAGGATTATTTCTACTTATAACTACATAATAAATATTATAAATATTAAAATTACAATAAATTAATTATCCTTACTATAATTAAATATTATTATACTGATGTAAAAAATAATTTTTACCTCCATCAAATCTTATGGGAAATTAAAATGTTTCTCGTGTATAAATGTGGACTACCACATTTTAGAAGATTGTGTGTTGCGTTTTCACGACCAACTCACATGGATGGTTATATAGATGTATTTAATGAATATATATTATATTTATGATATATTTATTACTATAATAATATTAATTACAATTCGTTGAACTTTCGTTTCAGCAATTAAAAAATATAAATATCAACCATGATTATGAGAAAACTACCACCTCCACAAAGTGATGTCATTCATTTTTAATCACCATATTAAATATACGATTATAAAAAATTTTATAATTAACAAATATTAAATTTATAATATTATTCATGTTCTTTAAAATTAATATCATCATTACACAATTACATTTTCTTACTCATTCCATCATTATAACATGTTTTTTACTTGATCATTTTTTCCACCAACATTAACATTGTTTTGATATGTATGCTATAAATGATTATAGAATGATATATATTGGTATTATTTTGTAATAATAATTAGTTCGTGATGTTTTCATAATGAAATTTGGTAATATTCAGATGTATATTTACTTATAAATTTAATTCTTTTGTTAAATTCTATAATCATCAAAAGAGTGAATTTTTAAGGATTCCACGTGAACTATTGACATATGATCCATAAAGTGATTATTAAAATAAAAAAACATGAAAAATATTTTTTTTCATATTAGCTAATATTTTTGAGATAATGAAACCATGAACATGTTACAAGGACTAAAATTGTTGAATCAAAACAAGTGTGGAACACATAATAGTCAAAACAAAAATATTGATTTTAACAAATAATTTTCATAAATAAGGAAATAATTAATTATTAAGGAGTGACATATAATAATATAATTATGAATATGGTTCCATGGAATATGTATAATTTTTATAAATTTATCATATGGTGGGTTATCATGTGTTCCACCAAGCGGATGTTCGAGGTAAGGTTATTTTTAACTAAATTTCATTTCATTGGGTTATATGACTTCTTAATTGACTATGGTTTTCAAAAATTATGTGTGATATAACATATGGTTGTATATATTGTATTTACACTTATATTATATGTATTTTTATTTGTTTCACATAATCATCTTATTCATTCATTCATATATAAAATGTTATGGGACATTATGAGGGTATCTCGTCTCACTTTTCTATCTCAGATACATATGTCTTATTCCCCACTTATTTTACATTGGGTAGTGTATATAAAACCCGTGAATATATTTTATGTCTTTTCTCCTAATCATTATTGGTATTTAAAAATCCATATATGGTAATCTCTTTCATGTGGTTTTAATTTGAAGGTTTCTAGAACCAAAAGGGTTTTGTTTTTAATCTCATTTTTATCTGGACTGATTATCTCTAGATATCCATTATAGGAAAATATTTTATTTTTACCTATTCAAAAAAATAAATTTCTTATTCTATATTAATTTTTATTTTTTTCATGTTTTATTATCATTTTTATCGCTTTGGTAGTCAAAAATAAATAATATATTTTAAGAGATTCTTTCCTCATGTCTCTTATTTTAATTGATAATATTTCACCTCCGTATTCATGTTCTTTATATTTTTTATAGAATTTTATTACTACACTAAAAGGAATAATAATGATCTTTTATAATACAATTGAAATTTTTAACAATTTAATAAAATTAATTTTTCTTAGGTTGTCCAGACAATTCACTTTTTACTTTTTACATTAGTTTTAAAAGGATATTTTTAAGGTGCATACGGCATGACTGGAATTTCTCCCACATTGTGCTTTATTCATCATGATTCTTCATTAACAAGTTTAATTTTTTTCAAAAATAAAACATTTCTCATTTCTATGATATTTGTTTTGTAAAAGTTACCAAAATAAATTGATATTTACCCATTGTTATTCAACGAGTATTTAAAATTATTTTATAAATTTATTTTTTCATAAATGTCAACATCCTTTAAAAAAATTTATGAATCATTTTAGATATTACCCAATGATAAAATTTATCATATTTCAATAGATTTATTAGGATGATTAATTATTAAAGATTTCATGAGACCTATTTCTTTCCATAGGATAATTAAGTAATGATCGAATCGTGAAGGTTATGTTCTTGTGGATCACATATGTATGTTTTATCATTTTGTGATGATTGGGTCCATTATAGACCAATTATTCATTGGGTAAATTTTTTATATCCATAATATTTCTAAGGTATAATGGTAATAATTCTAGATTCAATATACTATGGGATGGTGGATAAAAATTTCTAATCCAATATACTACAGTATACTAGTAATAATACATGGCCCAATATACAAATGGATTCTAGTTATGCTTCCTGATATACTATGAGTTAGAATGATAGTGATGATTCTTAATACATTATGTTATGTTATTTTATTTTATATTTTACATCCATAATGTTATGATTTTATCTGTTTACGTTCATGACACATTATTATTTTATCACACTTGGTTATGTTATTTTTTTCATGGATTAGGATAATTTTTATGTCTCAGTACACAAGATATATGTTATAAAGAATTTTATTTTATAAACCTTTAGTTGTGAAATATGTTCTTCGAGGTATGATTCTCAAATATTATGAACATTATTATATTCTTATACCCTTATGCACATCGTATGATCACTTATGATATTTGATTAATAATTCTCATATTTACCCATATGGAGTGTTTGCTTTCACCAACTTTTTGTTTCCATATCCATGGGTTATGAAGTTGATATAACATAAGATATTTCAAGATTGGTTTCATGGGAAAAATAATTATAAGATTAAAAGTACATATCATAAGACAATAAGTTCATTGTATAATGGTAAAATTACCAATTAGATGAGTAAAACATTTGTTTTGTTACGTAAGTGATTTTATTTTTAAAATTCTATAAAAAACTAAACCTAAAATGGATTTAAATATACATGTTACTCTGTATTTTTTATTGAAATTATAATTATGGATTTTAAATTTGGTTTCTCATTAGTCTATATGAAAAACATTATGTAATGAAGTATATTATTACCACCTCATCTTGGTGTGAGCATCTAGGATGGTATATTTGGTACCAGATTTGAGTTTAGAAAACTTTTTATCTTTGGATGTTATCAAATAATTATATTTTAAATGTTTCAGATACCATCAAGGGTTAATAAGGCTAATGTTATTCATAAATTTAATGGAATGGATACCCTTTTTATGATGTATATAATAATATTATAAATGGATTGATGATATTATTTTGAAATAGTTATTGGGTAGTACAAGGACTACCTGATTAAGGTATGTTTAACCCTTGGGTTTAGTTATGAATCAGTATGATATTTATTTAGTTACTTTAGATGAATTCTATATATAACCTTTATGATGAATTTATTATTTGACGTCAATGTAATTTAGGTTAATTTGGAAAAAATTTATTATTTTTTTGAAACATATTTGTTTTATGTTGGTTTTTTGATTGGGTGGTTAACACTGATTTGGAAGAAATTTATATCATGTTTTAGATAATTATAAAAATTATAGTTAATGGTAAAATATTTCGTAGAATGAGATTTTGTATCTAAATGGTTTATACTATTTTATTTATAAATATTTATTTAACAATTTTGATTTTATATGATTTCATGGTTGTAATTTCTGTTGTTTTGGTAAAATAAAAAATATTCTAAAGAACATATGATTGGAGAATATAAATTTTTAGTATGTTCCTTTATGATTGATTAATTTTGTTTAGGAATAAATGTTCAGTTTATTTTAGATGAATATATAATCAAAAATACCTATTTTTTGTCTTTTTAATTTTTCATCAAATATTTTTAAGAGTTATGATCTATGTTGATATTTGTGTATTTTATTGGTTTATTCACTATATTAACTTATGCTTACAATTTTTTTGGTATTAGTAAATTTCTAGATAAGGGTGGAATTACATATTGACCCTTTTATAGATCATATTATCCATTAAAATTTAATTTTAGTTCATCCATCATGAAAAATTAATTATTTTTATCTGTCTGTTAGAATATGAGATGAAGAACAGATGAAAAACATCTTAAAATAAAACTAAAGGATTAAATTGTTATTTTGGAAAGGAAAGGAATCATTTAAGTATATGATATCATATTTTTAATCATGATGATAAAATAAATCATTAAATCAGTTAAGAGAAAGATAGATATAACAAGTATTATTTTAAAAATATCAATACTCTATAATGGTATTCATTTTAAAACTTGTTCCAAAATATGAACTTTATATTGATACATATATGTTTTTTGAAATATTTAATTACAAAAATTCATAGTAGTAAAATAGATATTTATTATAATTTAAAAAATATTCATTACATTTTATTACTATTCCATGATACAATCTTTTTAATAAGTGATAAATTTAAATTTGAGGGTAAAATTTATATAAGGGGGTATAATGTAACACCCTAAGATTTTAGAATATTTTCTCTTTAATAAATTTTATGTTTTTAATAGATTTTAATGGACACAACCCCAAACCTAATTGAATAATTTTTTAATACTAGACTAAAGGGGGGATATTATTAGATAGTTAAATAAAATAAATTTTTAAAAAGGGGGTCGAGTTCACTTAAGAAAATATAACAGAGTCTAAAGAGAAAATTTGGATGTATTTGGCTGTACTATTAATTTTTATTAAATTTAATAATTCTTTGAAAATGATAAATTATAATAATTATTAATAAAATCAATTAATAAAATCCATAGAATGATTAAGAAACTACAATGAATATCAATTTAATTATTCATGTCTAAATAATAAATGATTTATTTAAAAACATGTATATTATATATGGTTTATGCGAAAAAAATTATAAATTGTACAATATAATTTTAACAAAATAACTTCATTGTTCTTTTAAAATGGATGATTTTTAGGTAAATAATAAATATTATAGATTTCTCAAAAACCATCACATTTATCACATTATCATGATATAATAATGACCACAAAATTTAGGAATCCATTTTTATAGAAAAAAATATATTTAAGAAGTAAAATAATTCATTTAAAAATATAATTTTGAGTATATAAATCTATGTTGTAATTTAGTAAATTTACCTAGTTGTTTTAACCAAAATAAAAACTACTTTTTTTTCTTCTCATTAAATATAGTATTAAAAGATTCCTTTTAGTTTTTATTTGTTTTTAAATTAAATTAAGTATCCTTTTATTTAAACTATTCTAGTTAATTCCATGCGAATCAACACCTGATTTTTATATAAAATATATTTTATGCTCAAAAAGTAATTATTCTAAAAAATGGGTTTTCATTGAATTTTTTAAACATAGATGAATAGTGATTTTTACCACTTCTAGAAATTGAATCCTTGAAAATGAATTCCAAATATGTAATCAACATGTTAAA
The DNA here is from genome assembly GCA_963277665.1 of Viscum album. NCBI lineage: Eukaryota > Viridiplantae > Streptophyta > Magnoliopsida > Santalales > Viscaceae > Viscum > Viscum album. The sequence continues at coordinate 1,877,899,159 of OY728152.1, forward strand.
TGTTTGTAATTATGTTAATTTCATTTTTTTCATAATGAATAGTTAACATGCTAAATGTTTATCAATGTGGTAAAGGCAAGAAATGTTAGAGAGGGGTCAAACTAAGAGACAAGGCTTAAAAATTTCACTAAAAGTTATATAAACTTTATTTTTTGAGTTTATCTTGAACTTAAAATATTCTTTATTCCAAATTGAACTAAATTGGATCCAATTTCAATAATAATTACATTTATTATATTTAATATTCTTAATATTTTCAAGGGATCCAATCCCCCCAATTATAAAAGGGCCATACTCTCACAACTACTACAAAGATTCCTAGCACACTAGATCAACCAATAACTACCTAAATAACTCCCCTACATGCCTCCTGAAATCAAAGATTTCTTTGTCTCATAAAAAATCCTATAATTTGTAATATGTAATCCAATGGATGTTATCAAATATTATGGTATGCTTTATAAAAAAATCTTTCAAGTTTAGTTTTTCTTATACAACCTTAAAATCTATTCTAACAAAACTAATATAATTATTTCATTATATTTAATATAACTATAATTTATTGTGTTAATTTAGTAACTATTTTCTACATTACTTCCCCTTTATAGGAAATGAAAACATTTCTCTTAGATATGTGTGAAATAACACATTTGAGGAGCGATGTGTTTCATTTTCCCACACCACGTCCCAATGATGGCTATATAGTTGAATTTAATGAATATATATATATATATATATATATATATATATATATATGCGTTTTATGAAAAAATTATTATAATATAACGATAAAATATTTTTTACCTTTCTATATTTCGATCCATTGAAAAATAGAAACATCACTCATGCGTACGTGCAGACTACCGCCTCCATGAAGTGATTTGAATCATTTTTCATCACCAACCAAAATGAATGATTACAAAAATTAATATAATGAGAAGATATGGTATTTATAAAAATATTAGGCATCATTAAAATTTATATTATAATTATAAAATAACAATTTCTTAATCATTTAATCATTATTCCATGTATTTTTTGCTCGGTTTTATCATATGCATGAACATTTTTATAATGATTAGGTCAAGAATGAACAATTATTTTTTTAATGGTAATACTATTTAATAATAAAGAATTTATTGTTTTTTACCTTATTTTTGAGTGCTAACACTAAAATTTATATTTACCTGTAAATTTGATTCTTTGGTTAAACTCAATAATCACTAGAAAAGAGAATTATTAAGTTTTCCATGCGAATAGTGAAAAAAAAATTCAAAAAAATTAATTTAAAAATCTATACCTATGTAAATATAATTTTTTAAATATCCATGAAAATTATTTAGATGATGAAACTATTAATGTTTTGAGAGAACCTAAATCATTGAATTAGAACATGCATGGAAAACTGATTATTTAACAAAAAATATAGACATCAACAAAGAATTATTAGGAATGGGTAATAATAAATAATAATGGAAAGATATATATAGGGATAACTATAAATTTTGTTTTTTGTAGATATATAATAATTCTGATTTTCTTATATAAGATCATAGAATTTTTCATCCAAGTGGAATTCATGGGAAGTAAATTTTTTACTCAATTTGTTTTCATTGGGTTATATCACTTCTCTAGTGGATTTTTTATACAATGATTTTATGTGGAATAATAATTGATTATTTATGTTGTATTTATACAAGTTTTTATAAGATGTAACTTTTTTCTAAAAAATCATTTCATTAGTGTATTCTTATATCGAATGTTGTGAATCTTTTTAACTGTTTCTCATCTCACTTTTCTTTATTTGGGACATATTCCATATTCATCACTTGGTTTATATTATTTGTTGTATAATCTTCAAAAGAATATCTTTTATAATTTTTATACTGAAAATTATGTGGATTTAAAAAGCCATATGAGGGTCTTTCTTTCATGAGTTTTTGATTCAAAGGTTACCAATACTATAAGGGATTATATTACAGTATAATTATTATTGGTATTGGTTATGATTATATTTTCATTTTGTAAAATTATATTTTCAACATTTATTAAAATCGAATATTTTATTCTCTTTTTTTTTATTTTTGGGGTTTTTTATATTGTTACCTATTTCACCTCTACGGTACTGAATAGGCCAAAAATATTTTTTTCAATTAAATATGACCATGTTTCTCTTCGTTTTACCAATAATATATCTCTTATATTTCCATGTCCTTGAAATTTTATTTATGGAAGTCTTTACTTAAAGTTAATGGTATTATAATGTTATTTTATACGACATTTTACTTTTTTAAAATGGAATAAATGGAATCTATTCAAATGTTTTACACATGAATCAATTTTAAATTTTTACAAAAGTCAAAAAAATTATTTGTATCACATAAATTATAAGGATATTTTTATCCATTCATTACATTTATTCATATTGATATTCTTTTTAACATTTTTTTGTTTTCCCAAAATAAACATATTTCCATTTTTTTTTTAATTTTTTGTTTTTAAATATAACCAAAATAAAAGAATGTTTTTAACTTATTTAACAAAGAATATTTAAAAATATTTTGTAAAATTATTTCTCTTCTATGTTAGAATTATTTAAGGATTGTTATGATTCACTAGGGATGTCCACTAATTACACCATCAAACTTCTTCCCCAAGAATAATTTTGATGATTCATTATGAACATTATCTTGAAACCTATTTCTTTGAATGGGTTAATTTTGTAGTGATAGAATAATAAATGTTATGTTCTTATGAAACACATATGTATAGATTATCATTTTTTGATAGGTGGGTGCATTATTTACCTTTGATGAATTATTTATTATTGTTATATCACCTAAGCTCACTATGTTCTGATCATAATAATTCATTATATAATATAAAAAGGGATTTTGATAATCATTCATATTCAAATATACAATGGGATGGAGGTAACAATGTCTGATCTATTATAATATAGGATTTTATTAATGATCTTTGTACCATTATGATATGGGGTGTTTATTAGGATTATAGATCAATTATGTTATAGGAATATGTTAATATTTTATGATATATAATGTTATTATTTCCTATTCTAATTTTTCTGACACATTCTTATGTAATGCCACATGGTTGTGTTATGTTTTTCTTAGCTCATAATAGCAGTTATATTTTGATTCTAGTGATTCAGGTTATTAATAACCATACTCCATGAACCTTATGTTTTGATTTCTATTAATCTTGTCTTGGTACTATAATCTTATGCTCTGGATTATTATATTATATAGTTATACTCATTTTATTCACACTTATGATCTTTGATTGATAACACATGTGATTATACTTAATAGGGGTTCGATATCACTGTTATTATGTTTTTATTTCACCAAGTTTTAAATAATGATATTGGATAAGACATATCATGAATAGTAACATGTTTATATTATTTTGTCGGAGTTTTTTATGAGTTTTATTAAGATAAGAAGTTACTGTCATAATGGAAAAATTTCTCATTTCATGAGAAATACATGAGTTTTTTTATGTAATTGTTTTTTACGAATTCACTAAAACTAAAAACCTAAAAAGGTCTTTGGTATGTAAGTGAATAAATAATTATTATTAACCTTGAAATCATAGATGTTTATGTTTGGGACACTTGAGTTTGTATGAATTTTAGTATATGAAGACCAATTTTGTTAGCATCAGATCTGATTAGACATGTCTTGAGATATCTCATTATACAAACCTTGGGTATTTTCTCAAAAACTGTAATGTATGATTGGTTTCATTCCGAATCAATCACTTGACCATACCCATTCCAATTTCATAAAAAATTCATAGACACATTTTTAACATAAGAAATATCTAATCACCCACTACTTGGATTCAGTATGACTTCACTCATACAACATAACATATCATCATGAACATATAATAGAAACTTTAACAACATGTGATCAACATCAATTATGTTAAAAATCTACTCTGTAAATACTCATGGAAACAATGATCGTATATGGGTATCATAGGCTACACATAGCCATGAGGAAACACTGTCAATCACGGACAACAAGATATGCCAAAACATCATGAATCAAACAAAAATAGAATAAAGGGGGCTCAAAAAATAAGGAACATCCTACATCAAGGTTTTTGAGGAAATAATCTGTGGTTTGTTACAGGATCAAAGATGTAACCACATCACATATCTATAAAGAATGAGTTTAGTCATCAAGGATTCCTAACTGGGGTTATTGTTTTCTAAATAACGTTTTTTATAAGGGAATATTAACATTATTTCAAGTCTATAATGGTGGTTCAATAATAACATGTCTTAAGCACTCTACCAATGAAACAATTTCTGAGGTATGTCAAAAGATATATTACCAGTTCCATGGATCCATTTCTGATTGAGTAAAATATCATGAATTCCTTGTTGATTTTACAAGATATCTTTTGTTATATTGAATGAAAATATATCCATCATCAATCCATCAATGTAAAAGAGATTAAAGAAAGGTAAATTTTAGATATGATTGATCAGTGATGACTTACATAGTAAATTATAACATTCCTAATAGTTCTATCTCTTGAAAAATGGGTTTGACACACACATCAATACATTCACTAGTCTACAAAATAATAAATAATGGATTATGTTTTTATCATCAATCCACTATTTAGAAGAGGTCAATAAAGATGATCCAGATACACATACCCATAAAACATTCATGTTTCATGGAATATCTTGATTTGATCACGGAATATAATCATGTCACTATATCAACTACTAATCTAAGATCAATTGAATGATATGTAATTAAATCTTCCCAGAAGTCACATATTCATCATAGATCTATGTAGATTTCTCAAGAAAGAAGAAGAACTTAGAGGAGATCAAAGATTAACACACCATTATAACATCATTGGATTGGTCCAAGCTTGAATAATCAAGCTGTGATAAAAGGGTGGATTCAAGAGTAAAGGGGAGAGTTATTTAATTAAAAATAGGGTTTTAGGGCTAGAATTGGTTGTTAAATATGGGGTTAACCATGTGAAATTAAATTTCGTGGTGTTCATTTGATTCATCCTCTTATAGGTAACACTGAAGAGCTAGTTGTCCTCACCAGTTGGTTGGTGGCCCTACCAGTTGGCTAGTGGCTATCTACTAGATTGATGGTGTGTGTGGAAGTATACAAGGAATTCTACCTCAACCACTAGCTGGCTAGTGGATCCTATATTTTTTCAGAATAATTTCCAACACCACTAGCTGGCTAGTATATCTCAACCGACTAGCCGATGGCCTTGTTTTAGCATCCATTTAATCCATAAGAACTATTACATAACCCCTCACCCCAATACCCCAAATAACATAAATCTTAACATATAAAACAACCATAAAATAGATGAAACATCATAGGTATTGAGAATTTATTAACCTTAAACATCTCATGCATTGAATACAAGTGAGGATGTCACTATTTTCCACATCTAATGACTTATCATCCTCAATAATTAACTTCAATGGTTATTCTCAAACAACTCATACCATGGATCTCAAATATTATCCTCTCACTAAAAATTTTCATCTTTGATCCATCAATTACTCCATAGAATTTGGAAAAGTGGTACTGACATCCCTTAAAGGACTATCTGGCTATGTTCTAAAATACACTATAGGTTCCCCACTTATGATGCTCCAAGATATATATATCAACATCCATGAAGTTGATCACATATATGGGATTGGGAATATGTCAATGAGGCTAAAACACATGAAATAGATCATTCATACCTTTGTAAAATTAATGAAAATCATGATAGTATTTCGTTATATTAACTCACTCATTTATCTCAATGGTTTTGATAAAACATATTGTAATATTCCATTTCTTCCTCAGTTGTTAGTTTCCTAATAGAGGATTCACTCTCAGAAAATTTTGATCTCGAATAAAATACTCCAAATGAGTCCTTCTATGGTTGTAAAAAGATTTATTCCTCACCTGATCTATGATTAACCTCCTCGCGGTATTCTACACTTTCTTAGTAGCCTCGTGTACCATACTGGTACCCACAACTACTACTACACAAGCCTCATTCCAACAAAGCTATGATTGAAATATTCTATAATAAAAAAGCCTCATAAGTTCTTATATGGAATGAATCATGGTATCTGTTTTTGTATGATAACTCAAGCAAGGCTAGGTGATCATTATAAGATCTATAGGAGTCTAGGAAACCAGAGAAGGGCATATCCTCATACATATGAATAATCCTATTTGAATTTCAACAATTATGAGGATGATATTCTATAATCAATATCAGTGAATCCCATAATAAATTTTGAAAGTACTACAAAAAGTATGATGTAAACTATATTCCTCTATTAGATTCCAAATTCTAGGGGACTCCATGCATAACAAACCAACTCGGTTCAACTCTAAATCGGTTAAACGAGTCTACCCAAAACATATCCCGAGAGGCTTTCCTGATCCTCTGGGGATGGAAAAAATTGTTGGTCATCAATAATACACAATTGGAACAAATTTAGCCCATGAAAAATGGATAAATGAAAAAGAAAAGTTGTACAATGAAAATAAACACTTGCAGTGGATATAAATAAACATCTACACCAACATCCATGGGACCTCATGGGTCACCTCCAACCATAGGATCACACTCACTCCATGAGAATCCTAGAACATGAAGTAGAACTAGAAAACTAAAAAATATATTGGAATGAATATTAAAAATCTGTATGTGTGCTCAGATAAAATATTCCATATTAATTCCTTTAAAAAAATTCATTTCATTTTCAAGATAAGGCATAATAAAAATAATATTTTCCATTATTTCCTAAATTCATACAACTACATTATATTATCAATAAAACTATTTCTTCTTCACCACATTTCCAAAATAGTTTCCATGCATGCATACACCATTCAAAATAAAGTAAAGGAATGGAGATTAAATCATGCATTCCACAAAAGAGAAAGCAAGCATGAAGCAATTGAAATTGTAATCACATCATAAGAACTAGGGGAAAAACCTAAGTAGCTATGAAACATCTTTAAATAAACAAAATTATATTGAAAATATTTTCAAGAAAACAATTTTAAGTGAATCCTTTATCAAAAGAAATTTACTTTGAAATCACCATGTACAAAAGTTCCACCACATACCGATGGTGAGCACCACATCAAAAAGAACCATGTCATAAGAGAGAACAATAGTCAATTCCTTTGAGTAAATAGAAATAGTGGGAGCTGATGAACCTTGTACCTCAATGATGAAAATCATCTAACCAAAACCAACATTGTTCTCATGCATGAGCCACTAGAGGGTAATTCATCCCAAGGTCCAATGATCCCAATATCATATCCAAAAACCAATTGTATTTCATGCATGAACCAGTAGAGTGAAACCAATCCCAATGTCTTCTGTTCTCGTACTATTTCACTATTTAAGTTGGTGATATAGTGTCAATACAGATATATGAATCTAGGCCTCATCCCTTCCAAATAATTTAGTGTACTAGTTCTAGTTCACCCCCCAAGACACTTGGGATTCCCATGTGCAATATTTCAAATAGTGGTTATTTTTTATCTAGAAAATATGTATGTGATCTCATTTTATTTACCCAAAATCTCATCCAACCACTCAACACCAATCTATCCCCTTAAGTGGATCCCCCTTTTCAAGTCACAAAATAATTCACATGCCTATTCCCTTGGTACATACCAAAAATTATATATTTAAAATTAAGATCATATTTCTAAAACAAGGGGTCATACCAAAATAAGTGTATTCCAATTCCATAAAACCTTTTTGACGTTATAAATGGACCTTGAATTTTTAAAAAGAAATAACCTCACTCTAGAAAGCACAACCAGCCATTACATTTAAGTCCCAAAATTATTTAAAATCTCAATTAAAAAAAAGGCACAAGAACTTTAAAAATAAGCTTGAAACCATTCTTATATTGAAGAAATACGTTTAAGAAAGGCAAAACACTGTTTAGCCTTTAATTCACACCAAAACCAATAAACATTTCCAACCACTGCAAAACATTAAATTTTCCTTTTTTAAAATCACATATGAACCCATCTTCATTCCAATCAGATTTCGCAACTCTTATTCACACCCTAAATAAGTTAGGAAGTACTTATTATACAATCAAAAATAAATTAGGAAACCACTTTTAATGAAATATCTTTTAGCACCAATTGATCATTAGAAGTAATTTTTTGTTTTCTAAAATAATGTTGAGAGAATATTTCTACATGAAAAACCTTTATTGGAATCTTTGATAAGTTATGAAAAACAAATGAAAAGTCATTTCTAAAAACCACAACTTGTTCACATGGGATATACATACTACATAAATGTAAAAAATATTTTCAAATTAATCAAGAAATTATGGAATTCAATTTAAAGGGTTAACCATTGAAAATATGCCTCAAAATCATAGTGCGCTACTAAATATGATGGAAACATGAACCTTCCATTTACCACTTCAACGCATGTGCACCATCTCTTATATGAAAGGAATCGTCGACCCTATGTACATATTCTCATGGACAAATATGGTAAAGGGATACTTACATATATTCTTATATATGAATATACCACTTTTTTAAGTACACATATATTAATTTTTATTACCCATATAAGCACACATTTCCCCATTATATATATTTATCCTTCCATGGTTGAATATATATAAAGGTGTAACATATACAAGTATATTCCTACCTATGAATACACATGTGAGCCTTCAACGATGGTGGCTTAAACCTATCCCAAAAAAGACCAAAATATAGTAAAGAAAAATACCATAAACATAGAAATAACAAAATCCCTAATTAGAAATTAATTATTATTAACAAATGTAGGAAGGATTACTTGAAATTGACCCCAGGTGAACCAATATGGTTTGAAACATTTTACCTTAGGTGGAAGATGACAAAAAATGCCCAAAGATAGCCTAAGTGACCCTTTGCACGTCATATCACTAAAGAAGAAACTAATAATCATATATACCCTAACACTAGGGTTCGACCGAAAAGGATGGGGTGATAGGGAGTAGATAAGTCAACCGAAGAGGGAGAATAGTGGTTGATGAGTTCTTGCCTTTATGAGAAAACTGCAAAACCGCAAGAAACTCGGTGGATCACCACACTAAACGATGTCATGAGGGAGGGGAGGTCACACACCATGAGAATAGGGAGGGGTGAGCATTTCCCGGCACACATCGGATAAGGGAGGATAAAAATATGGGAGGGAAAAAAGAAAAAAATTTAAAATTAAAATTTCTAAAAATCCAGAATTCAACACAGTTTTCAAACTGTTTACCAAACCATGAGATGACCTTTCTATCCCTACAGAACTAGCACAAGGCACCACATAGTTACTCATAGGAGAGATGAATGGTAAATAATACCATTATCCAACCAAGCCAAATAGAACTATCCCAACATAAGGCCCTTGCGTACAATTGGCACTCTTTTACTCCTAACTATGTGAAACCCATGCGCAGGAACCAATTTTGCTTGAAAATTTTCAAATTCTAACCCATAAGAGAAGAAATAAAAATAGAGGTAAAAATTAATTAATATAACTTAAATAATAAAAATTAAAAATTCGGGGTGTGATAATTCTCCCCACCATTAACACTTTTTGAACCCAAAAAGTCACATAGACAAACCTAGAAAAAAACAAGACATAAAACCAAACAAGGCCAATCGAAACCTTGAAAAATGGTGTGACCTTTCAACCCCATATGTCACACTCTACCATATATAGAGAAAACCACAATAATGAGAACCACATAATAAAGATAAAGGCATTACCACTATTAGAAACTATCTAGAACCAACCAACTCTATAAGAAACCACAACAAGAACCCCGGTGGGTCTCCCCACCACTAGAAATTGACCAGTATATACAAACCAACACTGTCTGAAATGGGAAACTAAAAATAGACGAATACAGGAACTCTCTACATAGGTAAACCCCACTAAAATGGGGACCAGATGAAATAAAATCCAAATAATGTGGCCAACAAAACCACGAAACATCATTTCCACATGACTCTTGCATATCCAAAACTAGAAAAACTTGAATCCAAAACCAGTCTACAAATACAACCCATACCAAGAAAACGCATAATAAATTCACATAAGAAAATTTAAAACCATTGGAATTATAAGAAAACTATACCAAAAATCCTTCTAAAAACCATATGGAAACTCACAAGAATAACAGAAACAAAAAAACAAAGGTATAATGAAAACATAAATTGTCTCTACTATGACATCAGAGACAAAACTAAACTGAAGTTCTCCACACCCCCATAGATTCTAGATTTTTTGAAGAGATTCACCCCGGAACCTATGGTTAGAACCCTGATGTGTTGAATCATATGATCCTTATAGTCAGAATTAGATAATCCCTGATTAGAAATCATTCTATTGGTGTCATGACTTGAAATAGAGTCAACAATCCCCCAATGAATTACATCAAGATGGATTATAATTCCACACTAACTATGCCTAAAATAAATGATCTAATGGTCTGAAAAATGAAAAGTAGGTGCTTACTTGGGTACATTCTCGGAACATGTTCCTCTGGTGTAGACTCCTCACTATATGGGGAAACTCCATGAACCCAAAAAGAAACATGCCCATAAACCTTGGATAGAGAATCTGCTTGAAGTAGAGAGATTATAACTAATCACTCAACACTATCTCTAAAGTATTGGAAACCAGCTCATTAAAATTGTCAACATTCCCATTCACTATTAGTTGACCTTGTCGAGTGTCTACGAGCTCTGACAGTTTCTTCTCCTTCACTTTCTCTAGAATATACCAATATATGAGAGTTGTCATGAAAATCACCCGATAATTCTAAACTCACAATGAGAAAGGAACAACCACCTTCTACTAGTCATATATTTTTCTTTAAAACAAACCTATAGAAACTCACACCTTCACAGCATCTGGATTTTTCAAAACCTAAAGACCCTCAATATCACCAAGCTAGTTAACCACATCTAACAGAACATGATGAGAACTGAAAACATGAACCAATTTTGAAGATCATGACTCTATCACTTCTCAAGGAGTCTGTATGGGGATAAAGACTAGATGAGAATCCTAATAATCCTTCATGACATTCTGGGCATCATACACTCAATAACATAGGGAAAAAACCAGACCATCATCAAACCAAAACTTAACCAATTAACCTTTTAAACTAAATACCAAGCCCATAAATCATTACATGAAAAAATAAAATCCAATTAAAATCCAATTTCAACAGAATCAAAACCATATAATCTCAAAATAAGACACCCACCCCCTTTTAGAAACCAAAATTTTCCATTTTCACCCATTTGGAAATTCAATCCCCCCATCCAAAATCAAAAACATTTCCCATTTTCCAAAAAACAATTCAGCACATCTAAATTAAAATTTAAAACACCCACTCACTTTTCCCTTTTAACCCACAAGTATCTTTATAAAAGAAGTCCTTTTTTATAGAAACTATTTTACCTTTCAAAAACCACTATGAAAAAACCTATTAAAACCATTGATTTTAAAACCCCGAACATGGTATCCTATAAACCATCAGATATGTGTTCATCCCAATTATTCTTATATCATCCATGGACATAGGAAAATATGCACTTTCCATACAAAAAAACACACATATGTGAACATCCATGTGGAATATCAAGGGATATACTCACCATTTTTTCATCAAACTAACCATTTACCAAATTCCCAAATCACTATTCCTATATATTTTTTCCAAAACATTTTAAAATTCTATATTAATTTCTCTTTTAAAACTTATTTTTTTCAAAATAAATATGTTTTAGAAATTTTTTCATTTCAAAAACTATTTTTTCACCCCAATGACAATTTTATTTTCAAAATCCACTTACAAAAATACAAAACCAAACAAAACATACCATTCTAAATGAAGCACCCTGATTAGGATATGGTGGTTATTCATAACCCATATACATGGTTTAGAAGACCATGCCCCAAGAAAGCACCAACCACTATGAGTGTATTGAACCATACACTCTAGCTATACATGTGTTGCTACTCCTTGTAAGCTCGTCATGCAACATCAGCTCACTCCCTTGGTCATCCCCCATCCACATAAACCAAAACCAACGTGTCAAAACCTAGACTAACCCTCAAAAAAATAGGATCAGAATAAAAAATATTTCATGATACTCTTCTTGTAACTACCTCTCTAATCCCAACAGTCCTATCTCTGATCTACCTGACATCCCAAATAACAAAAGTTGTCTTTGATACCATTTTTTCAGGTCCCAACATGGGTCAACCCTGAACCGATTACCCATGTTGGCCCCTAACAAGTCCCAAGAGTCATTCATAATCCTACTGGGATGGAAACTAGTGTTGTTCATCAAGAATACATAATTGGGCATGATTTATCCCAAGATCAATATGAAAATAAAAAATAAAACTAGACCATAAAAATAAACACTCAGAGGGGAAATAAATAAACTACTAAAAATACCTTCATGTGACCTCATGGGTCACCACCAACTGTAATATAACACTCAATCCATAAGTTCTATAGAGAGGTAAGAAACACATGAAATATAGAAATATAAATAAGCTATTAGTGTGAGTATTAAAACTCAATATGTGTGCCCACAAAAACTATTCCATATTCCTTCAACTAAAAATAAAATCAATACATGCCATTTTTAAAATAAGACATAATAAAAATAATGTTTTCTAATCATTTAAAAATTCTGGTAACAAGTATCTATTTTCATGGAATCCATTTCCTTTCCAGTATATTTCTACAATAGATTCCAATCATGCATACAAAATTTAAAGTATGGAATGAAATATAGATTAAAACTTGGTTTTCACAAAAGAGAAAACAATAATCAAGCAACTAAAATTGAAAACACAGCACAAGAACTATGGGAAAAACCTAATGAGTGAGGAAACATTTTTAAATAAATCATTGTATGGAATAAAATTCAGGAAAAAAATTTTAAGGGAAAACTTTCTGAAAAGAAACTTGGTTTAAAATATCCATGTACACAAGATCTATTGCATACTAAAGGTGAGAGACACATCATAAAGAACCTTGTCACAAGAGAGAACCATGGTAAATCTCTATACATTACTAGCACGGGTGGGAGCCTTTAAACCACGTACCTCAGTGATCAAAATCCACCAAGCAAATCCAACAAAGTTCTCATGCATGAGCCACTTGAGTGGATCCCATCCCATGGTCCAGTGTTCTCTATATCATATTCGAAAACCAACAACATTCTTGGGCAAAAACCACTATAGGGGATCCAATCCAAAGCTCTAGATGTCTCTGATTATATCACATGTTCTATTATTATTGTAGCATCAATCTTTCTAGAAGAATCTGGGACTCAACGCTTTTTAATCATCAAGCTTACTAGTTCTAGTTAGCCCACCAAGATATGCGGGTTTAACATTTTCTGTATTTCTAATGTTTGGTATTTGTTATCAAGAAAACATGTATGTACATTTAATTTTATTTACCCAAAAACTCATCAAACCTCTCACCACCAATCTACCTCCTTTTTCTCATCCCCTTTTCATGTCACATAATAATTCAAAAGCCTCTTTACAACACACATATCAAAAATCAAACATTAATCATACATATCATATTTCAAAAACTAGGGGCCATTCCTCAAGAGGGGTTTTCAACATCCATAAAAACATTCCAAGGTTATAAAAGGACCACACTATTTCAAAAAACATCACTTTAGAAAGCACTACCACCCAACACTTTTAAGCCCCAAAACCATATCAAGGATCATTTAAACAACCAAGGCACCACACCTTTAAAAAATCGTAAAACCAAACTTATATCGAAGAACCCCATTTTAGAAAGTAAAAGAACACTTTATTATCGAATTCAAAAAAACCCATACACTTTTCCAATGATAGCACAACCTTAAATATCCCCATTTATAAAATCATACATGAACCCATATTCATTCAAATAATCCTTCAAAACTTATATACACACACCAATCATCATTGGAAATACCTATTAAACACTCAAACCCATTTAGGATACAACTTTTAATGACATATCATTTAGAATCTATTGAGAATTAAAAATTCATTATGTTTTCCAAAACATGGTCGATAGTATATTTCTACATGGAAAATCCACGTAGCAAGCTTAGATAAATTATGAAAAAAATGAATAGATATTTATAATAACCACATCTAGATTTCATTTCATATACATACTACATAAATAAAAAACATATTTTCAAATCAATCATGTAGTTATGGAATTCAAATTATAGTATTATGCATATGGGACCTCCATCAAACTCAAGTTGTGCTGCTAAAGATGAGGAAAACTCGGACCTTATATTTACCACTTTCATGTATATTCACCTTCTATTATATGAAAGTAACCCTTTCCCCTATGTAAATATTTTTATAGCTAAATATGTATAAGGGGATTATTACATGTATGCTTATACGTTCATATACCCCTTTTTACTAATACATGAATAAATTTTCATATACCCATATATACACACCTTTTTCCATTATATATATACATCCAACCATTGGTGAATATAAATAAAAGGGGAACATATATAGGTACACAATTACCTATTCATACACATGTGAGCCTTTGTCGATGGCGGCTCAAACCTATCTTGAAAGGACCAAAAAAAATACATAAAAATATTGTAAACATAGAATGTATCAAATCCCCTATTAGAAATTAAGTATTATTTATGAATGGAGGAAAGAATACCCAAAATTGAGTGATGTTGGATTGAAATGGTCAGAAATTCTTTTCCTTCAGTGGAGGAAGCTAATAACTTCCTAGTGGTGACCCAAGAGACCCTTCATATTCCCTAACACCAGATAAGAAACCAAATATCATATCAACCTTAACCCTACATTTTAGATATATAAGAGGGGGTGATGGGGAGTTGATAAATCACCCAAATATGGATAAGAGTGGGAGAGGATGGATTACCATGTAGAGATAACCACAAAACCCCAAGAAACCAAGGGTATCATCAAACCGGAGGAGGCTATGAGTAAGGTGAGATATCACTCCATAAGATAAAGGCAGGGTGAGCATGGAATTCATAGGGGAGGATGGAGAAAAACTAGTGGAAGAAAAAGAAAAAAATATAAATATAAATTTCTCTAAAATCGAGAAATCTACAGGGTTTGTGTATAGTTTACCAAAACATGCATCAAATGTGCTTTACCTACTAGACATGAACAAGAAACCACATTATTACCACTTGGAAAGACATATGGTTGGACAAACCATGCTCCAGCCATACCAAATGAAATTTTTCTAATTACTAGCCCTCACGCATGGATACAACACTGTTACTCCTAACCATATGCAACCCATGCACAAGTGACCATCTCACTTGAAAATTTAAAAAAATCATGTTAAACTACCCCAAAAAAATTGAGTACAAAATTAATTAAAATAAAATTACTAAAAAGTCAGGATGTGGCACCATGAACTAATATTATCTCAAGGAAATTGATCTTAGTGATACTATCAATTAAGTGGGTCGCATGGATCGATAAGAAATGAATAAAGTTTCTTATTAGATCTATAATAACTCAGCCAACATCATGGATTATCAATGTCCTAGGTAACCTCATAAAAAATTCTATCATGGAATCCTCCTGCTTCCACCTAGGCACTGGAAATTAATGGAGTATTCTGACAGAATACTGGTGCTCATCATTTATCCTTTGCTTGGTAGGGCATCGAGAAATGAATCCATCAAATACGCTCTTCATCCATCTCCTCCAAAACTACCACCTAAAGAAATAATATATCTTTTACTCTCTAATGATTTACCAACCATATAATGATATGCAATTACCTTATAAATTCATCCCAGATTGATGTAGGTACTATAACTCTCCCATGAACTAGGATAACATCATCATTATCCAAAGGCTAATTGTTCATTAGGTCACCTACCGCTAGTTATAACCATATCACAACACACTCTGGTTCAGTAACCTATATATCCTTGACATTGTATATTAAATAATTTTTACCGCTATATGGGTATATGTTATCGATCCTTAGCTCTCACAAGCTTCTATCCCCCAATCGGTCAACAATCTCATCTGGTACCACTATTCCACAGAAGGTCAATCACCATGTTTCTAATCTACCTACATCATATAACTAAGAGCATCGATAAAGAAGTTAAAATTACATTATGTACATTCTATATTGAACTAAAACATTTACAGGTACTCTAACCATCATATCATCCATAAATCTTGTTCTTTTTTCTTGAATCGATAGTAAGGGATCATGTTTTCTGTGAACACAACAAACCTATCACCAAAGAAACAATGTCTCCAATAATTAAAAACAGAGACCATATATTCCAAACCCAATTCATGTGGGGGGATATTTCTACTCCTGGGGTCACGATTGACTGGACCCATAATCCACTACTCACTCCCATTGCATAAATATCGCTCGTAAACCAGGGATTGATGCATTTCATTATATTGCATTACCAATACCAAACTCAGGATATATCAACACTTATGATATATTCAACCTACCCTTTATCTAAAGATAAACCTCTTTATAGTGTTATGAAAAATGAAACATCACTCCCTTAGTTATCCATGTTGTCCAAGGTTCTTGTAAATAGAGGAAGTCGTGGAAAAAACACCAAAAATATCCTACTAAACCTAGAAATCCCATGATCTTGAACCTGTTATGGGAATGTGTCTATGAAATAATTTTCTCAAACATATATGGGTATATAAATATTCTAGTAATAGAAAGAACATTCCTTAAGAATATAACATTATGAATCCAAAAGTAAGGCTTTCAAATGATGGTACAAAGATGATATTCTCAATGTGTACATAAAACTATCTAGAGATTCCTATAATGCTTGACTAGTGTCAATGAGTAGATGGGGACGAATTTAATGAACACCATGACGAATGAGTCAATATTTGAGTGAAAGACCTTGTTCATGAGGTCTATGAAAATCTATGACATATTCATAAACACAAATAGAATCACGAACAACTTGTATAGCCTAAACATGTTTGGAAACACTATCTCTGGGATGTCCAACTCTCTAACCAACAACTGGTGATAACAAGATTGAATAACAATATTGGAGAACTATTGATATCTCTGTAATAGATAGAAAAGATCATCAATCTTGGGAAATAGATACCTATTCTCCATTGTCACCTGATTCATATTACGGTAATCAACGCAGGTTCATAGTCTACCCGCTTCCTTTTTTTAAAAACAATATAGGTTAACCACATGATCATGTACTTTTCCTGATAAGTCCCTTCTAATCCAAGACATCATGTTTTATCTTGATCTCATCCAAATGAACCAATTCCATATGTTAAAGAGGTATTGAAATGTTTTGGGTACCTAAGATGAGTTATTTCATACTCGAATCTTCTATTAGAAGGAATTGATTTGATATTATGAAGAAAAATTATGTGATATAGATCCAAAACTAGATGAAAAGTTAAGGGGGATACCACTGATCCAATCAAAAGTGAAAATACCAAATAGTTTCCATGATAATCCAAATTTAAATCATGTCTAGAAGTACTCTACCCACTCACAATTCCCCTTCTTTATTTATCATGTAATTTTACCCTCTGATATGTAAATAATAATCAATTTTGATAATAGTCAATGTCAGGTTAGAAGATAGCCAACAATTCTATACCAAGAATCACATTGAATCTTATCAACTCCCAAATCACAAAGTAATGTAGATATTTAAAAGTAGAAATGATTGTAGGACACTTTAGGCATCCCTAAAAATGATCCACTTTCATTCCTAATGTTGTATCTCAGAAAATAAACTTAGAAGACAACATGACATGTTGGTAAGGTCCATCCAAACAAATTATATATAATGTAATGGGAAGCACCAGTACAAAAAAGATGTAGAGAACATAGAAATCATCAATATTGTACCATTAAAAGTATATGGTCCCTCACCACCACCTTCTACAGTGTCATCCACTATATACACTTATATTGTATTAATTATATGACCTTTTCTCTAAGACACATGACTAACCTATGTTTGTGTCATGTAATACAACTTCTAAGGACCCTGAATGGATCCATGGTTCATAGATCACATATTTCCTTAACCCATGTAGAAAATTATCCTTGGATCCTTATAGAAGAATTGATGGAGAAGTCATAAAGTTCCACACAACAGAAATATAGTTGCTAGTGATATAAAATACTTATGATAATGTCCTAACATTTCATAATTTAAGCACTACATACCTCATTCTTTTATTGAAAGTGTTTATGAGTCCATTTTCTACTTTGGTTTTCTATAACACCACTTGAATGAAAACTATTATTTTATTTTCTTAATTATAATTACATTATCGGAAAGTCTAGAAAATACTATAAGAGGGCCTGATATCTTCACTCAATGTCTCTCAGGAGTCTATAATAGGTTAAAAACTTCATTGATGATTTGAATCCTTTACTCAACATCATAATAGTCTTATTTTCCCTTGAAGTAGGGAGGATATAAGGTCTAAATGTACTGAAAATATTTGGTCACAGTATTGGAACATAATCCACCTAGAACATGCAAAAATTTAAAGAAACCATGATGAAGTGGTCATTCGACCAAACCCACTATAGTGGGTTTAAAAGCATTCTCAAATTTATTATCCAACATGACTAGTGGTAGTGTCAAAACATCCTCCCACGTAGTTGCGTTCTGGCCTACTCCACCTAGATGTCCATTTAAGAATCTCTGAGATGAAACATTAAGGAAACATTTACAATTTATGTACCCATTTGGAAAGATCCAAATTAATCTATGGGACCACAAAATGTTTTCACAAAAGTATTCTATTAACACAATGTATACCCCTCCTCACACTAAGTTCTCAAATCCTGAATGCCAGTAATAGTCACATATATATAAAATAAATAAAAATATTCATCGCTTAAACTAATTAATGTCAACATATATATGACAGTAGAATAGAAAACATATATATTACTAAATCAATGAATACATCTATATCCTGATTTCCAAAATAGATAATACACAATAAGGAATTAAATAAAACAACAAGTATGCATCAAAAAATTTGTATATATATGGAATTTCATGGTATGTGCCTTCATATAATGCATGAATACACCCAAAACCAAAAACATAGTAATAATAATCCCACCAATGATAACCTAAATACACGTTACATAGTATTTAAAAAGGAATATAGTAACATCCCTACTTTAGTTATATATATACTATAACTTTCCTACCATATTCTACATTAGTAAAAAATTAAAGAATAAAACAATGCTCTAATACCATTCTATAATTCCCTAACCTGAAGTACCATAGCAGATCTATAGTGCCACAGGACCATACACATGCCTCCTCATTGCAAGAGGAGGTGGACTAGCCATAAGGAACTGAACACCATAAGTGGGAAGATTATACCTTCAGTATCATGTTATTACAATAATAATATAAATTCATATAAAAACATTGAGTACATATGGAGGAAAGCAATAATATAAAAGGTAACACATTCAATATAAATAAATAAACATCCTTCCAAAGTGGAAATCCAAAATAGAATGTATGTGTATGTAGATAAACAAATAAACAATATATAAATGCTCTATATTCCATCCCATTTTCACTACAATCTCCATGATACTTGGATCAACCATCTACCAAGGGCCCCTTTTACATTATTCAATCCATATACATGAAGTATACACATGGATCAAGATGACTATGTGGGTTATGAGTAATAAAACCCATTAAGACACCACCGATGTATCCGTAAAGCATGTTCACATATATAACACATGTATTATATGGTAAAAGTAATTCAAAAACAAAAATAAACAATAATATAAAAAAGAACTTATGAGATAACAAGCCCACCTAGATCCCCATACCTAATTACTTATTAATCTTGTTAGAAGTTTGATTAAATATGTAAGAAACAGTCAAGGACTTTTCAAAAGGCCTGAGACATCTCACTCAGTATCCTTAAGGTATTGAGAAGAACATTCTACTCAGTATTCACAAGGAATTGAGTTCATTTCTATTACTTGATATCCTCAAGGCATCAGCTTTCAATAGATCTACAAGGCTATCTTGATTCTACCCCATGAATGGGTCCACCATCGTCATTAATTTATGTTTTTTATCCTCCCGCTATAAAGTTTAATAATACCATGATAGTAAAATTATCACAAATACTAATTAAAACCCTATAATAGCATTGTAACACATATAATATAGAAAAGAAATAATACCAACATATAACATTCTAAGGGAATATAATATCAACATATATGAAAAAGTGTTAGACATAAAGAAATATAATAATATAATATTGAAATACTTAGGGAAACAGGGATCATATATGTTTATCATGGGATACACACACACCCACAAGAAAACAAATAAAATCAATGAGAAAATTTTATTCCAAGACATCAAGAAACAAGAAATAAGAGTACAAAGGGGATTCAAAATGTGAGGAGCTTCTGACCTCAAGGTTATTGATTAAGTACACCAAATTTCATCAAATGATAGAAGATTGAACAACATAACTCACCTGATAAGAAATATATCCTGCATGATGGATATCTAACCTAGGTTCTAGTTTTCAATGAAGTTGTTTTGAGGGGGGAATTAAGAAAATTTCATTCCAAGAAGGTCGGTTCTAATAACACATATCCTAAGGACTCCATCAATGGAATTAATTTTTATTGTTGATCCCTAGTGTTGATTTTTTTCAATGATGTGTCAATATGTGCTTTTATAATGAAGTATAATGTGGTGATTCTTAGAGGGTTGTTATGGATTCTTTTAATGGAATGGTATATCATGCAGGGACAATTATCCTTAAAAAAATGATGATTTTTTACCCGGTATTAAGTTAAATTAAATGTGTCAATATGGATAATGGATTGTTTAAAAAATGAAATATTATGTAGGAGAATTTTTTTGAAAAAAATGAAAAAAGAAATTGAATGCATGAGGAGTTATGAAAATATTGGTTTAGAAATTTATTTTGAGTTATGTCCAAGGATGATAAGGTTTTTATATGTCTAAATGAATTTTGTAAGTCAATGTTCTGTGATATTTGTATGTGATTTTTGGATAAGTAGTTATTTTATGGCTTAAAAAAGTTTCCATAAATGTAACCATCTAGGCGATCTCAAGTATGATTGTATGGGAGTAGGAATCAACAATTAATGGGAGCCATCTAGGGTTAGAAACCAAGGAGGCATGAGGAATAATTAATATTTTAGTGGGCTGCATTGGACCTAGAGGGGCCCTCATTGGTGAGAGTGCATAAGTGGGTATGTCGGACAAGATGGGTAGGTATGCCCCATATATTCATGACTATGTATAGTAGTGTGGGTGTCGAACCATATAGTTATCTTGATGTTATAAAGGAATGGTGAGAATAATATGGCATCACTCAATAACTCACTATTATGATTTTGGATAAGAGTAAAGTAGGACATTGTGTCTCCACTAAAAATTCTATTCATATAAGCTAAAACATCAAATATGTTGCATCTTGGCCACTGGATCTATCATATTGATCATTGTAAACCATTGCCCCTTGAATTCCGTTGTGTATATAGATTTTTACACATGTTTCCACTATGATCAAGCCTAATTCATGGTCACATTTAAAAATCTTCTGTTGAACTCATTGTATCCCGGTGAATTTAAAGCATTCATTTCACACAATCCTTACGTAATACCATGAATGAAAATAAGAATCCCGATTCATGTCATTGCTTCATAATGATGGATATTCAGATGAAGATTATCAAAAGATTTTATTCATATGTTTGATCAAAATATTTAATTCATGTTGTTACACATGAATGAATATATGATTAATAAGAAAAGTAAGACCCTGATCTTTGCCCAAGAAACCAGTGTATACGAATCTATAGACTCAGAAATTTTGTGTAAAATTAATTTTCCAATGATAATAAAACTAATTGATTTTGGTATTCTTAATGAGTTTGTCTATTCCATGAATTAGACTGTGATAAGTCGATTCAAGTATGCATTTATAAAAGAGTATGTCATAGCTCAATATAGAAGAGATAATTTACATAGTTTTTTTCTATATAGAATGCTGAATCTATTTTCCGGAACAAACCATATAGAAGATTTACTCACGTACTCATTTATTCTATTTGAATACCTTCAGGAAATATACACATTGATTATTTTATTGAAAACTTAATATCTCATGTGGATGTTTTAAATTTTTCAATGGGTTTGTATTTGATGTGAGAAACATGGATATTTTTAAATAGTAGTTTTCAAATATCGTATAAATAAACTATACCTGAGTATTTGTGATTTTAAAATGTAGTTTTTTAGAATTAGTTACATATTATTAGGGTTTATTTTATTAATCTTTTAAATGAAAACATTAATATATTGTGTAGTGGTTGTATGATTTAACCAGGATGCATTTATGTAGATCGTGATGTGGAAATCATTTGTCTCCCATTTTCTAAAATAGAAAAGAGAGAGAATAAATGAAAATATTCATAAATCATTAATGAATAAATAATTATGTGAAAAAGAAACTGACACTGAAATTTTTATTATTATTATAGACATATTTTTGAGGTTGGAGAAGTGATAAGGGAGATTAATTTTTGATTTATTTGTATGATAAAAAATTTCTATGTAATATCTACTCGTAATGAAGGTTTGATGATTTTTTCATAAAATTGAGAGATCCTACATCCTATGTGAATGAATAACCAACCGACCAAGCCTTTGTTATTTTATTTACAAAAATATGTACACATATGGTTCATTAGTAGAGGGCCCCATCACAGAGGTATGAAATATTATAGACACAAATCATTTTTACTCGTAATCATTATCCACTCTTTAGGGAAGGACTTGACGCTATATAAGAGAGAGATCCTTTCATTGTGTGTCCCATTTGAGGTTAGGAAGTACACAACCATGTTATCTTTATTCAATGTGTGTAATATCTATATCCGATTTTTCAGGAAATTTTTCCTCCTGATTCAATACATAATTTTCCGAGGAACATTAACATTTTCTTCATGTTCTTTGTAGAGTGTCAAAGACTCTATCTCAATAGCTCCACTGTGAAAGAATAATTTGAGGATACTGATACATATGTGTGTAGAAGAGGAAAGAGTATGAAGTTGGATTCATATAATGAAAAAGTAACATATGTTCCTATGTGTAAGGTCTTGTATTTTCCATGTATTATATTTAGATATTATATGTATTATTTTCATGTCCAGGAGCTGATATGGAATGCGATTTCAAGCCCGGGTGTGCCAAGAATAAATGTTTGAAATATATTAAATATAGTAAATAATAAACATGTGTAATTTTATTATAAAATATAATAACTCCTACATAGAATCCCATATAAGAAATTTGAGGGCACTGTGGAGTTTAGGATGTTGTTTTTACACTAGGTACAGCTTAACCTTCTTCTGTGCAGGGAGATTGGGGAAAACATTATTGTGTGTATAAATATATAAAATAAATTAAGTAATTTATTTATTTATTTTTTATGTTTTGATATGGGGACACATTTTCTATTTTAAATATATATTTAGAAATTTAACATGGTTGGCTACTCAAACAATGGATATTTTAGACAAACCATTAGAGAGTTTTCTTGGAGGATGACAACAGATCTGGATCAGATCACGGATCATCATGCCAACAAAAACCCTGGATCTCTTCAAAAATATCAACACAACCTTTATTCATCAATATAAGATCCAATTCCATGTAGGGAGTTTGTTAATTTGTATTCCCTCTCCATTCATGGTTCTTATTATTAATGTGAATCAATCAACTAAAAGACTAATCTGTTGATCATGCGTAATGTTGAATATGTTTTATTCTGGGTATTTTATAAGGATAATTATTTTTTGTTTTATTATTCAATTTTCATTATAATAGAAATAAACCAAGATAGGTACAAATATTGATCAATGTCCATTCCTCTCGATTGTTCTTATGTAGTTCTCCCCAATTTCATTGAGCATTATTAGCGTTATTTGTTTGGCCCGCAGATCGACATCCACCAATAAAATGACTAGTTTCAGCCCAAATTGGTGGAAAGATGATTTTATATAGTGTATTTGTGATCTTCATGGAATTATGGTGGTGAGATTATGGAGATGATAGTTGATCAGATGATGACAAAACTGAATTTTCATATTCATCATAATGTAGTGAAAAATGATATATAAATTAATTTTTTGAGCGAATTGACTATTCATATCATATTATTCAGTAATGGAATGACTTTTTGAGGATCTATATATGATTTTTAGTCAAATTAATCACCAGATAAATGGATTACGAAACCACTAGGATACATGGAACAAGATCATGATATCTATAAAAATTTGAGTTACATAGTGTGTAAGTTAGATCTACACACTGTGTGGGCCCCTTGGATATGAAACTAGGGTTTCATCTAGAGTTAAGGATCACATAGCATGTGATCCATATCACACAGTATGATTCCCCTTTATTTTGACTCAGTGGGTACTTCAGAAAGTAAATAGACATGAGAAAATATACAGTCTATATGGCATGTTGTGTACATATACTCTAACAAAGTCTCAGCATACGGACATGACTAGGCAACACAGTTTGGATTCCATGTGAATGTACATGTTGTTTATTCCTTATACATATCATGTATACGAAGACTATATTCCATGTAATGTTCTTCCAAATGGTAAGGCACAGGGATGGCTGGTTATAGTATGTACACCCTGGTACATGTCATGTACTTCTTTCAAGAGATTTAGTATGTCTTTGATTCATATTTTGGACAAGAATAGTTTTATCATGTTCCCTTGGTCATTTTCTTCAAGGTTACAGTGTGGAATTAAATCCTCATAATAGGATTATGATCCCCTCTAGAGGTTGAGTCTGAAATAAAGTTTTGGAGTCTGTCAATGAGATTGGATTGTGATCCTCTTTCACCTATATTCCTTAGGTGGGGATTGTGGAATCAGTGTCTCCTCTATAAGTAGGGTGTTGATCCTCCATGTAGTAGGCCATATCGGTAGGGTATCTCGTATCATTGACATATGATCCCCCTATGTAATGTGTTGATTTAGATTTGGTTTGTGGTGTCCCCCAGCAGTTCTAGGCATTAACCCCTATCAATGTATCAGGGTATTCGTAGACTATATAAGATTCAATGGGTAGGGTATAATGAGTTATAAATCATTGTTGAGTGTCTCCAATGATAACAAGTCTCAAGGAGAAGATTCTCCAAGAATAAGCATTAGTATGAAAAGATTCTTTTGGCTCAAATTTTTTTGTAACTACCTTGTGGTGAGGGGTCTTTCCTTAGTATATCATGGTGTTTCTATTGTACATTGATATTTATGTTTTTGATTGATATTACTATACATAGTTCTTCAGGTTTATTATTTTTGGGGTGTCATACAGAGTATTTTTATTCTCAGCCTTGCATTGTATTTTCCTTTTTGTTTCATGTCTTATGTATACGATGGACCATGTAAAAGTGTGTTGGAATAACAAGGAGTAAGTGGAGTGTAGAATGATGTTTAAAGATGGTGTTATTTTACTAGGATTTTTCATTTGACTTCTTTCCTCACCCTTGGAGTGGGTTAGCCTTTTTATAGTTTTTTTTGGGCTTGTACATGGCCTTTTCCTGTTTTCATTACTTTTACTAGCATACTCTATTGGGGCATCTTAAATATATACATGCATCATTTTATTTTTTTTACATTAATGTATGGTGTGGGATTATAGATGCGTGCATGTATAAAAGTAATTCCGGATAATGCCTCAAATTTATTGGATATTCCAACTCGGTTGTGCTCTCCAGCCCTTAGATTATTAATGGTGGGATTGGGGTAGTCACAGGTTAGACATATAGGGGATATTTAATGATAGAGTGGTATCAGAGTAGTAGGTTCTCCCATAGGACCAGATTCAATGAGATTGGCTTCGGAAAATAGTGTTTAGTGTTTTTTGATTATTTCTCAGGCCAGGGACTCCAAATTAGGGGCGGCATCCAACATATCCATATAATAAGTCTTTGATCACCTACCTTTTGACTCGGTACATGTAAAAATTGGTTGTTAGGAAACTTTTTAGTACATGCATCATATAGGAATGGTTTTTTTTCATGTCATTCTAGATTTATCTCTCCTTGATATACTCTTTTGATCATGCTACATCTTGTTTTATTATAATATTCCTCCACATAGACAGATAACTTGGATTCCTTGTGTGATCACAAGGATGGTTTTTTTAGTGATGATGAATCTATAAATGGGCTTGAACAAGAGATAGCACATTACGGTGGTTTACCAGCTATACCACATCCTTTTTAGCTTTATCTATAGATGAATGAAACAAATTAGGAGTCATGTAGGATGATCATGTTGCATGATTTCCAAAGTAAGTGATCTCCTATTTTTCAAGGTGATCCAGACCCCCAAGTGTCTAGGGGCTTAATATAGGTGGTCACTCACATTTTATACCAAGTTAGGATACCTTCTGTCAAGATGGTATTCTTCATGGTGAATATTATTTAGAGATATTTTGGGAGATGGTGGAGCTTAGTTACTCAATAACATGATGAGACAAATCTCTCCATGTCATACATTGAGGGTCTTTTAGGGTTGAGTTCTATGTAACCATGTTACGATCGGTTCTCATGAAAGAGATTTGGCATCTGTGGTTGGACACATTGACTATTGAGGAGTACTCAGTGAGGTTTATTGATCTCTCAAGCCACTCCTTGGATATGGTTTGGGGTCAGTTCTTCAGAGCATGGACCTTTGACCAGATCTTTCTTTGTGAAATCCGGGAATCAGTAGTATCCCTTTGCATTCCCACCTATGTTTGGGTGCTTGAACAATACTTATTGGTGGAGTTCTTTATAAAATAGAAAACACTGGTAGTGGAACCTAGTTTTTCACACGCGATGGCTAAGACATTTTAAGTAGGTTAGTGACGTCATTAATAGGGATCCAAGTGTTTCAAATGCTTCAAGAGGTGATCCATGTAAATAGGTTCAGTGGTATAGGACTCTCTACGTGGCTCAAATCAATCAAGGGATAGGTGGTTTTTCTCCTATGAAGTTCATTGAAAGATGGATCTAGAATTCCTGACACGCCGTATATATGATCATGAGAAGGTTGAAGGACTCCCAAGATAGATATAGAGGCAGGAGAAGGGTGGTATTTGTGGAAGAGGGGCCAGCAGGGGAGAAGGATGTGGTTGGAGGTTTGACATATTACCACCACCACCCCTAGGTGTTCTTTTATGGCCTAAGAGAGAAAGAGGACTGGGACGAGACTAGCTACAAGATATGGAAGCCAATGACCCCAAATCTCCAAGGATGATACATGGTATAATCTATGTCATTTCTACTTTATATTTTTTATATTTATAGACACATTTTCTAGTCATTACAACCTTTCCACATCTCTATTTTGAGACATATAAATTTTGGTTGATCCATTGGATCAATCCTTGCTGTTGGAGACTCTGAAAGGCATCCACTTAGGAATTGCGTACTTTTTTCGATAGTGTGATATGGAACATTTAGGCTAGTGTTTTTAATGGGATCTCTTTGTTGCAGCAATTAGGTATTACAACATCTTCTTAGGTATGGGCATACTATCCTCATTTCATGACCATATTGACTATTTTAGGGGGAGGATGTGGTGTGTGTGGTGTGAAAAATCAAGGTTTTCCTTTGTGGGTGGAAAAGAGACCATGGAAAAGCATGATAATCTGGTGAATATGAGAATACATATGATTACTCAACAGTTTTCTAGCATATCTCTTGGAGTAGTGGGTTCATTGGGAAATCAGTTTCATGGAGTGGTGTTGGAATATGAGGAAGCATTTCCTGAGGATATATGGCTTTTACCTCTATGACAACATATGGAATTTGGAATCTAATTCCATATCATGATGACACCTATATTTTCACTAGTATATTGCATGGATCATTTATAGCTTCGAGAGCTAAGGATGTAGTTGGAAGAATTGCATGAGAAGGGATTCATGAGACCTAGTGTTTCCCCCTATGCATCCTAATTATTGTATTAAAAGAAGGTTGATGGGATCATGAGGATATGTGTGGATTATAAATTCTTTAATCAGGTGACTTGGAAAAATAAGTATCCACTACCAAGGATCAACAAACTCTTTGATCAGTTGAGAGGGGTGTAATGGTTCTTGAAGATTTAACTCGGGTCTAGTTATCCCCACATTCTGAGTATGGGATGTGGATTTAATGAGGATGACATTCATATTTTTATATGGTCACTATGAGTACTTTGTGAAACCATTCGAAATGAAAAACTCACTAGATGTTTTCATGGGACTCATGACCTAGATCGTTCAACCTTTCTTAGAACGGATCATTGTAGTCTTAATTGGTGACATCCTAGTGTACATAGTGTCTGGGGAGTAGCTCTCTAGAAACATGAGGATGGTCTAAGATGCACTTGGAGAGAACCGTATTTATAGGACACTCTCAATGTTTTAGTTTTAGATTATATATTTTCACATTCTAGGACACATCATCTGAGAAAATAGAATATTGGTGGACTTAGGGAAATTTGATCAGTTCTTTCTTAGGATTCACCTAAGAGTGTTACCAAGGTGTGGATATTCCTTGGGTTGGTAGGGTATTATGAGAGGTTTTTATCTGACTTCTCTAGATTTTCATCAGCCTTGATAGATTTTACTCCGAAGGGGAAGACTTTTATGTGCAATAAAAAGTGTCAGTATGTCTTTTAGAAGATGATATAGAGGATGACAAGAACTCCCATCCCGAGATTTCAAGAGGGGTATGTCGAGTATATAGTGTTCTGCGATGCACTGGGGACTAGAATTAGTTGTTTTATGATGTAGAGGAAAACATTTATTTTCTTTTTTTTATGCCAATTGAGTCCAAATGTGAAGAACTACATGACCCATTATTTGAAGTGAGCAATGGTGGTAATCACATGGATTATGTGGTGACACTACCAGATAGGTGAGTGGTTTATCATTAACTCGGACCACTATATCTCAAATATAACTTGTTGAAAAAGTATCATAACATGAGACAAATATGATGACTAGATCTCATCACGAACAATGACATTTAGATTTTCTATACACCTGGGAAGGGGAATGTAGTGGTAGCGGATCATAGCATGAGATCTTATTCTTAGTTTTTGGTCAAGGAATTGTATTAGTGAGCCTTATTATAGTTGTCCTTTTAGGAAAAGGATGGTGCTTCATATCTTTAGTCGATGGTTTTTTTCCCACCACATTTACTTCATGTCAGGGAATATATGCCTGAAGATACCTACTGTGAGACTATTCATATTCATATATCTAATGGACATGCTTCTAATAGATATTATGAATGTGGGGAGCGCACTATCCTTTTAAGAGGGTAGATAATGGTACCATTAACCTTGAAGGAGGAGGTTTTTTGGGAGTTTCATATATCCCCTTTTTTTGGATATCAAAAAATGAAAAAGATGTAACAGGACCTTTGAAAATAGTCTTGGTGGCTTGGAATGAAGAAGGAAGTTGTAGATTTTATCTCTCAATACATCACTTGCCTCCAAGTGAAGGTAGGGCACCAAGTTCTAGTGAGTTTAACTGAACCCCTTGAGGTTTCGGAGTGTATGTGGGATGGGATTTCAATTGAATTCATAATGGTATTACAACATACTTCAAGGGGACATGACTCCATATAATTGATCATAGACCTACTCACCATGTTAGTCCACTTCCTACCCATTCAAGGGAAGAATTCAGTAGAGATCTTAGGATGCCTCAACTAGAAATAGATAGTTCGACTCTATGCAGTTACCTTGACGATCATATCTAAACATGATTCTCTCTTCAATTATCTGTTATGGAGATGACTACATGAAGCCTTTGGGACTCAGTTATACATAGGTATGACATTTTACCACAAAATTGACAATCAGACAGAGTATACCATCCAGGTCATGGATGGAATTTTGTGAGATTGTATGTTGGACTTTTTTAACAATTGATAGGATCACCTACCCTTGGTGTAGATTGCATAAAAAACTACTACCATTCCATCGTTTGTATTTTAAAATTTGAGGTTTGTATGAGTGACCCTATAGGTCACCACTTTGTTGTAGTGATCCAGGAAAGTCGACACTCATGGGCCCAAAGTTGGGGAAAGCTACTATAGAGAAGCTACAGATCATCTATAAGAGTGTGAAGAAATCCAAGAGACTCATACCTATTATGTGTACTTATGATGGAGACCTCTAGAGTTTGAGGACAGAGACCATGTACTTTTGATCAAATCACTTTTATGTAGATTGATGATATTTGGATGCAGTGGTAAGTTATCCCAATGATTCATTGGTCCATTCGAGATACAATGTATATTTGGAGAGGTAGTGTACCTATTATCTCTATCATTGTAGTTGAAACGAGTGCATGACATCTTCCAAGTGTCAAAAATGGGGAGGTATGCGAAATATCAATCAAGCTTCATTGACTAGGGTGACCTAGAAATCTACAATATAGCTAAAATTGTAGAGTGCCATGTAGAGATCGAGGACTGGTAGTAGAGGATCCATCATGGGAATTAAATTCCACATGTGTGTGTCTGGTAGCAGTATGGGAATTTTCAGGAGTGAACCTAGGAGTGTGAATCCCAGGTGTGGGCCTAGTACCCTCATCTTTTTTAGATGTTTTTTTCTCATTTCAAGATGAAAATACTAAATTTGGAGAGAATATAAATTATCTATTCTTTTTGTATTATTTTCTGATATTATATAGATTATTTTTGAGATCAGGAGCTGAGACGACATGCGATTCCATGGCTCGGTGTGTCCAAAATAAATTTTTGAAATATATTATATACCACGTGCATGCAGTTTTATTAAAAAAAGTCAAATAAATTCCAAAAAAAAGTTTATGTAAGAAATATGAGGGCGCCATTGAGTTTGGAAGGTAGGTTTTACCCTAGGCACAAATTAACCTTTGTCGGTACATGATATTTGTTGACAAAAGTTATCGTGGGTGTAAAGAAATAAAATAAATTATGTAATTAATTTATTTTTTCACTTTCAACAAAAAAAATCTTTTTTTATAATTTAAATATATGGTTATAGAAATTTCTCACGGTTGGCTACCCGAACACAGGATATTTTAGACAAAATTTGGGACTATTTTTCTTGGCAGACGATGACAGATCAAGATCATATCATGGATCTTTATGTCAATAGAGACCATGGATCATTTCAAGGATTGTAATATAACCGTTCTTTTTCAAATATTGATCTAATTCCAATTAGGGAGTGTGTT
Organism: Viscum album; assembly: GCA_963277665.1. Classification (NCBI taxonomy): domain Eukaryota; kingdom Viridiplantae; phylum Streptophyta; class Magnoliopsida; order Santalales; family Viscaceae; genus Viscum; species Viscum album. The sequence goes on from OY728152.1 coordinate 1,877,930,661, forward strand.
TTTTATATTTATTCCCCATTATGGATTTCTATGACAAACATGAATCAATCAACTAATGGATTCATTAATGAATCCTGTGTATGGTGGGATGAGATTTATTATAGGGATTTTATCAGAAGAATTCTCTATGATTGTTGATTATTTTATTTTCATTCTAATAGAAAATAATTGATATCTACATATACATCGATCGAGATTTGTTTCTATTGATCGTTCTTGTTCTTTTCTCCCCTATATATCTGATCATCACAAGAATTATTCATTTGGCTCAATATTCAAAATCCACCATTGAATATAATCGTTGTGTAGCCAATTATTGGTGCAATGATTTGATATCACAGATCTAGGATGGTAACAACATGAAATTAGTGCAACAATGGAGACGACGGTGGATCAGATGGCGTAAATAATTGATTTTTGTGTTCTTTTCTGCACAAAAAAATGATATATAATTCTATTTTGTGAGTGAATTGAAGGAATTAATCTAATTACTCAGTGATAGAATGAATCGATGATTCTCGGTATATGATTTTGTGGTGAAGAAATCACCATAGTAAAGGGTAGAGGATCCACTAGGATGAATGGAACAAGATCTATATTTCAATAAAAATCCACATTACACATTTTATAAGTCGAATCAACATGATGTATAGACCCATGGTTAGGAAACATGGGTTTTCCCCATATTTAAGGATCATACAGTCTGTAACCCCTATTAAATAGTGTGTGTCCCCTTCTATGTGACTGAACGTGTACTTCAAGAAGTACATGGAGAAGGGAAAATGTACATATCCATATGTCACACCATGTAATTATAAACTAACATGGCCTTGGCACATGGACATGGCCAGGAGATATGTGTATGATCCCTTGTGTCTCTACACGCAATGTACTCCTTCTACACAACATGTATTTGAAGACTACATGTCATGTGAGTCTCTTACACATGGGAAAGAATGGGGATGGTTGGTTACACTGTGTAACCACTGGTACACATTGTGTACCCCATTAAAGAGTGTTAATAGCTCTTTTTTTCATTAGTTTGGACTAGAATATGTTGAGTGTGTTTTGTGGGTCCTTTCCCTAGAGGTTACAGTGTGGAATTAAATCCTTATAATAGGATTGTTATCCCCTCTAGAGGCCAAGAGTCAAATAGAGTTATAGAGTCCCTCTGTGAGACTTGTGTGTTATCCTCTATCACCTTTTTTCCCTAGGAGGGGATTGTGAAATATGTTTGACCTCACTTAGTGGTCCATTGATCATTCATCTAGCATGTTGTATCAGTGGGTATGGTGTTATCATTAAAATAAAATACCATATATAGCATGTTGATCCAGATTGGGATAATGGTCTCTTCTAGTGGTTTGGGAATGACCCCCAATCTAGGTATCAGGGTCTTCTCAGACCAATGGTAATCCACTAGGTGGGGCTCATTGAGATATATCTCTTGATAGAGTGTCTCTAATGATAACATGTCTTGTGGAGTGGATTCTTCCAGAATGCGCATTACTTCAAATAGAATCTTGTGGATGGAAGCAGGTTATAGTCGCTCGGTTGTGTAGTGTCTTTTCAGAATACATATGGGTCATTCTATTATACATTTAATATTATATATTTTATTTAGAGGAAAATACATGGTGCTTCATGTTTAGTGTTTTTGGGGAATCCTACTGACAATTGATATACTCACCCCTACATGAGATTTTTCTCACATGTGTCATGTCTTATGCAGATGGTAGCCCATTTGACGGTGTCCTAGGGGGAGAAGGAGTTGGTGGAGCATAGTTTGATCTGGATTTACTGAGGTGTTTTACATGGAGGTTGAATTTTACTATAGTTCTTACCCTTAGAGCAGGTTGGACCCTTTGGAGTTTTTTGTTTTTCTTGCATTTGGACCCATTTTCCAATTTGATTAATTTTACTATCATACTCTGTTGTGAGATCTAAGATGTATGAATGAATAATTTAAATTGTTTTATATTTCATAATTTTTTGGGGTTAGTCATGTGTGTGTGTGTGCCAGTACATGTACTTTAGGCTAATTCATCCCATTTTTTGGATATTCCAACTCAGCGCTGGTCACTAACCCCCAGATTATTAGAGGAGGGTTTGGGGTAGTTACATGTCAGACCTCAGTGGATGAGTTCATGAAGAGATTATTCGAATATTGAGTAGAATACTTATTTCACCAAATCTATATAGTGTCTCAAGACTATTACAAATGAATTTCTTGAGTAAGAATCCTCTAGATCAACTTTGAAGAAGATTTTAGTTGGGGTGTCAAACTAGCTATTAGAGGAATATTATTGGGGTTCTAACCAATCATCTAATAATACATGGTATTGTGACTAAAAATTTGCTAAAGAGATTCTAATTAGGGTCTCTTATGGATTTTATTAACTTATGGATATTGTGAATAACATGTAACTAGGGGAATGACCGGTTTCAATAAGGAGTTGGACTTTATGTCTATCCTGGTAAATATTATTTTCTTATATCTCTTGTTTATTAATAAAAATGAAGGAGAGAAAATGGGAAATCATTCATTATATTGATAACATTAAAATGTCCAAGGGGTTATATTAAAAAGATGTAAAATTAATAAAATGAGGGTACCACTAATTCACCCCCACCCATCACTCTTAGTGGCACATGACACGTCCATGGACACTACAATTTGTATCAAGTAAGGTTTCCTCCTAAGATACCAATTTAATACGTGGTATTTTTAAATAGATTTTATGAAGTGTAGTTTTTTGGAAGTGTTTTACATTCTTTATATGGAGAAAAAGGATGTTACATATGATGATAAGAATTTATGTATTTATACTAACACACTAAAATGATGAAATAATGGAGAGGGAAATTAGTTGAAGAATAATCAAAAATATAATGGACAAACAACACTAGATTAAGGTAATCAATGTGGTATAATTAGTAATTAATCTTTTGATTATGATTCTACTAATGAATCATAAAAAATATATGATGATAATGAATAATTCAGTTTTATCCATTATTAATTCCAAGAAAATTTTAATAAATTACAAAAAAAGTGGTTAGATATATCTTTGTTACTATCAAGGGAATTTTTATTGATAAAACACAACTGGAAGATGAAGTTGAAGAACAATTAGATGCACTAATTACAATGTTCTAAAAATTCATCAAACTGAAAGACCTGGTAGAAGTAGAAGATAAATCCATTATTCATTCAAAAGAATAATGGAAAACGTATTTTTTTGAGAATGTTTTTTAGGTACTTTATATATAAGACTTTCATGAAAATTAAAAAATGAAGAATGTTTCTATGGATTTCTAGAATGACCAATTGGATATCAAATGAAAGAGAACCAAGGATCTTGACACATTATTACAAGATAATTTTACATTATATAAAGTTCACATGAGTCTCATCCTGGTTGGTAAGGACTCTTAAGTTCATCTAGGTGGACTAGGATCAAATCCAGGAAGAGGCACAATTTTCGGTACTGTAGTAGGTAATGTAGTGGGATTTATAGCAGGCATTGTTTCTCACTGTAGCAGCTTAGAATTTGATCCTGTTTGGGCCTTCAGGCCACTGATTTGGTCCCTAAGTCCTTTAAGGCCTTCGGGCCACCCAAGACTTCGGGCCAGTAAGCCCTTCAGGCCACCTCAAGGCTTTATGCCACCTTAAGTGAAGATGCAAACCAGACAACCTACAGTGAACAAGCTCTATAAGAGGATGATAAAGGGGCTTTCACCATAGCAGAAGCGACATGGATTTCAAGAATGAGAGGGTATGACACATCGTATCGGAAAAAGCATGTGCATGCATGGGATAGCCCATCCGAACAACCATGCGAAGGTGGAGAGCTGATTTTACGATGAGTATTCTGGGAGGAGCCCTTCCAAGTAGTTATTTTGGGTTTTATGTAATGTTTGAAGCCTACGGGCAATGAATTATTCTAAGGTCTACGAGCCATGTAATAATGATGCCTACAGGAATTGTAAAGGTTCCACCTCACCCATTTAAAGGTGGATTATCAATATCAATAAAAATTAAGTCCTTAGGTTCATTGGGTGGATGTACATAAAATTGTTGCTAAGAAGATGTGGAAGGACATTGATGAAACAATATAAATTGGTGAATATAAAAAAAATCTATTTGTCTAATATGACATGAATTGGAATTAAAACAAGAAAATATTGAAAATACTAATGTTGTGTCCTCACAACCAAATATGTATTATTTTACAAAAATACAATATTCTTTGGAAGATTCTACTAAAATAGTTTCATAATCAAATGGAAGAAAGAACTTTATATAATACAATGATCTCTACCAATATGTTATGACGAATGAGGTACCATCAATATCTCAATTTAATAATTTTACTAAATCCATTTTATAAATATTATAGAATAAAATAAAATTTATATACAAATATTCATGTTGATAAATGGTGAAAATTTTACCACCATGACTATGATGGATAAAAGAATATGTATAAATTTGGGTTCTCCAAATGGTTCCCAACATGTTATGAATTATATTGAAAATAATTATACTAGAATATTTGGATAGTAGTAGAAAATAAAATAATATCAAACTTTTCGGTTCAATGTTGGTGTTACAATAGATTGTGAATTGTGCATTAGATTATTGGTACAATGATTTAAATTCTATATCAAAAAATAATGCTCATATCAAGGGGATAAATCCAGAGAAGAAGATGAAACAATAAATAACATAGAAAAATATAATAGGATCAAAAATATTTTAGGATAATTGTTAATTATATTGGTGATGATATCAATAAAGGGGGTAAAAAAAGTGATGCATGTAGAAATAAAAATGTATTAATACATAATGGGCTTAAAATATCATAGGAGAAGTAAAATTCAACTTTGGGTAAAAATATGAAAAAAAATTCAAATAAAATGATACACAATAATTTTATAATAATTCATCATTAGACACAATAAATAAGTAAAGTCATAGAAGAATAATTTCTAACATGTTAAGAAGAAATCATAAATTTCAGAAGATAGATATAAATAATTGCACACCTATGGATACAAGTGGAAAATCCAAAAAAGATAAAAATATTTCTAAAGTTATTGTTGATATTTTTATATCATATCTGGAGATATAAATCTAGAATAATAGCAATAAAATTCTATTTCTAATGTTAAAATGAATAATCCACATTGATAAGATGAATTTTTTTGTCAATAAATAAAATTACTACTGGTAAATAATCTCTGAGTAACATATGTAACAAAAATGGACATAATTTAAGAGTATGTTTAACCACATTTCAAGTACAATAATAATCAGTGAAATTAATAAACCTTATGTCAGGATATTCATATGCTTTTATGGACAAAGAGAGAAGAACAATCTTAGACAGTGAATTGGTAGGTGTGATAAGATCCATGATACCAATGGAAAAAAAGATATAAAAATCCTATGTGGAAGAATGAAGACTGGATAATGTGAAGAAACATTGTTGAGAAACCCATATAAACCTTGTGGTTCAAATTGAAGAAGATGCTGATCATCCTAATTACATTACAACATTTTTTTATTGTATATGTTCTTACAATACAATGAATTAAAGGTGAATCAAGTTCTTAGGGGAAGAACATTAGATGAAGTGAGTGATGTAATATTATAGATATTAAAGATGTAAAGATATCAGGTTATTTTGATCATATATTTGGTATTCTAAATAATAATAATGTATAAACATCATCCTTAGCGAAGCTGGAGAAGCTGTCAAATCTGGACAGCTATATAAAGAATTCCATTTTGTTTTTCTACAATAATGAGACTTCTTGAAACACATTCTTGAAGAGATTATCCATCATGAATATGTTGATGATTGTTTCTGTTGTGGGGGATCCATGTTAAGAAATATATCAATCCAAAAAATTAATATGAATATAGAATTTTTCAGACATCCTGGTAAAAATAGAATTTGATGTATTCATATCACACCCTAAACCCCTATTCTAAATTTTATTAAATATATTTATTAATGGGGTGTTTTTTATTAAAATATGATTAAAATTTGATGTTAAATGACTTATACATGAACAATTTTGATGGTTTTTTGAGATTTATATAGGTTACATGTTTTCATTAAAGTAATATGTTTATATATTGCCACTATTTGAGAAAAAGGCTTTTGTGAGCATGATTTCACATGAATATTGTTTAATAGAAAGCATTTAAAACATTTTTTGTATCAATATTTTTTTGTAAACCATGTTGACCACATAGACATAGATTTTACTTCACATGTTGACTTCTATATTGTGATCATATATTGGAAAAAATATAAAGGGGGATATTTTTTATCCAAGTGTTGCATTTCGTTGTCAATGATGTGCATATATGTGCTTGTAAAATTGAAGATGAAGTTGTGATGCTTGAAGAATTGTTATGGATAATTTGAATGGAATTAGATGTAATTATAAAATACTTCTACTTGAATTTTTTTTTTTTTAACTAATATAATGTTCCATGACATGGTCCAATATGGTTAACACATTTTTTTAGAGAGCAAGGTGAATAAAAGGAATTTTGTTGAAAACCATGAAAAAATAAATTTATGGAATAGGGAATTATGAGAATGTTTGTTATGAAATTTCTATCTATATATACCCTAGAAAATAAGGATTCAATATTCCTATATAATTTTGATAATTCCATGTACTTTTATCAGTTTATTTGATTTTTTGATAACGGGTCAATTATTGGGTTCAACAAATAAAACAGCCAAGCCAACTCGTTATGCTATATCAACCAAGACATCGTGGGATAAATGCTTAACCACACATGGTATCCTTCCAGGTCCAAAAACCGTGATGGAAGGTGGAATCAATTTGGTTGTTGTGGGCCTCATTAGGCCTAGACAGATGTACATTGGTGAGATCATGTAGGTGGGTAAGTGGGCCAGTGTGGGTAGTTGTAGCTCATGAAATCTTGAGTGTGTGTAGTTTTGTAACTGTAGAACCATCATAAAAACTCAAATGGATTAAGTAATGGAGAGGTTAATTTTGAAGAACTCGAAAACTCACAAGTATAATGTGGGATAGCAGTGATTTGGAACACTGTTCCACCACTAAAAATGTTCCACATATAAGCACAATCATCAGATCTATTACATCTAGGACATTGGATATATTTTATTGATCATCATCAAACTTCAAACCCTGAAGGCTTCTACACATGGGTATTTTTATATAATTCATCCACCATGATCAGGACTAATTCACATACACATATAAAATTATTTTTTTAACTCCTAATATCTAAGAAACTCTTATCTGATTATTTCACATGATATTGAATAATTTACATATAGGAACAAAAGAATCTAGATCCATGTCATCAACTGATGAAGTTTCATATTCGGATGAAGTTAAACATCAGATTTAATGTAATAGTATGAATGAAAATTTTATTTTATTACAATTCCACTGGGAAGAATATAAACTAAATGAGAATAGAAATACAGTGATCTCTGTTTGAGAATTAGTTTATATGAAGATATACAGTGATACATTCTATAGAAAATAAAGTATAACGTGATGAAAAAAATCAAGTGATGTAGTTATTTTTATTGATTCCATGTAATCCATGTAAATGACTGTGAGTAGTGAGACTTCACATATCCATTTATAAAATTAGACCACATATTTGAGTACGGAAGAGATATTTCATTTATGATTTTTTTGTGAAAAATGACATATTCTTTTGGAGAAGTAAACCACGTAACTAATTAATCCAAAAACTCATTTTTTTTCTTTGTAGATGTTTTTAGGAGGGATCCACATAGTCAATTTTCTAAATAATATAATATATCAGATGGATGTGTGAAATTTTTAGTTTTTTTATTGTCAAAGTGATAAATAAGGATCTATGTAAATCATACGTTTTTAAATATCCTATCAAATAAATTATACCTGAGTCCTAGGAATATTAAAATTAGGATTCATAAAAATAGGTATCGATTTTAATCGGTGATTTTATTATGTTGTAAAAAATATAACTTTCAGAGATCATGGAGTGATAAAAAATTTTTTCAGATGCATTTTTGAAGATTATGAGGTGAAAATAATTCAACTCCCATTTTCTGCAACATAAAGAGGGAGAATAAATGAAAATGTGAAGAGATTATGGTGGTAAAAAGAATTATATGAACATGAAAATGATACTAATTTTTTTTATACATATATATTTTTTAGATTGAAAAGGTGAGATGATAGAGTCATTTTTTGTAACTTCTCTAATAGAGAACATCAAGAGAATAACTTCTAGAATAAAAATTGTGATGAGATGTTGAGAAAATATATAAATATTAAATCTAGTGTTAAAGAATAATTTGAGAATCATGTTATATCTTTTTATTAAAGAGTGAATCAGTTTAATGTCGGGATCCTTTTGAAGAATAAAAAATGTGTGTGTCTGAGTATCCAAATATTAAGGAGAATCCAGATTACACTGCATATGGAAGGAGTCTCATGACCAAAACTACTAATGTTTTTTAGTATGAAATAATTGGATCAAGATTGAAGAAGATTATAGATGGGGTGTCTAACCGGATTCTTGAGGCATATGATTGGAGTGTACAACCAATAAAATAAGAGTAGTTGGGAATTCTAACCAATTACTAGAGAGATTCTAACTGGGGTGTCTAACTAGTTATATTCACCTATGAGTATAGTGATGATTCTATAACTAGTGGGAATAATAGGTTGTAAGAAGAAGTATAAATTTACGATTAACCTTGAAAATATTGTGTGCTACTCTCCCTTATTTATTAGTGTAAATGAATGTCAAACTATGATAAAAAATTGATTGGATCATTAAAATTATCATGTCTAATAAGTTTAATTTTAAAAGATTAATGATTCGTAAATCATGGGAACCACTGATTCACCCACCCCTAATAGAAACCGACTAGTCCATAGACCTTGCACTGAGGTAATATGAATGAGATGTATCCATTCCATCAAATCTATTGTTGATTGAGGAACATATTGTGAATTCATACTCAATTCGTGAAGATAGCATAACATCTATACAATAAACATCATTTTATCGTCGATCCATCATTGTAACTGAGAATAATAAAATGATAGACTAAATATGAACAACCTATTATGAATTACTCAAAAACATAAAACATTCATTATAGTTATATTATTGATCAATTGGGGTTTTTTGACACATCTGTACCTAACCCAATCTACCATGGAAACAATAATTAATTATGATTTTATCGTCAATCCACCATCAAGAATAATTCTAAAAAGACAATTAGCAATAACATACTTGTATAATATTCACAATCGATTGAATATATTGATTTGATAAATGAAAGATGTCAACTAACTAGATCTACCACTGATCTAAGAGGAAATGAATGAAATTTTATTTCATATTCCTGGAAATCATATATTTTAAATAGATTTATGTACATCTTTTCAAGAAGAAGGATAATTTAAATGATATCTATGAAGTACTCACCATTCTATCACAACTAGATTGGTTCAATCATGAAGAATCATATGGAGAAGAATGGTTACTGTCAAGAGTAATGCAGAGTGGTATATGATTTGAAATAGGGGTATTCATTTAGAATTATGTTTTAAACAATGTGTCAACCATGGAAAATTAAACCTTGTGGGATGATTTTTTTTACCCTTAGACATGGAACAATTGGGATCTAATGGTCCTTAATAGCTGGTCAGTGTACTTGGAATAATTCTATACATTCTACTATTTCTATGAACATTCAGGTGGCCTTGTCTTATTCATTCTATATCCCTTACTCTACATTCCTTGAACTCTAATCTTGATACCCATTTAACCTAAATTCAACCCACTAAATTTACACGAATGAGACAAAATATCAATAGAATGGATATTTTCTTAAATGTAATCATCTTATTCACTGGAAATAATTGTGGATGTTGAAATTGATCTATTAGCAATACATATACCATGAACCCTAAAGTCTTCAACTTTGTTAAAGGTACTATGAGAGATTTGAGTATAAACTTGATAGACCACTAATATTGGAGTTTGTAGATAACAACAATACATATTCTAATTTAGGAAAGGTATAATAAAATGTATCCAAATAAAATATATAGATTACATCACCCATTATTAACCAACACATAGTTATCCTTTTCTGACTTTGACCAGTATCAGAGTTGAATTTTGCATCCACAGTCTATCATATTATATGTTACCTTTTTCTAATAACTAGTCATATACCACTTGAGTTATATATCATCCATAACCAATGAGATTATAAAAATTACACCAATGTGAACAACCTGTATATTTAAAAATCATTCATCGAGTTTATCCCAACATATATCCCAACAATGTGAGAAGTATGCCTCTAGTTAGTTATCTCTCTCCCCACCCACTATGGGCATAGATGGTATACCCCTATTCCATTCTAATGTCCAAAATCATAACACTGATTCCTCTAATGCTACAAATTTTAACTCCCAAAAGTGTATACTAAACCACCTAATGGGATTTATCATATGTGTACATGGACCCATAATCCTCATCCCCCATATTGAGCAACAATCAACACATCCTTTGGCTACACTTTTGGTCAAACCCTATTGCCACCATTCTAAGATACCAACATTCTAAAGAGTCATATGGCTATAACTTTCATGTTTTCCAAGAAACCACATGAACTAAAATATCGTATCAATAGCCTCTTTAAAACATGTTTAATTTTTCCCATCACACCATCAAACCACACCATGAATAAATTCAAAACATAGACAACCTAATCCATCATTTCTCACATGATATGTAACATCCTACGATTTTAGAATATTTTTTTTTAAATAATGAGATGTATATAATGACTTCTAATTCATGAAGCACTAAACATAAAGGAATAATGATTAACTAATATAAAAATAGAATAAATTTTTAGATATTTAAATTAAATAACTTTATAAAATTGTGTAAATTCACTTACAATAATAAAATTGATTCTAAAGAGACAGTTTTGAACTTTTGTGTTGAATTTAGTTTTTTTAATTTAGTAACTTTGAAAATTGTATAAAATTCAATTAATTATCAGTAAAATAAACTAATGACCTAAAATGAATGATTAATAAATTTTAAAGTATTTAAATATAAATATACATGACTAAAAATGATTTGTTTCAAAAAATTATTATATATTATGGTTTTTTATTTGAAAACTAAATTTCAAAATTTTAGAATTTGAATATAATGAAATGAAAATAATTTTTCAACATGTCAGGTCACAATTATTTTATGGTAAATTTTGGTATTTTTCTAAAATTGTTGATTATTTGGTAAATAGTGACAATTACTATTTTTATAAATACTTTCATATTTATAACATAAAAATGATATAATAATGACTTTTTAAATATATAAAAAAATTATTTTAGACCAAATATATATTTAATAATTCAAATAATTAATCTAAAATTATATTGTTGGACTTATAAATCAATGGTTTACATTTATAAAATATATGTATTGTTTTTATTCAAATGAAAATCATATTTAGTTCTTCACTTTTAGTAAAGTTTTCAAATGGTTAATTTTAGTTTTCGTTTTTTTAAAGATCAATATGTATTACTAGATTTAACTAAATATAATTAAATCTAAAACATTCAACATTAGACATTATTTTAATGTAAAATTGTATTTATGATTAAGAATGAATTTTTCTTAAAATAAATTTTCATTTACTTTTACAAACATATATTAAAAGGGGGTTATAGCACTGTTATATATTGAATATTATAAAATGGATTAAATATTTTGAATCTTCATTTTTATATTTTGTATTGAGGCTAATTTAATTTTTTTCATAATGAATATTGACCATGATAAAAATTTCTCACCATGGAAAGGGTTAAATGGATTAAATAGAGAATTAGACAAAAATATAATGACTCAAATATATTAAATCCTCATGTAATTATTTTGAGTTTATTTTAACCTTAAAATATATTATCATAAAAATTGAACATAATTGGTGGTACTTTCTATAATAAATAAATTTATAATTTTTTAAGTTATTAATACTTACAATGGTGTAACTCCCCACCACATATAAAATCGAATCTAATATTCTTCATCATATACACACTTTGATAACCAAATATTACCCAAACTATACTGAAATAAATTCTCAAAATTCATACCCATGCTTGATTTTTCATATTCCCTACATTAGACTAATATTAGAAGTCCTGGTGTGTAATACAAAGGAATATATCCAAGGAGGAGGTATAAGTCATAAAATAATTCCTACATATTTCTTTCTTATTATACCTACTTAAAATTTATAATATTCATTATAATATAATTTAATAAGTATCTTTAAAATAATTAATTGTAATTATATTGATATAAAAGAAATTTTTTCTTAATTTCTATCCTATAGAAAATGAAAATTCCACTTGTGTATATATGTGTACGACTGCCACCATGAAGTTGATGTGTTTCATTTTTCACCTCTACCTAAAAGGGTTGGTTATATAGATATATTTAATGGATAAATAATATATTTATTATATATTTAATATTATTAGAATATAAATTATTTTTTACCTTACTTTCTTTTCATCCACCTAAAAATAGAAACATCACCCTTGTTTAAGTGTGGACTACCACCTCCATTATGTGATGTGATTAATTTTTCATAACCGTCTTATAAGGATGGTTATAAAAATGGATATAACAAATAAATATAATCTTTCAAATACTATTAAGCTTCTTTAAAATTAATATTATCATTATATAATTACGATTTCTTAGTCATTAAATCATTATAACATTTGTTTTGGTCTATTTTACCACCTCTATGAACATTTTTATAATGTTTTTTTCATGAATGATTGAGGAATGTTATGTACTAGTAATATTATGTAATAATGGCTAGTCCAATTAGTTTTCATAATTATCTAGTGGTAATCATAAAAATTTTATTTTCTTATAAATTAAATTCTTTTGTTAAATTTAATAATCATCAAAATAATTTAAGTATTCCTTGTGAAATTTTAATATATTTTCCATAAATTTATTATTAAATTCATGAACCATGAAAAAAACATTATTTAAATCTTTAGGAAAATTCTGGAGAATATTAAACCATAAACAAGGTCAAATTATCAAATTCATTGAATCTAAAAGTGCATGGTCAACTGTATAGTTAACAAAATCATGTTCATTTTAATAAAGAGTTATTTAAAGTTGGTAAAAAGAAATAATTAAAGAGTTATATATAGTGATATAATTATTAATATAGTTCTTATATAGGTATAATATATCTAAATTTATTGTACAGTAGGTTATAATGTGTTCAACAAAGAAACATTATGAGGTAATGGGATTTCTAACTCAATTTCCATTCATTATATACAATCACTTCTTAATTAACTATGTTTTTCCAAGATTAAGTGTTGTACGACCTATGATACTTTATGTTCTGTAAAAATGTTTTTATATATATTTTTATTTTTTCCCCATAATCGTTTCACTTATTTATTCCAATTTCATATGTTATGAATCTTTATGAGGTTTCTTATTTAACTTTTTTCAATTATGGAATATATGATATTAACCATTTATTTAACATTATATAGTTTAAAAACTACCCATGCATTTAAATTATGGTATCTCTCATTATTTTTTTAAAATTTACAAATCCATATAAGGTTCTTCCATTCATGAGGTTTTTATTCATTTTTTATCAAATACATATAGTTTTACGTTTTAATATCTTTTTTATCATGAATTTCAATATATAAATTTTAAATGTGTAAAATTTAATGTTTTATATCCATTAAATGTCAAATTTTTCATCCTATAGTGTTCTTTTTATGCTTTTTATATATTATTAAAATTTCTCCCTTTTTTATTCAAAAATACTAAATGGATATTTCTAGGAAAATTCGATTAAGTATCTCTTCTTTTTATCAGGAATATTTATCCTCTATGTTTGTGTTCTTAAAATTATTCTATATAAATATCTATATATAATGAGATTTTTAAAAATTATTATTATATTACAACATAATTTATTTGAAATTAATATATTAAAATGTTTTCTATACGATTCACTTTTTATATTTAATAAAATTGTGAAAACGATGTTTTCAACCCATACAACATGGAAAAAAATTCGATCCACCATTTCCTTTACTCAGCAAATTTTTTTTTTCAAATTTCTTATATTTTTAAAAAATAATGCTATTCCTATTATTCATTGTTTTTTTAAATAGTTACCGTAATAAAATTATATTTTTCCTTTGTTTTAAAATGATTATTTTAAATTATTTCATAATAAATTTTTTTCATCTATGCAAACAACCTTTATGTATAGTTATACTTCAATGTGTGTATCCTCTAATGATACTATCAACTATATTCTTCTAGTGGGTTTGTGATAATTGATTATGAATGTTCTCATTTAACCCTTTTCTTTTTTGGGGTTAATTAATAGATAATGGATTCATCATTGTTATGCTCTTGTGGAACACATATATATGGTTTATCATTCTATAATGGGCGGGTCCCTTCATTATATCTAATTCATTAGGTAAAGCTGTCATATCTCAGGTTATTAATAATGTACGCTAGTAATATTTCCACATCCAATATACCACATGATATTGGAAAAGATAGCATATCCAATATACTAAAAGATACTATTAGTAATTTATGACATGTTATATTAAGTTATTGTAGTGATGTTTCTGTATCTATTATGATATGGGATACTAGTGATGATTGTTAGTCCACTTTGTTATGGTATTTTTGTTTTGATTCAATATAAACAATGTTATGATTTCCTCTTCTTATTTGTATGCAACTTTATTATGTTATTCCCCTTGGATATGGTATGTTTATCCTGTATTGTGATAATGGTTTTATTTTGATACCCATGAATTATGTTTTAAAGTAATTTATTCCATGAATCATATTTTTTGAACAATGATATTCTAGGTACGATTCTATTATGTTATAAACTTTGTGATATTATTATACCCTTATTCACATCATATACTAACTTATTACCATTAATTGATAATGTCTTTTTTTACCCATATAGAACATTTGAGATCACCCTTTTTTAGGTTTCTGTTTCCCTGGATTATGGACTTAATATAACATTATATATTTCAACAAGGGTATTTTGGGTTGAGAATTTTTTAAATGATTTTGAATATTTATTATAAGATAATTTCCTATTATAATGGAAAAAATGCTGATTTGATATGAAAAACATGGATTATATTAAGTAAATGTTTTTCTACAAGATTTCTAAAACTATAAACAAAAGACTCTATTGTGTATGCATGGAACTCGATATCGGTTATTGATATTATAATTGTGGGATTTTAACTTTTTTTCCATTAATTTGGTATTAAACCCAATCTCTAAAGAAGAATTTTTTTCCATTGGATATGGTTGTGTTGGTATCAAGGTATCTCAGTTGGCATCAGAGTACATTTTAGAAAACTTTAGATGTTAGGAAGTTATCTATTTATGATATATCACTGTAGAGACCTGATGCCTGACATACATTGAAATTACATTACAATTGCAGAATACTTAGTACATAACAAAAACACACACACAAGGACCATAATAGTTTAGTGTCTTTGGAAACTCGGAATATAATCTTCTAATCGTGGTGAAATATCTTCAAAATATCCCATAAAGATCTTCCTTTTTTTACCTAAAACCTTTCTTTATATCCTGGGGAAAAGAAAAAATAAAAGGGTGAGCTCAAATTCTCATTAAGGGTAAACAAAATAAATATCAATCACATCATATACATAAGCACATAACTTTTGGAAATCTTAACCTGCAAAAGAGATCATAGTTTCATAACATGGGGTAAATCATGGCAGTGAAATGTAATCACAATAATCATAACTTAAAACATGAAACTTTGTGGAATTCACAAATAATCATAGAGAATCATTTCTTGTTATTCAAGACTCATTGCCAAGACTATCTTAGTGGACAAAGTCCCTTTCTGAACCGAGTCACCCTCGTTTCAGTACTGTTTCACTGAACCGGTATAACCTACTATTCCAGCCATGTCTATCTCATGAGATAAAAAAGCTTTACCCAATGCATTGGAGGGAGATATAGGTCTCACCCATCTCATAATGATACCATTCTTATGTGTGCCAAAAAATCATAAACCATACATCATAGCATTACCCATGTAAATAAAAAAAATGGGAATCTTAAACATCATGACATCATAAAACAATTCATATAAGATAAAGGAATTCATAAAAATAATTCCATCACAACATAATCAAATCAATGTAATAATAGGGATAAAAACAGAACCCTTTATTATCTTAGATGGAAAATAATTTTGATAAAACACTTGAACTCCATTCTTGAGGAAAATATCCTTTCTACTTTAAAAACCTTTTTCCTTTATTAACACGTCATAAAA
Source organism: Viscum album (assembly GCA_963277665.1). Taxonomy (NCBI): domain Eukaryota; kingdom Viridiplantae; phylum Streptophyta; class Magnoliopsida; order Santalales; family Viscaceae; genus Viscum; species Viscum album. The sequence goes on from OY728152.1 coordinate 1,877,947,172, forward strand.
TTTTAAACTAAAAGAAGTTGATTAAAATAAACTTGAAAACTTGTAAAGGAATCTTCTTGGAAATAATGTTTTAAAAATCCATTCATGCCGTATAAGTTAAAAAAATCATTCTTCTTGTTCTTTTGTCGGAAAATTCAAAAAAGTACCTCGTATGAAACACGATAAAAGATTCCTTTCATATATTTTACTAAAAACTCACCGAAGGGTAAAAATGGATTTAAAAAATTGTACGTGGAAGGAAATAATATTACATATTGAGGAAACATGGATGTGGATGATAAAATTCACCCCAGTAAATTCCTAAGTATAAACAATCTCGGATAAAAATGAGATTGTGATATTTCCCTTACCTTAGGTCCGATTTGCTTTGTAAATGTCCGAACCTACTGTATAATGATTTAAATAATGTCATTTACTTATTCCAGAAACATACTAATTGTTATGATATCATATATGGTTCACTTATGACTTTATTTTACCCGTTCATTTGTAAATTCCATGTTAAAGGGCGTTTTGGGTAAAATCATTTCATTTGTCATCCGTGTTTTGACTTGTAATTATTCATATGATTACGTAGATCATGATTACTTAATTACAGAGTATAAAACATGATTTATATATAATATATATTCATAATATACATATATATAATAAATCAGTAAATGGAAAGAAATACATCGTTCATGGAGACGGTAGGTCGTACGTACGCATGAACGTTGTTTTCGTTTCCTTATTGAGTTGAATGGAATTAAGTAGATGAAATACATATAAATCCAGTATCATTATTATGTCATATATTTCTTGATTACTTATTATATGTACTTTATAATCATTCATGAATGGTTAAAGTGGAGAATGAATCTCATCACGTCGTGGAGACGGTAGTCCGTACGTACGCACGAGCGATGATATTATTTTCATGATTATTGAATTGAATTGGAGTGGATGATACAATATATCAGAATCATTATTATCTTATAATAACTATGTATAGTTATTCTTTACACCATAATACCCATCCATGTAAGGTTTTGGTGGAAAAATAGATTACACCACGGTGTGGAGACGGTATTCCGTACGTACGCATGCGCGGTGATTTTGTTTTCCGTAGGATGGATAGAAGGTGAAATGGTTTTGTTTCATATTTATAATAACAAATCAGTATATTATTGATACTGATGTTATTACTTTATATTGAAACAACTAAAGAAGAATAAGTTGAAGAAGAAAGAAGCTTGAAATAATCGGGAGAAGAAATTACCTCTTCTTCGATACGCCTCTTTGAAACTTCCTCTTAGGGCACTAAAATTGGTCTTTAAAGAATACCAGAACCTCTATGATGTTTCTAGGGAAGTGGAGAAGATAATTTGGCAGGGTTTGGCCGAGCTTGAAGGCTCAAATTGGTGTGAGGAGGAGAGGGAGGAGGTGCCCTTTTATAAGGGAGGAGAGGGGCACCTTTGGAATTCTTAAAAATATTAATTTATAATAAATCTAACCCCACATAAAAACCTCCAAAAATGACTCATATTCGAAGATTAGATGAGATAGGGTTTTAATCTCATCAAACAATCATATTTATACATGTTTGGATCTTATTTTAAACCTTATCATTTTGATTTATCCTTATTTAATCTATTTAGGTATATTTGTGGTAATAAAATTCTAAATTTTAAATTATAACAAATTATTACTTATTTGTTGTGAATTTTCCATAATTGTTTAATTTATAAAATTATAGACCATATAAATTTAAATTTATAATTTTTAAATATTTTTGTGATTTTTAAACAATTTTATAATATGTTATTTTTATAAAATTACAATAGTGTCAATTTTGACACTATTCATTTATTTGAATTTAAATAAAATATATACAGAATATATGTTCGAACTAAGAGCTATAATATATTAATAAAAGGTCATATGTATCAATAAAATTAGTGGATCACATTAAATAGTTAATATAATATTTCTTTTATTATTTTTAAAACCATTTATTTGGTTTATCTCTTAATAAAATAATTACTACATAATTTTTGTATAATTATTTAATATACTTATTTGTTGCATAAAAATTTAAAATAAAATCCTATGATGAAGATAAATATATTAAATTTCACCATAATACTTTTACTCGAATTTATCATCTTAAAATCACAATATTTAAATTGTTATATTTATTAAATTATGAAGGTGACAACTTTGGAATCATTTAAAATAAAATAATATAAGTGTCATAATTGCTTGTATAAGACTCCAAATAGTCAAATATTCGACCATTGGATGATTATAGTTTAAATTTACATGAACAATAAGTTTTGGTCAGGGTTTTGTGCCTTTTATGGTCACTATTAGTTTAATAAAAACTATATTCTTAATTTTTCACTAGATAAATAATTTCACCATCACTATTGTGTCACAATTAATGATAATTATCTAATCCAAAAAAATTCTAGATAAATTTTCATGATGTATATAATTTTGTTAGCTTTCTGGAGACTATTCATTTCTGATGTTTTATGATGTTTATCACTAAGTTAAAATTATTATACTTATAAGATTTAAGAAAGTGACATGTTGTCACTTTCTTTGATTTTAATAATAATTAAATTATTTTCATGGTCAAAAGTCCATAAAATGAATCTAATCCGACCCTTAGTTGATATGGGTTTACTTTTAGCCATCAAATAGAATTTTTGCAAATGTTAGGGTAATTTTATAATCTTATATTTACCCTTAATTACCCGATTTACCTTTAACTATAGTAAATAAAATTTACTGTAGTTACTATTCACAATACCCAAAAATAAAAAGTAGCTTATTAACATAATTTGGATCCACTGATTCCAAATATGGAATCCATTTGTCCAAATTCAATACACAAAAGATGCATAAATTAAATTAAAATTAATCCTATTGTCGAAAGAAAACGGGGTTTTCTTTAAGACATTGCAAAAGATTGAATTGATTTAACCTACGAATTCAAGGTAAAATCAATGCTAATGACATAAATTATATTAGATGGTAAAAATATATTATATTTATACTTTAAAACCATTCAATATTATAATTTAACCACATAAGATATTATGATGAAAAAAGTTGTTTTTAATTAAAATATAGCGTGTTTTTACTATTCATTAAAATATGAATGTTATCGGAAAAATATCAAAACTTTATCTAATGTAAATTTTTATATCCTGATTCAAAATAAGAATTTTATTTTATCAAATTGAACTTATAAATATGTCAAAAACTAGATTTAAAGTGGGTGCGCCATCAAAAGATGGCAAAATTGCATTTTTTGAAAAACACTTATTTTACCCGAAAAATTTATTTTCTTCTTATACCATGTTCTAGAAATGTGTAAGATGAATAATAATGTTTTAAAATTCAAAATTTAGTTAACACTATTCATAACGGCTAGTTCATAACAATATTATAATAATATATCATTGTTTAGTAAAACCCTGTATTGCGTACAACACACGCTATCGAGGAAGGTCGTGATAGCGTGTAATGAAAACCAAGTCAGGGTTGCGTGTTGTGAAAGAATCTTTCATTGTTTCGTATTACAGAATCCAACCATATTTCATTTATCCATTAAATAAATAAATATATAAATATATATACTCAATGTTGCGTAGAATAACTATTATCAAAATTATGTGTAACACGATCCAAGAATAGTGTTGCGTATACTGCAAGCTAATACGGTGTTGTGTATAGTGCAAGATAATCTTGGTGTAGAATACAACACAAGACATTAATGAAACTAAAAGAATATTTTTCATAAAATCTTGGGGTGTTACATTCTACCCCCCTTAAAATGAATTTTGCCCTCAAAATTCGTCGGGGTTATAAATGGTTTACTACTCAAAAGTTTGTTTAATAGAAACCCACATCGTAAAAAGGAATACTAAAACTTGGCTTTAAAAACTAAAGTATGAAATGTAACGATTACCAAAATAAACTAATCACTGGGTTTCCACATAGGTGAAAATATGGATATGGAAGGGAAATCTAACCATCATGTTCTGATGGAGAGTGGTAGAGAACATGGCTATGGAAAAGCCAGCAATCACAAATCCATAAATTTGTGACGATCTAAGGTACCATCTGATTCATCAGATATAAGAGCACTAGGACAACATCTTCGGTTTTCAAGATCATTTCCCTAAAGTTTATGAAATTGGAATTAGAAGAAACACTTTTGTGATTTTGGTATAGTCTCACCGTTTTTCGTTCTTTGGACAATTTCCATTTCATCTCTTAAAGAAATGAAGTTGATTTTTTCATTCGTGATGTGTTAGCAGATCATGTGATAGAATGATGGGTCATTCCATCTGTCTCAAACAAAAGGTTAGAAAAGTTCTCAAAAAAATACATAAGTCCATCTATAGTGAGATTAATCATATATGGTTCCTAAAATGGACTTATACATCATATATCATACTGCTTAATATAATAAAACTAGTTTCTAATAAATAGGGACTTCCTATAGGCCAGTGGTAGGCGATAAAAGCCAGTCCCACTTCGGTTGTGGGTTCGATTCCCACAGCCTTGTCCGACGCGATGGGCTGCCGCCCGTCCTGCAGGTTGTCCTTTTTTCTAAAACTATATTACTATAACATCCCATCAATAATATCAAAAAAAGTTCTATCCTTAAACAATACTAACTTATCTACAACATAAATAATTCCAATATTTAGGCTTATCTAAAATACTTCGGTCCAATATCATAGTATAAAGAAAATGATTACTTGAAATGTCATCAACAAAGCATGCGAATATCATCATTTATCCCCCATATATCTTGTTGGTCACATTCCAATCATGTGAATACCTTAATCATGTATTCTCTTTTAGAATGAATATCCATTGAAGCTTAGTGAAAACATGAATGCAGTTAAAATTTAACACTTTACACATACCAAAATCCTCAAAATTCTATATACTCAAACCATGATATCACTTATTCCTTATATCAATCACGAGCTCATGAATACTATCAAACATATTAGATTCTCTTTATCCGTTTATTATGTGCATATCATCTGCTTTCCAAATATATCTGAATAACCTTTCATGGATACTGGTACCATTAATAATTCAGTTTCAAAACTCAAGGAAAGATAACAGTGTAACAATCCTTAGATGTGTCTTTATTCCATAGTACCGTGAGATTACTTATACAACATTACACATGATAAACATGTAATCATTCCACTACATTCTTAAACCATTGACCGAGCTTCAAAAATTCTTTCATCTCACATATCATTTGTAGTCTCTTCATCATAATCAACATAAATACTACCCATATGACCATACTGATTCTCTTAAAGAGACTTTCCCTTAGGGAATTGGTTTTCATAATGCCCGTACATTCCATATTTAAAACATTTAACCATTGTTGATGTCGTAGGAATACCATTATCTTCATCCCTGGTGTTAACTGAACCTTTTCCTTTGCACTTACTGGCTTTGTGTCCTTCTTGTCCACACCAAAAGCATCTTCCAGTTCCTTTGAAACATTCTCCTTGATGCCTCTTCCACATGACTTACATAGGGGAAATTGAACTTTCTTTCCTCTATGATCATCGAGAAACTCCATATTTCTCTTATTAGCCGAGTCAGGAAACTTACCAAATTTTAATTTATTGATCATATTATGAGATTGTTGATTCGGCATAATAATGATGTTTGGACTTCCAAATCCCATTTCATTTGGTTTCTCATGAAGAATATCATTCCATTATCCATCATATCCTCCATTATCGTGAATCATCTTGTTTCCAGCCATTTTCTAAAACCCAAAAAGAATAGTGTGAGAGGAAAAGATCATAATAAAGGGGGAGTAACTTCAATATCTAACATCTTTGGTTTTATCTAATATGGTTACCATAGTTCTAGGACTATATACTATACGTATACTTATCCTTAGGGACATCCCTAGACATACCTTAGAAATATCTCTAGGGATCTCCCTAATGTTTTCGCATCCTAGTTTCCAAAGGTTGACTAAACTTTTCCTCTGATACCAACTGTAGAGACCCGAAGCCTGACGTACATTAACATTACATTACATTTTCGGAATACATAGTACATAACAAAAACACACACACAAGGACCGTAATAGTTTAGTGTCTTTGGAAACTCAGAATATAATCTTCTAATCGTGGTGAAAGATCTTCAAAATCTCCCATAAAGATCTTCCTTTTTTACCTAAAACCTTTCTTTATATCGTGGGGAAAAGAAAACATAAAAGGGTGAGCTCAAATTCTCATTAAGGGTAAACAAAATAAATATCAATCACATCATATACATAAGCACATAACTTTTGGAAATCTTAACCTGCAAAAGAGATCATAATTTCATAACATGGGGTAAATCATGGCAGTGAAATGTAATCACAATAATCATAACTTAAAACATGAAACTTTGTGGCATTAAAACATAATCATAGAGAATCATTTCTTGTTATTCAAGACTCATTGCCAAGACTATCTTAGTGGACAAAGTCCCTTTCTGAACCGAGTCACCCTCGTTTCAGTCCTGTTTTACTGAACCGGTATAACCTACCGTTCCAGCCATGTCTATCTCATGAGATATAAAATATATACCCAATGCATTGTAGGGATATATAGGTCCCACCCATATCATAATGATACCATTATTATGTGTGCCACAAAATCATAAACCATACATCATACCATTACCCATGTAAATAAAAAAAATGGGAATCTTAAACATCGTGACATCATAAAACAATTCATATAAGATAAATGAATTCATAAAAATAATTCCATCACAACATAATAAAATCAATGTAATAATAGGGATAAAAACAGAACCCTTTATTCTCTTAGATGGAAAATAATTTTGATAAAACACTTGAACTCCATTCTTGAGGAAAATATCCTTTCTACTTTAAAAACCTTTTTCCTTTCTTAACATGTCATAAAATATTAAACTAAAAGAAGTTTATTAAAAATAAACATGAAAACTTGTAAAGTTATGTTCTTGGAAATAATGTTTTAAAAATCCATTCATGTCGTATAAGTTAAAAAAACATTCTTCTCGTACTTTTGTTGGAAAAGTCAAAAAGTACCTCGTACGAAAAACGACAAAAGATTCCTTTCACATCTTTTACTAAAAACTCGCCGAAGGGTAAAATTGGATTTAAACAATTGTAAGTGGATGGAAATAATATTACATATTGAGGAAACATGGATGTGGATGATAAAATTCACCCCAGTAAATTCCAAAGTATAAACAATCTCGGATAAAAATGAGATTGTGATATTTCCATTACATTAGGTCCGATTTGCTTCGTAAGTGTCCGAAACTCCTGTATAATGATTTAAATAATGTCCTTGACTTATTCCAGAATCATACTAATTGTTATGATATCATATATGGTTCACTTATGACTTTATTTTACCCGTTCTTTTGTAAATTCCATGTTAAAGGGAGTTTTGGGTAAAATCGTTTCATTTGTCGTCCGTGTTTTGACTTGTAATTATTCATATGATTACGTAGATCATGATTACTTAATTACATAATATAAAACATGATTTATATATAATATATATTCAGAATATACTTATGTATAATAAATCAGTAAATGGAAAGAAATACACCGTTCATGGAGACGGTAGGTCGTACGTACGCATGAACGCTGTTTTTGTTTCCTTATTGAGTTGAATGGAATTAAGTAGATGACATACACATAAATCCAGTATCATTATTATTTAATATATTTCATTATTACTTATTATATGTACTTTATAATCATTCATGAATGGTTAAAGTGGAGAATGAATCTCATCGCGTCGTGGAGACGGTAGTCCGTACGTACGCACGAGCGATGATATCATTTTCATGATTATTGAATTGAATTGGAGTGGATGATACAATATATCAGAATCATTATGATATTATAATAACTATGTATAGTTATTCTTTACACCATAATACCCATCCATGTAAGGTGTTGGTGGAAAAATAGATTACACCACGGCGTGGAGACGGTATTCCGTACGTACGCACGCGCGGTGATTTTGTTTTTCGTAGGATGGATAGAAGGTGAAATGGGGTTGTTTCATATTTATAATAACAAATCAGTATATTAGTTATACTGATGTTATTACTTTATAATGAAACAACTAAAGAAGAATAATTTGAAGAAGAAAGAAGCTTGAAAGAATCGGGAGAAGAAATTACCTCTTCTTCGATACGCCTCTTTGAAACCTCCTCTTAGGGCACTAAGATTGGTCTTTAAAGAAGACCAGAACCTCTAGGATGTTTCTAGGGAAGTGGAGAAGATAATTTGGCAGGGGTTTTCCGAGCTTGAAGGCTCAAATTGGTGTGAGGAGGAGAGGGAGGAGCTTCCCTTTTATAAGGGAGGAGAGGGGCACCTTTGGAATTCTTAAAAATATTAATTTATAATAAATCTAACCCCACATAAAAACCTCCAAAAATGACTCATATTCGAAGATTAGATGAGATAGGGTTGTAATATCATCAACCAATCATATTTATACATGTTTGGATCTTATTTTAAACCTTATCATTTTGATTTATCCTTATTTAATCTATTTAGGTATATTTGTGGTAATAAAATTCTAAATTTTAAATTATAACAAATAATTACCTATTTGTTGTTAATTTTCCATAAGTGTTTAATTTATAAAATTATAGACCATATAAATTTAAATTTATAATTTTTAAATATTTTTGTGATTATTAAACAATTTTATAATATGTTATTTTTTTAAAATAACAATAGTGTCAATTTTGACACTATTCATTTATTTGAATTTAAATAAACTATATACAGAAGATATGTTCGAAATAAAAGCTATAATATATTAATAAAAGGTCATATGTATCTATAAAATTAGTTCATCACATTAAATAATTCATATAATATTTATTTTATTATTTTTAAAACCATTTATTTGGTTTATCTCTTAATAAAATAATTACTACATCATTTTTGTATAATTATTTTATATACTTATTTGTTGCATAAAAATTTAAAATAAAATCCTATGATTAAGATAAATATATTACCCTTTACAATAATACTTTTACTCGAATTTATCATCTTAAAATCACAATATTTAAATTGTTATATTTATTAAATTATGAAGGTGACAACTTTGGCATCATTTAAAATAAAATAATATAAGTGTCATAATTGCTTGTATAAGACTCCAAATGGTCAAATATTCGACCATTGGATGATTATAGTTTAAATTTACATGACCAATAAGTTTTGGTCAGGATTTTGTTCCTTTTATGGTCACTATTAGTTTGATAAAAACTATATTCTTAATTTTTCACTAGATAAATAATTTATGCATCACTATTGTATCACAATCAATGATAATTATTTAATCCCAAAAAATACTAGATAAATTCTCATGATTTAGATAATTTTGTTAGATTTCTGGATACTATTCATGTTCGAAGTTTTATGATGTTTATCACTAAGTTAAAATTATTATACTTATAATATTTAAGAAAGTGACATGTTGTCACTTTCTTTGGTTTTAATAATAATTAAATTATTTTCACGCTCAAAAGTCCATAAAATTAATCTAATCCGACACTTAGTTGATATGAGTTTACTTTTATCCATCAAATAGAATTTTTCCAAGTGTTAGGGTAATTTTATAATCTTATATTTACCCTTAATTACCCGATTTACCTTTAATTATAGTAAATAAAATTTATCGTAGTTACTATTCACAATGCCCAAAAATAAAAAGTAGATTATTAACATAATTTGGATCCAATGATTCCAAATATCTAATCCATTTTTCCAAATTCAATACAAAAAAGATGCAGAAATTAAATTAAAATTAATCCCGTTGTCAAAATAAAACGGGGTTTTCTTTAAAACATTGCAAAAGATTGAATTGATTTAACCTACTAATTCAAGGTAAAATCAATGCTAATGACATACATTATATTATATGGTAAAAATATATTATATTTATAATTTAAAACCATTCAATATTATAATTTAACCACATAAGATATTATGATGAAAAAAGTTGTTTTTAATTAAAATATAGCGTGTTTTTACTATTCATTAAAATATGAAAGTTATCGGAAAAATATCAAAACTTTATCTAATGTAAATTTTTATATCCTGATTCAAAATAAGAATTTTATTTTCTCAAATTGAACTTATAAACATGTCAAAAACTAGATTTAAAGTGCGTGTGCCATCAAAAGGCGGCAAAATTGCATTTTTTGAAAAATACTTATTTTACCCAAAAAATTTATTTTCTTCGTATACCATGTTCTAGAAATGTGTAAGATGAATAATAATGTTATAAAATTCAAAATTTAGTTAACACTATTCATAAAGGCTAGTTCATAACAATATTATAATAATATATCGTTGTTTAGTAAAACCCGGTATTGCGTACAACACACGCTATCGAGGAAGGTTGTGATTTCGTGTTATGAAAGCAAAGTCAGGGTTGCGTGTTGTGAAAGAATATTTCGTTGTTTCGTATTACAGAATCCAACCATATTTAATTTATACATTAAATATATATATATATACTCAATGTTTCGTAGAATAACTATTATCAAAATTGTGTGTAACACGATCCAAGAATAGTGTTACGTATACTGCAAGCTAATACGGTGTTGCGTATAGTGCAAGGTAATCTCGGTGTAGAATACAACGCAAGACATTAATGAAATTAAAAGAATATTTTTCATAAAATCTCAGGGTGTTACAATCACGATTTTTGGAACCAATCAAGTGACAATAAGTCGAAGGTTGGTTATAAGTTTAAAGGTATAGATACCCTTTTGAAGACATATATGATTCTATTTTAATGCTATTAAAGATATTTTAAGAATATTTTATAGCGTTTTACACAAAAAAATTTATTAAGGTATATATAACCCTTGGGTTAAGCATGTGATTTAGTGTAAAGGTTATTTGTAGACATGATCTAAAAGGTATAGATAACATATTTTATTAATTGGTTATTTTATTTTTATGTAATAATAGTTAATTTAGAATAAAAATATATAATTTTTCAAAAGATTTTTTAGAAAAAATATTTAGTGATTGGGTGGTTAAGGGTATTTTAGAAAAAGATGAATACATTTTTAAGAACATTACATGAATTATTGTGCATAGTAAAATATTGGCTACAATGAGATTTTTTATCTTAATATTTGATACTATTTGAGGAATAAATATTGATTTAACATTTGAGATATTATAAGATTTTTATGTAAATTTCAGTTATTTTACGAAATTATTATTATGTTTTGGAGAACTTTTTATTAAAGAAAATACATTTTAAGTATCTATATTTATGGGTGATTAACATTATTTGGGGATAAATTTTATTTTTATTTTGGATGAATATATAATCAGGTATATTTGATTTTTGGGTTTGGATTTAGGCCGAGAATAATTTTAGGAGTTATGATTTTTGTTGATATTTGGGTGTTTTATTATTTTATTCATTATTTTTACTTATGCCAACCCTTTTTTTAGTAAATTTATAAATAAATGAGTAATAACTTTTCTTCCCATTATGGATTGTATGATCAATTAAAATTTAATTTTAGTGTATTGATATTGAAAAAAAAATTATAGTTTTTTATCATTTTATAATATAAAATGATGGAGTGATGGAAAATAGCTCAAAACACGACTAAAGGATGAAATTGTGCTTATAGAAAGTAAAGAAATCAATTAAATATATTTTATAATAATCAAAATCATGATGGTAAAATAATTCCTTAACTAATGTAATATGAAGACAAATCTATCGAGACTTATGTTGAAAATATCAATCATCTATAAAGCTATTCTTTTGGAAAATTATTTCAAAGCAAGAGTGTTATAATGATATATACGTGGTTTGAAAAATATTTAATTAAGATAAACTATATTTCAAAGAAATTAATTATAAATTATTTATCATGATAGAATCTATATTATATTTTATTGTTATTTCATTATACACTATTTTTAGTAAGGGATAATTGTAAATATGAGGGAATTATTAATTTAAGGGGGATAGAATGTAACACCATGATATATTATAATATTACACTATAAAAAATTGATGTGTTAGAAATATTTTGATGCATGAAATACCAATCAAAAGTGAACAGTACTTTAGTACTAGACAAAATGGAAGACTATAATAGATTTTTAAATAAAATGTTCTTTTAAAAGGGGGTAAAATTAACTTATGAAAATATAATGTATTCAAAAGAGTCCATTTTGAACTATTTTGTTGAATTATTTATTTGTTTAAATTGATACTTTTTCATAAATTTTCAAATATAAATAATTATTATTAAAATAAACTAATAACAAATATATATATATATATATATATATATATTAATAAATAATATTGATGGGTAATTTAATTATTCATGACCAAAAAAATATGTTTTTCTAAATTACATTATATATGTTTAATTTTAAATATTAAAAACATAATATTAGAAATTAGATTTTAATAAGTAGAAATTATTTTTAAATTCATCATTTCAAAATTTGTATAAAGTGATTTTTTTTATTAAAATTGATGATTTGTGGTGAAAAGTGAAAATAATGATTTTACACAAACCATCACTTTAATCACATAATAATGATATAATAATGGCTTTAAAGTTTTGGAATATATTTTATAAATAAGAAGATATTCATGAAGAATAAAAAATCATTTAAAAATATAATTTTTAACTTATAAACATATGATTAAAATATATGAAATATAAAGAGTTTTGTTATTTAAATAAAGAATATTTTTGGATCTAACCATTTAATATAGTATTTAAATGGTTATTTAGTGATTTTTAAAATTAAAACGATTACCCATTTATTTAAAATAATCTATTTAATTAAATTATAATTAACTTTATAATATATTTTTGTGTAAAATCATTTTCATGCTAAAAAGGCATTTATCTAAAAATAGGTTTTTATTGAGTTTTGAGAACATAAATTATAATTCATTTATAACACTTATGAAAATTGAATCTTAAATAAAAGAATCCATATTTGGAATTTGAATATCATAATTTGGTAAATTTTTTTATTTAATTATTTTTTACAATGAATAGTTATCATTAAAATATTATTACTACTATAATTGGTAAAAGAGTTGAAGAGAAAGGGTAAGGTTGGAAATATATCTAAACCATATCTAAACATAAATTTTTTCTGTTATTTTGTCCATAAAATATCCAATATTATAAATTTTACTACATTGGAGCCAATTTCGATGAGAAATTCATTTATTATTTTTTAAAGTTATCAATATTTTCAAAGGATCCACTCCAGCCACTTATAAAATGGAACCTACAATCCTCAGTCCTACACACATCTTGAGAACCCTATCTCAACCAAGACCTACCCATATTACTTACCATCATCACTTCCCACATTGTAGAAGTGTTTTTCTCACAAAAAAATACAATCATAGAAGGATGAAAATGTAAGATGAATGATGATATCCAATGAAGAGGTATTAGTCTTAACCAAATGCATTCAATATTATTTATTCTCCAACCACATTAAAATATATTCTAATGATTCTAATATAATGATATCATTATCATCACTATACATAAAATTAATTATATTGATGTAATCAGTATTTTCTACATCATTTTCTTCATTTGGGTGATAAAAATATCGTTCATTCGTACTTGCGAACTACCTTATCCACATAGCGTTGTTTTTAGATTTCAATCACTTCCTCAAAAAGATGGTTATATATTTTGATTTAATGAAAATATATATTATATTTAGGATGTAATTGTGATTTTATATAGATAAGATAGTTTTTTCTTTTCTTTATTTCCAACCATTGAAAATGGAAACATCACTCCTGCATACAGGTGGAAAACCACCTACATGAAGTAATGTGGTACATTTTTCATCACTAAATTTTATAGATGATTCTATAAATGAATATATAGAAAAAATATAACATTTATAATATTATAAATCTTCTTTAAATGTAAAATTATCATTATATAATTAAATTTTTAACTCATGATATCTTTAAACTATGTTTTTTCTTGTCAGTTTTACCTTCAACATTACCATTGTTATATTGTTTATGCCACTATTGATTAAGTAATGATTTTACTAGTAATATTATACAATAATAAAAAATTAAATATGTTTTATTAATTCTATAGTTATAATATAAAAATTTATATATACTTATTAATTTGATTCCTTGATAAAATTCAATAATCACCGAAAAAGTGGATTGTTAAGAGTTCCATGATAACGATGGAGTTAAGTTAAATAATTTGATAATAAATCACTAAAACTACACCAATATCATGTTTTAAGTGTCCATAAACATTATTTACATTATGAAACAATGACGAAGTTTCATATACCTGAATTTTTGATTTAGAACATGTGTGAAAAGCTAAATAATTGCCAAATAATATTGATTATAACAATGAATTATTCTAAGAGGGTAAAAAGAAATTAAAATGGATGGATATATAGTAATATATGTATGAATATTATTTGGTTATAAATTCATAATAATTATAATGTTTTTATACAGGAGGTAAGATTGTGGTCTACCAATGGGAAGATTGGGGTAAGGGGATTATTAACTCAATTTTCTTCTTGTGTATCATATCACTTCTCCAGTGGATGTGTTATGAAAATAATTTTCATGTTATGAATATTTATTATTTATGTTGTATTTAAAATTTTTTTATTAGGATATAAATTTTTTCCACATATTCTTTTTAATGATGCGTTCCTATTTCAAATGTTATGAATCTTCATAAGGGTTTCTCATCTCACTTTTATTATGTTGAGACATATGTCATTTTAACCACTTTATATATTTGTTTTGTTGTATATAGTATACACAAATTTATTTTATATTTTATGACATGAAAATTATTGGTATTTTAAAATCCATATAAAGTTATTTGTTTCATGACTATTTGATTCATAGATTACTAAAGTAGTAATGGTTTATATTATAATCCCATTTTTTCATGATTATTTATTTTTTGATTTTTATTGATGAAAAGTGTCAATTAATATTCTCATAAACATAAAATATTTTATTCCCCTACATCATTTTTGGTTTTTTCCATTTTCCTCTGTATATTACTAAAATAATAAAAAAATGATGTTTTCAAGAAAATATAACCTCATTTCTATACTTTTGATCGAGAATATTTATACTTTATATCCATGTTATTATAATTATGTTATGTTTTTTACATATTATTAATGATTCAATAAAGTAATTTTATACTAACTTTTACATTCTTTACAAATTAATAAAAGGAATCTTTCCATATGTTTTCTGTTGGACAAACTTATAAATTTTTTAAAAACATTAAAAACAAATTTTATTTCTAAAGTGTATAGAATGAACATATTTTTCCTCAATCATACCCTTTATTCATAATAAATAATCTTTAAAAGATTATGCAATTTTTAAAAAATAATATATCTCATACTGTTCATAGAATATTTTTTCGAAATTAACCTAAATAGTACTATATATTATACTTTTTTAAATAATATTTCATGTACTTTTATCAAATAATTTTTCATCTTTATCAATATACTTTACAAATTGTTATGCTTCACTTGGGATATACTCTAATGGTACCATAAACCTTATTTATATGAATAGATTGTGAGGAAACATTATGAAATTTCCTATGAAACCTATATATTCCCACGGGTTAATTATTCATTTATAGAATCATGAATATTATGTTCATATGGCACACTTATTTATGGTTTATCATTCGATGATGTTTGGATCAATTATATAGATGAAATTAATTGGGTAATGTTATAATATCCATTGATATTAATAATTGATATTGGTATAATTATTTATTCAATAAATTAAGGTATGATGAAAGTAATGTAAGATCCAATAAACAAAGGGATATTGGTAATAATTCCCAATCCATTATACTTTGGGACTATGGTGATAATACTTAAACCATTATCATATGATATGTGGATAATGATTCCAAAACTTTTTTATTAAGGGATTCTAGAAGTGATTCTTGATTTACAATGTTATGATTTTATATTCTTATGTTTATTACACATTTAGACGTAATACCACATGATTAGGTTATTTTTTTACCTCATGATAATGGTTCTTTTTTATATTAATCCTTCAAGATATGAATAATTTTATTCTAGGAAACATATGTTATAATAAATGTTCTTCTTTATTCTATTCTCTGATTTTTTTCACTTTATTATTTTCTTATACATTTATTTTCATTGTATTCTCACTTATCTTCTTTGAATGATGATTCCTATGTTTACTGCTATTGATCATTTGAGCTCACCCTTATTATGATTATATTAACAAATTTAATTAAGAATGATATTCTTTATGATATATCTAAAAGGGTATAATGTGTCTACACTTTTGTAGGGGAGGTTTAAGAGTCATTATAAGATAATAAGTTATTGTTATAATTGGAATAATTATCTCTAGATGAGATAGATATAGGTTTTATTAAAAAATGGGTCTTCCTTAATTCTACAAAATAACTAACCATAAAATTTATGGAATATTTAAGTGACTCAATATTTATTATTAAAATTATAATATTATATCTCTATGTTTGGGTCTCTTATGTCGGTATCAAATCTAGTATGTAATAAGGAATGTTTTTATCCCAGGATATGGTTGTGTGGTTCTCAATATATCTCATTATACAAACCCCTTGTATTTTTAGGAATAATAGAAACTATATGGGGTTCCATTTATTTTCAATCACAGTAACATTCCCCTGCCAATTAATTTAAAAATTCATAGACATGGGTGTAACATAAGAAATAGATGGGAACCAACAACTTGGATTTAGTTGGAATCCATTCATTGAATAACTATAGCTTATTTTCTTTTAATTATAATGAATATAAGAATATTAAAAAATTAGTTAAGGTATAATAGATATAAATAAAAGAAAATTAGAGAGACAAAATGAGTAAAAACTCTGGGAAAGTACACGTCTTACCTATGGATATACCTTGTTTTATACCACTCAATGTTTCAAAAAGAAATGATGAATAACTCAAAAGAAGTAATACACAATAAAGATTCAAATAGAACTTGGGAATAATAATGATATTATGGATTAAATGGGCCTATTTACCCTTTTTATACTTAATGAATTAATAAATTATGGTTTTATAAAAATCAAGATAAAGTGATTATTTTTAATTTTCAAAAAACTCCTTGACCATTATGTATGGGCCCTAAACCTTACACATCACCACATGTTAATCCTTACGTATCACACTGCCAAATTTACAAACACCCTTACCATTATGTATCATAGTGTGATTAAAAATCATCACTACTTATAATCCCTAGAAAAATATAAATGTCATAGGGAATAAAAATCCTTTACAATTTTTTTGAATGAAAATTACCATATGTAATAGGGAAAGACACTAACTTATCATTTTTTATTGTAGATATAATTTTATATATACAGGGTAACTCAAGAGTTGACCTTATGCATAAACATATCCATTTTTCATACCCTTCCTAGTGTGAAATTTATATATGTTACTTTTCCAATTTTTTACATTTTATTAATATATATGGTGAGTTTTATTCTATGCATCATATGTCCTCTAACACATAATAAATATTACACAAAAGTGATTTTATATTTTTTTTAACACATAAAAAATGGGAGTTACGTAGTTTTTATCAGAGCCACTATAAATCCCAAAATATTCAAATCCAATGATGTCCTGTGGTTGTATCTTATTACTAAAACCTAAAAATTCTATAATTATACCGAAATATTAAAAAATTTCTATAATTAAAAATAAACATTCAAGGTTTCAAATTGTTTAAAATCAAGTAAACGATTCACCTCAAATGAATTACATAAAATTTCATCAAAGTTTAAAAAAAAATTCTAACCTTAACACTATGATTCCACTATGTGATGACATGACCTTCAACCCACACCAAAATAACCCCTCACCATATTGTGATTCATTGGTGTCCCGATGTGAAATTCACCCTGTTGTTGGATTCTATCATTGTGCTCGGGTGAACTCTTATGCCTCATTACCCATCCAATACTGACACCCATGACTCCTTGATAGGGTATAAATTCACATTTTCAATCTTGGATGTAACCCAAATTATCATTCAAGAATTATTAGGACACCAAAACATCCCCAACATAAGATATCTCATCCCCGAGGTAACCTAGGATACACACTACCCAACTCTAAACAAAACTATATTGTCTTATTTATTACTTTCCCAAAATACTAGGATGATGATGAATTACTCTTTTTTTCAATGGTCTCCCATGTTAACCAATTCTAACTAACTAATACCATATATTGGGAGTAACTAATAGATAAATCCCCTAACAAGTATCATATCTACCTAACTATCTAATATAATGATAATTCTTTAAAATTTCATTATATATTCATAATATATCTATAAATAGCCTCTATCACCACTCATTAATTCTGCACATCATACTTGATGCCCACATTCATTCCCCATCATACCAAAATCTCATTCTCTAATAAAATTCTGGTTACTCTATTTATCACATACAAGAATCATTCATCAATACTGTCATTGAATAAATAATCCAACATGCTCAATTAAAAATTTTAATTATTTTAAGATCCCTATCCTTATTTGAGTTCAAAAACTTATCAACATGTATCTATCAAAAATCCAAAAAATCTAACTTATGCATTCCCTATGGATCAATACTATTGAATGGAAAATTCCCACAACATTGGGTGTCATGTTCACTACCTCATCCTATAAGTGTAGTCATATCTTGTATACTAGCTCCTGGTACTATTCTTGGTCCTTCCATAGATGTTTGATTCTCACATGATCAATGACCCCCCAATAACTACAAGGTCTTTTGGAAATATCTCTCCATATGTCTATCTGGTTACATTACTATCAATCCTTCTATGATTCATCGCATTTCACCTTAGTTTTTCTAGTCATCCCACAATGGAGGCACTTTAATGATGTCACACTTCATGATAGAATCATTAAACCCTTACTGTACTGGTCTTATTCAGTCTCCTTGTTTCCTCTCTTCCGGTTACCTAGAGGTCTATTACCCCTTACACCCAACACTTTTATGTTTCTCAGTATACACCCATATGAAAACATCAACTATGTTATCGACAAATAGTTCATCTCCTGTGAGAATCAGGCTTGAAAAATATATATATATCTATTCCAAAATTGAATACCATATTTCACCCACAAATCACTACACTTTATCAATCTCATCTCTTTTTAATATCAGTGAGAAATAAATAAAATCATTAAAACTCATAGAATTTTTAATAATTGAAACAACTACCTATACTAGGTGCATGAACTCTCAGACTATCCCTTCCATCAATATCATAGGGAAAAAGTCATCAAATAAAATTGTCTTTAAATATATTCAGGTCGTCACCTCTTTCCAACAAACTAGTACTTCTATATCCCATAAACATTTCACTACTCCTATGATCTTATACATATCCAACTTCACCCTCCATCATTGTGATTTGTTTATATGATCAATGATTAGCTGCACTAACTAAATTCAGTACTCCACTTCCTAGGTTCCACCCACTCCCTAGAAAAATGGAGGATGATTTGATGGAAAATATTACATCATATTTTCTTTGGATAACACGACTCCATGTGCACCTCAAAAAATTCAATTCAGAGCCTATAATATTATTTCCTTGATCTACTCATCCATACACTTCAAAGATACACTTCCCACTATTTTTTCCCTTCCTACCCAAGATCCTTCATTTATTTCTCATGGTCACCACCTTCATTTGGGGCCACATCTAGTGCATGCCTCGATGATAGGATGTATCCAAACCCTAATGCTCCAAAAGACGATATCTATATAGAATCTAGTTGAGAACTAAATACCATTATTAATATAGAGAAAATATTCTATATATCAAATATAATGTATGTTTTAATAGAAAGCATAGCCTATTAGACCTCCAACACTCCTCTACCATAAACATCTCCCAACTAACCATCCTCATGGTCCCACCAAAACATGTCAGTGTCAGGGTCCACATAAACTATACCGAAATAAGATCCATATTCTGGTGTTGGATAAGTTGAGTGATGCTAAAGAGCTATATGAGAATACTCCATGTAGGTATTTGTGAAAAATTAAATTGGTTAACCCAATTTTAATTCCAAAAACACTAATATTTTTTGTTAAGTAATGTAAAATTTAATAGATAGAATGTATAGAAAGAAACTATTTAGTCTATCAATGACACATTATATAACTAAACACTTTTTCTGTTTGGGGAGTAAACAATTATTCACAAACAATAACACACCTATCATATAGAACCTTGCATACCTAAAATGATGAATGAGTACCACCTCTTACCTATCAGAGAAATGGTTCCAATATTAAAATCAATAACATTAAATATTATTTTATAAGAACCAAATAAACAATGTGTTGCAAAAAACTAAAAAAACCTTAATTTAGGAAACATCAGTGTTCCCTACATGATGCTTAGTAACATCCCTGCATTGACCATTCTCCAAGTGTTTTCCATCCCAATCCACCAACTACAATCAGCAAATGTAAAAAAGACCCACTCAATATAATTTTATCTTAACATTCTTGAATAGCACTTTTAATTCCCGGAAAAAAAATATTAATATATAGTAACCGGATCATAACACTACATGACCATAAGAATGAATATAATAATTCTAATGGTTGATGAGTTATAATGAAAGTATATGAGATTTTAGTTGGGATATTATACCCTATCAATATGAATAACAAAAAAAATAGCATCTAAAAATACTAGTGGAAACATAACAATATAATGTATCATAACATAATAAATTATACAATAGATTTGAAAAGCTCATATTAGTCTTATAAAATTAAATAAGATTTCCCCTAGGTTGATTTCAGGAATACGTACAAAAAAATAAATTAATTCACAAGATAGAAACAAAGGAATCACCTAACCCATCTACAAAACTATAAAATCCTTTAAGTTTTCTACAAGCACCACTATCTCCATTAGGATACTAAATCTTAGCCTTTATCTTTATCTATAATAGAGCCATAAGGTATGGAAATTTCTAAGAGGTCCCATGTAGGGTGTGACTATAAATTTTCTAGGTCATCACTATCATTTTTACTATTTAATATACATATGTATTCCATGGTATGAAATCTAGATGAAGAAAAAAACAGATAAACCACATAGATTTTTTCAACCATTGTCAAACAACCCCAAGTGAACCTTAACCTTATTCTAACATTTCTAGAGTGGAACATTACATCCACCATCATTCATACTATATGTTACCTTATCCTTCTAACCAATCCCATAACACTCAATTTATATACCTCTATAATGAATGTGACCATCACAGGTCCACCATGACACCCAACTGATAGATCTGTACATCATTCCACAAGATAGTCCAAAAATATCTCTCAATATTGAATGTAAAAAACTCACATCTATGAGTCCATCTCACCACCAACTATGGAATTCTATGGTTTATCCCTCATACATTCTAATTTTCAATAAAATCACCCCTATTTCTCTCAAACTATAAAGGTTACCTCCCTCAATGAGTGGACAAAACCACCTCATCGGCTCTATCTAGTGTTAAAATTACCTCATCAGCCTCAATACCATTCATGAGAAGAAATCACCACATCATTTAGCCACAAATTTGGAAATGATCCATTTCATTCATTCTTTGGAATTAATATCCCCTGTATTCACATGGCTATACCCATCTTGCATTCTAAAACCCCATATAATTAATCACATCTCAAAAATAACCTCTTTACAACATGTGGTGTAATTTCTATTACACCCTCATACCAAAATAGCAATCAAACCAAGCTATAATATTCCTAACCCATTATTTCCAATATAATACTACCCCAAAATCATTTATGAAAAATTGAATATACAAGTGGATTTATTCCCAATCACACAAAGAACATTATCCACATCGATTTATTAAAAAACACACATTCACATGTACAGAATATTAAAGTGTAAGTTACCAACAACATTGATTTAGTTTTAATCCAACCATACAATAAATCCTACTGAATCGACTTCAATCATAATGAATGAGTGGACCAGAACAAGTTATTGGTGGTCATGACTTATGCTAAATATATTTTAAAATTCAACATTCCCACAAGTTAAACCTTACATTTCTCAAAAATTCACACAATAGTAAGAATGTATGTTTTATAATCTATAGGGATAAGTTATATAAGATACTTATATAAAGATAGTTGTGAATGCTTATCTATAATTGGGCCACACTGAACTCCCTTCTAAACTTCTCATATATAATATTCATCTTCAAAACCTAAGGAATAGAAATATAAGATTGTGTTGATCTTATATGATCAATAAGGGTAAAAATATCCATACATCATCAAGGGATAGATAAAAATCATATGATAATATGTTTGTTGGATAAATATCTTATTAAAAAATATCATGAATTAATAATAATTGTCTATATAATATATGGACATATAATTGTAAATGTGGAATCATATACAGTGAAATTCGAGTGTGAGATAATAAACATGAACCATGGAGAATAATAATAGGAATATAATATAGATATTTGTGAAAAAGAATTATCATAGGAAATTATAACATTTTTTAACATATAAATTCACAATTACGATCATGAATAGTCTTTGTGAGTATAGATAACTCTAATTACACTAACACATAGTCCTTGTGGGAATTCCTCACAACAATTTCACTCAAATATATCCTTTGTGACCATATATTACCGCATTTACACTTATACTATTTTTTTAGAATATATTAACACAATTGCACTAACAAATATTCATTGTGAACATAGAATACTATAATGACAAACACAGACACAAATTCATAATATGATGAGATATAAATTCATAACCAATGCATTGGGAGAAAAATGGGACCCCAAAGAACAATCATCCTAACATAGGTGTAAATATAGAAAATAAATTATTCATCGTAACATAGATATCCCATTGAAACAAAATGGGTTTTGTAACATTTCCAAAAGGTATCAACAAAACAGACTTCAAGAATAAAATTTATTGGTAGCCCAAATTTAATCACCCCAAAAGTGTACTTCTTATGATAATTTATTGCCTGATTCATGAAAAATGATTTTCAAGTAAAATAAATCATTTACATATTAATAGGACATAGGAAGACAACTCATAAAAGTGTTTTCATGAAATAATATTAACAATGTCGTAAAAGTAGAAGTTACCTATAAAATTAAAGAGTCCTTTTTAAAATTGTGAAGTTAGAATTTTTGAAACCATTTGAATTAAAAAATTAAAATTAAAAATTAAGTCCTTCAAAATTCAAAATGGATAACAAAAATCAATGTGGATTTGAATTTAAAGCATGTGATTTATGAAGGATGGAAAAACCTTTTTCATTATTTAAATTACATGTTATTGAAACCCCACATCATAAAAAGTGAAAAGAAATACCTTTTAAAACAAAATGAAAATATAAATTTCACAATAAATAAAACATAATTTTTTTTCAAATATAAAGAAGAACATTGGTGGGAATATAAAACATGGGTATAGAACAAAAATCATAGTTAAATTTTGACTCAAAATTAACATTTTACTAACAAAATCACTTTTAGAGAAAACATGGGAAACTATTAAGGTTATAAAAATGACATCAAGAGACACAAAAATTAATAAATAAATAATTAAAATAGGTTTTAAGTTTATTAGAAACCTTACCATTTTATAGCTTCCTTTTGAGAACAAATTTTTTTCTAGATAATCAATGATGAGGTCTTCAATATTGTAGGCCATCTGGTCCCAGGTTCGGATAAAATCATCCAAACTAATCTTACGTTCATTGGATATAGGTGTCAAAATGTGATCTATTTATTAATAAATAAATACTATTACTTATTTATGTCTAGTCGAATTAACCTCTCAAACATACTATCGAACTCCTCCAATGTAGCATTGACCGTAAATTCCTCATCCTACATTTCTTTATTGGAGGTGAGGATGTGGTCCCATTATTCTCCTCTTCCACATCCTCAATTGTTTTCCTAATCATAGTATTAGTTACAACTAATTACATAATAGAATCTACAAACATGCCACCACCATGTTTTGATTCCATGGACTTTTAATTCTCTACTAATTAATTTTCACTCAGAATAATTGAACTCTCTTTATTTTCTTGATCTCGAAACATGGCTTCCCTAATCACCTTGTTTCTTTTGGTAAAAAATGTATCCATAATATTGGGTAAATGAAAATGCTCATATCATCATTTAGAATTATTTCCCATTAAAATAATGCTACTCCGTGAATCCCTTTTACCTTTCCAACCTTTCTTCCTCTATAGGATGTGTATGCCTCTTTCATGAACATCATCATCACTATCCACCGAATCATAGCTAGATATATCATCCTATAAATCTGAACCATAAAATATTTGATCACCGGAAAGGCTATTCATGGGTATTTTTGTTTGTATGATCATTCCAGTTTGTAATGAAACCCTTAATTCTTGAATTGGTCATTAAGATACCAGATATTAAAATCTATTAAAAATGTTATTATTCAGACTGGTCCTTCTTAATCTCACCGTGATTGTTTCTTTCACATAGCCATGGAAGCATACACTATTTATACTAGCCATTGATACTTTCTCTCCCATATCTAGAGACACCTCCTAGTCTTTAACTCAATATCCCACTCCCACTGAATCCCTATTGGATGTGCCCAGATCTGTGTTTCTTTAAATCTCTACAAACACTATTGCACATATCCCCTCCAAGTCACATTTCAATTTAATATATTTTTCAACTACAATCGAATCAGGGAGTAATTTTCATACCTCCTTCTATTTTTTGGAGTCCATAGTTGATAGTTCAGGTATAGAACTAGCAGGTAATTCAATCCCCATGGACTCCCTACCCTCCTGTGATCCAAAGTGTGCCACCTCTGAGTGGCTACTTCTCTTAGATAAAAACACCACCTTGGGCCTGTTCCTTCAGACATTCAATAGAACCATACACCAGACCCCATCCAATGATTTAAAATCCCACATCCATATTATAAAATATGTTCATGCTCCCAGGATTTAAAACAACTAACAAATTTCCCATTTTCTTTAATGAAGAACATAAGTCCATCCATGACTCAAAAACAATTGGTTTCTTTTAGAGAAAAAAATATCCAATAGTAATCCAAACATATATTTCTTGAAATCTCAAAACATTGACCTCCACATATATTGTTAGATAAATATGATGGAAAAAAAGCCTTTTTCTTCTATCAGAACATTGATATCCACCATCATGTTTCACTAAAAAATAAATAATAAAAATATTTTTGGAAATAGAGAGGAATATCCGGTAAACTAAACAAAATCACCATGGAATAAGTATCTCGATTATTATAAAAATCATAATTCCACATAAATTGAATGAACTGAAAACCATTACATCTACAGGGAGCACAAGACTAGTCCTGGACCAAGTCCCTCTTTGATGTAAACATAACCATGATGTGCCAGTTTTTTAGGAGACCTACTGTAGAACACTCCTATAAACCCAAAGATCAAAAAATAAATTTTTAGAACACAAATACTGACTTGTGGTGTTGTTTAAACCATGAAATCAACATTAGGTTCAGTTGGGATGTATATTTAGTGAACTCTGAGTGCAAGATATAATTTTACTGGAATCCATCTAATATACCAGGGACTTTGGGGCTAAGAGAGATATGAGGGAAGAATAGAAGGAAATCAGAGTTGGAGAAAGGGGAAAGGATCATGGTTGAGAACCTTAAAAGGACGGTGGAGGTCCATCCCCTACAAAGGTGGTTGGGTCCAGAAAATTTTCCATCGCGTTCTTTGGAGGTAAGGAGGTGTTCATCTCTATAGAGTTCATCCTCTTCCACCCTTTTTTAAAGATAATGGGAATTATTCTTAACAATTCCATGCTTTTATGGGGAATAAATTCTCCAAGGAGGAATATTTGATTAAAAAGTATACTTTTACCAGGATAGGATGTGAATGTATAAAGTAAAATATTTTTCTGGAAGAAACTAATCCTATTTGTATAAATTTCAATATGATACATTATAACTCAAAAATGGGTTTGAATTAAAAAATCTTTTATATTGTCACTATCCTTCAAATTGAAAACACATTATTGTCATGAGATAATTATGATATTTATAAGAAGTATATTGAATGAAAAACTGTGATAATTGAAATCTATTTCCATTTTATACACCACTAAGAGGAAACAAGTGGTCAATATGCATCATATCTCATTGAAACCAAACTGATATGCAAAAACCTTTTCATTAACTACCTCTTATACAAACATCCTCTAACCTATTTTTTTAAAAAAAATAACTATCTTAATCATCAATTTTAGAATCATATTTATACCTATTACCTTTTACAAACTACAAATTTACTCATCTATTAAAAATATATTAGTTTGTTATATTTTTTATTCATTATCAAATGTTATTAGATTCGATTACTAGTTTCATAATGATGTGCTAGTTATTTTATATATATTCATTATTAATAATTCCAAGATCATCATAGGTATTTGAATAGATGTTTTATATTGATTTATCAAGTTTTAACATCATTTCATAAGTATTTCAGTTATTATTTGTGATGATAAAGTGCTGACAAGTATGTTTTGGTAAATTTCATGAATGAGGGGTGAATTTTTAATAAACAATTATATATTAATATAATCTCTATAAAAAACATCATTATTTAATTATGATTGTCCAATATAATTGTAATTTATGTTTCCTTAGAAACCCATGATAGAAATTTATGGCTTTGGTCATGTAAGTGTTTAAACTCATCAAAATAATAACAAGCTATAATGTATGGGTGATTATGGTTAATAAAGTGATAATTTGGGATTCATATCATTATTAAAGATGTATAATTATATTATTTTAAATTTTATAAGGTGTTATATAATTTTACAAGAAAGTTTCAGACATAATAAAAAATAGAGTGGAAAACCAAATATGTCACTTTTGTGGAGGTTGTAGTATACATGTATGCTTAGGATATGCAATCAATTTCCATATATCAGGATAAATATACATAATGTTTTAAAATTATAGAATGAAATTAATGTTATAAATATGATATTAACACTTTTAATTTTCTTTTAGAACCATCCATTTTATATTCTTATAAAAAGTCAAGCATCTCATTTTTGAAGGTGGTAGTCCACATATATGCATGATAACATATTCATCGTTTGAATGGTTTTTGTGGGATGATAGAAAATGGATATGAAATTAATATAATGAAATTTTTAACATTATTCATATAAAATATATCATACTATCTTTTATGAATTATGTTATAGAGGTTATAAGAAGAAAAATATTAAGAGATCTCAATTGAGAAAATTACCCCCCCCCCCCCCCCCGTCATGTTCTCACTTGGCTAAAGCATTAAGGATCCTGAGCCTGATATATTGGAAAGAAAAATACTCCAGTGAAATGGGGATAATTTTTATCAGATACTAGTTTATTGTCTTTTGGGTTAAGGGTTTTTATTGTGTGGATAAATGTGGTGGTAGTGATATTTTCTTATAAATTATGAAAACTAAATTTTCATACATACCAATTACATTTTCAATGATAAAATGAAAATATTCAAGGTTAAATGGAAAAAAATTGATAAAAAATACATTTTAGGGTGATATAATGTTAATAAATATTTATCCATTCATTTTTACACATTTTTTAAACATTTTTCAATTCTCATACCACAAGATTATAATAATTTACCATTTGTAGATTTTACCATGATAACTAATTTTTAAACAAATAATTTATTGATTTTTAAACCTATAATATATTCCCTTTTAATAAATTTTGTTGTTATAAACATAAATATAAGATTCATATAGTCTAAATAAATTTATAAATAAATATGAAATAAACATTTAAATTGAAACATTTTATGTTAACAGTGTTTTGGAAAAATATTGTTTTCAAAATTACTTGTTCTTAGTAATACATAGCATTAATTATGAATAAAGTGAGTGATAAAATATTTTTATATATCTATAAAAATTATATTAAAGTTACTATTTAAAATAAATTAATTTATTTTTTTAGTTAAAAATTAAACAACATTAATACAAAAATCATTGAAAATAACCCATTCAACATTGTGACTGTCCTTAAATTTAATCTTAGTAATCATCATTTTATTCCTAAAAACAAAATTTATAATATAAATAATATGAATATTTTGATAAAATAAATCTAGAATATTTTTTATATTTAATTTCTACATGTTTGAAAAACTATTTTTAATATAATTGAATAAAAATATTTTTTAGTGTAAAATAGTAATTAAGTTTCCCAAACGTTAAACATGAGTTTTATAAACTAAACATATTGATTTTAAATGATTTACTTTAATTTATAAAAAAATATTGTTTATAAGATAAATTGTTTAAAAGCTATTAATTCATTATTGTTTTAAGATGATTTTATGAAAATCATAATGTTTGGAAAAGATATTTTGTTACACTATTCACCTAAAAATAAATTATTTTAGAAAAATCACAAAAAATCACTACAAGTTTATTTTAACATGTTGAATTTAAAAACTGGTTTCATTAAAAATGATAAACGTCTAAAATTTATAATTTTCTCATTTAAATAAAAGCATAATATACAAATAAAATCTCCTTTTACTAAAAAATACCCTTTCAAAACCTTAAGAGTTAATAATACAATTTTATATAGATTTATAATTGATTGAATTTTTTTACTACTGGTTTTATTAATCTCAAATTATCTTAATGATATTAATCGAATATTTAATGACTCTTTTTTGTTCGGTGTTGTTTCTGAAAGTATCTTTT
The DNA here is from genome assembly GCA_963277665.1 of Viscum album. Lineage (NCBI taxonomy): Eukaryota > Viridiplantae > Streptophyta > Magnoliopsida > Santalales > Viscaceae > Viscum > Viscum album. Next base: position 1,877,976,232 of record OY728152.1, read on the forward strand.
GACACAATATATATTTAAATTTAAATATAATTTGAAATAAATGGGTGTTACAAGGGACCAGGTAATATTAAAAAATCATTCATTTGGCATATAATATTATAAAAACAAAGAAATTGTGATAAAAACACTATTAAACATTCTAGGGAAACTTTTCATTCCCATGGCTACTCCCTGGTTAAAACCATTTGGATATCTAGAAATGATAAATAAGGAACTCAAAAAAAGATGGATGAATGAATGAAATGTTATAAATAGGGTAAAACTATGATATTATAGTTTAAATTTACATATTTACCCCACTATATTTAATTAATTAATTGACATTTTATAAAAAACATAAAAAACATTATAATTTAGAATTTTTGAAAAAACTATTTTAGCCTTACGTATCACCACATGTTGACCCAACTAAATCATGCCACAAAATTTACAAACTCTCTTACCTTTACATATCATAGGGTTCCCAAATAAGTCACATTTGTGTTATCCGTGAGGAACATTATATATCACAAGGAACAACAAAAGTTTTAAATTTTTCTGAAGGGACATGCCTTTATTTCATTAGGAATGACTCTTAAGTATCATCAATTTTCCACACTGTAACTTTTAAATTTCAATATTTTACCTACTACACATTATTAATTAAATATTATTTTAGAAAAAATATGATTTTTTTTAAATTTTTGAAAAACTCCTTTACCATTACTTATCACCCGGTGTTGACCCACGTGTATCATTACACTGAAATTACAAATTCCCTTACCTTAATGAATCAAAGTGTTCCAAAAACTGATTTATGTGTTATCCTTGATGAAATTTACATATGAAAAGGAACACTGACAATTTAAAAAATTTCTAAAGGTATATGCCATTATTTACAAGAGAATAACTCTTTAGTACCATCCATTTTCTTCTCAGTAACTTTTATAAATGTAGGTTAACTCAAGACATAACCTTATGTATAAACTTATCCATTTTTACTACCCTTCCCAGGGTTAAATATTCCTCTGAGACTAAGCTATTATTTTATTAACCAATATGAACCAAATATATGAAGATATTACATTTAAAAATTAGATGTCATCCAATAATTTTTTAATTTTTAATAAATGGAGGACTCTTACACATGGTAGCTCTTTCATATAAGTTCGCTAATTTTTCTAAGGATCACTAAAAATCCCAAACTAATAATAGTGTGAAAACCTATTAAGTTGTAAATTAATTTGAATCATTATTAATTTTCATGAATATTATTTTATATATTTATATTTATTATAAAAAATGATAATTTTTTTCAATTATAAATTAAATAGTTTTATTCTTATTAAATTTTCTTTCATGTATTATATTTCTTTTTTTAAATGATAAATTTATAAATTTTATAAATCTAAATTGAAAAAATGAAATTTATTTTTTAAATAAATTACTCCAAATTATCTTATTATTAAATTTAAAAAAATCTAAATATATTTATTTTGATATGAATAATGCAAGATAAAAATTTTGGTAAAAATATTATAACTTTTCATTAATTAAAATAATTAAAATTTATCATTATATTTTTAATGTAATATTAAAGTAAAATAAGTCTTCATTTATTATAATTTATCTAAATTATTACATAGAGATAAAAATTATATTTTATTTTGGTATTAGTTTGTTTTTTGACTTAAAACAAATTTATCTAAAAAATAGGTTTTTAATGGGTTTTAAGTTTTCATCATAAATTAATTTATACCACTAATATAAATTTAATAATAGAAAATTAATTATATAATTTAAATATAATTTTTTTAAATTTATTAAATAGTTCCTTTTGATTTTTTTCATCTTAATTATTAACTGTTGTAAATATTTGTCAACTAATTAAGTGTAAAATAGGTAAAATATTGTTACACCTTTGAGAAAAGGCCTAAAAATATTCCTTAAACATTTATTTATTTTATTGGATAAGTTTTTCCCTCCATAATTATAAATAATTAATATATTTTTAAATTTTTTTCTACATAACATTGTTATGGTCCTTAATATAATTTTATGTAATGAATAAAACCAAAATGCCACTCTCTTTGTTTTAATATCTGTAGTATTTTTTCTATAGATATAAAATTAGTTTATTTTTGGTTTCAAATATTTATTTTAAATTTGAATTATTTTAATCATGTAAATTTATTCTTAATTTTTAGTGATGGAATAATAAACTTAAGTTCTAACACAATGCCGACATAGAGCTTTTTCAATTAATAGAAAAATCAATTAAATGATTTTTAAAAATAATAAAATTAATAAAATTTGGATATTCTATTATGTTAAATGACTTTCTTATATAAGTATAACATATTAGGGATGTTTTAAAACATTATATTCAAATTACATTACTATAATTATATTATTAATGTCGAATTGTGTGAATAGTCCAGAAAATTACTTTAATGGTATATTATGTTAAATATTATATTTTTTAATGATTATAAATTCATAAAAATATTTTATTTAGAAACATGAAAAAAAATATGATCGATACCTTCCTTTATTTTCCAATTAAGTGTCAATACACCTATTATATTAGCTTTATTCCCACTGATAGAGTAAAAAACATAGATAATATGGTAGCCATAAAATGGGTTAACTGGAGGTTAGAACTAAGATATAAGGGTAAATACATCACCTAAACTTGTCCAAATTTTATTTTATAGGATTATTTAGAATAATAATTGAAAAAAAATTTAAATATATTATTTTCGTTCTACTTAAAAATAGAAATTATATTATACTAATTTAATTATTTATTTGATTTCAAGGCCCCACCCCCACTCATTTATAAATGGTCACCTCTTGTAATCCCTTCCTTGATGATTTTGAAAACTATATTTTATATAATACCTACAAAAATATCTTCCCAACATCCCTCATAACTTTCTAGAGGTCTTTATCTCACCAAAAGACCAAAACTATAATCCTTAATATGTAATACAAAGAATATATCTGAGGAGAATTTATAACTCCTAACTGACATATTTCAAGATTATTTCTTATTCCACCTTACCCAAATATCATTTAATCATGGTGAAATAATATCCTATATATATTTAATAAACATAAATTTTAATATAATTATGGTAAAACCATTTTTCATCTTCTTTAATATCTTATGGGAACTAAAAACATTGCTCTTACATTCAAGTAGATTACCTTCAAAACGAAGTGATGTGTTTCATTTTTTCATCACTATCTACAAAGGATACTAATTTTTATGTATTTAATTAACATATGTGATATTAATAAAATAATTACCATTATTAAAGGATAATATATCATCTATTTTCTTACCTTTCCATCTATTGAATAATGATAAAGTTGTTTGTACGTATGTATGGAGATGGGATTCATTTTGTTTATACACCATTTCATGGAGGTTATAAAATTGTATTTAATATAAAAAATTATAATTATATCATGATTAATGTTTTATTTATTATTCAAAAATGACCCATTGGCCATGATTATCCGAACAAAGTTGTTTTGGGATTATGAACTAGACATCCTCAAAATGTATGATTTTAACTTAACAATTTTTTTTACTAAATAAAACATGGTCATAAATGAAATAAAAATAATCATGATAATTTAATGAACATGATAAATATTATATAAAAAGTAAATAAATAATATAATTTTACTATATAGTATTTAAATAGTGCATGATTCTCGATGTTGTTTGAGCTAAGGTATTTTTATTTAAAACCATGTTTTAAGGTATTGTTTTAAAGTCCTTCTTCTCCTAATACCTGTTCTTTACGTGTTTCAAAAATGTATTTATTTATGATTCAAAGGCTTATAAAGTAAACATTCAAAAAAATATACAATTTATAAAAATTAATCTTTATTTTATTTTCAAAATGAGGTACTTTTATAAATGGTGTGAAAAGAATCAATTATTTAACATTTATAGCATGAATATTATTTCCCATCATCATCAATTTTTAGTGATTTAAAGATAACTTTAATAGAATAAATGGATATTTTAAAATAAAATTATATCCATAATATTATATTAATATATCATTTTAATGTGTATTTAAATGAAATGGATATTTCTCTATATTTTTATGGGAAATTTGAATGTTCTTTAGTTATGAGATCAAAAGGATTTTCCATTGTATTTATGATTAAAATATTCAAGATTTTAAAAAAAATATGATATGATACTTGATAAGTATAAACAATAAATATTGATCCAAATAAATCATATAAGATCGGTGAGGCTGATATATCTTATATTAAGAGTGAGCCTGATACAGCTAATATGATGGGCGATCCTGATATAGCTTCCTAAGAAATTAGATAATATTCCATTTCATCAAAGGAAAGAAGTAGGGGGTTAATAAAAGACGTTTTTCACATAGATATAACTAGGATCTAGTTTGTTCTAACATCATTGACCATGGGTTATTAATATAATGCTATAACATGCCTAAAAGGGTTTATATATACGTTTTATGGGTTTTAATGGGCTTCATTGTTCAAAAAATGTGTTTCCATGTGGATATCTTTTATTTAGAATGCTAAAAAAATAATGTGTACAAGGTAAGAATATTATGGGATCTCTCATTGTTCACTAGACTAAAATAATTATTTTTTTATAACCCTTACTGATCTTATTCTTCTCATCCTACATTTTTAAATATTTTTCGTAGGATTTAAGGATGGACAGAAGCATAAATTATGTCAAGTTAAAATTAACAAAAAAATCATTAAAAAATTATATTTCATTTAAAAAAAATTATATCGTTGGATAATAGATATTTATTGTAAGTGGCATTTTTTTAATTAATGAGTTGTTATATAATATTTATAATGAAATTCTCTAAAAATATATACTGAAAAGGTCATTGGTACTTCCTGAAATTGAATTATAGTCTAAAGACTCAAGATTTTGTAATTTTTAATGGTCTGGTCTGTATAGTTGGCATTAGAGTGATGTTTTAAATAACATTATAGGTTATAAAAATATTAATATAACACCATTGAGAGAATATAATTTATTGTTATGTTGAAATTATATATAAGTTTCATATTACCTTAGTGTCTCAATTAATCTATATATATTCAGAATTTTTTTCCATAAAATAAATAGGTAAGATGAAGTAGGGAGGTTTCAAGCCTTCAATGTCCTACTAAATCATTATCCTAGAATGGTTCAAATTGGAACTGAGTAGTTGTTTTAGTTATGTATAAATTAATGTAAGTTGTAAATTGTGGTGGAATCCATGATAAAGGGAAGTCAGATGCAAAATAGAGGAACATATTTATTGTTGAGTATTTTATGAAACAGAACCCATGAGATTTCAGTTGGACCTTATATCAAGTAGTATTTGAAGAATATATCATTTTTCTAGAAATGATATTTGAAGTCATGAAATTCTCGAAATTTCCAAAGGTAAATAATTCCATTTATCATTTTGAAGGTGAAGTTCATTGATGGTGGTCACTGATTAGAAATACAAGAGAGATAAAAGATCATAATTCCATAGAATGGGATACATTTAGGAATATTTTTATTTATAATTATTTCACTATGTTTATTCACTTTATAATTGTGAATAAACTCTTGGAATATAGGCCATAATAGGATGATTTAGTACCATGTATGATGAAAGTTTTACAACATTGATCAGTTGTAAACTGAATTTTATTCAGGGGCTTGATATTAAAAATAATAAATTTTACTCGAGATTGTATCCATGTTTATGAAGAGATTTGGAATCAAGGGAATTTGTAATTCATGATAATTTAGTTTGTTTTAATATGAATGTTAATATGGATATTCATTAAAATTATCTTCCATTGGATGAAAACAGTAAGAAGCGTACATGGTGGAAGGTAATGGAAAAGAAGTCAACTAATAAATATAGAGGTAATACCCTATCCTATTCGAAGAAAAGTAAAAAACCATTTTAGGTAATTTTTGAAAGGATTTATAATGTGTTACTAGTGAGGTATGTTTGGTTAAAGGTCTTGTGAAAATAAAGAAAAGATTCCCATTCAATTTCTGAATGGGGTAATAAATAGCCAACCAATGGTGAGACTATTTAATTGCAATGTGTTTGGGAATTATGATAATATGTGTCCTATTGTTTTTTATCAGTCTATAAATCATCAAAATTGAATGAAAAAATCTCTTAAAAAAAATTTCATTTACAAAAGTAGATGTTGGGTTGTCAAACAAACTGGTGATAGGTACATTACTTGTTTATACAAATTATATTGATATCCTATTAGACTTTGAATCTAAATATTCCATAATTTTTTAGAAATTTTGAATTAAAATGTGAATAGAACATCATAAAAATAGGATATAAATTTTTGTGAGAAATCCTGATGGAGTTATTAAATAAATAAATATTTATTGGAAGATTCTTGTTATCATCATTGGTACATTTGTTTCCTACAAATCTTATTGAACAGTCTATAGTAGTGTTTGATATTATTTTGGGTATGGATTGGAATTATTTTAACATGTTAAGATATATTTTACAATTAAAAATGTTTTATTAAATGTGTTTATACCTTTAATAACATATTAAGAAGATGATAAATTGATTAATAATGAAAGTAAATTTTATATTGGACATATTATTGAAAAAATAAAAAATTTCAACTTAATTATTACTCTATTGTAAATGAATACATGGATGAATTTCTTGATGATTTTCCATGTACTATGCCTATTCAAGAGGTTAAATTTTCTATTGACTTAGATTTTGATAATATCCAATTTCAAAACCCCTTTATCAAATACCTCAAGTATATCTTTTGGAATTGAAAAAAAAAGTTGTAGGAATTACTAGATAAAGGTTTAATTGTTTCTGGTACTTCACCATGGGGTGATCTAATTTTAGTTATTAAAAATATATCAGTTCAATGTGGATTTTTATTGATTATAGATCCTTAAATAACATTTCACTTAAGTACATGTATCCATTTCCACATATCAATTATTTTTTTTATCATCACTAGGGAGAAAAAAATTAAAAAGTTAATATCATGTCCTGGTACCTCCAGTTTAAGGTGGAGGAGAAAAAAATTCAGAATATGGAATCCCAAAATAGATATGGGCATTATGAGTTTTTGGTTATTCCATTGGGGTTATCAAATTCACCAGTTATATTCATTGATCTTATGAATAGAGTTTTCCATAACTATTTGGATAATTTTTGGGTTGTGTTTATTGATGACATGTTGGTATAATCTAAAATTCATGAGGATAATGAATGAAACCTAAGAATATTTGTGTAAACATTGAAAGAAAAGAAGTTATATGTAAAAAAAATTAAATGATACTTTTTGTTACAACATATTTCTTTCCTTAGGAATATTATTTCAAATGATTGCATAAAAGTTGGCCCTATTAAAACTAAAGTTGTCAAAGAATGGCTTGGACAAATAAATGTTGCATAAAATAGTAATTTTTGGGATTAATGGGTTATTGCTGGTGGTTTCATGAATAATTTTATTGGTTATATATACCTATAACAAATTAAAATCCAAAATAAGTTAAATTCATTTTGATTAAATAGTTTTATGAATGTCTTAGAGAACTGAAAATAATATTGGTTAATTCTATAGTTTTGTATTTTTGCTATATAAATGCTGAATTTTTCATCTTCACTAATGTTAAATTAAAGTAAATTAGTTGTGTCATGATGTAGGAAGACATGTTAATTACATATACATCACATCAATTGAAACCTCCTCCGATAAATTATCCTAAACATAATCGATCACTAGTTTATGTGGTCTTTTACATTAAATATATATATATATATATAATTTATATGGATTGAAGTGTGAAATATATATTGAACATTAAAGTTTTCATTATATATTTACAAAATAAATATTTGAGTATGAGGAATTTAAGATGGCTTTAAATATTAAATTATTATGAATGAATTATTTATTACTTTCTAGGAAAAACAAAATAATTTGTTGATGCTTTTAGTCGATAAGAATATGTGTCATTAACCATGCTATGTTTGGTTAGTGATCCATTAGTGAATAATATAATAAGTGATGGAATAGAAATTTTTCATGCAGGAATATCCTTTAATTTTTTTCTAAATTCAATTATGTCATCATTATTAGATAGAAAAAATAATGATCAAAATGAAGACTATGATTTACAAGAAAAGGTGTAACCGTTAAAAAAGGCAATTTACTTACATATAACGTCAAAAAGGAAGTTTTTTAGAGATTTAGATAACATTAGTGTAGTTCTTCTATATCATATTTGGAAAAATAATTATTGAGTGAAGATCACATCTCTCAATTTTATGTTCATCTCGACAGTACTAATATGTAAAAATTCATTTGGGAGTGTTACTAGTTTGATGGAATAAATAATGTTATTGTATAGTTTAACATGAAATGTTGGAGATTTCAATAGTTCAAAGTCAATTGAAAATTACCAAAATGGATGCCTTATCCTTATCCAATACAGGAGTGGAAATGGGAAAATATATCCATGTCATTCATATTTTCATTTCCAATTACATTTCTAGGTAACAATTAAATTTAGGTTATTATTTAGTGATATAATAAATCATTAAATTTCCTTCCTATTAAAAAATTATGTCTTTAGATCATATTTATAGACTGTATATCATTGTGATTTACAAATTACATGGAGTTCCTGTATCTATTGTATCTGACCATTATCCCAAATTTACTTCTGGTTTTTGAAAAGGACACCATGATTCATTGGGTACAAAATTAAATTTAAGTAAAACTTTTCGTCATTAATTTTATATATAACCATAGTTAATGATTCAGAATTTTTATGACACTCATAGAGCATGATCAATGGATTTCAATGGAATTTGGGATACATAAAATTTTATTAGTTTAATTGTATTTTTATAATATTTTTTCATTCCAATATACAGATGGATCCTTTTGTTGTGTTATATGGAAAGTGGTGTTGGATTTCATCTTTTTGGGATGAAGCATGTGAAAGAATTTTTTTGGGACTATAATTACTAGAAAAAATGATTGATAAGGTAAAGATGATTCAACATCACATTGGGGTATCTCAAACTATAAAAAAGGCTTATGAAAATAACCAGAGTAATGATCATTCTTTCGAGGTAGGAAATGATTTTTTTCTTAAAGTATCACTATAGAAAATTGTAACATGTTTTGGTAAAAAGGGGAATTTAAGTCCATAGTTCATTTGACTATATGAAAATCTAGAAAATTGGGATCATTTTATTACTGAATGTCCCTGCATTAGAGTTTATTCAAAGTACACGATGTGTCTAATATTTCACTATTAAGGAAATGTGTTTCGGATAGATCAGACTCTTTGATCCATGAGGAATTAAAGATGTAAGAGGTTATTTAACATAAATAAAAACCAGTTTAGATTCTTTATCATAGAGAGATGGTGTTTCTAAACTAGGTGATTCATTAAAATAATGTTTTTTAGAAAACCCAAATGAGTGAAGAATAAATATGGGAATTAGAAAATGATATTAAAGAAGAATATCCTTACCTATTTAAACAATTAGTAAAATTAAGAAAAGGAAATTTGATAATGGTGTAATAAAATGAAAACCTAGGTAACCCTAATTAATTTTATGCCCAGTTAATATTCATGAATTATCTTTTTGTAGTTATATTCTTTTTAATAATATTAAGTACTTTTTCTATTAATAAGGAAATTGTTTTATTCTCACTAAATCAATTTTCATGTATTATACGGTGTTATTTAATAGATTAATTTTTATATTTTTGAATATTAATTTGAAAAAAAATAATTGAAATCATAAAGTCGATATTATATTAGAATAAATTTTTTGGATTTATCTAATTGTATTTTTTTAAGTGAATTGGGAAAGATAATTATTTTTATAAAACTTCTGTTCATTTTCATTAAATAATGTGGTCTAAAATCCAAATTATGTTTCAAATTTTAACATAAATTAATATAATTATCCCTTAATTAGAAAAAAATTATATTTAATTACACTATAATCATGATTATACTTGATTTTTTTATAATTTCATTTTTGGGCTTAAAAGCATTTTTTTAAATAGTCTTTCTTTGTATTTTTTTTGTTTTTATCATAAATAAATATACAACATTTAAAGAAATTTAATCATGGAAAATGGATTCTATATTTGGAATAAATATATTCAAATTTTGTAAACATATCACATTTATTTTTTGACATTATGAATAGTAACTATAGTAAATATTATTCATCATGATAGTGTAAAAAATGTAATACAAGGTTAAAACTGTGAGATAATATCTAAGAATATTACTAAAAATTATTTTATTTTATTGTATAAGTTTTTTATAATATAACAATCAATTTTTTCAAAGATTTTCAATTTTATGACACTTTCCTTTGAAGATTACCTTAGTAGGTTTTTAAGTAAAAAATAAAAACAAAATATCACTCTCTTTGTTTTAATATCTCTAGAATTTTATCATACAGATAATTTCACTATCCCACTTGAGTTTTCCATCCATAATATGGTAAATCCATCCCATTATAGTTCTTTAATGGTGTTATGATCCCTATAGTTTGGGATAAGTTCCTGAACTTCAAGGAAGCCTCAGTTGGGAATGATTTCTCCCTCGAATTAGAGTGAAAGTACAACAGAAAGATCTAATGAAAAACATCCATGACATTTATTTATATCATAAATTTATACCAAATATATATACATACACACACAAATATATATATATATAAATATATTAAACTTTAAAATATGAATTTTAAATAAATAATAAATCCTTCTGCTCACCTTGGTCTCCCCCCTATAAATAAAATTGAACCTGCGAACAGTGCCATACTGTCCTCTCAAAAATATAACTACCATCCCTCCATAGATTGTAATAAAATTAATAACTGGAAAAGGTAAAAAATCTAAAGGATCACACACTGAAAATTTTAGGAAAGTGAAATTTGGTTCTTTCAAAATAAAATAAATTAAACCATAGTTTGAATACAATAAAATAAACAAGTCAACTTAGATAAATCAATACTATCAATAATAGCCAAAAGATGGATGAAAATCTGATAGTAAAATGACATATAGGCCTGAGATTCTTCTCATTAGTAATTTCAACAAGAAACCACATGCGTTGAATAAAAATTAAAATAAAAATAAATTTAATTCTAGTTTGAACTACATTATTTAAAGATATGTTTCTAGTTTGAAACATATATACTAAAGAATTTCTAAAAATGTTTTGCAAACATTCCTTTTATTTTATCTATATTAAAATAGTTAATTGAATTAATTTATTTAGAAAAATACCATTTTATTTAAACTAATAATTTTGAAAATAATTCATTAACAATATAAAAAACCACACTAACAGACGGAAAATGAAGTGAATAAATAAAAGGCACCATATCATCAAAGGAACAAATACAACAAGTAAACGATATTCATCCAAGGTTCCACAATTATAAATTACACAATGGAATCTAAATAATAAATAATATACCCCCTATGTTAATCTACTAATCAAGGAATAAGTGTCATAGGCTCTAACATAGGCCAGAAAGTGATACAGTCTGAGACCTTACACAATGGACCAACCAAGTTGCCTATATTACATCATATCACAAACCACCTGACTAACCTACACCCAGCCTCATCATAATTGAACACTTCATCTACCACTATCCCTAACAATATGGGACACTTTTAGTGTGCTTCTATCCATTATATAATAACTCTACACTCTCACTTAGCTACCTAGGTTCACATGACTAAAGTAAATCAAGGGTGATAAACAAACAATAAGAATGAATGATGATAAGAATAAATAGTAAAAAGAGTGTAATACAAGAATAAAATATTATATCAAATAAATCACCCTCAAATATATCTCCCTCTCAACAAAATTTACCTAACATCCATTCACCATCAGTATCATTTAATCCCATGGGGCTGAAGATGGGTTCACAAACACAAATCCCCCTTAAAAATAAATTAATACTTTTCATAGACCTTTTCCAATAACCAACTGGGAAGCTGAGTACATTGAAACATTTCAAAACATAATATAAAAAGTATTTCTCAATAAATTATAATTGTAATCACCTTTAAAAAATAATTCATGTAAACAACTCCCTTTATGAATCTTCAAAAGACCCAAATGAGGTTAAATCCATTTCAAACTTCAACATTTTAATTAAAAAAATTATATAAAATTTTAAAAATACATGGGATTTAAAAATATCCTTAAAAGTGTATTTCTAAATATATTTATATATATCAAAAATTCAAAATAAAAAGGTGTATTTGAAAACCCCTTTAAGAATAAATTTAATTTTTTATTAAAAGCATCCAAATGCTCAAACTGGGCCTTTCAATTTAAATATTGATAAAAAAGGAGTCAAATGCATTTCAACCATTTTAATTTAATACTTAATAATTATTTTACACATTTAAAATATGATAAATTTAAATTTTCACTTGAAATTCTATGTAAATTCATTATACCTAATTAAACATTCCCCATAAAATCAATAACTCTAATTTCAATATCATATATAAGAATAATTAATTAACTAAAAAACTTATTACCTAAAAACCCCAATAGATATTAAATTTAGTACTTATACACATGACAAAATTCTTCAAACCAACCAGAACCATGCCAGGATGAGCCAAAAAATGTCACATTCAATGGAAGACACCCAAACAAGGGAAAATAAACTCGCATGGACCATAGAGATCACATAAACCATAGTAACTAGGTTAACCCTGAAGCCTAGGGTTCATCCAAAAAAAATCATATCTGGGACAGAAAAAAACATAAGAAAAATGGTGGAGGAGAGGAGAAAAGTTCATATCTAGAGGATATGACTTAGAATTTACAAGAATGGGAGAGAAATCATCGGAGGAAGAGGAGCCCATGAGAAGGGGTGTGTTCCATGGTGATCAGCCTCCTGGAGTCATGTGAAATAATGTGATATGATGGAGGAGGTCAATTCCAATGGGGTCTATTTGAGGGAGGCCATAGGTAGGGAGGGGAGCCCATGGAGAGGGTGGCTTTACTAAAGAGGAGACCACGTAGGGAGAGGGGGAACTACATGGTGGGGGCTTCATCCAAGGAGTGGAGGCGTGATGGAGAGAATGAAAATAATAGTTTAAGAATAAAATAATAAATAAATAAATAATGAAAAAAAAGAATAAAATTAAATAAATTGGTTTGCCACAGGGCTTACCTGCATAGTTTAATAAACCATGTGGAAACGGTCCACACTAAAAAGGTCGCTAATTTAGAGTCCTTTTGAAAAATATCACTAAAAAATATGTAATTTTATAGCCTTTTTCCCGGCATCGATGTAAATATAGATTTCTATATAGATATATATATTTATTTAAACACACACACACAGATATATATATATATATAAGCACATATATATTTTAAAATTCAGTCATGTTTTTATGAAATCGTTGTATTTTAGGGACATTTTTTCCTGTGTTTTAAACGTGAATACTTATAATACAATTATAATTATAGATATGTATATATTCAAATATAAATTTACACACACACACATGTACATATACATATATATATATATATATATATAAATTAAAACATATAAAATATAAACATGTTTATAAAAATAAAATATAATCATATATATATAATATGAACATATTTATATATATAATAGAAACTAGTAATATAAATGTAAAATATAAACATATATATAGTATAAACTTATAATTATTTAAATATATAAAATATATAACTATATATATTATACGATATAAAAAAATATATATATATTATAAACATATATATATATATATATAAGAAGTATATATATAATATAAACCTAAATATATATATTTATATATATCAACACATATATATGCACATTAATATATATTTATATAATATTTTAAATTTCTATTTAGATATATAAATATATAAAAAAATAAAATAAAATATTAAAGCCTTTCATATGTGAATTTGTTGAGGCTGTGAATTCAAGGCATGAGGTGCGTTATTAAATAAATATTGGAAGCATATTTTTAGCTTGTGGGGTGTGTACATGATTTCTATCTATAGGTGCTTGCGCGGGTGGAGAGGTGTGGGATTTTTTCTTGCAGGGGTGTGAGGAGTGGAGGGTGGATAGGGTTGTGTAGTGGTGGGTGTGTAGAAATCAAGGCTTGTGGGGGGCATGGGGGCTTACCATGAAAATATAAAATTATTATTATTCTATTTATTATAAAACATAGGGGGGGAAATATTTATTTCAAAAAAATAAGATTTTTTTAAAAAAAATCGGTTTGGAGGGGCGATTTTCCGATGTTCCTAAAAAATTTCACTAATTCATAAACACCTCATTTACAAATATTTTTTAGAAACATAGTTAAATTAAGTATAATAATTTTAGAATGTCACTAATTTACAATTATTGGGTAGTCTTAAAGTCCAAATTCTTCAAAAAATGATGCCCTAACCATATCAGATATAATTGCCCCAGGAGAAAACCTATCACATTGGATAGACATAGTTTACTAACCATGTAACAAAACTATGAAATGTGATAATACTTTTGAAAATTAAAATTTTCAGTATTAAACTCCGGGAAGATTTTGACTCCAGGAAATGGCATCAAATATTATTAAATACCTTAATAAATAAAATTGGGGTGTGACAGAAAAAAATAGTGGATATGTTTAGTCCAAAATGGTTATTTGAAATATGACTAAATTTTTTTTATCACGGTAATATATTTTTAATTTTAGGGGTGGAATAATTACCATAACTGAATATGAAACGCCGACACAATGCTTGTTCAATTAATATAAAAAATATGTAATTGATTTTTTAAGATTTTTAATGTACTTCTACTTAGATAAATTATTGTGCTCCATAAAATTTATATATTAATTTATCATATTAATTATTTTTTAATGGTATTTATTCAAATTCCATTATTATCCTGATGTCATGATATTGAAACTATGTGAATATTCCCAAAAATGACTTTAATGGCATATTATGTTAATAATATTTTATTTTATGATTTATAATTCATAAAAATAATATATTTGGATAAGTTAATTAGATATGATCAAGAATCATACCCATTTTACACTTATGGGTCAATGGTCATTTTATATTAACATTATTGACTCATATAAAGTAAATAACATTAATATCATAGTAATCATCAAAAGGGATAATGGGTGGTCAAAACTAAGAGGTAAGGGTGAAATATGACAAACAATTATCCAAATTTTATTGGTTAAGAGGATTTCATCTCATCCTCATACTACATTCTAAATATTTCAATATGAATCCACTTTAAAATTTAAATTAATTTATTTTTATTTTTTACTTCAAATAATTACAAGACATCCTCAACCGACACTGATAAAAGGGAAATCCATATCATCCATTCTTCATTCTTTTTTTGCACTCCAGTTTGGCCAATACCATCACTAATCTCACCCAAACGTATCCTCTCACATCATATAGGTCATTATCTCACCAAAAGACCTCATCTATACATCATAATTTGTAATCCAAGGAGGATATTCATGGAAGAAGGTATAAGTCTGAGCTGACCTATTTAAAGTTAATTTCTTCTCTAACCTCTTTAAAATAATATTTAACTAGATGAAATTATAACAACAGTATCTTAAAAAAACTAAATTATTATTATAATTATTTTTCAGACCTTTTTCATCTCATTTTCATTCCTATGAGAAGTCAAACATCACCCGTGCATATGTACCTATTAACACCTCAATGAAGCGATGTGATTCATTTTTCATCACCATCTCAAAGGATGGTTATTATGATAGATTTAAATAATATATATTATATTCATGAAATAATTATAATTTTGTATGCATAAGATATCGTCTATATTTTTTACATTTCTATCCATTAAAAAATGATAACTTCATTCATGCGCATGTGTCAACTTCCACCTTCACCAAGAGAATTGACTCGTCTTTCATGTATACCATTCATTAATGGTTATAAAATTGTTTTTAATGTATAATAATTATAATAAAAATTTCATGAATGATATTCTTGAGGTGATGTGATTTTGAACCCTTTGATCACAGTCATCCTAACGATGTTGATTTGGGATTCTGAACGTAACATCATTGAAATATCTAACCGAAGCATAACATATTTGGAAAATAAATTAATTATTGACAAAATGAAATAAAAAGGATCATGATAATTGAATTAAAATGAAAAAAACTATTAACTAATTAAAAAACTAATATAATTTTAATATTCATTTGTTAAATAACATATGATGTTAAATAGTATTTAAGGTATGATATTTTTCATTATAACATTATTTTAAAGTATTCCTCTTAATATTTTTTTCTCCATGTCCATGTTGTTTAAAAATGTTTCAAAAAATTTCATATTAATTATTCAATATTTTCTAAAGTAAATTTTCACGAACATTTTTCTATCTTTACAATCATTAAACAAAATCCCCATGTCATTTTCCAAACAAGGTACCTTTACCAAAGGTGAAAAAGGAATCATTGTTTTAAGTTTAGTGGAATGAAAAAAAATCTAACCTAATGAATTTTAATTTCTTTAAATATTCCATTAAAATTTAAATTGTTATTTCAAAATGAAATCATTTTTTTAATATTTTTAAAATTTTCAATTTTATTGAGTTTTCAAAATAAAGAGTTATTTCTCCATATATTTCTACAAATATGGTATGTTATTTGATTATATGTTCAAAAGATTTATTAAATGAATTATTTGTGAAATGGTGTAAGATTAAATAAAAAATTGTTTGTGATGTGGTACTTTATCAATATAGATGGTCATGGGTGGGTCTGATTTAGCTTATATGATGGGTGATCATGATACAGATTATATGATGGGTGATCACATTATAGCTTATATAATGTGTGATGCTGATAGATCTCTCTGCTGCATTTGGTAACATTCATTGTATTCAAGGGTCAGGAGTGAGTTAAATACGGAGGTCTCCCCTATGGATTTAGCTGGGATCTATTTATTCATGACATGATTAAACTTAGGTTATATATGTATATATAATTCTCTAATTTTCCTAAAAGGTTTTTTATTTGATTTATATTGGTTTTAATGGTTTTTATGAGAAACAAAGTTACTTTTCAATGTTTACATTGTTTATTTTAAAAATTTAAAGAATAATATAGAAAAGGTAACCTTTTTATGGGATTTCATTTTTTCATGTACCATTATGTTTATACCTTTTATATTTATTAATGGTCTTTTGTGATCATCTCATGTTTTCAAATATTTTTCATAGAGTTTATGGATGAATAGGAACAAATAATATGTCACATTGAATGTCATGAAGTTTCTCTATGAAAATAAAACATTTTCCAGTAAAAATTATTATATTGTGGTAAAAATTTATATTGACTAGAGGTGTATACTTTATGATATATGGGTTCCTCATGTTAGAGTTATAACCTCATTCTCTAAAACTCTAAAACTAAATTGCCTTTGGGAGTGAAAGAATATAAATTTTTAATAGTCTAGTTTTTTATATGTGATGATTTGGAATATATTTATTAATATTTTCTTATCCATGCACTGAGTTGACATGAAATTCCATTGCTTGTTGAACTTGATATGGATTTAATAAAAATATTAAATACATTATATCATGTGCAGATGATATTTATCAAATAATGAAATAAATACTAAGTCTATTCTCAGATCGAAAATCTGAGACCACAGTTTAGTACGGAATATGGGCTTTGCCCTAGGTAAGACATAATCCTTATCGTTATATGGTGTTTTTCAAGAGATTCATCATGGGTAAAATAATGAAAATAATTAATTATTATTTAATTAATTGTTTAATTGAACTCTAAACCTAAATCACATATAAAAATACATGGTTATTCCAAATCCCAACAGTTTTCCAAATCACCCTTGGATTGAGAGAGGAACCATTGGAGGAGGTCATTGGGAGATGACAATGGATCATATGATTGGATTGATACTGTGAGGTTTTTCTACTCCAATAGTGATTGAGGATCTCATCAGTGGAAATGATGATGGGTCATTATCTATTAGTGATTGATCATATCTCAAAGTATGATGTTTTTTTTGAATTCAACTTTTTTAACCCATTTTATATTCTAATCAATTAAACTAACAAAAACTAATTCACACATCAATGGTTTATTTACATTAAATTTATCTAATTTTTAGTTATTAATTATTTTTTCATTCTACTAATGAAAAAGAATGAAGGCCAACCCAAAAAATGTCCAAGGTTTATTACTCAATTTTTTATCATGATTTTCCATTAAATTTATTCTCCTTCTCATCACGAGTACCTATTTTGCTCGTTGGTTAAACAAATAAAAAAAATAACTCTTTCTATAACTGATCATTGGCATAACCATTTAATTTCTTCATATTTGAGTTCAAGTTTAGTGATGGGATTGAGATGTGATGGAAATGACTACAGAATGGCACCGTATTGGTTTTCTTCATGGATGGTTCAACATGTGGAGACATGATGACTTGATGAGCTGTTTTGATGAAAATCGAAAGTTTGGGATCCAGTGTGGGGAAACACTGGTGGAAGTGGTAAATGGAAATGATTCTGGTGGTGATTATTGGGATCCATCCTTTCTATGGTAGTCAATGTATATTACTCCTCCATGGTTCAAAAGGTTTGGAAAGATGCGAGATATAGAAAGAATATAATAAATAAAACAACAAAAACAATAATAATAATAATATTATTATTATTATTATTGGATTGAAATCCAACATATCATAACCATATGGTTTTAGATAGGAGAGCAATTAGTGACATCGTGACCCTGATATTGAGTTGTATTTTTTTATAAACAGTATTAGGTATTTAATTCGAACTTATTGTTTGGGATCATGAAGCATAATCCGCATGTTATGTAGTGAAATGTGTTTTTTAGGAGATTCCTTTT
Source organism: Viscum album (assembly GCA_963277665.1). Lineage (NCBI taxonomy): Eukaryota > Viridiplantae > Streptophyta > Magnoliopsida > Santalales > Viscaceae > Viscum > Viscum album. Next base: position 1,877,995,249 of record OY728152.1, read on the forward strand.
TTGGAAATTAAATAGCATATGAAAAGAATTTTTCTACAAGGATTGTGAAGGGATGATCTATTTTCCCATTCAGGGATATTTTAAATGATATATTGGTGGATTTATGTTTTATCCCTTCAGACAAACAATGAGCCTCACACATTCATCATTTTTTTATAGACTTAGATATGGATCCAAAATAACTCTATCATACAATGTCATCCACATAGATCATGATGATGGAAATTATTTTGGAATTTTATATATGAAGTGATGTGATGTAAAGGAGATTCAACATTTAGTATTGATTAAACCATATTGGTTGAGTTTCTCCCCTTTTTTCTATCCATAAAAGAGTACAACGTGGCATCACATCTTGATTATTAGATTGTCACTCCATCTATGAGATGAGTTTTGGGCATATTTCATAGTGTCCTCTAGTGAATTGTATTCTGATCCCCCTCGTTCAATCATTAATCCTAAGTGGGGTTTGATGAATCTTCATAACCAACACTACATGGGTAAAGATACCCTATCTTGTAGGATGCTTCAATAGGGTTTTTGTTGTCCATAGTGATTCTAGGATTGATCCCCTATCTAGGAGTTAGGATCTAGAATATCCAGAAAGTACATATTTGCAGAGACCTGATGAGAATGCCATGTCAGATGAACTCCATCAATGACAGCATGGACTTTGGAGGTTCACCTATATGGGTGTTACCTTGATTCCTCAAGGAGAATCTTTTGGATGGTAGTGTGGTTGATACCTCTATAAGACTAAGTGTCCATTAGGAGTATATCTTGTTTTCTGATTACTGTTATTTCTACTATCTTGATTGATATACCTAGGTATTGATGAGTTAAAAACCCTTGATTCTTTATTTTTTGTTATTTTAATTTTTCTAACTAGGTATTGTCGAACGCACCCTTTCATGGGATATTCCCCCACATATCATTTCTTATGATGATGAAAATCCTTTTGATAGATTCACGGGGGACCAAGATATGGAGTATTGTATTACTAGGATAGAAAAACCAAGGTTCTTACTAGTGTTACATTGGAAATTAGTCTCCTCCAACTGATAATGTGGGAAATTATCTCTAGTATTGGTGGGATTACATTTGGACCTTATGAATTCCATTACTTTTTCTAACGCTGGTTTTGGGATTATAGTTGTATGAATGAAATGATTTCAGTTTAATTTTTCTGTTTTCATTGGGTGGTATTTGAGACATATGAGTTCATAGAAGTGACAGAGGATAATGACTCCCATATATGTGATTTTGATCCTCACCCCTGGTCTCGAGTCCTTGACCTGTTAGTGGTGGGATTAGATTTGTCACACATGGAGTATCGACAGTCATGATGACTCCAGTGGGTTATACCATGAATAATTGGTATCATAGTAGACAGTTCTACATTAATACTGAATTTTGTTAGTTTTTTTTCAAAACTAAGGAAATATTGTTGAAGAATTTAGAGTTCAGCTCACAGTAAAGGTTTTTCAGTATTGATATAGTGGCTAACAAATCCATTCACCCATATTATGATAACCTACTTGTGGACTTAGTAGATATATATATATATGTTGTAAGGAAAACATTGGTACATTTATCATATCCTAGTGAATTATTATTTCAATGTCCTTTTGGAGTTGACTCTCTAGGTATACTCTATTTACCAAGCTACATCTTCACTTTTCTATATCCCTCTATACAAACAACAAAGTATGATTCTAAGGTAGTACCATAAAGATATCCCGCCTTGGGATGAGTTTTTACTAGAGGGTCATGTAAAGATGGTCTTACCTATCAGTTTTTCTCCATTTTTCTACCACCCACAGATCATAAAGTTTCCCTAGCTTTATTTTCTGAGGATTACCATAGTTTTAGTGTTATGTATTCATTTTAAATGAAGTTCCCTCCAATTATTCATGGTAATATTTACCCTTTGGAATATGAGGACTGTCTTGAGGTTGTGACTCATGTTTTTCACATTGTGAGGTCACCTCCAGATCATATGGTGGTCCTAGCGGTAAGTCTTCTTTAGTAATCCATAGGTTTACAGTGTAGTTTAGTGACTTGGATGCATGTTGAGATGATATATCTTATGTAAAGTTTTAGAATGACTTATGGATGATTTATATCCAGAAAGTTTCATGTTCTTCACATACAGAGTATCATGAATCTTCATCTGGGTATCATGATCGTGGTTGAGTATTTGGATAAGTTCACTAACCTTTTGTGCTATTAAATGAATATAGAATGAGGTCTGTTCATTTGAGAATGGAATTTTTAGTAAGGAAAATACAAAGAGGCCTATCCTGAAGTGATATATATTTTAATTCACACCAATTCATGATGGCCTGATAGGGATTAGGTGGTTGAGATATTTATGCTAGAGGATACATCAACAATTAGTATTGGTATTTCCACACTAGAGCATAGAACATGGTAGCCAGTATCCAATGGTGTGTATAGGGATTCAAGAATGCGAGAAGATTCAAGAAATTATACAAAGGAAACGGTGTTATTGTTCATTTCTCTCGGTACAGTTCTAGTCATTCGAGAGAGATGTGATGATTATCTTTCTAAAATCGATAACATTTCACATAGAATTTTTTGATTTACTATAATGCTAACAAGGATATGGTCAAAGAACTACTGAGGTATAGGAATATTTAGGACAAGAGAGAATTTTATTGGGGAATTAATGGTAGAGGATCTGGTAGAGATGTGGGAGGTGGAAGATGGTTTGACATGTTTCCACCACCCCCCTCAGGTAGTCCACACGAGGCTCATGGAATTGGTGGTCAGGGTTGAGAATAGATGTAGGTAGTGGAAGCCTATTACTAAGAGGATCTATAAATTTTTTGCAGAATTATATTTGTCTTCTAAAACATATCTTCTATTCTGATAGATATATGTGAGATCCACTCATTTATTTTCAATTACCTTGTTTGATCCTTAGATATTCCTTCTGATACATTAGATATACCATTATACTGGGAGACACTTACAGGAGGTGCCTTAGTGATCACACACTTCTTCTAATATTGTGACCTAACTCATAATGGTGAGAACATCATATTATATCAATTTATAGAACTATTGTGTCCTTATGAAGTCATTATAGGTATGGAATGACTATCCACAGTTCATGCCCATACTGAATATTACAAGCATAGGATGTGTTGTGTCTATAGAGATGGGATGAGGTTTTACTTTGTTGGTGATAAGGAAACACATGTAGAATATGATGGGATCATTTATTATAGGATAAATTTTATAACTCGCCAATTAGATAGTATTTCACCTAGAGGATCTGATGCTATAGTATATCAGTTTCACGAAGTGGTGGTCGATTATCCGAACATCTTTCTTGAGAATGTGTCTAAATTACCTATGCACCGACATATATAATTCTACATAGAATATCACCTAGTCATGACTATGATATATTCACTGTCTTATCAGATATCCCCTATGGAGATTTGAGAGCTAAAAATGTAATTTGAGGACTTGCGGATGAAGGGATTTTCATTCCCAGTTTTTTACCACAGAAAGCTCTAGTTTTTTTCTCAAGAAGGTGGATGGGAGATTGAGGTAGTCAGTGGATTACCTTCACCAGAACTAGGTGATCCTAATGAATAAGTATCCACTATCGATCATAGATGAACTCTTTGATCAATTGGGAGGGGAGAGATTTTTCTTGAAGAATAAACTCATGTTGGGCTATCACTAGTTGTGAATATGAGATGTGGGTAAACCAAAGAAATTATATTGGTTCTAATATGGTATTTATAAGTACATGGTGATTACATTCATCATGAAAATAATAATACGATATTTCATGTGAATTGAGAGTTTAATCTTTCAACCCTTCTTACACTAGTTCATGGTAGTCTTCATAGATGAGATGCTAGTATACTATGCATCTAAGGAGGAACATGTGAGACATTTTAGGATGGTACTATATGTACTCTATGAGTACCATCATTATAGTAAGCTCTCCAATATTCAATTTAGGGTTTAGGATGTACACTTCCTAGAAACTTTCATCTCATATGTAGGGATATCTGTGGACAATGCCATGGTTGAGGCAGTGTTATCTTGGGATCCACCCAAGAGTGCGATGGAGGTGTGGATATTCAATGTGATGGATTGTTACTATAGGATTTTAGGGCCTGATTTATCTTGGATATTGGTAACCATGACTACTTTTACCCGAAATGGTAATCCTTTCATGTGGATGGATTGATGCAAGTTGGATTTTCAAGAGTTATAAAAGATGTTGATGATCCCTCCCATTTTGTTATTTCTTAAGGAGGGTTTTGAGTATGTAGTGTTCTATGATCCATCCGAGACAAGGATTGGATGTTTTATGATGTAGAGGAGGGCATTGATTGCCTATGGGACTTAGCAATTTAGACCACATGAGTAGAAGTATGTGACCCATGATCTTGAGCTAGCAATGGTAGTCTTATACCTAAATATGTGGTGACATTACCATATGGGTGATCAATTTATCATCTATTCTTACCATAAGAGTCTCAATTGTAGATTCTAATAGAAGGATCTTAACCTGAGAAAGAATAATTTCCTAGAGTTAATCTAGGATTATGAATTTTATATTTTATATACTATTGTGAAGGGGAATGTGGGGTAATATTCTCTCAGTGGGATATATTGTTCACAATTACTAAACGAGAAATCAGATTAGTTTTATTCTTTGTAGTTTTCTTCAGTGGAAGATGATGGTGCAAATTACATATAGTATATAGTTCATACCTGTTACTTCCTCATCCTAAGAGACACTAAACAGTGCCCCGGTTTCGGTTTCTACAAGAACTCAAGTGTGCCTCCACGTATGACATAGAATCTTGAATAGTAGAAAGGGTCTAAAGAAGTCACATTGGGAGACTAAACCCTCATTACCAGAGTAATACATACCAAAAAATAAACAGAATATAAAAATATACATGTAATAACAAAATAAACTATCATAGACAACCATTTCTTGATACTAGGAACAAACCATATCCAACATTAAATATGTCAGGTTAGGATAAAGAGTTCCATGTGAACAAACCCCAAAATAAAGATAAAAAGTTGAATCCAAAGAATTATCTAGACTCTATATTTAAACCCTCATCTATGCAGGTCCCCTGCCCAACCTAACTCCCAATCATAGGTATTTTTTCCTTTTCCTGACCTTTACCCATTAAATATACATAGGGAACCAATGGCGTCCCAAAGAGGATGTGAATATAACATACTAGGCCACCACCAAGGGTGTCTACAAAATATATAGTGTAAATGGATAGTTCATACATAGTATAAATAAAGAAAATTTGAATATAGAAGAGTGGTCATCCATTAGATAACCAGGTTCACTTAATTAATTACTAGAAATATTCCCAATTTCAATACTTATACCATCTTCATTAAATTGTTCACTTACATAATGTTATCAATTGTTTATGCATTTTTATCAAATTCAATACATAAGAAAAATAAATCAGGTTCCCTATCTCACTTGGGATGATCACAACCTCACATATACAACACACTCACCTTGATCCCTCGGTCAAGGTGGTCTCATGGAATGCAACCATTGTGGGAATCAAACTCTATCCCATTCCCTAATATGTGCATTTTGGGGTCGAGTTTAGAGCCTCATTCAAACATGACCTGTGGGCATAGAACCTCAGGTCAATAGTCCACTCCACCAAGCCATATGCACATGCTTATTTATCCATTCACCACACATATTCCATATAAAAAACACGCATAAAAAATACCAATAGCCAATATAAACTATATAAATCTTCATGGGAATTAATATTATTCTGTAACACAATAACACACATGCCTTTTATATCACAAATTCATTTAGCCTAATTCCCATTTCTTATGCCTAACTCACTAATCATATTTAATAGTTCCCCTACATTAACACATTTATCATTTTTAATAAATCCCACATGTTAAATCACAAAACTCCTTCATATTTTCCCATGTATTATAGCACTAATTCTTTTCAAGTAAAATTCAAATTCCACAAACCCATTCATATTAATCTCTTTTAACCATTTTCATGTCATGGTAAACAATACCTTATCAAATAACCACCTCTAGACACAATTATCCATATTTCCTTATAAATCGACAAATAAACCATTTTACTTGTTCATCATGGGAACTATTCAATCACAATTCAATTTCACAATTAACATTTAATTTAACCATGTCCAGGAAGGTCAGTGCAACCATTTGTTGCCTTAAATTAGTCAAGTAATTCTCCATGCATCCCACAGGGATCACAAGGGGTAAAATTATTCATTTAGACATCCATTTTACTGAAACTCACAAACTACGCCATGAACACAACAAGGGAAAGAAATAACATAAGATCATCTACACAACCCCTCATAAAACTATTGGATATAACATATAGACCACCTGCCTAGAATCTAATGATGAATGAGCACCAAATAATAGATTTAAATCCTTATTAAGACACCCCTTAAACCTTTAAGATAGATTAAAACCAAAAAAGAGATCTTTTGGGATTTAGAAGAACATTCCCCTAGATACAGGCCATTATCCAAAAAGAAAGTAAAGTAAAGGATTAGACTCACCTGGTTCTTCGTTTCGATTCGAACAACGCTCCAAAGAGCCTAGAATTAAGAGAGAACCACCCATGGGAAGGTTTTGAGAATATAGGTCATTACTAAGGTCAAATAGAGGAGGAACGTGTGAAAAATTAGGTGAGGTTTTAAAATCCTGTAATGCAAAATTTGTAATTTTTTTAACTTTTATAGGGGCACACAGTTTACCTACATGATTTTCCAAATCCTGCAAAAGCCAGTATCTGATGGATGTTGGGTCACACAGTTAATTGGGGAGACCCACACAATTTACAAAACTGTGTTATTATAGTGTTAAATACTATTTTCCCCAGTTGCACTATTTTCCTAAGAAGTTCGCAAGGTTTATTTAACCATTTTCCAACTATGAACTTTTGAAAGGTTAGACCAGTTTCTGTTGACTTAATTTCCAAAAAACCCAAAAATATCCCAGAGGCCCCTCATTCATTCAATAAATATTTCATTAACCAAGAACGATATATTGAAACAAAAATTTAAACATCAACATACCTCTATGAGGTCAAGGATATTAAACCCCCCACATTATAATGGCTAATCCTTTAGCCCCATTATCAATTATCACTAATCCTTCGAAACAAAGAGATCAGTCCACTGGTCCCACATATCTGATTCTCACTCCCAATTTTCTTTCTAAACATTCCCATTAATCCACACAATACAAACTATAGAAAAAACCTTACCTCACAAAACCTTCTCAATATGTTGCCCAATACGAACCCGATGCTCCTCAAAGGACGTATTATCCTCAAGCTCGATATCCTCAATATTGTCCACATGAGACAAATCAGTGTGATATTGCCAAAGCAGTGAAACATGAAAAACATCATGCATCACACTATACTGTTGAGGAAGATCCAATCAGTATACCACCAATCTTATCCTCTATATAATCACAAACATCCCCCATGTAACTATTCGCTAACCTTACCGGCTTCCGAATTTGATGGTGGTCCAACCTTAGTGACACCTGAAGAAACACACTCTTACCCACCATAAACTCAAGTGGTCTACGATGCTGATCATCATATGACTTCTTCCTACTATATTTAGTTTCCATGCATTTCTGAATCAACTAATCCTTTTCTGACGTCTCCTTCATGAGACTCAACCCCAACATCTCTTACTCCTTGACTTCTAACCAATATAGTGGATATCAACATGCCCTTCCATATAGTGCCTCAAATAGTTCCATCTGATTGCTATCTTGGAAACTATTACTGTTGGAAAACTCAACAAGAAAAAAGTGGTTTTCTCTATGAACCACCGAAATCTAGGACACAATCCCTCCAAACTTCCTCTAACACCCTAATTGTATGTTCTAACTTCCCATCCATCTACAGGTGAATATATGTACTCAAAAAATACCTTGGTACCAAGATACTTTTGTAATAAATACCAAAATCATGATCTAAAACATGAACCAGAATTCAAAAATGTAGTATTTGGCACACCATGCAACCACACTATCTCTCAAATATACAACTGACCCAATTTATTATTGGTAAAGGTCTTCTAGATCAGTAAGAAATGACCCAATTTAGTCAAATTATCCATAACTTCCAATATTTCATAATTCTTAGGAGGTATCCTAGGAATAAACTCTATCAATCCCATCATTATATCACCCTACTTACATTCCAAAATTGGTAATGGTTGTAACAAACCACCTGGGAACTAATGCTCAGCCTTCAATAGCTGATAGGTAAGGCATCGTGCCTCAAACCCCACAACTCCATTCTATATTCACTAACACCAATACTTCAAACAATGATCATGATACATCTTGTTAAACCAGGATGCATTTCCCACGTTGATACATGGTACTCACATATGAAATCTTTCTGCATACACACTGGCACAACCACAAGGCCACAAACGCAGACAATCCCATCATTATCAATATCCCAACTAGAATGTGACTCCCCACATTTAAGACTTTCCTTCCTAGAAAAACACTTCAAGTCCTCATGTTTACCCTCCTTGAACTTCTTTAAAAGTGAAGAATCAACTGTTATGGATGAAAAGGTCATCTACATATGCCCACATGTCACCTCCAGCTATAGAACAGAAAACAATTTCATCATTATCCACTCAGAGCTATATTTTTAAATCACCTAATTCCAAGTATTCCTACTTGAATCACCCATAAATGTATTACCCTTTCTTGGTGTATAAACCAACCAAAATTCAAAAGACTACATGTATTCAACACATCTTACTGGATAAAGAAACAATCACACTAATATTAGATTACCATAATTATTTTAAGGTCATTAAACAACGTGAACTGCTCCCCCAACATGTAGTACCTCTAACACTTTTAAGAATAAACATTAATGTCCAACTCAAGATCATGAGTAGGGAAATTTCCCTTATGATGTCTCAAATGCCTAGAACCATTTGCAACAACTTAATCATACAGCATCAACATTGTCCCTAGTCCAACATTTTACACATCATAGAACAAGGTTCACCACTTACGTGACTCAGGTAGGATCAGGACCAGTGTAGTCATCAAGTTATTCATCAACTCCTGGAAATCATTCCTGCAAGCCTCAGTCTAATGACCAATAATTATATCAATGAGATTTACCATCTCATGTTTATTATATATGTTATGACTCTAATAAAATAACATAGAGTACAAAATTCAATATTTATGAATGAATAATAAATGTATTAACATGTATTTACCAACATTAATGATCATATACTAATTAAATATTAACTTTCTCTTAGGAGTAGTAATATGACCCTCATGAATAGTAAAATAGCCTATTGAACACTAACCTCAACTATGAAGGCATAAATAAATTTGAGGAATCTCATAGGTGAATGTATGATATAATTATATCATACAAAAAGTCTATGATTACTCTAGATATAATATTTAATTGTTGGTATTTTTAATACTCATAAATATTTAATTACATGTTTATAATTAATAAAATTAATTTTCTTTAAATAGATTAATGAATCAATATTTTTTGTCCTATTATTTTGGGATACTTTTATGATACCTTTGTTAATTTTTTTAAAATGTATTCCATTTTTTAATTCTACACATTGAAAATGGTTATTGTGAATTTTTGGATTTTTTTCCAAATTACTTGAATTTTTTGAATAGTAAAATACAGTAATTTACGGTATAAATACATTATAAGATAAGTACACTATTAATTGAGTCATGTATCATGTATGAAAAATTATTTCTAACTCACATGCACTTATTACTATTTTTGTTCACAAGAATCAACTCTATTGCTTGTCTTCAGAAAAATAATAAGATAATGAATATGATATTCCAAAATCACCCCTCTCCACCACTATAAAAGTCACTAATCACTCTTTATTAACCTCACTCTTTTAAGACATGATGATTCTCAATGTTCTACACAAATATTATTCCATAATATATCCCCATGTCCAGGAGCACTTGGTCTTTCCAAAATACCAAATCCCCTTCCGGTAAAAAGGTTCTCAAGGAGGAAATTTGATGGTGTAGATCCTCCACCTTTTTCAATAAATTTCATTTCAGTTTAATTTATTCTATTAGTATATACTCACCCCATCTATCCAATTGAACATGATAACTCCATTATAATCTATATATTTGATGTATATCATGTTAATATTATATCCTTCCTCAAACTACTATATCTATCTCTTTTATTTCATTAATGAAATCATCGTTTGGGAGGTGCCTGTTTACAACCTTCATGGATGAAGAAGTTTCTTTCAGAAATTTATCCCCCAAGGTTGTTCAGAAAACCATTTTAATGTATGAAATATATTTTAAATTGTATAACATAACCTGTTTATGTTATGGAAGTAACATATTTACTAAATACTAAATGATAAAACAAAATGAGTTCGTTATGATCAATAACTGCCATAATAATCTAAATGATTATCATTGGGTATATTATCTAATTAATCATCCTCATAATATACAACCAAATGTTATATATAACCATTTTAACTTTTTTATGTTCATTCCACATGAATTCAATTTCTCATAATCAAGCGAACCGATCATTAAATCAAGGAATGAACACTCCATGACAAAATATTTCAATCTTACAACTCATAAATAATGACATAAATGAACTTAATAAAACAATAATGAATCAAATATATAAATATATGGTTTTTAATTAGTTAATTAATGTATTTAATTTTGTTATCAAGGATGTTTAGGTCTGGTGAAGAACACTTTTGAATATAAGGTAAGGGTTTTCTACCCGAACTTCCATTTTCATTCGAGTTAATCATATTCTCTACATACCTCAATGAAATTATTATTCATTCTTATCTAATACTAATAAATTAATTTCGAATATTCTATATATTTGAACGAATCAGAATCCTTATTTATTTTATGGGGAGTTATTTGTTTTAAAAGGATCTTTCAAAACTTCTTCCAGATAAACAAGTATGTTTAAATAAGACCTCTCAAATTCTAATCTATTTTCAAATGAACTCTGCTACTTGTTTTAAGACACCATTAGTTTCTTGATTCACTTATTTTATAATGAAAAAACTACCATAATTCACTAATGTTTTTATATAAAGTTTTTTTCAAAAGAAATCTTTATTTGAAAGTAAAAGAGTATTTATCAGAAGAATTACTCTATGATTTTATAAGAATATTTTCACAAATTTCTTGATTATTATTAATTTTAATTGGGGATAATATTTTATGATATCTTCCACCATTTATTATTAAATGTTTTATGATCATTTCAATTATTTTTGTTCTATCTTGATAATATTTACTATATTACACTGAACAGTTAATGTCTATGTTTAATGTTTGGGGAAAGTTATTTACATTTAATATGTAAGTTTCAATATGAATGTATATGTTGTTAATGTTTATCCACATTTATATGAGGATTGTTTTGGAATATTAATTGATGGGTGGGATCTTCTATAGCCCCTTGATGCATCGGTAGGTCCCATGGGACAATCTAATTTGGGTTTTTAACAATTTATGTATGGTTGTGGCACAAGGCCTTGACATAATTATTATGATATATATCATTATGAATTACCTAATTATAGAACTAGTAACTAATGGTCCATGTGATTATTCTACTAGAAGAATATCCATGGTAATGTTTTGTCGTGGCATTATTAATTATATTTTATTCCTGCCATATTGTGCTCAAGATTATGTTTTAATGGCATGTGTACGTTTAGTTATTTATTGTTCCTTATTATATTTCTTATACTATTTTACATACCCTTAATGAGCATATGAGATCACCCACTTCATATGTTTATTTTTCCCCAAGATGCGAGGAAGTATATTATGAATTACTTGAAGGGATAATCTAGATGTTATGAAGGTTTTCAAATGAATTTTCATATTTCATTTCCTCTAAAGTTGTAATTTTGAACTCATGTATGTATCTGGTCTTCCAAAACTACTAAATTATTCAGTCTTTCTAGATAAAACTTTCTTGTAATCATTACAAAGTAATAAAATAATGCACCAGCTCCGAGCAACTGGGGTTAGCGTATTATAGTTGGTATCAATGAAATTTTAGTAGAAAACATGGATAATAGATTTAGAAAATGTATATTAGTGAACAAAACCCCATGTTTGACATTCAGGATTAGTATAAAATAACATCCTTAGAATTTTGGTAAGGAATATATTACGTGGATATTTCTATAAATTCATCCATTTCTGGATACTATAAGTGGATGTGGTTCTGGAATAGATGTACCTTGGTTTAAAAACTCTGAAAAAATGTTCAAGTCCTGACTTGGGGTAACCTAGTATAAGAAATAGGCCTTACGATGCACCTGGTTTGACACTCCTAGTGGATATGTCTACTATAATTCAAATTTTAATTACAAGCCATTATGAAGGATTTAAAAGTAATTTTTTCCTCAGAGAAACTATGCCTATGATTGTGAGATTAGCTATACATAGGATTCCAATTTATGCTAAGAATTTTTCTAGTTGATATTATACATTATGATTCAAAACCTAATCTATTTTATGCCATTGTTTAGAAATGGTTCCTAGTGAACGAATTGGAAACTACATGAACATGTTTATCCCATGTAGATATTTCCCTACTATGAAATATAATGATGTTGGTTCTGATGCTATGACTTGTGTCATTAAACATATAACTATACTGTGATAGCTAACTCATGTTTTGAACAATATATTTACTCATATGGAGCATCTTGATCCACAACGTAGGGGAGAAATGTTGGACCCCTTTATGCAACAATAACCTCTATCATTCAATAATACTATTAACCCATTTGTAGTGGAGTAGTGGACATGTTCTTTAGAGAAGATATTTATTACATTGGGATATAATGAAAGTGGGAAGGTTTCTGTGGAAATTTATTGTCTTTCAGGAGAAGAAGAACAATGGTGGTCATTGATTCAAAACACAAAGAAGGAGAATGAAATAGATAACAAGGAATGGAGTGAATGTAATGAACTTTTCTTACAAAAATACCTTCCTTGTAAATTGTCAGTGGATATGGAAATGTAGTTTCTGAGTCCAATGAATAAAGAAGATGAGAATTTTGAAAATTATGAAGATAACTTCACAAGAATAGAAAGGAATGGTTTGGATTACATACAAAATACAAGGAGTAATATTGATTGATTCTTTGATGCTTTAAATCCATTACTCTGATGGACACTAGTCTACAAAACTTTCTCATCATACAAATATATAGTCTCATGTGCTATCATGATTGAAAAATATTTCTCTAAGTATTAATACTTTAAGGTAAAGAATGGGAAGAAGTGGGATACTGAAAACTCTGGAAAAGGAAATACAGAAATTTGGAAGAAGGGAAGAGTTGACTTTCCACACTTTGGTAATTTTTGGAAGAAATACCTTCGCACTTTCTTAAAGGGTATGGGTTTTTGTTGCAAGTATGGAGAAAAACGCCACCAATCCCATGATTGTAAGAAACATAAATAAGCTTCCAATGTTCAATGCTACAATTTCAAAAAGATTAGACATTTTGAAAATAATTGTTCTATGCATTAAGGAAACTTTCCCTAGAGAAGGGAAAGGGAGGAAATTCATTCATCTGTGGTCATAACTGCTGAGGTCGAAGTTCCTAAAGAGGCAGGGGTAGGTAAATTAGTAATTTCATCAACTTATTCAATGAATTATTTGATTTTGGATCAATTCATTCTTTTATATATTCATTTTCTTATAAGAAAATTAGATTTAATAAAGGATTTTTATGAAAAAAACTCGTAATGGAAGTATCATTTCGGCCAAGATATGTTGATAATTTCCACTTATGAATCATAAATGAGCTCAATTTATAACTTTTTCATCATACATGTGATTTATTTTGATATAATCCTTAGTATGTATTTGATTTAAAATTATGATGATACAATCTATTGAAATAAGAAGTAGGTTACAATTTTTGAAAACATTGTAGAATCCCATATATTTAGAGTAGAAACATCATCATTTTATTCTTATCTAGATCCACCGCATTAGATATATTGAATAAAACTATTGGTGTGGATGATAACTTGATATCTAAATGCCAGGAAATAAATATTCAAATTGAGGATTTATCTATTGTGTAAGAATAAGTTGATGTGTTTCTAGAGAATTTACCTGGGAATCCCTTGAAGCAGGAAGTTGATTTCTCTATTGATTTAATTCCAATTTCAAGACCTATATCATAGAAACATTATAGATTGGTCACTATGGAATTATTATAATTGATGAAATATCTAGAGTATTTGAGTGATAAAGGATTTATTCCACCTAGTGTTCCTCCATGGGGAGACCTTATTATTTTCATTAATAAGAACAATGGATATATGAGGCTGTGCATTGACTGTAGGGAGATCAATGATATTATGATAAATGAAAAGTATAATCTTCCTCACATTGATGATTTATTTGATCAACTTCATCAGGACCAATATTTTTCTTTGATTCACATTCGATCTGGATATAATCAGTTGTGAGTGAGGAAGGAATATATTCCAAAGACATCATTTCAAACTAGGTATGGGAAATAAATTTTACAGTAATTCCTTTTGGACTGAAACATATACCCACTGTTTTCTTGGATATGATGAATAGAGTTTGCAAAGAATAAATTGATGACTTTGTTGTGGTATTTATTGATGATATCGTGGTATACTCCAAAAGAAATGAATACCATGAGAATCATTGTGGATTATTATAAATATTCATAGAAGAAATTAATTATATGGGATGTCTAGAAAGTGTGAATTTAGGATTCAATCGATTTCATTTCTTTGGCCATATTATCTCTATGGATGGAATCTTAGTTGATCCTATGAAGAAAAACACTATCCAGGAATGGCTTACTCCAATGAACATTACTGAGGTATGTAGGTACATTGGTTTAGTAGGTTATTATCAATGATTCATTCATAAATTCACCCATTTAGCCAACCCATTAACACAGATTACTCGTAAAGGGGTTAAGTTTGTATGAACAATTGAATGTGAATAATGTTTTGATGAATTGAAGAGAAGATTAGTGACAGCTCTAATGTTGAATCTACTATCAGGGAATGGTGGATTTATGATCTATATTGATGCATCAAAAAAAGTCATGGTTGTTTTCTTTATGAAAAATGATAGAGTTATTGCCAATGAATCAAGGCAGCTAAAATTTTGTGAACCGAACTATCCAACTCGTGATATTGAGATAGAATATGTAATCTTTTCTCTGATGATATGAATATACTATCTCAATTTTGAAATATGTGAGATATATATGGATGATAATAGTTTAAAATATATCTTATCATAGAAAGAAGTCAACATAAGGAAAAATAGATAGCTCGAGGTACTCATGGATTATGATTGTTCAATACATTATCCCCCATGAAAGGAAAATAAGGTAGATGATGAATTGAGTGGGAATGATCATGAAGATCTAAACAAATTGATTATTTACAAGGATCCCATGTACATGGATATAGTGAGGAAGAATATGGGAATTATCAAAGAAGGTGAAACATCACTAATTTTTCAATTGGTTTCCCAACCATCTGTATTAGAATGAATTAAAAGTTATTAGTCTGATCATGAGAATCTTCAAAAGAAAATTAAAGCTAAGAATGATCGGAAGTCCGCAGACTTCGTGTGTGAGGAAGGAATTCCAAAATTTGGGAAGATGGTATGTGTTCCCACTATCCCAGATCTAAAAAGAGAGTTATTTGATGATTCCTATAGTTTGAATTTACTTATACCCCATAATAGTATTGTGATGTGTGTAGATTATAAGGAAAATTTCTAGTGTGACAACATGAAGTGGGAAATTACTGAATATGTTTCAAGATATTTAGTATGTCAAGAAGTGGAGTTTGAAAGGAAACATCCTAGAGGATTCATTCATCTAATACATATCCCTAAATGAAATGGGATGACATTACTATGTATTTTGTCATTTTATTACCTAAAACTCCAAGAAAGAATGATGTAATATGGGTAATTATGGATAGACATTCCAAATCTACATATTTCCTTGTTATAAGGGAGGATTTTTCATTATAATTCCTTTCATGACTCTATATTAAAGATGTTGTAAGACTTCATGGAGAACATCTCAATATTGTTTTTGATCATGATCCATTATTTATACAAATTCTTGATAGTGCCCATAATTATTTGGATAATGATCTTTATTTGAGTACTTCTAATAACCCTCAAATTGATAGGTAGTCAGAAGAAACGATCCAAACTTTACAAAACATGTTCAGATCATGTTAAATTTATTTTCAAGGTATGTGGGATCAGTATGTACCTTTGGTAGAGTTTTCCTACTACAATAGTATCCATTATAGTATCCAAATGGAACAATATGATGAATTTTATAGAAAGAAATGTCATACCCCCAACCTGTTGGGATGATGTTGGTGAAAGAAAAATTGTGGTCTCAAAACTTGTTAAGGAATCAATATCCAAGGTAAAGACTATTCAAACCAATATCAATTCAGCTCGAAGGATAAAAAAGGACTATACTGATAATTGAAGGAAGGATTTTGAATTTCAAGTGGGATATCATGTTTTCATGAAAGTATGTCCATGGAAGGGTGTTATATTATTTAGGAAGAAAGGGAAACAGAGGCCCATGTACATTGGAAATTTTTAATGTCTTGAAAAAAATTGAGTTATGGATATTCATTTGAAAATTACACCTATCATTTCTAAATTACACAATATTTTCCATGTCTCATTGTTGATAAACTGCATTCCAGACCCAACACATGTCCTCACTTATGATGGTATAGAATAGGAACATGAAATATCTTACTGTGAAGAGCATGCCTGATTTTTGGACACTAAAGAACAAGTGATGAGGAGTTTTATATCTCGGCTAGTAAAGGTAATTTGGAAAATGAAATAATAGAAGAGTCTACATGGGATCCTAAGGAACACATGATGAAGAACTATCCAAATATTTTTATAAGGATACACTCAATAAATTTTGTGGATGAAATTTTTATAGGAGGGGAGAATGTAAAGACCTAGAATTATATCAATGAGATTTCCCTTTTTATTTTTATTTTATATGTTATGAATAACATAAAACCATATATAGAATGCAATACATTCATTATAAATGAACAATCAATATAATAAGAGGTATTTATATACATTAAAGAACATATATTGATGAAATAGTGTCTTGCACTTAAGAATAGTAATTTGACGCTTATGAATAGTAAAACAGCCTATTGAATAGTTACCTTAGCCATGAAGGTATAAATAAAATTTAGGCATCTCATAAGTGAATGTATGATATAATTATATTATAAAAAATGTAAGTGATTATTATATGAATTAATATTTAAGTGTTGGTATTTTTATAACTCATAAATATTTAATTGCAATTTAATAATTAATAGAATTATTTAAATTAAAATTCTTTGTTATAAAATTGATTCTTAAATCAATATTTTCTTGTATTTTTATTTAGGGATAATTTTATGAGACCTTAGTTAATATTTGAAACTATTATAAAATTAGATTTAAAATTAAAATCGATATTTTTCATGTAAATAAATCTTTTTAAAAAAAATTAAATTTCAAATATTTATATATTCATTTGACAAAATTGAGCCAATTTTTTAATTCGACGTGTCTAAAAATGGTTCTGGTGAATTTTATGATTTTTCTAAAATACTTGATTCTTTGTTGAATAGTAAAATATAGTAATTTATAGTATAAATACATTATAACCTTAACAAACTATTCCATGGGTCATGGATGATGTATGAACACTTAGTTAAAAATCAAATGCACTTATTATTATTTTTGGTCATAAGATTCAACACAAATTCTTGTCTTGAGAAAAATAATAAAATAATGAATAAGATATTCGAAAATCATCCCTCTCCTCCACTATAAAAGCTACCCATCACTCCCTCTTCTCCTTACTCTTATAAGCATTAAATATTCTCATTGTTATTCAAAAATACTCTTCCCTAGTCTCTCCCCACATCTTTTATCTCTTCGTCAAGACAAAATACCAAAATCCCTTCCCTTAAGGAGGTTCTCAAGGGGGATATTTTTAAAGGTAAATCATCCTCCTTTTTCATTTAATTTCATTCCAGTTTAGTTTATTTTTATAGTATATCTTCACCTCCTCTATCAAAATGATCAATTTAACTCTAGTATAATATATATACTATATTTATATCATGTTAATGGAATATCCTTCCTCAAACTACTGTCTCTATCTCTCTTTCATGTTATAAATGAAATCATCATCTGGGAGGTTCTGATTTACAACCTTTGTGGATGAAGAAGTTTCTTTCTTCAATTTCTCCCTCAAAACTATTCATGAATCCATTTTAATTGTAGGTACATATTGTAAAATCTTTATTATAACCATTTTCATGTAATGTAGGTAAACAATTTACATATACTAAATGATAAAATGAAATGAGTTTGTTATGATCAATTACCTCCATAATAATCTAAATGATTATCACTAAATGTATTATCTAATCATTCATATAATAATATATAACCAAACTATATATAAAACCATTTAAAATTATCTATGTTCATTCTAAATGCATTCTTTTACTCATAATCAAGCGAACCGATCATGAATTTCAAGGAACGAACACTCAAGAACGACAGATTTCAATCATATAACTCATCAATAATGACATAAATGAACTTAATAAACTATAATGAATCAAATAAATAAATATAAGGTTCTGAATTATTTAATTAATGGATTTAATTTGGTTATCCAGAACATTAATGTCAGGTTTATAACACTTTCTGACACAAGTTAACGGTTTTCGACCCGAACCACCATTTTCATTCGAGTTACTATTATAATATACATACCTAAATTAAATTATTATTTATTCCTATTTACTTCTCATAAATTATGTTTCATGGTTATATATATTCTTACCAATTTTAATACTTCTTTATTTTATGGGTAGTTACATTTTTTAAAAGGAAATTTCAGAAATTATTCTTGATAAACAGGGTCATTTCAAAAGAACTTCTCAAATTCTTACCTATTTTCAAATTAGCTATACAATCTTTTTTAGAAACCATTATTTTTAAAAGATCACTGATTTTGTTTTAAAAAACTACCTTCATTCACTTCTTTCTTTATAAAAAACTTCCATAAGAACACTTCTTTTTGAAGGAAAATAATATTTATCTCAAGAATTACTCGAAGATTTTTAAGAGTATTTTCACTTAATTAATGACTCTTATGTTTAATTGGGGTTAATATTTTATGATATCAACCACCAATTTTAACTGAATGGTTTATGATTTGTTTAAATTTGGATGTTGTATCTTGATACCATTCTCCATATTACTCTGAATTGTTACTGATTATGTTTAAGGTTTGGGGAATGTTATTTACATTTCATATGCTAGTTTCAATATGAATGTATATGTTGTTTAGGTTTATCCCCATTCACATGAGGAATAAATTGGACTTATTAAGTGATGTTTGGGTCCCACTTGATTCCCACTGATGCATTGGTAGGTTTCATGAGACAAACTAGATTTGAATTTTACCTGTTTATGTATGGTCTTGGAACAAGGCCTTAACATAATGAGTTTGGTTTCTGACATTATAAATTTACTCATTAGGAAACTAGAAATTGATAGTCCATGTGATTATTTGACTAGTAGAATATCCATGGTTATGTTTTATTGTTCCATTATTGATCATTTTTTATTCCTTCCATATTTGTCTTGAGATTATGTTTTAATGGCATGTGTAATTTTTGTTATTCATCATGCCTTATTATTTATACTTCTACTATTTTACTTACCCTTACCAAGAATATGATATCACCCCTTTCTAATGTTTTATTTTCCCCCAAGATGTGAGGTAGTATATTAAGAATGAATTTCACTGATATTATAGATTTTATGAATGTTTTAAAAGAAATTTACATATTTTATTTCCTCTCAAGTTGTAATTTTGAACTTATTTATGTATCTAGTCATCTAAAACTACTAAACTATTTGGTCCATCAAGATAAAACTTTTTTGTAATCCTTCCAGTTTAAAAAAATAATATACCTGCCCAGGGACACTAGGGTTAGGGCATTACACTCTGACCATTCAATCTTAACTCCCTTAATGGTTTATCCTGAACGTACTGTTGCCAAATCAGAGAAATCAATAATGAACCTCCTATAATTACCGACCAATCTCAGAAAATCCACGAAATTAGAAACATTCTTGGGCTTATCCAAGGACACCACAACCTACATTTTCTATGGATCCACTGACATACCTTTCTCAGAGATGAGGTCACCCAACAATTGAAAATTACAAATCTATAATTGAAATTTGGATTGCTTGGCATAAATTATATTCACTCTTAGTGTAATCAGGATGGTGTAAATATGTTTGGCATGATCATCATGAGTTATAGAGTAAGAAAAGATTTCATCTATGAAGAAAAATTGGAACTTAAGTACATACGGGGAAAATATTTGGATCAATGACTCCATGAACTCGTCAGGAGCATTGGTCAACCCAAACGACATCACCACAAACTTGTACAACATGTACATTCTTCTTAATGATGTATGCGGTAAAACATAAGGGCCCACCCTCAACTGGTGATACCACAATCTCAAATAAATATAAGAAAACACCAAATCACCCCTTAGCTGGTCAAACAGGTCATTGATTCTAGGAATCACGTTTCGATTCATAATTATCATATAATTCAACTTCCTATAGTCTACACATAACCACACAGATACATCAGCCTTCTTGGAAAATAGAATAGGAGATAGTGAAGGATACATAATAGGATACATGAATCCTTTATTCTCTAATACCTCTAACAAGTCCTTAATCTCATGCATTTTTACTAGAACCATCTGATATTGTGCAATAGAAACCGGATCAACCCCCGGTAGTAACTCATTTGTAAACAAAATACCTCTCTTAGGTGGAATCCCTAAGAAATCCTCAAAAAAGAAACCTATAAACCGATCCACCACCAGAGGAAAGAATATATACTTTACTCCCCCTTCATCAAGCATAAGACAATCCACTCGGGTTGTGAGTTCACCAAACTATTGAAAATTGGTTCTGCACCGCCTGCTCGCACATTCCATTCACCATGACGGGTATGGGTATCCCCCTAAATAGACATTAATGCTATCCTTCAATGGTAATAGTTGATATAGCCCCAATAAAATACCATCCAATCCATACACATCATCAGAAAAAAACCTAACATCTCGGGGAAATCTAGTCCCCAAAAAAATGTTACCCACCTACCTCCAAAGAAGAATTTTTACATTGTATGATATCCTTGGATCATACCCCCAATAGAGTATTAATCAACATGAAACCACAAACATGTAACACTGGTAGTCCCAACACAACCAAAAACTAAACAAAGATAAAAGAGGTGGTAGTGCATGTGTCAAATAAGGAACTAGAAATCGGGGAAGCTAGAGGAATCGTACCAAGAATAGTAGAAGGTCCATCCATTCCACCTCTGGGTACAAACTAAACTGTATGAAGCTTCCATTCCCCTCTTCCCTTGGTTTTGGTTTGAGTACCCAACACCACACTACCTAGAGGGTATGGACATTCTCACCCTATAGTGCCACATCCACCACCCCAATCGGTATGACCTGTGAAACTAAAACTCTCTACCAGCTGTGGGTTAACAGACCCTCTACCTACACTCGGCATATCCCTTTGACCTTCATATGTGCCTAGATGTCGAGGGTTCCTACATAACCTCTGTACATGCCCCCATTTTTTCATATGACCATCACTCCACAGGTGGTTATGGACACTGACCTTGAATGTTTATCGGCCTTCCACACTAATGAAAAAACCTCTAATCCTCACCCAAATAGGCCAGCCCTCTCTTTTGACTACTACATATACTTCCATCCTGATGGAAACTCCCAAAATTACGGGTATGGCTCTCAGAAACCATACCACTCATCTGCCCATTTAACACCACTTTTCCACTACCTCAAGCTCCCTTAAAGCTCCCTTTTGAAATAATGGACTAATCCACTACCTCTGTAAACCTCTTAAAATAAAAAATATTCACCTGGGACCTAATCACGTTCTTAAGACAATTCTAGAAAGGTTTCACCATATTCACCTCATATCTTGCTAAAGCTGGAAACAAGTGTCCCAAATTAATGAAACAACTAGTATAATACTTCGGAAACATTTCCCCTTGGTTTAAAATGATGAAATAATTTTCCTCCTCCTACACCAAGGTCTTGGGATAGAAATTCTCTAGAATCGTTTCCTATAAATATTTCTATAACATAACATCATTTTATTTCTTCTGCACCATGATACCCACCAATGCATTACCAAACCTCTCGACATATAGGCCATCAATGTGAATACCTACATAGAATTAGTCTTCAAATGGTCAAGAATCATCTGAATAGAATCTATCTTGAACTCAACAGCCTTAGGTCTAACCACTCTAGTAAATTTTAGAGAGTGATATTGCTAAAATTATGTGGTTAGCTCGAACATGCTCGGGGAAACCTGGCTTGGGTCCAATTCCATCATTTTCATAAAGAGAGAAAGGTTCTCATGGAACTTATCTTCTCTATTATTCTAGATCACAACATTCTCTTTCTCTACTCTTAGAGGATCATTTTTTGAAAATTCTTCTTGTTTCCCAACTAGTTCTCCTGATAATGGTGGAAATTCCCTATAAAGAAAAAAATAATGTTCTAGAATACTTAGCATGAAGCCTTCAAAATTCCTATAAAATATTGCCCACCACTATCCATAATCAACCCATTCGCATAAAATATCACAAAGGTTATTATCACATTCCAATCACTACCATGGACCATCCTTATCATGGATCATGGCTAATATGGGGTAACCAACTTACACAGCTACAAGTCTTATATTAGAAAACATTTAACAATTATTTCCATTCTTTCAATGCAATCCTTTAATCCTAGGAACATTTCCCCATTTAATAACATGTTTAAGTAAAAATTTCACTCACATAGGACCCCTTACATATTCACAACCATTTAACCATTATGTAACATTTTTCTCATTTTAATCACTTTGTTAGACATCATTTTCTTTAATATGTTCTAGAAGGATAAATGAATTTTACCCATTTTATGTCCCACACACCCATCTCATGTGTATAACTATTATGATGTACGCCTCCTATATCCCTAGGTTCCTAAAACGATCCATGAATAAAAAATCCCATGTTATTCTGACCACAAACTTAATATCATATAACTGTTACATCACACAATGAGTGAATCACCCAATAGTGAAACATCATCAATGGAAACATCACACAACAAGAACAAAAATTCCCACCCTAGGTCACTTGAATCATTCCCCATACATGGGTCAGATACTCCCAAGAATGAGATCATTTTTAAGGCCCGACACATCCTATTATCCTTTATCCCATCCCAAATAATAATACAATAGAAACGAAATGCTATAATACCACTTTTTAATGTCCCCATCTCAGGAGCCACTAAACGGTGCCCCAGATCGGGTCACCACATGACCTCGTGAATTCCTCCCCATACACAAGAGGATTCCAATTAGTAGAAATGGTATAAATAAGTCATGTGGGGATATTATATCCTATTTATGAGAGTAGGTCACAACAGAAAATATATATAATAGTGGAAACAACATGTAATACAAAAATTAACATACATAAACAACCATTTCTGAAAACTGGGTAAAACCATAGCTAACAATAAAAATGTCATGTTTTGATAAAAGTGAAAAGAGAAAAAAGCCCAAAATGAAGATAAATATTGGAATCCAAAAAACATTCATGACC
Source organism: Viscum album (assembly GCA_963277665.1). Taxonomy (NCBI): domain Eukaryota; kingdom Viridiplantae; phylum Streptophyta; class Magnoliopsida; order Santalales; family Viscaceae; genus Viscum; species Viscum album. The sequence continues at coordinate 1,878,019,257 of OY728152.1, forward strand.
CCAAGTCTGGAACCACATCCATGCACATACCCTACGAAAGTTAACTCCCAAGAATAGGGTTATTTCCCTTTTCCTAACCTAAAACCATGTAATATACTCCGGTATACAACGGTCGCCTGAGCAGGGTGTGATTATACCTTAGTAGGCCACCATCAACACTGTTTATAAAATTTCTAGTCTAAATAGATAGTCCATAAAAAGACTGAATAAAGAAAACGTGAATAACAAAAAGTGGTGTGCCATTAGTAAACAAGGTTCAATTATATCATTCTTTGCGTTATTCCCATTTTCAGAACATATACCATATTCATTACGTAGCTCGCTTAAATCATGATTTCAACGGGCTAGACACAATAATCAATTTAAATACATAGGGGAAATAAATCGACTACCCTATCTCACTAGGGATAATCAGATAAAAAATATATACAAAACACTCACATTGTTGCCTTGATCCATGTGGTATCATATAATGTAATGATTGTGTGAACATAACTCTTTCCCTTTCTATGATCTATTCATTTAGGGGTGGAGTTTAGAGACTCAGTCTAACTCACCCCATGGGCATAAATTCTCATGTAAATACCCTACACTACTATGCCATGTGCACATGATTAATTATCCATTCACCACACATATTCCATATCAAAACCTATCATATCCAATACTAATAGCCAATATAAACCATAATAATCAACATGGGAAATATCATTTTTTTCACATCCCATTAACAAACTTTCCATTCACGTCACATATTAAATTATATCAATTCCCCTTTCATATGCCTAACTCACTAATAATATTCACTAGTTCCCCTACGTTAACCCATTTAACATATTCCACATTTCTCATATGTTAATTTATATAACTCATTCATATATTCCCATGCATTAACACACTTATTCATTTCATGTACCATTCACATTCCACCAACCCATTCATATTAATACCATTTATCCATTTTCATGCCAATAAAAAAAATCCATTATCCATTAGCAACTTTTAAACAAACCTATCCATTTTCAATTCTTAATCAACAAACTAACCGTTCTACATGTTCACCATGGGCTCTATTCAATCAAAATTCAATTTCTCACTTAACATTTCGGTTAACCATGTTTGGGAAGGTTAGAGCACCCCATGGGTGGCCCTATATTGGTCATGTAATCCCCCATGCATCCCATGGGGATCATGAGGGGTTAAATTCGTCATTTAGACACCCATTTTACCAAAAATCACAAACATCACTAGGAACACAACAAGGTAAAGAAAGAATATAATTTTATATACAAAAACCATAAAATAAAATATAGTATATAACATGTACACCACCTACCTCAAATTTGATGATGAATGAACTCATAATCAATTCCTTAGATCTAGAATCAGACACCCCTTAAAGCATTAACCTAGATTCCACCGAAAAAATATTGCTTTAGGTCTTTGGAAGAATATCACCCAAGATACAGGCCCCAATCAGAAAAAGATAAAAAGGAGAGGATTAGACTCCCCTGGATCTTTGATTCACAACCAGCGTCACTCCAAATAGCCTAGAATAGATGTAAAACCACACTTGGGAATGTTTGGAGCATTTAAATTTTTCACTAGGGTTATTGGGAGGAGTAATTGGAGGAGAGCTCACTGAGGCTTTAAATTTATTTAATGGAAAAACTAAATTTTTTCAACTTCTATAGGGGCTCATGTTTTACCCACATGATTTTTAAAACAATGCACAAACCATGTACAAGAGACTATCTAAGGGAAGTCGGGTCTCACAGTTTCCTGGAGAGACACACACAATTTAAAATCCATGTAACAGACGTGTGATATGGCACTATATAATATTTCACAGTTTTCCTAGGATGGCCACACAGTTTACTAAGTGATGCATGAACTGTGTGCTTTGCATAGGTTGGCCATGTTTCTCTTCCCTTCATGTCCTAATCCACCAGAACACACCTAAGACCCATCATTCATCCAGGAAACACATCATTAACCAAAAACAAGAGACTAAAACCAAAATATAAATATTTAAATACCTCTATGAGGTCCAGGATCTTACATTACCTCTCCCCTTCTACAACTTGTTAGGTAGGATCAGCATGTGGATATTTACTATGAGACCTTGTGTACTCATATATATACTTTAACTACTGTTGATTTATTTTTTAAAGGGTAATCACATCATCATTTTCAAAGGGTGGAAATGGTAATAATGATGTTGAGAGAGGAGATGATAAGAGAATTTCATTCATAACACCTTGAGGTGATAGAGTGAAATGTGTATGATGTATCCATGGACTTCATGATTTGAATATCATGGTCATCTAGAGGAAAACATTCCATCTAGGTGATTGTAGACCAACTCACCATGTCGTCCCACTTCTTATCTATACAACATGATAGTTTAGTAGAGTTCTTGGAACACCATTATATACAGGTGATGCTCTAGATCCATAAGGTTACCTTAATACTCATTTCAGAGAATGAATCTCGTATTACATCATAGTTATTGAGAGGATTGCATGAATCCATTGAGAAATAGTTTTATTTCAGTATGTTGTTTCTCCAAAATACTGATAGCTAGACTAAGTGAACCATTCATGTTCTTATGGAAATTTCATGGGCTATTTTTTTGGAATTTTTCCATAGTATGTAGAATAAACTACCTGTAGCACATTTTTAATAAAATAACCTTCCATTCCACCATCGGTATGAAACCAATTGAGGATTTGTATTTGATACCCTATAGGGCATCACTATGTGGGATATACCTATGAGAGTTAGCATTCATAGGCCCAAAGTTGGTTTTAGTGACATCATATATGGTGAAAATCATCCAATAGTAGATGAGGACTGCATAGATCCATCTGAAGTCTTATGCATTCCTATAACGAAGACCTATGGAGTTCAAAGATGAAGATCATGTATACTAGAAGGTATCACCTTACAATGGATTTAAAATATTTTTATTGGGTGGAATGTTATCTATGATTTTCATTATCCATTTCCATATGTTTTATAGAGTTAGCTGGTTGTCTTACCACTTACCTATACCATCATACATAGATCGGGCACATGATGTCTTCCACGTGTCGCAGCTGAGGTGATATGTGCCTGACTTGTCAAATGTCATCGACTAAGGCTCACTTTAAACCAAGGATGGAGCTACCATAATAGAGTACCCATTGGATATTGATAAAAAGTATTAGAAGATAAAATGTTGGTGAATGATTCCCTTGGTGTGTGTCTAATGGTAGCATGCAAACCTTTAGAAGAGAACCTATGAGAATGAGACCTTGATGTGAGTCAAGTACCCTCATATTTTTTTGTAGGTTTTTCTCTTTTTGGGAAAAAAATACCCAAAGTGGGGAGAGTTTTACATCATATTTTTTTACATTTAAAGCTTTATAATATATCTAATAGTATTTTTGGATCTAGGCATTGAGACAACGTGAAATTATGAGGCTCTGTGAACTCAGTATGCATATGATAAAAATATTAAAAATATTATATCTTGAACACATAGTTTTTTTGAAATAATGGAATAAAACTCATGTAGATACGTTTATAAAAAACTTTGGCCACTAATGATATCGAAATATTGTCTTTAACCAACTTTTTATATAATCTTGGTTGGCATTAGGTGGTTGTCTTGAGCACCATCATGGAAAAAAATATTTAAAATAATTAATTTTTATTTAATTAATTTGTTATTTAAAGAAAAAAATATAAATCTCCTCTAAGATTATTTATTTATTAAAATTCCTAGGGTTATTTTCCAAACCATTTTAATTTCTAGTGGAATTGTTAGAGAAGATCTTTGGTTGATGATGATGGATCGGAGGATCAGATCGACACTAAGAGGATAATATATACTAATGGAGTTTGAGGATATCATGAATGACAATGAAGTCAGATCATTATTCATTAATGATTAATCCAACATTGTGGAAATATGTTTGTTTTTTGTGGATTCATCCCATTTTTTTATCTTGTGACGAACACAGATCAATTACACAAAGAAAATTAAATCATGTATCAATGGTTTGTTTACGTTTGATTTATCTTATTCTTCGTTATTAATTATTTATTCATCATTATAAAAAAATAATCATGGTTAACATGAACAATGGAAGTGGTTATTTCTTTAATGTTTTATAATTCATTTCTCTATCCATAATTCACATGTTCATCATCACTATTTATTTTGGCTGGCAGTTCAACAAATACCCAAAAATAAATAATTGTGATACAGATATTTGGTGCAATTGTTTTATTTTTACAGATCATGGTTCCATATCATTAATGGGATCTATCTGTAAAAAATGACTATATATTGAGTGTGGTGCTTCTTCCTAGTGCACATGTTTGGTGAAGATGGGGGTGGATAGATAAATAATAATAATAATAATAATAATAATAACAACAATAATAATAACAATAACAATATTATTATTATTATCATCATAATTATTGTAATTGGATCTAAATTGGATGTATCTTCTCTATACAAACTCGGATTGATTAATTGTCTATGAAATCATGAACATAATATTGGGGTGTAATTTTAAGAGAAGTATTGAGTAATTTAATTAGACTTGTGGCTTTATCCCATGAAGAATTGTTCAAGTTTGATGGAGTGAAATGTGTTTTTTCACTAGTTGTCCATTTTGGGAAAGTATATTAAATATCCCAAGTATTTTTTTTATGAGGAATACAGAAAAATGATCCATTTTTTATTTTATAGCCATTTTTTTTATATATGATTAATTTTTAAAACCATCATACAGGACACGGGCCTTGCATGTTTGAAGGGTTTTTTTACCAGACTCTAATTTAGACTCATGTGTAGTCTATCCTGAGTAGTTTTCTATGTAGAATGTGATTAAAACCTTGATTTTTTTATTTGATATATGGGGTGTGGGGATGTAATAGATAAAATTATTTTATAAATTCTTAACCAGTATTTGTTGAGATTTTCCCCTTTTCCTATCTCTATGAGAGAACAACACGGAATTATGTCCTTTGAACTTGATTATGATACCCTATATGATATGTGTTTTGAATGAAGTTTGTAGTGTCCCCTATAATACTATGGTGTGATCCTCCATAATTTTATCTTTTATCCTGGGTGGAGTTCATGGAAACTTCACAACCGACAGATTATGAGTGATACACCTCTCTCAAGAAAGATTCTCATGTAAGGTTTTTGGTATCCCTTGATTTTTTGTAGTGATACCATCTTTGGGAGTTAGTATCTAAGAGATCTAGTGAGTAATTATTTGGTGATAAGAAATGTTTATGAATTATTGAACAAGAACCATCAGTGGCAGCATGGATCATGGAGAGAGTTCTCTGGAAGTCTGAATTAACCTGAATCCTCATAGAGAATCTTGTTGTTGTCATTGTGGTTGATACCTCTCTATGACTAAGAATCCTTCATGAGTATATATTGTCTTTTGATTACTTTATGTCTCATATCGTAATTTGTATATCTATGTGTTGATTATATGACTCCTCTTGATGTTTATGTTTGTTTATTTCAAGGTGTCCTACTAGATATTATCATAATCACCCCTGAATGGATGTTTCACACATGTTTTTTGTGTTATATAATTGATAGGCCTTTTGGGGGAGTCATGGGAGGATTAGGAGTAGGTGTGTATTTGCATTGGGCTATAATTACCAAGGGCCTTACTAATGTTTCATTGGATAAAAGTCTCATCCATCTAAGTAGGTTTGAATTTATCTAAAGTTTTGTTGGTCTTGTATTTGGCCTTTATGCTATCTAGAACTTTTTCATACTCTAATTTTCAAATTATTTCTCTATGCATGTGTTGGTATCAGTTTCACTTTACATTCAACACTTTGTGGGATTGGAGATGTGTGTTTGCATATAGGCTAAATAGTAAAATACCTCTCATACGTGTGATATTTATACGCAGTGTTGGTTGTTAACCCCTTCTCTATTAAAGATGACCTTGGGGTTATCACACACGGCTTGTCGTCATCCAGGAAAGACCTAATTGGCCAGGTTGTGATAGAATTCATGAATAAAGACTCAAGATTATGTAATCCTTTAGGTAAAGTTGTTATATATAGCCTACAACTTCCCAGAGCAGTATCTCATGACTAAAAACTCAAAAATTCTATAATTAAAATGCTACATTATTATTTTTTCAAAATTAAAAAAATCATATTTAAAATTATAAAAACAACATGCCCACAATTCAAAACAAACATTTTACATAAAAAATTCATCATATTTAAACCAATTACCTTACCCTATATTTCATGATTCCCCTATACCACATCATGACATTCATCCAATAAAAACAACCCCATTCCATAATTTGATTATTTTTTATCCTGATGTTGTAGTTTGATATCTTCTAAATTCAAACCCTCAGACAAGAACAACTCCCTGGACTCATTCCCCGATCTATATCAATAGCTTGATCGGCTCTAAATTTTCATGTTGAATCCAAAATCTAAATTGAATTAACATTACAGAACACTCGGGACATTACATCATATCATATTATGTTCCAAGAAATACCCTAATATTAACATCGATGACTTAAAGAATTTACATTTTTTCCTCCTCTTTATTAATCAAAATAACAAAATTCTATAATTTCTTATAATCATTAATCAAAAAACTATTAAAATGGTCATACTTTTTTAGAAAGATTGAAAAAATGTATGAGTATTCAATATTGTCTTTTCTAATAATGGAATTAAGGTTTAAACCCCATATGACTAGTTCTTGGTCAATATTTCTATGTGTGACTACATCTAATTCTTTAGAGGAACTACTTTTGGAACTCGTGGAAAATAAATTTGTTAACGAATAATGGTCCTTACATGGGCATATTTTCGTTTCCTTATCATCTGAAAATCTTATCATATCTATTGATGACTTTATTTTTACACTTATATGTCTATGATAATAATATAATTGATTCATTCCTTCCGTATCACATGAATACAGTAAAATATAATGTTAATTTTCATCCTTATTGGAGGGAATTGAGGTGGGGTCACCTATTATAGAAGTATTGGAACCCATGAATCATTTTTTTGATATACCAATGGATGAAAGCTAATTTCAATTTGAAACTATAACATTGTTGATGTGGATCCTCTATAATTATCCTAAACTATTATTTCATATTCAAAATGGATGTTTATTATAGTATAAACTCTCTCAAAACTAACAACATCTTATGTAAAACTAAGGGAATTAAAAACCGTAAATATGGAATGGAATGACACAACAACATATTAATATTTGGTTGCCTCTTTGGATTCATTAAAATCATGATAAAAGAGAGTATATAATTCAAATGTATGTAAAATAGAGTCCTATGAAACATCAATGGGGGAATGAGTATCTCATATAGTTGGATCTACCACTTCTACACCTCCATGTGAGTTACCAGGAAACCATACATTAGTTCCCAAGGGATTTGATGTTCATATACTAGTGTTACACTTACTAGAAACATTTTAAATAAAATATTTAACTACCAATGTAGGATTGGAAACCAATCTCAGTAAGAACATATCAAAATGATCTAATCTTCTACAGTGATTTAAAAAGTATGGAGGATTATTTCAATAGAGATAAAATATAAACCCATAATGGCCTGTTTGAATTTGAATTTAATGTTACAACTAATTGGAACATATTACTCAATAAAACCCTATAAACTATTGCGGGGGAGAGGTTATTCATTTCATTAGTAATTTAAATAGGTGATTTGTTCCCATTAGAGAGGGAAAGAAAAGATTCTATATAAAAAAATTCAGAAACTTTTTTAATATGATCTAAATTACGAAATATCTTAATCAAGTTAAAAATGTTCAAATAGAGATTATTTTCTATATCTATTAAATAACACTAAATATTAAAGGAATCACTCTTCTAAATATGTTATAATTACTCCCCTAGTTCATATATAATGAAAATATTTGTGCAATTAATAACCCCCAAATATATTTGTGACAATCCAATGAGTTATAAAGTGTAGAGAAAAATTATAAAATTATTCCCACATTAAATGGAAAAGGATAAAATATAAATGAATAATTTCTAATATGTTTCAAAAATGTGAGATTCTTTATTCAAAAGAAAAAAATAATTGAGTAGAGTGATGATGACTCAAGAATGGCGATGATGAAAATAACCAAATAAGGAAATAACAGCATATATTTAATGTCGTTATAAATAAATTTTCCCTATATACATGAAAATCAATCCATTATACCTATATGTTTTAATTATTAATCTAAATACAGTACAATATAATCAGAAAATAATATACAACAAATAGATATTTAACTCATAAATCACAAAAAACTAAAGAACCAAAAAAAATGAAACCAACTGAACTTACTAAACTGATAGCCTTTCCACTGAAAGATTTTTTCTTTTTATGACTCTAAAAGAACCCTAATTCAATAAAGCAATTTTGAAATATGAAATAAAAAAACAAAGATCTTCTCAGATGATCCATCTTAAAATCTCCACCAAACTTCAGCTCTTTTTTCAAAATCTTATGATTGTAAGGATATTGGAAAGATATTCCAAGAATGGAAAGCTCTATATATGATGATCCCTCAAATACTATATCTTTTCTCTAGAATAAAATGAATGTAATAAATAATGACTTCCATGGAAGACAATTTGTAGAGGTAATCATGAAGGCGTAAATGTCACCACTGTTATTTAACTACAAATCTGAGGAGGATTACTATGATTATATCATTCATAACCATCCACATAAAATGTTGGATATAAAATGATAAATGATCATAGAAAATTAAAAGGATGTAAGTAAGACTATTATGAGATAAATTTGTACTCATAAAAGAATAAATTTTTAAATAGAAATGATCACATAAAATAAAGATGAAACCCATATAGGATTTTCCCAAATATAAACCCTCACATCATAATAAAAAAATACCATGTAGGATTAATAAAAATGGTAAATAATTCAAATAATATTAAATAATATATTTTATAAGAATAAAAAAATCATTCCATGATAGAAAAAACAAGAATTAGTAAATAAAACTAAATGTAAACATAATTGCATAGAAGAATTAGGAAGAGATTAAAACACATGTCATCCTTGTTTTATTTTCAAATCAAAATGAGAAGGGAAATCAACAATTATCACCTATTTATAAATTAAACATAAAGGCAAATTTACTTGTTCCCAATTTCATCGAATAGTAGTCATAATAATTGAAACAAAACAGTGTCTAGAAATAGACAAAATCACATCCTTAGCAACACTATCTTTTGAGTTGCCATTGGTATGTATAGAGTGGATACATATTGTTCTTAATTTAATGAATTATCTATCAAAATTAGACTTAATTTCTTTGTGGTTGAACCCACAATGTCATAATATGTTTTTTGAATAATTTAATACAAATTTCATGTTATTATACACTATAATAACATCATTACATGATCCAAGATCAAAAATGAAACTATTGGACGACATGGATTTTTTTATATCTTATTTCAGTGTAATGTATTTGGCCTCAATGGTTAAGAGTTCCACTACTGACTATAGATTACATTTCTATGATATTGGTCCTCTATAAGTAGTAAATAAAAATCTGGTTATAGATATTATAGTATTGATAAGGGTAAAATACTTATATTCTATATATCTAGTCACTAATTCTCGTGACTAAAAGGAATATAACCTAAATCAATCTGATATAGTATAGTATGATACTGGTTGTCATATATTATATGAAAAATGTGGAAATAGGTTTATATTTTGGAATTTAGGGTTTACCATATTTTAATATATATATATATATATATATATATATATAATTTACCACCTAATTTTATAGTCATGTTAAAAAACATGAGTTATTCATATTGGTTTGAATCATAAACTATGATTATTTATGAAATATTATGATTAATATAATGTAGTGAATCACCTACACCTTTATATATCATTACTTATTCTCTATATAAGATAAAATGAATGGATAGTTATTAAAAAAGGGTTACATATGATTTAACTGAAGGAATTTTTCCTACATTTTTAGACGTAAGAGTAATTTTATAGGAAATGGGAGTGTCCCGACAAACAATATAAATGATTACTGGCTATGATTTTGGTAGTGTGATTCTTGAAAATACCCTTGATGAAGCTATCTCATCCTGAATTAATTTTATACATTTTGTATATTATATAGAGATACTAGTATATCATGATGTTTTTTAAGGTCCTAATTAAAACAATTGGATGATTTGATTTTTATTTCAGTTTAAAAATGCATGGTGGTGTTGGTATTTTGATTTCTAATCACATTTCCTACTTTCATTAAGCATTAATCATCCCATGGGAACCTTTCAATGGTGTTAGAGCTATCTATGTTTTTTATTCACGAAATCTCATTATGAAATGATGGTTTTTAAAATTATAATATCTATTATATTCCCCATTTCCAAATATTTTAAAGAATCTGGAACTTTATAATTGATTTATGTATTAAGATCTGGGGATATCAGAACTAGTGATGGAGTACAAATACCTCGGTTTTGTATATGTCATAACATACGTCCTTCGGATATCATACTTGATGATATTACTATTTCACTGGTTAAAAAATAGAGCATCATAACACCTTTTTTATATCAATGTGAAAAATAAAATATTAATCATAAGTAATGGTTATACTATTAATATTTAATTTTAATTATGATGGTATATAAAGTTATACATATATATAATAGTACTTACCTTCACTATGGAGGGGAATACCCTTGCGTAGGCTACATATCATAATCCATTATTAGGTAATTTGTGATAAAATATGATTGATAACACTTAAATGGTTTAAGCGTTATTTCATATCAATCATATTCTACAATTTACCATATAAAATTTAAAATTGTTTAGGAAGAAAAATTATTTTCATTATATTCGATTATGAATTGAATTATATAATTGCTAAATTATTTATAAATTATAATGAAATTTATTTTGGGTGTTTATTTATTTATAAAATTATTGATAATGTATTTTATTATAAATTTTTTATAATTTATTAATTAAATATCTATGAAACATTTATTAATAAAAATTTCTATGAAACATTTATTAATAAAAATTTCAGAAAATTATGTGTTAAAATTAAAATAAAATTTTCAAAATCATATGGAATGTCTTATAATTTAAATTTAAAAATTATATATGAAAATTGTAAGAATAATTTATAAAGTGTTTATAAAGAGAAAAAATGATACAGTGTTGATATTTAAAATAATTAATTGTTCATAAAGTTTATTTCTAATTTTTCAAAATAAAATTCACATATTCTTACTTATTCTTTAAATCGTATCAAATTATTTTTGATAAAATATTTGATCAAATGTTTTATAATATATTTATATGATATTATGATTATATAAAATTATTACATAATAAATAAAAAATATTCATATACCATGAAATATCATATAATTATTGTCAATTTCATATAATAAATAATATGGAGGGGTTCATTTCACGAATATATATAATGTGTTTGTATTTATAAAATTATATAATCTGTAAAATAAATTATACTTTTTTTGAATTATTATTTTATGAATTGTTCATAAAGAGACATATCATGTTTTGAAAATAAAGAAAAAGTTTATTTATTTAATCTCTCTTAATACTAAAATTTGTAAATTCATTAGAAATGTGAATACTATGTATGTTTTCATTTATGTGATAAATTTATTTTTATAAAATATCATCTATTTCTAGGTACAATAACATATTTTTAAGTATTAATCTACCTTGACCAATATTTTAAATTAAATATGCTATCATAAATATAATTCATGAAGATTGTTTATACGTATTAGGATTTAATGATAAAATTAATTATAATTATTCTTGAGTGAAGTATGCCTACATAGAGGGACTTTGGGTTAGACTTTACACTAGTACAGAGGCTATGTGTTGTTCTAGAAAGGTATGAGATGATTATCTATGGTTTTAGGCTTATTTCATAGGATATTAAAAAATTTATAAAATTATATATATTTAAATAATATTTTAATACACCGTTGGCATAAAATTAATTTTGATATGTTTAATTATGTTTGGAATTAATTTTTTGGAGAGAAAAAAATGGTGTATTTTGTAAAGTGTTTCACATTAATTTGGTTAGAACATATAAATTTCATGGATGAAATAGGGATTTAAAAATAAATTATTAATAGAATTCATACAAAAGTGGAGATATGAGATAAGACCGTGTGATTCAAATCATATATAAAATACTAGGTGAAATATTCCTTCCAAATCATATAAATTCCAGGGCCTCAATCATGTTACCAGGTAGAATATGCCAAACTAGGGTTCCCATGGATTATATTATATAATCCATCATGGAAATGGATAATCCTAAGAGTTATGTCACCAAATCCCACTATGATATTTGGGATTCACATAGATAGGGAACTCTAAGAGTTAAGATACCAAATGAACAAAGATGGTATTATATCCACATGATGGATTTGGGAAAATGTTTGTCCAAAAAACTATGAAAACATTATATATGATATTATTTGGAGTAATATGTACCTAAATATATATATTTTCAAATTAATTCCATAGTGGACTCATTATTGAGATATGAAACTAGGATTACTAAATTTATATTATGTATAAAGTTATAATTTTTAGTTGGAGTAGTTTTAATAAAAGTCCTTTTCAAATGTGTTTTAAACATGATACTCACATGATATGAGCTTCAATTATTGATAATGGAATCATTATCATTCATAATGACCTTAAGATAAATATTTTTTAATGAAAAAACTAATGGAAGTAATATACATGACTGGTAATAGAATTTTAAAATAGTTATTAGGAAAGAACTAAATATTTGTATATTGGAGGAATCCATTATAAATAAACCAATTAATACATTCAAAAAATGAATTTAGATGCTTATTAAAATCTTCTAAAAGATTCATTATCATTCTCTAATCTCATAATTGTGACCATAGAAGCCAAGTTGAAAAAAAAGTTACCACTAATTATTATAAGATGATATATAACATAAAATGTATCTATAAAAAATTATATATGCATTAGAGGTATAGAGCATGAAAATATCTCTATCAAATAAAAATGGTGGAATGAATATCAATATCAACTCATATTCTCAATATAATTACATATATAAATTACATGAAGAGGATTGGTTCACCTTTTAGGCTTGATATGGCCATGGAATTCATTTTATAGTGACTGCCATAAATGTTAAGACTATTTTTTATGATCAATAACATTATTTATTTATGTTAAATTTTCCTCGATCTCTTATGTATGAATAGTAACATTGATCATGACATGGTAGGTCCATTCCAATGTTCCATTATGATCGTATAAAAGTATAATTGTAAAAATATTGGTTAAATAGGGGTGAAAAACGTTTTTAGAGAGTCCATAGTACATATTAAACCAAAGAAAACAAATGAGTGAAAGTTATTCAGTTATGGTAGAACTTCCCCTCATAAAATAAGTTGACCAAAATACTTGATGATTTTTAAGAAACTGCATGGACCATCCACCTTAGGTATCACTTCTATAAAATCGGCCAACTAAGAAAAGTTTACATCAACAATCCTATATGATTGTGGCTATATGTTAAACATTTTTTATCATAAACAAGTTATGAAATGTATTCTCACATAGAATCCTCATGAAAAAGAGCCTATTTCCTTAGTATTATATGTTCATGGATATAGAAATTATAAACTAGACCATGCATTCAGGGTCATTGAAAATTGGGGCTATAGGCCTCAACCCTGACCCTATAACAATGTTCAACTATGAATGTGGCTATAGGTTTTCACAAATATAACTTGTTTCTATGGTCATACATTATCATGGATATAGACTTTCCTAATATCCATGTTTAGGCATAAACATAGTTTTAGGTCATCATAAACATATCATTTTTCCACAATCATAGAGGATTCTCATTATACTCCTCCCACCCCAACCCTATAAACACGGTTAGCTAGGATATATTATGTTATTATAATAATTATATATGTTAATTAATTATTATATATATATATATATCTTTCTTTTTCTGTGTGTGTGTGGGTATAATCATGTTATCTTAGGGGGTAATATGTCTAATTATAGGCTTGAGATAAGATTTGAAAACCCAAAGATAGTTTTTTTACTAAACCCATAGCTACAGGCATCTTTCCCTTTGATATAACTCTCCCATATATATTTTTATATATCCATGGATCTATTCCTATAGACTATGATATTGCTAAAAGCGTCAGATTCTGGATATAGGATGAACACTTGGACCTTGTTCTATATAAACGAGGTAACTCATGAACGGTACAAAAAATCCAATAATGAGACATTTTTTAACATATTATATTTGATACCAACTAAATCAACCAAATATTAACAAACCATAATTAAAATATCATTAGTAAACACTGATTCACATATATACCCAAGGAATTTTAGGTTAAGATTTTTATAGTGTTTGGAGACCCCCTTGAAGTTACAAAACCGGTTAATTTCACATAATATGAACATGTTTTCCTTTATACTGTGATTTCATTATTCTATAAGAATAACTCAATTTATCCATAAAAATCCTCCACAAACAAAACCATTCAAATTATATCATATATAATATCATTCTTCAGGTCATAGGAAGAAGGAAAAGTAAGATAGGGTGATATCATATGATCAGTAAGTGTAAACATGGTAAATATAAATTAGTGATCATATGTAAGCAAAATATAGGCATAAGAGTATAATATCATGATCAGAACTTATACAATTAATTCCTAATTAGTTAGAAATTTATTAATTAATATTCATAGAATAATTATTTTTTATTACAAAATACATAATTCATAAGAGTTTGGACTCATCAATAATAAATAATGATCCATGAGAACATATCATAAGAATAATATTTATGTTTTTGGAATAAAAATAATAATAAATAATAATTACATTAGTATATAATCACTTCCATGATTGTTCTTTTCGATAGATTCACATAGTGGATTGTGTTCACTCCCCCTTCCATCATTTAAAATTCTAGGCCAACTAGAAAGACTATCATTGTGTACAGAGTCCCATAGTGTATTAGGTTCACTCACCATTCAAGACTATATTATATCATGAGATATAAATATTTACCCAACACATTAATGGTATATATAATTTTAGGATTTCCCTTCACATAATGGAAACCATAAATAAGTGTTCCATAAGATCATAGAAAAATTTAATTAATTTATAATAGAATAAACCATGGAAAAGAAATAGGTTTTATAAATATTTCATCATAATATAAATTACACATGGTAAAGTAATCTGTTTAATATAATTCTACTTCAAACACTATCATCATAGAATTATCCCATGGTAATGTAATGGGTTTACTATACTTTTTTTCTTTGTTTAATAGTTTGTCAGGGGTCTTTGCCTCTAACTAAACTTGTCAGTAAATAATCTGTCTGATATGATAAGATCATATCCTTCATGAAGAAAAAAAACATTTTAAGGATTATAACATAAATAAAAAATATCATTTATAAAATCTTCAAAAAAATGCTTTAAATATTTAATATATCATTATTTTTTGTTGAAATTTATTACTAAAAAACATTCAAATACTATAAATATATATTTCCTTGAAAAATAAAGGTAAATTTTAAATTAAGAGTCATGTTAAATAAAGTACGAGATAATGGGAAAATCCATTCATGTCGTATATGTTAAAGTGAAACATTGGAATAAAACTTTTGTAAAAAGTCAAAAGTGTGTCATACTTGAAGAATTTGAAAAGATTCATTTTAATAAGTTGTAAATAATGTCAAATGAGTTAAAAATAGCATTTATTAATCATTTATGTATAGATAAAAACATCTATAATACATTTTTATGAATTTTTACATGGATGAAAAACATTCCCAACTAGAAGAAGATAAATAAGGTATGATTTTCTTTAAAACATTTTATTTGAAATTTTTTGTACCAATGATAGGAAATTATAATGAAAAAAATAAAACTCTATATATGATAATATGATAAGAAAATAATAGGGGTAAAAAATTATAAAGATTATAAAATTTCCTTCAATATAAATTTAACATCCACAATCTTGAAAAGAAATGGGACTGTAACATAAACACATACCACTTTAATAACTTTTGAATCATAAAACCCTAGAGAGAATAAAAAATTTAATGGAAGATTCAATACCAAAGATATAATGATACTAATAATATAACATATTAAATCTCAAGTATATACATTATATAAATAAAAATATATTCATAATATGAAACTTGTTTAGATGAAAAAATACCAAGATAAAGAACAGTTACTGTATTGGTAACATCTAAACTGAACCCTCATTAAATAGATAAAATTTGATAGATTTTAAATTCCCTATAATTTTGATGAAAAAAATTATAAAATTTATTCATGGGTATTATATAAACAACACAAAATAAATAATTGGTGAATATGAAATATGCCCTTGAAAATTAAAAGTGAGATGAGAAACGCTTACATCAAGTCTTGACATTATTCGTACATGTTATTAACCAAATGTATAAAAAACATAGACTTATTATAAATTTAAACCATTACCATATGTATAAAAATATCACCCAATATTATTTATATATAATTTATAGTTACTTATTTATTAATATTTCCCCCATAAAATAATCATTCTCGGTGTTCACTATTCTTTTTTTCATGCACGCTTTGGTTTGGTGGCTCTTATCCTTGTACATTGGTAATTTTTTATTCATATTCGAAGTATTAACCATTTATAATAATCATATTTATTAATCATATTTAATTTTATTACCATTTATATAATTTTTTTATGATAAATGATTTACAACACTTTGTTGAGGTGGTTCTCCACACATTTGCATGGGTGATGATTTCACTTTTCGATTGATGGAATAAATAAATGTTAATAATTAGTAAACTTTATAGAATCATAATTATATCATATATATCATATATATTCATTAAATATATACTAGTGACAATTAATATAATTTCTTAATGAAAGCTGAGTCACATTTCATGATGGTGGTGGTAGTCCACAGATACACATCAATGACATTATTATCTACCAAAGGATAAGAGGGTAAGAAGACAAAGAATATTTTATCTGTTTAAAATGATTAAAATGATATAAAATTCATATAATATCATTAAATACATCTATATAGAAATACCTGAGAGGTGGTGATGAAAAATAAAATATGTTTGTTGTGGAGATGGTAGACTATACGTATGCACGACAACATTTTCATTTTCTATTGGGATGGATGATAAATAGAGAATGGTTGTTATATTAACATAATTAAATTTATTACAGATAATTTTACTGATTTATGTTTTTGATTATGATCAAATAATATATAGGGTAGGTATAAGAATGAATAAACTTAAAAGTATCTGGTGAAGACCATAACCTCTTCTTTTAGAGCCCACCTTTGGATCACATATTGAGGACCCTTGGGTTGGTATTTTAAAAATATTAAAACATCTAGAACATGGATTGGTAATTTTAGATGATAATTTGGTTGGTTTTTTAATGCTATGTGGCTCCATAAGGGCTGAATAATACAGTATAGGAGGTTACTTTTTATAACTTATGGGAGTGACAAGTATGTAATTATCCAAAATATTACAATAATATAAAGCCATCTTAATAGACAATTGGCTCCAAATTGGAAAAAAATTACAATTTTGGATTATTTAGGTTCTATATAAATTCATACAATATTATTTTTAAAAACTTTGGTAATTTTAATCCTTACCTATTTAGTTTTACCCCTCATTAAACATTTTGATCTTTGTCACAGAAACAAGATATATAGTCTTTAAGGGTCAATAATGTCATTATAACAGGTAATTTGGATCGTAATGGGATATTGGATCATATTTTAGAAAATTTCCCATTAATTTAACATATAATAATATATTTCTGATTATAAAACAAAATTAATTAAATATTATTTAAAAAAATATCATTAAATTTATTTTTCTGGAATTTTCACATAATTTGACTTTAAATAAAATCAATATCAACAGAGTTTGAATTTTAAAATTTAATAAATCCCATAAAAATTATTTTGATCAATAAAAACAATTAAATTATTTAAATTATCCACACTATAACACTTGTAATATTTAAAAATTATTTACATTGATTTTCCTTCTGCCTACAAAGGCATTGCCTCAGCGATGCCTGAGTATTCTAGGAAATTATCTCATTTTGAAAAATCAAAAAAAATTAATAAAAAATTAATAATTTATTAATCTTTCAAATATCAGTTAAAAACAATTGAAAACATTTTTTTATTCTTAAGAAAACATATTTGAGATGTTAAAATAATGAGTGGGACATTTTGAACTTATTCATTAATTAAAATAATATTAACATCATTATTAAAGTAAAATGGGACAATATTTCCATACATTCAAAGATAATAAGATTTTGGTTGAAATGATATCCTAAAATAAAATAAATTCATATTTTGGATAGATTCTGGGACCCTATCACATATTTTTAACCATGATTATCCCATTTTACCCTTTACTAAGGTAATAAACATTTACAATGCTTACTATTCATTATGATAAAAAATTAAAAGGAAATCATTAAAAATTAGAAATATGTTGATCCCATATATAAAATCCATTTTCTTTTATTATGTAACCAAAATTGGTAAATTTTACTTTTAATATAAGAACATTAAATGTAACGATAAACCATTTCTTAAATATTTTTTTAGAATTAGAAATTATTTAATACAAAAATAAATTAAAATTTTTATTCCAATTAAATTAGTTAAATTATATAAAATAAAATTATACATATTTTACATTAAAAAAACAAAATCTAAATGTATAATTCTAAAAAATCATTAAAATACTATTACGTAAAACTGTTTTTATTTGAATAAAAATATTACGTCACTTTAAAAATATCAAATATTGATTTCTAATATTATAATTAAATATTTAAAAGAATTATATTACTTATAAACTATATATTTTATCTATCAAAAATCATTAATAAACATTTATGTTATTCTTATATCATGATAACTTCATAAAAGTGAAATTATTTATAAAATAAGTTTTTTCTATTCACCTAAAAATGTAATCGAATCTAATTTTGATATGGTGATTCCAAAAAATATTTTTTTCATAAAATTAAAATAATAAATTTCATAAATTTAAATTTTAATATAAAAATAAAAAATATAATTATACCCAACTTTTTTAGAAAAATAAACCTTTGAACTATAATTATTTTTAAAATTTATGTAATTATTTTAAATTAAAATTTAGTACATATATCCTTGGTATTAATAAAAAAATCCATATAATGAAAAAAATTAAAATATATTTCATAATTAGTTTACTCAAATTTATACTCTTTAAACCAATGGATAATTTATAATAGTCTCATTTAAATAATAATATTTACACATTATATCATGATTAATTTAAGATCATGGTTTCATATGGTACACATTATCGAACATAGTTTTTCAAATAAAAATAAATTATAAAATATTTAAGTGTTAAATTATACCCCCTTATAGAAACTTTTCATTGTAATTTTTATCTTCTGTTTAAGGGAAATGGATTTAAAACATATTTAGAATCAATTTCTAGGAGTGGATGATAAATATACATATTTATAAAGAAGTAATTTTTAAATGGTTTTAATTATATTTACTTTTAAAAATAACTTCATTTTCATTGATAAGACAAGGAAAATTTTTATTTCCTTTGTATTTCTTAAACCATTCATTTACCACTGTGAGACGCATCCTTTTAAATTATTTTTATAATTTGTTCCTTCATATCTAAGTAATATTTTCCCCATATGACCTAATATATTTTCTTTTCCTTGATAGAGTTTAAGGAATTAATTTACCATAAAGATAGATAATGAGAGAAAAACTACTTACTTTATTTCATCCCATTATTTAATAATTTGTTCTTGTTTTCAATAGTTTTCCACCTATGATTCATGTCATAAGATAAATAGGCATGATAAATTTTTCATTCCAAGGGAAGTAAAATTATCTTTAAAAGTATCTAGATATCCATAAAAGGAATGAAAAGTATTCCTTCTATTTATACACATTAAATGTAACAAAAAAATGGTTATCAAAGGTTAATAATATATCTAAAATGAATAAATCCATCATTAATATCAAAATACTCAAAAACATGACACCAAAATCTTATCTTAAATCATTACATTAGAAATTCACCTTTAAACTCTTCCAAAACATGCTAGACCAAATTTTAAACTAGAAATCAGAAACATATGATCACATATTCCTCCAGGATAAAGAAAACATTTATCATTAAATAAAATTAATAACTCTAAAATTTACATACCAAAAAATTATATACCAAATTCCAATATTCTCCAAAATATATTAAACATTTCCTAAAATAACATGAATCCCCCTAAAACTGTATGAAATACATATATGCTTCTAAAAGAAAACACAATTATTTTATTTAAAATAAAATTATGTCCGAGAAAATAATATTATGTTCACCATAATCATATAATTTTACCAATATAGTGGACTTAATCAATAATAAAATTAATCATATTTTCTTGAAATCTCTTTTTAGACTCATGGTAATCTAGATATATATTCCTAAAATTTGATAACCCATTTATTCCTATTAAACATAATTACTTATTCATTAATGAATGTATTACACCTAAAGTTTATTTTTCCCTTTTTACTTATTTCCCCAATAACAGTCTTCCTAAATAACCTAAAAGTAAATTACATGTTAAAACTGAGTGGTAAATATACCTCAATTCTCTATTTCATTTGCAAAGATTTCATTAATCACCAAAAAATCCCATCTCATTATACCTCAAAATAGAATTTATTCCTTAAACTTATTATCAACATTAAACAAATCAGCACATTATGGGATCCATAACTCTTAAATTACTCCCATCTGATAACTTTATAACCTCTATATTTATCTAAAATCTACTTCGATTTCAATTGTGAGAGATTGAGACCCATATACCCTAATCCAGTTCTATAAATATTTTTTTTACATATAATATTTGATACCAACAAAAGCGACTTAACTTTAACCATCCATAATTAAAATATAAATAGTTACCATTTTTTTATTTTATATACCCTAGACTGTTTATCGTTAGATTTTTAGAGAGTTATAAACACCCCTTTCTGTATTAAAATCCACATCTCTTAGATCATATTGGTATTTTTACTTTATACCCATACTTACTTGTTACATAGGAAGACATAATCATCTCCCTAAAAATTATCTACACATGATACCCTTCTATTAATATCTTAAATAATATATTTCTTCATGTCCTGGGGAAATGGAAATAGAAAAATGGGTGAGATCAGATTCTCAGTAAGGGAAAACATGGGAGATATCAATCAATGATCAAATGTAATAATAATTTAACCATACAGATATGAGATTGGGATCATAACCTTCTTAAGTTATAACTAATCATTCAAATATCATTAATCAAAATTCATTGCATAAGGATCTTTTTATAAAAAAATATAAAATTCATAAGAGTGGGAAATAATAAAAATATAGTCATGAGGAATGAGAACATATAATAAGAATAAAATATATGTTTTTGGTATACACATAATCATAAAAAATTGTTTCCTTTTTTGAGGCTCACTGAAAAGACTGTCTTGGTGGAACGAGTAAAATAGTGGATTGGGATCACTCCTCATTCCATCATTTCCTCACCTGAGGATATATAAAATTTTTCTTAACATGAATAATAATTACATCAATGTTGATGAATACTTAATAAATTACACAAATAGACTCCCAAATACTGTATTTGTTTAGTGACTTTTAAATATGAAAAAATAAACACTGGTACATAAGTGAGATACATTATATCCCACTATGTTCTCTAAAATTATCGTCATTCTTAGACACATCGTACATAATACATATCTTCATAACATGGGGAAAGTAAACATAAAATGGGTAAGATCGAAATTTCAATGAGGGTAATCACAAGATATGTGAAATAATATACATGAGAAATGAGAATGTTATGATAAAATTTTAAGATCATACCCTACATATCAAAGATCATAAACATGAATCATGGTCTAAATATTTGTTGCTCAGACAACGTGAATTATAATGGAATCAAGAACATAATCCATGAAATAATAAAATAGGAATAACACCTGTAATATTGGCATATAACTAATCATATAAAATAATTTCCATAGTTTCCAAGTCATTGCTTCCAATTCTATCTTAGTGGTGTGGGATCACACCCCAAACTATCTTAGTAGTAAAGGTTTACTCCCAAGACCATCTTAGGGGACATATGCCTACACTGAACTAAGTTCTCTCCATGTTCCATCCACTTCTATCTCATGAGATATAAAACTTTACCTAATTTATTTGAGGAAGATATAGTTCTCACCCATCTTCTAATGAAATCAAACATATGTGTCCCACTAGATCCAAAACATTCATCATAACTTAACCCATGAAATAAAATTGTATCATAAACATGTAATAATATCATAACCTATATAAAAGGTACAATTTTTATAATCACTTCATCAAATTATAACCCATGAAAAGAATTCAGTTTCATAATCATATAACCTGTGAAAGAGAAACAGGTTTCATAAAAATCATGTCATTAAAACATAAACCATTCCTAGAAATAATATGAATGGAGCCTTTGGATCATTTCCCATGAAAATTAATTAGTAACACCAATGTATTTCGTTATATATGTAATATAATTCAGTAATATCCTTTAAAAAAATTTATTGAGAAAATATCATTTCATTCTTGAAAAATCCTTTAAAAACATAAAACCTTTTTGAAAAAAAAAACTTTGAAAACATATAATATAACATTTGAAGATACTAAATCGTTTTATAATTTATTTTTCATTTAATATTATCTTAAAAAATCATTTGAAAAACATTTTTGAAAACATTTTTGAAAGCATGATTTTTTGTAAATAAAATAGATTTCTGACTGTAGAGAGAAATAAGGTCATCTTTCCTTAAAAACAACTTTTTAGTTATATAAAGTAAAAAAGAGTTGAAAATGGTAATAATAAATTAAAATATCATCAAGAATTAGTGTATATTAATTGTCATGATTTTTTTAGATATGGTCAAAATATTTCCTCATTGGAAGCATAATTATAAACAATACTGATAAAAGATGATATTTTTGAAATAAACTCTTACCACTTTGGTAACATTGAATAAAACTCCCCATGTAATAAAATGACGTCATATGAAGATTATTATACCATTTAACTATTTTTATTAACGATATAACATTTATATTGGTAGTATATCAACATAGTAAAAGAATATAGGTGTGTAACAAAACATGTTTCTCAAAAATAAAAATTGAGACAAAACTAGCTTACAGATTTGGTAACATTTAAACTATATAGCCCCATGAAATATATATAATAAAATATTTATGTAAATAAAAATAAATTTAAGGCTATGTATCATATATTTTCTTCATGGGAAGTATATGTACCATACAAAAGAAATGAGTGGTGAATAAGGCATAAGTCTTGTAGAAATAAAAGTGTGATCAGCTGTCTCCATACCTTATGTCATGACTCTTTTCATAATAATTAAATCATACCATATAATAAATATAGTTTTATTCATAAATATTATAGAACCATATTCATTTATATAATATCATATAATAATTTTTATGACCGTTTATTACCCATTTATTAACATTTCCATGTTAAAGTTACATTTCAGTTAATAACTGCTTTGTTTTCCTCATGTGCTTTGATTTGATATATTGTTGGTCCTCATACTTATATAATGATATCTAAATTCATAGACATAACCTCCCTAAAAATATTTCACAAATCATTGATAATCATCCTTTTTCTCCTAATGGTGATTTCCTGGTTTGGGAACCTGCACCAAATGGCATCCTAGACTCAAAAAACTACTATAGGCATTGCTTTTCTGGGGATGAATCTAATTTTCAATGGGTGGGCCAATTTAACAAGACTTGGATCAAACCATCTAGTCTCGCCCTTATTTGCCGCATTGCTTACAATAGATTACCCACTAAATCCTATCTGCAATCTTTTAGCATTCAACTCTTCTCTAAATGTCACATGTGTAATCAGTACAGGGAAGATGTTTATCATCTTTTCCAGTCTTGTGCGACGACCTTTGCTTTATGGAATTATGTTCTTGAATTATTTAATTGAAGATGGCCCTTATATGACTCTATTTGTTGGTTCTTACAAAAAATCATTAGATATGATGCCTCCCTACAGGTTAAAAATATTTTTCTTGTGGCGGTGGCGGAGCTCCTTCTTGAGATCTGGTACACTCGTAATGATTTTATTCATAACAATCACTCATTTAGTCTCAATGCAGGAAAATATCAGATTCATATTGTGATTCATTATGCCAACTCAATTCAAAAAGATTCTTGCAACAACTCAGTTGGAGACTTTCAGATCCTTCTTCATCTCCGTGTGCCTGGTATATACCCAAATCCAAAACGTTTCTCTGAAGTATTTTGGCAATCACCGATGTCGGGATGGATCAAAGTGAATGTGGATGCTGCTTCCAAAGGCAATATTGGCCCTGAAAGTTGTGGTTCCATCTTCAGAGACTCATCTGTCCAGTGTTAGGGATGCTTTTATATTGGATGTGGTCATTCTTCATCGCTTGAGGCTGAGATGCTGGGGATCATCCATGCCGTTGATTTTGTGCTTCAAAGAGGCTGGAGAAAGCTTTGGAATGAAAGTGTTTCCACCACTATTTTTCACCACTATTAATCCACACTTTGGATTAATTGTCTGAATACGCTTCATGGTTTTGATTACATAGCTACTCATGCTTACCGTGAAGCGAATGCTATTGCTGATGCTCTCGCTAACAAAGGAGCTCAATAGAGCATGACTTGGCTTGACACTCTACCAGCTGAATTATTATATATATTTGATAGAGATTGTAAAAAAATCCCATCTTTCTATATTTTTTAATCCTTTTTCTTATCAATAAATTGTTCTTTTGTCTTTTACTAAATCATTACCTTTAAAAAAATTAAATACATCGTTCAAAAACACGGTAGGTCGTATGTAGGCATGAAAGTTGTTTCTATTATCATGTATTACTTAAATAATGAATTTAAATGAAATATATTTTATCCATTAGTTCTCTCCTTGTCCATTAATTATCTAGTTTTGATCATTGTAGGTGTTTGTTTGTGTTTCCGGGAGTTTTCTATGGAAGCAAGATGTACAACTAGGTTACTCTAGGAAATACAAATTGTATAAACTTTACACAATTTTAAAGTTGATTTCATAGATATTCCAAGGATGATTCACAACATATAGATTTTTGGGGTTTAATAATAAAAATTTGACAAGTTTATTGATGAAACAAAACACCATGGATTACACAACGTGAAAGGGGATTTCACATCATGTAAATCCCGGGTGCAGTGTAGTTTTAAAATTTATTTTCAAGCCAAATATTCATTCATTCAGATGTGTAATTTTTTTCCTCTCAATTTTAGTGAACTCTAGGTACCCTAAAAAGTTACTCAAGCCCTCTTACTCCTGATTTTTTCTATTTGTCCTAGTGGTTGTTCGTTATAAATCTGTGGTAATCCCTTCAATCTTCATAGAAGGATTTATCCTGTTCTTCTTCAGGGTTTCCCTATGTTGGTGTGGTTTTTTGGGGGTTCTTTGTTTGGTATTGGTTTTTATGGTGTCTGGGTGTGGTTTAGGTTTATCTATGGTCTCTTGTGTTGTGGTTGTGGTTTTGGGTGCTTCATCTCCTCCCTATGTTGCGCAGTGAGACAACAAATCTTTTTTGAGGTAGGGATTCCCTTATTTATCTTTATTACGCATCATGCAGTAGGGGTCTACATTTTTATCAATGGATTTCATTTTTTTATAGATTAATAAATGATAAATAATTGGTTGAATTGAAATTCAAAGGGTTAAATGGGGTTTTATTCACATTATTTTATAGCTTTCATGTAATTTGTGATATTGTCGATTTTATGGGCCTATGGCCCCGCTAAAAGTTGTGGTTGTTGGTGGATTTGTTTTCAATGGATTTATGTAATGTGATTGATTCTTCGGTTTTGATTGTTGTGATATCATCCTAAAATGAAAATTTATTAACCAATCCTATTTGGATAATTAAATGTTTTCCCCATCATTATCGCTTGTGTGATAACACCTCTAAAATAAAGTGGAATGTGATAAAATACAATTTTTTAAATCTATAAATTGGTCTTTATGTGTTCCGATGTCTCGTTTTTATTTTGGGAAGGAAATGTGTGGTTGGGGAATGTGGTGATGGTGAATTTTAGGCCATGACTTTGGGGAGGCAAGGTGGTTTTGGTGCCATTATTTTAGGGCGGTGAGGTGGTTTTTGGGCCATGTTTTTAAGGAAGTGAGGTGGTCATTTCTTTGTGCTAGATTCCCGAGTAGTGATTAAATAAATGACTAGTGATGATTGAAATTACATGTGTTGGTTTGGTTAATGAGACAAAAATGGTTAATGAATAATTAAATGGTTGGTTTTGTAGTTAAATATGGTCAATCCTAAATAATAAAAATAATTAGATGATTAGATGAGATTGGTTGGATTTGTGAAATAGAGTTAGTGGATTGATTTGTGGTGTTATGAATTTATGGGTGGCAGTAAAGATGGCAGTCTTGTGATTTGGTAGGCTTTTTTGTTAACCCATCAGTTGGGATTGAGTGTTTGATATTATATATATATATGTATGTATGTATGTATGTATATTATTGTGATTTCTATATGCACCCCACCCACGTCGAGCAGTATATACCTAAACCTTCATTGTCACACATGGGGTATTTTTCTTATCATCTTGTGAGGAGGACAGATGGTTGGGTACCCTCTCTTTCTAGATCTCTTTTATATGTGAGGTTGGTATTACAAAAGTTTTTATGGCTAGAGGTATGTATTAAATGGATTTTTTGATAGCCCAGGTATTTTTGGGAGAGGTGTGGCCATGCTTGTGGGGTGGTGGACCATGTGTTTTCTAGTAATATATGACGGTAAAGTGTGGTAGCTTCTAGTGGGGGTGTTAATGGTAGGATGAGGGCAAGAGGTTGATATCCTACATGTTCACAATACACTGCTACTCTAGTTTTCTCAATGGATGTGTTTTGGATCGGGTGTTTTTAAGTGAGGTAGGATGTGATTATGCCTGTAGGAAGGTGTGTTATATGGAAGGGATGTGAGAACTAAGTCATACGACATTGGGGTGTAAGAGTGTCCTAGGATAGGTAATGTGGATTGTAGCCTTAACAACATGCTTCTTCTTATATTATATTACTAAACTTTCATTTTTTTTGTGAGCATGCCTTGGATAGGTTGGGCTTGGTTAGTATACATGTATAGGTGCTATTTGGTTCTGTTATTTTATCATAGGGGCATTAATATGGTTCTTAAACATATTCATGTGAGATGTTGGTTTTCCAATTGATTATAATTGTAATCTCATCCTATATATATATAACAATTTTTAGGTTTCAAGGAGGTTTACAAGGACCATTTT
Organism: Viscum album; assembly: GCA_963277665.1. Taxonomy (NCBI): domain Eukaryota; kingdom Viridiplantae; phylum Streptophyta; class Magnoliopsida; order Santalales; family Viscaceae; genus Viscum; species Viscum album. Next base: position 1,878,047,006 of record OY728152.1, read on the forward strand.
AGACATTACTAGCTTGGAACATTTGATTGATACTGTGTCACATCATTAGATTTACTTTTGGGTATTTACTTTTGAGATTATTATAGCATCTTCTTCATTTATGCCTACTTTCAGGGATTTTTTGGATGATTTTTATATTATGTCATGGAATTTATTATGGATAATTCATCTTATCTCTCAATAATATTTATATTATAGAGGTTAATGTCTCCCATACATGAGATTTTTATGCACTCAGTGCCATTTTTCAACCCGTGGCCTACTAGAGATGGGAATCGGGGGTCCTCATCTCTCTCCCCTTAATGCAGTATCTTTGTATGGAAGGGGTCATGAAAGAGTGGTATCAAAGTTAATGGTTAACAGATAGGATGATTTTTGGAGTTTGACACATGTAGGATTGTATAGGTTGGTTTGGAAATGGTCCATGTTGACCTTAGTTAATGACATAGGTTAGGGAGACCGGCTAGGAAACTGAATTTTGGGTTCCCTCTTGATCCAGTGAACAAAGTCTAAGCTTATTGAATTTCCAAGTGAGATTGCCCTGCTTCCAGGGCAGAGACCTAGTAAAGGTAGATGCACCCTGATGACTTGGGTTCTTATTTTAATTAGTTTTTTTGGGAAATTTAAAATGAAATAAGTGAATTAAAATAAATCTAAATAAAAATTTAATACTACTAGCATTCTGATGTTATTTTATTTCCTTACAGCTATGGATCCTATTCATCATCTATGTGTGGCTTAGGGAGTTTAGGTTCTGAAAGATGATCTAGTTGATCACCCAGGGTTGATCCAAAAGAGGATGATGATGATTGGTATAAAGAGTTGTCTAATTTCCAGTGGTAGGCTTTGGGGATGTATAAGGGTAGTGTTCTAGATATGGAGACAAAGAACTTGTTAGAGGAGCTCGATATTGCTTTTAGTTTGATCTAGGCCCAAAATCGGTACTAGGTCCCTTTGGTAGTGTGTCAGATGCTGGGAGTTGCACATCATTGGTGGATGATGTATCTATAAGAGATTAAATAGGAAGAAATTTTGTGTGTCGACTTCTAGATTGAGTTCTGAGTATATTTTCTTTCACTGATCATGAAGAAAGTAAAGAGGAGAGATCTTCTTTCTCTTTAGAAGGAGGTAATGTCAGGATGGGAGCTTCGAATTAGGTTCAAGGTCCTTCAATGTTTTTCCCAATTTATTTTTATAGATGAGGAGTCTCATGAGAGACATCTTGATGAGTCACTCCATCCTTCTATCCCATAGGTAGTTACTCATTTTTCATTTCCTATCTATCTAGAGATTTAGAAGAAGGAAAATTTGATCGAGTGGATGCACGTATGATGAGGTTTACAATAATAAGGGAACAAGTAGGGTTATATGATGAGAAGAGTTGTCACTAAAATTTCTCAGGCACTCGGACCATCGAGGTTTTGACCAGTAGGGATCCTACATCAGTATCATTCTTTCCGGAATTCTAAGGCCAATGGTTTCCATGATTTTCTTAGGAGATTTTTACCAATGGGTTTTGGTTGTTGGGTTCTTTTCCATAACCAAACAGGTTCCTAGTGGTTCCCCAGGATCACTTAGGTGGACGTGGAAGTGTTCAGATCCAGCCTTAGTAGTAGTTTCTAGTGAGATCTTTTCAGCAGCTGGGACAACAGGATTATGATCTACTGAGGGTATATGGAGCATGTAGAGGATGACCTCAGGATTTTACTCATATTTATAGATAATGACCCAAGAATGACCTTGGAGGTGGAAATAGTGGAGAAGTAGAGGAGCTATGCATGGTCAATTTCACATAATGGGGGAAGCAGTTACAAAGGTTCCAAAGATCATCAAATGTATGGTCAGTATGTTTAGTAACCCTTTTTAGGGCATTTTTTATTTGAGAGCTTCTCAACCCCCTGTTTAACCATCTCTAGTATATTATCTACAACTAAACATATAGAGGCTTCCCATTCCCTTGGGGTTAACAATTCCAGTCAGATGCCAGACTAGATTCATTAATATGTCAAGGGGTTGTAGACTGATGATGGGGCTGCATCAGTCCCATGGGGATCTTTTATTACTACAGATATAGCAATATGATTTCATCCTTGGCATTGACTGGTGGTATTCCTTACATGATGTGGTTGACGGTTTCCATAGTAGAGTCATGTTATTAGATGTGGAGGCCCAACAGGTGGTTTTCATTGGTGAGTGAGGTTTTCGGGTGGAAATTCAGTGTGTGGAGCCTATTATTTCCTTCTGGGATTGTAACGCCCTGACCCCAGCTACCCAGAGTCGGTGCATTATTTTAATACACTGGCATGATTACAAATAATCAAGTGTCGAAAGACCAATCGGTTTAGCAGTATTGGAAAATAGATATATACATGAATGTTAAATTACCCTTTATAACATACAAAACAACATAAATGATCCTTTATAAATGCCATTTTTCCCTTGGCTTAACCCCACATATCAATCACAATACACTTCTTGGAATCCAGGGAAAAATAATACATAGAAAGGGGTGACCTCAAACTCTCAGTAAGGGTAAGCAACACAGTGAAAAATGACATAAATATTAAGCATGGTGAATAATTGATACCACATGCCTTTACCAATAACAAACATCAATACCTTTATGTAAATAATATGATCTGAGTAAATAATGACATAATAAAACATAATCATTGTTATTCTACTAGTCGAATGACCAAATGAACCATCAATATTATTTCTATAATTAGGGAATGTATAATGTCGGACATTTTGAAACATTTTTTCAAAGTCTCATCCAAGATGTCTAAAAATAATTAAGGCCTCCACCAAAACCATATATCAAATTGGGAAAGGGCCTCGGCCAATTCCACGTCTAGTTGTCTCATGAGACCTACCGATTAATTGAGGAGATATAGCGGGCTCCACCCATCACTTATTATGTCCAATACATTACTCATATGAAAATGGTTGAAACATAACATAAAAATTTTTATTAGAACTACCATAAGAAATGTCAATAATTAAACCATAAACCATGAATGGTATAAAAATAAGAAATCCACTTTCAAACATATCATAACTCATTTAATACAATAAGGAATATTGTATTATAATAAATCAACCTCAATCTAGAATAAGATCCAGTAAAGGATGCCGACATAGTTGAAAATGATGAGTAAAACCTTTTGAGAGAAATATAATTTTTGTAAAATCATTTAAAAGTCATACATTTATAAAGGAAGTAATTTAAAAGATATTTTTGAATCAAAGTGTCCCATACCACTTTGAAACTTTTGAAAAGAATTATTATTTCAAAAAAATTAATCCTTAAAATCATTTTGAAAACATGTACATTAATTAAAAAGATTTAGAAAGATAAAACTTTAAAACATTTAAAATTATGATCCTGGTAAATATTACCTTTCACAAATACTTTAGATATTCATTTGGAAATCATTTTTTTGAAAAATGGACATAGATGATAAACATTTCCCCGTAAATACTTACATGTAAACAATCTCGGATAATAATGAGATTGAGGAATTAACCCTTACAAATTTGGTAACTTATAAAACATACACCCCATGAAAAAGGTATCATAAAATGAATATGTAAATACACATAGATTAAAGTGTATTATAAAAATAATAAAATTATGGGCAGTACACACACCACATAAAAGGTAATAGTGGCAATATGGCATGAATCTTACGGGAATAAAGAGTGAGATGAAAACCCCTTACCTTGTAATTTTCCTTGGTTGAGGGTAGGTTAACCTCATGTATTATAGTTAAATCATTGTTATTAAATTATAAAAGAATCATATACATAAATATGATATCATATATGATCTTTTAATATTTATTTTTTAATAATATTTTAGTATTATCGTTGTTACGGGTGTTCACTTACTCGTTTTCTTTTATATGTTTTGTTACATATTACATGTTGGTTATCCATTGGTTGTATCTTATTAATATCCATAATTGCATCAATTCCATAACAATTATATTTAATCCTCACATGAAAATTATTCTTGAATGGAAAGATGGGGAATGAATCTCATCACGTTCGTGGAGACGGTAGTCTATACGTATGTACGAGCAACAATATCATTATTTTGATATTAAAATAGTATATAATTGTATGGTATATCATATATAAATAATAATTATAATTTTATATTTATTATTTACTTAAATTAACCATCAATATCTTACCCCTCCAAATAATAATGTTTTGAATAACAATTACACCACGACGGGGAGACGGTAAGTCGTACGTACGCATGTATGGTAACATGTCATTTAAAGGATGGATTGAATATTGAATATGGTTGTAACATATTAATAATAAAATCATAGTATATAGAAGATATTTTATTAATTATTTTATAATGGAAATAACAAAGAAATATGAAGTGGAAGAATAAAGGAACTTGGAAGAGGGTGGTGAAAACATTACCTCTTCTTCGGGTTCTTCCTTTTGATTTGATCAAAAGGGCTCCTTAGGTTGTATTTCTGATCAAAATAATTCCTCTATGTTAAATTTAGGGAAGTGTAGAGAATATATTTTCAGGGTTTGGACGATGAAAAATGCTTTGAAGGTGTGAATTAGAGAGAAGGGGGAGTTCCCTTTTATAAGAGGGGTGAGGGGCACCTTAGGGAAAACTTAAAATATTATTTTATATTAAATTCATATTCTATTTATAATGGCTCAAAATTGATTTATTTAGAGTCTAAGGTGGTTATGAGTCAAAATAAACTCAACCAATCGGTTTTAGACAGGTTTGGGTTAATTTATTAACATTATCTTTTAGTTTTAACTCTTAGTTTATTAGTTTAACATTTACCATGTCTCTTTGTATTTTTATATTATATGGTTAATAAACTTACTATAAACTTCCAATAGACCCCCAATTGGTCTATTAATGATAATACTATCATTATATAAGTCCATGGGCCGAACCGTATATTTTTAAGAGTAGAATATCATTTAATAATATAATATTTGTTTTATAAACTATTTTATGTCAATTTTGACACTATTGGGTATTTTGTTTTGATAAATTTATAAAAGAATTATTACTTAGAAGATAATTCATATAACCAATATTAATATCTCATATTAACTTAGAAAATTATTGGAATTCTTAAAATGTCTCAAAATACATTTATTTGGGTATTTATCATATCAATTATCTTAATCTTTCATTAATACGATAATTACTGCATCATCATTGTGTCATAAATAAATTATATTATATAATGTTTAAAAATTATAAATAAAATACCATTATGTATGAAATATTTTTATCTTTCTAATTAATATTTATAATCAAATTTATCTTATGTGTAACAGTATTTTAAAAATGTCTTAGTTATTAAACATTGATATTAACTCTTTTAACTCTTCTTTGAATTAAATAATAATAAATGTCATAATCTAATCCAAGTGGACCTAAATGATAATATTTTATTCCTAAGGTTGTTTTTGGTTTAGATAAACATGTAAAATAGAATTAGGACATGTGTTAGGGTAATATTAAAATCATTTTTACCCTTAATTACCGTATTTACTTTTAACCGTGGTAATAAAAGTAAAAAGTTACTATTCACCAAAAAATTATTTTTATCTTATTGAACCACATTTTACTCCTTGATATTAACCGTGTATCTCAGATTTTTGAAATTTCAACTCACAAATGCAGTAAAATTAAGTATTATGTGAATTTTCAAATTCTTCTAGTAGATGGGTAAGACACGGTGAAAGGTTCAATGAAATTTTTATATATCTAAAATTATTATAAACTAACTCCAATGAATTAAATTGAACTTATATAGATATTATGTATCTATTTTTACCTAAAATAAATTTAAATAAAATAAATAATTATTTAAATAAAAATTCAGTTTAAAACTATAACTTAGTGCTTTTTCACTATTCATCAAAATTTGACAGTTTCTTGAAAAACAACATAAATTCACCCTAAACTAATTTCATTATTATGATTCCAAAAATGAAGTCCATTTTGAAATATAATATTTATAAAATTTCAAAAAGTGGGTATTACTATTCATAACGTCTAGTTTGATTGGTTGTGGGGTGTGTTAGAACTCGAAGTTTCCTACAACACACGCTATTGTATTATTAAAAGAGAAGCGTACCATGGAAGATTGGGGTGTTAAAATCTCCCCTACTTCAATAAATTGCATCCATGAAATTTATGCGCGGAATTGGAAACAAGGGGTTGACATTTCAAAAATATCTTAGTTGAAATCCCACATCGAAAAATGGATTAATGAGGCCTCTATTTAAAATAAAGAGTGGTAATTATGAAGGTAGTCGAAAATAACACATACTAGGGTTCCATGTAGGAAAATATGGATATTGAATAGAAATATAACCATCAATATCTGATGGAGAGTGGTATAGAACATGGCTATGAAAAGGCCAGCAATCACAAGGCCATAAATTTGTGATGATCTAGGGTACCATCTAGGACAACGTTTTTGTTCTAAGTTCCTTTTCATAATGTTGGGGAATTTATTTTTGAGATTGTCTAAGATCATAAAGTGATATACTTACTTTATAATTAGATTTTAATCCATTAATAAATTTCTACCACAAACTCATCTTTCATTCCAAAACATAATACAACTCAAAAATACTCTATTTATCCTAATCGTATAGGGTTCCAAATATAATGAATTTGTAATTCACATATCAGACCCTTTTTAAAAAATTAACTACATTATACCATCCAGGAACTTCAAATATTCTAGTGGTAGGTGATAAATCCCAATCGCACTATGGTTTTGGGTTCGATTCCCACAGCTTTGTCTGATGCGATAGGTTGTCACACGGTCTGTGTGTTGTCCTTTTTTAAAAATCAAAAAATACATTTTCAAACTTTAACCATTCCAATCATTAGACTTATCCAAAACACTTCTATCCAATCTCACAGTCCAAAATTGATAAGGAAGTTAAACACAATGAAGTTCTTTTTTCCATGTAATAAAATGTGAACACCTTAATCATGTATTATTTTAAAACATGTTAACATCTGGAATTTCCATAAAACAATATTGATTTCATTGATGCTCCCTTATTCTTTATAGAATACTGGATATACTCCTTCTATCCAAAAATATTGTAAACTCCAACAATTACAAATCATTAATCAGTTTAAAGGTAGTAAATAATATCCAATATAATTTATTCAAATCAACCATCTCTTATTCCAAAATCAGTACCTCATTATTAGGACCATATTAAGGACTAACTTACCTTCGACCATGTATTTTACCAAAAGTGTAGCTCACTATTAAGTCACTTTTTGTAGAACCATATAATCTCAAATACTCAATAAAATTGTATTGCAGTATAATCCTTATTTATCTCCATAATTCATGTAACCAGTATACTGTTGATACAACACTCACATGAAATAATTCTAAAATAACAACATAAAAACACTAGTCTTTCTTCTTCATCTGAGGTAGTATCATAACATGATTATTATCCAATAAAATCATTTGTGGTATACTCTTATGAATGGGATATTGATTCGTGTAGTGTCTCAACACCTTGAAGTTGAATCATTTTACATTTGAAAACTTTTTCTTACCCTTGCAATCACGTACTCGGTGCCCTTTTTCTCCACACATATAAAAAATACCCATTCCCTTCAAGAATTTACCAAGGTGATTCATTCTACATTTATAACATATTGGAAAAGCTTTCATATCCATATTCCATTTATTCATCTTTCTTTCTACCATCCTTTTCTTCTCTTTCTTCCCTTCAAAGCCATAGGATTTAGAGAATTCTTTACTAATCTTATGATACTAATTATTAATATGATGATAATATGTGGAAGACTATTTCCTTTCTAAATGTTGGCTTAATACCATGAATGATATTACCCTTCTAACTCTTGGGATCATACGTATTGTTGGAGTTCTCATTGCTTCTACTAGGCATCATTTCTAAACAATGGAATACACTAGGTCAGTTTAGGAATCGCAATTCATAATTCCAAACATGTAAAATACCTAACATAAATTAAATAGTTTATGGATATAATCCATAATCACAAAAATGTTTTCTTTGAGGAGGTATATACTCATAAACCCTTCATAGTGGTTTGTAAATAAAATGAGAATTATCCTAAGCATCTCCCCCGGGAGTGTTGTAACCAAGAGTGCAGCAAGGCCCATTGTCTTGCACTAGTTCCCATTTGAGTCTAGATCAAAGTGGTTTTTTTAGGTTTTACCCCTAGGTACATTTGTTCCAGAGCCACATCTACTTGCTCGTATCCAGACATGGATGTATTTTCTTGTAAAATTCACAAAATCTCTACATTACCAAAATTTTGGGAAGTACTTCTATACTAATTCTCAAAGTCTATCTTAGGGTAATGTGCTCTAATCAGAGTTTATCTAAATATAGTTTCCAAGGCTATTGATAAAATTTCACTGATACCAACTGTAATGCTCTGACCCCAGTTACCCAAATTCAGTGGATTATTTTAATACATTACCATGATTACAAGGAATCAAATCCCGAAGGACCAATCGGTTTAGTAGTCTTAGAAAATAGATATATAAATGAATGTTACATTAAACTTTATAAAATACAAAAAAACATAAATAATCCTTTCTGAACGCCATTATTCCCTTAGCTTAACCCTGTATGTCAATCATAATACACTTCTTGGAATCCTGGGAAAAATAAAACATAGAAAGGGGTGAGATCAAACACTCAGTAAGGGTAAGCAATACATCGTAAAATCTCATAAATATTAATCATGGTGAATAATTGATACCACATGCCTTTACCAATAATATACATGAATAATTTTATGGAAATATTATGAGTTGACTAAATAATTACATAATAAAACATAATCATTTGTATTCTACTAGTCGAATGACCACATGAACCATCAATATTATTTCCATAATGAGGGAATGTATAATGCCGGACATTATGAAACATTTTTTCAAGGTCTCGGCCAAGACATCTAAAAATTATTAAGGCCTTCGCCAAAACCATATACCAAATTGGGAAACTGCCTTATCCAATTCCATGTCTAGTTGTCTCATGAGACCTACCGATGCATCGAGGAGCTATAGAGGGCTCCACCTGTCACTTACTATGTCCAATACATTCCTCATATGAAAAAGGTTGAAACAAAACATAAACATTCATGTTAGAACTAGAATAGGAAATATCAATACTTTAACCATAAACCATGAATGGTATAAAAATAGAACATCCACAGTCAAACATATCATAACTCATTCAATACAATATGGAATATTGTATTATAATAAATCATCCTCAATCAAAAATAATATTCAGTAAAGGATGCGGACATAGTTTAAAATGAAGAGTAAAACTTTTTTAGAGAAATATACTTTTTTTAAAATCATTTAAAAGTCACAAATTTATAAAGGAAGTAATTTAAAAGAGATTTTTCAATAAAATTGTCTCATACCACTTTCAATCTTTTCAAAAGAATTATTATTTCAAAAAATAAATCCTTAAAATCATTTTGAAAACATGGACATTAATTAAAAACATTTAGAAAGATAAATCTTTAGAACATTTAAAATTCTGATCTTGATAAAGAGTACCTTTCACAAATACTTAAAATATTCATTTGGAAATCATTTTTATGAAAAATGGACATGGATGATAATAATGTCCCAGTAAATACTTACACATAAAAAATCTCGTATAATAATGAGATTGAAAAATTAACCCTTACCAATTTGGTAACCTACGAAACATACACCCCATGAAAAATGTATCATAGAATTAATATGTAAATACACATAGATTAAATTGTATTACACAATAATACAATTACGGGCAATACATACACCCCAAAAATGGTAATAGTTGCAATATGGCATGAATCTCACGGGAATGAGGAGTGAGATGAAAACCTCGTACCTTTTACTTTTCCTTGGTCAAGGGTAGGTTAAACTCCTTCATAATAGTGAAATAATTTTTTTTTAAATATACAAGAATCATATAAATAAATATGATATCATATATGATCTTTTAATATTGCATTGTTAATAATATTTTATTATTATCGTTGTTTCAGGTGTTCACTTACCCGTTTTCTTTTATATGTTTTGTTAGATATATTGTGTTTGTTATCCATAGGTTATATATCATTCATATACATAATGATATCAAGTCCTTAAACATTATTTTTAATCATAAAATGAAAATTACTCTTGAATGGATACGATGGGGAATGAATCTCATCGTGTTCATGGAGACGGTAGTCAGTACGTACGCACGGGTGACAATATCATTCTTTTGATAATAAAATCATATATAATTGGATTTTGTATCATATATACAGAATCATTATAATGTTATATTTATTATTTACTTCAATTACACATCATTATCATACCCATCCAAATAATAATGTTTTGAATAAAAATTACACCACAACGTGGAGACGGTAAGCCGTACGTATGAACGTATGGTGACATGTCATTGAAAGGATGGATATAATACTGAATATGGTTGTGACATATTTATAATAACATTACATTATATAGAATATACTGGAGTTATTATTTTAGAATGTAAATAACAAAGAAAGAAGAAGTGGAAGAAGAAAGGAACTTGAAAGAGGGTGGTGAAAAAATTACCTCTTCTTCGGGTTCATCCATTTTATTTGATCAAAAGGGATCCTTAGGTTGAATTTATGAACAAACTAAGGCTTTTAGTTTGAAGTTAGGAAATTTTATAGAATATTTGGGTAGGGTTTGGCTGATCCAAAAGGCTTTGAAGGTGTGAATTATAGAGAAGGGGGCATTCCCTTTTATAAGAGGGGCGAGGGGCACCTTAGGAAAAAAATTAAAATATTATTTTATAATAAATTTATATTCAGTTGATAATAGCTCAAAATTGATTTATCTGGATGATAAGGTGGTGAGGGGTCGAAATCCACTCAACTGATAGGTTTTAGTTAGGTTTGGGCTACTTTGTTAACCTTATCTTTTAGTTTTAACTCTTAGTTAATTAGTTTGACATTTACCATGTCTCCTTGTATTTTTATATTATATGGTTAATAAACATACTATAAACTTCCAATATACCCCAAAGTGGTCCATTAATGATACACCTATCATGATATAAGTCTTTTTTCCAAACCATATATTTTTAGGAATCGAATATCATTTTATAATATACAATTTGTTTTAAAAACTCTTTTATGTCAATTTTGACACTATTTAGTATTTTGTTTTTGATAAATTCAGAACAACATTATTACATAGAAAAAAATCATATAACCAATTAAAATATGTCATATTATCCTATTAAATTATTTTAATTCATAAAAAGTCTCAAATTACATTTATTTGGGTATTTATAATATCAATTATCTTAATCTTTCATTAATATTGTAATTACTGCATCATCATTGTGTCAGAAATAAATTAAATTATTTGATGTCTAAAAATTATAAATAAGATACCATTATGTATTAAATATTAATATATTTCTAATGAATATTTATAATCTAATTTATCAAATGTATCACCCTATATTTAATAAGTTTTTGTTATTAAATATTGATTTTAACTCTTTTAACTCTTCTTTGAATTAAATAATAATAAATGCCCTAATCTAATCCGAGTGGACCTAAATGATAATATTTAATTCCTAATGTTGTTTTTGGTCATGATACACTTTTCCAATAGAATTAGGACATGTGTTAAGGTAATATAAATAACATTTTTACCCTTAATTACACTATTTACTTTTAACTGTGGTAAATAAAAGTAAAAAGTTACTATTCACCAAAAATTATTTTTATCTTATTGAACCACATTTTACTCCTTGATATTAACTGTATCTCTCGGATTTTTGAAATTCCACTCATAGAAGCGGTGAAATTATGTTTTATGTGAATTTGCAAATTCTCCTAAAAGATGGGTAAAAGACAGTGAAATGTTCAATAAAATTTTTTATATCTAAAATTATTATAAACTAACTCCAATGAATTACATTGAAAATATATAGGTATTATGTATCTATTTTGACCTAAAATAAATTTAAATAAAATAAATAATTATTTAAATAAAAATTCGGTTTTAAACTATAACTAAGTGTTTTCACTATTCATCAAAAATTGAATGTTTTCGTAAAAATATCAAAAATTCACCCTAATCTAATATCGATATTCCAAATCCAAAAATGACGTCCATTTTGAAAGATAATATTTATAAAATTTCAAAAAGTGGGTATTACTATTCATATAGGCTAGTTTGATTGGTTATGGTGTGTGTTAGAACTCGAAGTTGCGTACAACACACGCTACTGTATTATTCAAATAGAAGTGTACTGTGGAAGATTGGGGTGTTACATTCTCGCCTCCTTTAATAAATTTCTTTCTCACAATTCATGCTCGGTATTGGAAACTTGGGGTTGACATTTCAAAATAACTTAGTTTAAATCCCACATCGAAAAATGGATTAATGATGCCTCTATTTAAAATAAAGAGTGGTAAGAATGAAGGTTATCGAAAATAACACATACTAGGGTTCTATGTAGGAAAACATAGATATTGAAGAGAAATCTAACCATCAATAACTGATGGAGAGTGGTAGAGAACATAGCTATGAAAAGACAAGCAATCACAAAGCCATAAATTTGTCATGATCTTAGGTACCATATAGGACAATGTTTTTGTTCTATGTTCTTTTTCTTAATGTTGGGGAATTTATTTATGAGATTGGATAAGATCATAAAGAGATATACGTACTTTATAATTGGAGTTTAATCCATTAATAAATTTCTACCATAAACTCATATTTCATTCCAAAACATAATACAACTCAAAAATACTCTATTTATCGTAATCGTATAGGGTTCCAAATATAATGAATTTATAATTCACATATCAGACACTTTTTAAAAAAGTAACTACATTATACCATCCTGGAACATCACATATACCAGTGGTAAGAGATAAATCCCAATGTAACTATGGTTGTGGGTTCGATTCCCATAGCTTTGTCCCACACGACAGGTTGTCACATGGTCTGCGTGTGGTCCTTTTATAAAAAACCAAAAATAACCTTTCAAACTTAATCCATTCCAACATTTAGACTTATCCAAAATAATTCTATCCAATGTCACAGTCCAAAATTTGTAAGGATGTTAAACACAATGATGATCCTTTTTTCCATGTAACAACATGTCAACATGTTCATCATGTATTATTTTAAAACATGGTAACATCCTAAATTACCCTAAAACCTTATTGATTACATTAAGGATCCCTTATTCTTTATAGAATACTAGATATACTCCTTCTATTTAAAAATTTTGTAAACTCCAACAATGACAAATCATTAGACAGATTCAAGGTAGTCAAGAATATCCAATATATTTTATTCAAATCAACTATCTCTTATTCCAAAATCACTACGTCATTATCGGGACTATATTAAGGATTACCCTTCCTTTGGCCATGTATTTTACCAAAAGTGTAGCTCACTATTAAGTCACTATTCTTAGAACCATATAATCTCAAATCATCAAAAAAATAGTACTACAGTACAATCCTTATTTATCTCCATAATTCATGTAACCATTATATTGTTGATAAAACACTAAAATGAAATAATTCTATAATAACAACATAAGAACACTAGTATTTCTTCTTCATCTGAGGTAGAATCATAACACGATTATTTTCCAATAACATCATTTGCGGTATACTCTTATGAATGGGATATTGATTCGCGTAGTGTCTCAACGCCTTGAAGTTAAAGCATTTTACATTTGAAAACTTTTTCTTACCCTTGCAATCACGTACATGGTGGCCTTTTTCACCACACTTATAAAAAAATCCCATTCCCATCAAGCATTTACCAAGGTGATTCATTCTACATTTATCACATATTGGAAAATCCTTCTTTCCCTCATTCCATTTATCCATCATTCTTTCTACCATCCTTTTCTTTTATTGATTCCCCTCAAAGCCATAGGATTTAGTTAATTCTTTACTGATCTTATGATACTATTTATTCATATGATTATTATACATGGAAGACTATTTCCTTTCTAGATTTTTTCTTAATACCATGAATGATATGGCCCTTTTTGCTCTTTGGATCATATGTATTGCTGGAGTTCTCATTCCTTCTACTGGGCACCATTTCTAAACAATGGCATACACTAGGTCAGTTTATGAATCACAATTCATAATTCCAAACATGTAAAATACCTAACATAAATTGAATAGTTTATGGATATAATCCATAATCACAAAAATGTTTTCTTTGAAGAGGTATATACTCATAAACCCTTTATAGTGGTTTTTAAAGAAAATGAGAATTATCCTAAGAATATCCCCCAGAAGTGTCGTAACCAAGAGTTCAGTAAGGCCCGTTGTCATGCACCAGTTCCCGTTCATGTCTAGATCAAAGCGGTTTTTTCGGGTTTTACCCGTAGGTACATCTGTGCTAGAACCACCTCTACTTAATAGTATCCAGACAAGGATGTATTTGCTTTGAAAACTCACAAAATATCTACATTACCTAAATTCTAGTAAGTTATTCTATAATAATCCTCAAAGTATATCTTAGGGTAATGTGCTCTAATCAGAGTTTATCTAAATCTAGTTTCCAAGATTATTGCTAAAATTCATTTAATACTAACTGTAACTCCCTGACCCCAATTACCCAGAGTCGGTGCATTATTTTAATACATTGGCATGATTACAAGGAATCAAGTCCCGAAGGACCGATCGATTTAGATGTTTTGAAATATAGATATATACATGAATGTTACATTACACTTTATAACATACAAAACAACATAAATAATCATTTATGAACACCATTATTCCCTTGTCTTAACCCTGCATATCAATCACAATACACTTCTTGGAATCTTGGGAAAAATAAAACATAGAAAGGGGTGAGCTCAGACGCTCATTAAGGGTAATCAATACAGCGAAAAATGACATAAATACTAAGCATGGTGAATAATTGATACCACATGCCTTTAACAATAATAAACACGAATACCCCTATGGAAAGAATATGAGATGAATAAATAATTACATAATAAAACATAATCATTGGTATTCTACTAGTCGAATGACCACATGAACCATCAATATTATTTCCATATTGAGGGAATGTATAATGTCGGACATTCTGAAACATTTTGTCAAGGCCTTGGCCAAGACGTATAAAAATGATTAAGGCCTCAGCCAAAACTATATATCAAATTGAGGAAGGGCCTCGGCCAATTCCATGTCTAGTTGTCTCATGTTACCTACCGATGCATCGAGGAGCTATAGCGGGCTCCACCAGTCACTTACCATGTCCAATACATTCCTCATATAAAAAAGTTTGAAACATAACATAAACATTCATATTAGAACTAGCATATGAAATGTCAATACTTTAAACATAAAACATGAATGGTATACAAATAGAACATCCATAGTCATACATATCATAACTCATTCAATACAATATGGAATATTTTATTAAAATAAATCAACCTCAATCAAAAATAATATTCAATAAAGGATGCTGACATAGTTGAAAATGTTGACTAAAACTTTTTGAGAGAAATATCGTTTGTGTAAAATCATCTATAAGTCACACATTTATAATGGAAGTAATTTAAAAGTGATTTTTGAATCAATGTTTCCCATACCACTTTGAAACTTTTGAAAAGAATTAATATTTTAAAAAAATAAATCCTTAAAATCATTTTGAAAACATGGACATTATTTAAAAAGATTTAGAAAGATAACTCTTTAAATAATTTAGAATTATGATCTTGATAAAGAGTACCTTTCACAAATACTTAAAATATTCATTTGGAAATAATTTTTATGAAAAATGGACCTGGATGATAAAAATGTCCCAGTAAATACTTACACATAAACAATCTCGGATAATAATGAGATTGAGGAATTAACCATTACCAATTTGGTAACATACGAAAAAATCACCCCATGAAAGAGTTATCATACAATTAATATGTAAATACACATAGATTAAAGTTTATTACACAAAGAATACAATTATGGGTAGTACATACACCACACAAGAGGTAATAGTGGCAGTATGGCATGAATCTCATGAGAATAAGGATTGAGATGAAAACCCCTTACCATGTACATTCCCTTGGTTGAGGGTAGATTAAACTCCTATATAATAGTTAAATCATTGTTATTAAATTATACAAGAATCATATACATAAATATGATATCATATATGATCTTTTAATATTGCTTTGTTAATAATATTTTAGTATTTTTGTTGTTTCGGGTGTTCAATTGCTCGTTTTATTTTATATGTTTTGTTACATATGTAATGTTTGTTATCCATATGTTTTATCTTACTCATATCTAAAATTATATCAAGTCCTTAAACAATATTTTTAATCATCAAATGAAAATTATTCTTGAATTCATACGATGGGGAATGAATCTCATCGCGTTCGTGGAGACGGTAGTCCGTACGTACGCTCGAGCGAAAATATCATTCATTTGATATTAAAATCTTATATAATTGGATGTTATATCATATATAAAGAATCATTATAATGTTATATTTATTATCTACTTCAATCACACATCATTATTATACCCATCCAAATAATAATGTTTTGAATAACAATTACACCACGACATGGAGACGGTAAGCCGTACGTACGCACGTATAGTGACATGTCATTGAAAGGATGGATTGAATACTGAATATGGTTGTACCATATTTATAATAACATCACATTATATATAAGATACTTGAGTTATTATTTTATACTGTAAATAACAAATAAAGAAGAAGTGGAAGAAGAAAGGAACTTGAAAGAGGGTGGTGAGAACATTACCTCTTCTTTGGGTTCTTCCTTTTGATTTAATCAAAAGGGATCTTAGGTTGGATTTATGATCAAACTAAGGCCTCTATGTTGAATTGGGGGAAGTTGAAAGAATATTTGGTCTGGGTTTGGCCTATCCAAAAGGCTTTGAAGGTGTTAATTAGAGAGAAGGGGGAGTACCCTTTTATAAGAGGGGTGAGGGGCACCTTAGGAAAACTTAAAATATTATTTTATAATAAATTCATATTCGGGTTATAATGTCTACACATTGATTTATTTGGAGGATATGGTGGTACTGGGTCGCAAGCCACTCAACCTATAGGTTTTATATAGGTTTGGGTTACTTTATTAACCTTATCTTTTAGTTTTAACTCTAGGTTAATTAGTTTGACATTTACCATGTCTCTTTGTATTTTTATATTAAATGGTTAATAAACATACTATAAACTTCCAATATACCCCCAAGTGGTCCATTAATGATACACCTATCATGATATATGTCCTTTTGTGGAACCTTATTTTATTAGGAATAGAATATCAATTAATAATATAATATTTGTTTTAAAAACTCTTTTATCTCAATTTTGACACTATTGGGTATTTTGTTTTTGATAAATCAATAACAACATTATTACTTAGAAAAAATTCATATAACCAATCCTCATATTTCATATTAACCTAAAAAATTGTTTTAATTCATAAAAAGTCACAAATTACATTTATTTGGGTATTTATAATATCAATTATCTTAATATTTCATTAATACGGTAATTGTTGCATCATCATTGTGTCATAAATAAATTAAATTATTTAACGTCTAAAAATTATAAATAAAATACCATTATGTATGAAATAATAATAGATTTCTAATTAATATTTACAATCGAATTTATCTTATGTATAACCCTATATTTAAAATTTTTATTTATTAAATATTGATTTTAACTCTTTTAACTCTTCTATGAATTAAATAATAATAAATGTCCTAATCTAATGAAAGTGGACCTAAATGATAGTATTTTATTCCTAAGGTTGTTTTTGGTCGAGATAATTTTTTCCAATAGAATTAGGACATGTGTTAAGGTAATATTAATATCATTTTTACCCTTAATTACCCTATTTACTTTTAACCATGGTAATAAAAGTAAAAAGTTACTATTCACAAAAAAATATTTTTATCTTATTGAACCACATTTTACTCATTGATATGAACTTTGTTTCTCGGATTTTTAAAATTACACTCAGAGAAGCGGTAAAATTATGTTTTATGTGAATTTGAAAATTCTCCAAGAAGATGGGTAAAAGACAGTAAAATGTTCAATAAAATTTTTATATATCTAAAATTATTATAAACTAACTCCAATGAATTACATTAAACTTATATAGGTATTATGTATCTATTTTGACCTAAAATAAATTTAAATAAAATAAATAATTATTTAAATAAAAATTTGGTTTTAAACTGTAACTAAGTGTTTTTTCACTATTCATCAAAAATTGAAAGTTTTCAGAAAAATATCAAAAATTCACCCTAAGATATTATCGATATTCCTAATCCAAAAATGACACCATTTTGAAAGATAATATTTATAAAATTTGAAAAGGAGGGTATTACCAGTTATAATGGTAGGTTTGATTGGTTGTAGTGTGTGTTAGAACTCGAAGTTGCGTACAACACACGCTACTGTATTATTCAAAGAGAAGCATTTTGTGGAATCTTGGGGTGTTACATTCTCCCCTACTTCAATAAATTTCATCCTCACAATTTATACTCAGTATTGGAAACTTGGGGGTTACATTTCAAAATATCTTAGTTGAAATCCCACATCGTAAAATTGATTAATGAGGCCTCTATTTAAAATTAAGAGTGGTAAGTATGAAGGTTATCGAAAATAACACATACTAGGGTTCCATGTAAGAAAACATGGATATTTCAGAGAAATCTAACCATCAATAACTGATGGAGAGTGGTAGAGAACAATGCTATGAAAAAGCCATCAATTACAAAGCCATAAATTTGTGATGATCTAAGGTACCATCTAGGAAAACGTTTTTGTTCTAAGTCCATTTTCTTAATGTCAGGGAATTTATTTATGAGAGTGGATAAGATCATAAGGAGATATACTAACATTATAATTATACTTTTGTCCATTAATAAATTTCTACCACAAACTCATCTTTCATTCCAAAACATATTACAACTAAAAAATACTCTATTTATCCTAATCGTATAGGGTTCAAAATATAATGAATTTATAATTCACATATCAGACCCTTTTTAAAAAATTAACTAAATTATATCATCACGGAACATCACATAGACCCGTGGTAAGTGATAAATCCCAATCGCACTATGGTTGTGGGTTTGATTCCCACAGCTTTGTCTGACGAGACAGGTTGTCACACGGTCTGCGTGTTGTCCTTTTATAAAAAACCAAAAATAACATTCCAAACATAATCCATTCTAACATTTAAACTTATCCAAAATACTTCTATCCAAACTCACAGTCCAAAATTTATAAGGAATTTAAACACAATGAAGATCCTTTTTCCCATGTAATAACATGTGAACACCTTCATCATGTATTATTTTAAAACATGGAAACATCATGAATTACCATAAAACCTTATTGATTACATTAATTCTCCCTTATTCTTTATATAATACTAGATATACTCCTTCTATCCAAAAATTTTGTAAACTCCATCAATGAAAAATCATTAATCAGTTTCATGGTGGTCAAGAATATCCAATATATTTTATTCAAATCAACCATCTCTTATCCCAAAATCACTAACTCATTATCCGGACCATATTAATAATTACCTTTCCTTCAACCATGTAATTTACCAAAAGTGTAGCTCACTATTAAGTCACTTTTCTTTGAACCATATAATCTCAAATCCTCAATAAAATAGTACGGCCGTACAATCCTTATTTATCTCAATATTTCATGTAACCAATACATTGTTGATAAAACACTCAAATGAAATAATTCTATAATAACAACATAAGAAAACTAGTATTTATTCTTCATATGAGGTAGTATAATAACATGATTATTATCCAATAACATCATTTGAGGTATACTCTTATGAATGGGATATTGATTCGCGTAGTGTGTCAACGCCTTGCAGTTGAAGAATTTTACATTTAAAAACTTTTTCTTACCCTTGAAATCACGTACTTGGTGTCCTTTTTCTCCACACTTATAAAAAAATGCCATTCCCATAAAGCATTTACCAAGGTGATTCATTCTACATTTGTCACATATTGGAAAATCCTTCTTTCCCTTATTCCCTTTATCCATCTTTCTTTCTACCATCCTTTTCTTCTCTTGCTTCCCTTCAAAGCCATATGATTCAGATAATTCTTTAATGCTCTTATGATACAATTTATTCATATTATGATAATACGTGGAAGACTATTTCCTTTATAAGTTTTCACTTAATACCATGAATGATATGACCCTTATTACTCTTTGGATCAAACATACTACTGGAGTTCTTATTCCTTCAACTGGGCGCCATTTCTAAACAATGGCATACACTAGGTCAGTTTATGAATCGCAATTCATAATTCCAAACATGTAAAATACCTAACATAAATTGAATAGTTTATGGATATAATCCATAATCCCAAAAATGTGTTCTTAGAAGATGTATATTCTCATAAACTATTCATAGTAGTTTTTAAAGAAAATGAGAATTATCCTAAGCATATCCCCTAGGAGTGTCGTAACCAAGAGTGAAGCAAGGCTTGTTTTCATGCACTAGTTCCCATTCGAGTCTAGATCAAAGCGGTGTTTTTGGGTTTTACCCCTAGGTACATCTCTTCCAGAGCCGCCTATACCTGCTCGTATCTTGACAGGGATGTATTTTCTTGGAAAAATCACAAAATTTCTACATTACCAAACTTCTAGGAAGTTCTTCTATACTAATCCTCAAAGTCTATCTTAGGTAAATGTGCTCTAATCAGAGTTTATCTAAATATAGTTTCCGTGTTTATTTCTAATCTTCCTCAAATACCAACTATAACGCCCCGACCCCAGTTACCCAGAGTCGCTGTATTATTTTAATACATTGGCATGATTACAAGGAATCAAGTCCCGAAGGACCGATTGGTTTAGCAGTCTTAGAAAATATATATATACATGAATGTTACATTACACTTTATAACATACAAAACAACATAAATAATACATTATTAAAGACATTATTCCCTTGGATTTACCATTTATATCAATCACATTACACTTCTTGGAATCCTGGGAAAAATAAAACATAGAAAGGGGTTAGCTCAAACACTCAGTAAGGGTAAGAAATACAGCGGAATATGACATAAGTATTAAGGTTGGTGAATCATAGATACCACATACCATTACCAATAATAAACATGTATAATTTTAGGGAATGAATTTGAGCTGATTAAATAATGACATAATAAAACATAATCATTGGTACTCTACTAGTCGAATGACCACATGAACCATCAATATTATTTCTATAATGAGGGAATGTATAATGTCAGACATTCTGAAAACATTTTTACAAGGCCTCGGTCAAGATTTCTAAAAATGATTTAGGCTTTGGCCAAAACCATATATCAAATTGGGAAAGGGCCTCGGCCAATTCTATGTCTAGTTGTCTCATGATACCTACCGATGCATCAAGGAGCTATAGCAGGCTCCACCCCTCACTTACTATGTCCAATACATTCCTCATATGAAAAAGGATGAAACATAACATAAAAATTTGTATTAGAACTAGCATACGAAATGTCAATAATTTAACCATAAACCATGAATGGTATAAAAATAGAACATCCACAGTTAGACATATCATAACTCATTCATTACAATATAGAATATTGTATTATAATAAATCAACCTCAATCAAAAATAATATCCAGTAAAGGATGCTGACATAGTTGAAAATGATGAGTAATACTTTTGGAGAGAAATATCCTTTTGTAAAATCATTTCAAAGTCACACATTTATTAAGGAAGTAATTTAAAAGATATTTTTGAATCAAATTGTCCCATACCACTTTGAAACTTTTGAAAAGAATTATTATTTCAAAAAAATAAATCCTTAAAATCATTTTGAAAACATGGACACTAATTAAAAATATTAAGAATGATAAATCTTTAAAATAATTAAAATTCATATCTTGATAAAGAGTACCTTTGAAAAATACATAAAATATTCATTTTGAAATCAGTTTTATGAAAAATTGACATGGATGATAAAAATGTCCCAGTAAATACTTACACATAAACAATCTCGGATAATAATGAGATTGAGGAATTAACCCATACCAATTTGGTAACATACGAAACATACACCCCATGAAAAATTTATCATACAATGAATATGTAAATACACATATATTAATGTTTATTACACAAAGCATACATTTATGGGCAGTACATACACCACACAAAAGGTAATAGTGGAAATATGACATGAATCTCACAGGAATATGAAGTGAGATGAAAACCCATTACCTTGTACTTTTCCTTGTTCTAGGGTAGTTTCAACTCCTTTATAATTGTTAAATCATTGTTATTAAATTATAAAAGAATCATATACATAAATATGATATCATATATGATCTTTTAATGTTTATTTGTTAATAATATTTCAGTATTATCATTGTTTCGGGTGTTCACTTACTCATTTTCTTTTATATGTTTTGTTACATATGATGTGTTTTATATCCATAGGATGTATCTTATTCATATACAGAATGATATCAAGTCTTTAAACATTATTTTTAATAATAAAATGAAAATTATTCTTGAATGCATACGATGGGGAATGAATCTCATCGTGTTCGTGGAGACGGTAGTCCGTATGTACGCACGAGTGAAAATATCATTATTTTGATATTAAAATCGTATATAATTGGATGTTATATCATATATACAGAATAATTATAATGTTATATTTATTACTTACTTCCATTACACATCATTATCATACCTATCCAAATAATAATGTTTTTCATAACAATTACACCATGACGTGGAGACGGTAAGCCGTACGTATGCACGTATGGTGACATGTCATTGAAAGGATGGATTGAATAATGAATATGGTTGAAAAATATTTATAATAACATCTCAGTATAGAGAAGATACTGGAGTTATTATTTTATAATGGAAATTACAAATAAAGAAGAAGTGGAAGAAGAAAGGAATTTGAAAGAGGCTGGTGAAAACATTACCTCTTCTTCGGGCTCTTCCTTTTGATTTGACCGAAATGGCTCCTTAAGTTGGCTTTCTGATCAAAATAAGGCCTCTAGATTGAAGTGAGGGAAGTTGAGAGAATATTTGGGCAGGGGTTGGCCGAGACATAAGGCTTTGAAGGTGTGAATTAGAGATAAGGGAGACTGCCCTTGTATAAGAGGGGTGAGAGGCACCTTAGGAAAAACTTAAAAATATTATTTTATAATAAATTCATATTCGGGTTATAATGTCTCAAAATTGATTTATTTAGAGGCTAAGGTGGATATGGGTCGAAATCCACTCATCCAATAGGTTTTAGATAGTTTAGTCTTACTTTATTATCCTTATCTTTTAGTTTTAACTCTTAGTTAATTAGTTTGACATTTACCATGTCTCTCTGTATTTTAATATTATGTGGTTAATAAACATACTATAAACATCCAATCGTCCCTAAAGTGGTCCATTAATGATATAAATATCATGATAAAATTGTTTTTGTCGAACCATATATTTTTAAGAAGAGAATATCAATTAATAATATAATATTTGTTTTAAAAACTCTTTTATGTCAATTTTGACACTATATGGTATTTTGTTTTTGATAAATTCATAACAGCATTATTACATAGAAAATAATCCATATAACCAATACTAATATGTCATATTAACCTATAAAATTAGTGTAATTCATAAGAAGTTTGATATTCCATTAATTTTTGTATTTATAATATCAATTATCTTAATCATTCATTAATACGGTAATTGTTGCATCATCATTGTGTCATAAATAATTTAACTTATTTAATTTCTAAAAATTATAAACCAATGACCATTATGTAGGAAATATTCTTGTCTTTATAATGAACATTCATAATCTAATTTATCATATTAATAACCCTATATTAAAAATGTGTTAGTTATTAAACATTGATTTTAACTCTTTTAACTCTTATTTGAATTAAATAATAATAAATGTCCTAATCTAATCCAAGTGGACCTAAATGATAATATTTTATTCCTAAGGTTGTTTTTGGTCGAGATACAATTTTCCAATGGAATTATTACATGTTTTAGGGTAATATTAATATCATTTTTACCCTTAATTGCCCTATTTACTTTTAACCGTGGTAAATAAAAGTAAAAAAGATAATATTCACCAAAAATTATTTATATCTTACTGAACCACATTTTATTACTTGATATTAACCGTGTATCTCATATTTTTAAAATTCCACTCACAGAAGCGGTAAAATTATGTATTATGTGAATTTGCAAATTCTTCTAGGAGATGGGTGTAAGACGGTGAAAAGTTCAATAAAAGTTTTATATATTTAAAATTGTTATAAACTGACTCTAATTAATTAAATTGAACTTATATATGTATTATGTATCTATTTTGACCTAAATTAAATTTAAATAAAATAAATAATTATTTAAATAAAAAATCGGTTTTAAACTATAACTCGGTATTTTTTCACTACTCATAAAAAATTGAAAGTTTTCAGAAAAATACCAAAACTTCACCCTAAGCTAATTTCAGTATTCCAAATCCAAAAATGTAGTCCATTTTGAAATACAATATTTATAAAATTTCAAAAAGTGGGTATTAATATTCATAACGGCTAGTTTGATCGGTTGTGGTGTGTGTTAGAACTTGAAGTTGTGTACAACACACACTACAGTATTATTCAAAGAGAAGCATACCGTGGAAGCTTGGGGTGTTACATGGATGAGTTTTCATTAGAATCAGAGGATACTATGATGTTTGAGGTTCCCAGGATCATTGGTGACTTCCTGGATGTTTTTCTTGAGGATGTTCTGATGCAACCCCCTCAACTTGATGTTGTGTTCCAGATATACTTGTAACTCATTGATTCTATGATTTCGACAATTCCTTATCAGATATAACCTTTTGAGTTGTGGTAGTTAATGATTTTGATAAATTATCTGATGAGAAAGGGTTTTATCCAGCCCAGTGTGTCTTCCTGGGGTGCTCTAATGTTGTTCACAAAGAAGGCAGATTGTAGTCTTATGATGTGTTTAAACTATCAGAGGTTGAATCATGTTACAATCAAAAACTATTACCATCATCCATTGATAGAAAATCATTTCAACCAGTTGAGTGGTGAAAGATGTTTTCCTATGATTTATTTTTTTCTAGATATCACCAGTTGAGTTTGAAGGGGGGCCATATCCCGAAGACTGTCTTTAGATTCAGGCATGGGCACTTCAAGTTTGTAGTCAAGCAATTAAGTGTTATGAAGGTTCCAACTATGTTCATGGGGCTTATAAACAATGTGTTATATGAATTCTAGATCATTTCTTTATAGTACTAATCAATTATATCTTTATTTTCTAGAATTCATTGGAGTATCATGTTGAATATATCATAACTTCCTTGAGGGTTCTTCAATGACATCATCTCTTGGGAATGTTTCCCAAGTGTATGTTTTGGACACAAGAGGTGAATTTTCATTGGCGTGTGTTGTCTCTATAGGGTGTGGAAGTAGAATTATCGATGGTCTATGTAGTTTTTTCTTTAGTATCACCCATTATTGTGGATTTTTTTGGTAGTTTCCTTACTTATTTCTGCTATTATCAAAGGTTTGTACCCAATTTCTCATGAGTCGCTACCCCATTGACATCTTTGACTATGAAGGACCAGGATTTTGTGTTGACTGTTCAGTGTCAGGCACCATTAAGTTACCTAATAAGGGAGTTGGTTAGTGATCCAATGCCTCAGTTTAACGAGGTGGGGTGATGTTTGAGGTGTTTTGTGATGCTTCAAATATGGGACTGGGATTCATTTTGATGTAGTAGTAGGTTTTGGTAACATATGGGTCTAGGAATGAGAGTACTACACCACCCGTTATCTTGATCTTGTAGTGGTTGTGTTCGTGCTAAATATTTAGTGGAATTCCCTTATTGGGGGGGGGGAGGATTTTGATCTTCACAGATCACAAGAGTTTGAGGCATATATTTTATTGGAGAGAGATTGTCGTAGGATGGTTGGAACCATATGTTATTTCAGGGGAGGATTTTTTTGTTAATGATGCATGGGGGAGTCCACTGTGAGTTTCATAACTCACCTTTTTTGGTACAACCAGAAGTTTCTATGATGTATTTTTTCTAAAAAGATGTAGTTTTGGTGGCCTGGGATGAAATGGGTAGTGGTGGAGTTTGCGTAAAAGTTCTTGTTTTTATAGCAGGTAAAGGCCAACATTGTGTTTCTAGAGGTTTGTTTCAGCACTTGGTTTTTCCTGAGTGGAAATTGGATGACAAATCGATGGATTTTATACAAAGGGTACTTAGAGATTAGAGAGTTTGTGATTCTATCGGGTTAGTCCTAGATTGATTGAAAAAATTGGGCCACTTCTTAGTGATCAATGAGTCAGGTGCAGTGGATGCACTGGCTAAGAAGTAAGTGGATGAAGTGGTGTGGTTGCCTGGTGTTCTGAGTTCCATTATCTCATATCGAGATACATGTTTTTACTCACTATTATGGATGGTATTACATCATCCTTTTTCACATAGTGATGTATTATCACTTCTTTCCACCCTCAGATAGATGGGTAGATGGAATGGATTATCTAGACTTTGAAGGTTATGTTATAGTCGTGTCATGTGGACTATGGTAGATCTTTGGTATGCCATCATCCTTTGATCGATATTTCATATAATAAAAGTTATCACTTATCATTTGAAATTTATCGATTTGAGTAATTTTATAGGAGATTTTTTCGTTCACCATTGTAATGGATGGAGGTTGGGGAGAGAGTTGTTCCCGGTCCCAATGTGTTACAGATCATGATCAATATATTTTTTAATGTTCATGAGAGGATGAAAGTAGTACAAGACTAGAAGAAGTCTCATACTTATCACATAAGGAGGCCAACGACCTTCAAGGTTATGTATGATGTGTTCTTTAAGGTTTTCCCTCAATTTGGGCAGCTAAGATTTGGTAGAGAGAGTAAGATTTCTCCTAGTTTTTTTGGGACCATTAAGGTGTCGGGGGTTAGTTAGCGAGGTGGTGTATCGGTTGGCGTTACCACAACGGTTGGAATGGTTCCACAAAATCTTTTTCACCTATCATCTTCTTTAATATCTTCCTGATGGATCCCATTTCAATGACTGGAAATAGTAGGATATCAAGTGATACATGACATTATTTGAGTGACCAATAGAGAAAAAGGATCATTTGGAGAAGGAACTTCATGGATAGACCATTTTCTTAGTTCGTGTTTTGTGGAAGAAAGGTGTCCAGGAGGAGAGTACCTGGGATCTTGAGGCGCAAATGCATGCCCCGTACCCAGATTTATATAGTTTTTCGTTTCTTTTTTTTTTATATTATTATGTGGTGTTTGGACCTTGTTTTATGATATGAGTTATTTTACATAGTTTGTAATGTGTATGGTGTGATGTGTGTGATAAAGTACTAAAATATAAAAGAGGAAGTACCTTATTTCTGATTGATACGCATTAACAAAAATGATATTAAAACCACACATTCATGTTAGTTCCACCAAGATCATATTGTATCATGACATTGGGGATAAAATTTATTAATTTATGTGTTCAGGATGGTGCGGTTTTTTTTGTTATCTTAGTTGTATGTTTGGGCTGTTTTGAGGATGGGATTTTTGTGAAATGGATGTCTGGTAGTGTGGTTGTTTGAGAGGAAATGGTTTTTATTGGTGGCTTCATGGTGATGAGTTTATGAAAGATGATTTTGGTCATTTGATTTTGCAAGTTAGGTTGGTGGTAGCATTTGAGGTATGATGAGATTCTATAGAGGTGTCTTGTGGGGTGGTTCTTCATACTGCTTTTTTTATTGGTGTGATTTTGGATTTTTTTTAGGGAGGGAATCATTTCATAGGTGTCTTATGTTATGGTTTGTTCTCTACAAGTCCTCTACTTAGCTGTTTTTGAGCATTGGAGGTGTTTGGGAGAGGTTCTAAGAGTTTTTGGTTGATGCTAGAGGTGCATAAGGGTTGCTTCGTGAAATAATTATCTTTTAAAATTTAGATGATGTGAGAGTCAGCTCTATGGATTTTCTATGGCCGGTTCATGATGTGTATACTTTTTTGGTAAAATAATGAAAAGGAGACATGTTTTTTCAAGAAAATGAACCCTAAGGATTACATGACAGGAAAGGGGGTTACACATCATGTAAATATCTAATAAAGTGTATTTTTAAATTTTATTTCCCAGTCGAATATTCATTCATTCGTTTTTGGATTCTATTGGTACCGGGAATAGTGGAAGCGTGGTTGAGATGGCACCCAACATTGATTTTCACCATGGTCCTTGATTATTATGGGATTAATACGATGATGAACGTCAGCCCCCATGGAATATAATCAATGATTTAGATAAAAATAAAGAGGCCTGAAACCTTAGAGAGGATATTTCACATCATGTTTATACTTAATTTAATTAATTTTATAAAGAAAAATAGTACCTGTGCCTTTGGTATTTTTCAACATTGATGATGTTGATCGTCCGGATTGACCCTTCCGGATTATCTCGTTGCGCTTATAAGGATACAAACTAGAATCCATGTAGTGTCGATCCACATGTGCTCTGATGGTGTATGATCGTCACTGCTCGTTATCTGTGTGCTAGTACGGTGAAGCGAGTGTCTTGTGCCGGTCATTCTTGATCACTTTTTCTTCATCCTTGAAGAACGTCTCTCGTTCTTAAGAGGGGATAGAAGAGGATTCGATTGAGAAATTTTTTGCCTCCGCAATTCTCAATTCACCAGGAATGTGGTGTGGTGTGTGGCACAATATTCTTACTTGTCTATTTATATACATGGAATTTCAGTTACAATATTTAATTGCATTAAAAAAAGTAAATACATTCATGAACTTAGAGAAAAACCATGCATTTAATAATAATACTGCATCATTACTTATGGTATTCCAACTTACGCAAAGTGGAATTATAAATTCAATGCCAAAAAATAATAGGAGCATTATTTTAATTTATTCCAACTAGTTAAATAATTATTTACCGTCTTGCAAATAATTATTTTACTACTAGACCGACCTTGGTCTGATCGAACGTCACTTCCAATTATTTAACACTCGCGTAAATAAATAAACAATTTATTCTCTTAAATAAATATATTATTTACAAACTAGTAAATAAATATTCATTAAATAATCAATAAAATAATTAAATATATTTTATTTAATTTATGTGATCATTTTATCTTGAATAAAAGTATTCCACGATCTTGAGAGTAATATTTATTTCATTAGTTAAATTCAAATATAATTTAACTGAGACCACCAAAAACACTTAGTGTGTGAACCTCTAGGATTTTCCCTCTTTGGAATTAGGCGGGCTTCACTAAAGTCCAAGAGTACTGTCTAGAAATATGTCAAGGCACCCAAGAGAAAGAATGTAAAGTCTCAACAAAGACATCCACATAAGAATGTTCACTGAGTAATATAATCCCTTTGTCGCAATATCTCATCAAGAAAGTTTCATAATTGTGTCCTAAACATTTATGCTTGATAAGTCTTTATTTGACTACCTGAAATAAACTCATCATTACACCATGGCCATGTAATTTCTCATGAAAGTTCTATTTCAATCAAAGGATTGAGATATCAACTTCCATAAATAGAACTGACAAATCCTTCCTCAACTTTTCCATTAATAACATGCCACTCATGATCCACCCAACATACCCTACTTCCCGCCAACTGTCTGCGAGACGGTTTTCATTAGTAAATCAATGTGTGTAAGTCATGGCACATATTAATGATAATATTGAAGTCTAAGGATCATTATAAACACTCGTAGATAGAAATATCAGATGACACCAAAACATGAGGACTTCTTACTTGCAGGTCTGTTATCATAATCTCCTATCTTAAAGATTACTATGTGTGAACTTCATGAGTGGGAGTCTCATCTTATTAGGAGTAATCTCACATGGTAGTCTACATGATATGTGTCCAATCATAGCATTTCATCCCACCGTAGAACTGTATTTAAGAATATTTTTATATCATTTCAAGGTTCTCATCAATGCGGGGTACTGCCATGACCTTATCAATTTAAAAAATACTCTAGGATGTTATTACATCATAGTCATACAGAATAGTGAAAAATATGTAATAATACATTAATTATCCATGAAATAAAAGTAAAACCAGTTGGTTCTATGACACTAACTCGTACAAAATCCCACTTAGACTAGAGCCACCTACTAGAACTTTCAGTTCGCAGGACCTCATTTGATGATCATGTTTTTTCTGAGTCAAGACTTTAGTCAAGGGGTCCTCCACATTGTCGTTTGTGGAAATACTGCACACTACAACTTCACCCCTCTTAGAAAAATATCTCAAGAGATGACACTTCTGAAGTATGTGCTTCGTCCGCTGATGTGACCTTGGATATTTTGCGATAGCCACTGCGGTAGTATTATCACAGTACAATGTGATGGTATCTTTACTTCTAGGTATCACAACTAGATCCTAGACAAAGCCTCACATCTAAATTACTTATTTAGCTTCCTCAGAATATGTGATATACTTGGACTCTACTATAAAATCTGTGACCACACACTGCATTGAGCTCTTCCAACTCAATGCACCTCCATTCATAGTGAAGATGTTTCCCATTTGCGACTTCATGTCAACTTGATCAGTCTGGAAGCTAACATATGCATATCCTATAATGACTAGTTCCTCATATCCTCTATTATCTAGGAATAGATATTTCATACGCCTTAGATAATTTAGGATAGTCTTGACTTACATCTAATGGTAGTCACCTAGGTCAGCATGATATCTGCCTAACACAGTCAATGCATAGGTGACATACAACCTAGAACATAGCATGGCATACATGACTGACCCAATTGCTGAGGCATGTGGATTCCATTCCATTATCTTTCTTTCCTCATGTGTCTGAGGACACATTTTCATATAAAGATGAATGCCATGTGACACGGGCAACAATTCCCTCTTGGATTGTTCCAAACTGAATCTCTTCAGTATCTTACCAATGTATATAATTTGACTTAGGCCCAGAAATCTCCGGGATCTATCACGATGAATCTTGATCCCAAGAATATATGCCACCACACTCAAGTCTTTCATGGAGAATCATTTATTCAACCATTCCTTAACAGACTGTAAGACTTATATCTTGTTTCCAATAATTAATATGTCATTAACATATACTATTAAGAAAATTAATTCACTCCCACTAAACCTTTTGTACACACAAGGCTCACATTCAGTCATGATAAAACCAAATTCTTTTATTTCATTATCAAAACGAATGTTCCATGACCTGGATGCTTGGTTTAATCCATAAATTAATTTTTTCAACTTGCATACCTTATTGGCATCCTTTGGAGTCACAAACCCTTCATATTGTGTCATGTAGACATCTTTCTGAAGGTTCCCATTATGGAATGATGTTTTCACATCCATTTTCCAAATCACATATTCATGGTAAGCTACAATGAAAGTATAATTCTGATGGATTTCATCATTGAAACTGGAGAGAAGGTTTCATCATGGTCATTTCCTTGATGCTATTTAAACTCTTTTGCAAGCAGTCATGATTTATAGGTACTGAATTGTCCTTCCATGTCTTGTTTGTTATGGAATACCCATTTGCAACCAACATACATTACATCAACTAGAGGATCTTCTAAAATCTAGATATGGTTTTGGTACATGGAATCCATTTCAGAATTCATGGATTCTTGCCACTTGGCAACATCTTTGTCACTTAATACTTCCTTGTAGGTTAGAGGATCATTATTATAAACTGAAAAGGAGATACCATCATCGATAACTAGAAAACCATACCATTCCGGTTCTCTATCAACTCTTATACTTCTACACAGTACTTGTGTCTCTGGAATAGATTCTTCTTCCACAGGGCGTTGGGGAATCTATTCCTATACCAACCCTTGTGTACTTTGAGCCTCGACTTCATCAAAGTCTATATCGCTCCCACTATCTCTTTAAGAGATGTCTTCCCTCTCAAGAAATATGGCATGTCTTTCCACTACAACCTATTTTTATATGGGGTGGTATATGTAATATCCCCTTGTTTACTTGGGGTA
This sequence comes from Viscum album, assembly GCA_963277665.1. Lineage (NCBI taxonomy): Eukaryota > Viridiplantae > Streptophyta > Magnoliopsida > Santalales > Viscaceae > Viscum > Viscum album. The sequence goes on from OY728152.1 coordinate 1,878,079,223, forward strand.
TCCTGTAATGGTACACTTTGTGCCATGGGGTGGGATTTTGTTACCTGAAGAGGCCTTAACAAACTCTGCGCTACTCCACACTAGTAAATTTGATAACATGGATGTTCTTCCAATCCAGAACTAATATAGAATACTATTTATCGATTTAGTTGGTACTTGGATTAGTATGTGTACAACTGTTTGTAATGCTTATCCTCAAAAGGATAATAGAAGACTCATATGACTCATCATTGATCTCATCATATCCAACAGAGTGTGGTTCCTCCTTTCGCTCACACCATTCCACTAGGGTGTGTTTGGAAGAGTGACTTGGGATAGGATCCCAAACTCTTTTAAGTAATCAATGAAATCTTGATTAAGATATTATCCACCTTGGTCTGAGCAGAGTTTCTTAATCTTCTTACCAAGATGGTTCTCAACTTCATTCTTGTATTCATTGAACTTATCTGAATAATTCGACTTATAAATCATTAAGTAGATATATGAATATCTACTAAAATCATCAGTAAACATCATGAAGTATGAGTACCCTCCCCTTGCTTTAACTATAAATGGTCCACACACATTGGTATGAACAAATTCAAGATTTTCATTAGCCCTTTTACCTTTCCCACTATATGGGTATTTGGTCATTTTGCCTTGCAAACATGCATGACATACGCCGAGTGGTTTAAGTTTGAAAGAATCTAAATATCCATCTCAATGTAACTTTGTCAAGAATTTCTCATTTACATAACCTATCCAGTGATGCCGAAGTTGGGTGTGGTATGAGTCATGTGAAGTATCTTTTTTATCAATTTTCATTACTTGGTTTGTGTAATCTAACACATAAAGTCCATTGTTTAGACGTTCCCCACCATAACAAATTCTATCTTTGTAAAAGAAGAAATATTCATTTCCAAACAAGAAAAAAATCCACCAGTATCTAATCTGGATACAGAAATAATGTATTTTGAAACATAAGGAACAGAGAAACAGCCATTTAACACCTTGATCGTCCCAGTTGGCAATGTGAGGTGTTAGTCCTTGACAGCTATAGTAGCAAGTTTTTATTCATTGTCTTCTCATAGATCTACCTCCCCTCGATCAATCTTCCTGAATCTACTTGGTTCATGTATTTGGATACATGTGTGAGCACCAAAAGCTGTATCTAATAACATATTTGTAGAAACAGATAGATTTAATTTGATAACAAATGCACCAGAAGCTTCCCCTTGATTCTTAGGTTGGGTTCGGTTCTTCGTCCGTGGCCCTTTATGCCACATGCGAAACAAACAGCCTCTTGTTCCCTTGCCTCCCCTTTGATCTTCCATTTCTTGGAAGGCTGTGAAAAATCTTTGGGCTTAAAGCTCATTACCTTACCTTTCCTCTTATTCACCATAAGGATAGAAGGATTTTCATGATTCATATCATTGTCCACTTGGTGAATAATGATAATAATATCAGATAGAGACTTCTCAATTTTGTTCATATTGAAATTGACAACAACATTAGAAAATCGTGGTGGGAGTGATGCGAGAATGATATCGGTTCCTAGTTCATTGGGGAGTTTAAATCCTAGAACCTCCAGGCACTCAATGTAGCCAATGATCTTGAGTACATCAGTCCCAGATAGGGAACCTCCAACAGGATTACTCTAAAAGAGTTCATTTTATATCTCAAACCTTTCATGTCTTTCTCTCTCCTGGTAAAGAACATAGAGATGCTCGAGCATGCTATAAGCCACCATGTTTTCATGAGACTTAATGAGATCAAAATACATTGATGATAGAATCATACATTGAATGCTGACCATTTCTTTCATATGTTTCTCATAGACCGAAAATCCTCATCACTAACCTCTTTTCCAAGCAGATCAGGTAATGCGGAATCCAGCATGTAAGACTTCTGTTCATGGCGTAGGACAACCCAAAGGCATCTAAACCATTCCTGAAAGTTACTGTCGGTGAGGATGTTATCTTTATCCATATTTGATCGCAGGGATAGTTTGGTTGAATATTTTTTCATTTTTATTCTACAATTTAAAAGAGCAGATCATTATTACTTTCTTGATTTCAATTTATTGGAAATAATAAATTTTATTAAGTCTCCTACTATTTTATCAAGCCCCAATAGCCCACACTATTGAACCCAAAATGTCCATTTTCCCTGAAATTATAGTGGAAAGGTTCCATATCCCGCTTTGAATAACCCCAACAAGGGTTGGTCAAGCTATTAGAAGATATTTAGGTCGGCAGGTATTTTCCAACTGTGGGCTTGGAGATCTTTGATATGTTGAGTGGACTCCCCAATCCTAAAGTCATGAATTTGAATTCCCTCAACTATTGCCACCAATATTAAACCATGTTTATAAAGGGAAACTCTTCTTGATTTAATATGATTATGTCAACTCAAAACCTTTCATTTGGGCTTCCAGTATAAAAGTAATTGTCCCACCAAGGGTTGGGAAAACATATAGATTTATTGAGTTTTTCCCTTAATCAAGTAATGGAAGTCTTTTTCTGACTTAATATTTTATTTGAGGTATTTTTATCTCTTATCGATGAATTTCTTATTATCATTATCACATGCTTGTTAATATTAAGTGGAACTTAATTAAGTGATTAACCATGTCTTGATAATATTTACGCATAAGTCTAGTTTATTTTATTTCCATCTTTCATGCTTGTTTAATTCATTAATTATATGATCGTTACAACACATCCATAATGATAAACCATGAAACTGATAGAATAAAATAAAGTAAATGGAATGATCATGAGATTTTCAAATGGTTAGTTTATCTAGCCATTTATAGACTAACCTTGACCTAGGGGAGAAACACCTTGATCCTTTTGGGTTCGTGTTTATAGATTCCACCTATCCACCTCTATATCTCCTGGGATTGGTTTCATCTCGGCTCTAGCTTGAACTACCTCCACTTGCTTGGGAGTTCCATCCATTACATATGCCTTTTTTAACTTAGATTTAGGTGAGGGGTAAAAGGGGTTTTACATAAAAGAAACCTTGGTCACGAAGACCCTATATATTAATGAGGATAAGGATCACAGGACAACAAATTTAAATCAAATAAACAAATTAAAATAAATAATCTACATACAAAGTTCTTGGTATAGATCATGAACATCCATACATGAAAAAATATTTACGTATAAATAAAACTAGAAATAAATTCTTTAATAGTTCTTGTTTAAGATAAATCACGCTCAACTCAATTAATTATCATCTTTAATTAATCAATCCTTTTATCTTAAACCATTTTATGAATTTCTTTGGGATTATCATCCATCATAATTTTAAACAAAAAAATAATTTAAAATTATTTTTGTATGTAACTTGTACCTTGGAGGAAACCTGGTCAATAACAATTCATAACTACCCAATGAGTAGAAATAAACATTTTCCAGATGTTAAGTTAAACAAATATATATATAACACCTATCATGTGTTGTGCCTCAGCTTTATTCCTACACTATGGTACATGTCTCAAGAATTTGTATAATATAATAATAAATTTTAATAAATTATCATAATTTGGATGAGTGCATGATATGTAGTTCCAACTACATGGCGTGTATTATTTTTCACTATCTATCCGAAGTACATGCCCGGGGAAACGATGTGTGAGTAAACTTCAGACGTTTTCGGAGTACACGTCGTGTCCAGTGGGACGCATGTTTTGTAGGTCCTCTTTACAGGGTCTCCAACCTAGAAATCCATGTACGAGGTAGACGGTCCAACCCAAACCTGAAGGGACTACATGCTGTGTCCACTGTGCCACACGACGTGTAATCCAAAAACTATGTGCCACCTATTACTGTTCAACACAAGGATTCATTTAAGACTTAGAAAGAATATAACACATAGTTTGGTTTGGAAGACTGGTCTGATGCATTGAATATTGACTACATGGCATGTACTGCCGAATACATACCATTTGTTTTGGTGTTATACATCCAGGAAGCTTTGGCACCTCTGAATGATATCCTCAATTTTATTTTAATCTAAATTAAATGAAAATATTTTTTCTGTAAGGTGAAGGAGAAACCAAAAAGGAGGCATAGATCTTGAGATTCTGATTTGCAGAAACATTAACTTGAATTGAAACAAATAAATTATGAAATACGTAATTCATCAACGAAATATTTAAATAATTATAAAGTATTATGTAACAGCTCTGATACCACTTCTAGGTTCCAAGCGCAGTGGAAGTGTGGTTGGGACGACACCCATATTTTTTATTTTTACCATGATCAATGATTATTTTGTGATTAATATGATGATGAACGCCTATCTTCATAGAATATAATCAATGATTTAGATAAATAAGAAATAGGCCTGAAACTTTAGAGAGGATCTTGCACATCAAGTTTATAATTAATTTAATTAATTTCATAAAAAAAATAAAACTTGTGTCTTTGGTATTTTTCTTCATTGATGATATTGATCAATCAGATTGACCCTTCGGGATTATCTTGTTTTTCTTGTAAAGATTCAAACTATAATCCCTTTAGTGGTGATCCACACGTGCTCTGATGGCCTCCGATTGACACCGCTCATTCTCTGGGTGCTAGCGCGGTGAGAACGAGTGTATTGTTTTGGTCGTTCATGATAGCTTGTTCTTTATCCTGGAAGAACAACTCACGTTCTTGAGATGGGATAGAAGAGGATTCGAGAGAGAAATTGTTTGTCTTAATAATTCCCAATTCACCAGGCGTGTGGGGTGCTGTTGGCAAAAATTGGCATATTTTTCTATTTATATACTGGGAATTTCATTTACAATATTTAATTTCATAGAAAAAATTAAAAGAATTCATGAACATTGAGAAAAAACATTCATTTAATAATAATACTACATCATTATTTATGGTGTGCCAACCTGCACGCAAAACGGAATTATAAATTCCACATCACAAAATAATTGCAGCATTATTTTAATTTTTTCCAACTAGTTGAATAATTATTTACCATCTTGAAAATTATTATTTTATTATCGGACTAAACTTGGTCTAATCGAACTCCACTTCAATATATTGAACACGCAAATAAATAAATAAACAATTTACTCTCTTAAATAAATATCTTATTTACAAACTAGTAAATAAATATTTATTAAATGTTCAATAAAATAAATAAATATTTTTATTTCATTTATGAAATCATTTTATCTTGAATAAAAGTATTCCACGGTCTACATATTAATGTTTTTTAAATTATTTAAATTCAAATATAATTTAACTAAGACCACCAAAAACACATAGTGTGTGACCCTCTTGGATTTTTTTCTTTTTGTCATTAGGCGAGCTTGCCTAATTTACAAGAGTACTATCTAGAAACGGGTAAAGGCACACAATATAAAGAACATAATGTTGCAACAAGGACATACACATGCTAATTTTCATTGTGTAATATAATCTCTTTATCACAATATCTCATCAAAGAGGTTTCATGATTGTGTCATCAACTTTTATGCTTGATACATCATTCTTTGACTACCTAAAATATACTCATCGTCACACACTTTCTAAGGAATTATACGTGACAGTTATATTTCATTCAAAGGTCCAAGATATCATCTTAAATAAATGTAAGGGACAAATCCTTCCTCAACTTATCCATTAATAAGATGCCACTCGTGATGCACCCAACGTACCCTACTTCTCGCAAACTTTCTAGATGACGGTTTTTGTCAGTAAATCAAAGTGTGTAAGTCGTGACATGTATTAATGATAATTTTAAATTCTAAGGATCATTACACACGATTGCAGATAAAAATATCTAATGACACCAAAACATGCGGAATTCATACTAGCGGGTTTGTTCTCATAATATTTTATCTTGGAGATTACCAAGTGAAAACTTCATGAGAGGAAGTCTCATCTTCTTACGAGTACTCGCACCTGACAGTCTGCATGATATGTGTCCCATCATTGGATTTCATCCAACCAAAAAACTATATTTAATAATATTGTTATAGAACTTCAAGGTTCCATCATAATGGGAAGTTGTCCTGACTGTATCAAAGCAATAAATACACTAGGATATTATTACATCACAGTCAAGCAGAATAATGAATATTATGTAATAATATAGTAAATATACATGTAATAAAAGTAAAACTATTTGGTTCTAGGAAGCATACTCTTACATATTCTTCTTACATTAGTTTTGGGAAAACCATAGGTTCCCCGAGGATTTCTTGAAGTAATACTCTTCACTATTAAATTTTTTGGTCTGGTGGTTGTTTGTTGTCAATATGTGGTAATCCCTTCCCCTTTCTTTGATGGTTTTCTCCCATTATCCTTTGGGATTTTGGAATGTGGTGTGTTTTCCTTTGGGTTATGTTCTTGGGATGCATTTTGATGGTCTATGGGTGTGGTTTAGGTTGATCTAGGGTTTTTTCTTGTTTGGTTGTTGTTATGGGTGCTTCTTCTTTGCCCTGCGGTGCGCAGTAAATTGACTATGAATATTTGAGGTAAGGATTCCCTGCTTTCTCTTTATTTTGTATCCTACAGGATGCATTTACATTTTTTAATCTATGTATTATGGTTGTGTCAGATTAATCAAAGATAAACAATAGAAAAAATTTAAATTTAAAGTTGTTAATGGGGTTTGATTCACATTCCATTATAGCTTTTGTGTTAATTTTGATATTGAGGATTATATAAGATAGCAGCCCTACTGAGAAATGTGGCTTTAGGGGGATTTGTTTGAATTGAATATTTGTTTTGTGATGAATTTTTTGGTTATTATTATTATGATATCACCCTAAAATTTAAATTGATTAACCACTTATATTAGTCAAATGAAATGGTTTCCTCATGATTCTATCTTGTGTGATAATCCCCCTAATATAAGGTGAAATGTGATAAATGCTCCTTTTAAAATATATAGATTCATCTAGTGTGTTGTGATGTTTGGTCAGGATTTTGGGATAGTGATGTGTAGTTAGGGAATATGGGGATGATATTTTGTTGGTTTTGTTTTTGGGATGGTGAGGTGGTGGTTGCCTTGTGCTAGATCCATGAGTGGTGATGGAATACATGATTAATATTGATTGAAATGACTTGGGTGGGTTTGGTTAATGGGAAGAAAATTCTAAATGAATAATTAAATGGTGGGTTGTGTTGTTAAATGTGTTTGATGATAAATAATGAAAACAATGATACTAGTTAATGAAATTGGTTGGAAGTGTGAAATGGGGTTTCCTTTTTGATTTGTGGTTTTATTTAATTAGAGGTGGCTTCAAAAGTGATGGTTTTGTGAGTTTGTTAGTTTGTTTGTGAATTCATAGGTTGTAATTTAGTGTTTTATATTATATTTATTTATATATACATGTATAATCTTTTTATTTCTATACAAACCCCACCCACATCATGCACTATATGTTGACAACTGTATAGTCACCGGGGGGTCTGAAATCCGGTGAGGATGAAGGATGGATGAGGAGACATAATTTCATGCTCTCTTTTCTAGGAAAGGTATGTATTTCATAGGAAGTGATAGATGTAGTTATGTTAGTGCATTTTATAGTTATTGTGATAGTCGATGTGTTCTCACACAAGGTTTTATCGGGACTATTGGGCAGTGACCTAGGTGTTTTCGGGAGAGATATGACTATACATGTGGGGCAGATTCTGGGGGGTTGTGTATGGTGGGAGGGGGGAATGAGGTTGAAGTCCAAATTGTTCAAGAAACCCAACAACTCTGGTTTTGGAAGTGGTTGTGTTATGGAGAGGGTGGTTTTTTCTGGTGTGTGGTGACTGGTCTTGTGGGAAGGTGTGTTATACAGAATGGATGTGAGTTCTAGGACATACGACATTAGGGTGTGAGAGAGGAATACTAGTGGGAAAGTGGTGTAGGGTAACCTTATCAAAATGATTCTTGTAATATTATATTATTTTTCATACATTATTTGGTGAGAATTCCTTAGTGAGGTTGGGTTTGGTTTGTATAGCTTCATTGGTGTTTTTTGGTTCTTTTGTTTTCTCAAATGTGCATTAGTATTCTTATTTCACATGTGCATACGAGAATTTGGTTTTTCAAATGTGTATACATGTATGCTCATCCTATATATATAATTTTTTTAGGTTTCGAGTAGGTTTACATGGTCCATGTTGTAAATTACTAGCTCAGAACTTTGGATAGCTTTTGTGTCGCTTCTTTAGCTTTACTTTTGGTTGTTTACATTCGAGACTTCTATTGTATCTGTTTCATTTATGCATGCATTATGGGATGCTTTGGGTTTATTTTTATATTAATAAATGGAGTTTATGGTGGATGAGTAATCTTATCTCTCGATCCTATTTATATTATATAGGGTAATGCCTCTCCTACATGAGATTTGTATACCCTCAGCGTTGGTCGCAAACCCAGGGCCAATAGCAGGCGGCACTCATGTATCATTATCTCTCTCTCGTCATTGAGGTGTCTTTGGAGGGAGGGGTCATTACATATATATATATATAATAATTCTAGTACCATTATAATGTAATATATATCATATATATTTACTAAATTCATCATAAAACTTTCCATGTAAACTTTGAACAAATCACGATGCTTTGAGGAGGAGGTAGTACACACATCCAAAAACAATGTTATTGTATTTCCATAAAATGGAAACCATGAAGGTATGTGTTATATAATAATTTTAGAAGCATAAATAAGTTATAAATATAATTTATATCACAAAAAATATAAATTTTATCATTATTTCTAACCTTGAAAGGTTTTAAGTGAAGAACGAGTGACATCGGTTCGTGAGGCTGTAGTTCGTCGTACACATGAACGATGACTGTGTATCCCATTTGATGGAAGTGTGTGTGAGTGATGGTTGATACCATAACATGAAAAAAAAACTAATTATATTGAGTATATTGAGTTTATTATATAATTTTGGGATAATAATAATTTAGGGGGTGGAGAAAGAAAAAAACAAAATAGCTTGTGAAAGGATGTTTCCTCTTCTTTTGGTAACACTTTTTGGTTTGCACCAATAGGATTACTTTGTTGAATTTATAACACAAGGTAGGATTCTAAGATTAAGGGATATAATTTTTAAGGATATTTAGGAAGTTTATGGTTCATCAAAAGGACATGATAGGTGTGAACAAGTGAGGGGGTGAGTACCCTTTTATAGTGGAGGAGGAGAGACATTCTTGTAAATATAAAAACGTAACCACCATTGAGAAGATTCCCTTACATAATGTGTTTCCAATTATTTTTTTCATTTGATCTCAGAGAAGAAATGGTCTAAATATGTACAGAAAATGGATTTTGGACCTGTGTCTAGGTTATTTGGCCCCTTAAATTAATGTTTAACCACTAGGTAATCTAGTTTTTACCTTAATCACTATAAATAATTTTAATAACATTCACTAATATTTTTTTTCAAAAAATAGGTTTGAATTATTATAAGTTATAAAATATTATAATTCCAAATATGGAACCCATTTTTCTAAATTATAATAACAAAATTAACACAAATCAATTTAAAAATTAATCTCACAAATGTGTCTTGACAATGGGTTTTTTAAGAAAAACTGTTTAAAAGTTATATATTTTTTATATCAAATATCATTTTTAAACTTATTACAAGGGCCAAAATTGTATTAAATTATGTACTATCTATATAATTAAACACTAAAACCAAATTAAAATATAATTTATAGATATAAATAAATTAGATGAAAAATTTGTTTTGAATTAAAATTTAGTATTTTTCACTGTTAATATAAAAATGAATTTTTTCAGAAAAAAACCCCAAAATTAACCCTAAGATAATTTTGACATTCTTAATTAAAAAATGAATTTTAATTTATCAAATTAAATTTTTTTAAATTGTAAAATTAATTTCATTTTTGCGAACAAAAGCACATAAAAGAAGTTCTTTTGGGAAAATATCATTTTCAAGAACATAAAGATTTTTCCAAAAATATATATATATTTTTATCAATATGATTTAATTTTATTAACCCATAATAAATAATATTTAAAAATTATATACTAATATTCATATTACGTAGTTTAAATTTTATGTTATAACTATCTTGCTCAAATAATTACAATAATAAAATATTTTTTCATAGAAACGCAATACAAGTTGGTGTTGCATGTAGAACAAGATTATATTGGTGTAGAATATATTGAAAAATTTAAATCGTGTGGTGTGAAAAATAATAAATCAATTAAAATTAATTAATTTGAAAAAAGTGTTCATCATAACTCAAGGTGTTTCAATCTACCCCCCTCAAATTGAATTTCACCCGTGAAATTGATCATTCTAATAATAACAAATGGTGATACATTTGACACATCGTATCCCATGTTCCCACATATATTCCTCTAACTTGTGATTTCTATACAAGACTTTGGTCTTGTTAGTGGTCTTGTATCATAAATATTTCTGTTTATGAACCAGAATCTCAACTGGTTATTCCTCGTAAGAAAAATCATGCTCTAACGGTTTAACCTCTGAGTTCAGTACATGTGAAGGCTCAGTTATATACTTACTCTAGATAGATACCTGAAACACATCACATACGTGAGAGAGATTTTTAAAAAATGACAAGAGATAATTTATCATCCCGATACAATCAAGATTTTCAAAAGGACCAATATACCTAAGGCTTAGTTTCCCTTTCTTCCTGAATCTTATAACCTTCTTCTAGGGAGATATTTTTAGAAAAACCTTCTCACCAAAATCAAATTCTAGATCATGTTTATGGTTTTTAACTTAACTATTATACTAACATTTAGCATCATTGATATGTTGTTGAATGGTACTAACCATCTTGGCCATTTCTTCAGCTATCTTAGATACCAATATATTTCTTTCCCTAACTTCATCCATGTACATTGGAGTTATAAATTTCTTTACATAGAGGGATTCATAAGGGGCCATATAAATTCTTGAGTGAAAGATATTTTTTTAATTGTGTTCAACTATAGGACGGTATTGATCCCAACCACCTTTAAAATCCAATGAACGGGATCTCAACATATCTTCTAGTGTTTGAATTATTCATTCAAGATGACCATCAATCTATGGATGATTAGAAGTTCCCAAACTCAATTTAGTATCATGTTATTAGACTACGATTCCCCTAAACATTGAGGTAAAGGTTGAGTCTCAATCAGATATAATGGAATGTGGTACTCCATGGAACCATTCCACTTACTTAATTAATATCCTAGAAAGATGATGAAGAGAGAATTATTCTCTGAAAGCAATGAAGTGTGTTTACTTTGTACGGAGATTGACTTCCAACCATATAGAATTAAAACATTTAGAGTTTTTGGGGAGTACAATGAATAAATAGGTAGTGATGTTCTCCCATTTCCACTCAGGTATAGGTAAAGGATGCAACACCCCCTTGGAATTATGTCTTGTATCCTTAACATTATAGCATACCAATCACTGAGTTACAAACTCTGAAATATCCCTATTCATTACATCCCAAAAAATGGATTTTTCTAGTATCTATACATTTTCATACTTCCTGGATAAATGGAGATTGATGAAAAATGAGTTTTCTCGAATAGATCCTTCTTCAAATCTAGTTTGGATGTAACACAAACACAGTTCATAAACCTATCATTCCATCCTGATTAAGGATAAAGTCAAGAACTCTTCTAACATTCATCTTCATTTCTACACCTTTCATCTACCCCTCTTCACTATGATATAGAATTAAACATTCTACAGAGAATGATAAGATTTTTCCCCTTCCATCATGATTTGAAAATCCAACCTTTTAAAATGCATAAATATTGTATGGTATGGGATCCTCATCATGGATAATTTAGCATGATCCTTTCAACTCAAATAATATGCCACCTTGTTCGCTTTATCAGGGTGGTAATGTATTGATCATCCATAATACATTATCAGCTCTAACCATCTTCTCAAGCACATTTTCAACACCTTCTATGTGAATATAAATTTAAACTTTTATTATCAGTATATATATCACACTTTTCCCCAAAAATAAAATGCATCCACATCTTTAAAACAAAAAAATACCATAGTTATTTCCAAATCATGAGTTTGGAATTTTTTATAATTAATCTTCAATTTCAATAAATAATAGTCCATAACCATGTTATATTTCATAATATCACTCCACAATACCTTCTTGAATGTGTTACTATAGATTACAAACCCCTATCCACTATATGATAATTTAATCACAGGTGTCCTAACTGACCTCTGCATCAGTTCCTTAAAATTTTAATCACATTTATCTATCGGGAGGAACTCAGAACCCTTCCAAGTAAACATGGTACAAGGATTATATTATGATGAGAAATTCTCCATAAACCTTTGATAATATCAAGATAAACCAATAAAACATCATATTTGAGTCACCATGGTTAGTCTAGGACAACATTAAATAGCCTTCTTCTTTGATGGATCTACTATTATACCATCTCCTGAAATTATTTGACCCAAAAATGAAATATTTTCCACAAAAAATAACACATTGTAAATTTCTCATATATATTTTATCCTTATATGGGGTCTTTAGAACAATTATAAATTGCACCTCATGCTCTTTCTTTCTCTCTGAATAGATAAGATTATCATCTATAAAGACTACAAAAAAAACTGGTTGAGGAAATCTGTAAAGACTCTATTCAAAAATTCCCTAAAGATGATAGTGGAATTATTAAGACCAAAAGGCATAACAATATATTAATGCTATCTATACCTTTCACATAATGTTATCTTAGATATATCTTTCTTCTTGACCCTCAATTGAGGATATACAGAACAAATCTCAATCATGAAAAAGTATTGTTCTCCAAAAAATTGATTGAACAACTCATCAGTACGGAGAAGATGATACTTGTTCTTGGCCCTGATCAACTCTCGATAATCAATGAAAAGTTTCATTTAGCCATCTTTATTTTCCATGAAAAGAACATGATCGCCCAAAGGTGACACACTTTCCCAAATAATTCCCTTTTCAATGTTTTCATGGAAAAACTTCTTTAATTCCTATAACTCAATTGGGATCATTCTTGTAACGACCTGAAATTTTGAATAAGTCTTGTTTCCTAATTTTGTGTGTTATTTTATTTTATACTCAACAAAAAAATTTAATTTAAAAAAATGAGTATAATTAAAATGATACTATTGGGTTTTGACTCTTATATGACTGTTAATCAGTATGACCGTTGGAAACTAAATGTTGTGATTATTGTCTATAAATACAAGTGATCTTGGTTAATTAATATATAAAGAAGATCTGATGGCCTCATACAGTAGTCTCCGGAAAATCGAAGCCCATCTAACAGAACTTGGGAAGGAGGTAGCACCACTAGGCTTTTCTCTAGACCAAACTCAAGCCGAACTTCATCGTGTGAAGCTAGAATGGAATCACCTTCATGAGAAGTTCAAACTGATAGAAATTACTACTCGTGTAATGTTGGTCGAGCCGCCCTTAGATTCTCTCACCTTAGCACACCTTCAACTTAGGTACTATGCTGGGGTTATAAGGGGCTATGTAAGGAGACCATAACTGCCTTGTGTAATCCTTTGTTTTAAATAAAAATTGTGATTTCATCTTATGATGAAGTTTGTGAATTTTGAAATGTCCGGATAAATATAGTATGCATATTTTTGTTGAATTTTAGAAAAATGATATTTTAAAAATGTTTATGTAAACCTTAAATAATTAATAATGTGTAATGATTTTCAAAAAAGGGTCTTCTACAATTATGTTGAGTAAGAAATTTAGAGTCTAATAAGATCAACTTAATTTTTGATGAATAGTAAATTATGAATAGTGATTTTACGCTTAGGATTAGTAATTGAAAAAACGGATTTGTAATCTCTCTTAAAAAAAGTATTAATATAATCTAGGCACCTTGATTAAGTAATGTGACTCAATAAAATATGTAAATAACTATTTCATTAATTGTTAGTCATGTATTACCTTTTCGGGTGAATAGTTTTTTTTAATTAAAAAATAAATTAAAAATACTTAGAAAATTATTTTATAAAATGGAAATTATTTTTTAATTCAAAACATCGATATTATGTTAAGGTAATTTTTGGGGTTTTTTCTGAAAAAAATAAATTTTCAGTGAATAGTGTTTTTATTTAAAAATTAAATTAAAATAATTTAGAAAATTATTTTTATAAAATGGAGTTTATTTTTAAATTTAGAGAATTGATATTATGTTAAGATAAATGTTTGGGAGTTTTCTGAAAAAGGTGAATTTTTAGTGAATAGTAAAAATACAGTTTTAGGGTTTCGGTATGTTTATAGACATCATGACTGTGTCATGATGATGTCATGAGATATTTTAAGGGATGGTAGACTAAAGGGGATTAATTATTGTATGAGTGGTCCCATATGTCCAAAAACATGGGCAAATACCATGGGCAAGCCCATGGTTTTTTCAAAACCACTAGTGAGGTGTCCCTTGAAATTATTAAAGTATCACCTCCCTTTCCCTATAAATACCCACCCTCTCCTCCTTTAGTTTTCACTCAAAAATCTCCCCCAACTAAGATCTGGCCCCATTACCTTCCAAGGAGTCCTCCCAAGGGGCCTCAAGACCCTCATGGTCCCGACCTTCGAGTTTTAAGAGTTACGTTTTAAGGTAAGGGATCATACCTCTCTCTTTCTTTCCAAGTACTCTCTTTTTTGTCATTTCTTTTATGCTCCATGTTCTTATGTTGGGGATGTTATTTTATATTAATTCTACTTTACTTTTAATTTTCATATTATTGGAGACCCCCTTTTGGTCTCATAAATTCATTTTATGAATGTTTAAGTGGCGTCGTTATGCTGCCGAATTTTTAAGAGATTCTTTCACCCTTCTCATTTTCAAGTTCTATTTTCTTGTCAAGTCTTTCAAGTTCCTTTTTTTTATGTTTGGGTATGATATCTATATCTATAAAACTAATATTTTATGTTCATATGATGAGAGACCCTATTTGATCTCGTCAATTCATTTTTTTGAACGTTTAAGTGGCGTCGTTAGGCTGCCGAATTTTTAAGGGATTCCTTAACCCTTCGCATTTTCAAGTTCTATTTTCTTGTCAAGTATTTCAAGTTCATTTTTATTATGTTGGTTTATTATCTCTATATATATCATACTTATATTTTATGTTCATGTGATGAGATACCCTATTTGATCTTGTCAATTCATTTTTTTGAAGTTTATGTGACGCCGTTAGGCTGCCGAATTTTCATAAGAGAAATCTTATTTTTGTCATCCTTTCATTTTCTTCATTTCATATGGTATATCTTTAAAATTTCATTACCATGTTTTTAAATACCATATATTCTTTCCCCCTTCTATTTTATGGAGCATTTATGATTGGGTGACCCATGTCCCCTCTCTTTTCAATGTTTTCTAAAACCCCGTAACAAAGCCGTTATGCTGCAGAATTTTTGTCTCAAAATCTCTCTCCCTTTTTCTCAAATTATTTTATTTTATTAAGTTAATACTCAAAGATCTTTATCCTACAGGGGTATTCAAATATATATCAAAATGTTCTATTTTAAATTCTGGTATTTAAATACATAAAACCCTCTTTCATTTTTCTGTGTGTTTAAAGTGACATAAAGACCACGTCTTTAAAGCAGTTTTTAAAATGTGATGACTATGAAATGAAACCCATTTAGTTTATGCTATATGGGTTCTTTATGAAATGATTGATGATGATATATGTGGATCACATGATAATAAAGGAAAATTTAAGGGTGTTCCCTCATAGCGCTCCAATGCATTGTGTAAAGACTTGATCTCTAGAGATGACCATTTTTAACGACACCTTGGTGAATAACCTTGGTAATTTTTAATGAAACCTTGGGGATGGACCTTAGTGAAACGGAAATGATTTTCTATGTTAAATTTTTTATCCACATCATCATGTTATTAAACATGTTATTTTTATTATGATATGCCTCATTATCTCTTTCTCATTCCTTAAAGAAATTTATCATGACTTTATTTATGCATCTCAAGTTCACATGTTAAATGTTTCCCCTTGTTTCCCTTACTCGGCCTTCTTCTCACCCTTTCTTTTGATGTATTTCCCCAGGTTATGAGATGCAGTAATGAAACTAGGATGAACATAAGGAGAAACCTTTCAAGTGTTTAAGAATAATGTTTTATGTATTCATGTTTTAAGATCCTGGTTTCCAAGACACTAAACCTTAAAGATCCTCAGTTTTGTAAAATGTAATGAATGTTAATGTGATAAAAAGAAGGGATGTTATAATTGGTATGAAAGGATGGTTCATTTATTTGTGGAAATTAGGATATGAAAACTTTTGGAACAATCCTATATAAAACCTTAAATATTGGAAATTTTCCCGGAATTTTGGTGAGTATATAGTAAGTGGTTTACCAAGAAAATACATCCCACTCTGGATACGAGTAGGTAGAGGTGGATTTGGCACAAATGTACATAGGGGTAAAATGAAAAAACACCACTTTGAGCTAGACTCGAATAGAAACTGGTACACAACAATGGGCCTTACTGCACTCTTGTTTACGAAACTCCTGGAGGATATGCTTTGGTAAATTCATAAGCTTAGTATAAACCATTATTAAAGGAACAAAGATAAAATAAAATAAAGATTCACATAAGAATATATGATCATGGAAACCCTAGATTGGAACCTAGGGGATCACAAGTTAGGATATAATTTTCTTCTACATTTTTATCCTTCTATGAATAAAGTTTCATTTTCATGATAATTGGCTAAGTATTTAAGACCCTAATTATACTTTCTTTTCTTAGTTGATGGACGGAAATGGAAGAACATGTCCCAACAACCAATGTGATAGGAAATGTGATTATTGCCCAATTAATATGATAGAGATGATCAGAGATCAAGTTGAACATATTGTGATTATTCCAAACCATCTATAAAAAATCACAATTAATAATTGGTACCTAGTTGAATGCCCAAATTCATCAAGAAAGAAGAAAACTAAGTCTCAAGGATGTTCATCTAATAAATTTGATTGGGGGATTAAAAGATGATTATTATTTTGGAAGGCGTTCACTATTTTTCAAACCCTATATAATCGAGGTAAATAGATTAAAACTGTATTTTCTTTGAGTAAATTTTTACTTATATTTTGATGAATCGTTTAATTTAAGGTGAACTTATGGTAATATAGGATAATTATGGAAATGATTAACCTATCTTGGGGAAAATATGTTTAGGTTAGCTACTTTTGTTATAAGATGTTAGGAGTGGTTGATGTTGTTTGGAGATTAACGATAAAGTTTATCTTGGAAGACTATGTTATCAAATCCTTCTTGTATTTGGGTTTCAAAATTAGTTTAGTTTATTTTGATGAATTTCAAGGATAGTTACTTATGGAGTTGTCTATGATGTACATTGGGTATTATCATGGAATTTTGAAGATTAAAAGTAGTTTCCCTTCCTATGGGGTTCTTTATTTTTTAAGAGTTTTTTTATCATACCATTTCTGCTTTTAGGATAATTTCTAAAGATAGAGGAATTAGATAGTTAATATTTTGTAGATTATGTGATTCTCTAGAAGATGATTCATGTGATTTTGATGAGACCAAGTATTTTTAAATGCTCGTCGTTTGGAGAAAAGATTAGTTTTGGTTGAAACTTATTAAAGGATTAAACTCTACTTGAAGGTAGGTATATTTCCTTGTGTTTTTATTCTATGTAGTAAATTAATTCCTCAAAATTATTAAAAGAAACGTAAAACAAAAACTTTGTCAGTTTAAGTTTCCTCCTAGGTAATCAAGGACCGTTTAACCCATCACAATTTTGTGATTTTTTGGTGGTTAACATTCTCATATAAATGTTTTCTATCACTCTCCTCCAGAAAATGACCCTTTTTTTTCTCCTCCATATCCATGTTTTCCTACATAGAATCCTAGTATGGGTCAACTCTGGTGACCTTTGTACTTACTTTTCTTTCTTTTAAAGTAATAGTGTTACTGACTCTTTTTTTGATGTGGGACTTTAAATGAAATTTCCAAACCCAATTTTAAAAATTCCGAGGATGCAATTTCTTATGGGGGGAAGATTGTAATGACCCAAAATTTTGAATAAATCTAGTTTCCTAATTATGTTTGTTAATTTATTTCATACTCAACAAAACTTTTTCATTAAAAAAAATGAGTATACTTAAAATGAGATGGTTGGGTTTTGTCTATTATATGACAATTAGTCAGTATAACCGTTGGAAACTAAATGTGGTAATTATTGTCTCTAAATACAAGTGATCATTGTTAATTAATATAGAACGAAGATTTGATGGTCTCATCCAGTAGTTTTGGGCAAATCGAAGCCCATCTAATAGAACATAGGAAGGAGGTAGCACTGCTGGGCTTTGCTCTTGACCAAACCCAAGCTGAACTTCATCTTGTGAAGCTAGAACGGAATCACCATCGTGAGAAGTTCAAACTGATAGAAATTACTACTCGTGAAATATTGGTCGAGCCACCCTTAGATTCTCTCACCTTAGCACACCTTACACTTAGGTCCTATGCTGGTGTTATAAGGGGATATGTAAGGAGACCGTAACTACCTTGTGTAATCCTTTGTTTTAAAAAAAATTGTGATTTATTCTTATGATGAAGTTTGTAAATTTTCAAATGTTCGGATAAATATAGTATGCATATTTTTTTTGAATTTTAGAAAAATGGTATTTTAAAAATATTTATGTAAACTTTAAATAATTAATAATTTGTAATGATTTTCAAAAAATGGTCCTCTACAATTATTTTCAGTAATAAACTTAGAGTCTAATAAGATCAACTTAATTTTTGATGAATATTAAATTATGAATAGTGATTTTACGCTTAGGATTAGTAATGTGACCAAATGGATTAGTAATCTTCCTTAAAGAAAGTATTAATATAATCTAGGCACCTTGATTAAGTAATGTGATTCAATAAAATAGGTAAATAACTGTTTCATTGATTATTAGTCATGTATTAGTTTTTCAGGTGAATAGTGTTTTTTAATTAAAAATTAAATTAAAAAAACTTTCAAAATTATTTTTATAAAATGAAATTTATTTTTGAATTCAAAACATCAATATTATTTTAAGGTAATTTTTTGGGTTTTTTCTGAAAAAACAATAAATTTTCAGTGAATAGTGTTTTTATTTAAAAATTAAATTAAAAATATTTAGAAAATTATTTTTATATAATGGAGTTTATTTTTGAATTCAGAGAATTGATATTATGTTAAGATAAATTTTTGGGAGTTTTCTGAAAAAGTTGAATTTTTAGTGAATAGTAAAAATACAGTTTTAGGGTATCAGTATGTTTAATGACATCATGAATATGTCATGATGATTTCATGAGATATTTTAAGGGATGGTAGACTAAAGGAAATGAATTATTGTATAAGGGGTCCCATGTGGCCAAGACCATGGGAAAATACCCTGGGAAAGCCCATTGATTTGCCAAAACCACTAGTGAGGCATCCCTTGAAATTATTAAAGTATCACCTCCCTTTCCCTATAAATACCCACCCTTTTCTCCTTTATTATTCACTACCAAATATCCCCCAACGAAGCTCTAGACCCATTACCTCCCAAGGAGTCCTCCTAAGGTGCCTCAATCCTCTCAAGGTCCCAACCTTCGAGTTTTAAGTGTTACGTTTTATGGTAAGGGATCCTACCTCTCTCTTTCTTTCCAAGTACTCTCTTTTATGTCATTTCATTAATGCTCCAAGTTCTTATGTTGGGGATGTTCATTTACCTACTGTCATTTTAATTTTAATCTTATGAGATACCCCCTCTGTCTCTCATCAATTCATTTTATGAATGTTTAAGTGGCGATGTTAGGATGCCGAATTTTTAAGGGATTCTTTCACCCTTCTCATTTTCAAGTTCTATTTTCTTTTCAAGTATTTCAAGTTCCTTTTTATTATGTTGTTGTATTATATCCATATCTATCATACTGATATTTTATGTTCATATGATGAGATACCCTATTTGATTTATTCAATTCATTTTTATGAATGTTTAAGTGGCGTCGTTGGGCTGCTGAATTTTGAAAGGATTCTTTCACCCATCTCATTTTCATGGTCTATTTTCTTGTCAAGTCTTTCAAGTTCCTTTTTATTACGTTGGGGTATGATCTCTATATCTATCATACTGATATTTTATGTTCATATGATGAGATACCCTATTTGATCTCGACAATTCATTTTTTTTAGGTTTAAGTGACGCCGTTAGGCTGCCAAATTTTCATAAGAGAAATCTTATTTTTGTCTTCCTTTCATGTTATTCAATTCATATGGTATATTTTTCAAATTTAGTTACATTGTTCTTATATATTTTATATTCTGTCCCCATTTTGTTTTATGGATCATTTATGAGTGGGTGACCCATGTCCTCTCTCTTTTCAATGTTTTCTAAAACCCCATAACGTAGCCGTTATGCTGCAGAATTTTCCTCTCAAAATGTCTCTCTCTTTTTCTCAAATTATTTTATTTTATTAAGTGAATACTCAAAGATCATTAATATACAGGGGTATTCACATATATATCAAAATTTTCTATTTTTAAATTATGGGATTTACATACATAAGACCCACTTTCATTTTTCTGTGGGTTTAATGTGACATAAAGACCACGTCTTTAAAGCAGTTTTTAAAATGTGATGACTATGAAATTAATCCCATTTATTTTATGCTATATGGGATGTTTATGAAATTATTGATTATGATATATGTGGCTCAAATGATAATAAAGGAAAATTTAAGGGTGCTCACTAATAGCACTCCAATGCATTGGGTAAAGACTTAATCTCTAGAGATGACCATTTTTAATGACGCCTTGGTGAATAACCTTGGTAACTTTTAATAACACCTTGGGGATGGACCTTGGTGAAACGGAAATGATTTTCTATGTTAAATGTTTTAGCCAAATATTCAAGTTATGAAACAAGTTATTTTTATTATGATATTCCTCATGTTCTCTTTCTCATTCCTTAAAGCAATTTTTCATGACTTTATTGATGTTTCTCAAGTTCACATGTTAAATGTTTCCCCTTGATTTCCTTATTGGGCCTTCTGCTCACCCATTCTTTTGATGTATGTCCCCAGGTTATGAGATGATGTAATGAACCTAGGATGAACATAAGGAGAATAATTTCAAGTGTTTAAGAATAATTTTTTATGTTTTCATGTTTTAATTTCCTAGTTTCAAAACACTAAAACTTAAAGATAGTCGGTTTTGTAAAATGTAATGAAAGTTAATGTGATAAAAAAGGAAGGATGTTATAATTCTAAAGGGATTATTTTAAATTTTTGTGGCACTAAGTTTTAGTTCTATTAAGAACTCAGCATCATTTTTTTGTTGAAGTCTAGGAAAATCTTCTAGAAAGACTTCCAAAAATTCCTAAACAATAGGCATGTCATAGAAATTTATTTTCACCACAACCATTAATATTAAAAAACCCTTCTTAATCTGAATTATGACACATACACTTGACATAATCTTCATAGTAAGTAAATAATTATCATCACATTGATAGATAAAAATACGTTGGTTTGAAATATCAAACTGAACTTCCCTCCCATGAAAATTTATGTTGGATTTTTTCCAAAAAAATCTAATTCATGACTAAGATAAAATCAAATTCAACTAGACGAAGAGTAATAAGATTTTTAGGAAGCACTCTCCCACAAATTTCTACAGGGGATGAATCATATACATTAGAGGAAATCACCATAACATAAGGGGATTTCACATCTAATTCCACATCAAATATTTTTTTGTATCTTAACACTGTTATAGAATTCATTAGATATTAAAGAGTCCGTAGATCAAGAAAAAATACATTATCAGTTTTTGAGTGGATGGTAAGTGTAACTTTCTCCACATCATTATCACACTCCTCATCATAAATAGTGGCCTTATTATATTTCACCTTATTCCTAAACATAATAGGTTACTAAAATCAATCATCATCATTAACCTTAGTGTTTGGGAACTGTTATCATAATTCCCATTCTCCTTACACTTGTAGAACTGCAGCGAGGGAGGTACATTATGTCTGGTATTCTCTCAATTTTCATTATTAGCTAACTTATTCATATCACTTTAACAATAAATTACTAGATGACTTTCCCTTTTAAACATAAAAAATTTCTTATTCCCCTTAAAATAACATCCTCCATGATAATTCCCACACTTAGAGCATAAAGTAAAGATCATCTCCTTTTATCCATGGTTTTTTTATTTTCCTTTGAACTTAGTCTCCCTTTCCTTGTTAAAAACATGAGATTGATACATAACTCTAACCACAATTTCAAAATTGATTTAATAATTCACAACCTCTTCATAGCTACTAAATTCCCTTATGGTTAATGTGCTTTAGGTACTTGTATTTAATCCAATGAAGATCCTATCAACTTTACATTCAGAATGGATGATAATACAAGTAGTGTACCTCGCATGTCCTATGAAATTAGCCTCATAAGTACCAATAGATTCTTAATCCATTTTCATCAACATAAGGAACTCTTTCTCCATATTTGAATAAATAATATTGGGAAAATAATCATTAAAAATATGTTCATAAACACATCCATGTACATGGATTCAATTTCACCTTACTATATCATATTATTTATTATAGTCCACCACCAATACTATATCCCTTATAATTGATAAATAAGCTGAATTAATTTCTCATGTTCTGAACACTAGAGAATAGAAAATACATTTTTAGTTGTACTGATCCACTGTTTCGCAACAAGTAGATCAGAATACCCATTAAAAGAAGGTGGATGTTGCCTTTTAAAGGACTCAACAAGATGTTGTTCTCTCATTTTCTCATTTATATGTCCATCATTATTCATATATTGATAAAGTTTCCTAACCATAGATAATATATTTCTGATTCCCTCTATCATATAATTCAGACGGTCAAGAGAACAATCATTTCATTTTCCATCCCACTTAGTATTGACCTGGTTCCTTTCGGTTCTATCCATTGAATAAAACTGAAAAGAATAGTGTAAAAAACAATTATAATAGTGGAAACCACATAATCATGGAAAACCACTTATAGGATGTCTAAACCATGACACCCACTTTAATCTATGACACATTAGGTTTATCATAGTTTATTCATGGCCAACATCTATTTAAATAGTTCATGATGATTCATGAAAAGTATTTAAATTTCCAAATCATATCCTCCACGAGTTTCAAACCAGGTATGTATCAGGAACCATTTCCTGATTAATTATAACTAAATATAGTGTTTTCATGATTGCCACCCCTATGTAAAACTATTCTATATCTATTTCCACTTGTAGTATCCAGACATAGAATTATTTCTAGTAAGTTACTCACATTATCCTTTACAAAAACTCAAAGGTGTTTTTCTATACATTTAATAATCCTTATAATTTTCATTGGACATGTCCTTATGGTACTCACTAAGGTTTTCTCACACTAGTTTCCAATGGGTAACTAAATATAGCTCAGATACCAACTATAGATATCCTCACTTAACATGAATAGATATTACATCAATTGTTTGGAATACATAATACATTAAACAAAGAGAATCCAAAAGACCATATTAAAATAGCGACTTTTGAAGAATAGAAACATAAACACTGGTACATAAGTGAGCTACATTATCTCCCACTAGGTTCTTGATGAATAGAACCATTCCTAGACACATCATACCTAATACATATCTTTATAACCTGGGGAAAGGGAACATAAAACAGGGTGATCTCAGGTTATTAGTAAGGGTAAAAAAATTAGATGTCGAAGAATAAACATGAGCATAAGGGTATGAGAATCTGATCATAACATTAGAATATCATAACATGTATATCAAAAATCATACACATGAATCACGGTATAAATATTTGCATTTCACAAGACATGAATCATAATGGAAGCAAGAACATAATCCATAAAATCATAATATAGTAATAATACATGGAATTATTGTAGACACAAAAATATATAAAATGATTTCCATAGAAGCCAAAGAAATTATTTCATGGCCTTATTAATAGAATGGGTTCAGTCACTAAACCATCTTAGTAGTCATGGATTACTCCCAACACCATATTAATAGACATATTCATTTTCTGAACCAAGTTCCCTCCCCATTTTATCCTTGTCTATCAAATGAGATATAAATCTTTACCCAATGCATTGGAATGAGATATAGGTCCCACCCATATCATAATGAAATCATACCTATGTGTAATTCAAGACCATAAACATTCAACAAATCATAAACTATGAAATAAAAAGGGTATCAAAATCATGTAATCAAGTCATAACCTCAGGAAAAGAAAAATGTTTAATAATATTTTCATCAATCATAAACCATGAAAAAAAGTGTGTTTCATAACAATTTAACCAGTGAAAGAGAAATGAGTTTAATAAACATAATTCCATAAAAACATAATCCATACAGAGAACGAATATGAATGGAACATTTTTGATAATTTCCCCAAAATGTTAAGAGTAACACCAACAGATTTCATCTTAGATGGAAAATAATTTAGAAATATCCTTTAAAAATAGTTCTTGAGTTATATATCTTTTCATCTTTGAAAAATTATTTTTAATACATAAAATATTTTTTAAAACCTTTTTCATTGAAAATATATTTTCAAACATATAAAGGAATATTTGAAAAACCTAAAACATTTTTAAAATTCGTTTTTCCTTGAAAACGAGATTAAATATCGTTTTAAAAACATTTTTGAAATTTTTTTCTAACTATGTTTTTTTAATAATATATATTCCTACTCAAAAAGAGAAATATGGTTAGATTTTCTTAAAAACATTTTCATAATTATATTAAGAAGAAAAGAGTGGAAAATGGTACTAATACATGAAGATATCATGGATAACCAGAGGTAAAGTAAATTCATGAGTGTTAATGAGAGATGGATCATAATATTTCATCAATGGAAGCATGACTATATATAATCTTGATATATGATTAGATTATGGCAATAACCTCTTACCATGTTGGTAACTTTTAAAAAAACTACCCATGTAATAAAATCAAATTACATAAAGCTTAAAAAATCATAGAAATAAGGATATTCATGTTATAACATGTCAAATAGAAGTATATACACCTTGTAAAATAATATAGGTGTCTAAAAAAATATCTTCCATAAATATACAAAATTAGACAAAACTAATTTACTGATTTTGAAACTTTTGAACTGGAGAACCCCATGAAAAAATGATAATAAAATGAGTATTTTAATACCCATAAATTTAAGGATAAGTATCATATGGTACATTCATGGTCGGTATATACATCACAAAAAAAATAATTGGTGAATAAAAAATAAGTCTCCATAAAAATATTTCTTTAATTGAACATGGAAAAAATGATACAAGAGCTTTATGGGAAGAAACTAACCAGATTTAGATCACATCAATGGTTAAGGGGGCTTTAAACAGTGGAGTCCTAGAGAGTAACCTATCAAAATGTTCACACCTCCGGTATAATAAATATAACTTTATTATACATCTATCAAATAACCCAATTCATCTATACCATACCATATATATTTTTCATATGACCTTTTATTACCTGTTTATTAACACTTCCATTTTAAATTTACATTTTGGGTAATAACCACCTTGTTTTTCACATGTGCTTTGATTTACTGTATTTTTAGTCATCATACTTATATCATGATATCCATAATGTAATCCATGATATTAATATCATATATATTAATTATATATGTATAACGAACTTGTCTTGATATACATGTACATTACATAACATTTACAGAATTCATAAAACATTATATGAACAGACACCAAAACAACACACTAGTCTAGTGCCTTGGGAAACAAGGAAACATAAGAACTGGTACAAAAGTGAGCTAAATTATCTCATACTAAGTTCTTCATAACTAGAACACTTATTATAAATATCAAAAAAAATACATATCTTCATAACCTTGAGGAAAGGAAACATAAAATGGGGTGTGCCTAGTTGCACGGTAGTGATAAACAAGGGAGAAATATACGAAAAATCATGAACATAAGTGTATGAGAACATGATCATGTAAATATAAGATCATACCCTTCATATCAATTATAGTAAGCATGAATCCGGGAATATATCCTGAAATTTCAAAAGATGTGAATCATAAGAAAATAACTAACACAAGCCATAAAATCATAACATAGGAATAAAACATGGAATTTTTGTAGACACATAAGCATATAATATGATTTCCCCTGAATCCAAGGCATCACTTCCAATTCCAACATATTATTATGTGTTCAATCCCTACACTATATTGGTTGTCATGGTTCACTCCCATAGCCATCTAAGTAGCATGAGTTAACATCTCATTCCATATTGGTAGTCATGGTTCACTGCCATGGCCATATTAGTAGTCAAAGTTCACTCCCAAGACCATATTAGTCTATCTCATGAGATTTAAATCGTAACCCAATGCATTAGAGGGAGATGTCGGTCCCACCTGTCTCATAATTAAATCCTACATACATGTTACAAAGAATCATAAAAAATCATAACATAACCCAATAAATGAAATGGGGGTCATTAATATGTTATAATATCATAACATGTGGATAAATATAATGGTTTTATAATAATTTCGCAACAATCATAACTTATGAAAATAAGTGGTTTTCAAAATTATTTAATCGATGAAAGACTAATAGGTTTCATAAACATCATGACATCAAAAAATAATCCATTTAGAGAAATAATATGATTAGAAACATTGAATAATTTCCCCATAAATTCAAGTGTAATACCAATGGATGTCATATTATATGGTAAATAATTTTCAAATACCTTTTAAAAATAGTTCTTGAGAAAAATATCCTTTTATCTTTGTAAAATGCCTTTTATAATGTAGATCCCTTTAAAACCCATTTTCTTTTTAAATATCTTTGAAAACATATAAAGGATTATTTGAAAACAATAAAACATTTTTGAAATCCATTTTTCATGAACATTACCTTTGATGATCTCTTGAAAACGTTTTTTAAAACATTTTTTAAAACATTTTCAAAAACATAGGTTTTTAATTCAATAGAATTATGGTCGAAGAGAGAGATGTTGAGATTTTACATAAAAACATTATCCTAAGTACCCAAGAGTGAAACAATTGACACTAACACATGATGATATCTTGAATAAATAGAGGATAAAATAACTCATGAGTTTACTTTAGAGACTGATCATAAGATTTCATCAATGGAAACATAAACATAAACTCTCTAAAAGCGATGAAATTGTCTCAGTAAACACTTATAACTTTGTAACTTGAGATCATACACTCCATGTAAGAAAAGGAAATTAAATTAAGTTTAAAATATAATCAAAATAAATATATTTATATATAACATTTACAAGAGAAGTATATACACCTCAAAAAATAATTTATTTTTATAACCAAACATGAGTCTCAAAGAATGAAAATTGACACAAAACTATTTTACTGATTTGGAAACTTTTGAAACATAAACCTCATAAAAGAGGGATCATGTGAATAACCATATATTTATGTATAAAATACATATAATAAAATCATGGGAAATAAATACACTATAAAATGGAAATATTCATGAACATAACAGGTATCTCACAGAAATAAAAAGTGAGATGGAATCCCACAAACATTAAGTCTTTTCTCTCATAATACTCATTAAAACACCCTATATAATAAATATAAATATTTTAAAGAACCATGTTATTATATTTATTACCATATATGGTTTTATTGTAACCATATATTACCCTATTTTTAACCATCCTAAGTTAAGGTTTCACTTCTGATAATATTCGCTTTGTTCTTCGCATGTGTCTTAATTTTTTATTTCGTTGGTCATAACAATTATATCTTGATTCCAGAATGTAAAGCACGATATAAATATCATTTATTAAGATTATATTTATTTTATAATAATCCATAAAATATATAAGTATCAAATGAAATAAACCGTTCGAGGGGATGGGAATCCCTATATACGCATGAAAGATATTTTCGTTTAACTGTCTTGTTCAAAGAAAGAAACTAAAAGAAAAATATATATATATATATATATAATTATTAAATTAGATTTATTATATAATATATATCATATATATTCACTAAGTCAATTCTTAATACATTTCATGTGGTTTTTGAATGAATCTCAGTGTTTTTAGGGGCCGGTAGTCCAAAATTCATTGAACGAAATTATCATATTAACAACAAATGATAAAGTATAATGATATGTTCTTTAAAATCATTAAAAAAGATGAGGAAATAATAAATATAATATATAAAATATATATACATATTTTACAACATAATGTCTACTGTGAGAGGCAGTGAAGAAAAAATGAACAATCAATGTTTAGTGAGGCAGTAATCCCTCATACACGTAAACATTATATTCGTTACCCATTAGATGGAAGTGTGTGTAAGTATTGGTTTAATAAATAGAAGAAAAAACTACCAGTATATTTATGATATTGGTGTTGTTATAAAATTTTGAAGATGAATACTTTAGTTTGTGGGGAAAAGAAATAAAATAAAGGACTTTGAGGGAAGGTGTTACCTCGTAATCGGGTTTTGGTTTGTGCCACAAAGATTCCTTGGATTGCTTTCTTCCCAAGGGGAGGATTCAAGGATGAATGGAGTGAATTTGGGGATATATTTTTCTACAGTTTTTCAGAACATATGTGTCATGATAGGTGTGATGTAGTGGGAGGACAGAAGGACTTTTATAATGGAGGAGGGGGGACACTCCTGAAATATTTTAAAGGAAACGAACCCCACCCATGCTTTCTGCTTATTGAAAATGGTTCCATAATGGTTAAAATGATATAAAATGGAATATATGGTCTATATATGGACATTAAATTGTTTTAGGGAATGTTTTGAGGTCTTTTTGGTCCATAATGTTATGGTTCAGTCTGTTATAATGATTAATTTAACCTTAATCGTTGTAATTAATTTTAATTACATCACTAATATTTTTGAACAAAAACTAAGTTAACATTATTAGAAATTTTACATTATTATTTTCCCATATATGGAATACATTTATCCAAATTCCAAATAATTAATTGGTAGAAATAAATTTAAAATAAATCCCATAGTCGGGTCGACAATGTAGGTTTTTAATGTAAAAATGATCATAATATTGTTACGGTTTTATATATGATTTCAATGTGAAATTGGATGAAATTACCTAAATTCGATTATTTGATAAAAATATAATTTAATTAAACTTTAAATCCAAATTAATTCATAATTTAACCTCATAAATAAATTAGATGAAAATTAGTTTGGAATTAAACATCGGTATTTTTCACTATTTGCCGAAAAATGAAGTTTCTCAGAAAAATCCCAAAATATCACCCTAAGATAATTTCAACATTATAAATTAAAAGATAAAATTTAAGATATCAAATTAAAATTTTAAATCTGTCTAAAATTAATTTTATTATTTTTCATTGATGTACATTAAAAGAAGTTCATCCAAGAAAGCGTTATTTTTTAACAAAAAATGATTTTTCCAACAAATATATCATTCGTTGTCGACATGTTATATTTATATAAAAAAATTAAAAAAAATATTTTATAATTAGTTATTACTATTCATATAACGTTTTTTAATAACTAGGTTATAATTATCTCATTTAAATAATTATAACACTAAAATTATTATTCATAGAAACATTAATGTTGCGTGTGATGTATGCCAAATCAATGCTCCACATAATGTATACCGAGTCAGTGTTATGTGAAGGTAATGTTTCACTTAATGAATTTAAATACATAAATTAAAATTTAATTTAATTTAAAAATACCTTTAAAAACTCACGGTGTTATAATATGTATTGATAATAATCTATAAGAGATAGAAATATAAAATAACAAACACAATTCATAGATACGGTTGGTCATGCGTTGTCATGAATGGTTTTTAATTTTTTAAAGTTAATGAAATATATATATATATATATATAATTCTAGTATTACCATTATCACATTTATATAATATATTTTCACTTAACCCAACATTAATAGATTCCATGTAAGGTGCGAATGAATCACATCGCTTTAAAGATGCGGTAGTCCACACGTGTACAACAAAAGTTATCATATTTTCAAAAAAATGGAAAGCATGAAGGTATGTGTTATATAATAATTCTAGAACCATGGAAACATCATATATATCTTATATATCTTATATAAAACATCATCATTATTTCCAACTATGGATGGTGGAAAAGGAAAAACCAGCGGCATCGGTTTGTGAGGTGGTAGTCATCCATACAAATGAACGACGATTGTGTATCTCATTTGATGGAAGTGTGTGTAATTGTAGGTAAAACCCTTAACATAAAAAAATATAAGTATATTTAGGATTATAAATTTATTATATATTCATTTAATAAGAATAATTTAGGGGGTATCTAAAGAAATAAAACAAAAGAGCCTACTAAAGGATGTTACCTCTTCTTTGGGTAACATCCTTTTGGTTTTCACTAATGGTTTCCCTTCTTTGGATTTTATCCCAAATTAAGGCTTATAAGATGAAGGTAGGTAAGCTGGGAGGATATTTGGAATTTTTTTCAATCCAAAGGGATTGATAGGTGTGAATAAGTGAGGGAGTGAGTACCCTTTTAAAATGGAGGAGGGGTGGTATTCTTGTAATTATAGAAAAGATAACACTACAGGGAGGTGTCCCTTACATCATTTGGCTCCAATAATTGTCCATTTTTTAGAGAATAAGAGAATTGTTCAAAATATTTCCATAAACGGGTTTTTGGGAATGTTTATAGTTTATTCATCCTTTTAAATTAAACATTAACCACTAAGTAATCATGTTTTTATTTTAATCACCGTAATTTATTTTAATTACTTTTACAAATATTTTTGGCGAAAAACTAAGTTGACCTTATTATAAACTAAAATTTATTCTTATTCCAAATATGTAATTTTTTCCCAAATTCTAATCACATAAGTTGAATAAATTAATTTAAAAATTAATCCAGCACATGTGTCATGAAAAAGCAGTTTTTATGCGAAAGTGTTTAAAAGATTGAAATTTGATTATTTCCAATATCATTGTGAAATTAGTTACAATTACAAAAATTGGATTGATTTATGTATAATTTTCTTATTAGAATTTAAAATAAAATTAAAACATAATTTAAAAGTATAAATAAATTAGACGAAAAAGAATTTTTGCATTAAAATTCAAGATTTTTAACTATTCATCCAAAAAATGAAGTTTTTCGGAAAATTCCAAAAAAATATCCATAAGGTAAATTTGAAATATTAAATTTCAAATTCAAGTTTTCTTTATCAAATTATATTTCTAAAATTTTCCAAAATTAAATTTATTATTGTTCATAAAAGGAGATAAAAGTACTTCATTTGAGAAAATTGTATTTTCAAACATATAAAGACTTTACAAATAAATTATATGTTTTATTTTTTTTAAGAAAATCATAAATAATATTTAAAAATTAGTTATTAATATTAATATTAATAAGTTTTGAATATAACATATAACTATTTAATTAAAGTATTTATAATAATAAGATTTTATTTCATAGAAATGCAAACCAAGTTGGTTTTGGATGTATAATAAGCTTGTCTTGGAGTAGCGTATAATAAGAGCTTAACATGATGTGACATGCAACAAAATACATCAATGAAATTTAATTTATTTGAAAAAAAATTATAAAAACTCAAGGTACTATATAGGATCACTTATAAGACAATAATAGTGTATATATTCCTATCAAGGATTTGTTTTACTCCATATTCTATCATTTCTATAATCAAGTATCACTACCAAAACAATCAGAGTCAAAAAAACCTATTTTTTAATTGGGTTTGATCTTCATTATGATCTATATTATAAAATGAGATACTATTATTTACCTTAAAAATTGGAGGACTATATAATTTTGGGACCACTAATCCCATAATTCAAACCATACATAAGTGTTCCATAATTTCATTAAAATATTCATCAATTCATCGCAATATAACTAGTGTAAAAAATATGTTTTATAAAAATTGAATCATCACTAAATTTACTCGTGGGAAAGTAACATATTTCATGGAACAACCTTAAAAATCATCAACATAACCCATAGAAGGAAATAAAAAGGATGTTATCATAATATAACATCCCTAATAAAGAAAAAAATACTTAAAGGATGCTCACATTGATGAAAAATATCTTTAATAAATGTATTAAAAATATGCTGTGAAAATGGGGGGAAAACTTTTATTTTGGTCACTTTTACAACTGAATTTTTTTAGAATAATGGATATATATTTTTCTTTGAAAAACTATGGAATATTTTAAATTAATTATCATGATATATAAATTCCATATTTGGGATAAAATATATTCATGATTTATATGTTAAAGAAAACATTCTTTTCACACTTTTCTAAAAGTAAAAAGTGATTCACACAGATATAATTTGAAAAGATTAAACATAATCATTCATAATAAAATTAAAAGGTGATAAAATAATACATTATAAAAAATTTATATATATATAATAAATTTCATAGATCATTTTTATGAACATGGACATGGAGGAAAAACATGCCCGACCAAAAGATGAGAAATAAGGGTGGATTTTCTTAAAAACCTTTTCTAGATCATTTTAAGTAAAAAAATCAAAAATATATGTAAAATATTAAAACCCCAAAAATATATAAATTTTATGAAAATATATTGTTTATTAAGGATAATTTTCATATATTTTACCTAAATTTAAATTTTATATCGATATCCCAGAAAAGAAATCAGATTGTGACATAAACTCTTACTTCATTAGTAAATTTTGAAAAAAAAAACTAATTAAAATAAATAACATTCAATAGAAATTTAAATAAAATTAATATAGAGTGATTCATGTTATAACATGTCAATGAGAAAGTATATACACATTATAAACACTAATATTTTCATAACATGAAATAGGACTCAATGAAACTATATTGAGATGAAGAACACTTACAGCTTTTGTATTCTCTAAATCAAAGGCACATGAAAAAGATAACCAAAAATGAATTTATAAATACCTATATGTTTAATTAAATTAATTATAAAATATATTTATAGGTATTATATATCTTATAAAAAATAAATAAGTGGTGAATATGGCATATCCCATAGAAATAAAATTGAGACAGGAAACTCGTACCTCCGGTCCTGAATTTCATCGTACATGAAAATAACTACATGTATAATAAAATTATATTTATAATAAATTTATAACATAAAAATATTCATAAATAAATTATCACATAGTATTCACTTATAATTTTCGATTACATCATTATTTATAATTCCTCATTAAAATCATCATTCTTAGTGTTTGTTGTTCCATTTTTCATACATGTTTTGGTTATATAGTATTGGTATTTGAACATTGTTCATGGTTTCATCATATTCATAATATTAATATTTTTATAATATTTTTATTTAGTCAATATATATAATTTTATAACCATTCATATAATTTAGTGATGAAAAATTAATTACATCACTTTGTAGAGGCGGTAGTCTGCACGTACGCATGGGTGATATTTTCAATTTTTGATGTATGGAATAAAAGAAAGGGAAATAATAATTCATCATTATATGATACTAATTATATCAAATATATCATATATATTCATTAAATATATCCATTTTACCGTCCAAAAAATCAAAAATGATAAATTAATCACATCGCTTTGTGGTGGTGGTGGTCCCCAAAAATGTACGAGCGACATTGTCATCTTCCAACGGATGAGAGGGTGAGAATTTTTATAATATATTATCTTAAAATAAGAAAATAATGTAATAAATATCATATATTATAATTTAATCTATCTATATAAAAATACATGAGAGGTGAGGATGGAAAATAAAAAAATTTGATTGTGGAGAGAGTAGTCTATACATATGCATGATGACACCTTCATTTTCCCTTATAATGGATCATAAGGAGATCATGTTTTTTATATTAACATAATAAATTTTCAGTAAGATAATATTATTAATGTAACTATTTTAATATGGTTAAATAATATTTAGTTGAGGGAGAATAATAAATAACCATAAAATAATTTGGTAAAGCTTATTAGGTATTTTTGATAAACCTCCTCTGGATCTCTTCTTATAGACCCTTTGGTTTTTATTTTTAAAAGAATAGGACATTATTATTTTCCTAGTTATGTTGGGAAAATAATTAAATAATTTTTTGTTGAGATAATTGTCTTAATAAGGTGTAAATAAGATATAAGAGAAGGTTCACTTTTATAAGTGAGGCATGGGGCACACTTGAAATTATTCTAAATTTCAAAACAATAAAAGGACACATTCTGATAAAATTGGTACAAAATTGTATAATTATATAATTTTGGGTGATTTATTGTTGAAATATTTCATTAAAAATTATTATGATTTATTTATGTCATTTAACCACTGTTACTTTAGTTTAAGGCCGCATAAATCATTTTTACCCTTATCCAGGTCAAAAAAAACTAAGACTCTATGGGTAAATACTGTCATTTTAAAGTGAATGTTGATGAAAGTCGAAAATTGTTGATATTATATAAAATTTAACTATTATTTTACACATTTTATGTTTTTTATTATTTTTATAGAAATTTATAAAATATTTTATAACATAAAATATCCATGAAGTCATTTTTGGGACTATTCGCATAATTTCTATTTAAAAACATCAAGATTACAATATATATAAAATTTTATCATTAAAAACATTAAAAAATTCAATTGGATAATTAAATATCATGAATTTTTTTAACTTATCTAAAGAAAAAAACTTTTAAAACATAAAAAAAATTACAGTGATTTTACACTCGCCGACACAAGAGTCACATCTGTGATGCATAACCGTCATAGGTAATTATACCATCACCGAAAAATTAAAAAATTAATATATTAAAATAATTATTTATATTTCAAAATAAAAATTTATGAACATTACAAACAACTTTTTTTATTTATGAAAATATATAATAGATTTTAATTGTTCTTATTCTATAAATGAAAAAAATATAAAGAACATTATCATAGGAAAATAGAATTAAATTTCCATATTTTTTAAATTTGTGATGATTTTGGTTCAGATATATCCATCCAATGAAGTAAAAATAGGTTTTTGAGACATTTTGTGACCTAATCCCACAATTTTAACCCTTATTACCCAATTTTACCCGTTACCGGAGTGAACATTCTTTACCCTAGTTACTATTCATTATGATAAAAAAAGAAATAAAACTAGTTAAAAATTAAGTACATGATTATCCAAAATATATAATACATTTTATATGACTTTATTTCTTTAGGGGGTAAAATTACTTTTAATATAAGTTCATAGAATGCAACAAAACATTTTCTCAAAAAATGTATTTTCTAAGCATAAGAAATAATTTCATAACAAAATCATATAAAATGTTGATTAATATTAAATTAATTAAATTATGTTAAATAAATGCATAATTATTTCAGTTTAAAAAAACTAAAAGAAAAAATAACCTTCTGAAGAAAAAAATTACAAGAGAAGTAATGAAAATAGTTTTTACTTTAATAAAAACAACACTTCGATTTCAAAAATGTTGAACATAGATTTCTACCTTCAACATTACATTTTTAAATGAATTATTTCTATTATTAAATATATTTTTTTATATAAAAAAGTTTTCATATACTTTCGATTCATTGTTATATCATTATAATTTCATAAAACTGACATTATTTATAAAATTTGTATTTCTCATTATTCACCTTGAAATCAACTATTTAAAAAAAATTCCCAAATATAACTCTAAGAAATTTTTTTATGATGAATCCAAAAATAAATTTCATTTAATAAAATTAAAATTATAAAATTCATAAAAAAATTAAATAAAAAAATATAATGAAACCATGATTTTATATAAAATTAAACATTTTAAACCATAACTATTCTTAACCTTATGTGACTTGATTATTTTTATTCAAAATTAGTAACTTATTTCCTATATATTAGTTAATAAATATAAATAATGAATACTTTTAAAAATGTATTTCATAATTTGGTTACTCATATTCATACTAACCAAACCAATGAATAAGTTATAACAATCATAATTAGAAAACAATATTTCCATAGTATATCGTGGTTCATTAAAGATCAATGTTCTGTGTGATGCAAACCATAAAACACAGTATTTAAAATAAAATTATATTATAAAATCATATCATGTAGAAGTGAAAATATTATATCCAGGGGTTGTATCCCCAAGATATAACTGTGTGGTTATAGCCCCGAGGGATATATCCATGATAACTGCATATACAGATAGCATAATCATGGTTATAATCTACTAGCACAATCAGAAATGATATAGCATTGGTCATGTCCCATGGTTATAGAATAATTTTTCACTAGTGTGTTGATGTTATAGAATAAAATTACTTTATTTTTAATGGTATATAATACCAATTTTATGTTTTAAAAAATATGGCTAGATAGATTTGAATTTAAAGGCCATATAAGAGTTGATGACAAGATGATGAATTTGGAATTAATAATGTGGATCAAGGGTTTGTTGAATCAAGTTGTTAGATATTACATATAACATAAATCTTGTTTGTATCTAGTCGATGACTTTGTTATTACCATCTACTTTAATTATTATAATATAAGAAATGTTTTTTGTGAAAACGTTTCAGTTTATCTATAATTTCGATAATTATTTTATACACATTTTAGTGTATTAATCAAATTCTATTACATTCATTAATAGGAGAAAAGGATAAAAATATCAAGGATAATGTTTTTTCCAAAAATATGAGAGAATATGATTCCACCACTAAAAGTGTAATATTTTTAGAAGTTTTATTTTCAAATATTCTAATACACATAATATATTATATGATATAGAAATAATATTATATTTTTTATTTATTCATAATAAAAATGAATAAGTGTTATTTAAAAACACATTTTAATTATTTTTGTGTTTCTAATCATGTTATTTCCAAAATGAATATATTATCTATGTGACTACTGAATTTATATGTGGAAAAATGTATTTCAAAATTAACAAATAAAAGATATAACTAGAAAATGTTCATTTTGAATTCCACATTATAACCTAAATATTTTAGGATATTATGGTAAGGAAATGATGTTAAAGTTACATTATTTACAATAAAAAAGTGAATTTCATATGATATCCTTAGATGTATAGGATGTGTTGGAAAAGATAGAATTTAAAATTTATATTAGTTAATTGAATATTTTGATAAGATTTTTGAATGTAAATGGTTCCAATGATGATGATTATGAAAATATAAAGAATTTTTTTATAGAAAAAATGAGTAATAAACAACATGAAATTAGATGTTGGGGAGTTATTGAGTTTCAATATGTGAAATGAGTTGAACCTTAGTAATATGGTTTATAAGTCTCAACATTTTAAAAAAAATAGTTTATAAATTTTAGACACTAAAGAGTTAATGAGAGAGTTTTATTTGATGCCCACAAATGAATATAACTGGAATTATATATAGATGAAAGGAGTCTTACAAAACACCATAACGTGTGTAAAAAAAAGTTTAATCTTGAATTCTACATATATTATATGTCAGGCTTATTATTAAGTATGGTTTGGTTAAAATATTTAAAAACAATTGAGTAATATAAAATGTATCATAAAAAATTAAATGGAATCTCCAATTTATCATTTTTTCAAATTGGATTCATATATGTAGATATAGATATTACTTTTGTGAAGTGTAATGATAATTGATCTCTCAATATATAAATTTTAGTTATCTTTAAATAATTTTATTACTAGAGAATTATAGGGTTTGATTAATTATTGAGGTTAGTGTGATTACAATTCTTATATCGGGATAAAGAATATGCTCAGATGCCTAATTTTTTTCTATGATAGATAACCCATTAAGTATACCGCATGGATTTTCATACACTATATCTTTAGTATAACAAATATTAATTATTTATACTTAAAATCCCCATATATAAGGATATTGAGATACTTGGAATTAGAAACATCATAATTTGATTCCTTTCTTATGAAACCCTTAAGCATTAGATAATCAAAGAGTGGTTGGGTATGTTGTTAATAATTCCTTCAGTTGGAGGTCATCTAGGATGGGATTTGTCTTATCATATAATGAGTATAAAATATTTCCCCAACATGGATATTGATTAAGGAAATGTATGGTTATAATTATAATGTTAATATTTTGTTCTTTTCTACTAGGATGAGGGGCACGTTATGTTCTCATCTTCTAGATGAAAAAAATGTCATGTATTCATCGACCAAGTGATTATATACTTAGATAATACAGATCATTTGTGGAGGATTTATTTGAATCATATAACATGCGTCCCATGATCACTCAATGTATTAGAAAAAGATAATTTATGAAATATAAGGCTTGAATGTGATATGGATGGTGAACATAGGTGTAGATATACATCTATTTGATGGAGATCAAAGTAGATCACTTTGTATCTTGAGTAGAATTAATCCTTTGATACAGGATTCTCTATGCTAACATTTATGGATTTGGTGATTTATATTTTTTTTCATTGCTATAAAGGACATTGGGATCACACATTGTGCTTAACTAAGTGGGGGATCATTTTGACTCCAAGAGATGCTCTAAAAGTGTTTTACAGTCTTATCCAGAAGTAGTTTTTGATAAGGTTAAAATAATTTATTTCCTACAATGTAATAAAAAGAGAAATCAATGATATCTTTCTAAAAGTGATATTTAAGAAATACCGAAGGAGTTTTGGATAAGAATTTACATGTTATTGTGTATTAGACAATATAAAGTGAAATTGAATGATTGTTTATAAGTCTTTGTGTAAGTTGGATATTGAAAAGATATTCCATTAATCCTTGTGATATCAGATTTTAAGATATGGTTTATCATAGGGTATGATAAATATATGGAAATATAATAATATTTAATCTTTTAGGAAATATCAATTTTTAAAATATATAGATTTCATAGTATTTCCCTTTGTAAGTCATGTTATTTTACTCTTGTTAGTACTAAGGCCATAAATCGTAAGGTATGATTCATTTTTCACACTAATGATTCATTGGATATAGTGAATCTTCAACCAATTTGGATATTATTGATTAGTCATTCTAAAAGATAAAATTTATATTTATTTATTTTCTAATGGTTATGTGAGATGTAATCTAAGGAACTACTTATATATTTATGAAATTTTATTGTAATTTTAGTAGATTAGGGATAGACTATGAAGCCTATATAAAGCATGTCGTGCAATGAGTCTACTGGTTCTCGAATAACATCTGACTGATGTTCTCCCCTCCTGAAGCTCTCTTCTTTTTTCTATCATTAATTATGGGATACTAAAAAATCAATAATGATTAAAGTTAAAAAAAATTGTTTATGAGATTCAATGTAACCATACAGTTATACTATAGAGGGAAGATCCTTTGAGTTATCATTGGAGGTCATTGTGGAACCAAGAGGACTGGTTGACCACTATGAGGTGAGGTGTGAGTAAGTGGTCATTGAAAATTTTGATGAATTATTTTTTTCAAATTTCAACCTCTTATTCTTATCCAGTGTCAATCCATTCCAACTTCTATCAAATAACCTTATCTTTACAAAGATGAAAATGATGGAAGAACTACAGAAGGGATTTTACAAGTTTTGATAATAATTATTACTCATTATCATGATTTGTTGTTCACCCCAATCATGGATTCTCTACTATACTCAATATCTTTCAATTAAAAGTATAGGGTGATTCATACACTAAAACTTGATTAGGGAATCACTAATATTTTATAATATAGTGTCAAACTAGCCAATTTTTCTATTTATCGAAGGACACCTCTTACTAGATTCTCATCGGACTTATTCAATATCTTCACAATATAGTAACCACGTCATACGTTGATCCCCCAGCACTCCTTGATTCAAACTGGTTATATGGATCTGTATAATATATATGTTAGGATTTGTTCTAGTTCATACTTGTAATAATATCAATGATTAGAATAGGGATGTCATTTTTCCCTAGAGTGTATTTCTGTATTCTCACAAGAAGCATCTTGTAATATTAGTAACTCATTAATAAAACTCAAAAAAAATTCACTTTTCATAAATCATATTCAAAAAACCTCAACTAAATCTGTTCACTTGGTTGTCCTAATTGATGAGCTCATCTGATCTTATATATCTAGTAGCTCCTCATTCTTCTAAAATCTTGATATCAACATCTTATAATATGCATGGTATATTAGATAAAATCTAGTATTATTCTAAAAATTCTATAAAAAAATATATTAGGGGATCTTCTCTCTATCAAAACATCATCTCTCTTAAACTGATTTTGGAATGTTGGTTGACATCTTATTCTTCTTCTCTGATACAAAATATATAAAATAATTCATCATATTGTTCTTCAAGAGTGATCTTGTTATTTTTTATATGAAAACATCTCTCAAATAAATCACATACTTTCTACACTGTCCATACATATTTTTTTATATATTGGTCACTATCATTTTATTAAACTTTTTTAAATATAGAAAACACCTTAGAAATCATGGCCCCCAATTTCCTCAAATATAAACCACCTATTCATGAGACTTACTAGAGATTTTATTTTTTTATATAGATTTATATAATCTTATAGTAGGTTTCACCTCATATTTCCATGAATGGAAATATTATAATAAATTTTCATATGG
Source organism: Viscum album (assembly GCA_963277665.1). Classification (NCBI taxonomy): domain Eukaryota; kingdom Viridiplantae; phylum Streptophyta; class Magnoliopsida; order Santalales; family Viscaceae; genus Viscum; species Viscum album. Next base: position 1,878,120,024 of record OY728152.1, read on the forward strand.
AGAGCTCATCCATAGGCCACACTGAATGTTTCTTATAATCTTCTCTCTCATTTCTAACAAATATCCTCACTAAAGTGTCATCTATTTCTTCATATTCTACATTCCAATTTTTTTGACATAAAAGAATATATCTTCAAATAAATATTCCCAAAAATTTATTCCGCTTTTTATAAAATTATTTCCTAAGAAACTATAGCTTAAATTTTCCTCATTTTTATAAAACATATAGAAAAAATGGAGCGTGGAACTCTACATGGAATATGATTGTCTATATAAAAATAGTACATCATTTAATCTCAATTCAATAAATATAAGAAACCTATAATTTCTTTTTCAATTTCATTTTAATATACTCAGGTCACAATAATTATAAACATCTATGAATTGTCGGGATTCAAAAAAATCATCTGTATTATTTTTATAAACATGATAAATCTATTTTCACTATTAAAGAATATATATGGTTTTATTTCAATTTCAATATTCCATAAACCAGGATCAAATCAAGTATAAATTAAGCATCATGATGTTTTGATCTAAAATACACAGTATAAGCCTCGTCTATTTTGACTTTCTTCTTCAGAATCAATGTTTTCTGAATTATTAATATTTCATTCAACACATATAGGAAACATCATCAAAATTATTTTAACTTAACATACATAGAGTCAGCTACATGATTGATTCCCTTACATTAGCTTGAATTTTTTTTTGTGGATAAAATTTTTATAAATTGGTTAGTGACATAGTATTCATCTATGATTCTTGATGTGGTTATGTGGAGCTTCATTCAGGTATGTAGCTCCTAAATTTAGGTACATGATAGATTTTGTCTATGAAAATTTATCAGGTGGGTCATTTGACTACTTATTGAAACTCATAGACATGGATATTCACATATTAAAAAATAATTTCATAAAACCTTACATTAGATACACAGATTCACTTACATTGCTAAAATTCATGTTCAAAAATCTAAAATTATCCATTTTTTTGTAATTCCTTAAGTTTTTGAACCAGTTCTCATCCACTATGTCTTTATTCATTCAATTCAACTCATAAACATATCAAAACAACATTGGGAATATATGAAACATTATCGAGAACTCAAATATTATTCCCCGTAACTATTTATCATTCAAATACTCTTATTTTTGTATTCATTAAAAAACATGTTGCACATTGGATTTTAGTCAAACTGAGACACTATTATTTTACTCATCCATGTTTTTTTAGTAGTGATTTATATCAACTTTTAAATAATAGTTCATAAGGGTGGATTCCTTAGTTTTAATAGATTTATAAACCATTAAAAAATTTCTACATGATCGTCACAACTATCAAGTCTTTTCACTATAGGTGGTGTATCCAATGCTTTCTTTTCTTTCTAGATTATTTAAAATATGTCTAGAATCAACCCTTCAACACTTGTCAGTATTTTATAATGATTTTCATCTCATAAATAATATAAAGTATGGGATATCCACATGAAACCATCCATTCATTTATTCAATGGATGTTGAATCTAATATTTTATTTTCCCAATATATGGGAACATTTTCATTATTCACATTTCATGTGTACACATTATGGGAGCACCAAACAACACCTTTACCCAAAACTATGAGTAGCTTCACTTATTTTTTAGGGGTTGGATACACCAATCCATCACACTACTCCAATTTTAATTTATTATGTTAAAATTTCTAATTGAAAACAACCCAAAAGACAATAAATACAACCAAACACTTTTGGGTACATCAATCTCCCCCTTTGTGTTTTTTGTCAATTTAGAATATCCCAAATAGTCTTAACTAGTCAATATATTTCCTTTCCCCATAATTAAAAAGGGATCCAAAGGGTAGGAAATTATTCTCTTCATATTTAAGGGTCACATTCCTCTCCCCTTAATGGATAAGGAAAATATTTGGGATTACTTCCTCATATTTAAACTTATTCCCCCAAAATAATTTTTTATTCCACACAAGATATGATATAATCTCACATACCCTTTGAGATGTAAATGGATACTAATTGAAATACATGGGAATCACATCATTAAATTTCTCCCCCTAATATTTTTTTTATTTAGGATTATTTCACCAATATTTTCTCTCCTAATTACACCTAGCATATTTAATATAATAAATTGGAGGAATTTTCATATAACAATTGCTGATTATAAATCCTTAAGAAAATTTTTGACTATAAATAATGTTACTATTTTTTAAAAATAAAACATTCAAACAAAATGTTATGCCCTTTCTTAATAATCTATATGCTCTAGAAATTAATGAAATAATGAATTCTTCTGGTTTCATTGTTCATCGGTTTTAAGTGACAATTAGAATTGAAGCTCATTATAACATAATCCAAATGTATATGGAATAATATGTTCCTTAACAATGTTCCATTATTAAACCAATTCAGAGTCCATGTGGGAAAGCATGAGTGATTAATTTTGAAAGCCAATGTACCCATACCAACTCACTATTTGATACTAACTGGAATATTTTTCTAAATATGTGATGATTAAGTGGTTTTAACTAGATATTCATATACCTATACTCACTTGACCATAATAATCAAAGTTATCATGTATAAGTAATGGTATTATACTTTTTTATTTGGTAATCACCCCTTTAATTAATAATAGAACCAATATAAATGTAGAAATGGTTCTTATAATAAGTATCATACCTCAAACATCAGTTTTATTCAAATCTATCCATAATTCAAGATTAAATAGAAATACATATATCTCATGAATATTGAACTCTTTTAGTGAATCTAACTGAATATATGCTTCTTATATATCTTTGACCTTAATTTCCCAACATTGAAACACCTTCATATTGATTTGGGGAAAAGTGGATATTTAAATAGATCCTCCATAAGAGTAGGAGGGTTGAGATAGATTTCTCATCCTAAGACAGTTAGCATTAGTTCTGTTCATGATTCCACCAATATATTTCATGGTCTTTTCACCTTGGAGATTATTGGTCTTCTTCTCCATTGGTGTGTACTTATTATATTTAACAATAATTTTTTAACTTGTGTTCATGGGTTATTTCCTGTTATTTTTCAATATCTTTTCATATTGAGTTATTTTTGTCATACATATAACTACACTATGGGCGACCTTCTTGCACCTTCCACACTCCACCTTATCAACTTTTTCCTTTACCTTTCTTGGAATCTTCCCATTCTCATCATTTATTTTCTCCTCTAAAATATTAATCTTCTTGTACATCTTTTTTATTAATTTGTGTTTTCTTTCAGAATCCACCATCCTTTTTTCATTTCGTGAGTTGTTTACAATAATCCATGGTGTGGCCTCATTTACCAAAATAGAAGATTCTTATTATTATTTTTTAGAAATATTGATTATCATTATTTTTAGGAGTTCCATATGTTTCATTATTTTCTTTTCACATAGAGGATTGAACATACTCAATAACCTTCCTTGTATTCTTAGAAGATTCATTTTTCCCAAGAAAGCTTTTTCATTATTACATTAAATCTACTATTCTAGACTCTTAATTTAATTATCAAGAATGATGTTTCCGATGAGTGAATATCATCAGCCATTTTATGTATCTCCATACAAGTTTCAAAACACACATTATTTTTCCATGAATTCAAATATGTACTTCAAAAGAATATTTAACCCTTTATATGAGTTCGGATTTCATACTGTTGTAGTTTTTATTCTAACTACAACCTTTTTTCTCATGATTCATTACCTAAATGATATCCACGTACTAAAATATTATTCCAATAATCAATTTTATTATGTCTGAATCTCCACCATCATCAATATATTCTAATAAATATTTTTCTTTTCCCTTTAGATACTGTCTTTGCACCTTGACATGTTTGTTTTTTTTGTGTGATAAATCGAATATTTGGGGTTCCTTCTAGGGAATAGTTTATCTTGGACATACCCACTTTCTTTCTGAACATATTGGTTGAATTCCCATAATTTATTATCTTACACTATTATATATAATTTTTCTTTTTTCTAGCACATTGTGAAATTATAAAATTTGTGAAATCAACTTTGTCTGCATTGTGGGATACCTTTTTTATCACCTAGTGGTTGAGTCTTCTCTATACAATCTGATTATCTTTAATCCACCATTATGATCATTATATCATATTGTTTTTAATTATAATGTGTGTATGTGTTAACATCATTTCTCATCTTGCTAGGAAGGTCTATTTTTTACCTCTTATAGCTTTTTCAACTTGCCTTCCAACTCAATGAACTTATTTATAAGGATGCACTCTTGTTCCTCCAAGGATCTTAGTCTTTCTTCTCAATCATCCTTAAGAACTTCTTTCTCACAAATAAATCATTAAAATTATTGATTAATTATCGGAAATCTCTCATTGGAAATACTGATATATTATTCCATAGATTTTACAAGATTAGTGAGGGTGTTACATCTTCCAACATTATTAATCAATTCATCTTATAGTGCATTATATTCCTCCTCTAGATATGATTTATCATCAGATTGATCCTTGATAAAATTCAATCTATAGGCATCATCCTTATTTGGAACCTTCTTTAGATACTTTATAATAGGTGATTAAAAATCATATGTTGTTCAAATGTATCCATTTTCCTAAAATCTTTTACATATTAAACTAATTTAATTATACGAATAAAAATCAATTGATTTAACAAAAAATTCCTAACTACTCTAGTTTCCATCAGATAATGGTATTTATTTTTCCTTATTTGATATTTTTCTCTAGTTATTTGTATCTTTCTTCGCCCTCTTTTTTAGTATGATAGATGAGACTTCCATATCCGATTTATTAAATATAAAGGTAGAATTCTTGATCTGAGGTTCTTTTTGGAGCATCAAAATTCCAAAATTCCTCTAGATCTTTTGGGAGATAAATTAGATCACTTTAATACTAGTTGAGGTGGCTAGAGGAATGATGGAATATTAAGAAAGGAGGGGTGAGTCAGTGGTCACTTAAACTCTTTAAAAATTATTTTCTTTTAAATTCAACCTCATATTATTATTCTGTCTCGATTCTATCCTTCATGTGTCTCACATACTTACACAAATAATATAGTAATGTGAGTATTAGGAACATTATTATTTTTTCAAGGTTCGGTATCATGACCTAATACTTGATGTGATTTGTTATTCTCTCCAATCATTGATTCTCCACTATAATCAATATAATTATATTACAAGTGGAGGATGCATCAAAAATCATAACCAGATTAGAGTCTCACTATCTTCTCTTGGATAGAGTCACACTATACACTTTTTTCGCATCTCACATGAATTATTGAAAGTGCGGCCGGTTGTCGCCTATCGACCGTTCAAGGTTCCGGTGCTCTGCTAATGTGTATAGCAGCACTCGGGTCGAATCCTCGGTGATGATACTTTGTAGTAGTCGTTTGTTTTTAGTTGATTGTATTTTGATTAGGGGGGTTTGTTTGCAGAGCTTAATTGAAATGATTTATGGATGATGTTTGATTTACCAAATTGATAAAGATTGGGGTGAGTTCATCATTAGGTTAGTTAAGCTTGTGATATCCTCGAGCTTTGCTTTATATTGCATTTAAATTAACACCCATGTCACAAGATGATGTTGATTAGAATTCTTAAGTGTTAAGGCTTTAAACCAAGACTTAACTTAACTTAAGGTTATAATCTCAATCAGATCTTATTTATGGTTGTGTATTTATGGTTCCAATAATCCATGGAAACCACATGTTAAACAAAACAAGTCATTAATCCATGACATGTTAAGTCCAACATACACAATGTTAATTCAAAGAATATTCATCGAGCAGAAGCTCTCAATCACTTAACATACCTAAATTATAACTCACCCCAATGAGAGATTTACTCAGCCATTTGGGTGATTAATAATCTGGTAATATATGTTTATGGTGATGAATTATAAAGAGAAGAAAAAGAAAGGGACAAGATAAGAGTAGTGTGCCGAACACACACACGAAATAATTTAAGAATCAAAAATGGAATTTCGATTGAATGAGGAAGCTTAAGAAGGGAAGGGGATTGAACTGAATTTAAACTATTTTAAGAACATTAATATTAAAATACAGAAGGTGGAAGAGAATATGAGATATTGAAGAAGTAACTTGCATTAAAATAGAATTACAAAGAAAGAGAATTACAAGATTACAAAAATGAAGAACTCAAAAGTAAGTGAAAAGAAAGAGAGGAGGAAAGGTCTCTCAAGTGAAAACTTGAGTATGGCAGGTCCTCCCAAGCCTTTGGAAAAGCTTTGGTCGTGCCAATGTGATCTCCTCTCTTCTGAAATGCCAAACCCTCTCAAGGAGAGAAGGGGAGAGTATTTATAGCCCAAGGAGTGGACTGTTTGCATTCCCAATCTGTCCCTCCACTTGCTTCTCCAATTGAGCTATACAGACAGCCGAATCTTCAAATACATCCTTCTTAAAAGTTGTAGAAAATAATGTTGGACGACTACTCTAAAAATTTGGAGGCATTTGGACAATTGGAGCCAAAGTTATGGCAGGTTGATTAAACAAAGGTAAACTGTCCATTTCTATCCATTCTTTTTCGATGGCCAAAATGTGAATGGATTTTTGAACAGGAAGATGCCTTCAAAATCGAATGACTTCTTCAACAAAGTCGGTCTCCAATATCTCCTCTTTCACACTGCAAAATCTCAGCTCGATTGGATGCTTACATCAGGAGATATGTCATGCATACTATACTGATTTTAATTCTCGTCCAGAATGGTGGTCTGGACTTCAAAGGTTTATTTGGGCCCCTTGTACTTGGATTTGGGCCATGAAATTTTTATCCAAGATGCAATGTAGTGTCCCCCGAATTATGGTGGAGATTGAAGGTCTTTGGACTTCTCGATTGAACCCAGTAAATCAATCTTCATGGATGGTCCAGTTTGTTCACAGATTCTTTGGTCTTGTTTGTGAGGACCATATGACCCTTCAAATGGCAGAATTGGCTCATGGTTCCTTCTAATGAAATGTTGTATATTGAAAGGGGAATCCTAAAAAACAAGAACCACACAATTTGGATCAGTATAGTGATATTTATAATTAAAACATTAAACTGACTCAATTTGACTACTTCTAAAAATGCTCAGATATTATACTTAATATTAAAACATTAATATTTCACACAAATTATGCACATTTCATATAAAATAAGTAAAGGGGGAATATAATAAGTAATGAAAATATTAATAACATCAACTCCCCCACACTTATATTTGCGCGTGTCCTCATGTGCAACAAATATAAAAACATGACAAAATCATTTTCACTCACCAACAAATATTAAAATTTTGTTTTCTCCAATCAGGGGAGGATTAGAATATTTCACTCATCCATATTGAATTCCATCACAAATTTGGTTCATAATAATGCATCATAAACAATTCATTTTTTCATGTTCAAGGTTTGAATTGGAAAATGTAGGCACTCAAAACTTACTCCTCTCAAGATGATAAAAATGTATTTTAGGAGGTTCACTCATTCACCAAAAAAAAAGTGAAAATCAAGAGTTTGTAAGAGCTCTCAGCTTCCATTCCCAAAGCTAATGTGTACAATAATCAAGAGGTCTTTTAAGGGGTTTTTCAGTGGCTATGGGACGGTAGGTATATAATGTCCAAAGGAAAAGAGGGGTTAAAAACACCAACATGGAAAAATCAATGCACATTTTTTTTGAAATTTGATTTGAAAGGAAATAGAAACACATATTTACAAGGGAATGAATGTGTGATGAATGAAAAGTGAGGGAGATAGAAAATGGAATAGGTTGAGATGATGGAATATGTACAACATGGAAGACTTCCAATAATGACACAATACAAGATGAGTCAAGTGTTCTTTTTTTTTCTTTTTCTTTTTTGTTCTTTTTTTTCTTTCGAAAGTTGTGCTTGAAACAAGTCTCACAGTCATCTCCCAACCCATGCTTGATCTCCTCATGGAACTAATTTTAGTAGTTATAACATGATCAAAGGTTGATGATGAATGATTTTTGACCCACCCAAGACACAACCCATTCCTTTTTTTCATTTTTTTTTTATATAATTTTTTTCATTTTTTTTGAACACTTTTCAATGACTTTTGTACAAATGAAAATTACACATATACACCCCAAAGCTCACAGAATTACAACATCTCCCCCACACTTGAATGGATGCTTGCCCTCAAGCATATGATGACACATTGGAAATCAATGAAAGTACGCCCAAAAATGAAGTCCATTCCCCCCACACTTAAATTTCAAAAAATTGTACAATGAAAATCCATGAAGATGTTGGGTGGGACAAGGTATTAGGCTTGTAATGTGGCTATCAAAAGAAAGGGTTTCATAGGCTCAAAGGGGCTTTCAAAAGTAGGATCAATGTAAGGGTAACGGGAGGCTATTTGGCTATTCTGATTCTCATGTGGCTTAGAAAATGCCTCTATCATATTAATGCACACAAAAGATGGAAATTCAGCTCGAAGGTCCACAAACTCAAGACTCACAATCAGTGGTGAAGACACACAATGAAAAAGATGGCCATAGATGACCTTGGCAGGAAGGCTAATGTTATTCCTCACGGTAGGGGAAAATCATTTTCCACCAAAAATTGTTCATTCAAAATGTTTGTTATTGACACAAAATTGTTTACCCAAGTTTGAGATAAAAATTCAATATATTTGAGTTTAAAACAAGCCTTTTGACTCCCCAAAATGGTTGGACAAAATTTCAAAACTAGATGGTGAGTAAGCATGACTCTTTTTTTGTAATTTTTTTAAGTAATTGTGTTTTTTGTTTTTTTTTAGTTTTTAAGGTTTTTTTTTTAAAATACACACCCACACAAGAAAGATAAAAAGAAAGGGTTTGATGAATAAAGTGGTAACAAAATTAAAGAGAGAGGAAGAAGAAGAAAGAGGTAGAGAGAGGAAGAGATAGAGAGAGAGTTAAAGGGAAAGAGGTGCCCCCTGGTTTGGATTTGGTGGGTCGCCATTTCCATCTAGTGGTGGGTCAATGGAAGTCGATGTGGAACCTGAAGTGAATGGCCTCTCATGGTGATGCTTTAACCGGTGCCCATTTACCGTGAATGTTCTTTTTGAAGAAGGGTCTTCGACTTGCACTGCACCAAATGGGTAAACATTAGTAATAATAAAAGGTCCATCCCAACGAGAATTGAGCTTACCTGGGTGAAGTCGAAATCGAGAATTGAAGAGCATTACCTTTTCACCTTCATGAAATACCTTTCGAAGAATGTACTTGTCATGGAGTGACTTTGCCTTTTCTTTGTAGAGAATGGAGTTCTCATACGAATCGAGTCGAAGCTCCTCCAATTCAGTCAACTGCAACAATCTTTCTTCACCAGATTTTTCACAATCAAAATTACATGTTTTGACAGCCCAAAATGACTTATGTTGGATTTCAACTGGTAAATGACAGGCTTTACCAAAGACTAGCCTAAATGGAGACATCCCAATGGGTGTCTTATAGGCTGTTCGATAGGCCCAAAGTGCTTCACCAAGTCTATCGGGCCAGTCTTTTCTTGTGGGCTTAACAATTCTTTCAAGCACTCTTTTCACTTCTCTATTAGAAAGTTCAGCCATTCCATTTGTTTGAGGGTGATATGCAGTGGATTTTTTATGTACAACCCCATTCTTTTTGAAAAGTGACTCCATGGTTCTATTACAGAAATGAGTTCCTAAGTCACTTATCAAAGCACGTGGTGTTCCGAATCGATGGAAGATATGGGTTTTGAGGAACTCACTCACAGTTTGAGCATCATCTTTCCTAGTGGGTTTGGCCTCGACCCACCTAGAAACATAATCGACCGCAAGAAGAATGTATGAGAATCCATTGGAAGGGGGAAATGGTCCCATGAAATCGATGCCCCAAACATCGAAAAGCTCACAGAAGATTAATGGCTTTTGAGGCATTTCGTTTCTTTTGGAAATTGTGCCAAACTTTTGGCAAGTGGGACATGATTGACAGAACTCATGTGAGTCCTTGAAGAGTGAAGGCCAAAAGAATCCAGAATCTAGGACCTTTCGAGAAGTCCTTTGTGGTCCAAAGTGGCCCCCTCCAGGCATTGAGTGGCAGAATTCCAAGATGGAGGATTGTTCAGTTTCATCAACACATCTCCTAATTACCATGTCAGCCCCAGTTTTCCAAAGTTTATTATCTTCCCAAAAATAATGCTTTGAATCACTTTTCATCTTTTCATTTTGTTCTTTTGAAAAATATTCAGGGAAAACACCAGAAACCAAGTAATTGACAATTGGGGCATACCATGGTAACTTTGGAGTGAGAGATGAGAGGTGTTCAGTTGGAAATTCAGGATCAATTATTTCAGAATGAGAAGAATTAGAAATTCTACTCAGGTGGTCAGCCACAGGGTTTTCTTTTCCAGGTTTATCTTTTATCACAAGGTCAAACTCTTGGAGCATTAAAATCCATCTTATTAGCCTTGGTTTGGAATCACTTTTCTTAAGTAAGAACTTTAATGCTGAGTGGTCCGTGAAGATGATGATTTTGGCACCTAAGAGATAGGGCCGGAATTTATCCAAGGCAAAAACCACAGCTAAAAGTTCTTTTTCAGTCACAGTGTAGTGTGATTGAGTTTCATCCAATGTTTTTGAGGCATAAAAGATGACATGAGGAATGTTTTCTCTTCTTTGACCAAGAACAGCCCCAATGGCCCTATCAGAAGCATCACACATCAATTCAAATGGTAAGGACCAATCCAGGGGTTGGATTATTGGAGCAGATGTGAGAGCAGATTTGAGTTCAATGAAGGCTCTCTTGCAAGCCTCATCAAAATTGAATGTGACGTCATTTTGAAGTAAACGAGTGAGTGGGATGGAAATCTTGCTGAAGTTCTGAATGAATCGCCGATAGAAACCGGCATGACCAAGGAAGGACCGAATGTCTCGAACTGATTTGGGTTCAGGAAGTGATTGGATCACCTCAATTTTGGCTGGATCAACTTGGATACCCTCTTGAGAAATTATGTGCCCTAGAACAATCCCATTTGAAACCATGAAGTGACATTTTTCAAAATTCAGCACAAGGTTGCACTTGACACACTTTTGAAGGACCAAAGAGAGTGAATGTAAGCAAGATTCAAATGACTCGCCATAAATGGTAAAGTCATCCATGAATACCTCCATGCAATTCTCAATGAATTCAGAAAAGATACTCATCATACACCGCTGGAATGTTGCAGGAGCATTACAAAGGCCAAAAGGCATTCGCCTATAGGCATAGGTTCCAAAGGGGCAAGTGAATGTGGTCTTTTCTTGGTCTTGAGGTGCGATTGGAATTTGGAAGTAGCCGGTGTAACCATCAAGAAAGCAATAGTGTGACTTTCCGGCCAATCTCTCAAGCATTTGGTCAAGGAAAGGAAGTGGGTAGTGATCTTTTCGTGTTTCAGCATTCAATTTGCGATAATCGATGCACACACGCCATTTGTTTTTCACTCGAGTTGTGACCACTTCTCCATGTTCATTTGTGACAACTGTTATCCCGGCCTTCTTAGGAACGACTTGAATTGGACTAACCCATTCACTATCAGAAATTGGGTAGATAATACCAGCTTGAAGAAGCTTGGTAATCTCTTCCCTAACTACCTCAAGTATGAGTGGATTGAGTCTTCTTTGAGGTTGCCTAATTGGTTTGGATGATTCCTCTAGATGGATGTGATGCATGCAAAGGGCAGGGTTGATTCCTGGAATATCCTCTAGGGTCCAACCTAAGGCATTTTTGTTTTCCTCTAACACTTGAACAAGTTGGGACTCCTCAGTTTCAGAAAGTGAAGCAGAGATAATGACAGGGTAGGAGGGATCATGGAAAAGGAATGCATACTTGAGGTGTGAAGGAAGTGGTTTTAGATCAGTTTCAGCCTTGATTGGAGAGATAGACAAGTTAGGAGTAGGAGAAGGAATTATAGATGGGTTTGGATCATTTTCCTCAATACTGTCCAAGGTGGAGCAGTAGAGATCAGAGTTGATGTGGGATTCAAGAGAGTCTTCAAGTTCCTCTAGATTGATGGAGTCTATGAATGAGAGGTCCACATCAACTTCACCATTTATGACTTTGTTAATCATGGTGCATATTTCACAAGATCCTTTATCATTAGAACATGAAGAACATGGTGGATTGGGGTTCGATTGAATCTTAGAAGTGTCCTCAAAAGCATGGATTGAGAATGCAGAGTGATCCTCATATGGGTATCGCATGGCTTGGAAAATGTTGAACTTGACCAGTTGGTCACCGAATTCCATGGATAAGATGCCTGAGTGGACATCAATCTTGGTTCTCGCAGTCATGAGGAATGGTCTTCCTAGAATTAGGGGAGATCGAGAAGAGGTCGTCTCACCTTCCATGTCAAGGACATAGAAATCAGCTGGGAAGATAAGATCATTAACCCGAACAAGAACATCCTCAATTATCCCCTCAGGACTGGCAGTGCTTCGATTGGCTAATTGAATGAAAATTCCTGTTGGGTGCAAGGGACCTAGACCAAGGTTGGAGAAAATGGATTTGGGCATGACATTTATTGAGGCTCCAAGGTCTATGAGTGCATCATCAAAGTTGGAACTCCCTATTTGACATGGAACCGTGAAGGTCCCTGGATCTTTGCACTTCATGGGAATGGACTGTTGAGTTGAAACATTTTCAATGTTCCTAAGTTTCCTCTTATGGGTGCACAATTCCTTAAGAAACTTGGCATACTTAGGGATTTGTTTGATGGCATCTAAGAGGGGGATGTTCACTTCAACACGTCTAAACATGTCAAGCATTTCCGGATCAGGTTCAAAGGACTTCTTAGGCTTGAAGATGGCTTGAGGAAAAGGAATTGGGTTCCTTATAGGAATGGAAGGAGGTGAAGGAGTGGATTCAAGTTCCTTTTCCAGCTTTTTGTTCTTTTCATTTTCTAGATCAACATTGAAAGGGGAGGTAGAGGAATCAGCATGGGGCATAGCAATTTGCTTTCCCGATCTAAGTGCAATTGCACTTACATTACCCTTAGGGTTGGGTAATGGTTGAGCTGGGAGTTGGGAAGAATTTGATTGTTGTTGCTGGCTCAGGTGGGATGCAAGTTGACCTATTTGGGTTTCAATGTTCTTGAGGCTAGAACGGGTGAAGGAAGCAAGATCTTCCACGGCACTTTCCCATGGTTGCTTGGAAGAAGAGGCTTGTCCCTGGTTGGGATTGCCTTGATTTTGGTTCTTGGGAAATCGATTGTATTGGGTGGGGAATTGGGAAGGCTCGTTAGGATAGTGGAATCCAGGAGGAGGATTGTTCCTTTGGGGTTGAGGGACAAAAGGGTAAGGTTGTTGGAAGTTACCAACACCTTGACCATATTGGAATTGGTTTGGGTTTTGAGTAGGGAATTGAGGAGGATGAGAAATGGGATTACCATACCTCAGAGGTGGGTTAAAGGTAGAAGAGAAGGGCTCAGAGTGGGGTTGGTTGAAGTTTCTAACAAACTGACCTGATTGTTGAGGGTTGAAGTTTCGCTGAGCATATGCCGCATTGAGCTCCATTGGACTAGATGAATCAGATGGATCATCTTGAAGTTGTGGACATGTGTCAGTCGGATGAGATGGAGAGTTGCAGATTCCACAATTCTTGATAGGTCCAGGGAATAGTGACTGTGGAGAAGATGAGGTTGGGGCTTTGGTAGCCACCGCTAGTTGACGCACAAGACCTGTAAGTTCACTCATCCACTCAGTCATCTTGTTGGGCTCTATGGATTGATTATCTTGGGCTTGTTTCACTTGAGCATGTGCTCGAGTATGGAATTGTTGCGTGTTTGCAGCCATGTTGCTTATGAGTTCTCGTGCAGCTGCAGGAGTTTTGTCAACAAGAGCACCGCCACTTGCGGCATCAATGAGAGTTCGCTCCATAGCCAATAACCCCTCATAGAAGTATTGGATCAGGAGTTGGTCAGGGATTTGATGGTGTGGACAAGTTGCCACAAGCTTTTTGAACCTCTCCCAATACTCATGGAGTGATTCATTAGGGAATTGACGGATGCCGCTTATTTCCTTTCGGATAGAAGCTGTTCGGGAAGCGGGAAAGAACTTCTCAAGGAAAAGTCTCTTCATGTCAACCCATGAGTTTATGGAACCAGGTGGGAGGTAGTAGAGCCAAGACTTGGCAGAATCTGCTAGGGAAAAGGGGAAAGCTCTAAGCTTGATTTGTTCTTCAGAAACCCCTTGAGGTTTCATGGTTGAGCAGACCACTTGGAACTCTTTGAGGTGAAGATGAGGATCCTCACCGGCTAGCCCATGAAAATGAGGGAGAAGATGAATCAAACCCGACTTGAGTTCGAAGTCAGCCTCTATGTTTGGATATTGAATACCAAGAGGTTGGTAATTCATATCAGGGGCAGCGAGTTCTTTTAGGGTTTGTTCCCTAGGATTGGCCATTTCAATTTCAATTGGTTGGATGAGGACTGGTTCTTGAATTATTTGAGTATCTCTTATGTTCCTCCTAAGATGGCGAAGTGTTCTCTCAATTTCAGGGTCAAACAAATCCGAGGGATTGTTTGGAAGGCTACGGGGCATTCAGAGAGATTTTGGAAGAAAAAGGAAGACGGGTTTTTCATTGTATTTTTTCAGTTTATGATTTTTAAGAGGAAGACGGGTTTTTCTTTGTATTTTTTTTTTCAATTTTTTTAAACTTTTGTATTTTTTTGGGTTTTTTTTACAATAACCAGAAACTAATGACTACTTAAAGCACCATCCCCGGCAACGGCGCCATTTGAAAGTGCGGCCGGTTGTCGCCTATCGACCGTTCAAGGTTCCGGTGCTCTGCTAATGTGTATAGCAGCACTCGGGTCGAATCCTCGGTGATGATACTTTGTAGTAGTCGTTTGTTTTTAGTTGATTGTATTTTGATTAGGGGGGTTTGTTTGCAGAGCTTAATTGAAATGATTTATGGATGATGTTTGATTTACCAAATTGATAAAGATTGGGGTGAGTTCATCATTAGGTTAGTTAAGCTTGTGATATCCTCGAGCTTTGCTTTATATTGCATTTAAATTAACACCCATGTCACAAGATGATGTTGATTAGAATTCTTAAGTGTTAAGGCTTTAAACCAAGACTTAACTTAACTTAAGGTTATAATCTCAATCAGATCTTATTTATGGTTGTGTATTTATGGTTCCAATAATCCATGGAAACCACATGTTAAACAAAACAAGTCATTAATCCATGACATGTTAAGTCCAACATACACAATGTTAATTCAAAGAATATTCATCGAGCAGAAGCTCTCAATCACTTAACATACCTAAATTATAACTCACCCCAATGAGAGATTTACTCAGCCATTTGGGTGATTAATAATCTGGTAATATATGTTTATGGTGATGAATTATAAAGAGAAGAAAAAGAAAGGGACAAGATAAGAGTAGTGTGCCGAACACACACACGAAATAATTTAAGAATCAAAAATGGAATTTCGATTGAATGAGGAAGCTTAAGAAGGGAAGGGGATTGAACTGAATTTAAACTATTTTAAGAACATTAATATTAAAATACAGAAGGTGGAAGAGAATATGAGATATTGAAGAAGTAACTTGCATTAAAATAGAATTACAAAGAAAGATAATTACAAGATTACAAAAATGAAGAACTCAAAAGTAAGTGAAAAGAAAGAGAGGAGGAAAGGTCTCTCAAGTGAAAACTTGAGTATGGCAGGTCCTCCCAAGCCTTTGGCAAAGCTTTGGTCGTGCCAATGTGATCTCCTCTCTTCTGAAATGCCAACCCCTCTCAAGGAGAGAAGGGGAGAGTATTTATAGCCCAAGGAGTGGACTGTTTGCATTCCCAATCTGTCCCTCCACTTGCTTCGCCAATTGAGCTATACAGACAGCCGAATCTTCAAATACATCCTTCTTCAAAGTTGTAGAAACTAATGTTGGCCGACTACTCTAAAAATTTGGAGGCATTTGGACAATTGGAGCCAAAGTTAAGGCCGGTTGATTAAACAAAGGTAAACTGTCCATTTCTATCCATTCTTTTTCGATGGCCAAAATGTGAATGGATTTTTGAACAGGAATATGCCTTCAAATTCGAATGACTTCTTCAACAAAGTCGGCCGCCAATATCTCCTCTTTCACACTGAAAAATCTCAGCTCGATTGGATGCTTACATCAGGAGATATGTCATGCATACTATACTGATTTTAATTCTCGGCCAGAATGGTGGGCTGGACTTCAAAGGTTTATTTGGGCCCCTTGTACTTGGATTTGGGCCATGAAATTTTTATCCAAGATGCAATGTAGTGTCCCCCGAATTATGGTGGAGATTGAAGGTCTTTGGACTTCTCGATTGAACCCAGTAAATCAATCTTCATGGATGGTCCAGTTTGTTCACAGATTCTTTGGTCTTGTTTGTGAGGACCATATGACCCTTCAAATGGCAGAATTGGCTCATGGTTCCTTCTAATGAAATGTTGTATATTGAAAGGGGAATCCTAAAAAACAAGAACCACACAATTTGGATCAGTATAGTGATATTTATAATTAAAACATTAAACTGACTCAATTTGACTACTTCTAAAAATGCTCAAATATTATACTTAATATTAAAACATTAATATTTCACACAAATTATGCACATTTCATATAAAATAAGTAAAGGGGGAATATAATAAGTAATGAAAATATTAATAACATCAATTATCTATCTAGATTTTCACTAGAATTATTCAACAGCTTCACACAATACTCACCAAGACTCATGGTGATCTCCATGCACACCCTGAGTCATCCATTCTCTATGGATTAACACTATATATATGAAAGTGTTTGTTTCCAGATTTTTATTAGAGTTAGATCCTCCATCACCATAAGGATTTCAATTTACCCATATAATAAATTTATTTTTTATCATATTTATCTTCTTCTAAGATCAGTAGGTCTTTAAGAAAACTATGTGACCCAGTTATTTCTCAAATCTCAACTTCACATAACATCTCTTGAATATATTCAAATAATTGTCTCACTTAAGGATATATTGGGATATTTTATATATAAAATATCTTTATTATTTTGTAATATTGACACAAATAACATATACAATTCATAATAGGTCTACTTTACTCATATATTATTTTCTAATTTATAAAAAAAATATGTTATGGGGTATTCATATAGAAAAAACTTAAAACCTCTCTATCTAATATTAGAATTAAGTTTGACTTATTCTTTTTCTTATTCACACCAAAATGAAGTGTGTACTTCTTCTTATTATTCTAATAGAGTGTTCTTCTAATTTTTCATAGTACAGTTTATCTCAGAGCTGGCACATATTTTTATATCCTCTCTCCATCTTTTTTATATGTAGGTCATCGTTTTTTATATTCCATATCATAATATAGAAAACCCCTCAAAATTTGAGGCCCACAGTTTTCTCAAATATCAACTTCCTATTTTAGGGATTTCCACAGGTTCTTTTTTCGGTCAAGGTTGATCTACACTTTTGGAGGTATTTTTCTTATATTCCAATGAATTGAAATATTATAGAA
Organism: Viscum album; assembly: GCA_963277665.1. Classification (NCBI taxonomy): domain Eukaryota; kingdom Viridiplantae; phylum Streptophyta; class Magnoliopsida; order Santalales; family Viscaceae; genus Viscum; species Viscum album. The sequence goes on from OY728152.1 coordinate 1,878,137,576, forward strand.
AAACATTTCATGAAAATCGCATACAATGGCCACACTCAATGATTCTCATGATCTTCTTTGTTCCCTTTTTAACGATTATCCTCATAAAAATGGAAGACTTTTACTCATATTCACCTTTATAATTTTTCTTTTCTCTACCAAATATATCTTCAAATAAAAAACACTAGTATAAATGGATTTTCTTCAACTAATTATTCAAAAATAAACTACAACTTATATTTTTCTCGGCTGTATAAAATACACAAGTAACAGATGTGTCTTATAACACTTTGTACAACATGAGAGATTTAATTAAAATCACACAACATTTAAACTCAGTTCTATACATAGGATTTACATCTCATCTCTTCTTCAATATCATTTGAATAAACTTGGATCAAAATTATTTTAAACTTTAATGAAAAGTCATTCTTTGAATTATTTTCATCTAAAATATTTTTTAAAATCCAATAAATCCATTTTAACATCAAATAATATATATAGTGGTAATTATCCTTAGATATTCCGTAAAAACTTCTTGGATCTTAGATTAAATAATCTTCATGAGGTTTTAATCTTGAACTCATAAAAAACATCCACTAATTGGATTTTCTTCTTCAAAATAAATGATTTTGGGATTTTTTATATTTCAACCATTATGTATAGGAAATTATATTATGTGAATTTTATATTCACATATATAGGCTCATATACAATATGGATTGCCTAATGATGGCTATAATTCATTAACCCTCTCTGAGGTTTCCTACTTGGGTCGATTACGCAGTATTTGGCTACATTTCTAGATGTGGATACTTGGAGCTTCATTTTCTTATGTGGTTGTCAAATTCGAATACAAAATAGATTTTGAATATATAAATTTCATATTTGGGTCTTTAATTTTTATTATATAACTCTCATACATGGATCTTCATGTAAGAAAAACTTCTCAAAAATGGTGACTTCTTCTATGCAGTTTCTGTTATGTTGCGTGAATTAACATAAGTCGATTTAAACTAATCAATTTGTCTAAAACTCATTTCCTTTTTAACCAATTCACATTTCCTCCATCTACATACATTCAATATCACTCATAAACATCTTTAAATTACTTTTTGAATATAAAACATTTCCTTAAGAAATTCTAAATGATTTATAATTACTTTTCAGTAACCAAAGACCCTTATTTTTGAGTTATTCAAAATCACATACTAAAAATAAAATTATAGTAAATATAAAAAACTATTTTAGCATCATACATTTGTGTTTCAAACATAATTTGTAGAAAACATCATATATAGGTGCACAGATATTGAATCTATATTCCCGCTAGGTTCCTCTTGAAACATTAAACATGTTTTTCACGTGTTCTTTAAAATAATCCATGTTTTTCATTAAAGGTGTAGCAACCAACACTATCATGTCTTTACAGACTGTTGCATGCAAGCATGGAATAATCCCTTTCAACACTTTTCATCATTTATCCAAAAATTTAACGAAATAAACCATACATTTTAAATTATTTCCACATGAATATATTCATCCATGTTTACAAGGGAGTCCACTCCACCACTATGTTTTACCAATATGTGGTAAATGACATCCTCAATAACCATTCTCAAATTCCTGTCATGGGGGAACCTAACATACAAAATAATACTCACAACATTATCATATACAATTCTACTCATGCATTCAATATGAGTAGTGTTTTTTGGAGATTGGGAGAATAAAAAATTATAATTATTTGAAAAAATAGCACTAACGTTCATTTCAAATTCAATTAGATACATGTGAAACAACTTAAGAATAAAATAATAATGATTAAAAAATTGATTTTTGTACCTTATAATTTTCTATCTCTAAAATCTATATAGTATTTCCTAAGTATGTCATTTCAAAAACAATTTTTCATTTTATTTTAACATGGGCAATTAATCACATATAAATATATATATATCATCATTATATCATCATGTATAATAGTAGATAAATTAAGGAGTCTTTTATTAATTTTAAATAGACGAACACATTAAATTTTATACAATTAATGTTATTTTCTAGAAAGAATTATTAAAATTTTAAATAACATTATCTACAAACCTTTTTGAAAACAAAAAAAAAATTGGGTAAAAATACATTATTGGATTTAAATTCATTTGAGAACCAACAATGGTGATTGATGTATAGTTCATTGTCAGAACCACCATTAAAAGAAGTTGTTTTAACATCAATTTCTTCAATTTTAGATCAAAACAGATAGTAAAAGATATTAAATGTATAATAGAATATCAATTGACCAAATGATAAAAAACCTATACTAATCCACTCCTTATATTTGAAAAACATTTATCCCTCAATGTACTATTGTATTTAACTTTACTTTCACTAATGATAACTTATTTTGTTTTTAATATTAATTTATAGAAGATATAAATGGCACTAGGTAACCAACAAACAATACAACATGTGTGGTTTTTCTTAATGGGATTCATTTCATCATTATTGGAATCAATCCAATGTTTGGAATTATTGTAATCAAATACTTATTTATAAGTTTGGGATCCTCAATATTAAGATCCTAGGAAACATGGAATGAAAAAGTAGTCATATCTATATGGAAAAAATTGGATGGAAAGATAATAAACCTATTCTCTCAATCCCTAGTGAGTTTGTAATCACTGATTTCATTAGGAGAATTAGTATTAGAACTATAATCTAAATAAAACTCAAAGTCAGAATTTTCCTTAGCCTCATGAATATATGTAGTAGCATCAATATGTGAGATGATATTATTATAAGTATTAACCACATCACCTTTCGTTTGAGGTATTAAGAATCTATCATTAGTAGTAGTTTTATCATTAGAATTGTTCAACTCATGGAAGAACACATCTCAAATAATGATACACTAACAAAAGTATGGTTTATAAACCAATAGTTCATATCACATTAGGCCTAAAGTAAAACCTATGAAAATCCATTTAACATCCCTAGGTATGATATTCTAAATACTTACATTGTCATAGAATATAGATCCAAATAGCCTTAAATTATCACCATCTTACTAGAACGATTCCTTCTATTCAAGAAATATAACTGTTTCACAAAAGATACATTGATAACCAAACATGAACTATCATAAATATTAATGGAACCATAGATATGAAGGTAAATAATTGTTGATCAAATCCAACTAATGAGATGATATTTTTATAAAGATCAGGTAACCATACCATTTCAATCATGGTGATGATAGAATAGTCATCTAGATATAATAATATAAGGCCTCTACCCATGAATTCGAACCACATATTATCACCAATATCAACCTCTACATACATTCACACATAAAGAATAGAAAAGGAATGACAATCAAGGAACATATGGAATGAAACAACCATAGTCCAAAACCCGTTTATCTAGAAGATTATGATTAGACATAGTCAAAACCTCATCCAATCATACCCCGCATAAATAAAACTAAATTATCACTAAAATGTTTCGATTTCTCTTTAGTTTTAAATTTATGTCACTAGGGTCTAATGGGTCTAGGTTTCATATAATGATATTAAGTAACATCTCTAGATGTAGACCTCGAATTATTATCCCTAGACTAACTATTATTATTTTTATTCTCTTTCTCATTATTATTATTTTTGACCATAAAACACAAACCAACCATTAATATTTAAACCCTCAACCTCAGTCTTTACCTTTTTCCGGCTAGATATTCCTGTGAAAGAATGGATGATTTCACTTCCTATGAAGTCAAGGAATACCTACTATACATCATAGCATCAATAATATTATCATATAAAAAATATATAAAAACAATAGTTTTACATCTAGTTTTTCATCTTAAAATTTTAAATTAATTTTCTTTAAATCAAGAATAATTTTGCTATACCCATCAAGAATTTTTATAATTAGAGTTCCAAGATGAATTATGGAGTTAAAATATTAATTATTTATGAAAATATCCTAAAAAAAAATTAATCATATATTCTATCTTATGTTTAGACTATATTCTAGCATTGGAGATTTCATAAGAAAATTCTCAAAAGAGTTTATCATCCAAAGATAACATAAAAGAACTATTTTATTTCATTAATACAATAGAAGGTACATCAATATAGTTTGTTACAGTATATCCATCATTATAATGACTAATGATTGTTTACATGGTTATATAAAGTGAATCATGTGGTCATTGTTTGAGTAAGGATGCTCTGATCCTGAGTCACCATATATTCAATCCATTTTGGTCAAATAATTTATCAATTTATTACTTATTTGATGTCATTAGTGTATATTGTGGTCTCTTATACCAATTTTAAAGACAATCTCATTGACCATAATATATAATAGGCATAAAATTTATAAGGGGTGCTACATGGTAGTTTAAAACCTGACATAAAATATTTGTCCACCTCAATAAGTAAACTGAGAGAAAATACATTCCTCCTATTGAATCATAAATTATTTCAATAATAATAGAGGAAATTAATTCTATTTGAAGAGAAAATCCCGGGTGAAATAGTATACATAGTGTAAATTTATAAATTGATCCAAAACTGGAAATTGAGTTATTTCCGATGGGGAATTTACAACAGGACCCCATCACAAAAGGTCATTTGCGACGAGGTCCTCTTACAAATTCCCCGTTGAAGAGAATGGCATCGTAAATATTTTTTTGTGACGGTCCATCGTAAATAGTATTTTCTAGTTTTTTAAAAATCCTATTGTGATGGGCACGTTGCAAATAACATAAAAAAATAATAAAATAAAATTAATAAAATTGAATAAAACAATATTAATAATAATATAATATTAAAAATTATTATTATTATTTTTATTATTACTACTACCACTATAAATAATATTAATATAACAATAACAACAAAAAATATTAATAATAAAATAATATTAACATTTATATTAATATTAATATTAAAGAAATATTAATAAAATTAATACAAATAATAATAATAATATAATAAAAAATTGAAAAAAAAATAAAAACTTTAACATTCACAAAAAGATAAAAAAATTACAAGAAAATAATAATAATAAAATAAAAATGATAATTTTAATAAAATAATATATAAATAAAAAATAATATATAATATAAATAAATATTAAAAGTAATAAAAAAAATAAAACACAATATTCGCAATAATATAAAATATGTGCTATATAGAAATGTAAATATATACTATTATAAAACAATGCATTCAAATGTTTTATCATAAAAAGTAAATACATCATTGGGGAGGGTCTTTTATAGAAGACTGAGAAGATGGATGAGATGGTGGAGGAAACATCATCCATAAACCATGAGTGAGACATCACATGTAGTCTATCATTTGCTCGTGTTATTGTTATTCCCATAGATGCAACCCCTCTTACTGTTGATGCTGTTATCAAGAGGGATCTTCTTGATCCCTATGAAAACTCTATATAAGCTCACCCTAAGCTCGCAGATGCTCCTGATACTTTTCAGCAGATGATGATGACTCCCCACGGGCTCATCTCGAGCTACACACCGACACCACAGTAGTACCACAATAACTCCCAGGCATCAATCGAGAGTCAATACCAACCACTCGACCCCTCTTGATGGCATAATAGGTCGCCTATATCCATGTTGTCACATCATATCTTGTTGCATAGGTCTGATCATCAATCTTGGCCTAACTCTCAATCTGTGTCTAAGACATCATGGTGTCAAATTATTCCATCAATTGCAATTTAAAATTAAAATAGTTCAAATATTACCTTCAGTTTATTTTAAAACACAAAAAAAAATTCTACTGACCACAATCTGATATTAGCGATCACCTCTTATCTCTCTAGTGATAGGATCAATAAACATCCTCCAATAGACATCAAACACTAAAATATTGGGTTCTTCGACTACCTATATAAATATAAAATGAACATTTTACATTTAATGTTTTATAAATTAATTTAAAAAATGTACTTTCCATATGTTCCCTATGCGTACTAAATGTACGACTACCAGCTTAATTTTTCACCTTCTATCTCCCTTAATTTTTTCGACCAACATATTATCTCATCTGAAAATGACCACCCATATAGTGTGAAAATAATCCATCCCAACCCATATATGAAATATAATCACATCAGTGGGAAGAGTAAGACTGATCAAACTCTATGACTCTTTCTTTCCTCAATGTTTTCTCCTCAAATTGTGCAAAAACTGATGGCAACGATCACACATACATCTCTCCCATACCTTCCATATAGATTTTCACATGATATCCTCAATGAGATACCATAAAACCTTTAAATAATTAATAATATCAAGTTATTAATTAAATAAATTTCAAAATATATATTATTTATCTACATATAATCCAATGATCGAACATATAGTGCTGAATATCTATTGGAATATAATCCCATGTTACCCATGCCTCAGAAAAATAATTTTGCAATCTACACTCCCCTATCCAATAGATATTTTCGAAAATCTATGAAAAAAAGTTCAAATACTAAAACAATTAGTATATAAATAAATTAATGATAATTAATGAAAACTAACTAAAATACATAAGTAAACATACCACTTCCTATGTGGATAAAATACAAGATGTGGACATCAATTGGGGATAGGGTCATGAATCATTAATCTCATAATACTGCAACCCCTCTGAGTCCTCACTGCACCGCTAGTAGTATGAGGGTCATGTGATCCAACTTCCAAGTCGTCATCTGGTAGATTAGTACCATTCAACTAAGGAAACATATCTAAGTCCATCTAAAACATGAAATGACAATTGTTATCAAATAGTTGAAATAAACTATTATATATATTGATATATTATATATGATAATAACCATCATTTAATTGTGTTAATATTGTCCTTCATCCACATATTAATATATGATTGTGTTAATATCTTCATATTCTCTTTCAATAACATCAATTTCTATAGTCATTTCCATTTCATCATCTCTTGTCATTTCAAATTAATTTGTTACATCAACAACATCATCGTCACCATTGAACCTTAACTATGGTGTGTTGTCATCGTTATTTGTGTCTCTATATGGAAAAGTAGGATATGGAGTAGTCTCTTGAAAAATTTCAATTCTTTCACTTTAGCAACGGAACCACATTGACTATGAAGAAAATGATTTTTATGAGATATCTTTTTTATTATGCTCCACCAATCACCAAACCCTCTTGAAATAGCATAGTAGTATTCATACTAAATTGGATGTGCCTGATGAGCAAATAAAAATGGTTAATTTACTGCAATAAGTATTTTATATTTAATATCAGCGATTTTATGGCTCAGATGAACACACAAGCCTCTCTAAATATCCAACCATTGAAATTTAAACATCATTATTTAATTTTTTCATAGATAACATAGTTTAATAATTTCTTCTAGCATGCCGTAAAAGACAAATCCCATTTCTCTATGGTGAGATCCTCTCAAGAAAACACTAATATTTATTACTATATACAGGTAGTTATTAATATTTAAGGATAATTATTAGTAATTATTTCTAATTATTCCTAATTATTACTAATTATTCCTAATTACTACTAATTATCACTAAATATTACTAATTATTACTAATAATTATGATTTATTACTATTTATTACTATTTATTGCCATTTATTGCTATTTATTACTATTTTTTACTAATTATGATTAATTATTACTAATTATTACTAATTATATCTATTTATTAATTTCTTTTCTTAATTATTACTAATTAGCACTAATTATTAAAAATTAAAGGTATTAATTACTAATTATCACTAATTAATACTAAATACCGCTAATTACTACTAATTATCCATAATTATTACTAATTAAAATTAATTACCACTAATTATTGCTAATTAATACTAATTATTACTAATTGTTATTATTTTTCAAAATTTGTTACTATTTATTACTAAATATTACTATTTATTAAAATTTATTACTAATTAATACAGATTATTACTATTTATTACTATTTATTACTATTTATTTCTAATTATTAAAAATTATTTTTATTTATTATTATTATTTATTACTAATTATTTATAATTATTACTAATTATTAACAATTATTACTAATTAATGCTATTTATTACTAATTATTACTAATTACTGCTATTTATTACTAATTATTACTAATTAGTGTTATTTATTGTTAATTTCTGCTATTTATTACTAATTATTACGAATAACTGCTTATTATTACTAATTATTACTAATTATTACAAATTATTAGTAATTATAACTAATTATTACTAAATATTACTAATTATTAATAATTATTACTATTTATTACTATTTATTTCTATTATTACTATTTATTACTATTTATTATTATTTATTACTATTTATTACTATTTATTACTAATTATCGCTAATTTTTGCAAATTAATGCTAACTAATACTAATTACAACTATTCATTACTAATTATTACTAATTACTGCTAATTATTAGTAATCATCTCTAATTATTACTAATTAGTGCTAATAATTACTAATTACAGCTAATTATTAAAATTTATTACTAATTATTTGTATTTAATACTAATTACATCTAATTAATAATAATTAATACTAATTACTAATAATTAATACTACTTAATACTAATTTCATGTAATTATTGTTGATTAAGGATAGTTGAACCAAATTATTAATATTTACTTTTAAATAAAAAAATTACATCTTCATGAAACAACATATTTGTAAAAATAAATAATGCCAAATAAAACTATCTAATTATAATTCTAATTTGATTATTGCTAATTAAAAATAATTATAACTAATTTAACAAATGTAATTAACTAAAAAATAAAAGAAATATATGAATACTTTAAAAGAGAATCTTTCACACAATGCAAGGCTTGAAAATCACTCTCGTGTAAAGTTTTAAACATTCAAAAAATTTAAAAGAGAATTATGGGAGTAGAAAGGGCGAGAGGAGTTGTGAGTGGTGTGAAATAGAAAAAAAATAGCCTACGGTTTTATATAGGTTATATTTTTTGGATGGTCACATTTGCAATGGGAATGTCGTCGCAAATAATACTATTTGCAATGGGACTCGTCACAAATGCTAACCCCTGATTAATTAGGAGCACTGGTTAAAGAGGTATTTGCGACAAGACCCATCCAAAATACTAACCTTATGACATAGTATTTGTGATGGGAGATAAATATCAATGCAAGTAATACTATTTCTGATGGGGATCATCACAAAAGCCTATTATTTAGGGTCGGCAATTAAAAATTATTTGCGATGGGAGAAAAATCTCTTCCCAAATACTAAAAAACGCTCCTGGGTATTTTGTACGAGTGGCTACACTAATCACAAATACCCTTCCCAAACATTGGTGCGCAATGCGCGCCAACCCTTTTGTGATTGGAAACCTATTCCCATCTAAAATAGGTAGTTATTTACAATGGGAAAAGTAAATCATCGCAAAAAGTACTTTTTGGTGGACAATTTGCGACAAGACCCTTCCTCGTCGCAAATAACGATTTTTCTCAAAGTGATCAAATGCATGTAAATTTTTTTGAATGTAAACAAGTGTAAACCTTTTAAATACATTTGACAGATTTGGATAAAGGGCATTTTTGGGTAGCATTGCGGAGTGTGCTTGATGTTTTCCTAGTGTTGGAATTTTTTGTTGAATTATTATATGGGAAAAATGGCATTGATAATTCAAATTCTTTCTCTCTACATTTCCCAACAAGGAATCCTCGTTCGGCAGGTTATGTTGGTATTGATACTGTGATGAGTATTTAGAAGTCTAAATTTATGTTCTATGCTAAACAATAAAAGCCAATACAAGGCCCTCAGTATTTTAGGTTCTTATAACAGGGATGCACTGGGGGTGAATCCGAATGATGAATTGAATTTTAAGGAAGATTGTGTCATTAGATTCACTTGCTAGAACTGCTGTCAAGGTAGGATCATGGACTAGTTAATGACTGGTTGTTTCAATCATTTTCCTTTCTCCATGAACTTTTTCTTGTTTTTTCTTGGTTATCTTGGATTTTAATCCCTTCAATCCCTTCTTGTGTATGTTCTTTACACCTTGTGCATGTATTGATATGTTCTCTTTAAAAAAAATTGGTCATGAATTGGCTGGCCAAATCATGTCACCATGTTTATAAAAAAAACATGGTTGAAATTCAATTTGTTGGAACTTCAAAAATATATTAAAATATTAAAAATAAAAAATTTTAATCACAAATAAAAATTAACAAAATTTAGACTATTAAATTACAATCCAAATACTCATTTAATGGATATTATAAAGCTACACTTTTATCAAAGGTACGTGGAGGATCTTTCAACCTGATCGATGGTACATATCTTCCTATCACTGGAATCTCTCTACATAAACCCATTGGAAGGAGAATCTATCTTCCCATACCCAAGATAACTTGATCAAAATAATAATAAACAATTTTTCTTTCCAATCCTCAAAGTCCCTCTTTTATAGAGGATTAAAAAAATCTTGATCTATCTATCAATCCTCAGAATCCCTCGATCACAATGATTGAAAACAGAATTAATACAAATTGAAATTTCTAAAGAAATTTAAAATAGTAAACCTCACACAGTAGTAACACTTTGAAAAAAAACTCAAAAATAAAAACATTAGACTGATTAGAAGAACTCTGATCAATAATAATTTTTACAAATTCAAGATAATCAAAAGCTTTCAGAATAGTATTCATTATTCCAATCTATGAAACTATGGTTTAATTAATAGGTGAAGTGTTAAAAATCACTAAGGTTTTAAGTCGATATTCTTCAGAGTTAGATTTAACTACATCTGAAGACACTTCTTCATCATTCAATGACTCAATTTGGCTTTACCTCATTCGATGAAATTTATCATGCACCATTACAGTGACTGTACATATAGTGAAATTAATCATTTCTCGAAATTTGGTTATTTATATGTTCATCATGTAACCAAAAAAATAATACAAAACTAAATTTAATGTTAGATAAAACTCCATTAAAAAGTATATTATGATTTCTACAACAAAGGTTATAAAGGATTCATTGTCTTCATAATCGCCCTAAAAATTTCAAAATATATTATCTAATATAATGTCCTTATAAGTTGTATACATGAATAGTTTCTAATAAATTTAATTAATTTGATATTATTATGTCAAAAAAATTTAAAAACATTAGTGAGTAGAGTGATGATGATTCAGGAGAACAATGAAAAGGGAAAGATGATGATAATGAACATCAAATATTTAAAATGGTTTGGAATGTTTTTGTCCTACATTTATAATAAGAACACCAACCAACCTATATCTCATTAATTTTCAAAAAAAACAATTACTATTGAGGAAGTGAAGAACATATAACATATCCTGAAAACACCAAGAACTGGAACTTGAAGAACATAATGAGATTAAAACACATGAAGAAAAAATTTTATTTGGAAATCTAAATGAGCATTGAAAACAACACATAGAATTGTGTAAATTTACCAAATTTTATTTTAAATTTTTCAAAACTTCATGTTTTAATATATTATATTTATTAATAAAATTGCATTACATAGACCAAACCATAGAAAAATTTGTCTAGTAGTTTTTAGATGGAGTTAATTCCTTTTAAAGACACCTAAAAATAAAATTTCTACTCATGATCAATTTGTCTTTATAACCCAATGTTTTAAAATATTATAAAATACTACAAAATTAAAAAAATTATGATAGATGGTTTTTATTAATAAAAAAATAAATCTAAATTAATAATTAAAATAGTGATGAAAATAGGTTGGGGAATCACTAAATTTGACGTAACAGAACCCAAAACTTTTTAATTTTTAAAACCCAAACTAATTTATAACCCATTGATGTATCAAAGGTATTACCTTAACCTATCACATTTTGAAATTTACATCTATATAATAGAATCTATTTAAATACATATTTATAACTATAAAATTCATTTTTCAATATAACATGAAAATCAAATTAAATAAATATGTTTTATAATTTTATAATCCTCTAATAAACTGAAAATAATTTATTTGATATGATCATGGTTAAAAATTCAATTATAAATAAAATATCAGACAAAAACCAAGATAGTTATATTAATTTAATCATAATACTATTATGTAAAAATATATAATTAATAATTTAATAATAATTAATTTAATTAGCTTCAGGCATGGAATAAAGTAACTCTATTACTTCAGTCCCACCCTTTTAACAATAATGTTTTGAATTCACTTACCTATCCTTATAAAAATACAACTAATCACTATTCTAATGTTTAATCTAGTCAATAATTATGTGTTAATCGATTAATGAATACTCATTATCAATACTAATGTTTCAAAGTATATTATATTAATTAAAAATTAAAATTAATTCAAATATTTTTAAAAAAAAATAATCATTGTAAACCAATATTTTTTTTTATATTTTGTTAAAAGATAGATTTTCTATATGGATTTTTAAGGTAAAATATATTTTATAAGCTTATTTTCATTAACATGGGGGTCATCAAGGAGGATTGGGGCATAGGGTGGGGACCACAGATTTTGCATCATTTGTATTTACTCTATTTTTTCTATCATTCATTTTTAACATATAATATTTTATTTTTTAGAAAAATAAACAACTTTTTCAAAATTATATGTCTTATTATAAAAAATTAAAAATTAAAAATACATTATTTTAATGTTTTTTATGATAATTTTCTTGAATTCTTTAAATAAATAATATCTAAAAATATAAAAATATTATAATAATGTATTATAATTTTAATATAACTATAACATTTTTAAGTATGATTATTTCATATTTAAAACAATGCTAATAATACTAATGATTTAATAAAATAAGTATTATTTTTTATATTAATATTTTCAATAATAATTATGTCAAATAAATTAATTATTATTATAATTTTGAACACAAACCTTACCTGGACCAGACAATTCATGTTTTTCTCATCGTAGCTTATTCTCTAGTGGGTGTAACAAGACCTAGCTCATGAGTGTGAACCGTGACTCAAGTGTGAAAAATTGTTCATCCCAGTGCTCTCATGCACTACTATGATAGGTAAATCACATGGTGTTGAAATTATAAGATAAATCTATACTTAATAGGAATCATACCCCCAACACTGAGGATCCAAATGAATGACCCTAATCCTTCGGCCACCCCCATAGGGGATAATTATTATTATATAATAATTATTATAATAATAATTACGAGTAGGTATAAAATTTTGTAATGAAAATCACACAAACCCAAATTACTATGATAGATAGACCACATCCCCATAATGACAATTCTACCTTATTTTGGCTAAATTATTGAATATAATGTACTATATAGGCACAATTTTTTTAATGGTTTTTTTATCATGTGTGAAGTATGTAGAGTTCACTCCTCACAAGTTATATCAATAATTCTTTTCAAACACACCTAGATCCTCTTCCAGATTCCACATTGAAAATACACACTGGATAGAATGGGGTTTAAATTCCAATTTACATCATCCAAGTTATTTAGTGGTTGTTCCTCCTATGTGAATAATCATTAACATTGTATATCATGTTCTCTTAAGTGTTATGCTTTTACAATAATCATAAAAAAAATAAATCCACGTGAGAAATACTATAAATATCCTCAATTAAATCTAAAATAAACTTATAAACCCCCTGAATGTCCTATACGAAAGCTAAAAAATGTGTAGGTCTATTACATTCATCATAGAAAAGAGAAAACTTATAAGAATAATATGTATTAAATAGTATATTTCATTAAAAGAATGGATCCAAAACTATTTTGGCTCTCCTTTTTCAACCCAATAGATTTGATGATCATTTTACAGTTTGATTCGACAACAATATTCACTCACCCATGAGATACAAAAATCTTTATACTAGAAAGGGCATCCACTGATTCAACCACCTTTGGATTCTAATTTTCAATAGATTTTTTTAAGCCATGATAATAAAACCATTACTTTTATTGATAAATAATCCCACACCAACTATATTCACCCCATTGACTGCAACATCCATTTAAATCTTAACTACCCCCAAAAGAGGGAAGCTCCAACAAACTGGGGGCCTTTAAACATCCACAAAACATTGCACGAGCAATAAAATATCTAAACATTAATCCGTACATATTATTTATTGATATTTAAACTATCAACTATTTCCTTTTTAATGTAAGATAATTATACCTAAAACACACCATCTATTCCAAAACACATAAAAAATCACAACATTAGGAGGTATATTAGAGAACAAAACCCAGAAATATAGTTTAACTTCACCCAAATACCATCACAAATTGCATTGAACATCCAATTCAAACAGCCAAACCCCTCTCACAGTGGATCAATTAAAAATATAATGAGAAATGGTTCCCACCTTTCTATCATAAAGTGGAAAAGAACAAATATTACAAAAATAACATGTGGACAAGTGTTCATGCATAAGAATTTTTTCACTCCAAACATACCAAAAAATGAGAATAACATTTGGCATACAATCAAGTGACCCTAGATAATTCCAATGAAAATTCTCAAGGAATACAAAGATGAAAACTACACATTTTTCTGACTTAAAAGAGAAAATCACCATATGTTCTATACACCAACAGAGCTGGTCACTACCAGTAATGATCCCAACTATCATAAATGAAATTTCTTTTTTAAATAAATAAATTCATTATTACGTAATGTATTTATAGAAAAAACCTTCACTACATTGGTTATTTTGTTCCATTATAAAATATATACTTTCATATTTAAAAGACTAATAAGTATATTATCAATAAAAAATATAGGCATTCTACAGTGACCAATATGTTTGGTATATATTATGGGTTACGATAAATTCTAATTGATATATATGGAATAAGTTATGTCCATAACTGGTAGGATCATACCTTATAAATCCAATTTATGAGATCTTTTGATAGAGATGGAATCACTCGGATTTTCAATTAACCAATCCCATGATAAGAATCAATTTCTAAAACATGAGTGAAACCATATATGGGAGAAGTTCAAGATTTTTTACATCATAACCCAAACCATGTTCTCTAAGCCACCCCAATAAAGCACCACCATCTTACACCTTTCCCTTTGGGTGTACGCTGGTATAATAAGGGGTTATTTATCTTGACCATAGTAGTATGAATTTTGATATTTTATTTTTAATAAAATATTTACTATATTTATCACCTTTTTAGTTCATATATATATGATTAAAAATTGAGTTTGATCGAAATTAATTTTTGATATGAAGAAACTAAAATTGAATTTTTGGGAAATATATAGTGTCCATTTAGTCACTCTTTTTCATAAATCCAAGAATTTTTTATATAAATTATACATTAAAAAACTATTCTTACTAAATAATATTTTTTGAATTATAAATTATTATATAATTAAGTAAGTCCAATGTAAATTTTATAAGGGTCGGATGGTTATTAGTGTTGTAAAATTTTTTATTTTCTAGTAAATAAATTTTTTTATTTAAAAATTTTATAATATTTATAAAATATTTTTTGAAAAGTAATTTATTTTCTGAAATGATCGCAATGAAATTACCGAATGACTAATTTTTAATAGTTTTATGGCACAATTATATTTTTGGATAAAAATTAAATATGTTATAAATATGTGGTATCCATTATGACCTCAGAATACCATAAAAGTGATGTAATAAATATTAAAAATGAAATCCATCAAAAAAAATATTTTTCCTTTAAAATATTGAATTATGTAGTTATTTGATAAATTTTATAATATTTTAATTAATACCCAAAAACATTAATTTTATTTTAAGGTTTTAAAATCATTTTTTATGAACATGACTTCCTTCCACATTACTAATGGTATTATTTAAATATGGTTAGTTATTGTCCCTATCTCATGCTACTATCCATGGGGAAGAGAATCCTCCTTCACTAGCACCACATCCTCGGATTTGAGTAGTATCTCCCCATGCTGATTCTAATATATCTTTTCTACATCCCCATGAGGGGTTTTCAATAAATCTCAGGTACCCTCTTCCATTATAAACTCCTTGTAGAGCTTTAGAGACCCAATGTATTCTATCTACTACACCTCCTCAACTTCCATTATCTGGACCTCTGGTTCTATGGATTTACCACCATTTTTAGCTAAGAGTGTCTCCATTGGCCTAGGAATATATGAATAGTATTTACAACCCTTTGGTTTCTGCTTATTGGTAATAATGAAACTCCCCAGATCCATGATTTCCATATTTCCATTATTCCTCCTTAGATTGTGCAGGACTTTACTGAACCCTCCTATAACATTGTTATCTGAGGGATGCCCTTCTCCATCGGAATCGGCTTTCTGAGATTGAAATGGTGTTATTTTAAATCCCTCCATTGTTACTTAAACAATCAAACCAGATGTTTAAATTGAGATAGGAAAAAATCCTACTTATATTGGTTCCCTGTTTGATATTCAGCTACCTACTTTCCCCAGGCGTTTGTTGCACCCACTCCTATCCATCGACATATTCACCCTCACTAGTCGGTTGGTCACGCATTTAGTGGTGTACTACTTCTTGTGTGCACATCCATATAATGTTTTCATGAATTTTGGACCACATCTCCCTTAGAATATGGAACATTATCTATGGCTAAATCTTCATGATCTTGTGCATTATCATAGTGAATTTCCAAATTAACATATATCATTGCACTACACTACTGAAAATAGAGAATTTCCCAACGGTATAGAACCGTTGGGAAAGGCTGGGGAACCGTTGGAATATGTTATCCCAACGGTTCTGCCAACAGTAGGAAAGTAAGCCGTTGGGAAAAACATTTCCCAATGGTTTACAGTGAACTGTTGGTATAGGTGGAGAAAATTACCCTATCCCAACGGTTCTTCAAAACCGTTGGGAAAAAACATTTCCCAACGGTTTGCAAAGTGCTGAAAAACCCCAATATCTAGTCTTTCCCAACGGTTTTAAACCGTCGGGAAAAGTGTTTTACCAACGGTTTTATAAACTGTTGGTAAAACAAATCCAAGATATTCTATGCCAACGGTTTTGAACCGTTGTCATAGCCTCTGCTAGGGAAATTGCCCAGCAGCACTGCAATTTGCCCAGTAGATCCCCCAATTGCAACCAGGTCTCCAATTTGACCACCACCTGGTGTGGTTTTGTGGGTTCCCTCTCATATTTCAATCCAATTATTGTACCTGCAATAAACTAACACATACATATATAATTATTGTACCTACAATAAACTAACACATAAATATATAATTATTGTACCTGCAATAACCAACTAACAATTACATATAATCGTGGAACTATACACATCCATAATTAAATTAGAATTGATAACTTAATTATAATCATACATAATTCGTTAATAATTAAATTTAAAATTTAGATGACAATTATATGTGGAATCCAGAAGTCAATTCATAATTTAATCGGTTTTTTGTATACCATATATTTTTACCTGAAATAATGTCCATTTTAAACATAATACATACACCTGGAGTGCTACTGGCCACACTGCGCCTCAGATTGAGGCAGGGTTGACTCGTACACGTCACATATGACCCATTTATCGTTGTGCTAATGTATCGACACAATTCGAATGCATTTGGTCAGTTTTCCGTATGCCAGTTGATGTTTTTCAATTAAAATGGCATACTTTTGAAACAAAAGGCAGA
Organism: Viscum album; assembly: GCA_963277665.1. Taxonomy (NCBI): domain Eukaryota; kingdom Viridiplantae; phylum Streptophyta; class Magnoliopsida; order Santalales; family Viscaceae; genus Viscum; species Viscum album. The sequence continues at coordinate 1,878,155,293 of OY728152.1, forward strand.
CACTTTGAGTGGTTCCGGCCACGCCGAGCCTCAGATTTAGGCGGAGTTGACTCATACACATCACATATGACCTATGGATAGTTCTCCTAAAGTTTCAATGGAAACCGAATGTGTTTGTTCGTTTTTTCGTATGTACTTAAATTGTTGTCCATTTTAAGCAAAAGAGAGCCACTTAGAGTGATTCCGGCCACACCGTGCCTCAGATTAAGGCGGGGTTGACTCGTACACATCACATATGACCCATGGATCATTGTGCTAATGTATCGACACAATTTGAATGCGTTTGGTCGGTTTTCCGTATGCCAGTTGATGTTTTTCACTTCAAATGACGTCCTTTTGAAACAAATGACGGACACTTTGAGTGGTGGCAGCCACACCACACCTTGGATTGAGGTGGGGCTGACTCGTACACATCACATATGACCCATGGATCGTTGTGCTAGTGTATCGACACAATACGAATGCGTTTGGTCGGTTTTCCGTATGCCAATTGATGTTTTTCAATTAAAATGACGTACTTTTGAAACAAAAGGCAGACACTTTGAGTGGTGCCAGCCACACCGTGCCTCAGATTGAGGCGTAGTTGACTCGTACACGTCACATTGACCCATTGATCATTCTCCTAAAGTTTCAAGGGAAACCAAATGCGTTTGGTCGGTTTTCCGTATGTACTTAAATTTTTGTCTATTTTATGAAAAAGAGAGCCACATAGAGTGATTAAGGCCACACCATGCCTCAGATTAATGTGGGGTTGACTCGTACATGTCACATATGACCCATGGATTGTTATGCTAAAATATCAACACAATCCGAATGCGTTTGGTCGGTTTTCTGTATACTAGTTGATGTTTTTCACTTCAAATGACGTCCTTTTGAAATAAAAGACAGACACATTGAGTGGTGGCCGCCACACCGTGCCTCATATTGAGGCGGGGTTGACTCGTACACGTCACATATGAGCCATGGATCGTTCTCCTAAAGTTTCAATGGAAACCGAATGCGTTTGGTCGGTTTTCTGTATGTACTTAAATTATTGTCCATTTTAAGAAAAAGAGAACCACATAAAGTGATTCCAGCCACACCGTGCCTCCGATTAAGGCGGCGTTGACTCGTACATGTCACATATAACCCATGGATCATTGTGCTAAATTATCGACACAATCCGAATGAGTTTGTTCAGTTTTCTGTATGCTAGTTGATGTTTTTCAACTAAAATGACGTACTTTTGAAACAAAAGGCAGACACTTTGAGTGGTGCCGACCACACCACGCCTCGGATTGAGGCGGAGTTGACTCGTACACGTCACATATGACCCATTGATCGTTATAATAAAGTTTTAATGGAAACTGAATGAATTTGATCAGTTTTCTGTATGTACTTTAATTGTTGTTCATTTTAAGCAAAAGAGAGCCACATAGAGTGATTACGGCCACACCGTGCCTCAGATTAAGGCGGGGTTGACTCGTAAACATCACATATGACCCATGGATCATTATGAGTTCTTTAAGCGTTGCGCGCGCTTGATAAACACGCGTGGGGGGTCCAAACTGGCCGAACGATGTCCGAATGGCCTGAAATCGGAAGAAATCAAAGGGTGAGTGAATTGTGATGTGGTCGAGCAGACGACACGTCAATCGGACGTGCCGTGTGCCCGCGGTGACCGGTAACGCCGTTTTGGTGTCATAAAGGGACAAAACGGGCCTCTAACGGTCAAACTCATAGCGGACGACATCGGATTGACCTGAAATCACAGGACAACAATCCAATTATTATTCGGGATGTGCACGCACAGACGGCATGCCAATCGGACGTGCGGTCTGCGCGGTAGGGCTCATTATGCGTTCTTTAAGCGTTGCGCGCGCTTGATAAACGCGCGTGGGGGGGTCCAAACTGGCTGAACAAAGTCCTAATGGCCTGAAATCGGACGACATCAAAGGGTGAGTGAATTGTGATGTGGTCGAGCAGACGGCACGTCAATCGGACGTGCCGTGTGCCCGCGGTGACCGGGAACGCCGTTCTGGTGTCATAAACGGCCAAAACGGGCATCTGACGGTCAAACTCATGGCGGATGACATCAGATTGACCTCAAATCACAGGAAGATATTCCAATTATTATTCACAACGTGCACGCGCAGACGGAAAATCAATCGGACGTGCGGTCTGCGCGGTAGGGCTCATTATGTGTTCTTTAAGCGTTGCGCGCGCTTGATAAACGCGCGTGGGGGGGGTCCAAACTGGCCGAACAAAGTCCGAATTACCTGAAATCGGACGAAATCAAAGGGTGAGTGAATTTTGATGTGGTCGAGCAGACGGCACGTCAATCGGACGTGTCGTGTGCCCGCGGTGACCGGGAATGCCGTTATGGTGTCATAAACGGCCAAAACGGGCGTCTAACGGTCAAACTCATAGCGAACGACATCCGATTGACCTGAAATCACAGGACAACAATCAAATTATTATTTTTGACGTGTACGCGTAGATGGCACATCAATCGGATGTGCGGTCTGCGCGGTAGGGCTCATTATGCCTTCTTTAAGCGTTGTGCGTGCTTGATAGACGCGCGTGGGGGGGGGGGGTCCAAACTGGCCGAATGACGTCCGAATGGCCTGAAATCGGACGACATAAAAGGGTGGGTTAATTCTGATGTGGTCGAGCAGACAACACGTCAATCGGACGTGTCGTGTGCCCGCGGTGACCGAGAACGCCGTTCTGGTGTCACAAAGGGCCAAAACGGGCGTCTAATGGTCAAACTCAAAGCGAACGACATCGGATTGACCTGAAATCACAGGAAAACAATCCAATTATTATTTTCGATGTGCATGAATAGATGGCACATCAATCGGACATGCGGTCTGCGCGGTAGGGCTCATTATGCCTTCTTTAAGCGTTGCGCGCGCTTGATAAACGCGCATGGGGGGTCCAAACTGGCCGAACGAAGTCCGAATGGCCTGAAATCGGACAACATCAAAGGGTGAGTGAATTGTGATGTGGTAGAGTAGACGAAACGTCAATCGGACGTGTCGTGTGCCCGCAGTGACCGGGAACGCCGTTCTGGTGTCATAAACGGCAAAAACGGGCGTCTAACGGTCAAACTTATAGCGGACGACATCGGATTGACCTGAAATCACATGACAACAATCCAATTATTATTTGAGATGTGCACGCGCAGATGACACGTCAATCGGACATGCGGTCTGCGCGGTAGGGCTCATTATGCGTTCTTTAAGCGTTGCGCGCGCTTGATAAATGCGTGTGGGGGGGTCCAAACTAGCCGAACGAAGTCCGAATGGCCTGAAATCAGACGACATTAAAGGGTGAGTGAATTGCGATGTGTTTGGGTAGACAACACGTCAATCGGACGTTCCGTGTGCCCGCGGTGACCAGGAACGCCGTTCTGGTGTCATAAAGGGCCAAAACGGGCGTCTAACGGTCAAACTCATAGCGGACGACATCAGATTGACCTAAAATCACAGGACAATAACAAAATTATTATTCACGACGTGCACGCGTAGACGGCATGTCAATTGGACGTGCGGTCTGTGCGGAAGGGCTCATTATGCGTTCTTTAAGCATTGTGTGCACTTGATAAACACGCATGGGGGGTCCAAACTGGCCAACGATGTCCGAATGGCCTGAAATCGGACGACATAAAAGGGTGAGTGAATTGTAATGTGGTTGAGTAGACAGCACGTTAATCAGACATGTCGTGTGCCCACGGTGACCGGGAACGCCGTTCTGGTGTCATAAAGGGCCAAAACGGGCGTCTAAAATTCAAACTCATAGCGAACGACATTGGATTGACCTGAAATCACAGGACAACAATCCAATTATTATTCGCGACGTGCACGCATAGATGGCACGTCAATCGGACATGCAGTCTGCGCGGTAGGGCACATTATGCCATCTTTAAGCGTTGCGCGCGCTTGATAAACGCGCGTGGGGGGTCCAAACTGGCCGAACAATGTCCGAATGGCCTGAAATCGGACAACATCAAAGGGTGAGTGAATTGTGATGTGGTCGAGCAGACGACTCATCAATCGGACGTGCCGTGTGCCCGCGGTGACCGGGAACGCCGTTCTGGTGTCATAAACGGCCAAAACGGGCGTCTTACGGTCAAACTCATAGCGGACGACATCGGATTGACCTGAAATCACAGGACAACATTCCAATTATTATTCGCGACATGCACGCATAGACGGCATGTCAATCGGACATGCGGTCTGCGCGGTAGGGCTCATTATGTCTTCTTTAAGCGTTGTGCGCGCTTGATAAACGCGCGTGGGGGGGGGGTCCAAACTGGCCGAACGAAGTCCGAATGGCCTGAAATCGGACGACATAAAAGGGTGAGTGAATTGTGATGTGGTCGAGCAGAAAGCACATCAAGCGGATGTGCTGTGTGCCCGCGGTGACCAGGAACGCCGTTCTGGTGTCATAAAGGGCCAAAACGGGCATCTAACGGTCAAACTCATAGCGAACGACATCGGATTTACCTGAAATCACAGGACAACAATCCAATTATTATTCGCGATGTGCACACGTAGAGGGCACGTCAATCGGACATGCGGTCTGCGCGGTAGGGCTCATTATGCCTTCTTTAAGCGTTGCGCGCGCTTGATAAACGCGCATGGGGGTTCCAAACTGGCCGAACGAAGTCCGAATGGCCTGAAATCGGACAACATCAAAGGGTGAGTGAATTGTGATGTGGTCGAGTAGACGACACGTCAATCGGATGTGTCGTGTGCCCGCGGTGACCGGGAACGCCGTTCTGGTGTCATAAACGGCCAAAACGGGCGTCTAACGGTCAAACTCACAGCGGAAGACATCGGATTGACCTAAAATCACTGGACAACAATCCAATTATTATTCGAGACGTGCATGCGTAGATGGCACGTCAATCGGAAGTGCGGTCTGCGCGGTAGGGCTCATTATGCCTTCTTTAAGCGTTGTGCGGGCTTGATAAACGCGCGTGGGGGGGTCCAAACTGGCCGAACGAAGTTCGAATGGCCTGAAATCGGACGAAATCAAAGGGTGAGTGAATTGTGATGTGGTCGAGTAGACGGCACGTCAATCGGACGTGCCGTGTGCCCGCGGTGACCGGGAACGCCGTTCTGGTGTCATAAACGGCCAAAACGGGCGTCTAACGGTCAAACTCATAGCGGACGACATCGGATTGACCTGAAATCACAGGAAAACAATCCAATTATTATTTGTGACGTGCACGCGTAGACGACACGTCAATCGGGCGTGCGGTCTGCGTGGTAGGGCTCATTATGCCTTCTTTAAGCATTGCGCGCGCTTGATAAACACGCGTGGGGGGGGTCCAAACTGGCCGAACGAAGTCCGAATGGCCTGAAATCGGACAACATCAAAGGGTGAGTGAATTGTGATGTGGTCGAGCAGACGACACGTAAATCGGACGTGTCGTGTGCCCGCGGTGACCGGGAACGCCGTTCTGGTGTCATAAACGGCCAAAACAGGCATCTAACGGTCAAACTCATAGCGGACGACATCGGATTAACCTGAAATCACAGGACAACAATCCAATTATTATTCGCGACGTACACGGGTAGATGGCACATCAATCGGAAGTGCGGTCTGCGCGGTAGGGCTCATTATGCCTTCTTTAAGCGTTGTGCGCGCTTGATAAACGCCCGTGGGGGGTCCAAACTGGCCGAACGAAGTCCGAATGGCCTAAAATTGGACGACATCAAAGGGTGAGTGAATAGTGATGTGGTCGAGCAGACATAACGTCAATCGGACGTTCCGTGTGCCCGTGGTGACCGGGAACGCCGTTCTGGTGTCATAAACGGCCAGAACGGGCGTCTAACGGTCAAACTCATAGCGGACGAAATTGGATTGACCTGAAATCATAGGAAAATAATCCAATTATTATTCGCGATGTGCACGCGTAGATGACACGTCAATCGGACGTGCGGTCTGTGCGGTAGGGCTCATTATGCGTTCTTTAAGCATTGCGCGCGCTTGATAAACACGTGTGGGGGGTCCAAACTGGCCGAACGAAGTCCGAATGGCCTAAAATCGGACGACATCAAAGGGTGAGTGAATTTTGATGTGGTCGAGCAGACAACACGTCAATCGGACATGCCGTGTGCCCGCGGTGACCGAGAACGCCGTTCTGGTGTCATAAAGGGCCAAAACGGGCGTCTAATGGTCAAAATCATAGCGGACGACATCGGATTGACCTGAAATCACAGGAAAATAAGAATATTATTATTCACGACGTGAACGCGTAGACGGCATGTCAATCGGACGTGCGGTCTGCACGGTAGGGCTCATTATGTGTTCTTTAAGCGTTATGTGCGCTTGATAAACACGCGTGGGGGGGTCCAAATTGCCCGAACGATGTTCGAATGGTCTGAAATAGGACGACATAAAAGGGTGAGTGAATTGTGATGTGGTTGAGCAGACGGCACGTCAATCGGACGTGTCGTGTGCCCGCGGTGACTGGGAACGCCGTTCTGGTGTCATAAAGGGCCAAAACGGGCATCTAACGGTCAAACTCATAGCGGACGACATCGGATTGACCTAAAATCACAGGACAACAATAAAATTATTATTTGAGATGTGCATGCGCATACGGAATGTCAATCGGACGTGCGGTCTTCGCGGTAGGGCTCATTATGCGTTCTTTAAGCGTTGCAAGCGCTTGATAAACGCGCGTGGGGGGGGTCCAAACATGCCGAACGATGTTCGGGGGGTTTTTCGGGGTCCAAGGAAGAGGGTAGGGGGGTTGTATGGGGTTCAGGGAGGAGGGTGGGGGGGCTGTGCAGGGGGCTGTCCGGGGGGTGTTCGGGGGGTTTTCCAGGGTCCAAGGAGGAGGGTAGGGGGGGCTGTCTGGGGGCTGTTCGGGGGGCTGTCTGGGGTCCAAGGAGGAGGGTGGAGGGGTTGTCTGGGGGCTGTTCGGGGGGCTGTCCGGGGGCTATCCGGGGTTGTTAAGGGGGTTGTTAGAGGTCCAAGGAAGAGGGTGGGGGGCTCTCCGGGGGGCTATCTGGGGGGCTGTCCGGGGGTTGTCCGGGGTCCAGGGAGGAGGGTGGGGGGCTGTTCGGCGGGGCTGTCCAGGGTCCAGGGAGGAGGGTGGGGGGTTTTCTAGGGTCTAGGAAGGAGGGGGGTTCCCAAACACACAACCACTAAAAGGCAACATCCATAAAAACAGATAATATATAAAAATAACTCAACTCCAGTACTATACTACGAGTCTAGATAAAACCAAATAGGAACACACCCTCATGTTATCATATTAATAACTCTTCTTGAATCATTTAGAGTCACATCCCAATGATCATAGGATCACTAACCTAATTGATCACTATCCATGAAACACATGTATGTTGGTCATGTCACCACATGCATCATCACTCATGCCACCATATCAATATATCACACGGAATTCTCCAGGATAAGACAATATTTGATCACACATCATTCACATTTAGTTATCATAATACAAATTATATTTACATGCTTATGATATAGAATGAATCCACATTAGTAAGACCCACCCCTCTCATAAGTTACCATCACATCACTACAACACATCCTAGAAAGAACCCTACCGCATACAAATTCACCCAATCTAGGGTCCAATTCCCAACAGGATCTTACATACTAGGATACACATCATGGATCACTATCAAAACCATAAAAACATTGACAGATCTCAAAAAATTAGTGCATTCCATCATTACCTCATAGAATTGAATAAAGGTAAGTAACAAGCAATATATCTCACTACTCCATACTCACCCCACAACATAAGGGTCTCACATTACTAGGGAATAATTCTATCCAATACTAAATGATCTTGATCCATTTTTCATATACATATATGATTCACCTCACCAATTACTAAATAGTAATAACATAAAAAATTATGATTCCATTTAACTAGAATTAAACCATCAAGTTTTACAAGGAAATTCTATATAAGTATTTGTTTACACTTTAAATAATCTGACCCCATACCATAAATAAGGTGTTCAACAAAAATCAAGAACATGAATGTCATGTTAACACTCAATATTGATTCATTAATAAATTGTATTCGAATTTTATGGAAATACCAAAATAAATTAGTGAATCAATGTACCTATAGTGGCGCACATGACCACCATGAAACAATCATAAATTTTTACAAAAACCCCAATAATTGGGAATAACGAATTCAAGAATAGAAGTATATGATTTATAAGAGCTGGAACTATATCCTTGATAAAATATAGGAGTCTAACCTGGTAGGTGATGGATGTTGTGGGGATTGGGAGGTCCTTCTGCCAAGGAATCGCTCCAGGAGGACACGAGTCGAATGCTTCTGGAATGTGGGGAGGCCGTTGGCTCGATTTGGGTATTTGGGGAATTTTTTTCCCAATAGTTTTTAAAAACTGTTGGGAAACACCAACCTTTCCCAACAGTTCTTAAGAACTGTTGGGAAAAACCTATCTTTCTGATGGGACATTTACAACAGGACCCCATCACAAAAGGACATTTGCGATGAGGTCCTCTTACAAATTCCCCGTTGAAGAGAATGGCATCGTAAATATTTTTTTTGTGACGGTCCATCGTAAATAGTATTTTCTAGTTTTTTAAAAATCCCATTGTGATGGTCACGTTGCAAATAACATAACAAAATAATAAAATAAAATTAATAAAATTGAATAAAATAATATTAATAATAATATAATATTAAAAATTATTATTATTATTATTATTACTACTACCACTATAAATAATATTAATATAACAATAATAACAAAAAAATATTAATAATAAAATAATATTAACATTTATATTAATATTAATATTAATGAAATATTAATAAAATTAATTCAAATAATAATAATAATATAATAAAAAATTGAAAAAAAAAATAAAAACTTTAACATTCACAAAAAGATAAAAAAAATTACAAGAAAATAATAATAATAAAATAAAAATGATAATTTTAATAAAATAATATATAAATACAAAATAATATAAAATATAAATAAATATTAAAAGTAATAAAATAAAAAAAATAAAAAACACAATATTCGCAATAATATAAAATATGTGCTATATAGAAATGTAAATATATACTATTATAAAACAATGCATTCAAATGTTTTATCATAAAAAGTAAATACATCATTGGGGAGGGTCTTTTATAGAAGATTGAGAAGCTGGATGAGATGGTGGAGGAAACATCATCCATAAACCAGGAGTCAGACATCACATGTAGTCTATCATTTTCTCGTGTTATTGTTCTTCCCATAGATGCAACCCCTCTTACTATTGATGCTGTTATCAAGAGGGATCTTCTTAATCCCTATGAAAACTCTATATAAGCTCACCCTAAGCTCACAGATGCTCCTGATACTTTGCAGCAGATGATGATGACTCCCCACGAGCTCATCTCGAGCTACACACCGACATCACAGTGGTACCACAATAACTCCCAGGCATCAATTGAGAGTCAATACCAACAACTCGACCCCTCTTGATGGCATAATAGGTCGCCTATATCCATGTTGTCACATCATATCTTGTTGCATAGGTCTGATCATCAATCTTGGCCTAACTCTCAATCTGTGTCTAAGACATCACGGCGTCAAATTATTCCATCAATTGAAATTTAAAATTAAAATAGTTCAAATATTACCTTCAGTTTATTTTAAAACACAAAAAAAATTCTACTGACCACAATCTGATATTAGCGATCATCTCTTATCTCTCTAGTGATAGGATCACTAAACATCCTCCAATAGACATCAAACACTAAAATATTGGGTTCTTCGACTACCAATATAAATATAAAATGAACATTTTACATATAATGTTTTATAAATTAATTTAAAAAATGTACTTTCCATGTGTTCCCTATTCGTACTAAATGTAAAACTACCAGCTTAATTTTTCACCTTCTATCTCCCTCAATTTTTTCGACCAACATATTATCTCATCTAAAAATGACCACCCATATAGTGTGAAAATAATCCATCCCAACCCATATATGAAATATAATCACGTCAGTGGGAAAAGTAAGACTGATCAAACTCTGTGACTCTTTCTTTCCTCAATGTTTTCCTCCTCAAATTGTGCAAAAACTGATGGCAACGATCACACATACATCTCTCCCATTCCTTCCATATAGATTATCACATGATATCCTCAATGAGATACCATAAAACCTTTAAATAATTAATCATATCAAGTTATTAATTAAATAAATTTCAAAATATATATTATTTATCTACATATCATCCAATAATCGAACATATAGTGCTGAATATCTATTGGAATGTAATCCCATGTTACACATGCCTCAGAAAAATAATTTTGCAATCTACACTCCCCTATCCAATAGATATTTTCGAAAATCTATGAAAAAAAGTTCAAATACTAAAACAATTAGTATATAAATAAATTAATGATAATTAATGAAAACTAACTAAAATACATTAGTAAACATACCTCTTCCTATGTGGATAAAATACAATATGTGGACATCAATTGGGGATAGGGTCATGAATCATTAATCTCATAATACTACAACCCCTCTGAGTCCTCACTGCACCGCTAGTAGTATGAGGGTCATTTGATCCAACTTCCAAGTCGTCATCAGGTAGATTAGTACCATTCAACTAATGAAACATATCTAAGTCCATCTGAAACATGAAATGACAATTTTTATCAAATGGTTGAAATAAACTATTATATATATTGATATATTATATATGATAATAACCATCATTTAATTGTGTCAATATTGTCCTTCATCCACATATTCATATATGATTGTGTTAATATCTTCATATTCCTTTTGAATAACATCAATTTCTATAGTCATTTCCATTTCATCATCTCTTGTCATTTCAAATTAATTTGTTACATCAACAACATCATCGTCATCATTGAACCTTAACTATGGTGTGTTGTCATCTTTATTTGTGTCTCTACATGGAAAAGTAGGATATGGAGTAGTCTCTTGAAAAATTTCAATTCTTTCACTTTAGCAACGGAACCACATTGACTATGAAGAAAATGATTTTTATGAGATATCTTTCTTATTATGCTCCACCAACCACCAAACCCTCTTGAAATAGCACATTAGTATTCATACTAAATTGGATGTTCCTGATGAGCAAATAAAAATGGTTAATTTACTGCAATAAGTATTTTATATTTAATATCAGCAATTTTATGGCTCAGATGAACACACAAGCCACTCTAAATATCCAACCATTGACATTTAAACATCATTATTTAATTTTTTCTTAGATAACATAGTTTAATAATTTCTTCTAGCATGCCGTAAAAGACAAATCCAATTTCTCTATGATGAGATCCTCTCAAGAAAACACTAATATTTATTACTATATACAGCTAGTTATTAATATTTAAGGATAATTATTAGTAATTATTGCTAATTATTCCTAATTATTACTAATTATTCCTAATTACTACTAATTATCACTAAATATTACTAATTATTACTAATAATTATGATTTATTACTATTTATTACTATTTATTTCCATTTATTACTATTTATTACTATTTTTTACTAATTATGATTAATTATTACTAATTATTTCTAATTATATCTATTTATTAATATCTATTCTTAATTATTACTAATTAGCACTAATTATTACAAATTAAAGGAATTAATTACTAATTATCACTAATTAATACTAAATACCGCTAATTACTACTAATTATCCATAATTATTACTAATTAAAATTAATTACCACTAATTACTGCTAATTAATACTAATTATTACTAATTGTTATTATTTTTTACAATTTATTACTATTTATTACTAAATATTACTATTTATTGAAATTTATTACTAATTGTTACAGATTAATACTATTTTTTACTATTTTTTACTATTTATTTCTAATTATTACAAATTATTTTTATTTATTATTATTATTTATTACTAATTATTACTAATTATTTATAATTATTACTAATTATTAACAATTATTACTAATTAATGCTATTTATTACTAATTATTACTAATTACTGCTATTTATTACTAATTATTACTAATTAGTGTTATTTATTGTTAATTTCTGCTATTTATTTCTAATTATTACTAATAACTGCTTATTATTACTAATTATTACTAATTATTACAAATTATTAGTAATTATAACTAATTATTACTAAATATTACTAATTATTAATAATTATTACTATTTATTACTATTTATTTCTATTTATTACTATTTGTTACTATTTATTACTATTTATTACTATTTATTACTAATTATTGCTAATTTTTGCAAATTAATGCTAATTAATACTAATTACAACTATTCATTACTAATTATTACTAATTACTGCTAATTATTAGTAATCATCTCTAATTATTACTAATTAGTGCTAATAATTACTAATTACAGCTAATTATTAAAATTTATTACTAATTATTTGTATTTAATACTAATTACATCTAATTAATAATAATTAATACTAATTACTAATAATTAATACTACTTAATACTAATTTCATGTAATTATTGTTGATTAAGGATAGTTGAACCAAATTATTAATATTTACTTTTAAATAAAAAAATTACATCTTCATGAAACAACATATTTGTAAAAATAAATAATGCCAAATAAAACTATCTAATTCTAATTCTAATTTAATTATTGCTAATTAAAAATAATTATAACTAATTTAACAAATGTAATTAACTAAAAAATAAAAGAAATATATGAATACTTTAAAAGAGAATCTTTCACACAATGCAAGGCTTGAAAATCACTCTGGTGTAAAGTTTTAAACATTCAAAAAATTTAAAAGAGAAATAAGGGAGTAGAAAGGGCGAGAGGAGTTGTGAGTGTTGTGAAATAGAAAAAAATAGCCTATGGTTTTATATAGGTTAGATTTTTTGGATGGGCACATTTTCAATGGGAATGTCATCGCAAATAATACTATTTTCAATGGGACTCGTCACAAATGCTAACCCCTGATTAATTAGGAGCACTGGTTAAAGAGGTATTTGCGACAAGACCCATCCAAAATACTAACCTTATGACATAGTATTTGTGATGGGAGATAAATCTCAATGCAAGTAATACTATTTGCGATGGGGATCATCGCAAAAGCCTATTATTTAGGGTCGGCGATTAAAAAGTATTTGCGATGGGAGAAAAATCTCTTCCCAAATACTAAAAAACACTCCTGGGTATTTTGTACGAGTGGCTACACTAATCACAAATACACTTCCCAAACGTTGGTGCGCAATGCGCGCAAACCCTTTTGTGATTGGAAACCTATTCCCATCTAAAATAGGTAGTTATTTACAATGGGAAAAGTAAATCATCGCAAAAAGTACTTTTTGGTGGACTATTTGCGACAAGACCCTTCCTCGTCGCAAATAACGATTTTTCTCACAGTGATCAAATGCATGTAAATTTTTTGGAATGTAAACAAGTGTAAACCTTTTAAATACATTTGACAGATTTGGATAAAGGGCATTTTTGGGTAGCATTGCGGAGTGTGCTCGATGTTTTCCTAGTGTTGGACTTTTTTGTTGAATTATTATATGGGAAAAATGGCGTTGATAATTCAAATTCTTTCTCTCTACATTTCCCAACAAGGAATCCTCGTTCGGCAGGTTATGTTGGTATTGATACTGTGATGAGTATTTAGATGTCTAAATTTATGTTCTATGCTAAACAATAAAAGCCAATACAAGTCCCTCAGTATTTTAGGTTCTTATAACAGGGAAGCACTGGGGGTGAATCCGAATGAAGAATTGAATTTTAAGGAAGATTGTGTCATCAGATTCACTTGTTAGAACTACTCTCAAGGCAGGATCATGGACTAGTTAATGACTAGTTGTTTCAATCATTTTCCTTTCTCCATGCACTTTTTCTTGTTGTTTCTTGGTTATCTTGGATTTTAATCCCTTCAATCCCTTCTTGTGTATGTTCTTTAAACCTTGTGCATGTATTGATATGTTCTCTTTAAAAAATATTGGGCATGAATTGGCTGGCCAAATCATGTCACCATGTTTATAAAAAAACATGGTTGAAATTTAATTTGTTGGTACTTCAAAAAAATATTAAAATATTAAAAATAAAAAAAATATAATCACAAATAAAAATTAACAAAATTTAGACTATTAAATTACAATCCAAATACGCATTTAATAGATATTATAAAGCTACAATTTTATCAAAGGTACATGGAGGATCTTTCAACCTGATCGATGGTACATATCTTCCTATCACTGGAATCTCTCAACATAAACCCATTGGAAGGCGAATCTATCTTCCCATACCCAAACTAACTTGATCAAAATAATAATAAACAATTTTTCTTTCCAATCCTCAAAGTCCCTCTTTTATAGAGGATTAAAAAAATCTTGATCTATCTATCAATCCTCATAATACCTCGATCACAATGATTGAAAACAGAATTAATACAAATTGAAATTTCTAAAGAAATTTAAAATAGTAAACCTCACACAGTAGTAACACTTTGAAAAAAAAACTCAAAAAGAAAAACATTAGACTGATTAGAAGAACTCTCATCAATAATAATTTTTACAAATTCAAGATAATCAAAAGCTTTCAGAATAGTATTCATTATTCCAATCTATGAAACTATGGTTTAATTAATATATGAAGTGTTAAAAATCAATAAGGTTTTAAGTCGATATTCTTCAGAGTTAGTTTTAACTACATCTGAAGACACTTCTTCATCATTCAATGACTCAATTTGGCTTTACCTCATTCGATAAAATTAATCATGCACCATTACCGTGACTGTACATATAGTGAAATTAATCATTTCTTGAAATTTGGTTATTTATACGTTCATCATGTAACCAAAAAAATACTAAAAACGAAATTTAATGTTAGATCAAACTCCATTAAAAAGTATATTATGATTTCTACAACAAAGGTTATAAAGGATTCATTGTCTTCATAATCGCCCTAAAAATTTCAAAATATATTATCTAATATAATGTCCTTATAAGTTGTATACATGAATAGTTTCCAATAAATTTAATTAATTTGATATTATTAGGTCAAAAAAATTTAAAAACATTAGTGTGTAGAGTGATGATTATTCAGGAGAACAATGAAAAGGGAAAGATGATGATAATGAACATCAAATATTTAAAATGGTTTGGACCATTTTTGTCCTACATTTATAATAAGAAATCCACCCAACCAATATCTCATTAATTT
This sequence comes from Viscum album, assembly GCA_963277665.1. Lineage (NCBI taxonomy): Eukaryota > Viridiplantae > Streptophyta > Magnoliopsida > Santalales > Viscaceae > Viscum > Viscum album. The sequence goes on from OY728152.1 coordinate 1,878,170,514, forward strand.
TCAAAAAAAAAACAATTACTATTGAGGAAGTGAAGAACATATAATATATCCTGCAAACACCAAGAAATGGAACTTGAAGAACATAATGAGATTAAAACACATGAAGAAAAAATTTTATTTGGAAATCTAAATGAGCATTGATAACAACACATAGAATTGTGTAAATTTACCAAATTTTATTTTAAATGCCTCAAAACTTCATGTTTTAATATATTAAATTTATTAATAAAATTGCATTACATAGTCAAAACCATAGAAAAATTTGTCTACTAGTTTTTAGATGTAGTTAATTCCTTTTAAAGACACCTAAAAATAAAATTTCTACTCATGATCAATTTGTCTTTATAACCCAATGTTTTAAAATATTATAAAATACTAAAAAATTAAAAAAATTATGATAGATGGTTTTTATTAATAAAAAAATAAATCTAAATTAATAATTAAAATAGTGATGAAAATAGGTTGGGGAATCACTAAATTTGACGTAACAGAACCCAAAACTTTTTAATTTTTAAAACCCAAACTAATTTATAACCCATTGATGTATCAAAGGTATTACCTTAACCTATCACATTTCGAAATTTACATCTATATAATAAAATCTATTTAAATACATATTTATAACTATAAAATTCATTTATCAATATAACATGAAAATCAAATTAAATAAATATGTTTTATAATTTTATAATCCTCTAATAAACTGAAAATAATTTATTTGATATGATCATGGTTAAAAATTCAATTATAAATAAAATATCAGACAAAAACAAAAATAGTTATATTAATTTAATCATAATACTATTATGTAAAAATATGTAATTAATAATTTAATAATAATTAATTTAATTAGCTTCAGGCATGGAATAAAGTAACTCTATTACTTCAGTCCCACCCTTTTAACAATAATGTTTTGAATTCACTTACCTAACATTATAAAAATACAACTAATCACTATTCTAATGTTTAATCTAGTCAAGAATTATGTGTTAATCAATTAATGAATACTCATTATCAATACTAATGTTTCAAAGTATATTATATTAATTAAAAATTAAAATTAATTCAAATATTTTTTGAAAAATTTAATCATTGTAAACCAATATTTTTTTTATATTTTGTTAAAAGATAGATTTTCTATATGGATTTTTAAGGTAAAATATATTTTATAACCTTATTTTCATTAACATGGGGGTCATCAAGGAGGATTGCGGCATAGGGTGGGGACCACAGATTTTGCATCATTTGTATTTACTCTATTTTTTCTATCATTCATTTTTAACATATAATATTTTATTTTTTAGAAAAATAAACAACTTTTTCAAAATTATATGTCTTATTATAAAAAATTAAAAATTAAAAATACATTATTTTAATGTTTTTTATGATAATTTTCTTGAATTCCTTAAATACATAATATCTAAAAATATAAAAACATTATAATAATGTATTATAATTGTAATATAACAATAACATTTTTATGTATGATTATTTCATATTTAAAATAATGCTAATAATACTAATTATTTAATAAAATAAGTATTATTTTTTATATTAATATTTTCAATAATAATTATGTGAAATAAATTAATTATTATTATAATTTTGAACACAAACCTAACTTGGATCAGACAATTCATGTTCTTCTCATCGTAGATTATTCTCTAGTGGGTGTAACAAGACCTAGATCATGAGTGTGAACCGTGACTCAAGTGTGAAAAATTGTTCATCCCAGTGCTATCATGCACTACTATGACAGGTAAATCACAAGGTGTTGAAATTATAAGATAAATCCATACATAATAGGAATCAAACCCCCCAACACTGAGGATCCAAATGAATGACCCTAATCCTTTGGCCACCCCCATAGGGGATAATTATTATTATATAATAATTATTATAATAATAATTACGAGTAGGTATAAGATGTTTTAATGAAAATCACACAGACCCAAATTACTATGATAGATAGACCACATCCCCATAATGACAATTCTACCTTATTTTGGTTAAATTATTGAATATAATGTACTATATAGGCACAATTTTTTTAATGGTTTTTTTATCATGTGTGAAGTATGTAGAGCTAACTCCTCACAAGTTATATCAATAATTCTTTTCAAACACACCTAGATCGTCTTCCAGATTCCACATTGAAAATACACACTGGATAGAATGGGGTTTAAATTCCAATTTACATCATCCAAGTTATTTAGTGTTTGTTCCTCCTATGTGAATAATCATTAACATTGTATATCATGTTCTCTTATGTGTTATGCTTTTACAATAATCAGAAAAAAATATAAATCCACATGAGAAATACTACAAATATCCTCAATTAAATCTAAAAGAAACTTATAAACCCCCTGAAAGTCCTATACGAAAGCTAAAAAATGTGTTGGTCTATTACATTCATCAGAGACAAGAGAAAACTTATAAGAATAATATGTATTACATAGTATATTTCATTGAAAGAACGGATCAAAAACTATTTTGGCTCTCCTTTTTCAACCCAAGAGATTTGATGATCATTTTACAGTTTGATTCGACAACAATATTCACTCACCCATAAGATACCAAAATCTTTATACTAGAAAGGGCATCCACAGATTCAACTACCTTGGGATTCTAATTTTCAATATTTTTTTTAATCCATGATAATAAAACCATTACTTTTATTGATAAATAATCCCATACCAACTATATTCACCGCATTGACTGCAACATCCATTTAAATCTTAACTACCCCCAAATGAGGGAAGCTCCAACAAACTGGGGGCCTTTAGACATCCACAAAACATTGCACAAGAAATAAAATATCTAAAAATTAATCCATACATGTTATTTATTGATATTTAAACTATCCACTATTTCCTTTTCAATGTAAGATAATTATACCTAAAACACACCATCTATTCCAAAACACATAAAAAATCACAACATTACGAGGTATATTAGAGAACAAAACCCAGAAATATAGTTTAACTTCACCCAAATACCATCACAAATTGCATTGAACATCCAATTCAAACAGCCAAAACCCTCTCAAAGTGGATCAATTAAAAATATAATGAGAAATGGTTCCCACCTTTCTATCATAAAGTGGAAAAGCAAAAATATTACAAAAATGACATGTGGACAAGTGTTCATGCATAAGAATTTTTTCACTCCAAACATACCAAAAAATGAGAATAACATTTGGCATACAATCAAGTGACCCTAGATAATTCCAATGAAAATTCTCAAGGAATCCAAAGATCAAAACTACACATTTTTCTGACTTAATAGAGAAAATTTCCATATGTTCTATACACCAACAGAGTTGGTCACTACCAGTAATGATCCCAACTATCATAAATGAAATTTCTTTTTTAAATAAATAAATTCATTATTACGTAATGTATTTACAGAAAAAACCTTCACTATATTGGTTATTTTTTTCCATTATAAAATATATACTTTCATATTTATAAGACTAATAAGTATATTATCAATAAAAAATATAGGAATTCTACAGTGACCAATATGTTTGGTATATATTATGGGTTACGATAAATTCTAATTGATATATATGGAATAAGTTATGTCCATAACTGGTAGGATCATACCTTATAAATCCAATTTATGATATCTTTTGATGGAGATGGAATCACTCGGATTTTCAATTAACCAATCCCATGCTAATAATCAATTTCTAAAACATGAGTGAAACCATATATGGGAGAAGTTCAAGATTGTTTACATCATAACCGAAACCATGTTCTCTAAGCCACCCCAATAAAGCACCACCATCTTACACCTTTCCCTTTGGGTGTACGCTGGTATAATTAGGGGTTATTTATCTTGACCATAGTAGTATGAATATTAATATTTTATTTTTAATAAAATATTTACAATATTTATCACCTTTTCAGTTCATATATATATGATTAAAAATTGAGTTTGATCGAAATTAATTTTTGATATGAAGAAACTAAAATTGAATTTTTGGGAAATATATAGTTTCCATTAAGTCACTCTTTTTCATAAATCCAATAATTTTTTATATAAATTATACATTAAAAAACTATTCTTACTAAATACTATTTTTTAAATTATAAATTATTATATAATTAAGTAAGTCCAATGTAAATTTTATAAGGGTCGGATGGTTATTAGTGTTGTAAAATTTTTTATTTTCTAGTAAATAAATTTTTTTATTTAAAAATTTTATAATATTTATAAAATATTTTTTGAAAGGTAATTTATTTTCTGAAATGATCACAATGAAATTACCGAATGACTAATTTTTAATAGTTTTATGGCACAATTATATTTTTGGATAAAAATTAAATATGTTATAAATATGTGGTATCCATTATGACATCATAATACCATAAAAGTGATGTAATAAATATTAAAAATGAAATCCATCAAAAAAAATATTTTGCCTTTAAAATATTGAATTATGTAGTTATTTGATAAATTTTATAATGTTTTAATTAATACCCAAAAACCTTAATTTTATTTTAAGGTTTTAAAATCATTTTTTATGAACATGACTTCCTTCCACATTACTAATGGTATTATTTAAATATGGTCAGTTATTGTCCATATCTCATGCTACTATCCATGGTGAAGAGAATCCTCCTTCACTAGCACCACATCCTCGGATTTGAGTAGTATCTCCCATGCTGATTCTAATATATCTTTTCTACCTCCCCATGAGGGGTTTTCAATAAATCTCAGGTACCCTCTTCCATTGTAAACTCCTTGTAGAGCTTTAGAGACCCAATGTATTCTATCTACTACACCTCCTCAACTTCCATTATCTGGACCTCAGGTTCTATGGATTTACCACCATTTTTAGCTAAGAGTGTCTCCATTGGCCTAGGAATATATGAATAGTATTTACAACACTTTGGTACTTGCTTATTGGTAATAATGAAACTCCCCAGATCCATGATTTCCATATTTCCATTATTCCTCCTTAGATTGTGCAGGCCTTTACTGAACCCTCCTATAACATTGTTATCTGAGGGATGTCCTTCTCCATCGGAATCGGCTTTCTGAGATAGAAATAGTGTTATTTTAAATCCCTCCATTGTTACATAAACAATCAAACCAGATGTTTAAATTGAGATAGGAAAAAATCCCACTTATATTGGTTCCCTGTTTGATATTCAGCAACCTACTTTCCCCAGGCGTATGTTGCACCCACTCCTAACCATCGACATATTCACCCTCACTAGTCGGTTGGTCACCCTTTTAGTGTTGTACTACTTCTTGTGTGAACATCCATATAATTTTTTCATGAATTTTGGACCACATCTCCCTTAGAATATGGAACATTAGCTCTGGCTAAATCTTCATGATCTTGTGCATTATCATAGTGCATTTCCAAATTAACATCTATCATTGCACTACACTACTGAAAATAGAGAATTTACCAACGGTTTAGAACCGTTGGGAAAGGCTGGGGAACCGTTGGTATATGTTATACCAACGGTTCTTCCAACCGTAGGCAAGTAAGCCGTTGGGAAAAACATTTCCCAATGGTTTACAGTGAACTGTTGGTATAGGTGGAGAAAATTACCCTATCCCAACGGTTCTTCAAAACCGTTGGGAAAAAACATTTCCCAACGGTTTGCAAAGTGCTGAAAATACCCAATATCTAGTCTTTCCCAACGGTTTTAAACCGTTGGGAAAAGTGTTTTACCAACGGTTTTATAAACCGTTGGTAAAACAAATCCAAGATATTCTATGCCAACGGTTTTGAACCGTTGGCATAGCCTCTGCTGGGCAAATTGCCCAGCAGCCCTGCAATTTGCCCAGCAGCTCCCCCAATTGCAACCAGGTCTCCAATTTGACCACCACCTAGTGTGTTTTTGTGGATTACCTCTCATATTTCAATCCAATTATTGTACCTACAATAAACTAACACATACATATATAATTATTGTACCTACAATAAACTAACACATACATATATAATTATTGTACCTGCAATAACCAACTAACAATTACATATAATGGTGGAACTATACACATCCATAATTAAATTAGAATTGATAACGTAATTATAAACATACATAATTCATTAATAATTCAATTTAAAATTTAGATGACAATTATATGTGGAATCCGGAAGTCAATTCATAATTTAATCGGTTTTTTGTATACCATATATTTTTACCTGATGTAATGTCCATTTTAAACATAATACATACACCTGGAGTGCTACCGGCCACACCGCGCCTCTTATTGAGGCGAGGTTGACTCGTACACGTCACATATGACCCATTTATCATTGTGCTAATGTATCGACACAATCTGAATGCGTTTGGTCGGTTTTCCGTATTCCAGTTGATGTTTTTCAATTAAAATGACGTACTTTTGAAACAAAAGGCAGACACTTTGAGTGGTTCCGGCCACGCCGAGCCTCGTATTGAGGCGGTGTTGACTCATACACATCACATATGACCTATGGATCATTCTCCTAAAGTTTCAATGGAAACCGAATGTGTTTGGTCGTTTTTTCATATGTACTTAAATTGTTGTCCATTTTAAGCAAAAGAGAGCCACATAGAGTGATTTCGGCCACACCGTGCCTCAGATTAAGGCGGGGTTGACTCGTACACGTCACATATGACCCATGGATCATTGTGCTAATGTATCGACACAATCCGAATGCATTTGGTCGGTTTTCCATATGCCAGTTGATGTTTTTCACTTCAAATGACGTTCTTTTGAAACAAATGACAGACACTTTGAGTGGTGGCGGCCACACCACACCTTGGATTGAGGCGGGGTTGACTCGTACACATCACATATGACCCATGGATCGTTGTGCTAGTGTATCAACACAATCCGAATGCGTTTGGTCGGTTTTCCGTATGCCAGTTGATGTTTTTCAATTAAAATGACGTACTTTTGAAACAAAAGGCAGACACTTTGAGTGGTGTCGGCCACACCGTGCCTCGGATTGAGGTGGAGTTGACTCGCACACGTCACATATGACCCATTGATCGTTCTCCTAAAGTTTCAAGAGATACCGAATGCGTTTGGTCAGTTTTCCGTATGTACTTAAATTGTTGTCTATTTTAAGCAAAAGAGTGCCACATAGAGTGATTACGGCCACACCGTGCCTCATATTAAGGTGGGGTTGACTCTTACACATCACATATGACCCATGGATTGTTATTCTAAATTATTGACACAATCCGAATGCGTTTGGTCGGTTTTCTGTATGCTAGTTGATGTTTTCCACTTCAAATGATGTCGTTTTGAAATAAAAGACAGACACCTTGAGTGGTGGCGGCCACACCGTGCCTCAGATTGAGGCGGGGTTGACTCGTACACGTCACATATGACCCATGGATCGTTCTCCTAAAGTTTCAATGGAAACCGAATGCGTTTGGTCGGCTTTCTGTATGTACTTAAATTGTTGTCCATTTTAAGCAAAAGAGAGCCACATAAAGTGATTCTAGCCACACCGTGCCTCCGATTAAGGCGGTGTTGACTCGTACATGTCACATATAACCCATGGATCATTGTGCTAAATTATCGATACAATCCGAATGCGTTTGGTCAGTTTTCTGTATGCTATTTGATGTTTTTCAATTAAAATGACGTACTTTTGAAACAAAAGGCAGACACTTTGAGTGGTGCCGACCACACCGCGCCTCGGATTGAGGCGGAGTTGACTCGTACACGTCACATATGGCCCATTGATCGTTATACTAAAGTTTTAATGGAAACCGAATGCATTTGATCGGTTTTCCGTATGTACTTAAATTGTTTTCCATTTTAAGCAAAAGAGAGCCACATATAGTGATTACGGCCACACCGTGCCTCAGATTAAGGCGGGGTTGACTCGTAAACGTCACATATGACCCATGGATCATTATGCGTTCTTTAAGCGTTGCGTAAGCTTGATAAATGCGTGTGGGGGGTCCAAACTGGCCGAACGATGTCGGAATGGCCTGAAATCGGACGAAATCAAAGGGTGAGTGAATTGTGATGTGGTCGAGAAGACGACACGTCAATCGGACGTGCCGTGTGCCCGCGGTGATCGGGAACGTCGTTCTGGTGTCATAAAGGGACAAAACGGGCGTCTAACGGTCAAACTCATAGCGGACGACATCGGATTGACCTGAAATCACAGGACAACAATCCAATTATTATTCGCGATGTGCACGCACAGACGGCATGTCAATCGGACGTGCGGTCTGCGCGGTAGGGATCATTATGCGTTCATTAAGCGTTGCGCGCGCTTGATAAACGCGCGTGGGGGGGTCCAAACTGGCCGAAAAAAGGACGAATTTCCTGAAATCGGATGACATCAAAGGGTGAGTGAATTGTGATGTGGTCGAGCAGACGGAACGTCAATCGGACGTGCCGTGTGCCCGCGGTGACCGGGAACGCCATTCTGGTGTCATAAACGGCCAAAACGGGCGTCTAACGGTCAAACTCATAGAGGAAGACATCGGATTGACCTGAAATCACAGGAAAACAATCCAATTATTATTCGCAACGTGCACGCGCAGACGGAAAATCAATCGGACGTGCGGTCTGCGCGGTATGACTCATTATGCGTTCTTTAAGCGTTGCGCGCACTTGATAAACGCGCGTGGGGGTGGGGGGGTCCAAATTGGCCGAACAAAGTCCGAATGACCTGAAATCAGACGAAATAAAAGGGTGAGTGAATTTTGATGTGGTCGAGCAGACGGCACGTCAATCGGACGTGTCGTGTGCCCGCAGTGACTGGGAAGGCCGTTCTGGTGTCATAAACGGCCAAAACGGGCGTCTAACGGTCAAACTCATAGAGAACGACATCAGATTGACCTAAAATAACAGGACAACAATCCAATTATTATTTGTGACGTGCACGCATAGATGGCACGTCAATCGGATGTGCGGTCTGCACGGTAGGGATCATTATGCCTTCTTTAAGCGTTGTGCGCGCTTGATAAACGCGCGTGGGGGGGGGGGGGTCCATACTGGCCAAACGAAGTCCGAATGGCCTGAAATTGGACGAAATCAAAGGGTGAGTGAATTGTGATGTGTTCGAGAAAACAGCACGTCAATCGGATGTGCCGTGTGCCCCTGGTGACCGGGAACGCCGTTCTGGTGTCATAAAGTGCCAAAACGGGCGTCTAATGGTCAAACTCATAGCGAACGACATCGGATTGACCTGAAATCACAGGAAAACAATCCAATTATTATTTCCGACGTGCACGCGTAGATGGCACGTCAATCGGACGTGCGGTCTGCGAGGTAGATCTCATTATGCCTTCTTTAAGCGATGTGCGCGCTTGATAAACGCGCATGGGGGGTCCAAACTGGCCGAACGAAGTCCGAATGGCCTGAAATCGGACAACATCAAAGGGTGAGTGAATTGTGATGTGTTCGAGCAGACGACACGTCAATCGGACATGCCGTGTGCCCGCGGTGACAGGGAAGGCCGTTCTGGTGTCATAAACGGCCAAAACGGGCGTCTAATGGTCAAACTTATAGCAGAAGACATCGGATTGACCTGAAATCACAGGACATCAATCCAATTATTATTTGAGATGTGCACGCGTAGATGGCACGTCAATCGGACATGCGGTCTGCGCGGTAGGGCTCATTATGCGTTCTTTAAGCGTTGCGTGCGGTTGATAAACGCGCGTGGGGGGGGGGTCCAAACTGGCCGAACGAAGTCCGAATGGCCTGAAATCGGACAACATTAAAGGGTGAGTGAATTGTGATGTGTTTGAGTAGACATCACATCAATCGGATGTGTCGTGTGCCCGCGGTGACCGGGAACGCCGTTCTGGTGTCATAAAGGGCCAAAACGGTCGTCTAACGGTCAAACTCATAGCGGACAACATCAGATTGACCTGAAATCACAGGAAAATAATAAAATTATTATTCACGACGTGCATGCGCAGACGGCATGTCAATCGGACGTGCGGTCTGCGTGGTAGGGCTCATTATGCGTTCTTTAAGCATTGCGTGTGCTTGATAAACACGCGTGGGGTGTCCAAACTGGCCAACAATGTCCGAATGGCCTAAAATCGGACGACATCAAAGGGTGTGTGAATTGTGATGTGGTTGAGTAGATGGCACATCAATCAGATGTTCCGTGTGCCCGCGGTGACCGGGAACGCCGTTCTGGTGTCATAAAGGGCCAAAACGGGCGTCTAAAAGTCAAACTCATAGCGAACGACATCAGATTGACCTGAAATCACAGGACAACAATCCAATTATTATTCGCGACGTGCACGCGTAGAGGGAACGTCAATCGGATAAGCGGTCTGCGCGGTACGGCTCATTATGCCTTCTTTAAGCATTGTGTACGCTTGATAAACGCGCGTGGGGGGTCCAAACTGGGTGAACAAAGTCCGAATGGCCTGAAATCGGACAACATCAAAGGGTGAGTGAATTGTGATGTGGTCGAGTAGACGACACGTCAATCGGACGTGTCGTGTGCCCGCGGTGACCGGGAACGCCGTTCTGGTGTCATAAACGGCCAAAACGGGCGTCTAACGGTCAAACTCATAGCGGACGACATCGGATTGACCTGAAATCACAGGACAACAATCCAATTATTATTCGCGACGTGCACGCGTAGACGGCACGTCAATCAGACGTGCGGTCTGCGTGGTAGGGCTCATTATGCCTTCTTTAAGCTTTGTGCGCGCTTGATAAACGTGCGTGGGGGGGGGTCCAAACTGGCCGAACGAAGTCCGAATGGCCTGAAATCGGACGAACTCAAAGGGTGAGTGAATTTTGATGTGGTCGAGCAGAAAGCACGTCAATCGGACGTGCCGTGTGCCCGCGGTGACCGGGAACGCTGTTCTGGTGTCATAAAGGGCCAAAACGGGCATCTAACGGTCAAACTCATAGCGAATGACATAGGATTGAACTGAAATAACATGAAAACAATCCAATTATTATTCGCGATGTGCACGCGTATATGGAACGTCAATCGGACGTGCGGTCTGCGCGGTAGGTCTCATTATGCCTTCTTTAAACGTTGCGCGCGCTTGATAAACGCGCATGGGGGGTCCAAACTGGTCAAACGAAGTCCGAATGGCCTGAAATCTGACAACATCAAAGGGTGAGTGAATTGTGATGTGTTCGAGCAGACGACACGTCAATCGGACGTGCCGTGTGCCCGCGGTGACCGGGAACGCCGTTCTGGTGTCATAAACGGCCAAAACGGGCGTCTAACGGTCAAACTCATAGCGGATGACATCAGATTGACCTAAAATCACAGGACAACTATCCAATTATTATTCGCGATGTGCACGCGTAGATGGAACATCAATCGGAAGTGCGGTCTGCGCGGTAGGGCTCATTATGCCTTCTTTAAGCATTGTGCGCGCTTGATAAACGCGCGTGGGGGGTCCAAACTGGCCGAACGAAGTCCGAATGGCCTGAAATCGAACGACATCAAAGGGTGAGTGAATTGTGATGTGGTCGAGCAGACGGCACATCAATCGGACGTGCTGTGTGCCCGCGGTGACCGGGAACGCCGTTCTGGTGTCATAAACGGCCAAAACGGGCGTCTAACGGTCAAACTCATAGCGGACGACATCGGATTGACCTGAAATCACAGGAAAACAATCCAATTATTATTCGCGATGTGCACGCGTAGACGACGCGTCAATCGGACGTGCGGTCTGCGTGGTAGGGCTCATTATGCCTTCTTTAAGCATTGCGCGTGCTTGATAAACACGCGTAGGGGGGTCCAAATTGGCCGAACGAAGTCCGAATGGCCTGAAATCGGACAACATCAAAGGGTGTGTGAATTGTGATGTGGTAGAGCAGACGACACGTCAATCGGACGTGTCGTGTGCCCGCGGTGACCGGGAACGCTGTTCTGGTGTCATAAACGGCCAAAACGGGCGTCTAACGGTCAAACTCATAGCGGACGATATCGGATTGACCTGAAATCACAGGACAAAAATCCAATTATTATTCGCGACGTGCACGCGTAGATGGCACATCAATCGGAAGTGCGGTCTGTGCGGTAGGGCTCATTATGCCTTCTTTAAGCGTTGTGCGCGCTTGATAAACGCGCGTGGGGGGTCCAAATTGGCCGAACGAAGTCCGAATGGCCTAAAATCGGACGACATCAAAGGGTGAGTGAATTGTGATGTGGTCGAGTATACGGCACGTCAATCGGACGTTCCGTGTGCCCGTGGTGATCGGGAACGCCGTTCTGGTGTCATAAACGGCCAAAACGGGCGTCTAACGGTCAAACTCATAGCGGACGACATCGGATTGACCTGAAATCACAGGAAAACAATCCAATTATTATTCGTGACGTGCACGCGTAGACGACACGTCAATCGGACGTGCGGTCTGCGCGGCAGGGCTCATTATGCGTTCTTTAAGCATTGCGCGTGCTTGATAAACACGCGTGGGGGGGTCCAAACTGGCCGAACGAAGTCTGAATGGCCTGAAATCGGACGACATCAAAGGGTGAGTGAATTTTGATGTGGTCGAGAAGACAAAACGTCAATCGGACGTGCCGTGTGCCCGCGGTGACCGAGAACGCCGTTCTGGTGTCATAAAGGGCCAAAACGGGCGTCTAACGGTCAAACTCATAGCGGATGACATCGGATTGACCTGAAATCACAGGACAATAATAAAATTATTATTCACGACGTGAACGCGCAGATGACATGTCAATCAGACGTGCGGTCTGCGCGGTAGGGCTCATTATGCGTTCTTTAAGCATTACGTGCGCTTAATAAACACGCGTGGGGGGGTCCAAACTGGTCGAACGATGTCCGAATGGCCTGAAATTGGACGAAATAAAATGGTGAGTGAATTTTGATGTGGTTGAGCAGACGGCACGTCAATCGGACGTGTTGTGTGCCCGCGGTGACTGGGAACGCCATTCTGGTGTCATAAAGGGCCAAAACGGGCGTCTAACGGTCAAACTCATAGAAGACAACATCGGATTGACCTAAAATCACAGGACAACAATCCAATTATTATTCGTGACGTGCACGCGCAGACGGCACGTCAATCGGACGTGCGGTCTGCGCGGTAGGGCTCATTATGCGTTCTTTAAGCGTTGCGCGCGCTTGATAAACGCGCGTGGGGGGGGGGGGGTCCAAACATGCCGAACGATGTTCGGGGGGTTGTTCGGGGTCCAAGGAAGAGGGTAGGGGGGCTGTCTGGGGTCCAGGGAGGAGGGTGGGGGGGCTGTCCGGGGGGTGTTCGGGGGGTTTTCCAGGGTCCAAGGAGGAGGGTAGGGGGGGGGCTGTCTGGGGGCTGTTCGGGGGGCTGTCTGGGGTCCAAGGAGGAGGGTGGGGGGCTGTCTGGGGGCTGTTCGGGGGGCTGTCTGGGGGCTATCCGGGGCTGTTAAGGGGGTTTTCCGAGGTCCAAAGAAGAGGGTGGGGGGGCTGTCCGGGGGGCTATCTGGGGGGCTGTCTGGGGGTTGTCCGGGGTCCAGGGAGGAGGGTGGGGGGCTGTTCGGCGTGGCTGTCCAGGGTCCAGGGAGGAGGGTGGGGGGTTGTATAGGGTCTAGGAAGGAGGGGGTTCCCAATCACACAACCACTAAAAGGCAACATCCATAAAAACAGATAATATATAAAAATAACTCAACTCCAATACTATACTACGAGTCTAGATAAAACCAAATAGGAACACACCCTCATGTTATCATATTAATAACTCTTCTTGAATCATTTAGAGTCACATCCCAATGATCATAGGATCACTAACCTAATTGATCACTAACCATGAAACACATGTATGTTGGTCATGTCACCACATGCATCATCACTCATGCCACCATATCAATATATCACAAGGAATTCTCCAGGATAAGACAATATTTGATCACACATCATTCACATTTAGTTATCATAATACAAATTATATTTACATGCTTATGATATAGAATGAATCCACATTAGTAATACCCACCCCTCTCATAAGTTACCATCACATCACTACAACACATCCTAGAAATCACCCTACCGCATACAAATTCACCCAATCTAGGGTCCAATACCCAACAGGATCTTACATACTAGGATACACATCATGGATCACTATCAAAACCATAAAAACATTGACAAATCTCAAAAAATTAGTGCATGCCATCATTACCTCATAAAATTGAAAATAGCTAAGTAACAAGCAATATATCTCACTACTCCATACTCACCCCACAACATAAGGGTCTCACATTACTAGGGAATAATTCTATCCAATACTAAATGATCTTGATCCATTTTTCATATACATATATGATTCACCTCACCAATTACTAAATAGTAATAACATAAAAAATTATGATTCCATTTAACTAGAATTAAACCATCAGGTTTTACAAGGAAATTCTATATAAGTATTTGTTTACACATTAAATAATCTAACCCCATACCAAAAATAAGGTGTTCAACAAAAATCAAGAACATGAATGTCATGTTAACACTCAACATTGATTCATTAATAAATTATATTCAAATTTTATGGAAATACCAAAATAAATTAGTGAATCAATGTACCTATAGTGGCGCACATGACCACCATGAAACAATCATAAATTTTTACAAAAAACCCTAATAATTGGGAATAACGAAATCAAGAATAGAAGTATATGATTTATAAGAGTTGGAACTATATCCTTGATAAAATATAGGATTCTAACCTGGTAGGTGATGGATGTTGTGGGGATTGGGAGGTCCTTCTGCCAAGGAATCGCTCCAGGAGGACACGAGCTGAATGCTTCTGGAATGTGGGGAGGCCGTTGGCTCGATTTGGGTATTTGGGGAATTGTTTTCCCAACAGTTTTTAAAAACCATTGGGAAACACCAACCTTTCCCAACGGTTCCATAGAACCGTTGGGAAAACAAGGTTTCCTCTCCACTTTTCCCAACGGTTATTAAGAACCGTTGGGAAAAACCTATCTTTCCGATTGGGCATTTACAATAGGACCCCATCACAAAAGGTCATTTGCGACGAGGTCCTCTTACAAATTCCCCGTTGAAGAGAATGGCATCGTAAATATTTTTTTGTGATGGTCCATCATAAATAGTATTTTCTAGTTTTTTAAAAATCCCATTGTGATGGGCACATTGAAAATAACATAACAAAATAATAAAATAAAATTAATAAAATTGAATAAAATAATATTAATAATAATATAATATTAAAAATTATTATTATTATTATTATTATTACTACTACCACTATAAATAATATTATTATAACAATAATAACAAAATAATATTAATAATAAAATAATATTAACATTTATATTAATATTAATATTAAAGAAATATTAATAAAATTAATACAAATAATAATAATAATATAATAAAAAATTGAAAAAAAAATAAAAACTTTAACATTCACAAAAAGATAAATAAAATTACAAGAAAATAATAATAATAAAATAAAAATGATAATTTTAATAAAATAATATATAAATAAAAAATAATATAAAATATAAATAAATATTAAAATTAATAAAATAAAAAAAATAAAAAACACAATATTCGCAATAATATAAAATATGTACTATATAGAAATGTAAATATATACTATTATAAAACAATGCATTCAAATGTTTTATCATAAAAAGTAAATACATCATGTGGAGGGTCTTTTATAGAAGATTGAGAAGCTGGATGAGATGGTGGAGGAAACATCATCCATAAACCATGAGTCAGACATCACATGTAGTCTATCATTTGCTCGTGTTATTGTTATTCCCATAGATGCAACCCCTCTTACTGTTGATGCTGTTATCAAAAGGGATCTTCTTAATCCCTATGAAAACTCTATATAAGCTCACCCTAAGCTCGCAGATGCTCCTGATACATTGCAGCAGATGATGATGACTCCCCACGAGCTCATCTCGAGCTACACACCGACATCACAGTGGTACCACAATAACTCCCAGGCATCAATCGAGAGTCAATACCAACAACTCGACCCCTCTTGATGGCGTAATAGGTCGCCTATATCCATGTTGTCACATCATATCTTGTTGCATAGGTCTGATCATCAATCTTGGCCTAACTCTCAATCTGTGTCTAAGACATCACGGCGTCAAATTATTCCATCAATTGAAATTTAAAATTAAAATAGTTCAAATATTACCTTCAGTTTATTTTAAAACACAAAAAAAATTCTACTGACCACAATCTGATATTTGTGATCACCTCTTATCTCTCTAGTGATAGGATCACTAAACATCCTCCAATAGACATCAAACACTAAAATATTGGGTTCTTCGACTACCAATATAAATATAAAATGAACATTTTACATTTAATGTTTTATAAATTAATTTAAAAAATGTACTTTCCATATGTTCCCTATGCGTACTAAATGTACAACTACCAGCTTAATTTTTCACCTTCTATCTACCTCAATTTTTTCGACCAACATATTATCTCATCTGAAAATGACCACCCATATAGTGTGAAAATAATCCATCCCAACCCATATATGAAATATAATCACGTCAGTGGGAAAAGTAAGACTGATCAAACTCTGTGACTCTTTCTTTCCTCAATGTTTTCCTCCTCAAATTGTGCAAAAACGGATGGCAACGACCACACATACATCTCTCCCATACCTTCCATATAGATTTTCACATGATATCCTCAATGAGATACCATAAAACCTTTAAATAATTAATAATATCATGTTATTAATTAAATAAATTTCAAAATATATATTATTTATCTACATATCATCCAATGATCGAACATATAGTGCGGAATATCTATTGGAATATAATCCCATGTTACCCATGCCTCAGAAAAATAATTTTGCAATCTACACTCCCCTATCCAATAGATATTTTCGAAAATCTATGAAAAAAAGTTCAAATACTAAAAAAATTAGTATATAAATAAATTAATGATAATTAATGAAAACTAACTAAAATACATAAGTAAACATACCTCTTCCTATGTGGATAAAATACAAGATGTGGACATCAATTGGGGATAGGTTCATGAATCATTAATCTCATAATACTGCAACCCCTCTGAGTCCTCACTGCACCGCTAGTAGTATGAGGGTCATGTGATCCAACATCCAAGTCGTCATCAGGTAGATTAGTATCATTCAACTAATGAAACATATCTAAGTCCATCTGAAACATGAAATGACAATTGTTATCAAATAGTTGAAATAAACTATTATATATATTGATATATTATATATGATAATAACCATCTTTTAATTATGTCAATATTGTCCTTCATCCACAAATTCATATATGATTGTGTTAATATCTTCATATTCCTCTTCAATAACATCAATTTCTATAGTCATTTCCATTTCATCATCTCTTGTCATTTCAAATTAATTTGTTACATCAACAACATCATCGTCATCATTGAACCTTAACTATGGTGTGTTGTCATCGTTATTTGTGTCTCTACATGGAAAAGTAGGATATGGAGTAGTCTCTTGAAAAATTTCAATTCTTTCACTTTAGCAACGGAACCACATTGACTATGAAGAAAATGATTTTTATGAGATATCTTTTTTATTATGCTCCACCAATCACCAAACCCTCTTGAAATAGCACAGTAGTATTCATACTAAATTGGATGTTCCTGATGAGCAAATAAAAATGGTTAATTTACTTCAATAAATATTTTATATTTAATATCAGCGATTTTATGGCTCAGATGAACACACAAGACTCTCTAAATATCCAACCATTGACATTTAAACATCATTATTTAATTTTGTCTTAGATAACATAGTTTAATAATTTCTTCTAGCATGTTGTAAAAGACAAATCCCATTTCTCTATGATGATATCCTCTCAAGAAAACACTAATATTTATTACTATATACAGCTAGTTATTAATATTTAAGGATAATTATTAGTAATTATTGCTAATTATACCTAATTATTACTAATTATTCCTAATTACTACTAATTATCACTAAATATTACTAATTATTACTAATAATTATGATTTATTACTATTTATTACTATTTATTGCCATTTATTGCTATTTATTACTATTTTTTACTAATTATGATTAATTATTACTAATTATTTCTAATTATATCTATTTATTAATATCTATTCTTAATTATTACTAATTAGCACTAATTGTTACAAATTAAAGGAATTAATTACTAATTATCACTAATTAATACTAAATACCTCTAATTACTACTAATTATCCATAATTATTACTAATTAATATTAATTACCACTAATTATTGCTAATTAATACTAATTATTACTAATTGTTATTATTTTTTACAATTTATTACTATTTATTACTAAATATTACTATTTATTGAAATTTATTACTAATTATTACAGATTATTACTATTTATTACTATTTATTACTATTTATTTCTAATTATTACAAATTATTTTTATTTATTATTATTATTTATTACTAATTATTACTAATTATTTCTAATTATTACTAATTATTAACAATTTTTACTAATTAATGCTATTTATTACTAATTATTACTAATTACTGCTATTTATTACTAATTATTACTAATTAGTGTTATTTATTGTTAATTTCTGCTATTTATTACTAATTATTACTAATAACTGCTTATTATTACTAATTATTACTAATTATTTCAAATTATTAGTAATTATAACTAATTATTACTAAATATTACTAATTATTACTAATTATTACTATTTATTACTATTTATTTCTTTTTATTACTATTTGTTACTATTTATTACTATTTATTACTATTTATTACTAATTATCGCTAATTTTTGCAAATTAATGCTAATTAATACTAATTACAACTATTCATTACTACTTATTACTAATTACTACTAATTATTAGTAATCATCTCTAATTATTACTAATTAGTGCTAATAATTACTAATTACAGCTAATTATTAAAATTTATTACTAATTATTTGTATTTAATACTAATTACATCTAATTAATAATAATTAATACTAATTACTAATAATTAATACTACTTAATACTAATTTCATGTAATTATTGTTGATTAAGGATAGTTGAACCAAATTATTAATATTTACTTTTAAATAAAAAAAATTTACATCTTCATGAAACAACATATTTGTAAAAATAAATAATGCCAAATAAAACTATCTAATTCTAATTCTAATTTAATTACTGCTAATTAAAAATAATTAAAAATAATTTAACAAATGTAATTAACTAAAAAATAAAATAAATATATGAAAACTTTAAAAGAGAATCTTTCACACAATGCAAGGCTTGAAAATCACTCTGGTGTAAAGTTTTAAACATTCAAAAAATTTAAAAGAGAAATATGGGATTAGAAAGGGCGAGAGGAGTTGTGAGTGGTGTGAAATAGAAAAAAATAGCCTATGGTTTTATATAGGTTAGATTTTTTGGATGGGCACATTTGCAATGGGAATGTCGTCGCAAATAATACTATTTGCAATGGGACACGTCACAAATGCTAACCCCTGATTAATTAGGAGCACTGGTTAAAGAGGTATTTGTGACAAGACCCATACAAAATACTAACCTTATGACATAGTATTTTTGATGGGAGATAAATATCAATGCAAGTAATACTATTTGCGACGGGGATCATCGCAAAAGCCTATTATTTAGGGTCGGCGATTAAAAAGTATTTGCGATGGGAGAAAAATCTCTTCCCAAATACTAAAAAACACTCCTGGGTATTTTGTACGAGTGGCTACACTAATCACAAATACCCTTCCCAAATGTTGGTGCGCAATGCGCGCCAACCCTTTTGTGATTGGAAACCTATTCCCATCTAAAATAGGTAGTTATTTACAATGGGAAAAGTAAATCATCGCAAAAAGTACTTTTTGGTGGACTATTTGCGAGAAGACCCTTCCTCGTCGCAAATAACGATTTTTCTCACAGTGATCAAATGCATGTAAATTTTTTGGAATGTAAACAAGTGTAAACCTTTTAAATACATTTGACAGATTTGGATAAAGGGCATTTTTGGGTAGCATTGCGGAGTGTGCTCGATGTTTTCCTAGTGTTGGACTTTTTTGTTGAATTATTATATGGGAAAAATGGCATTGATAATTCAAATTCTTTCTCTCAACATTTCCCAACAAGGAATCCTCGTTCGGCAGGTTATGTTGGTATTGATACTGTGATGAGTATTTAGATGTCTAAATTTATGTTCTATGCTAAACAATAAAAGCCAATACAAGGCCCTCAGTATTTTAGGTTCTTATAACAGGGAAGCACTTGGGGTGAATCCGAATGAAGAATTGAATTTTAAGGAAGATTGTGTCATCAGATTCACTTGTTAAAAATACTGTCAAGGCAGGATCATGGACTAGTTAATGACTAGTTGTTTCAATCATTTTCCTTTCTCCATGCACTTTTTCTTGTTTTTTCTTGGTTATCTTGGATTTTAATCCCTTCAATCCCCTCTTGTGTATGTTCTTTACACCTTGTGCATGTATTGATATGTTCTCTTTAAAACAAATTGGGCATGAATTGGCTGGCAAAATCATGTCACCATGTTTATAAAAAAACATGGTTGAAATTCAATTTTTTGGTACTTCAAAAAAATATTAAAATATTAAAAATAAAAAAATATAATCACAAATAAAAACTAACAAAATTTAGACTATTAAATTACAATCCAAATACTCATTTAATGTATATTATAAAGCTACACTTTTATCAAAGGTACATGGAGGATCTTTCAACCTGATCGATGGTACATATCTTCCTATCACTGGAATCTCTCAACATAAACCCATGGGAAGGCGAATCTATCTTACCATACCCAAACTAACTTGATCAAAATAATAATATACAATTTTTCATTCCAATCCTCAAAGTCCCTCTTTTATAGAGGATTAAAAAAACCTTGATCTATCTATCAATCCTCAGAATCCCTCGATCACAATGATTGAAAATAGAATTAATACAAATTGAAATTTATAAAGAAATTTAAAATAGTAAACCTCACACAGTAGTAACACTTTGAAAAAAAACTCAAAAAGAAAAACATTAGACTGATTAGAAGAACTCTCATCAATAATAAGTTTAATAAATTCAAGATAATCAAAAGCTTTCAGAATAGTATTCATTATTCCAATCTATGAAACTATGGTTTAATTAATATATGAAGTGTTAAAAATCACTAAGGTTTTAAGTCAATATTCTTCAGAGTTAGTTTTAACTACATCTGAAGACACTTCTTCATCATTCAATGACTCAATTTGGCTTTACCTCATTCGATGAAATTAATCATGCACCATTACAGTGACTGTACATATAGTGAAATTAATCATTTCTTGAAATTTGGTTATTTATATGTTCATCATGTAACCAAAAAAATACTACAAAACGAAATTTAATGTTAGATAAAACTCCATTAAAAAGTATATTATGATTTCTATAACAAAGGATATAAAGGATTCATTGTCTTCATAATCGCCCTAAAAATTTCAAAATATATTATCTAATATAATGTCCTTATAAGTTGTATACATGAATAGGTTCCAATAAATTTAATTAATTTGATATTATTAGGTCAAAAAAATTTAAAAACATTAGTGAGTAGAGTGATGATGATTCAGGAGAACAATGAAAAGGGAAAGATGATGATAATGAACATCAAATATTTAAAATGGTTTGGACCGTTTTTGTCCTACATTTATAATAAGAACACCACCCAACCTATATCTCATTAATTTTCAATAAAAACAATTACTATTGAGGAAGTGAAGAACATATAACATATCCTGCAAACACCAAGAACTGGAACTTGAAGAACATAATGAGATTAAAACACATGAAGAAAAAATTTTATTTGGAAATCTAAATGAGCATTGAAAACAACACATAGAATTGTGTAAATTTACCAAATTTTATTTTAAATGACTCAAAACTTCATGTTTTAATATATTAAATTTATTAATAAAATTTCATTACATAGACAAAACCATAGAAAAATTTGTCTATTAGTTTTTAGATGTAGTTAATTCCTTTTAATGACACCTAAAAATAAAATTTCTACTCATGATCAATTTGTCTTTATAACCCAATGTTTTAAAATATTATAAAATACTACAAAATTAAAAAAATTATGATAGATGGTTTTTATTAATAAAAAAATAAATCTAAATTAATAATTAAAATAGTGATGAAAATAGGTTGGGGAATCCCTAAATTTGACGTAACAGAACCCAAAATTTTTTAATTTTTAAAACCAAAACTAATTTATAACACATTGATGTATCCAAGGTATTACCTTAACCTATCACATTTTGAAATTTACATATATATAATAAAATCTATTTAAATAAATATTTATAACTATAAAATTCATTTATCAATATAACATGAAAATCAAATTAAATAAATATGTTTTATAATTTTATAATCCTCTAATAAAATGAAAATAATTTATTTGATATGATCATGGTTAAAAATTCAATTATAAATAAAATATCAGACAAAAACCAAAATAGTTATATTAATTTAATCATAATACTATTATGTAAAAATATATAATTAATAATTTAGTAATAATTAATTTAATTAGCTTCAGGCATGGAATAATGTAACACTATTACTTCAGTCCCACCCTTTTAACAATAATGTTTTGAATTCACTTACCTAGCCTTATAAAAATACAACTAATCACTATTCTAATGTTTAATCTAGTCAATAATTATGTGTTAATCGATTAATGAATACTCATTATCAATAATAATGTTTCAAATTATATTATAATAATTAAAAATTAAAATTAATTCAAATATTTTTAAAAAAATTTAATCATTGTAAACCAATTTTTTTTTATATTTTGTTAAAAGATAGATTTTCTATATGGATTTTTAAGGTAAAATATATTTTATAAGCTTATTTTCATTAACATGGGGGTCATCAAGGAGGATTGGGGCATAGGGTGGGGACCACAGATTTTGAATCATTTGTATTTACTCTATTTTTTCTATCATTCATTTTAAACATATAATATTTTATTTTTTAGAAAAATAAACAACTTTTTCAAAATTATATGTCTTATTATAAAAAATTAAAAATTAAAAATAAATTATTTTAATGTTTTTTATGATAATTTTCTTGATTTCCTTAAATAAATAATATCTAAAAATATAAAAATATTATAATAATGTATTATAATTGTAATATAACTATAACATTTTTAAGTATAATTATTTCATATTTAAAATAATGCTAATAAAACTAATGATTTAATAAAATAAGTATTATTTTTTATATTAATATTTTCAATAATAATTATGTCAAATAAATTAATTATTATTATAATTTTGAACACAAACCTAACTTGGACCAGAAAATTCATGTTCTTCTCATCGTAGCTTATTCTCTAGTGGGTGTAACAAGACCTAGCTCATGAGTGTGAACCGTGACTCAAGTGTGAAAAATTGTTCATCCCAGTGCTATCATGCACTACTATGATAGGTAAATCACATGGTGTTGAAATTATAAGATAAATCCATACTTAATAGGAATCAAACCCCCAACACTGAGGATCCAAATGAATGACCCTAATCCTTCGGCCACCCCCATAGGGGATAATTATTATTATATAATAATTATTATAATAATAATTATGAGTAGGTATAAGATGTTGTAATGAAAATCACACAAACCCAAATTACTATGATAGATAGACCACATCCCCATAATGACAATTCTACCTTATTTTGGCTAAATTATTGAATATAATGCTCTATATAGGCACAATTTTTTTAATGGTTTTTTTATCATGTGTGAAGTATGTAGAGTTCACTCCTCACAAGTTATATCAACAATTCTTTTCAAACACACCTAGATCCTCTTCCAGATTCCACATTGAAAATACACACTGGATAGAATGGGGTTTAAATTCCAATTTACATCATCCAAGTTATTTAGTGGTTGTTCCTCCTATGTGAATAATCATTAACATTGTATATCATGTTCTCTTAAGTGTTATGCTTTTACAATAATCATAAAAAAATATAAATCCACGTGAGAAATACTACAAATATCCTCAATTAAATCTAAAAGAAACATATAAACCCCCTGAAAGTCCTATACGAAAGCTAAAAAATGTGTAGGTCTATTACATTCATCATAGACAAGAGAAAACTTATAAGAATAATATGTATTACATAGTATATTTCATTGATAGAACAGATCCAAAACTTTTTTGGCTATCCTTTTTCAACCCAAGAGATTTGATGATCATTTTACAGTTTGATTCGACAACAATATTCACTCACCCATGAGATACCAAAATCTTTATACTAGAAAGGGCATCCACTGATTCAACCACCTTGGGATTCTAATTTTCAATATATTTTTTTTAATCCATGATAATAAAACCGTTACTTTTATTGATAAATAATCTCATACCAACTATATTCACCGCATTGACTGCAACATCCATTTAAATCTTAACTACCCCCAAAAGAGGGAAGCTCCAACAAACTGGGGGCCTTTAGACATCCACAAAACATTGCACGAGAAATAAAATATCTAAACATTAATCCATACATGTTATTTATTGATATTTAAACTATCCACTATTACCTTTTTAATGTAAGATAATTATACCTAAAACACACCATCTATTCCAAAACACATAAAAAATCACAACATTAGGAGGTATATTTGAGAACAAAACCCAGAAATATAGTTTAACTTCACCCAAACACCATCACAAATTGCATTGAACATCCAATTCAAACAGCCAAACCCCTCTCACAGTGGATCAATTAAAAATATAATGAGAAATGGTTCCCACCTTTCTATAATAAAGTGGAAAAGAACAAATATTACAAAAATGACATGTGGAAAAGTGTTCATGCATAAGAATTTTTTCACTCCAAACATACCAAAAAATGAGAATAACATTTGGCATACAATCATGTGACACTAGATAATTCCAATGAAAATTCTCAAGGAATCCAAAGATCAAAACTACACATTTTTCTGACTTAATAGAGAAAATTTCCATATGTTCTATACACCAACAGAGTTGGTCACTACCAGTAATGATCCCAACTATCATAAATGAAATTTCTTTTTTAAATAAATAAATTCATTATTACGTAATGTATTTATAGAAAAACCCGTCACTATATTGGTTATTTTTTTCCATTATAAAATATATACTTTCATATTTATAAGACTAATAAGTATATTATCAATAAAAAATATAGGCATTCTACAGTGACCAATATGTTTGGTATATATTATGGGTTACGATAAATTCTAATTGATATATATGGAATAAGTTATGTCCATAACTGGTAGGATCATACCTTATAAATCCAATTTATGAGAACTTTTGATGGAGATGGAATCACTCGGATTTTCAATTAACCAATCCCATGCTAAGAATCAATTTCTAAAACATGAGTGAAACCATATATGGGATAAGTTCAAGATTGTTTACATCATAACCCAAAACATGTTCTCTAAGCCACCCCAATAAAGCACCACCATCTTACACCTTTCCCTTTGGGTGTACGATGGTATAATAAGGGGTTATTTATCTTGACCATAGTAGTATGAATTTTAATATTTTATTTTTAATAAAATATTTACTATATTTATCACCTTTTTAGTTCATATATATATGATTAAAAGTTGATTTTGATCGAAATTAATTTTTGATATGAAGAAACTAAAATTGAATTTTTGGGAAATATATAGTTTCTATTAAGTCACTCTTTTTCATAAATCCAAGAATTTTTTATATAAATTATACATTAAAAACTATTCTTACTAAATAATATTTTTTAAATTATAAATTATTATATAATTAAGTAAGTCCAATGTAAATTTTATAAAGGTCGGATGGTTATTAGTGTAGTAAAATTTTTTATTTTCTAGTAAAAAAAATTTTTATTTAAAAATTTTATAATATTTATATAATATTTTTTGAAAAGTAATTTATTTTCTGAAATGATCGCAATGAAATTACCGAATGACTAATTTTTAATAGTTTTATGGCACAATTATATTTTTGGATAAAAATTAAATATGTTATAAATATGTGGTATCCATTATGACATCAGAATACCATAAAAGTGATGTAATAAATATTAAAAATGAAATCCATCAAAAAAAATATTTTTCCTTGAAAATATTGAATTATGTAGTTATTTGATAAATTTTATAATATTTTAATTAATACCCAAAAACCTTAATTTTATTTTAAGGTTTTAAAATCATTTTTTATGAACATGACTTCCTTCCACATTACTAATGGTATTATTTAAATATGGTCAGTTATTGTCCCTATCTCATGCTACTATCCATGGTGAAGAGAATCCTCCTTCACTAGCACCACATCCTCGGATTTGAGTAGTATCTCCCCATGCTGATTCTAATATATCTTTTCTACATCCCCATGAGGGGTTTTCAATAAATCACAGGTACCCTCTTCCATTGTAATCTCCTTGTAGAGCTTTAGAGACCCAATGTATTCTATCTACTACACCTCCTAAACGTCCATTATCTGGACCTCAGGTTCTATGGATTTACCACCATTTTTAGCTAAGAGTGTCTCCATTGGCCTAGGAATATATGAATAGTATTTACAACCCTTTGGTTTCTGCTTATTGGTAATAATGAAACTCCCCAGATCCATGATTTCCATATTTCCATTATTCCTCCTTAGATTGTGCAGGCCTTTACTAAACCCTCCTATAACATTGTTATATGAGGGATGTCCTTCTCCATCGGAATAGGCTTTTTGAGATAGAAATGGTGTTATTTTAAATCCCTCCATTGTTACTTAAACAATCAAACCAGATGTTTAAATTGAGATAGGAAAAAATCCTACTTATATTGGTTCCCTGTTTGATATTCAGCTACCTACATTCCCCAGGCGTTTGTTGCACCCACTCCTAACCATCGACATATTCACCCTCACTAGTCAGTTGGTCACCCTTTTAGTGTTGTACTACTTCTTGTGTGAACATCCATATAATTTGTTCATGAATTTTGGACCACATCTCCCTTAGAATATGGAACATTAGCTATGGCTAAATCTTCATGATCTTGTGCATTATCATAGTGCATTTCCAAATTAACATCTATCATTTCACTAGCTTGTGCACCCCCTGAATTCATAGTTTCTCCCGTAGGAAATTCCGAATCTCTCCTCAGCCTTTTAAAAGTTCCAGATGCACTCATATTAGGAGGTAATACCTTAACATGCTTTTTCATCACTACTTCACCCGAACATACAGTTCCTATAGTTTTTCCAGGACCTCAACCACATCCTTCACAACTATCAATAGGAACACCACCGACCACATCCATAATCTTTCCACTATCATTAGGAGAACCATTCAGGACTTATTTTCCTGAACATCCAAAACATCTATTGGTTGCATCATCCCATGCCTAAAAACTGAAAATCCATTCCCCAAATTCTTTCACAATGAACAAAACTCACACCAGGATTAAAAATTGACTAACTGCTTATATTGGAATTCTTCACCAATAGAAATATAGAATGATTCAATAGGATTCTTAGACACAACGAATTATAAACATTCCCTTGGTGAAATCAGATGGCATGCCACTCCATTCCTATTATCCAAGAATAAGAAATGCCAAACGAAGTTTCCCAACATAAGAATTACTGAGGGATTTTGAAATGAAAGAGGATGTTCTAGAAATCTTACCCAGATCACCAACGTTGGTGAATCTCATTTCATATGAAAATCATATAACCATTTTAAGAGAAGAATGTGAGATCCATCCCTAGATCTAGGCACTCTCGACTAGGAAACAATAATTTTACCTTCAATAGAAAATTGAATCATGACATGATTTGATTCAAGAATACCTACCATCGTTCACTCCTGAAATCCCTATGTTTCAAAATTCATGCGATTGAAGGTGTCCACCAATGGTCGGTGCAGAATAAATCATGAAATCAAGGTAACATGCAGCAGAGGGGATTTATTTGATAATTCGAAGATTTTTATTTGTAGTTTTGGGGATCTATTGAAGCATTCTGGGACTTTTGGGATGTTAGAAATCTGAGTGAAGGAAGGTATGAAATCATCGTTCAAGAAAGGAACGAAGGGTGTAGGATGATCAATATACACTCTTGAGAGAATTCATGGAGAGGGTGATCTCTATGTATTCATTGCAATTCTCATTGAATGTCTTTTTTCAAAAACAAATGAAATAGAAACCCTTAAGAAAATAATATAATTGGTTTCTTATACCTCTAGTGTTAGAAAATTATAATTACACATACACCCTTATTATTTTTCTTAATTCCTATAGAAACATATGTGTGTGTGTATATATATATATATTATTATTGGACATGAACAAAAAATACAAACTAAATTAAATATTATTTTATTAAAATAAAATTCAATAATATTTATTATAATTAATAAATAATAAATATTATATTATTTAATTGAGGTTTTGGATACACTTAGTGTGTGACCCTATAGGACTCTTTCTCATTGGAATTAGGAAAGGCAGCCCAAAGCCGAAGGATAGTGTCTATAAACACACTAAGTTTCCCATAGAGAGAAAATTTAATGTTTCAATCACATAAATCCTTATGTGGATACATACTATATAATATAATCCTTTTACTGATATATATCTAATAAATAAGGTTGCATGTTGGTGCCATCAACCTATGTGCTTGATGTCTCTTTTTTTGACTTTCTAGAATTTGAACATGCCTATAGAACACCAGGGCCAAAGAATTATTAGGTCTATATCATTTATATCAATGTTCCTAAGATATCAAATTTCATTAAAGAATATATGAGAAAAATCTATTCTCTCATTATTCATTAATGAAATATTATCCATGATACACCCAACGTATCCTACATTTTATTGAACATATGTCACCATGATTTAAAATAATATATAAAATTATAGCACTCATGATATCCATTAATAATAATATTAATCTCGTATTACCAATACACACATCCACATATAGTAACATCCAATAACTCATATAAGTGTGGATTTCCTACTCATGGGTCTTGTTTTCATTATTTCATAAACTAGAAATTACTAAGGGTTTACACTGTTGGAAGGTTACTCAAATTTCTATGAGTCTCCACCCCTAATAGCCTATATCATTTGTCTCTCTCAAATAATATTATATAGTTATAAAATATATGTTTTAATAATACTATCATGGAACATCTGTGTTATCATCATAGTGAGGAACTATTATTACAAATATGTGTGATGACTTCTCTTTGGACATTATCAAATATTATTCCACTCGTAAGAAAAATAATTATGTAATAGTTATTTTATTCATTTAAAAAATAATGAATTCATTTTTTCATAAAGTACATTTAAGTTGGTTTTGGGTAACAAACTCTAGTATATTCCAACTTTCACTAGAGATAACAGCCAACAACATTCGTTTAACTTGCTCTCACACAATACTCACACTTCTTCTGAGATAATTATTTAGTTAATGGTTCCATCACATTTTATTTTTTGGAAACTCTACATACTAACACTTCACCACTTGTAGAAATATCCCTCAAGAGTTGATACTTCTAGATGGTGTTCTTTGTTTGTTGGTGTGACTGTGGCTCTTTTGAATGATCCACCACAATAGTATTTTAACAATATAATGTAGTTGATTATTTACTATTAGGTACCAAATCATGATCCTAGAAAAAATTTCATATATAAAATGATTCTTTGGCTATATTACAATCCACTATATACTCAAATGATGTTGTAGGCTCAGAAAAAATTGGTTCCTTTGAACTCTTACAGCTCATGGCTCCTCCATTGAGACTAAAAACATATTCTGACAATGAATTTAGTTTATTATGATCTATTTTAAAGGCATCTTACATATAACCCATGATAAATATCTTATTTCCTCCTCTGTATACCAATAAGATATCCTTATTTCTTCTCATATACTTATGTATAGCCATAACAACAAGCCAGTGTTGTGCTCTTGGATTATTTTGATATCTACCTACCATGATCAATGTGTAGGACGAATCAAGCCGAGTACTTAAAATTGAATAATTGATTGATCTTATAATTAAAGTGTATGGGATCTCCCTCATTCTCTCTTTCCCATATTTTGTTTGAGGACACATTTTCTTGGAATGATGTATACCATGTGACACAATAACTGGTCCCCAATAGGATTGTTCCATATTAAATATCATTAGTATAGAGTCAATATATGTACATTTACTTAATCCAAGCAAACTAATGGATCTATAATAAATAATCTTGAACCCTAGAATTTAGGTTTTTTCACTTAAGTATTTCATGGGGAAACACTCATTTAACTATTCCTTAATGGACTGTAAGACAGGTATGTTGTTTTCTTTTAAAAATATTTCATCAATATATACTATATTTCAATTACTATATTACCACTAAAACACTTGTAAAAAATTTTATAACATTCATACATAATGAACAAAAATATTTTAAAGCATCATTGAAATGAATGTTCATTACCCAGATGCTTGCATCAATACATAAATGGATCTCTACAACTTGCATAACTTTTTATAATCACCTAGGGTCACAGGTCGTTATGGTTGTGTCATATGGATATCTTAATAAATTTATCCAATAATGAAATCTATTTTGACATCCATGTACCAAATTTCATTATTATGACATGGTTCTATAGTAAGTATAATTATAATGTATTTAAGCATGGAAACTGAAGAAAATGATACATTTTATTCAATGCCATCAAGTTTCATAAACTATATATACACTAACCTGTCTTTATAAGTACATAAATTAACTTCCATTTCCATTATTATTTTGAATAACCATGTACACCCAAAAGGATTTACATCAACTAGATGATCGATCAAAACCAAAAACATGTTCTGATACAAGGTTTCCATTTTTGAATTCATGGATTTTTTCTTCCTTGCAACTTATGTGATCTGTACTTCCTCTTTATTGGGGATATGATCATTATTTTCATCCAATAATGACTCAGCATATTAGGTGACTAGAAAAACATGTAACTTTAGTTTTATTATCTCTCTGGTTTTTCTATAAAGTAATTTTGTTTCAAGAACAACTTCATCCATATGGACCTATGGACTTTATTCTTGTACCAAGACTTTTGTGTCTCACAAATCAACTTCATCTAATTTAATCTTGTTCACACTATCCTTATTGAGGATGTTTCCCCTCTCAAGAATTATGGATTTTCATGTGACATTCACTTTCATGTCTAATAATTTGTATATGAATTTTCCCTTTATTTCCTTAGGATGCCCTATAAAGATACACATTATTCCCTGAGGTTCTAGCTAGTTTCCTAAGAATCCCTTAAAAATACCTTGCAATCCCATATAAATTTATTGGAAAAAAAGGGTTTCTTTCCACTCCATTTCTCATAGGGGGTTCTTTTTTCCACTTTAGATAGTACTCAGTATAGTGTGAATGCTGCAATTTTTAATGAATATTCCCAAAATGATAATGGAAGATCTTTATGACTCATCATCAACATTACTAATTCATGGAAGGTACAATCCCACCTTTCACAAACACCATTAAAATATGGTGTGCAAGGTTGAGTGAGTTGTTAAATAGTCTCAAACCCCCATAAAAATTTGATAAACTCTTGTTTATGGTGTTCACCACCTCAATTTGATAGAATCTTGTTTATATTATCCCTATATTGATTCTCTAATTTAGTATTATGTTCTTTTCATTTCTCAAATGACTCGGACTTATAACTCATCAAGTAGACATAGACATATGTACTCAAGTCAACAGTAAAAGTAATAATGTAATAGTACATGCATATAGGTTCAACGAGAAGTGGTCCACACATATTCATTGTGTACCAATCTAAGAGGTTATGTGACCATTTCACTATATCCACTAAATGGTGGTTTAGACATTTTACCTTGCAAATAAGAATGATATATTTCAACTGGTTTTATCACAAAAGAGTCTCAAAAACCATATTAATAGAGTTTTTTCAAACACATATCATCTATATGACTAAGACAGTGATGCCATGACTGGGTGTTTTATGAGTCATGGGATAAAGATTAATTATCGATATCCAATATTGGTTTACATAATTTAATACATAAAGATCATTATTTAAATGTTCTATAACATAACATATGATTTCTTTATAAATGAAACAAATTTAAATCCAAATTTGAAAATAAAACCATAATTATCTCAGAAGGGTGCATAAATTATGTTCTTGGTAACTGTCTATAGATAATAATAATATTGTAAAACCATTATCATTCTTATTCGAAATGAAAGGTTTCAATCTCCAATAGAGAGAGTAGGAAGCCTTGCAACATAACATCTCATAAATCCACCTCTCATATAGAAATATTTCAGAATATACTTGGTTCCAACATTTAAATATAGATATGAGAATGAAACACCATACATAATACCCAATGTGTAGATATTTAAATATTACACTTGATAAAAATCACACCTTTAGATTCCCCTTTATTCTGGATGTAGTTCCCATTATAGTGGCCTTTCATAACACATAAAAAACATACTACTTCCTTTTCCCATCAGTGCCTCTAGATCTTCCTCTTTTTGAAAATATGGTTCTTAGGAGCTTTATACATATTAGTAGTCATAGGCCCCTTTTACTTGTTCTTCCTTTTCTTATTCACTATAAAATCGAAGCATTTTCATGCTTCATACCCTTATCCACATGGTGAATTATGGTAAAATTTCCCAAAATACTCTTCTAATTATTTCATAAGTGAAAATTAATAATAAAAGTGGGTAAGGAATTCAGTAGTGATGAAAGTATGAGATTTGTGTGCAACTTATCTAGAAATTTAATCCCCAAGATGTCTAAGTGTTAAATGTAGCCAATAATTGTGACTACATGAGTCCCTTCCAACATTGACTCTCCAATAACTGTTATAAATAGAGAATTGGAGATCTTGTATCTCTCTTGTCACACCTTCTCTTAATAGATATCCTAAATGTGATATAACATGTTATGTGCATCTATTTCCTCATACGTTTGATATTGAAATTTTTTAGGGATCTCTCAAGATAGTTTGTAGGAAATATTTTCCCTAGTTTTGCTTACTTTTTGTTCAGTTGTACCATGGGGTTCATTTGGGTGAAAATTTGAGAATTTTGGAAGGAATAGGGAAAGTACATGGTTGGTGCATGGTTTTCCCAAACAATGAACCACATTCTAGAAAACATTGTGAACCTAGAGAGAGGGGATTCACATGAATATAACATGGTTTGTCAAGACGTGTTCCCAAAAAGGGGAAAACACCCCCCCCCCCTAGAAGAGGAACATGGTTAAGGTGCATGGTTATGAAAAAATGTGTTCCCCGATCATCAAACTATTCGTATGAAATTTTAATCACCCAAAATTTATTAATAAAATCACAAACCCATTTATAATACCTCCAAGAACTATATATAATCCATAATAATTTTCATTCATTTTTAGAGGCTCCTAGAAGGACTTCATGCCTTCTTACCTCTTTTCTTGTCAAATTGAAGAGATGATTGAAGATATACACCTCCTGAGTAAGTGTTGTCTTCATGTTTAGATCTCTCTCTCTTATGATTATCTTTCCATATAATGGAAGTAAGTTTTCCAATTGTTTGTTCTAGATATAGATATGAGTTTATTAAATATTTATTCATTTTTTCATAGATCTAGGTTTCCGATCTAGATCATTTTCTTCATCACATTCTTGATTGTCCTGATTCAAATTAAGGTATTTTAGGATTTGGGGTTACTGAATTGAATGAGATGGAACAATTAATTGATGAATTAATTTGGGATATTGAATTAATTAGTTGTAATAATTAATTTAAGAATTAATTGTGGGAATTTTTATGATTGTGGGTTTGATTAATTAATAGTGATATTAATTAATAGAAGTACTGTGATTAATTAATTGATGAATTAATTAATGGGATATATGTCATAAACTAATTGTTGAATTTTTAATTAAATTTATGTAGTTAATTAATTGTTGAATTATTAAATAGAATGATATGATTGTGTAATTGTTGAGCTGATTAATTAATTCATAAATTAATTTATGTGATATTGTGATATAGGTGACTTAAAATGATGAATGATAACAATGGAATTTAGATGTGATTTTAAATGGTGAATGGTAACAATGGAATTCACATGTAACAATAAATATTGAATAGAAATAGTGGAAATAACATGTTACTTGAAAATATTAATGGTATCAATGGAATTCATATTGGAACATGAAATTATGGATGGTAACAATGGAATTCATATGTGAATTGAATTCAGGGCTCCTTGGTAACCCAGGTGTTATGTGGTTAAAAAAAGTGTAATTGAATTATTGTAAAGTGTTTACATTAATGCTTGAATTTTATTATTTATAAAACTAATTAAACCATTATTGAATTTATATTGTTCTTGACATATTTGGTGTGGCCTACTGATCATACTAACACTCTACTTGGGTAGTCTGATCGGTACCCGAATAGATTTCAAAATTGTAGTAGATGATAAGGTAAAATGTTGTGTGTTAGATGGATGAATTGGGATTGAGCAGGAAAGAGGGAACCAAAGGTGATTCAGGGACCATTCGGGAGTTTTTAGTGTCTTTGCTTTTGGGTTTTCATTTGACACAGGGCATGTACTCTAGCATGGCCTATCGACTATTGAGTTTTGATATTGTATTTTCAGTTTTGGTCCTCTTGTGATACTTGTATTATTTTGGTTATTTCTTATCATTCATCTATTTCTTATTTATTTCTATCAAGTTATTTCTCTTCCAAAGAGGGTATAGTCTTTCCCTGACTGATATTAGATCCTTTTTGTTAGTCGGTAGCTTCTGGTGTATTGGGTGGCGTGCTTGAGGTCACATGACTGACTGGCTTAGGGTATCAATGGGTGGAACCTGGCTTGGGATGTTAAAAAGTTATATCATAGGCTATATTTCTTTTATTTTTTTTATTACTATTTAGGAAAGCTAGATAGGAGACTAGGAAGATTTGGGGCTTGGTTATGAGATCATTCAGGGGAATAGCTAACCCTTGAATGGGAGAAATCCGAATACCTAGGGTGAGATTGATGTTATTGGTATTTTTTGTTATAGTTGATGCTATTTCATAATGGGGGACACACTTTTGTTGTGATATGATAATTTTCTTGATATTTTTATAAGTTTTGACTTTTTTCCTAGTATGATACAATAGTTGAGTCTGTATACATCATTATAGACACTCAGGATTATTTTGGGACATGCATCATATTAGGCATGCAAGGAAATTGATTTTTGGGTATGTTGTCGAACTTAAACTATTTTTCCATGCTAATGAAATTGAAATTAAAATGTTTTAAATGTAAAATTTAGAATTTTAAAATGATTCAAGATGAGAATAAATGTGTTTCAAATGATAATCCTGAATATGATAATGAGTTTACCCTTTTTTGACCATGACATAGATGTAGAACAGTTACTAGTAGTGATATCACCTCAATTTGTACCGTGTGGATGGAAAAGGGAGGAGTGTCTTGTTATGGATTAATCTGAAAACCCCCTAGTAAAACGTGTTATTTTTTTTGTGTCCTGTTACAGGTTTTTTCTATTGTAGAGATATGCCTCCAAAGCAACACTTGTTCAGAGGATGACAGGAGTACATAAATAGGGATGATTCTCTAGTGGTATAATCTAAGGCATTGGATGTGGAGGGTGAGGATGTGGGGGAGTATTTCTGAGTGAACTTTTCTCACCACATGAAATTCATGGAAACATACCCAGGTTGGGTTATTAAAAGAATATGTGATCTGATTAGGTAGTTTCAATTTCATCACACGCGAAAATTTATTAGAGTGGGTGGGCCTATGGGGATGAGTTTTGGATTGAGTCTATATAGAATATACTTGACCACTTAGAGCCTTCATCATAGAATAGAGTCAAGTTGGAGGCTTACATTTTGAGAATATCTGCAAAGAGATGGTGGGATTTTCAAGTCTGGATAGGGCAGGCTGATGGAATCACTTGTAAGGACTTTTTAGAGAAGTTAGTAGAATACACTTTTCTAGAGGAGTTGAGTGATTAGAGAATAGTTGATTTCATGCGTAAGACTCAGGGGATTATATCTATGATGGACTATGATGAATAATTTATATAACTTCATCTCATTTCTCTAGAATTGTAAGGGGATGAGAAAACTATGTTGAGTTATTTTAAATATTGTCTTAACTGTGAGATTATGTACTATGTTATCATTTTCTGGTTAATGAAGTTTTCTATGGTAAAGGATCAGGCTCTCGTAGTAGATGGGGAATATGAAGGAGTCTTCTATTGTAGGATATGTGGTTTCTTTTCGACTATTAGGAGGTATATTTTCTAAAATAATGTAGTGTCACTGTGAGAATTTTAGTCATAAAAGTGGAATGAATAGTGGAAAGGGGGAAGGGTTCATCACCCAGGACCTTACCAAGATTATTTATCATCAGTTTCGTAGGTCGAGCCACTATCATAGAAATTATTCATGACCACTTATAGAGTATTGATCATGCCTCAATATGGGAAACATTCATATGTTTTATGTGAACTCATGATAGACGGGTAGTGATGGAGGAGTTAGAAATAAACATGGTGTGGGAAGAAGATCTTATGCACCATATCAGTATAGTAGTAGGATTTCTTCTAGAATAGGAGGTAAAGTAAGTGGATGTGTTACTCTTGGGAAATAGAACTTGTATCATCAAATTTTTATAGCTTAGGGGACTCAAAATCCATCATAGTGATGAGTGGTAACACAGTTACATGTCATTCCGCCTACACATGTGGATAGTGAGGCTGGACCATCAATAGTTTGAGGTACTATTCTTATGGATTCTAAAATATCCAGTTCCTTATTTGATATTCCTTCCTATAATTATTTTATTTTTATAAAAAAAATTAATTGTTGGATCCATGCGGTGGAGTTTGGGAGTGGGGTGTTGATTATAGATAATCCTTGGGGAGTACCTTCGAGATACATCTATTTGTTCAAGGGATGTTCTCGAGAGTTTGGAGAGTATCTATTCTTGGGGTATCATTGTACTATTGACAGGGTAGGCTTTGACCTAATTTTGGGTATGGACTAGTTAGTATCATACCAAGCCCACATAGATTGTTACCAGAGGAGAGTGACATTTACGTCTCAAGGTGTGATGAATACATTCACTATGGGGAATGGGATATCAAGGTGGTCCACAGAGTGCGAATTCACCAAAAATTGGTGGAGCTTACTATCCATGTAGTTATCTTATTGTTTTATGATAGAGGAGTGAAGCCTGGTGACTTTCTCCTAGTATTAGATCGGTTATATGACATATTTCTTGAAAACATCTCTTTGATGACCCATGAGAGAGATATTTAATTTAAAATAAAGCTCATTCTTGGGGATAATCCAGTTTCCATTCCACCATACATAATGGAACAAATAGAGCTTCAAGAGATTGAGACTCAACTAGAATAGTTAGAGGATAAGGGATTTATCTCTATAAGTATGTCATCTTGGGGTTCTCTGGTCTTGTTTGCAAAGAAGGATGATGGGACCTTTCTCTTCAATGACGATTATGAGATGTTTAACCGAATGCATATGAAGAACCATAATCCTCTTCATTGTATCGATGATCTTTTTTACCATTTGAGAGGTGTTTGTGTTTTCTCAAAGATTTACATGAGATCAGGGTATCATCCATTGAGGAGTTGACCTTAAAATATACAAAGGACTACTTTCAAAAGTAGGTATGGCCCTTATGATCTCATTGTAATTTTTTTAGGACTAACAAACACACCTTCAGTATTTATGTACTTGATGAAAAAAATCTTCCATCCATACCTAGATCAATTTTTATTAGTATTTTTGGATGAAAACTTTATGTACTCCAAGACTCATGACGATCATGTCCTACATCTTGACATCTTCCTGAGAATGATGAGAGAGAATGGACTATAATCTATTTTATCTAAGTGTCAATTTTTTTATCATGTACAATTTTTGGGTCACATCATCTATGATCAAGGTGTGTCTATGGATCCAAATAATTTTCAGGTATTGGTGTCTTGGGAGAAGCCCAAGAATGATTTTTATATCTCAAGATTTTTTGGGTTTGTAGGATATTATTGGAGGTTCATGAAAGAAAATTTCTATTTTGCAGCACCACTTTCATGCATGGCCAAAAATGGGGTAATGTTTTAATGATCTGGAGTAAGGGATAATTCCTTAAAAAAGTTAAATAAGTGACTGAAATTAGCATTTATCTTGATTATACCTAATATTGGTTAGAAGTATACGATGTTTTTTTATGCTTATGGGGTTAGTCTTAGAGTAGTGTTGATACAAGGTGATTGATTTATTGTGTATGGGTATCAGCAGTTGACGCCACATGAATGGAATTACCCAACACATGACCATGGGTTAGTATCAGTGGTTTATGCTTTTAATTCTTGGAGGTATTATTTTTTGGGAGAAAATATTACATTGTATACAGATTACGGGATATTTAAATATATCTTTCTACAATGAGATTTTAATCTATGGTACTGGAGGTGGGTTGAGTATAAGAATTCTTTTTATTTTGAGCAAGAATATATGACCAAAATAGGAAAATTGTTTCTAATTCTCTAAGAAGGAAAACTCAGACTTGTGGAGTTCATGTGTTTAGTGGTGAGTGGAAGATGATGACTTTGATGGTATATATACTACTTGTATTTTAGGAGAGTCATGAGTAGATGCCTCCTGTACCAATGTCAGTGGAGTATACTCTTTTGAGAAGAATAATAGATAGAAAGTATGATGATCCATAATGTTTGACCTAGAGGGGAATCCTTCATTTATTGGAAAAACCATCAGATTGGATGATAGATGAGGACAAGATAATTTATATCAATAATCAATTTGATGTCCCTACGAGTATACCAGGGGTGCTGATGCATGAATTTCATGACACAATGTGTGTAGTTCATGTAGGGGTGACCAAAATGTACCATGAACTATGAAGAATGTTTTTATAACTGATCATTAAAAAGTAGATAGTTGGGTTCGTGACTTGAAGCTACACATGTCTGCAGGTGAAGGCAGAGCATTTACGACCTACTGGTTTGTTATAGTTGTTTCCCATTCCAAAATGGAAGTGGGAAGACATGATTATGGATTTTTTGGTGGGTCTCCCGAGGATTCCTCAGAAAAATGAAACTATTTGGGTGATTTTGGACCATTTGACAAATGTAGTTCATTTCTTACCTTTGTTGGAGACTTTCTTAGTGGAGTAGATGGGAGACATGTATGTTCAAGACATATCCCTTCTGCATGGGGTGTTAGGGAATATAGTTCCAAACCATGATTCATGCTTTACTTCATTCTTATATATGGTCTTATTGAAGATACTTGGTACATATGGTCTATTGAGTACGGATTTCCACCACCAGACATATGGGTAGTCGGTACGCATTATATATGTGAATTGGATATGCTGTGAGTGTGTGTTTTAGACTTTGGTGGGCCTTGGGAGAGGCACTTAGAACCTGAGGAGTTCACATATAACAACAATTATCTATAATCAATTCATATTTCCCCATATGTGGCACTGTATGATATTTCATGTAGATCACCTCTATTACAGATTGAGATAGGAGAGTTAGAGCTATTGGGACCGAGTATCATGAAGGAAATATCATAACATATAGAGTTGATTTAGAAGTCTATGGATATGGTTCAAATTAGACAGAAGTTGTATGTGGATAGATGAAGATATACCCAAGATTTTATAGAGGGT
Source organism: Viscum album (assembly GCA_963277665.1). Taxonomy (NCBI): domain Eukaryota; kingdom Viridiplantae; phylum Streptophyta; class Magnoliopsida; order Santalales; family Viscaceae; genus Viscum; species Viscum album. Next base: position 1,878,210,295 of record OY728152.1, read on the forward strand.
GATCATGTATTACTTTAGGTGTCTCCTATATTAGGTCACCACTAGATATGGAGACAGGGCATGTTGGTGCCCATTTTTGTAGACCATATGAGGCTGTGAAGAGAATTGGACCAATGGTATACTGATTGGATCTTCCTCAAAGATATATTTCTATGCAAGAATTTTTTTCATGAGTCATAACATCAGTTATATCACCCTGACTCTTATAATTTGATTCATGTGGATAATGTTGAGCCTGAGATAGATGCGTCCTTTGAGGATCATCTCATACATGAGTTGGATCACAATTGGAAAGTGTTGTAGGAAACAATCATGCCTATAGTTCATGTTTTGTGGAAACATGTTCATGTTTAGGAGGAAACATCGGAGAGATAATCAGATAAGAGGGATCAACGGCCTAGTCATTTTGACTTGGAATCTTAGAAAGGCTTGAGTGTATAGATCGATGAAGAACTATTATAAGTTAGAGAGATTGTAAGATCCCGAACTTTTCTATAAATTTCTCAAGAATTTTTATAGTTACTCTTTTTCCTAGATTTGTGTAATTTTTGTGGGGTTATGCAATGAGTTTATTTTGGGTGAAAATATGTGATTTTTTTAATGAATAAGCGAATTGCATGGTTCGATCATGGTTTTTCAAAACTGTGCACCCCATCCCAACAAATCATGTGAACCCAAACAGAGGGGACTATCATAGCTGGAAAACATTTTTCAAACTGTTCCCCCAAAAATGAGAAATCATACACCTCCCCCCTACAGGTGGTACAAGTTTAAAAAGCATGGTTAGGGTCAACCATGCGCCCTGAGTAGCAAACCATGCGTATGAGATTTTAATCCCCTCGAGATTATTAAAAAACTCATTAACCCCCATTTAATACCCCAAAATGACCTACCTTAACCCATAAACATTTTCTATCATTTTCGGAGGCTCCTATAGGGATTACAAGTACTTATGACCTCATTTATTGGTGAATCGTAGTTTTAATTGAAGGTATAAACCTTCCGAGTATGTGTTATCTTCTCATTTAGATCTATATCTTTATTATTAACATCTTACTAGATTAATGAATGATGTTTATCCACTATCAGTTCTTGATCTAGATCATGGTTTATTATTTATTGGTTCTTACGATTGTGGATCTAGGTTTTGGATCTAGATCATATCCTTCCATGCATTCTTGATTCAACCGCTTTAAATTGGGGATTTCAATTGGACAATAATTTTTCAATGAATTGAGGTAGGTGGGCTATAATTAAAATACCAATATTTTGATTTTATTACATGTATGTAAATATAGAATTTATATTTTTTGATTAGAGATTGAGTATCTCAAATTAAATTAATTAATTTGATAGATTAATTAATTGAGGGATTTTAGGATTTTGGGATATTTAATTGATTGAGATAGAACAATTAATTGATGAATTAACTAGGGATATTGAATTAATAATTTTTAATAATTAATTGATGAATTAATAATGGTGATTTTTATTATTATGGGTTTGATTAATTAATTTTGGAATTAATTAATGGAAGTAGTGTAATTATTTAATTAGTGAATTAATTAATCGATTTTATATGATAAACTAATTGTTGAATAATTATTGAAATTGGTGTAGTTAATTAATTTTTGAATTAATTAAGGGAATGATGTGATTGGGGAATTGTTTAGTTGTTTAATTAATTAGTAAATTAATTATCTTGATATTGTGATTTATGTCACTTAAAATGATGAATGGTAATAATGGCATACATATGTGATTTTAAATGATGAATGGTAATAATGTGATTCACACATGAATTTAAATAGAGAATTGTAAAATGGAATTCCCATGTATCCTTAAATGGTGAATGGTAACAATAGCATTCTCTTGTGATAAGAAAGGGAGAATTATTAAAATAGAATTTACATGTCCCTTTAAATGATGAATTTTAATAGTGGAATCTACACATTACTTTAGATGGTGAATGGTAACAATGGTAGTAACATTTAACCTTAACGGGTGAATGGTAACAATAGAATTCACACATGACTTGAAATGATGAATAGTAACAATGGAATTTTTATGTGAACTTTAAATGATGAATATAAAAATGGAATTAATAAGTGAATTGAGTTTAGTTGTCCATAGGAACCTAGGTGTTATGTGGTTAAATAAAGTGTACTTTAATAAATGTAAACTATATACTTTATTTCTTGTATTTAATTTTTTATACAAATTCATACACTATTATTGACTAGATGTTGTTTTAGATGCCATTTATGGTGGTATAATGAGTTTTACTCACACCCTAAATAGGCTCTTGATTAGTACCCTAATAGATTTCATGATTGTGTGATAGTATAAGGTAAAAGACCATGTTTGATAAGGATAAATTTTGATCGAGCATGGGTGATGGATCCAGACATGGTTCAGGATGTGTTGGGGAGTTATAAGTGTCTTTACTTTTGGGTTTTAATTTGACACTTGGAATGTACTCTAGCATGGGGTATATACTATTCAGTTTTGATATTGTATCTATAGTTGTAGTCCTCCTCTGATACTGGTACTATTCTAGTTACGTTATATCATTTTGATATTTCTTGTGTATTTTCATTATGGTATTACACTAACAAAGAGGGTATAGTCTCCCCATGGTAGATATTAGTCCCCTTCTACTAGTCAGTATCCTCTGGTATAAGGGGAGGTATTCTTGAGGTCATGTGACCGACCAACTCGGGGAATTGGTGTGTGGAACATGGGGAGGGATATTGGATCAGGATACATTATAAACTCTTTGGATAGGATGATAGGATGGAACATTGGAAATATGTGGAATCATCCAAATATTTCTCATAGAGAGAAAACTCTTCCTCACTATTAATGTTTCTAATCATTTTAGGAATAGGTTCTTCCATCACATATAATTTCCTTTCATGGATTAGGGTAACATGTAAGTTAATTTACCATTATTTGAAGTTAGTGTTGGTTAGAAGTTTTTCATTCACAAGTATATATCCCAATAAAATGTTTTAAGTAATGTTTATTATAATTTCTATAATAAGAATAGATTCTTTTTAGTACTTTATTTGATAAAAGTAGACAGTAAATAAATATTATATTTATTAATCTACCTCTAATTTGTTGAAACACAAACAACCTCACCATTGGCTTTATAATATCATGTTTCTTGGAAATTATATGGGAAAGTATCCAAGATCCATTTATCATCATCCCGAATTTGGACATTCAAGTAATTTTAATTGATTATGGTATCCATTAAAATGATAATTTCATTGACTCACAGTTCCCTGATTTGTTGAGTGCAATCCCCAGTCTAGAAATTCTTAAATTATATTTAATCAACCTTTTCCTCTTAGTTAAATCATGTCTTTCATTGACAGTAAAACCTAAATGTAAACTAATTTATTTCATCCCAAAACATCATGTTAGAATTACTTGATAAGTGAATGCACTCCAACTTTGTCTAATCTAGAACTTTGAATAATGTTTTGATTATAACTTAAATTGTGAATGATATAGAAAATTAATATATATAATTGATGGATTTTGTATCTTTAAGAGTAAGTTTCACATATTATAATTATTATAATATTGGTAATGTTATGTAGATTTACTCACTTCATTAACCAATTATTAAGTAAAATTTTATTCCTAAACCAAATTATTTTTGTTCTATCTTTTAGTCTTATTAATTCATTAATTCATATGATCAAGAAAAAGAATCAATAATTAAATAACCATGAAACGTGAAAAAAATAAAGTGTTATGATCATGATCTCTTTTTAATGGTTAGTTTATCTAGGGAGTGATAAAATAGCCACTGGACTAGGGTAAAAACCTTGAACCATTTTATGGTTTGTGTTGAATATTTCCACTTATCCACCTATTTAATTCTCTTTTATTGGTTTCCCTTCAAATCCAAACATAAACTACCTATACTATATTTGGATCTCTATTCATTACATATGATTTTACCCACTCTCAAATTATAGGAACCAATGTGTTGGTTAAGGTGTTTTCATAAAAGACACCATGGGATCATTGGCCCTCACATAATGAGAGGAGGGATGATGCACAAGAGAGTAATTTAATTTAAAAATTAATTTAATGTAAGCCAATCAAATGGAAAATTATTTTCCCTTTTCATGATCATCCACATCCATATAAAAAATTACGCATTTCATAAAATACCATTAAATTCTAATTGTTCTTATACTAGATAAGTGAATCTTGAATAAATTAATTATCATCTTTATTTAATCCAATATTTTATCTTAATTCTCATGTAAGCTTTCCTGAGGTGATCATCAATCATAATTTTAGAAAAATTAAATAAATTTATTTAAAAATAACTTTTTCTAAAATATTTACATTGGAGGAAAGACAATGAGTACGTATTTGAACTGCCCAATTTTGATTATATTAACATAATGTTTACTCAAGAAGAATGTGACATGCATGAATTATCACATAATTTCATGTTGGGTATATTGTAAAATAAATGAAACTCAAAACAAATGCTATTTACATCTCATTTTATGTTTCAATGTTCTTAGAGTAATTACTATATTTCGACTTTAATTCGATATTTAATATATATATATAACCCATGGTATTTAAATTATATGTAGTTAAAAATATTTTTAAGAAATTAATTAGACATTTAATATATATATATATATATAACCCATAACATGGCATTAACATAGTAAAATATATGACACATAGAAAAAATATTGATATGTTATAATAATTATAATAAATTATTTTTAATTATGTGTAATTTGGTAATATACAAGGTGTATACAATATGGATTCATGGTGTGTATATTTCTCATCATGTATTACTGGCACTTGCATATGGACTCATCAGGTATTCATTCCATGAATAATAATGGAGTAAATGACATTTAAATAGGATAAACTGTGTGTGGTATCCAATTTACATGGAAACCAGTCATATAGGTCATGTAAGAGAATACATGTACTATATTTGACTAGTGGGATATACATCGTGTCTGGATGTTACATGTTGTGTAGCCTTGATGACTATATGCTAGCCTGTCCTGATTGACACATGTCATATTAAATAAACACCACATGTAATAAATATATATGGATCAAATTAATTCTTGTTGTATTAAACACAGGTATACAACATGTACTAATGTTCTAAAGGGTGTGTACTCTTGTGTTAACCAAATAGAATCCTTATCACTTTCGGATTAGTTCTTTAAATGTTATTCTTCCATAAAATTAATCTATTTGATTATATTTATGAGAACAAATTGGATAAATCTCATATATCAAGAATCATATTTAATAACAATTAAATCACAATTGAAAAATAATGATAAATGCATAAATCAATCAATAATAATTATCGAATTGTAAATAATTATGTGACCTCTCTAATACCACTTGAAGGTTGCAGGCATAGAGGATGTATGGGAAAGTGTAAGCTCAACTTTTATTTTTTCGTAGTCGATTATTAATTTCATATGTACATCAATGATAAACATCATTAAAAATAATTTAAAAATCAATTATTAATTGGAAATTTAGAACCAGGACCAAAATATCGAATCATTACATACTATTGATAATTAATTTAAATAGTTATAACTTATCTTGTGATGAATTATTTCTTAACAGATGAATTTGAAAATGAATCTATGTATTTCCATTGCTATGTTATTTGAATAAAAGGTAAATTCCATCTAGTATTTATCAACACATTCTCCATGAAACATCAAAGGTTTCCATAGGAATATTTGAGATCTAGGAAATAACACACTAATGCTTTTGATGTTCCTCTTTTATATCCTCAAAAATCTCTTCAAGGAAGGGTTCCCTCTAATCTTTCCAGACATTGGAGTAGTGATGGAGGAAGATCTCTCTCTGTTCTTCAGAGCATTATTAGATAGGGATCTCTCTAGGGATTCAAAATAATTCTACCATGAAGACGTTGTGTATAAAAAATGATATGGGAACTCTTAATAAAATATTATTATTTGGTTTATATAATGATAGTGTTAGAAAATAATAATTTCACTTACACTCTTATTATTTTTCCTAATAACTACGTAACCCCACATCTATAATAATGATATTATTATTATTTCCAAGCATTTGAGAACTCGTCAATTAAATTAAATATGATTTTATGAAAATAATATTCAATATATGTTATTTCTCATAAGATCATTAAAATAAGTCCATATTTCCTCTATAATATTTATCCAGCCTATAATAATGAAAATTTATTTTATAAATAAATATCATTGTAATATTATCCAATAAATAATTATATAATATATTCACTAAATAGAAAAAAAATTATTAAATATTCGACTCACAACATATTCTCTTGAATAGCTAGTGGTTAAATATGTTGGATTAAACAATCGTGAATAATTATTAAACCATGTGTAGGAATAATATTTATTCAACTTGTAAAACATGAATAATATTATTATTCAACTGATGTTATGGATAATTTTTTCCCCTTTAGGCCTCTTCCTCAATGTAATTAGGAAAATAATTCCAAATTCTAAGGTTAGTATCTAGAAACACACCACGGAACCAATAATGAAATATGATAATGCCGCAATGACAAAAATTATCATACAGATTCTTACCATGAAATATAATACCTTTATCGTGATGTCGCTAATCAATAATAGTGCATTCTCATTCCATCAACCTATGTTCTCTATGTCTCTTTATTTAGAATTCTAGAATTTTAAATTTCCAATAGAACGACATGGCCCTGGATTTATTTAAGCTATATCATTTCCATCAAATGGAATTAGACATCATATTATATTAAATAAAAAAAATAAAAAAATCATTTCATGGATTTTTTGTTAATGAAGTATTTTTCAAGATGCACCCATCATATCCTACTTCACCATATATATATATATATATCATTTTAGTTTTCAATGATGCATCAAATTACATGACTTATAACATCCATTAATAATAATATTAAACTCTAAGGTCCAATACAAACATATGTATATAAGAACATCTTGTGACACATATAAATGTGGATTTCCTAATAGTAGGTCTCATTATCATAATTTCCTACACTGGATATTACCAAGGGTGTACACTATGATAATCTTCCTCAAAATTAGATGATTATCCACCATTGATAGCATTTATCATTTATATTCCTCGCATTATTTCATCTAGGTATAGAACATATGTTTTAAGAATATTGTCATAGCACTTATGCATTCTCATCATAGTGGGAAAAGATTTTACCATTTAGTTTGTCACCTACTCTTTAGAAGTTATCCTATACAATTAAAAATTGAATAACAATCATGTTGTGATAATTATTTATTTATATTAAAAAAATGAATATAGGATATCATAAGGTAGATAAAAGTTGGATTTAGGGAACGAACTGCAACAGTTTCCCACTTTCACTAGAGGAAAATACTAACAACCATTAGTCTCCTAAATCTCGCATGATACTCATTATTTTGATGAGATAATTATTTAGTGACATGGCCACCATGTCTTCTTCTATTGAAACTCTACTTACTACAACTTCATCCCCTTTTATAAAAATCCCACAAGGGGGGGTATTTCTAGAGTATGTGATTTTTATTTTAGTTTGAACATTCCTCTATTATTAGAGGAACCTATAATGTGATATTGTTTTTACTTCTTGGTATAACATCAAGCTTCAAGGAAAAATTTCTTATCCAAATGGCTCATTTGGCTACAACAAAAGTTCTAATATACTCAGATTTTGCTGCAAAATTGATGGAAACTTTCTTCTTTAAACTCTTCTATCTCACAACTCCTCTGTTGATACTAAAACAATATCTTAACTATGACTATAGTTTAATATAATCTCATTGAAACCTAACATTAATATAACCACTGATGACTATCTTCTTGTCTCTTCTAGATACTTGGAACATATCCATAGTTATTCTCAGATACTTAAGGACAACCTTGACAGTAGACCAATGTAGTTATCCTAGATCATAATTATATATACCTTCCATTATAAATACATATTAAATATCAATTCTAGTACATAACATGGAATATATGACTAATCCTATCACTAAAATGTACGGGATCTTACTTATTCTCTTTTTCTCTTCTTATGTTAGAGGAAACATTTTCTTGGAAAAATGTATACCATATGACACTAGAACCAACCCTCATTTGGATTGTTTCATAATGAATCTATTTAGTATGTGGTCAATATATGTACCATAACTTAGTCTAAATAGTCTCTTGGATCAATCATGAATTATCTTGATCCCCAAAATGTTGGTTGGTTCACCTAAATCCTTTCTGGGATATTATAAGGTCCTGAACACTTCTACCAATGTCCCAAGCTCATTTATAGGTACTCATTTGACTAATTTTGAGTATATCATTTTATTTCTATACCTTCAGGATCTTTAGTTTGAAATTGGTTAATTTTGTAAGGAAGAGGGGCAGTGCATGTTGCCACAGGGTTTTCCCAAACCATGTGCCCAGTCCAAAAAACCGTGAGAACCTAAATAGATGATATTCCCACTGCTACTATATGGTTTTTCAATATTTTCTGCCTATTAGTAGTAATTATGGGACACCCCTAGGTGAGGCGTATGGTTAGGGTGCGTGGTTAGTGTAAACTGTGCACCTCATATAGGAAACTATGTGTGCAAAAATTTAAACCCCTAAAAATTAAAATAAAGTCTTGAATCCCCCCTGTATAAATCCCTAATCACACTCACTTAGGACTAAACTAATTCTTATGAATTTTAGAGGCTATTAAATAAGTTCCAAGGCATTAAAACATCTTTTTTAAAGAATCGTTGATATCTTGATAGATCATCACATCTCTCAGTAAGATATTCCCATCTGATAAGGTTTCATCCTCCATTGTCTCTCTTTTCTGATAAAAAGGGGATGGTTTTACTCCATTAGTAATGGTCCTTGATCTATTATTAATGGATATTTATTCTTTTGATCTTGGATCTTTGTTCTGGATCTAGATCTAATTCTTTGTCATGATCTTGGTTGTTCTACTTCAATAGGGGATTTCAGTTGGCGAGTGTTCTTCATCAATATTGACGTATGTAGTCCAATTTCAATTCTTATAGTCTTGAGTTCCAATTGTCTGTATTTTTTGTGAAATTTCAATTTACGCATTTGTAAATTGAATCTTGAATTGAATAAAATAATTGACTATTGAATTTATGTAATCATGGAATTTATTAAGGAACTTTTAAGGTGATTAATGAGTTGAACATGGTAAAATTTACTGTAGGTAATTAAGATTATAAAATTGTTTGAATTGGATTAATTAATTTGTTAATTAATTAATGGAATGTTGTGATAACATAACTGATGGGAAATTGGTATTCTGAAATGGGGAAACAAGTGTGTTTATGAATTAATTGAAAATGGTAATTATGGGATTGTTAAACTAACCTTAATGGGATAATGGTTTATATGATTTATCTAACGAAAAATTATTTAATTGTGAAATTTTCATGTTATTCCATGTGATTAAAGTATTGAAAGTTGATTTTTTTATAGTTGAAATGGTGTACCATGATGTGAAATATAATAAGAGGGTTAATGTTTATTAACCATGATTGATGTCATATATGTGATATATGTGTGATGGATTGTTATACAGGTGTGGGAAAAGTATTGACACTCCAAATACCCAAATGATATTGACTAATATATGAGTATGGGACACATATTGATACTTTAAATACCCATATGTGAATTACTGACAAATGAGGTGTGAGATAAGGACTGATTCTCTAAACACTCATGGGGTGAAAGACATAGTGTTCTAGGAAAAAATGTTTGCATTAGACTATGGTTCCTTATAGCTATGATAAAAAGGATGAAATGAAATTTATAATGAAATACCATTATATAATGAATTGGGATTCGTAGTGTGATATGATTTAGACTTTTTCACTATCTAATGTAGGTATTGATGGTTTGGGAATCTTCAGGAATCTGAGAAGTTATGTGGTTAAATAAATAACAATTGATTATGTAAACTATTTACCTTGTTGCTTGTAATTTATACTTTATACAATTTCATAAACTTTTATTGACTGGATATTGTTTTAGATGTCATTGTTGGTGTCCTACTGAGTTGTACTAACCCTCTATTTGGGATTCCTGGTCAATGACTGGGTAGACTTCATGTTTTCAGAATATGATAAGTGAAATATCCCTATACTAGATTGCTGGTATGGGATGGAGCATGGATGAGGGAACCATACTTGGTGCCAGGTCACACTTAGGAGTTTTCAGTGTATTTATTTTTGGTTTTTTGTTCGACACTTGACATGTATCTAGTATGAAATATCTACTACTTTAGTTTTGGATACTATATTCATGTTTTGTTCATCATGTAATATAGGCACTATTCTGGTTATGGTAATATATTTTAGATATTATTTATTTATTTCCATTGATTTAATTCTTTGGTAAATAGGGTATAGTCTCCCCATGATCAACATTAGACCCTCACTGCTAGAAAGAAGACTTTGGAATATGGGGAGATGCATCTGAGATCATGTGGACTACCAGATCTGGGCACCGGTTTGTGGCACAAGGGTCGGGATGTCACAATTTGGTTTCAAAGGGCGTTTTCTTTACATTTATTTTTTTATTACTATTTGGGAAAGGTGTAATATAAACTATGATAATTTGGGCCTTTTTTATGAGATCAGTCATGGTAGAAGCTAACCTATATGCTTGGGAAAAAACCCAAGTACGTAGGGTGGGATTGTTGTTATTATAATTTTCTATTAGGATTGGATGTTATTTCACTTCGAGTGATGCACTTGTTGTGTGATGTGATAATGATTTTTTAGTTTTGACTCATGGAGTAATATGGAACAAGATTTGAGTATGCATTCATCATTCTAGTCACTAAGGAATTATTGTGACATTCATTATGTTAGGCATGGATGATAAAAATAGTTTTGTTGGATGATTTGTTAGATTTGATATGTTTTTTCTTTCCTTATGTAATTTAATTGAAAATGGTGCCTCATTTGGAATTGAAAATTATAAACTTATGAAAAATGTGTAAAATGGGTGTCTAATGAGAATATTGAATAATTAGAATGTGTTTACCTATTGTTAACCAAGACCTAGATGGGGGATGATTAATGGTATTCATAACACCTCAGATTTGTCTGTGTGGTGGGGTTTAGGGGAATGTCATGTTATGGATTACTGTGATTACCTCTTATTTAAAGTTATAAAGTTGTGTTATGTTTCTTATTATGTGTTTTTGGAATTATAGATATAGTCCACTACAAGGATGCTTATTGAGGGGGAAACAATTGGTTATTGAAGGATATGACATAGTAACCATGAATCTTGAGGCACTAATAGTGTTGAGTGAGGAATTCAGAGAGATATTCCATGAGAAATTTTCTCATTTTATACAATTTATGGAAAGAGACCAAGGGTGTGTTGTGAATATTATGTCTGACTTGACATGGGATTTTCAGTTGTAGTTCCCTTTGAAATTCATCAGAGAGGGTGGACCAGATTCAGCTGATTTTTGGATTGAGTCTATCTAGCAGATAATTGACCACTTTGAGACTCTTACTGAGAAGTTAATCAAATTGGCCACCAATATTTTAGGTGGCCAGGATAAGAATTGGTGGGGAATCTAGAACTAGGATCAGTAACTAGAGAATATGAGGTGAAAGGACTTTTTAGAGAAGTTCAAAGAGTACTTTTACCCTAAGATGCTCAGATAGAGGATATTATGTTTGTTATGGGATATTAAGGGAACTTTATAGACCTGCAACAGTTTTCTCAAGTGTTTTGAGGAGATGATAATATAGTTGAAAAATTATTTTAGGATGTTCTTTAATGTGAAATCAAGTCCCATGTGAATATCTTTCTACTGGAAAAGATTTATGAAGTGGTAAATCATGCTCTCATTTATGTGGGGGAAAAAAGGATGCATCCAGTGGAGGATAGATGGTTTCTTCTATTTGGTAATATGGTAAAACATCTAAGATAAGTAAGCATCGTTATGATAATGTTTACCAGATAAGTAGATTGTATAATATTCAGGGGAGCATCAGTTACAAAGGATAATACTCGAGTAATATTTCACTAGTGTGATAGGCTGGGTAACTTTAATAAATAGTTTCCTCAACCATCGGTAGAGTGCCAAGCCTACGGAAAAATGGGAAATCTATGGATTTTTAGAAATAACCCATGGAAGAAGGTTAGTGAAGGTGCATCTAGGAAAAAACCAGAGTACATGAAGGGGGATTTCTACATTGTATGAGTCTGATAGTTATAGTTCGTCTGGTCATGGTGGTCATGGTAGTAGATGTGGTGATTTGGGGAAAGACCACTCATATCAATATATTGGTGCAAATTAGGTGAATAAAACTTCATCATATGTAATAGGGGGAGGATAGTTTCATAAATTTCATCCTATACTTATGGATGGTGAGGATTGAATATCAAAAGTTAGAGTTACTATTCTTATAGCTTCTACACTTTCTAGTTCCTTATTTAAGATTGGTGCCTCTAATTATTTTATATATTCAATACATTATAATAGGTTGAGTCTAGAAGTGCATTTTGTGGTTAGGGTTATAAGGATCGATACACTATTGGTAGTGTGGTTGAGAGACATATTTTTTTGAAAGGGATGTTCTCTATAAATTGGGGAGTATAATTTCAATCGGGATCTTTACATCCTTGATATGTTTTTCTTTTAACTAATCATGGGTATGGATTGGTTAGTGGTGTACCGATCCCATATTGATTTCTACCTATGGTGAGAGAATTTCATGTATCCGGAGGGTAACAATTATATTCACTGTGGAGAGTGGAATATCAATGTGGGCTATAAAGGTCCAGTTCCTCAGCAACTGGGAGAGGATACTACCCGTGTTTAAATTTGTTTCTATATGATGGAGGTGTAAACCAGGATATCCTTCCACCCATAGTTTATCAGTTTAAGTATTTGTTTTCTAAAGACATCTCAAGGCTGTAACATGAGAGAAATGTGGAATTTATAATTGATCTCATGCCTGGTGCTGAGCCAGTTTCTATTCCACCATACATAATGGCACCAATATAACATCAAGATCTTAAGAATCAATTTTAAGAGTTGATTTATAAGGGGTTTATCTATATGATTATGTCACCTTGGGTTTCACTAGATTTGTTTTTTATGAAGGGTGATGGGATTATGTTCTCATGCATTGATTATCAGAAGTTGAACCATATGAATATGAAGAACTCGTATCCTCTTCAATATATTAATGAACTTTCTAGCCAATTAATAGGAGATTTTGTTTTCTCTAAGATCTACAAGATACCAGGGTATCATCAGTTGAGATTATGACCTTCTGATATAACTTGGACTACTTTCATAATATGGTATGGCCATTATGAGTTCTTTGTAATGTATTTTGGGTTGAGGAACACATCATAAGTGTTAATGCACTTGATGAATAGAATCTTCCACCCATACCAATATCAGTTTGTGGATTACATCATGGTGTACACCAAGACTCGTGATAATTATACTCAGCATCTTAACATCATCACTATTATACTAAGAGAACATCAACTATGAACCAATCCATCTAAGTATCAATTTTGGATAGATCTGGTAAACTTCTTTGGTCACATCATCTCATAAGAATTTCTGTTAATGGACCAAGAGAAACTTCGGGAAGTGGTTTCCTTAGAGCAGCACAAGAATGTTTCTAATTTACGTAGTTTTTGTGGATTAGCAAGTTAATATTATAGATTCATCCAATACTTTTCCCATTTGAATGAACCTATTTCGGGGTTGACCAAGAAGGGTATAAATATTGAATAGGAGGAAGCATGTGAAAATTCCTTCCAAGAGTAGAATAAGTTCTTGATAATGGAACCATTTCTAATCTTACCTAAGCTATGTGAGGAGTATACAGTGTTTTGTGACACTTATCGGGTCAGGATTAGAGTAGTGTTGATATAGGTAGATCGAGTTGTAGTGTATGTGTCTCAGTAGTTAATGCCACATGAAAGGAAATTCTCTATGCATGACCTTGATATAGAATTAGTTTTTTATTCCTTGAAGTGTTAGTGACATTATCTATTGGGTGAGAAGTTTACTGTGTATACTGATCACAAGACCATAAAGTATATCTTTTTGTATCATGAGTTGAATCTCCAGTAGAGGATATGGGTTGAATTTATGCATTAAATTGATTTTGTGATGGAATATATTCCCAGGAAGGGAAACTATTTTTCTTACTCTTTAGGAATGAAATCTCAAACTCAGGATGTTCAAGAATCTAGTGTTGAGTGGAGAATGATGAATTCATTGGCTGGGATGCATATTAGGGTTCAGAAGGGCCAGAAGCAGATGACTGTCATTTTAGTTTTAGTGGAGTCTACACTATTGATTCAGGTTAGGTAAAGGCTGTATGAGGACCCAGAATGTTATACCTTAAGGGAAAGCCTTGAAAGTGGGGAGTCACCATTTTATTGGATCATAGATGAATATGAGATCATCTATGTTAGAAAATGGGTTTTGGTACCTATTATTAGGCTTGAAGAGATGATGTGTGAATTACATTCCTTATAGTGGGTGGTGTATCTAGGAGTGACCAAAATGTACCAGGAACTATGACTACAGTTTTAGTAGATGGGCATGAAAAGGAGAGAGAAAAGTTTATGACATGATGTTACATCTGCTAAAAAGTGAAGGCTAAGCATAAATTACCTTTTGGTTTACGATAGATCCTCTCTTTTCTAGAATGGATGTGGAATGATTTTACTATAGATATTTTAGTGGGTTTTCTGAGGATGCCTAGTAATAATGACACTATTGGGTGGCTGTGGACTGATGATGTAATTAGTGTATTTCTTTCCAATATGGGAGACTATAATAGTGGATCAATTGGAATATTTGTACATTTGAGAGATAATCAGTTTATACAGGGTTCCACATAGTACAGTTTCAGACTTCTAAATGCCTTTTAATTCATTCTTCTAGCAAGGTTTTCTAAAGGTTCTGATTACATAGGTTCTACTAACTATTATTTTCCACCCACATGTGTGGGCTGTCAGAACATACTATATAGGTACTTGAGGATATGCTGTGGTTGTATGTTCTTTATTTTGGTGGGTTATGGGAGAAGCACCAACCACTCATTTATTTCTCATATAAAAATGATTAATCAGACATTATATATATGTAACCATATGAGGATCTTGATGGTAGGTTGTGTTGATCACTTCTATGCTGGATGGAGGTGGGTGAGTTAGAGGTGTTGGGATAGGGTATTGTACAGAAGTAGTCAAATCTAGTTCAGCTGATTCATAATTGTATGTTTATGGATTAGAGTAGATATATGTTATATGATAATAGAAGTCAATGACCCCATTAATTTTTAGTGGGATATCATATGTTAATCAGTTTTTCACCATGATTGGGTCACTATTGGATTTGAAGATATGTAAACTCAGCACTTAGGTTTATTTGACCATTTGAGACTGTGGAGAGAATCAGGCTGGTGGAATACTGATTGTCTCTTCTATATAGGTAATGTAATATGCATGATGTTTTTTAGGTGTCACGTCGTCAACAGTATCACCCCAACCGTTATCATGAGATCGATGTGGATGATTTTGATCTTGAGACTGGTGTATCCTTTGAGAGGCTTCTTATTCATGTTCTGGATCATAGTGAGAAATTGTTACAAGGAAATACTATTTTAATAGTTCAAGTATTGTTGTAACATCAATTTTTAAGAGGAAACATGGGAGTGAGAATCATATATTTGGGCCTAGTGGCCTAATCATTTTACCTTTGAATCATAGAGATTCTTGGGATTAAATCTTGAGGATGAGTTGTTATAATGGGGAAAATTATAAGATCCATACTTTTTCAAGATATGTCACAAGTTCATTTGCATGTACTCTTTTTCCATTTTTGAGTATATCTTTATTAGTTTTTGCCTTGGGGATTTTTTGTAGAAGTTGTATAATTTTAGAAGGAAGAGGGGTCGTGCATTGTTGGTGCGGGGTTTTCCCATACCGTGCACCAAACATAACAAACTGTGTGAAACCAAACAGATGAGACTCGCAATGCTGGGACACTATTTGTCAAAATGTGCACCCTCTTAGTAGTAATTGTGTGACACCCATTATTACGGTGCATGGTTAGGGAGAATTGTTAGGAAAAAATAATTTTCCCTGTATAGGTAACTGTGTGTGTGGGAATTTTAACCCTTAAAAATCAAAATAAAATCCTAACCCCCCCCCCCATATTAATCCCTAATCATCCCCACTCAGACCTAAATTTATTCCTACAAATTTTAGAGGCTCCCAGACAAGTTTCAAGGCATTCAAACCTCTATTCATGATGAATTGAAGATCCATTGATGGATATGCACCTCTCTCGATAATAGATTCTCATCGCATGTGCTTTTATCCTCTACCTCCTATCTTTTAAGATAAAAGTGGGGTTTCCTCCATTGGTGATGGTTATATATCTTGGTTTTATGGGTCTTTATTCTTTGGATCTTTTATCTTGGTTTTGGATCTATATCTCATTCATTATCATGATATTGGTTTTTTTTATTCAATTAGAGACTTCTGTTGGTGAGAGTTCATCATTAATCATTTGGTACATGGTCTAAATTATATTCACATATTAATGGATTCCAATTGCATGTATGTTTTGTTAAATTTCAATTAGAATATTTTTAAATTTAATCTTGAAGTGAATAAATTAATTGAGTAATTAATTTATGGGATAATTTAATTGATTAATGGATTTTCCTTGTGATTAATGGGCTGAACAAGGGAAAATTGAATTTTGGTAATTTTGATTATGCAATTGGTGGATTTGGATTAATTAATCAGTTAAATAATTAATGGAATTTTGTGATTGTAGAATTGATGGGAAATTTGGATTGTTTATGGTTAAAAAATGTGTTTATAAATTAATTGACAATGGAAATTATTAAATGGTTGGATTAACATTAATGGGTTAATGGGATATATTATTTAACTAATGAAAAATGGTATAATGGTGAAATGTTCATGTTATTCAATGTATTATTAAACTATTGAACTATGGTTTTTTTTAATATTTGAATTAGTGTAAAATGACATAAAATGTGATAAGAGGGTTAATGTTGATTAACCTCGATTGATGTGATATATGTTTGATTGATTATTATATGAGTGTGGAACATATACTGACACTCCAAATAGAAATATTTTATTGAATGATATACAATTATAGGACATGAATTTATAATCCAAATACCCATATTTGATTTATTGATAAAAGAGGTGTGACACAAGGACTAATTTTTCAAACACTCAAGGGGTAAAAGGCATGGTATTCTAGGCCCAAAATGTTGTCATTGGACTATGGTTCCAAGTATATGAGATAAAAAAAGTTGGCATGAAATGGATAACGAAGTCCCATGATATGATGAATTGTGATTACTAATGTGACATGGTTTAGAATTAGGCATGGGCCGAAGTAGGTATTGATTTTTTGGGTGTCCTCGGGAACTTGGTAAGTAATGAGGTTAAATAAATATTGATTAGTTAGGTAAATTTTTTACATTATTTCTTGTATTATATCTTTTATATAATTTCATAAATAGTTATTTAATGGATATTTTTTTAGACACCGTTGTTGGTGGCTAAATGAGTTGTACTCACACCCTACACAGGATGCCTGATCTGCACCCGAATAGACATCATGTTTGCAGGATAGAATAAGGTTAAGAACACTATGTTACTTGGTAGATATGGTATATAACATGGATGAAGGAACTGTACATGGTGTTAGGACCCTCTTAGTAGTTTTAAGTGTCTTTATTATAGGTTTTGAATTCAACACTTGACACATACATGGCATGAAATATCTTCTACTTTATTTTTTGATATTTTATTCCTATTTTGGACATAATATGATACTAGTATTATTCTGGTTATGGTTATATCTTTTGGATTTTGTTTATTTATTTCCACTATGTTGATACTTTTGTAAAGAGGCTGTGGTCACTACATGATCGGTATTAGAATCTCGTTGCTAGTCAGAAGAATATGGTGTATAGGTAGGTGTGCCTAAGGTCAAGTATACAACCATCTCAGGGAACTAGTGTGAAAAACCTAGCAAAGGATGTCATAAAACCCCTAATTTAATAATTCATAAATATATTTTAATATTGGTATGTCATTTCCAATAAGTAATATTTCAACAACACATACTACAAGTATAATGATTGTATTCCCACTAAAATTATTTTAAATTCGTGTATAATATTTGTAAAGACCCGTAAAATTCAATGGAAATTTTTTCTTAATTTTATTTAGAATTTTACAAGAATGTAGTTTCTGACGGCACCAAATTCCGAGGCCCGGTGTGCCCGGAATCATTTTCCAAAGTTTAACTCCGGTACGTTCAGTGAACGAACAAGCGAGTTTTTATAACTTTTGAACCGGTGCTCAGAATCGAATTCTGGGGGCACTGATGGAATCGCAGGGCCGGTAATTGCTTAGAAACACCTTTTCCGGAGTTGTGTTTGCTCGAGTGTGTTTTTTTAAATTTTCGGGTTAAGTAAATGAAAAAAATAAAATCATGTGACCAATTTATTTTATTTTAAGTTGTTTAACCTAAGTTAGAGATTAAAGTGGGACCCACAATATCCTACACCACTAGGTAGGATATTTGTGGGTTGGGTCCCACACGAGCCCCACCTTTTCATCTTCCATGAAACCCCCACCTTTTGATTAATGTAACGCACCTGCACCCCCTATTAAATGAAGTCAACTCATGCGTTTAATTAAATATTAAATGCCTCTATTAATTGGGCGGTTTAAAACATTGCAATTAATTAAGTTAATTGTTGATTCAGTTTTTAATTTCAAATTGAAGGCTTGAGTAATGAAATAAAAAGGTGTCTTATTTTATTATGGTTGTTGCTTGGGTAGTGCAGGAGAATTTTGGAGAGAACGGCTCAAAGTCTCGAAGTTCTTCATTCTTCAATGAAGAACGCGAAGAACGCCGACCTCCGACGAAGTTGACAAGAATTACGGATCCTCGGAGATCAATGATGCGATGCCGACGAATCTTTTCTCCATGACGCGACGATCCCCCTACCGCGACGAGCCTTCGTTCAACTACGCTCGAGGTAGGGAATTTATTTTTGATTGTTAGTGAACCCATGTTTACTTCCTTCTAAATCTAAGAATGCGGATCAACTAAATATTAATTTGATCCATGGAGAATATGTTTGCGGGTAGGGAATCCTTGATTATGGGGAAAACTGTTTGGGTTGATTACTTTTGTTCGTAAAAAAAAATCCTTGTTGTTCTTCGTCTTTTGGGCTTCTTGTTACCAACTTAACGGGAGGAGGTCGGACCGCACGAACACGGCCGACTCTCCTCCACCTTGTTGTTTTGTTCATTGCGGCACGAATAGAGATGGCGCGGTGCAACGACACCGCGCGGAATCAAAAAAGAACACGACGAAGAAGCGCGGTGCCGTCGCACCGCACCGTTGAGGCCAAATGAAACTGCGGCCGGAATCGAGGCCGTTGCAGCTTTACGAAGGCTCCGATGTTTGTTTATTTGACTGAGGATCGACGGGCCAAGATGAAGTAGGCCGCAAGGGCATTTTGAAGCCTCCGCAGTGAAGGTCGGGTCTCGGGAGGACCGTTGGTGAAGGCGGCGAGCATAACGGACCACCGGAGCGCATCCGGCACTCCGCAGAAAACACCGCCGGCGCGCCTCACCGGCACGGCGGCGCCGGCGGCCGGAGGCGGCGATCGGCACCGACCGACCGCCAGGAGGTGGCGACGCCCAGCACGCCACCGAAACGAGCCGTGGTGGCAGGCCGCTGGTCACGCGACCGCGCGGGACCGAGGAAGGCGGGACGTGATGCTCGGCCATGTCCGTTGCAAAGGGGTGGCCCCCACGCTGGGGGTCGCGGTTTCTTTCAAGGAGGCGACCGCACCCCCTGTCCCGAAACCCCTATTTTCGGGCAGTTTCTGTTCAAACGCCCATATCTTGGGATACCGACCTCTGATCGATGCACCGTCAATTGAGTAGAGATCCTTAGATCGAGGCAGTCGTTTCGGTATATTACAATCAAGGTTTCGGAGTACTTTGGGTTTGGCCGGGTTGGTTCACACACGAAACTAACCGGGCCCTTAGAACGGAAAAACTGATAACATTCAGACTGGATGTCTATTTGACGAAACGTTAGCGGCGTTGGTGTTCATGTTGAGAAACAATCCCTATGAGTATACCCTATGAGAGTTCGGGGTACAGTTGAGATACGCCCGGGTCGGTTCGCACACGAAACCCACCGGGCCCCTTGGACGAAATAGGCTAATAACTCACAGACCGGGCATCTGATTGATGCGCTGGATTTTGCGTTGAGACCCCTGTGACAAGGCGGTCCTTTGAGATACTGTTTTGTGGGACTTTGAGATACTTGGATTATCAACCTATAGCTCATGGAGCGGACCATCCCGGAGACGATTGTACGGAGTATGGAGACCGTGTAGCCGGCTGAGACCTGACGACTGCTTGACCGACTCGACTTGCAGTGAATTAACTAGCCCAGTGGACGGAGAACTACTTTGTTTGGGTGCAGACCCATGGCAGACGGAGCACTACTGTGTGACAGTGAAGACCCACGGTACTTGTCCGGAGAGTACCTCTGCAGGCTATTAGGGGGTGTGCACTATTGTGTTTGGGTGGCATACCCCGGCAGGAAGCACAACTGTGTTTGGGTGGCTGAACCGCGGTACTCAACAAGAGGAGTACCTTAGTAGTCTTAGGTTAGTGATCAGTACCTCGGAGTCATGACAGGACCACTGTACACTCCAGAGACGGGTCTCTTCAGCAGTTATAGTTTCGATAATGAAAATCCTGGTTTGAACTGAGTCTATGATCTTGGTGATTGCTTCATGATTGAGATGGGTCACTTGATAACTTAGGTATATGTATGGGCATATACCTGGGTAGTGGTTATCCATTGATTTCATAATCTTGGTGTTTAACTCAATATTGATATGGGTCACTTGATAACTTAGG
This sequence comes from Viscum album, assembly GCA_963277665.1. Taxonomy (NCBI): domain Eukaryota; kingdom Viridiplantae; phylum Streptophyta; class Magnoliopsida; order Santalales; family Viscaceae; genus Viscum; species Viscum album. The sequence goes on from OY728152.1 coordinate 1,878,231,421, forward strand.
TATATGTATGGGCATATACCTAGGTAGTGGTTATCCGTTGGTTTCATAATCTTGGTGTTTACCTCATTATTGAGATGGGTTACTTGATAACTTAGGTATATGTATGGGAATATACCTATGTAGATGTTATCTGTTGAAATATTATTTGTGGTTATCCTTGTTGGTTTTAGTGAGACCTTGAGGGTCTCGGGGTCCCTACTGAGTATCGTATACTCACCCCTGCACGGGCTATGCCCGCACCTTTTTGTGTTGGTTGCAGACGACTGGAAGAGCTGAAAGAGGCCGAGAGTTCGAGGACTCAACGGTACCCTGAGGTGGACCACACGACGAGTCAGTATCCGGAGGTGGACTTCACGGCAAAATGACACTCGAGTATCTTGACGGGCGAGAGCGTTGTGGATGCTATATGTACCTACCCTTCAGTTAGGATCCGTGGTGGACGATCCAGGAGTTGTGCTATATGTACCTACCCTTCAGGTATGATCCGAGGAGGACAACCCAGGAGCTTCTTCCTTTCTTCCAGCTGTTTTTCTTTTTTTGTTGTACTTTCGTTCAGTTGTAGCTATACTTTCAGTTGGGTTTGTATTCTGGCCCATTTAGTTTTCAGCAATTTCATTTTTACTTAGTATTTTACTTCCTCTTGTACTCTGTGGTGTTTCTTTACTTTTTTAAACACAATTCCTTCCCAGTTATCGGAATTTACGCCTTTGGTGCTAGTCATCAGCCCCTGGCCTATGGAAGGCGGGCTTGGGGTAGTCACGGCATGGGCCCCGAGGATGGGTCATGACAATATTTATTCTTAATGAAACCAAATTTTTTATAGCTTTTTCAGACCAAATGATCAAGGAATTGGATTCTTACTTCAATCCATAATTGGATCTCTTCAAATTGCATGTATTTTTTCATATCATATAGTCATAACCCATTTAAGTTATTTCATATAGGCATCTTCCTAAAGGTTCCAGTTAAGAAATTTTATTTTGATATCCATCTTCCAAATTTTATAGTCATGGTCAGTTACTACAGAATTTAGGATTCTAATGGATTTAATCTTGTAAACTGGATAAAATGTTTTTTAATAAGAAATTCCTAAATATTGTTTAAACCATTTAATCACTAAACTTTTTTATATCTAACACTTTACCTTCCATGTATATTTTTCTTTTGAATACCCATTTTCACCCAACAGGATTTACATAAACTGGTCGATAGACCGAAACCTAGACTTGGCTCTAATATATAGAATCCATTTCAAAATTCATGGATTCATACCATCATTTAATTTTAGAGAAATATAATACTACATTATATAAGAGAAGTTAATTATTTTCAAACAATAATTAGTCACCATCTATAGTGACTTGAAAATAATATCTCCCCGGTTCTCTTTCCTCTCTGGTGCTCCTACATTGTAATTGTGCTTCAGGAAAAACTTCTTCTATGTGGACCTATGGAATCTGTTTCTATACCAACTATTGTGTATCTTGAGAATCAACTTCAATGAATTCAATCTTTATCCTAGTATCTTTATTTAAGATTCTCTATTTATCAAGAAATAAGTCTTTTCTAGCGACATTAAATTTCTTCTATTAGGGTTGTATAGGTAGTATCCCTTTATTTCCTTATAATAACCTATAAAGATACCCTTTGTGACATAAGGTGCTCATTTTTTTAGAATGACTTAAAAATCCATTGAAACCCCATAAAAGTGTAGACAACGAAATGGAATTTTTACACTCCATATCTAAAAGGGGGTTCTTTTTGGAACATTATTTGGTACTCAGTTTAGTGTGTGGGTTATAGTTTTTAAGTAATATCCCCTAAAGGATAATAGATGATTTTCATGACTCGTCATTGATATTTCTTCTTCTAGAAAGTTATGGTTACTCCTTTCACTAACATCATTTTACTTTGGTGTGTAAGGTAGAGTGAGTTGAGAAAAAATCCCTATATCCCATAAAAAGTCTATAAACTATTGGTTAAGATATTAACCACCTCTATCTGATCAAGTATTCTTAATCTTATATCCATTTTTACTATCCACTTCATTCTTAAATTATTTGGATTTCTCAAAGTAAATGGACTTATACCCCATGAAGTTGACATGTTCATTTCAACTCAAGTCATCAGAAAAAGTTATGATGTATGAATACCCACCTATAGAATCTATAAGAAATAGTCCACACACATTAGTGTGAACTATTTCTTGAGGCTTTAGGGCCCTTTTACAATGTCCACCATATAGTGGTTTGTTCATTTTTCATTGTAAATAATCATGGCATATTTTAAGTGGTTTTAGCTCAATAGAGTATAAATAACCATCTCGATAGATATTTTTCAAATACTTATCGTTTACATGACCAATATAGTGATGTCATAGATGGGTGTTATACGAGTCATGTGAAAATAAATCATTACTAATTTTATATTCGTTATTTTTTATAATTTAATTTGTAAAGAAAATTATTTAAATGTTCCATACCATAACATATATTGTATTTATAAAATAAATAACTTCTTCTTCAAAATATGAAAATAAAAAAATATTTATCTAGGTGGGATATAGAAATTTTTTTCATGGTAATAGTCAGTACATGTTAAAAATATATTAAAACCATTATCATTCCTATTTTAAATGAAAGTTGTAAATCTCCAATGGATAGATCTAATTACCACAAAAAATAGGAAGCTCGAAAATACACTTTTCCATTTGATATGTTTGCAAATAAAATTGATTCTTGCATTTGGATATAAATGTGAGCACAACAAGATGAATCTAACACCAAATTAGTATATATTGAAATATTACACTTGGTAAAATATGTACCTTTAGCTTCCCTTTTTTTATGGGTGTAGTTCATCTTTAGGGGGCTTTCTTACCCCATGAAAAATATACTACTGTCATTTCCTTTCTCTACCTCTGGATATTCCACTTTGTGGAGGAATGATTCTTGAAAATTTTAGATTTTTTAAGAATATTAGGCCCCTTTTACATGTTCTTGATTTTCTTATTCACTAAAATTAATTTGGCTTATTCATGCCTAATTTTATTAAACACTTGGAGAATTAGAGTAACATGTTCTATAATATTGAGGTAAAAAAAGTGTAACAGGTTCTAGAAGTCTCTTCTACTTATATATTATTTTATAATTAATAATAAAAATGGTGAAGGACATGGTTAGTGAGGAAATTATGAGATCTGTTTACAACTCATCTAAGAATTTAATCCTCAATATATATAAGTGTCAATGTATACCATAATCATGACATCATGAGGCCCATCTGTTTTCAAAACTCCCAGATTGGTTATAAATAGAGTATTAGAGATCTCATTTCTCTCTTATCTCCCCTTCCCTTTATAGAGAACCTGAAGATGAATACATTATGCTATACACTTCCATGCCCTCAAGATTCTTTATAATATATCTGATTATGTATGATAGTATGAAAAACTTTAAATTTTTTTCTTTATCCATGTGTTTCTCATAGAGAGTTAACTCTTCCTCAATGGTTGTTTTTAGGAACTTTAGAAATAGGTTCTTCCATCACATATAATTTTATTTCATGGAGTAGGATAATGCATAAGAACTGTTTCTATTCTTAGAAATTAGTGAATGTGTAAAGATTTTCCATATCAAGTTTGGATCACATTGAAATTTTTGATGTCATATTTATTTTCATTTGTACAAATAAGAAGAGAGTATTTTTAAAACATTATCTGATAAAAATAAATAATAAATAAAAATTATACTTATTAATCTGCCATTGTTTTAATAAAACCCAATAACCCACACCATTGGATGTAGAATATTCTATTTATTAGACATTCTATGGTAAATGATCAATATTCCCCTTCTCATCAACCCGACTTTAGCTAGACGTGAAATTTTAAGGCTTTTAGGTAGGCATTAAAATACTGAATGCATTAACTCATGATTCCTTGATCTGTTGAGTGGACTCCCAAATCATAAAATCATTATATTTGTTTTCCTTAACCTTTATCTCTTACTTACATGAAGTCCTCATTTTTAAGTCACCCGTTGATGTAAAATAAGTTAATCCAACCCAAAACATCAAGTTATAATTCCCTAATAATTTAAATCACATAAACTTTGTCCAGTAAATCACTTCGAACTATAGTTTTATTTTGACATAAGTAGTGGAAGTAAATACCAACATAATATATATAATTGAAGCATTCTTATATTTATGGTTAAATTTACAATTTTATCTTTAATTCATTTTTTAATGTTAAGTATATTTACATTAGTGATTAACCATGTCATAGATAAAATTTATGCATAATCCAATTTATTTTACAAATATCTTGTATGCTTATTAACGAATTAAGTCATATAGTCAGGAAAAAACATCCATAATAAAATAAAAATGCAACTTGATAGAAATAAAATAAAAAATTAGTATGATTATGAGCTTCTACTATGGCTATTTTTTGTAGTGGATGATAAATTAAACTTCGACCAAGAGAAAAACACCTTAAACCATTTTATTGTCTGTGTTGCAGCTTTCCACATGTACACCAAAGTATATCTCATATATTAGTTTCACATTAGCTCCAAAATTGAATTTCCTCCACTAGATTTGTATCTCTTTGAATTACATATTCTAATACTCACTTTTAGGTGAGCGGAACCAAAGGATTAGTTAAGAGGCTTAAATAAAAGAAAACATGGGATTGGAAGCCCTTTTATAATGAGGGGAGGGATGATGCATAGGCCATCAGTTTAATTTAAAAATAAATTAAAAATTAAAACAATCCCACACAAGGTTTTGGTCTATGATCATGATACACCACATCCATGAGACGAATTAGGAATTTAATAAAATCGCATTCAATTATAATCATTATTATTTAATATAAATATCTCTTTAATCAATAAACTATATTCTTTAATTAATCAATTCATTTATCTTCTTTCTCATTTGAATACTATTTTTATTCCCATCCATTATAATTTTATAAAAAATAAATAAATTTATTTAAAATTCACATAAAAAATATGTATCTTGGAGGAAACACGGTGAGTACCAGTCCGAACTACCCAACATATATTATATTCATCTACTGTTAACTCATGTGGCGTGACCAATCACATAATTTCATAGCGTGTACATAGTCAAATAAATGACACATAGAACACATGGTATTTAAATTTAATGATATATTTCAATGAAAGTAAATTAATTATATTGTTATGACTATAATTTTGAATTTAATATATATATATAACCCATGGTATTTACATGATATGCTGTTTCAAGAATTATACAGAAATTATTTATACATGTAATATATATATATATAACCCATCACATGGTGTGTACATAGTCAAATAAAAAACTCATAGAACACATATTGATGAGGTTTAATTATAGTAATAAATTAATTTTAATTCTTTGTAATTTGCTAATATACACAGTGTATACTATCCTGCTAAATGATGTGTATATTTCCCACCTTGTATCTACAAACATGACTAGGGACTGATTATGTAATCGTTCTTTGAAGAATACGACTTGTAAATGTGATACAAAACATGTGGAATTATTTTTACATGGTCTATAACAATATAGGATTAAGATAAATTTGATATTACATCATTTTATATGAATATTCAACACATTATGAAATTATATGCCCGAGGATCATAATAGATCAGTGTATTTGGAAACATTGAACACATTATTCTAATTTCATGAAATATCTTAAACATATCCCATGAAGATCTTACCATTGAGTAATCCTCCTTAAAATAATGTCTTCACAACCAGGGGAAAGGAAATATAAGAACATGTGAGCTCAAATTCTCAATTAGGGTAAACATAATTGAGATAGATAAGCATAACATTAACATAAAAGTTTGAGAATATTAGTATATTATTTGAACCTCGTAACATGCATATCAGGGATCATAATCATGCATCATGGAATAAATGTTGGTTTTTTCATAAGATAATAATAATAAGGGAATCAATAGCATAATCCAAAAGATCATGATAAAGTAATAAGACATAAAATGTGTGGCATACATGTAACCATATAAAATAATTACCTATAAGTCAAGGATAATTGTCAAACCCAATCATGTCACATCATAGGGGATACACCTACTGGGTAAGAAACACCATCATCTATATTCATAACCCTATCCTTGAAGGGGAATGGGTTCACTTGCCATCCCATCTTAGTATTCAATATTCACTCCCAATATTGTCTTAATAGTCAAGTTTCACTCCCAATACTAGTATAGCATAAAAATTATTTTATTGAAGAAACATCACTCCACATTCCAACCATATCACTCTCATGAGATATAAATATTTACCCAATTAATTATAGGGAGATATAGGTTCCATATATACTTCTGACACAATATAATTAAACATTCATCACATAATGACCCTTAAAAAGAAACGGGTTTCATAAAAATAATATCATATCTCAATAAATGAAATGGTTATCATAAACATGTCATCATATCATAACCTGTGAAAAATAGATAGATTTAATAATCACAGAACAAACCATGAAAAGAAGCGAGTTTCCTAAGAGTTTTATCATGGTATAACCCATGGAATAGAAATAGGTTTCATAAATAACGTTTCATCATAAACACAAACCATTCAAATAAATAGTAAGAATAATGTCCTAAGATAATATCCCCATTCAATTATAAATTATTTCAGAGTATGTTATCTTGGATGGAGAATAATATTTCAAGATAACTTCCAACATTTATTAAGGAAAATAGTATTTATTTGAAAATCCAATTCATAAAACCTTTTCAAAAAAATATTGTGTAACACATGACAAAAATAGTGTTGCATGTAGTGAAAGATAATATATGTGTTGTTTATAGATCATTCTTAACATAATTTTTTCTGTAATGAAAACTAAGATTTGTTCATTAATATAACAAAAACTATATTTAGTGTTGTGAAAAATGAAAAATATTGAAAATATTCAAATAATTTAGAAATAAAATTCAAAAAATCTCCTTCTGTTACATTCTACACCCCTTAAAATGAATTTCACCCCCGAAATGTTTTTAATTTATCAAAGTTTTAATACTTAAAAGTTACATTTATAGAAACCAACATAATTAAAATTAGTGTTAAAACATCCTTGAAGTATGGAAATTTTGAAATAGAACTTTTACTGAACGCAACTAAAAACTAGGTTTCCACAAATGAGAACATTGGTGGAACGTGAAAACATGGACATGGAAGAGAGATCTAACTAATTGGTTCTGATGGAGAGTGATAGAGAACATTTTTATGGGAAAGTTAAGGATCACAATCCCATAACCAAAGGAGTCTTGAAAATTTTGATTGATATCATAAAAAATGATGATAAAAAAGGAAAATTTTTACTTGATGATCATTTTCCCAGTGTTGATGGATTTTTCACAAGAAGATGTAATTACTTTACTTAATTCCATTTTATATGCACAATATCACCCTTTTTCTTTCCTTGAATTTTTTTTACTTCATATCTTACTCATAAAATAGAGGTAAGATTGTTATGCCTGAAACACTAAGGGATCATAAATTCTATAAAGGATGATAGGTTATTTCATATTTATTATCTAATCATCATAGAAAAATTGTTAGCACAGGTTATCCAATATACATAAATCCTCATGTGGTAAGATAATACTTTAACCACTAAAACCTTATCTGATGTTTAACATAAACCATTACATAAGTGGTTAACCTTATAACACTTTCTAAAAATGAAAATACAAAACATTATAAATAATATCATTAAATGTTTTAACATTGATCCCCCATATATCATAAAGCTCTTCATTATAACCTACCAATCATTTAAAGATCATCATCATGTAGTCTCTTGAATCATGGTACTAACCTGAATTACCAAAAATCCTTATAAAAACATGAATTATTTTTTATTCCATGATTTTTGGAAATATTCCTTAAATACCAAAATTACATAAAATCCATCCATGATACCATATCCCACATTTTCCAAAAATCACTAATCAGTTCCAAGGTAATCATTGCCATCTAATTTAATTTATCTAATAATCATTATCATATTACTAGGCACATATTAAGGGTTATCTATTCCTTAATCATTTTTTCCCATGAATATTACCTTGCCATTAAATCACTTTTTTAGTCCATCAGAACAATTCAACATATTCTTGTAAATCCTTGTAGAAAAACATAAACTGCAAAATTCTTATAAATCTCAAAATTCATATAGCATGATTCATGAATCAAAATACACAAACACTTGATCATTACACTACATTCTTATGTCATTGACTAGGATACCTCATCCTAAAACTTAATACCTCTTTCATTTAACATTTCACCTGGAGTCTCATCATCATCAATAATATAACCATTACTCATAACACCTTGTTGATTCTCTTCAGTATCTTTCTAATTAGGGAATCTATTTTGATAATTCATATTCATTCCACATTTAAAGCGTTAAACCATCAATGATACCTTAGGGAGTCCATTATTCTCATAAATTTCATTAAACAAACTTTTCATTTTCCCTTTGTATTTAATTGTTTTTTGTCCTTATTTTCCATAGTCAAACATCTTCTTATTCCTCTAAGACATTCACTATGTTTATTATTTATTCTCAAAAAAAATTATCCTCATTCCTCAATGGTCTCCATTACCTAAACTCTTAGAGAACTCCTTCCATCTCTTCTTTGGTGAGTCTGAGAGTTGGTTAAGGTACATGTTTTTAATTTTGTTTTGCGAAAACTGATTAAGAATGATCATAACATATTTTACTCCAGTGATCATACGATTTGATTTATCATTACTATATTTTCTATTATATTCAATGTTAACCGTATTCCTTCTAGTTCCCACATATGATGAAAACTAGAAATCATTATGTGAGCAGTATTTATCGTAGAGGAAAACCACATTCTCATAAAAAATCACTTATAAGGTGTCTAAATTATGACACCTTCTTTTAAATCTATGACCTTGTTGGCTTACCCATAGAGACATCCCTAGTCATATCCTTAGAAATATACCTAGGGATATCACTAATGTTTTCTCATACTAGTTTCCATTGGTTTATTAAATAATTCCTTTGATACCAACTATAGTAAACTTGGATTAACATACAAGGATATTATATCATTTTAGAATAATATTCATCATATTAAAAAGGTGCATACCTGGGGACTATAATAGTTTAGTGAATTTGGAAACATGGACCACATTCTTTTAATTTTTTTAAATATATTCTACATATCTCCTAAAGATATTCACCTCTAGTAATCCTCCTTAAAAACCTTTCTTTATTTCCTAGGGTAAGAAAACATAAGAAAGTGTGAAATTGGATGATTAATAAGGGTAAAAATAGAGATAAATAAGCATAATATGAGAATAAGGGTATGAGAACATGAGCATATCGTTTGATGATCATACCTTTCATATAAACATGTGTCATGGAATAAATATTGGCAGTTCATAAGACATGAATCATAAAGGAATCAAGAGCATAATCCATGATATCATAAAATAGGAATATGACATAGAATTTACGGCATACCCATAAGCATACAAAACTATTCCTTATAAGTTAGGGATTATTTCTAAAACCTAGCAGGTCACATCACGGTGGTTACACCTACTAGGAAGGACACACCACTCTCCCCAATTGCCACCCTCTCCATATAGTGGAATGGGTTCACTGCCCAAACCATCTTAGTAATGAAAGTTCACCCCCAACACCGTATTATTATTCAAGGATCACTCACAAGTCCATAGTAGTATAAAAATTCATTTAATCACCTTATTTCACTCCCTATTCCAACCATGTCTATATCATGAGATATAAATCATTAATCAATGAATTTGAGAGAGTTATAGTTCTCACCAGTCACCTAATTAAATCATATATACATGTGCCACAAGATAATAAAACATTCATAAAATCATGACCCATAAAAAGATATGAGTTTCATAAACATCCTATCACAACCCATGAAATGGAATGGGTTTCATAAAAAATATCATCGTATCATTACCGATGAAAATGATACAAGTTTAATAATCATAACACAAAACCTAAAAAGACGTAGGTTCCAAAAGAGTTTTATCATTATATAAAACGTGTAAGAGAAATGGGTTTCATAAAAAACTTTTCAGCTTAAACATAAACAATTAAAAAAATTATAATAATGGTGTCAATTGATCATATCCCCCTGTAAATCCTAAACTATTTAAAAGGATGGTATCTTAGAGGGATAAGGAATTTAAAATATCACTGGGAACATTTCTTAAGGAAACTATCTTTTCTTTGAAAATCCATTTCATAAATACTCTTTAAAAAACCATTTCCTACAAATAAATATTCAAAATTTTATTTAAAACATTTTAGGTGGAAAATAACTTTTGAGCATTAAAAATTTATTTTTTAAAATTAAACCATTTTGAAATCCGTTTTATTTGAAAATATATTCGAAACCTTGCTTGAAAACATTTTAAAAACCATTTTCATTGAAAACACATTGAAAACCTACAAATAATTATTAAAAACATTTACAGAACCTTTTTCTTTAAAAATAATTTGAAAATTTATTAATAAAGTTTGAAAACATTTTGAGAAATTTTTTCATTGAAAAAACATTGAAATATTATAAAATAAATATTGAAACCCTTTTAAAAACCTTTTCCTTTGAAAATTCAATTAAAACATATGAATAAATCTTCAAAACATTTTGAGTAACTTTTTATTTTAAAGTAATTTGAAAACATATAAATAATTATTTAAAACCTTTTGAAAACCTTTTTCTTTGAGAACACATTTTAAAACATATGATGAAATACTGAAAACATTTTGAAAATATTTTTCATTGAAAAAACATTTGAAAACATATAAAGAAATCTTGATAACATTTTGAATTTTTTTTATTTTAACATGACTTTAAAAACAATGAATTTTCTAAATACTGGGAAATACATTTTCATTCAAAATAACCTCATAGATATTCAAAGGAAGATTCCAAGAAATTATGGTCATAATGGATGATAAATCTTTATATACCAAACATTCCCCTTTCACCATAAAATGTTTAGAAAATTTATTTGATCAAAAAATGACAAGAATATTCCTTTTGAAATAGATAAAACATGGGATGAGATGTGTTTTAAAAATCATAGATGAATATTATACCCATTTGAAAATAGTTTCAGAGAAAAAAAATTTGAAGGAAAAAAAATTTCCAACCGAAGATAAATATAATTCATATTTACTTAAGGGAATTTTAATAACTATATTAAGTACCAAACAGAGGAACAAAATGGTAGAATTAAATTATTATGTCATGAATAACCAGAGTATACAAAAATTCAGGAGTTTTATTAGGAAATAGACCATATGATTTCATCAATGGAAGCCTAATCATAACCAATCCTGATAAATTATGAGATTTTAGCAATAAACTCTTACCACTTTGGTAACTTTAAATCATACTCACCATGAAATAATAACATTACATTAATAATAAATTATCACTAAAATAAGGACATTGAAGATATATCATGTCAAAGGGTGGTACATAAACCTCATAAAGAATATAGGTTCATAACACGACATGTGTCTCAAAGAAGGAAAATTGAGAAAAAATTACTTTAGAGCACGAATGGCCTGAAGGCATTATTTCCTATTTTATTATAGATAATACCCCTTTTACGGTTTGAAGGGGAACCTTTACATGACTCGTAAACCCAAGGCATAAGGCCTGAGACAACCTGATGGCCAATACATGACTCGAAGGCCTAGAGGTATACTATGAAAATTACATGACCCGTAGGCCCAACCCAATTGGACTACCCCTCCCCAGTTTCTACATCACAGATCACTTAGCTCCCCACTTTGCATTTTTGATCAGCTAGCATTACCCCATACAAAGTATCATGGTGCATGGTCCCGATCATAGCTGCCATACCATCTCATTATTTCAATCTGGTTAGCTTTACTTCTACTGATTGAAACTTTTTTCTCTGTTCCTCTTCTGGGGCCTGCTCTATGTGAACGGGTCTACTCCATGGTCACTGTGGCCTAAAGTCCCTGAGGCCTGAAGGCATTTGATGAACCAAAGGCCCTGAGACCAGTAGTCCCAAACCAGTACATCGAAGGCCCAAATCGGGTGAATAAATATAACTTTAATATAAACATATTATTATATTTCATATCATATATTATGAATTTATGATTTTATATTACCTTTTTATTAATAATTTCATGTTAAAGTTTCATTTTGGGTAATAACCACTTTGTTTTTCATATATGTTTAGAATTTTTATTCTTGGTCCTCTTACTTAAATTATGATTTACATATTTCTAAAATATAAAATATCATAAAAATATCTTATATATTCATTATATATGTATTTATAATAATCTATAAAATATATAAATAAGAAATTAAATACACAGTTTAGGGAGGCAGTATGTCGTACGTACACATGAATGTTGTTTCCATTCTCGTGACATATTTAATGAAAAAAGGTAAGTTAATGATATATATATATATATATATTATAATACCAATATAATTATTATGTTATATATATCAAATATATTTATTAAACCTATCTGTAATAAATTTCATATACAGCGTGGACGAATCACATCGCTTTGAGGAGGCGGTAGTCCACACATCCGCAAAGGATGTTATAGTAATCTCAAAATATAGAAAGCATGAAATTATATTTTATGTAATAATTAAATAAGAATAGAGGAATCCTAAATATCATATATATCATATAAAAATTTTAATTCCATCATTATTATAAACCTATAGAGTTGGTAATGGAAAACAAATGACATCAGTTCGTGAGGCGGTAGTCCGTCGTACACATGAATTATGATTTCATGTCCCATTTTATGGAAGTGTTTGTGAGTGTATGTAATAACATTTACATAAAAACAACTCAATATAAAGTTAATACATATTTGTTTTCATAATAATTTAATAATAATAATTTATGGGTTGGAGAAAGAAATAAAACAAAATCTCTTATTGAAAGATTTTACCATTTTTTGGGTAACTTCTTTTTGTTTTAACTAAAGGTCTTCCTTGGTTCGTATAATTACAAAATGGTAGATTCTAGGATGAAGGGATGGAATTTGGGAGCTTATTTGGGTAGATTTTGGATGAGGCAAGTGGATTTGTTGGTGTGAATAAGTGAGAGGGGTGATTTCCATTTATATATTACAAGAGGAGTGGAATTCTTGTAAATAAAAAAATGTAAAAATTATTGTGTGGACTCCCTTACATCATGTGTCTCCAATAATTTTCTATTTAAAAGAAAAGCTATGATTTGATCTAAATAAGGCTTGAAATTGGATTTCTGACATATTTCTTTTTAATTTAGCCCCATTAGTTAAAATTTAATCACTAAGTAAACGGTGTCTACCTTAATCACTAAAATTAATTTTAATTAATTTCTATAATATTTTTTGTGAAAAAACTCTTTTGAACTTACCAGAAATTATAAGCTACTATGATTCCAACTATGGAATTAATTTTGTCAAATTATAAGCACATAATCAGTATAAATTAATTTAAAATTAATCTTGTAGAAGGGATAAGACAACGGAATTTTAAAGTGAAAATGTTCAAAAGTTTGTAATGTTTTTAATAACAAATTTCAATGTGAAATTGATTCCAATGAACTTAATAATATTAATATATGTATATTTTACCTAAATATTCTTTAAAATCAAATCAAAACATAATTTTACTATATATATAAATTAGATGAAAATGCAGTTTCTATTAAAATTCGTTGTTTTTCACTGTTCATAAAAAATGAATCTTCTCAGAAAAAAACCCAAAATTAACCTAAATTAAATTTTAATATTAAACATTCAAAATTGAAGATAATTTTTTCAAATAAAAATTGTTACATTTTTATAAATTATAATTAAAATAGTTTCTCTATTAAAAAACAGTAAAAATGCCTTTTATAAAAATATAACTTTTCTTCCTAAAGTTGGATTTATTCTTATATTATATTTGTCAAATATATTAAGTGAGTTTCCAAAAGAAATGTATTGAATATATAATAGATAAATTTTTTAATTTTTTTTTTCAAAAGTGGGTTTTTTAAAATATTGAGATAAAACATGTTTGTACATTGAACAATAGTTTTCCTAGAAAATGAATTTATTTATTTTCAAATAGTTATTACTTTAATTTATAACTAATTATTAAACATGGGATTAATTTTATATACATATCTAATACCTATATCTACAATATAGTTAATATTATTTGTAACATTCATTTTAATTGATAGTTGATAACAATAATAATATAATAATAATAACATTAACAATATATTGTAATTCTATAATGCTCGGTCTTGCATGGAGGAAAGGCTATCTAAGGAACTCAGCATTGTGTGTAACACAATCCAAAACATTGTGTTTTGTGTATTTAAACATAATATAAGTGTTTCATTATGTGCAGTATAAACTTGGTGTTTCATGTAAAATAAAATAAACTTAGTTATTTTATATAACATAAGTTATATTCTGCATTGCATGAACTGAAAAATTTCAAAAAGATTAAAATAATTCAAAAAACAATCACAAAATCTCAAGATGTTATATGGACAGTAGTTATGTAGGTCATTTAATAGAATAAATGTCCCATATTTAAATAATGTACTACACATCGGGTATATAGGTTACACGTCTTGTAGTCTAGATAACTATTTCCATGCCTAGCCTAGTCAACACACGGTGCATTAATTACACACCACATGTAATGAATGCAGATAACTTGAATTAATTATGAATTAATTCTTGGTGCATTGAACATTAGTATACGGAATGTACCAACAGGATACACTTGGTTTATTCTTATACTAAATGGAAAAAATCCTTAGAACCTTTGGATGAGTTCTTCAGATGTTATTCATCCATAAAATTAATTGATTTGATTATATTTACAAGAATGAATAGGAAGAATAGAATATCACATGATTTTAATTAATGAATGATTAAATCATAACTTAAAACTAATGGTAAATGTGTACACCAATAAATGATCTTTAAATAATTATAAACAATTATGTTACCTCTCTCGAATAACTTGAAGGTTCTAGGTATAGCAGAAGCATCATATGGTTCTTTCCTAACTCAGAATTTTTTCATAATCAATGATTAATTTAGGAATCACATTGTAAATAATTACCATGTCCAGTGGAACTAAATCAAATATTAATTAACTATTTAATGTTGGAACCAAAAGGAAAAATCCTTACATATTATTTATAATTGATTTAAACAATTAAAAATTGCCTTTCAGTGAATTATTTCTTCGTTGATGAATCTAACATTATCACTGCATCGTTCCATCATTGGATTTTTGGAATCAAGTATTGATTCCCTCTAATGGTGATCCAGACATTCTCCAAGAACCTATGAACATCATCATATTAATTTTTGGGTTCTAGTGTGGTAGATCCTAATGCTTTTTTCATTCAACATTCATTTCCTTGATAATATCTTCAATGAAGGGATCTCTTTGATATCTATAGATTTTTGTGTGGTGGGGGAGGAACATCACTCTCCTATATTTTGAGAGTTAATGGAAATGGGTCTCTCTGGGTTTCAAGGTGATTTCATTTAGATGTTGTTGTTCAAAAAAATGAAATAGTAACTATTAATAAAATAATATAATCAGATTTATATTCCTATAGGATTAGAAAAAAATAATTGAATATGTGGACTTATTATTTTTCTTAAAACCTATAGAGCATCATTTCTATAATAAAAATATTATTATCATTTCTTGAGATGTGAAAAACATGAAAATGAATTTAAATATTGTTGTATTCAAATAAGAGTCAATATATATTTTTTCTCACTAGACCATTAAACTAAGTCTTTCATTCCTCCACTATACTAATCAGGACATTAATAATGACTACATTTTCAATAAATAAATATCACTCCATTATTAAATAATAAATAAATAAATAATATATTTACTAAATAGAAAATATATATTTATTAAATTTTTTGCTCAAAAAATATTCTCTCAAATAAATAGTGTTGGAATATTTGTAGTCAAGAAAGAATGAATAATTTTTATTAAACCACATGAAGGATTAGTATTTGATGAAATTTTTAAATAATCAATAATATTATAATTTGAATATAGATGTAGATACACTTAGTTTGTGATATTCGAGGCCTCTTTCTTTGTGGAATTAGGAGAAGGAGTCCAAAGTCTAATGTTAGAATCTATAAACAATCCAAGGCACACATAAGAAAAGACGTTAATGTCATGATGACATAAATCCTACAATACACACTTACCATATAATATAATCCCACTATCATGATATATCTAATAAATAATGAGGAATGTTGGTTCCATCAACATGTGTGCTTGATCTCTCTTTCTTTGACTTTCTGAAATTTGAACTTTCCAATAGAATACCTTGGTCATTGATTTAGTTAGGCTATATAATTTCCACAAAAGGGCATGAGATATCAATTTTCATTAAGGAATATAAGGTAAAAATCATTTCGTTCATTATTATTTAATTAAGTATTATTCATGACACACTCATTTTATCCAACTTCATTGTGAACAAATATCATCAAATTTTAATTAATACATTAGTCTATGTGACTCATAAAATACATTAATAGTAATATTAAATTATTAAAACCAATACAAATGTTCAAAAATATGAACATCCAATTACAAATATTAATGTGGATTTCATACTACTAGGTCTCCTTCTCAAAAATGTATACACTTGAAATTGCTGAGGGGATACACCATGAGAAGGCACATTAAAGTTCTATTAGTCTTCTCCCCTGATATCCGATATCATTTTTTCCGATTAAATAATTTCAATTTTCTATAGAGAATATGTTTTAAAAATACAATCGTTGCACTTTTGAGTTCTCATCATAGCAGGGAACTATAATTACTTCTCAGTGTGACAACTACTCATAAGATATTATTAGATACTATGTCAAGCATAAGAATAATAATGATTTGATAAGTAGTTTATTAATATTCAAAATAGTCAATATAGGTGATCATAAAGTGTGAAAAAGTAGGTTCTAGGGTACCAACTACAATAGTTGTATCCCTTACTCATGTTATTGTATTATGTATCTAATTACCCAAATACACTAGAATTCATGATCTTCTAGGAATGTATTAAGTATATTTTTATATAATATTTCATTAATTAAAGTTTATTAAGGAAATGGGTTTTAATATTTGTTATTATATAAAGGTATAGTTTTTTTATTTTTAATAGAAAACATTAGTGAAACCCTTAGTTGTATACTAAACATAAAAAATAGCACTTAATTTTTGTAAAGGATAAAGTGAGTGGTTTCCAATAAAAAAAATCCATGTCTTGATATTACAAGTGGATATGGATTTGGCATAGTTTAACCTATGGGTAATACCATGAAATGGTTTAATTGGTTATTACCTCAATCTTAACCTAGTGCACGAAATATAAGCCTTATTTCACACCAAGTTTGACAATATTATGGGATATTCTCTAGTAAATTCAAAATCTATTTATGATCCATTGTAGAGGGAAAAATGCCATAAAATAATATTTTAGTAAATAGACCATGGATAACTTATAAGAAAACCTAGAAATTAAAGGTATGTAATTTATATCATTTATAAGTTATCCTTCAATGTTCACAAGTTTCCCTTTTGTGTGTCTAATTTTTTGAAAATTATCATTAATGAAACTATTTTGGATGAAGTAAATGATTAGAACCACAATATAATATTGGAAAGGGGGTTTATCCACCATTATTGAAATTATAATATTCAATATTACTATATATTTAAGAAATTTTCCATATCATACAAGCTTAGTAAGACTATCCGATCACCACCTCAAAATAAAAAAGTAGAGAAATCCCTAAAATGGAAAAATAATAAATTATTGCACCCTAAGTTTATAACTCCTCCTCTATCTATATTTTAGGGATGAATTTCCTAGTGAACGTTATGGTACATCATTTTTTAGAATTTGATGTTATTCTATAAATGTATTAGATTTCCTTATATTGAGCCAATATAAATTGATAAGTGAAATAAATTAGCCTCCATAACATGAATCAACTTAAAATTCTATACAACTACAAAGAGGAGGATGAATCTCATTGTTAATCATCATCTTATGAATGGATATTATTTCCTTATAATAATAATATCTTACTCAAATGATTGATAAAAAAGAAAATTTCATCTTAGAAGACATTACCATTATGATGGAATACACTAATATGTTTCCTAAATAATTTTCTATCCTTCCTCTTATCTGAGAGGTTGAGTTCTCAATCAAACATATATTGGGATATTTTACACTATAAAAGACTCCATAAAAAATATACACTATTGAACATGATGATTTGAATAATAAACTACCAGATAATATGGATAAAGGATTTATAAACCTAATTTATTTACGATGGGATATGTTGATCTGCTTCATCAATAATAAGGATGGATAAAGGTGCCTCTATATTTATTATAATTATTTTAACAAGATCATGAGAAAGAACATGTATCCTATGCAATAGGTTTATGGCTTGTTTGATTATCTATGTGGATCCATGTACTTATCCAAGGTAGATCCTTAATTAGGATGTTATTAAGTAAAGTAAAAGTAGGAGGATATCCACAAGATTAATTTCACACAAGGTACAAGAACTATGGGTTCTTAGTGATTCCATCTGTTCTCACCAATTCTCCAACTATCTTCATAGACTTAATAAATGTTTTTTTATGGATTTCCTTGATAAATTTTGTGTAATATTTATATATAGTATTATTATATAATCCAAAATAAATTAGGAAAATTAGGATCATTTTAATTTTTTAGTATAAAATGAAAAGTTTTATGTTAAGTATAATAAATGTGATTTTTGGACAAAACGAGTAATCTTCCTAAAAATGTTACCACAAAAAATGGGATGTCATGGCTCCTTGAAAAAAAGTGGAAACTAAAGGATGAACCATACTAACATATGTGATGTAGATCTATTATTTCCTCATATTAGTTGGGTACAACATTCAATTTTTGAGAAAATTATCACAATTTTCAAGCCCACCATCTTAGATAACTTGGAAGTGATTGAAGTTTGTCTGGACAGATGAATGTGTGTAGATAATTAAAGAGTTAAAGAAGAGGATAATTTATAGAGAAAATATTTTCAATTAATTTATATTGAATATCATTGTTTTTTACCCACACAAGTGTTCCTCTAAGATGAATTGTTTCATTTTTATGATATTGGTGTTATTTTGAGCAGAATAGTAAAAATTGGCCATTTGGTGTTTTTAACAGTTTGAAATTATTTGTTTAGTTTAACCATAAAATTATTTAAACTAATAAAAATTGAAATATTATTTCTTTTCCAGATTCAAAACATCCAGGGATTCATTTACTATTTTTGGACTAAAAGCTGAATCGTCTATATGGAGGCTCAAAATAAGCTCACAAGTGGGAGAAAGAAAACTATTTTCAGTTCTTCCTAGTTTTGGTGTGGGATTCATAACTCATTCATGGTGGGATGAAATGCTGTGATATTAATTGGGTGGATGTGGAAGAAGTTTTGGAGAATCTTTAATTAAGGACGGTCCGCGTGAATTGTCTGTTTATGGGGTTATTTAATCACCCTAATCCGTAGGTTTGCGATTTGGTGAGTCTGACTGGACAGAATAAATGCTCAGAGTAAAGCATCCACAACTCTCGGAATACAAGTCCAAATTCGATGATATTTCTAGGGGACATGGAAACAATAATTTGGAACAACATTAAAGAAGGTATCGATGCATAAAGATGTCATTTAATGGGGCCAAAATGCGTCAACATCTGGGGGACAAATACTGGCTATAAAAGGAGGAGAGCTCCACCCTCTCAATTCATCCCATTCTCCACCCCATTCCTTCCTGGACACCAAGAAGGATAACTTTTCATCTTTCTCTTTTATTTATTTTCTTTTTCATAGTGTTGTAATGCCTTCTTCCCCATTCATCTTGATTTCCCTTACCATGGTGGCGTAAACATTTGGAGTGATTGGGGAAGGGTTTGTTTTCTACATTGTAATGCTTGAGTTCTTGGACGCAATTGAATAAATTTCTTTCTTCTTCAAATATGTTTCAAATTTCTTATAGAGGATTTTATTTCCAAGTGCGATCGTTCTTGAATATTAATTCCTTTATTTATTTTTTCCTTGGTAAAATAATCATAATCTCCCTCCACTAATTTCTTTTTTATATACGATGGAATAAACCAGGAATTAGTGGTAAAGTACTCGACGATCGTCAGTACGTGTAAAAGATGTATTGAATGTTCTTCATTGTTTGGGATAAACAAAACCCGATCGGGTATTTCCCATTTCAATTAAAGATATTCAATACAACTCTTTTACATATGGAAGTAGAGTTGACCAAACTGAGATCTTGGTAAGGTTTTCTCTCACCATCATAATTTCACCTAGGATGTGAGAGGAAATGATTATGGAAACTTACTTTAATCAACTAAGAAGAAGAGATTTGAATTAAATTGAACAAGGATATAATTACAATTAGGAAACTTACCCTGACCTAATCACCTTTTTAATTTCATATTTTTTCAATCATTTGAATTTCAATTTTCTTTTTCAAAAGCACAACATTTTTACCCCCGTTTTATAGTGACAACCCATTTTGTGTGCACTCCTCTTTGGGAGACATCCTAGTTCAACCACATTACTAAATTTTGACATAGAAATAATTGTTTTTCACCACCCTACAACAGGCGTCCATCAAACTTGGCGACGTTTTTGGGGAGGTGGTTCCACAAACTAATTGTAAATATTTGACTTTTTCAATTTTAAAAAAAATTTAAAAAATATTTTTCCATGTTTTTTTAAATTGATTATTTCTTTAATTCATGGAAAAATTTCCCACCAGTGCAAGAACCAATTATTGAATCACCTTGGTCTATAGAGTATAATGTTTTTTTCTTGGCTAAACAAATTTGGGGAGCTCGAATCCAAATCATCATAGAGGATGAATTCAAGGATCTCATTGAAAACCTTAAAGAGAACATTGAATACCCAGTGTTGGAGGGATTGGACAGAGAATTAATTGAACGTCAGAAGTATTTTCCAGAATTTTATCAAGAAATGATCAAAGTGAAACACCAATAAGATGGAGTTCAGAAGGATCTTGAAGCCCGAATTGAAAGAATTAGTTAATTAGTTCAAAACACGGAGACGTCAATAAAGTGGATTGTGGAACAAGTACATGCAT
Source organism: Viscum album (assembly GCA_963277665.1). Classification (NCBI taxonomy): domain Eukaryota; kingdom Viridiplantae; phylum Streptophyta; class Magnoliopsida; order Santalales; family Viscaceae; genus Viscum; species Viscum album. The sequence continues at coordinate 1,878,252,771 of OY728152.1, forward strand.
CACAGGATCAACAAATAGAGCCAGAACATAAACCAGAACCAGAAAAATTGATTGAAAAAGTATCCCCAAACATCCTTCAAGTTGAAGAACCCATGGAGGCCTTGATGAAATTAAAATAAGATGCATTGATCCAAACTCAATCAATGTTGGAGGAGAGTGATGAAGAAAATTTAACTATTGAGATGCATATGGGAGATCAAAAAGATCTGGATAACTTATGGAATGAGTGTGACAAACATCTTGATCCAACTAATCCTCGTAATGTAGATGATTCTGCAACATTAAAGAAAGAGACCAAACAAACAGTGGAATTTGAAGAGAAGATAGAGGAGTCTGACTACCTACCTCTATCCAGGAAAATTCAACTCCAAGAGGCGCCTCCCATTGAAGAACCAATTGAAGGGAAACAAAATCAGGGAGATAATATTTTCATGAACTCGTAATTTTCTAATTTTGTTGAATATAAATTGAGTATTACCTCTACTTCTTTTAATTTTTTAGATTCATACAACACATATATTTCCTTGGAGTAAGACGATGAAAATAAAGATTCATCAATGGAGAAACATCAAGAGCTCCCCAAACCTATTGAACATTTAATGGGGGGAGTACATGAGACAATCAAAGTGGATTTTATGGTGGAAAATGAGACACAAGCTACTTAATTTTAAAGGGAAGAATTTGATATTGATTCTAAATGATTTAATTTTTTCAAATATAATTATACTTTGACATTCCCTTTTATTTTTCCACAGATGTATCATACCTTCTACAACCACTAGAGAATAAAGAAGATATTGTTCATGCGGAACCCAAGAAAGAGGAGGACTCATTCATTGTCCTAACTCCACCATGCATGTTGTATATCATTACAGTAGGGGTGGACTTGGTATTCTATATCCATGGAGTCCTCATGAAAAAGGAAGAAGTTCATTCTGGAAATAAAATTTTGTTTTAGTTCATGAGCAAGAAACTTCACCCACCATCAGATTGGGGATAACCGATTAGAACTGCCCCTCTGGAGGCAGTCAAAACCCAGGGCCCACTTGGGGGATTAAACCATGTTTTATCCTTCTATTATCATCCTATTTATATTTTTATTTTTTAAAATACATATCTTATGTTATCTTCTTAATTTTTTTAGGTTTTCAAGGAGAAACACTTAGGAGCCAAACTCAATGTAGCATTGCCAATAAGTCAGGTTGTACCTCTCCTTTATACATTCTTGCTATTGTGATTCATTTTAAAATTAGTATATATGTTAAATCCACTTGAATGCATTGAGTACACTGCATCATTTAAGTGTGGGGGAGGGAACCTTTGTAGTTTAGGATTTTTCATTTTGTATTTTTTTCAGAAAATAAAAAAATTTGTGTTTTAAAATTTTTGTGTTTTTATATTTCAGTTTTTGGGGTGTTTTTGAAACTTTTGAGCTGAAATGATTATCATTTAAATTTTTGAAACCCATGACAATCAGTGAACCAATCTATTCAATGAAACTGAGATTAAATGAATGCTGAAATGACTTTTCTTTGAGTTTAAATCTTTTGTATATTTATGAAAAGTACACTGATTTTTGAAACTCATGCCATATTTCACTGTCTATATCTTTGAAATCACTTTCATGTGAGGCTTCTCAACCATTTTTTTCATATTCTTTTCATTCACCTCATTTCATGAGAGAACCAGACCATGCATTCTTAACCATAATTTGATTTATTCCATTAAAAACTTGAGGGTTTGGATTACATGTGTTTTAAATGATTGAGGCATTTATTTGGTTTGAAGCCCCCTTTTCAAAATAATCATTTTCATTATGTCCCACCTTTACATTTATCCATCATTATAGCCCCTATTAGCCAATAATTTCCTGTTAGTTTATCTACCTTACAAGCTAATTTTCCCTATCCTACCTGCTCTTGAAGTGAAATTTCAGGATCTAGTTGAACTTAATTGTGGGGGAAGATTTCTTGTGGTGTACTACCTCATTTGGAGATACTTTGGGTGGAAAATAAATTCTGGAAGAGATTTGTGTGATACTGAAAAATTATTCTGTTGAAAGTTGTGCCTTTTCTGGAGCTTTCATGATAAGAGAATTTGTGCCTTGCAGGAGCTTCCAATGTAAAAAAAAGAATGTTATGCCTATAAGGACCTAGCCTTAAAACATTACATAATCTTGAATTAAATGAGTAATTCACATTGAGGATCTTTTCAGGTTTAATGTTTTAGGGAATTAGGACATAACTATTACATCTCAAAGATTACAAGGTAGACACATCTACTCAGTTTACATTTTTTTCACAAAATTTAAACTCTTGAAAAAAAGAGTCATGTCTAGTTCCAGGTTTTAGGCATCAAGACATTTCCTTGATCCCATCCTTGACCGTATTCCACTTTAAGTCATGTGGAAAACATTTCGAAAACTTCGGATGAGCACAAAACGCTCAGTAAGGGATATAAAAATATGGAATGGAAACATTAGTCCATGTATACATAAGAATCAATGAAAAAACACTTTACTCATAAAACATAAGAACTTTAACATACCTCATAAAATCATAAGATTTATGAATAACTCATAGAAATCATAAGACATAAATGTAACTTGAGGCATTCATTACATTCTTACGTAGGGAGTAACCCTCATGGTTACATTTGGAATACACATCACAGTATATTCCATAAATCACTTCGAAGAAACATTATCATTTAACTCATTCACGTTACCCAATGCATTGGAGAGCTATATCGGGCTCACCCACCCTTATTTTATCACGAAACCACCTGATTTCATAAACATTGCACAAGAACCCTAACATAATCATAACACTTAAAACATGCATAAAAGAAACATAAAATTTCCATATTTCAATCACAAGAGATCACATCATGATATTATCATAAATAAAAACATCTCATAAAATAATTAAAACTCTATGAGAGAAAAATCCCTTTATACTTTGAAAATATTAAAAGAAGACATTTAAAAGAGATTTTAGAATCAAAGTGTCCCATACCACTTTGAAACTTTTGAAAGGGTTTTAAAACATTCATGTACATATAAATAAATCATTAAAACTATTTTTAAAACATGGAAATGGATGATAAATTTTTAAAAGAATAAATCTTTAAAACCATTTACAACAATGTTTTAATAAAAGAGTCCTTTTCCATTTTGAACATTTAAATTATAAGCCACAAGAAAGTAGACCATTTTCAAAACATTTAAAGGACATTATTATTTACATAATATGGATATGGAATGTCAAAGGGGTTTTATATACACTTTATAAAAGAATAAAAGTGCACATCATTAAGAAATGTCTCAAGGATGAGAAACTGAGAGGTAATCCCAATCAAGTATCATGCCATTAGAGAAAAGATAAAGAAATGACATAATTATGTGTGACAAATATAAATACACCAAATTAAATTGGATACTCAGTGTAAAACAATCAGATTTCATCCACACATATTCATAGCACGACATAATCAAGAAGCAGAGGTTTAACCCAACGAATTTAAATTGGGTTAAGAAGTTCCCTTACAAAAATTCGACAGCCTGACGACGTCAGTTTAAAATTTAGAACATGAGTTGATGAGGGATAAAATGGTATCTCATCACTTGGAAATTTAATTTACATAAATAAGGATATAGAAGAATATATCCCAACATAATAAGATGTAAATTAAAAGGCATAACAAAAGATTTTTTTTAAAAAGAGGAGGGTGAAAGGTTCCCTTATCGATTTGGGTAACTTTCGAATCATTCACCCCATGAAAGAAGGACCGTAAAAAATTGATGTAAAAACCCATAAAAGAAATTATATTACACAAAGATTAGAATAATGGGAAGTACATACACCACACAAAAGAAATAGTGGAAAATTTTGCATAAATCTCATAGGAATAAAAGCGAGATTAAAAATCCATTACGAAAACTCAGCAGCCTAACTGCACCACCTAAAACTTCCAAAAATGGATTGATGAGATCAAATAGGGTATCTCATCATATGAACATAAATATTAGAGAATTAGTAATATAAAATAACATCCCCAAACATAATAATGATGATCTTAAAATAAATTACATAAAAGAGAGTACTTAAAAAGAAAGAGAGAGGTTGGATCCCTTACTCAAGTCCGACTTGTCTTGTTCGTTTCATTATATTCATGAATAATAAACATTGTTCAACTTATAATTTCTTATGTAACATCTTTAAAAATTATTATTCAGTTCAAATAACATATTATAATGTTATATTAACTGGTTAATAATGTGAGTTCATATCAGACGTTTTTTTCGATGTTTGGTACATGAGTCAAAAATGAACTTGTTTGAAAATGATTGTCCATGTAGTTATAAGTATATCATCTCCAGAATAGTATTAATGATATAAATATCATATATATCCATTATATATTCATTTTATACTATTCCATAACAATTGGAGATAAAACAATTGAAATGCACCGTTCATGGAGACGGTAGGTCGTGCGTACGCATGAACACTACCTTCATTTCTTTGTCAGATTAATGGAATTAAAAATAAATGGGAGATATATATATTATAATTATAGTAAAATATATATGTTATATATGTCACATATTTTTATCAATTTCATCCTTTATACATTCCATGTATTTCATGAACGAGTCACATCACTTGATTTGGCGGTAGTCCACACTTCCTCATATGAAATTATCGCATTTTCCCAACATGAAAAGCATAAAGGTATGTTTTAAATATAAAATACAGAAGCATAGATAGAAAATAAATATAATATATATCATATAAAAATATTTCCATCATAATTTCCACCATGAGAGGTGGCAGGAGAATATATAACAATCATCTTTTCGTGTGGCAGTAATTCGCCATCCACAGAAACAGTATGTTCTTTAACCATTAGACGGAGGTGTGTGTAACTGTAGCTCGAATATTTATCATAACAAAATCCTAGTATAATTAATATACTGGTTTTGTTACAAAAGAAAGTAATGAAAATAGTTTAAGGGGTTGGAGAAGCTAAATGAAACAAAAGAACATTAGGAAAGACTTTACCTTTAAATCGGGTAACTCCCCATGGTTTGAACCAAAAGGGTTTCTTGAAGAGGTTTCTGCCTAAGGGAAGGATTCTAGGATGAGGATAGGGATGTGGAGAGAAACAATGGGAAGATATTGGTCGAGCCAATGGATTTAGAGGTGTGGGTAAGGTGGTATAGGTGGGGGCCTTTTATAAGAGAAAAGGAGGGGCACTCTTGGAAAGTTATAAAATATTACTTTATTATAAAATGCTTTTCAGATTTCAAAGTTCCCAAAAAAATATATTTAGAGACTAAGGTGATAAGGTTTTTAAATCCACCCATCCAATAGGTTTGTGAATAGTGTAAGACTTATATTTTACCCTATCTTCTCATTTTATTTAAATCGTTTATTTATTAGGTAATCACTGCATCATCACGGTGTCATAAATACATTAATTTATTTAATGTCTAAAATTTATAAAAAAATATCATGATGTAGAAATATTTTTAGCTTTCTAATTAATATATATAGTAAAAAATATGACTTGTATAACCCCATTTAAAAATTGTTTTAGTAAAACAATACATGTTTGTGACATTTTTATTTTAACTTTAAATAAAAAGTAATTAATGTCATTTTCCTTCCATAGTGGCTTCATGGGGTCCCCAAGTTGACCCATGGATTGTATTGGTCGTCCATGACTCATCCAATAAGGTTAGGACATGTGTAAAAGTCATTTCATATTATTATAACATTATCGTTACCTTAAATTACACTAATTACCTTTAATCGCGATTAATAAAACATAAAAGTTACTATTCACCGAAAAATTATTTTAATCCCATTGAACCACATTTTACATCCCAATTACAACCATGTATGTCAGATTTTTGAAATTCAAACCACAGAAGTGGTAAAGTTTCATTTAAAAGAAAAATCAGTTTTTTAACTATCACTTAGTGGTTTCACTATTCATCAAAAATTGATGTTTTTCAGAAAAATAACAAAAATTCAACCAAAGATATATTTGATATTCCGAATTCAAAAATGATGTCTATTTAATAAAATTGAAAACATATAAGTTGAATTAATTAATTTAATAATTAATTCCCGTTGTCAGAACAAATAGTGTGTTTTTATGAAACAATATATATCAAAAGATTGACACTAGTTTAAGTCAAATTTCAATGTGAAATTAATTCCAATGACCACTATTGGATTAAATGGTAAAAATATATTATAATTGTTCTTTAAAACCAATTCAAAAGATAATATAATCATATAAATAAATTATATTAAGAAGATGTTTTGAATTAAAATACAACATTTTTCACTATTCATTAAAAAAATGAACTTTATCGGAATAATACCAAAAATTTACACAAAGTAAATTTTGATGTCCTGGTTCTAAAGAAGAATTTTATTTGGTCCAATAAAATTTATAAGTGTGACAAAAACTATATTAAAGAGGGTTCACCATGAAAAGGCGATAAATCGACCCTTTAGTGAATTTTAGAGTATTTGTGCTTAAAATTGAATTCTTTTCTTATTTTAAGCCTTTATCTTTTATTGGATAAGTGTAAAAACATTTAAAAAACATATATAATCATATTTTAGTTATTTATATTCATTCCCGCCTATACAACAGCTAGGCGTTAACTACCATTTAAAATAATATTATTTTATTATTAGAGTGCAACGTAAGATTTCAAAGAAACTCGTTGTTGTGTATTGGGTACGCCATCAAGCATAGCGTTCCCTTTAAAGTAATATTAATATTTTATTCACAAATATTAATAAATATGAAAAAGTAATATTCTTTATTTACCTGGGATGTTACATCCTTCCCCCCATTTGAGAATTTCATCCTCGCAATTTTAAAAACTGGACTTTGAAACATCCTTGAAAGCCCCACATCGGAAAAGGATTCAATTAAACTTTCCCTTTAAAATAAAGAAAGATAAGTACAAAGGCCACCCGAGTTAACCCATACTAGGATTCCATGTAGGAAAACATGGACATGGAAGAGAAAACAAAGGGTCAAGTTCTGAAGGAGAGTGATAGAAAACATGATTTGGAGAAAGTTAACCATAAGAAAATCACAAAATTTTGATGGGTTAAACGGTATTTGATTCCCTAGTAGGAAACATTAATGGACAAAATTTTTGTTTTATGTTACTTTTCATTGAGGAATTTATTTATGAGCTATACTAAATCCAAAGGAAATATACTTACTTGTCATGTAGACTTTCATCTTTTACTAGATTTCTAATAGAAACTCATACTTTCTCCAAATGATGAGTATTTAGGATTACTTGATCACATTAAGAGTGCTATAATCAACATCCAGAGAATCACCTAATCCAAAAAAGAGAAATATATATTTCCCATGTCTTTAGACAAAAACCAAAACCAAAATTGTCAATACGAGATCAGATAATACCCAAAAAGTATAATCCTTTATAAAAATAAAATCTATTCTTAATCTCTAAAATTTGTCCAACAAAACCCAGAGTTCAATGAAGACCATTCGATAAACAATTTGTCCATAAAATTCATCAAAGTAAACCAAACTAAGATTGAAACCCAAATATTTTAAGGATTTAATCACATTTTCTTCCAAGGTAAAATTAAAATTTTTCTCCAAATAACATTAGTTACTCTTAAAGTCTCATATTGAAAAGTAATTAACCTAATCATATATCCTCCATGACAGGTCAATATTTTCCTAGATAACCCAAAATCAACTTATTGTTGATTCATAAAATTATATAACTAAAAATAATAAGTCATTATAACTAGGGACTTCACATAGTCCAGTGGTAGGAGATGCACCCTTGTCACCCTTCAGTTGTGGGTTTGATTCATGCGGCCTTACCAGATGCGACGGTTTGTCACCCATCCTATGGGTTTTCCTTTTTATAAAACTCAAAAAATAACCCTAACATGTTTTAACATCAATGGTTTCCCAATACCTCCACTTTTCATCCAAATTCATTGCGATCTCAACATCTTAATTATTGAATTCTTATTTCACCACCATAAGATAAAATAAAATGATTCCCAAAAATGAAGAACATCATACCTTGATCATGGTGTCCATTTGGTTTCATCATCATCCTTCTCACGAAGGTAGAATGACCATGCATTACAACAATGATTTAGAGATCCTTCAAAATCATTTGATTCCTCCATCCAAATATACCTTGTACAACATGGGTCATATGGGTGTTCACAGAAAAATAGTTTTGTAAAATAGTCATGTTTGACATATAATTTCAAGACATCTGATAAGACATGATTTCTATGAAATATTCTGACTGAATTTGAGTTGAAACTTTCAATTAATGTCCCTTTTAAAATACCATAGATATGTGCTGAGAGACTATATTTTAAAATCAAATATAAATATGATGCAAAAGGGTCTCCTTCTTCAGCACCTTCTTTAAAATCATTATATGCTTCAAAATCTTGTGATAAGGTAAAATATTTGAAAATGCCTTGATAATATCTAACTTTATTGAAAATATGAGAATATTGTGAAAATATGATTTTTCTAAATACAACCCATGATCCACGATGATAACGAGGTATAGTGGAGGTGTTTGATATCTCAAATAGTTTCTTGCAAGTGACTTATATTCTAGAAAGAGTTTCACAATCATCAGAACATTACTTTGCAATAATTATTTCAAGAAAGTCATCAGGAAGAGATAAGAATGTCATTGGAGATCCACCTCCATCCATTTCCTTGATCTGAAAAAGTTATAAAACAAGGATTTAACTAAGAAAATAGACATAGGGACTAATCATTTGTTTAACAAAAACTCATAATCCCTAAAGTTGTCTAAACTGACCTTTGATACCAACTATAAGGACCTCGCCTTAAAACATTACACAATCTTGAATTAAATGAGTAATTCACATTGAGGATCTTTTCAGGTTTAGAGTTTTAGAGAATTAGTACATAACTATTACATATTAAAGATTAAAAGGTAGACACATCTACTCAGTTTCCATTTTTTCACAAAATATAAACTCTTGAACAAAAGAGCCATGTATACTTCTAGGTTTTAGACATCGAGACATTTCCTTGATCCCATCCTTGACCGTATTCCACTTTAAGTCCTGTGGAAGACATTTCAAAAACTTGGGATGAGCACAAAAAGCTCAGTAAGGGATATAAAAATATGGAAAGGAAACATTAGTCCACGTATACATAAGAATCAATGAAAACACACTTTCTTAATAAAACATACGCACTTTAACATACCTCATGAAATCATAATATTTATTAATAACTCATAAAAATCATAAGACATCAAGGTAACTTGAGGCATTCATTACATTCTTACATAGGGAGTAACCCTCATGGTTATGTTTGGAATACCCATCACAGTATATTCCTTAAATCTCTTCAGAGAAACCATAGTGTTTAACTCCTCCATGTTACCCAATGCATTGGAGAGATATATCGGGCTCACCCACCCTTAGTTTATCATGGAACCACCTGATTTCATAAACATTTCCCAAGAACCATAACATAATCATAACACTTAAAACATGCATTAAAGAAACATAAAATTTCCATATTTCAATCACAAGAGATCACATCATGATATTATCATAAATAAAAACATCCAATAAAATCATAAAAACTCTATGAGATAAAAATCCTTTTATACCTTGAAAATATTAAAAGAAGACATTTAAAAGAGATTTTAGAATCAAAGTGTCCCATACCACTTTGAAACATTTGAAAGGGTTTTTAAACATTCATGTCCCTATAAATAAATCATTAAAACCATTTTTAAAACATGGACATGGATGATAAATATTTAAAAGAATAAATCTTTAAAACCATTTAAAACAATGTTTTAATAAGAGTCCTTTTCCATTTTTAACATTTAAATTATAAGCCACAAGAAAGTAGACCATTTTCAAAAAAATTAAAGGACTTTAGTATAGACATAATATGGATATGGAATGTAAATGGGGCTTTATATAAACTTTATACAAGAATAAAATTGCATATCATTAAGAAATGTCTCAATGAGGAGAAACTAAGATGTAATCCCAATCAAGGATCATGCCATTAGATCAAGGATAAAGAAATGAAATAATTATGTGTGACAAATTAAAATAAACCAAATATAAGTGTATACTCAGTGTAAAACAATAATATTTCATCCACACATATTCATAGCATGACATAATCAAGAAGTAGAGGTTTAACCCAAAAAATTGAAATTGGGTTAAGAAGTTCCCTTACAAAAATTCGACAGCCTGACGGCGTCACATTAAAATTCAGAACATGAGTTGATGAGAGAGAAAATGGTATCTCATCACTTGGAAATAAAATTTACATCAATAAGGATATATAAGAACATATCCCAACATAATAATATGTAAATTAAAAGCCATAACAAAAGAATGTTTTTAAAAGGAGGAGGGTGAAAGGTTCCCTTACCGATTTGGGTAACTTTCGAATCATTCACCCATTGAAAGAAGGACCATACAACATTGATGTAAATAACCATAAAATAAATTATATTACACAAAGTGTAGAATAATGGGAATTACATACACCACTCAAAGGAAATAGTGGGAAATATTTCATAAATCTCACTGGAATAAAAGTGAGATGAAAAATCCATTACGAAAACTCAGCAGCCTAACCGCACCACCTAAAACTTCCAAAAATGGATTGATGAGATCAAATAGGGTCTCTCATCATATGAACATAAAAATTACAGAATTATGAATATAAAATAACATCCCCAAACATAATAATTTTGATCTTAAAATAAATTACATAAAAGAGAGTACTTAAAAGGAAAGGGAGAGGTTGGATCCCTTACCTCAAGTCTGACTTGTCTTGTTCGTTTCATTATATTCCTGAATAATAAAATTTGGTCAATTTATAATTTCTTAAGTATCTCCTTTAAATATTATTATTCAGTTCATATAACATATTATATTGTTATAATAATTGGTTAATAATGTGAGTTCATATCAGATGTTTTTGTCAATGTTTGGTACATGAGTCAAAAATGAACTTGTTTGAAAATGATTGTCCATGTAGTTATAAGTAAATCATCTCCAGAATAGTATTAATGATTTAAATATCATATATATCCATTAAATATTCATTTTATACTCTTCCAAAACATTTGGATATAAAAAGAAATGAAATGCATCGTTCATGGAGATGGTAGGCCGTACGTACGCATGAACGCTACTTTCATTTCTTTGTCATATTAATGGAATTAAAAATAAATTATAGATATATATATTATAATTCCAGTATAATATATATTTCATATAGGTCACATATGTTCATTAATTTCATTCTTTATACATTCCATGTATTGCATGAACGAGTCACATCACTTGAGGGGGCGGTAGTCCACACTTCCTCGTATAAAATTATCGCATTTGTAAAACATGAAAAGAATCAAGGTATGTTTTAAATATAAAATAATGAACCATAGAGAGGAAATAAATATAATATATATCATATACAAATATTTCCATCATAATGGCCGCCATGAGAGGTGGTAGGAGAAGATATAACAATCATCGTTTCGTGAGGCAGTAATTCACCATCCACAGAAACAGTTTGTCCTTTAACCATTAGATGGAAGTGTGTGTAAGTTTATCTCTAATATTTATCATAAAAACATCCTATTATATTGAAGAAACTGGTTTTGTTACAAAATAAATTAATAAAAATAGTTTAAGGGGTTGGAGAAACAAAATAAAACAAAAGAACATTAGGAAAGACTTTACCTTTAAATCGGGTAACTCCCCTTGGTTTGAACCAAAAGGGTTTATTGAAGAGATTTATACCTAAGGGAAGGCTTATATGATGAGGATATGGATTTGGAGAGAAAAATTGGGCAGATCTTGGACGAGAAAATGGCTTGAGAGGTGTGGGTAAGGTGGTAGAGGTGGGGGCCTTTTATAAGAGAAGAGGAGGGGTACTCTTGGAAAGTTATAAAATATTACTCTATTATAAAATTCTTTTCAGATTTTAAAGGTCCCAAAACGATATATTTCTAGGATAAGGTGATAAGGAATCTAAATCCACCCATACAATAGGTTTGTGACAAGTTTAAGACTTATATTTTACCATATCTTCTCATTTTATTTAAATCGTTCATTTATGAGGTAATCACAGCATCATCACGGTGTCATAAATAACATAATTTATTTAATGTATAAAAATTATAAAAAAATATCATGATGTAGGAAAAAAATTTATATTTATAATGAATATTTATAGTCCAAAATATAACTTGTATAAACCCATTTAAAAATTGTTTTAGTAAAACAATACATGTTGGTGACATTTTAATTTGAACTTTAAATAAAAGGTTATTAATGTCATTTTCCTTCCAAAGTGGCTTCATGGGGTCCCCAAGTTTACCAATGGATTTTCTTGGTCGGACATGACTCATCCAATAAGGGTAGGACATGTGTCAAGGTCATTTCATATTATTATAACATTATCGTTAACATAAATTACACTAATTACCTTTAATCGCGATTAATAAAACTTAAAAGTTACTATTCACCAAAAAAATATTTTAATCCCATTGAACCAAATTTTACATCCCAAAGACAACCATGTATGTTGGATTTTTGAAATTAAAATCACCAAAGTGGTAAAGTTTCATTTAAATGAAAAATCAGTTTTTTAACTACCACTTAGTGGTTTCACTATTCATCAAAAATTGATGTTTTTCAGAAAAATAACAAAAAATCACCCTAAGATATATTTGATATTCCAAATTCAAAAATGATGTCTATTTCACAAAATTCAAAACATATAAGTTGAATTAATTAATTTAATAATTAATTCCCGTTGTCAGAACAAATAGCGTGTTTTTATGAAACAATATATATCAAAAGATTGACACTAGTTTAAGTCCAATTTCAAATTGAAATTAATTCCAATGACCACTATTGGATTAAATGGTAAAAATATATTATAATTGGACATTAGAACCAATTAAAAATATAATATAATCATATAAATAAATTAGATTAATAAGTGGTTTTTAATTAAAATACGACATTTTTCACTATTCATCAAAAAAATAAACTTTATCGGAATAATACCAAAAATTTACCCAAAGTAAATTTTGATGTCCCTATTATAAAGAAGAATTTTATTTGGTCCAATATAATGTATAATAGTGACCAAAGCTATATTAAAGAGGGTTCACCATGAAAAGGCGATAAATTGACCTTTTAGTGAATTTTAGAGTATTTATGCTTAAAATTGAATTCCTTTCTGATTTTAAGCCTTTATATTATATTGGATAAATGTAAAAACATTTAAAAAACATATATAATCATATATTAGTTATTTATATTCATTCTATCCAATACAATGGCTAATAGTTAACTACCATTTAAAATAATATTATTTTATTATTAGAGTGCAACGTAAGATTTCAAAGAAACTCATTTTTGTGTATTGGGTACGCCATCGAGAATAGAATTCCCTTTAAAGTAATATTAATATTTTATTCAAAAATATTAATAAATATGAAAAATTAATATTCTTTATTTACCTGGGATGTTACAGTGCCTATCTGGAGCTTTCAAGAAAAATCATATTTGAAAAGATTGAAATTTTTTTCTGCTGAGCTAATTGAATGATAGTGGAGAATATTTCTACAAAGGAGAAGTGAAGGAGACCATATTTGAGTGAAAATTATACCCTTGCAATTTTGTTTCAAAAAGAGCCAAGCACTCCTTTTTCGGCCTCAGAATTTTTAACATCTAAATCCTAAAAACCAGAAGCCACAGAACAACCCTGAAAAGTCCTCATGAGAAACACATGTCCTTGACTCACATCGGGTGGATAAGTAGGAATTTATCAAGCCTATGGTGACTCTTGTGTGAGTTTGGATGAGAAAAGCCTTGTTGAGCATTTAAATTTGTGAGATGAGAGAAAATTAATGCGAGGTCGGTGTTTTTTGTGCATGGGATAATAATTGAAGTGGAAATATATTAAAATATAAAATAGAGAACTTGAAATAATTTTTTTTGATGAGGCATGATATCTTTTTGTTTCTTGGAATTGATTTGGTATATCTCATTGATATGTGTTTTGGATTTGATTTGATTTGATTTTTACTTGTCCATGAGTCCAAGTGCTAAGTGTGGGGGAATTGATAGAACAAGTATTTTCAATTAATTAATATTTAATATCATTGTTTTACACCCACAAAAGTGCTCCTCTAAGATGAATTGTTTCATTTTTATGATATTGGTATTATTTAGAGCTGAATAGTAAAAATTGGCCATTTTGGGTTTTTAACAGTTTTAAATTATTACTATAGTTTGGCCATACAATTATCTACACTAATCCAAATTTCAAAATTCGTTCTTTTCCAGATTCTTAACATCCAGGGATTTATTTACTATTTTTGGACTAAAAGCTGAATCGGCCATATGGAAGCTCCAAAGAAGCTCATAAATGGGAGAAACAAAACTGTTTTCAGTTCTTCCTAGTTTTGGTGTGGGCTTTATAACACATTCATGGTGGGCCCAAATGTTGTGATATTCGGTGGGTGGACGTGCAAGGAGTTTTTAATAATCATTAATGAAGGAAGGGACACGTGAATTGGATGTTTAAGGGGTCATTTAATCACCTTAATTTGGAGGTTTGTGATTTGGCGAGTCTGACTGGACATAATGAATTCGCTGATATTTTTAGGGGACACAGAAAAGATAATTTTGAACAAAATTCAAGAAGGGATCAATGCGTCAAGATTTCATTTAATTGGGCCAAACACTTCAACATCCGGGGGACAGATCCTGGCTATAAAAGGAGGAGAGCTCCCATTAAAGAAGCAATTGAAGGCAAACAAACTCAGGGAGATAATATTTTCATGAACTCGTTATTTCTGATTTTTTTGAAACTAAATTGAGTATTGCATATACTTCTTTTAGTTTTTCAGATTCATCCAACACATGTATTTCCTTGGAGGAAGATGATGAAAAAGAATATTCATCCACAGAGAAACATCTTGAGATCCCCAAACCTATCGAAAATTTAGTGGGTGGAGTACAGGAGAAAATCAATGTGGATTTTATAAAAGAAAATGAGACACAAGCTACTTACTTTGAAAGAGAAGAATTTGATATTGATTCTTCATGCTTTAATTTTTTTCAAATAGAATTAAACTCTGACATTCCCTTTGACTTTTCCACAGATGTATCATACCTTCCACAACCACTGGAGAATAAAGAACATGTTGTTCATGTGAAACCCAAGAAATAAGAGGAATCATTCATTGTCCTAACCCCACCATGCATGTTGTATATAATTATAGTAGGGGTGGACTTGGTATTCTATATCCATGGAGACCTCATTAAAAAGTAAGAATTTATTCCGGGAAAGAAATGTTTTTGTTGGTTCATGAGCAAGAATCTTCACCCACCATCAGATTGGGGATAACCGATTAGAACTTCCCCTCTGGGGGCAGTCAAAACCCAGGGCCCGCTTGGGGGATTAAACCATGTTTTATCCTCCTATTCTCATCCTATTTATATTTTCATTTTTTTCAATGCATTTCTTATGTTATCTTTTTACTTTTTTTTATGTTTTCAAAGAGCAACACTTAGGATCCAAACTCAATGTAGCATTGCCAATAAGTCTGGTTGTACATCTCCTTTATACTTTCTTGCTGTTGTGATTCATTTTAAAATTAGTATACATGTTAAATCCACTTGAATGCATTGAGGACACTGCATCATTTAAGTGTGGGGGGAGGGAACCTTTGTAGTTTAGGATTTTTCATTTTGTGTTTGTTTTTCAAAAAATAAAAAAAATTGTGTTTTCAAATTTTTGTGTGTTTATTATTCAGTTTTTGGTGTTTTTGAAACTTTTGAGATCAGATGATTTTCATTTACATTTTTGAAACCCATTACAATGAGTGAACCAATATATTCCATGAAACTGAGCTTAAATGAATTTTGAAATGACTTTTCT
The DNA here is from genome assembly GCA_963277665.1 of Viscum album. Taxonomy (NCBI): domain Eukaryota; kingdom Viridiplantae; phylum Streptophyta; class Magnoliopsida; order Santalales; family Viscaceae; genus Viscum; species Viscum album. Next base: position 1,878,268,815 of record OY728152.1, read on the forward strand.
TTGAATTTAAATCTTTTGGAATTTTATGAAAGGTACACTGATTTTTGAAACTCATGCCATATTTCACTGTCTATATCATTGAAATCACTTTCATGTGAGGCTTCTGAACCATTTTTGTCATATTCTTTTCATTCACCTCATTTCTTAAGAGAACCATACCATTCATTCTTAAACCATAATTTGATTTATTCCTTTCAAAACTTGAGGGTTTGGGGTACATGTGTTTTAAATTATTGAGGCATTTATTTGGTTTGAAGCCCTATTTTCAAAATAATCCTTTTCATTATGGCCCACCTTTACATTTATATTTCATTGTATCCCCTAGTATCCATGAATTTCCTCTTAGGTTAGCCACATTACAAGACAATTTTCCCTTTCCTACCAGCTCTTGAAGTGAAATTTCATGATCTATTTGAACTTAAGTGTGGGGGAAGATGTCTTGTGCTGTATTACCTAATTTAGTGATAATTTGGGTGGAAAATAAATTGTGTAAGAGATGTGTGTGGTGGTGAAATATTATTCTGTTGAAAGTTGTGCCTTTTCTGGAGCTTTTATGATAAGAGAAGTTGTGCCTTTCTAGAGCTTCCAATGTAAAAAAATAATGTTGTGCCTTTCTGGATCATTCAAGAAATATCATGTTTGAAAAGATTGAAATTTTTTCTGCTGAGATGATTTTATAATGATTGAGCATATTTTATACAAAGTAGAAGTGAAAGAGACCATATTTGAGTGAAAATTATAATCTTTCAATTTTTCTTCAAAAGGATCCAAGCACTCCTTTTTCAGCCTCAGAATTTTTAACATTAAAATCCTACCAACTGGAATCCACAGAACAACCCTGAAAATTCCTCATGAGAAACACATTTCCTTGACTCACATTGGGTGGAGAAGTAGGAATTTATCAAGCCTATGGAGACTCTTTTGTGAGTTTGGATGAGAAAATCCTTGTTGAGCATTTACATTTGTGAGATGAGAGAAAATTAATGTGAGGTCGGTGTTTTGTGTGCATGGGATAAGAAATGAAGTGGAAATATATTAAAATATAAAATGGAGAACTTGAAATAATTGTTTTTGATGTGGCATGATATCTTTTTGTTTCTTGGAATTGATTTGGTAGATCTCACTGATATGTGTTTTGGATTTGATTTGATTTGATTTTTACTTTTCCAGGAGTCCAAGTGCTAAGTGTGGAGGAATTTATATAGAAAATATTTTCAATTAATTTATATTGAATATCATTGTTTTAAACCAACAAAAGTGTTCCTCTAAGATGAATTCTTTCATTTTTATGATATTGGTGTTATTTGCAGCTGAATAGTAAAAATTGGCCATTTTGTGTTTTTAACAGTTTTAAATTATTTATATAGTTTACCCATAAAATTATTTAAACTGATCCAAATTCAAATATTCTTTCTTTCCCAGATTCTAAACATCTAGGGCTTCATTTACTATTTTTGTAATAAAAGCTGAATCGGCCATATGGAAGCTCAAAAGAAGCTCACAAGTGGGAGAAAGAAAACTCTTTTCATTTCTTCCTAGTTTTTGTGTGGCCTTCATAACTCATTCATTGTGGGGCCAAATGTTGTGATATTTAGTGGGTGGACACGCAAGTAGTTTTGTAGAATCTTTAATGAAGGAAGGGCCGCGTGAATTGGCTGTTTAAGGGGTCATTTAATCACCCGAATCCAGAGGTTTTCGATTTGGTGAGTCTGATTGGACAGAATAAATGCGCTAATATTTTTAGGGGACACGGCCAAGATAATTTTGAACAACATTCAAGAAGGTCTCAACACATAAAGATGTCATTTTATGGGGCCAAAATGTGTCAACATCCGAGGGACAAATTCTGGCTATAAAAGGAGGAGAGCTCCACCCTCTCAATTCATTCCATTCTCCACCCCATTCCTTCTGGGACACCAAGAAGGAGAACTTTTCAGCTTTCTCTTTTATTTCTTTTCTTTTTCATAGTTTTGTAATGTCTTCTTCTTCCCCATTCATCTCAATTACCCTTACCATGGTGGGGTAAACATTTGGAGTGATTGGGGAAGGGTTGGTTTTCTACATTGTAATTCTTGAGCTCTTGGACACAATTGAATAAATTTCTTTCTTCTTCAAAGTTGTTTTCAATTTCTTATAGAGGATTTTATTTCCAAGTGTGGTCGTTCTTGAATATTAATTCCATTATTGATTTTTTCCTTTGTAAAATAATCCTAATCTCCCTCCACTAATTTCTTGTTTATATACGACGGAATAAACAAGGAATTAGTGGTGAAGTACTTGATGATCATCAGTAGCTGTAAAAGTTTTATTGAATGTTCTTGACTGTTTGGGATAAAAAAAACCTGATCGGGTATTGCCCATTACAATTAAGGATATTCAATACAACTCTTTTACACGTGGAAGGAGAGTTGACCAAACCGAGATCTTGGTAGGTTTTTCTCTCACCATCATAATTTCACCAAGGATGTGAGAGGAAATGATTGTGGAAACTCACTTAAATCAACTAAGAAGAAGATGTTTGAATTAAATTGAACAAGGATAGCATTACAATTAGGAAACTGACCCTGACCTAATCACCTTTTTAATTTCATATTTTTTCAATCATTTGAATTTCAATCTTCTTTTTCAAAAGCACAACATTTTTACCCCTGTTTTAAAGTGACAACCCGTTTTGTGTGCACTCCCCTTTAGGAGACATCCTAGGTCAACCACATTACTATATTTTAACTTAGGAAATAATTTTTTTCCACACCCTACGACAGGAATGCGTCAAACTTGGCGTCGTTTCCGGGGAGGTAGTGACACATACTAATTGTAAATATTTGACTTTTTCAATTTAAAAAAAAATAAAAAAAATCTTTTTCCATGTTGTTTTCAAATGATTATTTCTTTAATTCGTGAAAAAATTACCCACCAGTGTGAGAAAAAATTATTAAATCACCTTGGTCTATAGAGTATAAAGTTTCTTTCTTGGCCTAACAAATTCCGGGTGCTCAAATCCAAATCATCATAGAGGATAAATTCAAGGATCTCATTGAAAACCTTAAGGAGAGCCTTGAATACCCAGTGTTGGAGGGATTGGCCAGAGAATTAATTGAACTTCAAAAGTATTTTCCATTATTTTATCAAGAAATGATCAAAGTGAAAAACCAAGAATAAGTTCACAAGGATCTTGAAGCCCGATTTTAAAGAATTATTCAAATGGTTCAAAACATGGAGACGTCAATAAAGTGGATTGCGGAACAAGTACATGCATCCCAGGAACAACAAATAGAGACAGAAAAAGAACCAGAACCAGAAAAATTGATGGAAGAAGTATCCCCAAACATCCTCCAAGTTGAAGAACCCATGAAGGCCTTGATGAAATTAAAGGAAGATGCATTAAGCCAAACTCAATCAATGTTGTAGGAGACTGATGAAGATGATTTAACTATTAAGATGCATATGGGAGATCAAAAAGATCTGGATAACTTCTAGAATGAGTGTGGTGAACTTCTTGATACAACTATTCCTAATAATGTAGATGATTCTACAACATTGAAGGAAGAGACCAACCAAACCGTGCAATTTGAAGAGAAGATATAGGAGTTTGACTACCTACTTCTATCTAGGGAAATTCAACTCCAAGAGGCACCTCCCATTGAAGAAGCAATTGAAGGCAAACAAACTCAAGGAGATAATATTTTCATGAACTCGTTATCTTCTGATTTTTTTGAAACTAAATTGAGTATTACCTCTACTTCTTTTAATTTTTCATATTCAACCAACACATGTATTTCCTTGGAGGAAGATGATGAAAAAGAATATTCATCCACAGAGAAACATCTAGAGCTCCCCAAACCTATTGAACATTAAATGGGGGGAGTACATGAGACAATAAAAGTGGATTTTATTGAGGAAAATGAAACACAAGCCACTTACTTTGTAAGGGAAGAATTTGATATTTATTCTTCATGCTTTAATTTTTTTTCAAATATAATTAAACTCTGATATTCCCTTTGATTTTTCCACATATGTATCATACCTTCCACAACCATTGGAGAATAAAGAATATGTTATTCATGCATAACCCAAGAAAGAGGAGGACTCATTCATTGTCCTAACCCCATCATGAATGTTTTATATCATTATAGTAGGGGTGGAATTGGTATTCTATATCCATGGAGTCCTCATGAAAAAGAAATAAGTTCATCCTAGAAAGAAAAGTTTTTGTTGGTTCATGAGCAAGAAACTTCACCCACCATCAGATTGGGGATAACCATTTAGAACTGCCCCTCTGGAGGTAGCCAAAACCCAGGGCCCACTTGGGGGATTAAACCATGATTTATCCTTCTATTCTCATCCTATTTCTATTTTCATTTTTTTCAATACATATCTTATGTTATCTTTTTACTTTTTTTAGGTTTTCAAAGAGCAACACTTAGGAGCCAAACTCAAAGAAGCATTGCCAATAAGTCAGGTTGTACCTCTCCATTATACTTTCTTGCTGTTGTGATTCATTTTAAAATTATTATACATGGTAAATCCACTTGAATGCATTTAGGACACTACATCATTTATGTGTGGGGTAGGCAACCTTTTTAGTTTAGGATTTTTCATTTTGTGTATGTTTTTCAGAAAAAACTTGTGTTGTCAAATTTTTGTGTGTTAATTTTTCATTTTTTGGTGTGTTTTTGAAACTTTTGAGCTGAAATGATTATAATTTACAATTTTGAAACCCATTACAATGAGTGAACCAATCTATTCCATGAAACTGAGCTTAAATGAATGCTGAAATGACTTTTCTTCGAGTTTAAATCTTTTGGAATTTTATGAAAAGTATACTGATTTTTGAAACTCATGCCATATTTCACTATCTATATCTTTGAAATCACTTTCATGTGAGGCTTATGAACCATTTTTGTCATATTCTTTTCATTCATCTCATTTCATTAGAGAACCAGACCATGCATGCTCAAACCAGAATTAAATTTATTCCTTTCAAAACATGAGGGTTTGGGGTACATGTGTTTTAAATTATTGAGGCATTTATGTCGTTTGAAGCCCCCTTTTCAAAATAATCCTTTTCATTATGGACCACCTTTACATTTATCCTTCATTTTATCCCCTAGTAGCCATGAATTTCTTGTTAGGTTAGCTGCATTACAAGCCAATTTTCCCTATCCTACCTACCCTTGAAGTGAAATTTCATGATCTAGTAGAACTTAAGTGTGGGGGTAGATTTCTTGTTGTGTACTACCTCAATTGGTGATAATTTTGGTGGAAAATAAATTGTGGAAGAGATGTGTATGATGCCGAAAAATTATTCTGTTGAAAGTTGTGCCTTTTATGGAGCTTTCATGATAAGAGAAGTTGTGCCTTTTTGGAGCTTCCAATGTAAAAAAAGAACATTTTGCATATCTGGAGATTTCAAGAAAAATCATGTTTTAAAAGATTGAAATTTTTTCTACTGATCTGATTAAATGATGATGGAGCATATTTTCTACAAAGTAGATGTGAAGGAGACCATATTTGTGAAAAAATTAGAATCTTGCAATTTTGCTTCAAAAAAATCCAAGCACTCCTTTTTTGGCCTCAGAATTTTTAACATCTAAATCCTACCAACCAGAAGCCACAGAACAACCCTGAAAAGTCCTCATGAGAAACACATGTCCTTGACTCACATAGGGTGGAGAAGTAGGAATTTATCAATCCTATGGTGACTCTTGTGTGAGTTTGGATGAGGAAAGCCTTGTTGAGCATTTACATTTGTGAGATGAGAGAAAATTAATGCGAGGTAGGTGTTTTGTGTGCATGGGATAAGAAATGAAGTGTAAATATATTAATATATAAAATGTAGAACTTGAAATAATTGTTTTTGATGAGGCATGAAATCTTTTTGTTTCTTGGAATTGATTTGGTAGATCTCATTGATATGTGTTTTGGATTTGATTTGATTTGATTTTTACTTTTCCTGGAGTCCAAGTGATAAGTGTGGGGGAATTTATAGATCTATTATTTTCAATTAATTTATATTTAATATCCTTTTTATAAACCCACAAAATTGTTCCTCTAAGATTAATTTTTTCATTTTTATGATATTGGTGTTATTTAGAGCTGAATAGTAAAAATTGGCCATTTTGGGTTTTTAACAGTTTTAAATTATTTCTGTAGTTTGGCCATAATATTATCTACACTAATCCAAATTGAAAAATTATTTCATTTTTAGATTCTAAACATCCAGGGCTTCATTTACTATTTTGGGACTAAAAGCTGAATCAGCCATATGGAAGTTCAAAAGAATCTCACAATTGGGAGAAAGAAAATTGTTTGCAGTTCTTCCTAGTTTTAGTGTGGGATTTATAACACATTCATGGTGGGCCCAAATGTTGTGATATTTGGTGGGTGGACACACAAGGAGTTTTGGAGAATCTTTAATGAAGGAAGGGTCGTGTGAATTGGCTGTTTAAGGGGTCATTTAATCACCCTAATCCAGAGGTTTGTGATTTGGTGAGTCTGACTGGACAAAATAAATGCGCTGATATTTTTAGGGGACACGGCCAAGATAATTTTGAACAGCATTCAAGAAGGGATCAATTCATGTTGATTTCATTTAATGGGGCCAAAAAGCGTCAACATCCGGGGGACAAATTCTGGCTATAAAAGGAGGAGATCTCCACAATCTCAATTCATCTCATTCTCCACCCCATTCCTTCCGGGACACCAAGAAGGAGAACTTTTCCGCTTTCTCTTTTTTTTTCTTTTCTTTTTAATAGTTTTTTAAGGCCTTATTCTTCCCCATTCATCTCGATTACCCTTACCATGGTGTGGTAAACATTTGGAGTGATTGGGGAAGGGTTGGTTTTCTATATTGTAATGCTTGAGTTCATTGACGCAATTTAATAAATTTCTTTCTTCTTCAAAGTTGTTTTCAATTTCTTATAGTGGATTTTATTTCCAAGTGCGGTCATTCTTGAATATTAATTCCTTTATTGATTTTTTCCTTGGTAAAATAATCATAATCTCCCTCTACTAATTTCTGGTTTATATACGATGGAATAAACCCGGAATTAGTGGTGAAGTACTCGACAATCGTGAGTATGTGTAAAAGGTGTATTGAATGTTCTTGATTGTTTGGGATAAACAAAACCCGATCAGGTATTGAAAATTTCAATTAAGGATATTCAATACAACTCTTTTACACATGGAAGGAGAGTTGACCAAACTAAGATCTTGGTAAGTTTTTCTCTCACCATTATAATTTCACCAAGGAAGTGAGAGGAAACGATTGTGGAAACTCACTTTAATCAACTAAGAAGAATTGGTTTTAATTAAATTGGAAAAGGATAGCATTACAATTAGGAAACCGACGCCAACCTAATCACATTTTTAATTTCATATTTTTTCAATCCTTTGAATTTCAATTTTCTTTCTCAAAAGCACAACATTTTTACCCTCGTTTTGAAGTGACAACCCGTTTTGTGTGCACTCCTCTTCGGGAGACATACTAGGTCAACCACATTACTACATTTTAACTTAAGAAATAATTGTTTTTCCACGACCTACGATAGGTGTGAGTCAAACTTGGCACCATTTCTGGGGAGGTAGTGCCATAATCTAATTGTAAATATTTGACTTTTTCAATTAAAAAAATAAAAAAAATCTTTTGCCATGTTGTTTTCAAATGATTATTTCTTTAATTCATAGAACAATTACCCACCAGTGCGAGAACCAATTGTTGAATCACCTTGGTCTATATAGTATAAAGTTTCTTTCTTGGATAAACAAATTTGGGGAGCTCGAATACAAATCATCACAGAGGGTGAATTCAAGGATCTCATTGAAAACCTTAAAGAGAACCTCAAATACCCAGGGTTGGAGGGATTGGCCAGAGAATTAATTGAACTTCAGAAGTATTTCCCAGAATTTTTTCAAGAAATGATCAAAGTGAAACACCAAGAAGAAGAAGTTCACAAGGATCTTGAAGCCCGATTTGAAAGAATTACTCAAATGGTTCAAAACATGGAGACGTCAATAAAGTGGATTGTGGAACAAGTACATGCATCCCCGGATCAACAAATGGAGCTAGAATAAGAACCAGAACCAGAAAAATTGATGGAAGAAGTATCCCCAAACATCCTTCAAGTTGAAGAACCCATGGAGGCCTTGATGAAATTAAAAGAAGATGCATTGATCCAAACTCAATCAATATTGGAGTAGGGTGATGAAGAATATTTGACAATTGAGATGCATATGGGAGATTAAAAAGATCTTGATAACTTCTGGAATGAGTGTGACAAACTTCTTGATCCAACTATTCCTCATAATGTAGATGATTCTGCAACATTGAAGGAATAGACCAACCAAATAGTGGAATTTGAAGAGAAGATAGAGGTGTCTGACTACCTAACTCTATCTAGGGAAATTCAACTCCAAGAGGCACCTCACATTGAAGATGAAATTGAAGGAAAACAAACTCAGGGAGATAATATTTTCAAGAACTCGTTATCTTCTGATTTTGTTGAAACTAAATTGATCATTACCTCTACTTCTTGTAATTTTTCATATTCAGCCAACACATGTATTTCCTTGGAGGAAGACGATGAAAAAAAAGATTCATCCATGGAGAAACATCTAGAGCTTCCCAAACCTATTGAATATTTTATGGGGGGGAGTACATGAGAAAATCAATGTGGATTTTATTGAGGAAAATGAGACACAAGATACTTACTTTGAAATAGAAGAATTTGATATTTATTCTTCATGCTATAATTTTTTCCAAATAGAATTAACCTCTGACATTCCCTTTGATTTTTCCACAGATGTATCATACCTTCCCCAACCACTGGAGAATAAATAAGATGTTGTTCATGCAGAACCCAAGAAAGAGGAGGACTCATTCATTTTCCTAACCCCGCCATACATGTTGTATATCATTACAATAGGGGTGGAATTGGTATTCTATATCCATGGAGTCCTCATGAAAAAGAAAGAAGTTCATCCTAGAAAGAAAAGTTTTTGTTGGTTCATGAGCAAGAATCTTCACCCACCGTCAGATTAGGGATAACTGATTAGAACTGCCCCTCTAGAGGCAGTCAAAACCCAGGGCCCACTTAGGGGATTAAACCATGTTTTATCCTTTTATTATCATCCTATTTCTATTTTCATTTTTTTCAATACATATCTTATGTTATCTTTTTAATTTTTTTAGGTTTTCAAAGAGAAACACTTAGGAGCCAAACTCAATATAGCATTTCCAATAAGTCAGGTTGTACCTCTCCTTTAAAATTTCTTGCTATTGTGATTAATTTTAAAATTATTATACATGTTAATCCCACTTGAATTAATTGAGGACATTGAATCATTTAAGTGTGTGGGAAGGAACCTTTTTCGTTTAGGATTTTTCATTTTGTGTTTGTTTTTCAGAAAATAAAAAAATTTGTGTTTTCAAATTTTTGTGTGTTTATTTTTCAGTTTTTTGTGTGTTTTTGAATATTTTGAGCTGAAATGATTATCATTTCCATTTTTGGAACCCATGATAATGAGTTTCCTAATCTATTACAAGAAACTGAGCTTAAATGAATGCTTAAATGACTTTACTTCGAGTTTAAATCTTTTGGAATTTTATGAAAAGTACTTGATTTTAGAAACTCATGCCATATTTCACTATCTATATCTTTGAAATCAATTTCATGTGAGGCTTCTGAACCATTTTTGTCATATTCTTTTCATTCAACTAATTTCATGATAGAACCAGACCATGCATTCTTAAAACACAATTTAATTTATTCCATTAAAAACTTGAGGGTTTGGGGTACTTGTGTTTTAAATGATTGAGGCATTTATGTGGTTTGAAGCCCACTTTTCAAAATAATCCTTTTCATTATGGACCACCTTTACATTTATTATTCATTGTATCCCCTAGTAGCCATGAATTTCCTGTTAGGTTAGCCACATTACTAGCCAATTTTCCCTATCCTACCTTCTCTTGAAATGAAATTTCATGATCTAGTTGAAATTAAGTGTGGGGGAATATGTCTTGTGGTGTACTACATTATTTGGTGAAACTTTGGGTGGAAAATAAATTGTGCAAGAGATGTGTGTGATACTAAAAAATTATTCTGTTGAAATTTGTGCCTTTTATGGAGCTTTCATGATAAGAGAAGTTGTGCCTTTCTGGAGCTTCCAATGTAAAAAAAGAAAGTTGTGCCTATTTGGAGCTTTCAAGAAAAATTATATTTGAAAAGATTGAAATTGTTTCTGCTGAACTGATTGAATGATGATAGAACATATTTTCTACAAAGTAGAAATGAAGGAGACCATATTTGAGTGAAAATTATAATCTTGCAATATTGCTTCAAAAAGAGCCAAGCACTCCTTTTTCAGCCTCAGAATTTTTAAAATCTAAATCCTACCGTCAGAAGCCACAGAACAAACCTGAAAATTCCTCCGGAGAAACACATGTCCTTGACTCACATAGGGTGGAGAAGTAGGAATTTATCAAGTCTATGGTGACTCTTGTGTGAGTTTGGATGAGAAAATCCTTGTTGAGCATTTACATTTGTGAGATGAGAGAAAATTAATGTGTGGTAGGTGTTTTGTGTGCATGGGATAAGAAATGAAGTAGAAATATATTAAAATCTAAAATAGAGAACTTGAAATAATTGTTTTTGATGAGGCAAGATATCTTTTTGTTTCTTGGAATTGATTTTTTAGATCTCATTGATATGTGTTTTGGGTATGATTTGATTTGATTTTTACTTCTCCAGGAGTCCAAGTTCTAAGTGTGGGGGAATTTATAGAGCAAGTATTTTCAATTAATTTATATTTAATATCATTGTTTTAAACCCAAAAAAGTGTTCCTTTAAGATGAATTGTTTCATTCTTATGATATTGGTGTTATTTAGAGTTGAATAGTAAAAATTGGCCATTTGGGTTTTTAACAGTTTTAAATTATTTCTGTAGTTTGGCCATTACATTACCTACACTGATCCAAATTGTAAAATTATTTCTTTTCCAGATTCTAAACATCTAGGGCATCATTTAATATTGTTTTACTAAAAGTTGAATCGTCCATATGGAAGCTCAAAAGAATATCACAAGTGGGAGGAAGAAAAATGTTTTCAGTTTTTCCTAGTTTTGGTGTGGGATTCATAACGCATTCATGGTGGGCCCAAATATTTTGATATTCGGTGGGTGGACATGCAAGGAGTTTTGGAGAATCTTTAATGAAGGGTCGTGTGAATTGGCTGTTTAAGGGGTCATTTAATCACCCTAATCTGGAGGATTGCGATTTGGCGAGTCTGATTGGATAGAATAAATGCACTGATATTTTTAGGGGACACGACCAAGATAATTTTGAACAACATTCAAGAATGTATCAATGTGTGAAGATGTAATCTAATGGGGCCAAAATGCGTCAGCATCTGGGAGAAAAATTCTAGCTATAAAAGGAGGATATCTCGACCCTCTCAATTCATACCATTCTCCACCCCATTCCTTCCGGGACACCAAGAAGGAGAACTTTTCAGCTTTCTCTTTTTTTTCTTTTCTTTTTCGTAGTTTTGTAATGCCTTCTTCTTCCCCATTCATCTCGAGTACCCTTACCATGGTGGGGTAAACATTTGAAGTGATTGGGGAAGGGTTGGTTTTCTACATTGTAATGCTTGAGTTCTTGGACGCAATTGAATAAATTTCTTTCTTCTTCAAAGTTGTTTTCAATTTATTATAGCTGATTTTATTTCCAAGTGCAATCATGTTTGAATATTAATTCTGTTATTGATTTTTTTCCTTGGTAAAATAATCATAATCTCCCTCCACTAATTTCTTGTATATATACGATGGAATAAACTAGGAATTAGTGGTGAAGTACTCGACGATCGTCAGTATGTGTAAAAGGTGTATTGAATGTTCTTGATTTTTTGGGATAAACAAAACCCGATCGGGTATTTCCCATTTCAATTAAGGATATTCAATACAACTCTTTTAAACATGGATGTAGATTTGACCAAACCGAGATCTTGGTATGGTTTTCTCTCACCATCATTATTTCACCAAGTGAGTGGAAATGATTGTGGAAACTCACTTTAATCAACTAAGAAGAAGAGGTTTGAATTAAATTGAACAAGGATAGAATTACAATTAAGAAACTGACCCCGACCTAATCACCTTTTTAATTTTGTATTTTTTCAATCATTTGAATTTCAATTTTCTTTTTCAAAAGCACAACATTTTTACCCATGTTTTAAAGTGACAACCCATTTTGTGTGCACTCCTCTTCGGGAGACATCCTAGGTCAACCACATTACTATATTTTATCTTAGGAAATAATTGTTTTACCCTTCCCTACAACAAGCATGCGTCAATAATCACTCTACTTGTTCTCACATTTCCCACCAGTGGGGATGATTCGTTACCTACAGTGATGAATCCAAACTAATGCTGGGTTGTATATTCATTAAGATGAAAAATTAATAGCATATGACTCCCACCAATTAAGGATTTATGAGTAGAACTACCCAACACATGATATAGAATTAGATATATTGATCTTTACATTGAATAATTTTGATAAATTATCTCTACGAGGAGAAGTGTGACACATAAATGGGTCATGAAATCATCTATTATATATTAACACAAAAGGATCTCAATTTGTTTCAATAAGGGTGGTTAGATCTGATCAAAGATTATGATTATTCAATCAATTTCCATCTTGGGAAGGTGAATAAAGTGGTTGATGATTTGAGCATAAAGGATCATGCAACCCTATCTATGAGGATGATTGAAATGGATCAAGTCTTCATAGATTTGAAAGGGGTGAACATGGGAGTAATTAAATGATTTTCATCCACCCATGCTCATATAACTAATCAACGATTATTTATTAATAGGATCTAGGAGACAAAAAAATATGATTAAGAGCTATCAAAAATGTTAGTGAATATACTAGAGCTCAACATTTCTCGATATAGAGTTATATCATATGGAACCTCGATATGTGCCCCATAAATACAAGAGCTTAAGAAGTAACTATTGGATGATGCACATAAATCATCCTTCCCTACTCATCAATGAAGTACAAAGATGTATAGGGATATGAACAAAAAATCTTTGGTGGAATAACGTGAAGAGGGAGGTTGGAGATGTTGTATCTTGATGCTTGGTATGACAGAAATTCAAGACTGAATGGAAGAAGTCAAAGGTTATGAAGAATATTTTTCTCTTAACTATATGGTAATGGGAAAAAATAATCATATATTTCATCATAGGACTCACGAAGATATCTAGAGGTAATAACACCGTCTAGGTGGTATTTGGTCACCTTAAAAAGTAAAAAATTTTAATTTATATCAAGGATGATTTATTTATTGAATAACGACCCATGTTATACATAAGGGGAGATATGATACTGCATGGAGTGCCACTCTATATTATATATAATTTATATCTAAGGTTTACCTCGAGGTTCTGGAGGAGCCTTCAGTAAGTGTTGGATATACAGTTGAGTATTGATATTGTTTATCACTCTCATGTGAATTTTTTGTATAAGAGAACCATTAAAAATCTAGAGGATATGTTGGGATCATATTCAATAGATTTCCAAGTATGTGGGTATGTGTACCCTTCCTTATCAGAGCTCTCATATAACAACAGTTTCCATTCCAGCATTCAAATTGATCCTTATGAGGATCTATATCTGAAGTGGTTTCAAACACCAATAAGTTATGGTGAATTTGGATATCATAATTTTCTAGGACCTGGTCTTATATAAGATAATTGGATAAGGTTTAAACCATTCAACCTTTTATGAAATCCACACAAAGTTAACTAAAAATATTTGAATAAAATCATCAACATGACCAAGAGATTAAGGTCAGAGATATGGTATTTATTCATATATCACTATGGAATAAATGAATGAGTTTCCGGATGAAGGTAAATTTTAGTTTTAGAAACATCATCACATTTGAGATACTTGATTACTTCAAAGTTCTTACCTATCAACTTGCACTCCCATCAAACCTATATCAGGTGCATGATTTGATCAATGTATCCCTCTCAAGGAAGTACATACTAAGAAAATAACATGTACATAATCTAGAGGTGGTACCTTTGGTGAATTATTTTTCATATGAGGAGTAATATGTGAATATCTTAGATCATATATACAAATTTCTATGAAATAATAAATCTCTCCTAGTCAAAGTACTATGGTGGAACAACATGTTTGAAGAATCAACTTAGGAACCAGAAGAGGTGATGAAATATAAGTTCCCACATCTATTTTAGAGTATGAAAATTCAATGGTGAAATTTTGGAAGGGGAAATAAAGTAAGGACTAAAAATTTATAAATTAAATTCCATATTTGAATGCATAAATGACTTGTTAAGTAATTTAGTTATAGAAAACACATGCACTACTTTGTCTATTTTAGATCATTATAAAATATATCCCATGAAATTTTAAATACCATTAAGAATCTTAACCATTGATAATATAGTAATTATATATTGACCACTAAGATTAGCATATGTTAATGGTTATAATGAAGTATAATTGAAACACACATAATAAGTGATGGACTCGACATCTAGGATCATATCCTTTGAAGCCATTTTTTATCAGAGCTTCTAAGGGATATAGAATCCTAAGGATTCTTATTTAACTAATCCCATGATAATATTCAATAATTGAAACATGATAGAACCCATTAATGGGAGAAGTTCAATCTTATCGAGATCACATCCAAAACCATGTTTGTTGAACCACCATAGGTAAGCACCACCATCACACACAATACACATAGGGCATATACTAGTGTAATAAGGGGTTATGTATCTAGACACTATGAGATTTAATTTCTATATTTTTATTAATAAAATACTGATTATATTTATCCCTTTTTCATTATTACTTTATATAAAATTATCATTAAATAATGATTTTGATAAAAATTAGATTTTGTTATGTTGAAACTAATTTTTTATTTTTGGGAAATATTTTGTTTCAATTTAGTCACACATTTTGAAAAATTAATGAATTTTGTAAATAAATTTTATTTTAATAAAACATTATTGTTAAATAATTTTTTTATAAATTTAAATTATAAAAAAATTAATTAAGTCCAATTTAATTTTTATCAGGGTTCAAAAGTTGTTATTGTTTTAAAAACTAGTATTTAGAGTAAATAAAATTCTTTAATTAAAATTAAACAACCATATATTTAGTAAATTATTTTTCTAATATAAATCTTATTTTAGAAATCAGCACATAATTATTAACCAATGGTAAATTTTTCATTATTTCACAAGATAGTCAGTTTTGTGGGTAAAAATTAAATATATTATAAATACACAGTATCTATTATTAGAATACTTTATCCCAAAAGTGAAGTAAAAAATACTATAAAGGGAAACCAAGAAAAAAAATTAATTTTACCCTTTAAAATAATGTGTTTTTGAAGTTATTTTTTTAATGTTATAAAACTTTAATGAATCATCTAAAACAAATTTTACATTTTCTGGTTTTAAAATTAATTCATTATAAACATTACTCACTTTGACATCACCAATGGTATTATTTTATTTTATTTTATTTTATTTCTCAAATAGAAAATTTAAAACTTCTCATATTTCTCAAAGACTTTGGGAAAAACCATTGGAAGTACTATGGGTTTTGAATATTTTATCTTATAGAATCAAAAATCTATGTTTAGAAGTTAATAAATAATTTATCTCTCCTTTTCTATAAATACCCACCCAAACTACCACTCCTCTCAACTCAAAACCTATTCGTAATGAAATTCATCTCTATATACCTATATAATTACCTTCCAATGTGTTCTCAGGATCTTAATAAGATCCATAAAATCTTTTAAATGCACAATCTCAATGTAAGGGACTCTCTCCTCTTCCTATATTTCAAAAACTTTCTTTATGAAAACCCATTTTGATTTCCAATTATTCATTTTGTAATGTGACTTTGCACAAAAAAAATTCTTATAATTATGATTCCTGTATAATGATAATTCACCTTTCACTCTCATGAATCCTTTATATGAACCTTTTTGTGAACTCGTTGTGCGGCCAGAATTATCTCATCAATTTCCATGCCAAACATTTGTATTGTGAAAACCCATCCCCATTTCCACTCATGGGTACTCACCTAGATAGTCTTGTCCTTAATTGATTGGGTAATTTCATTTATATAACTCACACTCTTTATTTATGAGATTAAATGTGATGAAATAAATTATTATTTTATATAATCTATGTGATACACAAATACTTGTACATGACAGGAATGTGATGGGTGGGCCCAGAATTATATAGCCCAATAATGTCTTGGGTAATATTCTTATCTCATGAGATACAATTTTTAGTGTATAATAGGTTATCCTAATACAACTATATTATTATTTCATGATATTTACCCTTGACTTATGCTTATAATTTTATTTTTCATATTGTTTCCACAATCTTGTATTGCCTTGATGATATCAGTTTTTATAATGATATCACCTTGATATTCCTATTGACTCTCATTTATTACTTCTATGATATTATGATTTGATTATTCCCTTACTGTGATTTATATCCCACCCTTTTATTATATACATCCTTACGTTCTCCTATGCATCATTAGAATATCAAGGGAATCTAAGGACATGTTATGGTGTTCTTAAATATTATTTTCGTATCCATGATTCATGTTATTACATTGCGTATCAAATTACCCAAAGATACTAGACCTCAAAATCATCTAAAAATTTATTAAGTGTATCTTTATTTAATAAATATTGAATTAAGTCATGTTAATGATATGGGTTTTAATACTACCACCATATTAAAATAAGGGAATTGACTAAGTAGCTAACCTATATATAAGATTAAACCAATGATTAAGTTTATCCAGATCCCATACAAACCCTTCATCCAAAACCATTTCATAGATAATCACTATTTTAGAACCAAGAAAAAGAGTTTACATAGGCATTAGGCTACTTCTGTTGTCTAAAAAAGTATCCTTCAACACATTATCCCAATCTGCTTTATCAATCCTTGAGTACATTACCTAATTATGTACCCATTTAAAATATCAAATACTCCTCCAAAGGTAACATGGTCAGGGTCCTAGACATGAGTCCAAGAATGATGTATTTGGTATGAATTCACCCTTTAAAATATTTTTACAAATGTTGTTTTGATCATTCAACAATATCCCACCATGTTTATCAAAACTTTTCTCATTAATATACTTTAAACATTAAAAACCCAAACCCCCAAAATCTTTATGGACACAAATACTAGTCCAAGTAATCCAATTATTCCAATTATTTCCTTACAACCTCAATAAAACCTTGTAAACAAAGATTGTAGATTTCATATGGGAGAATACAGAAACCAAAAAAAGATACATCATAGATGATGGGATTTCTTGAGTCACCACTTTGATAAGAAACTCTTTTCCTACCATTGAAATGTTTTTTCCATACCACCATTGAATATTCTTGTCCACCTTATCCAAAATAGATGAAAATATTTCCTCCTTTAACATCCCTACTGTTGTAGGAAACCCTAAATATTTCTAATGTTTTTAACCACTTTATATTCTTTTCTTAACAATTATATCTTAAAATAGTCATTTAAATATCTTAATCCTTTTAAATACCTACTTATTATTTTAAAATTAATTTGTAATTGAATAATTATTTTTTAATAAAATAAATAAATGTATTTTATAGTTTTAATATAATTTTTAAAAATAGAGTTAATGAGTTAACCCCTCCAAGTTATATTTTTTTTTTTCAAATAAACTGATTTGAGTTTGAGTAGCCGATAACAAAATATAATAGGTAAAAAAAATTCACCAAGTGATGATAATGTCAAATTCCAAAATTCAGAGCTATAACCCAATCAGCTATGACACCCAAAAAATCAAGCAAAAATCTTGAGGACCCACCTTGATCCCTTGACCAAACATGACCTCCAATCATATCACCCAACATCACTATGACATCACCACTATCAAAACACCAACATCATCATAAAAACAAATCATATACAACATCAAACAACACCAATCATCATGTCCCAAAAAATAAGAAATGTAGAACCGCTTTCCATCATAAACACCAAAAATTAATACATAAATCCAACCAATACCAAAATTATCTAATCATAGTGAAACTCCCAGAAAAAGCCATCATCCAAACCAACAAACAATGTAAGAATAAAAAAAATGAAAAATGCCTCCTGATCAAATACTAGGACAACCAAAGAAAAAAATGATCAACAAAACTAGCTTCATGTACAACATAATATATTCTCCATTGTCTCCACCTAAAAGAAGTTTTAAATTTCATAAGATCACACACCTCTACTAGTATATTACCTTGATATTACCTGATAAGAAGTATCCCAAGGAGTATATCTGACAGAAAAAATACTACTAGAATTTGAGGAATTTGTGATGGGAAATTTGCGATGGGAGCCCGTCGCAAATGAGCTTTTGGGACGGGGTCCCATGGTAAACAACATGTTGTATAAATCTCTTTTGAAAATACTATTTTTTGCAATGGTCCCATCGCAAAAAATACTATTTTTGATAGGAAATTATACCGCCTCAAATTAATCTCAAATTATATACATTACATATATGCAAAACTTGTTGTGATGGGCCCATCACAAATAGTTTTTAAAAATATATATATAAACTATTTGCGAAGGGGTCTCGTTGCAATAGGTCCCATCACAAATACTAAATAAAATAAAAATATATATTTAATAAAATTAGGATTAATGAAAAATTATTATTAATATTATTGAAAAAATAAAAATAAAAAAAAATTATTAAAATTATCAATATTCAAGAAATAATAATAAAATAGTAATAATATGTTATTATTATTAGTAAAATAAAAAGACATTAAAAATATAATACTAATAATAAATATTAAAATATTAAAATATTCAAAATTAAAAAAATTAAAAAAAAATCATGCAATATTCGCACCAATATAATAGACAGAAATTATAAATAGTTCTTATTACAAAAAATCCTAAATTAAAATGTTTTTAACATATGAAGAAAATAATTGGGGGGATAGTCTTCTAGAGGAAGTGGAGGAGATGGAGGAGATGGTGGAGGAAACTCCATCCCTAAACTAGGAGTATAAAAATGCATGTACTAAATCTACTCATGTTGTTATTACTGGCATAGACACATCACTTCATAATGTTATTGATGTTGATACTACCATCGACGCATATCCTCCTTGTACATCTTTTGTTATTGATGCATCCCTTCCTGATGCTTCTGCAAACTCTCTATAAGCTTTCTCTGAGCTCACAACTGCTCCAGATACTATGAGTCAGATGACGATGTCTCTCCACAAGCTCCTCTCGAGAAGGATTTCGACATCGCAGTAGTACCATAATAATTCCTAAGAGTCAAATGAGAGCTGATACCAACTACTCGACCCTTCTTGAAGGCATATTGGGTCGCCTGCATCCATGTCACCCCATTGAAATGGTAGTCACTAGTCTGATTAGTCGTCTCGGCCTAACTATTAGCCTTTGTATGAGAGGTTGCGGCCTCATATGACTCCTTAAATTTTAATTTGAAATTAAAATAGTGAAAATATTATATGCAGTTAATTTTCAAACTGAAAAAAAAATAATACTGACGACAATCTGACGCTAGTGATCACCTCCAATCTCTCTAGTGGCTGGATCATTGTACATCCTCCAATAAATGTCATACTCCATAGTATAGGGATATTTGACTACCTATATGAATATAAAATAAAATATTTATATATAAAGTTGTATAAAATATTTAAATAAAATATACTTACGAGATGATCATTATGCGTACTAAATGTACGGCTACCATCTCGATGCATCACCTCCTATCTCTCCTGGTTCTACCAACCCAATGAAGATGTCCTCTCAAATCCACCACCCAACCAGTGTGAACATAAAACATCCCAAATGTGAGACAAAATTTACTATGGTCGGTGGGATTTACATGACTGATCAAATATTGTTACTCCTGTTTTCTTAATGGTTTTCCTTCTCAAATTGTACAAAAACAGATAGACACAGTTATGCATAGACACCTCCCATTCCTCAAGGATATCATCACACATGCTATAATCGATGGGATACCATAAACCCAACAAATAAATTATAATATCAAGTTATTATTGAAATAAATTTCAAAATAAATATTATTTATTTACGTACTAGCTAATGATTGAACATGTTGAGCTTCACATCAATGGGAATCTATTCCCATGTGATCCATGGATGAGAAAAATAATTGTACAAGATTGCACTCCCCATTCCAATAGCTACATGCACAAAACTATAAAAAAGAATAAATAATCAAACAATTATTATATAGATAAATTAATGAAAGATAACTAAAATACACAATTTACCATACCTCTACATGTGTGGATTGAAGCTAAGACGTGGATGTTACTCGGGGATATGGTCAAGAATCATCATTCGAGCAAGAATGTGACCCCTCCATGTACCCATTGAACTTCTAGTAGGTTGTGGGTTAGATGATCCCAAATCCTCCTCATCCAAAGGTTGCACAACCTCCTCTAACTCACGAAATAGATCAGGTTCCATATGAAACACAAAATTTATATTGTTAATAGATAGTTAAAAATAACTATTATATATAGATATATATTAGTTATGATTATAACCATAATTTAATTGTGTCAATGGTCACCTTCAGTTTCATATGCATATTTGATGATGTCAATGTCTTCATATTCCTCCTCGGAATCATCAATATCTATATGAGTTCCAGTTTCATCATCAATTTCTATTTCAAATTCATTTGTAACCTCATTAACATCATCCTCACCATCGACCCTTATTTGTGGGTATTTATCATATATATTCATGTCTCTTTGTGAAAAAGATGGTTTTTTAGTAGACTCTTGAAAATTTTCAATCCTTTCTACTTCAGCGGAACCAAATTCAGTTTGAGTAATCATATTTTCCCAAGATTTCATTTTTATTATGCTCCACCAATCACCCAGGTCTCTTGAAGTAGCATAGTACTTTGCATAATAAATTTGAAGTGCATGTTGAGATATTAAATATTTTTCATTTAGTTCAAGAAGATTTTTATATTTTTTATCAACAATTATATGAGTCGGATGAACATGAAAGCCTCTCTCAGTATCCAACCACCAACATTTAAATATCATTATGTAATTATGTCCTAGATAATGTAGTTC
The DNA here is from genome assembly GCA_963277665.1 of Viscum album. Taxonomy (NCBI): domain Eukaryota; kingdom Viridiplantae; phylum Streptophyta; class Magnoliopsida; order Santalales; family Viscaceae; genus Viscum; species Viscum album. The sequence continues at coordinate 1,878,290,066 of OY728152.1, forward strand.
AACAATTTTATCCAGAATTCCATAAAAGTCAAATTCGGTTTCTCTATGATGCGGTCCTCTCAAAAAAACTCCAGTGTTTATTTTTTTTATTCCCCAGATGCACGTGTATGAAATTGAAAACCATTCACCACATATGCATAATAATATTTAACCATTTTGAATGGTGGGTTACTCAATATACACAGTCTCTTAGAAATTTTATCATCATGTTGATACACCTAAAAATTTGTAAAATAGTTATCAATATTATAAATAATAAACTAAATAGATATGTTAAACCATCATTAATTTATGTTACCAGTTTTTGAAACCATTGAGAAAAAAAAATTCCAGTGTTCTTCAAGAGCAGCTGCGGTAATTTCTGAATGTTGTTTCTTGATATGATTATCATATAAAATACAAATAAAATATGTTTACTTACTGTAACATAAATTATAAAATATGTTATAGATGTAGTTATAATAAAAATGATTTTATTTCTTCACAATTGACTTGAAGATATGTATGAGCTCTGTGATTTCATTATCTGAAAGTCATCATTTATAAACTCCATCAAAGCCAAGATCCGGCTGATTAAAAACTAATAATTGATTATAAATTTCATCATCAAAATTCCCCTCATTCTAACCCAAGCGGTTGTGTTTTGAGGGATATTTAGATTCAAAATAACGAGAGTAGAAAAAAAAGAAATTTCTTCTTGCAAATAAGCTTCAACAATTGAGCCTTCAATTGATGCTTTGTTACGTACATTTTTATTTAATTTTTGCATATATCTCTCGAATGGGTATATCCATCAAAATTGAACTAGACATCCACATTTAGATTCATGTGAAAAATTTAATACCATATTTTCCATTATTTCAAAGAAATTCAGGGGGAATATTATTTCCAGTTTACATATAATTACAACAACCTCTTCTTCCATTTTTCTTAGTTCATTGTAGTCTGTTATCGCTGAAAAAATGTCTCGAAATAAATATGATATGTCTTTTATCGAATCATGAATCATATAAATCAAAAAACCTCTGAATCTAATCGGCATAAGTCTATCCATTATAACATGAAAATCATGACTTTTTAATCTGGTAATATGACCATTCTTAATACATCTACCCAAATTGGAAGAATAACCATCTAGAAATATTAAATCTGCATTCCACTGAAAAAATAATATCTAACTCTATTTGGATAGTGTATAAGCTGCTTTTGGATTCATTAAACTATGTGATCTGACATTTTCTAACAATTCAATTTCTTATCACCTGCCAATTTGTGTAAGATATAATCATTCTTTTACATTATCTTTGTTCTTACCTGCAATATCCAAAACCATATGAAATAAATTATCAAAATAGTTATTCTCAATATCAATGACATTCAATAGGTGGTGGACCAACAAATCGGACCAATATGGCCGATCCTAAAAAATTATCCATTTTATCCAATTGTGTTCATTCCCAACGCCATGAATTTTCTATTGGATTATTGTTTGTCAAAATGTGATTGGAGGTAACAAAAATACAACTAATTTTAACTCGGTACCTGAGAACATATTTTGAGTTTCATCCCTTTCAATTGTTCTTTTTCTGAAATGAGATTTGTTCCTCTGAAAAGGATGATCAGTTATAAGAAATATTTGATGATAGTCAAAATAGCATGGTTTTTTTCATTAAAGAGCATTAATGTTTTGTTGACTTTTATACAATAAGGACATGATTTCGTACCATGTGTACTTCAGCTAAATAACATGCCATATACTAGGAAGTCACTAATCATCCACATCAATGAAATTTTTAATATGAAATTTTGTTTCACAGTAACATCATATGTACTTACACCATTACTCTATATTGAATTTAACTCATCAATCAATGGTTTCAAATAAACATCAATATTTTTTTGGATGTCCTCAGATTAATAAGGTCAGAAGGAAATAAGGATCCTTCATTAACAACCATGGAGGTAAATTTTAAAGAGTTATAAAGAAATTCCAACATGAATTCTGACTACCATAAGATCCAAATGGAAAGAAACCATCAGTAGAAAGACCTAATTGCACATTCCGAGATTATAAAGAAAAAGATGGATCCATTTGGTTAAAATGTTTCCATGAATCACCATAATATGAATGATTCAAGCTTTTACCGGTTGAAATATTTTTTTTGTTTTATGAAACCATTGATGATGTGTTCCAAGACATAAATAAATGCTGAAACATTGATATAATGGGGAAATATCTCAACTGTTTTACAGGAATCGACCCAAACTTCCCCGGTTGAGCGTCTCTATACCTCTATTGTCCAAATGTGGGACAACTATCCAATGACTCATTTTCACCATAATATAATATGCAATCATTTTCACATGCATGAATCTTCGGTTAACTACGACATGGATTACGAACCAGCCCCTTTATCTAATAGTAATTTACAGGCAAAACATTTCCTCCAATAACAGTTTTTTAACCAAAGAAAATATCTGATCAAAATAGTTGTTTGACATTGAATTATTGGATTTAATAGCCATAAATTTTGAAATCGCTTCTATTTTTTTATCTTGCAACGATGATATAATGCATCCTTAGCAGACCTAAGGAACCCATAAAATTTGGATGTTGCCAACTCATGAGTTAAATAAATATCATCCTAAGTTTCAGTTTGTTGAACAGATGGAGCTGCAATATCATGTACTAAATTTTGAAACCATGATGGATCTGGAATCAAAATATAATTATCTTCTTTGGAACTACGTTCACCATTTTGATACGAAAAAACATAATCTGGTTGAAAACTAAAATGCAAGAGATGTCCACCAACATTTTCAAATGTGTCAAATGTTATCAAAAAAAATTTATTATAAGGACACCTAATTATTCCTTCTGAAACATATTCTTATCTTGATGAAGCAAATGATAAGAAAGATTCAACACCCTCAATATATACATGATTTAAACCAAAACAATTTGTATTTCTGGGCATATTTATCCAAGCACGATCGTCGAATAATGACTGTTGTTGAATTACTTGTTCCATATTTTTCAAAAAAATATAATATTATTATTGTTTTTGAATAATTTGAAATTAAAAAAAACACTATCCAAAAAAAGAAGATAAATAATCACAACTACTTCTTCATAATTACCATTAATTAAGGGCGACACAATTTCAAGTGGATTTACGACTACTCTTTTGTCTGATGACTCATTAATTGAAACTTTCTCACACTAAAATCTTAATGAAGAATCTTCTGGGAGGTACACACATCCATTCCAATGCATACGAGATTGTATAAGTGTACCTCAGAACAGATTCTTCACTGTGATTTTAGTGTGAGGAAGATGCAGGTAAATTAATTGTCGGACAAAAGAGCCCCCTTTTCATCGATTAATTGTCTTCTTGCAAGTGTCACCACCTGAAAACATTATGAAAAATTTGTTTCTAAGAATTCATATCCAAACCTGTGCATATGAGATTGGATATGCATACGTAGAAGCAGATTTTTCATAATGTTTTGCATCTATGAGAGTTGAAAAGAGAAGAGTCAATGAACAAAAGGAGTGCTACCAATATAGTGGAAATTATGTAAAGTTTTTACAATTGATTTTATTCTTTCTTGTTCATATTTGTTCCTTTTTGTTTCTATTTGTTCCTATTTACTTCTATTTGTTCCTATTTGTTTTTATTTGTTCCTATTTTTTCCAATTTGTTCTTATTTGTTCTTATTGGTTCCTATTTGTTCCTATTTGTTTCTATTTGATGCTATTTGTTTCTATTTGTAGCTATTTGTTTTGATTTTCTACTATTTTTTGGTATTTGGTGTTATGTGCTGCTATTTGTTCCTCTATGCTGCTGATTATTACTACTAACTACTAATTTCTACTACTTACTGCTAATTACTCCTAATTTCTACTACTTACTGCTACATACTTCAACTTACTACTAACTGCTAATTAGTGCTACGTACTGCAAATTACTGCAAATTATAGCTAATTACTACTAATTACTTCTAATTGGTGCTAATTACTACTAATTACTGCTAATTACTACTAATTACAGCTAATTACTACTAATTACTGCTAATTACTTCTAATTATTCTTAATTATTCCTAATTATTCTTATTTATTCTTATTTATTCCTAATTATTCCTACTTATTCCTATCCATCCCTAATTATTCCTAATTATTTATATTTATTCTTATTTATTCCTATTTATTCCTAATTATTCCTATTTATTCTTATTTATTCCTATTTATTCCTATTTATTCCTATTTATTGCTAATTATTTCTAATTATTGCAATTTATAGCTAATTATTGCTAATTGTTACTAATTATTACTAATTATTGCTAATTATTACTAATTGTTTCTAATTGTTCCTAATTATTCCTAATTGTTCCTAATTATTCCTAATTATTCCAAATTATTCTTAATTATTACTAATTATTCCAAATTATTCCTAATTATTCCTAATTATTCCAAATTATTCCTATTTATTCCTATTAAACTCTATTTATTACTATTTATTACTATTTATTACTATTTATTATTATTTATTACTATTTATTCCTAATTATTACTATTTATTCTTAATTATTCTTATTTATTCCCAATTATTCCTGTTTATTCCTATTTATACCTAATTTTTCCTAAATATTCCTAATTATTCCTAATTATTTCAAATAATTCTCAATTACTCCTAATTATTCATAATTATTTATAATTATTCTTATTTATTCTTATTTATTCTTATTTATTCTTATTTATTGCTATTTATTGCCATTTATTTATATTTATTTCTATCTATTCCAAATTATTTCTATTTATTGCTAATTTTTCTTAATTTTTCTTAATTATTCCTAATTATTTCAAATTATTCCTTATTATTTCTAATTATTCCTAATTATTTCTAATTATTTCTAATTATTGGAATTTATTCCTATTTATTGCTAATTATTGCTAATTATTACTAATTATTGCAAATTATTCCTAGTTATTACTAATTATTCCAAATTATTTCTAATTATTCCTAATTACTCTTAATTATGACTAATTATGACAAATTATTCTTAATTATTACTATTTATTACTATTTATTACTATTTATTACTATTTATTACTATTTATTACTATTTATTACTATTTATTACTATTTATTACTATTTATTACTATTTATTACTATTTATTACTATTTATTACTAATTATTTCTAATTATTACTATTTATTAATATTTATTACTAATTATTACGATTTTTCACTATTTATTAATATTTATTACTATTTATTACTATTTATTACTATTTGTTACTATTTATTACTATTTATTACTATTTATTACTATTTATTGCAATTTATTACTAATTATTACTAATTATTACTAATTATTACTAATTATTGTTATTTATAATTATTTATTACTAATTATTATAATTATTATTAATTATTACTATTTATTACTATTTATTTCTATTTATAACTAATTGTAAATATTCATTGTTATTTTTCCCTAATTATTACTATTTTTCCACATTATTTCAATTTTTTCATAATTATTACTATTTTTCCTAATTATTACTATTATTTCCTAATTATTACTATTTACCAAAAATTATTACTATTTACAGCTAATTATTACTAATTACACCTAATTATTACTAATTAGCGTTAATTACAATTAATAACTACAAATCATAGCTACTAATTATTAATTGCCGCTAATTATTTATATACATTACAAATTATTGTTAATAATTATGATTTACTACTAATTACTAAGAATTAGTACTCATAATTTCAATTTATTATTACAAATAAATACTGATGACAAAACAATTTAAATCTAATTTAGTTACAACTAATCAACAATAATTAAAATTAATATAAAAAATTAAATAAATACTAAATTAAATAAAACATAAATACCTTTAAACTTGATCTCTTAAAGGTGTAGATGGCTTCACAACTTCTTCGCCAAAAACAACTAACTCACAAAAAAATTCATTCTAAAATTAGAGTTCAAAGAGAGAGAGTATGAATTGAGGGGAAGGATGGACAAAACTGATGGGGGTATATATTGGTTAGATCAGTTGCGACGGGACTTGTCACGACCCGTCCTCGGGGCCCGTGCCGTGACTACCTCAAGCATTCCTTCCATAGGCCAGGGGCTGGCGACTAGCACCAACGACATAAATCCCTAAGCTGGGAAGGCATTGTCTTTCTAAAAGTAAACAAACACAATAGAGTACGCAACAGGAAGTAATCATTAAGTAAAACTAAATACAAAAGAGTGTGCTGGAAAGTAAATGGGCCAGTATACAAACCCAACTGAACAACAAGTACAAGTAAAAAGGGACAAATAGCTGAAAGTAAAGAGAAGCTCTTGGATCGTTCTCCGGGGATTCATACCTGAAGGGTATGTACAGATGGCCAGCTCAGCACTCACGTTCGTTTGTCTCCTTCGTGTGCCGACTCGGCGCAAGGTCCCCGTCCGGGTACCGTCCAGTCGTGGCGCTCTCGACGTCCATCAGCATTGTCCGTCGTCTGCGTCCAACACAATGAGGTGCGGGCATAGCCCGTGCAGGGGTGAGTATAACGATACTAAGTAGGGACCCCGAGACATGCAAGCTCTCACAATATCCACTAAGGATAAACAAAAGAAGAAAGATACAATCACAAAGTATCAACCAATCCCTACTTAGAGATATGCCCATACATATACATAAGTTACCAATCTCAGTCCGGCTCCAACTCTCGAGCCCAAGCACAAACCAATTCCACAAAGAAAGTAAAGTCAAACACCACGATGATAATGGTTGGAAGACATGACTCAGCTCACATAGGTATGCCACAAAAGTAGAAAGATATAGATGATCAGATATGGCCACTGGATCATCTAAGTTGGTGGACCCACACAGGATACAAGACCAGCAATAATTCAACTGAGTTGTTGGACCCACACAGGATACAGGACCAGCTATTCTGTCAGACCCACACAAGATATAGAACCAGCTATAATTCATATGAGCTTTCAGACACACACAGGATACAGGACCACCTATTCTGTCGGACCCACATAGGATATAGGAACAGAAGTCAAAACTGTCGAACCCACATAGGATTCTGGAACAGTAGTCATCTTCGTCAAACCCATGGAGGATTCCAGTACAGTAGTGGTCGCGGCCATCTCTAGGGTTCTCGCACACAGCACGCCCGATTCCGCGATGGTCCGCTCCTCGAGTCATGAATCGATACATCAATGAAATCCTGAGTTGTTGTATCTCGTAGTTCCGTCTCATCATAATGAACCCAACGCAACAGACGGCGCGTCAATCGGACGCCCGGTCTGAGAGTTATTATCTTTTTCATTCCAGGGGCCAGGCTGGATTTACGATCATTCCAAACATGTATGTTTTCACAATTTTTCCAAAACTCACATAGAGTATCGCAAAAGGACTGCCTCGTCACGAGGGTCCCAGTGCCGCAGATGGCACATCGTTCGGATGCACGGTCATGGAGAAATTCGCATTTAGGCGATGTCGGGCCCGGCAAGTCAAGCCCAGTGGGTTGGCGGGTCGGCCCGACCCAACTAAGTGGGTCCGACCCAGCTGGGGGTCGGCCCGGACCAGTTTGGAAGGTCCGACAAGTCTTGGGGGTCGACTCGGCTCAGTAGGGTGTGGCCCACCTGTGGACCCGGCCTGCAGAGCAGGATGGTCCGGTTCGCCTGATGGCGCAGAGTGGCACCGCCTCTCCCTGCCCGGCCAGCCGAAGCCGGCCAGTTATATCCAGTACGAGCGGCCTGCACAGCAGGCCGCTTTTCCTCCCATATGGCACCAAGCGGGGTCGCAGTTCTTCAGCCCGGCCGGTAGGCGGCCGACCGGTTCTCCCGGCGAGCGGCCCACGGTTGCGGGCCGCGGTTCCCCCACCGTGTGGCGCCTGTGGGCACAGCGAACCTCCAGCCCGGCCAACATGAGGCCATCCAGTTCTTCTCCAGCCTGAGCGGCCTGTGGTTACGGGCCATGGTTTTTCTCCATAGGGATGGCGCATCAGCGCCGGTCCACCACCGCCTCGACCCGTCCTAGCTGCTGCCTTCAGTTGTGGCCACCTTCAGTTGCCTCCGCCTCATGGCCATGGTCTTTTTCCTCCGAAGTTCTGTGACGGCACCGTCCCCTTCCGGCTCTGCCTCCATTTTTAACACAATCAAGAATCAACGGAGGGTCATCGGTTCGTGTTTGTTCTGCCCGCGCCCTCCGTGTTAAGTGATAACAAAATAATTGGCCACCATCAATCCAAATATAATTTCCAAAGTATGAGGGTATATTTCACATGTTCAAATAAATAAACCAAATTCGCCTTACCTCGTAATTTTTGTTGCACGTTGATGATCCATGGAAGACGGGCTTCACGGAAGTCGGGCATCGCGGAAGACAGTCGTCGTTCCATCAACACCGGAGGGAGTAGAGTTCGAAACGTCGTGTTGAGATGACGGCTTCGGTGTACTTCATTGGCAAGGGTTCCTCCTTTCCTTTCTCCGGTTGAAGAAGTGGAGGATATGTTGCTTCACGTCCTTCGGACACGTGAAGTGTTTTTCGTCGAGAGAAAGATGTTCTTCTCATTCTTCGTGCGAAGAACACTTTCCTTCTAATTATCAAATGCCTCCCAACAGAATATTTTCCAACCAAATAAAATAATAGGCTCCCTCATAATTTAAAGATTCCATGCAATTCAAATGAATTCAAAATAATTCATCACACCACAAATTAATTAATTATGGCATTAATTATTTGTGTTGGCACAATTAAGGGGGAGGGAAGGTGGAGAGTTCACCCAAAATAAATTAAGAATGGGTTGGCTCAATAAATTCAAGGGGAGTTAAAGGGGTTCAAGGAGAGTAGAGGGGTTAGGTGCTCGTGTAGGCCCCACCACATAATATCCTCCCATGGGAGGTTATGTGGGGGTGGGCTCCACCTCCAACTTCCCTTTGGACAAATTTACCACCACCTAAAAATAAAATTGGGTAACACATAAATTTTATTTTATTTATAAAAAATCACCAAAAATTAACTTTCTCTCTCGACCAAACACAACTGTGGTAGAGGTCTCCTTAAGAGAATACCGGCGCTACGAGTTAATCGGTATCCTCGGATTTCAATTCTGACCACTGGTTCAAAAGATAGAAAAAACCTGCATGTACGTTTGCAGAACATACCTGCACAAAACTTCAAAAATTGATTCCAGGCACACCGGGCCTCAGAATCAGTCGCTGTCAGAAACTATGGACTCGAAAAATATGAAAGAATTAATGAAAAAAAATTCCTTGAAATTTCCGGGTCTTTACATTACCCCCACCTCAGGGATTTATGTCCCCATAAAGCTACAACACACACTAGGGAAACAAATGGGGGTAATGAGCACGCATCTGAGCCTCCCATTTCCATGTGCTCCCCTGGAGGTTCCTATGCTGCCAGTGAATGCGCACCAGAGGAATTGACCATCCTCGTAGGACCTGCTCCTATCGATCCTTGATCTCAACTAGGACCCCCGTGAAAGTCTCCCCGTCATCGATGTCCAGCTCCCCGTGGTCAATGATGTGGGACGGTTCATGCACGTATCTCCTCATTTGAGATATGTGGAAGACGTCGTGCACCCGATGCAACTGAGGTAGAAGGGCCAGGTGGTGAGCCACCTTCCTACTCTGCTCAGGACCTAGAATGGCCCGATAAAACGTGGAGATAACTTTCTACTTTGGCCAAATCTCTATAGACCGCATCAAGGTGAGACCCATAGGAAGATGTGGTCACCATCCTTGAACTCCAGTGGTCTCCGTATCCTATTAGCATAGGAATTCGGTTTGCTCTATGTTGTCTTCATCCGCTCATGGATGATCTCCACCTTCTCTGTTGTATCCTACACCATCTCTAGTCCTACAAGTGTGGAATCCCCTGGGTCAGTCCAAAATAGAGGTGATCTGCAAGGTCAGTCATACAATGCCTCATAAGGGGTCATCCCTATGGTGGATTGGTATCTGTTGTTGTACGCAAACTCCACCAAGGTAATGTGATCCTCCCATCTATGACCAAAGTCGAGGAAACATGCACAGAGCATGTCCTAGAGATTCTGAATGGTCCTCTTAATCTGACCATCCGTCTGAGGATGGAAGGTGGTTCTCAAGAGAAGCTACATACCAAAATCCTCATGTAACCCCTTCCATAGTCAGGAAGTGAAATGAGCATCTCGATGGGAGACGACAGTCAATGGAACACCATGAAGTTGTACGATCTCCTGAACGTAGAGCAGTCCCAAGACCTCTACTGAGCCCTACTCTCTCATTGGTAGGAAGTGGGCCGACTTGGTGAGTCGGTCTACGATCACCCAGACAGAGTCATGTCCTCTAGATGTACGTGGAAGTACCGTCAAGAAATCCATGGATATCTCATCCCACTTCCTATTTAGAACCTATAAGGGCTGAACCAGGCCTCCTGGAACATGGTGCCCCGCCTTCACTTGCTGACAAGTGAGGCATCGAGAGACAAACTCTGCTACTACTTTCTTCATACCTGGCCACCAGTTCTATCGTCTAAGGTCCTAATATATCTTCGTCACTCCTGGATGTACTGCTAGAGGGGAAGTGTGGAACTCCCTCAACACCTCCTCCTATAGTGCAACTGGTACCATGGTATATTCTCTGAAAGGGATGACGTGCTCCCCACCGTCAGAAAACCCATCAGGTGCCTGCCCTGAGGATATCCTAGTATGTCATGCCTCACAGTCAATGTCCCATAGCTGCACCTGTCTGACTCGCTGAAGAAGTAGAGGAGTGACTGTGGGAGACTACAGAAAGGCTGCTCCATCTCTATCCACAAAGGATATATGCAATGCGGACACCTGCTCTATCACCTCTCCTAGCAACTAAATGTCTAATCTCTTGCTGAGAGCATCTGCTACAACATTCCCCTTCCCAAGAGTATAGACTATCTCAAAGTCATAGTCCTGGAGGAATTCAATCCATCATCGATGTCTCAGGTTCAGGTCATTCTGCGAGAAGATATACCTGAGACTCTGGTGGTCAGAGTATACTGTAAAATTCTTGCCCATCAGATAGTGCTACCACATCTTCAAGTCAAAGACCAATGCTGCTTACTCTAGGTTATGGGTAGCATAGTTCTTCTCGTGCTTTATCAATTGTCGTACACCATATGTGATCACTGCTCACTCCTGCATCAGAACACACCCGAGTCTGGTCCCTGATGCGTCGCAGTAAACTATGTACCCTACGCCCTCCTCCAGTATCTTCAAGCTGGGTGCACTGGTCAACCTATGCCTCATCTCCTGAAATCTTTGCTGCCATCTCTCTGACCACACAAATGGTTTCCCCTTCTTAGTCAATGCTGAAAGTGGTGTTGCAACTCTGGAGAAGTCTATAAAAAATCTCTGATATAATCGAGCCATTTCCAGGAAACTTCACACCTCCGTCACACTCCAGGGTGGCTCCCAAGAAAGTACTGCCTCAATCTTTTCTGGATCCACTGCAACTCCAGCCTCTAAGATGACATATCCCAGAAAGTGAACCTCTCGAATCCAGAACTGACAGTTTACCAAAAAGCTGGTGCTCTCGAAGTGTATCCAGTACCACCCGCAAATGGTAGGCGTGCTCCTCATCAGTAGTCGAGTAAATCAGTATGTCATCAATGAAGACTTTGACAAATCGATCGAGGTAAGGCTGGAGGATCCTATTCATGAGACTCATGAACACTACTGGTGTGTTGGTTACACCGAAGGGAATAACAAAGAACTCATAGTGGCCATACCGACACCTGAAGGCCATCTTCTATACCTCATCGGCTTGAACTCTGAGCTGGTGATAGCCTGACCTGAGGTCTATCTTCAAGAACCATCGTGATCCCTTGAGCTAATCAAAGAGGTCATCAATCCTAAGAAGTGGGTACTTCTTCTTCACGGTCACCTGATTCAGGTGACAATAGTCAAAACACAGTCGTAAGCTCCCATCCACCTTCTTGGCGAACAAAATCAGTGATTCCCATGGTGTAACACTAGGTCAGATAAATCCCTCCCCCTGCAAGTCCTCCAGCTGTTCCCGCAGCTCACGAAGCTCAGTGGGAGCCATCTGATATTCTGGAGTAGATATCGGTGTTTTCCCGGGGTACATGTCAATGTATAAGTCTACCTCTCTGTGAGGAGGTAGTCCCGAAACATCGTCAGGAAAAATATCCGCATACTGATCCACCACAACAGGAAAACTCGGACTCCACACATGAACCGCTTCAAGGATGAGACTAGACAACTGATTTTTGATCGGCTACCCATTTCTCTTTGTAAGTCCATCCTACACTGCAAAGGCTAGCTTTTCACCGGTGAAGGTGAAACTGGTCTCATCCATGTGGACACACCGCACTTTGCACCTAATACAATCGATCTGAGCATGGACTTTAGATAACCAGTCCATACACAGGATGACGTTGTAAGGCCTCGATGCTGCTACAAGAAGATCTCAGCAGAATATCTCACCTCCTAGAGTAATCTCACACTACTGGCACCAATGCGTAATCCTCGGGTCTACTCCTGTAGGAGTCTCTAGCCATAAAGATCGAGCCAATGGCCCCGTTGGAATCTCTGAGCTCTAAACAAGGGCAGCGGCAATAAAAGAATGACTCGCACCAGTGTATATAAGTACTGTAGAAAGGGTGAAGTATACACAGATAGTAACTCGAATCATCTCAGGTGTGTCATGGTCATAGAACTTGACTGCATGGAGCTGAGCTCGCCTTTGTTTTCCAGCTCCCTGTGGTCCGGGTGGACCTCCTGGTGGTGGTGGTGGTAGAGCCTCAAAACGTCGTCCACCACCCGCTGCTCAGCTAGATCTTCTGCCACATCCTCCTACTCTCGGCAGGCCACCACGGTCAAACCTTTTCCCATGCTTGGGAGGTCCCTCTACTGTCTGCTTCCCATCTGCATGGCGGGTCAGACAGTTACGAGCCATGTGGCCATGCCTACCGCATACATAGCACTATCTGCTCCTCGTATAGTTGGCTCTGTCTCATGTGCCCCGCACAACCGAACCTATATCCTGGGATCTCCCACCTGATGGCCTAGTCTAATAGGACCTCTACGACATCTTTCTACTATCGGCTGCAGAAGAATCCACTACGTGTCACCCTGTGGTGGGTCTCACTACTGGTGATTTCTTTGTGAGAAACCTCTCCATTAGAAGGGCTCGCTCTAGTACCCCTGTGTGCGTAAGAATGGTGAGGGGAATCATCGAAGCCCTAATCTCATGCCTGAGTCCCTACTCGAAGGTTCGGGCCCTAAAGAATGGGTCACGCACCATATTTTTGGAGTATCGAGAGAGGTCGGTGAACCACATTGATTAATAAGATACTGTCATGCTGCTCTACTGCAGATGTAGTAACTCCTGAATCCGCACCGCACAAAGGGTAGCTGGAACAAACTCCACCGGGAACAAGCTCTCAAAATCTTCCCATAATAGCGAGGCCTCGTAATGCACCTGGAGCATCAGGCTCTACCATCTACCTACTTCTGCGTGTAGGAGACTCGTGACAGGGATCACCATAAGGTCGGCTGGTGGCCCGACCAATCTGAAAACTCTCACGATAGCCTCCATCCAATCCTCGACTTCATGTGGGTCTGTCTCTCCCCAGAACCTGGGCGGCCTCTGGCTCTGGAACATGTGAAGCGCTCTCAAGAAGCGTGCACTCTCTGCTACTAGGGTTGGTGGTATCGGTGGCCCTGCGGGTAGTGGTACCACTGGTGCCTCCGCAGTGATGGGGCCCTATACTGAGGCCTCGTCGCTCAGTGGGCTACTATCTCATACATAACTCGAAACACTAGCTAGCTTCCTTCGTGGGCCCATCCTAAAAAGAAACAGGTGTTCCATGGTTAAAACAATATACCTGGTGAGTTGAAACAAAGTAATCACAATGAAAACTTTTTCAATGGAAACACACACACAATTAGTATTTTAGTGCACTGAGTCGGTAATCAGAAGTCAAAGTCCTAGTGTATGGATATGTCGGCCGCCACACTATCACCAGTTTCCCTAAACTGATAACCACACCCAAAACAATTAACATTGTTGTCGTTAAAAGAATCAAAGTCTATGTTTTGTGGTAGAACTGACCACCTATGATACAAATTTCTCATAAACAGTCCTTGGGGCCCTTGCCGTGACTACCCCAAGCCCGCCTTCCATAGGCCAGGGGCTGGAGACTAGCACCAAAGGCGTAAATCCCTAAGCTGGGAAGGTATTTCCATTATAAAAGTAAAAAAACACAACAGTGTACGCAACAGGAAGTAAACACTAAGTCAAATTGAATACAAAAGAGTTTTCAGGAAAGTAAATGGGCCAGTATACAAACCCAACTGAATAACAAGTAAAAGTAAAAAGGAACAAATAGGTGAATGTAAAGAGAAACTTCTGGATCATCCTCCGGGGATTCCTACCTGAAGGATATGTACAGATGAACAGCTCAGCATTCATGTCGGTCAGTCTCCTCTGTGTGCCGACTCGGCGTAAGGTCCACCTCTGGGTACTATCCAGTCGGGGTGCTCTCGGCCTTCTTCAGCTCTATCTATTGTCCTCATCCAACACAACGAGGTGTGGGCATATCTCGTGTAGGGGTAAGTATAACGATACTCAATAGGGACCCCGAGACCCACAAGGTCTCAAAATATCCACTAAGGATAATGAAAAGAAGAAAGATAGAATCACGAAGTATCAACCAATCCCTACTTATCTATATGACCATACATATACCTATGTTACCAATCTCAGTTCGGCTCCAAATCTCGAGCCCAAGAACAAACCAATTCCACAAAGGAAGTAAAGTCAAACACCCTGTTGATAATGGAAGAAAGACATGACTCAGCTCACACAGGTATGCCACAATAGTAGAGAGATATAGATGATCAGATTTAGCCACTGGATCATCTAAGATATCAGACCCACACAGGATATAGGACCAGCTAAGCTGTCGGACCCACATAAGATATAGAACCAGTTATCTCATCTAAGCTGTTAGACCCACACAAGACACAGGACTAGTTATAATTCATCTGAGCTGTTGGACCCACACATGATTCCTGGCCGACTATTCTATCAGAACCACAGAGGATACACGAATAGAAGTCAGAACTGTCTAACCCACAAAGGATTCTAGTATAGTAGTCTCCGTCATCGAACCCATGGAAGATTCTAGTACAGTAGTCATCTCAGCTATCTATAGGGTTCCCGGACATAGAAAACCTGATTCCAGGAGGGTCCGCTCCTCGATTCAAGAATTGATACATCAAAAAAAGTCCTGATTTTTTGTATCCCATAGTTATGTGTCATCTTAAAGAACCCAACTTGATAGACGGCGGGTCAATTGGACGCCCGATCTGAGAGTTATTATCTTTTCTGTTTTAGGGGCCAAGTTGGATTTACGCTCGTTCCAAACCCAGCCATTTTCCAAAGTTTTTCAAAACTATCTAAGTGTATCTCAAAAGGATTTCCTCATCACGAGGGTCCCAGTGCCACAGACGGCGTGTCTTTCGGCCACGTGGTCTTGGATATATTCGCATTTAGGCGATATCGGGCCCAGCCCGTCAAGACAAGTGGGCTAGCGGGTCGGCCCGACCCGACTCGGCGGGTCCGACCTGGTTGGGGGTCAGCCCGACCCAGTTTGGAAGGTCCAACCTGGTTGGGGGGTCACCCCGGCCGGGTGGGGCGTATCCCACCTGCGGACCCGGCCCGCGGAGTGGGCCGGTCCGGTTCGCCCGGCGGCACCGAGCAGCGCTGCCTCTCCCTGCTCGGCCGGCCAAATCCATCTGGTTCTATCTGTCGCAAGTAGCTCGCATAGCGGGCCACTGTTCCTACCACATGGTGACATTCAGCACCGTAGTTCTTCAGCCCGTCCAGCAGGCGGCCCACAGGCGGCCGGCCGGTTCGCCCGATGAGCGGGTCGCGGTTCACCTGTCGCGCGGTGCCTGCGGGCGTCGCAAACCTCTAGCCCAGCCGGCATGTGCTCGGCCAGTTCTTCTCCAGCCTGAGCAGCCAGTTGTTGCGGGCCGCGGTTTTTCTCCATGCGGCCGGCGCGACGGCGCCGGTCCACCACTGCCTCGGCCCGGCCTGGTCGCGACCTTCGGTTGCCGCCACCTTCGGTCACCGCCGCCTCATGGTCATGGTCTTCTTCTTCCTGCACGGTGCGATGGAACCATGCCCTTCTGGCTCCACCTCTATTATTAACACAATCAATAATCGATGGAGGGTCATGGGGCCATGTTTGTTCGGCTCGCACCCTCCGCGTTAAGTGATAACAAAATAATTGGCCACCATCAATCTAAATATAATCGCCAATGTATGAGGGTATATTTCACATGTTCAAATAAATAAACCAAATTCCGCCTACCTCGTAATTGACGTTACACGTTGACGAGCCGCGGAAGACAGGTGTCATGGAAGTCAGGTGTCGTGGAAGATGGTCATCGTTCCATCAACGCCAGAGGGAGTAGAGTTCAGAACGTCATGTCGAGATGACATCTTTGATGTACTTCACGGCTGAGGGTGCTTCCTTTCCTTTCTCTGGTTGAAGAAGTAGAGGAGATGTTGCTTCACGTCCTTTAGATACGTGATGCATTCTTCATCTAGAGAAAGATGTTCTTCATGTTCTTCGTGGGAAGAACACTTTCCTTGTAATTCTCTAAAACCTCCCAACAGAATATTTTCCAAGAAAATAAAATAATAGGATCCCTCATATTTTAAAGATTCCATTCAATTAAAATAAATTCAAAATAATTCATCACACCACAAATTAATTAATTATGGCATTAATTATTTGTGTTTGCACAATTAAGGGAAAGGGAAGGTGGAGATTTCACGCCAAATAAATGAAGAATGGGTTGGATCAATAAATTCATGGGGAGTTAAAGGGGTTCAAGGGGAGTTGAGGGGTTAGAAGCTCGTGTGGGCCCCACCACATAATATCCTCCCATGGTATGTTATGTGGGGGTGGGCCCCACCTCCAACTTCCCTTTGGAGAAACTAACTACCACCTAAAAATAAAATTATGTAACACATAAATGTTATTTAATTTATAAAAAATCACCATAAATTAACTTCTTCTCTCGTCCAAACGCAACTACAGTAGAGGTCTTCTTAAGCGAATACCGGCACTACGAGTTTATCGGTGTACTTGGATTACAATTCTGAGCACCGATTCAAAAGATAGAAAAACCCGCACGTGCGTTTGTTGAACGTACCCAAACAAAACTTCAGAAATTGATTTCGGGGACACTAGGCCTCAGAATTAGGCGCCATCAAAAACTGTGGACTCGTAAAATTCCAAATAATTTAAGCCAAAATTTTCCTTGAAATTTTCAGGAATTTACAGGACAATTTGGGAGAGGTCCCATCTCAAATACCTTCGTCCGCATTAATTACTGTCACTGGTTAAAAGGGAATTTTTGACTGGTCCTATCACAAATAGTTTCATGTCGACACACTTTTTGTGAAGGGACAACATCCCATCACAAAACGTATTTATCGCCGCTGAGTATTTGCGACGGGACCCGTCACAAATACCCTCTAGGGGATGCACTATTTGCAACGGGTGAATTCCTCTGTCACAAATAGTTATATATTGGCACACTTTTTGTGATGGGACAACATCCCTTCCAAGTAGTATTTTCTGCCACCGGGTATTCGCGACTGGAAAATTCCCCCATCTCAAATAGTTTTTATCGCCTCCCAACATTTTCGACCGAGGGTGCCTCCCCGTCGCAAATACCCTTCCCGCGGTTTGCTTGCAAACCACACCAAACCGCACCAAACTTTTTACGATGAGACCCCAAGTCTCGTTGCAAATAACTAATTATTTATGACAGGTCAATGCACCCATCACAAATAACCTATTTTACTAACTATTTTTGATGGGATTTATTCTTGTCGCAAATAGCCCATCACAAAAAGTTTTTTTCCCGTAGTGGAACAAAGGAATAACAAGAGGGAAGATATGAGGGAAAATTAAGAATGCATGATGAGAAGAACACTAAGATTCCTTGAATAATAGGACATGGAAAAAAATAAGAAAAGTCACTAAAACACAGATATAGATACTGAGAAAAAGAAAACAAAATGGGGAAACACACATACACAAACATATGAACAAACCCTATAAGCAACCACCACCACCTTACCCTACTAGAAAAAACAAAGATAACAAATGAATAATTCACTATCTATTCAAGTTTAATATACCATAACCTCTTAGGGAATCAAGATTTAATTCCTAGACCATAATGAATCATCAAATACACCACTTAAAAGGAACCAAATCAGAATCCAACTATGAACTCATTTCTCTAAACTAAACCAAAATTGGAAAGAATTAAAGATGGTAATTAAAACAATCATAGGGATGTGGAAATAATTGAGAGCATAGAAATCTAAACAAGAAGATAATGAAATGAAATTCCAAGAAAGAGGATTCCATCCCATAATTCACATGGAGATAAATATGTATTGTGATTCACTGATAACATAGAAATGGAATGGAGGAAGAAAAATGGGAAGAAAGTGGTCTTTATTTCAACTTGAAAAAAATATTCTTAAAAATCACTTAATACACATATATCTATCTATAAATTAATCAATCTAGGGTCTATAACAAGATTCAATTATCCTTCTTGGTTCTTATGCATAAATACAGGAGGCGCCCTAATGCCTCCTTATATAGTCATGGTGGTAAGAGTATAAACTTGACACATCTCCCACTATTCCCCCACCAAACTTAGTTGTCAAGA
Organism: Viscum album; assembly: GCA_963277665.1. Taxonomy (NCBI): domain Eukaryota; kingdom Viridiplantae; phylum Streptophyta; class Magnoliopsida; order Santalales; family Viscaceae; genus Viscum; species Viscum album. The sequence goes on from OY728152.1 coordinate 1,878,308,877, forward strand.
ATGGAAATCACCAAATCATTTTAAAAATCCCATAGCTGCAAAGGAATAGATACTAAATTAATAGAATATATATAATCCAAGATGGAATTATATGGTATTCCAGTTTTTTTCACTACCTTTGAAAATAGTGGTGGGTATCAAGAAAGTTCCAACAATTCTCCCCTCTAGTTGTAATCAACTAGAGCATATGTGAATGTATAAATTCAATTGAGGAACCATCTTTGTCGAGATATCTAATAGGTTCTATTTTGCGTAGATTTTCACAAGTCACATTTTTTTTGATCTATCACCTCATGTGTCTAATGATAGAGAATGTCAATGTTCTTTATCTGGTAATGATCCATGGAGTTTTAGTTCAAGTCCAAACTACTTTTATTATCACAAAAAAACCATGTACTCTATCTAGATGAATCTGATATCCAAGATAAAAAACTTTATCCACAATATATATTTACTAGATTTTGAATTTTCAATGTACTCTACCTCTATCTTGGATAAAGAATTAAATATTAACAATCTTAACTTCTATGATAAAACTCCTCCTATAAAGTATAGATGTATCCTCAGGTAGAATTTTTACTATTAGGATATTCAACCATATATATATCTATAAAACATTCCATGGGAGGTTTATATTCCCATAAATAAGAACAGATTTTAAGAACCTTTTAAATACTTCAGAATCCACTTTAATGGATCCACTTTCTTCTTCCTAGTATTATAGAGAAATCATCACACAATTTCTACTACGTGGGAAATGTTACGCCTTATAACCACCCTTGTGTACATAAAGATTCTAACTTTTGTAGATTATGTTATAATCTCCATTTCCTCAATTTATTACTTGGATGAAGAACATGAACTCTTTCTCGTAATCAAGTGATAGAGAAGGGGAATTCTAATTGGTCTGGCTCTATCCATATTGAAGTTTTTTAAAATGCATTCAATATACTTCTCTTGAGATATCCATAACAACATCTACTTTCTATCATGAATGATATGCATCCCCAAAATATTTTGGGCCACTATCATGTCATTCATATAAAAATACTTGGATAACTCATTCTTTAAAAAGACTATATTTGTTCAATCCTTCTCAATGGTCAAATTTTCATCAACATAAAGTAGGAGAGAGATAATATTACCATCCTAAAATCTCTTGAAGTAAACACACGGGTCTGCCTATGTCCATTTGTATCTATTACCCACCATGAATGAGTGAAACTTCTTAAACCACTATCTAGCATCATATTTTAGTTTTTACAATATCTTCTTCAATTTTTTTAAAACTTTTTCTTATCTAGAAGCACTAAAACCTTGAAGATAGTTTTTGTAGATATCCTAAGATAATTCACCATGAAGAAAAGTTATCTTCACATCAATATATTCAAGATCCATGTCCAATATAGTCATCAATATGAAAACAAATTATTTTCAATCCATATTCAACATGGGTGAAAAGAACTCATCAAAGTCAACTCCTTTCTTCTGAAGGAATTCTTTGACCACTAACAAAGATTTGTGCTTGACCACCATTCTTCTTTCATCATTATTTATCTTGAACACCCATTTATTTTTCATTTCCTTCTTACCATTTGGTAGTTCCATCATATAATATGTCTAGTTATTCATCAAAGGCACCATCTCATCATCTATTTCATGCAACCACATGATTTATTTATGATGAGTCACTACTTCCCAGTATTCTTCTAGCTCCCCCTTAGTAGTTAGAAATAGTTACACAGACTCCAAATATATTCCTGATATAATCCTTACCCATGAATTTCTTCTAACTTGTGAAATGATAGGTTTGGGAGGAACAATTATAAACCAAGTCTTTTAATAAATATATAGAACATATTTTAAGTTTAATTTTTAATACATTTCACAAATAAATGCTTGAGGATAGTAATGTTTTAGTGTCTTTGGGTACTAGACATATAATATTTTTATTTCATTAAAGATCATCAACATCTCCCATAAATATCATTCCATTTAGTACACTTCATAGACATACCCTACCAAAATTATTATTTACAACCTGGGAAAGGAAACATTAGACAGTATGAGCTCATATTATCAATAATGGTAAACATTAGAGATATCAATAAATGATCATAAAAATGCATAAGATAAGAATATGTGTATGATATCATGAACAAAACTTATAATGTCCATTCATAATATGACAAAGATCGCAAACATGAGTCATGGAATAAAACATTTTTATTTCTAAAAAATTAATCAAAAGATTTAAAAGTAATACTAAAATAAAAATGAACCATAATTTCCTGTCATATAAGTTTGGAATGATCCTAAGTATAGAAACAATTTATTATGCGATAGTTAACTACCAAGACCCACAAATCGTAATGGATCAGGATTCACAACATATCTACCCATAACATAATGGATATTAAATCATCACCTATTTCCCATACTGTATCAAGAACATTGACTTATTTATCATATTGTAAGAATCACATAATCATGTTTCCCATAGTGGATCAAGCACAAGATCCTGTTTCCCATAATTATCTCATACGATATAAATATTTACCCAAAGTATTGGATGGATATATTAGTATCACCTATCACATAATCCATATATATTTTTTGTTATAAGATCATAAAATATTCATCATATAATAACCAATGGGAAGAAAATGGTATTTATAAATATTTAATAATAGTATAACCTGTGAGAAACAATCAGTTTTTATAAACATTTAATCATTGTATATCTCATGGGAAAGAAAATGATTTCCTAAATATATAATTTTCATAATAGTTGACATAAATAATAAAGAGAAATAATTAGTATGATATCAATGGACTATATCCCCAGTAAAACAAAAGAAACCTCAAACGTTTTTATGATTGATTAATAGACAATCCATAAAAACCCATTAAAACATTATTGAGGAAAATAACCCTACCATTTTGAAATAACTTATTTAAAATATAAAAAATGTCAAAAATAATAAAGAAGGTATTTTATTTCAAAATAACCTTGCACACATTTCAAGTAATATTCAAATAATTGAGTGGTCATGATGGTGGAAAAACTTTTTGTAACGCCCCGACCCTAGTTACCTAGAGTCGGTGCATTATTACATAACATTGTCATGATCACAAGAAAGATCAAATCTCGAAAGACCGATTGGTTTAGTAGACTTGGAAACACTAGATATATTCATAAGTTTTACATTACATCATAAAATGAAAAACTACTACAACAACATAATGTCTCCATAATCCATACTCATATCTCCACATAATATCCCTGAAGGACATTCATAATTTACTTCTTCACTTCCTGGGAAAAATAAAACATAGAAAAGGGGTGAGCTCAAATGCCCAGTAAGGATAACAATATAGCGGAAACTTTCATAAATAAGAATAAACATTTAAGGCAATGTATAACTAAAACAAAAGCCTTTCAAACTTGAACTTTCAACATTGTATGGCATAAATAAAATGAAATAATGCCATTTACTCATTCACATGGATATTCTACTAATCGAATAATCACATGCAAAATAAATAACCACTTTCATAATGTTGGAATGCATAATGCCAGACTATCATAACGACATAGCCAAGGCCTCATGCCAAGACTACAAATAAGATTTTGTCAAGGCCTTGTGCCAAGACACTAGTTTGTCTCATGAGACCTATCGATGCATCGAAGAGCTATAGCGGGCTCCACCCGTCACATATTAAGTCCAATGCATTCCCATATGAAAAGGTTTAAACATAACATAAACATTCGTATTAAAACTAGCATACGAAATGTCAATAATTTCACCATAAACTATGAAAAGGTATAAAAATAGCACATCCACAGTCAAACATATCACAAAACCTTCAATACAATATAGAAGTTTTGTATCATAATAAATCAACTTCAAATAAGTGTAAAATCCATCAAAGGATGTTGACATAGATGAAATCAAAACACTTTTTAGAGAAATATCTCTTTCTATTTTTGAAATCATTTAAAAGACATATAAAATAAAGCATTTTCTTGAAAATATTCTTATAAGCTTGTAAGGAAAGCTTTGAATATTTTATTACGGCGGAAAATAACCGCACCCGCCGTATAAGTTAAAAAAACATTCTTACCTTAATTCTGTCGAAAAGGTTAAAAAGGACCTTGTTTTGAAAACGATGGAAAGATTCCTCTTATAAAAAGTCAAACAAGGGTATAAATGACTTTAACCCATATTCTTGTAAATAATAAAAATGTTTTGAAATACCTTTTTAAGAAAACATGGATTTTGATGATAAATAGATCCTAGTAGATTATTACATATAAACAACCTCGGATAATGAAGAGATTGTGAAATAACCCTTACCTTGTACTTTTCCTTGGTAGGGGTAGGATAAACTCCTATATAATGGTGAAATAATTGTTATTAAATTATAAAAGAATCATATACATTAATATGATATCATATATGATCTTTTAATATTTATTTGATAATAATATCTTAGTATTATCTTTGTTTCGGGTGTGAACTTACTTGTTTTCTTTTGTATGTTTTGTTACGTAAGACATGTTTGTAAAGGATAGGTTGTATATTATTCATATCCAGAATGATATCAAGTCCTTAAACATCATTTTTAAATAATCAAATGATAATTATACTTGAATGGATACGATGGAGAATGAATCTTATCGCGTTCGTGGATACGGTAGTCCGAACGTACGCACGAGCGACAATATCATTCTTTTGATATTAAAATAATATATAAATGGATGGTATATCATATATAAAGAATCATTAACATGTTATATTTATTATTTACATGAGTTACACATCATTATTATACCCATCCAAATAATATTTATATTGAATAACAATTACACCACGACGTGGAGATGGTAATCCGTACGTACGCACGTATGGTGACATGTTATTCAAAGGGTGGATAGAATACTGAATATGGTTGTACCATATTTATAATAACATCACAGTATATATATGATACTGGAGTTATTATTTTATAATGGTAACAACAAAGGAAGAAGAAGTGGAAGAAGAAAGGAACTTGGAAAAGGGTGGTGAAATCATTACCTCTTCTTCGGGTTCTTCCTTTTGATTTGATCAAAAGGGCTCCTTAGGATGGCTTTCTGATCAATCTAAGGCCCCTAGGTTGTAGTGAGGGAAGTTGGGAGAGTATTTGGGAAGAGTTTGTCCGAACCAAAAGGCTTTGAAGGTGTGAAGAAATGAGAAGGAGGAGTTCCCTTTTATAAGAGGGGTGAGGGGCACCTTTGGAAAAGCTAGAAATATTAATTTATAATAAATTCATATTCGGTTTCTAATGTCTCCAAAGTTGATTATTTAAATGTTAAGGTGGGGATAGGTCGAAAAAAACTCAACCAATAGAATTTATACAGGTTTGTGTACTTATATTAACCTTATCTTTAAGTATTAACTCTAAGTTAATTAGTTTCACTTTTACAATGTCTCTTTGTATTTTTATATAAAATGGTTAATAAACATACAATATACATTAAATCTACCCCCAAGTGGTCCATTAATGATGAACCTATCATGATATAAGTCTCTCGGCCGAACCTTATATTTTTAGGAATTTAATATCAATTAATAATATAATATTTGTTTTAAGAACTCTTTTATGTCAATTTTGATACTATTCAATAGTTGATTTTTTTTGAAACTCATAAAAGATTGATTACTTCGAAAAAAGTCAATTAAATCAATCCTAATATATCATATTATCCTATAAAATTAGTTTAATTCATTAAAAGTTTCATATTATATTTATTTGGGTATTTATAATATCAATTATTTTAATTTTTCACTATTACAGTAATTAATTCATCATCATTGTGTCATAAATAAATTAATTTATTTAATGTCTAAAAATTATAAATAAAATATAATTATGTAGGAAATATTTTTATATTTCTAATTAATATTTATAATCTAAAATCCATCATATATAAAAATATTTAAGAATTGTTTTTCTAAAAGATATATGCTTGTGTCGTTTTTGTATTCATGTTAACTTAATTAAAATAAAATGTCCCTATCACCTACAAGTGGCACCATGGGGTCCCAAAATCTACCCAAAGATGCCTATGGCCGAACACGTATCATCCAATAAGGCTAGGACACGTTTTAGGGTAATTTAGTATTATTATAATATTATTTTGTAATCCTTATTTACCAGATTTACCCTTAACCATGGTAAATAAAATATTTACCGCAGTAATTATTCAAAATGTCTAAAAATAAAAGTTACCTATTTACACAATTTGGACATCCTGATTACAAATATGGAATCCATTTTTCTAAATTCATAACACAGAAGTGGCAGAAATTAATTTAAAATTAAGTCCCGCTGTCAAAACAAAAAGCGTGTTTTTAAGATATAATAACTATCAAAAGATTGACACTTGTTTATGTTCAGTTTAATTGTAAAATTATGTCCAATGACCAAAATTATATTAAATGGTAAAAATATATTCTAAATATACTTTAAAACCACTCAAATTCATAATTTTTCACTATTAATTATTTTGATTAAAAAAGTTGTTTTTAATTAAAATTTAGTAATTTTCACTATTCATCAAAATATGAAAGTTATCCGAAAAGTACCAAAATTTCACCTTAGGCTAAATTCGATATTCCAAATCCAAAAATTAAGTCCATTTTAAAATATAAAATATATATAATTTCAAAAAGTAGGTATTACTTTTCATAACGGCTAGTTTGATTGGTTATGGTGTGTTAGAACTCGGTGTTGCGTACAACAGACGCTATCACATTATTCAAAGAGAAGCGTACCGTAGAAGCTTGGGGTGTTACATTATCCCCTCCTTCAAATAATTTCATCCTCGAAATTTCTAGAATACTTATCACATGAAAAGACTCGGGTGGTTCTTCATCATAAGTTCCTCGGGTTCCCACATTGCCTCTTCCATCTTATGGTTTCTCCACAAAACTTTTACCAAACGCGTCGTCCGGTTTCTCAGTACTTGTTCTCTCGTATCAAGAATCCTGATGGGCTCTTCATAATAGGAAAGATCAGGTTCCAGTTCTAATTCCTCATAGGTGAGTACATGCATTGGGTCAGGCATGTATTTCCTCAACAGAGATACGTGGAACACATCGTGAACTTTGGAGAGACTTGGCGGCATTGCCAATCGGTAAGCCACAACCCCAATTAGTTCTAGAATTTCGAAAGGTCCGATGTACCAGGGACTCAATTTACCTTTCTTACCAAAACGTATGACTCCCTTCCATGGCGATACCTTCAGGAAAACATGATCACCGACTTGAAATTCCAAATCCTTCCTTCGATTATCGGCATAGCTCTTCTGCCTACTTTGAGCTGCTTTGATGTGATTTTGGATTACCTTCACCTTTTCCACCGTTTCCTCCACCAGTTCTGGGCCTACAAGTTTTATTTCACCAACATCATCCCAACAGGTTGGTGTACGACATCTCTTTCCATATAACGCTTCATATGGTGCCATCTGAATACTCGAATGAAAGCTATTGTTATAGGAAAATTCTACCAGTGGTAAATATTGATCCCACATACCCTGAAAGTCAAGTGAGAAAGATCTCAACATGTCTTCTAAGGTCTGAATAGTCCGTTCTGATTGTCCGTCTGTCTAACGGTGGTAAGCAGTGCTCAAATGAAGTTCAGTATCCAGGGATTTCTGAAGACTTTTCCAAAATCTTGAAGTAAAACGGGGATCACGATCAGAAACAATCGATAGGGGTACTCCATGAAGTCTCACAACTTCATTAATATATAGTCTTGCTAGATGTTCCATGGGTAGATCTTCTCTTATAGCAAGAAAATGTGCTGACTTGGTAAGACGATCAACAATAACCCATATTGCATCGTTCCTTCTAGGATTCTTTGGTAGACCCATGACAAAGTCCATCGTAATATTGTCCCATTTCCACTCTGGTATGGGAAGAGGTTGCATGACACCTCCAGGCTGTTGCCTTCCAGCTTTCACTTGTTGACAAACCATACATCTTGACACAAAATCAGCAATCTCCCTCTTCATGTTGTCCCACCAAAAATGTTCCTTCAAATCTCTATACATTTTGGTTCTCCCAGGGTGTATAGAGAAATTGGAACTATGAGCATCATCCAACAATTCCCTTTTTAGATCAGGTATATCGGGAACACAAAGTCTCTTCCCGAATTTCAAAATTCCATCTTCATAAACAAAGTCTCTCAATCTCCCATCATTCACAGCTTTAATCTTCTTTTGAAATTCTTCATCATCGTTCTGAGAACTCTTAATCCTTTCTAGTAAAGATGGTTTGGAAACCATTTGAAAAAGCATTTATGTTTCACCTTCCCTGGTTATTCCCATGTCCATCTTCACTAGATCCATGAAAATTTGATCCCTTTCAATTCTTATATTGTTCAAAACTCCATGGTCTTTTCTACTTAAAGCATCTGCCACCTTGTTTTCTTTCACCGGGTGGTAGTGTATCGTGCAATCATAATCCTTGAGTAATTCAAGCCATCTCCTTTGCCTCATGTTGAGTTCTTTTTGTGAGAAAATATACTTCAAAATCTTGTGATCAGTATAAATCTCACATTTTTCACCATAGAGTTAGTTCCTCCATATCATCAAAGCAAAGATCACAGCTGCTAACTCGAGATCATGAGTAGGATAGTTTTCTTCATGAATTTTCAACTGTCGTGATGCATAGGCAATAACTCTATCATTCTGCATAAGGACACAACCAAGTCCTTTCTTTGATGCATCACTATAAATAACGAACCCATCATTCCCCTATGGTAGAGTCAATATAGGAGCATTGACTAATATTCTCTTCAGTTCTTCGAAAAATTCTTCACACTCTTTTGTCCAAACAAATTTATCCCCTTTACGTGTGAGCTTCGTTAATGGGTTAGCCAATCGGGCAAAATTCTGGACGAAACGTCAATAATAACCTGCCAAACCAATAAAACTACGTACCTCAGTTATACTCGTAGGTGCTGTCCATTCTTGGATTGCCTTAGTCTTAGAAGGATCAACAGAGATTCCATCTTTAGAGACAATATGGCCAAGAAAAGAAATCTCATGAAGCCAGAATTCACACTTGCTAAACTTTCCATATAATTCATGCCTCCTCAGAGTCTTCAAGATAATGCGCAAGTGATTTTCATGATCTTCGTAGATTTTAGAGTATACTAAGATATCATCAATAAATACCACCACAAATTCATCAAGATACTCCTTGAAAACTCTATTAATCAGATTCATAAATACAGAGGGTGCATTAGTCAATCCAAACGGCATTACAGTAAACTCGTAATGCCCGTACCTGGTTTGAAATGCTGTCTTCAGAATGTCTTCCTTCTTCACACACAACTGATGGTATCTAGATCAAAGTTAAATATTTGAAAATTATTGAGCTCCATGTAGTTGGTCAAATAAATCATTAATACGAGGTAGGGGATACTTGTTCTTTATCGTTATAGCATTGATCTCCCTGTAGTCGATACATAACCTCATAGATCCATCTTTCTTTTTAACAAAAAGAACAGGGGCTCCCCATGGAGAAACACTAGGGCGAATAAATCCTTTATTACTCAATTACTCTAGTATTTTCATTAGTTCGACTAACTCTACAGTGGCCATTCTATAAGGGGTCTTCGATATAGGCCTTGATCCAGGAATCAAATCAATGGAAAACTCAACTTCTCGTTCTGGAGGATGTCCAGGTAAATCTTTCGGAAATACATCTACAAATTCTTTCACAACAGGTACATCCTCTATTTGAACATTCCTTTCCTCACTGACAGTTATTTCATTCTCTTCCTCCCCAATAATTGAATTAAGTTGAGCTACTGGGGGTGGATCTAAATAAGAATTAGGTTGTGACGATTCTGCTCTAAAGATAAGGTGTTCCTTATCATTATCATCAAGAATCGTAACCTCTTTCTTCTTACAATAAATCTTCGCATCATAGTCCGAAAGCCAGTCCATACCGAGGATTATATCAAACTCAATCATAGGTATGACGATGAGATCAGCAGATAAAGAACATTTATGTGCTCTAATGGGGACTGATTCACAAAACATTATTGCAATGATACTTCCCTTAGGAGTTTTAACTGACAACTCCCTTATTAAATAAAATTGTAAATATCTAATTTTCATAGCAAACTGGGAAGATATGAAACAATGCGATGATCCAGAATCAAATAATGCATTTTCTAAACTTGAGGAAACCATTAAATTACCTGCCACCGCGTCTTTCGGAGCTTCTACCTCAGCAGTATTGATAGCATAAGCCTGGCCTTGATCCCTTGGCCTTTTCTGAGTTAATTTCTCCTGACACTTAGGACATTCATTTGCATAATGCCCCATCTCCCTGCAATTGTAGCACTGAACGTTGGTAGCTTCCTTCTTCCCCTTGAAATCACGAGCTTGGTGGCCTTTTTCACCACACTTGTAACAAACTCCCATTCCCTTCAAAAAAGTACCGGGATGTTTCTTCCCGCATTTACCACAAGATGGATATTCAACCTTTCCCTTCTTCCCCTTATTTCCATTACCAGATTGATCAGTAGGTCTCTTCTTCTCTTGCTTTGCTATAAAGTCATAAGACTTAGAGAATTCCTTTTCGGTCTTGATAGCACATGAGACAATGTCTTCGTATGACGAAAATGATTGTGAGACTAATGCTCGACGAAGAAATGGTTTTAGCCCATCAAAGAGACAATCAATCTTACTTCTTGGGTTACGTATATAATCTCTAGCATACCTTTATAACCTTGTAACGTTAGCCTCATACTTTGTGACATTCTCATCCTCCTTTTTCTCAGACTCAGAAATTGCCTTTCCATATCTACTCGATGGTCGCGAGGAAAGTATTTTTCTAAAAACAGATCTTTGAACTCCCTCCATTCCATATTTGATACTTCATCATCTTCCTTCATGTTTTGATTCAATGACCACCATTGATCATCATCTCCAGTGATGCGGTAAACTTCCATGATAACTTTTTCCCTTTCACTGCTCCCTAAAGCCTGAAATATTTTCTCTAGGGAATTTATCCATTGCTCAGCTACTATGGTATTTGTACTCCCATTGAACGTTGGTGGTTGTTGCCTCATGAATCTATCTAACATTGATCCTCCACGCTGTTGATCAGGGTGCTCCATACGGGTAAGGTTATTATTCATAACCTGAGTAAGTTGTCCCAGTATGGTGATTAGCTGATCGGCACCAGTTGCATCACCAGCCCCACTATAATTATCTTGAGCAGGAGGGTAATCCCTACATGGAGTGCGTTAATTGATACGGTTTCCATTTCTTCCACTAGGCGCCATTTCTAAACAATGGCATAAACTAGATCAGTTTATGAATCAAAATACATAATCCCATACTTATAAAACACTTAACATTAATTGAACTATTTATGGATATAATCCATAATCATAAAAATGTCTTCTTTGAGGAAGTATATACTCATAAACCCTTCATAATGATTTGTAAAGAAAATGAGAGTTATCCTAAGCATATCCCCCGGGAGTGTCGTAACGAAGAGTGTATCCAGGCCCGTTGTCGTGCACCAGTTCCCGTTCGAGTCTAGCTCAAAGCGGTGTTTTCGGGTTTTACCCCTAGGAACATATGTGCCAGAGCCGCCTCTACCTTCTCGTATCCAGACAGGGATGTATTGCTTGGAAAACTCAAAAAATCTCTACAATACCAAAATTCTAGGAAGTTATTCTATACTAATCCTCAAAGTTCATCTTAGGTCTACGTGCTCTAATCAGAGTTTATCTAAATCTAGCTTCCAAGGTTTGTACTAAACTTCCTCTGATACCAACTGTAACGCCCCGACCCTAGTTACCTAGAGTCGGTGCATTATTACATAACATTGGCATGATCACAAGAAAGATCAAATCTTTAAAGACCGATTGGTTTAGTAGCCTTGGAAACACTAGATATATTCATAAGTTTTACATTACATCATAAAATGAAAAAATACTACAACAACATAATGTCTCTATAATCCACACTCATATCTCCACATAATATCCCTGAAGGTCATTCATAATTTACTTCTTCACTTCCTGGGAAAAATAAAACATAGAAAAGGGGTGAGCTCAAATGCCCAGTAAGGATAACAATATAGCGGAAACTTTCATAAATAAGAATAAACATTTAAGGCAAGGTATAAATAAAACAAAAGCCTTTCAAACGTGAACTTTCAACATTGTATGCCATAAATAAAATGAAATAATGCCATTTACTCATTCACATGGATATTCTACTAATCGAATAATCACATGCAAAATCAATAACCACTTTCATAATGTTGGAATGCATAATGCCAGACTATCCTAACCACATAGCCAAGGCCTCGTGCCAAGACTACAAATAAGATTTTTTCAAGGCCTTGTGCCAAGACACTAGTTTGTCTCATGAGACCTACCGATGCATCGAGGAGCTATAGCGGGCTCCACCCGTCACATATTAAGTCCAATGAATTCCCATATGAAAAGGTTTCAACATAACATAAACATTCGTATTAAAACTAGCATACGAAATGTCAATAATTTCACCATAAACTATGAATGGTATAAAAATAGCACATCCACCGTCAAAAATATCACAAAACCTTAAATACAATATAGAAGTTTTGTATCATAATAAATCAACTTCAAATAAGCGTAAAATCCATCAAAGGATGTTGACATAGATGAAATCAAAACACTTTTTAGAGAAATATCTTTTTCTATTTTTGAAAGAATTTAAGAGCCATATAAATTAAAACATTTTCTTGAAAATATTCTTATAAGCTTGTAAGGAAATCTTTGAATATTTTATAATGGCGGAAAATAACCGCACCCGCCATATAAGTTAAAAAAAATTTACCTTAATTCTGCCGAAAAGGATAAAAAGGACATTGTTTTGAAAACGACGGAAAGATTCCCCTTATAAAAAGTCAAACAAGGGTATAAATGAATTTAACCCATATTCTTGTAAATAATAAAAATGTTTTGAAATAAATTTTTAAGAAAACATGAATGTGGATGATAAATAGATCCCAGTAGATTATTATATATAAACAACCTCAGATAATGAAGATATTGTGGAATAACCCTTACATTGTACTTTCCCTTGGTTGGGGTAGGTTAGCCTCCTGTATAATGGTATAATTGTTATTAAATTATACAAGAATCATATACATTAATATGATATAATATATGATCTTTTAATATTGATTTGATAATAATATCTTAGTATTATCGTTGTTTCGGGTGTGAACTTACTTGTTTTCTTTTGTATGTTTTGTTATGTAAGACATGTTTGTAAAGGATAGGTTGTATATTATTCATATCCAGAATGATATCAAGTCCTTAAACATCATTTTTAAATCATCAAATGATAATTATACTTGAATGGATACGATGGAGAATGAATCTTATCGTGTTCGTGGAGACGGTAGTCCGTACGTACGCACGAGCAACAATATCATTCTTTTGATATTAAAATAATATATAAATGGATGGTATATCATATATACAGAATCATTAACATGTTATATTTATTATTTACATGAGTTACACATCATTATTATACCCATCCAAATAATATTTATATTGAATAACAATTACACCACGACATGGAGACGGTAAGCCGTACGTACGCACGTATGGTGACATGTTATTCAAAGGGTGGATCGAATACTGAATATGTTTGTACCATATTTATAATAACATCACAGTATATATATGATACTGGAGTTATTATTTTATAACGGTAACAACAAAGGAAGAAGAAGTGGAAGAAGAAAGGAACTTGGAAAAGGGTGGTGAAATCATTACCTCTTCTTCGGGTTCTTCCTTTTGATTTGATCAAAAGGGCTCCTTAGGTTGGCTTTCCGATCAAACTAAGGCCCCTAGGTTGTAGTGAGGGAAGTTGGGACAGTATTTGGTCAGAGTTTGGCCGAACCAAAAGGCTTTGAAGGTGTGAAGAAATGAGAAGGAGGAGTGCCCTTTTATAAGTGGGGTGAGGGGCACCTTTGGAAAAGCTAGAAATTTTAATTTATAATAAATTCATATTCGGTTTCTAATGGCTCAAAAGTTGATTATTTAAATGTTAAGGTGGGGATAGGTCGAAAAAAACTCAACCAATAGAATTTAGAGAGGTTTGGGTACTTATATTAACCTTATCTTTAAGCATTAACTCTAAGTTAATTAGTTTCACTTTTACAATGTCTCTTTTTATTTTTATATAATATGGTTAATAAACTTACTATATACATCCAAGAGACCCCCAAGTGGTCCATTAATGATGAACCTATCATGATATAAATCTCTTGGCCGAACCTTATATTTTTAGGAATTTAATATCAATTAATAATATAATATTTGTTTTAAGAACACTTTTATGTCAATTTTGATACTATTCAATAGATGATTTTTTTGAAACTCATAACAGATTGATTACTTCGAAAAAAGTCAATTACATAAATCCTAATATATTATATTATCCTATAAAATTAGTTTAATTCATTAAATGTTTCATATTATATTTATTTGTGTATTAATAATATCAATTATTTTAATTTTTCACTATTATAGTAATTAATTCATCATCATTGTGTCATACATAAATTACTTTATGTGATGTATAAAAATTATAAATAAAATATAATTATGTAGGAAATCGTTTTATCTTTCTAATTAATATTTATAATCTAAAATCAAACATATATAACCTTATGTAAAAATTGTTTTTCTAAAAGATATATGCTTGTGTCGTTTTTGTATTCATTTTAACTTAATTAAAGTAAAATGTCCCTATCACCTACAAGTGGAACCATGGGGTCCCAAAATCGACCCAAATATGTCTATGGTCGAACATGTATCAACCAATAAGGCTAGGACACATTTTATGGTAATTTCGTAGTATTATAATATTATTTGTTAACCCTTATTTACCAGATTTACCCTTAACCATGGTAAATAAAATATTTACCGCAGTAATTATTCAAAATGTCTAAAAATAAAAGTTACCTATTTACACAATTTGGAAATCCTGATTCCAAATATGGAATCCATTTTTCTATATTCAAAACATAGATGTGGAAGAAATTAATTTAAAATTAATTCCCGATGTCAAAACAAAAAGCGTGTTTTTAAGAGATAATAACTATCAAAAGATTGACACTTGTTTATGTTCGGTTTAATTGTAAAATTTTGTCCAATGACCAATATTATATTAAATGGTAAAAATATATTCTAAATATTCTTTAAAGACACTCAGATTCATAATTTATCACTATTAATTATTTTGATTAAAAAAGTTGTTTTTAATTAAAATTTAGTAATTTTCACTATTCATCAAAATATGAAAGTTATCCGAAAAGTACCAAAATTTCACCTTAGGCTAAATTCGATATTCCAAATCCAAAAATTAATTCCATTTTAAAATATAAAATATATATAATTTCAAAAGGTAGATATTACTATTCATAACGGCTAGTTTGATTGGTTATGGTGTGTTAGAACTCGGTGTTGCGTACAACACACGCTATCACATTAGTCAAAGAGAATCGTACCGTAGAAGCTTGGGGTGCTACACTTTTTCATGTCTTACATGTTCAAACAATGATCCCTTTCACATTTTTGGTAAAACATTATATCTACCGCATTTGAAAAATGAAAAGAAAAATTATTTTAAACCATACATTAAAAATATAAAATATGAATAAAAATATCTTTAAAAAATAATTTTATAATAGTAAAAACCTACTTTAAATCATTTTTAGAAAACGTGGACTTTAAATAAAAAGTATTTTCAACCAAAGAGAAAAATAAGGTTTTTTTCCTTAAAAAAATTATTTTAGTCGCTTTCGTTATTAAAGAGATAGGAATAAAAGGAAACAATTATTCAGTATAATCAACCATATGAGTGGAGAATAAATTAGTTTCTTGAGATTTAAACCATATAATTTTATCATCAGAATCCTAATCATAAACAGTCTTGATAAATGATTACATTGTAAAGCAAAACGTTTACCACTTTGGTAACTTTTAAATCATAAACCCATTAAATAAAGAACCTTATATGGATTGATAAATTCCTATAAGATTCATAATAATCATAATAAAATAAATTCATGGTTATTATATACATCAAATAATAAGAAACATGTGATGAATATGTCATGTGTCACACAGAAATAAAAGTGAGTTGAAGATCCCTTACATTCTTTGGTACCTTTTCAATCATAATCCGAATCAAAGAATTAAATAAAATTAAACAATAAATATCATTAAAATAATTGTATTAATTATATAACATTTCTTAGGGTTATTATATATACCAAAAATACTAAATAGTGGTGAAAATGACATATATATCCCAGAAATAAAAGATAGACTATAAATCTCTTACCACAAGTATTGAATTTCTAATACACATTCAATCCTCATGTATGATGAATATATGTTTTTTATAAATCTATTAAAATTATATAATCATATTTAATTATGTCATTATATAAATTTTGTATTAAACATTCCTTGTTAAAAGCATGTTTTGGTTAATCATTGCTTCATTTTTCATGTTGTTATTTTTGGACCATTTATATTGATCATGGTTACATAATCTAATGAATGATACAAATGATATAAATATAATATATATTAATTTTTTTATTTTAATCCATAAAATTTATATATTGACATTGAATTACATCAGTCAAGGAGATATTAGGTTGTACGTACGCATGGACACTGATTCCATTTTCTCAACAGATGGAATAAAAGGAAGGTAAACATTAATTCACATTTATAGAATAAATTTTATATCATATACATTAATTAAATATATTATTATCACTATACATTTTAAAATAAAATGAAAAAAATGTCACATCGCTTCGTAGAGGCGGTAGTCCACACGTATGCATGAGCAATGTTGTCAGTTTCTAATTGATTGGAAGGTAAGAACATATATGTGATATTATGATTTCAAAAGTATAATTATGTAATTAATATAATATAAATATGTTAAATATTTAATTATAACCATTCATGAGATGTTATGATGTGAAATGAACTGCATCGGTATGTGAGGTGGTAGTCCTTCAAACAGATGATTGATGGTTTTGTTTCCCATTTGATGAAAATTGTATTGGTGTAGATTATGACACTAATATAATTAAATATTAGTATATGGGAAATAATTATGTTATTATATTATAAAATTTTAATAATATCAAAATTATGGGGAAGAATAAATTAAATGATAACACCTGTTAAATAGTAATACCTCTTCTCCAGAGAGCCTCTTTATGTTTATACCCAAAGACTTATTAAGAGGGTGTCATAATAACACTAGTGCATAATGGATTTATGGAGGGATGTAAGAAATGGTATTGTGTTTTTATTTTATAAAACTAAAAATATTTGAGTTTACATAGGATAGTAGAGGATATTTCCTTTTATAAGTGTGGAAAGAAACCCACCTGAATACTACTTAGAAATTTACCAAAAAATCAAAAAGGAAAAAAATCATTCCAAAGACAAATTCTTATGAAACCCCATGGATTATGATTTTTAATATTATAAGGTTTAAATAAAAATATATAATATGATTTAAACCTAAATTATTAGTAAACATACCCTTAACATTTTAGTTTCATCCCCTTTAAGCCTATTTTAACCTTACCCACGGTAATTAATTTTTACTGTTTTTACAAATCATTATTACCAAAAATTAATTTGAGATTATTTTAGGACAATAATTCTAATAATTCTAAATATAGAATCCATTTTACCAAATTAAAGAAAAATAATTGGTAGATTTTAATTTAAAAATTAATCCAGCAGACACGATGGAGAAGCAGTTTTCCAATGAAAAAGTTATCATTAGTGTAAAAAGTATTCATTTCAAAATTAAACCTAATATTAATTCCAATGACTTAAATTGGATTAATAATTAAATATATTTTTAAATATTACTTTTAAAACCATATTAATAGAAAAATAATCTTGTAAATTCTTTAAAAGAAATGGTAGTTTTTAATAAAAGTTAGTATTTTTCACTATTTATTAAAAAAATTATCTTCTCATGGA
Organism: Viscum album; assembly: GCA_963277665.1. NCBI lineage: Eukaryota > Viridiplantae > Streptophyta > Magnoliopsida > Santalales > Viscaceae > Viscum > Viscum album. The sequence goes on from OY728152.1 coordinate 1,878,327,003, forward strand.
AAAACCCAAAATATCACCCAAAGACAATTTTTAAATATTTATTCAAAAAATAAACTTAATTTTTTAAAATAAATTTTTAAAAATATACAGAAAAAATATTTTATTTCTTGTTCAAAAAAATAAAAAAAAAATCATTTTTTGATTAAAATATTAATTTTGAATCATATAAACACTTAACAAAGATTTAAGTAATTATTTATACAAATGTTTTATTTTTCTAAATATTGTATAATTAATTTTAAAAATATGTTCATTCCTATTCATACCACTAATTTTAATGTATCGGTTATAATATTCATGTTTAAATAATAATTTTAATAGCTTGTTTTGTTAAAACTCAGTGTTGTGTTTAATGAAATCTATCACAAAGATTAAATTTCTTTAGAAAACGTATTTCCTAAAATCTTTGGGTGTTACATTTTACAACCTAAAAAAAAATAAACCTCTAAATTTTAATTTTATTTCTATAATCAATGGTTTTCAATCCAAAAATACATTAGTTGGAATCCTACATCGCACATAAGGTTAATAAGATGTCATCCTAAAAAGAGAAAAATAATATTTATAAAGGTAGACTATGATAACACATAACTAGGTTTCCAAATATATGAAAATTTTTGAAAAGTAAAAATATTGACATGTAATAAAAGTAATCTCCATAAATAATTAATCATATGAAACTGAATGATTATAAGATTGTTAATAACAAAAAAAATAACAAACCAATGAGGTGAAAAAAATAACATCAACTCATAGAAAATGAATGAAATAATAAAAAAAATAAACATCCTTTTCCTAAAGTTTAGTAATTTCCATGAGAAAATATACTTACATGATATATTTCTATTTCATAATAACAATCCCATACTTTTGTCATGCTTCAATCAATTTTCACTTCATCTCTTACTCCAAAATATTAAGATGAAATTTTTTATGCCTAAAGCACTAAAATTAAATACTAATAGATCATAATATCTACAAATTAATGTTAACTCATTGCTTCTATCTCAAGTTATCATCAAAACCAAAATAATTATCATAATTTATCAAATATGAAAAAATCTTCACATGATGAAATAATAAATTAAACTCTAAAACTGCATCCATAGTTTAACTTAAACCCTTACCTAAATAGTTAAACTTAATACCCTCCGAAAATTTAAAAAATTATAAATAAGTGAAAAAAATTCTAAAATCAATTTAACATTAACCCCAATGTATCATGAAGTATCTCTGAGTAGTCACAAACCAAATATTGGAATACCTTGGTCATATATTCTCCAAAAATGGTAACAACTAGAATTACAATAAAAAATCAATTAAAAATTTATTTATTCCTTACTCATTAAATAAAAACATATTATTGAATATATACAATAAATATAAAAAACTGTAAACTATATCAATGATAAAATAAACAACTTTTCCATAAAATCATTGATCAGTCCAAAGGCCATCAATACTATCCAATTTACTTTATCCCCATAAATCATCTCATTATTCCAACTAAACACAATTAACTCAAAATATAGAACATATTAATGGTTATATTTCCCTTATTCATATGTTTTCCCATAAAATATCACCTTTCCATTAAATAAATATTCTATACCAATAGTACCATTCAATATATTTTTGAAAATCCTGAATGAATTTTTTTTATAAAATAATACTTATATATTTCATGACTCATATGGAATAGTTTCTATGTTCCATTACATAAACACTTTAATCACTTCACTTTATTCATAATGAATTAGCTAGGATTCATCATCTTTTTCCTTTTTACCTCCTACTTTTCAAAAATCATTGGTGGTATCTTCACCATCAACAGAAAAATATTTAATCTTATAAACTTGTTGATCATATTATTGATATTTACCCATAGGGAATTAATTCATATAATTCTCATATATTCGATATTTAAAATATTCAATAGTTGATGATGCATTAGAGAGACCATTATTCTATTCCATTGTGTCAACTATAAATTACAACTTTCCTCAATAATTACTTACTCTATACCCCTCTTCTCAATGCATAAAACATCTTTGTGTTTATTTGAGACATTACCTTGAGTTATTATTTTCACATTATCCACATATATATAGTTGAATAATCTTTCATCCATGGTATCCAAAAACTGAGATCTCAGCAAACTGTATTCTTCTCTTCTTTTATGAGTCTAGGATGTGGTTAATGTGAAAGTTATTAATCATATATCATGATAAATGGTTAGTCCTAATCACAATATCATTTACTCTAGTCATCATCCAGTTTCTTTTATCATTAACACATTATATATCACATTATACATTAACCCAATTCCTTCTAATTCCTTCCATTGACTAAAACCAAAAAACATAGTTTGAAAAATAATGTTCAAAGAGGAAAACTAGAAGATTAGAAAAAATTATTAATAAGATTTCTAAGTTGTGACACATTTTTCGGTCCATGAAACCTTATGTTTAACCAAGTTCATTCATGTTCATCATCTATTCAAATCCTTTTGATGGTTCGTAAATATTTTTCCAATTTCCAAAAAATATCCACTAAGAGTGTCAAACCAGGTCTGCAGTAAGGTCGGTTTTCATAAAACATGGGATAATCAATTCAAATCCCAAATTTCCCATTTTAGAGTTATTACCCCTAGGTAAAGCACAATTAGATCCACATACACTTTTATTATCCAGAAAGTTATATAATATTTGGGAAACCACTCACTCTATCCTTCACCAAAATTATAAGATATTTTCCTACAATTAAAATTTTTTTCGCCAGAAGAATTTGTTTTTTATTGATTTAAAGAAACCTATACTTAGTCTTATTCATAGAATTGTTCTTTTATATATTCATAGAGATACCCTAAGTGATCTTTCAAATTTTTTCTCGTCCTTTTTTAACAAATGGTAAATAAATTGTTCCTTTAATACCCGCTATAGAAACCCTATATTTTCATACAGAAATATTAAATATTTTTAGATGAATATTCAACCCATTTAATAAAAACACTTCTGAGTACCATAAAGGTTTATTACCTTTAGATACTAGATCCATAATATTCTTATTTCATAAAAGATCTTAAATACCACTAATAAAGATCTCTACATTTTGTATAGTTTATAGGTGTGCCTTCTTAAACCATTCTTCATATCCTATGGAAAGGAAACATAAGAAATGGTGAGATAAGATTCTAATTATTGGTAAAAATAGGAGATATAAATTGATGATCATAAGAAGACATAAGATAAATATATTGGTATGATATCGTGAACATAACATACAAGGTTCACACCCAATCTATCAATGATCCTAAACATGAGTCATGGAATAAAAAATTATAATTTACTTGACATAAATAAAATGAGTGAGAAATCATCATAAATAAATCATGAGCTATAATTATATGTCATCTAATTTTGTAACCATCATTAGTATATAAATCATTTAATATGTCAAGTTTAACAACCGAGACCATCAAATCATAGTGAATTAGGTATCCCTACCTCTTTACCATAAATAAATGGATTAATAATCATGAATTTTTTCATAGTAGATCTAAAACATTGAATTATTTCTCATAATGGGTCAAGAAAATTGGCTTGTTTCCCATAATAGATCAATCACATCATCTTGTTTCCCAAAATTATATCAGAATATATTAATCCTTAACCAATGTGTTGGTTATAGATATTGGTCCCACATATCACATATTCCATACATTTTTGTGCCACAAGATTATAAATAATTCATTATATCATAACCTATGTGAAGTAAATTATTTTCATAAACATTTAATCATAGTATAAAATTTAGTAAATAAAAAAAATTCATAAAAATTTAATCATAGTTTAACTCATGGGAATGAAACTGGTTTCATAAACATCTCTTCATCTTAATCATGAGTACAAAACATCTAATGAAAGAATAAGGATTGTTCCATTAGATTATATCCCTAGTGAAACATACACATCACCAAATTTTATTGACATTTTTGAAAATATATTCCATAAAATGATCATTAAAACATTCGTGTGGAAAAAAACCTTCTAATTTTGAGATCCCTTCTTTAAATCTAAAAAATTCCCAAATATTAGGGAAACATTTTCTTTTAAAATAACCTGGAAAACATGTAACGTATGCTTTATATAATTTTGTGATCATAAAGGTGGAAAATTTAATTCATTTCATAAATTTTAAAACAAATATTCCTCTCATGTTTTCAGTAAAAAAAGTAAAAAAATCTATCATTTAGAAAAATATCAAAATTTTCCTAATAAAACATTTTGTTAAAATGTGAAAAATGAGAAAAATGTATATAAAAATTCATTTTAAAATAGTAAAATTTTTCTTTAAAATATTTTTAGAAAACATTGACATTAAATAAAAAATTTTTTTCATCCAAAGATAGAAATAATATATTTTTTCTTAAAAAATTTATTTTCATATATTTTTTTATTAAAGAGAAAAAATTTAAATTAAAAAAATTATTATAAATAAATAACAAGATTAAGTGAAAATACATGAGTTTCTATAGGCGTATACTGTAATGACCCAAAGTTTTTCAATAGAAATTATCTTCTTATAAATATATCATATATTCGCCTAAAAACACAACATAATGAACTACTAAGTGCTAAGTGACATTTAATATAAGTTTATCACTTCTGTATTGGGAATTTTGAAAATCTGACATACACGGTTGTGTTCGAAATGATTTTTGGAGTCTAATAAAACAAAAATAATTTTTGGGGAATAGTAACCTACCCTTATGAATAGTAACATACTCATATGAATAGTAATATACCATAATGAATGTTAACCTTACCTGTGATGGTATAAAAATAGTATTTAAGTAAAGTATGATGTACCTATATTTCAGAATTACTAATGAATGTTTTAAAACTAGTTTTTTAATAATGAGTTATGATTTTAATTAAATATTAAATTAATCAAATTTAGAAAATTATTTTTGAAAAATGGACATCATTTTTGGATTCTACACATCGAAAAATGGTTGGGTTCATTTTTTGTATTTTTATGAAATACTTAAATTTTTTATGAATAGTAAAATACCGTAATTTACAAAAAAAAAAAGCTAAATAAGCAAAGTATAGAGTCATGTGTGATATTCTGATGATGTAAGCCCAATTGGTTTGGGATCACAAGATAAAATTACTATTCTTGTTCAGGGAATAATCATTATTTCTTATCTTGTGGTAAAATAATAAACTAATAAATTTTATATTAAAAAAACCCCTCTCCCCTCCACTATAAAAACCACCCTTCACACCCTCATTTCCTCACACCTCTCAAGCTCCAATCCTTCCCTAAACTCTGCCCAAAAATCTTCTCTAGACCCTATATTGTGTTCAAGATCTGTTGGTCTCATCAAAAGACCAATCCTAGCTTTCTTAAAGAGGATCTCAAGAGGAGGATTTAAGAGGTAATTTCTCTCCCTCTTCTCCTTTAATTTCCTTTCAATTTCAAGTTCATTTCTTGATCTCTCCCCACCTATCTTCATCCAAATGGTATTGTAACTACATTATTATATAGGTAATAAAATTTTATGATGCTAATGGGATATTATATCATCCAACCCTTTTTCCCTCTTCCTTTTATTTTATTAAATAGAACGTTGTTCGTGAGTTGTTAATTTATCACCTTCAAGAACGACATGTTTACTTCTTCCATTTCTACCTTCGGATCTGACCATGTTTATGGTTGAACTAGAATTTTTTATATTTATTATTTCCTATTTAACGTTCTGGATATAACTTATGTCCATTTTACTAGTGATAAAATAAAACAAGGTCATTATGATCGAAAAACTGTTCAAATTAACCCAAATAATCATCATTTAATTATTTTATAATGATTCATCCACATGGATATAATATGATTCATTATAATATATATTAAAAATCTTTTAATATCATTAATAACCTGTAATATCATTTTTGGATGTTTACCCATGTTCTACCAGAACTTCAATTTAAGAATACAAGTGAACCACTCAAGAAAACCATAAAAAAACATTCTCGAACAATGTTTTAAAACTCTATAACTCTTCCAAAGGCATATAAAATCACTTAATGAAACCATAATGAACCATATTAATGTAAACAAGGTTTTTTATTTCTAATTAATTAATATAATGTCATTATACATGACATTAAAGAGAAAGAAGCATTCAGATACAAGGTAAGGGGAAATTCTCAAACCCAACTTTAATCCTTCAGGTTCTCCCTCTTTCACTCCATTTTTTGATTTGGTTACTAATCATTTATTCATCATTTTCTTTCCTTTTTTGGGATATACATGTTTTTCACTGGTTTTTTTGTCAAACAAAATGTTTTCCAAAAGAACTCTTCTTTTAAGAACACACATTTTACTTCTCACTCAAAGTGGATGGTTCTTGTAACATGTATGTTATTACCTCTTTCTTTTGGGAACCCAAAGTTTATTAATGTGTTATTATGATATGAAACCCATTACTTTCAATGGTATAGTTATTTTCATTTTTTTGATATGTGTTCTATGTGTAAATCATGATAATGATAATGTTATAATTTGACGGGTGTGACCGGAATTATATAGTGCAATATGAATGTTTCAAAGTGACATGTGTGCCTAGAATTATATAGTGCTCCAATGCATTGGGTAAAGTGATGAATCTCATGAGTAAATTCAAAATGATGTGTGAAAAAGATTCTATCTTGGTTCACAAGTATGTGTGGTATTTAATTACTTAGACATGATGTTTCATTTTTATTCATTGCCACATTTCAAGTCTTATATTTATGCTTCCTCTCATGTTCATGATCTTTTTCCCAAGTTATGATTATGTTCACCCCATGTAATATTGTTCTTATCTATCCTCTTATTTGGATTTTTGCTCACCCCTTTTTATTTATATCCTCAGTTGGCTACATGTGCTAAGGAGAGGACAAGTGCCAATAAGAAGATAGAGAAGAAGAAATCAAATAAATGTTTATTCTTGATGTTGCAATTGCTATGTATGGTCCTAGTTTTACTAGGACAATAAACCTTTGGATCCTCTATTTTTAATACTATTATGTTTTTTATCTTAAAATAATGTATTAGTAATGTAAGAAAAGGTTGGGTTTCTATATTTGGTATCAGAGGAACGGTTTACTTAATATGGAATTAGGATTAGTGAACCCTAGAGAAAACCTCTAGTATGAGACTAAGTACAAGTATGCACACAAGAATATTTACATAGGGATCACATATGTTATGTTTTTGGTATAAATTTTTTAAATGAATACATTATTCAGGACTTGTTTATTTATGATTTGTTCTAACCTTTTCTATTTTAGAAAATAGTGGGAACCAGGACAAATCAGTCCAACAACTCATGCGAGGGCCAATGCAACGATTGCCCGATTGAAATCCTCAATGATTTGGGAGGTGGAGTTCAAAACTTCATGGTGATGCTTACCCAATTATATGAGGTTATGAATAATAACCATAATAATGGGGAACATCCTCCTTCACCAATGAGTGAGCAACTGGCTATAGAATGTTTTATATAGAAATGACCACCGACATTTAGTGTATCTTCTGATCCACTAGTTGCAGAACAGTGGGTCAACTCCATGGATAAGATCTATTTTTCGCTTCACTATTATTAGATGGAGAAGGTTACTCTATATTTTTATCATCTAGATGGAGAAGCCGATCAATGGTGGGATTTGATTAAGAACACCAAGCCAAGGGAGGAAATTGAAGAGACGGAATGGGAAGAATTTAAGATAATTTTTCTTAATAAGTATTTCACATGAACTCTTTTTATGAATATGGATATAGAATTCATAGAGCTCAAGAAAAAAGAAGGATAATATTTCACAACCTATGAAGAAAATTTCACAAGGCTTTCAAAGTACGCTTCAGGTTTTTTTATCAACAATGATAGAAAAATTGATAGATTATTTAGTGGATTAAAACCACACCTTCGAAAGTCTCTTGCAATTTTAGACTTTGGGAGTTATGAAGAAGTTTTTCGATGTGATCTCAAAGTAGAGATTGAGTATGGAGAATGGTCCCATGGCTATGGGGATAAGAAACGAAAGATGAGTTTCAAGCTGGAGGATCTAATGACAAAAGTGGGAAGAAAACTCAATGCCCACATGCCAAAAATGTGGGAAGTTTCACCATGGTAACTACCTCAAAAGGATGGGGAAGTACTTCAAGTGTGGGAAATAACGAAACCATTCTCAATATTATCGAAAAGACACGAAAAGGAAGGATAATGTGGCAGAAGAAAGAAGAGAACCACTCATGGTTCAATGCTACAACTGTAGGGAGATAGGGAACTATGCTAGTCAGTGCACTAAAACACTAGTTCTCGAGGATAATCAATGTTAGAAAACACCAAAGCCAAAGGAACAAGGGAAGTATTATTCCATCACTACTGTGGAGGTTGATCATGATAATGAAGTCATACAATGTACACTTCCTATTCACTCCAGATTGGAAAAAGTCTTATTTGATTCTGCTTCTACGCATTCCTTTATATCTTGCTAGTTTTCTAGAACTATAGAATCAAATCCCTGAAACCTTGAAGTAGAGATATCTGTAAAAACACCAAGTGGTGCAATCATTGAAACCCAAGTGTTTGACTCCTCTTCTATTGGTTTTTTTTGGAAGATTCATTCGGAGAATCTCTAAATACTTCCCTTAGTGGAATTACACATTATAATGTGAATGGATTGAATCTCGTTATATAGAGAACATATCAACTGTCGGGAAACGGAAATATCATTTCATATTCCAAACCATCCCATGATCCTCTAAAAATGAAAGGAATATCATGAATCTCCTTTTAAAAATTTTTCAATGTTGTGGGTGTTGATTCCCTATGAAGAAGAATACCTCACCCAAATGGTTGAGTCGAAGGAAAGTGCCACCCTTGAGGAAATGCCCATCATGGGGGAATACAGCGATATATTTACCGAAGAGTTACCTAGATTTCCCCCAGATTGTGACGTAGATTTCTCAATTGATCTCATACCCAGAGCTACTCCTATCTCGAAGTGTCCATATAGGATGGCTCTTATCGAACTGGAGGAGTTAAAGAAGGAACTGCAATAGAATATTAACAAAGGGTTCATACAGCCTAGTGCATCACCTTGGGGTGCACCAGTGCTCTTTGTGAAGAAGGACGGAACAATGTGGCTATGTATCGATTATCGGGAAATCAACAAGATCACCATAAAGAACAAGTATCCTCTTCCAAGGATTGAAGACTTGTTCGATCAGTTAAGAGGATCTCAATACTTCTAAAAGGTGGATCTTCATTCTGGATATCATCAGGTAAAGGTGAAGAAATATGATATTCAGAACACTGCCTTCTGAACAACGTATGGGGACTATGATTTTTTGGTGATTCCCTTCAGAATTACTAATGCCCCTATAATATTCATGGATTTGATGAATAAAGTATTTATAAATTAACTCTACAAATTTGTGGTAGTGCTTATTGATTATGTTCTCATCTATTCCAAGAGAAGGGACGAACATGAAGAACATCTAAGACTTGTGTTGGCGACATTAAGAAAGGAGAAGTTGTACGACAAGTTCAGGAAGTGTTACTTTCTGATGAAGCAAGTCATGTTCTTGGGACATGTGATCACAAGTGATGGAATTTCTATGGATCCTTCAAAGACAAAGGTGATTGAGGAATGGCCTAGGCCCTCTATTGTCACATAAATCCATAGTTTTCTTGGATTAGTTGGGTACTACAGATGTTTTTGTGAGAAACTTCTCATGATTTTCAAGCCCGCTAACTAAGTTAATAAAGAAAGGGGTAATGTATGTATGGACGAAAGAATGTGAGGGAGGATTCAAGGAGCTAAAGAGAAGGCTGATCACTGCACCTGTACTGACACTACTGAAAAGTGAAGAATGTTTTGGGATATGAAGTTATACTTAAAAGAAAGTCTTGGATTCCTTACTCATGAAAAATGATAATGTGATAGCCTACACCTCACGACAGTTGAAGATACATGACCAGAACTACCTGACACATGATCTAGAGCTGGAAGCCTTGATTTTTTCCTTGAAAATATAGCACCACTACCTTTATGGAGAGAATTATGACATATTCATTGACCATAGGATCCTAAAGTATATATTCACACAAAATGAGCTCAACATGCATCAAAGGAGATGGTTAGAGCTAATCAAGGATTACGATTTCTCAATTCACTATAATCCTGGAAAGGTAAAGAAGGTAGATAATGCTCTATGAAGAAAAGAACCCGCTACTCTATCCATGTTATGGATTGAGAAAGACCCTATCTTCTTAGATATGCAAAGTATGGATTTGGAAATCATAAGGGAAGGGGATATATCCTACCTTGACCAAATAATTGAGCAACCATCCATCCAATAAAAGATTAATAAAGAAAAAAAGGGATGATGTGGAGATACAAAATTGGGTGAATGCAGTAAAGGAAGGGAAGATGCAAGAGTTCCATATCGACGATGATGGTGTGATTCAGTTTGGAACACGTCTTTGTGTGCCTTCATCACCCGAGATAAAGAAGGAGCTATTGGATAATGCACATAGATCAACTTCCTCTATCCATCCTGGGAGTACCAAGATGTATCATGATCTATGAGAACACTGGATAACATGAATAAGGAGATTGCAGAATATATATCAAGGTGCTAGGTAGGTCAGCAAGTGAAAGATGAGCGGCAAAAGTCCAATGGTATGATGCAGCCATTGCCTATACACCTGTAGAACTGGGAAAATTTTAATATGGACTTTGTCACGGGTCTCCCAAAGATGTCAAAGGGAAATAATGTGATATGGGTTGTGGTTGATCAACTTGCCAAGGCTGCCCATTTAATCGCTATTCGAGAAGATCTCTTGCTTGAAAAACTTGCAAAGATATATGTGAAGGAAGTGGTTAGACTACACGGTGTTCCACTCTCAATTGTCTCTAACCATTATCCAAGGATCAAATCTAAATTCTGAAGGAGACTTCAACATACTTTGAGTACTGAATTAAATTTCAGCATGGCTTATCAGCCCCTAACTGATGGCCAATCTGAAAGGATTATTCAGATGCTTGAAGATATGCTAAGAGCCTGCTCTCTAGAATTCAATGGGGGATGGGATCATCATCTCCCATTGGTTGATTTCTCATACAACAATAGCTTCCACTTGCGTATTCAGATGGCTCCATATGAAGCTTTTTATGGAAAGTGATGTAGAACTCCAACCTGTTGGGATGAAGTTGGAGAAAGAAAGATACTTGGACCCGATCATGTTCAAGAGATGACAAAGAAGGTTCAAGTCATCCAGAAACACATCAAAGCTGTTCATAGTCAGAAAATGAGTTGTGCTGACAACCGTCAAAGGGACATGGAGTTCGACATCGGAGATAAATTTTTCCTGCGAATATCACCATGGAAGAGAGTCATGAGGTTTGGAAAGAAAGGGAAGCTAAGCCCAAGGTACATTGGCCCCTTTGAGATCCTTGACTGCCTAGGAATTTTGTCCTATCTTCTTTCACTTCCACCGAATATGGATCAAATTAATGATGTGTTTCATATATCACTATTGAGGAAGTACATACCAGACCCCTCACATGTAAAAAACTTAGAGGTGGTACAGCTGGAAGATGATCTTTCCTATGAGGAGAAGCCGGTAAAGATTTTGGATCGAAGAGATAAGGTTCTATGCAACAAGACAACCCATCATGTCAAAGTGTTATAGAGAAACCATAAGTTTAAGGAAGAAACTTGGGAACTAGAAGAGGCAATGAAGGATAAGTACCCTCACCTATTTATGTAAATTGAAAATTTGAGGGTGAAATTTCATAAGGGGGGAAGAATGTACCGACCCAATGTTTTTCAATGGAAATTAACTTTATATAAATATTTCATAGAATCACATGAAAACACATCATAATGAACTACTATGTTCTATGTGACCTTTAAACATAAGTTTGTCACTTCTGTATTGGGAATTTTGAAAATCTGACATACATAGTTGTGTTCAAGATGATTTTGGGAGTCCAATAAAAAAACAATTGGTGAATAGTAACCTACCCTTATGAATAGAAACATACCCTTATGAATAGTGATATTCCCTAATGAATAGTATGGTTACCTATGATAGTATAAGAATATTATTCATGTGAAATTATGATGTACCTGTATTTTAGAATAACTAAATGAATGTTTTAAAACTAGTTTTTTAATCATAAGTTATTATTTAAATTAAATATAAAATAAACATATTTAGAAAATTATTTTTGAAAAATGAACATCATTTTTGGACTCTACATGTCCAAAAATGGTTGGGTTAAATTTTTGGGATTTTTCTAACATACTTGAATTTTTTATGAATAGTGAAATACATCAATTTACCAAAATAAGCTAAATAAGCTAATTATAGAGTCATGTGTGATGTTCTGATGATGTAATCCCACTTGATTCGGGATAAAATGATAAAATTATTATTCTTGGTCATGGAATACTCAATATTCCTTATCTCTTGCAGAAAAAATAAACTAATGAATTTTATATTAAGAAAACCCCTCTCCCCTCCACTACAAAAACCACCCTTCACATCCTCATTTCATCGCACCTATCAATCTCCAAGCCTTATCTAAACTCTGCCCAAAAATATTCCCTAGCCCCTCTCTCACGTTCAAGAGCTTCTAGTCTCATCAAAAGACCAAGTCTAGCTTCCTTAAGGAGGATATCAAGAGGAGGATTTAAGAGGTAATTTCTGTCCCTCTTCTCCTTTAATCCCCTTTCAATTTCAAGTTAATTTCTTGATATCTCCCCACCTATATTAATCCAAATGGTATTTTAACTCTAGTATTATAAATTTAATGGAATTTTATGATGCTAATGGGATACTATATCATCCAACCCCTTTTCCCTCTTTCTTTTATTTTATTAAAGAGAACATTGTTCGTGAGATGTTAATTTGTCACCTTCAAGAACGACATGTTTTCTTCATCCATTTGTACCTTCAGATCTGGTCATGAAACCATTTTTATGGTTGAACCAGAATTTTTTTATATGTATTATTTCGTATTTAATGTTCTAGAAATAACTTATGTCTATACTACTAGTAATAAAATAAAAAAAGTTCATTATGATCGAAAAACCGTTCAAATTAACCCAAACAATCATAATTTAATTCTTATCTAATGATTTGTCCACATTGATATAATATGATTCATTATAAGATCATTAAAACTCCTATAATATCATTAATAACATGTAATATCATTTTTTTATATTTACCCATGAACTACCTGAACGTCAATTTAAGAATACAAGTGAACAACACAAGAAAACTATAAAAACAAATATTCTCGAACAAAGTTTTAAAACTCTATAACTCATCCAAAGGCACATAAAATCACTTAATGAAACAATAATAAACCATATTAATGTAAAATAGGTTCTAGATTTATAATTAATGAGAATAATGTAATTATACAAGATATTAAAGAGAAGGAAGCATTCGAATTCAAGGTAAGGGGAAATTCTCGAACCCAACTTTCATCCTTCGGGTTCTCCCTCTTTCACTCCATTTTTTGATATAGTTACACCTTAAAGATCATTTCTTCATAATTGTCCTTATTTTTCTGGGATATACATGTTTCTCCCTGGTTTTTATGTCAAATCAAATGTTTTCCAAAAGAACTCTTCTTTTCAGAACACACCTTTTACTTCTCACTCAAAGTGGACGGTTCTTGTAACATGTATGTTATTACCTCTTTCTTTTGGGAACCCAAAGTTTATGAATGTGTTATTATGAGATGAAACCCATTCCTTTACATGGGTTAGTTATGTTCATTTTTTGATATTTTTTCTATGTGGAAATCATGATAATGATAATGTTATGATGTGATGGGTGCACCCGGAATTATATAGCACAATATGACTCTTTCAAAGTGACATGTGCGACCGGAATTATACAGCGCTCGAATGCATTGGTTAAAGTGATTAATATCTTGATTAAATGTTAAATGATGTGTGAAAAAGATTCTATATTGGTTCACAAGTATGGGTGGTAGTTAACCACTAATACATTATGTTTCATTTTTATGCATTACCACATTTGAAGTCTTATATTTATGCTTCCTCTCATGTTCATGACCTTTTTCCCATGTTATGATTATGATCACCCCATGATATATTGTTCTTATCTATACTCTTACTGGGCTTTTAGCTCACCCATTTTAATGTATATCCTCATGTGGCTACATGTGCTAAGGAGAGTACAGGTGCCAATAATAAGCTAGAGAAGAAGAAATTAAATAAATGTTTATGCTTGATATTGTAATTTCTATGTATAGTCCTAGTTTACCCATGACACTAAACATTTGGATCCTCTACTTGTAATACTATTATGTTTTTTATCTTAAAATAATTTTAGATTCATGTAAGAAAAGGTTGGGCCACTATATATACCATAGTATTTCTTCATCGGAGTCCTGACCATAAACAATCCTAATAAACAATGTGACTCTAACAAAAAACTTGTACCACTTTGGTCATTTTGGAATCATTTACTTAAGAAACAAATAACCTCATATGGATATGTAAATCCACATAATTATCATAAATATAATAATTATTTATATTCATGGTAATTATATACACCATATAAAATAAAAAAGTGGTGAATATGTCATTTGTCACATAGAAATAGATTTGAGAGGAAAGTCCCTTAAATGATTTGGTAAATTTTTAAACATCATCCCCAATAAATGATAACATAAAATTAATATTTAAATATCCTGAAAATAATTTATTCAAGATATAACATGTCAATGGTTCATTATATACACCACAAAAAAATATTACTGAATATGATATATGACTCTTAGAAATAAAAGGGAGACTAAAGATCCCTTACCTCAATTTTCAATTTTTTTCATACATGTTCATACCTACTGCATGATAAATATATGATTATTATAAATATATTACAGAAAAATAATAATATATATTATATCATATATTATTTTATTATGACCTTTTATTATCTTTTTATTAATAATTACTTGTTAAAATAACATTTCGGGTAATAACTGTATTGTTTTTCATATATATTTTGGTTGGGTATTTTCAGTAATTTTACATTAATCATGGTTCTATAATATCTAGAATGATATAAATTTCATATATATTAATTATATATATATATATATATAGTTTGATCAATAAAGGTTATAGATATAAAATGGATTTCACCATTCATGAGGTGGTAGGCCATACGTACACATGAATATTGTTTCCATTTTACCAATGGATAGAATAAAAAAATCATTATTAATACACATTTAAAAATAATTTTAATTTTTTAAATAAAATATATATTCATTAAATATATCCTTATTACTATCCATGTAAAAACAAAATGAAAAATGTATCATATAGATCAGGGAGGTGGCAGTCCACCCGTATGCACAAGCAATGTTATCTTTTTCCAAAAAATTGGAAGGTAAGAAGATGGAATTGAAATAATAATTAAAGAAGTATTATTATTAAATAAATATAATATAAATATATAAAATACATCATTAAATCATGTTTTTAGAGGTTTTGATATAAAATTAAATGCATCGGTTCGTGAGGCAGTAGTTTGTCGTACACCTGATTGACAATTTCATTTCCCATTTAATGAAAGATTAGATGGATGTAGGTTATGAGAATAACATAATAATATCTCACTATATGGGATATATGGATTTTTTATATCATAAAATTTGAATATAGTTTTAATGAGGTGGATGAGGAAATAAAATAATAATGCATGTCTAAGATTTATAGCTCTTCTTGAGACAGCCTCTTTAGGTTTATACCTAAAGCTTTCTTAAGTGGGCTTCCTAATAAAACTAAGGACCTTGAGATGTGGGGATAGAATTAAGTAATGGTTTTGGTAAGGTGTTTTATATAACAAAATGATATTAGAGTGTGGATAGGATAGTATACGATATTTCCTTTTATAACTTGGGAAAGTAATACACTTGGAAACTAATTGAAAAGTTCCCAGAATAATCCAAAATGTAAAATTCATTCCAATGAAATATTCTTCAAAATGACCACAAATAAAAAATTTGAATATGGTAAGTATAAAATATGGACATAAAATAGGATTTAAACATGTTTTATTAGAAAAAATACCCTTATCATTTTAGTTTAATCCCCCAGTAATCTCATTTTAATCTTAACTATAGTAATTAATTTTTACTATTTTTATTATTCATTATGGAAAACATTTATTTTTAACTTTTTAATTTTATTAATTATTATGATTCAATTTATATAATTCATTTTATAAAATTCAATTCATATAAGTGGTACATTTTAGTTTAAAAATTAATCCCATAGATGTGATGAAAAAGTGTTTTTCCAAAGAAAACGTTTTCATAAGTTTAGGAAGTCTTAATATCAAAATTGAACATAAAATTGATTTCAATAACCAAAATTGAACTAAATAAATTAGTGAGCTAATTTTTCATTAAAATTCATATTAAAACAAAATTAAACTTGTAAAATCTATAACATAAAAAGGTGGGTTTTAATGAATATCGATATTTTTAACTGTTCAATAAAAATTTAAAAAACCCAAAAATTCACCCAAAGAAAATTTTTAAATTCTAATTATATTAATGAACTTAATTTTATCAAATAAATTTTCTAGAAGTGAAAATAATTAATTTTTTATTTTTTTCATATAAAATAATAAAAATCGTTTTTTGAAAAAAAAAGTATTTTTGAAGAATGTAAGGACGTTCCAAAAAATTATGGATGTATTTATTAAAACATATTATTAATAAAAAAACCCTTATAATTTCTTTTTAAAATATGGTTATTACTATCCATACTACCAAGTTTAATGACTAAGATATAATAGTCATGTTTAAATAATAAAATTAATAGTATGTTTCATTAAAATTTGAGGATGTGTGTAATGAATGTTCTTAAAAAAACTAAATTTATTTAAAAAAAATATTGGGGTGTTATATTATACTCCCCTTAAATAAATTTTATCCTCACAATTTGAACATAATTTTGGTAATGAAATGATTTCCATCAGAAAATACCTTTGTTTTAATCATAAATCATACAAAGGATTAATAAAACATTATCTGAAAAAAGAGGGAAAATAAATATAAATGTTATCTAGAGAAACACATAACTAAATTTACAAATAAAAGAACATTATTTGTAAGTGAAAATATGTTCATGGAATAAAATTATTGTATATAGAACATTGATCACAATAAAGTGAATAATCATAAGAATGTTAATAACCACATAATTGTAAACCAATGAGGGGAGGAAAATACCATAAATTCATCAAAAATGAAGGTAATAAAACAAAACTTTGTTTCATGATCTATTTCTTAAAGCTGAAAATTTTAATTTTAAAAATATCCTTACTTGATTTCATTCCATTTTATAAGAAAAATTACATCCTTTGGTTGTTCTTTGATCAATTTCCACTTCAGATCTTACTCAATGAAATTAAGATGAAATATTTTATTCCTAAATCACTAAAATTGACTTCTAAGGGATCATAAGATCCATAAAATAATGATAATTCATTCCTTATAACTATAGTAATCCTAAAAACTAATACGTGTTTCACAATTTTTCCAATATAGATAAGTTTTCATATGATTAAATAATAAATTAAACTCTAAAACCTCATCCAATGTTCAACATAAACCATTCAATAAATGCAAAACCTTAAGACCCATGAATTGTTTTAAAAAATATAAATAAGGTCACTAAATTTATAAAATAATCTTAATATCAATCCACAAAATATCATAAAGTAACTCTTAGTTCTCTCATACCAAATATGATAATGCCTTGGACATATTTTCCGCTGAAATAAGGTAATAACCATAATTAACATAAATCCTCAATGAAGACACACATGATTCCTTATTCATTAAATAAACCATATATTATTGAATATATTCTATAAATCAAAAAAAATGTAAACCCCATCAATGATATAGTAAACCACTTATTTATATGGTCATTGATTAGTATGAAGTTCACCAATACTATCTAATTTACTTTATCCATATTAATCATATATTTATCACAACTGAAAGAAATATCTCAATATTAGTTACATATTAAGGGTTATATTTCACTTAATCATGTTTTTTCATAAAATTACACCTTTACATTTAATTTATTTCTAATTTCATCAGTACAATTCCATATATTCTTTCAAATCCTTAATGTAAATGTTTTACAGAACAATCCTTATATATTCCATGATTCATATAACATAATTCTTGACTTCCAATACATAAACACGTCAATCATTCTACTTTATTCTTAAACTATTAACTAGGATTCTTCATCTTATCCCTTAATACCTTTCTCCTTTTATATATCTTTTGTAGTATCTTCATCATCAACTAAAAAACAATTAATCATGAAACTTTTTTTAACCTCTTCATGAGATTTACCCTAGGACATGGATTTATATAACTCTTCTTCTTTACCCATTAAAAACATTCAACTATTTACGATTCCTTAGAAAAACCATTATTATCTTCAATTTCATTAACTGAACATTTCTTTTTTCTTCAACAATTATATACTTTATTCCATATATCTCCAAAAAAACATAGTGTTCCTTTGATACATTCCATTGTGTTATTTTCCTACATTTTTGAAATATAAGAGGTCAAAACCTCTTTCATTTATGGTCTCCACCACCAATGATCATATCACACTCTATAATTATATTTTTTGTTGAGTCTAAGTGTTTTTTAAAGTGTATTTTTTAATAATATATCATTGTAACTAATTTGGTATAATCACAATATCCTTTATTACAGTAATCTTCCAATTTAGTTTCTAATAAACACATTGTCTATCACATTAGATGGTAACCCAGTTCATTATGGTATCCATAGTTAAGTAGAACCAAAAATCATAGTGTGAAGAAAAAATATTTATATTGGGAAACAAATTAATCATGAAAAAGTATTAAAATAATTTTTTGATCATAACACCTTATTTTCTATATATGACACCTTAGTTTTATACAAGTTCATTCATGTTCATCATGTATTAAATTAATTTATGATAGTTTATAAAGAGTTTGTGAATTTTCAAAACATATCCCATAAAAGTATCAAGCTAGGTGTGCAGTAAGGCCTATTTTCATGCAACATGTGTTGATCGTGTCAAATCTCAATGCTCCCATTTCAGAGTTATTATCCCTAGGTATAACTATTCTAGAGCCACGTCCACCAATATTATCCATAAAAGAATAAAATTTATTGGAAATCACTCAATCTATAATTCACTAAAATTATGGGATATCTTCCTTTACATAGACTTATTCATTTAAATATCCCTATACAGATTTTTAGAGATATACTTATGGGCCTCACTGAAGTTTTCTCATCCTTATTTCTAAATTATAACTAAACAAATAATTTGATAAAAAATATAGTGTCCTAGTATTTTCATTAACAAATATGGATTATATTTATATGATTATTCAATATATTTCGCAAATACATGCTTAAGGACCATAAAGGTATAGTGTATTTGGATACAAGATACACAATATTTTTATTTCATAAAAGATCATCAATATTTACCATAAATATCATCCCATTTATTACACCTCATAAACATAACCACTTAATGCATTCTTCATAACCTAGGAAAATACATAAGAAATGGTGAACTAAAATTCTTAGTAAGGGTAAACAAAGGAGATATCAATCAATGATCATAATAAGGTGTAAGATAATCATATGGATATGATATCATAAACATAACATACAAGGTTCATTCCCAAACTGTCAAAGATAATAAACTTGATTCAGGGAATAATACATTATCATTTTCAATACAATCATCATAAGAATGAGAAATCATTATAAATCAATAATAAACCATAACTACATGTCGTATAAATATAGCACCATCATAAGAATACAAACAATTTCATGTTTCATGTTTAACTATTGTGGCCATCAAATCATAGTGGATTGGGCATCCCTACTTATTTATGATAACATATCAGATCAAGAATCATCACTTATTTCACATAGTTGACCAAGAAAAATAAATTATATCTCATAGTGGATCAAGAACATCAACCTGTGGATCAAGCACATCATCTTGTTACCAATAATTATCTAACAAGACATAAATATTTAAAAAATACATTAAAGGGAGATATAGGTCCCACAAATCACATAATCCCTAAATTTGTGTTCCAAATGAACTTAAAATATTCATTATATCATAAACCATGGGATTTAAATGAGTTTCATAAACATATTTTCATAGTATAACCCTTGGGAAATAAATGAGTTTCATAAACATTTAATCATAATATAACTCATGGGAAAGAAACTGGTTTCATAAAAATATATTCCTCAAAATAATAAACATAAACCATCCCTAGAAAGAATATAAAAATTACCATTACATCATATCCCCATTAAAACATAAGAAAACCAAAGGTTGTTTTCATTAATGAATATAAATTCCATAAAAATTTCATTAAAACATTCTTGAGGAAAATGTACTTTCTATTTTGAAATCAATTCAATAAAATCAAAAAATTTCCAAAATAATAATGAAAATATTTTCAATGGAAATATAATTTAATATATTTAAATTAAACATTAAATAATTTAGTGTTCATGATGATGTAAAATTTGGTTTATTCCATACATGTTAAAATAGATATTCCCTTCACATTTTTGGTAAAAATTCAAAACTTCCTTGTTTAGAAAATTAAAAGTATATTAATTTTAAACAATTTTTTAACAATAATAAACCTACATTAAAATTCCTTTAAATAATAATTTTATAATATTAAAAACTTCCTATAAAATAGATTTAAAAAGAATCACATGTAAGAAAAACAATTTTTGATTGAAGAGTGAAATAAACTCTTTTTTCTTAAAACTATTATTTTAGTCTAGTTAGTTCATAAAGATACAAAAAAGAAATTAATACCAGTATTATATATAAATAACTATATGATAAGAAAATATATTAGATCCTTAAGAGTTATACTATAATATTTCATCATTAGAAACCAAATCATAAATAATCTCGATAAACTAAGAGATTGTATCATAATACATTTACTACTTTGGTAACTTTTAAATTGTGACACCAAGAAATAAATAAATGTGTATAGATATTTAAATTCCCATATTTTTTGTAAGAATAATCATAAAATACATTCATGGGTAGTATATAAAACACATAAATGAAACAACTGCTGAATATAGCATGTTTCTCATGGAAATAAAAGTGAGACAAAGATCCCTTAAATGTTTTGGTAACTTTTGAATCATCATCCAAAATAAAGAATAACATGAAATTAAACTTATAATATAATGGAACTAATTTTATACATGATATAAAATTTCAAACATTCATTATATACACCACAAAAAATAAACGAGTGGTGAATAGGGAATATATCTCCCATAAATAAAAGAGGGGCTAAAATCACTTACCTCAAATCTCAACTTTCTTCATACACATTTGGAAATCCTATATGATAAGTATTGGTTTATTATACATATATTATACTACCATAATAATATATATCATACCATATATTATTTATTTATGACCTTTTATTAACCTTTTGTTATCAATTCTCAGTTAAAATCACATTTTAGGTAATAGCTGCTTCGTTTTTCATGTATGTTTTTGTTTGTTATTTTTTGTAATTTTAATTTCATCATTGTTCCATCATATATATAATGTTAAAAATGAAATAAATATAATATATATTAATTATATATGTATTTATTTTAATCCACAAATTTTATAGATAGAAACATAATTACACCGTTCATGGAGATGGAAGACCATATGTACACGTGAATACTTTTTTCATTTTCTCAATAGATGGAACATAACAAAGGTAAATGATAATTAAAATTTCTAAAAAAATTATATAAATTATATAATATATATTCAGTAAATTTATCCTTATTACCATCTATGAAAAAATAAAATGAAAAACATATCACATCGCTTAGTGGAGGTGGTAGTCCACACATACACACAAGTGATGTAATCATTATCCGATTGAATAGAAGATAAGAAGGTAGACATAGAATTATAATTATATAATAGTAATAATTTCATAAATATATTAAATCCAACATTATATCCAGTTTTGAGAGGTAGTGGTGGAAAAAAACTATATCGGTTCACGAGGCAGTTTCTCGTCTTATGCATGATCGATAGTTTCATTTCCCATCTTATAGAAGATGAGATTGATGTTGGTTATGTGAAAAACATAATAAAATATTATTATATGGTATATATGTATCTTATTACATTTTAAAAGTTGATGATTTTTTGAATAAGGTGGATGATGAAATAAGATGATAATGAATCTTAAAGAGTTATACCTCTTCTTTAGAGGGCCACTTTAGGTTTATACCTAAAGACTTCTTAAGAGGGTTCTAAAATAAAAATAACACATAAAAGATAATGTAAGGGATGTAAAGAATGTTTTTATATGTGTTTTATGAAACAAAAGTATCATGGAGTGCGAATAGAAGAGGATAGGTGATGTAATTTTATATGTGGGGAAATGAACCCCCTTGGAAACTACTTGGAAATTTACAAAAAGATTCCAAAATGATAAAGTCAATCCCAAAGAAAATACATTCAAATGACCATGGATTCTAACTTTTTATAGGATAAGGATTAAATATTTCCATCCAATATTATTTAGAAAATCTTTATTGCAAAACATACCCTTATCTATTTAGTTTAACCCCCCTCAGAAAACTCATTTTAACTTTCACTGCGGAAATTGATTTTATTATTTTTACAATTCATTATGAAAAAAATTAAGTAGAACTTATTTTATAATAATGAATTTTCTGATTCCAAATATGGAATTTATTTTACCAAATTCAATTCATAGAAGTGGAATATTTTAATTTAAATATTAATCCCACTAACGCGATGAAATGTTTTTTTCGAAAGAATAAGTTATCATAAGTTTAAGAAGTATTTATTTCAAAATTGAAAAAAATATAATGCTATAAATTGTATTAATAAAAAAATAATTAAACTTATTGTACTTTTAAAACCATCTTAAAAAAGAAATGTAACTTGTAAATTTTGTAAAATAAAATGAATTTTTTTAATAAAAAATAAAATTTTCACAATTCATTAAAAAATAAATGGTTTAGAAAAACACAAAAATTCACCCTAAGATACTTTTAAAAATTTTATTACAAATTTAATATAGTTTTTTAAAATAAATTTTCAAAATGATTAAATAAATAATATTATTATTTGTTTAAAAACCCATAAAAAATATTTTTTTGGTAAAAATGTATTTTCGAAGCTTATAAAGACATTACTAAAAAATTATTACTTATTATCAGATAAATTTTATTTATCTAAATCGTTTATAATTAATTTTAAAAATAAATTTTTTCCTACTCATACTACCATGTTTAACATTGATGTTATGATGACCTTGTTTAAATGATAATATTAATAGTATGTTTCGTTAAAACTCCAGGATGCATGTAATGAAAGATATCAAAAAAATTAAATGTATTTGGAAAACATATATTTAATAAAATATTATGGAGTTACAAGAACAACATAACCTAACTCATGTGATGCTTTTGAAACTTCCTTTAGAAAATATTGAGTCTCTCCTACTCAATATCCTCCTCGGATATCTCATGGTTAGTAGTTGAAATGAATTCTTTCACCTTATTCTCTTCTGTGATAGGTGGTTCTAGTATAGTTAGTGGATCTTAAATTGTTTCCTAAGAATTTTATATTAGATAAATTATAGTATTTTTATTGTCATCGATCATTTAGATTTCATGGAATTTTATATCTATGATTGTGATCACCATCTTATCCTTCTGGTACAAAATCTTGAATCAAAACTCCTCTTTTGCATAGCCAGTGATGATTCATGGATTCTATCTCACATCAAGCTTCTTATTAGGATATTTTGGATAAATGTAAAAATTCCAAACATCCAAATACATTTAAATGAGAGTAAGAGTGATATTTATCAGACCATATATTCTATAGAATCGTGAAATTTAGGGGAACAATGGGGATCAATTTATGAGGTGGAATTTAACCTAAATAGCTTCTCCCCCATAATGGATTAGGAAGCTAATACAAACACAACATACTCTTGGACTTCCCTATAATGGTTATATTCATCTTTTATATAAACATCTTGAGTTTTGGGGTGTGTGGGACAATCCTTTCATGTTAGATTCCTCAACTCCTGTAATAGTCATCAAATTCTCTATAATTGTACTATCCTCCATTTTCTAAATGAAGACACTTTAGATTCCTTATAATTTCACAATCCACCATGGATTGTAAAATCTTAAAGTAGTCCAATACATGGTCCTTCATCTTTAAGAATAACACCCACACCTTTTGCAATATATCATCGATAGAGGATTGGGTATATTGGTTATCTCTTAGTGAATCCACCTCCATGGGACCAGATACAAAAGAGTGCACAAAATCATTAAACTCTAGTCCCCATGATGAAGTAATATTGAATGAGACTTTATAATACTTCCCAAAAAAGTAGTATTATAATGTATTGGGTGATGTATCCTTTTCAACACTGATATAACTATTCTTCATCTGGGCAGACAAACCTCTTTCACTCATGAGGCCAATTCATCTATGTGAATGATTGGATGACGTATCTCCATCTACCATGTTTTAGATTTTATACACATATATTCACACGAGTTTTTAAAAATTTATCACATATGTGTCTAAAAGTGATAATATTGGCTCTTTTCAGCATCTTCTATGCTCCATTTCTAAAGATATTATCATATCCTTTTTTATTAAAGTTTATCCCAAAATAGACATTAATTTTAAGTCTTCAAATATGTTTAACATCATTTAGATTGATTTTGTATGAAACATTAATACTTAATTTTATATCACTCATTCCAATTATTTCTACTAAAATGTTGTCCCTTATCATTATTGTAACAAATTCACCAGCTCAATAGGTCAATTAATACTCATTAAGTGGTGTGATGTGGTACACTGATGCAGAATAGACCACCCATTATGTGTTATGGAATGATGTTTAAAGTAATGTTTCTTCATTGTATTTAGAGAAAAATCAAAAATTCTTTGGTTATTTTCACTTGTGCGTCTCCATTTCTTCTCTATTTGATTCTACATTTTCTCTTTTCTTATCACTAATTTTGGATATTCTTATTCATGTTCTCATTCATGACATAAT
Organism: Viscum album; assembly: GCA_963277665.1. Lineage (NCBI taxonomy): Eukaryota > Viridiplantae > Streptophyta > Magnoliopsida > Santalales > Viscaceae > Viscum > Viscum album. The sequence goes on from OY728152.1 coordinate 1,878,352,333, forward strand.
GGTAGAATTTTTAGGTGTTCCTCCTACTATCTATTGGCCTTTCTTTACTCTTGCATCAACCACAATTTCCAACCCCTCGACCACCTCCTCATCCTCTCCCTCACTTATTCCGAATGAGATACTATGAATGGTTGTATATTGTATCGTTCCATCAAGACTCTTTATTTAATAGTGCATCCTTTATGATTTCCATGGTAAGTTTCCTTAAGGATTTAGATTACTAAGAAATTCCACCATTTTATCATAACTATTGGGGTGTGTTCATAGTAGGTGATTCTCTTGATCTTCAACAGTTAGAGTCTTACATGCATCCACGAATTGATTCACCGGGATTTGGAACTGGCATGTGTGATCCGCAATAGAACTTTCAATCTGTAGTAAAAGATTCATCAACCACTTTAATAATATAATCTTACTATTATTATTATTTTACTGGTACATATTCTCTAACTCCATATAGAGTTGATACACATTGTTCTCTTAAGAAACAAAGTGGTAGATGTTATGATCAACTCAGGGAAGGCTTTGACGAATCATCTATTTATTCTGCTTCATCCAATCTACATTATTACTGGCATCTGTATTGACTCGTCTATTCTCAATGGGGTAAAATAAGTCCTTATAATTATGGATATATTATATTAAATACATTCAAATATACTAGTTCTATGAATTCAACATAATCATCCCTCTTAGGGATGGTCTTTCTATTGAATTTCAATTCTTTAATAACTAGAGCATAATTTTAAAAAATGATGTATAAATTTATATTCAGAAAGGTCTAAAATGGTGTAATTGCCTCCTAGATCATGTAAAATCGACACTAATTGGTTACGATATAATCAAATACATGTATATGGTCAATATTGACCGATTACATGGAAAAAACATGGCACTGATGTGGTACACTATAGAAATTGTTGGAATCTCACCAGAAGTGTCATAAATTCTAGAACACTAGGGTCTTCTTTAGAAAGGGGGTATTATAGAACCATGAAAATTGAACTAAGTTTTATATGGACTAGGGAGATTAGTTTAACATTTTTTTCTGACATTGTTTGTGTCATTGTAATTTCCTTGACATAAACATTCAAAATTTCGATTTAAAACACAAATATGAGAAATGTGAATTTTTTGATATGTATAATATCTCCTCTTCCCATCATTTTTTCATAAATGGACCTGATACAATTATTTTTTAGTCACTGGACATAAATAAATGGAATTTAGGAAGAAAATGGGAAGAAAATGGTATTTATTTCAACTTAAAAAAAGTTTTTACAAAACTCCCTCTTTACACCTATATCTCTATATAAATTTAATATCCCAAGGCCCTCTCACCAGATGCAATGATATCTCTTAGATTGAATGGATGAATGAAGGATGATCCCTAGTTCCTTCTTATATATCCATGATTGGAGGAGTAAATACTTGACACATCTCCAACCAATCGCCCAAAAAACCTTAGACATCAAACATGGCAGTCATAGACACCTTTAACAACTCTCATGGTTACTAAAGGAATAGTTTCTTCACATATCCAATATTCCATCACCAAGATAAAATTCCATGGTAGGTGAGGCTAGTTCACCTCCTTTCAAAATTTTTGTTGGTTGATGTATGAATTCTTAAATAAGAAAGTCATGTGAAACATATAAAATATAATAATGGAAAGATAGATGCATGAGTCATCGAATGTAGAGAAAAGAAGTTTCATTTTGAGAGGTAAAGAAAATGGAAACCCATAGAGAATATGAGTGAGTGAAAATAGATAATAGATCCATTGAATCAAATAAACAAAAAATTTAATGCATAAAGTTAATGAATTAATAATTATGGGATTAATCAAATTAAAATTTCAAATTTATTTATAAATCAAGTATAAATTGAATATAAATTAAATAAAAAAATTTCATTTTCATTTCTAAAGATACTTATTTATTAAAATTATGACCCTTAATTTAAATAGATTTGGGAACCCTTAGTATATTACCTTAAACCTTACATGATGTTAATTGGTTTTTATATTCACTGCCCTAACCCAATAAAAACTAAAATGACCATTATCCAAATCCAACATAATTAGGTTTTATAATGTCAAGTACCTTATTAACTGGTACCTAATGTCATCTCTAAATTCAATGTACATTTTTTCAATTAGTAATTATTATTTTTATTGATTATTATATTTATAATAATAAATAATTACTACATTATAATAATTGTTTATTTTTATTACGAATTATATTAATAAGAATAAATATTGTAATTATAATTATGCCATTATATTAATTATAATTATAAAAATAATTTATAATAATAAAATTATTATTATTATTACTACAAATATTTATTATATTGAAAATAATAATTATAATAATTGCCACGACCCGTCCTCAGGACCCGTGTCGTGACTACCCCAATCCTGACTTCCATAGGCCAGAGGCTGGCGACTAGTACCAAAGGCATAAGTCCCTAAGCTGGGAAGCCATTGCTTTTATAAAAAGTAGACACACACAATAAGAGTACATAACTGGAAGCAAAACACTAAGTAAAAATGAATAAAAAGGTAGTACTGAATGTAAAGGGGTCTGGAAATACAAGCCCAACAGTAAAGTACAAGGAATAGACAAAATAGGAACAACTAAAAGACAAACAACTGGAAGGTGTCTAACAGCTCCTAGATCATCCACCACAGATCCTACCAGAAGGGTAGGTACAGATAGCCTCCTTAGTGCTCCACGTCCATTTTTATCCTCTGGGTACTGACTCGTCGTGTGGTCCACCTCCGGGTACTGTCCAGTCCTCGTACACTCCACCTCGGTCAGCATTGTCCGTCGTCTTCATCCAACACAACGTGGTTCGGGCATAGCCCATGCAGGGGTGAGTATAACGATACTCAATAAGATCCCTAAGACCCTCAAGGTCTCACAAAACCCAACAAGGATAATCCAAAAAGTATGAATCAATGGATAACCATTAATTAGGTATATTCTCATACATATACCTTTGTTATCTAGTAACCCATCTCAATCAAGAGGAAAACACAAAGGTTACTCTGCTCAAACCAAGATTTTCATTATCGAAACTACAACTGTTGGAGAACTCCTCCTCTGTCGAGAACATTGGGAATGTTGTGACACCGAGGCATTTCTCACTAACCTTAGACAGCTGAGGTACTCCTCCTATCGAGTATTGTGAGTCTGCCGCCAAATACCAGGCGCTCATCTGTTGTGGGTCTACAGGAAAATATTGGGCGCTCCCCCTAATAGCCTATAAAGGTACTCCTCCTGTTAATTACTGCATGTCTGCCACCAAATACCAGGCGCTTCTCTGCCATGGGTCTGTTTCCAAATACCAGGAGCTCCCCACTAGGCTAGTCGAATCACTCCGAGTCAAATCGTTCAAGCATTCGTCAGGTCTGTCAACTACTAGGTCTCCACACTCTATATGTCCATCACTAGAAGGTTCTGCTCCACGAGCTTCTAGGAAATACTCCAAATGTTTCGAAGTTCCACGAAGAAGTATCTCAAAAGTCCTCAACGTCAAAGGGGTATCAACGCAACAGACGGCGCATCAATCAGACGCCCGGCCTGTGAGTTATGAGCTTTTTAGTCCCAGGGGCCCAGTTGGTTTCGTGTGCGAACCAACCTAACTATATCTCAACTATACCCTAAACTCCTATGGGTTATTCTCAAAGGGACGGCTTCTTTTCCTGAATATCTTCTCCACTGACGGTTCTTCAAACGGACGCCTATAGACCAAGTTATGGGAGAATAGGTGTTTTCGGATCTAACGGGTCCGGGTCCGGTCTGACCCAGTCGAACCTACCTGACCTGACCTAGGTCTGGACCAGGATCAAACCCGATCCGTGAGTCCGACCTGGTCCAAAGGGGCAGCGGAGCCCTAAGGCACGGCCCAGCCCGAAGTGGCGGCCCGGCCCGAAGGCGTGGTCTGACCCGTTGGGACGGCCCAGCTGTCGGGCCGCCTGGCCCGGCCGCCTGGCCGCGTGCTGCCGGGCCGTGATGCTCGGCCAGCTGGCTACATACTGGCTGGTCGTGTGGCCCGGCCAGCAGACCGTGTGGCCCGGCTGGCAACGCCGTGGGGGGCGGGTTGTTGCGCCCCCCGTTGACCTTAACAGAACTAGCGCCTACCACCGGTTCAGTTCACTGAGGGACCCTTCAGGTCCCGCCTGTAGCGCGTACCTGCAGCCGGCTCAGTCGGCCGCCCTTCCCTGTCTATCACTGCCTAAGGCTGCGGTCCTTCTCTGGCGTGGCGCGATGACGCCGCCCCAGCTTCTCCGCCGCGGCCCACCCTGGCCGCGGTGCGACGGCGCCGCGCCACCTCTACTACGGCCCCACCTGGCTGCAACCTCTTATTCCTCTACGCGACGCGACAGCACCGTGGTCATCACCCGACCGTTGCGGCCCTCCTGGTCGTGACCCTTCCTCCCAGCAGGGTGCGACAGCACCGTGCCCCACAGGTACCGCTACGGCCTGCCTGGTTGCGTCTCGGTTCTCAGCGCAGCATGGCGGTGTCGCACCCTTGTGGTGACCCAGCAGCCTTGCACCGCTGGCTTTCTTCGTGGTCGGATCATTTTCAGTCGTCATGTGTGCCACCTCCATCGTCATCAAACAAGAACCAACAAAAGGGGAGGTTCAGGTAGTTTTCGTGCGGTCTGAACCCTCCTCGTTATGGTGATATCATTCGGTTCTCAAAGCACACAACATATGAAGGTGTACGGAGGGTAATATTCAATCATAAAATAACCCCTACCTTGATTATCACTCGTTGGCGGTGTAAGGAGGTGATGTCGTCATTGGTGATGTTCTTCGTGGGCGGAGTCTTCTCCTTTGATGCGGATGAAGTTCGCTTGAGATGTCCTGGTCGTTCTTCATGGGCGTCGGTTCCCTTTCTTGCCCCGGATGAAGAAGGAAGATGATGGTGATGGTTCTTCGTGTCCTTCGTTGAGAAGATGTTTTCTCAATTCTTCCAAGGCTCCACCATAGAATTATGCCAACCAAAATAAAGTGAAAGCATAACCCTTATTTTAAATGGTTGGCATGAATTAAAATGGATTCAAATCAATTAATGAACCATTAATTGATTTGTGTGGAGTGGCACACTTATGAGGGAAGGTGAAGAGTTTCACCTATTTAATTGGGGGTTCCAGGGAGTTTAAGGGGTTATAGGAGTTAAGGGATTAGGTGGGACCCACCTAATAACATCCTCCCAAGGGAGGTTATGCTCAGGTGAGCCCCACCACCATAACCTCCCATGGGAGGTTAGGGTGTGGTGGCCCCCACCTCCAACCTTCCTTTGGAGGTTTTATCCACCAACAAATAAAAATAAGTTAAGTCTTGTTTTTATTTAATTTTATTTAAAAACCCTAAAAAATATGTTCCACTCTCGTTAAAATGCAACTGCAGTGAAGGTCTCACTAAGAAATCACCAACGCTTCGAGTTCAACGACGCCCTCGGATTTCATTTCTGAGCACTGGTTTAAAAGTTATAGAATCCCGCTCATATGTTTACTGAATGTACATAAACAGAACCTCAAAATTTGATTACGGGCACACCGGGCCTCAGAATCATGTACCGTTAGAAACTGTGGACTCGTAAAATTCCCATGTATTTAAGAAATAAATTTTCCAGGGAAATTACAGGTCTTTACCTTCTTCCCACCTCAGGGCTTTACGTCCTCGTAAGCTACAACTTGAACTAAGGGAACAAATGGGGGTACTGAGAACGCATATAAGCCTCCGTCTCCCATGTGCTCCCCTGGAGGTTCCCATGCTGCCAACAAACGTGCACCAAAGGTATCGACCATCCACATAGGACCTGCTCCTGTCGATCCTCAATCCCTGTTGGGACCTCTGTGAAAGTAGCCCCGTCATCGATGTCCAGTTCTCCATGGTCGATGATGTGGGATGGGTCATGCAAGTATCTCCTCAGCTGAGATACGTGGAAGACATCCTATACCCGATGTAGAAGGGTGGAAGAGATAAGTGGTAAGACACCTCTCCTACTCTGTTGAGGACCTGTAAAGGTCTGATAAATTGTCGAGATAACCTGCCACCTCGGCCAAATCATCGTAGACCTAATCGAGGTGAGAACCGTAGGAAGATGTGGTCGCCATCCCCTAACTCCAGTGGTCTCTGCCTCCTGTCAGCATACGACTTCTATCTGCTCTGTGCAGTCTTCATCTTCTCCTGGATGATTTGAACCTTCTCTATCATAGCTTGTACCATCTCTGGTCCCACCAGTGCGGACTCCCCAGGGTCTATCTAGCACAGTGGTGATCTGTAAGGTTGACCATACATGCCTAAAAGGGTTCCATACCTATGGTTGAGTGATAGCTTTTATTGTAGGAAAACTCCACCAAAGGAAAGTGATCCTACTAGTTGCCACCGAAGTTGAGGACACATTCAAAAATCATGTCCTCGAGGGTCTGAATGGTCCTCTCGGTCTCACCATCTGTCTGTGGATGAGAGGCGGAGCTCAGACGAAGTTGTGTCCCCAAAGCCTCATGCAACCCCTTCCATAGCTGGGAAGTAAAGCATGAATCACAATTAAAGACAGTAGAAGAAGTTACTCCACGTAAACACACTATATTCTGCACATAGAGGCATCCCAAGATCTCAACTAAACCCTGCTCTCTGATCGGTAAGAAGTGGTCTGACTTGGTGAGTCGGTCAACGATTACCCATATCGAGTCATGACTCCTAGAAGTATGTGGAAGACCTGTCACGAAGTCCTTGGATATCTCATCCCACTTCCACTTAAGGACCTCTAATGGCTGAACCAAGCCTACTCGTACCTGCTGCTCTGCCTTCACATGCTGACAAGTGAAGAACTGTGATACAAACTCTGCTACTACCTTCTTCATACCTGGCCACCAATGCTGTCGTCGAAGGTCTTGGTACATCTTTGCCACTCTTGCATTTACCGCTAGAGGGGAAGTGTATAAAACCCTCAACACTTCTTCCCGAAGTGAAACCGGTACCAGGGTACATCCTATGAATTGGATGATGGGCTCCCCACATTCAGAAAATCCATTAGGTGCATGTCTCATGGATATCTAGGCATGTCACGTCTCGTAGTCAGCATCCCCATGCTACGCCTCCCTGAATCGCTGAAGAAGTGGAGGAGTGACTGTGAGAGACTGTAGAAAGGCTGCTCCATCTCTATCCACAAAGGATATCTGTAAAGCAGCCAGCTGCTATGTCGCCTCTCCTAGTAGCTAAATACCAGTCCTCCTGCTGAGCGCATCTGCAACCACGTTCCCCTTCCTAGGAGTATAGACTATCTCGAAGTCATAGTCCTGGAGGAAATCAAGCCAACATCGCTGTCTCTGGTTCAGGTCCTTCTAAGAGAAGATATACCTGAGAATCTTGTGATAAGAGTACACAGTAAATCGTTCACCCATCAGATAGTGCTGCCACATCTTCAAGGTAAAAACCACTACTGTTAACTCCAGATCTAGGTAGTGTAGTTCTACTCATACTTTCTCAACTACTGAGAACCATATATGATCACAGCTCTCTCCTGCATTAGGACACACCCAAGTCCAGTCCCTGAGGTGTCACAGTGGACTACGTACCCTATGCCTTCCTCTGGAAGCCTCAGGATGGGGTCACGGGTCATCCTCTGCCTCATCTCCTGAAATCTCTAATGGCATCTCTCCAACCACACGAAGGATTTCCCATTCTTTTTCAAGGATGATAGTGGTTCTGCAACTCTGGAGAAGTCTGGAACGAACCTTCATTAGTATCCAGCCAATCCCAGAAGTCTCTGTACCTATGTCACACTCCTAGGTGGCTCCCAAGAAATTACCTCCTTGATCTTCGCTGGATCCACTGCAACTCCAGCCTCCAAGATGATGTTCCCCAAAAAATGAACCTCTTGAATCCAAAACTGGCACTTTGAGAGCTTACCATAAAGCTGGTTCTCTCGGAGTGTGTCCAGTACTACCTACAAATGGTAGGCATGCTCCTCCTTAGTAGTTGAGTAGATCAAAATGTCGTCGATGAAGACAAATACAAAGTGATCGAGGTAAGGATGGAACATCCTGTTCACGAGACTCATGAACACTGATGCAGCGTTGGTTACACCGAAGGGCATAACCAAGAACTCATAGTGGTCATACCGACATCTGAAGGTTGTCTAATAAACATCCTCATCTCGAAATCTGAGTTGTTGATAGCCTGATTTGAGGTCTATGTTCAAGAACCATCGTGCTCCCTTGAGCTAATCAAAAAGGTCATCAATCTTTGGTAGTGGTTACTTGTTCCTCACTGTCACCTGGTTCAGGTGATAGTAGTCGACGTAGAGCCTCAAGCTCCCATCTGACTTCTTGACAAATAGAATCGGGGCTGCCCAGGGAGAAACACTGGGCCGAATGAATCTCTTCCCCTACATGTCCTCAAGCTGTACCCTCAGCTCGCGGAGCTCTGCGGGGGCCATCCGATATGCTGGTGTAGATATCGGTGCTGCCCTGGGGTACAGATAAATGTAGAAGTCCACCTCTATGCGAGGAGGTAGTCCTGGAACATCATCAGGAAAAACATCCGCGTACAGTTCCACCACTAGAGGATAAGTCAGACTCTCTACATCAACTGCTCTAAGAGTAAGGCAAGACAACTAGTTAGTGATCGGCCGCACCCTCCCCTGAGTAAGTCCGTCTTGTGCTGCAAAGGTTCCCTTCTCACTAGTGAAGGAGAACTTGGTCCCATCCATGCGGACACACCACACATTGCGCCTAATACAGTCGATCTGAGCATGGACTGTAGATAACCAGTTCATACCCAAGATTACGTCGTAAGGACTTAATGTTTCTACGAGGAGATAATAGCCAAAGATCTCGCCTCCTAGAGTAAACTCACACTACCGGCACTAGGGCGTAATCGTCGAGTCTTCTCCCGTAGGAGTCTCTAGCCATAAGGATCGAGCTAATGGCTCTGTCGGAATCTCTGAGCTCCAAATGAGGGAAGTGGCAATACAAGAGTGATTGGAACCTGTGTCTATAAGAACTGCAGCTAAGGTGGAGTAGACACAGATATTACCTCGAATCATCTCCGGATCCCCATGGGCGTATGACTTAGCTGCCCGAAGATGAGCTCTCATTTGCCCGCCAGCTCCCTGTAGTTGGGGTGGTCCTCCTGGTGGTGGTGGTGGAAACACCTCGAAATGTCGTCCACCACTAGTTGTCCAACCAGCTCCTCTGCCATGTCTGAATGTACCCTGTGAACCACCTTGATCAAATCTCTACCTCTGCCTAGGGGGTCCTTCAATGTACTGTTGATATTTTGTACAACAGGTTGTACAATCACGTGCCTTGTGACCATGCCCGCCGCATGAGTAACATTGTCCTCTCCTGGAATATCTGGATCTATCTCCTCTCCGGGAGCCTCGCACATATGATCCTTAGTCATGTGGTCGCCCACCTGTAGGTCAGGTCCTCTTGGACCTCTGTGTCATCGGTCTACTTCCAGCTGTAGAAGACTCCGCTGCATGTCTACTAGTAGTAGGTCTCGCTGCTGGTGACTGTTCATCAAGGAAATGGTCTACCAAGAGGGCTCTCTCTAATACCCTCACCTATGTCGGGATGCTAAGGGAGATCATCAGGGCTCTGATATCTCTCCTGAGTCCCTGCTCGAAGGTCCGAGCCCTGAAGAATGGGTCCCGTAACATATCTATGGAGTAGTGTGAGTAGTCATTGAACCTCACTGAGTACTGCGCTACTATCATTCTGCCCTGCAGCAGATGAAGTAGCTCCTGAATCCGCACCGCTCGAAGGGTGGCTGGAACAAACTCTGCTCGGAACAGGCTCTCAAAGTCTATCTAGAGTAAAGTCGTCTCATCGTGGACCCAAAGCATCAGGCTCCACCATCTTCCTATTGCTTCCTGAAGGAGGCTGGCAGCAAGGATCAAATTGTAGTCTTCTGGTGTCCCTACTTGCCTAAAGACTCTCACCACAGCCACCAGCCAATCCTTAGCTGCATGTGGTTCCGTCTCTTTTAGAAACATGGGTGGCCTCTAGCGCTGTAACTCATACAACGTGCTCAAGTGGCATGCATCATCTGCTGCTGGGGATGGTGACATTTGGGGCCCAACAGGTGGTGGTACCGCTGGTGCCTCTGTTGGTGCCTCAACTAGAAAGGGTCCATGCACTGGGGCTATAACGACCCATACTTTACATACATTGTTATTAATTCAGAATTGAATCACACTTATTACAACATATAAAATAACCAGGAAAAGAACGTATAGGTATAGTGTCTTTAGAAACTGGGAAACATAAACAACTGGTTCATAAAGCGTCTACACTATCTCCCATTTATTTCATCATATCTAGAGTCCCTTTTTGGCATATTCTACTTAATAACCTTCTTCCTGCCCTGGGGAAATAAAACATACAAAAGGGTGAGCTCAAATGCTCAGTAAGGGTAAACAAAAGAAATATCAATCACATCATATACATAAGCACATAACTTTTGGAAATCTTAACCTGCAAAAGAGATCATAATTTCATAACATGGGAAAAATCATAGTTGTGAAATGTAATTCCAATAATCATAACTTAAAACATGAAACTTTTTGGCATACACACATAATTATTGAGAATCATTTCTTGTCAGTCAAGACTCATTGCCAAGACTATCTTACTGGAAAAAGTCCACTTCTGAACCGAGTTCACTCCTCATTTCAGTCCTGTTTCACTGAACCGGTTTAACCTGCCGTTCTAGCCATGTCTATCTCATGAGATATAAAATCTTTACCCAATGCATTGGAGGGAGATATAGGTCCCACCCATCTCATAATGATACCATTGTTATGTGTGCCACAAAATCATAAATCATACATCATTGCATAACCCATGTAATAAAAATGGGAATCTTAAACATCGTAAAATCATAAAACAATTCATATAAGATAAAGGAATTCATAAAAATATAATTCCATCACAACATAATCAAATCAATGTAATAATAGGGATAAAAACATAACCCTTTATTATCTTTGATGGAAAATAATTTTGATAAAACACTTGAACTCCATTCTTGAGGAAAATATCCTTTCTGCTTCAAAAACACTTTTCCTTTCTTAACATGTCGTACAATTATAAACTAAAAGAAGTTGATTAAAAATAAACTTGAAAACTTGTAAAGGAATATTCTTGGAAATAATTTTTTAAAAATCCATTCATCTCGTATAAGTTAAAAAAACATTATTCGTACTGTTGTCGGAAAAGTCCAAAAGTACCTCGTACGAAAAACGACAAAAGATTCCTTTCATATCCTTTACTAAAAACTCACTGAAGGGTAAAATTGGATTTAAACAATTGTAGGTGGATGGAAATAATATTACATATTGAGGAAACGTGGATGTGGATGATAAAATACACCCCAGTAAATGCCCAAGTATAAACAATCTCGGATAAAAATGAGATTGTGATATTTCCCTTACCTTAGGTCTGATTTGCCTCGTAAGTGTCTGAACCTCCTGTATAATGATTTAAATAATGTTATTGACTTATTCCAGAATCATAATTATTGTTATTATATCACATATGGTCATATTATTAGCTTCTTATTAGTAATATTTCATTACAACTTGTTATTCGGGTGTTTATTACTTTTTGTTCTTATTCGTGTTTTGTCGAATAAATTCTTATTCTTCACTTTAGGTTATAGATACCTCATTTCTATAATGTTATTAGTGTAATATATATCATATTAATTCATTAAATTCATTTATATAATCATTATGCAATGAAGATCTTGTAGAATGAGTCGCATCACATCGTGGAGATGGTATTCCGTACGTACGCACGAGCGATGATATCGTTCCCATGATCATGGAATTGTATTGGAGTGTATGTATACTATTTCAGAATCAATATCACTTTACAATAATCATATATATTAATTATTTACACCATTATGCCCATCCAAGTAAGGTGGTGTTGGAAAGTAGATTACACCACGGCGTGGAGACGGTATTCCGTACGTACGCACGCGCGATGATTTCATTTTCCATAGGATGGATAGATGGTGAAATAGGGTTGTTTCATAAAATATCAGTATATTAGTGATACTTATTTTATTACTTCATAATGAAACAACTAAAGAAGAAGAAGTGGAAGAAGAAATAAAGATGAAAGAATCGGTAACGGACATTACCTCTTCTTTGAAGTGCTTCTTTGAGACCTCCTTTTAGGGCACTAAAATTGGTCTTTGAAGAAGTCCAGGACCTCTAGGATGTCTCTAGGGAAGTGGAGAGGAGAAATTTTCAGGGTATGGCCAAGCTTGAAGGCTCAATGTGGTGTGAGGAAGAGAGGGAGGAGGTGCCCTTTTATAAGGGAGGAGAGGGGCACCTTTGGAATAACTAAAAATATTATTTTATTATAAAGCCAAATTCGGTTTTAAATAGCTCCAAATTGATTTATTTAGAAGCTAAGGTGGGGATGGTTCGAAATAATCTCATCCAATAGAATTTAGACAAGTTTAGTTTCATATTTTGACCTTATCATTTAGATTTAACATTAAGTTAAATAATTTTACTTTTACTGTGTCTTCTTGTGTTCTTACACTATAAGGTTAATAAACTTACTATAACAATCCAAAAGAACCCCAAGTTGTTTATAATTAATATCTATAACCTTATCTAATTAATTTGGTCGAAACTTAGATTTTTAGGAATAAAATAACAATTAATAATATAATACTTTTTTAAAAAACTATTTTATGTCAATTTTGACACTATTTAGTAATTTATTTTTTAAAAAATCATAACAGAATTATTAGTTCAAAAAAAGTTAATTAACTCAATAATAACATGTCATATTAACCTATAAAATTAGTTTAATTCATAAAAAGTCTAAAATTACATTTATTTGGGTATTTATAACATCAATTATGTCAATATTTCATTAATAAGATAATTACTGAATCATCTTTGTGTCATAAATAAATTAAATTATTTAATGTCTAAAAATTACAAATAAAATACCATTATGTAGGAAATCTTGTTAGCTTTCTAATGAATATTTATAGTCTAATTTATCTTATATATAAACTTATATTAAAAATTATTTACTTATTAAAAATTGATTTTAACTATTTTAACCCTTCTTTAAATAAATTAATAATAAATGTCCTAATCTAATCCAAGTGGGCCTAAATGGTCATATTTTATTCCTAAGTTTGTTTTTGGTCGAATTACACTTATCCAATAGAATTAAGACATGTGTTAGGGTAATAATAATATCATTTTTACCCTTAATTACCCTATTTACTTTTAACCGTGGTAAATAAAAGTAAAAAGTTACTATTCACCAAAAATTATTTTCATCTCATTGAACCACATTTTACTTACTGACATCAACCGTGTCTCTCAGATTTTTGAAATTCCACTCACAGAAGTGGTAAAATTAAGTTTTATGAAAAATTCAGTTTTTTAACTACCACTTAGTGGTTTCACTATTCATCAAAAATTGAAAGTTTTCAGAAAAATACCAAAATTTCACCCTAGGATAATTTCAATATTCCGAATCCAAAAATGAAGTCCATTTTGAAAACTAAAATTTATAAAATTTCAAAAAGTGGTTATTAAAATTCATAACGGCTAGTTTTAATAATATTTTATTAGCATATCATTGTTTAGTGAAACTCGGTATTGCATACGACGCAAGCTATCGAGGAAGGTTGCGATTTCGTGTAAAGCAAGACAAGAAAGTGTTGTGTGTAGAAAAAGATTCCTTTGATGATTTATATAACATAAAAGTCTCGGGTGTTACATTCTACTCCCCTTAAAATGAATTTCGCCCTCTAAATTCGTCACTTTGTGACAAACAGATGAGGATACCTCTCCCTCATCATATCCTCAAGCTCCTATGTAGCTTCTTCTAGTTGGTGGTTCCTCCATAAAATTTTCACCAATCGAGTGGTATTGTTTCGTATGACTTTTTCGCTATGATCCAGAATCTCTATCGGGTTTTCTTCATAAAAAAGATCATGCTCCAGCGGTACAACTTCTGAGCTGAGTACATGTGAAGGATCAGGTATGTACTTTCTCAGGAGAGATACATGGAACACATCGTGAACTTGAGAGAGATTCAGTGGAAGCGCCAATTAGTAAGCTACCTTCCCAACACGATCCAGTATTTCGAAAGGACCGATATATCTAGGGCTCAACTTCCCCTTCTTTCCAAATCTCATGACCCTCTTCCAGGGAGATATTCGTAAGAACACTTTATCACCTACTTCAAACTCTAGGTCTTTTCTTCGGTTGTCGACATAACTTTTCTGTGGACTCTGACCTACTCTTATGTGTTGTTGAATAGATCTGACCTTTTCTGCCATTTCATCAACGAGATCGGGTCCTAATAGCTTTCTTTCCCCAACTTCATCCTAGCAAGTTGGAGTCCTGCATTTCTTTCCATAGAGAGCTTCATAAGGAGCCATCTGAATACTGGAGTGAAAGATATAATTATAAGAAAATTCCACCAAAGGTAGGTGTTGATCCCAACCACCTTTGAAATCCATAGAGAAATCTCTCAACATATCTTCTAGAGTTTGAATTGTTCTCTCAGACAGACCGTCTGTCTGAGGATGAAAAGCAGTGCAGAAACTCAACTCTGTATCCAGAGTATGCTGAAGACTTCGCCAGAACTTCGAGGTAAATCTCGGATCCCGATCAGATATAATAGAAAGTGGTAATCTATGCAATATTACCACTTCCTTTACATATATCCTGGCAAGCTGATCCAGAGAGAAATCCTCTCTAATAGCAATTAAGTGTGTAAACTTTGTAAGACGATCCACTATGATCCAGATAGAATTATTGACTTTGGATGTTTTAGGAAGTCCTGTGACAAAGCCCATAGTGATGTTTTCCCATTTCCATTCGGGTATGGGTAATGGTTGTAACATCCCCTTAGACTTCAGTCTCTCAACTTTAACTTGTTGACAAACCAAGCATCGAGAGACATATTCAGCAACATCTCTTTTCATGTCATCCCACCAGAATTACTCTTTCAGGTCCCTATACATCTTCGTGCTTCCAGGATGAATAGAGAATGATGAACTATGATCCTCATCCAGAAGCTCCTTCTTTAATTAGGGGATGGGAGAAACACAAACCCGATTCCTGAACTTTATTATCCCATCACAATCAAGGTTGAATTCAAGAACATTTCTCACCTTCTTTTGTAACTCTACATCTTCTTTCTATGCCTCTTTAATCTTCACATGTATAGATGGTTGAAAATTCATTTGAGAAAGATACGATTTTCCCCCTTCCATTAAAATTCCAAGATCCATCCTTTGTAAATCCATAAATATTGGATCTTTTGTGATCCTCATCATGGATAAACTGGCATGGTCTTGTCGACTTAATGCATATGCCACCTTGTTTGCTTTCCCAGGTTGGTAATGAATTGAGCAGTCGTAATCCTTAATCATCTCCAACCATCTTCTTTGACGCATATTAAGCTCCTTTTGTGTGAAAATATACTTTAAACTTTTATGATCAGTATAAATATCACACCTTTCACCATAATGGTAATTCCTCCAAATATTTGATGCAAATATTACCGCAGTTAACTCCAAATCATGAGTTGGGTAATTTTGCTCATGGATTTTCAATTATCGTGAGGCATAAGCTATCACCATATCATTTTGCATAAGAACACATCCCAGTCCCTTCTTGGATGTATCACTGTAGATCACAAACCGTTATCCACTACAAGGAAGTGTGAGTACAGGTGCACTGGATAACCTTCTTTTCAACTCCTTGAAATTCTCTTCACATTCATCCATCCACATGAACTTAACTCCTTTTCGAGTCAACCTGGTGAATGGATTAGATAATCATGAAAAATATTTCACAAAACATTGATAATATCCAGCCAAACCAAGAAAACTTCGGATCTCAGTTACTGTTTTTGGTCTCGACCATCTTTCGATAACCTCTGTTTTTGCTGGATCCACAGATATCCCATCTTTTGAGATTATGTGACCCAAAAATGAAACTTTTTGAAGCCAAAATTAACACTTGGTAAATTTTGCATAAAGCTTCTCCTTTCTCAGGGTCTTTAATATAACTCTCAAGTGATCTTCATGTTCTTCCTTTCTCTTTGAATAGACAAGAATATCGTCTATAAAGACTACCACAAATTGATCAAGATAGTCTCTAAAGACTCTATTCATTAGATCCATGAAGATAGCAGGGGAATTAGTAAGACCAAATGGTATCACTATAAATTCATAGTGTCCATACCTTGTACGGAAAGTCGTCTTTGGTATATCCTCCATTTTGGCCCTTAATTGATGATACCCTGAACGAAGATCAATCTTGTAAAAGTATTGAGCTCCGCGTAGTTGGTCAAATAGGTCATCAATGCGCGGGAGAGGATATTTTTTCTTGATAGTGATCTTGTTAAGTTCTCGATAATCAATGCAGAGTCTCATTGATCCATCTTTCTTCTTAACAAACAGAACAGGTGCTCCCCAAGGTGACGCACTAGGGCATATGAACCTCTTATCAAGATTCTCTTGTATTTTCTTCTTCAATTCCTGCAACTCAATTGGGTCCATTCTATAAGGTGTCTTTAAAATAGGCAAATCATCCGGTACGAGTTCTATTGAAAACTCAACGTCACGATTCGGTGGTAGACCCGGTAATTCCTCTGGAAATACATCATCAAACTCCCATAAAATGGGCATATTCTTAATCATTATTTTCTCACCAACCATTTGAGATAAATAACCTTCATTTAGTGGAATCAAGACCCATAAGATGGAAGAAATTTCCACTGGAAGGTTATGTTCATCCTTGCATTGATAGACGATTATAGATTGATCTAGAATTTGAAATGTGACTTCCCTTATTTGGAAATTGATATGAGCTCCATATAAAGAAATCCAATCCATGACAAGAATCACATCAAATTACACTATAGTAAGGATCACAAGATTTTCAGGAAGCACTTTCCTACAAACTTCAATCGGGTAAGAATTATAATCTTTCGATGCGACTGTTGTGCCATTAGGTGTTGTCATAACTAACTCAACATCTAATTTTTGAGGTAATACGGTGATACCCTTAGAAAATTTTTCAGAAATAAAAGAGTGGGCGGATCCAGAATCAAATAAAACATTTTCTACTTTATAGTGGATGGTAAGTGTAACTTTCACCACATCGTTATCGTACTCCACATTGTTGATGGAAATTGCATGTGACTTTCCTTTGTCTTTAGCCTTAATATTTTTTTGATGTCGATCATCATCAAAAATACTTGGATTAGGGAATTTATTGGCATAATTCCCCATCTCCTTGCACTTGAAACATTGAAGTGTAGTAGGTTCATTCTGTGTATCCCTTCCTTTGTTTGCATCATTAGACATCTTCTTCTCATCATTGCGGCATTCAAATGCCCGATGACCTTCCTTTCCAAATTTGAAACATTTACTTGCCCCTTTAAGAAAACTCCCTCCATGTTTCTTTCCACACTTTGAGAATAAGGCAAATCTCATCTTCTTTTCAGTGTGATCTTTAGATTTTCCTTTGAATTCCATTTTCCTCTTCTTATCAAACCCATATGACTGATGGGTTACTCCAATCTCCATCTCGACTTTGAGAGCACATCGAACGATTTCCTTATAGCTATTAAAGTCCCTTATGGCTAACTCCCTTCGAAGACTTGGTTTTAAGCCACTAAAGAATCGATCGATCTTACTCTCAGGTTAGATAATAATACCAGAAGCGTACCTTGAAAGTCTTGTAAAATTTGCTTCATAGGTACCAACAGATTCATCATCCTTTTGCTTCAGTTCAAGAAACTCTTTCTCCATCTTTGTTCGGATAATACGAGGGAAGTACTTATTGAAAAATAAGTTCTTGAACTCTTCCCATTCCATGGACTCAATTTCATCCCTTTGCCTCGTATTCTTAATAAGATTCCACCATTGATCAGTATCTCCTTCCAAACGATACACTGCTAGGATGACTTTATCATGTTTAGAACATTGAAGAACTGAAAATATCTTTTCAGTAGTACTAACCCATTGTTCAGAAACTAAAGGATCATTAGACCCGCTGAAAGAAGGTGGACACTTCCTCATGAAGGATTCAACAGAATGTTGCTCCTTCCTTTGTTCGTTTGGAAGTCCTACATGATTCATAGCTTGAGAAAGTTGTGTGAGCATGACTACAAGATTTTTAATTCCAGCTCCCATAACATTTTTTTGCTCTGGGGGACATTCATTGCATTGCCCATCGCATTCTGCATTAACACAGTTCCTTAGGGTTACAACCATTGACTAAAACCAAGGAGAATAGTGTGAGCAACACTAATTATAATAGGAAAATCACATAATCAAGAATAAAATTTCACACTTAAGGTCTTATCCTAGGTTATTCATGGTCATTTCTAAAACACTAAGATTGTGTTCTTTGCTTAGAATTATCCTTATGGTTCTTACTAAGGCTTTCACATCCTAGTTTCCAAAGGTTGACTATACCTTTCCTCTGATACCAACTATAATAACCCATACATTACATACATTGTTATTACTTCAGAATTGAAGCACACTTATTAAAACATATAACAAAACCAGGAAAGGACCGTATAGGTATAGTGTCTTTAGAAACTGGGAAACATAAACAACTGGTTCATAAAGAGTCTACATTGTCTACCATTTATTTCATTATATCTAGAGTCCCTTTTTGGCATATTCTACTTAATAACCTTCTTCCTGACCTGGGGAAATAAAACATACAAAAGGATGAGATCAAATGCTCAGTAAGGGTAAACAAAAGAAATATCAATCACATCATATACATAAGCACATAACTTTTGGAAATCTTAACCTGCAAAAGAGATCATAATTTCATAACATGGGATAAATCATAGTAGTGAAATGTACCCCCAATAATCATAACTTAAAACATGAAACATTGTGGCATACACACATAATAATTTAGAATCATTTCTTGTTAGTCAAGACTCATTGCCAAGACTATCTTAGTGGACAAAGTCCACTTCTGAACCGATTTCACTCCTCGTTTCAGTCCTGTTTCACTGAACCGGTTTAACCTGCCGTTCCAGCCATGTCTATCTCATGAGATATAAAATCTTTACCCAATTAATTGGAGGGAGATATAGGTCCCACCCATCTCATAATTATACCATTATTATGTGTTCCACAAAATCATAAATCATACATCATTGCATAACCCATGTAATAAAAATGGGAATCTTAAACATCGTGACATCATAAAACAATTCATATAAGATAAAGGAATTCATAAAAATATAATTTCATCACAACATAATCAAATCAATGTAATAATAGGGATAAAAACAGAACCCTTTATTATCTTATATGGAAAATATTTTTGATAAAACACTTGAACTCCATTCTTGAGGAAAATATCCTTTCTGCTTCAAAAACACTTTTCCTTTCTTAACATGCCATACAATTATAAACAAAAATAATTTTATTAAAAATAAAATTGAAAAATTGTAAAGGAATCTTCTTGGAAATAATTTTTTAAAAATCCATTCATTCCGTATAAGTTAAAAAAACATTCTTCGTACTTTTGTCGGAAAAGTCAAAAAGTACCTCGTACGAAAAATGACAAAATATTCCTTTCATATCCTTTACTAAAAACACACCAAAGGGTAACATTGGATTTAAAAAATTGTAGGTGGATGGAAATAATATTACATATTGAGTAAACATGGATGTGGATGATAAAATACACCCCAGTAAATGCCCAAGTATAAACAATCTCGGATAAAAACGAGATTGTGATATTTCCCTTACCTTACGTCTGATTTGCCTCGTAAGTGTCCGAACCTCCTGTATAATGATTTAAATAATGTTATTGACTTATTCCAGAATCATAATTATTGTTATTATATCACATATGGTCATATTCATAGCTTCTTACTAGTAATATTTCATTACAACTTGTTATTCGGGTGTTTATTACTTTTTGTTCTTATGCGTGTTTTGTCGAATAAATTCTTATTCTTATCTTTAGGTTATAGATACCTCATTTCCATAATTTTATTAGTGTAATATATATCATATTAATTCATTCAATTCATTTATATAATCATAATGCAATGAAGATCATGTAGAATGAGTCGCATCACATCGTGGAGATGGTATTCCGTACGTACGCACGAGCGATGATATCGTTACCATGATCATGGAATTGTATTGGAGTGTATGTATACTATTTCATAATCAATATCACTTTAAAATAATCATATATAGTCATTATTTACACCATTATACCCATCCAAGTAAGGTGGTGGTGGAAAGTAGATTACACCATGGCGTGGAGACGATATTCCGTACGTACGCACATGCGGTGATTTCTTTTTCCGTAGGATGATTAGATGGTGAAGTAGGGATGTTTCATACTTATAATAAAATATCAGTATATGAGTGATTCTGATGTTATTACTTCATAATGAAACAACTAAAGAATAATAAGTGGAAGAATAAATAAAGATGAAAGAATCTGTAACGGACATTACCTCTTCTTTGAAGTTCTTCTTTGAGACCTCCTTTTCGGGCACTAAAATTGGTCTTTTAAGAAGACCAGGACCTCTAGGATGTCTCTAGGGAAGTGTAGAGGAGAAAGTGGCAGGTTTTGTCTGAGCTTGAAGGCTCAAAGTGGTGGGAGTAAGAGAGGGAGGAGGTTCCCTTTTATAAGGGAGGAGAGGGGCACCTTTGGAATAACAAAAACTATTATTTTATTATAAAGCCAAATTCGGTTTTAAATAGCTACAAATTGATTTATTTAGATTCTAAGGTGGGGATTGGTCGAAATACTCTCATCCAATAGAATTTATACAAGTTTAGGTTCATATTTTGACCTTATCATTTAGATTTAACATTAAGTTAAATACTTTTACTTTTACCGTGTCTTCTTGTGTTCTTACACTGTAAGGTTAATAAACTTACTATAACAATCCAAACGAACCCCAAGTTGTTTATTATTAATATATATAACCTTATCTAAGTCATTTTGCCTAACCATATATTTTTAGGAATAAAATAACAATTAATAATATAATATTTGTTTTAAAAACTATTTTATGTCAATTTTGACACTATTTAGTAATTGATTTTTGTTAAAATCATAACAGAATGATTAGTTAGAAAAAAGTTAATTAAATCAATAATAACATGTCATATTAACCTATAAAATTATTTTAATTCATAAAAAGTCTCAAATTACATTTATTTGGGTATTTATAACATCAATTATGTCAATATTTCATTAATAAGATAATTACTGCATCATCTTTGTGTCATAAATAAATTAAATTATTTAATGTCTAAAAATTACAAATAAAATACCATTATGTAGGAAATATCTTTAGCTTTCTAATTAATATTTATAGTCGAATTTATCTTATATATAAAATTATATTAAAAATTATTTAATTATTAAACTTTGATTTTAACTATTTTAACCCTTCTTTAAATAAATTAATAATAAATGTCCTAATCTAATCCAAGTGGGCCTAAATGGTCATATTTTATTCCTAATTTTGTTTTTGGTCGAATTACACTTATCCAATAGAATTAGGACATGTGTTAGGGTAATAATAATATCATTTTTACCCTTAATTACTCTATTTACTTTTAACCGTGGTAAATAAAAGTAAAAAGTTACTATTCACCAAAAATTATTTTCATCTCATTGAACCATATTTTACTTACTGACATCAACCATGTCTCTCGGATTTCTTATATTCCACTCACAGAAGCGGTAAAATTATGTTTTATGAAAAATTCAGTTTTTTAACTACCACTTAGTGGTTTCACTATTCATCAAAAATTGAAAGTTTTCAGAAAAATACTAAAATTTCAGCCTAGGATAATTTCGATATTATGAATCCAAAAATGAAGTCCATTTTGAAAAATAAAATTTATAAAATTTCAAAAAGTGGTTATTACTATTCATAACGGCTAGTTTTAATAATATTTTATTAGCATATCATTGTTTAGTGAAACTCGGTATTGCGTACGACGCAAGCTATCGAGGAAGGTCGCGATTTCGTGTAAAGCAAGACAAGAAAGTGTTGTGTGTAGAAAAAGATTCCTTTGATTATTTATATAACATAAAAGTCCCGGGTGTTACAGAGGCCTCGTCGCTCGGAGGGCTGTCAGTGCGTATAAATCATGGGGCTCTAACTGGTCATCCGCGGGGTGGCATCCTGAAAGAAACATATTCGACACGGTCAAACGATTTTACCTAGTTAGATGACCTAGTTGAGTTGACTTAAAGAAAAACTTTTGAAACACACACGCAATTATTGTTTTCATGTACTAAGTCGGAAATTAGTAGTCAGGGTCCTGTTGTACAGATACGCCGACCGCCGCACCAAAACTGGAATCCCTGAACTGAAAACCAGACTTGGTACCCTTAACACTATTTCTTCATAGAAAAGAAATATTAGAGTCCAATGTTCTGTTGTAGAACCGACTCCTCTAATACCAATTTGTCATGACCCATCCTCGAAAACCATTCTGTGACTACCCCAAGCCTGCCTTCCATAGGCCAGGGGCTGGAGACTAGCACCAAAGGCGTAAATCCCTAATATGGGAAGGAATTTCCTTTATAAAAAGTTGACACACAAAATCAGAGTACAAAAATGGATGCAAAACACTAAGTAAAACTGAATACAAAGGTAGTGATGAAATTAAAGGGGGCCGGAAATACTATCCCAACAGTAAAGTACAAGAAAAAGACAAAACAGAACAACTAAAAGACAAATAACTAGAAGGTGTCTAGCAGCTACTAGATCATCCACCACAGATCCTACTTGAGGGTAGGTACAGATAGCCTCCTCATTGCTCCATGTCTTTCCGTCTCCTCCTAGTAATGACTCATTTTGAGGTCCACCTCCGAGTACCGTCCAGTCCCCGTACACTCTGCCTCGGTCAACGTTGTTCGTCGTCTGCATCCAACACAACAAGGTGCGGGCATAGCCTGTGCATGGGTGAGTATAATGATACTCAGAAGGGACCCCAATACACTCAAGGTCTCACAAAATATAACAAAGATAAGCCAAAAAGTATGAATCAATGGAAAACCATTACTTAGGTATATGCCCATACATATACCTAAGTTATCTAGTAACCCATCTCAATCATGAAGAAAACACCAAGGTTAATGACTCACCTCAAACCAGGATTTTCATTATTGAAACCACGGCTGCTGGAGAACTCCTCCTATGTCGAGAACAGTGGGCATGTCACGACACCAAGGAATTTCTCACTAACCTTGGACTTCTGAGGTACTCCTCCTGTCGAGTACCATGGGTCTGCCGCCAAATACCAGGTGCTTCTCCACTGTGCGTCTGCCGCCAAATACCGGGCACTCCCCCTAATAGCTTGCAGAGGTACTCCTCCTGTCGAGTATTACGGATCTACCGCCAAATACCAGGTGTTCCTCCTCCATGGGTCTGCCTCCAAATACCCGGCGCTCCCTACTAGGCTAGTTTAATCACTCCGAGTCAAATCGATCAAGTAGTGGTCAGTTCTATGAACTACAAGGTCACTGCACTCTATCGGCCCATCACTATAAGGTTTCGCTCCACGATCTACTGGGCAATACTCCAATTGTTGAAAATTTCCAAGAAGAAGTATCTTGAAGGTCCTCCACGTTATAGGGGTCTCAATGCAAGAGATACCGTGTTAATCAGACACTCGGTCTGTGAGTTATTAGTTTTTTAGTCCAAGGGCCCCGGTTGGTTTCATGTACTAACCAAACTGGACATATCTCAACTATGCCATGAACTCCCTTGGGGTATTCTCAAAGGGACAACTTCGTTTGATGAATATTGGCATCGCTGGTGGTTCGTCAAACAGATGCTCGTAGCCCAAGTTATGGGCGAATATGTGTATTCAGTTCTAACGGGTCCGGGTTCGGTCCGACACAGTCGGACAGAACTGACATGACCTGGGTCTGGACCAGGGTCCGACCCAGTTCGTGAGTCCGACCGGATCTGAAGGGGCAGCCCGGCCCGAAGGCACGGCCCAGCCCGAAGGCGCGGCCCATCCCAAAGGTGCGGATCAGCCCGAAGGTGTGGCCCAACCAGTGGGGATGGCCCGGTTGGCTTACCCTATGGCCCCGCCGGCTGGCCGCGTGCTAGCGGGTTGTGTTGCCCCATTGGCTGGCTGCGTGCGAGCAGTTCTTGGGGCTCAGCCGGTGGTCCGTGTGGGCCGGCTGGACACACCATGGGGGCAGGGGTGCCGCTCCCCCTTATTGCCATAACGGAACCGGCACCTAGCACCGGTTCAGGTAACCGCAGGACCCTTCGGGTCCCCCCTGTAGCGTGCACTACTGGCCGGCTCAGCCGAACGCCCTTCCCTATATGTCGCAGCCTAAGGTAGTGGTCCGTCTCCAGCATGGTGCTACGGTGCCACGACCAGCTTCTCCATCATGGTCCTCCCTGGCCGCAGCTCATCTCCACCGAACGGCACAACGGCGCTGCGCCTCCTCCGTCGCGGCCCAGCCTGGCCGTGGCCTCCCACTCCTATGCGCGGTGCGACGGTGCCGCGCTCATCGTCTGACCGATGTGGCCCTCCTTGACAGGGCCCTTCCTCCATGCGCAGTGTGTTAGCACCGCGCCCCTCCAGCACAATCATGGCCCGCCTGGTTGTGGCACGGTTCTCAGCTCGGCATGGCGGTGTCACACCCTTGTGGAGACCTGGCAGCCTTGCACCGCTGGTTTTCTTCTCGGCCAGCTCGTTGTCGGTGGCTGTGTGTACTGCCTCTGTCGTCATCAAACAAGAACCAACAAAAAGGTAGGGTTGGTCCATGTTCGTGCGGTTCGAACCCTCCTCGTTACGGTGATATCATTCGCTTCTCAAATCACACAACATACGACGGAGTACGAAGGGTAATATTCAGTCGTAAAATAACCCCTACCACGATTGTCGCTCATTGGCGGCGGAAGGAGGTGATGTTTTCATCAGCGAAGTTCTTCATGGGCGGAGTCTTCTCATTTGACACAAATGAAGTTCACTCGAGATTTCATGGGCATTCTTTGTGGGCGTCGCTTCCCTATCTTTCCCCGGTTGAAGAAGGAAGAAGATGGTGACGGTTCTTCATGTCCTTCATTGAGAGGATGTTCTCTCAATTCTTCCAAGGCTCCACCAAAGAATTATGCCAACCAAAATAATGTAAAATCATAACCCTTATTTTAAATGGTTGGCATGAATTCAAATGGATTCAAATCAATTAATGAACCAATAATTGATTTATGTGGAGTGGCACACTTATGAGGGAAGGTGAAGAGTTTCACCAATTTAATTGGGGGTTCAAGGGATTTTAAGGGGGTTAGAGGAGCTAAGGGCTCAGGTGGGCCCCATCTAATAATATCCTCACAAGGGAGGTTATGCTCGGGTGTGCGCCACCACCATAACCTCCCATGGGAGGTTCGGGTGTGGTGGCCCCCACCTCCAACCTCCCCTTGGAGGTTTTAACCACCAAAATATAAAAAAAATTTAAGTCTTATTTTTATTTAATTTTATATAAAAACTCGAAAAATATCTTTCAATCTCATTAAAACGCAACTGCGGTGAAGGTATCACTAAGAAATCACCAATGCTGTGAGTTAAATGGTGCCCTCGGCTTTCAGTTCCGAGCTACGGTTCAAACGTTATAAAATCTCGCTCGTATGTTTACTGAACGTACCCGAACAAAACTTCAGAATTTGATTCCGGGCACACCGGGCCTCGGAATCATGCGCCGTCAGAAACTACAGACTCATAAAATTCCCATTTATTTAAGAAAAATCATTTCCATGGAAATTCCGGGTCTTTACAATTATAATTCAATCTAATCATGGTCTAGTGGGAATCGTTGGAACTCATTCGAGAGGGTTAAGGGTTCGACTCGCACAATATGAACTTCATGGATGTAATTACATGTGTGATGATTTAACACCTCAATAGTCCATAGTATAATTGGGATTTTAGTTTGACCGATCTAGTTCACAATTCAGATTTGACTAATGTAGTCTATTATAAATTTTTAAGGGGGTATCTTGGGGAGATCATGAATTTTATGGGACGGGTGGGGCTTTCGTGAATAAATATATAATAATGTATATTGCATTTTTAATATTAAATATTATTATAATTATAATAAATATTAATTTAATACATTTAGGAGAGGGGATAAATTCAAAGATAAACACTCACACACACACACACTCAAGCACATCGAGATACCAAAACAAAATACCAATATAATTATAGTCAAGGATGATAACAATTTTTCTTTGACTTAAACGATATTAAAAAAATGATTGATGGTGATGGTGATTAGAATAATTACATTATTAATTGATAATAATAGAAAATAATTAATAATATTAATATTAATAATATTATTATGATGAAGTTTTATATTTATTGTGATAATAATTATATTAAATCCATGGGTGGGGGCCCAATGGTTATGGTCAATGTTTCAATCTACCTGGTTAGGGGTTCAAATCCCAATTGTTGTAGATTTACATTGAGATTTCATGCCTCAATATTTTAATTTAAAATGGTACATGGTTGGTTGGGATAGGAAATTTTTCATTATTTGGATCCACAAGATACTTTTGGGTTCCCAAAATACCAATATGTTTTAGGATCATCCCTGATTCACTGAGGGAGGGGTGAATTGGTGAATATTTTTCAACTATAGACCACCACTAAAAACCTTCACTTCTAGTTAAAGTGACTAATTTGTTTGTTGTTATTACTTTCCTATAACTCCAATTAACACTTGTATCATGGGAACAAAAACCATACAAGGTTCCCTAGTCCAAAAAAATGTCAACATCATGGGAATGATTAGAAAAACCTATGATCATACAATCCACTAATCATCATGGATATATATGAGTAATGATTTTACTTAAAATCATGTTAAATAAAATATATATCTCATGAATGTTATAATGTAATAATCCATAATCTAAAAAAACATCTCCAAAATTATTTCAAGAAGAATATTCAACCTCAAAAGTGACTCCACTTATCTACTGATGAGTTCTGATATCCCTCATTGATATGGATCTATGTTTTCATGTTTTGCCACATCTTTTTACTTAATTTTTAATGATTTAATTAATTATTTAAGCACTTTATACTAAGTAATTGTACTTTTTTATTTTTCTATTTAATTTTGTTAATTAATCAATTTATATAATTAATTATGAATTTTTAGTCATCAAAATAATAATTTTAATCTTACTTAACATTTCTAGTTTAATTATTTCTTAATTCGCCTTGTTAAGTAGAATCTACTTGATGTTTTATTAAACTAACATTTTTATAAAACAATTATTTAATTGTTTTAATTATTTTTAATTAACATAGTTTTTATCTTAATATTTTATCTTTTCATTTGGTTACATTAGAATAGCTTAAAAAAATGTGTGGAACACTTTGGAAGAGAACCTTAAGATGGAAAACATGGAATTAGAAATTTTTGAACCTAAATTGATAACCACTCTTCCATATTTTGAACCTGCAAACCCAATAAATTCTAAATTGTTGTTGGATGATTAGGATGAGGGAATGATATTTGAAGAAAGACTAACTAATGAGTTTTAATTTCCCTATTCTCATAGTAATCTCTTTTCTAAATATTTTGGCAATGAAATGGAAATAAGTGTTGGACAACTTGAAGAGAATTTTCTTAATTTGAATATTCTGGAAACTGAATTTATTGAAACTGAATTGTACAATTCTTCTCCTAAAATTCAATTGCAACACTCAAATGACATGGTTTTAGAAAGTGAGCTTTTTGAATTTGAACATGTAGTATAGGTTGAACACACGCTTGAATTAGGCAGAACTAATTTTATAGAAGCAGTAGATGTTGAGTGTACATTAACAGATGAGGATATTTTGGAATAGATTTACAACATTGTTAAGCCTGAATATTTGAATATTGGTAAAATAAATCTTCTTCCCTGTCTGTCACTTACTTCCTCAACTGTGAAGGGTGCTGAGCCTTTTCATGATACTGATAGTAATCCAAAGAGGGAATCACACTAGTACTCCATTATCCATGATTCAGTTCAGCACTTGAATTCCCTCTTAAGAATGCTAATCAGAACTCACCCATTAGCACCATTGAAGTTGGATATGTTAATGATGAAACTGAGAGAGATAGTTATGAGGTCAATGTCATTCCCTTTGAAGCATATAGTACTATTTTTCCCCTTCATGTGGACTCAAATCATGATAACTATGAAACAATTATGTAATTGGACAACATTATGCTCACAACTGTTAAAGGGCATTTCTTATGAATTTTTATAAGCTATGACAGTTAGGTTGTGTTTAGTTTTGGAGCCCACAATTCTCATCCTTCTATTAAAAATAATTGGGCTAAACACATGCGGTGGTTCCTATTAAGGAAAACACATCCACCTAGTTATTAAGGTTAGTTCTAGGTGAGTCCAGGAAGGGAATTTAAATCTAGTGCTACATGACAGGAAACCCATGGTTTTTGTTGTGTTAATGAATAAAAAATTGTAATTAAATAAAGTCTAACCGAAGACTTTAAAATTAGTGCTTCAGGGGAGTCAACCCATTCTTTTCCTTTGTTCTCATTCTTTTTGTATTGTTTAGTGTTGAATAAAGTGTTGCATTGTTTTATTATGTATGTTTTGTCTCTGTTGGATATTTGTTCCTGGTTTACATGCTCTGTGTTTCTAGGATGTTGCTGTTGTGTCATTTAAGGAGTGGAATTCCCAAGCCGATGACTAATGATAAATTTATTCAGGGAAGTATTCTATTCATTAGTTTCTTTTTCATTTTTCATCTCCTTACTAATTTAAAAAATATGATGCTTGTCTTGTATGAAAAAAATTCTTCTCACTATTTTTTTTTCTGGTCTATGAAAATTCTGCTACATATTTTCTGAACATCTTCTGCATATATTGCAACAAAAAAACTTTTGCTCCATGTCACGATGTTGTGCTTAAAAATTCTTCATGTGCCTCTTGCTGTAAATTCCAATTCATTGAAAAATATTGAATTAATCTCTCACAGTATGAAATTAAGTGTAGGGGGTACATGTTTTCTAGTAGTTGTGTTTTTATTGGAACTGATTAGTCTATAGGGTGTTAGAATGCATTTTTCTGTTATATTGACCATTCTTTTGAACCAAAAATTCCAGATTGCTACACCCTATCCACTCTGCACCAAAACGTTGCATGCGTTGTTTGAACTTTAATAGAAAATCCATTTCACTGGACTTAAATTTTAATGTGTGTGTCTGGATATAAACCTGATGTTAAGTTATTTATTTCGGAAAACAATATTTTTTTTTGAACTTCATTGAGACCCTTTATACATGTCATCTATCTACTAAATTGAAAATCTATTCTGAACCGTAATTGTCAAATTTTGCTTCTCCATATTTGGAATTAAACTTTGGGGTCAAAGTTGGGTTTGAAGTGTGGGGGAGGGGGACAATTCTTGACTGTATTTTAATGAAATCACATCAATTCCCACTTCACATCAATCAACTTTTTTTTAAAAATGGTTAAAGCTTTTCAAAATTTTGTTATTTTTCTAAGCTTTACATTATACTCAATTGGGTCTTGCCTTAGAACAAGTTCCTTGCTAGTAGTTAAGAACTTATCTGAACCAGAAATTGATGATAATGGATGAATGGTGGGTGATCTTACTTAGTGATTTTATGGAAAATTAGTTTAGGAACTACTACTGAAAGTGATTTGGATAACCTTTTAGTGAAGCTATGATCATAACCCTTGGAACTGGACGTCTGATTCTGATTCTAGGGGACTCATTAATCTTTTAATTGTTAAAAGTAATTTCTTTAATGATCCAATGTAAATTATTTTTGATATAAATATTTTGAAACTGCAGTAATTTGGGCATCTGGGATCCCACGGTGAGTCTCTGTGACCCTAGATGCTGGGTGTGTTTCTGTTAACATTAATCCCTCTGTACACTTTGAATAAGTTCATTTCACAAAGATTAACATATGATACATGGCTTGGGAAAAATAAAATAAAGTGTCTAGGGTCAAAAATTAGTTCATTGTGGTGAGGGGAATGATGAACACCAAATGAAGAAGGGGACAATTGGTTTTTATGGAAATCATTTAGGTTGTATCAATAAGGGGATTCAAAAAAATAATAATAATATATTTATTTCTGAAACCAAGGTGAAAAAAAGTCAAAGTACAAATTTCCTCGGTTAATATCTTAATTCCATTGACATTTTACCTCTTGTCATTCAAAGACTTTGGACTTAAGCCTAGATTGAAATGAGTCATTAAATTGTATCACATATGAGGCATGACATCTTCATTTCTTGATTATTCATAGTTTTCATAATTACCCATGAGTATTTTTTATAGGCAAGATTCATACGAGTAATTCATTTTCTTATAGCCTACTGTTATGTATTTTCCTCTGTTTTGAGTTCTGGACATGTTACATTTTGTGCAAAATCATTAATACCATAATTTTATTTTTCAAAGATAATAAAGCATGGGATGGTTTGAGGAAAAACAATGCTTAAGTGTAGGTGAATTTGATGTGGCTCTATTTTTACATGTTTTTTCACATCGTTTTACTTAATCTTTAATGATTTAGTTAGTTATTTAAGAACTTTATAGAAAATAAGTGTACTGTTTTATTTTTGTATTTAATTTTGTTATTTAATCATTTTTTATTATTAATAATGAAGTTTTAGTCATCAAAATAATAATTTTAATCTTACATAACTTTTCTAATTTAATTATTTCTTAATTAGTCTTGTTAAGTAGAATCTGCTTGATTTTTTATTAAACTAAAATTTTTATAAAACGATTATTTAATTGTTGTAATTATTTTTAATTAACTTGGTCTTTATCTTAATATTTTATCTTTTAATTTAGTTTCATTTGAATAGGTTAACAATATTAATTAATATGATTAGTTATCATGCAAATCATTTAAGTAAAGAATTTTAGTTTAAATAAAAATAAAATAGCTCTCTTATAATTTAATGTTTTCAAGTAGTTGTTTCATTAATTAATTAAGATTTTTTAAACATTAATTATATTTTCTTATGTATGCAGTTATATGATATTATCATTTTCTTTTGGTTTTTGTCTACCAGTGAGGTAGACTATAACTATTGGTAACCTAATGGGTCGTCGTTGTTGTTCTATTTTCAATTGATGCTACCATTTAATTATTAATATAATTAATTTTTAATTTAATTATTTTTTTCAATTTATTTATTAAATTTTCAGTTCTGAATTTAAGTGTAGTCAGTTATTAATTTTAAAGTCTAAAGTTTATGAAAAATCCTGTTTTAATTTATGATGTTTATCTTTTTTGTAATTAATTATTTTCAATCCTTGTTTTAAATAACATAAGTTTTTTTAAGTTCAATTTTATTTAAGGTCACCATTTGTGTTCTACCGGTGACCCTTTTATTTTTTTCTATTGCGTAACGGTAAGCTATTATTTTATTTTGTAACGGTGACTGTATGCAGCTTGCTGGTAACTCTCATTTAAGTATAATGGTAACCTCGTGTTTTCTATCGGTGTCCCCTGACCAACAAGTACCAATCCAAATGGTTCATTCAAGAGATAACTATATGTCCAGATTTACTTAACTAACTCACCGGGAGTTATTTATGTGAGAAAAGTTAGTGTGGCGTTCCATTCACGAAAAAACGAACGTGTGCGGTGCACATGTGAAGAGCCTTTGAAGTCGGTGGAAAATGTTTGGTGACAAGTAGCTTTTGACAATAGCTATTTAAAGCAGAGAAAGCAGTAGAATTTTTGGGGATCCTCATTCTCATCCTATGAACACATCCATCTGAGAGCAGATTTCTAGGAGTAGCACTGGAGACGAGTTAGAGGCTAAGGAGCCTGAGGGCAGAGCATCACTATGGGAGTTCTTCTTCCCAATGTCCTTTATTTTTATACTCTATTCTTGGATGTTTTTCACTGATTTAATCTAAATGATCAAGGGACGAATTGCCTTAGGATGAGAATTCAATTCTACTAGTTAATATTTTAAACTTCTTCATTTACTTTTACATTTTTTTTAAATCATACTCAATCGGTGAGATTGATTAATGATTTTCTGTTTAGTTGTTTCACACCTCAATTTGATTTATAAATTCATAAATTAAAGATCAAATGGCAAGGTAGTTCTTGAATACTTTTATCGAAGCGTTAATCTCTTTAACTTTGGAAATTTTCAGTGAGTTTGTTTCCAGATGTTATCCTTTATTAACTGTCATGCAGTTGACTGATTTTGGGGTGGAGAACTCCTAAAGTCAGTCTTCCATGTGTTTAGTTTCCTGGTGAGGGAGACTTTTCACCTTTTTCTTGAGTTATGATTCAATAAAGTGTAGTGGAAAATATATCCTTTAAACTAGTATATTGGAATTCACGAGTATTACATTTTATCTGCTCCTTCGATCTTGCTGCTTTATTCTAGTATTTTATTCTCTTATATTAGTTTTAAAACCATAGAATTCACTCACCTACCTTCTCTATGGATCGACCCTTCACTACTATGCTAGTGTAGGTTAATAAATGTAATTTTAAGGTCTTTATGATCACCGTCATGTTCACTCATATTCTTTAAAAATACAATTCATCATCAAAAAGTGAATGAAATATTACTTTAACAAACTTGCATTGTCGCCACTTCTTTATTGAGTATATGTAACACCCATGTCCTGAGTAGAAATGTTATAGTTTCATTTAGGACATAAGTGGGAAATTTATATTGTTAAATCATGGGATCATTTGAGATTATGGATATGGTTGAGTGGTCAATTTTCTTTTAAGTATTTGGATTATTTTTTTGGCTGTTTGAGGATGAATTAATAGGTTCTGTCTAGGTGATTTTAGAGGTTCATTAGAGACTTTTTGAGTTCGTGTTACTTAAAAATATGTTCCACATACAGTTTACAACTTCAAGTGACATTTGGTACCCACTAGACCTAATAGAGACCATAGTTCCCTGAGGGTGTATCCAAGTAGTGGTACATGAATGATTTCTCGATAGACATTGGATGGGTTTTTTATAAGGGATTTTAGTTATTTCCCCCCTATACTCATATTTCTTATTCTCTTCCACTCATTCAAATTTTCATTTCCTCTCATCAATAATTATATCTTATATGGAATTCCGTAGGTATCCACTTTCCCCTTGCTTCTAGATGAATCTAGGTGAGTTATCCAATCCTAAGAAAAATATAATTCTTCCATGACCTATTATCCTCACATTCCATCTTGATTATTTTTATTTCATTTTACATGACCAGGTATATAAAGGTTAATACCCTCAGATAATGGTAAAATTCATCTAAAACCATGTGAATTCTTTTTGTCGTTCTCAAAGGAGTCTAATGTGGTTGGATTTCTCTTTGTTTATCCTTATTTTGATTGAAGCCGATTAGGTTATGGTCTATTTTAAGGATTCAAATATTTTATAAATCACTTTCATGGTTTTTTTCATTAATTTACTTATTAGGATTAGGTCATTATGTTTTTTTGGTTAATTATAGTTATTGATTATCTTGTTTTTCTATTGGATTTTTTTATCATTTAGTTTCAGAAGATCTGTGATTTGGTCTCATTAATGAGGGAATTTGTTTTAATAATTTATAACTACATCATGGAGATGCTTTGGGAATTTAAATCTTTATTATGGTAATGGTAGGTGGACTTGATTCATCATGTGATTCTCAAGATATTACTACAACATTCCATCCTTGGGTTTTTATAAATTAATAACTATATTTATTTATTTTTTCATAATATAAATGAATGGTTTTCAATAATTTTGTATATGAATGGTAAAACATTTTCATAGGGGTTTATTCAGATTTCTATAATGGAAATTCCTTCCAAACATTATAAGGTAGTCATTAAAAAATATTTTGTATTTTTTGAATCCCTACAAGCTATGATCTTTATTGTTGAGTTCCCCTTAATAGTGAGTTGGGTAACTTATATGTAAGTCATGTATCTAAACCCTAATTTTCCGATGAATGAGAACCTTCCTTGAGATTAATTTTTATCTTAAATTAATACCCTTGGGTTTCCTTTATCATAATCCATTTTTAGGAAAACTTATAAACCAATCGAATTTATTTGGTTAAAACCCACTTGGTTTGTTGATACATAACTATAGTTCACTTTATTAAGTACAACTCGTATTATATAATAAAAATAAACAATTAAAAATTAAACATAAATGATTTATAAGTCAATGAACTACACTTACCCTTTATTTAAGGAATTTATTTAGTGGTGATATGATGGATTGGTTTATGTGGCAGGAAGAAGTGAATTAACATGAAATGACTAAGGTTATAAATATTTAACTAAAAAAATTGATGAAAAATATGATTTTTATAAGGGTTTACATATTTTTATATCTAATGAGAAAATGTTTTTTGGGAATTGTTTCATTTGGAAATATTTTATTAATTAGATTTTTCTCCTTCATTTCTTTCTTTTCTTATTTTATTACCAAGATATGTCATTAAAGACACATGTTCTTCATCATGTGAAACTTGATCACTGAAATAAAGATAAGTTATATCAATAGTCAATTTAAATTTTTAAGTTTTGGAAGGTTCAAAAAGTGAATCCATAAACTTATGAAATTGGGAAAAATAGTCTTTTACAAAGAAATTCCCCTAGATATAGGCTATAAGTTCTCCACATTAACTTGAGGACTACCACTAGAAAGTTATAGGTTAGTTTCATGTATGGACTATGTATAGTATGTCAATATTATTATAATAATGTAATTTCTTCCTTATTTGGAATCTTTTTAGTATGTATTAGGAGAAAAATATTTAATACCCTTGTAGTTTTATTCAATTGACTCTAGCATGTTTGACCATTGAATTATGGTATCCACTTTCAAGGACTAGTATATTATTTAATGTATTTATCACATGTTTTACTACATTATTATACTATTTTACTATTACTTTCATGCTTGCAATCCATATTGGTTACTTTAATGCTCATATGACCTGATAGTTTGGTATATTGATCATATATAAGGTTTTATTGTATTTGAAATATTTATTATACTTGTATAATGAGGTTGTTTCTTTGATAATGAGTATATGTATTTCCTAGATATTATATATTTCTGTTATAAAATTATTAAAAATGTATGTTGGCTAATTGTATATAGGTAAAATTATTAAGATGAATTTTTATACCCAGACTAAGTATATAGTTGATGGTGTGGGGTGGGTTCATCAATCCCAGATTCAGTATAAAAATTACACTATTCCTTGGGATAGGTTGTAATATTTCCCTAACTAGTTGAACCTAATTTTCCTTGTATAATCCTATTGTAACCTTAATTGTCTTTAAAATTTCTAATGATACATGTGGTAGGATATATGTACATATGTGAGAAACTTATAGGTACCGATATTTCTTCCTATAGAGGGTGCCCTTGGATTATCATCTCAGATCCCAAGCAGAGGGTAACACCCAATATTGAAACCTTATGAACATGAAAAGTATATTTTAATACATTTTTGGTACTTTTAGGTACACTATTAATTGTTTGGTATTCTTGTTCAATTATTTGTGTCTTTTATAGAAGTTTGAATGGTTATGACTTTAAACTTGGAGGTTTTGGGATGGTTAATGGTTATATTTGACACATCACTTATTATTCATATTATTTTCTTTTTGGCAGGCCGAATTTTTGATAGAATTTATTTTTTTACCTGTTTTTGTATGTTAAGTCATATGTTTTTTACTTATATGTGAATTCATATATAGAATTATTATCAATTTTCTTATTCATGTTTACTCCCTTATGATATAATTGGTTTCTAGGTTTATTTTTAGCATGAATGGATTAATGGTGAGTCTTTTTGATTTCTTGATAGATTTAATCTATTATTTTCAATTAAAACAAATTAGTTAAATGATTCCCTAAACTTTAGATAGAGACCATAAGTACTAGTAGCAAACGCATGGGATCTAGGAGCTCCATTTAGGTTAGTAATATTATGATTCATGTAATGCATGTGTATCTAGGTTAGGATCATTACAATATTATATTAGGGACATGTCGGTACTGAACATATTTTTTATTTTCCTAGATAGTAACTTGGAAAATTGGTACTGAAGACGTAAACCATAAAAAGGAAGCATAATCCTCTTTATAGTCAAAACTCAAGTTACCAAGGGATATTTAAGTATTTAGTTGGAACTATAGGTTTTATTAAGGTTTTCATTTTCTTATCTTAGGTATGATGGAATGGAACTTGAGAAGATTATATAGGGATAAAATAGGATTTAAAACCTATTTTGGTTCATGAATCATGTCAGAGCTTGTTATCCAAGAACATATAATATAGAATTTCATATAACATTATTATATATAATTGTTATATTATAGACTGAAAACATTAATGTTTTTTATTAACTAAAACATCATCAATATATAAAAATAGTGTTTTAATGTATATATATATGATTAGTCCCTGAAAGTGTCTAATATTCATTGTTAATATCTTAATATTAATGTGTTTAAAAGTGTATAAACATCAATTTTAGTCCAATTCAGAAATTGAACTTCATTTCCCATCACTGTGTAATTCATGCTTAAAATGTCAATTTGGTCCCACTCAATAATTTGCTTGTGGGAATTACAATATTCATCATTTTAATTTTATATTTAGTTATATGATTCATCACTTTTTTTGGAACATTTTTTCTTTTAGGTCTGATGGATTATTCAAAAGTGAAGATGGAGATTTTTTGCACCTAAAGGCAGAAACTTGCTGGAAAAAGCATAATGGGCCTAAGGCCCATCAAACAAATGTGGGGCCCACAAACCAAGCCCAATGAAGCTTAAAGTTATACAGTAGAAAGATAAAAATATGAGGATCATTTTATTCAACTCCTCTCCGGATCTAATTCTGAAGTTTTAATGATGATAAAGGGATCTGAAGTTGAGATTTAAATAGTGGACCCGACATTAATGCCCATAAAGTTTTCCCACCATTTAGACCATAAAATCCAAATAGCTAATACAAATTTTCTGACATTTTTACAGATCATAGAGGACAGATGGAAGAAGATATTTCTCTTCTACTACCCCTATGGATTCAGCAGTCTTCAATTACCAATTCACACGTCAATATGGTGGACGAATCTGGACAGTTTTCTGGGTCAACTTCAAAACGTCAATTTCCTTTTGATTATTCACACTCATTTTGACTCTATTAATTGTTGGGGGTGAATTGATTGTGGGGGGTGGATCTAAGTCTCCTAATATTCCTATATAAGGAGCTATTGGTCAAGGTAATAGGGGAGGATATTTTTCTTATCATCTTTTGTTGATTGTTTCATTGTAATGTTATGCTGCAAAAGTTCCTTTGTAATGTTTTCAATTTCCATTTAAGTTTTTTTTCTCTTAATCAACATCTTTCCCTTCTATATTTTTCATTCATTTATTAAAACTAAATTTTCACAAAGCACAGTGATATCTCTGCGTTTTGGTGAATTATTTCACACATAGGTGTGAATTTCATTCACACACACGGAGGAGTGCTTGTTATTTCCGCGGTTTTAATTTCTTCAATCCAATTCTTGTAATCCATCTTCCGCCCACCATTGAGAGTATACCATCAATGGAGGGATAACCCTTTAATGGTATGATCTTAGGAGGATGAAAATTCTGGATTGAATTTTATTTTATGAATGAATTTTTGTTAATTGGATAATTAATTTAAGACATCCATTCTTCAGTTATTTATACTCTTCATCTTTACTCTATTTGAGCTAACTAAATTGAATTACAAAATGACCATATACCTCAGATAGATCATGAATTTGGTTCTCTAAGTGTATAGGGGATTATTAATTGTGTTTAGTAAGCACCAAACCATAAAATGATGAAGGTAGCGTTATTTTTTAAGAATGGATTCATCAAGAATTAATTAAAACAAAATTTTCTAAAGAAGTAAAATTCATTCAATCCACCCTGAGCATAATCCTAAGATAAACCCATTTTCATTTAATTGAATTCAATTAGGTTTCTTAGTGTTCTTTAGAACCATCCAAAATCAAAACCAAAGTTGGGTACTTCATACCCCATCCTTCACCAAATCATAGCGTCTCAAGGATACTTCTTCGGTCCATGTGGACTCGACCCCTACATGTACTAAATCGACTGCTTTTTACCAGTAGGGTAAATTTGGGAACAACTAAATTTTGGCGCCGTTTTCGAGGACCAAGTAAGTTCCTTAGAAAAAAAAATCTTTTCTTACCCCCATTGTTCTATTCTCATCCCAATTCTCTTATCTTTTCCCTTTCTCGCTTTTTTCTTTTGGCGCATGTCTTCCTACACTTGTGATAACTCAAAAAGATTAGTTAGGGTGGATACTCATAGGGCTGGGGAGTCAAGAACTAAAATAGGTTTATTTCCTTAAGATCCAAATCTTCCTAATACTTCAAATTCAGACGTTGAGTTCGATACAATGGAGAATCTCCCACAAAACCCAATCATAAACCGGGGAGGGAACCAAAATAACGGGCAAGACCCTAACTTGGGAATTGTTGCAGACCCGACCATTAATGACTACCTAACACCAACCTGGACCAATGAACCTTCATTCATTAGGAATGATAACATAGGATATTCCCAATATGTTTTCAAACCCCATTTCCTGAACCACCTTCCAACCATTCATGGGATGGAGTCTGAGATGCCTTACCTTCATGTTAAAGAATTTTATGACATTGTCAAAACCATGTGCCCACCAAATCAAATTGAATCTTCTAAAATGAGACTTTTTCCTTTTTCTCTTAAGGACCGAGCAAATAATTCATTAAACAATTTGATACCATCATCCATTCACTCTTGGGACCAACTTCAACGAGAATTTTATAAAAAATACTTCCCCCATCACAAAACAATTTCACTTAAAAAGAGCATACAAAAATTTTTTGAAAGAGAGGGAGAAACATTCTATGAAACATGGGAAAGGATTAAGGACACATTAAACATGGTACCACACCATGTTTTATTAATCCCAGAACAAGTGAGAATTTTCTATGAAGGGTTGGGTCCCAGAAACAAACAATTCATTGATATGATGTGTAATGGAACCTTCAAAAACAAAGCTCCAAATGATGCTTACGAGTATCTAGAAAATCTTGCTGAACGGAACCAAACATGGGGAACATCACCATACTATGAGAAGCCACCCAAATCTGGTGGAATGTACAATCTTATAGAAGAAGAAAACCGTAGATAAAAACTTTCTACACTCACGAGGAAAGTTGAGGAGATTGATCTTAGGAAGGTCCACAAAACCCAAACTGTTGAGCTTGTTTGTACAATTTGTGACAAGAATGACCAGAAGACTGATAATTGCCTAACCATTCCTTCCATCAAGGTTGTTCTTTTAGGAGTACCACTAGAAGAAGTTAATGCAATGAACATTCAAAAGCCACAATTCACGAACACCTTCAATCCAAGGTATAATGACCATCCAGGATTTCGTTGGAAGGAAAATCAATAACCAACACAACAAAAATGTATCAACCCATACCCTCAACAAAACTTTAAACCTCATAATCAATTCCAACCAAAACCAGTCCAATTCCAACATCCATATGTTCAATATAAACAACCCATTCAACAACCTATCCAACAACCAAAGTATCCTCCTGGGATAAACCAACAAGCTCAAGCACCAACCCAAATTGTTCCACAAAGCCTACTAGAACAATTGTGCAAACAAATGGACAAAATGAACTCAGAATTCTCATCCATTCGACAAGAAATTCAAACCATCAAAACTGGAAAGACACCTATTCCCACACAGGCCATTCCACCACAAACATCAAAGGGGTAGGCAAGTTTCACTCAAACAACTCACGAAGAACTAAAGGCTGTGACAGTTTTAAGAAGTGGGAAATCAATTGAAAAACTAGAATAAATAAGTCAGAAACCATGTGAAGCTTCAAACTATAATGAAAATTCAAATGAACCACAAGATCAATCTAAATAAATTGATAACAATATGAAAGAAACTACACTTCAACAAACAACTCCACAACCTGCACCATTTCCTCAACGCATGAGGGGGAAAACCAAGCCTGAATTGACTGAAACATTGAGGGAAATATTCTCACAAGTCAAGTTGAACATTCCCCTTCTCAATGACATCCAAACCATGCCTTCCTAC
Organism: Viscum album; assembly: GCA_963277665.1. Taxonomy (NCBI): domain Eukaryota; kingdom Viridiplantae; phylum Streptophyta; class Magnoliopsida; order Santalales; family Viscaceae; genus Viscum; species Viscum album. Next base: position 1,878,392,629 of record OY728152.1, read on the forward strand.
GCAAAGTACCTTAAGGACTTGTGAACTTTTAAAAGAAAAGTTTCACATAAAAACCAAGTCCTTTTGGCTGCTAATGTGAGTACCACCATTCAAGGGACCATTCCTCCTAAGTTGAAAGACCCAAGATTCCCTTACATAAATGTTGAACTAGGAGAGAACAAAGTTTTCAAAGCCTTGTTTGATCTAGGTTCCTGCTTAAACCTCATTCTGTATGCCATGTATTGTCAGTTAGGGCTCGAAGAACTCCAACCCACATCTGTCACTCTTCAACTTGTTGATCATAGTGTTCGAGTTCCAAAGGGGATCTTAAAAGATGTTTTGGTGAATCTTGAAAATTCCATTTACCCAGATGACTTCATTTTTTTGGACAATCAACCAAGAATAGGTCCTAGGGAGAAAACCCCAATCATCCTTGGTCATCCCTTCCTTGCAACAATCAACTCTGTTATCCGAGTCTAAAATGGGAACATGACCATCACCTTTGGAAACATGAGTCTAGAGTTGAACATCTACAATGCAAACTCTCAAATTGGGGATGATTAAGAGATCCATGAGGTTAATTGGATTGGTAGTTTTGATAATGAACTCAATGAACATCAAGTAATTACCGAAGGATGGTTAAGTCAAGAAGAGATTGATTTTCTTTATTCACATGAGGGAAATTTGTCTCCTTGGATTGAATCTCTTTAAGAAATCTCTATTGATGAATTTATAGAATCACCAATCAATGATACCATGGTTGAAATCAATAAAATTGAGTCCATATCCATTCATGACACTACTCTAAAAAATTTAGTGGATGAAAATTCTGTTCACAAGGAACCAATTTTGTCAAGAAATCTGAACAAAGAAACTAAGTTCAATACAAAGTCTCATCCTTTCTTGGAAAGTCAAGACCAATCTGATCTTGAATTTAAATTCTTACCTTCATCACTAAATTATGGATTCTTAGGGGACAATCAATCCTTTCCTGTTGTCATTTCTTCCTCTCTTGAAGCTGATCATGATAGGATGCTTCTAGATGTCCTTAGGAGGCACAAGAAATCCATTGGATAGACCCTATCTGATATTCTTGGGATTATCCCACTTATCGGGACTCATAGAATTATTCTTGAATCCAAGTCAAAGCCATGTCATCAACCACAGAGGTGACTCAATCCTAATCTCATGGAAGTAGTGAGAAAAAAACTTTTGAAATTGTTAAAAGCTGGTATCATCTATCCTATAGCTGAGAGTGAGTGGGATAGCCCAATCCATGTTGTTCCAAAGAAGGCTGGAATCACAGTAATAACCAACAAGGATGGAGAGATGCTTCCAGCAAGGGTCAGTAGTGGATGGAGAGTTTCTATTGACTATAGGAAGATCAACTCTTGTACAAAGAAAGACCATTTCCCCTTACCCTTTATTGATCAAGTCCTCGAGTGAGTGGCGGGTCATCAATTCTATTTCTTCCTAGATGGATTCTCAGGGTATAATCAAATCTAAGTCTCCTTAGAGGATCAAGGAAAAACAACCTTCACTTGTCCATTTGGCACTTTTTCCTTCAAGCTCATGCCATTTGGGTTATGTAATGCCCCTGGTATCTTCCAGCGGTGCATGATGGGAATATTCTCAGATATGGTGGGTGATTTTTTAGAGGTCTTCATAGATGACTTCTCCATCATTGGGGATACTTTTGAGGGATTCCATATAAATGTTGAAAAGGTTTTTTCAAGGTGTGAGGATAATAATCTCATACTAAATTGGGTAAAATGTAATTTCATGGTAAGGGAAGGACTTGTTCTAGGTCATCTGGTATCTGGTAGAGGGATTGAAGTTGATAAAGCTAAGGTTGAAATCATTTGTCACCTTCCCTCTCCTAAAACTGTTAAGCAAGTTAGGTCCTTCTTAGGACATGCTGGTTTTTATAGAAGGTGAATTAGGAATTCCAGCTCTATTTCTCAACCACTTTGTGCTATATTGGTAAAAGATGCTCTATTTTTATGGATAGAAAGATGTGAGGAATAATTCTCTACACTCAAGTCAACTTTTATATCTCCACCTATCATGCAATCTCCAAATTGGAAAATTCCTTTCGAGCTCATGTGTGATGCAAGTGACTTCGATGTAGGATCAGTCTTAGGACAATGGTGTGAAAAAACTCCATGTGTCATTGCTTATGAAAGAAAATCTTTAAATGATGCACAATTAAACTACACCACAACTGAGAAAGAGTTGCTTGTTGTTGTCTTTGACTTAGAGAAATTCAGGTCTTATCTCTTAGGATCACCCATCATTGTCTTCACTGACCATTCAGCCCTAAAATTCCTCTTCCAAAAACAAGATTCCAAGGCTAGATTAATTAGGTTGGTCCTTCTTCATCATGAGTTTGATTTAACCATTAAGGATAAAAATGTTGTTGAAAATATTGTAGCTGATTACCTCTCTAGGATGGAATTCAAAGACAACTCACACCACCTTTCTGTGTCTGATTCATTTCTCGATGAGAACCTTTATTCAGTGGGTGATTGCCCTTGGTATCCTGACATAGAAAACCATTTGGTGACAGGTGAAATTCCAAAATTCATGGGGACCCAAGCTAAGAGGAAATTACTTTCTGATGTCAAACACTATGTGATTGATGATCCTTACCTCTTCAAGTTTTGTCCTGATCAAATCATCAGGAGATGTATTCCCGAGTCTGAGAAAGAGTCCATTCTAAAATTTTGTCATGGAGAGGCATGTGGAGGACACTTTTCTACAAAGAAAACCACTGCAAAGGTCCTCCAAAGTGGTTTCTACTGGCCTAACCTCACTAAGGATTTCTTCCAATTCTGCAAAATTTTTCCTCAATGTCAGCAAATAGGATCCATTATCAAAAGGAATCAAATGCCCCTCACTCCCATTCTGGTCGTTGAAATCATTGATTGTTGGGGAATTGATTTCATGGGACACTTTCCAAACTCTAAGGGATACCTATACATCCTCTTAGCTGTTGATTATGTCTCAAAATGGGTTGAAGTCATTCCCACCAAGGCCAATGACCACCATGTTGTGATCCTATTTCTGAAAGAGCATATATTTTCTCGATTTGGAATTCCTAGGGCTATAATCAGTGATCGTTGAACCCATTTCTGCAACCACCCATTATCTTCACTCATGTCTAAGTATGGTATTACTCATAAATTTTCCACTGCATACCATCCTCAAACCAACGGTCAAGCTGAGTTCGAAAATAGAGAAATTAAGAAAATTCTTGAAAAAACTATCAATACCTCTAGGAAAGATTGGTCCGAGAAACTCTTAGATGCCCTTTGGGAATATCTAACTACTTTCAAAACTATCCTAGTCATGTCACTGTATAGATTGTTTTACGGAAAAGCATGTCATTTACCTGTTGAAATTGAGCATAAGGCCTTTTGGGAAATAAAAAAATGAACATTGACATTTCATTGGATGAAACAAAAATGAAATTAGATCTTAATGAACTCGAGGAACTTAGGATGGAGGCTTATGAAAATTCAAGGATCAATAAATATAAAGTTCAAGCTTACCAATATAGGAATATCAAAGTCAAACACTTTGAACTAGGAAAATTTGGGCTCTTGTATAGTTCAAAACATCATCTACACCCAGGAAAGTAAAGGTCCAGATGGTCTGTTCCATACCTAGTGCATCATGTGTACCCTCATGAGGAAATAGAGATTCTGGATCCTACAAGTGGCCATGTCTTCAAAGTCAACGGTCATAGGATAAAACCATTCATTGAATCATTCAATAAACAAGAAACCAAGGAGGAGTTAACTGAGACAACATATGAAATAGAGAAAAATTGATAGATTTAGGGTACAAGTCAGGCTAACAACGTTAAACAAAAGCGCTGCATGGGAGGCAACCCATGATTTTCATGTTTCCAATCACTGTGAATCATCTTTTGTTTCCTTCTGCTTCATTTTGTTATCTTTTTTATATAGACTGTTGACCTTTTCTTCTTTTATGAGTAAGGATGGGTATGAAAGGGGAGCACCGTATTCATCTATGTCACGCGGTGTGATCCCTGAGTAATACCTTACCCAGAAAATATAAAGAAGACAATGTATCATCAGTTTATTTTATTTTATTTATGTTTTTGTAGGTAAAAAAAATTAGACTCTTGACCTATTCTTCTTTTATGAGTATGGATGGGTATTAAAGGGGAGAACCGTATTCATCCGTGTCACGCGGTGTGATCCCTGAGTAATACCTTACCCAGAAATTTAAAAGAAGACAACGTAACATTAGTTTGATTTAAAAAAACATGGAAAACCATAAAAATGATGGTACTGGGAATTAAATAAATCGTTGTGTTGTTTTTTTTTTGTCTGCTTTGTTCTTCTTTTTATGGTTCAGGAACTATTTTGGGTGGTACATGTTGAATCAAGGAGGTGCCTACATCCCCCAAGAGATCAAAGGAGTAATCTAGAACATCATGAACATCAACTTCAAAAACCAGGTGAATTTGTTCCATGTTTATCATTCTCAATTTCATCTTTGAACTCCTCTCCTACCCCCTTCTAACATTTCGTTTCTTTAAACACTGAGTACAGTGTCATTCTAAGTTGGGGGGAGATAAAAACTGATTTTTTTTATTTTTTGAATAAAAGCATGCATGAAATGAAAAATTCCATTAACCTTAAACATGATAACACACATTGCAAACTCTAAAATTGGATATCAAATTAATTTTTCATGCCTTGATTCTGATTTTAATGCAAGTTTAAGTTCGTGAGAATAGTTTTTGGAAAGTGCGGTTGTCCGATTTGATTTTTCAAAGTTTACATTTTCATCCTCTTAATAAAAATGCCACAATGCACATCTACTGGATCGTGGGTGTAAATTTTAGTTCTTGGGTTCCTTTCATTATAGAATAGGGTTTTGGGGTCACTTTTAGTTTAATATGAGTATCCAAAAAAAAAACAAAACAAAACAAAATTATGACTACATTGGGAAATGTTTTTTCCAAATGCATGGAATCCGGCACTTGGGGATCGTGACTCCATAGTTATCTTGCCTAGAGTTAGGCTTTATATCTCTATTATAGGGCATGAAATTGACAATATGTGTGGCGTCTGGTACTTAGGGATCGTGACTCCATAGTTTTCTTGCCCAGAGTTAGTCTTTTCATATCTATTGTGATTAAAAAAAATCATCAAAAAAATGGATACTCATATTAAGGTTTAATGTGATTCCCACCCAGCGTTTCCATTTTTTCCCCTTGAACAATAAAATGGGACCCATATCTTTTTTGATGCACAACACTTTATCATGCTTAATTGAAATTGGATGAAATGTGGCGATGAATTTGAACAAAGGAATGGGCTTGGTCTTGGGAAATGCTTTTGGACCTAGCTTGTTTTAAATGATTTTTATGGTTTCCATAATTTTTTTGGTATGAGTTCTTTGGGTGAGAATTGTGTATTTAAATGTTTTTGGAAAAGGGGATTTGAATTTCATATTTGTAATATATTTTGCTCAGGACTAGAAAAACTCAAGTTGGGGGTGTGATTAGTAACTGAAAGTTGCTAATATTAATTGTTAAGATCTTAATATTAATGTGATTAAAAGTTTATAAACATCAATTTTACTCCAATTTAGAAATTGAACTTCATTTCCATTATTGTGCAATTCATTCTTAAAGATTCAATTTGGGCCCACTCAATAATTTGCTTGTGGAAATTAGAATATTCATCATTTTAATTTAATATTTTGGTATATGATTCATCACTTTATTTGGAACATTTTTTCTTTTAGGTCAGATGGATTAATCACAAGTGAAGATGGAGATTTTCTGCACTAGAAGTCAGACTCTTGCTGGAAAAAGCATAATGGGCCTAAGGCCCATCAAACAAATGTGGGGATCACAAACCAAGCCCAATGAAGCTCAAATTTAAACAGTAGAAATATAAAAATATGAGGATCATTTTATTCAACTGTGGCCAGAGCTAATTCTGATGTTTTCATGATGATAAAGGGATCTACAGTTGAGATTTAAATGGTGGACCTGACATTAATACTCATAAAGTCTTCCCACCATTTTGACCATAACGTCCAAACGGCTAATCCATGTTTTCCGAAATTTTTACCTCTCATAGAGGACATATGGAAGAAGATTTGTCTCTTCCACTACCTCTACGAATTCGGCTTTCTTTTATTACAAATTCACAGGTCAATATGGTGGACAAATCTGGACAGTTTTCCGGGTCAACTTTGAAACGTCAATTTCCTTTTGATTATTCACCCTCCATTTGACTCTATAAATTGTTGGGGGGTGAATTTATTGTGGGGGGAGGATCTAAGGCTCCTAATATGCCTATATAAGGAGCTAGTGGTGAAGGGAATAGTGGAAGATATTTTTCTTATCATCTTTTGTTGCTTGTTTCATTGTAAGGTTATGCTGCAAAAGTTCCTTTGTAATGTTTTCAATTTCCATGTAAGTTTTTTTTTGTTCTTAATCAACATCTTTCTCTTCTATATTTTTCATTAATTTATTAAAACTAAATTTTCACAAGGCACAGTGATATCTTTGTGTTGTGGTGAATTAGTTCACACATAGGTGTGAATTTCATTCACACACACGGAGGAGTGCTTGTTATTTCCGCGGTTTTAATTTCTTCAATCCAATTCTTGTAAGCCATCTTCCGCCCACCATTGAGAGTATACCATCAATGGAGGGATAACCGTTTAATGGAATGATATTATGAGGATGAAAAGTCTATATTGAATGTTATTTTATGAAAATATTGTTGTTAATTGAATAATTAGTTTAAGACATTCATTCTTTAGTTATTTCTACTCTTCATCTTTACTGAGTTTGAGCAAACTAAATTCAATTACTAAATGACCATATACCTCGGAGAGATCATGAATTTTGTTCTCTAAGTGTATAGGGGATTATTTATTATTTTTATTAAGAACAAAACCAGAAATTGATGAAGGTAGTGTTATTTTTGAAGAATGGATTAATCAAGAATTAATAAAACCAAAACTGTATAAAGAAGTAAAATTCATTCAATACACCCCTAGCATAATCCTAAGATCAACCAATTTTCTTTGAATTGAATTCACTTTGTCTTCTTAGTGTTCATTAAAACCATCCAAAATCAAAACCAAAGTTGGGTACTTCATAGCCCATCCTTCACCAAATCATAGCGTCTCAAGGTTACTTCTTTTGTCCCTGTGGACTCGACCCCTACATGTACTACATCGACCGCTTTTTACCAGTAGGGTAAATTTGGGTGCAACCAATATATATATATATATACATACATATATATGAGTAACATCTTTGTTGATATGAACCAATGGTTGATTCCTTTGATTCAAAATATTTTCCTTTTTAATCAATTCACTACTGAGAATTGTCTTTATTTTCCAATTGTATCACATTATTGGTTATAAAACATTCGTATTAGTTTAATATGATGACAATGCATTTGTTTCTTTCCAATATTTTATTTCTAAGCATAAAAATTGTTTTATTAATGCTAAATAACTTATTTTTGTGGATGTTGTTTATTTTAAAATATATATATTTTCAATAATGTTAACATCCTCCTAGTAAAAATGTTTCTTATTCCCTATGTATTTATGTACTTCTAGAAATATGTTTTTAAAATCAAGAACACAAAATTGATAGTCAATATTTTTTTGTTGTGTCCAAGGGGAACCTATATCATTTGGTATGAGTAACCATGGGGATTATTCCAGTGTCATCAAGTTAAGTGAAATATTTTATAATATTGTATTTTAGAAATTACAGAAACTGTTCCAATATAAATGTGTTCAAAATGGAAATATATTTAGAAAATAAAATTATATTTCCCTTAAAATTGGGTTTTCATAATTTTCAATGTTGTGAAAATATTTGTGAATTCTAAAATGCAATTTATGTTTTGGGTATTGACATGGGAAGGGTATTGGTTAAAAATAGTTTTAATATCACTTGTTATTAAAATGGGTAGGATATTTTTTAATGATATGGTTGATATTGAAAATGGAATGGGTATATGATCCTCAATTCAGATTCAATCATTTTTTTAGAATGAAATGTAATTCAATACATGCCAGATTTATAATCTATCTTTTAAAGGGTGTGATGTTCTCAATAATAAAATTGGATAATGTGTTTTCTTAACCTAGAGTTTTAAAATGATGTAGTTATGTTTAATATGATGTTTTCATAAATTTTTCATTTCCTGGTTTTTTAAATTAAAATAGGTTTTCTCTAACCCTTTTTTACAAAAGTATCATATTTATGAATTGGAATTTAATTATGGGTCTTGTGTAAGAATTCCCTAGTAAAATAATTTGGTGGGTAGTACCATGATTTAAATTTTTATAAATTGATGGCATTAACGGACTGTAAGGATGTTGATGAGGTGATCCAAGATAAACATATCTTTGTATTATAATATTTTCATTAAGGTGAACAGTACAGATCACAATAAACACACAATCCCAAATCCCAATGCTTGTGTGTATTTGAAAATTAACTATATAAGAAACTTATTTGACCATACTTTTGAATATTTATACATAATGATACCACACTAGACCCCCTTATACAATTATTATATGTTATACTCATAATAAACACTTTTGGAATGGAAATATAAGAAAGGGTGAGATTATTTTCTCAGTAAGGCTAAAATGTATCGACATTTCATCAACTGTAAGATCATAATAATGTTAGAAAACATGATCATGAGTGAAATATATGATTGAAAGAAACATAGAGAAATAATATTTGTCTATAATTCATCATAAAAGAAAATTTAATCTCAAATGAACAAATATATACCATAACATAAAAGTGTGATATAATAAACATGATCCATTGAGAAAAATCCTAAGCACATGACATAAAAATGTTACATGTCGTTGAATCATATTATAAAAAGGAACTATAGAATAAGAATAATCTTAGGAAAAAATTGCATAGTTTCTAAAATATCAAAATATTGAGAACCATTATATTTTGGCTTAGGAATTACTTCCTTTAACCAATTATTGACTCGAGCATCATAACTCACAACCAATTTTTAACATGACCATCATAATTCATGGTCTATTTTTATCTCATAAGATATAAAACATTAACCAATATATTAGTGGGTGATACAAGGCCCCACCCATAATCATTGATAAATTTTTTATCCATAAGATATAAATTATTTATCATATCATGAAAACCTAGATAAAGATAATTGGTTTCATATCTTTTCTAAATGTTATTTCATATTGTGATATCAAAAATAGATATTTTAATACCAAAAAATTAATCACGCAAAATGAGTATTTCACAAATAATTTTTTAGATTTATTCATGAAAAAATACTCTAAAGAAGTTGGATATTTTGGATATAAATATAAAAATAGAAGTTAAATCTTTAAAATTGATTTCATAAAACATTTTTAACATTATTGAAATAACCTGAAGTTATGAGTTTCTTGAAAATGTTTCATTCAATAAGATGACATGAAAAAATTATTAAAGAAATTTTTCAGAAAAAAATATTAGTAATGGAACCTTGAAAATAAAATAGATATTTTTTGAAGTAAATGTGGATAGAAAGATAAAATATACCACCAGGAAATGGAAACCCTTATCAACACATGAAAAAAAATATTTATTGAATTGATTATTGTAAAAATGATTTCTAAAATCTCATCCTAAAATGGGGTAATGTGAAATATAAATATTTAAAAAATAATATTTATATTTAATAATATGTAGGGGGGTTATATGTGAAAAATAATATGGATATGGAGGGAAATTTTATTTAAAAAGGATGGGGATCATTCTTAAAAATTTTATACTTCTATGAGAAATAAATTCATCAAAGAAGAATATTTGGATTAAAAGTATAAACATTATTAAACAGATATAATAATTTTCATATAATACATTATTATGGTTGAAGAAAAAAACATAGTAGAAATAAGTTCAAGGTGAAGTAGTAAAACTCAATGGAAGAAGGTCTGACTTAACAAAATTACGTAAATCATTAGTATCTCTTAAATAGAAAATATAGATACCCTAGCCTTTTACACATAAAAATACATGATTTTAAGCATAATTATACATCATAATACAAGACAAGGATCATTAAGTCTAGTTTCTTTGAATAATAGGTACATAAAACTAAAAACATGGGACTAAAAAAACACTTATTTATTCAATATTCAAATTGAGATCCTAACTTCCATTGTTCTCATACATCTGCATTGTATAACCTTTAGATAACATGAACAAAGGGATGAGCTAAAAATCCTAGTAAGGGAATAAAAATAAGAATAAAGCATAAGAACATTGGTTATAATGCATGAAATAATGATATAAAAAGGCATGGAAAATAACTAAACATATGGAATCATAACATATAAAGAATGGGATCATATAAACATGGAGTCATAGTAATGTGGAATCAACATAAAACCTGACTTAAGCCTGACTCAAGGCTCCTTGAACATAGTGGAGAACAAGTCAAGGTTAAACACCAAGACTATTTCCCTTCTTAGCACAAGTCAAGGCTAATTTCCAAGACTTTGGCACATGGTAGCATAATTCATGGCTAACCGCCAAGACCGTTACACATGGTAGCACAAGTCAAGGCTAACCGCCAAGACCGTTTCACATAGCATATCATGAGACTCAACCTTACCCAATTCATTTGAGTGATATATGGGCGCACTCATCATAACATTTTCATTAATATGTTTTCCACAGAAATAATCATTCGTAGTCTGTTATACATAAACATAAGGGTACGTATGGAAAAGAATTGGTATCATAATCATATCATAACGCGTAACTAATGGGAATATCATAAAAGTGTCCATGTAAAATAGGAATTAAATAATTCGTGGACTTTAAAAGGTAGAAAAGGTATATATCATGATAATTTATGCCAAATAGAAGTGAAAACTTGTAGAAAAAGTATTTAAGAAACTTTAGAATTAAAATATATTAGGGAGGTTTTAAAGAAAATATTAAAGATAATTTAAAATAGAAAAGGGAGTAATATTTTATATAAAATCAGAATTGAGACAAGAATGTTTTTATATTTAAATACTGATTTTATAAAATCAATTCTTTCTCAAAATAGATTATATAGTGCACCTGAAACAGGGTAAGAATTTGGAAAGTTCGCTTAAAAAGGGTTTGCTTATCAGGAAGTATTGAGGAGGAAACCATTTAAAAGTATGTATACCCCCAAAAGAGAAAGTTTATTGGATCTTGATAGATGATTTTGGAGCTTATAAAAAACATTTATAATTTGAACATAAGAATAAATGATAACTTCATCTGGGTAAAAATAAAGATAGAGCAACCCGAAGGAATAATGGAGGTTTGGGTAGAACCCCTTACGAAATTTCAGCATATATCAGGTGTACATAGGAGGGATTAATGAGAGATAAAGGAGTATATAATCATTAATATATCACTATGTAATTATTTGGGAGGTTAAAAAACATACCCCATAATTATTAATTAAAAATAAAGGGCATGAAATATAGGATATTTATGAATAAAAGTGAGAAAGATAGGGTCCCTTACCTTAAGTCCGAAGGTGTTATTAACTTGCTTTTAATGTCCTGGATAACCAAATTACATTCAATATTTAATAAATAAAAAACCTATTATATATATAATTGATTTATTATAACATTATTAAGAGAATTCATGGACTTTTTATGGGTTTATAAGTTCAATTTCGTTTTTTATGAGCATTTCTTTCCTTGTTTTTCGTGATTAGTTTACATATATGCATGTAAGGATAAACATGTAAGATGGGAATGTTTGTCCATAATTCAAGTTATATTTCATTAGTGATCATCCCAAAAATTACATGGTTATAATATTCATTTAGTTATTTGAAGTAAATATGAATCATTATATAAAACTTTAATGACAACCATTTTAGTTAATTGGCTGTTTTTTATCTCAACTCATTTGGCATTATAAATTAGTCCCATTTGTAAAAAAAATATTACAGATCATTAATTGGGATATTTTTCATATATAATAGTCTGGTTAAAATATAAAATTGGTCTCATGACCAGAATTGAATATGGTAACAGAAATTGAAAACTCGTCATTGAATGTGACAAAGTAACACATCTCGGATAATGTTTTCATTTCTAGTATAGAAGTATGGGAAACAGATGTGATGATGAATTATTCCATTACCATAACAACATTCCATTACATATAAGTTACTGTAGTTATCATAACATTTGGATGAAATGAGGATTGGAATGAAAAATAATGAAAGGAACTAGAAAGAGAATAAATGAAATGAAAAGAGGAATTTACCTCTTGAATATATTTTCCTTGGGAGCCTCTTTAGGGGAGAGGATTTGGTATTTTGAATAGAACAGGGGATGATGGATGTGGTAGAGGGGATTAGAGAGATATTTGAGAAAAACAATTCAAGGTACAAGTCTTGAGAGGAGTGAAGACAAGAGGTAAAGAGGGTGGTATTTATAGTGGAGGAGAGGAGGGGTTTCCAATTATTTTATTCATTAGTTTACTATTTTTTCTAAAGACTATGAATATCCTTGATTCTTGTGACCAAAATGAGTTAAGAGATAATGATAGTTTTAATAAAGGGTTATTACATCCACCACGATTCTAGGAATAGTTTATTTAACTCATATACTATATACGGTAAATTTCTATATTTTACTATCCATCAAAATTTCATGTATTTCAGAAAAATCCCAAAAAATAACCCTAACCATTTATCAGTGTGTATAATCAAAAAATGAACTCCATTTTAGGAAAATAATTTTTTATATATGATAAATTTAATTTTTAATTAAAATCGTAATTTACTAGAGAAATACAAATTTTAAATTTAAAACTTATTTTCTAACACATAGATAAATTAATTAAGGTCTTATAAATTTATCTTATAATCATAAGAAATCAAAATATTTATTTATGAAATAATTTTATGAAAATAATTTATCCTCCAATTTTTTAAATTAATCATAAAATTGTAATTAATTATACATTAATTACAAAAATACCAACACTTTATCAATAATTTTTAAACTATTTATTTACTTATACAATGATATAATTATATCATATTGACCCTTATAAGATAGATAAATTTTATTTATAAATTTAATGTTGAGGTTACTATTACATTGTCTGATTTACTATTTATAAGGGTCACATTACTATTCCAAAGGTCTGGTTACTATTTCATTAGTTTATGTTCCTTAACTTCTATAGATATCATTTATTTAACTCAATATTCATTTATAATGTTTTCATTGTGTTTTATATGTAATATTATGTGATTATACTATAATACATAATTATAATAATGGAATCTTATTGATAAAACTATGGGTCGTTACAAAAAACCCATGAAAGATAGAACTTGTGATGAATTTTTAAATGAATTGAATTTTTGAAAGTATTTTAAAACATAAATATAGTGGTATATACACCAAATAATATAAAACATGTGGTGGATATGATATATTTCTCTAGAAAAGAAAAGTGAGATAAGAAACTCGTAATTTTTACTCCCGACTTCCATTAAAGTTATTTAAACTCATGATAATAAACATAAATATATTAATTACCTATTTCATAAATGTATTAATATCTATTACCCTATATACACTTTAATTGTAGTCATTTTCTATATATTTATTAATTATAGTTTATTATTATCATAAGATGTTAGTGATTTTGATTATTTCATGCATGCTTCAATATGTCAATGTGGATTCGCATTCATTGATACAAAGTTTTTCATTACAAGATTATACATGCAACCATTATATATATTTTATAATGATTTATAATGTTTTACCATTATTTAATGAGAGTTTAATTTGTGATTTGTGAATGAAAAATAATTAACGAGATTTTTTTGGAAATTTTTAATGAACAAATGTTTTTTTATTGATAATGATTTTTATATTAATATAACCTTTACATAACCTTAATCATTTCATAACCATAATTTTAATTCATCATAAAAAAATTTATAATCTTACAATTAGTTTGGTTATGAATAAGAAAATATGCCATCCTATAGATGTGGTAGACTACACGTACACACGAATGATATTATCATTTTCAAAAAAATAGAAAGAAATTAGAAATTAATTTATCTTTTTGGAATATTTATCATGTTATAAATATGATATTTATTCATTAAATAAACACTTTTAACAATCCATGTGAATCTTTTCATAACAATAAAACACATCATTCGTGGAGGTGGTATTCTGCACGTAACACAAAATACATTTTCATTTTGGTATTGAAAATGGGAAAGTAAGATAATGGTTATTCCATCAATATCAAAACATTTTAGTGTAATAATAATATTTATTTCATTATATTATAATGTTTGAAAAAATTATATTTTTCAGAATAAGAATAAATGGAAGGGTTATTATAGAGGGGAAAATATTGACATATAAGAACATGATTTCTTATTGGAAACCTTCTTGATTTAGAAGCGATTTTGGAAATTTTAATATTCTTATTTTGAGTGGTTATCTCAATATAATTTTTTTTATCAAATCTTAATTAATTAAAATTTTCTTCATTTAATCATTTTATTATTTTATGGTAGGATACCAAGTTTGTTTATAAACGATCTTAAATTATTGAAATCATCATGAAAAAGATGTTCCATGTCAGATGGGGAAGTCAAGGAATAATCCCAAGGTTTAAAAACTAAATATCCAGGTGAAAATAGATAAAACAGTAGCTATAAAACAAAACTTCACAAAAAAAATTAACATTCATGACGTGTAACTTAAAGGAATAGAGGATTTGATTCTAGGACATGAAGAAAAATTAGTGATCAAAGATAGAACTACATGTGTCATGACCTAAGACATATAATCACATTGTGACACCACTTCAACTCACCCAGAAAAGAATTCAAATTTTGAGAACTATTCACAGCCCCATAAATTAAATGTCATGAATTCTAATCATGATTTAAAATTCCCTGATGGATACAAAAATCACCTAGGTTTAACATAAATAATAGTGGATGCCCTTGTTTTTTATTCAAACCCACTAGGAACCCTTGAATTGACCTCATTTATTACATTATTAATGGAATCCATTGTGCAATCCATGCCAATAAAAAAGATGCAAAGGGTGAATGGAAAGGAGATCAATAGGCAAGGGGAAGCTCTGGATGAATACTTGATACAATATTATTTCTATGTTTTTACTTTTCTTTTCTTTTCTTCAATCTGTGATGTATTCCTTATCTCATTCTAAATCGTTTACCCATCATCGGTAGTTGTAAAGGTTATAAGTGACAAAGAAAGGTAGAGTCTATACTAATCAAGTGTTTTTGAATTTTTTCACCTAGTGAATAAAATCTATCCTTTCCTTTTCCTTTTGGTATCAATTTCTAATTTAGTTTATAACAGTGAATGCAGTTGTGTTAGGGTTAGATACTTTTAATTTCACCTTCCTTGGTCAATGATCCATATATCCCTCCACCCAAAAATCATATGTTTACTATGGAACATATTTGGGTTGGTTAGTGAGTAATCAGAAATTTCCAGCACGTGTTATGAATTATGTTTATAACTATTTTTAATTAGGGAATTTCAATACCCAAATGGGTATTTTACAAATTTATCATGTTTTACCACCACAACTACCCAAACACATAAAGGAGGATATGACAATTGAGACTTTTATTAGGTTTAAACTCACCATTACCATGTTTAAAAAAAGATATATGGATCAAAAGAAGACTCTATCACTTACCAATTTAGAAATAGAAGATTAGTTTATAAATTGAAACTATGATATCATTTCCCTAGGTACATCAAAACCCATCCCGACCACCACTTCCTTTATTTGTTTTTAATCAGTCTCTTAAGATGATTTATAAAAATAATTATCTTAAAAAATAAAACTTATTTCTACTCATAATTTCTCAAAATCAATTAAAACCAACTTTTAGTAAAATCAAAAAAAAGTGAAAACTCCTTTTTTGTTCACTTATATTTCAAAGTAAACCTAAGGGATAACTAAATATACTATACTTAGGTAATTAAATATTTTTTATACACCCCTTGATAGGTGAATGTCAAAATTGGAATTATTTCTGTAGATGCATTGCCTCAAAATACACCAATTAATTAATTAATTATCCTTTAATGACCAGATGTTTAAAAAACTAATTTATTAATATTGATCTATAAATTGAAAAAATATTAACTCAGATAAGGAAAAAAACAAAAAATTAGGATCTAAGTAAATAAACCTTCAATATTTATGTGATTATTTAGGTTTTCACTCTAAACCTAAAATAATGGCTGGAAATCTGAACAAAATCATGTGTGATCTATCTGTGTGATAATTTTCTAAAAAAAAACCAACTCATTATCCCTACTATCGAATTTTTTTTAAATTTGAATTAATGTGATGTAAATTCAAACTAAATTCCATGGTCTTGTAGAAAAAGACCCAAATAGGAACATTCAAGAATTCACATTTGCCTGCTCTGACTTCAAACCATGAGAAGTTTTGGAAAAGAAAGTTAAGTGAAGGATATTAAACTTTTCACTAGGACAAAAAATGGAATGGTTTTACAACATACAACTAATAGATTTCAATGATTTGTAGGACCCAAAGGGATTATTTATGTAAATATTTTTTCCTAAATATAAAATCATAGTTATCAGAAAGAAGATATATTCCATCTGAAGGATGACATGAGAGACTCTCTAAGAATATTGGGAATGCTTCAAGAAACTCTACACCAGCTGCCCGCATCAGACTATGGAGGTTCACTAGTTCCTCACTTTTCTCTATCGAGGCCCACATGATAATGATAAAAATCATTACGGTGCCTCATCTAGATGAGCCCTAATTTACAAGTAACTAGAAAATGTTAAAGGGTGTATTGAAAATATTAGTCAGAACTCAAATCAATTCACCTCTAGAGACACAAGCACAAGGGGTATACAAGAGGTAAAAACTACTTATTCATTATCTTTATATATAAATTTTTTTAGCTAACCAATTAGGTGTGGAAAATAGCTATGAATCTAGTAAGTGGAGAACATGCTTCAACCTAGGTACGTGGTTTGTATGACTCATCCAATCACATCATTTATTATTTTATTGAAGTTAAAGGGATAGAATGGTTAGATATATCCTTTAAGTCATGGTAATTCTTGAAGAGTAAACCAGGTAAACCCAAGGCCCAACTAGGATATGAACAAAATCAAACAAATCCCCTATATTAAAACCAATACCCACCATAGCCTCCATTCCAGTAATAGGAATATCAAAACCCACCACCATTCCATTAATCATACAAATAGACCTTGAATAAATAAAAGGCCTTTCAACCACCAACTTTCCAAAAAAAGAACTATATGCAACCCTTTTCTAGTACACCATCAAATGAATATACATAGTTGCATACCAAGGTAGAAGGAATTGAAAATAAGATACAAAAACTAACAGACCATCTCATATGCATTATGGACTTTTTAACCAAAAACACAAGAAAGAAACCATACTAAACAATTATGAATCCCGATGAGTATTTCATAATTATTACTACAAAAGTGGAAAACAATATCTGTCAAACCGAACAATGAAAGGTTGGTGAATTTAAGTTTAATTTTTAAAATTCACCCATCTAGAGAAGATAATAGGATAAACAGAAAGAAAATTTAAAGTCTATGTTCAGAAAATAATATCTAGTGATACCCTTATAGACGATGTAAAGGGAAAATATGGATATTCAATCACATTTCCTTTCTTAATTAGCTATGTTGAATAAAGAGGAATATTTTTTTACTCTAACAAGAGATTCAGGAGACCATCCAGAAGGTTGAAATTAGTATCCCACTATTAGAAGAAATAAGGAAATTACTAATGTATGTGAAATTTTTTAAGGAAAATTGCAGCAAGAGAAGACGACTTGATAGAATTGAGTGAATCAGCATAGGGGAATCATCTCACCATTGATAACACAACTGATTATAGAAAAATTTCAGGATACTACAACATTATATATTATACTCACTATTGGTTGACAATATTTTTTTGATGATTTATATTATCTAGGTACTTCAATAAATTTTATGCTTCTTCCATTTTTTTATTTTATAATCAAATAATTAAATCCAACAAGAGTGGTGGTACAATTATAAAATAGATACATGGTCTTCCTAGATGGAGTTTTAAAAGATGTAATTATAGTAGTGAGAGTAATAATTCTTCTAGAGTGCTTTAATTTTCTTTCTGTAGAAGAGTACATAGCACCAGGTCACTCACCCATCATTTTTTTTAGGAAACTCCAAAAGAAAAAAATAACATCAATTTCCATGAAGGTACCCTTAAAGTGAAACTTGGATATAATAGAGTACTCTTCAATATACTTGATGAAATGAATCATCCAATGACCATTAATTTACTCAATCCGATCTCTCAATAAGAAGGTGCATACCCAATGAGTGATTCAGGTATTCTTCATGAATTTTTTTCATTATGAGAGAATTTATCATTTAAAAACAAAAATACACATTAATCTAGAAATCCCAATTTCTTGTTAGAAGAAGAGGTTACTTATAATTTTATCAATTTCTACTAAAATAAACTAACATGATACAAGATATCCCAGATATAGAAGTAAGAAATCTCAACTCAATCTCCTCCCTATAACAACCCCCTTGTCTTGAGTTATAACCATTACCAAGTAATTTGAAGTATATCTACCTTATGTAAAGAGAGTAACTATTTATGATCATTACCAATAACCTATCTAGGGCCCAAACAACTCTGAAATACCTTCACAAAAAGAAGATAAAATCCATAACATGGAGTTTAAAAGATATACTTATGATTATCCGTAAATTATACTCTGATGTATTCTTTTTAAAAGGGGATTCCTGAACAGTGAGATAGACATAGAAAAGACTTAATCCCACCACCATGGATTTTATTAATAAGAAGATAAAATTTTTAATAATGGTTGTCATTATCTACCCAATATCTGATTCTCAGTGGGCATTCTCTATTCACGTTGTCCCTAAGAAAATTGGTCTAACCATTGTCAAGAATGATAAAAGTTAACTGATCACCATGTGAGTAAAAAAATAGTTTTAGGGTGTGTATCGATTATAGAAAGATTAATAAAGTTACCTAAAAAATATCACTTCCCCTTTCATCCATTGATAATATGCTAGAAATATTGGTAGGAAAAACTCATCATTTTTTATATGGTCTTTCATGATACTTTCAGGTACCAATTTCACCAGAATACCAAGAGAAGAATACCACCACCTATACTTTTGGCAACATTACCTAAAAGTGGTTTTCTTTTGGTCTATGAAACATCCCAGGTACATTTCAATAGTGTAGAGTGAGTATTTTCTTGGGTCATATTGAGGACTTCTTAGAGGTATTTCTTAATAATTTCACTAAGTAAATTTAGAAAAATGTTGTTTCAAACATATAAAAATGTTATTATATGGTCAAAAAAGTAATAGTGTTTGGCCACATAATTTTAGAGAGTGTAATTGAGGTAGATAAATCAAAGGTTAAAGTAATAAAATCATTTTCATGTTTATCTTTTCTTAAGCATATTCGATCATTTTTAAGACATTCATGTTTCTACTGAATAGTTATCAAAAATTTCAATAGTAATTATATACCTTTATCAAGATTTATATTAAAATAAGATGAGTTAAATGTTGATGATGAGTGTAGAAATGTGTTTGATAATTTAAACAACGGTTGATCACACCACGAGTAATGTAACCAACATACTAGGACCAAACATTAATTATTATCTGTGATGTATCAAACCAAGATATGTGAGGTACACTCTGATAATTAATTAATAGAAGGACTCATGTTATATCCTACACATAAAATACATGTTATTGCACTCAAATCAGTTACACAACTACTGAAAAGGAGTTCCTTACAGTCATATTTTCTCTAGATAAGTTGATATCGTTCCTCATGGGTACTAAATTTGTCTTTTTTTGACAATACATGTCTTATATATTTAATTTAAAAGGATTTTTCTAAGACATGATGAGTGAGATGGATGCTTCTATTATAACAATTCTACCTGGAGATCAATGATAACAAAGAGAACCCAAAATCAAGTGGTTGATCATCTTAGTAGACTGCCACAGACTACTAAAGTACAAGTTCCATGTGAGACAAAATTCAATGATATACTACCTGGAGGAAAACTTTACATCATAGATGTAGAAGTACCACATTACACCAATATGGTAAATTATATGGTGACTTCTCATGTATATTCATGTTTAAAATCTCATAATCAGAAAAAACAAAAATTTGAATCAAGATTTTATCTTTCGGATGACCCCTTTCTTTAGAAGATATACCTTGATTAAGTAATTAAAAGACGCTTACCTAAATGTGTAATTAAATAAATTTTTAAATTATATCATACATTATATTGTGGATAACATTTTGGATCCCAAATAATATCTAGTAAAGTCCTACAATTTGGAATTTATTTGGCCTCATTTTTTAAATATGCACATGATATTTGAAAAAATTTTGAAAAATTTCAGTTTTATAGAATCATTTCAAAAAGATAATAAATGAACCAAAAACTAATTACCTTCTATGAATTTATTCAAGTGTTGGTATAGACTTCATGGGATAATTCTCAATATCATTTGTTTGTTTTTATATTCTTCTTATTGTAAATTATGTTTCAAAATTGGTCAAAGAAAAAGCCACTATGAATGATGATGAAAAGGTGGTCTATGAATTTTAAAGGACTAACATATTCTACAGTTTTGGAATACAATGATCCATCATTATAATCCAAGGGGGCAAATTATAAAATAGTAAAATGGAGGTATTTCTAAAAACAGTATGGGATGAATCATAAAACATTAAATACATATCATCCATAAAAAAATTTCCAATCATATGTTTCTAATAGATAAATCAAAGAAATTATAGAAAATATAGAAAATCCCAATAGGAAATTCTTGAAAAAAAATGTTGTAAGATACCCTTTTGGCTTATAAGATCTCCCAT
This sequence comes from Viscum album, assembly GCA_963277665.1. NCBI lineage: Eukaryota > Viridiplantae > Streptophyta > Magnoliopsida > Santalales > Viscaceae > Viscum > Viscum album. Next base: position 1,878,413,720 of record OY728152.1, read on the forward strand.
AAGGTACCTATAGAAATTATCCCCTACTAATTAATTTATGGTAATAGCTACCACCACCTAGTGTAATTTGAAAAAAAACCTACTAGGATATTTAACATGTTAATATAGACCTTGATAGATCTAGGAAGGACAGGAGATTGTAGCTATATAAGTTAGGTGAAATAAGAATAGAGGAATTTTAAAATTCAATGATTTAAATAGAGAGAACAAGGATATTTCATAAAAATATAATTCAACCAATATCCATCAATCCTAAAGATCAAGTGTCACTATACAACTTCATACTCAAGAAGATTCCAGGTAAATTTCATTCCATATGGGAATTACATTTTACGTTTATTCATGTATACACATTTGTTGTTATGTAAATTGAAAAGTGTGGATGAGGAAACCCATTCAATATAAATGTCTAAAGGTTGAGGAAATAATGTGGTACCATACCTCAAGAACCAGTGGGGTATATTACACTCCTACACTATGATTTCCAATAAATACCCCCAAGTTATACCATTCAATCAAATTTGATTAAATGTGGTAATTCCATTTTATATATTCATGCATGAATAATAAATTTTAATTCATTGGTGACACTACATAAATTAAGTGTAGGGGATGGAATCTTCTTGTAGTCTAGGATTTCAAAAAAATCCAAAAAATCATATCTTGAGTCAAGACAACAATATTAAAAAAAAGCACTTCTAAGAGGAAACCCGTATTTTTTCCATAGTCCACTCTTCCCCTCACCCATATTTGAGCATGATTTAACACACCCACAAAATAAATTGTTATTATTATTATTATTTAATTCCATACATGAATTTGATGAAAGGTTGGAGAAAAGAAAATTCATTATGTGAAATTTTTAGATGTCATGAATGTGCAATAGAAAGGATCTAAAAGAATGGGACCCATTAAACCTGACATAAGAATCATTGTCTATGAGAGTTTTCTTTTACATTAAATATCATTTTATGTATTTATATTATTTTTGAAATCTATTTTTGAGATATAAAGAAAATTTTATAACCATATTTATCCTTTTTCATTACATGAATCTCCTAGAAGGCATTAATTTATTATAAATCCCATGGTTCTTTGATTTGAAAAAATCCATTGATTCAGGTAAATGAAATTTCCATATTATTTTTATAATTAAATTTTGTAAAATTATGTGGATTTATTTGTTATTATGATTTTATTCCATGAGTGATTTTCCAAAATTCATTTTTTTCATTCCCGAGAGGATTTCTAAACCAAATAATTTCTATATTACTTTTAGAATATTTTGTGAGTTATATTGGTTCATTACAACTTCTAGAAGTTTCATTGAAACTCATCGAATCTATGACTATGAAAAACCACATTTAAAATGATTATTTAAATTTTACTATTATTGCCTTATCCTTAGACCCATAATGACAACAATCCTTGTTTATCCCATAGAATAAATTAATTATCTCCCTTGGAATGCGCCTCTTTTCTATATTTTTACCTGTTCCTACCCTAATATCTTTATATTGAATGATATTTAGAATTTTAAGTGTGGGGGAGGTGGGTGGTATTGGAAGAATGTATTATTACATTGTACGGAAGAAGTGTTGGGGTTCTATTTATGAATATTTTGAAAGGATCATCTAACATTAATTTTAGGATTATTATTTTACCTTATTGAAAGAAAATAAATAAATATATACATATATATATAATGGGTTGTGTTTTTGTAAAATCAAAAAACACAATTACTGTATTGGTGATCTTTTGATCATATATTGTTAGGTTGTGGACATGATATTTGTTCCAATAATGATTTTCCAGAAAAATAGAAAAAAAAATAAAAAATAATAATAATAAAGAGTGAAAAATTCAAGAAGGCACATTTTATTCATTGTAATTACATTGATCATGACCTTGTTTTGAAAACTAGGGAGTGGTAGTTATCATTTTTATAGAGGAGTTTTTTATTTTACTTTACTTTAGATATCATGTAGTATGATTTAAAGATAATATCCCTTTTGAACATTAGTATTTTGAATATATATCCATACCAACCTTCGTCCTTATATTCTTTAAAAAAAATTAAAAAATTCCCTTATTATTTTATGTGTATTTTGAATTTACATGGTGGAGGAAGTAGTTTTTTTTCAATCCAATTAAAAAGGATCATCCACTAATGATAAGAGAATAACTCTACATGATTTTGTAACATCAGTGATAAGAGAAAATTGTCCATTGTGAGGTAAAACATAACTTGTAATATTTGATAATAATGAATTGTGATATAAGAATGAATGAGAGTAAAAGACCCACCAGTTATTAATGGGAAAATGTAAAATGTTTAGGTTGATTATTCATTTTGAAAAGTGTTAAATTCAATTGATTTTTTCATTTGGAAAATGATAGGATGATCCCAAAATTATAATAATTTGATTTAATTATTTTGGAATTTTAATATCAGTAGAATTTTGTTCCTCTATTATTTAGTTTGAGATTACATGCTTGAGGACAATCATGTTTTAAGTGTGGGAGAATTGATAGAATCGTATTTTTGGATGTTTTTTCAATATAAAATGTTTTTTTACAATTACTTTCATTAAACTTTCCTAAATTTAATTATTTTATTACTTTATTAAAGAATAGTATGTTTGTTCAAAAATGAGTTTCAATAGATGAAATCAGCATCGAAAAGATTTCCCATTTCAAAGGGGTCAGTTAAGGGATAAAAATAAGGCTCAAAATTAAATTTTCAAGTGAAAATGGAGAAAAACTAGCTGGGAAACAACATTACACATCATGAATGACATTAAAAATGTGAAACATGAATAAATATAGGATTTGAAGTCATGATTTGAAGGAAAAGCAATGATCTGGTCTAGAACTATATGCGTCACTGCCTGACACATATGGTCACACAGTGACAAAAAATCAAGTCACCTAGAAAATAATTAAAAGCATAAAAACTATTCATGGACTCGCAAATTATAGGTTGTGAATACTACTCATGATTTGAAATTACCTAAAAAACAAAAAGAAGTATATTTTTGATGTAAATTATACTAGATGGCCTATTAATTGATATGGACCCACTAAGCACTCCTCGATTGACATGGGATCATTCATTACTACATTTATTGAATCAAGGCTACCATATATTCATATAAATAAGATTCCAGGGGGTTGGAATGAAAATAACTCAGTGAGGGAAAGCATTGGATGAGTTCTTGCTTCATATTTATTTCCTTATTTTTCTTTTTATTTGTTTTTCTTCAGTATACGATGTCTTCCTTCTCCTGTTCTAACACTTTTACAAATCACATAGAGAGGTAAAGGTTTTTTGTGATCGAGAAAGGGTGAGGATTGACTGATCGATCCATTTTTTATTTTTTTCATATAATTAATAAAATCTATTATCTCCTCTTACATATGGATAAAATTTCTAATTTAGTTTTTAACACATAATGCAACTATGTTAGGGTTAGACCCTTTTAGTTTAACTTATCTTGGTTGATGATCTATATCTCTTTCCACCCAAATATTTTCTATTTACTACAGAATATATTAGGTTTGGATGGTTAAAGCATGGTGATCTCAATCATGTGTGAGGAATTGTGTATAATTCTATTTTTAATTAGGTAATTGTAATACCCAGTTGAGGATTGACCTAATTTTTCATGAGTTTCCTTGACAACTCTACACATGTGGGATAGAGGGTAAACCAACTGAGGCTTTGATTAGGGATACCATCACCCTTAACATATTCTAAGGGAGATAGAAGAATCAAAATAAGACTATCTCTCTTTCCCATTTTGAAAAACAAATATTAGATTATAAATTGAAATAATGATACCATTTCCCTAGGTCAATCAAAATACATCATGATCACTGATTTCATTATCTATTTCTAATCAATCATTTTATCAACTATCTAAAAATCATTATTTTTTTAAATGAAACTACTTTTTGGTCAAATTTTCTCAATATCAATTAAAAAATATTTTTATCCAATCAATAAAAAGTGAAAACTCATTTTGCCTACACTACCCTTTCAAAGATAAACTAATGGATCAATAATTATACTATACTTAGGTAAATAAAATTAACTTTTCCATGCCCCATGACCATTGTGTGTTAGAAAAATATTGTGACTAAAAACTCAAGAATGTAAGAGGGGACTATTTTAAAATGAAATAGGTCATATTATAGGGGGAATCTATTTTTTTGTATTTTAAAGGTGTTTTTGGAGGAAACTTTTATATGTGAAAGGAATGAGTTTTTTTACTATAATTACATAAAATAAAAAATTGTTTTTAATAAGGAAATTAGAACCAAAATGGAAAATAATGGATAGTACGATTTTATAAGGTCGATGGAGGCCTCAAACACCCATCTAGAGGCATGTTATTATCATCTGGTAGGCCTTTTACCCTTATATATAACATTTTTACTATTTTGACTTACACTATGGTGACTATTATTTACCTAAGAAATTTATTTTTTATGAATAAAAATAAAATATACCTAATTAAATATTTTTGACCTAATAATTCTAAATATGAAATCCATTTTTCTAGGTATAATTTATAAAAGTGATAAAAATAAAGTCTAAAATAATTAATGTTTAACATAGTAAAACCAGTTTTAGTGAAAAATATAACTTACTTTATAAAATTTTATATATATGTTTGAAATTTAAATTAATATATTTAATTGTATAATATTACTTATAAAATACATATTTTTTCAATAAAATGGTTTCAAAAAAATAAATTTATGTTTATACCGTAATGATTTCATAAAATTCATAGTATTTGTAAAAACTGTAGTTTTAACTATTCACCTACAAGTCAAACTTTTAAAAGAGAAACACAAAAATCATACTAAGATAATATTTTTAAAATTAATCTAAAAATGAATTTCATTTTTACTAATTAAAATTATAAAATTTTGGAACATAACTTTTGAAATGAAAACAATTAATATAAAGAAAAAAAATTATTAGAAAATATCTTCTTTCAAATATTAAGTATTCTTATTCTTATTTCTTATTAAATCCTAATTAAATTTTAATTAATATATTATTAATATTGAAAATATATTTTATCATCATCTAACCATAATATAAATAGTTTATTGAAATAAAAATTCATATCATAAAAGAAGTCAATTATTGAAAAATGCATTTTTAAGCATAGAATGATTTTAGTTATTTAGATATGCTAATTGAATTTTATCAACTAATTGGTATTAAATATAAATTTTTTCACTTTAAAATACCAAATGAGAAATATATAAAATACATGTGATATATAAATATCTCTTTACATTTATAAATACTTTTTTATAATATACTAAATTCTACTTACATAAACCGTCAAGATCTCTGCATGAGTGTTAGGGATAACATATCCTTTGGTGGCAGTCAAGGGTGGTGATTTAGTTGGTATAAATATCATGCCAATATCTATTATATTGAACATATCATGGGAATGATTTCACCCAAACTATAACTATTGGGGTTTTTCTTGGGCTTGGTCTAGGGAAACCCCTAGTGAAGCTACATACCTTCCAAGCTCAGAAAATTGATATTCATAGTGAATATTTATACTACTTGATGTCATTTATTTCATTTTTCTTCATATGCTTAAAAATTTGGTTACTTATATTTATATCAGCTAGATTAATAGTAATATTATGACATTTAATTTTTTTAATTTTATTTTAAAGTATGATTATTCCATCTTAGTTTAGTGTTGTGTTTTAAATAAGTTATTCAACACAGTATTTATTTTAAGGGAAAATTAATACTATAATTTTATGGGATATATACCCACCCCCCTAGAAAAAATTTTTAACCTCATAACTATTAATTATCACTCACAAGGGAAAATGAATAAGGGAATGTGAAAGATAGACACGAATCAATATATAATTTTTTTCAAGATATGAACCACGCAAACATAGGAAACATATTTTTACTCAATATATTATTATCCCTAACATTGGGTTTTTATAAAATAATTTGAGCTAATAATCCTCCATGTTTGGGTTTCTTTAATACTATAATAGAATTATTTTTCCTAGAGAACTTATATTAATCCATGGACTGATAAAGTATCATAGGTTGGTTTGAAATATGAAATAATATTTCATTATTTTTCTAATTATTAAGAATTATATAGGGGAGAAAATTCACCTTAAATTCATCTAAATGAAGAATGAATAAAAACTAAAAGAAATAAATTCCCACAAACTTTATTTTGGTATATAATAATAATATAACAAAGAATTTTATTTGATAATAAAATCATCAAGGTGGTGATTTTATCTTATTATAAAACTTCCTGAATATACAAGAGTTATTAGAATAAAACACCAATAATATATCAACAAATCTTGAGTAGAGTATAAGTGTATATTAATTATAGTGATCCACCTTAGTGATTATCGTAATGTAAACCCTTCCTTGTTCTCATGGTCTGTGTGTTTTTTTATGCTTATTATCTATGAAAACCCTTGGATTAGTGAAATGTCTGAAATAATTATCTAGTTTTACACATTAAATATATTTAACTATTAGTGGTAGCTTAGAATAAACTCTATTTACCTCCATCATATTAACTAAACTCAACATTTTCTCTTAGAAATTACTTTCTATATTCCTGCATCTTCCACAAATAAAACATTATTTGGTTACTTTGAAACATTCCCTAGGTGATTCTACCCACATTCTTATCATGTTGGAATGTAAATCTTATTTCCTCTATGGTATTTATTATTATGGATGAAGGAACCTATAAATCTATTAAAATCACTAGATGGTAAAACCTTAGGGTCAACAAGAAAATATTATCCACATGTAGTTTAATATTGTTGAATTTTGACTATTTGATCTTCCCATTTTACCTTAGAGAATCGTAAATAGAAATTCAAGAAATGATCTAATCACCACTCAAAATATGATTCCCACACACTCAAAAATGAATTAAAGTATTCGTAGAATGAGAAAATGAAGACGTAACATCAATTTTACATGGTTTATAATTTCATCTAATGTTTATGGGAGAGAACATCAAACTCTTTTTATTATCAAAATTATAAGATTAAAAAACATTATAGATATTAAAGATATTTTTACAGTTTTTGTAATATTGTACTATAATATATTTAGTAGCTAGTCCAGCTTTATTATATATAGGTTCATTTCTAGTCAAATTGGTAACATAGATCTCTAACATTTCTGATCATCTACCTATTAACTTCACTATTCATTTGAGGTTTCCACCAACTCAAGAGACCCAGCAAGTACATTTTTTACCCCAACAAATGAATAATATGCACACCATCCAACATAATATTTTGAACTCCATGTAATCAAAAAAAATATTAATGGTTACTACTACATGTATTCTAACATTGAAAAATTGAACTTCCATGCTTTAAAACATCAATGAGTGAACTTTTTGTGACTTGAAGAAACATCATGGTCTTAAAAATATCCCAATTGAATATTACTTCAACTAACTTCATAAACATCACCAAAAACCTATGGATAACCTAATTTCTTCTTCTAAATTTATTATATTGTTCTAGATTCTGCTCTCATTTAGTTGAGTCTCACTAAGTCACAACGTGGTCTTATTACTTCTTAGACTCACACCATTATGAGCATGTTATCCATATTTTTATTCCCTGCTATCAAAGCTCAAACACTTTTTTAATATAAAATTCATGATAAAGTAGAATTTTAGGCTGCTGTCATCCTTTCTTGGATGAAATTTTTAACTCTTGGAAAGGTGAATAAAAGAGTAATTTTCATCAAATAGCATTCCTCCTTATGTTTTTTTCAAATTCCTTCCACAAATCCATTAACCAGCTAAACTTTTCTCTAGCCTTTATTGCTAATGCATACCCCCACTTAGTTTATTGAAAAAGATACCATCATTTGTGGCTGTGAAATCCATATAATCATTTTTATTCTAAAGGTAAACACAAAACCTTTTTTTCTTATTTGAGTGTTATAATCACCAAAAAAATCCACATCAACAGAACCTCTTAGAGGATTGTAACACCCTGAGATTTTATAAGATATATTTTTTTTAATTTCTTTCATATCATCTGTTGTATGCTACACTAATATTATCTTGCTCTATATGAAACTCTGTATTAGCTTGTTGTATACGCAACACTATTCTTGGATCGTATTACACACAATTTCATGTTCATTTGATAGTAGTTATTCTACACAACATTGAGTGTATATATATATATATTCAATGTATAAATCAAATATAGTTATATTTTTTTATACGCAACAACAAATGAGTCTTGCACTACACACAACCCTTATTTTTCTTGCATTACACGCAATAACAACCTTCCTCATTGGCGTGTGTTGTACGCAATACCGGGTTTCACAAAACAACGATATATGGTTGTAATATTATTATGAACTAGCCGTTACGAATAGTAATAACTAAATTTTAAATTTTATAACATTATTATTCATCATACCCATTTTCTAGAACATGGTATGAGAACAAAATAAATTTTTTGGGTAAAATAAATATTTTTCAAAAAATGCAGTTTTGCCGGCTTTTGATGGCACACCCATTTTAAAAATAATTTTTGAAAAGTTTATAAGTTAGAGTTTACAAATAAAACTTCTTCTTTTTAATGAGGATATAAAAATTTTCATTGGATAAAGTTTTGATATTTTTCTAACAACGTTCTTTTATTGATGAATAGTAAAAACATGCTAAATTTTACTTAAAAACATCTTTTTTCATCGAGATAATTTATATGGTTAAGTTATAATAGTAAATTGTTTAAAAGACTAAATATAATATATTTTTACTATTTAATATAATTTATTTCAATATCATTGATTTTACATTGAATTCGTAGTTTAAATCAATTCAATCTTTTGCAATGTTTTAAACAAAAATCCATTTTTGTTTTCGACAATGGGATTAATTTTAAATTAATTACTACAACTTATAGGTTTTTAATTTGGAAGAATGGATTCCATATTTAGAATCAGTAGGTCCAAATTATGTTAATAGGCTACTTTTTATTTTTGGGCATTATGAATAGTAACTACGGTAAATTATATTTACCGCAGTTAAAGGTAAATTAGGTAATTAAGGGTAAAAATAATATTATAAAATTACCCTAACACTTGTCTTAATATAATTGGATGATTATATTTCATCATAAGGTATATTTGGGTCGAAATAGAATCCATTTAAACCCACTTGGATGTGATTAAGACCATTAATTCATTTTATTTTAAAAAAGTGAAATATGTATCACTCAATATTTAATAAGTAGATTATTTTTTATATAAGGATATACATAATAAAATTTCGATTATAAATTCTCATTTGAAAGCTAAATTTTTTTTCTTTATCATTGTAATTTATTTGTAATTTTTAAGAAATATTTAATTACCTTAATAGCTTATACATTAACGATGTTGAAATTATTTATTTAGTGAAAAATTAATAATATAGTTTTTATTAAAATAATAATATCTATAAAAAGGAACATAGACTTGACCAAACCTTATTGGTCGAGTATATATAAACCCCAATCATCCAAGGGTCGATTTGTGGACAATTTTCAGCCTTATAAAACAGATTAGGACATTTATAGTATTTTATTTTAAATGATGTCAAAGATGTCACCTTCATAATTTAATAAATATAACAATTTAAATGTTGTCATTTTAAGATGATAAATTCGATTACAGATATTATTATGAAAGGTATTATATTTATCTTCATCATAGGATTTTATTTTTAATTTTTATTCAACTAATAAGTATATTAAATGATTATACCAAAATGATGTAGTAATTGTATTATTAAGAGAAATATCAAATAAATGGAATTATAAATATTAAAATAAATATTATGTGAACTAATTGATGATCTACAAAAATTTTCTAGATTCATATGACATGTTAGGAATCTATTAAACATTTTGGTTTGAATATATCCTCTGTGTGGATTTTATTTAAATTGAAATAAATGAATAGTGTCAAAATTTACACTATTGTTTCTTTATAAAAATAAAATATTATTAAATTGTTTAAAAATCACATAAATATTTAAAAATTATAAATTGAAATTTATATGGTCTAAAAATTCCTAAAGTACACAATTATGGATAATTCACAATACATAAGAAATTATTTATAATAATTTAAAATTTATAATATTATTACCACAAATAAGATTAAATAAATTAAATAAGTATAAATCAAATAGATAAGGTTCAAAATAATTTCCCAACATCTCTAAATTTGATTGTTGATGAGATTACAACCCTATATTACCTCATATCTGAATTTGAGTCACTTTGGATGTTTTTAAGTGGGGTTTGAGTTTATTATATATTAATATTCTTGAGGTTTCCAAAAGTGCCCCTCTCTTCCCTCATAAAAGAGAACCTCCTCCCTCTCCTCCTCACACCAATTTGATCCTTCAATCTCGGCTTACCCCTAAGTGGAGGTTAATAGGAGGCGTGTCGAAGAAGAGGAAATCTCTTCTACCAATTCTTCCAAGTTTCTTTATTCTTCTACTTCCTATTCTTTTTTTGTTTCATTATAAAATAATGACATCGGTATAACAAATATACTGATATGTTATTATAAATATAAAAAAACAATTTAACCTTCTACCCATCTAACAAAGAATGAAATCATCATGTGTGCGTACTTATGGAATATCGTCTCCACGTCGTGGTGTAATCTGTTTTTCCACCACCAACATACTTGGATGGGTATAATGGTGTAAAGAATAACAATATATATGTTTATTATAACATGATACTAATTTTGAGATATTATATCATCCACTCTAATTCCATTCAATAATTATGGGAAGGATATCATCGCTCGTGCGTACGTACAGATTACCGTCTCCACGACGTGATGAGATTCATTATCTAAGTTAACCATTCAAAAATTATTATAAATTATATATATTAAATAATCATGAAATATATGACATATTAATGATATTGGACTTATGAATATGTCATTTACTTACTTCCATTCAATTTAATAAGGAAACAAAAACAACGTTCATGCATACATGCAGCCTACCGTTTCAATGAAAGGTGCATTTCTTTCCATTTATCGATCTATCATATATATTTGTATGCTGAATATATATTATATATAAATCACGTTTTACATTCTGAAATTAAGTAAATCGGTATATAAGTAATAATATCAAGAACAACAAATCGAAACTCATACGATAAATGAAACAATTTTACACAAAACACTGCTTTAACATGGAATTTATAAAAAGAACGAGTAATATAAAGTCATTAGTGAACCATATATGATATCATAACAACGAATATGATTCTATAATAAGTCAATGAAATTATTTAAGTCATTATATAGCAAGTTCAGATACATACAAAGCATACCAGACATAAGGTAAGGGATAACTTTTCTAATCTCGTTTTTATCTGAGATTGTTTATTCAGAAGTATTTACTGGGCTTATTTTTATCATCCATGTCCCTGTATTCTAAAAATGGTTTCGTGTATGTTTAAAGTCCTTTTTACCCATTTTTTACTTTTACTACATGGTATGTAAGGAATCTTTCTTTTGTTTACCATTCGAGGTACTTTGTGACTTTTCCGGTAAAAGTACGAGAAGAATGTTTTTTTAACTTATATGGCATGAATGGATTTTTACAGTTTCATAAATCCTTATTTTCAGGAAGATTCCGCCACAAGATTTCATGATTATTTTCAAAAAAAATCCATTTCTTTAAAAATTTCATGTCATTTTGTGAAAAGAAAATGATTTTGAAGAAGAAAGGATAATTTCCTCAAGAATTCATTTCAAGTGTTTTGTCAAAACTATTTTCCATCTAAGATGACATTATTTAATATGATTATGTTTTAGGTATAATGTCTCTTTGATTTACATGGTTTCACTTTTTTTATGTTGAACTGATATCCATTTTTGTTATATAGATTTTGTTATGATGGGATGATGTGTATTAAACCCATTTTATTCTTTGGGTTATGATGAATGATGTATGTTTTTGTTGTGGCACACGTAATAATGATTTCATTATGAGATGGGCGGGACCTATATATCCCTCCAATGCATTGGGTAAAAATTTATATCTCATGAGATTGACATGGCTGGAATGGGAAGTTATTCTGGTTCAGTGATACAGGACTGGTATGAGGTGTGAACTTGATTCAGTAAGGGACTTTTTCCACTATTATGGTTTTGGCAGCAATGCCTTGGCTACTATGGAAATCATATCAGGTGCTCAAATAGTTTTCCAAAATTACTTGTTTTATTCCTATCCTATTTTATCATGATTGATGTTCCTTTATGATATATGCCTTACGTACTTCCAAGATTTATGTCATTGCTCAATATTTTGATGTTTAGATTTCATGTTCAAGTTTTTGAATTCAAATGTTTAGGGATTGTTTTATGTTCCCTATGTTTACCCTTACTGAGCATTTGAGCTCACCCTTTTTATGTTTTCTTTACCCCAGGATATAAAAAAATGTTTTAGGTAAGAAAACAAAAGGGGAAGATCTTCATGTGAGATGTTGAAGATATTTCACCACGATTAGAAGATTATGTTTTGAGTTTCCAAAGACACTAAACTATTATTGTCCTTGGGTGTCTGTTTTTTTTATGTAGAAAGTATTCCACAAAATTAATGCAATTTCCATGTACGTCAAGCTTTGGGTCTCTACAGTTGGTATCAGAGGAAAGGTTTAGTCAACCTTTGGAAACTAGGATGAAAATACTTTAGTGAGATACCTATAGATATTTCTAAGGTATGTCTAGGGATGTCCCTGAGGTTATATATAATTATAGGTTATTGTCCTAGAATTATGATAACGATAATAAAATTAAACCTAAGATGTTAGATATTGAAAGTACTCTCCCTTGATTATGTTGTTTTTCTAGTATGATTTTTTCCTCTCATACTATTTTTTTGGGTTTTAAGAAATGGCAGGAAACAAGAGGATTCATGTTAATGGAGAATATGATGGACAATAGAATGATATTCTTCATGAGAAACCAAATGAAGCGGGATTTGGATGTCCAAACACCATTATTATTCCAAATCATCAAACTCATAATATGTTCAATAATCTTAACTTTGGTAAGTTTTATGACTCATCTAATAAGAGAAAGATGGAGTTTCATAATGATCATATATAAAAGAAAGGTCAATTTTGCTTTGTAAATCATGTCGGAAGTTGCATCCAAGAGAATGTTTCAAAGGAAATGGAAGATGCTTTGGGTGTGGAAAAAAAGGACACAAAGCTAGTAATTGCAAAGTAAAAGGTTTAGTTAACACCACGGACAAGGATAATGGTATTACTATGACATCAACAATGGTTAAATGTTTTAAATGTGGAATGCACTGGCATTATTAAAACCAATTCCCTAAGGAAAATTCTAAAGAAGAGAATCATCATGGTCGTATGGGTAGTATTTATATTGATGATGATGAAGAGACTACAAATGATATGTGAGATGAAATAATTGTTCAAGCTCAGTTAATGGTTTAAGAAGGTAGTGTAATGATTTATGTTTATCAAGAGTTATGTTGTATAGGTAATGGTAATATGGAATAAAGAAACATCTAAGGATTGTTACACTATTGTTTTTCCTAAAGTATTTGAAAGTATATGTTGAATGGTACCAGTAACCATGAAAGGTTTTTCAGATATTTTTGGAAAGAAGATGATATGCGCATAACGACGAGATAAAGAGAAAATTAAATGATCTCATGACTAATATAAGGACAAAGTTATATCATGGTTTGAGTATATATAAATTTTGGGATTTTGGTATGTGGAAGGAGTTAACTTTTGACAGCATTCATGTTTTCACTAAGGTTTAATGGGTATTAATTTTTCAAGAGAATACATGATTAAGGAATTCAAATGTTTGGAATGTGACCAACAAGTTATATCGTATGATATATGGGGGGATAAATGATGGTATTCACATGCTCAAAAGATCAAATTACTATCAATCGTTTACTTTATACTATAAGATTGGACAGAAGTTTTTTCGATAATCCTAAAGGTTGGAATAGATTAAGTTGGACATCAGATAGAATTGTTTAAGGATAGAACTTTTTTCAATAATATTTCTAGAATGTTATAATAGTGTAGTTTTAGAAAAAGGAAAACCCATAGGACGGGTGACAACCCATCGCGTCGAACAAGGTTGCAGGAATTGAACCGACAACTGAAGTGTGACAGGCTTTTATCACCTACCACTGGCCTACAGGAAGTCCCTAGTTAGTAGAAATTAGTTTTATATTATTAAGCAATATGATAGATGAAGTATAAGTTCATTTGGGGGACTATATATGATTAATCTCACCGTAGATGGACTTATGTATATAATTATTACTAACTTTATGTTTGAGACAAATGGAATGACCTATCATTATATCATATGATTTGCTAACACTTCACGGAAGACAAATTCAACTTCATTTCATTAAGAGATGAAGTGGAAATTCTTCAAGGCATGAACAACAGTGAGATTATACCAAAATCAAGTAAGTATTTCTTTTAATTAAAAAATTCTTCAACATTAGGGAAATTATCTTGAAAACCAAAAATTTTGTCCTAGTGCTCTCATATCTGATGAATTAGATGGTACCTTTGATCATCACAAATTTATGGCTTTGTGACAGTTGGAATTTTCATATCTATGTCATCTACCACTCTCCATCCAAACTTGATGGTTATATTGTAATTCCCTGACCCCAGTTACCCAGAGTCGGTGCATTATTATGTAACATTGGCATGATCACAAAAGATCAAGTCTCGAAAGACCGATTAGTTTAGTATCCTTGGAAACACTAGATACATTCATAAATGTTACATTACATCATAAAGTGAAAAACTAAAATAACATAGTCTCTATAGTCCACACTCATATCCCATTCAGACTATCCTGGCAGGTCATTCATAAAATACTTCTTCACAACCTAGAAAAAATTAAAACATTGAAAGGGGCGAGCTCAGATGCTCAGTAAGGATAACAATATAGCAGAAGCTTTCATAAATAAACATAAACATTTAAGGCATTGTATAACTGAAAAAAAAAAGCCTTTTAATCTTGAACTTCAAAATAATATGGAAAAATAAAATGAAATAATTCCATTTACTTATTCTCATGGATATTGTACTAGTCGAATAATCACATGAAATATCAATAACCACTTTAATAATGATGGAATTCATAATGCCAGACTATCATAAACACATAGCCAAGGCTTCAGGCCAAGACTACAAATAATATTTTGTTAAGGCCTCATGCCAAGACACTAGTTTGTCTCATGAGACCTACCAATTCATCTAGGAGCTATAGCGGGCTCCACCCGTCACTTATTAAGTCCAATTCATTCCTTATATGAAAAGGTTTAAACATATCATAAACCATAACATAATCATATCCCATAAAACATGCATAAAGGAAGCATCAAATTTCCACATTTCAGTCACAAGATATCAGTACAACACATGGATATAATAAAAACACTTTCAAAACCATTTTCAATACCAAAATAAAAGAATAGAAAAACATGGCATTTATTTTTCATTTAAAAAAAATCTATGGCTTCTAGAGGAAGCCAAAACTCAAATAATGGTCACGGCAGCAGAGAAGTCGTTTTCACCGCATACGTACGACAAAAAAAACATTCCCTTTTGTCGTTTAGTAAAACTTTTCGTATAAAAAATATTCCTTTTGAATAAAAGTAAAATTCAAAAGGGTTTATACACCATATAAAAGAAAGTTGTGTATAAAACCAAATATGCCTCAATGAAAGGAGATTGAGACGAAGTCCCTTACAAAGATCTTTTTTTTAATAAAATAGATCTATTATGTGTATTCACTATAATTACACATAAATAAATTTGAAATAAAATATAGGATATAATAATATCATGACATAATATGAATGTTGGAGATTAACCCAAAGAACAGAAATTGGGTTAAGATGTTCCCTAACCTCGTGTCTGACTTGACTCGATCATTCATTAACCTCCTGAATAATGAACTAGAGTTAATTTCTACTTTATTAAGAACATTTTTAAAGTTCATTATTCCTTTTATATCACTTATTACCATGTTATGAACATTATGTAATCATTTAAGTTAATAACGGTCGTTTTGTCGATCCTTGGTACTTGAGTCAAAAAATAAACTTCATATAATTACAAGTTGTTTATGTGGTAGAATATCCATTATATCCAGAATTATATTCATGATTTAGATATCATATATATCATATATATCCAGTAGATACATGCATTTATAATATTACATAACATTTATAGGTAAGAAATGAATTGCACCGTTCATGGAGACGGTAAGTCGTACGTACGCATGAACACTACTTTCATTTCTATTTCATATTTAATGGAATGAGATCATAATGACATAAAGGTGTATAATAATTACAGTATAATATCATATATTATATCATTTACTTGATCCTTTACACGTCCCACATATGGCATTAACAATTCAAATCACTTTGAGGGGGCAGTAGTCCGCACTTCCTAAAATGAAATTATCGCTTTTACCAATAATGGAAATCATAAAGGTATGCCATAAATAAGAAATAAAGAAGCATAAATAATACATAAAAATAATATATATATCATATATGAATATCCTTTAATCATAATGGCCACCATGAGAGGTGTTAAAAGAAGATTGAATAATAATCGTTTCTTGAGGCAGTAATTCGCCACCCATAGAAACAGTATGTTCTTTAACCATTAGACGAAGGTATGTGTAAGTGTAAATAAAATCATTCCCATGAAAACATCATAGTATATTTTAGATACTTTTTTTTTACAAAATAAAGGAATAAAAATAGTTTAAGGGGTTGGAGAAGCAAAATAAAACAAAAGAACATAAGAGAAGACATTACCTTAAAATCGGGTAACTCTTTTTGATTTGAGCCAAAGGATTCCTTGGGAAGACTTCTGCCCAAATTGAGTCTTCTAAGAGTAATATAGGGAAGTTGAGAGAGTATTTGGGCTGATTTTGGCCAATCCAAATGGCTTTGATGGTGTGAATAAGGTGGTAGAGGTGGGGGCCTTTTATAAGAGGAGAGGAGGGGCACTCTTGGAAAGTAATGAAATGTTACATTATTATGAAGTGCTTTTCGGATTTCAAAGGTCCCACAATTATATATTTAGAGGATAAGGTGATCAGAGTTATAAATATACCCATAAAATAGGTTTTTGACAAGTTTAAGTCTTAGATTTTACATTATCTTTTCATTTTATTTAAATCGTTAATTAATGAGGTAATCGCTGCATCACCATGGTGTCATAAAAAATATATACTATTTATTGTCTAAAAATTATAAAAAAATTAACAAGATGTAGGAAATATTTTTATCTTTCCAATTAATATTTATAGTAGAAAATTTAACTTATATAACCCAATGTAATAATTTTTTTAGTAAAAATACACATGGTTGTGACAATTTTATTTTAACTTTAAATAAAAAGTTATTAATGTCATTTTCTTACCCAAGTGGCTCCATGGGGTCCCCAAGTTGACCCATGGATTTTCTTGGTCGACCATGACTCATCCAATTAGGGTATTACAAGTGTAAAGGTAATTTCATATTATTATAACATTATATTTACCTTCAATTACACTAATTACCTTTAATCGCGATTAATAAAACTTAAAAGTTACTATTCACCAAAAAAATATTTTAATCCCATTGAACCAAATTTTACTTCTTAATGACAACCATTTATGTCGGATTTTTGAAAATCAAATCACAGAAGTGGTAAGGTTTTATTTAAATGAAAAATCAGTTTTTTAACTACCACTAAATGGTTTCACTATTCATCAAAAATTGAAGTTTTTCAGAAAAATACCAAAAATTCACTCTAAGCTATATTTGATATTCCAAATTCAAAAATGATGTCTCTTTTAAAAAATTCAAAACATATAAGTTGAATTAATTAATTTAATAATTAATTCTCATTGTCACAACAAATAGCGTGTTTTTAAGAAACAATATATATCAAAAGATTGACAATTGTTTATGTCCGATTTCAAAGTGTAATTAATTATAATGACCAACATTGGATAAAATGGTAAATATATATTCTAATTATACTTTAAAACCACTCAATATTATAATATATCACTATAAATTATTTTAATTAAAAAAAATTAAGTATTTTTCTAGTCATAGAAAATTGGAAGTTCTCAGAAAATTACTAAAAATTCACCTTAGGATAATTTCGATATTACGAATACAAAAATGGAGTCCATTTTGAAATATAAAATTTATATAATTTCAAAAAGTGGGTATTTCTATTCATAACAGAGACTTTTATTGGTCGTAGTGTGTTAGAATCTCAAACATGTGTACAATGCAAGCTATTGCATTATTAATAGAGAAGCATACCGTGGAAAGTAGGGGTGTTACAGAGATTTCTCTTCCATATCCATATTTTCACCTATGTTCTCTTATGTGGAAACCCAGTGATTAGTTAATTTGGGTAACCGTTATGTTTCATACATTATTTTTTAAAGATAAGTTATAGTATGCCTTTTTACGATGTGGGTTTCTATGAAAGAAACTCTCATGTAATAAACCATTTATAACCCCGATGAATTTTGATGGAGAAATTCATTTTAAGGGGGGTAGAATGTAACACCCTGTGATTTTATAAGATATATTCTTTTTAATTTCTTTCATATCTTATGTTTTAAGCTACACCAAGATTATCTTGCGCTATATGCAACATCGTATTAGCTTGCAGTATACGCAACACTATTCTTGGATCGTGTTACACACAATTTCATGTTCATTGGATAATAGTTATTATACGCAACATTGAGTGTATATATATATATATATATTCAATGTATAAATGAAATATGGTTGGATTTTTTTATACGCAACAACAAAGGAGTCTTTCACTACACGCAACCCTGACTTGTCTTGCATTACATGCAATCGCGACCTTCCTCGATAGCGGGTGTTGTACGCAATACCGGGTTTCACTAAACAGCGATATCTGGTTATAATATTATTATGAACTAGCCGTTATGATTATTACTAACTAAATTTTGAATTTTATAACATTATTATTCATCTTACACATTTTCTAGAACATGATATGAGAAGAAAATAAATTTTTCGGGTAAAATATGTATTTTTCAAAAAATGCAGTTTTACTGCCTTTTGATGCCACACCCATTTTAAACATAATTTTTGACAATTTTATAAGTTCAATTTTACAAAATAAACATCTTATTTTGAATCAGGATATGAAAATTTTCATGGGATAATGTTTTGATATTTTTCTGACAACGTTCTTATTTTGATGAATAGTTAAAACATGCTAAATTTTACTTAAAAACAACTTTTTTCATCGAGATAATTTATATTGTTAAATTATAATAGTAAATTGTTTTAAAGTATAAATAGAATATATTTTTACAATTTAATATAATTTATGTCATTATCATTTATTTTACATTAAATTCGTAGGTTAAATCAATTCAATCTTTTGCAATGTTTTAAACAAAAACCCATTTTTTCAACAATAGGATTAATTTTATATTAATTACTGCAACTTCTGTGTTTTCAATTTGGAATAATGGATTCCATATTTGGAATCATTAGTTCCAAATTATGTTAATAGGCTACTTTTTATTTTTGGTCATTATGAATAGTAACTACGGTAAATTTTATTTACCACAGTTAAAGGTAAATTGGGTAATTAAGGGTAAAACGTTTATTATAAAATTACCCAAACACTTGTATTAATATAATTGTATGATTATATTTTGTCTTAATGCATATTTTGGTCTAAATATAATCCATTGGAACCCACTTGGATGTCATTAAAACCTTTAATTTATTTTATTTTAAATAAAGGGAAATATGTCTCACTCAAACTTTAATAATTAGATTATTTTTTATATAAGGTTATACATAATATAATTTCTATTATAAATACTCATTTGAAATATAATTTTTTTTTTCTTTTTCATGGTAATTTATTTTTAATTTTTAAGAAATATTTAATTACCTTAATAGCTTATACATTAATGATGTAGAAATTATTTATTTAGTGAAAAACAAATAATATAGTTTTTATTAAAATAATAATACCTATCAAAGGGACCAAAAACTTGACCAAACCTTATTTGTAGAGTATATATATACCCTAAGCATCCAAGGGTCGATTTGGGGACCATTTTCAGCCTTATAAAACAGATTAGGACATTTATAGTATTTTATTTTAAATGATGTCAAATATGTCACCTTCATAATTTAATAAATATAATAATTTAAATGTTATCATTTTAAGATGATAAATTCGAGTAAAAATATTATTATGAAATTTATTATATTTATCTTCATCATAAGTTTTCATTTTTTATTTTTATAAAACTAAAAAATATATTAAATGATTATACAAAAATGATGTAGTAATTGTTTTATTAAGAGAAATAACAAATAAATGGTATTAAAAATATTAAAATAAAAATTTAGTGAACTAATTTATGTTCTAA
Source organism: Viscum album (assembly GCA_963277665.1). NCBI lineage: Eukaryota > Viridiplantae > Streptophyta > Magnoliopsida > Santalales > Viscaceae > Viscum > Viscum album. The sequence continues at coordinate 1,878,434,328 of OY728152.1, forward strand.
AAAATATTTATAGATGCATATGAAATTTTATGAATCTATTAAAAATTTTGGTTCGAATATATAATCTATGTGTATTTTATTTAAATTGAAATAAGTGAATAGTGTCAAAATTTACACTATTGTTGTTTTCTAAAAATAACATATTATTAAATTTTTTAAAAATAACATAAATATTTAAAAATTATAAATTGAAATTTATATGGTCTGAAAAGTCATAAAGTACCCAATTATAGATAATTCACATTACATAAGTAATTATTTATAACAATTTAAAATTTAGAATATTATTACCACAAATAAGATTTAATAAGTTAAATAAGCATAAATCAAATTGATAAGGTTTAAAATAATTTCCCAACATGTATAAATTTGATTGGTTGATGATATTACAACCCTATCTTACCTCATATTCGAATTTGAGTCACTTTGGAAGTTTTTAAGTAGGTTTCGAGTTTATTCTATATTAATATTTTTGAGGTTTCCAAAAGTGCCCCTCTCTTCCCTTATAAAAGGGCACCTCCTCCCTCTCCTCCTCACACCACTTTGATCCTTAAAACTCGTCCAACCCTTGACAATTTATCGTCTCCACTTCCCTAGAAACCTACTATACGTCCTGGTATTCTTCCAAGACCAACTTTAGTGCCCTAAGTGGAGGTTAAGAGGAGGTGCGTCAAAGAAGAGGTAATCTCTTCTACCAATTCTTTCAAGTTTATTTATTCTTATACTTCCTATTATTTAGTTGTTTCATTATAAAGTAATGAAATAAGTATAAATAATATACCGATATGTTATTATAAATATGAAACAACCCTATTTTACCTTCTACCCATCCTACAAAAAACGAAATCACCGCGTGTGCGTACGTACGGAATATCGTCTCCACGCCGTAGTGTAATCTGTTTTCCCATCACCACCTTACCTGGATGGGTATAATGGTGTAAATAATAACAATATATATGGTTATTATAACATGATACTAATTCTGAGATATTATATCATCCACCCTAATTCCATTCAATAATTATGGAAATTATATCATCGCTCGTGTGTACGTACAGATTACCGTCTCCACGACGTGATGAGATTCATTCTCCAAGTTAACCATTCTAGAATGATTATAAATTATATATATTAAATAATAATTATATATATGACATATTAATGATAATTGAATTATGTATATGTTATTTACTTACCTCTATTCAATTTAATAAGGAAACGAAAACAATGTTCATGCGTACGTACGGCCTACCGTTTCAATGAATGGTGTATTTATTTCCATTTATCGATCTATCATATATATTTTTATGATGAATATATATTATATATAAATAATTTTTTACATTATATAATTAATTAAATCAGGATAAATGTAATAATATCAAGAACAAAAAATCGAAACATGTACGATAAATGAAACGATTTTACCCAAAACGTTGCTTCAACATGGAATTTACAAAAAGAACGGGTAATATAAAGTCATAAGTGAACCATATATGATATCATAATAATGAATATGATTCTGTATTAAGTAAATGACATTATTTAAATCATTATACAGGAGTTTTGGATACATACGAAGCATATCAGACATAAGGTAAGGGATAACTTTTCCAATCTCGTTTTTATACGAGATTGTTTATTCGTGAGTATTTACTGGGGTTATTTTTATCATCCATGTCCTTGTTTTCAAAAAATGGTTTCATGTATGTTTAAAGTCCTTTTTACCCATTTTGACTTTTACTACATGGTATGTAAGGAATCTTTCTTTTGTTTACCATACGAGGTAATTTTTGACTTTTCCGGAAAAAGTACGAGAAGAATGTTTTTTTAACTTATACGGCATGAACGGATTTTTACGGTTTCATAAAGCCTTATCTTCATGAAGATTACTCAACAGTATTTCATGATTATTTTCAAAAAAATTCATTTCTTATAAAATTTCATGGAATTTTGTGAAAATAAAATGATTTTTAAGAAGAAAGGGTATTTTCCTCAAGAATTCATTTCAAGTGTTTTTTCAAAACTATTTTCCATCTAAGATGACATTATTTAGTATGATTATGTTTCAAGTATAATGTCTCTATGATTTACATGGTTTAACTTTTTTTTATGATGAAATGATATCCATTCGTTTTATATGGATTATATTATGATGGGATGATGTTTATCAAACCCATTTTATTCTTTGGGTTATGATGAATGATTTATGTTTTCGTTGTGGTACACGTAAGAATGATTTAATTATGAGATGGGTGGGACCTATATATCCCTCCAATTAATTGGGTAAAGATTTATATCTCATGAGATAGACATGGTTGGAACGGCATGTTAATCTGTTTCAGTGATATCGGACTGGAATGAGGAATGAACTCGATTCATTAAGGGTCTTTGTCCACTATGATTGTCTTGGCAGGAATGCCTTCGCTACTATAGAAATCATATCAAGTGATTAAATGGTTTACCATAATTACATGTTTTATTCCCATTCTATTTTATCATGATTGATGTTCCTTTATGATATATGCCTTAGGTACTTCCATGATTTATGTCATTGCTCAAGATTTTGAGGTTAATATTTTATGTTCAAGTTTTTTCATTCAAATGTTTATGGATTGTTTTATATTCCCTATGTTTACCCTTACTGAGCATTTGAGCTCACCATTTTTATGTTTTCTTTTCCCCAAGATATAAAGAAAGGTTTTAGGTAAGAAAACAAAAGGGGAAGATCTTTATGGGAGATGTTGAAGATCTTTCACCACGATTAGAAGATTATGTTTTGAGTTTCCAAAGACACTAAACTATTACGGTCCTTAGGTGTCTGTTTTTGTTATGTATTAAGTATTCCGTAAAATTAATTTAATTTCCATGTACGTCAAGCTTTGGGTCTCTACAAGGATCATCTTCCCCGAAGAACAATTTTATATATACTAATCCATTAAAGTATCATTTGATCCACTTCATAGATTTGCAGTGATCCTTTATAGGTTTAGACATTAAACAACATATAACCCCAACTATAAATGAGATGTAATTCCATGTACAAACAATCGTATACATCATTCTTCCAACAACTAAAGAATATGGTACATTCTCTGAATATGAGACATCATCTTTTATCGAAGGTACCTCTGTCATAAATATATTTAAGTTCCTAGTGATTGGATTTATGTAATATTTACATCTAGTCATTTAAAATTTCATATTGATCTTATGGATTTACTCCTTCTAGGATAAAACCAAAGTATTGAATTTTCAATCCCTCTCTATCCATAGCCCCATGATTTTCTTGTCTTAACCAAGATCCTTCATTTCAAATATTCTTGATGGCTTACTCTTAAACTCCATCATCCACTAAATTTATGGTCCTATCAGAAACATGTCATTCACATAGTGTAATGACATGAGGCTTAACTATGTATTTTCTTCAAGTAAATATTATTTTAGTAATTTTTTCTAATTGCAATACTAAACAACAATGAACCATGAAATAGTATATAAACATTAAAATATCTCCATGGAATTGGAAGGTAAAAATAGACTTAACTGAATTATAAAATATTTGTATAACTTTAAATATAGATCATTATTAATACTAAGGAATTTATAAAATTAAATTCTTGTAACTAACTATCCAATAACAGATATTAATTCTCTAAAATTTAACCCTTCTAAAATTGTATTTTATGAATCTTTTTTAAGATACCAAATATATTTTTGATAAAATATATTATATGAATAATATGATGACACCAAATATTTTAGTAACTAATAGAAGAAATAAATATGAATAGTTAATAATTTGGAAAATTTATATTCTTAAGAAAACAGTTTTCCTGAAATATTTATATTTTTATTTAATGGTTAAATTCTCATATTTTATAATTTTAATTTTAATAAATTGAATTTATTTTTGGATTTAAAAAAATATTATATTACGAATTATTTTTGATATTTTCCTAAAATAATTGATTTTTAGTTGAATAGTGAAAAATTACCGAATTTGTTAATATCATCACTTTCATAACATTATCATAATACAAGAATGAAAAAAACGTTTTTGGAAAGAAAATTTGTAAGAAATTATTTATTTTTTATGTAAAATAAATCATTTTAAAATACTATGTTTTTTTTATAAAACCACATTTATCATTTTGGATACATAAATAATATTTTACTCTAAAAACTTATTTATAATCTTATATTAAAACATTACTTTTCATTACTTATATAAAATAAATCCAAAAAAGTAAATTTAAAATTTTATATCAAAATTATCACATTATTTAATTAGGTCAAAAAAAATTTGGGAAAAAATATGATTACTAAGATTAAATTTAATAACCATGATAATGGTAAACTGTTATTTTCAAAGAATTATTTTATTGACATTGTGTAAATTTTAACTAATTAAATAATTTAATATATTCTAAAAATTCAATTAAATAAATAATTTAAGAATATCCTTAAATAAAATATCACTAATTCAATTGGTAATAAGTTGTAATTAATGTTAATAACATTAAATGGTGAAAACAACATTTTTCTACAAAATAGTTTATCTTTATATAAATGTTTTAATTTAAAAATTAAATCTCTGATTACTTATAAAATTAACTCTATTAAATATAGGGTAAATTCAGTTTCATAACATCCAAATTTTATTAGATTAGTTAATTTATATTTTTATTCAAACATATATTGCATTGTTAAAAACTAGTTGCCAAGGTAAAAACTAATATGGTAAAACATAAAAATCACGTAGTAAAAGGCTTGAGACCTGTTTAACACTTTTGTAAAAATGAGTGGTGGGGGATTTTTCAAAGTTACCATTTCTTCTGAAAATGGGGATGACCTTGTTTGTTTAAGGTTCAAACATTCCAATCGGTTTCTAATGGTTTTATTCGTAAAACCAGAAACACCAAATGATTCTATGTCCATTTGGACCTACTTTCCAAAGGTAGGTTCCCGTTAGTTATGGACTGATGAGGCTTAAGAATTTTCATTGGTCGAGAGGATGGGAGGTCAGACTCATCACACATTTTTAGGGGGAATTATTGTCTACTCCAGGACTCTCTTATAGATTTGAGTTATGTTCGTGAATCCTTATTAATTTACCAAGCATGAAAATAAGTTTTTCCTCTAGACCTTGCAATAAATGATTGATATATAGGGGATTTAGAGAATCTTTTATATGTATTTGAGGTTCTTCATCAATATAGAATCATCCATATGAATTAGTGATTCGTAGTAGATGGTATCCTTCAATACATTATATAGAACTCTCTTGGACATTATGATGACCATACTTGTTTTAAAGCCACTCAGTGGGGCACATGAAGTTTATTGTCATTCAGAAATATACGAATTATTTTAGAGTTGGGATCCTACCCCCAGATGGGCTACCTATGTATCCTTGTTAGAAAAGGAATCAGAACCCACATAGTCTGAGTGAAGAAGTATGAGGTTTATGCATGATTAATGGATCAAATAGAGATGTCATAATTACTTTTACACTCTAAGCTCATTTGATTCATGCTCGGTGTGAGAAACAAGAGGTATTAGTAAAACCAGACGATTTTTCCATGAAAGATGAAATCATAAGAAATGATTTGGGGCTTACGTATGTATGACCTCCCAAGTAAATGAAGAAAAATACTTTTAGGAAATAAGCCTAAGAGCATGGTCCATAAAGGTGTTTGTACTTTATGGAGATTTGAGGTTTTAACCCGGGAATTACTCCTGAAAAGGAAGCCATAATTTAAGAGGGACGTATGATTGGGTTTTATTCCTGAGAAGGAATCCCAAATCAAAATAAATTGATATTGGGTCTTACTCCTGAGGAGGATGCCCATATTAAGGGGACTTGAAATTTGGGGCTTACTCCTGAGAAGGAGGACCAAATGAAAAGATATTCTCAGAAGTCCTTTCAGATAAGGAAGACAACAAAGGAACCATTCCACAAATGGCTTTTAAGAGGGTTTGGAAGGTTATATTTGAAAAGAAAATGTGTATTTGAGGAAAGGAGGTGACTAGGAAGGAGGCGTGCAAATTTTGTTCCAGCGCGCAAGTCCTGGTCATGCAAGTATACTTGCGCGACATGAGTCAACTTGGGCGATAAAGAATCCATGAAGCGATACTTGGGTGACTTTGAATTGGAGCTCTTAGTATCATCCCTAGAAGCTTTCAGATGGGTGGCGCACAATTTTTGTTCCGGTGCGCAAGTCCTGGTCACGCAAGTATACTTGCGCGACATGAGTCAACTTGGGCGACGAATAATCCCTGAAGTGATACTTGGGAAACTTTGAATTGGAGCCCTTAGTATCATCCCTAGGAGCTTTCAGATGGGTGGCGCATAAATTTCCTTGAGAGTGAAAGGCGGTGCGCAAGTATCTTCACCTCCCACAAGGGCTAGACACTTAGGCGCGCAAGTATTGATGAGTTCTAATACTTAGGCCTTATTCTTCCTCTTTAGAGCTTCCATTCTAGGTAAATAATTACCTTTTAATTGTTCGTAAGATATCAAGAAAAGACTTGGATGACCAGATCATGAATTTGAGTTTTGGAAAATTCATCCTCGAAATGGGGGGCCCACAGGGGCTATTTATATGCCACCTGAGTTTGGGCAAAAAACCACTTTGGGCATGCAAGTTACCTGCGCTCCCATGACTGGAGCAGAATTGACTTGTGTGCCCAAGTCTGGCGTGCAGGTATACTTGCACGTCTTAATACCATTGTGAAATTCTTGATGTTCTTCCCTTTTTTTTGCTTGAGGTACTTCCCTTAGTCAGTCTTTGGACTCTGTGAAGGAACGGAGCTTCAAAAAAAGTCCCCCCTTAGAGTTGGATCTGAAAAAGGAAAAGGGATTTGACTCTGAGGAAAAGGAGAAACCAAGATCCAGCGGCGCGCAGGTATGAGGCGCACAGGTTGCAGCGCGCAAGTTTCTAGATCGCCTATAAATATAGGCGTCACTTCGCGCAAAGCATCTGGCTTTCTAATGCTTCTCGCTCTTGTCATGCAATTGATCTCTCGTCGCACAGGTGTATTGGATTTTCACTTGTTTGCACTTCCGTTCATTTTGTCGCGCTTCCTCAGTCTATTTCTGACTTGCGCTCCAGTACAAGCGTCGTACAACTTGCACGACTGGCTTAGACTTGCACGCTAATATTAGAATTGTGAACCTTAATGCAATAGCCTTTTTCCCATTTATTGACAAATTTTATGAAAAACCAACTTAATTAAAAGTTAATTATTCAATCTTTGTGTAGATTCAATGGCTTAGAGGAAGATTGGATCAGCTGATGAGCTAGCTAGAAAGAAGATTGATGACAGGATGAACATTGTTGGCCATGATTACTATGATATCTGCGATAGAACTCTCCCATATTTGGCCAAGTACTTGAATAAATATCAATTTAATTTACCACAAAGTATTTACTTTCCTTCATATGGCCATGGTCATCTGCAAGGAGTCAACGTTCCATATGCAACGAACTATATTCCTCATTCTTGGTTTCAGACTTACACCAATTTCGCTTCAGCCAATGTCTCAGTTGCAGGATCATTTGTAAATGCTGGAACAGTGGAGAAGGTGTTTATAATGCATCATAGCCCATGTTCTCCAGATCTGAAACCTTACAAGCCTGAGCTGTAGCTGCATTTCTATCCCTCCATTTTCTAAAATTCTCAGATGGATCAATCCAAGGGATGGAAAAAGAGCTAGGATTTACGTCCCGGAGGAGGTGTGAAGTCAACTTGGATGTGGGAATATTGGGTATGACAAACATGTGCAGAGTTTATCAAGGATCTTAAAGGAGCTGCAATATATGAAGCTGTATGGCCTGGGCAGACATATGTATATAGGAATGATAACTTTGTGTCATAGCTAATTAGCCGCTGGAGCCCAGAAATCAATTCTTTCCATCTGACTCATGGAGAAGTAGGCATTAGTTTGTTGGATGTATACAAGATCTCAGGGCTCCAATTTTGGGAGATATGTATGATGAATCCATCACCCCTAAGGTAACTTGGAATTATTCGGAGAAGACTCCGGCTTTGGATCGAGAATTATTGAAAATTTTCCACAAGCTCAAGAAATCAAAGTCCACCAAAACTCATTCTAGAAAGGATATTCATCTAGAGAAGTGGATGGATATGTTTCTTATCAAGAAAAAGGATAAGGGTCCCACCTGTACTCATCGTACCACCTACCCCAGAATAGAGAAGAGGTGTGCTCTCAGCACATTCTGGACAACTCTAGAAGCGGGAGAGTTTGAAAAGTGGTGGTATGAAGTGGACCAGAGAATCCCAAAGAAGCCACGTATGGCGGGATTTTTAGGTTTGTGGCTCAGTGTTTATCTTTGACTAGTTAGGGATTCGAAGGGAGGTGTCAGGCTAGGGACCTTCACTGTTGCATCCAAGTTGGCTGAGAGGAAAATGGTTGGGTTGGCCACAACAATTTTGGTTAATATTAACAAGAGATTACTCCATGTCTATATGGGTAAGTCTCCTTTGAGAATAGTGGGACCATTCCAAGTTTTTTAAGGATTTATCTCCACTCACTTTAGGAAATAAGTTGTACAGAGCGGAGTACAAGTTCCTGGATGTTCTTTCAGGCCATCAGTGCAGGTATATTCTGTAATGTTTCTGTTGTCCCTCAACCCTTCTGATCTAAAGGTGAGGCTGAGCATGTTCAAGGAATTCCATTTATTTCTTTATGGAAACCCGCCAATTGGGCAGTTTTTTGATGATGGAACAGTTATCCTGGAATTGAGGTCATACATGCTAGCTTGTAGAGATGGTGTAATGGCCACCAGAATTGATAGAGAGATTATATGTGATGCCTATGCTCCATATAGATTTCCATGCCAATTAATGTGTCTGCAGTAGCTTGTTTTATCCCCTCCTATGCATGTCAGGTCAGAGCAGCATCCAATGGTTTCCCAACAACTATGGTTGTTGACAGTTATGGACAAGACTGGGGTAGTGTTTAATCTACCAGTTGTTGGAGCGACGAGTCACTTGACTACCTGGTATGCTGAGAACTAGGTAGAATCATACCCTAAAGAAGTATTAAAGCACCCGATTCCTCGAGTGGGGAAAAAAAGAGAATTGTCGGGAAAGAAACCCTTCATCTGGAAGGTGACTCTTCCTCACCTAGAGCTGATTCACCGAGTTCCTCACCCGGGGCTGATTCGCCGGATTCCCAGGATGGGGATGATGAAGCACGACATCCGTCAAAGCGGTCTCGTGCCAGATATAATCCTCCTTCCATATTTAAGAGACCTACTCCATCGACTCCTAGTGAGTTATATCATTGAGGCAATTTAATCTCAATTATTTTATAGAGAAACAAGTTTCATTTTCTTATTCTTTATCTGTGATTGTAGGAGCTGGGAAGAAGTTGAATTCCAAGATTGTAGGACCCTACTCATGGTCTTCTGGTACACATGCTGAATATTTATGACCAGAGGTCAACCAGTCATGGCAGAGTTTATATTGCGATGCTGAAACTGCCTGGCTCTACTTATGCGAAGGGCTACATATCCCTGGAGTTGGGAATCTTTAGGCTTCTACTGATATCAATTTCTAGGATAACCCCGATGAAGTGTGGGCTTGCATCAGAGAGCTGGAAATGATCATATATGCCACTGATGACTCCATTCCCATCACCAAGCGGGTGAAGGAAATGATGGATTGTGGCACCACTGAGGGGATTGGTGCTTCAATAGATGAGGAGTGGCATGATTACGTGGCTCTTGAAGATGTAAGTCTCTTTCCTTGTTTTCTTTGCAACTTGATTTCAGTTAAAGCATTGTTACTCAATGAAATTACTTTCATTATCCTACAACTTGTAAAGAAAGGAACTGATGAGGTTCCTTCACCACAGTATAGCCCTAGTGGCACTACCATCAGAGAAAATGGATCTCCTTGCGAGTCGAGTGAGGTATCTCCAGGCCGACAATCCATGGATGATAATTTAAAAAGGGCTTTTCACTCTCCAATACCTATATTTAGAGGTGACGATGTCAACACACCCAAAAAGTGAAATAATCAAAGGCATCGAAGGAATAAGTACACAGCTAAATTCTTCATCAGTAGTGGTAATTCCTTTGAATAGTCATGAATCCTAACTCATGAAAATATTACTCATAATTCTTGGGATTGTAGTGTCTTCCTAGGTTTCCCCTTTGAGGGAGAGGACTAACCATCCTCTGAGGATGACGGAGGGTGCTGGTGAACAGCCGTAATTTCAAGCTGACCTTGTTGTTCCTGAAGAAGAGCCAATGTTTGTTCCTAGTACTGCTCCTTTTGCTGCTGCAAGAAGAGAAGATCATGCTTCTGGTAAATTAATAATACATCATAGAATGTTGAATGAAAACATCAACTAACTTCTATTCTGTGATACTTTAGGTTCAACACGTGCACCAGAAAATTTGGCATCCACTACAACTGACTTTACAATTTTCTCTGAAGAAGCTATCCGAGGTTAGAGTTTGCAGGATGAGGGTCGCCAATAAGACATATCAAATGCTCCCACTAGTGAGACTAACCAGTAATCTGAGATATCACTGGATGAAATGATGAAACTAGTCACATATTTTGATGAAATTTTAGATCATGTTGAATTACCATGTGATTTAGTAGATTTTAGACTTGAGTGTTATCCTTCGTACTGTTAAAAATTTCTTATTACATCTCTGAAAATGATTGGTTGAAATTTACAGTTTCGTTTGAGCAAGCGTCTGACTTGTTGTTGCCTGAAGGGGGTAGAGACAACCCTATCATTGCAGAGATGCTAGCTCAAGTGGAACATAACCTAGCCGAGATTCCTGAAATCCGTCCTGAAAATCCTGTTGAAGCTAGTAAAGATGGGGAGGAGCATTCTCATGCTTCTGATCTACCGTTGGGTAAAAGATAATAATATTTTTGGATGTACTAAATTTTCAAGACATCTTAATCAACTTTTGGTATCCATTGAAACTAACAATACTTTCAATTGACTATACAGGGTTGTCAATTTCAGTGGTTAGATCTGGAGGTGAAGCCTCCGCCTCCACCCCAACGGGAGTAGAAAGTGAAGTACCAAGGGTCGGGGGGGAAGGAGCAGAACTACGAACTTCTTTAAGTGCATTAATCCCGGACTATATTCCCCCCTATGATAGTGATGTTGAGTCAGACCCATAGGTGCATAAGGCACTCTAATTCTCACGTCGCAAGGCATGGAAGAATATATGGAAGATCGTATCTGAAGTTCCTCATGAAAATATATCTTCGAAGAACACGCGACTGTCATCCTTGTTTGTCATGTTAGGAATTAGAGGTTTTGGATATCAATTGATCCATGCCGCGGTGAAACAATTCATATTAAAGAGGGATCAGAAACAAAAGTAATGTCAAGATCTGACCAAAGCAAGGATGTTGACCAATATCAGCGAATTTGAGGTTACGGTGTCCTAGGATCAAGCTGATCATGATGAAAAGTTAAAGGAGCTGAAGCATAAGATCATGGAGAAAGTTGTCCAGTAGATTCACCTTCAGCAATAGTTAGATGCTGTTACTGGGGAACTTGACCATCTTAACGATTCATTGGAAGGAGTTCAAACGAATGGTATGAAATCCATTGCAGATGCCAAGAAATCATTCCATCAAGATGAAAAGAGTGAAGATGGTCGAGTAAATGAACTCCAAATGGATACTGAGGAAGATCAGGATGCCTTAAATCAAATGAAAAGTTATGTGGAAAGCCTCTTGTAATTTCTTGAAAAAAAAGAAGATAATCTGATCTGTGGATATTCTTCTAATTTTGTGCGTCAATGAAAAAGACATTTCACCTTCAATCATTTGTACCTTCATCCTCTTGATAATTACATATATATTTTTTCCTAAGACAATGGGCCTAGTAAGAATAGTTTAATTATTGCTTGGATTATACAAATAACCCCACAAAATTTGAATATTTTTGTTTCTCAATATTGCCTAAATCATACAAAATGTACATTTAGCGAGCTGGGACTCGACTTTTGTTCATAGTTCCTTTTACAGGTTCCCAATTTAATGAGTAATCTGTATCTTGTTGCCAGTTTAAAGTCATTCATGTCGGACATAAAAAGACTAATGTTTAATGTCGAATATCTTTGACCGAATGGATTAAAATTGACTCAATTCCTTGAATTTTTTTTTGAAAACATATTACCACAATGAAGTATGGGGTGAAAACATGTAAACTATGTCTTAAGAAATTTTGAATCTGAGGAATGATATGAATAAAGGGCTAAAAGGAATTAGGTGAAGTATTTCCTAAGAGTGAAGTTACCACTATTTAACAAACCCTTTAGGGGGTTGAATTATGCAGGGCCACTTAAGGGCATTGGATGCATAGTCAAATAATAGCATCTTTTGGATAACAGGTCCATTATGTAGACTACTTATACAAGGCCACCTAGGGGCACGTGCTGCATAGTCAGGCAAACGAACTCTCAGAAATTTTACTTTTCTATTGCTAAAATCCATTTAAAGTTCTTGGAGATTCAAATTTTCCAAAGCATAGAGTCTGCTATATGGAGAGATGTATTTGAATATGGAGAGGATATTTCCAATCAAGATTGTCAAAGAATTGGATTAATGTCACTCCTGTGAAGGTCTGACCCAAACGTAGGGAAGGGAAATATAAACCATAGACTTAAATACTTTTAAATCATGAAACATATTATGGGAAAAATATATTAAGTATGGCTATTTTGGCGGATCCCTACATATCATTGTTAAGACAAATAAGGAAAAAATAGGGTTTTTTCTCCCAAGAATGAAGTTACCACTATTTGAAAAACCCGTTAGGGGGTTGAATTATGCAGGTCCATTTAAGGGCATTGGCTGCATAGTCAAATAATAGTATCTTTTGGCTAACATGTCTGTTATGTAGACAACTTATGCAAGGCCACCTAGGGGCACGTGCTGCATATTCAGGAAAAAGAATTCTCAGGTATCAGATATTTTGTGACCAGAAGTAAAGAAAAGGGTTATGGAGATCTGAAAGTATTTATGGTTAGGAGTATGATATATCAAAATGGGAATTTTCCAATGCATAAAGGAGATATATAGACTAGTGTTAACCATAACCATGTTGTAGCTGGGTCCCGAATTGAGATGCTGGACTTCACTACATATCCCATAAGGATGGGAATCAAGCCATACATAGTTCTTGAAATATAGTTTAATGTCATGTGGGATGAGAGTGTAGGATATTTTAGTTTAGGGTCGTAGATTTCGGTCCATAATGAGGAATACACATTGTGTGTTTTATAAACCTGATTTGAATGAAGACCAGGGTTTTCATACCACATTCATGTTTTCACAGGTGGACTTTTCAGCCAAGGGTTGAAAGTGGAATTTAGGGTTAGGCCCAAAGACTTGGGGCTGGATTCGAGGGATGATCGAACGTTCCTACGTATCCCATAAGGATGGGAATCAATCCATACGTAGTTCTTGAAATACCCTCTGTACAGATTTGGTTTGTACAAATGAAGGGTGAAAGAGGACTTTAGTGCAATGATGGTTTGACCCAAGATTAAAGGTTTGGGAATTGCAATGTATGCATGAAGTCCTTGGAATATGACATGGTTGGAGATAAATGTCAATAATGATTCCCTCTCAGGTGAGGGTTTCAAAGACTGTGGTAGTTTATTTTCATAGAGGACAAATGTACGAATAGTTTAGGGTTATATGCATGGACCGGTGATGTATAGTTTAGCGTCATGTAGCTAAGACATATTGCTATGTAGTTTATTGTCTTGCAGGGAGGACAATGGGGGACTATATAGTTTAACATCATATATCAAGGATAATGGTGAACCAATGTGAAGATATTGGTTTTGGGCTTGAACCTCAGGAGGTTGCCTACATACCCAGCCTAGAAGGAAAGGATCAAAGTCTGCATAGTTAAATTGAAAATGAATTGGTGATCAAGTTTTACTTGAGGACAACGACCTAAAAATGGTGTTAGGACTTACGCATGGTTAGCGACCCAGAGAGAGTATTATGGATGAACTTTACTCTAAACTCACATGAGTCATACTCGTTGTGAGAAACAAGAGGTAGCAACAACCCTAACGATGCACAGTTTAACGTCATGTAGGACATATAAGGGACTGGACACAGTTTAACATCATGTTGGACAATGGAGGGACCATTCTATTTGAATTCGTTCAGTAAGGACTAAATATGTATTTGTGTTACACAAAATAATTCTTCAGAAATCTGACATTGGTTGGAGTCGTGATGAGTTCTCCTTCCATTGAGAATAAAGAATAAACTCCATTGGAGTAGACCTTATATATTGAGTAAGGTCCTTCCCAATTTGACTCAAGCTTTGTAGGTTTCTTTCCTAGTATCATTGGAGTTCTGAGGACCAATACCAATTCTCCTTGAATGAATGAACAAAGACATACTTTTTTGTTGAAATCTCGTGCTATTCGATTCTGATAGACTTCCAAGTGGTGTAGGGTGCACAATTTTTTTCATCTAATCATTCCAAATCATCCAATCGCTTTTGAGATGGTTCATTTGTTGATGATTGATCACAAATGGCTACTCTGAGCGAAGGTAATTGAACCTCAATGATCAAGACTGCTTCGGTTCCATATACCAATGAATATAGAGTTGACTGCGTAGCAGTGCGGGTGGTGGTCCGATAAGCCCATAAAGCATGAAAAAGTTTATCATGCCATGAATTCATATCTTTATCCACCATCTTTTGCAGTATGTTTGAAAGAGTCTTATTGAAGGATTCTATTTGGCCATTGTTTGTTTCACGATACCGAGATGAATGGTTGGATTTGATGTTGTATTCTCGATACAACTACCTTTCCTCTGATGAATAGAAGTTGGTGCCATTGTCTGTCAATATGGTATGAGGGACACCAAATCTGGTAATGATGTTAGATTTGATGAATCTAACAATTATTTTAGAACTAAATTCCTTGAGAGGTATTTCCTATGACCATTTGGAAAAGAAGTCAGTAACAGTAAGAATATACTTAAGCTGCTTGGATGTGGCCGATGGGTAATGTCCTACTACATCCATTCCCCATGTGGAAAATAGACATGAGTATTTAGATGTATGAAGAAACGCTGGAGGTTGATGAATGAAATTGGCATATACTTGGAAAGAATGACACATCTTAGTGAAATCAACACAATCTTGTATCATTGAAGGCCATAAGTATCCAAGCCTTCGAATTTGATCAGACAGTCTATGTCCAGACTGGTGGGCACCACAGACTCCTGCATGTACTTATTTCATGACATCCATTGTCTCTTCACCATCAATACATATTAAGAAAATTCCATCAAAACCTCATTTGTAGAGAATTTTTTTAGGTGATTTAGGCTATAATAAAGAGTAAAATTGACCACACGTCACCAGACTTGTTCTTTCCCAACTCTATCAGGTGGGAGTGTTCCATTTTAAAGGTATTCCCTGATACTTTTCATCCATCCTATAATATGACCATATAGTTCAGAAATGGGACTAATTTCATTGATTTCCTCTATTCTGATTTGAACATAAGGTGAAACTACACGATGGTGGGCAATACTGACGATTGTTTTGTCCCGATTTGGATCCGCTAGAGCTGTGGCTATATTAGCTAGTGCATCATCTTGAGCATTTTTTATCGCGGGACATAAGAAAATGTCGATTACGAAGGAAATTCTGCCATTAACTCTCTGACTTAATAATACAAAGGGATTAACTCTTTTTTCTGATGGCATAGTCCCCACTGACTTGTTTGATTACCAAGTCTGAATCACCTTTAACCTTTAAGTTATTCACCTATGACTGAAGTTCCAACTCCAATCCTGCAATGAGAGCTTAATATTCTTCTTCATTGTTTGTACCACCTTCCAAAAATAAGAAAGAATAGGGTAGCACTTCCTTTTCTTGGGAAATAAGTACAATTCCTAACCCAACTTTGTTGAATTTAGGATCTTCCATTTTCTTCTCTGTTGGACTTCTGAAGCATCATTAATGTACATTTCCCATGTCTGAAGATTATCTTGAATAGGGAAGACTTCCTCATCAAGAAGTTCAATATCTAAAGATGTATCATCTACTGAAGGGTGTTCAGCAAGGAAATAATCCAGATCTTGGCCCTTTATTGCCTTTTGAGACATATACTGGATATCAAACTGCTGCAAAATAACTTCCCACCTTGTCAGAAGTCCTGTAAGCATTAGATGACTAAGGATAAATTTGAGTGGTTTATTGCGAGATACCAATTGAACCTCATGATGTTGCAGGTTGTGTCTCAATTTCTGAACTGCAAAGATAAATGCTAGGAAGCCCTTTTCAATACTTGAATATCAATTTTCTACCTCAAGCATAGTCCGAATGAGATAATAAAGGTGGTTTTCATTCCCAACATCATTATTTTGGGCAAGGAAGGCACCCAATGATCACTCTAAAGCTATTACATAAAGAATAAGTGGTCTTCCTTCAACAGGTGGCATTAATACGGGTGGACTCAAGATATATTTCTTGAGAATATTGAATGCTTCTTGACATTCTTCGGTCCACTGGTAAGTGACTCCCTTCTTCATTAATTTGGTGAAGGGTAAACATTTTCCTTCCAGATTGGCAATAAAATTCCGAATGTAGGCCATGTGTCCTTGAATTCATCTCAATTCCATCAAATTTAGAGGAGGTGACATACCAAGGATTTATTTTTTCTTCTCATGATCAACTTCAATACCATGATGGCATACAAAAAAGCTGAGAAATTTTCTTGAGGTTTCCCCAAAAGCACATTTCAAGGGGTTCATCTTCAAATTATGTTGTCGCAGTTTGTGGAATATGATTTCCAAATCATCAAAGTGATTAGAACATTGTCTAGATTTAACCACAAAATCATCCACATAACTTTCAACAAATTTCCGTAAAAGGGGTTTAAAAATATGGTGCTTAGCACGTTGATATGTTGCGCCTGCATTCCTCAGGACAAAGGGCATTTCTCGATAGAAAAACGCACCTTGAGGGGCTCTGAAGGCTGTAGATTCTTCATCTTTGGGAGCCATTCAGATTTGACTATACCTAGAATATCCATCCATGAAGGAAAGTGCTTCATAGACAGTTATTGCATCAATTAAGAGTTCTGTGATTGGAACTTGAAAATAATCATTGGGACACTACCGATTAAGATCTCTGAAGTCAATGCAAACTCTAATTTGTCCATTATCATTTTTCACAGGGACAATATTAGCCAGTCATTTGGGATATTGAACTTCTCTGACGAAGTTATCCTTGATAAGCTTATCCACCTCAACTTCAATTTTGGAGGCATAAGTTGGGTTTGTTCATCTTGTGGCTTGCTTGAATCCTCGATGTTCTTCTGGAAAACCCAAATGATGAGTAGTAACATTAGGATCAAGCCCTATAATTTCTGTATAATTCCAAGAAAATATATCTCGATTTCTCTTTAAAAATAAAATATACATTTCTTGCTCTTTAAGAGTCATGGCAGCACTAATTAAAGTGTTGTGTGGATCTTCTTTTGTACCCAGATTTATTTCTCTGAGTTCATCATCAGTGTTAGAGATACCTTATTCAAATGATGGAGGAGCGTCCCTGAGATCTTCCTCTTCTTCTTCATTATGTGTTACTTCTTTTGTTTCTACTTGTATAGTAGATGATGATGCAGAATTTTCATGATCAGGAGGGAATTTAAAATTTTAACATCTTGAAGAAGAGGCTACCATTTCTGACCCTATTAATGATGAAGGGTCTTCCTTGGGTAATAAAGAAGAGATGATTGATTGAGAATCGACATCATCATTCATCTCTAACATTGCTATAACTTCTTTTGGCCTGGTTGATGAAGTATATAATTTCAATATTTCTGCGGATTAAATAAAGACATCTCAGTTTGAACTTTCATCATTTCCTGGTGAATCAACAATTTATACCATGTTGTTTGGCTTGGTTGCCGTAATTTACATTATGGAAGTTTCCATAAGAGTATTTGGATTTGGGTCTATCCTGTCAATTTGACTGATAGGAAACACATAATCTGTACTCACATGTATTAATGGGTTTACTATAATCTTTTCCAAACCATATGGAGCATTAATTTGGGTAACCTCCTTTGTCTTGGATATCTCTTTTCCCTCCATGTGAGAGAATTCTTCCTCAATGTATTGACATTCACATGATTTGAATGGGGATTTATCACCATAAAATGTCCCAATTTTTCCATTGAAACAATATTTGAGACATTGATGGTATAATGAAGGTATATCCGCATGTTGATGTAGCCAAGTTCTTCCAAGAAAAATGTTGAAGGCTATGTCATGACGAACAACCATGAAATATGAATTGGATACAAGGTCTCCAAACTGAGTTCTCAGTGTAATATCACTTAGAGGTTCTTGTTCATTTTTATCATATCCTTGCAACATCAAAGTAGAAGGAGATAAATCAAATTTGGTGAGGTAAAATAGATGAAGTGTACGAATAGGGATGAGGTTGAATCCTCAACCATTAGCAACGAAAGCTCATCGGATGTCTATGTCATTGACGTTTCTAGATAAATAAAAAGGTCAAATATGTCCATGGACAACATCATCTTCATCTTCATATGTAAAAGATATCAATGCAAGGAATTTTGCATGATCATTCTCTATATGGTAGACTTCATCCATAGTAATTTCAGTTTTGAATTCATGAGGACATTAAAATCCTCAATGAGTGCCTCCTGAAGATCCTTTGATAGATTCAAGGCATCTAGAATTTATAACTTGGCCGGTAATTGGGGAAAATGTTTCAAGACATCATACTTTTGGTCCAAAGGTCTGTGTTTCCCAACAGGAACATGTGGTTTCATAGGTGCCTTAGAAGTTGATGCTTTGGAAGTAGATGCATCTTGTATCAGGGTAGGAGTTGGAAATACTCTTGGCTTTGGAAGATTAGACTGACTAGGTCTATTTATTTGCTGAGAGGAATAAGGTTTAACCTCTAACCGATCCTCCAAAATAATAGTGCCATGACAGAATCTTCCATGTGTGGAAGAACTTTCTTGTTCTTATTGAGCCCGATGAAGGGGTTTGCCACGAGTTTCTTCTACATATACAGTTCTAGAAGGGGTAGGATAGAAATAGTGGCTTCTGGAATATCCACGTCTTCCCCTGTATCCTGGACCTCTGTACTCTCTCTAATTCCTCTGTTTGATACAGGGAACTTACGCTCATCAAGATCGAAACTGTGACTAGCATAAGGATTTGTTAAGTGAATCATGTTAATAGAACCAAAGATCAAATCTTCATCTGATGAAGACTATACCTGATGAATCATTTCAGGTTATTCCAGTAGGTGGGGTGGTGCCCGTGATTTTGAAGTAGATGGCATAAAATATTCCAAAGTCAAAGACAACTTAGTCTTTGACACAATCTTATCTTCTTCTAACTGTTCTTCTTTATTCGAATTATGCCGCATCTTTGAGGATTTTCCTTCTGACGAAGGGAGTTTGGCTGTGGAAGAAATAGTAGAAGGAACCATTGGTTTCTTCAATTGCATTTGTAAAATTGAATGAGTTCAGTTGATCAACTTCTTGACCATCGAATCATCATATTTCTGTTCATTTTTTCTTTTGACTTCATGCCACTCGTCTTCTTCCTCTGGATCTGTAGCAGTAACACATGCTACCTGGGCTGAAGAACCTTTCAATTTTACTTGTCCTGAGTCCACCATCTTTTGCATAAGGTATTTGAAGACAAAACACTCGTGAATGGGATTCAACAACATCTAATGAATGGGAAATATTTGTGAAGGACTTCATCTCCTTCCTTGTTCGGCCTTTTAGGCCTTGGCAACTAAACCAAATTATTTTCTAGTGCCGAAATGAAGTAACCAGGAACTTTTTCATTTCGGAAAGAATAAACTTTGTTCTTTAACTCCTCAAATTGTTTCTGTCTTTGATCTCTTTGATAATATTGACAAGAATTCCTTGGTTGTTGACACTCAAGAGGTGTATCCCTTCAATAAGATGAAGGTTTTGAAGTGGAAGCAGGTACAAGTGCTTGTTTAAGTGTAACTGTAGCAAACTCTTCTCTCCCCATTCTCCTTCATGGAGCTGATGGAATTACATGAGTTTTAGCCTTAGTCTCTATAAGATAATCATATACCTTTTGAGAGATTGAAGTGAGGTCTTGAAACCCTCCTGTTTATTTCACATGAATCAATGGTGTGCATAATTCATCACACAAATTTGCTAAACAGATTGGAAACAACTCTTCCTGGGGGAGAGCTAAGCTTAAAGAATATGTTAATCCCTTCCAGCGAGCAATGAAATACGAAACTATTTCATTCTCCCTTTTCTTACAATTTTTAAGATCAAAAATTGTCATCTTTAGTAATGTTGAGCTAAATTGAAGAAGGAATTGTTTACGGAGATTTTATCACCTGGTAATTGAATTAGACTGCAAAATTGTATACCAGACAAAAGCAGACCCTTGTAATGACTGCACAAAACATCTGAGCTTAACTGCTTCTTGTTATTGAGGAGTTCCCATCATAGGATCACAATGAGAAACAAAATGTGTTAAGTGTTTTTCTGGGTCTCCTGAACCATTAAAAATTGGGAATGTGGTATTCACAAAATTTGATGGGGGAGGAATTGAATCAACCCATTCAGGGTAATCTTTATTTTCTGGTTTAACTTGTGCACATTTTCCTTCCATAGCTTCCAACCAAGCTATTAATGACTCAATGGTAGTTATTAACTTTTGACAAACATTTGGTCGAGCTTGGAATTTAGCAGGTGAAATAATTGGAGTTTGGATATGTGTGCTGACTGGTACTGAGACTGATGGTAGCACTAATGGTTGTTGTCACGCATGACCCATAGGATTAGACCTATGATGGTGTACTTGTAAAGGAGGATATTCTTGATCCATCCTAGTAACTGCAACAAATTCCCTTGACTGACTAACTCCAACATGCTTAGGAGAAGTAGTTCTAAATTTAACCTCCTTAACTCCTTCATTTCTTCCTCTTGTTGTGTGAACCTTTCCTCTAATGAGAGTGATTGGCCTTCTCCAGATGTAGGGTGGTACGTAACCTTACTTTTACCCTTTTCCTTGGAATGTGACTTTCTGGAGTATGGAAGGGCATTACCTGAAGGAATATCTTGCCTTCGAGCAGCCCTCTGGCTTCTGGTACGCACACCTTCTTCATTTATTTCTGTATGTACAGCTTCTTGAATAGGAACTACTCCATCTGATTCTTCTGAGTGAACATCATGTTCTGGGGGATTAGTGACAATGAAATTGATTACATTTATTGATTCATAACGTATTTCATCCCTTTTATCGGCATTTTTGCGATATTTTCTTCATCTATGTCCTTGATGAGACGTTACCTTTTGTTGAGTTGATCCATCAGGAACTTCTTGATGAACTGTAATTTGGAGGGAATCTCCTGATAATTTAGCTCTGTGTTCCTCTTGTGGATTCTTCCCTAATTGAGAGAAGACTAACTTTCTCTAAGGAAAAGATTGAGGATTTGAAAAAGTCCCCAGTACAGTGAACTGGGGTTGTTTTTGCTTTTCCTTCTCAACTCCTTGAATCCCATATTTTGATCCCAAGGGTTGGGCTAAAAGAGTCCCCAGCCTGGAAAGCCGAGGTGGTTCTTGAGCTGCTACATCTGAGACTTTCTTAAAAGATCTCCTGATTTTTTGGATTTTAGTTCGTAAATTAGCCGGATGCATCATCCGACATCCACTCAAATCACCTTACTCAAATGACCGTTAGATGATTTCTGACCCCTCTGTCACCTGATGATGTGCATGATCTAAACAAGAAGCATGTTCGATATTCTCATTTTCTTGATGAAAGAGTATTTCAGCAACTTGTTCTTTATATGCCTGTCTTTGGGAAGAACTAGTTGAGGCATGTTCCTGAGAAAGCCGTTGATTACAAACAAAACTAATTGGTTGTGGCCGACCATGGGAAATAACATTGAATGAGACCTCTTTTGGCGGGATTTGTTGACTGGAGAGTACATCGAAATGAAATGCTCCATGAACATCCCATCCCCTGATATGAATACCAGATGGGGCATTGGTAATTAACTGGCACAATCTTTTTAGTGTGCTAAAGCATGCACAATGAAGGGCTCTTTGCTGATTTTCAGCCTTTGAATATCGGGAAACTGAGAGAGATGCCAGGTCAATTTGGCGTTGCAACCCTTTTATCACCTTAACATGATTTTCATATTCATAATAAGATAATATTCTATATTTTAAGTGACAAATATTTTTCCACATGTTGAGACGAATATAGTGAATACAATCTTCCGTCAACATTTATGGAATATCATACTAAGAGTCAGCCAAAGGCCAAAACATGACTGGTACTTCACCTTTCACCAGTTTTTTTCTCATATTAAGAACTTCCTCCTTATCATTCGATGAAGATTATTATACATGAATAAACCAAAGCTGGTGCTTCTTTGTTTCTTCATCAGATTCAAAAATATTGGTAGAGAATTCATTTATCAAATTATAAGATGAATGACCCAGGGGTGGTTTGGAGAATGACCTACACCCTAGGCTATCTTCTGATTGATAAAGTATTTCACCTACTAGCGTTAAATCATCAGACATGACTCGCTTCGCATTTGAAAGTGCCTCAAGATAAGAGGTCTTTCTCATTACTGCATTTTCCTTTGAAGAATTTTCCAAGAAATGAAAATTACTACTGTGGAGAGGACTTTCGCAGCTAAATTCATCATCATGAGGAGGACCACCATGGTGGGTTACAAAAAAAGATAAAACATTTTGCTCCTTGATCTTCTCACCACGCAGAGGGTTATCATGGCTCTCATCTGAAAATGATACATTGAGATCGACCGAACTGTCATGAAGCAATCCTTCATGAGGAAATTTATGATGAAGGCCTTTGGAATTGTTGTTGTTATTTCCAGAATTTGAAAATGAAAGAGTAGAATCTTGAGTCACAATAGATAATTGTCTGAGGGCTTCAAGAACTCCAGCATCAAGAAAGGCCTTATTACAGATTCTATCTTGATTTCTCAACTGTGCTGGATGGGTCTTTTTCTTAGATGCCTTCTTACACACTTTGGAAACCACTTGTTGACGAAATTGGTTATTATGGGAAGGTGTATGTGCCTTCTTAGGATAAATGGTCAGGTTAGGGTGATTATCTCCATTAAAATTTGGTGTATGTTGCTGACTTGGTTGTTTGTATGGCATGGGGGACTATACCCCACAACCCTCCTGGACTGGGTCAGAGGTGTGTATCTGTTCCAGAGTGATATGTTTATGAGTCACTCTACTGATAGGGATATATTTATTATTCTTTCCCTATGATTCTACTGAGGTTGTTATAATATTATTACAGGCATCCAGAATATGGGCATGGATTTTCTTCTGCTCTTTCACCATTTTCAGAATGTGCTTGGTGACTTCAGCTGCCAGAACGGGAATATACGTCCATTCCGTGCTTGGAGTAGGTGTGTATTCTTGGTCCTATCCCCCTTTTCTTGTCAGTGAATTGTGACAGTACTCATGTGTGGGGGTAAAAAATTGTGTCTTCCTCTTGCTTGTCATTGGAGCTTTCTAATTGACATCTATGGGTGTTACCAAATGATACTGTTGGTTAGCTTGATGAATTGCAAGTGTATGTGACTACTTATTTTTCCCCACCACATTTGATTGGTGATTTTCTTTGGTTGAAGTCAAACGAGCCTGCTGACTAGCTGATGAATTATAAACATGTGTATATGCCTGTCAATAATACTCTGCCAAAATTGCCTGGTCAGATTGGCGTGTTACTGCCAGATGAGTCTACTAGGAAGTAATATCAGGACAGACGGGTGTATATGCCTGATCATTGTTTTCCATCAAGTTAGCTTGATGGACTTCTCCAGAGGGGACAGAAGTAAGAACCCGCTCCCTGTTGATCGTATTTCACCTCTGATGGTTCATCTTGCATTCTTGGGTCTGAGGAACCTAAGTTGAACCCCTAAAGAAAATACCCCCATCATTTTGAGGGTGAAATAACACACGATTATGGTGGTGATTGTTGATGGGAGACCTTGGGAAGGACTCCGGTGTTCTTGAATTAAGGCCTTGAATGGCCTTCTCATTCACCTCCCCATAATATGGGAGGGACTGGTGATTGCATTCTAGGGATAACAACCCGAAATGGTTGGAGACGGTGGTTGGAACCACCTGCACCTTGACCACTGGTCGTCGTTGTCCAGACAATCAGGGTTAGTTGTTATCTTGGAGGGCTTGTGGAGCGGCCTCCAAAGTCGGAATGGTACCGTGTTGATGGTATTCCTTAACCAATGAATTTGAGACCTAGTTTTGAAGATGGTGACTAGGTGATGTTGTCCTCAAAGCGGAAGAGGATCTAGTAGGAGTAGCAGCCGAGGCATTCACATGTGTGAATTTTAAAGAATCCATTTCTATAATGTAGAGTGATCTTGGAAAAGAGGTCATGTTTGATATAACAGACATAATCAAAATAAGTTTGTCCAGACTACATCTTTTGGATGAGCACATATGTTATTAATTGCTTTTTTGGCCCTCATATTGAGTTAAATAGAGGCCTAACAAATAAGCACAACATCATTTAACTTGGTTAAGGATTCACGTCAGTTTAACCATTTTGGTTTCTTCTAAAAATATGGATGACCTTGTTTGTTTAAGGTTCAAACATTCCAATCGGTTTCTAACAGGTTTATTCATAGAACCAGAAACATCCAATGATTCTATATCCATTTGTACCTACATTCCAAAGGTAGGTGCCCATTAGTTGTGGACTGATGAGGCTTAAGAATTTGCATTGGTCGAGAGGGTGGAAGTTCAGACTCATCACACCTTTTGGGGTAATTATTATCTACTCCAGGACACTCTTATAGATTTGAGGTATGTTCATGAATCCTTACTAATTTACCAGGAATGAAAATGAGTTTTTCCTTTAGACCTTGTAATCAATGATTGATATGTAAGGGATTTAGTGATTCTTTTATATGTATTTGAGGTACTTCATCAAGAGAGAATCATCCAAATGAATTAGTGATTCTTAGTCAATGGTATCCTTCAATACATTATATAGAACTCTCTTGGTCATTATGATGACCATACTGGTTTTAAAGCCAATCAGTGGGGCACTTGAAGTTTGTTGTCATTCAGAAAGACAGGGATTATTTTAGAGTTGTGATCGTACCAGCAGATGGGCTACCTATGTATCCTTGTTAGAAAAGGAATCAGAACCCACATAGTTTGAGTGAATAAGTGTGAGGTTTATGCATGATTAATTTCTCAAAGAGAGATTTCATAATTACTTTTACACTCTTAGATCATGTGAGTCATGATCTGTGTGTGAAACAAGAGGTCTTAGTAAAATCTGACAATTGTGCCACAAAACATGCAATCATAAGAAATGATGTGGGGATTACGTATGTATGACCGCCCAAGTAAATGTAGACAAAGGCTTTTAGAAAAGAAGCCTAAGTGAAGAGTCCATAAAGGTGTTTTTACTTTATGGAGATTTAGGGGTTTTAACCTGGGACTTACTCCTGAAAAAGAATCCATAATTTAAGAGGGACTTATGATTGGGTTTTATTCTTGAGAAGGAAGCCCAAATCAAAAGAAATTAAGACTAGGGATTACTTTTGAGGAGGATTCCCATATTAAGGGGACTTGTAATTTGGGGATTACTCCTGAGAAGGAGGCCCAAATCAAAATATATTCTCATAATGCCATTCAGATAAGGAATCCAACAAAGGAACAATGCCACAAATGGATTTGAATAGGGTTTCTAAGGATATCTTTGAAGAGAAAAGGTGGATTTGAGGAAAGGAGGTTACTAGGAAGGTGGCGCGCAAGTTTTCTTCGGGCGTGCAAGTCCTATTATTGCAAGTATACTTGTGCGACATGAGTCAACTTGGGTGACAAATAATACATGAAGTTATACTTGGGTGACGAAGAATTGGAGCCCTTGGTATCATACCTAGAAGCTTTCAGATGGGTGGCGCACTAGTTTCATTGAGAGGGAAAGGCGGCACGCAAGTATCTTCACTTCCCTTAAGGTATGGACACTTAGGAATGAAAGTATTGATGATTTCTAATACTTTGGCCTTATTCTTCCTCTTTAGAGCTTCCATTCTAGGTAAATAGTTACCTTATAAGTGTTCATAAGATGTCAGGAAAAGACTTGGGTGACCAGATCTTGAATCTAAGTTTTGGAAAATTTGTCCTCAAAATGGGGGGCCCACAGGGGATATTTATAGGCCACCTAAGTTTGGGAGACAAAACAATTTGGGAGTGCAAGTGACCTGCATGCCCAAGGCTAGCGTGTAAGGGACTTGTGCGCCCAAGGCTGGAGCACAGGTATACTTGCGCACCTTAATGCCTTTTTGAAATTCTTGATCTTCTTCCCTCTTTTTTGCTTAAGGTACTTCCCTTAGTCAATCTTTGGACACTGTGAAGAAATGGAGCTTCAAAAGTTACCACCCCAAATTCCATTATTTCTTACTTTTTTAACCTTTTACCCTTGAAGAGTTTCATTCCATTATTGAAAAATAATGGGTGTTCTGAAAAGTTCCCTTTTCTTCACTTTTAAAAGGGGACAGTACCACCTCTTTATTCCACACCTGTTACTTAAAATTTAGTCCTTATAATGTTTATTTTTTTATCCTACTAGGAACAACTCTAAAGTTCATAATCCTTTGGTCTGAATTATTTATTATAATCCTTACATTTCAAAGGATACTTCTAAGAGAAAGTTCAAGGTCCCAAAGTTAGTACTACTCAATCCTTAACATTTTATTCATATTTAGTCCTTCAAAAAACCTAAATATATTAATATTAATAACACGGTATAATTATTATATTTATGTGTGATTTTATTATTTTAAAAATTATATTTATTACTTTCCATCAACACAAAAAAACAATGTAATGTTGATTGTGTGTTGTGCGGACTACCACCACCATGAACATACATCTTTTATTTTTCACCACTGTCTATCTTAGCTGGAAATAAGTATAAAACTGAAAAATAAAAAATAAATATATAATATAATTCTGAATAAGAAGAGAAAACTTATAATCCACGTATATTTCCTCTCATTCTTTAGGAAATGAAAATGATTAAATCATGTATTATGCAGACCACTGCCTCCGCAATGTAATGTTTTTTCTTTATTTTAATTATTTAACCAAAATACATAAAATACGATTGAAAAAAAATTAATAATATAGTTTTTTTTAATAATTATATTATTCACATCCTTAATCATACTCATTTATTTAGATATAATATGTCTATATTTGGGGTCAGTTTAACTACCTACTTAAACCATGATATAAAACTCAATCATATATGACTGTTAGAAAATAAATAATCATGTAATTATCACATAATAATTAAATGATGATTTTTTTTGGTTTTTTAATGTTTAGATTAAGTATTTAATTTTTTATTAAAATATCATATTTTATCACTAAAAATACTGAAATAAGAGAACACTAATTCAATCTTCATTAAAACATTGTAAAAAACTGCATAAAAAATAAATAAAATATGATTATAAATATTATATATTAAATTAAATATATAATAATAAGGTCCCTAATAAGTTATAACGAAAACTGAATTTGATTATTTCACAAGTTTTTCACATTCACATAATGAATCTGGAATAAGGTATGGGATTTTTGGTCTCAATTAGTATTCTTTAAGACATGTTGTATTTTGTGAACTGTTTTTGCTTTTATATGGTGTTATTTTAATTCAACCTATATAAATGATTTTTAAAATATTATTTTCAAATTCATGGGATATATAAATGCAATTTATCTTCGTTTCTTCATTCATCATTCTATTCAAGTGCAACCCAAGTCGTAAGGGTTTGTGCTAACTCAATTTTCTTCCATTGAGTTACAAACATTCTTGTTGAAACTCTTTTGTTACAAGATTTATTAATTCTAACTAATGAATAATTAGTGTTATATTTCCACCTTATTTTATAGGGTACTATAATTCTTCCTTATAACCTCAATATCTAACGATTCTTATGTTAATGATTTTGTTACTTGTAAGGATTTATTGTCCCAAAGTTTTACTCCTTGAGATATATTTCTTATTATAAACCATGTTTTTTTAATGGTTCACCTAATTTCCCATTGAAATTTTTTTAAAATGATCCTCTCAATATTCAAGTTATTTTATATTTCAATTGAAATTCTATCCTTCATGGGTTTTTAATTTGATGTTTTATAAATCAATAAGTGTTATGTCTCTCTATTTTCAATTCAGTGATACTTTTTTGGTATTGCACACTATATTTTATTTCATATAGTGTATTCATTCTCCTATTAACCACAATTAAAACTAATTTCTTTCAATTTCATTTTATTCCTCTCATGTTGTTTTGATTCTTATATTTCCATTAACATAATACTTTTTTACTCTCAATTTCTCTTCATTGAGATATGATTTATATTCACCACTTTTCCATTTTTTTGTGTGTATATTAGTCATTTACAATCTCCTAAATCATAAAATACTATTTACTTTTTGGGGATTAAACTTGTAGAAATTTATCACTGTATTTTTCTTTCCAAATTATTCTCAGTTACAAATGTAATTTTTCTTCAAATGTATTTCCTTTATCAAAACTCTATATTTCATTCCTTTTATTGAAGTATGTTCACCTAGATGACATATATAGATTTATCGGGTAAATTATTGACTTAATTATATACTTCTTTCTCTATATAGTTGTAGTTTCATATATTCTTACATAGAGATCCATTCTATTTACTTATTAGGGAAATACTAAAAAAATATATACTTGTTATTCCAATAAAAATGTTTATTGATCATTAATTAATATTAGTTATGTATTTTATAGCTTATTAATTACATCATATGTTGAATGCTTTGGGTTTAATTGGTGATGTTTGGAAATTTCAATAACCCTTCAATGCATCGATAGGTCACATGAGACAAACTATCTTGGGTATTTTGGTGTATACCTTCAAACAAAAAAATATTTCCTAAACATAAGGCCTTGGAAGTGAAATCGTGATGTCTATGATCTTGATGTGTTAGCTTAAGACAAGGGATTATCTGTCCTTCATTATGAATTTACTCACTATGAAATAAGTTATTATTATCCATGTGATATTTTCATTTATATTGTTATCAATGGATATATTATGGTTTTAGTTTCATTATATTACAGTTTTATTTTGATTATCTATTCATGACATATTATTTATCATCATTTTATGCTCACTTGTGACAGTTGATTGTTATATTATTTTTACCCTTACTCTACATTTGACACCACCCCTTCTTATGTTTTCATTTCTCTCTTTTATGATGAAATATATGACACATGATATATATAATTCAATACCATGTGTGTAAAAAAAATATTTATATTGAAGAATTATATTTGGTCAATTATTTTCATATATTGTGGAAAAAATGTCCATTGGAAAAGAAAGAGATGATTTTTATTAGATATATTTTTTTCCTAACTATATGAAAAACAAAACCTAAAAGTTCCTTTGATTATATGTGACTCAATATTTATTAGTGATATTGTAATTATTTTTGGTTAAAATTGGGTCACTTCGGTTCATTTCAAAGATAGTGTATAGAGAAGGTATTTATGAGCACAATATTTTGGTGTTTTGGTCTGGGGAACTACATATAGAGTATAAGAATAATGTAAGTTCTATAATTCCATAACTACCCATATAAATAATGATTAATCTCTCTCCTTGTGAAACCTTCCTCATTTATGAAAGTATCAAACTTCCAGTTCCACTACTGAACTGCTATTTTGAATCCATATTGACTTTTCTTATGTTTTCAAATAATGCCCTCCTTTGGATGGTATTCAAACAACTTAGGATACATTCTGTATATATATATATATATATTTCTCCAAACCACCATGAATAATTTCAGTCTTCACATCCATCTAATCTAGGTGTAAACCATTAGATATAATAATGCTTAGGTCTATTATGATTATATTATTCTTTACTATTGGTGAAAAAATTTATATGAAATCAATTCATTCATACTTTTTGAATCCTTTCACCACCAATTATTCCTTGCACCTTATATTTCATTTATATTCTTCTTCCAAATGGTATTCCATTTGTGATATGGTGCTCATTTCAACTTCAGTGGTTCATTCATCTCATAAGTTCCATTGAACTTTAAGGAATTCATTTCTTCCTCTATGGTTGACTCCCACTTATTTGATCCACAGGGTTTGTTTACCTATTCTATCTATTTGAGTTACCCAATATCCATTAGGAGTAATAATTTTATGTCGACCCCATAACTATATATTGTTATTCCGACTCTAGAAGATATCCTCATAGAAGTTTATATAATTCTTGAAACTTCATTTTCTAGTGCTTAAATTTCTAGTGCTCCTCCTGCTTATTTCTCTACTACTATAACTTTTCTTCATAATTATATAGATTTTGACATTTACAGTAAAAATTCCAATGGTAAAATTTCTAGTTCCATAATTTTAATATCTAGTATCACTAATATTTTTGAATTCCTAATGTTTTTATCCACATCAGGATGTACTTTGATAGTTAACCTCTTCTCCTCAACATCTAATTCACCCAAGTTATAATCCTTCTAGGGGATATTATCATTTAATATTATATCTTTACTTCTGATGATATTTCCTAGATCATCACTCCACAATCATAATCATAAATCTACATTTCTATAGAAGATAAGAAAATAGACTTTGGACTTTCTATCTAGCTTATATCTCTCCTTAGTAACAACATGAGCATAACACTACAAGAAAAAAATTTAAGGTGTGAAAATTCCTGTAGATTATCATACCAAATTGCATCAGGTAGACCTTATCCTACTACAGAAGTTGTACTTATATTGACCACATACCCTATTTTGTTAATTATTTCCACCAATATGGCCTTGTGAATATTGGAGTATACACTGATGCATCTATCTTTTTTTTAATGTCTAGTTTATCCTCTTTAAAACTCCATTTTGTTTTGGAATTATAATTAATTTTCTCACAAGTATGATACCATTATTCCAAGAAATTATTTGGAATTTTCTACCATTGTATTCGCCACTATTATCCTATCTGAGGCACCTCAATTTCCAACTAATTTCCAAATCCACCAAGGATTTCCACTGTACAAAAGGCATCAAACAATTCAGATTTATTTTCGAAAAAATAAACCAATGCCTTCCCTAATAAATCATTAATGAATGTGAAAATCTATCATGATATTTAATGATATTGAACTGAATAAGGTCACTAGAAATCCATGTGAAAAATCTCCATATTTGAGGCTCTAAAATTTCATCCATTCAGATTTAGTGACACCCTATTTTTCTCTCTAAGCACACATCTCTCACAACATTGAATTATTTTATGATCAAGATTTATAATGACCTCCCCTACTAGAACTTTTATAATACCCTCATTAATTTGGATGATTATACAATTATAGTCTTTTAGATCTTAATATAATAAAATATTGACCATTTCACTACCATATGAACTTCCATTCATATAAAGATTCAAGTACATTTCTCATCACACCACAACAATGGATCCTCGGGTCACATTTCAAACATCATTATTGAATGTAGTATTGAATCCTTCATTATCTGACTTCCCCTATAAAATGAGATTCCTCCTGAGACCCAGTATATGTCTCTCTCCTTTCAATCAAAGAATACACAGATTTTGCATCTGGATATTTACATCTCCTTTTCCATCCACTTCAAAAGCTTTCTCATCTTCTAGAATAAAGTACCCAAATTTTTTAGATACATAACTTTTAATGCTTCTATGTTCAAATAATGAGTGGAAGGATTCATCTGAATAAACAAACATTGACTCCATCAGATTATGAATAGTGTATATTATATAAAAACCATATTAATTTTCTTTAATAGAATTTTTTACATTCAAAAATTTTTCCTTTTGATGTATCCATTGAGACTTATACAGTTTCTTTAATAATTTTATCAATTAACGCAATTCCATCAAGTAAGACATGGACAAATCAATTTTACACAACTCTTCTCTCTAGTTTTTTCCTTCAATTTTTAATTATTCTTCTAATGAGGTGATCATCCTCTTCTGTTAGTGTTCAATATAATACCTAAAGTTTCTTGAACAGCAATTATTCTAAGCTCTTCATTAAGGATAGAATTTCAAATATCCACAAAAAAATATAAAAAATTCTATAGGAATTTCTTGTCACTGTAATAATTTTATCCCATTATTCTCGTAATTAAAATAGTAGTAGAATATCCCACACATCATCTGTGAAAGTCTCTATCATTAATTTGAGCTTACTTTTAATGATTTCAAAATCATTCAAATGACTTATCATTGCCTGTCTTCCTCATATCTACAGTTTCATAAAATGCGTCATTAGGAATGCATTATTTATGGTTCTCAGTTTTTCATACATCATCTTCAGGGCCACCATAAGTGTAGTTTTGGTCTTGTAATCATGGATGTTGAAGTCCATGTTCCATTCCAACAACATCCTCAACAAGACTGACATTTTTCTATCCAAATTTTCCCATTATCCTTTTCTCCATCTTGTATGGTTTGTTACCCAATGGATGTTTAATATCCTTATAAATGATATTTCTACTATTTTCATCTTTCAAAAATGAATGTTAGTTTCATTTAACTGACATACTAGATCCATGTATTTAGTATTTTTCATATCTATCAATGAATGTATGACCAAATAAAGTTTATATTACTCTAAATAAAGTGAGAAAATTACTAATGTTGTGGAGTGTGTTTTAAACCAAATATCCCAATGATACCACATTTTGGGGATGAAGATTCCTAAAAAGATGATGCAATCATTAGATGGTTACACCTTGATTAAAATGAAAAAAACATATCTGCTTGCATTTCAACAAAGAAAATTTTCAAATATGAGATTGTTCCTTTCTATCTTAGAGAATAGAAATTAGGAATTCAAGATATACCCTAATAACTAATTGAAATATGAATCACACATGAACTAAAAAATTCAAAAATCCATTAAAATAATAGAAAAACAAACAAGGAAATCTTGTTTTACATATTTTAGATATTCATCCATTGTCTTTGGGAGAACACTAAAAGCTTTTCATATTACCAAAATTATAATATTTTCAAACAATTTAGTTTGGAAATCTAGTGTTACACTTTTCATAATATAGTATTGTACTATCTTTAGTAGGTTGTATCACCTTCTTATTTAGATATTCATTTCCAGTCAAATAGGTAACATAAACCTATAAAATATTTAGTCAACTATCCATTGAATTCACTATTAATTTGAGGTTTCCACTGACTCAATCAACCTAGCTGGTACATTGTTCACAACACTGAAAGAATAGTCTTCCCACCATCCATAAAAAATTTGAAAAATTTTGGTAGTCCAACTGGTATATTGATGGTTTCTTCTTTCATTGTTTTCAAAAGCCTAAAGATAACTACCAGACACTAAACAATGGGTGAGTAAACTTCTTAGGACATAAAGAAACCTCATGATCCCATTTTTGTCCCCATAACTTCCATGGAACTAAATCCATATCTTCTTTGTTGTGTTTTGATAGTCAAACATGTTTATGTTGTTAATTATAATGTGTTATAGTTGGTAATGAATAACCACAATACTTATCACTCCATATCTTATCTCGTTTGGTTGTTCTTTAGGATAGTCACTGCATTTTCTATGGCACGCATAGTTAACTCTATTTCTTCTATTTCAAACCATTTACTGAAATAGGTAATGTTATGGATGAGAACTAATGATTTGATATACTTATAAAAATTAACATTATTAATGTTAAATAAATAAATTATAAATTAAATATATACCCTAACATAAAAATTCCTAGGTTTAAATACAATTTATTTATTGTCTAATTCCTATTCGGATCTGAAACCATACTATAAAATGTTCTCAGATAATTTATAATTATTTGTAAATGTAAAGTGAATCACAAAAGCATGTCCTTTGGCAGTGTCAAACCATATATGTTTTTAGACATATATATCATGTACGAGGTGATTATCAAGTTAATACCCAATGATCCATTTTAGGGTTACTACCCCTAGGTGCGTCTATGTCAATACATAGATCAACTTTTTTGTGTCCAGGTCAGAATTTCAATGCTAGGAAACCACACAATCATTAATTTACTAAAATTTCATGATGTTATCCTATAATTATAATTATACCAATGTTTTTCACTAAATTTATCCCATTATAATCCACAAAGATAACTAAACTAATCCCAAAAATAAATAAATATAACTCTGATACCAATAGAGGGACCCAAAACAACAAATATTTATGGTAAACGTATTTTATAAGTTAAATATTATATCTCTTAATAAACACACAATATCCTAACAAAATGTTTTTGTGTATTTGACTATAAAATACATAAGTATATTATTTAATAATAATCTTGAAAATTCCTCTATAATCCAGACATACTCGACGACCTTATACATATCTCATAAAAATACTCATTTTCATAACCTGGGGAATGAATATATAATAAATAATGAGCTCCGATGCTCAGTAAGGGTCAAAATTATCGACATGTTATCAAGGATTAGATCATAAACATGTGGCAAAACATGATCATGGGAGAAAAATCTGATTAAAATATAAATCTAATAGTAATATTTTTCCATAATTCATGATAAATGAATATGAAACTGAAAATTAAAAAAAAATATTCCATGTCATAAGAGTGTGAGACAATAGACATGCATTTTGGAGCATAATCATTGGAATATGACATAAAAATATGTTATTCTATGTAAACATAGCATACAAAGGTACTATAACAAAAACATAATCATAGGAAAACAATACATTCTGATTTAGGAATCAAAATCCAATGACCCATTGTAAGAGGGCTCAATAATTACTTCTTGCAACCCATTAGTGGCTCGAGAATTATGAATCATGGCCCATTAGTGACTCGAGTATTATAACTAGTAGCCCATTTTTATCTCATGGGATATATAAAAAACAATGCATTAGAGGGAGATATAGGACCCCAGCCATTAGTATCCATATATATGTGGGTGCCATAATATATCAAGCATTAAATATATTTTGAATACATATGGAAATAAAATGGGTTTCATATCATTTCCAAATTGTATCATATATTTTGATATCAAAAGTAGATAATTTGATACCAAAAATCCAATCACCCAAAAGGATTATTTCATTTGGTAATTTATAGTTTTATTCATAAAATATAACTCAAAAAGTGCAAGATATTTTGTAGATTTATTTAAATGGAATCAAAATCATGAAGAGAGATTTCAAACCCATTTTTAACATTATAATAAAAACATGAAGTTACGGGTAACTTACAAATGTTTATATCAAAATTTGACATGAAAAACATTTAAAAACTCTATTTAAAAAGGAATATAAATAACTTATCCTTGAAAATTGTATAAATATTTTATATAAGAAAAAATATTGGAAGATAAAATGTACGATTAGGAAATAAAAAAACACTTTTAATGTTATTTTTAAAAGCCTTTATTGAATCCCACTTCTTAAAAAGGTTTACTAAAACTTAATATTAAAAACTGGTAAATAGAAATATGAATATAATAATAAATAACAAATATTTATAATTCAAAATAATAAATTTAACAATTTTTTGGAATAATGAATATTGATATGGTGAAAAAAATATCATTTTAAGAGGATGAGAATTACTCTTTAAAACGTTATACATTTATGGGAAATAAATTCATCATAAACGAAAATTTGGATGAATAATTTTAATATATCCAAATATAGATATAAAGTATCATATAATACAATATTATGTTGGACAAAAACAAACATAGAAGAAATAATTTCAAGGTGAATGACTGTAACTCAAAGGAATAAAGTTTGAGTAAACAAAATCCCTTAAAACATGGGTATATCATGAATAGAAATCCAAGGAATGATAAAACTTGAGTTGGATTTGTAAATTACCTTAATTTAATTAAAGTATTATAAAATATCTATATGAAAGTACATACAATAAAAAATATAAAAAATTGTTTGATATGGCATATGTCTCAAAGAATGAAATTGGGAAGAGAAACCCTTACCATTTACTCTTGACTTACATGAAAGCTCCATCAAATCTTTCATAATAAATATAACATCTTAATAAAATATTTCAGAAATTATAAATATATATTACACTATATTGTATTTAATAATAATAATTCATTATATATTTATTAGTTATTTATAGTTTATTTTCTCTATCAGGTGTTTGATATTTTGATTGTTTTGAGAATTATTTAAAATATTGATGTTGATTTCCATTATTTGATACAAAATTAATCATTCCTAGATTATTATAGAAACTATAGTATTTTTTTATAATTATTTTTAAAGTTATAAATTAATTCTATTGGATTCTTATTAACGATTCATCAATACTGAATCACTAGAGAGCTTGTTTCTGTAATTTTAAATGAAAAAAATGTTGGTATATTAATAAAAAGATTAATATTAATTTAACTTTTACATAAACTCAATCACATCACAAAAATAACTTTAATTCATTATATAATTTCTTATAATCATCCAATTAGTGGGGTGATTATAAATTAAATATGTCATTCCATGGAGGTAGTAGTCTAGACGTATACACAAATGATGTTTTTATTCCCTATAAAACATAATCAAGGAAAAATAGTTTATATTTTAATAATATTAATCATCTTATAAATAGAATATTTATTCATTAACCAAACATTTTAAACTAGTCATGTAATTTGGAGATGAAAAATAAAACGTGCCATTCATGGTGGTGGTGGTCAACACGTAATATGAATGACATTTTCATTTTTTCATGCAAAGGGGGGGAGGTAGATAATAGTGATCAATGAAATATAATAAAAATAAACAAATAATAATTATTTAAATATATTATAATGTTAAATATAAATTTTCTATTTTTTTTAATAATAGGTGTAAGTAGAAGAATGATTAATAAGGATAAAATACTTACATGTAAGAATGTCATTTCTTCTTAGAATCCTTCTTTATTTTAAAGGGATATGGGAAATATATAGGTACTAAAATATAAATATAGTGATATTGGATTATTTGATAAATAAATATAAAACAAATGGGGATAATTTGAATTTTATGTGTATCTTTGAAGGTGTGGTGGGAGGCACCTTTCATAAGTGAAAAGAATCACATTTTTTTAAATATAATTTCTTGATAAAAAAGAAATCATTTTCAACATGTAAATTGATTTAAAAGTGGAAATAATAAATGTTAGGATAAAATAGGGTCAATAAATTCCCCAAATATGTATTTGGAGACATTTTATTAAAATGTTTGGTATTTTACTATTATATTTAATCATTTTAGCATTTTGACTTTTAATGTGGTAAATAATTTTTATCAAAGTAATTTATTTTTTAGGACTAAAAATAGAAATGGAGATTATTAGATAATTTTACCCTTATGATTCTAAATATTAAATCTATTTTATTTTATATCATGTCTAAAATTTATAAAAATAAATTCTAAAATAATAAATATTAACTCATTAACGAAAGTGTTAGTGAAAAAAATAACATAAGTTATAAAATGTCAAATATAGGTTCATAAGTTAAAATTAATATGTTAAATTGTTTAATTTTCCTTATAAAATACCCATTTGGTCAATAACTAGGTTACAAAAACTTTAAGTTAATATTATACCCTAATTATTCCATAATATTTAAGGTATTTGTAAAAATGGTATTTTCACTATTCACCTAAAAAAATATCTTATCAGAAAAATAATAAAAATGGATCTTAAGATGATATTTTTATAATGAATATATAAAATAATTTCATTTTCATAAATTCAAATTCTAGAATTTTGGAATTCAAATTTTAAATGTAAATTTAAAATAATATGGAAACTGTTTTTATAGGGAAAGAACATTGATCATATATTAATTATTCTTAGTCTTATTTCGGATCAATTTATAATTAAGTTAGTGTTAATATATTATTAATGTATAAATATAGTTTATTATAATCTAAAAACAAAATATTTAGTTTCTTTAAATAAAAATTCATAGGTCATGAAAAATAAATTTTAAGAACAAATCATTTTAAGCATAAAATGATTTTACTTATTTAGCTCCACTAATTGAATTTTATCAAGGAATTAAATTTAAAAATTAAAATTAATTTAATTTAAAAGTTGAAATGTTAAATGTATAAAATACATGTAATATATGAATAACTTCTTACATTCATTACTACATGTTTATATCATCATAACTTCTACAAATATAACCCCTCGGGATCTTTATGTAAGACTTAAGGATAAGATAAGATCCATTAGCGGTCATGGGTGGTGGTTTAGCTAGCATGTATCTCATGGAAATCCCTATGATAATGAACTTATCTCATAAAATATTTTTCTTAAACCACAATTATTGTAGTTCAAAGTGGGCTTCGTCTAGGGCAAGCCTTAGTAAAGTTACATTCATTCCTATCTCAAAACAATGAGTTTTATAAGGAATAATTCTAATAATTAATGATTTTTCATTAATTTTTATACATAGATTTAATAACATGATTTATTCTATTTATACTAGGTAATTTAATATCTATATTATCGTAGTAATATTCTATAATTTTATATTAATGTATTATAGTTTCATCTTAGTTCTTCATTTCTTGTGAAACAAGTTATAAAACATAGTATTTATTTCAATAGAAAATTAATACTAAAATTTGGGGGTGTTGTAGATGGTCACACATAGATATTCATTTTATCATGGTAGTATAGTGTCTTGTATTGTTTTTTTAAATCATATATACAATGTTTGGTGTCGAATTGGGTTACATATCAATGTGATAGTCAAAGATTCATGAGTCTTGAGGTTTTTAGTGATTTGGATAAGATTTGGATTCAATGAATTAAAAATGGTATGGATTATAGGGGATATGATTCAAGGTGTATTTTGAGTCATGTACAGGTGATATTATCATGGTTTAGTTCTTTGGAATTAAAACAACCTAGAGTTTATAAGTGATATTTTGTCTTGAATAAATATGTGTTATATTATATTGTATATTATTATAAACATAAAATACATAGGGAAAACAAAAACTCTTAATTTCATTAATGAATATCATTATATTATCTTGAAACTAAACCTATAAAAATTTTAACATTATAATTGGGAAAAAATAGAAAATAAGAAAAGTGGATTAGAAAATTTTGGATCCTTTTAATCTTCAAGAATCATCACCACCACAAACAACACTATAAAAAATAAATAAAATATTTGTAAACTAATCAACATTTTTGAAAATAAAAATATGGAAAAATGTATGAATTTTATTGATTTTGTAATTAAGGAATAAATTAGTATTTATAGAAGATAATGTGGCCATAAGAATAATAATGTGACCGTTGGAATAGAAACTCGACCAGTAGGAATAATAAATAAACCATTAGTAAAAGTAAAGTAACCATTGGAATGTTATTATTACTTCAAAATAAAAAATTTAATATCAATAATATTTATCAGGATTAATTTAATAAATATAATTATTATAGTTCCGTAAAAGTAATATCAACATTAAAAACTCAAAGAAAATATTTCAAAAAATTTAATAAACTGTATTTCAATGTATTTCATAAAAAAAGAATAATATTTCCAAAAAATTAATGACACTTTTAGAATCTGCCTGTAAATTTTTTTTGAGGGTGTTATTTTGATAATTAAATGAAAATTTCAATTTTTAGGCGAATAATAAAAAAACTATTTTTTTGAAAATAGTGCATTTTAAATTACATCATTCATGATGTAATAATGGCCTAATATATTCCAGAAATGTTTTCTTGAACTAAATAATATTTTATTATATTAATGATTCATTTAAATTCAATAAAAATGTCTTCCAAACCAAAAAATATATTTTCCAAAATATAAAGTCTAAGTTATTCCATTAAAATAATATTTTTTCATTTTTACACTTTAGATTTGATTAAACTAATAAATTCATATTATAAAGTACTTTATGGTCTTATATTGATGTTTTTTAATTAAAATATATTTTTAATGTCAAAAATATTATTACTTTATGTTTTAAAATAGATATAATATTTTATTCTACATTATAACTCAAAAGTATCCATCTCTTAAAGTTTAAATAACGCCTTACACTTCCCTTAGAATACTAATTCACTTACATATAAAAAATCCAAACCATTGAAAAAATCACCTGTATTAATATCCTATCATCCTTATGCATATTATTAATTAATCAAACTCCATACATTCACGAAATTAGGGGTTTTAGAAAAGGAACAACTTTTAGAGGTAATTTCATTTCATCCTTTTATTTCATTTTCATTTTTAAATTCCATATACTCCTTTTATTTTATAATACAAAGTTTATTAAAATAATTAAATAATATGTTAAGATAATCTTGATAATTTTAATTTCCTATAAAAATATTATATTTATTTTAGTCACATAATATATATCTTGAACCTCTACTTTAGAAAATTTCCAGTTAATAGTCGGTTAATAGCCTATGAAGACATAACTAACTATCTACTCACCACCACATTTGTGGATCTATAGTATGAATTATATATAATCTATAAATATATAATTAAATTTATTCTAATCTTAAAGAATTAATTTTACTTATGTATAATTGTACTTGACCAAAAATAGAGAAATTGAAACACGATGAGATAATTTAATGAAAACATAATATCAAAATAATTTATGCATAACAATGAATATTTTATAATAAAATCCAATAGTTTTAATGAATAAATATTCACATAAATGAACATTATTCAATTCTAATTATATATTTTAATAAAACTATTTTTATTATTTAAGAGGGAAAAAAGCAATGAAATAAAGTAGGATATAAGGTAAGGGGATTGTCAAACCCAAATCCTTGTTTTACGTTATATCTGAAATCACATTCTTATTAGTATGGATTTTACTTTAATATCCTTAAAATTTACTTTCAATATTATTTCCCTTCTATTGTGGTAGATGTATATTTTTTCACCTTGTCTAAATGATTTCTAATCCAAATACAAATATTTTTCAAAGAGATTTTATTTTCTAAAACACAACTTTTAATACCCCTGAGATACTTCCCCTCCACTCATGGATGATATTGTTTTATTCCAAAGTATTATTTCCATTATTCATTTGGGAATCCCAAAGGTTATTCAGGCAATTATTATTTAAAAATTATTTATGGAACCATATTCCTTTCATTGGTTTTATTTTATGACTACAATTGTTCTCTTTCCATGTGGAATGCATGATTATGAGCATTTTATGATGTGATTAGAGGGCCTAAAATTATATAATCCTCTGATGAATTTATTTTTGTAATAAATCTCTTGATATTATGTTTATTATGCATGAACATTATGATATTTTTGTTCATGATTATGATTTTATGATTTATTCACATATATCATGCATGAACATGATTCTAGATTCATTCACAAAAATTTGTGGTCTTTTACCACTACGTTATGAAGTTTCTCTATTAATAATATGTCGAATTCTATGTAACAACTGAGGTACTTATAAAATCATTTGTTCTCATTCTGGAATGGAATAGTTATAATCATTATAAACATATAATGAAACAAGTCATACTTATATAAATTAAAGAATCTATTCAAATAGAATAGTAACCTTACTTATGAAAGTATAAATAAAATTTATGTATCCTATTAATGAAAATATGATATATTTATATCAAAGAAAATGTAAATGAATGTTTGGAATTCATAAATTAAGTTTTTATATTTTTGTGACACATACATTTTTATTTACAATTTTATAATTAATACAATTATTTAAAATAAATTTATCCTCATTAAATATATTCATAAATTTGAATTTTTTGTTATGATTATAATATAATCTTTTTATTCCTTAATTAATTTTTTAAATTTACAAAAAAATTAGTTATAATTTTAAAGCTGGTATTTTTTGAATAAAAGATGATGTAAATTAAAAATTAAATATCTCAAATATATATAAAATTATTTTCATAAAATTCACTTCATTTTTAAATTCTACAAGTTGAAAAATGGTTAGGGTGAGTTTTTGGGATTTTTCTAAAAGGCTTGAATTTTTTGTGAAAATTGAAATCCGATAATTTACTGTATTTAAAAAATTATTGAGTCATAGATGATTTATTTCTAATTTAATCCAATAATATCTAACTCTAATTAATTAATTTAATATATTTACTGATCATTCTCAAACCATTCATAGTCTTGGGCCAAAATAATAAACTAATGAATATAATAATCAAAAAACACCCCTCTCATCCAATATAAATACCTTCCCTCACCTCATCTTCTCCTCACACTTCAAAGCCTTGTACCTTGTTTAATTTCTACCTAATTCACATTACAAGCCTCTTACCCACGTACAAGACCTATTGGTATCACCAAAAGGGCAAAATCAGGTTCCTTAAGGAGGTTCTCAATGAGGAGAATTCAAGAGGTAAAATCCTCTTTCATTTTCTTTTATTTTATTTTCAATTTATTTTATTTTCAATTTATTTTATTTTATTATTAATTCCTCACCATACCTCATCCAGGTGAAATTATAATTCCAGAATCTGACATATAATGTAATCTTATTGTGTTAATTTAATACCAATAATCAAACCTCTCATATTCTCTTCTTACTCTTGAAAATAAAAACATTGTTTGTGATGTGTCGATTCACCACCTTCATGGATGACATGATTTCAATTTTATTTAACACCTTCAATAATAGTCATAAAACTATTATTATGGTTGAATTATATTTTATTATACATATTATAAGTTATATAATGTTCTAGAATCAATATATATATACATGATATTAAATAAAATGATATAGGTTTAGGATGGTCGTAAAAACCGCCAAAATAAATTAAATCATTTTTATTAATGTTTTATCTAAATAATCATACTTATATGAAAAA
Organism: Viscum album; assembly: GCA_963277665.1. Lineage (NCBI taxonomy): Eukaryota > Viridiplantae > Streptophyta > Magnoliopsida > Santalales > Viscaceae > Viscum > Viscum album. Next base: position 1,878,477,462 of record OY728152.1, read on the forward strand.
AGAAAATGATATATGGAATCATTTGAAATTTATTAACATATTAATTCCATTTATTTCAACTTCTAGAGTTTTTCTTCCCTTCGAAAAAAAATCCATAATGAACCAACCAAGGAAACTATGTAATAAATCCACCTGAAATAATAAAAATAACAAAATATTAATAATAAATGGGTTTAATGATGTTATTATAAGATCATATAAGGAATTATAAATATTAATATAATTCTATAATATTTTAATAACAATCTTTAAGCCAATATACATTATCTCTGGACATGTTTAAAGTATTATAAACCTAAGCTAGGGGACTGTTCATTGAAAATCCTCTTTCAAATTTCTATTCAAGCGGTATGTTTCTATAATGAAAGAATTATTATTTTATGATTTTATTTTTCTTCTTGGGAATTGTTTATGATGAATGGTGGGACATATATCCCACTCTAGTGCATTTTGTGTGTTTATTTTGGTGGTTGACTGTATGGTTACTCCAAGGGTAACTGCGATGGTTAAACTATAAGGTATCCATGAGGGTTACATTGTAAGGTAGACGTGTGGGTTACACTATAATATATATATGAGGTTTAAGAATCATATATTATACCTGACTATTAAAATCTTATGTAAGTAATTCCCAAATTTAACATTATGGTTTTATTTATTTTTTCTATGTTTTACAGAAATCTCAATTTTTCACAAAGTATAGTATACTTTATGGATGAAAAGTATGTATTTGTTATAATAATTTTATACGATTATAAGTATTCATGGAATAATGGTTCCTTCCTTTTTTTTATGACCCTAATTGAGATTTTTATGATCATCCCAAGATTTAAAATTTTTTCACATGGTTTTAAGGATGGGAAAGAGAAAAAAAAGAATCCAAACTGAATGTTGTGAATATTTTCCCTGGAAGAAAACATGTTTTATTAAAAACATTTATATTATGGAAAAATGGATACTCTTTTAGTAGTACCACTTTTTATGCCTATGAATTTTCATGTATGAATTATGACCTAATTCTCAAAAACTCTAAACTGAAAAGATCTTTTCCAATGTAATAAATGTATTCTATTTGAATTAATAATCTTATGTAATTTTAAAGGTTGTGTCCATATAGTTGGTGTCAGAGCATATCCTAGATAACTTTAGGGGTTATGATAATGTTAATAGAATACCATAAATGAATTTTACCTTAATTTTATATAGAAATGCTGTAGCATTTAAAGATTACCATGTTGATTAATCTACGATAAGTATGTTCTGAATGGTTTTATAGTGAAGGAAAAGGGAAGATGGAGTTATAAGGCACTTAGATTATGATATCTTTCTGAATCCACACCCTGGAATTGTGGGAATTAGAAGTGACCGATTTTTTATAGTAATGGATCAGTTGATTCAGGATATAAATGGTGGTGGCATCCATGAAAGAGAGCCACCACAAAGGAATTTGATGATAGTGGAACATTGTATGTGGCAACACCCTCCTCCCTCTAGTGGATCATTTGAACCAGAAGAGGATGAAGTGTGTATTAAATCTCTTGAAAATTTATTCTATTTATTGGGGTGTTCATATAATCAAAATGTTAGTGTTATAATTTATCATTTTAAAGGTGAAGTTGACCAATGAAAGTCAATAGTCATGAATATTAGGGATATTTATGAGATTGATGCTTTGGGATGGTATGAATTTGAGAATCATTTCCTTAAAAAATATTTTCATAGGGTGATTACACATAGGATGGAAAACAAATTCCATGAAATGAAACAAAAGGAGAATGATTCAATAGTCATGTCTGAAAAAAACTTCACCTAATTGTCAAGTTATGCTCCTAATTGTATTCAAGATGTTGATAGTAAAATAAATAATTTTTACTTAGTATTAAAGCCAACATATCAAAGGGAATTTAATTTCCATGAATTCAAAAGTGATAAGAAACTAGTTTGATGTTTTGACAGGGTAAAAATGGAGTTTTCTGATGATCATGTGTACTTTTACAATAAGAAGAAATGTTCTTGATGGTAATAAATGGGTAAGAATCACTCAAATAAATTTGAAGGTAAGATAATATAGTTTCTAGTTTGTGAAAGGTAATTTAAAAAGTAACTTCAGGAATACCTTAACAAATTTTGGAAGTGTTTTCAAAGTTTTAAGTTTGTACATATGGTCCTAGATTTCAAATAAAATGATCATATGTTAAATTATGATAATAAAACTATAAAGTGTTATAATTCTGGTGATATGGGGTATTATGAAAATACTTACCCAAAGAAATATCTAAATGATTGAAAGAAACTATATTATAAGATGAAAGGTGTAATTAAATCCTTTTCAACTACTTCATCAGATGTTGGGTCATCCAATGAAGTGTTATCAGGTACTTTGTTTACATTTATTTTTTTAATGTATTCATTCATAACGTGTCTACACATTCCTTTATTTATAAGAAATTTTCTTATAAATTGAAAATTTCACCTAAATAAGTGAAATTAGAACATATGGTAAAAACAACATGGGGAAATATTAAGACAAAATAGCATTATAATAATCTTTATATTGTTGTCTGTGTAAATGCATTACCTATAAACCTTGTTGTTCTTTCCTTAGTAGATTTTGATGATATTTTTTGTATGTAATGGATTTGTTTTTATCATTCTAAGATTTATTGTAGAACTAAAAAAGTTGTTTTTTAGAAAGTGTTTCATTTTTTATACACGAACGAACCCATACCATTGATAACATAGAAAGATGATGAGAAACTATTATAATATATAAATGAAAGTTATATTTCCCACATTTTTGAAAACTAGGTAACCACAAAGATTAATGATTTTCCAGTTGTAAATGAATACCTAGATTTTTTTCCTAATTATTTTCCAAGTATTATTCTTGACCAAGAAGTTGAATTTACTATTAAATTAGTTTCAGATGTTAATACAATCACAAACCCCCTTCTTCAATGTCTCAAGTAGAACTTCTAGAATAGAAAAGGTAGTTGCATGATTTTCTTGATAAATATTTCACTCATCGTAGAACTTCACCATGGGGTCCTCTTTTCTTGTTCATTAAAAATAAATACGGTTCCATGATACTTATCATTGAGTATAAATATTTTAATAACATTACAATTAAGAATAAGTACCAATTACGTCAAATTAGTGACTTGTTTAATCAGCACTAGAGAGCACATTATTTTTCCAAGATCGACTTGATATCTGGGTACAATCAACTAAAGGTAAAGGAGGATGAAATTCAAAATACAACGTTCTGAACTAGATATGGGAATTATGAGTTTTTTTATTCCATTTGGTTTTAAAAATTCCCACGTTGTATTTATTTATTTTATGAATAGAATCTTCTTTGAATATTTGGATAAGTTTTTTTTAGTTTTTATGGATGATATTTTGGTTTTTTGAAATAGTTATGAATATAATGAAAAACATTTGAGGATTTTCCTTTAAACTCTCAAATAAGAGAAGTAATATTGGGAATTTAGAAAATGTGATTTTTGGTTGTAGTAGATTTCTTTTCTCCGGAACATTGTAAATATGGATGTCATAAAAGTTGATCCTTCCAAAACAAAAGTGGTTGATGAATATACAAGTCCTGAAAATTTTACTAATATTCATAGTTTTATTGGATTAGTATGCTATAATTGATAGTTTGTTAAAAAAGCATGGTTATCTTACCTACTAATTAAGTTAATATGAAAATGGATTGAATTTATTTGGACGGAAGACTGTGATTCTTGTTTTCATGAATTGAAAAAAAGATTGGATAATGATCCAATTTTGGCCATGCCTTCCAGAAATGGGGATTTTGTAATCTACTCTGACACTTCATTGAAGAGACTTGTTTTTGTTCTGATTCAGAATGATATGGTAACTGCTTACTCTTCACTACAACTGACACCTCATTTGTTAAATAATCCCACACATGATTTAAAATTATCTAATATTATTTTTGATTTAAAAAATTGCAGGAATCATTTATATAGATCCAAATGTTAAATATATACTGACCATAAAAGTTTGAAGTATATATATACTTAGAAGGAATTTAACATGACAGAGAGAATATTTCTAGAACTAATAAAGGATTATGATTTCATGATCAACTACCACCCAAGATAAGTGAACAAAGTGGAGGATTCCATGAGTCAAAAACATCATACTAAATTAACCATGTTAAGTTTAGAACATGGCGCATTGTTTAATGATTTGATTAATTTTTTTCTTAAAAGTGATTGGTGTAGGAAATTCCTCTATTTGTTTTAGGTGTCAGTGGAGTCATATCTCTCGAATAAAACTAATAAAGTACGTAAATAAGACCATGAGTTATAGAAAAATGTTTATTTGGTTATGAATGATAAATTTCTGTAATTTAAGGTTGATAAATATTTTTTTCATACATTTGGTAATAGATTATATGTACCTTGTGATTCCCATCGGAAGAAATAATTGTCAAGTGAATCTCATAGTTCCCCATTTTCAGTTCATCCTGGTAGCACTAAGATGTACACAGACCTTTAAGAGTATTACTAGTTGGATGGAATTAAAATATATATTACTGATTTCAGCATGAAATGTTTAACATGTCAACTGGTTAAATTATATTGGCAACTAACAAATGAGATTCTTCATCTATTTTTAGTGCCAGAGTGGAAATGGGAAAACATATCCATGGACTTCATGGTGGAAACACTAATGACTTCTCAAGGTAATAATGTAATTTGGGTTATTGTTGACCTACTAATTAAATATGAACTTTTTATTACTATTTGGGATACTATGCCTTTAGATAATATTTCTCAACAATACCTCAAATAGATTTTCAGGTTTCATGGAGTTCCTCTCTCCATTGTATCTGATCATGATATGAGGTTCACTTCTAACTTTTGGAAAGGACTTCATAAGTTGTTAGGAAATGAATTAAATTTCAGCACACCCTTCCATCCTTAATTTTATGGAAAGTTAGAGTGAAATATTTAGACATTTTAGACTATGCTTTGATCTTCTTCAATGGACTATCAAGGAAGTTTGGATCATGATCTTTCTTTAGTTCAGTTTTCCTATAATAATAGTTTTTATTCAAGTATACAGATGGAACCTTTTGAGTCATTATATAGAAAGAATTGTCTAACTTAATTATTTTGGGATTAATCCATGGAAAGGAATTTTATAGAACCATAATGAGTAAAATAATTATCTAAGAAAGTGAACATTATCTAGAAACCCATGAGAATAGCTCAGACCAGGCCGAAAACTTAAGCAGATAACAGGAGGACATACTTTTCTTTTGAGGTAGGTGATCATGTATTTCTAAAAATTTCCCCATGGAAAAGTGTGATGCATTTTGGTAAAAAAATGAAGTTAAGTCCATGGTTTATTGAACCCTATGAAATACTTGAGAAAGATGGATCAATTTCCTACCATGTGGATTTTCCTTTAATTTTATCTCAAGTACATAATGTTTTTAATGTTTTGATGATAAAAAAGTATGTTCTAGATTCATCTCATGTTTTATGCCAAAAAGTAGCTCATCTAGAAGAGAAACTTTATTATCAAGAGAAACCTATTCAGATTCTTTATCATAGAGAGCAAGTATTGTGGAATAAGGTAATTCACTAGGTTAATGTTTTGTGGAGAAACTACATGGTTGGAGAAGCGACATTGGAATTTGAAAATCATATGAGGTAAAGATGTCCTCATTTTTTTCCTATATAAATAAAAATTTTGAGGATTAAATTTCTAGAAGGTTGGGATAATGCAACAACCTAGTTAATTATAAAATAATTTGTTTTTATTCTTGATTTAAATAGATAAATTCAATATAAAAGTACAAGGAACATAGTTGTGTTTACATAAATTAAAGAATCTATTGAAATTGAATAAAAACATCACTTATGAAATTATAAATAAAATTTATTTATCTTATAAGTGATAATATGATATATTTATATATTGTATAAAGTAAATAAATTTTATAAAAATAAAAAATTAGGTGTTGGTATTTTTGTGAAAACTAAATATTTATTTACAATTTTATAATTAATATAATGATTTAGAAAGTAAATTTTTCTTCATAAAATAGATTAATAAATTATTATTTTTCTTGTGATTATAATGTAATTTTATTAGACCTTGATTTATTTTTCAAAGTTTCATAAAATCATTTATAATTTTAAAATCGGTATTTTTCGTATAAATGATGATTTTAATTAATAATTAAATTACTCAAATTTTTAAAATTATTTTCAAAAAATGGAGTTAATTTTTTAATTCTAAATGACAAAAAATGTGTTGGGATAATTTTGTGGATTCTTCTAAAATGCTTGAATTTTTTCTTAATAGGGAAATATGATAATTTAAGATTTTTAACAAATACAAGAATTATTGAGTCATAGATGATGTATGGATGATGTAAACTCATAATATTGAACTATTATTCGTTATCTTAATATATTTAGTGATACTTATCAAACTATTCATATCCTTGTGCCAAAATAATAAACTAATGAATATAATAATTAAAAAAATATCCCTCTACTCCACCATAAATGGCACCCCTCACCACCTGTTCTCCTCACACCTAAAATCCTAGTACCTTGATTAATTAATTCCTAATTCCTTTTAAAAGACACTTCCCCATTTTAAAAATCTTTTGGTCTCACCAAAAGGCCAAAAACAAGTTCCTTAAGGAGGTTCTCAAGGAGGAAAATTGAAGAGGTAAAATCATATTTCATTTTTTTATTTTCCTTCCAATTTCTTTTCTTTTCTTATCCTCTTCTCAAATAAGCTCATCCAAAAAACATTATAATTCTTGTATTTTAAATATACTATAATTTTATTTTGTCAATGTAATATCCATCATCAAAACTATTCGATTATCTTCTTATTCTAGAAAATGAAAACATCGTCTGTGAGATGTCGATTCACTGCTTTCATAGACAATGAGTTTTCATTTTCATTTACCACCATCAAGGATGGTTATAAAACCATTATTATTTTTTAAATCATATTTTTTTATAAATATTATAAGCTATATAATTCTCTAGAAAAAATATAAAAACAATATATTAAATAAAATGATATAAGTTCATGAAGGTCGTAAAAACTGCCAAAATATATTAAATCATTTTCATTAATGTTTTATCTAATTAATCATCCTCAAATATGAAAAAAAAATGATATATAGTATCATTTAAAATTATTGAAACATATTAATTCTATTTAGTCTCACTTCTGTATTTTTTTCTTCCATTTTAAATGAAAATCCATAATGAACCAACCATGGAAACCATGTAATGAATGCACCTGAAAAAATGAAAATAAAAAAATATTAATAATAAATGGGTTGAGTAATCTTATAAGAAGATAATATAAGGAATTATACATATGAATAAGGTTCATTAATATATTAATAACACTCTTTAGATAATTATACAAGAGGTTTAGACATGTTTAATGTAATACAAAGCCGAGGTAAGGGACTTTTCTCTAAAAATCCTCTTTTAAGTTTATATTCAAAAGGAATGTTTTATGATGAAAGTATTCATGTTTTATGATTATGTTCTGGTTTTTGGATATTTTTTATGATTAAGTGTGGTACTAATATCTTTCTACAATGCATTGGGTATGTTTATGTTTGACTTTGGCTGTATAGTTACTCGAAGTGTAACAGCGATGGTTACACCATATGGTAGCCATGAGGGTTACAGTATAAGGTACTTGTGGGGGTTACAATGTAAGGTATACATGAGGGTTACAAATAATATTTTAGTGGTGTGGGTTACAATCTTAAGTAATTAATTCGCTGATTTACCTTTATGGTTCTATTTATATTTTCTTTGTTTTATATAAATATCATGTTTTCACAAAAGTATATGATGCTCTATGGGTGAGAAATATGTATTTCTAATAATAATTTCATATATTTATAAGTATTTGTGTACTAAGGATTCCTTCCCTTTTCTGTGACCCTTATTGAGATTTTAGTGGTCATCCCGAGTTTGAAAAAAATTTATAGGGGTTTAAGGAAAATTAATATAAAATAAGTAGCCAAGATGAATGTTTTCAAGATTTTTCATAGAAGAAAACACATTTTATTAATAACATTTGTTTTATGAAAAAATGGGTATTCTTTTAGTATTACCACATTATATTATAGTGAATTTTCATATATTTATTATGACCTAATTTTCTAAGACTCCAAACTGAAAATATCATTGGGAATGTAATAAGTGTATTCTAGTTGAATTAACTGGATTCTGTAATGTTAAGGGTTGGGTGCTTATATTTCATGCCTTTAACAAATGTCTCTTTCATTATTATGATGATGATACCATTCTTATGAAATTATAATGATGTTTATTTACACCCATAAACTATTGATTCACACCTCTTATTCCTTTTATGTTATCCCCCTCCTTACAAGGATTTTAGAACACCCCTATCTTTATTGTATATCCTTGTATAAATACATGTAATAAGGATAAAGAGGACTGGGGGATCCCACTGAAGGCCACTGAGTGGATTCTTCTCCTATATCTCTCCAACTAGGGTTCCCTCAGTGGTTTTTTAGATAGTATAGGCATGTGATCCACCTTTGGCATCACCCCCCCCCCTTCTCCATTTATTCCATATTCTCTTATTTTTTCCCTCATCCTCTTCCCTTCTCCCATAGTCTCTCTTTTGTTTAGGTTTCCCCCTATTCATCACTACCGTTTATTTCTTTTGGAAAAATTGGATCCCTAGGGAGCCCTCTTCATCTCTTCCTCTGCTCTTCCCTTCTAGTTAGCCATGTTTCTGACCCCACTTTTTCTTGGTGCACAAAATTTTTTTAGGAATGTTTGGGATATGTAGGTCGAGTCTCATGGGTTTCCCAGGACCATGGATTGTGTCCAGACTTTTCCTTCATGTTTCTTTTATTCTAAGAGGTTTTTGTTTCTTCAATATAGAAATAGATTTTCGTTTTATCTAGATATGGTTTTGATGGTTTATGTTGGTGGTTTTGGCACAAATGCTTCTCTATTAAGGCTATATCTTCTTTAATCACAACTCTGGATTCATGTTTCTTTTTCCTATCTACGAGTCAGTAAAAAATTATGGTTTCAAATAGGCTTTGGTATGTGTGTTTGTTTAGTAAAGGTGTTCTAGGAGGTGATCTCGGACATCGATCAGAGATGCAGTGGTCCTCATATGATGACGATCTTTGGTGTGGATGGATCTGGTTTGGAATTCTAATGGTTTTCTCATTTGTGATTAGAGAAACGACTTGGGATATGTTTTTGTATTTTTTGATTTATGTCATCAGTTATGGTTTGTTTGTTTCTTCTTGATAGCTGATCTGGTTTATGCTTATTTGTTGATGTTTCCTATTTATGATTCTGTATTTTTTCTATTTGGTTTTAGTGGTGGTAATCAGTTGTTTAGAATGATGTCATGTTGATATTTTTTATGTTTGGATGTGTTATAGAGTATTCTATCGATCTTCAGCATGTAGTTTTTGGATGGAGATGAAGATGGTGTTGATTTGGACAGAAGTAAGGGATTCCTTTGGGTGGTTCTCAACGGCATTCTAGTGAGGTAACATGTATAGTTGGGTTAGGTTTCAAGGCATGAGGTGGTGTGTCGACTGAGGCCATAATGATGGTTTTTTTAATTTGAATTAAGATAATCATGTTTCAATTTTTTTCTCATGGCCAATGATTTATATTTGGTATATTATGTCAAGGAAATAATTATAGTGATGGGTTTATGGCTTTAGGATGGGTGTTTTTGAATCTCTTCATCGTGGTTTTATGTCTATTGTAGCTTTTGTAATTGAATTTTAAAAAAAAATTCAGTTTAATGAAAATATGTATGGTTACCACTAAACCATAAAGTTAATTTTAGAAACAAAAGAGTGACTTGGAGTAGAATAACATGAGATTTTAGGAGGATAACTAATAATGATTTTAATAATATCTATGTTTTATTATGTACAAGAGATGTATGAGCATACTTTTTCCAAGATAATAAAAATTTTCATACTTCAATGTATTACTATTATGTTATTTATCTTCAAAATTATGTAATAGTCACATAAGGAATATTTTGGGAACCTATAGTTGGAATAAAAATCATGGTTTACATTATTTGGGGATTAGTATTTGAAAAATGTTAGTGAAAACCATAAGTGTGCGTGTAAGTATTGGTAAACATCTTTAGTTATGGTAAATTATAAGAGTGTGTAGTTCCCAAGAAATAAAATATCTTTCTGGATACTAAAAGTGGATGTGGATCTAGAATAGTTTTACCAATGTGTAATAACCTTTAAAAGGGTAGATTGGTTATTAACTTGATTTTCACCTAGTGCACGACAAAGAGTCCTTGTCTCACACATATCTTGAAACTCTCAGGGGATACTATTTGATTAATAATAAAATCTATATAAACTATTATAAAATAATTATAGCTAAATTAATTCTTTCTTTTAAGTACAGAAAATGGTTAAAGTTTATGATCCTAGAACCGTCATTATAAAAATAGATAAAAATAGGTATCTAATAAGATATGACATTCAAATTAATTTATGGATAAGAATAGATTATTTAATCATTATTTATTGACATATTTTTCTTCAAACCTTCTCTAGTATTAAAAATGATTGAAACCAGTATAAACTAGACCAACAATCCATGTGAGGGATAATACAACAATTTTCGAAATGACACCCCGATTCAATGGGAGGTGGAGTCAAAAACTTCATGGTTATTTCTACCTAGCTATCATAGGTAATGAACAGCAACCTGAACTATATGTAATATCCTCCGCCACCCATGAATAATAAAATAGATATAGTATTTTATGTAGAAATAGTCATCAACATTTAGAGGATCTACTGATCTACTTGTCACAGAATAGTGGGTAAAATCAATGTATAAAAAATCATTCATGTGATCCACTATTCTAGGAAGTAGAATGTTATATTGGTTGTCTATCCCTTAAATGGAGAGGATGATCAATGGTGGTAATTGATAAATAATACCAAAATTAATGATGAAATAGAAGATATGGAGTGGGAATATGTTACAAAGTTATTTATTAACAATAATTTCCTTTGAAATTTTTAAACAAATTTGGAGAGATAATTCCTAGAGGTTAAACAAAAGGAGGGTGAATATTTCATGGATTATGAGGTAACCTTCAAAAGTATTTATAGATATTCCTCTTTTTTTATCAATAATGATATAAATATAAAATTATTCTTTAGTGGTTTAAAACCATGCCTCCAAAATACCCTAGCTATTTAAGACTTTGAAAGTTATGGATAATGGCTTTTATGTTCTATCAAAATATAGATTGATCTATTAAAATGGTCTCATGGTTATGATAATAGGACAATAAACATGTATTTTCAAGAAATAAAACCAAAAGAAAAAGGATGAAAGAAGATTTTCCCATGCACATGTCAAAAATGTGGAAATAAGAATCATGGTAATTACCATAAAGAGATAAAACAATTTCAAGTGTGGGAGAGAAGGATACCAAGATCATTAATGTTGAAGATACATAAATAATATAGAAATTGTGATGGTGTAAACGAAGGCACCTACCAATTCACAACTCATGGTTCAATGCTTCAACTATAGGGATAAAGGAACCTATGGAAGACTGTGCACTAAACCATGGTTCATCAAAGGTAATCAGCATAAGAAACCACCATATCTATTGGATTAAGGGAAATCTTATGAAACAATTATTGTTGAGGATTAAAATAAAAATTAAGTCATACAAGTTACACTTTCTATTAACTTAATAATGGAAAAGGTTTTATTTGATTCAGGTTATATCGATTACTTTATATCTTGTAATTTTTCAAGAGCTGCTGAATCAAAACCTCAACACCGTGAAGTAGAGATATCTCTAAAAACATATTATAGTTTTGTTAATATAGCCATAGTATAGGACTCTTCTCCTGTTAGTGTATGTGGGGATATTCTTCCATCATATGTCATAATCCTTCCCTTGGTTGAATTTGACACTATACAGGGAATGGATTGGCTATCATTATATAGAGCTCACAACAACTGTTAGGAAAAGGAAATCTATTTTTATATACCAAACCATCCCACAATCCTATTAAAATGTAAGTAATATCATGAATCTCCTTGTAAAAATTCCTCAATAGTGTGGGTGTTGATACCTAGAGGGGAAGTATACCTTTCCCAAATGGTTGAGTTGAAGGAAAGTATCAACCTTGAGAAAATTCTCATTTTGCGGGAATACAATGATGTATCTCTTGAAGAGTTACTTGAAAATCCCCCAAATCACAAGGTAGTGTTATAAATAGATTGTATACTTGTATCCACTTATATATCCAAATGCACCAATAGGATGACCCTGATTAAACTAGATAAGTTAAAGAAGAAGATATAAGAGAATTTGGACAATGGGTTTACATTTCCTAGTGTATTACCTTGGGGTGATCTAGTGCTCTTTGTCAATAAAAAGTATGGATCAATGCAGATGTGTATCGATTTCTGGGAGATCAATAAGATAACTATAAATAATAAGTATCCCCTTCTTATTATTAATGAATTATTTAATAAACTAAAAGGTTCATAGTATATCTCAAAGGATTATCTTCATTCTGTATATCATCAACTGAAGGTAATGAAAGAAGATATTAATAATATGGCCTTCCATATAAGGTATGGACACTAATGAGTTTATAGTGATTCCCTTTAGACTTATTAATTTCCATGACATCTATATGGATTTTATGAATAATGTATTTAGATACTACTTTCACAAATTATTGGTAGAGTTTATTGATGATATCTTCTTTTACACCAAGAGAAATGAGGAATATGAAGAGCATCAAAGGATTGTTCTGGTGATATTAAGGAATGAGAAAATGTATGCTAAGTTTAGCCAGTGTGAATTTTTGATGCAAAAAGTCACATTCTTAGGGAATGAAATAACAAGTGAAGGGATTTATGTAGACCGTTAAAAGAATAATAAGATATAAAAATAGACCAAACCCTCACATTTCATGAAAATCCATAGTTTTATTAGGTTAGTTGGTTACTATAATTGTTTTGTGAGAAATTTCTAATGATTTTCTTGCCTGCTAACTAAGCTACCATAGAAAGGGGTAAAGATTGTCTACTTGTAAGAATTTGAGGAAATATTTAAGGAGTTCATGAAGAGGCTAATCACTATGCCTAACCCCACACCACTCTCTACTGGAGAATGTTTTGTGATATATAGTGATGATTCAATGAAATTATTTGGTTATGTACTCTTGAGAAGTAAGAAATTGATAGTCTATACATCATGACAGTTAAAGATCCTTGATAAAAATTTCACAATGAAAGTTTTGGAAATATTAACTATTATCTTCAAAATTAATATTTGGAAGCACTACCTCTATGGTGAAAAGTGTGACACATATAAAGATCATAAGATTATAAATTATATATTCACGCATAAAGTGTTTAACATGTGTTAATTAATATGGTTATAGATGATCAAGGACTATAATTTCTATATTCACTACCATCCTATAAAGGCAAACAAGGTAGTTGATTCTCTATGAAAAAAAGTATCCAATGCATTGTTCATGATGTGAATAGGAAAAGAATCAATCTTGAGGGTTATGAAAAGGATAGATCTATAAATCTTAATTGTAGGGAATAGGTCCTACATTTCCCAAATGATTACCCAACCATTAATCCAAATGTTTTTTAAGGAGACATAATGGGGTGATGTGGTGCTTCAAAAGAAGGATTAAGTAATAAATCAGGGGATGTAATGACCCGGAGTTTTATTAATTGAAATCCCCTTCTTATAATTATGTCTTATATTATAATCACATAATATTACTATTAGAACACAATACAAACTTTATAAGTGAAGAATAAGTGAAATAAAAGGTATTTATAGACGTTATGAAACATATAGCAATAGAAACTTGACCTTTGGAATAGTAATGTGACCCTTAGGAATATTAAATAGGCCAATGTAATAGTAACCTCTAAAATGAAAGTATAAATAAAATATATCTTTTTATAAGTGAAAATATGGTATAATTATATCATAGTATAAGTAAACAAATATTTTGAAAAATATTAATAAGTTGTTGGTATTTTTGTAAGTTAGGAATATTTAATTAAAATTTTATGATTAATTTAATAATTTAAAATGGAAATGTAGTTCCATTAAATGTATTCATAAATTAATATTTTGATTCTAAGATAATTTTATGTGACCTTAAGCAAATTTTCAAAGTCTTAGAAAATCAGTTTTAAATTTAAAATTTTTATCTGTCAAGTAAATTGTTATTTTAATTAAATATTAAATTAATAAAATTTTGAAAATTATTTTTGAAATATGGAGTTAATTTTTTGATTCTACACATCAATAAATGGTTATGGTTATTTTTTGTTAATTTTCTGAAATACTTCAATTTTCAGGTGAATAGTAAAAATACAGTTTTCACATAACTGGTATCTCTTAAATTGCATCGTTAATGATGTAATAATGACATAAAATTTCTAGAACTATATATTTTTAGATGTTCTATTTAATTTTATAAATGTTTCCTTAAAATAAATAAACTCAATATCCAAACCAAAAAAAGAACTTTCTAAAACCTGAAGTCAAAAAGTAATTCCTTAAAATATCATTTCTCTTTATTTTTTACGTTCATTTTAATAAATTAATGAATTCTAATTATACAGATGATTTAGAGTATAAAACAAATTATATTATATTAATATATAATTTATGTTGTCAAAAAATTACTATTACAATTCTTACATTTAATATATTATTTTATTTAATATTTTATTCTAAAAATACCCCCTCCTTAAGTATGATAACCCCTCTCCCTCCCCTTGGAAAACCATTCCTATCATCCATTACTAAGCCTAATAGCTACCCAAATTCTCCATCTCAAGCCTATTAGAATACATAGGGATGTTCTGGATCCCTTCAACTCCAATCACCAGGGGAGTTATAGTTTTGTGCAAGAGACGCTACACTGAGGAGAGAGTAAGACTCAATTAAATCTTCTCTCTTTTCTTCCTCTTTTTTATTCTTTTAGCCAATCCCTTTCAAAATATTATTCTAAAAAATTGATTATGCAGTAAGTTAATATTATATTAATGATTTTAACCTACTGTAATTATCATATAAATGAAAAATAAAAAATTTATACTTCCCTTTCCCACACTATTTAGAACGTCCCATTAAAGGTCGGTTAACCATCTATGGAGATGTCGCCACGATAATTATTATAAAAACCTTCATGTATGAAAAATATAAATTATATATAATATTTTAATATAAAATTACATGTATTCAATGCTTATGAAAATAATTATACTAATCTATAAATTACATTTAATAAAAAGTGAAATCGTCGCAAGATGGGAAATTTTTAAGGACAATATGATATCAAAATGATTCAATTTCATCAACAAAAATTATGAAAAAAAATACAATGAATATAATTGATAAAAAAATTTATAAAATTACTATAATTAACTTTTATATCATATTTTTAATAAACATAATTTTATTATTCCGGAGGTGCAGAAGAGACGATGTTAAGTAGAAATTAAGGTAAGGGATTCTATCCATTTCACTTTTATACAAGATTGTCCTCTATGTTATGCCCTCATATGTGTAATTACTAGTGATTGGGTATGATTAATCACCTCCAACATACTTCCCTCATGATTTGGAAGTGATGATAAGCCTCGTTCTCTCTAGTGATTCCCTCTTAAGTACACCCAATACCATTCCGATAATCAATAAGGAATTATACTTGAACCATCTTTTTTCCTTTGGGTTTCTCAATATTTCTTTTTACCCAAATGAAATTGCATTTTCTTTTTATTTACAACTTCTTCATTATGTTTATATGATCCAAAATCATGTTTCAAGATCCATCCCTCATTCTCTTTCAGGGATATACATTCTTTTAAGTGACTCCCTCCTCAATACTTCTCAATAAACAAACTTTTTTTAAGGGAACTTCCTTAATTCTTACCTGATTTCAAGTGAAATATATCCAATATTTGAATCCATCATTGTATTTGTAAAACCAGTATTTTTATTATAAAAACCTTCTTACTTCACTTCTATTTTTATATAAAATACTATTCCCTTTTCTATTTTAAAAGATCTATAGTATTTTCTTTAAAACCGCAAAAAAAAAGTTTTAATGCTAAAATTTCTCAAATACATTACTTACATGTTGTGAATTCTATTTGAAATCACTTACCATTATATATTATTATTTTACCTTATGAACGTCCATTTATGTTCTAATTCATTTCTTTCATGTACACTTTTATGATACAGCCATTTGTTATGCTTTATGTCATGATTATGGTACCCAATCTTTTCCATGGGCAAACCTTATGTTTATATATGATTTATTATTTATGATCTATTATGTTGAAATAATATTCATGAACCTGTTAAGATGGGTGTTCCTAGATATCTCTCTGATGCATTGGGTAAAGTTGAGTCTCATGAGATGTAATGTGCAACGGTCTTAGTGGTTAGCCTTGGCTTGTGCTACTATGTGCGACAGTCTTTGCGGTTAGCCTTGGATTGTACTACTATGTGAAAATATATTGGAGGTTATCCTTAACTCATACTAAAGTCATGTTTTATATTGCTCCCACATTTATATAACCCCGTGTTTATATGATCCCATGGTTATATATGTTATGAATCCATATGTTCCATGCTTTTGTTATCATTATTTCATGCCTTCTAACCCATGTGTTAAAGCCTTATTCTTATGTATACTCCCTTAATGATATTTTTAGCTCATACCTTTGTACAAGTTATCCCCAGGTTATCCTATGCATATATAAAGGATCAATGGAAGTTAGTATCTCTCTATGAAGATTAAATAAAGAAGTGTTTTCCCATGTTTTTTGTTTTTTGTACCTAGAATTCAAAGACACTAGACTTCACGATCCTTGAATTGTACTCTCATGTATAATTATACTAAAAATCAAGTAATGTTATGTGTAAAATGATAGGGTCACTATAGTTGGTATCATAGGAAGGTCTAGTAATTTTTGGAGATTAGGAATAGAGCACTTTTGTGAGAACCTTTTGGATGATACGAAGTATCAGAAAACATACATAAATTTTTGTATGTATAGAGTATATGGTTTATCCAGAAAATAAATCCCTGTATTAATACAAAAAGGTAGAGGCAGCTCTGGAACAGATGTACCTAGGAGTTAAAACTCTGATAAGGAGTTTTGGGGTTGACCTGGGGTATCTTGGTACATGACAACAAGCCTTACTACACTATTGGTTTGACACTCCTGAGGGATATGCTTTGGTAAATTCAAAATCTTAGTACAACCCATTATTAAGGAAAAAATTTCCATAAGAATATAATTTAAATAATAGATCGAGGATAACCTAGATTTAAACCTAAGGAATCACAAGTTAGGATATACTTATCCTTTACAATTTTATCCTTTTAGGGTCAAATTTTTCAATAACTAAGTATTCAAGCCCTCTAATTGTACGCACTTTTTCTTAGTTAATGGTGGGAAATATAAGAACATGTTCCAACAACCAATGTCATTGGAAATGTGAATATTTTTATAATGATATGCCAGATATTATGGGGATGGGTTCTCAAAACATCATGACAGTACTTTCTCAGCTGGCTCAAGTTATGAATAATAACTTGAATCATGTAGAATTCCCTCCTCCTCCAATTAAAGAGAAAGTTACCGTATAATCATTCTTTTGAAAAAGGCCTCCCATGTTTAGTAGATCCTTTGATCCCCTCCTCGCAGAATAGTGGATTAACTCCATTGAAATGATATTATATGTCCTCCAGTGCTTAGTAGAAGAGAAAGTCGTACTGGAAGTCTATAGTTTTGATGGGGAATCTGATTAATGGTGGACACTGATCAAGAATACAAAGACCCAAGAGGAAATTTATTCCATGGATTGGTAGGAATTCAAGAGGATGTTTTTCAATAAATATTTTACTTGAACCCCTCATCTCAATATGGAAAGAGAGTTCCTCAGTATATAGCAGAAGGAAGATGAGTCCATTAGGGCATATGAAGAAAACTTTACAAGGATTGTGAGGTACACCTCTGGCTTTGGCATGAACACTGAATGTAAGGTGGATTTCTTCTTTAGAAAACTAAATTTGTGTCTATGAAAAGCGTTGGTGATTGGAGACTTTGACAGTTATGATGAAATTGTATGTTATTCCCTCAATGTTGAAATAGAGATTGGAAATTCTCTGTGGTCTCATGTGATCGGTGAAAAGAAGAAAAAATGGAGAACAACATGGGTGGTTCAAAAAACAAATCCCATGATGGAAAGAAGCCCAAATATCACACTTGTAAAAGTTATGGGAAGAAGCATCATGGGAAATGACTAACGGGAACCAGGAATGGCTTCAAATGTAGAAAGATGGGACATCTAGCCAAGAACTTCTGAAGGGATATGAATAATTATGCTAATGTGGAAGAAGAAAGTAAAGGTCAAATCAACACTCATCCTGTAGTGTAGTATTACAACTACAAGTATCATGCCCATTATTCAAACAATTTCCCAATGCCAATGGTTGTTAGAGGAAATCAACAACAGTCTCCAAGGTAATAACAAAGGGATAATTCTATCACTACTATTAATGTGGAGAAAGAAAATGATGTGGTGATGTGTACTCTAGTCATTCATTCAAGAATATAGAACATACTATTTGATCTTAGTTAAACACATTATTTCATATCTTTCCAGTTTAGTAGAACTATTCAAACACCATTGCAAAATTTGGAGGATAAGTTATATATGAGAATAGAAAATGGGGCAATTATTACATCTATGGTTTATAACTCCTCCCTGGTAAATGCTTGTGAACTAAACCTCCCATAAAATCTTATCATGCTTCCTTTAGTGGATTTTGATGTTATCATGGGCATGGATTGGCTATCTTTATACAAATATGACATCAACTGACAAAAAAGGGAGATCACTCTTCATGTCCCGAAGCATCCTCCGATTCTTTACAAGCATAAAGAGAAATATGAATCTCATTTAGAATTGTTGTCTCAACTGTGGGTATTAATTACGTATAAAAAATCATGTCTAGATCAAATGATTGGAAAAAATGAGAGAATCATGCTTGAAGACATGCCCATCGTGAGGGATTACACTGATGTATTCCCTGAAGAGTTGTTTGGTCTTCCTCCTGATTGAGAGTATGAGTTCTCAATTTAACTTACTCATGAATCTCTTCCTATATCAATGACACCTTATATAATGGAAATTGGAGAGTAGGAAGAGCTGGAGAAGCTATTACAGGTGAATTTGCAGAAGGGTTTTATATACCCGGGTGCTTCACCTTGGGGTGCTCTAGTCCTCTTCGTCAAGAAGAAGGATGGATCAATGCACCTCTGCATTGATTGTCATGAGATCGATAAAATAGTGATAAATAAAAATTATCCATTAACACGGATAGATGAGTTTTTCGATCAACTTCGTGGGGCCAATTGTTTCTTTAAGGTTGACCTTCAGTTGGGTTATCACCAATTAAATGTGATGAAGGATGATATTCCCAAGATTTCATTTCGAATGATTTATGGACACTATGAGTTCATATTAATTCCCTTTGGACTAACTAATACTCCATAAATTTTCAATTATTTAATGAACAGAGTCATTATATATTACCTCAAGAAATTTGTGGTAGTATTTATTGACAATATTCAGATTTACTCCAAGAGAAAGGAGGAACATGAAGTGTATTTGAATACTATGTTAAAGACTTTGTAAAGAGAGAATTTGTATGCCAATTATAGTAAATGTCAGTTCTGTATAGAATAAGTATAATTCTTGGTGCATGTTATCATTAGAAAAGGGATATCTATGGACACTTCCAGGACAAAGTCGATTGAAGAGTGGCCCAGGCCTACAACTGTAATGGAGATCCGCATCTTTCTGGGTCTAGCTGGGTATTATGGATGATTTTTGAAGAAATTTTCACAAATGTCAAACCCAATGACCAAGCTGACACTGAAGGGAGTAATGTTTTTCTGGACTGAGGAATGTGAATACTATATCAAGGAGTTCAAAAAGAGGAGTACCACTATGCCAGTAATCACACTCTCAACAAGTGGAGAACGCTTTGTAGTGTATAGTGATGCTTCAATGAAGTGATTAGGTTGTGTGATGATGCAAAATGATGAAGTGATAGCCTATGCCTCAAGTAAGATAAAACTTCACTAGAAACACTATCCTACACATGATCTAGAGTTGGCAGTAGTGATCTTTGCATTAAAAATAAGGCAGCACTATCTCTATGGGGATAAGTGTCAGATATATACTAACCACAAGAGTCTCAAATATATATTCACACAAAAAGATCTTAATATGTTCCAGTGAAGATGGATAGAGCTCATCAAGGATTATGACTGCTCAATCTACTACCATCCCAGTAAGGAAAAAAAGGTAGCAGATGCTCTAAGTAGAAATGATCCTACATCTTTATCAATGATGAGAATTGAAAAGGATCTGATCTTCTTATATTTTTAGAGGATAGACATGGGAATAATTTAGGGAGAAACATCATCAATACTTACACAAATGATTGATCAACCTATTACATAGAGAAAATAAAGGATTATCAAAGAAAAGATGTAGAAATTTAGAAAAGGTTGGAAGCTATCAGAAATGGGAAATCCTTAGAGTTCATGATTGATGAGGAAGGAGTTATAGGATTTGACTCATAATTATTTGTACCATTTGATCTAGAGATAAAGAATGATATTTTGAATGAAACACATAGCTTGACCTTATCTATTCACCTAGGGAGTACAAAGATGTATCAAGATCACTGAGAAAACTTTTTTTGGGACAATATGAAAAGATAGATTGTTGAATATACATCAAAGTTCCTGGTATGTCAACAAGTGAAGGCTGAGAGGAAAAAGTATAAGGGGATGATTCAACCATTACCCATACCAACATGGAAGTGGGAGAACACCACCATGGACATTATCACTAGACTACCAAGGAAATCTAGAGAAAATAATTCTATATGGGTCATTGTGGATCATCTTACAAAGATAGCTCACTTTATCACAGTTTGAGAGGTCTTATCATTGGATCAACTTTCACAGATTTACATCAAATGAGTGGTAAGTCTGTATGGAGTACCACTATCTATTGTATCTGATCATGATCTATGATTCACCTATAAGTTCAGTAAAATTATCGAACATGCTCTAAGAATTTAAATAAACTTTAGTACAACCTATCATCCTCAAACTGATGGCCAATTTGAGAGGACTTTTCTTTGGATCAACTTTCACAGATTTACATCAAAGAAGTGGTAAGGCTGCATGGAGTACCACTATCTATTATATCTTATCGTGATCTAAGATTCACTTCGATGTTCTGGAAAAGTATCCAACCTTCTCTAAGAATTGAACTGAACTTTAGTAAAACCTATCATCCTTAAAATAATGGCCAATCTGACCAAAATATTCATAAACTGGAAGACATGTTGAGATTATGTTTTATGGAATTCAAAGGAGGATGGGACCAACATCTTCCACTGGTTTAATTCTTCAACAAAAATAGTTTCCACTAGAGAATCTTAATGGCCCCATATGAAGCTGTTTATGGGAAAATATGATGAACACCAGTGTTTTGGGATTAATTTAGGGAGCATAAGTTTCTAGGACCAAAAATGGTTGAGGAAATCGTGGAGAAGGTGAAAACCATTCAAAAACACATCAAGGCATCCCAAAGATGAAAAAAGATTTATACAGACAATCATTGACGTGACCTTGAGTTCAAATTTAGATACATGGTATTTCTCTGTGTATCTCTATTGAAGAAGGTCATGAGGTTTGGAAAGAAAGGCAAGTTAAGTCCTAGGTACATCATCCCCTTAGAGACTCTTGATTGTATCGAGGTTTGGGCCTATCGACTGAAAATTCCACCTTCCATTTCCAAAGTACATAATGTATTTCATATATCCCTCTTAAATAATTACATACCAGATCCTTCACATGTACTCTCTTCAGAGGTGGTATAGTTGGAGGATGATCTTTCTTACGAGGAGTAGCCAGTGAAGATTTTGGATCATACATATAAATTTCTACGTAACAAGACTACGCACCTGGTCAAAGTACTATGGTAGAATCATAAGTACTAAGAGGTAACATGGAAACTAGAGGAGGCAATGAAGAAAAATTATTTTCACCAATTTTTGTCCTAGAATGTAAAACGAAATTTTGAGGGTGAAATTTCATAAGGGGGGAAGAATGTAATGACCTAAAGTTTTATCAATGTAAATTCCATTATTATAATTATTTCTTATAGTATAATCACATAAGAATACATTTAGAACACAATAAAAACTTTATAAGTGAAGAATAAGTGAAATAAAAGGTGTCTTTAGAAGTTATAAAACATATAGCAATAGAAACTTGACCTTTGGAATAGTAATGTGGCCCTTATGAATAGTAAATTGGCCAATGTAATAGTAACCTATCCAATTAAAGTATAAATATGATTTATCTTTGTATAAGTAACAATATGGTATAATTATATCACAGTATAAGTAAATAAATATTTTCAAAATTATTTATCAGGTGTCGGTATTTTTATAAGTCAAGAATATTTAATTACATTTTTATGATTAATTTATTAATTTAAATGGAAATGTAGTTTCATGAAATATATTTATAAATTAATATTTTTATTCTAAGATAATTTTATGTTACCTTAAGTAATTTTTCAAAGTGTTAGAAAAGTAGTTCTAAATTTAAAATTTGTATTTTTCAAGTTAGTTGTGCTTTTAATTAAATGATAAATTATTAAATTTAGAAAATTATTTTTTAAAAAATTGATTTAATTTTTGGATTCTACATATCTAAAAAAAATTAGGTTTATTTTTTGGTAATTTTAAGAAATACGTCAATTTTCGGGTGAATAGTAAAAATACAGTTATTCACATAACTAGTATATCTTAATTTGCATCATTTATGATGTAATGATGACATAAAATTTCTATAACATTAGATTCGGCCTTTTTCAATTTAATTTCATAAATCGTTCCTTAAAATACAATAAACTCAGTTTCCAAACCTAAAAAGAACTTTCCAAAACCTAAAGTCAAAAAGTAATTCCTTAAAATATCATTTCTCTTTCTTTTTAATTTCCTTTTAATAAATTAATGAATTCAAATTATAAAGATGATTTAATGTATAAAAAGAATTATATAATTTTAATATATGATTTCTGTTTTCAAAAAACTACTATTACAAGTCTAACGTTGTATATATTATTTTATTTAATATTTTATTCTAAAAACACCCCCTCCTCAAGTATAAATGACCCCCCTCCCTCCCCATAGAAACCCAATCCTCTCATACATTACTAAGCCTAATCTCTTCCCAATTTCTCCTTCTCAAGACTCTTAGAATAAACAAGGACGTTCTGGATCCCTCCAACTCCAATAACCAAGGTATTTATAGTTTCTTGCAAGAGAAACTACATCGAGGAGAGAGAAAGATGTTATTAAATCTTCTCTTTTTTGTTCCTCTTTTTTTTATTGTTTTACCCTATCCCTTTCAAAAACTTACACTAAAAAGATTTATTATGCAGTAATTTAACATTATATTAATTTTGTTAACCAACTGTAATCATCATACTAATGAAAAATATAAATTGCATACTTCTATTTCCCCCACTATCGACAACATCCTGTTAAAGGTCGGTTAACCATCTACGGAGATGATGCTAAGATAATTATTATAAAAACCTTCATGTATGTAAAATATAAATTATATATAATATATTAATATCAAATTAAATGTATTCTATGCTTCTGAAACTAATTATAATTATTAATAAATTACATTTAATAAAAAGTGAAATCGTTGCAAGATAGGAAATATTTTAGTAAAATATGATATCAAAATGCTTCAATTTC
The DNA here is from genome assembly GCA_963277665.1 of Viscum album. NCBI lineage: Eukaryota > Viridiplantae > Streptophyta > Magnoliopsida > Santalales > Viscaceae > Viscum > Viscum album. Next base: position 1,878,501,463 of record OY728152.1, read on the forward strand.
ATCAAAGAAAATTATGAAATAAACATCAAATGAATATAATTAAAAAATATTTTTATAAAATTACTATAATTTAATTTTATATCATTGTTTTAATAAACATAAATTTATTATTTAAGAGCCGAGAAGAGATAAAATTAATTGGAAATTAAGGTAAGGGTTCCTCTCCATTTCTCTTTTATTCAAGATTGTCCTCTATGGTATGACCTTTTATGTGTAATTATTAGTTATTGGGTATGATTAATCACCTCCCCCATACTAACCTCGTGATTTATAAGTGATGATAAACCTTGTTCTATCTCATGATTCCCTCTTATGTATACCCAATACCATGTCGATAATCTGTAAGGAATTCTACCCGAACCGCCTTTATTCCTTCGGGTTGGTCTGTCTTTTTTTACCCAAATGAAGTATTATTTTATTTTTTTGTAAACATTATACATGATTTTTATATTATCCAAACCCATGTTTCAATATCCATCCCTCGTTCTCTTTTGGGGATATACATGATTTTAGGTGATTCCATCCTCAATAATTTTCGATAAGAAAAGTTGTTTTAAACGAACATCCTGAATTCTTACCCGATTTCAAGTGAAATATATCATCTATTTGAAGTCAAAATTGTCTTTATAAAATTAGTATTTTTTATTAAAACCTTATTGTTTCACTACTGGTTTTATATAAAATATTGTTCCCTTTTCTATTTTAAAATCTCTATAGTATTTTTATTAAAACCGCACAAAAATGTTTTAATGCTAAAATTTATCAAATACATTTATTACATGTTGTCACTTCTATTTTGACATCACTTACCATTATATATGCCTACTTTAACTTATGAATTTCCATGTATGCTCTAATTCCTTTATTTCATGGACACTTTTATGATACATTCATTTGTTATGATTTGTGCCATGATTATGGTACCCAATTCTTTCCATGGTTAACCCTTATGTTTATATATGATTTGTTATGTATGATTCATTATGTGGAAATGATATCCATGAAAAATATAAGATGGGTGCACCCAAATATCCCTCTAATTCATTGGGAAAAGTTCAGTCTCATGAGATGTTATGTGTGATGGTCTTGGCAGTTAGCCTTAGCTTGTGCTACTATGTGTGATGGATTTGGAGGTTAGCCTTGGCTTGTGATACTTTGTGAAACTATCTTAGTGGATAGAATTGACTCATAATAAAGTCATTTTTTATGTTTCTGCCACATTTCCATGACCCCATGTTTATATGATCCCATGTTTATAAATGTTATGATTTCATATGTTCCATGAATTTTTTATCATTATGTCAGGCCTTCTAACCCATGTGCTAAAGCCTTATTCTTAAGTATACTCCCTTATTGGGATTTTTATCTCATCCATTTGTATATGTTATCCCTAGGTTATCCTATGCAGATGTAAGGGCACAAAGGAAGTTAGGATCTCTTTATGAATATTAAATAAAGATGTGTTTTTTGTCCCATGTTTTTAGTTTTATGTACCTAGTATTCAAAGACACAAGACTTCACGATCCATGGCTTGTACTCAAATGTATAATTATGATTAAAATCATATAATGTTATATGTAAAAGGATAGGGTCATTATAGAAGAATCTTCTTGAATTCCACATCGATGAATATACTTTCATTCGGTTTGGAACTAGACTTTGTGTACCTTTATCACCTAATATAAATAAAGAGATATTGGATAATGAACATAGCTCAACTTTATCCATCCATCCTAGAAGTACCAAGATGTACTGTGTCCTTTGAGAGAACTTATGGCGGTATAACATAAATAAGGATATCACTAAGTACACTTCAAAGTTATTAGAATTTTAGTAAGATGAAGAAAAAAGACACAAGAATTAGGCTATGATGAAAAGATTACCCATAACTACATGGTAATTGGAGAACATCACCATGGAATTTTTGATATATCTCCATAATTCACCCAAAATAAGTAATGTGATATGGGTTGTGGTGGATGGAATCACTATTATTTCCCACTTAATCACGATCTGGGAATATTTATCTCTTGAACAATTTGATGAGATATGCATAATGGATGTGGTGAGGCTCAGTGAGTCCCCACATTTGATTATCTATTTTTGTGATCCAAGGATTAAGTCTAAATTTAGAATAGTTTTTTAACATGATATAAATACTATATTGAATTTTAGTATGGTATTTCACCCCCAAACTGTTGGATAATATAAAAGAAATACTATTAAATTTGAGTACAATATGAGAGATTGTTTAGTATAATTTAAAGGTGGAATGGATTTATATATCCCGTTAGTTGAGTTCACAAAAAACTATAGATTCCACTCAAGTATTCAAATGGATTAATATAAATCTCTGTATAGAAAGTGATGTAGAACTCCTACTTTTTAGGATGATGTTGGTGAATGAAATCTACTTGCACTTGATCCTGTGAAAGAGATGGAATAGAATATTCAAGACATCCAATAGTATATAAATTATACCTAATGTCATAAAAAGAGCTATACTAACAACTGTTTAAGGGGATTTAATTTTGAAGTTGGGGAAAAAAATTTTAAAATATCACCATAGAAGAGAGTCACGTGGTATAGAAATAAAAGGAATCTTATCATCGGGTACATTGGTCCCTTTTAAATCCTTGATTTCATAGTAGTAGTGGCCTATAGACTATAAATTCAATTAAAAATAGATTAATTTCATGATATGGTGCATGTATACTTCTTGAGAAAGTACATACTCAATCCCTCATGTGTACTGAATCCATAAATGATACAACATGAGCATGACCTCTCTTATGATCAGAATTTGATGCACATCTTGCACTGTATAGTCAAAGTTCCATGAAATAAGATATCTCACCTTATCAAAGTGTCGTGGAGGAACCATAAATATGAAAAGGTGGCATGGAACTAAAGGAAATGATGAAAATAGAAGTACCCTAATCTATTCTCAACAGGAAATATGAGTTGAAATTTCGTGGAAAATTTTTATAAATGGGGAGTAATGTAATGACTCAGACTTCATAACAAATATTTTTTCCTAAATAAATATGTTTTATATTATATTATATTATATAGTACTATACACTTAAAACACATAGAGAAATCAAAATAAAATTATTTCATTAATAAATGTCATTAAATTAGTCAATAACTAAACCCATGAAAATCCCAAACATTATAATTGGATAAAAATTTGAAAATAAGAATAGTAGAATGGGATCCTTCCAATATGTTGGAATCATTTCCCCTACAAACAAAACTATAAAAAAGAAACCAAATATTAGTAAACCAATAGATATTTTTAAAAAGGAATATATGGAACCTTGGAAGGAATTGTAGTGGATTTTGAATGAAGGAATGATTTAGTATTTAAAAAGTATGATTTCATATATTCATTTGGGAACCCCGAATTCTTTTCATGAAAGCATTCTTTATGAAGCCTTTATGAAAACCATTTCTTTCTATGGTTTAATTTTATGAGTTGATTGTTCTCTTTACATGTAGAATGATTGATTTTGAGAATTTTTTTATTTGAATGGTGGGTCCAAAATTATATAACCCTATAATGCATTGGGTAATGTCATATGTCTCATGAGATTACGTTTATTATTCTTGAACATGATTCTATCTTTTTTCACAATTATGATGTTATGATTTATGAACATATGTAATGTGTGAACATGTTTCTACCTTTGTTCACAACTATGTGAGGTATTTGACCATCATGTTATGATTTCTAATTATTATAAATATTCTATATTCCATGCCTATATCAAATGCTTCTTTAATTCCAATAATGATGGTATTATTCTTATGAAGTGATTATTATTATTATGTTCACCCATGTACTATTGATTCATTTCTTTTATTCCTTTCATGTTATCCATCCCCATATTGGCCTTTTATATCACACATTTCCTTGATCTATATCCTTGTTTTATTACATGTAATAAGGAGGAAAAGATATTTTTGGAGGATAATGAAGAAAAATTTAAATAATCTTTATGATTTATTATGTATAAGTGATTTATGAATCTAATTTTCCCAAGTTACTAAACCTTTTTATTCTTGAATGTATTAATATTATGTTTATTATCATAAAAATGATATAATAGTCATGTAAGAAAATGTCAGGTTGATATAGGAATGGTTTGTGAGGTTAATTTAGTGATTTTAGGTAGATTCAAGTGTTGGGTATTTTAAATATAATTGATGCTTCATGGTTTGTATTAGAGACTTGGGTGTGCTCATCCTCTGGTGGATATATCTCAAGACTTATCATGGATGATAATTTATATAGTGGAGGGTTTTTAAATAATCATTTTCTAATTACCAGTTCCATAGTTTGAGTGAGGCCTTAACTATTAAATTAAAATGGATAAAGCATGAGATCATTTGAATTTATGGCTTTGGTTGAGAGTTCATTTTCATTTATGGATTTGGATTTTATTTTAACAGTTTTTTGATGAAATATTCAGTGTTTATGGATGTGTTTTGGGATTTTACTAGGAGTTTTAGAGTTTAGAATACCTAATATGTGTAGGAACCTGAAACACCCTAATAGGGTAAGAGTGAATCATGATGTCAAATTTTTCTTTTAAAGAGATGGATATTTTTCCCATGTTGTTAAGGACTTGTTAAACCTGTTTGAAGGAATCATGTTGTAATTAAACATTCACATGTAGAGAGATAACATAGCAGTTTTAGTTGGTTCACCACTAAGGGCTGGTCTAAGGAGCATACATAGATAGTGTGTTGATCATACCAAAATCCACTAAACCTCACTAGTTATTATGTAAAATAGTAGTTCTGACATGGTCATCTTTTTTAGGAACACTACCTTTATGAGATTTTAGGGATAGCACACTACCTCTCTCAAAACACTTTCAGTAACTCTCCCTTACTAACTACTTTGTTTGAGGTTTTACTCAGTTTAAAAACATGAAGGTCGCTTCAGTATATTTAATTTTAAGTCTTTGTCCCTGACTAGCATGAGACTCTACTTGAACTAATGTCCTAATTCCATGCACTTGAAACCACTATTCATTAAAAACATATGTTCAACACTATTTTTCATGAAGTTACAATCTTTCATGAAACCTCTTTTATTTTTGAAAAAAATACCAGCCTTCAGGAACCCACACACTTCTTTAAATCTCCCAACCTTCGCAAACCACACTACCATCCTTAATCCTACAACCTTCATGGAACAAACTGGCCTTGTGAAGCTCACTGCCTTTAGAGAACACTAAGTCCTCATGAAACTCCTTGTCAACATGAAACTACCATAACTAAAAAGTAATGTAATCAGTTAAGACTTAACCAGTCTTTTCATAATGCCCATGATCACAATGAAATCTAGATTCACAAATCTCCCAGCCTTTATGAAATCAAAGTGATTCAGACATTTCTTTAATTCTATTCATGTCTAATTAAGTCAGTTTTTCCACCTATTTATAGGATCATCCCTTCATGAAGATCCCATACTCAAAATGTCTATTTTTTGAACCTATTCAAACATTCTCGTGAGGATCCTCTATTCATGAAGCTCAAGTGAAATTTAACCTGTTCACAAAGCTTCTTGTAGTTGTGATTATTTACTATCTTCCCATCATTTATTCAAGATTCTCTACATCTTCCAGAATCTCAACAGTAATTGTAACTAGTATTCATTAAATTCATGCTTTTACTATATTTGAGAAGAGTTAATCCTATAAAACCACCTTTCATGAAGCTTTCTCCTTCCTCATGATATTGAGAATAAACATTCAGCAAACACTGGGAAATGACCCCACTTTAAACATTGTAGTAATATTGTAATATAGGATAACTTTACTTGAAAACTCCATGATCAACCTTGTGTGGATTGAAAACAAACAAAAACTAAACTCTATTTCTATCATTTAAAGACCTTGGTTCCAACATTATCCCCATTTGGGTTTGTTGTAAATCTGTAGATAGATTCAATATAGCACCATCCTCATATAGGGACCTAATAGACATGAAATAACTCATCCATAACTCTAAGTATACTTGATAAAATCTCTAGATAGAAAACAAGAATGGAAAAAGAGAATTTCATTTCCCTATATACCACCAACCGAGCATGAAAACCAATACTTTGTTAATTTCAGTTATCTCCCATTTTTTAATAATCCTCGGAACTTATACTTGTACTTTTAGTGCTCAAATAAAACTCCCCCTTGATCATATATCTCCCATTAACCTAAATCATTTCAAATAATATATATTAAATGGGTAACACAAATCGATATAGCTGATGAAATTTAATATCCTCATGCACTAGGAGGTGACTAAATACTGAGGTTAAACTGATGATTCCTGAACATTTTTTCCACCAAAGGCATAGGCAGGATGCCAGACACTTGTTCATCAGTTCCAACATGATTCATTATAATCTAACCTTCTTTAAATTTATCTTTGTTGAAGTGATATCTGATCTCAATATTTATTGTATGAGAGTTATAAACTTGAGTTTTCATAAGATCAATCATGCTCTTGTTATCATAGTGAATCACCATTGGTTATTTCACCTCATCACCAACATCAATCAAGTGTTTCTTCATCCACAATATCTGAGTGAAATCCTTTTTAGTAGAGATATACTCTTCTTCATTCTTACTAAGACAATTTCTTTCTTGTTTCTTGCACAACCAGCCCACACAATTGTTTCCTATTAAGAAAGCATCGCCACTTGTAAACATTAAATCCTCCACATCTCTAATACAATCCATATCAAAAAAATTTTTATAATTCAATATCTCTTATTACTATAAATTATAATCCCAAATTTATTGTACCTTGAATATACCACATGATTTTTTTAACTGTTTCCAAAATATGATCCTTTGGAAACAATTGAAATTTGTTCATTAAGAATGTTTTAAAGACTATACCATGTTATGTTTAATTCAAGTGTATTATGTTTTAAATGATTCTACTATATATGGTGTGATCCACAGATATCTCATCCTCATGCTTTCCAAGTTTTTTCCCAACCATAATCGGAGTCGGTAATAGTTTGGAGTCGTGTATATTGAATTTATTTAGCATCTATTTTACATATTTTTTTCTGATAAATGAAGTTGTAATACTTCTTTTGAACCACCTTCAGCCCCAAAAAGTAAGTGTGTTCACAAATAATAGACATTACAAATTCAGGTTTCATGTGATTAGAAAATTCTTCCATTAATCCATGTCTTCTTCTGCCAAAAATAATTTCATCAACATATACAAGAACCATAAATTGATCTTTCTGTGAATTATTCACATAGAGATTTTGGTTGACACCTCCTCTTTTAAATTCAATATTATTTTTAAAATAATCTACTATAGAATATCATGCTCATGTTTTTTGTTTCAAACCATAAATATCTTTATTTAATCAAGAAACCATAGTCTTATTATTTACAATCATAAATACCACTGGTTTTTAAATATAAACTTCTTCATCAATAAATTTGATTAAGAATTTCATTTTGCTATCTATTTTATAAAATTTTTACTCTCTTTAAATTTCTATAAAAAAGAAAATTCTGATTGAAACCAATCTATCTACTAGAAAAAAAATTCTTCAATATTAGTTATATCATTATATGTATCGGCATTACACAATAAGGGTTCCTTATTTATTATCACATTTCTAAATTCATTGATTTTTAAAAAATATATATATTTTGTTCTAACCACGTTTTAATTTTTGAGACTCTTAATAAAATAACATGTTTGGTTCTTGTCAATCTAATTTGGTTCCTCATTCATGGCTTAACCCATGATTCATCCTATGATGCTTTTTCAAATGAGGTTGGTTCAATAATTGATATAAAGGACGATTTTTCTCCCTTCCTCATTTTCCTTATCTATGCGGATGCGGTCCAATCCCCAAGGGTTTTGTATTGACCAATTTCTTCTCTTTTATTTCTCTTTTGAGGTTTTAATTAAGTTTATTTAGCAGTAGTTTCCTCTACTAATTTTTCATCTTAATCATCATCTTTTTTCTGAGACCCAAATTTTTTTCAAGCCATCCATTATTTATTTCATTTGAATCTATCCCTTGTCCACTTTCTTCTTCAAATTCAATCATATCAACATATGAACTCCTCAAGGTATTTATGGTTTTACCCTTCACGATCATGAGATCAATGCTTTCCACAATCTTTATAAGATGATTATTTTAACATTTTTAGGCTATAGTCTTTATTGAATATCCAATGAATATTCTTTAATCTACAGCAACACCATACTTTCCTTGATTTCCTTCTTTGTTTTGGGTGAAACGTTTACTTCAAAAAACATGAAAATACACCATAGAGGGATTATTTTCATACCATCTCACATATGGTGTGTTGGTTTCACCCATAAAAATCCTTGTATGATTTTGAGTGTACAATGCTACTTGAACATCCTCCTTCTAATAATGAAGAGAAACACAGCTCTTAATTAGCATTGTTCAATCCAAATTAATATCATTTTGATTTCTATGTTCAACAACCCCATTTTTTTAGGGATTCTCAATATAGACACAACATTATTTATCCTATGTTTTTTAGGTAATTTTCAAATTCAACAGATGTGTATTCTCCCCCATTTTTTTATTGAATAATCTTGATTATTTTTTTAGTTTCATTCTCATCACATCGATGATAACTCTTTACTAAATCAATAACTTTTTTATTCCTATGCATAGTCATTAAAAATCCTTTCTACTGTAATCGTCAATAAAATTAATGAATTAACTCTCTCTAGTTGTCCCAGGAACATTTATTGGACCACATACATCTGTATAGATAATATAAAACAAATTTTATATGCTTTTATTCTCCAGTTGATATAAAATCCTAACCATCTTTCCTCGCATACATGCATCACAGGTACTTTCTATATCATGTTTCATATTGAAAATATCAAATACTATTATAATCTTGGATATTTATTCCATGATCATTCCATTAATTTAATCCAAAACTATGGTTCCACAAGTTATTTTATTCTTCAAATGATAATTAATAAGTGTTCTCTTTACTATCAACCTTTTATAAATTTCCATCTATTCCACATCCATTAATGATTGAATTTCCTAAGTTTACTTTAATAATGAACCCATTATGATTAAATTTCGATATCGATTTTGAGTCACAGAGTTGACTCACATTCATGAGATTGTGATGAAAATCATCAATGTAGAGTACTTTAATCTTCCTCAATATGTCGTTTTTTAGTTTAGTATTTCCACTACCTTTTATCTTTAAAGAAACATCATTGTCAAATCCCACTAGTCCATAGACCTTTTTTCTTAGGATTATTCTACAAATTTAAATTACCTTCCATGTGGGATGATTTTTCCACTGTCAATAATCTTGGTGCTACTATTCTTTATATCTTTGAGAGTTACCTCTACAAGGTTGTCTTTCTTGGTTTTCTTCTTTACCTTCCACGAGATACTCTATTGGGTGGAGGATAAGCATATCATTTCCAATATATTTTAAATATGCATTGGTAAATCATACACATAATCTTCTTTCATAAGATACCTATTTTCAAAAGTAACTCCACTTGGTTGGAGGGTATTGACTTGTCTCTACATTTTGTTAGTAGTGTTCCCTCGTATCCTCTACCTATGATGAATAGATTTATGGTCATAGTTAGAATAATGAAAATAATATCCATGGAAATAATTTCTTATATATGATGATAGATATGGTTTGATTTTCCTTTGCGGACTTACAGGAACTTCCCTATTTAGATAACTCCTTCACTCTTCACTTTAATACATTATATGTCCTAGAAAGACCCAAGATTGAAATTTCATAAGAGTAAATGTCCTCTCACTTATATTCCTTCTCATGTTCCCATCTTTTTTAAATGAATCTGACTGGATATCCTCTCTAAAAACCTGAGGATTATTTCTATATCCATTTTTTGTTTGATTTTAAGATTTCTTTTTTAGTACATTAGGTAGCTTTGTGATATGTCCAACTTTCTACTTTCTTTTATTTTGGCTTATACCATTTCCAAAATTTAATGTTTCTGTGTCACATCCAATAACACTTTTTCCCATGATTATGGATCTATTATTATTCAACACCTTCTATACTCCTTTCTAACAAAATTTACCTATTTCTAGTAGCTCTACATCTGAGAATTTTCCAAACTATAATTTCTTATTCGTTTCTCTTAATTTTGATTTGCATTCTACCTTACTCCATAGAGTAACAAATTTTTCTTTAATTCCATCATCTATATTATCATTTTCCTCTAGTCTCAATGTAATTTCATTAATGAATTATTCCTACTCTTCAATCGTGTGTTTAAATTCCACAACCTCTTTTGTGCTTTAATGAGTTTTTATATTCTCTTCTACCTCTCCTTCGAGTCGATCAATTTTTTATACATTCGACCAACATACTCTGATGACTCTTTCAGTATAGCTCTTATCTTTCCGTTTCTATATCATTGAATGTCAAGCTCATCAAGTGAAACTTAAAGTTCAACCTTATGATCAAAAACACCAATAAATTGACTATATTCTTCTCTTTTAGGTAATTACTTTTCAATTGTAACCACCATGGATGTTTTGGGTCTAGATTTAAACATTGGTTATACATCCTCTAGAAATTCAATATCATTTTTTCTTATTTGAAGAAAAAGCTCTTTCTCAAAAATATATTTCATGATTTGATGCATCCTTTCTTATAGAACCTATTCTAATAATTTTTCATGATTACTTTTTCACTTTCTACATAATAAATTTTTTTTGGGAATCGAGAGGAAATATGCCATACTTTACCACACTAAACATGAGATAGCCGAAGCTTGCCTTCAAATCTTACTTTTCCTCTTTTGAATTTATTATAAAAATGAAAAACATGTTATTCTTAATCATCATCACTTACATTGGAAACCATCTATTTTTTCATGGATTTGAATTCCATTTCCTTTCTTACTGGAGTGGAATCATCTTCTAGTATGACACTCATTTCATAAACCACCAAACTTTTTAGCATATCCTCAAGAGAAATCTTAGAAAAATCTATTTCCTCAAGGGCTTACACTTTTAGATTGTATAGAGGTGGAATCCTTCTTAATATTTTCTTCACAATGTAAATATATTTAATTTTTTCACCATGATTTTTAATTACTCTATCAACTTCAATAATTTGATTAAAAAATCTATCTTAATTTTAATCAGGATGCATTTTTAGATCATCAAACGTATTGTCAAAAACCTAAAGTTTTTCCTCCTTCACTTTGTTATTTCATTAGTATATATTTTCTGGTTTCTCCCACATAGACTTGGATAAATTTAAACACATCACATTAAAATATATTTGATCAGATAGAGCCATAGTAAGGTCATTTTTTGCACTGGCATCTGCATCAAACATTATCCTGTCTGTTTCAATAATTGAAAGACCTATCCAATTAGGGACCCAAATCCCCAATGTAGTGGAAAAAAGGCTTCCCATACCCAGGGATATCATATGAGAACTTATCATGTTCTTCCAAATCTGGAAGTTTCTTCTATCAAATAGGGGTACTACCCTTACATTCACTAAATTCTCCATGAAAATAATAGAGTACATATTTAACTCTAATAACATGTTTGCTCTAATACCACTTGTAAGACACCTGGACACCCTGAGAGGAGAGAGGTGAATCATGGTGTCAAATTTTTATTTTAATATGATGGATCTTGTTCCCATGTTGATAATAACTTGTTAAACCTATATGATGGGATCATATAGTAACTAAACATTCATACACAAAGAAATAACATAGTAGTTTAACTTGGTTCGCCACTAAGTGCTGGTCTGAGGGGCATACGTTGACAATGTTTTAGTCCAACCAAAATATAAAAAACTTCACTATTTATTGTGGAAACATAATTTCAAACATATTCACTCTATTTTAGGCACACTTCCATTACAACATTTTAGGGATATCACACTGCCTCCATCAGAACACTTCTGTCGACTCCCCTAAGCTCACTGATTTGGGTAAAGTCTTACTCAGATTAATGAATTAAAGGTCGCTTTAGTAGATTTCCATTTATGTCTTTTTCTTTAACAAGCATGAGACTATGCTTGCATGTATTTCCTAATTTGACACACTTGAAATAACTATTCACCAAAACCATATGTTTAACATTATTATTTGTGAAGCTTTTACCCTTCATGAAAACTCTTTTATGTTTTAATGAAATGAAATCCTTCGTGAACCCACAGAATTTTTTGAAGCTTCCAATCTTCACGAAGCACAATGCCTTTATGAATCTCAAAAACTTCATGGAATAAACTACCATCACAAAAATCACTACCATTGTGGAACACTAAGTCTTCATGAAATTACCAATCTACATGAAACTCCCATAACTCAATATGATTTTCATTGATTAAGACTTAACCATATTTTTCGAGGTGCTCAAGCTCACAAAAAAATCCATATTCATGAAGCTCCCAGACATAGTAAAATCAAATAAATTTATCTTATTCTCAAATTCTATTCGTATAAAATGAAGTAGGTGTGGCCACCTATTTATAATATCATCCCTTCATGAATATCCCATGCTCAAAATAGCCATTTTGAAAACCTTTTTATTCATGGTAATGAAAATCCTCTATTAATGAAGATCTAGTGAAATTCAACCCATTTGTGAAGCTTCTCATATTCATGAATATTTACCATCTTTCCATCAAACGTTCATGATGCTCCACATCTTTGTGAAGCTTGACAATTGTTAGACCCAATCTTCCTGAAACTCATACCATTACCAAATTTTAGAAGATTTAATCATATAAAACTTCCTTTCATGAATCTTTCACCTTAATCATAATTTTGAGCCTAAAAAAATTTCAAAAACTAGGAAATGTTTCCACCTTCAATATTGTAGTTATCTTTTACTATAAGATAACATACATTTCTAGCTCCCTGGTCAACCCAGTATGGATTGATGACAAACACAAACTATACTCTATTTTCATCTCTGAATGGACTTGATTCCAATATAAAGAGGTGCCTCCAATAATATACAATTATAAGTGATTGTGGTTACTTACTAGGAGACCTCCATAAACTCAATGGACTTAATAAATTACCTAGTTTCCAAGGGGTACCACTGAATACATGGTGGTAAAAAATCTTGTACCTCGTAGACTATCTATTTTTATAATGTGGGATTTTTTTATTTTCCCCATTCACTATTATTTTTCCTTCACTTATTATTCATTTAATTTTCATTACATCCTATTCATTGGTTTCTCTTCCATGGCCTCCCTTGGGTCTTCTCTAACACATCATCTTTCCCTTTTATTTTAGATGACTACATGGTAATTTTTCATGTCTGGGACAAAGGTAAGTCTTACCCCTCCTTTTCTCTTCCAAATCTATCTCTATTATTATGATTTCCATTACCGTGGCTAGGGATTCTAAGGTAAGTTCAAAATAATCATGGTTGAATTCATCTAAAACCTTGGGTATTCCTATTAGCTTCTTTAAAGAGGCATATGTGGGTTTATTTATCTTGTAAAATCCATCAAGGCAACCTTGATGAATTTTTAGATTGATTGTGTCTATTGAAAAATTGGGATACCATGGTCAGTTATAGAGTTACAGAGATATTAATGAAAAAATATACTGAAAAAGATCCATGAAAAAGGAATGGATTTTATTGAGGTAGTGAAAAAAAAGATCATATACTAGGTGCCACTATTTTTTAGTGTTTTCTAAATTCTTTGGTCCAAAAATTGGAGAATGTAGAAAAGTGTTTGGGGAAAATAAAGTTAAATGTGAGTGTTAAGGAGGTTAGGAAAGTTTTTCACTGGTAATTTTTAAATATTAGTACATTAAAATATGGAAATGGATTGAAGGGAACAAAAGATATGGATTTTCCATGAAAGGTAAGTTTGGGTGAAGGAGACTTATGCGAATGGACTTACACACTCAGAGAAAAGTTGTGTGAGCAGCATGTAGGGCCATAAAAATGCCTATAAATAGACAGGTACCACCCCTCATTTTAGTAAATCTCAACACTTAGAGAAAATTAGAGGTATGGATCGCTCAAGTAGTGGGTGTTTCACAAGTAGAGATTTTCCACCAAGTATGGAGTTGCGCACAATAAGAGAGTTGAGAGAAAGTAGTAAGTTGAATGTATGAAGGGAGTAGTGCACAAGTATTGAGTAGTAATCAAAGTTGGTTTTCTATGATAAAGCTAAAACTTTTTTTCCATGCATAAAGTTTCCCACAAGTCACCCTAAGGTTAAACGAAATGTTTTAAGTTTCCTAGTACATCTATGGTGAAGCGGTATTCATCGGTGGATGAAATTGGGACATCAACAGAGCATCTACATATAGTGGAGGATACATTCATTATAGATAATGGAGGGACCTACAAGTAAATAAATTTTGGTTGGATCCATTCTAAGAGGAGTGAATGAAGAAAGAGGAATAAAAGGATCCTTTCTACTGGTAGTGAGAAGGAGAAAGAGATATAGGGAGTGACACTTGGGAATGCATGAGCAGACAGTAAATCGTGTAAAGGTAGTGAGTCAGGGCATATAAGTGATCTATCCTAAATCTTGTAATTGGCAGTGATCTTTTGTGAATTTGGTACATTGGAACATCGTTGTTATATTCCCCTTAGACATAGTCCAATGAGGGTTAACCAAGTAAAATTTATATACCTATGCATGACTTCATTTTGATTCATACATTTTTATGGGAGAAAGAGAGAAGTGTGTTTTGTTTACGGACAAAACTATATCTGAGGTGGAAATAGTTTTAATTTTTCATACCTAGATTCACCCCTCCCGCACTAGGTTTTTTGGCCTAGTGAACTTAAAAATTGGTATTATAGCCAAAGGTTTAAAGTTACCGGTTTTCTCTTGGTAGAATAAATGGAGGTAGTCAATTACTAATGGATTCTGATCTTTGATAGAAACAATTTTCAATTATGGAAGAATCAGATGCAGCACTACTTCCGATCATTAATAATGGATGTCTATATTGTAGTGATGCATGGTATTTTAGCCATTATTGATAGTGGTGATTTATAAGAGGATAAAATAAGGGAATTTTATGTTTATTATAAGGGGATAAATGATTTAGGGGGATCCATATCAAATTTAATTTATATGAAATTGATGTCATTTAAGCTATCACATGTTGTGTGGGAAACGTTTCAGAACATTTATGAGGGTGAATCAAATGTTAAAGAAGAAAAGTTGTTGGTTCTGGGGAGAAAATATGAGGATCTCAGAATGCGCCCTAATGATTTTGTTGATACATTCATTGACTTGGTAAATATTTTTGTGTAAGGCATGTGTGGTGTCAATGATATTATTGAAGATATAAATATTTTCAAATGCATCTTGAGAAAACTACCACCTTGGTTTAATGAAAAAGTTTCTGTACTGAAAGATAAAGATCAAAAGGATCTGGAATTTGATAGCTTGTACAATAATCTTGTTACATATGAGATTAGAAATGAGTATAATTAGTATATGGAAAAGGGGAAGTCTAAATAAGTGGCATTCAAATCCTTGAAAAATCTCACCATTAAATATGGTCAAGAAGATGAAGAGACAGATGAGGTTATATCATTCATTTCCTAAAATCTTTGAAGAGGAAAAAGAATTTTCAAAGTGAAACTACCTCTTGCATGTTTTAGATGTGGAAAGGTTGGACATCTTGCAGAAAGTTTCCTCAAGAAGTTTCAAGAAGATGAAGAGTATGAAGTTGATATTCTTGTGAATATGTCTTCAACCAATGTGAAAGGAAATAAAAATTTTATGAAACATTTATTCAAAAAGAATATTTTTCGTACAAAATAAGATGATAGTTCAAAATAATATAAGGCATAAGAGTTGGAAAACTACAAGGAACATGAAGTGAATGCTATGGTGGCTATTTTCAAGAATTCCCAAATTAGGGAAGAAAGTGACAATAAAGAAGGATAATTTGAAGGCATATTTGGCCTTCATTATCAATAATAATCTACAATTGAAGAGATAGATTTTTGGAGATCAAAAACCAAAAAATCCAACAAAGTGGTCCATGATTCCAAACATTATATGTAGTAGTAGGAAGAAGAGAATTCTAAGTTGAATGACGAAATTGGAAAATTTAAGTTGTCAATTCTTGAAAGCCTAGAAATGGTTGTTGAGTTTAATCTCAATATTCAAGAATAGAAAAGGGAAATATATAGTTTGGTTAACAATGGAAAAGATCAAATGAAATGTATCAAAGAACTTGAAGAGGATGTTTTAAGCCTACAATGAAGTGTTAAGGATAAAAAGAAAACCTTAACTCTTAGTATGACATTGGGAAAGAAGATCATTTATGAAACAAAGAATATATAGGTAGAGTATATTGGTCTTGTATAACAGAAGCTATAGTCAAATCCAAATGACAAGGCTAATATGGGGCTTGATCAAAAATAGAAATCAGTAATGATTGAAGTCAAACTGTAAGTTCCCACTCTAATATTGAATATTTCTTTGGATACAAAGAAATGTTAGAATATTCAAGGAACCCAAGGGATAGCCATTGGTTTTTAAGTGACATGTAGGAATGCACCGTTCATCAGGTGTTATTTTTGTGAAAATATGGGACACTCTCAAAATGTGTGTTCCAAAGATAAGAGATATTGGAGGGAACAATAAAAACAATGTCAGCCAAATAGAAAACAAATATTCTATAACATAATTAGAGGGTAATTATTTTTGGTGTGGAGGATTTGACACATTCCTAGATATCATACATCAACAATGTAGAAGAATGTTCCAAAGTAGAATCAAACTGGTCGCATGCAGAAATTCAAAGATCCATTAAGTGAGATTAAAATGAAAAATCATTTTGTAGTATTTCAAGAAGAATTTTTTCCATCATAAACTGAGGAATATAAATATTATCAATAAATACTGAGTGTGAAGTCAAAACATGGCTCAAGAAGAAAAGATATGAGAAATCATTGGTTGCATAGATTGATTTCAAATAATCAGATCAAACTGAAATATGGATCCTTGACAGTGGATGAACCTGAAATATGATAGGAAATAAGGATATAGGGATAGTAATTAGGTACGATAAATAAGGTATCCTAATATTTGGTAATGATAAAGTCTTGAAAATTATTAGCTCCGTAAAATAAAATTTGGGGGGAAATGGCATGAGACGTGCATATGTTTTGGTTGTCAAATCTCTCAATCACAACTTACTAAGTGTTAGTAAATTTCTTGACTCAAGAAATGCCATAATCTTTTCAAAGAAATTATGTGTCATCAAAGAAAAATACAATACTATTATTTTGCATAAAAAGAGTATAAAAGGGAATATCTACCTTGTGAGTAGAGAATAAGATATGTGTTTTCATTCCAAGGAAGGAGAAAATAAGTTATGGCATAAATTTCTTGGCCAGTTGAGCCAAACATATTTAGAAGATCTAGTGAAACATGATGATACTTGAGACCTTCCTAGATTATCATGTGATTGTACCCATACATGTGATTCTTTTCAACAAGGAAATATTGTGTGAAATAAATATAAGAAAAAAGATAAATGTTCAACAAAATCACTTTAGTTAGTGTATATTTATGTGTGAATACCAATTTCACTAACATATATTGAAGGGAGGAGATATTATTTTATCTTAATTAATTATTATAGCAATATAAAATGGGTTTCAATCATCCCCCACAAATATGAGATATTTAATTTCATAAAAAAACTGTTGAATAGAAGTTGAGAAGATGTTGGGTCAAACAATCCAGAATACCTAAATAGATAATGGAACATAGTTCACAAATATCCAAGTAGAGGATTATCTTGAGAAACATGGGATAATACATCAAGATTTATCAGTAAGAAATTTATAGGAGATTGGAGTAGTAGAGAGATGAAATCTAATTCTCAATAATATTCCTAAAACAATGCTCATTGAGAAATACCTTTCATGGAAATTTTTGAAAGGAGTTATGGCATCATTTTACACATCAAATATAACTTTATTGAGTCCAAAATAATAGAATACTCCATATGAGCTATGTTATGGAAAGAATCAATCATAAGATTACTTTTGAGTCTTCAGAAGTAAGTGTTTCTTTCTCAATAAGGAGAAACATAGGAAGTTTGAATCCTATAGAGATGAAGGGATATTTTTTTGCTACTCAACAAAAATCAGAGAATATAAATGATTCAATAAGTATCTTGTAAATCTAGTTGAAATAAATTATGTAACTATAGTGGATAATGATCAGAATCATCAGAAAATACATGATCAGTTGCAGGAGGATAGTGATGAAGAGATAATCAGATCAAGAGATGCTCCAATTCCATAGGGTGATTCAAAAGAAGATTCAGATAATGAAAAAGATGGGCACAATTCAGTATCTATAGAAAGACTAAATAGGAGAGCTAAAATTAATAGACAAACATAATTGGTGATCGGACAGAACTAGTGTAGAAAAAAATGATAAATAATCAACACCAATCATCATTCTTATTATAGGTAGAGCCCAAATGTTTTAATGAATCAGTTGAAGATGAGAATTGGTTTCAATATATGAATTTAGTGACTGAACAAATTTAGAAGAATTAGACATGGGAGATTTTTTCGAGGCCAACAGATAAGAATTTCATTTGGACTGAATGGGTCTTTCACAATAAGATAAATAAATAAGGTGTTGTGATTTGAAACAAAGCATGGATAGTGTAAGAAATTTACTCCTAAATAGAGAGTATCGATGTTGATGAGACATTTTCACCTGTTTCAAGGCTATAGACAATCAGATTAATTTTTCACATAGTAGTGCAAAGAAGGCTTAGTGTTTTTCATATGGACGTCAAGTCAGAATTTATGAATGGGGTTCTGGAAGAAGAATTTTATATTTATCATTTATATTTTTTTAATTCATGAAGATGATAACAAAGTTTTTCAGCTAAAGAAAGTCCTATATGTGTTAATGCAAGGACTGAGGACATGGTATTCAAGGCTCAATCAGTTTTTGAAGAAGCTTGGTTTTCAACATAATATTTGGAGGATCAGATGAATCTTACTGAAAACAGTTTGTGGAATTCATGGAAAGTGAGTTTAAAATGTCAATGATCAGTGAGCTGGAATTTTTCCTTAGCTTACAGGTGATACAAGGAATAAATGGCACATTTATTATTCAATATAGATATAAAAATTAGGTTTTTAGAAGATTTGTAATGAATAATTCCAAGGAGATGAAGACTCCAGTAGCACCCAGATGAATCTTCCATAGGCTGATGAAGGCAAAGCAGTTAATGTCACAAAATACAAGTAGATCATTGGGATTCTGTTGTACTTAATAGCAACACAACTGGATATTGTTTTTGAAATATTCCAAGAAGCAAGGAATCAAAGCAATACCAAGGAAATACACATTACTCTATTGAAAAAAAATACTTCAGTATATCAAGGAAATAGTGGATTTCTATTTATTGTACAATGGAAAATCTCAGTAACTATTGTTGGAATATATAGATACATATTCGCCTGGTTCAGCTAATGATAGAAAATCAACATCAGGAGGTGAATTATTTCTTATTGGTTTGTGTATTTCTTGGATAAGAAACAAACAAGATTACATTTCATTGGGCACCTTGGAATGTGAATATATTGTGTCCACTCAAGTTTGCATGTAGTTATTGTGGATGAAGCAGTAGCTTGATGATATGGGAGTTAAAGTGGAGTATCTAATCCAAAACAATTTCAATAACTCAAGTGATATAAATATAAGAAAAAATCCAATTCATCACTCAAGGACAAATAAAATTGAAATAAAATATCATTTTATCAAGGATAATTTAGATCAAGAGTTTTTTAAGTTGGAGTATGTGGCTATAGAACTACAGGTTGTGGAAATCATCACAAAGGCCTTACCTAAAGAAGTATTTGAATAACATTGACTAGTTCCAGGAGTTTATTCAACTCCCCATACATGAAAATGTGTGGAAGTGGTACCCCCTCTCCCTGAGCTATATGTTCTTTTACCTAATGTTTTTATATTTTTTCTTTACCCAGTTGCATACCTCAAAGGAGTCACCTTTGAGTTCATTGAAAAATGGTGAGAAATTTTGGCCATCAATGGGGAGAAAATGTCTTAATGAATATAGGGGGAAAGTTGTTTGGTGGAGCAATGAGATAGGGGGAGTTAAATATGGAAGTTGGTGAAATGAGAAAAGAATATTTTTAAATATAATAATGCTAAAGGTGATCGATTCAAGATTACATATCATTGTAGCTGAGGTTCATGATAAAAGGAGTTGGGTTGATTATGTTTGTTGATAAAACGGGTTTCCATGGTCAGTTACGGAGTTTCTGATATATCTTTAACAAACCATGTTGATAAAGATCCATTAAAAGGCAGTGTATTTTTTGGAGGTGGTACAAAAATATCGTATACAAGGCAGAACCATTTTTTGGTGTTTTCCAGATTTTTGGGTCTAAAATTTTGAGAACAACGACAATTGTTTTTTGGAAAAGAATGTTGAACAAAAGTGTTAAGGAGGTTTGGAAAGTTTTGCACCAACAATTTTTCAAGATCAATATATCTAAATATGGAAAACTAAATAAGGTCATGAAAGTTATGGATTTTCTGTGCAAGGTGAGTTTGGGTGAAGGATACATGTGTGAATAGACTTCTACGCTCAGAGAAAAGTTGGGTAAGCTGCGTGTAACGTCAAAAAAGTGCATATAAATAGGAGTATTACCCCCTCATATGAGTAAATATCAACACTTAGAGGAAATCATAGGTCTATATTGTTCAATTTGTGGGTTTTACGCTAGTATATAGTGGTCGTGCAAATAGGGAGTTCCGCGCAAGAAGGGAGGTGAGCGCAAGTAGTGAGTTGCATGTTAGAAGGGAGTAGAGTGCAAATATTTAGTAGTTTTCATGTTTGTTTTCCCTGAAAAATGAAAAACCTACACTCCATGCATAAAGTTTCATGAAAGTCACCTGAAGATTTCACGAAAAGTTTAAAGATACCGAGAACATCTGTGGTAAAGCGGTATTCATCAGTGGATGAAAGTGGGACATCAACAGACCATCTATATACAGTGGAGGATACATCCATTAGAGATAATGAATGGACCTAAAAGTCCATGAACTATGTGTGAATCCCTTCTAAGATTAGTGAGAAAAGAAATAAAAATATATTAATCCTTTCCAAAAAAAAATGATCCAGATAAAGAGACATACAGAGTGACCCTTGGGAATGTAGTAAGAAAACCCTAAACGTTGTAAAGGAAGGGAACCTAGGAATAGAAGTCATCTATACCAAATATTTCAATTGGTAGTGAGATTTAGTGAATTTGGTATATCAGTGCATCACTGTTGTATGCTCCTTGGATGTATCCCAATGAGGGTGAACCACGTAAAATTGTTGTGTCTTGTGTATGATTTCATTTCCCTTCAAACAATACTATGGGAGAAAGAGATAAGTGGGTTTTTAATGATGAAACAATATTTAAATGGGAAATAGTTTTAATCTATCATACCCTGATTCACACCCCCCTCATAGTGTTTGACATAGTGAACCTAATAGTTTATCATTGATCATCATTGTTTTTTTAACGAAATTGAGTTATAGTTTATGTGGGGAATTTCTTGATATTACTATGGATTTCTTGAGTGGTTTCCATAGAGTTATTTATGGTTTTAGGTTATTATATTTTGATCTTATTTTTAGTAATTAATGATCTTGATTTTATCTTGAATTTTTTTATCCTTTGGTTATAGTTGTTATTTGTTTTGGTTTTTTGGTGTTGTAATTTGGTTTGTTATATTTAGTTATTTATTAGAGATGGTGTGGAATTGGTAGGCTTGCCTATGGTTTGATTCTTATGGTATACCTGAAAAATTATATCCTTTGGTTTTTTTGAATTAATAGAGGATATTGTTCATATTTTGAGAATATAAAAAAATCATTGTAATTTTTATAAGATTGGTAAAATGTTTTCTAAGGGGTTTGTTTGGATTTATGTAATTATAATTCCTCCCTCCAATTATGAGGTGGTCTTGATTAAACTAGTTTTTATTTGTTGAATCATTATAATACATGATCTTTATAGTTGAGTATCCCTTGATATGTGGGTTGGGTAACCTATTTGTTGATATTTCTGGGGATAAGAATTAATGGTTGAGCCAATTCCGAAAAATATTTTTCATTGATATCAATAGATAAATCTGAGTAACCAGACAAACAAAACCTCTAAATATTTATATGGTTCATCTTTCACATATGATTTATAATTAATTTAAAATAATCAATACTTCATCAAGATATTTCCTTCCTTGTTGATAAGTTTATTTGAAATTTTTATTGTGTCGTTAATATGGGGAAGAATTCAAAATATAATTCCTCTAGTGGTATCCACACATGCTCCTTGAATCTCATAATTCCATCTTTGGAACTCCTTGTACTATTATAATGGAATTAAATGTCTTTCATCATTATATATTTCCCACAACAAGACTTATCTCATGTTTTGAAAATTCATTATCTTGTTCTCTTGGTATTTTGAGGGAGGAGGAGTATTTTCTATTGTTATTGAGATAACTCTTAATATGTTCTCTCTAGGGCTTTGAGAGAATTCTATAGGAAAAATATATGTTTCACGCCAATTCACACACAACTATAGATGATTTAATTTGGATTATATTCTTAGTTTGAATAATTATTTATTACAAAAAGTCCCTTAATATTATTGTTTATTCTAAGTAAACCACACATAAAATAACAACAATATTGTAATTTTAATTATATAAATTGATTTTTAATAACCCAATGATATAATATAATTTGTTAAATAAATCAATCAATCTTTATTTGCACGATATTAAATAAAATACATCATTTTCATCATTCCCTTAACTCATCCCCTCAATCTTACAAGATATTCATTAATCATTGACTGATTAATATTTATTCTATATAGATATAAGTATAGTATTCACTCAATAAATAAATAAATAAATATTATATTATCCAACTGGAAAATAAATATTTATTAATATACAATTCACATGTATTCTAAACTTTAATAATTGGTGATTAAATTATGTGATAACATAACTTGAATAAATATTATCCATCATTCATGAGAATAATATTTATTAAAATATTAAATTCAAATATAATTTAACTAATCATTTGGATACACTTAGTTTTTTTACATCTAGACCTATTTCTTAGTGGTATTAGGCATCCTTTCCAAAAAAACAAGATTAACACCTAGAAATAAATCAAGGAACCCATAGATAAATATGTTAATGTTTCAATTGAAAAAAAACCCATACAAACATTTAATATTTAATATAATATATTTGTCTAAATATATCATCATGGAGGTTATATAATTGTTTTAGAAACCTATATTCTTGAATATGTTTCTTAAAATCTATTAAATGAATTTGTCGATAAAACATTAATGGCCATATAATTAATTAGACGGTTCCATTTCAATCAAAGGGCTTGACATATTTATACATCTATTAACTCAGAAGGGAAAATCCTTTCTTGATTTATTCAATCAATTTTATATCACTTCTGACCCACTGAACATATCTTACCTCACAACAAGAATAAGTCATCACAGTTTTTTTCAATACATCAATGTATGGGATTCATGATATTCAATAATAATAATCTCAATTCTAAGGATGAATTTACACATATGAATATGTGAATATGTAATAAAACATATAATATATTGAAATCATATCGGTTGTTTTATCCCCATAACCTTTCTTCTTATGAATTATGATTTGAAAACTTCATTAGAAGAAGTATCAATGTATTATTAACCTCCAACAACTAGTAGTTAAACATCACAAGTACCCCATTAGATAGACATCTTCTGACTGAAGGAAATATTTTTAAGAATACTTTCATATCAATTCAAGGATCTAATTATAGTGACGACCAACTATAACCTTTAGATGTTCGAAATTCTAAGTAAATTATTGCATAAATTTCATATAAAAATACTCATCATGGGATAAGATGTTTATTAGTATTTATTTTTTAAAATGTGAAATAAATTAAAAGTGAAAAGTTAGTTGGTTCTAGGTAACCTACTCTAATAGATGGAAACTTACACTAGATCCAACTACTAACTACTTTTAGTCTTCTAGATCTTACATGATGTTCATGATTCTTCTTAGATAAGGATTCAGTCATTGGGTCATTCATGTTCTCTTATGTGGAAAATATAATTATTTTAACCTCACCCCATTGAGAAAAATCACTTAAGAGGTGATACTTTTAAATTATATGCTTCATATGTTGATGTGAACTTGACTTGTTATCTAGGAATGTTGTTATAGTATTATCACTACATAATGTGATAAAATATTTACTACTAGGAACAAAAACAAGATCCTAGATGTGATTTCATAGCCAAGATACTTATTAGGCTACAAAATAAGATATAATATACTTAGAATCTATTATAGAATCAGTGAACACTGGAAATTTTGGACTCTTTTTTCTCACAAATCCAATATTAACACAGAAATCATATCTTAAATATGATTTCATATCATTTTAGTCAATCTAGATACTAGAATCTTGATATCATTCAATGGCTAATTCCCCATCTTCTCCATTAACATGTAAAATATCCTTTTTGTACCTCATATACTTTATTATAGCCTTTAAAACCTATTAAATTTTCTATACTTGGTTTTCTTGATATCTTCCTACCATTATCAAACCATATGTAACATCTAGCCTGGTACATAGAATTCAATGCATGATATATCCTATCATAGGTTCATAAGGAATTCTTCCCATTCTCTCCATCACCTCTTGTTTCTAGGGATATGTCTTTTGGGAGAGATGTATTCTATGTAACACTAGTAACAAACCCCTCTTGGACTATTCCATATTTAATATCTTTGGTACCCTATCAATATATGTACCTTGACTTAGTCCAAACTGCCTCTTAGATATATCATAATTTATCTTGATCCCTATAACATAAGTTATTTCACGTAATTCTTTTATGGAGAATCATTTGTTTATCTTGATATTTATCGACTATAATAATGATATTATGTTTCCCATAAGTAATTTATCATCTACATATACTACTAGCAAGAAACTTGCACTCCTACTAAACTTATTATAGATACAGCACTCACTTTAGTTCTATATGAAACAAAATTATCTTTTTGATTAATCAAAACAACTTTTTTATATTATTGATTCTTTATTCAATACCTAAATGGATATTTGTAACTTTCATACATTATCGGTATCAAATAGAGTAACAAACCCTTATTTTTTTTCATATTTACATCTTTTATAAGATTTATTTTAAGGAAAGTTGTTTTTTAATTTATTTTCAAAATTTAAAAATCATGATAAGTTGTTATATAAAGAATTATAATATATTTTAGTATATGTACTTTTGAAAATGATTCATCATATTCTATTCCATAATGGTTCTTAAATCTATTATCTACCAATATTTATTTATAGATAGTAACTTTTAATTTCAGGTCCAACTTCAATACCCATTCACCCACCATGATTTACATAAACTATGGAATCTACCAAGACCCAGACTTGGTTCTTGTACATGGAATACATTTAATAATTCAATCCTTATTTCTACATTTCAACTTATGATCTATATACTAATTTTTTATATGATATAGGTATTGTTATCATGTAATAATTATTTTCTACCTTTAATTACCAAACAACCATATCTCTCCAATTGAATAAAATATTTTCTAATATTATACAATACTTGTTCATCCGAAAAAGAGTATTCCAAGGGAATTTTTGGAAATTTTTCTAATAAAAACTCATGCATGTCTTGATCATAAACTTCATTCATGTAGATTTTTATCCCGTTATAACTTTTAGAGATGTTTTCCCTCTCAAGGAAGATGGAATTTCTTTCCATTGTGACCTTTTTTTAAGGGTAGTGCAAAAAATATGCTTTTATTTCCTTATGATATCCTATAAAAGTACACTTAAGGAATCAAGTTGAATGTTTATTTCTACTGATAAACATAAAAAATTATTTGTATCCCCACACATGTTAATGTGAAAATAAAAATTTCTTCCCATATATCAACTCATATAGAGTTCCATTAGTTGCTTTAGTTGGCACTCAATTTATTATATTTTTTTTATTCTATAATACATATTAACAAAAGTATAATGTATGAATCTCATGAATCATCATCGACCTCACTAGGTCCACCAAGATGAGGTTCCTCCATTCATTGACACCATTCCACTCTGGTGTATAATGATTTGAGATAAAATATCAAAAATCAATAGATAATTAAGGAACTCTTTGTTAATATTCACTCCACCATGGTCTACGTATAGTTTCTTTATCTACTTACTAAGATGATTATATAATTAATTTTTATAATCCTTAAATTTATCAAAGGATTTATATTATACCTCATTAAGTTGATACATCCATTTCTACTAAAATCATCGGTAAAGGTTATGAAATAAGAGTATCCTTCTATAGATTCAACATCTATATAAACTAATTCTAGAATCTATATATCCCATTAACCCTTTCTAATAAATTTATTTTTGGTAATGTTTCCTTGATAACAATTATAACATATATATAATGTTTTTATTCTAAATAGAATTTAAATATCTCTCTTAAAAGATATCTTCCATGAACTTCTCAATTACATAACCAAGTTGGGTATTCCATGAATCGATGTGATATGATCCATGTGAATTTTATTCATTATCGAGTGCCAACACTTTATTTTAATATTCTAGTATATTAATACCATTATTAAGATTTTACGTCACCTAACAGGTTCTATATTTGTATAATTAATATCTTTTATTTTCAAACACAAATATAAATCCATCCACTTTTTAACTAGGAAATGATATAATATTATCAAGTTAGTTGGTTCAAGAGAACAAACTCTAACATGTGTAAGACATGTCAATAAACCCTAATTTTCCAATGATTCGGACCTTTCCATGAGATTAACATTGGGATAAAATAAAGACCCATGGTGTGTCATTAGTCTTAAAAAATCTTGAGGATAGCTTGAAAGCTAAGAGTCTTTCTTTTTTCAGAAACCCTCTTGGTTTTTCAATATATAACTATAGTTAAATTTATTAAGTAAAAACATATTTCCTAATATGAGTAACCAATTACCTCTTAATAATAAAATATATATAAGTATGAAAGACACAAATATCCTATGTTTATGGAATTTTTTTTATTGTTTCTGGATTTACAAGAAGGGAAGAAGAGATTTTACATGAAAATAATGATGTTTTAAATATTTACCTAACATTGATAAGTTAAAAATAACATGGTTTTAATAAGATTTTAAGTTATGGTATGTTTTATAGAAGATATTTTTTTTAAATTACATTGTTTCAGAAATAATTTCTTTATTAGATTCTTCTCATTTTTCTTTTCTCTCTTTTATTGAATTTTTTACCGTGATAATTTTTCAAAGAAACAAGTTCTTTATCTTGAGAAAATTTATCACCCAAATAAACTTAAGTAATATCAAGTGAATGAAACCCCACTTGTCAGTCCCTCTCCACTCTCAAATTCTCCTTCGGGTTTCCAAGGCTCTTCTTTAAGGAGGTGGTCTCCAATTCGGTGTCCCCCCTGTTCTCTTCCTAGAGTTTCTTACTTGGATTTTTTTCTTCCCATAAAGGCTTGTGTGTTGTGGAAGTCCTAGGTCTCTCTAAACCTTATCTAGCCTTAGGTATCTCTATTCATATCCTTTTTAGAACTGGTGTGGTGGTTACAATGAGATGTTTGGTTTTTTGGTTTGGCGGTCGACAGTTTCTAGGAGCTATTGGAGATAGTTCATTTATTTCACTACTTATGGGTTTCTGATTCTCATCAATGGTGATTCTTGGAGTTCTCAAATGATCAATGCCCAGATCTGACCTCACATATTTTATCACCTCTCTCAATTGTATCTGGTGCAATTTCTCCTTCGAGGTTCTACGAACTGTGGTACGGTGGAATCGGGGCTCTTAGAATGTACAGATTCAGTGTTTTTGTGTTATATTGAGAGTGATTGTTTATGCTTGGAAGAAGAAGACGTCGATTTGGGTTTTTGGTTTGGTGATTTCATTTTTCGTATTCAAGGGTGTAGTGAAGAAGGTTTTTATGGTTCGGTTTATGATTTTGAACTGTTTTTTGGTGTTTGTGGATTAGTGTTTTGTGGCATGGATGATGCAGTCCCGACGATGAGGAGGATTGGTCTCTAGCATCATCAGCGGCCCACGATGTTGATGCACTGATGTTGGTGTTTTTGGGTGATTGTGTTTCATGTTTCATCTCTAGCTCCAATGGGGTTAGGAATCACCATTGACAATGGTGGTTCTAATGATGATGTGGTGGACGTCAGAGGGAGGCTGACGGTGATGAGAAGATGATGTTGACCTTGGTGACGTGATGAAGTGTTGGTGGGGGAGGTTATTTTCCATTGATGTGATAATATTAGTGATGTGTTCCTTGATGGTAGGTTTCTAGGGTGGAACATTTTCCTCAGTCATATGGATTTTTGGGATTTGGGTATCATTTTAATTTTTAAATAGGTGCATGTATCGGTCTTGGTATGGTGAATTTCTCTTTTTAATGTCTTAAATTTGATCTCTATAATGTGTGTTTTGTGTGGGTGTGACATGATGATGGGGGTAGTCCTGTAGGTTCCCACTTACCATCAATATGTCTTTTTAATAAAATAAAAAATAAATTTTGGTTAAGTAACATCAAGTGTTGGTATAAAATATTTCAGCATGTTTTATGATATAAAGTGTAAACTTAAATGTATACAATTGGGATAAATATTTAATAAAAACAAATTCCCCTGGTAATAGGCTATGTCTTTTCCATGTAAACTAAATAAATACCAATAATATATTCTAGGTTAGTTTCATGTTTAGTATATGTACAACATACCAGGATTATTGTAAAAAATCTCACTATTTACTTATTTGAATCCTTCTTAGCATGTCTTGGGAGTTGAGTATGTCTTACCCTTGTAGTTCTTTTACACCAACTCTAGCATATTTGTACACATAACAATGGTATAATCTTCTTTGGAATAATATACTTTTTAAATTATTACTTACTTGTTAAACTATATTATAGGACAAATTTACTACTACTACCATACTTATAATCCATTTTGGTTACTTTTGTGCTTATATGATCTGATAGTTGGGTATATTGAGTATGAATATGATTTTATTATTTTCATAGTATTGTTTCTTATTATATATTCAGGTTATTGTTATGATAAAGATAATGTGTATTTCCTTGATATTTTTATTTTTTATGGACTGCTAGACTAAGTTTATTTTCTACTAGTGTACTGGTTTAACACATGGGATGGTTTTACATTGTTATTCTTGCAGAAAATTATTTCCATTTTCAGCCTGATATTTTTGGAGAGATTTTGGACTCAAGGGTCTATAATTCAATGAAGTAAGATTGAAACCAAAATATGAATTCACAAAAAACTACTTTCATTAGTACATATATGTAGTATGAGTTCCAATTATGTTCACTCTTCACTAGATGGATTAGAAGATTTGGTTATATTTAGTGGTCTAATGATGGTATCCATGATCATGTAAGTGTTTCCTAGGAAGATTGTACTGTGGTTTAACAAAATAAACATGATGGAATAGTCTATAAATAGATCGGTATAGACCCTTTCATATTATATTATTATTGTAAACTTTAGAGTGATATTAATTATATATTCCATTTCCGAATAATTTGGGAACCTATCTTTGGAACTTGTATTATCTTGTTTCCAATCTATTGAAGTTTCTTTTTAACTTGTATTTTCTTGTTTCCCATATATTAAAGTTTCTTATTTCACATAGAATAGAACTTATTCAGAACCACATAAATCCATGTGTTCTATGTTGAGTGTTCCATTCATTTTACTTCGTTTCATTTTCATTTTGTTTTATGAGATATCAGAATGTGTTCTAATAGTTTATGGATAATGTGTTAAGATTTTCAATTATGATTACAGTAACCTGACATGACATGTATTTCAAACATTCAAGAAAAGATTCTTTTTACTTTTTATTTTTATATGTTTGATCATCTGGATCTTATGTAGTAGTGAACTGTGTGGCATCATATCTTGGAATTATACTATTTAGGTATCTAAGACTATTGCTTTTGGAAAACCTAAGATTTCTATCCTTTATATATTTTTGTTTTGGTGAGAGTTTTCTATTTTAGAAATATGAAATTATATGTTAGAAATGTGTGTCTATTAAAGTTCTATAGAATAGATTCTAGATTCTGGAGAATAAAAAATTTGGATTTCTTATTTTGGAGAGATATAAAGCTTTATTTCAATAAGTTAAAGGTGTAAATGATGTAAAAATAAGTTTTTAAAGGCTCAAGAAAAGGTCATTAGGTGTTATATACATAATTCTTTCCAAGAACTAGTACTTCAACACATGTGAGGTGAATAAAACTTTTAAATTTATGTCTACACTTAAAAACATGTATGAGAATCCTTATGTAATGAAAAAGGTGTTTCTCATGTGCTGAATTTTCAATATAAATATGCCATAAGGATGGTTTTTATTGAACAATATGAATTGATTCGACATGATTTGGAGTTAGCTGAAGTCAATTTGAGGGAATTTAAAAAGAGGCATGTTGGAATTGATACTTCTATCATCACTTTGAGAATCATTATATGTGATGGTTACTAATATGAGAAATATAAATAGTAAGGATGACATGTAATTTTAGGGAACTTGGAATCATATTATCAATAAGTAGATCTAAGGAAGGAAGTCTCAGATGCAACCACAATGACTTTTAGTAAGAAATACATGGAACATTTCACTCAAATATATTAGAAGAATAAGGAAGAAAAGGGAATAGATAAGAGTCCTAGGAAAAAATTTGATCATGTTGACTCCATATATTGGAACTATGGAAAAAAATTACACTTGTTAAATTAATTTTGAGAAATATGAGTCAATTTTTCAAAGAATTGTTTCATTTCATATACAAATTCCAATGTTGAATGGGGTGACACTTTGATCTAAAGTGTTATGAGTTCAATAGATTCATATATTCTGGAATACATAGATTCATTTCACTCAATTTCTGAAAAGGGTTACATAAGGATTTATGTATATGAAATGTTTAATAAGGTTTACCTAAATAATGGTGAAGAAGTCAAGATTGTTGGAAAAGGTTATGTCAATATACAGATGAGGAATGAATGCTTTCTATATTTTCAAGGTGTTAATCACATCTCAGGTTTATGGAGGAACTTAATTTTCATTGTCCTACTGTATGATGAGGTATTTTATTTTTTTCATTATGGATGGTGTGTGGAAGATGACACTAGGTTATATGTTGCAGGATCAGGGTTTTAAGGGTGAAAGATCATACCCAACTGAGATTTCAGAAGTTATAATGCATGTTGGCGAAAGAACTTCTGAAACAAGGTATGTATGGTATGACCACCTTAGGAATATTTATTATAAAGGCTTATGAAATTTGTATGAAAATACATTGCTAAATCTTGATCCTGTGGAGTACAAAGAAAATGAAATTATCATCTTGGGGAATTATTAAAATATGTTCTTTGAGTCTTTAGATTTGGAAAAAAAATAAGTATGATTTGGTTTACATAGGAATATGTGGACCAAGACCAGTTTTATCTCATGGGGTTACACTATACTATGTTAGCTATATAAATGATTCCACTTAGAAGATGGTGGTGTTTTTTCATAAACACAAGTATAATTTGTTGGTAAATTTAATCAAATGGAGATCCATAGTGGAAACTAACACTAGGATGAAGTTAAAGTTCCTTCAATATGATAATAGTGGTTGATATAGAGGAATAGTTCTTTATATGTTCTGTTGTATGAGAGAAATTTAGTTGGAGAATAATATACCTAGAACTCCTAAGAAAAATGGATATTGAGAAATAGTTCTTTATATGTTCTATTCTAGGCTTTCCATCATCTATATTCTAGATTTTCCAAGGAGAATAGATATTTAAGAGGTACTTTCATGTTATGGAATTAAATATTTTGATCATGGTTTAGAATTACCAAGGTCTGATATAACATATTTTACAAGGAATTTGTAAGCATAGTGCAGTGTTTCTGGATGTTCAAGGTTCAAAAGGAGTTGAGGTGGTCTACTGAGGTTACAAGACTATTGTAATGTTTTGAATATTGAATTCACCTTCTGCAGTTTTTTTATGATGGAAAGCCTATAATATTGTATAGGGAAAGAAAGAATAGGGTCTCACTAGAGTGTGAGTTAGAAATTAAGGTAAATTTTGATTCCATGCATGTTTTTGATACATGGGTTTTAATAGAATTACCACTAGAAAAGAACACTATATATAAAAATGGGTTTATCCTGTGAAGGGTGAAGAAGATGATAGGGATCAACATGAGGTGTGACTGGTTGTGAAGGTCTTTTTATAATAAAAAATATTGTACCTCAGTAATATTTTTTCTATTGTTAGATTCAAATAATGATTGAGATGGTGTTCATCCCTTTTCTTGAACAACTTGATGTTAACACTAAGTTAATTTTTATAGATTTTGTGGAATATATATATATATATAACAATTGGTAGGGTTTCATATCAAATGGAATATAAGTTCTCACTACTAGAAAAAATGTCTACAACCTTTAGTGATTCTTATTCCCCTAAGGTTAATGACCATGAGCATAGGCAATGACCATAGTCATTTCATCCATGGACACTATTGTCATAGTAATAGTGATATATCCTTGGGTAGCCTATGGATATGTTCACTATCTCCTATGGTTCTTATTGATATGAATATATGACTAGGTTAAATATCCATAGACAATCTATGGACACAATCAATGTCGGTTATGGCTATGGTCTAACCAATAAGGCCATTTCCCATGATGATAGTCTGAATTCCATGAGAATGACCCCGGGATTATATCATATATATGTGGTAAAATTCTATGGATATATTATCTAGGTCCATGACCAGGAAAACTATTGCTATAGATAATTTAAATTTTAAAATTATAAAATGGGTTTCATTCCTGTAACCTCATGTTAACACAATAGATATCTCTACAACTCCACCAGAAAATATTGTATATAAATATTTATATATTTAAAAAGTTTAAAGTTAAGGCCTCTTTTTATTAAGAAATGAAATCCCTATTTTGAATTGGTTTGATAGGAAACCCTTACATGACCTGAAGGCCCAATGGCCCATAGGTCCATTACAATATGATATACCAAAGGACATATGGATTAAAGGCCATTTTTTTCTAGAGTCCATGTGGATTAAATACCAACCACTTATCCCAAAGGCCCAGAAACTTTTTTTTGTCCCACTTCTTTTCCAGCACCATTACCATTGGAGACTGCCACTAGCCCACCTTTTTCACCCCCACCATGCACTCATTTTATTTCTACAAACATGATTGTGTCACATGTATTTTTTATTTTTTCTCATGATATCCCATAATAATCTTTCCCTCTTCGATTTCTACCGACACTTTCCTCCACTATAAAGTTATTTCCCACACTTCCCCAAAAAAGGGGGCCTCTCATCCATTGTCCCCACACTCAGTTCACAAGAATAATTTATAACTCCTAAAGGGAGGAAAAACTTACATCATGTCTGGAATCTCATATGAATGGACTTTTATTCCACACTCCTGGAAATGGGATGCATGAAAAATATGATCAAACCCACAACTTTGAGTGCTGTGGATGGTGCCTTTTCCACTTGAATATGAAATAATTTTCAATATAAACATGTATATATATATTATTAAATATTTAACATTATAATTATTATAACTTTAAAAAATTAAATATGGTGGGCCACATGTGCATCATGAAAATTTTATGAATAAGCGAAACATGTCCCATGGTGGTGTGCCTCTTCATTAGAAGCCTTATATCAAAGAAAAACTTTCTTATTGTGATATGGTCCCATGTGGAGCACATATGGACACTAGTAACCTCAATAGTGGTTATATACCACCATAGGGAGGTTTTACAACCAACAAAAACATGGACTTTGGTGGTTGGTCATCAATGAGAATGCATATAGCCCTATTTAACCTATTCTTATATTGGTATGTTATCCCTAGGGGGACCTAGGGCCACATGCACATTTTCCCATAGTGTTAGGTGGTGTCCTCATGATACTATTCCATATTAGGGACTTCCCACATTGTTCTTGTGCATTCCCACACTAAATATTTGTTTCTTATACCCACCTACATCCATTAGTCACATAGCCCAATCATTTTTTGTCCTCCTGCAATGTTCATGGGGATTTGATTCACTCTCAATTTTTTTCCTACAACAAACTATGTAAATGGGTGGAATTACCCATGTAATTATCATCCCTACAAACATGGGAAGCCAAAGTATGTGGTCATAGTTCAATCTATAACCATGATTTGGTTGACAATATCTATAAAACCATGGTTTTATAATATTTTTATAATAATGTCTAGTTTTTAGGCCCAAATAGATTTTATATGGGCTTAAATAGGATCTAATATAGTGATATAGGATGTTTGATTCCATTTTAGAAGAAAAGAAGCTCAACTGGTGTAATGTTGGTCACTACTACTATTGAAAGGTTTATGATGATGGTAATTTTTTCATTGTACTTATCTATGTTAGTGACATTATTTTAGGAATACTAGTGAGGGAAAGGATGTAAGAGTTGAATATTAATCAATCTAAAATATTAAAAATTATGTATCTTGGTTATGAAAATCAAATATTGGGGATGAAAATAAAGAGACTTAAAATCAACAAATTTTTTACTAAATCAGTTTGAGTACATTTGGAATGTGTTTCAGTGATTCAGAATAAAAATTTCAAAATATATGAACACCCCCTTGGTTAGACATTTCAACCTTTAAAAGGATAAGGCACCAAAAGTAATTTAATATTTTATGTACATCATGACGTTTTTTAAGCATTAGTTCTGGGAAACCTAAAGCATGACATAGTTTATATAAGTCAAGATATCTCTTATTCAATTTGTGTAGTTAGAATAATCTAGATGTTTTTTTGGAAAGAGTAACTAAGAATTTATTAGGTGGATTCTTTAGTATCTCAAATTTTTAATGTATGAGTTACATTTTTTGGAAACAATATTTGTTTTAATGATTTTTTTATACTTATTTTAGAAGATATAGTCACAAAATGAAGAGTTCCATTTGTTTTTTATTTACTTTGGGAGGGATTTCCCAAAGATAGATATTAATAAATAAATTTGTAGAAAAAATTTCAATTATAAAATCTTAGTAAACTTTATTTACATAAGAAAGGAAAGAGTCTGTGTGACTTAAGGGTCTACTAGAAGAAATTGAAACAATGTAAGAAATCGACATTTTTTTATGATGATGAAAGTGTTATTCATTTATCCAAGAATATTTCAGTTCACTCCTGGATGAAAAAACATTCATCTGAAGTAACTATTCATTAGAAACCATGTGGAGGATTAAATTATATAACTATGGGAAGTTAATAAAATATGGTAGACATGCTAAATAATGTTAGAGTTTAGGAAATTATGTAGTGGTGTTACACTTCAATATGAAATAGGTGACTTGTTGGTCATCACATCATGAAATTAAAAATAGGATTAAATATTTGAACTATTGAAGATATGTTTTAGAACATTGTTTCATGTTTCCTAGATTACTTTCTAAGCAATATTCAAGTGGGATATTTTTAGGCCTATGAACAAACAATTTCATTTTTAGACTAAAAATTTAATAGGAGAGATTATAGATTATGGTTTTCAGAAATGAATAGAGAAAGAGTGGAACCAACATTGAGAATTAACAGTAGTAACATATTGAAGAGAAGACATGGGAGGATGCGTTATGGATTAATTTATTATTCATAAGAATAAATGGTAGATTAAGTGTCTTTCAAGGGTTTATAAATGATTTTTAGTTCACAATGACATAGATGAAGACATGAGTGGGGGTGAATTGTGTTCATTTAAAAACATGATAGAAACAATACTTACCTCTTGATATTAAAGAAATTATTTTCTTATCTCTTAAGGATGAGTGAGTAGTGGAAAATAAATAAACAAAATAATATAACATAGTGATATATAGTAGTTTGGAGAATAGGAATTCCCTAGTCCACTTCACCAAAACTCTCTTTGTGAGTTCGGTTATTTTCACAAGAATTTTCACTTATCTAGAGACCTCTACAATTGAGTGTAGACATATGACACCTTACAAAAAGGATTTTATAGGGCCTTCTTGTTATTTTATAAGAAATATAAATATCCAGAGTTCAATATGAGAAGCTAACACTCCACCATGATTAAGTATGAGTAGTTGATACTCTAAAAAAAATTAAATTAAGATATAAAGGTTGAATACTGGCACAAATCAAACTAGTACTATTAATTAATAGATGTAAATGATCTTTAATAAATCACACCAGTAGTGAAATACTCTACAAAGTAAAATAAGATTATTTTGAATAGTATAAGAGAAAAAAAACTAGAAAGATGTTAAAACATTTATGTCTCCAAATTTTATCCCTAATAAATAATTTTTTGAATTGAGAAAAATGATTAATAAAGAAATATAGTTGCAACAACAGTGAGTTAATCAAACAGATAATAATCAAAACATGTATATTTCCAAAGTGTGGATTTATAGGTGATGGAACATTGTTATTTTCAAAAATTCATATTTATTTAGAAGAAAAAACTCTTTGTATTTAACATGGTCATCAAATTTCTTCAAATTAAATAGATATAGAAATATCTCATGATAAATTATGATTATTAAAATTTAAAAAGTTCAAAGAAATTCATAACATCCCATAAAAATAAGAATGATTTAATTTGTTGAATAAGAACCTTTGAATCAATATTTAATTATATTTAAGAATATATTTAATTCCAGTGAGGCCGCTAATGAAAATGAAGAAATAATTCATACTTCAAAACTCTATAATTGACTGAGTCAAATGTAGGGTTTCTCAGCATAGTGACAAACTTAAAAATTATAGTTGACATTATATGGTTGATTACAAAAGTAGGGATGATTAATGATAAATTTGTTCTTCAAATATATGGTTTCTTCTAAATGTAGGGTTCATGATACATACATTCATTCCAAATGTATGGTATGAAAGTATGGTTCCTTACATAAATTAGGGTTCACAAACCATATGTTCCACATAAAACATAGGATATAAACAGTTTTTCTAGATTTATTATAAACACATCCATAATAACTATATCTTGAGAAAAAAATATCCCACGGTTTTAAAGTATAATAATGATTCCATAATAAAATATTTATTCAAGTAATTATTATCTTAAAATTAACTTAGACTAAATTTATTATCAATATAGATTTGGGTGTTTATGAGCATCAAAATCAAAAAAATAACAAAATTGTTGGATCAACACATGACTAACAATACCCCCATTTTTATGATTATAAAACCCATAAAACCAATATTTACATAGAAAAGAATAAAAAATGAAATTTTAAAAGTATGATAATAAATGAATTTTATGAAAAGTTATCCATAATAAAGAAAAATACTTTTACAAAAAAATTTATCAATAATAAAGAAAAATACTTTTACAAATAAATTTATCCCATGTATATTTTATATTTTTTAACATATTTATTTCCATACATTTCGCATATTTATTCCTCATTATTCTATTATTTTTACATCTATCCCCATACATTTCTACATCTCTCATTATACATTTCTCCCCCTTTTGTGACATAAAAAAATAAATTAAGAAACATAATTATCCACATTTCTCAAAGGAAATGTAAAAAATGATATTTAAACTGAGAGAAATAGTAAAAAATAAAAAATATATAAAAAAGATGTTGGAATAATTTTTTTCATAGGATATACTAGAGGAAAATAATCCAATATTTCGGAATTTTTAAACAGTTCATCCTCACTCTACAAATTTGAACTCTTTTACTCACAGCTGCTAGAACTCTCAATAGTAGTTCTATTATCCTTTTAGCATCTTCATATCTTTGATACATCAAAGAACATGAGAAATATTTAACTGAAAAATCTAGTATCTCATTATGATCTAACTTAATAACGTATTCCCATCATATTTTCTTAATTTAACATACCATATCTACATCAAACACATAAAATTATTCTTTATAAATTAAGTTTTTTTCAAAACTTTGATATTTCCTTTGAAAATTAACAACAACTAATTTTTAAATAGAATAGTTTTCCAGATATTTGTAATATTTTTTTATACCATTTCATATCTTCATACTTATTTACTACTTGTTCATTTAGAAAATTAATCTTGAAAAAAAAACTCTACAAAGGACATTCCATCTTTAGCTATTTGATATAATTTCACTTCTAGTTCTTCAAAACCAAGGATTTATGTATATTATCAATAATATTTCTAAAATTAATCCTCAATAAAAGAAAATTATTGTACTCTAAATAGATCAATAATTGAATTAGGAAAATAATTACATTTCTTAAAAAAAATTAACTCGTTTTTTTATAAATAAAATGATTCAAATGATCCAAACCATGAATGATTATCTCTTAAGAATAAAATAAGTCTAATATTGAAGTAGTAGGTCTCTTAATTATGATTATACTATATTATTTATAATTATTTGAGTTTGGAATTTCAAATAATGAAGATAAAATATTTAAAATGGTTTGATAAGAATTTAGGTTTTGAAAGAGGGCTAAGAAAGGTTTTATTCTTATTGTTTTCATGCGAAATGTTAGATTCTAAATCAAAAATAAAAAGTAATAATTTTAGTTTTTTCATATTAAAAATAGCTGTATGTATGAAACTGATTTTTCAAGAATAACTCTAAGAAATTTAATAAAAATTTTGAGAAAAAAATCAAATAAAATGAGTTTTATGAAATAAATGATTAATTAAGAACATAGTTTTTCATCAAATAAACCAACATTTCTTCATGTAGTTTAAACTAATACAAGAAATAACTACACAGTCCACCTAAACTATAAATTCTCCCAAAAAACTAAACATAAGAATATATATAAAACAATTTTCTATCAGAATAACACAAGAATAAA
This sequence comes from Viscum album, assembly GCA_963277665.1. Classification (NCBI taxonomy): domain Eukaryota; kingdom Viridiplantae; phylum Streptophyta; class Magnoliopsida; order Santalales; family Viscaceae; genus Viscum; species Viscum album. Next base: position 1,878,540,639 of record OY728152.1, read on the forward strand.
ATATTACACATATTTTCATATTTTAGAAATTTTTTCACATATCTTAATATGAAATTAAATAATCATTATGGAGTAAAATTGTTCAATTTATTTATTGATCACACAAAATAATAGAGAAAATATTTAATATTTTGAGTATAAGGATAATTAAATGTAGAGGACAAAATGATAAAACATTTAACAGTTTTTATCCACTGTATAAAATAATTAGTAAATTTTTATTGAATATTAAAATAGAAATTAAATACTTCACAGATTTTAACTTCGATCTCTAATGAATTTTCCATTTAAAAGTATAAAAAATGGATATATAATAAATTTCATAACATTCAAGAAGACACTTAATGATATAATATTGAATTTCAGTGGCACAGTCCTAAAAAATATCAAATAAAAGTTCATTTTGTTACCAATATGTGTTTGGGTCCATTAGTATTATCAACTAAAACCTTCATTAACCAAATCTATTTACTTTGATTAGATTTTTCATACTTGTATTTAGATAAAGATTTTGAGTAATTAAAATTCTTGATACCACAAAATTTATCATTTCTAAAATAGCAGTCATTAGCATAATGTTGGGTTACATAAAAGTAAAAATATAGAGACCCTATCCTTTTACATAAAACATTACATGATTTCAAGCATAATTATACATCTGAGTACAGCCCAAGGATCATGAAGTCTAGTGTCTTTGAAGACTAGGTGCATAAAACAGAAAACATGGGGCTAAGAAAAACTTCTTTATTAATATCCATAATGATATCTTAACTTCCTTGGATCCCTTACATCTGCATAGGGTTCCTTGGGGAACATATGAACAATGGGATGATCTAAAAATACAATTAGGGGAATGAACATAAGAAAAAAGTTTAATCACATGAGTCTGGAGGCATGGCATAATGATATCAAAAGAATGGTACATATAAAATCATAACATATAAACATGGGATCATATAAACATGGAATCATAAAAATGTGAAAAAAAATAAAACATGTCTTTATTACAAGTCAAGGCTAACTGCCAATCCTATTTCCCATAGTAGTACGGGTCAAGGATAACCGCCAATCATGTTTCCCATTGAAGCACAAGCCAAGGCTAACCACCAAGACCGTGGAACATAGCATCTCATGAGACTTAAATTTACACAATGAATTTTAGAAATATATGGTAACACCCATATTACATTTCAGGAATATGTTTCCCACATAAATAATCATACATAATCAATCTTACATAAACATAAGGGTTCCCCATGGAAATATTTGGGTACCATAATCAAGACATAAAGCATAACCAATGGGAATATCATGAAAGTGACATGAAATAAAGGAATTAGAACATACATGGACGTTTATAAGATAAAATAAACATATATCATGGAAATTGATGTCAAAAGTAAGTGAAAACATGTGGGAAATGTATTTGAGAAATTTAAGCATTAAAACATTTTTGTGCAGTTTAAAAGAAAATACTATAGAGATTTTAAAATAGAAAAGGTTAAAATCTTTTATATAAAACTAGAATTGAAGAAAAAAGGTTTTAATAATAAAAAAATAATTTTATAAATAAAATGGTGGCCAAAAACATAGGATATAGTGCACTTGAAATTGGGTAAAAATTTGGGAAGTTCCCTTAAAACAGGTTTGCTTATCGAAAAGTACTGAGGAGGGAATCTTATAAAAAAACATGTATATCCCTGAAATAAAGTGATGAAAGGGTCTTGACAAATAAATTTTTTACAACTACACATAATTTAGAATATGAACATAAATCTATAAGATAACTCCATTTTGATTTAAAGAAAGATAAGGCAACCTGAAAGAACAAAGGAGGTTCGGGTAGAATTTGTTACGAATTATCAGCACGGTATCGGGTGTTATTAAGAGGTATTGATGAGAGAAAAAAGGGTTTTATCATCACTTATACATCATTAGGGAAGTATGGTAGATGTAATAAATCATACCCCATAATTTGGGATTGCACATAAAAAGGCATAGCATAGTGGACAATCTTCATTTAAGAGTGAAATGGTGAGGATTACTTACCTTAAATCTGTTGTTGATCTTAGCTTGAACTTAATGACATGAATAATAAAATTTGGTTTATTAATTAATAACTATATAACCTAATCTATATGTATAATATTTATTATAATATTTTTATGTTCATTTATAACCATTTTGATTGGTTATGATGTTCAATTTCATTGTTTGGGTCCATTTGCATACTTGGTATTAATGGTCGGTTCACTTATATTCATGTTCGGATAAACATGTAACATGGAAGTGGTTTTATGGAATTGATGTTTAATGTAATTACTGAGAATCTAGGAGAATACATGGGTATAAAAATTCATTCGGTCATTGGGAGTGGAGATGAATTATTATATAAAACCTTAGTGATAACCATTTTGGTTAATTGGTGGGTTTGATTACAATAAACATGTTTTAATTTATAACCTAATACCATTTTTATAAAAGTATTAAAAAACATTAAAAATTATATATTACATAGATAATAATCTGGTTCAGACATAACACAAATGATTTCATGACCAGAATTTAAGATGATTATAGAAATTGATAAATCTTTGTCCTTGAATGTGCTAAATTAACACATCTCAAACGGGGTTTTCATTTCTTTAAAATAAAAGATGGTTAAAGGAGAGATGATAATGAAATATCTCATTATCATAAAAAAGTTCCAATACATGTATTTTACTAGTTTTATCATACCATTTGGGTGAAGGGAGATTAGGAAAGAAACAAGAAAAGAAAAGAACTTAAAAGAAATAAAAGAATTGGAAAGAGGAATTTACCTCTTGAGTTTATCTCCTTTGAGAACCTCTTAAGGGGAGAGGTTTTGGTATTTTGAATAGAATAGTGGATTTTAGTCGTGGGTGAGGATCTTGGGGAGATATTTGTGCGAAATATTGGCAAGGCACAAGGCTTGACAGTAGTGAAGAGAAGAGGGAGTGAGGGGGTGTTCTATAGTGGAGGAGATGAGGGTTTTCATAATATTATAATCATTAGTTTATTATTTCTTCACAATACAAGAAATAGTAATAATTGAATGACCAAGAATAGTAATAAATTAAATTGTTCTCAAACTAATTGGTCTTACATCAGCAGATCATCATCAATGACTCAATAAATCCATTATTTTTCATTTATCGTAAATTATCGTATTTTACTATCCACCAAAAATTCAAGTAGTTCAGAAAAATCCCAAAAATGAACCCTAACCATTTTTCGACGTGTATAATCCAAAAATCAAATCCATTTTTCAAAAATAATTTTTCAAAATATGATTAATTTAATAATTAATTAAAATCTTAATTTATTATTAAAAACCTAGTTTTAAAACATTCATTTACTTATTCTAAAATATATGTACATCATACTTTCACTTGAATATTATTTTTATACTATCATCAATAAGGTTACTATTCATTAGGGTATATCCCTATTCATAACGGTATGTTACTATTCATAAGGGTAGGTTACTATTAACTAGAAAAAAATTAATTTTTCCCTATCAGACTCCAAATAACTTACTGATCGCAACTGTGCATATCATATTTTAAAAATCCCAATCACATAGGTGAAAAACTTATTTTTAAAGGTCACATAGCACTTATTAGATAATTATGTTTTGTTTTCAAGTCATTTTATGACATATTTATAAGAAAGGAATTTCCATTGAAAAACATTGGGCTGTTAAATTCTTCCCCCCTTAAGAAATTTTTTCCTAGAAATTCTATTTTACATTCTAGGCCATAAACATTTGCGGGTACTTTTACTTCATTTACTTCTCTAGTTATCATGTTGCCTCTTCATACTTATGGTTCTGCCATAGTACCTTGACCAGGTGTGTAGTCATGTGACGTAGAACTTTATCTCTATAATCCAATATCTTCACTAGTTGATCCTTATAAGAAATATCATCCTCCAACAATACCAGCTCTGAAGAGATTACATGTGAAGGGTCTAGTATGTACTTACTTAATAGAGGTACATGAAATACATCATGTACTTTCTACTTGGTAGGTGTAAGTGTTAGTTAGTAGTCCACAACTCTGACTCGATCAATTATCTTGATGGGGCTGATGTACCTGAGACTTAAGTTCCCTTTCTTTCCAAACCTCAAGACCTTATTCCATAGAGATGTGTGTAGAAATAACATGTCTCCAACTTTGAACTCAAGGTAGCTAAAAATACATGATAAAAACTATCCCATTCATGATGTTGAGGTGTAGGCTATCACTTTATCATTTTTCCTCAGCACACAACATAATCCATTTTTTCAAGCATCACTGTACACCACAAAGAGTTCTCCACTTATTGGGAGTGTGATTAATGACACCGTGATTAGACTCTTTTTCAACTCCTTAAAATAGTCTTCACATTACTGAGTCCAGAAAAACTTTACTCCCTTTTGTGTCATCTTGGTCATTGGGTTCGAAAATCATGAAAAGTTTTTAACAAATCATCGATAATACCCAGTTATACCCAAAAAGATGTGGATCTTTGTTATAGATGTTGTCTTGGGCCACTCTTCAATTTCCTTTTTCTTTGAAGGGTCCACAAATATCCCTTTTCTGGTGATAACAGGCCCCAAGAATGATACTTCCTCCATCCAAAACTCACATTTACTGTAATTTTCATACAATTTATCCGTTCGCAAATTCTTTAACACATTATTCAAATGCTCCTCATGTTCCTCCTTGATCTTAGAGTATATTAGAATATTGTCAATAAGGACTACCAGAAATTTGTCGAGGTAATCTCTAAAGACTCTATTCATCAAATCCATGAAATTTTCAGGAGCATTAGTGATTCTAAAGGGAATCACCATGAACTCATAATGTCCATACCTATTTCAAAATGAATTATTGGGAATATCTTCCTTCCTCACATTTAATTAGTGATATCCTGACCAAAGGTTCACCTTATAGAAATTACAGGTCCCATGAAGCTAATAAAACAAGTCATCTATTCGTGTAAGTTGACACTTGTTCTTTATCGTGATTTTATTGAGCTCACAATAATCAATGTAGAAGATCATTAATCCATCCTTATTATTGATGAATAGGACTGGAGCACCCCATGGTGAAGCACTAGGGTGTATAAAAACCTTCTCCAGATTCTCTTTTAATTGCTTCTTCATCTCTTCCAGCTCTACAGTTGTTATTCTGTAAGGTTTCTTTGAGATAGTCAGAGATCCAGGGATAAGTTCAATTTAGAACTCAACCTCTCGGTCAATAGGAAGACCCGAAAACTATTCATAGAATACATCAGTGTTATCCCCCACGATGTTCATGTATTAAAGAATGATTCTCTCCTTTGTATCAATCATTTTATCTAGATATGATTGCTCATAAGGTAATAATATCCACACTTGATATGATGATTCTAAAGGACATTCATATTCCTCCTTACACTTTTAAAGAATTAGAGGATGCTTTGGGATGTGAAGAGTGATCTCCCTTTCCCGATAGTTGATGTTAGATTTGTATAAAGATAGCCAATCCATGCCCAACATTGTGTCGAACTCCACTAAAGGAAGTATGAAAATATTTTCTGGGAGGTTCTGTCTGCAAAAGTTAACTGGGGATGAGTTATAAACCATGGATGCAATAATTTCCCCATTCACTGTTCTCACAGATAACTTTTCCTCTAAATTTTGAGGTGGTGGTTGAATAGTTATACTAAAATTGCAAGATATGAAATAAGGTGTAGAACCAAAATAAAATAGTACGTTCTATATTCATGAATAAATAACTAGAATACCTATTACCACATCATTGTCCATATCCACCTCAGTAGTAGTGATAGAATAAGCCCTTACTTATTGCCTTGGAGGTTGTTGTTGATTTCCTCTGACAACCCTTGGCTGAGGGAAATTATTTGCATAATGCCCAAAATCCTTGCAATTGTAACACTATACCACTAGCCGAGCATTGATCTGAACCTTCCTTTATTCCTCCACATTATCGGGATTTTTCGTATCCCTTCATCATTTTGTGGCCAGATGACCAAAATTCCACATTTTAACCAATTCTTGGTACCCTTTAAATAGTTCTCAGGATGCTTCTTCCCAAAACATTTAGAAGTGGGATATTCGGACTTCTTTCCATCATGGGACTTTTTTGTTGAACCACCCATGTTATTCTCCATCTTCCACTTCTTGTCACTGGGCCCACGAGACCACTAAGAGTCTCCCCTCTCCATTTCAACCTTGAGGGAACAACTGACAATCTCTCCATAACATCAAATTCTTGGATCTCCAACACCTTACATATACTTGGCTTTATACCTCTAAAGAAGTGATCCAACTTACATTATGTGTTCATCAAAAATCCATAGGCATACCTTGAAAGCCTTGTAAAGTTTGATTCATATTCCCCAAAGGACTCATCTTCCTTCTGCTTGAGTCTGAGGAACTCTCTTTCCATTTTTAGACGAAGGGTTCAAGGAAAATATTTATTGAAAAACATCCTCTGGAATTCCTCCCAATCCATGGAATCAATTTCTTCTTGGGACTTTGTATTATTGATCAGTGTCCACCATTTATCAGCTTCCCCATCAAACTAATAGACCACCAGTACAACTTTTTCTTCTTAAGAGAAATAGAGGAAAGAGAATATATTTTCAATGGAGTTAATCCACTGTTCTACGAGGAGGGGATTAGAATATCCTCTAATCATGGGAGGCCTTTTCCACATGAATTATTCTATGGAAACATTCTCTTACCCTTGAAGAGGAGGGTGTTCCAAATGATTCAATTTATTATTCATAACTTGATCCAGCTGATAAAGTACTTTCATGAAGTTTTGATCACCCACTCCCATCATATCAGGCATATCAGTAGAGTAGTGTTCACATTGCCTTTCACATTGGTTGTTGGAATGTGTTATTCTATTTTTGGCAATTAATTAAAAAAATAACATAAATTATAGGGCTTTAATAATTAGTTATTGAACATAAAAAAGGAAACTTTTGAACATAAAAGGAAAAACTTTTAGAGGAAAAATATAGCCTAACTTTTGGTTCCTTAGGTTTAAATATAGGTTATCCTAGATCTATTTCCTAACTTATATTGTTATGGTATTTTTTTATTCCCTTAATAATGGTTTTCACTAAGATCATGAATTTACCAAAGAATATCCCTCGGGAGTGTCAATACCAAGAGTGCAGCAAGGCCTGTTGTGTACTAGGATACCCCGGGTCAAGCCTGAAACCCCTTGTTGGAGTTTTCACTCCTAGGTACATATGTGCCAGAGACACATCTACCTGTTTGAATCCAGACAGGGATGTATTTTCTTGATAAACCACTTACTCTATACTTACTAAAATTTAGGGATTTTTTCTTATACTTCGTCTCATCCCTGAGGTTCTTACTAAAGTTCATTATTCTTAATCTCCAAAAATAACTAGATCATCCTATGATACAAACTATAACGACCCTATCCTTTTACATAAAACATTACATGATTTTAAGAATTATTATACATCAGAGTACAAGCCAAGGATCATGAATTCTAGTGTTTTTTAAGACTATTTCTATAAAACATAAAACATGGGGCAAAAAAACACTCCTTTTTTTAAAACCCATAAAGAGATCCTAACTTACTTTGAGCCCTTACATCTGCATAGGGTACCCTAGGGAACATATGAACAAAGGGAGGAGCTAAAAATCCAATTAAGGGAATTAATATAAGAATAAAATTTAAGCACATGAGTTAGAAGTCAAGACATAATGATATCAGAAGCATGGTACATATGGAATCATAACATATAAACATGGGATCATATAAACATGGAATCATAGAAATGCGGAAGAAATATAAAACATGTCTTTAGTAAGAGTAAATTCTAACCACCAATCCCGTTTTCCATAGTTTCACAAGCCAAGGATAACCTCCAATCCCATTTCCCATAGTAGTACGGGTCAAGGCTAACCGCGAATCCAGTTTCCCATAGTAGCACAAGCCAAGTCTAACCGCCAAGACTGTGGCACATAGCATATCATGAGACTAAACTTTACCCAATGCATTGGATTGCAGTCTGGGTGAACCCATATTATATTTCATGAATATTTTTTCCACATAAATAATCATACATAATAAATTTTACATAAACATAAGGGTTACCCATGGAAAGATTTGGGTACCACAATCAAGACATAAAGCATAACCAATGGGTGTATCATGAAAGTGACATGAAAGAAAGGAATTAGAACATAAATGGAAGTTCATAATATAAAATAGGCATATATCATGGAAGGTGATTTCAAATAGAAGTGAAAACATGTGAGAAATGTATTTTTGAGAAATTATATCATTAAAACATTTTTGTGCAGTTTAAAGGAAAATGCTATAGAGATTTTAAAATATAAAAGAGGGAATCTTTTATATAAAACTGGAATTGAACCAATAAGGTTTACATAATAAAAAATACTTATTTTATAAATACAATAGTGGAATAAAATAGAGGATATATTGCACATGAAATTGGGTAAAACTATGGGAAGTTCCCTTAAAATGGGTTTTCTTATGAAAAAGTACTAATGAGGGTTTATTTTAAAAAAACATGTATTTATTTGAAAGAAATTTATTAAAGGGTATTGATAAATAAATTTTTTACAAATACATATAATTTTTAATATTCAAATAAATATATAATATAATGCCATTTTTATATAAGGAATGATAAGGAAACCTGAATGAGCAAAGGAGGTTCGGGTAGAATTTGTTACGGATTATCGGCATGGTATCAGGGGTTCCTAAGAGGGATTTATGAGTGAGAAAAGGGGTTTCTAATCACTTATACATCATGATGGAAGTATGGAGGAGGTGATAAATCATACCCTATAATTTGGTATTACACATAAAAAGGCATAGCATAGAGGACAATCTTGATTTAAGAGTGAAATGGAGAAAATCCCTTACCTTAAATCTAATGGTGATGTTTTCTTGAACTTAATGACCTGAATAATAAAATTAGGTTTATTAATTAATAACTCCAGAACCTATTTTAGATTTATAATATTTAGTATAATCATTTTAAGTTTATTTATAACCATTTTGATTGGTTATGAGTTTCAATTTCATTTTTTGGGCCCATTTCCTTACTTGGTTTTAATGATCAGTTCACTTATATTCGTGTTCGGATAAACATGTAATATGAAATATATTTCTATAAATAAATTTTAATTTCATTATTGAAAATCTAGGAAATTACATGGTTATAAAAATTCATTCGGTCATTGGGAGTGAAAATGAATTATTATATAAAACCTTAGTGATAACTGTTTTGGTTAAACTGTGGGTTTGATTACAATGAACATGTTTTTCTTTATAAATTAATATCATTTGTACAAAAGGAATATAGAAATTTAACTATGATATATTACATATATAATAATCTTGTTAAACCATAACACAAATTATTTCATAAACATAATTAAAGATGATAATATAAATTGATAAATTGTTGTCCTTGAATGTGCTAAATTAACACATCTCAAATGGTGTTTTCATTTCTTTCAAATAAAATATGGGGAAAGGAAATATGATAATGAAATATACAATTATAATAAAAAAAATCCATTACATGTAAGTTAATGGAGTTATCCTATCATTTGGGTGAAGAGAGTTGAGGAAAGAAATAAGAAAAGAAAAGAACTTAAAAGAAATAAAATAATTAGAAAGAGGAATTTACCTCTTGAGTTTATCTCCTTTGAGAACCTCTTAAGGGAAGAGGTTTTGGTATTTTGAAGATATTAGGGTATTTTGGAAGTGGGGGAGGAGCTTAGGGATAGATTTGGGTGGAATATTGGCAAAGAAAAAGGCTTTAGAGTAGTGAAGAGAAGAGGGAGTGAGGGGGTTATATAGTGGAGGGGATGAGGGTTTTCATAATATTATAATAATTAATTTATTATTTCTTCATAAGAGAATAAATAGTAAGTATTCCATGACCAATAATTGTAATAAATTAATTTTATTTCGAACTAATTAGGCTTACATCGGTAGACCGTCATCAATGACTCAATAAATCCATTATTTAACATTTATCGTAAATGATGGTATTTTACTATTCACCACAAATTCAAGTATTTATGAAAAATCCCAAAAATTCACCCTAAACATTTTTTCAATACTTTTCTAAATATTATTAATTTAATAATGAATTAAATACATGATTTATTATTAAAAAATCAATTTTAAAACATTCATTTACTTACTCTAAAATATAGGTACATCATACTTTCACTTGAATATTATTTTTATACTATTATAAGTAAAATTACTATTCATTAGGGTATATAATTATTCATAAGGGTATGTAACTATTCATAAGGGTAGGTTACTATTAACCTGAAAAAAATTATGTTATTCCTATCGGACTCCAAATAACTTACTGATCGCAGTCATGCATGTCAGATTTTCAAAATTCCAAACACATAAGTGACAAACTTATGTTTAAAGGTCACGTAGCACTTAGTATTTCATTATGTTGTGTTTTCATGTGATTTTATGACATATTTATAAGAAATTAATTTCCATTGAAAAACATTGTTTCATTTCAAAAAATGTTTAATAGTAGAAATGACTTTACTTTTAGAACCACGAAAAAAACATTCTTATATAATTTTGGCTTTTCTCTATTACTACCAATAAAAAATTTTAATTTATGAATTTTATTTTTACCCATAATTTGATTCAATATTATTCTAATTTAATAAGCATGACAGAAGCTCGTTTTAAAATATTAACTTCATCCAATAATTCTTTAATTTCAGTTTCGTGTAGAGCATAATAAATTTTAGAAGAACTGGATATTAAATCTATAATATGTTTTGATAAACATTCTATATCATTAGAAATATAATAATAATATTTTATAAGTTTTATATTCGCTTTAATTAAAATTCAAATTTTTCTTTATGCATAAAAATATATTTATTTCACTCATCATAAGAATGTTTTTTAGAATTAGGACTCTTAGATTAATAAGAGTGTAACCCATCATCACGAGCCATAAGAAATAGATTTACCATTTGAATTTTATGCTCAACTTCAAAGCTTTTATTGCATTGATAACTTAAATTAAAATAATCAATACAGTTCATATTCATTTATTTTTTAACTTTTATTTCATAATTATCTTTCCTTTGATATTTAATCACAAGAAAGTTAGACTTTGTGTGACTTTTCTCCTTGCATTCATTGAATCTATCTTCTTTATTTCCTTTTAATTTCGTCTTTATATTATTGTATATTTTTTAAAATCTTTTACAAATATTTGATATCTCTTTACTTGAATATGAATAACTTGAATTAGAAGATTTTACCCAAGTAATTTTGAATACATCATATTCCTTTTTGATAGAGACATGAACTTTAACTTTGGTTTGCATCACAACTTCATACATAATCAAGGTGCCAATAATTTCTTTAATTTTAAATTATTTGACTAGTGTGGATTGAATAATATTAGTAGATATTCCATTCCATTTAGAGGGTAAGACTCTGAGTATCTTTAATTCTTAATAGGGTTTTTTAATTAGATCTCCCAAGGCGACAATATTGTTGATAACATTTGTAAATGTTCCATTGATCTGAGTGATGATTTCATATTCATGCTTTTTAAATATAATCAAATTCAAATTTCATAGTGTTGTACCATATTTTTCTGACATTATCAGTTTCTTAATAAGAAACATAATTGGTTGATCACATCTCATATGTAGTAAAACATTGAGAGACTCGATTAAATTCATCTGTTCCTAATCCACATACAATAGCATTCATTGATCTTTTACTAAGAAAGTATATCTTCTCTGGATCATATTTCTATTTTTTTAGATCATATTTAAGAAATTCATAGGGATTTACTACCTTTAAAGAAACTCTTATTCTATGATCTTTCAAATAAATAATCATGAATCCTTTCCATTATCCATAATTATCACCATTAAAATAAGGTTCAAAAATCATCGACATACCTTCTCTATGATCATCCAATTGAGATTAATATTCATCTATATCTTTAAAAAAACTTTTTAGATTCAAAATAAATTTAACCACTTGATCCATACCTTTGAATACTAACTGATGGTATCGAGAAGAAATAGAATAATCTTTAATAATTTTCCTAAAGTTAAATACTATAATAGATCCCTTCCTTTGATACCAATTGTTGGGTTGGAACGGAAGAAATGAAAACAAAATAGGAGGTTAATTGTGTTTCTTTAAAAACATGATAGAAATAATAATTCCCTCTTGAGATTAAAGTGATTCTTTCGTTATCTCTTAAGGAAGAGTGATCAACATAAAAAAAAATAAAGAAAAGAACATCACATAGTGATGTATACTGGTTTGGGGCATAGTAATCCCATGTTTCACTCCACCAACACTCTCTTCATGATCATAGTAATATTCACTAGTAGGTCCTCTTATTCTGATACCACTATAATTGAGTATAGGAAGTTGACACCTTACAACAAGGCTTGTATAGGGCGTTCTAGTTCTTTTAAAAGGAACTGAAATATCCACATCTTAGTAAAAGAAGTTGACACTCCACCATGACTGAGTATGGGAAAATTATACTCTGGTAAATAAAATTAAAATAAATAGGTTTAATATTGGTTTATCTCATAGGTGTAGTAGTAACTGATAGATTTAAATTATCTTCAATTAATCACAATAGTAGTAAAATATTCTTCAATATTAAATAGTATTCTTTTAAAAAGTAGTATAGAAAACACTTGGTAGATGAACAATTAATTATGTCACTAAAGTGTAGCTCTAATATTTTCTATGTTGAACAATTATAAAATTTTAACAAATAATTATAGAAGAAAAAACAAGGATTCGATCAAATAGATAAGAATTAAAACATGTATTTCTCTAAAGTGGATCTGTAGAGGCGATGAAAAATTATTACATTCAAAAATTCATATTTATTTAGAATAATAAACTCTTTGTATTTAACATGAATATTGAATTTCATCAGGTCAAACATCCTTATAAATATTGCATGATAAGTCATGATTATTAAAATTTAAATAGTTCAAAGAAAGTTGTAACTTCCCTTTGAAATAAGAAATATTTAGTCTATTGAATAAGATCCTTTGAATTATTATTTAAATATCTTTAGAGATATATTTAATTCTGAAAATATTGTTCCAAAAAACATGAAAATAATTCATAATTAAATACTCCATAATTGACCAATTCAAATATAGGGTTTCTTTGTGTAGTGATAAACTTCAAAAGTAAGGTTGATAGAATATGGTTGATTACAAAATTAGGTATGATTAACCATATGTTTTTACTCAAACATAAAGTTTCTTCCAAAATCATGGTTACTAATCCCTATTTTCATTCCAAATGTAGGGTATCAAAGTATGGTTCCTTATCAAAAGTAGGGTTCATAAACCATACGTTTTTCTTAAAATGTAATATATAAAATTTGTTTCTAGTATTCATATAAATATGTCAAAAATGCATATATTTTGATAAATTAAATAATATCCCATGGGTTTAATGTTTAAAAATTGTTCCATAATAAAATAATTATTCTAGTAATTATTATACTAAAATTTACTTTAAGTAAATTGATTATAAAAATTGATGTGGGTGTTAGTGAGAATCAAACTCAAAAAGAAATTAATGAAATTGTTGGATCAACACATTCCCAAAAATGGTATCCATGATCAACCAAGGGTTATTCATAAATATTGGATGGTGGTAAAATTGATGAAATTAGATGGTCTCATTTATAAATAGATGGGGAGGGTCCATTTGTATAATATATTATTGTTTTATGCATTGGGGTTTTGGTAATTCTAACTTCTATTTTATAGAAGGTATTTCACCAATATTTGGGAACTTTTAACTAAATCAATTGATTTTATTCTCTAGTTTTTCTTTTATTTATGATTTTTATTTTCTATAGAGTAGGATTTTTCCAAATCACAGAAATAATTGTGTTATGTGTTGAGTGTTTATTTCATTTTTATTAGTTCCATTTTGGTTGTTTGTTGTGAGTTCTCAGATGATGTGTAAATAGTAAATGGTTCGTGTTTTGGGATTCTCAGTTCTGGATACATTGATATGTAGATTCATGTATTTCAGACCCTATCGAAAACCTATTTTTTCCTTTATTGTTCTAGAAGTTTTATTTTTTGGATCATGGGTAGTAGTGAAAGAGTTATACCTAAACTTAGAATACAAGTTGCAGATGTAGGATGATCTCACAATGCCTTGAATCATTATACCCAATCCCTTATACCTTAGTATGGGCTCCAGGATTTCGCTAACTGCATAAACCCAATTTCCCTAGGATAGGTCACTTAGAACCAAACATATCTTCTACACATATACTCATATTTGTGGGTGAATGTTTTTGCATGTACAAGGTATTTTAAGCGACTGGTATTTCCTCTCTTATGGGATTTATAGTGACCCATTATTTTCATTCATAGATATTGAATTTTCTAGATGAATATTCATTAAATTATATAAATAAATTCCTGAGGATCATTAAGATATAGTCCCTTTGAAAACATGGAAACATAAAAACACATTTAAAAGAGTTCTACATCATCTCCCACTTAGTTCCTCATAATTATCACCCTTCTTAGACATATCTCGCATTATACATATCATCATAACCTAGGGAAAATAAACACATGAAAGGTTGTTTTCAAATGCTCAGTAAGGGTAAAATGAGAAATATTTAAAAATAATGTTAGCATAGGGGTATGATAACATCATAATAACATATGAAAATCATACCATGCATATCAACGATCAAAATATTGAGTCATGGCATAAATATTAGAAGTTTATAAGACATAAATCATGTGGAAATAAAATAATATGATCCATGATATCATAACATTAACATAATACATGAAACTGTGGAATACACATAAACATAGATAACCTTATGTCAAGGTTACCCACCAATACATTCATAACATGTTAGGCTTAGGCTAACCACTCGTGTACCTACTTCGTGTTGGTATAACCCCAATTGTACCCTCTTTTTAGGCTTGGGGTAACCTCTTGTGTACCCTCTGATCTCATGGAACATTAATCATTACCCAATGCATTTGAGAGAGATATAGGTCTCACCTGTCACATAATGAAATCATACATATGTATTCTATAAGATTATAAAAACATCCTCATATCAGAACCCATGAAAATAAATGGTATTCATAAAACCTTAATCATATCAAAACCCATGAAAAGAAATAGGATTCATAAAACATTATTCACATCATAACCCATGAAGATAAATGGGACTCATGAATAATTTCATCATATCATAACATGTGGAAAGGAAACGTCTTTCATAATCATTGTGTCATCATAAATATAATCTATCCATAAAAAGAATAAATGCAATATCATTGGATTATATCCTCATTAAATCTTAAGTTACAACAAAAGATGTCATCTTTGATGGAAAATGATTTTGAATGTTCACTTGAAACATTTCTTGAGGAAAATAGTCATTCCACTTTGAAAAATACTTTTTAAAACATAAAAAATTTTCAAAATACTTCTCTTTTAAAATAACTGAGGAAATATATAAATGAATATTTAAAGATAATTTAAAAAAATCATGGGAAAAATATCTTTTCCACTTTGACAAATATTTTTTAAAACACAAAATATTTTCAAAATCTATTTTCTTATAAAATAACCGCTAAAACATATAAATGAAGGCTTAAATGTCATTTAAGATATTTCTTGAGGAAAATAAACATTTCAATTTGAAAATAACGGTTTTTCAAACTAAAATTTCTCAAAACATTATAAAAATATTTTTATTTGAAAATAAAAATTCGAACTTATAAAGGAAGATTTAAAGAATTTAGTGGTCATGAACAATGATTCCTTTCATATTTTTGGTAAAATCCAAATAGACCGTGTTTGAAATATGATTTGATGATTACAATTAAAAAAAATTATAAAAATTCAAAAAAAGTGTAAAAATGACTTTAAAAAATCTTATATGAACATTAAAACATTTTTTAGAATATTTTTAGAAAACATGGATGTGGAAGAAAAATGAATTTTTAACGGATGAGATAAATAAAGTCAACTCTCTTTAAAAAAATTATTTTGGAATACTGAGTACATAAAGAGAGTAAAATGAAGGGAAAACATGTATTATAAAGAAATAACCTAAGGAAAAAAATCATGATTTTATTGAGTGATAGTTTAAAGGATTTGATCATCGGAAGCATAAACAAAAACAACCCTGATAAAATATGAGATTATATCATAAGACCCTTATAGTTTTATTAACATTGAATTGCATTCCCCATGAAGGAATAAAATTAAATGAAATTTAAAATATCATGATAATAAATAAATTCATGATATTACATGTTAATGGGTATGTATATACACTTAATAAAAGAATATAGGTTCATAACATAATGTATGTCCCAAAGAAGACAAATTGAGACAAAAAATACTTACCACATTGGAAACATTAGAATCATAATCCCAATTAAAAAATAAAATTAATGAAACATTAAATATCATGAAAATATGAATATTCATGATATAACATGTCAATGGGGTAGTTTATACACCATAAAAAAGAAACGAGTGGTGAATATGGAATGTGTATCCTATAAATAAAAGAGACTAGAAATCACTTACCTTAAGTCTCAAATTCCTTCATATATGTTATAACATCATGTTTAATAAATATAATTTTTTTATAAATCACTTAAAGAACCATAATTATATATATAATACCATATATGGTTTAATTGTGATCTTTTATTTCCCGATTATTAAAAATTCCATGTTGAAATCATGTTTTGAGTAATAATTGCTTTGTTTTTTGTATATGTTTTGATTTTTTTATTCTTAGACCACATAATTTGATCATGGTCACATAATATATATAATTTTAACCATGAAATAAATATAATATATATTTATTATATATTTATTTATAGTAATCTATAAAAGTTAGAGACAAAAATGAACTAAAGAGTTCATGGAGACAGTAGGTTGTATGTAAGCATGAATGTTGTGTCCATTTTCTCAACGGATGAAATGACAGGAAGGTAAATAATATATTAAATTTATATAATTATTTTTATTTCATATATATCATGTAAGAACCCTGTTCTTCATTGAGGTACATATTTCTTTTTTTATCAATTCTTAGTCTAATTGCTTAAATATGGCCAAATAAGAATGCCCATTAAAGTTATAGAGGGATCTGGGTATTTGGGGTTGGTCTGGAGACCAGAACCCATTTTTTAGTAAAAATATAAGGCCACATGGTTGGTGAAAACATTTTGGGTTGGGACGCATGGATATAGGATCAGTTCTGCAGTTTTTTCAGATTTTGACAGTGGCACTTCACACGGTTTATAAACCGTGTAGGTGCCCCTTAGCCTACAGGAAGTCATGCATGATCGGTGCATGGTTTTCCAAACCATGCCCCCAAACTATGAAACCCAAAATATGTTGGAAATTTTATAATTTTAAATTAAATTAAAAATATTTTAAAACCTACATTATGTTAATTTGTTGATATGAACAGCAAGGGAACCCTCTTGAAGCCTCAATGGATAACTATTCTTGGAATTGAGCTAACTCTTCCGTCCGAGATGAGATTCGAGTGTATTTTGTCTCATAGGATCCAAAATGGTAAGATATAAATTCTTTTTTATTATTTCTCGATTCTTCTGGCTATCATATGTGCTATTTGGATTTAGAATCATATTCCCTAATTTCTCATTCCTCATTCGGTCTACATATTTTTCCTAATCATAACTGTATCAAGACCTGATATTGGATAAGATATCTAGAACATATATAAGGTAGGTGGTATCATTCCTTTCTCTTAATTTCATACTGTTTATATATTCCATCATTTAATTCACACAATTTTCAGTTGTCGCTTAAAATGAAATTAAATCCCTATATTTTCAAGGCATGTTCTCAGTATTTGAATAGGCTTTCTCATGTTTGTTATAGGTTTAGAACCTTGAATAAACCATCCCTTTGGGTGTGTTGTCAATAATGGCTATTTTTATGGATTATTATTTTGACCCTTGATTCCCTTGAGATGTGCCATTTTATTTCCATGAGTTTAAATGGGTACATTGAATTATAATCAATTGATGAATTTTTTTATGTAAATTAAATTAAAAGGGAAGGGATGAATAGAATGACCCTTTTCCCTCGGTTTGGTAGTGGTTTGGTTATTCTTGAATTAGATTAAAAATGAATTGAACATGTGAGTTAAGTCATGACTATGACATGAAATTTCCTGAGTAAGCTAAAATTTCCCTTGTTATTGATTTCCCCTTGTGAGATAAATGATAACTAATCAGTATGATAACTTAATAGGCTTGTTAGTCTTTCTATATGAAAATTTTTTTGTGTAAGTTTCTAAATGGACCTTGTATTTAGAATTCCCATGTGAGTAATTGAAAGGCCAAGCCTTTTGAGGTTTTCAAATACTTAGAACACCTCTTGAGGTGTGATTGATGTTGGTACCTATTGGTTTTAACTTTTTAATGTTAAATCAAATATTTAAAATAAAATAAAATTGATGAAATGCTTAATATCCATAGGTAAATAATGGATCTAAATAAAGGATTACAGGAATGGACTCATTGGGATAGTAAATTGTATGCCTTTAGGGAATCATGGATCCAGTTGAAGGATGACATGGATGGACTCAATGACCAGAACCTATTTATTCCTTGGGTGAATCATGGATCCAAATAAAGGGTTCCATGGATAGAATCAATGGTCGGAACCTTGATTATGCCATGGGTGAATCATCGATCCAAATAAAGGAATCCATGGATAGACTCATTGAGGATTGATTCATATATCAAGTGAATCATGGATCCAAATAAAGTATTCCATAGATAGACTCAAAAAAACGAATTGACTATTTATACCATGGGTGATACTTAGGCTCCCTATCGGACCACCAAGGATGGACTCGATTGGCGGGACTCTATACCTCACCTAGATAAATATCGTGTTCCTGAGAGGTATTTCAAGACGGTATTATAGGGTTTTGGTGGATATCATAACTAGGAGATACTTAAATTCCATCTTATGAATGTTAAGGATAGGAAATGTGTAATATCATACCTCAAGTGATACCTGAATACCAACTAAGGAATGCCATGAATGGGATGAGTTTCCAAATTTAATTAATCAAAAAATATTATACGAACCGTCTTCCAATCCAATGCACAGGAATTGATTTGGGATTGACTCATATCTTTACATATGGCCTGTTTTGGTGTATGTTTGTGTTATTGACTATACGGGGTAGTTCGATCATGAGCCGGATCTTGAGAATTATAAAATCAACGAGATTGAATTTTTAAATGAAATTTATCAAATAAGATGGATGTTTACTTTTGATAACTTCTATATTTATTTTCATACATCCTGCACACTTTCTATATATATTCAATGACTGATTGGTATAGACCTTTGGTGGTCATATACTGGGATTATATCTCACATCATGTTTGGGTCACTTATTGGACCAAAACAGATTATATGATTTTAGGTGTCGATAAGGGAAAGTGACCTAATACAAATACTTGATATATTGTTTAATAGAATTATAGAATAGGACCTAGTTGAGTTTTGTGATTACAATTTGATCCTATTGTTCTTTTTGTACTTTTTGGACATGTATTTTATAAGAATATTGTGTACTTGTTTTGGTTGTTTTATTATAATCATGTGACAAGTATCATCAACTTGTGTATGATATGACTTTTGGCCTTGTTTATACTATCAGACTTCCACTATTGATTTCTCTTGTATGGTTTACTATTTCTGTTACTAAACTTTTTATGTATTCTGGTTGTGCTATACTCTTCTAATGAGGGTATAGTCTCCCTACTAACACACCTAGTCCCTCACTGCTAGTCGAAGTCCTCTAGAATTTGGGGAGATTCGTTTGAGGCCATGTGCTATCAGAGTGTTCTTTTCTATTTTTATTTATTATTTTGAAATGATAGAATGAAATTGGAGTTAGGTAATGATTTTTCCCTTGGTGCAGCTAACTCTCGTATAGGGAGAAGCCAAATTGCATCAAATTTAATTATTTTTTTTGGATTTGGACTATTACAGGTGATTTGATTCCACCATTGGGTGATGCACTTGATTTATGTTGTTATTATTAGTATAAATTTTGGTTCTATTATATTGTAACCAGAGAAGATGAGGGTATTCCATCTCATGCATCATATAGTAACCTACTATATTTCTCATGCCATGAATTATGTCATTTCATTTAGAATGCATTACAGGTTTCATGTTTTTGTGATAAGGTTCATGATACTTATGCCTGATTTTGTGATAGGTTTCGTGATATATATGCCTTTTTTCTGATAGGTATGTATAATTGTTCTATGTTATGGATGAAATGGAATCCAAGATTTTCTCTCTAGGGAGTATAGGCCCTCATAGATCATAATTTGGCGGACCATGACTTCAACCTTCTTAAATGAATTGTGATATAAATTTGAATGAGTGTAATATTGAAATGATAAGGAAATGGAAACTAAAATGGATTATATCAAACAAATTGACCCGAACCAACCTTAGTAGTGGGTAGTAGGTAGTATCTATTTCTTATACTTGACCTGTCTGATTCCTAGACCCTATCCATGGGGCAGGTAGAGGGGTGAGTTCTTGTAGAGGAAGGTTTTTACCTATCCTATTTTGATATATGCACTTTTGATCTATGATATTTTATAAGGATCATGAGATGAAGCATATTTTTGGCATTTTAGATCCATGACACCATGACGACCTTTAGTTGTATACGAGGAGTGTGGCAGTGATCATACTCTAGAGAAGGTAGGCCTTGGGCTACCAGTGTATCCTCTAGTGATGATAGCTATGACACTAGGAGTTGTACCAGACATAGGTGTTAAGGCACAGTTCTACGATGGGTTCTTTTGATTCATGTAGACCACTTAGGGAGCACCATGGCCTACCCTGACTATGGCAGAGTTGACGCATAATTTTTAGTAGTATCATTTTCCCTCATTTTAAGGGGATAGAAGACCACAGGTTGTGGAGTCATGGATAGATTCCATGTTGTGTATCTTTGATAACATAGAGACACCTCTTGAGAGGAAGGTAAATCTATCTACCTATATACTACATGATTCTTCCAAGAGATGGTGGTGTGTTATCAATCAAACCGGTATTCATCAAGAGATGTCCTGGAGGGATTTTCATACAACCTTATATGATTATTTCTATCCTAAGACTTTGAGGTCTGATAGATCCCATGAGTTTTTACATCTAAAGCAGGGTGCATTGTCAATTATGGATTATTCATCCCGTTTTACATAGATCGAGTACATTGCACTAATTTTGATGGGTGAAGAGCTATATAGAGCCAAGAAATTTGAGGATAGTCATAGGTATGGAATCTGATTATAGGTGAATGTCTTTCGAATGACTAGCATTTATAGGATAGTGAATCAGGAGATGATCACATAGTCAAACCTTAGAGAATCTGGGGGTGCGAACCAAAGTGGTTTGTCATATCGATCTGGTACTACTTTGATATGTAGTAGGAAGCATTGTCTAGAGCTTACATGCATTGATATTAGCAGTCTAAACACACCTTTAGGTATCCAGGTGAAGTGCTACCAGTGTGGTAGGCTAGGACATACGAGGCCACAGTGTCCAAGGGACCTAGTTGTGTTCTGAGGTTTTGTCATAATGGTACATGTATAGGGATTATATAAAACATTTCCTCTAGCAACCTATGAGGGAGGCTCTACACCAAGTCCATGTTCAGGAGTAGGTTATGCAGCTTCTCATCGGGTAGAAAGCTATTATATAGTTGGACGAACAGACCATGGTGGTTTTCATGGACATGGTATTCAGACCCCAGGTTCATAGCAATAGCAGGGTGGGTCAGCTCAGGGTAGTCAGGTAGTGTCATAGGGTCATGGTAGTGGTTAGACATATTTTGTGCAATAGACCTATGAGGAGAAGGATCCTAGACCTTCTACTATCAGTGGTATTATTTTAGTAGCCTCCACTTTAGCTTCGGCACTTTTTGATATGGGTGATTCACATAGATTTAGATTTGTGCCAGTTGTGGAGAGCCTTGGGATCAATGTTATGTCTTATAATGACATCATGACTTGTGAAAATCATTTAGGATATAAAAACAAGTGTGTTTGACATTGCAGGGATTTCCCCCACAAGATTGGCGGGTGTCACTTTGTATGGGACATCTTCTTCCTCGATATGATAGGACTTGATATCATTATCAGGATGGATTGGTTGGTTCCCTTTCATGATTTCATTGACTTCTATCGCCAAAGGGTGAGATTTACATCACCATAGGTTGGAGAGTATATTCACAAAGGTGAATGGGTTGTCGAAGCAAGCCGATATGGACCCAAGCACCATGGGTTGCACAAGATGATAGTCCAGATTATGATTTTATATCTATATTATCAGGGGACACATCATACTGGTTTCCCTCTAATGGTTGATTATTTCAGGGACATCCTCCCAAATGAATTCTCAGGATTACATCTAGTGTTAGAGGTATAGTTCTCTATCGATCTAGTTCCAGGAGCCACATCAGTATCCATTCCTCATTATAGGATGGAAACGACGGAGTTGAAAGATATTAAGAGGTAGCTAGAGGATTTAGTGGAAAAGGGTTTCATCTGAATTAGTATTTCTCTATGGGGTTTTCCGGTTCTTTTTTTTTAAAAAAGGTGGATGATACCCTTATGCTATGTGTGGATTTCCATAAGTTGAACCAGTTGATGGTTCAGAACCAGAATCCCCTCTCATGGATAGATGGTATCTGTGACCTGCTCAAAGGAGATTGAGTCATCTCAAAGATTAATTTGAGATCCTGTTATCAACACATTCATGTTAGACTATCAGACACACCTTTCATATTCTGGAGCAGGTATAGTCTATATTAGTATTTTTTGTGTTGTTTGGTCTCACGAACATGCCAGTGATCTTCATAGAACTGATGAACCAAGTTTTCTAACCAATCCTCAATTAATTTATGGTGGTTTTCATGGATTATATCTTAGTGTATTCTCATAATTTACATGACCATTCCACCCATTTGGAGATAATTTTGAATACACTAAGAGATAATAAATTATATGATAAGCTCACAAAGTACCACTTTTGGATGGATTAGATTCACTTCCTAGGTCACATCATCCCAGAAATAGGTGTATTAGTGGACCCGTAGAATGTGATAGCTATAGTTTTCTAGGAGCATCCCAAGAACGTCTTTGAGGTGTAGATTTTATTAGGGATGGTTGGTTACTATAGTAATTTCATACAGAACATATCATTCTTTGTAACATTGTTGAAGGGCTTGACTAAGAAGGGTGTGAAGTATGTATGGTCAAAATCTTACGAGATGGCCTTTCAGAAGATGAAAGGGCGATTGAATTCAGCAATAATACTAATCTTTCTAGAATCGATTAAGAGTTACACTGTGTACTATTATGCATCAGGTATTAGATTGGGAGTGGTTCTTATGTATGGGTGTCGAGTCATTGCAAACTGGTCTCAGCAATTGAGTCCACACGATATTAATTACCTAACACATGATCTCAAGTTAGTTGTAGTTGTTCATGCATTTCACTATTGAAGATATTATTTATTGGGAGAGTTGTTTGTGGTGTACATGAACTACAATAGCCTTAAGTATATATTTACATAGCGTGGTATGAATATGAGGAAGTGAAGGTGGGTTGAATACCTTTATTCATTATACTTAGATCTTGCATACACATCAAGGAAGGGTAATGAAGTGGCCAATGCACTGAGTAGGAGGACTCAGATACAGGCAGTTCAGCATGACAATAGTGATAAATCTCAGGGCCTTGTTCTCTAAGACACACTTAGAAGTTCACGATAGTCAGGGTAAAACTTTCTTTTCATCTTTATCTATTTACTCTACCCTACTGGATAGAGTGAGGATGAGGAATCTATCAGATTATAAAGGCCTAGTTATACAGGATAGTGTGGTGGGTGAGGACCCTCCTCCTGGTTGGACCATAGGTGAGGATGAGATTCAGCATTTTCGTGGTCGCATATGGGTCTTGAAAAATATATGTGAGGAGATGACATGGGATTTTCATGCTTTATCTTGGGAAGTGCATCTTGGTTTCACCAAGATGTATCGGGATTTACATCATCAGTATTGGTGGTCAGGTATAAAAAGAGATTTGGCTGGTTTTTTCTGGAGGTATTCCACCTATCAACAGGTAATGGTGGAACACCAGTGACTATATAGACTTTTATGGCATCTATCCATTATTTAGTGGAAGTTTAATAATGTTGAAATGGATTTTGTGACCAGTTTACTGAGGACACCTCAAGGTAATAATGATGTATGGGTTGTTGTTGAAAGGCTCACAAAGTTATCTCACTTCTAATCTATCAATGATACCTTTTTAATTGATGATCTTGGGAGGTTGTATATCCATGAGATAGTATGACAACATGGGGTCCCACATTCCATCATTTTATATAGGAATTCCCAGTTTACTTATCGATTCTTAAAAGGGATATAGAGGGCATTGGGTACTTAGGAGCTTCTAAGCAAGGAATACCGCCCCTAAACTGATGGTTAGTTAGAGTGCACGATTTAAGTGCTTGACTACATGTTTCAAGCATGTGTCTTAGACTTTAGGGGTTTATGGGAGAGGAATACAACCTTGGTTGAG
The DNA here is from genome assembly GCA_963277665.1 of Viscum album. Taxonomy (NCBI): domain Eukaryota; kingdom Viridiplantae; phylum Streptophyta; class Magnoliopsida; order Santalales; family Viscaceae; genus Viscum; species Viscum album. The sequence continues at coordinate 1,878,565,438 of OY728152.1, forward strand.
TTCTCTTACAACAATAGTTTTTAGGATACTATTCAGATGTTTCATTGTGAGGCTTTGTATGGTATGTCATACTGATCACCCCTGTGTTGGATGGAGGCATGAGAGGCAGTTATGCTGGGACCTTGTCTTGTTCTGGTGACCATAGAGTAGGTGCAGATGATTCAAAAGTGGGTGGATACTATGTTTTCTCATCATAAATCATACACCGATCACAGTAGATGACCTCTACAGTTTGAGGTTGGGGATCAGGTTTTTTTACATGTCTTACTAAGGCTAGGAAATAAGAGGATTGGGCGATAGGGTAAGATTTTCCAAGATATGTTGGGCTATTCAAGATTCTGGAGAGAGCCAGACTCGTAGCCTATCGATTTCAGCTACCTAAATGGTACAGGTCCATGCATGATGTCTTTCATATTTCTCAACTGTGATGTTACTATTTAGACCCATCTCATTCCTTTCATCATATGGATTTTGAGTTGCAGATATATGCATCCTTTGAGGGGCATCCAATTTGAATTGTGGAATAGAATATGAAGGCTCTCTGAGGATGGTATGTTCTTATAGTACGGGTGGTATGGCACCCTGGATGAGTACCAGACAAGAACTGGTAGTGGGAGGTTGATATATAATCACAATGTCCATAGTTATTCTTATATAATGTTTCACCGCCCCTAGAATGGAAATTCGGAGACGAATTACTTTAAGGGAGGAAGTTTGTAAGAACCTGATTCTTCATTGAGGTACAGATTCCTTTTTCCATCAATTCTTAGTGTAATTGCTTAAATATAGCCTAATTAGAATTTATGATAAGTTTATAGAAGGATTGGGGGTGTCTGGGGTTGGTCCGGAGCCCAGAACCCAAATTTTGGGTGAAAATAGGAGGATGAAGTGTTAGTGAAAACCATGTGGGTTTGGTCACATGGTCAAGTGGCCAAGTCATATGTTTTTTTAGATTTTGACAGTGGCACTTCACACAGTTTTTTCATAGTTTTTAAACTATATGGGTAAACTGTTCGGGTGCCGCTTGTCCTATAAGAATTCTTGCATGATCGGCGTACGGTTTGGAAAACCATGAGACCCATGTTGTGTTGGAAATTTTATAATTTTTAATTTAATTAAAAATATTTTAAAACCTAAATTTGGTTAATATTTTTATATGCACAAAAAGGGAACCCTTTTGAAGCAAATTTGAAGAACTATTCTAGGAATTGAGCCAACACTTCTGTTTAAGCTCAGATTCAAGTTTTTTCTATCTCATCGAATCTGCAATGGTAAGATCTAAATTTATTTTTAGAAATTATCAATTCTTATGGATATTGACAATGCTATTTTGATTTAGAATCATATACCCTCATTTCTCATTATTCATATTTTCTATATATTTCTCCAAATCTAGACTGAATCAGGACCTGATACTGGATGAGCTATCTAGCACAGACCTAAGGTAGATGGTTTTGTGCCTTTCACTTAAAGTTGGGTTGTTTCTATGTCTTCATTCCGCATGCCCAATTTACATGTGTTTCTTGAACTTAAATTAAATCCCTAGATTTTCTAGGCATGTTATGGGTATTTTAATAGGCATACTCATGCTTATTATAGGTTTATAACATCAAATGAACCACCCATTTGGGTGTGTTGGCTATAATGGCTATTTTGATGGCTTATGATTTTGACCCCTGATGTCCTTGAGATGTGCCTTTGTATTACCCAAGTTTTAAATGGGTAAATTGAATTATAATTAATTAATGAAATGGTTTTTATGTGAATTGAATTAAATGGGATGGTAATAATGGAATTACCCATGGCCCTTGGTTTGGTAATTTCTTGGTTATGCTTGAATTGCCTTAAAAATGAATTTTCTATGTGAGTTAAGACCTGACTATGTTATGAAATTTCTTGAATAAGATATAATTTTCATTTTTATTGATTTTTACATGTGATATAAATGATAACTAGGACATGTGATATCTTGATAGGCTTGTTAGGATTGTTATATGAAAAATGGTCATGTGAGTATTTTAATGGCCCTTGTATTGAGAATTCCAATATTAGTAATTGAAAGGCCAAGAATTTTAATTTTGGACAATGCTTAGAACACATATTGAGGTGTGACTGATAGTAGATAATCTTGGTTTTGACCTTTTATTGTTAAATAAAATTTTTAAAATGCAATCAAACTGATGAAATTCTTAATAGTCATAGGTGAATCATGTATCCAAATGAAGGATTCCATAGACGGACTCGTTGGACTAGTAAATTATATTCCTTGGGTAAATCAAAGATCCAGTTTAAGGATTAAATGGATGGGACCAATAACCTAAACCTATTTATGCCTTGGGTGAATCATGGATCCAAATGAAGGATTTCATTGATGGACTCAATGGCCTAAACCTTGATTATTAAATGGGTGAATCATTGATCCAAATGAAGCATACCATGGAAAGACTCATTGAGGCTTGATTTATATGTCTAGTGAATCATGGATCCAAATTAAGGATTCCATGAATAGACTCAAAAAAGGGAATTGACTATTTATTCCACAGGAGATACACGGGAACCCAATAGGACCAACAAGGATGGACTCGATTGTCATAACTCTATACCTCACCTAGAGCAATATAGGGTTCCTGAGAGGTTTGTTGGGATAGGATTGTAGGGTGTTGGTGGATATCATACCTAGGATATAATTAAATTATATCTTGTGAATTTCAATGATGGTCATAGTGTGACATCATACCTAGAAAATTACCTGAATTCTAGATTAGGAATGTTAGGGATGGGCTCAGGTTCCAAATTGAATTAATAAGAAAGGAATATATGAACCTTCTCCCAAGACAAAGCACAATCTTGTATTTGGAAGTGACTTGTATATTTACAAATGGCCTATATAGGCATCTTTTTTTGTTATTGAAAATATGGGGGATTTTGGGCTTGATTCGTATGCCGAAACTTATAAATTAAATGAGATTGAATTGTTAAATGAAATTGATTAAATAGGATGGATGTTTACTTTTGATAACTTCCTTGATAATTTTCATACTATATGAAAAAATTCTATATATATCCACTGACTAATTGGAACAGACCTTGGGTGGCTTCCAACTGGAATTATATCTCACACCCTGTTTGGTTCACCTTTTTTGACCCAAAAAAATTATATGATTGCAAGTGTTGATAAGGTATAGCACCCTAATATAGGTACTTGATATGATGCTCAAAAGAAGGATAGAATGGGACCAATATGGGGCTTGAAATGCTACTAGGATTCATTTGGTCTTTTTTTATTTTTAGTAAATTTATTGTATATGACTATTTTGTACCTGTTTTGGCTATTTTATTACAAACATGTGAAATGTATCATCATCTTGTATATTATATGACTTTTGGATTTCTTTATAATACCAGTATTTCACTGTTTATTTATTCATTATGGTTTATTGATTCCTCTATTGAACTGTTGATGTATTTGTACTATGTTACACTCTACTAATTAGGGAATAGTCTCCCCACTGACACACTTACACCCTCAATTATAGTCGGTAGCCTCTGGTATTTGGGGAGATGCGTTTGAGGTCCTGTGGCCAATCAGGTTCAGAGAACTATTGAGTAGAATCAAGGTCTGGAATGTTAAATATCACATATATTAATTACATTTACCCTACTTACGTTCCATTCAAATCATTATTAAAAAATAAATCACATTGATTCATGAGGCAGTAGTCCACCATACACACGAACGACATTATTATATCCCCCCATGGAATAGAAATTAAGAAGTCTTATTTGATATCATAGTTGAAAAATTATAATTATATTAAAAATATCATATATATTAATTTAATATATCCCTATTCCCATCCAAGTAAAATAGAATTGAAAAACACATCACTTTGGTTCGTGAGGTGGTAGTCCTTCATACACATGAGTGATGTTATTTTTTTCCAACTGATTGAAAGTTAAGAATTTTGGTGTGATATTATAATTATATAAGTATAATAATATCATAAATATATTATATAAAAATTAAACCCATTATTATATCCATAAGTGAGAGGTGGGGATAGAAAAATAATAACATCTATTCATGAGATGGTAATTTGTCGTACACACAATCGACAGCAATTTCATTTCCCATTTTATGAAAAAGGATATCGATATAGGTTATGAAATCAAAATAATAAAATATAATTATATTTTATATACTTTTATTATTATATAATCTCAATTGAAGAATATTTTAAGGATTTTGAGGATTAAATAAAATTAAACCGCAAGTTTAAGGACTAAGCCTCTTTTTCAGAAAGCCTATTTAGTTTTTCACCTAAATCCTTTTAAAGATAGATTCCTAATAAAAGTAATGAATCTAGGATGTGTGGATGGAAATATGAAATATATTTTGGTATGTATTTGATAAACCAAATGGTTTTTGATGTGTGAAGAGGAGAGGAGGGCGGTGGTTATCTATAAATGGGGGAGGGGGAATGCATGTGATTTTTGAAAGGAATAAAGTGTACCCACATTTTTCACATGAAACAAGGAACCAAAATGGGTAATTACAAAACCTTATATGTTAAAAGGTATAAAAATTTCGATACAATGGGTTTTTATTAAGTTCATTGGTAATTTTACCCCTTATCTTTTTAACCCCCCCCCCCTTTAAACCCATTCTAACCTTAACTATGGTAATTATTTTTTACTGTTTTTACTATTCATTTTGAAAAAATAATAATTTGATATTATTATATAATATAAATTATAATAATAAAGATTTTTTAATCCATTTTTTCAAATTCCATTTACATGAGTGGAAAATTTTAATTTAGATTAAACCCATAGATGGGATGAGAAACACTTTTCTGGAGAGAAATATTTCAAAAGTTTAAAAAGTTTTTTATCAAAATTTAATATAAAATTTATTCCAAGGACCTAGATTTGATTAATAAATATAAAATTGAAATAATTTTACTTTCATAACCATATTAAAATAAAACTTATCTTGAAAATTCTTGGAATGAAAAGTCAGTTTTTTCATAGATACCAGTATTTTCCATTATTCATTGAAAAAATTATCTTTTCAAAATATTTGCAAAAAATCACTACAAGATAATTTTTACATGATGCTTCAGAAAATTAAGTTCATTTTTTAAAATAAATTTTCTTAAATTGGAACATTTTTTATTTCAAAATAAGTTCAAAAAAGGCTATAAAATTTCTTTTTAGAAAAAATGCAGTTTTTAAATGTAAAATTAGATTTAATATTGTCTCATTCCAATAAAACACCAAAGATGAATTCTAAAATTTGATTGAATATATAATATATACATTTCATTAAAATTAGTCAAGAAAATTGATTTAGTTAAAAATTGAGATAAAATACAGTTGTGTGCATAAAAAAAGTTTTTCAAAAAATGATTTCCTTTATGTTCAAATTGTTTCTTTTATATCCATTTATAATTAAATGGGTCACCAAAGAATTAATTTTATATTTATGTGTAAGAAATATTTTTTTATAATTTAGTTAATCCTATTCATACCCACCATTCCAACAGATAGGTGATAAATATTATATTAAATAATAATATTTTAATAGTATTTTTTTTTGTTAAAACTCAGTGTTGCGTGTAACACAAGATATTGATGAGATTAAATTTTTTTGGAAAAAATATTTCATAAAATATTTGGGTGTTACATTCTACCCAACATAAAATTAATTTCAACATAAAAATTCATCACTCTAATAAAACTAAGTGAGGATACTTCTACCTAATTAGATCTTTAAGTTCCCATGTATCTTTTTAAAGACGGTGGTTTCGCTACAAAACTTTGAATATGTGAGTGGTCATGCTTCATAGAACTTTCTATGCATGATCTGTAATATCAAATAGTTATTCCTTATATTAAAGATCAGGCACCAATGGTAAAACCTCTAATTTTAGTTCATGTGAAGGTTTACGTATGTACTTTCTCAGTAGAGATACATGGAACACATCACACACTTCAGATAGTTTTAGTGTAAGCATCAATCGATAGTCTACCATCCTGATATGATCAAGAATTTTAAAGGGAACAATATACCTAAGGATTTTCATTTCTTTATATAATAAGGAAAATTTAATCATTAGGTTTTTCTTTGATCAATTTATACTTCATCTCTTACTCCAATAAATGAAGATGAGTTTGTTATTCCTAAATCAGTAACGGATCTCAAGATCTATAATAGAATGATAATTAATTCCTTATATATCTCATTATCATCATAAAAAAATGTTTAGTATATTTTATCCAATATTAATTAATCTACATATGTTGTAGTAAAAAATTAACCTCTAAAACCTCAACTAAAATTCAAATTAAATCATTCCCTAAGTGGTTAACTTGTAACCCTTTCAAAATTCAAAATTTATAATGAAGGTCCCTAAATTTCTCAAAATAAAATTCACATTAATCCATTTAATTTTATTAAGTATCTATTAATTTTCACATACCAAATATGTTAATACCTTGATCATATATTCTCTAGAATCATGGTAATAACAAAAATTACCGTAAAACCTCAATGTAAACATACATTCTTCCTTAATACTAAAATAAAATCATATATTATTGAATATATTCCATAAATCCAAAAATGTTGTAAAATATATCTGTGATAACATATATCACTTCTTTAATAAATCATTAATTAGTTCCAAGGTCATCAATACTATCCAATTTAACTTATCCATATCAATCATCTCTTTATCCCAAAACCATAGTCTCAACATCAAGAACGTATTAAGGGTTATCTTTTTCTTAATCATGTGGTTTCCATAAAAACTCACCATGCCATTAAATCACTTCTCCAGGCCATTCAACATATTCTTGAAACTACTTAATTAAAAAATTCTACATAAAATTTCTTATATATTTCATAATTAAATGGTTCCAATAAATAAACCTTCAATCATTATACATCATTCTTAACCCATTTAATAGGATTCACATATTATTCTCTAATACTTCCTTAATTTAATATGTCATTTTAGTCTCCTCATCATCAATAAAAAAACTATTACTTGTACCTCATTGATGATCCTCTTATTGATCTCCCCCCTATTAAATTGATTTTTATGATTCTCATTCATTAAAAATTCATAAAATTCAACCATTGATGGTTCCTTAAGTAAACCATTATTATCATCTATTGTGTTAACTAAATTTTTCATTTTTCTTCATCAATAACTTACTATATTCCCTTATTATCCACACATAAAACATCTTATCATTCCTTTAAGACTTTACTTGGAGTGCTTATTCCCACATTCTCAACATATGTGAGACTGAATATTCTTTCCTCCATGTTCCCCACCACAAAAACCCTCAATAAACTATATATCTCTCTTCTTTGGTGAGTCAGGGAGTTTGTTAACATGCAAGTGGGTAACCATATATCATGATAACTTATTAGGCATAATTGTAATAATAATCACTATAGTTATCATCACATTTTTTTCTCATCAACACATTTTCTTATGGTTCCCCCCAATGACTAAAACCAAAACATATAGTGTGAGAAAAAATATTTATAGTAGAAAACCATATAATCATGAAAAATCACTTATAGGATGTCTAAATTATAAAACCTTCTTTATAATATATAGAACCTTAAGCTTAACCTAAGTCATTCTTGGTCATTATTTAAATCATTCATGATGGTTTGTAATAATTTTGTGAATTTCTGTAGCATAACCCTTGGGAGTGTCAAACCAGGTGCATAGTAAGGCCTATTGTCGTATATTAGATAATGCTCAAGTCAATCAAAACATGCCTTTTTGGAGTAATTATCTATCTATATATATATATATATATATTTGATAACCACATACACCTTTAATATCTAGGAAGGGATGTATTTCTAGGAAAACACTCGCTCTATCCTTCACCAATATTTCAGGATATTTTTTCTATATATTGAATTATCTTTATAATTATCCTTATAAATATCCCTAGGGATCTCATTATGGTTTTCTCATCCTAGTTTCCAAATCTTAAATAAACCTCCCTATGATACCAACTATAGAGACATAGGATTTATATACATTGATATAACATATTTTTAAATTAATATTCATTAAATTACACAAACACACTTATAAGGATCATAAAGGCATTGTGCCTTTGGGAACTTGGAAACATAAACAACTAGTTAATAAGAGTTCCAAATAATATCCACCTTTGTTCCTCAAAACTAGAACCCTTCTTAGATATATCACATGTAATACCAATCACCCTAACCTGGGGAAAAGAAACATAATAAAGGGTGATCTCAGATACTCAGTAGGGGTAAACAAGGGAGATATCTAAACATAACATGAGCATAAGCGTATGAGAACTTTATCCTAACATATGAAAACCATACCCTATATATCGAAGATCAAAATATTTAAACATGGAATAAATATGGGTATTTAATAAGATATTAATAAAAAAAATCAAATAACACGATCCATTAGAGCATAACATTGACATAATACATGGAATTGTCACATACACATAGGTAAAAAAACCTTATGTCATGGATACTCACCAAGACATTAATAACATGTTAGGATTGCGATAACCACCCAAGTACCTTCTTTGGGCTTGGGATAACCACTCGTGTACCCTTTTTCAGGCTTAGAATAACCACCCATAGACCCTCTATGATCACAAAATAATAACCATTACCCAATGCATTTGAGGTGGGTATACATCCCACCCATCACATAATGAAAATCATATATATGAATGCCACAATATCATAAAATGTTCAACATATTAGAACCCATGAAAAGAAATGGTATGCATAAAAGATTCATCAAATAATAATACATGAAAATAAATGGGTTTTTTAAGACATGTCATCAAAGCATAACCCATGATAAAGAAATGGGTTTCATAAAAAGTTTGTCATCATAATTATATATCATCCGGAGAAATAAAAAATATGGTTTCATTGTATCATATACCCATAAAACATTATGTTATCTAAAATGATGTCATCTTAGATGGAAAATGATTTTGAAACATCACTTTGAATATTTCTCAAGGAAAATAGTCATTCAACATTGCAAAACACATTTTAAAAAATAAAACATTTTCAAAATCCTTTTCATTGAAAATAATCCTGGAAACTTATAAATAATTAATTAAATATTATTTAAAACATTTATTGAGGAAAATAAACTTTCCACTTTGAAAACCCCTTTTAAAAACATAAAAAATTTCAAAATTAGTTTTCATTGAAAATAACCTTGAAAACATATAAAGTAATCTTTAAATATCATTTAAAACATTTCTTGAGGAAAATAACCTTTTCACTTTAAAAATAACCTTTTTAAAAATAAAAGGTCACAAAACATTGTAAAAATAATTTTAATTGAAAATAATCTTTGAAAATTATAGTGGAATATTTAAAATATTATGTGGTCAAGATGGAAAGAAATTTCATTCAAGTGTACATGTTAAAACAAAGATTCCTTTCACATTTTCGATAAAAGCCGAACATGCCTTGTTTGTAAAATGACATGAATATTCCTTTTAAAACACATTTTAAAAATTTAAAAAAGTGTAAAAATGACTTTAAACAATCCCATGGGAACATTAAATCATTTTTGAAAACATTTTTAGAAAATATGGATATGGAAGAAAAAAGGGTTTTGGACCAAAGAGAGAAATAAAGTTGATTTTATTTAAAACAATATTTTGAAATAATGAGTACATAAATAGAGTAAAATGAAGGAAAAACATTTATTCTCAAGAAAAAACTATATTAGAAGAAAATTAATGAGTTTCTTGAGATGTATTTTATAAGCTTTAATCATCAAACGTATAAATATAAACAATCCCGATAAATGATAAGATTGTATCATAAAACCCTTACAAATTTAGTAACTTTGTATCGTAAGCCCCGTGAAGAAATAACATTAAATAAACAAAATATCAGTAGAATAAATAAATTCTTGATATTATAAATCAAATGATATGTATATACACATCATAAAATAAGATAGGGGAATAACATATTTTATGTCTCAAAGAATACAAATTGAGAAAAAAATATCATACCACTTGGAAACTTCTGAATCATAAGACAAATTAAAGAATAAAATTAAATGAAACTTTATATTTATTTAAAAAAAATTATATTCTTGATATAACATGTCAAAGGGGAATTATATATAGTATACAAAATAATTGAGTGGTGAATATGTAATATGTCTCCCAAAAATGAAAGAGATACTAGAAATCTCTTACCTCAAGTATGGACTTCCTTCATACATGTTCAAACATATTGTATAATAAATATATGTTTATTATAAATATATTATATAACCATATTTTTATATATCATACTATATATTATTTACTTGTGATCTTTTATTTCTCATTTATTAACAATTCCATGTTAAAATTACCTTTTACGTAATAACTTCTTTGTTTTACATATATGATTGGATTTCTTATTTTTTGTCCAATTATTTTGATCAAAGTTCCATTATATGAATAATTTTAAACATGAAATACATATAATATATATTTATTATATATTTATTTAGAGTAATCCATAAAATTTATAGATAGAAATAAAATACACCATTTATGGAGATAGTAGGTTGTATATACGCATGAACGCTATTTCAATTTTCTCAACGGATGAAATGAAATAAATGAAAATAATATGTTACCTCTATATAATCATTTTTATGTCAAATATATCACATATATTCATCAAAAATAACCTAATTATCATACACTGAAATTATTATATAAAAATGAATTACATCATTTTGTGAGCCAGTAGTTCACCACACATGAACGATGTTGTTGTATCCCCCATATAATGGAAAGTAAGAAGGTATATGTAATATCATAATTACTAAAGTATAATTAGATTAAAAATATCATATATATTCATTTAATATATCCATATTAACATCCAATTAAAATAAAAATTAAAAACACATCACATCAGTTCATGAGGTGGTAATCGGTCTTACACACGAGCAATGTTATTGTTTTCCAATGGATTGGAAGATAAAAAGGTTCATGTGATATTATAATTCTAGAAGAATAATAAAATAATAAATATATTATATAAATACTAAGTCCATCATTATTTCTAGTTGTGGTAGGTGGTGGTAGAAAACAAATCACATCAGTTCACGAGGTGGTATTCTTTCATACACATGATTGACAGTTTTTCTCCTATTTGAAGGAAAATGAGATGGATATAGTTTATGTTGTTAACATAATAACATAAAAGTATACGGTAGATAATTGTGTTACTATACCATCATATTTAAATAATATTTTAAGGATTTATAGGAATAAATAAAATGAAAATTCAAGTTTAAGGACTATACCATTTCTTTGAAAAACCTATTTAAGGTCCCCCCCTCGGTAAACCCATTTTAACCAAAACCATGGTAATTATTTTGTGTTTTTTTTACTATTCATTTTAACCAAAAAATAATGTGACCTTATTATATAATATAAATTATGATGATTCCGAATATATAATTCATTTTTCATAATTTCATTCATGGAAGTGGTAAGATTTAATTTAAAATTAAACCCACAGATGTGATGAAAAAACAGTTTTCCATAGAGAAATTTTTCAAAAGTTTAAAAAGTTTTTATATCAAAATTCAATATCAAATTTATTTAAAAGAAAGAAACAGGATTAATAAATATAAAATTGAACTAATTTGACTTTTAAAACCATATTAAAATAAAATTTATCTTGTAAATTCTTTTAATGAAAATGTTTTTTTAACAAAAATTTGTATTTAACACTATTCCCTGAAAACATTATCTTTTCTGATTATTATCAAATATTCAATACAATATAATTTTTAGATGATGATTTAAAAAAATAAGTTCATTGTTTCAAATATATTTTTTAAAAGTGGAAAAAATGATTTCAAAATTAGTACACAGAAGGTGATAAAATACTTTTTATAAAAAAAACTATTTTAATCTGTAAAATTGAATTTATTCTTATTAAATTCCTATAAAACATATAAGATGAATATTAAAAAAATCGAATATATAATATATAAGTTTAATTAAAATAATTCACCAAAATTTATTTAATTAATTTATTTAGATAAAACTTGTTTGTGTGCATAAGAATAGTTTTCCAAAAAAAATATTTCCTCTATCTTCAAATGGTTTCATTTATTTTCATTTTTCATTAAATGCGTCACAAAATAATTAATTTTATATGCTTGTGTAAGCTAGATAATTTCATAATTTAGTTACTATTGTTCATATCTTTCATTCTAATGTCTAGGTTATAACTATCATATTAAATAATATTATTTTAATAGTATATCACATTTTGTTAAAATTTGGTGTTGCATGTAATCAAATCTATTAAATAATAACTACATTTATTTGAAAAAACGTATTTCATAAAATAACAGGGTTTTAAAGGATGACTCATGATTATCATCTTAAATTTTGATCTGAGGATCAAAGTACGTATGTAGTAATGGATATTCCTAGTAAAGATAGTTATCAATTATAGTCGATATTAGTATATAATTTTCTTCTATATTGATCTATTATTATATTTTTTTAATGATTTCAAAAACATTTTAATTAGATACATATGTAAACATATAATAAATTTCATGTATATACTTTCTATATCATTATTTTGTTAAGACAATGTTTGTGGGGCCTTACATTGTATTTTATGCTCACTATGACGTCTCGGACCCGTTTCACTCAGAGGTAACTGAACCCAGTTGGCCACTTGATGTCAAGCACGCCTCCTTATATGCTAGAGGCTGTTTAATAGTATCAAGGATCTATGATGGTATGGTGAGGAGGTTATACCCTCATGATCATAGTAGCATATAGACACGATATAATAGATGAAATCATAAAACAAAGAAAACAATATAAGTTATTGGAATATAAATACTCCAAGAAGATTCTACAACTGATAAAACCAGTAAAAAAAATAGTATACATATGATTTCATGTATATATAATAATGCAGAAAGAATACATGTGATGCATGTATAATAAATAAACCAAAGACCAAAAGTGATTACCACCATGAGAACTTATAGTAATGGATTATTCATATGATCCTAATTTCCCATGAAAGTACTGAAATTCAGGAATCCATGGTGGGATACTTCCCTTTATCCCTAATTTCATCCATGAAGTCTGTTTAGTTCTTAATAAGTGGCCCAAATAGGTTGTGAGTAAAATGTAGTTGGTCACAACCAATGGTGTCTATAATAAGTTCATCCTATGAATATAAAATCTAATGGTGTGCAGGAATAATTAAAGTAAATTTTTAGCATGAATTTCATGTAAATCAGTTCAAGAATATATTTATGAATGAGAAATATAATAAGAAGAACAAATACCTATAGAATGAACTATGCCAGAACCATCATCCTTAGAACTGGTTAGGATATCATGTTTCAGACCTACATGATCCAAGACCCAAGTTCAATGACCAAGGATTCCTCCTCAAGTCCCTATAACTCATCTATTTTGAACTCAGTAAAAACATTATTGGAGACCAAGGAGCTTGTCCAAGGTGGTCTGAGTCTATAAGCATCAAATCAAATACATTTAATTAATCCTAGGAATCCCCAAATCTTGAACATGAAAGAGGGTGGTCAATTCCATTTTTCAACCTCCCTCACTGGTACCATACCATTATACATTGTCATTGCTATACCACAATTCCCATCATTAGTTTCATAATATTATTTCCTTGATTGATCATCTAATAAAATGATCCAAAAAGACATATAAACATCCATTAGGAACTCAGTATTTTTAATACTTAATCACAATCCATGAGATTATATCTCAACACTTGAGTCCCATTTAATACATTGAATTAACCATTCATAAAAATATAAGGTTCTAATGAAGTATTCAACCTTCTAAAAGACTCATTTAATTCATAATAGTCTTCCACTAACAAGCGGGAATGTCAACATAGTCTCAATGTGGTGTATTCAAAGGATTTTTGTAGAACCAACCTTAAGGGTAGTTCTAATTTAGGTTGGAAACCTACAAATATATCAAGGGGGTAAGCGGTATTCAAAATTATATTCTACTAATACATCTTAAGGTATTACTAAATTTAGTGGAATACTGAAAATTTTCTGGCATACAACACAATGGCGACGGTTTATAAACATCACAACTTTCAGGGAAATGTATAGACCACCCACCATACACCTATAACAGACTCTTCATCTAATCATAGCCTCTGTTTTGGCCTGGAATGATATAAATCAAAAGAAAATAGAAAAATCCTAAAAATAGGAAATATTAACTAGCATGAAGATAGTTATAAAGAAAGAAATAGAAAACAAGGAAGAAAGAGGATTTAATTTCATATTGTTGGCTATCCAATGTGATAAATGGTGGTCCCATAATATCTCATATGATGGAGGTGTATAAAATCCTAAATGATGTCCATGGAAGAGCTTCTAATATAGGAGGATAGGTTCTGTTTCATTTGGGAATGAAAAACGAGGGTGAGTATCTTAAGCAAGGTAGGGAAGAAATTGTAATCTTTCCCTATAAAAGTGGGAAAGATGATGATTTCACACCTTATACCTTTAAGAATATCACCCTCCATTTTATTTCTCAAATAGCACAGCACCTCTCTTTCTTTATTGAAATATCTTCATAGCAATCATCTAGGAATTGAGCCACATCCCTCATATGTTCTCTGTTCGGACCACCATTTGTCACATTGGATAGCTAACGGTAAGTAATTAAATCCCCTTTATTCCTTACTTTTTTTCTCTTAACTTCTTCAACAATATATTCATGTAGTATAATATGACCTATTTCTAGGGTTTTTTTATTTTCTTATGATTTATATGATTCTAGGTCTACCATAGGTTGATACTTGATGAAGATTCTACTATTAGTATATGGTTGGCAGTTTATACATTTTCCCTAAAGTTTTTTGTGTTTATAAACTATTTTCATTGTGTTTCACATCGGGAATTCTTCATATGACCCCTAAATTCTGTAATCCCTTAATATGAATTATAATACCATAATTTTGATACCCTCTTATCCCCTGACATAGTTGGAGGTTGTTAACCTAAACTAGAACCACCCTTGAGGTGGGTTCAAATGAAATCTTTTTACTACACTACCTTGGGAGTGTGTTGAGCTTTCCACTTGTTAATGGCATACTTATATGAATAAAAGGACTATTTTAAAAGGTTGAATACCTTATTTTCCCCTTGTATTTTTATTAAAGGCTAATGCAATAGATTAAATGGAAATCATATAATAAGATGTAATCTCATGGATTATGCTTAATTATTTAAAATATTGAAATTTTCAAGGATGTCTATATGGATCTTTATATTGGATATTTAATGAAGGACATCACAGTATGGCACCGATGATGGGAATTGTGGTATGGAAATGAAACTATATAATGTTATGGTACCAGTAAAGAGGTCATGGTATAGAACCTAAGACCCTCTTACATGTTCCAGATTTTGGGATTCCATGGATTAATTCCTTGGATATTTCTTGATGACTACGGACTCGAACCACCTTGGAAAAGCTCCTTGGTATCCAATCAAGTCTTAACTGAGTACACTATAGACATGTTCTAAGGACTCGAGGAGGAATCATTGGACATTATCCCTGGGTTCTCGAATATTTAGCTCTCATACTTAATATACCATCTCATGTCCAGACTGATGGTTCTTGTATAGATATTTTATAGCTAGTTTTTCTCCTTGTTATATTTATCCTTTATAGGTTCTGGGCACAGAGGATTCATGCGAAGGTTCGTACCCAACTTTTCTTTTTTTCATGATAGATGATAAATATGAGATATAAAAAATGATAAATATCATGATCAATGGAATTGAATCAAAGAAAACCAAAAAAGGGATAGAACATCGGAACCAGATATTGGATCATTACATATTATTTATAATTAAAATATTAATTAAAGAATTTCCTTTTTGGAATTCTTTCTTCATTGATGGATCTGAAAATAGATCTATGTTGCACCATTGTTTTTTTGTATGAATCAAGAGAATAATCCCTCTAGTGGTGATCCAAATGTGAAGCATTTTCGTGCACACTCTAAAAAATATTTATAACTAATTGCAGTATAGTGGTTGACCCTAGGTCATTCTCTTGAAGAGTATTTGTGGTCAAGCACTCAATATTTTTAATTAATTTTTTTAATTTATGAAGTAAAATGAACATAAATGATATTTGAGAGTCAAAAATTCGAAACTAAAATTAAACATTCAAATGTAATGCAAACAGAATGAATGAATACAGAATGATGTTATAAATAAAGGAGACATTCTTGGGAGATTATACAGAGTGAACCTTCAATGTCTCTTAATTAGTTTTGAATTTACTTAATGAAAATACTCCCCTGTATGCATGAACATCCTCCTCTGCATATGTTTGTGAATATACAGTTCTCTCAGTGATCATCGAGATACCACACATCCACCTCCCTGATCGAGGGAAAATATTGCAGAATTGAAAGATAAACCTCAGGTGGCAAGTGGAGACACAAAGGCGCCTTTCCCACTAAGATCCCCCTTGGTCAAACTATTAGAAATTAGGGAACATAAAACATGAATGTTAAAATACTTGGATTCATCACATGATTACTCCCCTAGTAACTTCCTCAGGTTAGCTACTCATGATCATGAGCATAAGTATTCACAGTGATGAAGAAAGTGGGGGAAGAAAACAAAACAGAGAAAGAAAAAGATAGAAATGAGAATAATTAAATTAAAACAATAAATGCCATTAAAATGAAATTAAAAGAAAATAAAATACCTAAATACCTAAAATGTCCAACAAATACTACACCTAAGTTTCCAAACGCTTGAAAAGATGATGGTACACCCTTTTATAGGGATGGGGGTGAAAATTTGGCTCTAAAAATATTCTCTGAAAGTTTCCACATGGTACACCTCTTTAATGACATATGTTCATAATTTTTTCTTCTTAGAAGTTGTTCATAAATCTCCCCTATATAGACCCAAAACAATTCATCTTTATTTTCCATGAAATTAAGCATTTATGGATGATTTAATCATAACATTTAATCTCTCTAAGAAGACTATTCATATTCCAGTAAACTAAGTTTCAACACATTTATAACCTTGATAATGAAAGAATCAAGCACTTCCACATTAATAAAAGTTCATTAACCCGATTTTTCCTTTCCTCCTGTTGAATTTAATCTCATTTGGTGCATCAATGATTATATATGATCCTAATAATAAAATTATTCAGATCTATGTACAGATTTTGAGGTCTGCACTCTGAGTTGGATTTGGGCCTTCAAATAATGGATTGATCTTTTGGTACAAAAGATGAAATGAACAACATCAAACATAGAAACGTATAAAATAATATTTTTTTAATTTAGATCAGTATAGAAAAAGTTGTGGTCAAAACATTGAAATACATTAACACTGCTAAAATTCCAAAATATGTCATTTTTTCAATTAAGCTCAAAAATGCTTCAAAAAAATAAAATGTAAAAATTTCCCCTTGAAATAACTCATTGGTGGGATTAAAAATATTAAAATTCAGAATTAAATAATGGAAAATATTTTCTCTATCAATTCCCCCACACATAAACATTGCACTCTTGGTTAATCATCTTAACCCATGGTCAAAACAAACATCCAAAAGAATAAATTACAACACAACTCAATTATCCTATAAAAAATATCATGCCTCCTAAATGGATAAAAATTTCATAACTCCTAAAAAATCATATGAATTCATTCAATATAATATTAATCCTCACATGCATGTTGTACCTACCTCCCTGGGAAAAATATTTCTCTCTTTACTCAAGAATTTCTATGTGGAGTTTTTCTCATTCCCAAGAATGTGTGTGATTTACATAGGATTTATATACTCTTATTATATTCAATTCAATGAGTCAAAAATGTTTCAACAATGAGTTATTTTTCATGGGTTTTTTGGGGGATGAGGGTTTTGTAGAGACCCAAGATTGACATATATGGACATTACATATCTTTTGTGGAATACTTAATACATGATAAAAACAGACGCCCAAAGACCATATTAGTTTAGTGTATTTGGAAACTTGTAACATAATCTTCTAACTTGGTGAAATATCTTCAACATCTCTCCCAAATATCTTCCCCTTTTTTCCTACCTAAACCCTTTCTTTATATCTTGTGGAAAAGAAAACATAAAAAAGGTGAGCTCAAATTATTATTAAGGGTAAACATTAAGAACATAAAACAAAACATAAACATAATAATGTAAAAACATGAACATAAAATTTGAATATAAAAAATGGTTCATGAAATAAATATTGGCATTATGTAAGTTATAGATCATTAAGTAACATTAACCATGATAAAATAGTATTGGAATAAAAAATGGAATTGTGGAAAATAAATAAGAACATAATATAATTTCCATTTCATCCAAGCCATTTATTCCATGACCATCATAGTGGAAAAGGTTCATTACTAAACTGGGTTTACTTTTCATTCTAGCCATGTATTATTTAGCCGGATTCACTTGTCATTACAGACCTATATTACTGAACTGGATTTACTTTTCATAACATTCATTTCTATCTCAAGAGATATAAATCTTTACCCAATGCATTAGAGGTAGATATAGGTCCCAATCATATCATAATGAAATCATTCTTATATGTGCCACAAAAACATAAATCATTCATCATAGCATAACCCATGAAATAAAATGGGATTCATAAACATCATTTCATCATAACATAATTCATATAAGATAAATAGACATTATAAAAATAATTCCATAACAAAAACAATCAAATAAAAGTAATAATAGGGATAGAGACATAACCATATGTCATATTAGATGAAAAATAATTTTGATAAAACACTTGAACTTAATTCCAGAAGAAAATATCCTTTCTTCTTCAAAAATGTTTTCTTTTCTCAAAATGTCGTACAATTTTAAAAGAAAAGAATTTAATTAAAAATAAACTTGAAATATTGTAAAGTAATCCTCATGTAAATAATGCATTATGGAAGCATAAAAATTCCTTCATGCCATATAAGTTAGAAAAACATTCTCCTTGTACTTTTGCTAGAATAGTTAAAAATGTACCTTGTATGGTAAACAAAAGAAAGATTCCTTTCATACCATGTAGTAAAAGTAAAAAATGGGTAAAAATTACATTAAATATACATTGAAGAATAATAAACATTTTGTGATAACATTATTAGAAAACATGGACATAGATGATAAATATATCCCCAGAAAATACTTACGTATAAACAATCTCGAATAAAAATGAGATAGAAAAATTATCGCTTACCTTAGGTCTAATTTCTTCTGTATGTGTCCAAAACTCTTGTATAGTGGGTTTAAACAAATTATAAACTAGTAACAGAACTATAATAATATGTATGATATCATATATGATTCAATTACAACTTTATATTACCCGTTCATTTATCAATTCCTTATTAAATCAACATTTTAGGTAATAGTCATTTTATTTATCATACATGTTTTGAATTGTTATTCTTGATATTATTACTTATATCATGATTTACTTACTTCAAGAATATAAGAGAACTTCAGTGTCGTGTCATCTCCGCATGACACCCCGGGACTCCTCTCCCACCACTAAGGTCCATCCGGCAGCATTCCGCAACACCACGAGGCACATTCGCTCTGATACCACTGGTCACGGGTTGAGCGTCTCAGCACAGCAGTTCTCTCGTGCGGCACCCCAGCCCCCTCCCTTAAATTTCCTCTTAGCGAACTAGGGTTGGTCTTTTGAGAAGACCAGAACCTCTAGAATATAACTATGTAAGTTGAGAAGAGAAATGGTTAGGATTTGGATGAGAATGAAGGCTCAAAATTGAGTGAAGAGGAAAGATATGAGGTTCCCTTTTATAAGCGAGGAGATGGTCACTTTAAGGAAGTCCTAAAATATTAATTTATTATATATTCAATTTAGATTTAAAATGGTTCATAAATTATTTAATTAGGAGACTAGATGATTTTGGTTATAATACCCATCATACAATAATTTTTAGATAAGTATTGAATATTTTTTTACCCTTATATTTTTTATTTAACCCTTATTTTACCCTTTTTAATCTTACTGTGATGTCATGTTATTTACACATTGTGGGTTAATTTAATTACCATATCATATCGAACGACCCATAAAAAATTATTTATCACATATTTGGACTTATATTAATCATTTTGAAAAATCTTATATTTTTTGGAATTTAATATCATTTAATAAACTATTTTATGTTTTATGTTATGAATTATGTCAATTTTGGATACTATTCATACATGAGTTTTTTTAAAAAAATAATAAAAACCTTATTCTTGAGAAAAAAAATGCATTAAATCATCCCTAATATGTCAATAACATAGTGAAAATTCATGTATGTCATCAAAATATTCAAATTATATTTATTTTAATATTTATAAATTCATTTATTTGAATCTTTCATTAATGAGGTAATCACTACATCATAATTGTGTCACAAATAAATATATTTATCTAAGGTCTAAAAATTATAAATAAAATAAAATTTTGTAGGAAATATTTTTATCTTTCTAATTACTATTTATATCCATAGATATCAGTTATATAACCCTATATTAAAATTGATTTAGTAAAATATATATGTTTATTTTATAATTATCTTTACTTTAAATGAATTCTTATAAAATGTCATTTTCATATCCATGTGAATCCATGGGGTCCCAAAATAGACACAAGGATTACCATGGTCATAAATATATCATCCTATAGGATTAGGACATGTGTTAGGGTAGTTTAATATTATTATTTTACCCTTATTTACCATATTTACCCTTTTAACCATGATAAATAAAATAATTTTTGAAGTTACTATTCATAATGTCTAAAAATAAAAGGTACCAATTTAAACAATTTGAAAATTATAATTGCAAATATGGAATCAATTTTTTAAAATTCAAAACACATAATTTTTAGTAATTAATTTAAAATTAATTCTCATTGTCCAAACCAAAAAATGGGTTTTTAAGAAGTAATAACTATCAAAATATTGACATGTGTTTATGTCCAATTTAAAAGTAAAATTACTAAAAATGACTAAAATTGGATTAAATGATAACAATATAATCCAATTAAACTTTAAAACTAATTAAAAATATAATCTTACTATATAAATTAATTATATGAAAATACAGTTTTGAATTAAAATGCAGTATTGTTCATTATTCATTAAATTTTGAATTTTATCAAAAAAATAAAAAAATCAAAAAAAGAAAATTTTCATATCCCATTTCCAAATAATAAGTTTATTTTGTCAAATTTAACTTATAAAAGTTTCAAACCTATATTTAAAATGGGTGAGTGATCAAATGGTGGTAAAACTGTATTTTTTGAAAAATACTTCTTTTATCTGAAAAAAAATGATTTTGTTCTCATATCATATTCTATAAAATGTGTAAGATTAATGATAATGTTATATAAAATTCAAAATGTGGTTAATAATATTCATAATAGCTAGTTATATAATATTTTAATAATATATCGTTCTTTAGTGAAACTCGATGTTACTTACAACACATGCTATTGAGGAAGGTCACTCTTGAGTTTAACGCAAGCCAAGTCAGTGTTGCATGTAGTGAAATATTCCTTTGGTGTTGCGTATAACATAATCCCAAATTATTTCATTTATTAAGTGAAAAAAATCTATACTCATTGTTGTGTAAAATTAATTCTATCAAAGGAACTTGAAATTTTGTGCAACACAAGCCAAGAATAGTGTTGCGTATACTACAAGATAATACGGTTTTGTTTGTAGTGAAAGATATCTTGGTGAATCTTAAAAAACAATACATAAAATACAATAAAAATAATCTATCTCATAAAATCTCAGGGTGTTACAGGTTGACAGGTTTTAAATGTAAAAACATCTGAGGCAGAATGAGGAGGGTTAAGCTCTAAAGTGAAATAAATGCTTGAAAACATTTTTCCTTAATAATGGTGTGCTCCTTAATAAGCTAAATAATGATTCACCTCTATAAAAATATTTATTTTGGATGTTCACACATGTAATTTTCATAATCAATTAATTTATTCCCTCTTTTCCCTAGTTGTAGCATTGTTTCATCTTGAATTTATATCTTCATTTATCTTCAGAATCATATTTTTTTGGAAAAGAGAGAAAACTTTTGTTCTTAAAATATTAGTGAATACCAATCCTATATTTGTAATGATATTTTGTTCAACTCATCCATCTTTCCATCATGAAATTTATTCCACCCAAGAAACAATAAATATGGAAACACTTTTATTTCATCTCAAACAGATTCTTTAGGAAAGAAAACAAAATCTCATCATCTCTCTTCCCCACACTTGATTTCAACAATAATCATGTATTTAACTTCTAGATAAAGTTATAAGGGGATAAATGGATTTTAATTTGGATTCATAAAAATTTATCTCTTAACTAATAGGGGTTTAATAATGGTTAGATGAAATGTTAGGCCAAAATAAGATTTCAATTTCAAAAGGGGCTTTCAAAGTTGTGTCTCAATCATACTTAACATGTTCCTTGAACTCTAATAGCTTTTAAAAAGAGAAAACAACAATTTTTGGATCACGCAACATGTCTCGATATTATCAAGAAAAATAGTAATGTATGAAGATTTCAAACATGTTTAGAAACCTATTGGGTTGGGAAAAAATTTTAATTCAGATAGTACGTATGCACATGAGTTTCACAATCAACCAAATTTCATCAAATGAATAGATCGGAAATTAGAAAACAAAATACATTCATCAATAATTTAAATCATGAAACATTTAAATCAATAAATTTTCAAAAAATACAAATATGGTTTGAATTTTCCATAGGTATTCGATTCATCTCATGTTTCAAGAAGCACGCTAAAAATGAAAAAAGAAAAACATGAAAAATTTATAAAAAACATGAAAAAAATAGAAGCACGTGAAAAATTCCTAAAAATAGGTTGAAATCCTTCCCCCATAATTTTTCTATTTACTACCTTATTTTTATCTCAAATCAGATCAAGAGAAATTTTCTTGCAGAATATGTATTAAGTAGCAAACAAAATGAAGAAAAGGAAAGACACAACATGATTTATTTTTAGTGGCATCCTTGAGTTATGATCCTAGCTACTACCACATTAAAATTACAAGAAAAAAATGAAAAGACATAAAAATAAATAAAAAGAAAGATAAAGGGGATAGAAAATGGATAATTCTTCATTTAAACCCAAGAGGATGATAGGTTTTTACTGTCCCTGGTCAGGTAGTTGTCGTGGATTATCCACAACTAGATAGTGGATGTGGTTTCTTTGAGATAAACCACCACATGGAAATTTTTCCAATGTCCATGAGTAAACAATGAGAATGGAGTACCAAAAATAAGATAAAAAAATTTCTAACCCCCCAGAAAGAATAAAGAGAGAATTTTAGGTCTATAGTGGGAGGGAAAAGAAAATAGGGGTGCTCCCTTTTAACTTCAATGGTGTCCTCCTCCATATGGTATCCAAGTTGTTGTATAGGAGGTAGTCACACCACCAACGACTTCTCTAACTCTTATTATTCAATCAAAACCACTTGGGTAGTCTGATAATTAAAAACTAAGGCCCACTCCATTTTTTTAATAATAAATTTTAGAAAAAGAGATGTTTGAAAACAATTCGTCTTTAATAAGATTAAAACATGATGAATCAATAAAGAAATATTCCCTTTTAAGTATGTCATCTTGGAAATTAATCTCTTTCGAAAGAACCATTGGAAACTCAATATTAGTAGGTGAAACTTAATCATTGTATTAGAAAGAAATAGATTAATGGAAAGGTACTGATTTTTATTTATCAAATATGGGAAGATCAAGTTTTAGGTTATCTTCAACAAAGTGATTCCAAGATTCCTCAAAAAAATTATTGATCTCCCATAAGTGCATCAGCTTACATGTGTACTTTAGAGACCTCCTTGAGAAATGGTTGAGTGTGGGATGATGTGACTAGTTTCTTTAGAATCTTCTTCTCACCCGCCTTAGGTTCTTTAACATAAAAAAATGATCATTGAAATCTCTTCCACCACTTGTTCTGGTTCAAGTTCTGACTCAGGTTCCGGCTTGAGTTTCTCTTGACATGCATGTATGTATTCAGATATCAACTCTATTTGGATCTATAATTTTTCCACTAAATCACTAATATTTTTAAACATATCATAAGATCATTGTAAACTTATTTTTTCACCTGATATTTTTCATTCCATTCATAATAGTTTGAATTTAATGATATCATGAACAAAAAGATTTTTTTTAGTGTTTTTTAAATTTATTATTTTTTATGTTTTTTTAAATGAAAGGAAGAAAAATAATTTACAAAATTTGAATAAAAATAGTGAGTGAATAATACATGGATCCCTTGAAATGAATTCAATTTGATGTGGCATTTTCATGAACACTCTCAAAAATATTTATAACTAAGTGTAGCATAGTGGATTACCTAGGCCATTCTTAAGAGAAGCCTTTTCATTCAAGCACTCAAAATTTTTAATTCATTTTTTTTATTCATGAATTAAAATTAATATAAATGAGATTTGATAATTGAAAATTAAAAACTAAAATTAAACATACAAATGCAATGCAAACAGAATTAATGCATACAGAATGATGTTAGAAAGAAAGGAGACATTCCAGACAGATTATCATGAGTGAACCTTCATGGCCTCTTAATTAGTTTTGAATATACTTAATGAACGTGATTCATATTATGTATGAAAATCATCCACTTCATATTTTTTTGAATATATAGTTCTCTCAATTATCACCAAGATACCGCACATCTACCTCCTTGATTGAGGGAAAATATTGAAGAAGTGAAAGATAAACCTTCGGTGGAAAGTGGAGACAAAAAAGGTGTCTTGCTCACTAATATCCCCCTGTGTGTAACTCCAAGAAAATAAGAAACATAAAACATGAATGTTAAAAGGCTTGGGTTCATCATAGGATTACACCTCGGGTAACTTTATTGGGTTTGCTACTCATGATCACGAGCATAAGATTTCACGGTGATGAAAAAAATGGGGGAAGAAAACAAAAGAGAGAAAGAAAAAGAGAGAAAGGACAACACTTAAATTAAAACATGAAATTCCATTAAAAATGAAATGAAAATAAAATAAAAATACCTAACTAAATAAAATTTCCAACAAAGGGTACCCCTATGTTTTCAACCCCTTGAAAAGAGAAAGGAATACTCTTTTATAGGGAGATGGGGTTAAAATGTTTCTCTAAATATCTTCTCTGAAGGATTCCACCTGATATACCTCATTTATGACAGAATTTGGGAATTTTATCTTCTTGAAAGTTTTTAATAAATACCTCCTCTATCAACTTGAAAAATATCAGCTGACACAACAATAAATGAAGGAGGTATGTCCAATTTACTCAGAATATTTAATCTGTCCACGCTGATTGTTCGTATTCCAATGCACCAAGTATCAACACATTTATTGCCTTGATAATGAAATAATCATGTGATTATGACTTAATTAAAGTTTTTAAACCTGATTTTTTATTTCCTCCTATTTAATTTCATCTCATTTTGTGCATCTATGTATTTGATA
Source organism: Viscum album (assembly GCA_963277665.1). NCBI lineage: Eukaryota > Viridiplantae > Streptophyta > Magnoliopsida > Santalales > Viscaceae > Viscum > Viscum album. The sequence goes on from OY728152.1 coordinate 1,878,591,134, forward strand.
TGAGCCCAACAATAAAATTCACTAGATCTGTTTACAGATTTCGAGGCCCACATTGTGAGCTATATTTTGGCCTTCAAATGATGTATTGAGCTTTGGGTCATAAAAGATAAAATGAATGACATTAGACACAGAAAACTAAAGGAATAATTTTTTAATTTATATCATAGTATAAAAATTTAGGGTTGAAACATTGAAATACATTAAAACTGTTAAAATTATAAAATATTCCATTTTTTCAATTAAGCTAAAAAATGCTTCAAAAACAAAAAATGTAAAAATTTCACCTTAAAATAACTCATTTTTGGGATTAAAAACATTGATATTCAGAATTAAATAATGTAAAATATATTCTCTATCAACATGGGTTCTACAAATATCTGAATGTCGTCTTAGGAAACTCCTAGTGCTAGCACAACAGATCCTATCACATGCATCTTCCATCTTTGATCGCCACTAGAATTTATTTCAAAGCATTCTCCATGATCTCCCTTGACATGAGATTGAGAGTTTGAGGAAGATAAGTCTCCATTATTTGGAGCTTTCATAGATAAGGGAGCTCTCTAGGGCTTGAAGGGATTCTCTAAATTCATTTTTCACAACCAAACAAATGAATTGGCTAACCAAGAAAATAATATAATTAGGTTATATATCACTAGGGTTAAAATAAAATAAGTTCAGTAGTTCCTTTCGTTATTTATTTAATCCCTATGGATCCCCATGTCAAGTAATAATAATATTATTATTATTATTTCTTGACATGCGCTTAACATGTAAATTAAATTAAATATTATGTAATTAAATAATATTCAAAATTTATTATTTATCACTGGACTATTAAACTCAGTCCACTATTAATGCATAATATTTATCAGGCCTTTAATAATGACTATTTATTTATTAAATAAATATCATTTCATTATTCACTAATAAATAAATATTATATTCACTAAATTACAAAAAAAAATTATTAAATAATCCACTCACATTATATTCTCTCGAATAACTACTGACAGAATATATTTGATCTATCAAACATGAATAATTATTAAACCACATTTGGTAATAATATTAATTCAACTTGTTAAATAATGAATAATGATATATTATTTAAATGATTTTCTGGATAGACTTTGTGTGTGACCCTCCAGGCCTCTTTCTCAATGGAATTAGGTGAAGAAACCTAAAGTACAAGGTTATCATCTAGAAACACACCAAGGAACCCTTAGAGAAAGAATTTAATGTCTCAATGACATAATACCTCATTCATATTCTTACTATGTAATATAATCCTTTTATCACAATATCTCAAATCAAGAAGGTTTCATGATGGTGCCATTAACCTATGTACTCAATGTCCCTTTCTTTGAATTCCTAAAATTTGAACTAGAATTTAGAACACCATGTACATTGATGTATTAAGGCTATATCATTTCAATCAAAGGGCCTAATATATCAAGTTCTATTAAATTACATAAGGGACAAATACTTTCTCCCGTTATTCATTAATGTAATTTTACTCGTAATGCACCCAATGTATCCAACCTCATTGTGAACATACTTCATCACAGTTTTCATCAATACATCAAAGTACATGACTCATAATACTCATTAATAATAATCTAAGTCTGATGACCAATATACACATCTTCATATAGGAAAATCCAATGACACATGTAAATGTGTATTTTCTACTTGCGGGTCTCATTCCCATAATATCCTACACTGGATATTACCAAGGGAGAACACTATGATAAGGTGCCTCAATGTCCTAAGTGTATCCACCCATGATATCATGTGTCATATTTTTCCCTCAAATGATATCATATGGTTATATAAATTATATTTAAGAATAGTTTCATAACACTTCTGGGTTCTCATCATAGTGAGGAACTGCTATGCCCTTTTAGTGCAACAGCTACTCTAAGGACATTATCACATACTATGTTATGCATAATAAAAATCATGAGGTGATAATAAGTTTATTAATATTCAAAATGATGAATACATGTTATCAGAAATTACAAATAAGTTTTTTCTAGGTAACCAACTCCAATATACTCACTTTCACCTGATATAACTACTAACAACCTTTAGTCCGCTAGCTCTCACATGATACTCATGCTTCTATTAAGATAGGTATTTAGTTAAGGTGTTTAAAATTTTCTCTTCCATGGGTAATATTCTTACTGAAACTTTACCCATATGATAAAAATCTTTCAAGAGGTGATACATCCAGATTATATGCTTTTTCCATTGGTGTGACCTTGGATCTTTTTAAAGATCCACCGCTACAGTTTTATCATAACACAATGTGATAGGTTCTTTACTTCTAGGTGACACATAAAGCTCCTAAACAAAGTTTAGCATCCAAATTTCATCCTTGGATACATCAAAAGCGTCTATATACTTGGATTCTGATGTAGAATTAGTAAAAAATTTCTTATTTGAACTCTTCATCTCACAGATCCTCTGTTGAGATAAAAAAAATATCCTAACAGTGACTTTAGATCATTTTTATTTATCTAAAAACTAGTATAAGTATAACCCCTCATGACCAGCTCAACATCTTCTCCATTCACCAGGAACATGTCCTTAGTTTTTCTCAAATACTTAAGGATAACCGTAATAGTATACTAATGTTGTTCTCCTGAATATTCTTGATATCTACCTACCATGATCAATTCATATACAATATCAATTATTATATATAACAAGGAATACATGATTGATCATATCGTTGAATCATATCGGATCATAATCATTCTTTATTTCTCTTTTAGTGTATGAGGACACATTTTCTTAGAAATATGTAAACCATATGACACTAGAATAAATCCCCTCTTGGATTTTTTTTCATATTAAATCTCTTTAGTATCTAGTCAATACATATACTTTGATATAGTCTAAGAAACCTCCTAGATCTATCACTAATGATATTGATTCCTAGAATACAGGTTGTTTCACCTAAGTCCTTCATAGAAAAACACTTGTTTATCTAGTCCTTAATAGACTGTAAGACTGGTATGTTGTTTTTAATAAGTAATATATCATCAACATATACTATTAGGATAACAATAGAATTTCCACTAAACCATTTATAAACACATGGATCACATTATTTTTTTATGAAACCAAATTATTTTATGGATTCATCAAATCTAATGTTCCATTACCTAGAAGCTTGATTCAATCCATAAATGGGTCTCTACAACTAGATAATACCTTTGGATTTACTTGGAGTCACAAACCCTTGTAGTTTTGTCATATAGAAATCATCTTCAAGGTTCCCATTAAGGAATTCAGTTTTTTCATCCATCTACCATATCTCATAGTCATGGTAAGCTTCTATAGGAAGTATAATTCGGATGGATTTAAACATGGAAACTTGTAAAAAGGTTACATCATAGTCAATTCCTTGAAACAATTTAAACCTGTTAGCCACTAGCCTTGCTTTATTGGTATTTTATTTACCTTCCATGTCAAGTTTCCTATTGAATACCCATTTTCATCCAGTAGTCTTTACATTAACTGGCGCATTAACTAGAAACCAAACATGGTTCCGATATATAAAATCTATTTCATAATTCATGACTTCTTGAAATGTTGTAGCTTCTAATCTCTCTACTACCTATTTGTAGTAGAGAGGTTCATCATTTTCAATTGATAATGAGTCACCATATTTAGTGAATAGAAAATCATATATCTCTGGTTCTCTTGCCTCTCTTGTGCTCTTATGTAGTACTTGTGTTTTAGGAACTACTTATTTCATGGGTACCTATAAAACTTTTTCTTCCTCCAACTCTTGTGCATCTTGTGCATCAACTTCATAAAAGTTAGTATTTATCCCATTATCTTATTTGAGGATGTGATCCCTCTCAAGAAATACATCTTTTCTGGTGATAATCACTTTCTTTTTTGAGGGGTTTTACAGGTGGTATCTCTTTGTTTCATTGGGATATCCTATAAAGATACACTTTGTGCCTTGGGGTGATATTTTTTTTCCTAAGAAGGTTTTAACAATTGTCTCACAACCCCATACACATGTATTCAACAAAATAGGTTTCTTTAAACTTCATAACTCAAAGTTAATTTCATTTTACACTTTAGTTGGAACACAGTTTAATGTGTATTCCTTATTTTGTAATGCATATCCCCAAACGTATAATAGTATATCTGCATGTATCATCATCAATTGTACCATGTCTAATAAGGTACGGTTCCTCCTTCCACTAGAACCATTCTACTATGGTTTTTAAGGTGGAGTGAGTTGATATATGATCCCAAACTCTCATTAAAATTCGATGAAATCTTGTTCAAGATATTCACCACCTCGATACAATCGAAACTTCTTTATCTTCTTTCCAAGTTGATTCTCTACTTCATTCTTAAATTCCTTGAATTTATCAAAGGACTTGAACTTATACCTCATCAAGTAGACATATCCATATCTACTCAAGTCATCATTAAAAGTTATAAAGTGGGAATATCCGCCACTAGATTCAACTAGAAATGTTCTACACACATCATTGTGTACCAATCCTAGAAGCACCATGGCTCTTTCACCATGTCCACTAAATTGTGGTTTGGTCATTGTTCCTTTTAGAAAATCATGATATCATTCATGTGGTTTTATCTCAGAAGAGTCTGAATAACCATCTTGATAGATCTTTATAAAATTCTTCTCGTTTACAAGACCAAGAAGGTGAATCCAAAGCTAGGTGTTATATGAGTTGTGTGAACATGATTTGTTATCAGTTTACAAAACTTGGTTTTTGTAATTTAATACATAAAGACCTTTATTTAAATTTTCCATACCATAAAATATGTTTTCTTTATAAAAGAAAAAATTTAATTTCCAAAATTTAAAATAAACCCATCTGCATCAAGGCATGACACATAAATTATGTTCATGGTAACCATTGGTACATAATAATAATATTTTAAAACTAAAATCATTCTCATTGGAAATGAATGATGGTAGTCACCAATGGCTAGAGCATCCAACCCCACACTATTAGCATATCTTAGATCAATCTATCCTCTAGAAATATTTTGTAATATACTTAGTTCCTTCATTTTGATAAATTTTTAAGCACCATAATATGTATTGAATGCCCAATATGTAGATATTGAAATATTACACTTGATAACAAATTCACATTTAGCTTCCACTTTCTTCTAGGTGCAGTTCCTCTTCTAGTGGCCTAGATTTCCCCTAGTAAAAGATGCATCCTCTTTTTTCCTTTTCATGTCTCTATATCTTCCTCTTCTTGGAAGGACGGTCCTCAAGGGATTTAGTATTTTTATGAGTCTTGGGCCCCTTTTCCTTGTTCTTCTTTTTCATATTCACCATAAGGACCACAGGTTTATAAATATCAATGTCCTTATCCACTTGTAGAATCAAAGTAAGAAGTTCTGAAAGACACTTCTCATTATTGATCATATTTTAATTTACCATAAAACTGGAGAAGGTCTTAGGTAGTGATGAAAGTATGAGATCTATATGAAACTCATCTGGGAATTTAATCCCTAAGATGTCCAAGAAATCAATTTAGCCAATAATATTGACTACATGAGGCCCAGTTGGCATAGAATCTCTAAGATTATTTGTAAACAAATAATTTGAGATCTATTACCTCTCTTGTCTCTCCTTATCTAGATAATAATCCTAAAGGTGAGATATCATGTTATATGCATCCATGTCCTCATGTTTCTTCAAAATATAATTGGGCATGGATGATAACATGAAACTTTGAACATTTATGTAAAAATTTAAATGTCTCTCATAGAGAAATAACTCTTCATCACTTGCCTCATTACTAGGAACATCACTAAGAGGCTCTTCCATCACATAAAACTTCCTTTTACGGAGTGGGATATCATGTAGGTGCCTTTTCCACTCTTGGAAATTTATGTTGGTGAGAAGTTTTTCCTTATAAATTATTAATATCAATTATATGTTTCATGTAATTTTATTGTTGTTTCTAAAAATAAGATGATCAGAGATATTAGTAATTTATCGAATAAAATTTATTCAAATAAATAAATAAATACAATATTTATTAATCTCCCACTATTTTATTGAAACCCAATATTCCTCACCATTGGCACTGGAATAACCTATTACTTGGATATTATAGCGTAAAGGATTAATATCCCCCTTCTCATTACCCCAGCTTTGGTTGGTCAGGTAACTTGAGGGGTTTTAGGTAAGAATTCAAAATTCCAACTACATTAACTTATAGTTCCTTAATCTGATGAGTGAACTCCCCAATCCTGAAATCCATAAATTGTATTTCCTAAACCCTTGACTCTCAGTTATGCCAAGTCCTACTTTGGAAACAAACCATTGATGTGAACAAATTTAATTCAACCCCAATCTTATTGTGATAGTTCATTAATAATTGAAATCACCCCAAATTTGGTTGGTCAAGCACTTTAAACAATTGTTCGATTTTGACTGAGGTAGTGGAAGGCTATACAAACATAATATAAATTATTGAGGGATTTTATCCTTTTATACATAAATTTATAATTATTATCTTTATCACATTATTGTTAATATTAAGTGGATTAACATAAGTGATTTACCATGTCTAAGATAATATTAAGTATAAGACAATTTATTTTCGTTCTATCTTGCATGCTTGTTTATTTCATTAATTTATGTGGTCAATAAAAACATCCATAATGAAATAACCATGAAAATTTAGAGAAATAAAATAATAAAGTGGTATGATCATGAGCTTTTACTAGTCGTAATTTTTTCTAGTGGTTGATAAACTAACTATTGACCTAGGGGAAAAACAACTTGAACCAATTAAGGTTCATGTTATAGCTTTCCACTTTTCTACCTATTTATATCTCTTGGATTGGTTTCGCCTCAGATCTAAACTTGAACCGCCTCCACTAGCTTGGGAGATCCTTCCATTACATATGATTTTACTTACACGCGGGTGAGGGAAAGAAGGGGTTTACATAAAATAAATCATGATTATAGAGGACCTTAAAAAATAAGAGGGGAGAAGGAATACATGCCAACAATTTAATTTAACAATACATTAAATGAAACCAATCACATACAAATGTTTGGTCTATGATCATGATCATCCACATGCATGCAATGAATTACACATTTAATAAAATTAACATTCAATTGTTAATCATTCTTATTTAAGATAAATCATCCTCAAATAAATTAATTATATTATTTAATTAATAAATTATTTTATATTAATTCTCATCTGAATTTCCATGAGATTATCATCAATCATAATTTTAAATAAATTAAATAATTTTATTTAAAATTAACTGTGTATATAAACATATCTTAGAGGAAACATGGTGAATACTTTTCCGATTCTACCTAAAATTTATTATACACATATAATATGTACTCATGTGACTTATGGAATACATGACTTATCATGTACTTTCATGAAGAGTGCTATCAACTTAATGATTACATAAATTAAATGACTTTTTGGTCACTCGATATGATTCAATGCCTATAAGGTAACAACTATAATATGACTCACACATAATATGAAAATCTAAACATTATGAAGATATTAATTAAATATTTATATATATATATATATTAAAACATATCACCTGACATGTCCTATCAACTTAATGACCACACGCAAGAACATGTTGATAGGTTTTACATAGTATAAAAAATTAATTCTAAATCTGTGTAATTTGGTATAAGTACATGACATGTACAGGTGAGCTGAGTGTACATATCTCACCATCTATCTTAGGCACATGCCTTGGGACATGGTGTGTACACCATGCCTCGGAAAATTGGTTACACTATGTGTATAAGTGGCTACAAAGCATGTGGTCTCCGAGTTATATGGTCACCAGTTAGGTAGGTCGTGTATGGAAATACATATCCATCTATGACTCAAACGGACTACATGTCATGTATATGGGCTACATAGAATGTACTCTAGATGAATGTGCACTAGGATGTCCTGATCAACATACAATGTAATAAATAAATGCAGTGTGTGTTATCAATTCACTCTATTTAAATTAATTTCCAAATTAATTCATGATGTATTGAACACAAGTACATAGTGTGTAACTCCGGTTTCATGGTGTATGCTCTTGTGTTATCCATCCAGAATCGTTATCGCCCCAGGGTGAGTTCCTTGATTTTATTTCATTCATAAAATTAATAATTTTTCATTATATCTACAAGAAATGAAGGATAATTTGTAGACCTCTCAATTCGGATTAAAAAAAGATTAAAATTGAATTGAAAACTAAATGAAAAATGCGTAAATCAATTAATGGTGTTTAAATAATTATAAATAATTTTGTGACCAGTATTATACCACTTTTAAGTTTTGAGCATAATGGAATCATGTGATGGTTTGTACCCAACTTTTCTTTTTTCATGATCAATGATCAATCAGACATTTACACAATGATAAATATCTTGATCAATTGAATTGAATCAAATAAAGGCATATAAGGGATAGCACACCGAAAACTAAGATAGTATCATCATATATTATTTATTATTAATTTAATTAATTAAATAATTACCTTATTGGAATTATTTCTTTGTTGATGGATCTGATTGAAGTTCTATGTTGAACAGTCATTGTGTTTTAGGAATCAAGAGCAGATTCCTTCAACTTATGATCCACATGTGTTATAGAAATCCCTGAATGTCTCCATAGGAATCTTTGGGTGCTAGCACAAAAGATCTTATCACTTACATTGACTGCCTTTGATTACAATGAAAATCTCTTCCAAAGCATTCTCCTTGATCAATCTTGACTTGAATGTGGGAGGTGGAGTAAGATCTCTCTCTGTTATTGGGATAATTCTTAGAGAAGGTAGATCTCTAATGCTTGAGAGGATTCTCCAAATTCATTGTGCATAACCAAAAAAAATTAATTGGCTCACCAAGAAAATAATATAATTGGATTTATTTATCGCTAAGGTTAAAATAAAATAATTTCATAAGTGACTTTTTTTATTTATTTAATCCCTGTGGAACCTCATGTCATATAATATTATTATTATTATTATTTATTGACAAGTTCTTAACTTGTGAATTAAATTAAATATTATTTAATCAAATAATATTCAATAATTACTATTTCTCACTTGACCATTAAACTCAGCCTTCCATTCCTCCAAAATATTTATACGTCCTTGATTAATGACTGTTTATTTATTAAATAATTATCACTTCATTATTCACCAATAAATAAATATTATATTAACTAAATAGAAAATCAATATGTATTAAATATTCCACTCATGCTATATTTTCTTGAATAACTGGTGATGGAATATATGTGATTTAGAAAATATGAATAATTATTAAACTATGTGTGGTAATAATATCTATTTGACTTGTTAAATAATAAATAATAATATATTATTTAACTGAGATTCTGGATACAATTAGTGTGTGAACCACTAGGCCACTTTCTCAGTGGCATCAAGAGAAGTAGCCTATAAAGTCCAGTGTTAGAATCTAACAACATGTTAGGGAAACCATGTAGAAATAAATAAATGTTACAATGATATAATACCTCATATAGATGTTTATTATGTAATATAATCCCTTTATGATGATATCTCAAATCAAATAGGTTAAATGCTGGTGCCATTAACCAATTTTCTAGATATATCTTCTGTTGACTTATTGGAATTCAAAATTTCCTATAGAACACCATGTCCATGGATTTATTTAGGATATATCATTTCAATCAAAGGGCTTGAGATATCAAATTTTGTTAAAGAATATCAGTTAGAAATCCTTTCTTTCATTATTCATTAATCTAATATTACTCATGACGCGCCAAACATATCATACCTCACCATGAACATTTTTCATCATGGTTTTCTGAAATACATCAAAGTACGCCACTCATAATACTCTTTAATAATAATCTTAAATTATAAGTATTAATACACTTCTACACAGATAAGAACATCCAATGAAACATATAAATGTGGATTTCCTACTGGCGGGTATGGTTCTCATAACATCCTAAACTGGATATTACCAGGGGAGTGCACCATGAAAAGGTGAATTAAATTCCTATGAGTATCCACTCTTGATATCCTATATCATTTGGGTCCATAAATGGTATCATCTGGCTATAGAACATATATTTAAGAAAAAATTTATAGCACTTCTAGGTTCTCATCATAGTGGGGAACTGTTATGGCCTTTCAGTGCGATAACTACTCTTAGGAAATTATCATGTAATATTTTATAAAGAAGAACAGTCATGATATGATAATATGTTTATTAATATCCAAACCTATGAATATAGGTTATCATAAAGTACATAGAAGTCAGTTCTAGGGCACCAAATCCAACATCCTTCACAGCTTGTATTCATGATCTACTTTAAATGAAATTCATGCTACAAAATTAATTTTATTATGCCTACACACTTTTATAGTTTATATTAATAAGATTAACTTATTATAGACACCATTGGTGGTGGAATAATGAGTTTTAATGATATCCTATTTGGTTTATCGATTGGGATCCAGATAGACTTCACGGATGCAGTTAGGGATAAATGGAAATATTCTACTACAGACACCTGATTTTCTATACTATCATGGGAACTTAGGAGTGTAGGACTGATCCAGTGATCAGGATGATAATGGAGGAAATCACTTTTGGTATATTTTATATTGTTAAAAATGTATTGTACTTATGGCTTTTTTTATTGTATATATATTATATCATTTTAATACTATTTTTTTACCTGTTATGTCATTTGTTGTATCCTTCAGATGCTATTATGTTATACTGCCTTATATTGTTTCATCTAACTTCTGAGTTCATCTAATATATCACCAATACATGATACAATGACCATGATTTTATAGTATACCAACTATATAATCACATAACCTTGTTTCTAGTATACAACCTCTAGAATATGAGGAGGAATGCTAGAGGCCAAGTGGCCAGTTGGGTTTAGTTACTTATGAGTGAACCATGTCTGGGATGTCACACTGACTTCTTGTATGGACATCATAGTGGACATGAAACCTTTATTTTTATTATTTAAAATACATTTTTTATAGTAGTAATTTTTTGGGTTTTCATGGGTGATCACTCATGTCTATCATGGAAGTAAGAATAATTCCCACATTTGACTTGGAGTTATTAGGGATGGTTAGAGGATCTGTTTGGAACATCACTTATTCCTCACAGTTTATCCTTTGTCTTAGGCCTTGTTCGTAATAACTTTTATTCTATTTTATTTATGTATTGTATCTCATATTCTATTTACTTTCATGTGAATTCATATAGAGAGTTATAGACTATTTTTTTATTCTTTTTTACTCCCTTATGGCCTATTTGGTTTAGTTTTTTATTTTTGGTATGCTTGACTCATGGGTGATTCATACCTATTTCTATATAGAGTTAGTTATGAATTTAAATTACAAAAAATCATGAAAAAATTTCCCCAAAACATTATATCAAGGCCCAAAATGCTAGTCGCTATCTCCCAGGGATCAATAAGTGTAGTTGGGGTTAATAATACTCTAATTTATGTACCATATGGGTATCCTAGTCATGTTCATTATAGTATACATGATAAAAGAAACAAACTCTAATATTAAATAAATAATAATAGTCCCACAAAATCCTTGCGAAATCCATTGTAATCAACTTTCTAATTAAGAAAAACATCAAACATCAGATTATAAGTATTCCTAGTTCAAGAATTAAATGAATGTGAATTTTATAAACTTTTTGGGGGTCGTCTTCTTCCTGTTCCTTTTTCACACTCTCAGTCTATGAAACACTTTTTATATTATTCTATCTCTATGTTCACTCTTATGAAACAACCTAAATTATCTTTCAATGGAAATTTTAATTTTAAATCCAAATTCAGAAGAAAAATTATCTTCAAATTATCTCAATTATTTTGACATGTTGGATCAATCCATTTCATATAGTCACCTTTGATATACTTAAGAGACTAAAATAATTGATTTTGAGTGTATAATGAGTCATTTATTGAGACACATCAACAAATACACTCAAAACTATAAAATTTCACTCACACTGATGTGTCAAGTCATCACCATGAAATAAATGAGATCCAACTCCTTTGAACCATTTCAGAAAATATTGAGGACTATATCTTCTCAAATACCACAACAATATAATGAATGTAGTTTTTTATCAAATATAATGGGAACATGCCTAATTTTTATGATATAGTTCCCCTTAATATAGTGGATAGGTATTTCCTATGCACACCACAACATGTTCATATCAAACCACAACATAAACTTCCCCACATAAGATTCTGAAAACACACCATTCCCAATAAAAAAATTTCCAACATCCAAAGGGAAGTTCCCTTAATGTTTCATGTTTTTGGACTTCGACGACATCCATTTAACCTAAAATAATATATTTTATATAGTATTTTATTCCTTCATCATAAATGACTCATGGTTTCCATCCTCATTTAAAATTTTTGGAGAATTTTTCTCTTCTAACAATGACATTAAAAAATTCAGTATGAGATAGGTGATTTCATTTTTCCAGAGACTATGAATACTTCACTATAGGATAGATAGGCTCTGTGGAAGATTGGGTAACTTTTAACACAAAATGACTTCCACAATGACCATTTCAAAGAAAGAATTCCCCATTTTCTCCTATGACATACACTACAAAATCTTCATCACAACACTGCAGAATATTAAATTCTATACATAATAACCCAACTATAATTTCAAAGTTCAACCAAGCCATTTTCTTTTGATACTTACACCACTGCCTTCTAAGAGACAATCCATATCATAATATATCTATATTCACTTCAATCATCTTCAAACATAAAACATCGCTTCTAAAAATCTTTCAATCTCTTTTAACCTTCCAAATGAAGTTCACCTCAAAAAAAACACCATGATTCACTTAAGATTAAATTTGTTTAATATGATGAATAATTCATTGAAAAAAATAGATAACACAAATCCACAAACCAGATCCACTTCACTCCTTCATCAATAAAACATTCCCTCTCAATAACACCCCTCCCCTCTGATACAAATATTTTCAGGGCCACCTTTAATCTCTAGCAATGTATCTGATAAACAAGTGTCCTCCAACATATGGGTGGGGAATAGGTTGTTCTAGAAAATGCATTGATTGTACATGAGTTGAGTCAGTGTTTCTTTGTAAATAGTAATAATAATAATCATCATCATCATCATCACCATCATTATTAATTGTATTATTATTATTATTAAAAAAATTAATAATTAAGAATTCTAATTATTATAAATAATTTTGTTATTAATTATTAATAATTAATATTTATAATAAAACTAATAATATATTATATTATTACTATTTATAATAATTATTATTATAAGTGTTATTTTTATATTAATAATTATTTTATTATGAAAAATAATTATTATCATTTATTAGCATAATAATATAATTATTATAATATATAATAAATAGTAATAGAAAAATTTATTTATTTTACTAAAAATTAAAATTATTATCATTATTTTAAAGGCACAAGAATTTTAGGATTATATAATAATTATAATACATTATTATAATCAATTTTATATATTAAGATATAATTTTTTAATAAAATAGAAGAGAAGTATATTGAAAAAACATTCAAAAATATACGTTTTTTCTATAATTTTTTAGAATAGCATATTTTAAAGTAAAAAATATTTTAAAAAGCATATATTATATCAAAAACATAAAGAAGAAAAACCTAAGATTGGGGTTCTGAGTGTAGCATAATATGTGGTACAGATATATAAAAATATTGTATTGTTATTATTTATTTTTATTTATTTATTAGGTTAGATGAAATATTATTTATAGAAATGGGATGCAAGGGCATGGAATTGTTTCATGATTTTATTTTGGAGACTAAAATCATGAAATGACTTCACACACTCAAAGGAATTTGCTAAAATATAGAGCATGAAATACTTCCACACTCTTAAAATTTCAAATCTATTCATATATTGAAATGATTCAAACCTTTGTTAAGAATCCAAAGGGAATAGCATGAATATGTTTCATGCTCTTCCTCATGATTCTTTTAAAGTTATACCCCACCACCATATTTTTCTCACTCCCATTTCTTCACATTTCCCTCTCAAATATTTCAAGTGATCTCTTTCGGCAGTTCTGGTCTTTTTGTCTTTAATATTTAATATATTACTATTTTTTAATGGTTTAAAATATTAATTTTTTATATTTGTTTTAAAATATTTGGTTTTTATAATTAATTAGTTTATTTATTGAAATTTTTAGTTAATTAAATTAATATGGTAATTATTAATATTAAGTTTCTTGTTCAATTTTCATACTCATGCTGTAATATTAGTATAATTTTTTAAATTGTCTGTAATTATTTATTTATTATAAATAATTATGGTTCAACATATGTTTCAATAATTTAATATTAATAGTAATAAATAAATTAAATTTTATATCAAAACTATTTTTTAAATAGGTGTCATAATAAATATATATTAGGTTATTTTAATTTATAGTTTCATTAGATTTATTTATTGTCATAACTTTACGTAGTGTGGAAACACTTTGGACCACTTTTGTGCTGATATGAGTAATTTCCAACAATAAATAGTGGCAGTATGTCTAGTTATTACTCCACCATAATCAAGATAAGTTATATATTTAGAAGTTGTTAATTAGAAGATCTATATTTAAAATAAAATAATAAAATATTTTAAAATCATATTATGTTTCAGTGATCAAATATAATTAGTTGATAAAATGAAATTAATGTCATTGATTTGTTTAAACAATCAAATTATTTAAAATTTATTAACATTAATATTGATCCTTACTATATATAAAATGACGTTTTTATATATTTATTCCAACAACCAAATAATTCATATTGAACATGGAGTTAGTTATAACACACAACCAGAATGAGTAATAATTCTCAATCACTATATAATATTATAATCTTCTCAGAGAAAAATTCATCGAATCTAAAACCTTGCTATTACTAAGAAATAAAATCATTAAAAAACATCTTTAATATAAATATAAGTTTTAGAATATAGCCTATCCAAATTGTGATGATGAGAACTGGAAAAAAATATTTTCACTGGTTAAGAATCAATTTGAAAATCAAATGATGGAGTTGTTTGTTATAATATCTATAGTTAAAATTTTCTTTATTTTCAATGGAAGTTGGTTAATCGTAGCCATATTATACAATATCGTATTCTAGGATAAAATCCCTCTCGATGTAATTTCTAGTTTTTTGGTTTATTTTGTTTAGGACTATAGAGAACTTGAAAAATTTATAAAAAAGGGATTAGGAATATCTAGATGGTGTCCTAGAAGTTCATGTATAAACTGAGGAATACTTATCGTGTTTTCCAAATTTTTTATATAGAAATATAAATGATATTTAAAAAATAAAATTAAATTAATGTTTTTCAATAAGGAAAAATGTTGTGTGAAAATATTGATTCAAATCCACGTTATTCAAAATTTAGTAAAGGTAATGTTTTATTGGATGTTTGGAAAAATTAAGGGAACATAAAGATGCATGAACACGGTTCATATAAGAGGGAAGTTGTGCAAAGATGGTGAGTTGTGCATGAATAGTGTAAATGGAGGCGTCATGTTTTTTAGGCAAGGAAATTTTCATGAATGTTAAGCTCATGCTGAGAAGTTGCACGAATGGTCATTCATACATATAAATTACTACAACCCCCATCATTTTAAAAGAGCAATACTTGGAGAAACTCGATGCTATGTTTTCATGTAGGACATTCATGAATATTTTGTATGAAATTATTAATAAAAACATAAATTTTAAGAATAAATAAGATTATTTATTTGTGAACAAGTGAGTTTTGTGAATTATTGATGATTTCTCAAAATATTGGGATGTGTGTGAAAGTGTGTAGTTGTATAAAATTTTAGAAGATTCATGAATGTTTCACAATAGTTGTGTGAAATTTAAAGTTGTGTGAACCTTAAGGGAATTACCGAGAATTTATATGTTAAATTGGAATTTATTATTTAAATGAAATATGAGATTTATATCACATAAATTGAGGTGAAATAATATGTTATTCAAGTTATAAAAGGATATGTGTTGAAGGAACAGTGATAATACTTCATCAAATAGAGCATTGATCTTTCAATAAGTGAGTGGTTATAAACTTGGTGGGATTGTGAGTCTTCTTTGAACATTATAAAAGTAGTTCACTGTAGTGATTCTCGTATATTGGCATATTTCATTTATTTGTACATGTATTATCCTTATAAGGTGAACCAAGTAAAAGTGTTGTATTTTTTACACTTTTATTTTAGTTTAATTATTTCTATGAGAAGAATATATAGTAGATTTTTATTTAATAAAGAAACAAGGACAGGGGGATGCTTTAATCCATCATACCCTAATTTACCCCCCCCCCCCCATCTAAGGGTATTTAGTATAGTGGGGTTAACAATTTGTATTAGATAGAAAGTTTGATTTTATTGAATCATTGTTATGTAGAACTCATAGAATCACTCAATCACAAATTGATTCCAATATTAATGGGAAACAATTTCAAATATGGAGAAATTGGTTGCATCACTACTTATGATCATTAGGAAGGGATGTATATACATATTTTATGCATGGTATTTTAGATTGTATGGATAGTGGGGACTTACTTGAAGGATATCATAAAGAAATAGATTCTAAATCCATAGGAATCAATACATTAAGGGTGCATTTTTCTAAAATAATCTACATAGAGGTGATGTCATAGAAATCCTTACATTATATGTGGTAAAAGATTATTAATATCTATGGAGGAGATTCCAAATCCTAAGAACATAAATTGTAGGTTCTATAGAAAAAGTACCAAGACTTGAGGATATATCCAAATGAATAATTTGATTCATTCTTTAATTGTGTTAATGTAATTATATAGGAAATTTTTGGCCTTGGATAAATCATTGATGATGGTATGATCTCCAAGTGAATCCTAAGAAGATTAGCACCCTAGTTCAACCTGAAAGACTCTATATTCAAGGATGAAATCCAAAGAAGTTGACATTGGATATTTACACAGTACTCTTTTCACATATGAGATAAACAATAATGATAATGAGGTTGTGGAAAAGGGGAATACAAATTAGGTGGAATTCAAAGATTTGAAGATACTTTCAATGTAGTATGATCAAGAAGAAGTATAGGTGGATGAATTCATATCAATCCATTCCTAAAATCAACAAAGGGGATAGGGAATGTTTAAAATGAATCCTAGTCATGTGTGTCTTCAATGTGGAAAGGTTGGTAACCTTGTATACAAGTTTCCTAAGAAAAGTTAAGATGATGATAAGGATAATGAAGTTTTCAAGAAGTAATTTTAAGAAAATATAAATGGTGGTAAATGTATCAATCAAAAATTATTTAAGAACAATAACAGACTACCAAAATAGAGTAATAGTTTATAAGAATCTAGGATAGAAGAAACTAAAAACTTTAAATATCATAGATAATATTCTCTAGTATTATTTATAAGTAGTTCCTAGAAATGGGAAGAGAGTTATGATGATGATTATGGATAAGTGGAAGGAAGATTTAATCTCCATGATGAATCAGAGGATTCTATTTAAGAGATATAAGATTTTAAATATTAAATGAAGAGTAATAATATAGAGGTTTATGACACTAAAATTTATATGATGAAACAAGTAGAGGAGAAGTCTGGGTTAAAGGAAAATATTGAAAATATTAAATCTAAAAAGATATAAATATCATAGAATGTTATTGAGTATAGTCTTAATGGTGAAAAATAGGCTAAAGATATTAGCAATTTGACTAACATATTCAAATAATTTTTCAAATGTATTGAAAATATTAAAGAATATGAATTTAGATAATGAAAAAGTTAAAGATTGGGATAAACTCTTGACTTTTGGTATGAGGTCAGGAAAGAAGATCATATAGGAATGTAAAAGTGGATCACATAGGTCTATCAAAATAAGAAAACTAGTGTTATGAAAAGTAAAATAAAGATAAAAATAAAAAATATTTTATAAAGCTTGATCACAAATAGAGACTAATTATAGTTGATTCCACACATCAAAAACCCACCCCAAAGTTAAAATTTTGATTTGGGTGTGACTATAAATCAGAATACTAAAATAACTTTAGGGAAAATTGGTTCTATTTTAAAAACACACAATAATAAACCTCATATCAGGTGTTAATTTTAGTGTAAATATATGATATTATCAAAAGGTTGGTTCCATGGATAAAAGGTTATAGAGGGAGTACGAATAATATAGGTATCCAATTGAAGTTCAATATTCTAGGAGTTATTTTCATAGTTTTTTTTCTGTCCAAATAATTCTCATCAACAATTTATAGAAATGTGATAATTAAGACCCAAAGAAATCAAATGTAGTATCTCAAGGAATAATTTTAACTAAAAATGAGAAATTGATTTTCATCTTTTTAAGTTGAGTTTGGACCATCTTATTCTAAACAAACACAAGAATTTCAATCAAAAAAATCTAAAGTAAAGGACATTGATTAAAAATAAAAGATATTATAAGGTAGAAGTTATATATATTTCCCTTAAATAATGATATTGTTTTGGTGTATGGATCCATGATGGTTGGTGCACTTCCCACAAGATAGAAAATAAGGATCTTGTCACAGGTATCAAGTGTGACAAGGAAGGTCTTTTTAGATTTATAAATTATTAAGTGTTATAATTATTATCTCAAGAAATAAAAATTTTGGGTAAAATATATTAGACGTGAATAGAGAATAAGGCATGTGATATCTATCTCAGGAATAAGAAATTTGAGTGTTGCATAAGTTGTTTGGGAATTTAATCCAAAAAACATTAGATTATCTGGTGAATAACGATATAGTTCTAGATCTTCCTAAACTAATACATGATCATACAAAAAAATGTGATGTTTTCTAAAAAATAGAAGATTGATCAAAATATATTCATAGAAAAAAAATCAATATTAGTGCTTGAATTAGTGGATGTTTGTGTGTGTGAACCTATATTACTAATATTTATTGATGAGAAGAGACATTACATTATTTTCATTGATGACTATAATAGGATGTCATGGATAATGGTCATCAATTACAAGTCTAGGGTGTTTTGTTTCATTACATGGTATCAAAGGGAGACTGAAAAGATTCTATGGTTTAATATTAAGAGATTATTGGACAATAATGACATATATTAAACAAATATTTTGGGGAGGATTGTCTTCAAAAAGAATGGTATAGGGCACAAAGTCTTAGTAGTGATAAATCCTTTGAAAAATGGTGTAGTTTTGGGGGAAATTTGGATCATTAAAAACATACCCAGAATAATTCTTATCAATAAATACCAACCAAAAAAATTTTTAAAATATTTAGAACTTAAGTAGGTCTACATTTATAATAGATCTATGTTTTGTTTAGCGATAAAATACTCCATGTGAGCAGTGGTATGGAAATAAGGTGATGTTGAAGTACTTTTGAATCTTTGAAAGTAAATGTTTTATTCTTAGTAAGGAGAAACATAGGATGTTTGAGACTCATGAGGATGAAAAAAAAATTGGATATTATTAAAAGATAAAATAATATTAATTATTTAATAAGTGGATAAGAAAGGTTATTGAAAGAAATTATATCACTGAATTGGAGAATTAGATGTATATTTAGTAAAATATTGAACAAATTAAAGAGGATAGTGATGAAGAGATGATAAAATTATCGGGTAGAAAAGGTCCAGAGGAATATTTATAAGAATACACTAATAATGATCAGGATAAAGTTAGACTTGTATATACACAAAACCTGAAGAGATGAACTAGAATTGATAGATAGTATATCATTAGTGATCAGATATCACTAGTGAAAACAATAATAATAACATCTATAAAACCAAAAAATTTCTTATCTATGATAGATATGAAGTTTTCTTAAGAATATTATCAGGATGATAATTGGGTTTAGATGATGAATGAAGAACATGAACAAACCATCAATAATTAGACTTGGGTAATTGTTTTGATGCCAATAGACAATAATATTATGAAAAATAAATAGGTCATTGGTAACAAACTGAAGGAATACATTATAATGATACAAAAAATTTATGACTAGTGTAAAATGGATACTTCCAAAGTGTGGGAATAAATTTAGACGAAAATTTTCAACCATTGTATGGTTGGAGGAAATTCAACAATTCTTTTTGATAATAGTGAAAAGTAAATTCAAGGTATTCTAAATATAAATTAAGCCATAATTTCTAAATGTTGTTCTGAAAGAATATGTATACATCAAACAATAGAAATGGTTTTCTTATCTATGAATATGATAACAAAGTGTGTCACTTATTGAAGGAATAATACTGGATGAAACAGGCAGAAAGAGCATGGTATTCACAACAAGATTAGTATATGAATCTTAGTTTCTTGAATAGTAGATTTGATTATAATATTCATTTCAATAATGATAGTGGTCATGGGATGATGGTTCTGGTATATATCAGTAACAAAATATTTGTTAGATCAAATGGATCATAGTGAAAACAGTCTGTATAATTCATAATGTGAGAAATTAAAATGTTATTGATGAGTGAATTGAATTTTTTTCTTAGTTTATAGGATATTCATGGAAGGAAATGTATATTTGTATCTTAAAATAAATATTCCAATTATTTTTTGATAAAAAAATATAATGGAGGATTATAAGGTGATAAAGTCACTTATTTCTACCTAGAAGAATTTTTCATGTGATCTTGATGGAAATGTTGTTAATATTATATAATATAGGAAAATAATTGTGAGAATGTTATAAATAATTGCAACACAACCTGATATTGTATTTTATATATACCAAGTGGCACGATATCAAAGAAATCCTGAATAATTAAATTTGATAATGGTGAAATGAATACATGAGTAAATACAAGACACTATGAGTTTCAGTTATTTTGACATACAAACATCACAATAGGAGTTGTTAGAATATAAAGATATTTGTTTCCATGGTTTAGATTATGATCAAAATTTTACATTAGGTGATGAAATTTATCTTTATGGGATGTGTACTTCTTGGTTGATAAAGAAATAAGACATCATTTCACATGTCTCTATGGTGATTGAATATATTGTGTCCAATTAGGATTGCATGCAATTATTGTGGATGAAGAAATAGATTAAAGACATGGTAGTTGAAGTGAAGTCTCCAATGAAAATAAATTTTACTAATTCAATTTCTATTAATATTATTAAAAATATATTCCATCACACATGGATGGAGAATATTGAAATAATATCACTTTTTAATAGAGAAAGTGGATTATGGTCTAGTAATGTTATAGTATGTTCCAAGAGAACTTCAAGCCACAAAAATCATGATAAAAACCATACCTAGAGAAAAATTTGAAAGGAATCGAATGACTCTTAGAGTCTATTCAACCCCTTAAACTTAAACAGTGTGGATGTGGAACCCCAACCCCCTAAGGTTTGTTGTAAATTTCTATGTGTACTGTTAATTTTTATTTTCTCTATTGCAGATCACAAAGGAGTGACCTTTGGGATCATTGAAAAGAAATATAAATAAATGAAAGTGGGAGATTATATTTCTTAAACCTACTAATGGGGAGACTAAAATTGTAAAATTGGGAGAGAATTTCTATGTTAAATTAGGTGGATCAAGGATACAGGGGGTGTATTCAAATATGAAAATGAAAAGTTGTTCTATCAATGAAAACAAATCAAGAAAGGAGGGACCTTTGGGTTCATAATATTGGTTATTATAGTTTGTTGTTTGTGGAATAGTCTTGAGATCTGATCATTATTAAACATTTATAATGAAGAAATATTCAATTTTTATCGAGGATGAATTGATTCATTGATAAAATTTATATGATATAACTTTTTCTCATGTTGATATTAACTCGTCCGGTTTTAGAGTACTTATTGATAAATTTGTTGATCACTATATAAAATTTTTTATCCTACACTTCAAAAAGAAAATTTGTTATTCATGAAGAAGGTATGATAGTTTTTATCAATAGGGTATTTTAAGTGGTTTTGAGGAGTTTTCAGCAAACCCAAATAGGGATAATATAGGGAAAAAATACTTCTCGATTTCATTGAGAGGATTTTAGGTTGTTGTATTCTTTTAAAAACAAGGTAAAATTTGTGTTAAAACATTTCTAGTACCATGGATACCTTGAAACATTTATTAAAAAGGGGTCAGGAAGCTCTTGATGGTGTCTATGAAGTTTTTCGTATAAGTTTATGAATTTTCCCATTATTTTCCAATTTTTTGGTTATAAAATTTTGGAGTAAACTCAATTTTTTTAGGGAGAAAATAAAGTAATTTCTGAAATTTCATTATTTCATGAATAGAGTGATTCAAATACACCTCATTTAAAATTTGTAAAATGTAAAAATTTCATGAAAATTAGGAATATTTATGAAACATGGATTTGTGAAAACATGGTACTTATATGAGGGAAAGTGTTCAAATATGGTGAGTTGCATATAAAAAGAATAAATGTATGTTTCATATTTTCTAGGTATTTAAAGTTACATGAAAAATTGATTTATTGTTAAAAGTTTCAAGATGGGTTATCTATGCCTATAAATAGGCCTCTACCTCCATCATTTTGGAGGATTAAAACTTAGAGAATATTAGGGCTCTGTTTTTTGTAAGACTTACGTGCATATACTTCTTGTGTAAAATAAATTATTTAAACATAAATTTCACAAAGAAAATAGATTATTTATTTATGAACAAGTGAGTTTCATGAATGATTATGAGTTTCATGAAAAGTTTATTTTCATAAAATTTTGGAAGGTTTGAAAATTTTGTGCAAAGGTTATAAAAAAATAAAAGTTGCATGAACCTTAAAAGGACTACCTAGAATTTTTTTGATAAGTTAGAATTAATGATTTATATGAAATATGAACTTCATGACATTCCAATTGAGGTGTGATCAAAGATAATTCAATTAATCAAAATATATTTATGGAAGTAACAATGAGTACACTTCAGGAAAGAGAGTAGTGAGATTTCAACAACTGAGTGGTTGTTAACGAGTAGAGATTGTGAGTCTTATATAAACATTATAATAATAATATGGTTTAATGATTCTTGTATATTGGAAAATTTTATTTTTATGTTTCTTTTATTACCCAATTTAGATTAAACTAAGTAAAATTATTGTGTCACATTCAAGTTTTTAATCCAATTTAAATATTGTCGTGAGAAGAAGAGGAAAGTTTTGTTTAACGTAGAAACAAGATCAATAGGGAGAATAATTTCAACATGCCATAACCTGATTTATCCCCTACCTCTTAGGATATTTTACCTATCGGGTCTAGTGTTTTATCATTATATTCCAACACCTCATTTAGAGAGTGGATCTTTTTCGAAAAAAAATTCCCACGTGATGTAGACTTAAGAGTGGTTAATTTCATAGATGGTGAAGAATTGAATAATGGGATTAACTTTAATAACGGGGATGAGAAATATAGGAATATGTTAAATAACATTCAAATACAACCTCTATGAAGTCAGGGTGACTATTGATTCATCCAATAACATTGTATTTTTGGTCAATAGAAGGTATTGAATGCTTATTAGAATTTGATTGGTTAATCATTACTCCCAACACAAAATTTCTATAAATTATAGGCTATATGAATCTAGTGGTAGATTAAATTTCTTTGTATATTGGGAGAGAATTTTATTATAAGTTAGAAAAAAAATTATGATCAAACAATATCACATTGAGATAAATTATAGTTAATTCATGGATGAATAAAATAGGGATGATTATATAATTTAGTGTGAAAATTTTGATTTAGATTATAAGATGCATTTGAGAGATATACTTGATAAAAATTTCTAAAATTGGAAAATATAAATATTTACTCAGCACACATACATTAACCTAATCCTATCACAGGATCACAAGGACTAATATTTTTATGTCATTTAAACTATTATTATTGAAATGATAAGATCATGTCAAGATGTTCTGATAGTTCTATAAGGAATAAATGAGATGCATGATAGAAACCTATTATGAAAGTGTGTGGTGAATGGGATGAATCTTATTGAGTTTTAGCATGACTTATGGAGCTTTTAGGACATCATAATTTGGTTTTCTACCAATTACATACAGTTGAATATGTTATCCAACAATACCATGTTGATTAGTCTAGATTGGCCCTTGATAGATTTCTTTGGACATTCTTACATTATGTATCTACTTTCAGGAATTACAAGTACATTATCTTCATCTATGGAAAATTTATATATGTAAAGTATACTGGAACACTATTTTTTCCACATAGGATGTAATTCATGCCTCTATTCCATTGGAATTATCTATTATTTGGAAAGAGAACTTATCATCTAGTATTTGGTTCTTGGTTTTCCTCTGAGAGTATGTGATGATTTTTTAAATAATTTATATGACTTTTTATTAACATTAAGAAATCATGGAGGTAATATAGTCTCTGAGTCTTACGTGGAGATCACCCCATGATTATCATGAATACTATATTATAATCATTGTATGAAATAAGTTCAAGGATGATTCCATGAAGAAGGTATTCATCAAGATTTATATATATATATATATATATATATTTGAGTGTGTGTGTTTTCTTTTAAAATAAAATTTAATAAATAGAATATTATTATATGTGTTCTTAAAAGTTCTTATTTGTTTTAGTATATGATCCTCGATGACATAGGATGATGAATCATTTCAAATACATTCATAGATTTAATCCAGAGGTATATATCTATGTTGGTGTCCTAGAACCAACAAATATTTGATTACTAGAATCTACATAGTCTTCAATATTAATTTATAACTTATAAAATTATGACTAATCAACTATGTGATATCTATGTGATAAATTACTTATGGAATGTGTCCTAATGAATGGTTATAATAGTTCCCCACAATGATGAGAACCTTGAAGTTCTATGATAGTATTATTAAATACATATTCTTTGGTTAGATGATAACATTTGATAAAGCTCAAATGATATAGGCTATCATGGGTGGATACTCATAATAATTTGAGGTACTTTATCATATTGTATTCCCATGATACCTTTCAGAGTAGTAAATTATGAGAACATGACCCACCGGTAGAAAATCAATATTTGTATGTTTCATCTATTATGATTATCCATGGACATGTATAATGGTCTATATACTTTTAGATTATTATTAATGTATATCATGATTCACATACTTTTTTATATTGATGAAAACCATGATGATATATTCTTGGGGTGAGGTTTATTATGTTGGGTGTGTCGTGAGTAATATTTTATTAATACAAATGTGAGAAATGATTTATCTCTTTAGTTTTTTAATGGAAGTTGATATCTCAATCCCTTTCATGGGAATGGAACTAGTGAATTAAATATATATGCATAGTGTTCTATATGTAATTTTATTTTTGGAAATTCAAAGATTGTGACAACAGAAATATAAGTTGATGGGACCAATGTGAAACTTTCTTTATTCGGGATTATTGAGCCCAAGCTTTTAATTTTATGTCAATGATGTGTCAATATGTGTTTGGTGAGTTGCATTGAAGTGGTTATTCTTAGATAATTTTTATGGATTCATTTAATAGAATTGGATGTAATGCTTTAGTAATCCCCCTTTTAATTCTGATGTTTATTGAACCAGTCTTAAAACTCAAGAACATGTGTTAATGGAGTTTTATAATGACATAATGTTTACAAAAGTAAGAAAATACTTTTAATAAGTCAATGAAAATATATTTTTTTATAAATAATTTGAAGACCATGCAAAATATTGTTTTACATTATAATGAAGAAAAATTAATTTACAAAGGTCACACAAAAATATAAATAAATATAAATTTTTTCATGATGAATATTTAGAAGAAGGGTTGTTTTGGCGTTTTCATACAAAAAAATGGCTAGAAATATCCAACCAGGCTAGGCCAGCTTAATACCACACATGTGGGAGAAAGATCAACCACGTGGGAGATCCATTTATGCTAGACAACAGGTGATAGGAAGTGGGAATGAATAGAATCCATAGGGACCATGCAGGATACTCGTAGGACCACGTAATAGGGTGGTGAATCCCATGAAGCTTTGTATGTGCAAGGTGTTTTGGGTGTAGATCCCTAGTGTTGGATTGAGCCGTCAATATCATGTATTTATTTATAAAGGATCTCTCAATTGAATAATGGAGAGATGTGGGACAATAGAGTCTGGTCACTATTCACCCCTAATTAAATGTTATGGAAATTAGTATTTTCATTCGATTAACTTCATCTATGCTATTTGATTAGAACCATACACCATATTTAACCTCCTGATGCTTGATGAGTTTATGTTCATTGGAGATCTTGCATGCTACAACTACCATCATCAATCCAATATCAAATACTGAATATTATGAGGTGATGAGGTTACAAAACTTCATGCATTAATTATATGATTTTTATGTATTCATTGGAAAAAAGGACATATCACTATCGACATATAATGGTAGTTACAATGTGTTGTTCAATTAAGTATGAGTTCAAGCTATAAAAATGATAGATCATGCAATAATTTTCATATGCATGTGTTTATTTTTTCTGAAGGGAGATATGCCATGATATTTGACATCACAGAATTATGAGTTGGAAAACTATTTTGAAAATATTTTAAGATATTTGGGTGTTTAAAATATCAATATATCCAGACTATATCATGGTATATTTTTCATGAATTTGAATCAGTGAAAACTCATATCAAAGGTTGTGTTTGAGGTCTATAAATACCAAGTATCTAACTTTATATAATTTTTTTATTCTTAATATAATCTCTCATTTTTTCATAAAAAAAAGAGAACTATGAAACTCTTGTTTCGTGAAGAGGAAATCCCATGAAATTTTCTACTTACACAAAAAAAAGTAATAGGATATACCACATCTTCTTGAATTTTAACTCTCACATTCAAGAGTTTCCAAAATAAACTATGAAAATTGGGTAAATTTCCCTTATGTGAAGTTTCAATCCATTACATTAAGCAGATTGAGGTACTATGTACCCTTAAGTGAAGAACCTTTAGGATGTACATATATTATTTACATGAATAAGGTGACTAAGTGTTCATGTTATGAGTGAATACATAAAATAAATAATATTATTGTATTTAATGAAGTTAATTAATACAGTTTATGTTTCCTTGAAAGGAATCTTGAAAATAACATGGTAGTGAAGAAGTAAATGAGGCAGATTGACTTTATAAGAAATAATGCATGCATAAATAGTGAGAAGCTTGTGCACTTGTATTGTTGTACAAAGTAAAATAAAGTGAGAATACCATTAATTCTATTACACATGAATGAAGATTGAAAAATTCATATATAATATTTTTTTCATGTATATTGTGAATCACTTGAACACACTCAAGTTAGGTTAGGTCTTCATCAACAAAAGAATGAATTGGTTGAGGATTGTTACACTGAGGCAATGGAACTTTCATAGATGATCAGAATTATTTGAGAAATACTAGAAAATTTGATTCTTCAAGTGTTAAGGATATTGAAGTGTGCATGAGATAATAAAATCCAAAAAAGATCATGGAGGAGGAATAACGTCCATAAGGTTTAATATCTTTCTAGTTGTGAATCAACACTGAATAAAGAAATAAGTCTTTCAATTATTTCAAGAAGAGGAGTGTATCTTTCTGTTGGGGATAAAATTGGAGAGAAGTATTCAATTAGTACTTTAAGTAATGAATAAGTATTTTATTAACTAATAGTAGAAGTGTAATCACTTGTTTTAAAATAAAGAATTCGTAACCTGGGGGAATAATCCATTACAGTAAGAAGTAGACTTTTTTCTAAACCTTGTAAATATTGTATGATTCTATCTCCATTATTAAAACTTCACAAGATGTGATATTGAGATATAATATTAAGTGTATTAATAACCTTAACATGTTTATGAGGTTTAATTGTAATTAAAATGAATTCATAAAAATAAACCATTGATTCACCACCCACCCACCCACCCCACCCTACCCCCCCCCCCACCCCTCAGTGGTCAATCTAGACTATGGATCTACAAGTGGTATCAGAGGAAGGTCCCTCTAAAGATCCAAGATATATATTACAATGAATATAATTAGATAAATTATTGATATACAATAGAAGTTTAAAAAAGGAATTTACTCCTGAGGATACTAATCTAGATATTTCTACCAGGACAAATAAGAATATAAAGAAATGAAAAGTAAGGAAGAAGAAGAAGAATTTTACATTAATGGATAAGACACCACCAACTAATAGTAATTAAAGTGTTATATATTTAAATAATTATATTGATTGTGATTCTTTTAATGAAGCCTAATAAAGTTTTGATAATGATATATCACTTAGTAATATTTTTTTTAATTCAAAGAACATTTGAAAAAGTTTCTAAAGAAGTTATAAATTATATTTTTGAAGGAATCAAGGATCTCCAGGTTGAAAAATTATAGTTTTAATAAGAGACTATTTATATAGAAAAAAAATTATGAAATAAAAGGATGAAACAATTTATCTTTTCAATGAAAGATATATTGAAGCTATTAAAGATTTATAATGTTTGTAAGTAGTATTTCTTTAATATTGTATTTATATAATATTTCAATGTATTTTAAAATTTTCAAAAAAAAATTATGGATGTCAAATATTCTTAATTAGGGGATAAAGAAAACATATTCAAGGAGCTATAAAATCCTTTATAATAATCAATAAAAATAAATCATGAACAAATAAAGAAGTTAAAGGAGTATTTGGGAGATAGGCTGAGAATTGTTGAGGAGTAGAAGAACTTTATCGACATGAATTTTTTTGAGATGTATATGAGAGTGAAGAATCAAGAATCACACCAAGTGTAAACATCACAAATTTCTAGAAAATGAGATATTTCTACACAAGTTTTCATATAGAATCATGACTCCAATAAAAGAATGAGATCATCATTTAACCAAATGTAAACACCATACAAGAAAAAAAATTTCCAATGAACAATAATTTTTCTTGTGTAATAATGATGTTTTAATTACTAGTATAGGTGTTAAACCAAATTATACGAATATATGGATAGTGAAAAATACTAATAAGCCCAAAAAAATCAAGGGTGGATGATAGAATATGAAGATATATTACACAATTAGTTTCCAAAATATTAGTGGTTCCAATAAAAAAATAAAATGTTTCAAAATCTATGATATTTAGACATCCTACACCAGAAAATAAGATAAGAATATTCCTAGGATATTGTTGTTGTTGCTCTAATTTTGGGCACAAGGCATTAGAGTTTTTTCATAACATGAAAATTTATGAAAATAAAATAAGTCATATATTTTGGGGAAGAAAGAAAAAGAAAATAAAGAAGACTCTCACTAGATAATTGAAATCAACATAAAATGAAGTTTTCTACAAATAACAGATTTGAATGCTTTTAATATTTTTGTGAGTACTGAAAAAAAAAGTGGTCACTATTTTTATGGGCAATTTTATGTACCAATAATGCAAAAAAAACTGATAATATGAATAGAATACCATAAAATAATGGTGGTAGGTAAGAAATAAGGTGACAAGTATTTAAGGGGATACGAAAAAAATAAAAAAATTGTTATAAAAACTATTACTAAGAAGATAAATGAGTGATCCTCTCCTACATAAAAGGTAGAAATAAATATTTCAAAAAAATCACTACCCATAAGAAAAATAAGGCTTGGTTTAAAGAGGTACAAATACAAAAACTGTCTAGATATAATGCACATTAAGGTCTATGATTCAATTTCGGTGGTTTTGGTTGGTGATGTGAAATATATAGCCACAAAGCATACTCTTACAAGTATAACATGTCATTTTTTGGAAACATTCATCAATCAAGGGGAAGTAAAGATAATAAATTCCTGATAAGATTACTAGGATATATTCTAAATTTTTTTAAAGTGAAGAGTCTTCAATAGAAAAAATTGGTAAGTCATGTGATGATTCTGAGAAGACAATGAATTTCAGTAAAGAGTGCCTAGCTGTTTGGCCAAATCAATTTGAAATGTATAATAAATTGGAGGAAGCTGAAAAACATACCAAATCTCAAGGAAAGAAAGTGTATGCAGAAGCTAAGGTGGAAAAGTACATTCCTCGCAAAGAAAAATCTTAAAGGAAGAAATAATTTAATCAAACAAATGATACTCAAAATAGAAATAATATTCCAAAGAAATATTCCCATGCTGAGATTGGGAGAAAATAATAACCCATGTTGAGGAGAATCTCTCATCCTGAATGCTTCTCCTGAAGAACAAAAAGGTTCTTCTTTATTCCACTATTTGTGTGTGTGTGAGTATGTTTTTGTATTGAGATTAATATAATTGAAGGAGATGGATACATCCCTTAAGTGGGTAATTGATGAGTTAAACCTATTAAATATTCACTATATAGTGAATTAAGAATCTCTAAACATCTTTATAAAATTAAAATATGAGGTATGATATTCACTCATATTTCTCTACTTTTAAAGAATTAGTTATAAAGGGGGAGTTGTTATTCAACCAACAAGGTGGAGCTATATATTTTTCACCTGAACATTCTAATTTTTTTTCTGATGTGTGTGTAGAATTTATAATTTTATTAACAAATATAATTACTTGCAACCCCTAAATTGAAAATTGATAATTTTTTAGCATGATATAACATGAATGGTAGTTTATGGATAGTAATGAAAACATTGGTTGTATCTATCTTATCTTATATATTAGTAAACTCCATGTAGACATGGATTATACCAAATAAATTTTCTTTACTAAGAGAACCGTGTGGCATCATCCTTATCTTAGAAAAAGAGGGAAGAGAATGATATTTCCTTAAAATGAAGAAGAATATATGTGAAAACCCCCACTTATCCTTTTCATTTTATTGTCAATAAGGTTGAGAATGTTTTGACTGAACATATAAAATTTTAAAAATTTAAATAGATATTGAAAACAAAATAAAAAGGTAGATATTATTAAGACCAAGTGTTGAATTTATAGTCAATGATGTGCCAATATGTGTTTTGTGATTTGAGTTAAAGTGGTGATTTTTAGAGAATAATTATGGATTCATTTAATGTCATTGGATGTCAATATTGGGAAATCCTCTTTGTAATTACAATTTTTTTCGTACCAGTCTTAAAACAAAAGGACCTGTGTTAATGGAGTTGTAGAACTGACACAGTGTATACAACAATTAATAAAAAAATTGAATAAGTCTATGAAATTATTTATTTTCATGTGTAATTTGAAGACCATGAAAAATAACGTTTTCATGAAGATAAAGAAAAATTAAATAAATAATTCCATAAGAAAATATAAATACATATATATTTTTCATGGTGAATATTTTAAATTAGGTTTGTCTTGATAGTTTCATACAAAAAATGGATAACTATATCCAACCAACCTAGGCTAGCTCAATCCCACACATATGGGAGATAACTCAACTACATGGTAGATATGTCTAGGCTAACCATAAATGTGTCAAGAAGTTTAAAAACATAGAGACCATTGGGAGTGTGTCGTGGTGCCTTTATAATT
The DNA here is from genome assembly GCA_963277665.1 of Viscum album. Taxonomy (NCBI): domain Eukaryota; kingdom Viridiplantae; phylum Streptophyta; class Magnoliopsida; order Santalales; family Viscaceae; genus Viscum; species Viscum album. The sequence goes on from OY728152.1 coordinate 1,878,622,805, forward strand.
CCAAGAGGAACAAAAATGGTGTGGCGTGACCCATAAGGGGAGGTGTTTGCAAGGTGTTCTAATTGTCAAACCCCAGTGCCAGATTGAGAAATCATAAGTGTAAATTTATTTATAAAGGATTTCTCAAATAAAGCATGGAGATATGTGGGAATGTAGAGCATGGTTACTGTTCACCCATCATTAAATGTTACACAGATAAGAAGGTTCATCTAATTAACTTCATTTGTGCTATCTGATTTGAACTATGAATCATCTTCACCCTTCTAACACTCTATATTATTATGTTTTCTAGACTTATTTCATTTCTTGAATATCATCATCAATCCAAGATTATATAATAGATATTTTTAGACGATGATTTCATGAACCTTCATGAATGCATGCTATCCTTTTCATTCATTCATCGAAACAAAGAACATATCATTATCATCATACAGTGGAAGTCACATCATGTTTTCCATATAGGTATAAGTTCAAGCTACAATAATGATATAGAATGTGATCATTTTTTATGCATGTAATGATTTTCTATGGAGGTAAATACACCATGATATTCATTGTCACATAATTATAATTTGGGAAAATATATTTGAAAATATTTCAAGATCTGGGAACTTGATGTTTTTTAAATATTTGTATCTCCATACTTTGACTCTTTATATTACTCAGGTATTCTAATCAGTGAAAACTAAGATCAAATTCAAGTCTCAAGGTATATATATACTAAGAATATAACCCAATATAATGTTACTTCATCGTGACATTGGCTCACATTTTTTAGAAAACAATAGATCACTGCAAAACCCCTATTTCATGAAGAGTAAATACCATTAAGCTTTCTGCTTGTGTGAAGACGAGGTAGGAGATCCCATGGCCAATTAACTTACCACTATCATACTTAAGAGTTTCATGAAAAAAATTAGACATGTGCATGAAGTTCCCTTATATGAATTTTCTCACCCTTATGTGAAGTGGATTAAGATACCATATACCCTTACATGAAAAACCTTGTGGATTTGTGTATACTATTTATGTGAATAAGGTGATCGAGTGTTTATGTTGTTCAGGTATACATAAAAGAAATACTATGAGTGTATTTTTCAAAGTGAAATACCAAGAAGTATTGTGTACATGTGCTTGAAAGGTAGTTTGAAACTAACACAGTAATGAAGAAGTAAATGAGGAATATTTCATGCACATGAAGTAATACATATATAAAAAATGAGAAGCTTGTATGCTTATATTTTTTCCCCAAGTATAATGAATAGTGAATACCATGCATTGTATTACACATGAATGAAGATTGAGAAATTCACATGTGATATTCTTTGAATGTATATTGTGCATCACTTTCACACATACATGTGATGTTGGATCTTCATCGACAAAAGAAATAATTGACTGAGAATTGTTGCATTGAGGAAACTGATCTTTCACAGGTGGTCATAATTATTTGAGAAATACTAGAAAATTTGATTATTTAGGTGACAGGAATCATGAAGTGTTTTTGATATAGTTATATCTAGTAATAACATAGAGTAAGACTATCCACTGAGGATTTAATATCTTTATAGTTGAGGATTAACCCTGAAAAAGGAAATGAGCATTCCAGTAAGTACTGGAAGAGAAGAATGACTTTCAGTTGGTGCTAAAAGTGGAGAGGATTCTTTTAGTTTGTGCTGGAAGTAGTTAATAATTCTTTCAGTTGGTTTTGTAATTAGTGAAATGACTTGTTTTATAGGGAAGAATCTATAACAAGGGGAATAATTGGTTTAAAAAATGAGTGGTCCTTTTTCTGAACCTTGTAAATATTGTGCGTTACTCTCTCCATTATTACAACTACACATTAGGTGATATTGAGAGATAATATTGAGTAGATCAAGAACATTAAATATTTCAATAGGTTTAATGTGATGGAAAATGAAATCAAAAAAATAAACCGTTAGTCCACCCCCCCCCCCCCCAAGTGCTCAATACAGCCTCCATATTTATTAAGATATCAAGGAAAATGAATTATATTACATTGTGTGAATTATTATGAGGTTATATTTCATTTTGAAATTAGCTTCTTTCTCTATGGGATTGTTAGCAAGTTACTAGATGATAACCTTCGACTTTAGGTGATGTAGCTATCGCCACTATGAGAGGGGCCTAGTGGACAACACAATAAGTTTATTCAAAACCTCAATTAAATTTAATAAAAATTTAATATGTTGAATAAATACTATTCTCATATGTAGTATAATAATTATTCATTGTTGTTTGATTGAATAGATTCAATCCCTGGTTATTTGAGATAATATTGTGTGAGTTTCATATTAATTAAATATTTATACATTAGGTAATTATTTATTTAATTAAGTGAATATATAATATTTATTTATCTCTGGTATATTCACAAGGTAACAAATATATTTATTTGGTTATGTGAAAATTTAATAAATATTTATTTTCTAATTTAGTGAATATAATTTTATTTATCTATCAAAAAAAAATGTAATGACATATATTTATTTAAGTAAATATACATTAGTCAAAGTCTAATAAATACTAACAAGGACTGGAAGACTGTAATTAATGGTTCAATGATAAATGATATATTAAATATTATTTGATTAAATATTAATTTATTTATTCAAGTAAATAATATTTATTTATCTGTTAGTTTATTTCACATCATGTAAATAATAATAATATAATTATTTTTTAGACATGAGGTTTTTTGGGGATGAGGAGAATAATAAGGTTCCATGAACAGCTAATTATTATCTAACCCTAGGTCTATAAATATCAAGTTATATCATTTTATAACCCTATCCATATTGTAATAATGGGTTCCCTATACCCAAATTAAATAGTACATTTCGATTACCATATAATGTATACAATGAGTTATGCATGATGTATGCTTACCAAAATAGTGTTGATAATTCTACATCCAATATTTTAATGGTAATGTCCATAGATTATTTTTCATATCAAATGGTTATAGTTTTTCCCATGGTATAATGAGAACCTATATACACTATCACATTAATCTTAATCATATGTCATACGGTCTAAATACATCATTCTGACTGGGCACAGATGATGTTTGGCAATTAGGTGGTGGGGGATTATAAGCATTGAGACTTCTTCTCATAAATCTTGCACCTGGTGATCTTGAGTAGATGATATCATGATAAACAATTGGCCAATAGTAACACCACATTTTTCAACTTTCAATGGTAGTTCCTATATGAAAATGCGTGTAATGGTATTATAACATGATATTGTTTTCAATTTGTACCATTGGATTTCATACCATGATTTAAGGATAAACTATCCCATTGAATTCTTAGTGAGGTAGCTTGCATTGGGTGCATCATTAATGGTATGACAATGATTGAATAATCAATAAATAATTTTTCACTTCTTAAAGGAAGAGATATTTTAGGCCTAGTTTATCAATATGGTTGTTCCTTTAATAAATCCATCATCATGGTAGAAGGAAGGTAAGCCTTTCCTGGAAGGTTAATGGATAATAAAGAAAGAGAGGATGATAACACATGTTTTTGTCCTACTTCATGAGATACCACAAGAAAAAATTTTATATTATATGGTGTATGCTTATAGGATGGTTTTTGATGTTGTGACTACTCCTTATCTCTTTAGGGGCCTTCACGGGTTAGTCAACTCCACTCCTGGTCTACATGTAGGTTCTAGGTGCAGTAGAAGCATGCGATGGGTGGTTCCCGACATTTCTTTTTGTCAGGTTCAATGATAAATCTGAGATTTACATGATGATAAACATTGTGTTCAATGGAATTGAACCATAGAATACTAAAAACATGAATCACGCCAGAACCAAAGAGAGGGGATCATCGCATATTATTTATAATTAATTTAATTAAATAAGAATTACCTTGATAGATTTACTTCTTAGTTTATGGATCTAGTAATAGATCTATGATACACCAACATTTCATTTTAGGAATCAGGTGCATATTCCCTCTAGTGGTGATCCAAACATGTTCCATGAATCTTCAAACGTCACCGAAAGAATCTTCGTGTGCTATCATGTAAGATCCTTACGCTTGTGTCATCCACCTTTGATCGCTATGAGAATTGCTTCTAAATCATTCTCCTTGATTTGGTGGATGGATATTTCTCTCTGTTCTAATGAACAATCGTAGAGAAGATAGATCTCAAGGGAATGAGATAATTGTCTAATTTCATTGTGCACTACCCAAACAAAGGAATTTTTTTTGAGAAAATAACATAACTAGTTTTATATATTGCTGGGGTTAAAATAAAATAATTGCACAAGTGCCCTTAATTATTTATTTAATCCTAGAAAAAACCCCATGCCAAATAATAATATTATTATTATTATTTCTCTACATGTTCTAAACTTGGGAATTAAAATTAAATATTATTTAATCAAATAACATTCAATGTTTATTATTTTATCACCAGACCATTAAAATCAGTTCATCATTCCTCCACAATATTTATCGAGCCATGAATAATGACTATTAATTTATTAAATAAATATCACTACATTATTTTCTAACAAATAAATAAATATTATATTCACTAAATAGAAAATATATATTTATTAAATATTCCACTCAATTTATATTCTCTTGAATAACTAGTGACAGAATATATATGCTCAAGTAAACATGAATAATTATTAAACCACAAGTGGGAATAATATTTATTCAACTTGTTAAACAATAAATAATAATATATATTATTTAACATAGATTTTGGATACACTTAGTGTGTGACCCTCAAGGCCTCTTTCTTAGTTGAATTAGGAAAAGCAGCCTAAAGTCCAAGGTTAGATTCTAGAAACACGCCAAGGTAACCATAGAAAAATAATTTAATGCCTCAATGACATGTTAACTCATACAAAAGCTTACTTTGAATTATAATCCCTTTATCGTGATATCTCTAATCAAGAGGGTTTCATACAGGTGCCATCAACCAAAGTGATCGATGTCTCTTTCTTTGATTTCACATAAAATGAACTTGCCTATCAAACACCATGGACATGGATATATTTATACTATATCATTTCCATCAAAGGTCCTGAGCTATCAACTTCTATTAAAAAAATGTACAAATACTTTCTCACATTATTCATTAATTCAATATTACTCATGAAGCACCCAACGTATCCAAACTCTCCAAAAACATATGTCACCATAGTTTTCATAAATACATCAAATTACATGACTCATAAAATTCATTAATAATAATATCAAATTCTATGGATCAATACACACATCCACGGATAGGAATATTCAATGACACATAGAAATGTGGATTTCCTACTGGCCAGTCTCATTCTCATTATATTCTACTAGATATTACCAAGGGTGTACACTATTAGAAGGTGCTTCAAAGTCCAATTAGTCTCTACCACTAATATCCTATATCAATTTTGTCTCAAAAATGATATAATATGTATGTAGAATATATATTCAAGTATAGTTTCATATCACTTTAGGGTTCTCATCATATTAGGGAATTGCAATGACCTTTTGGTGTGATAGCTACTCTTAAAACATTATCACATACTATGTCATGCAGAACAACAATCATGATTTGATATGTAGTTTATTAATATTAATAATAATGAATACATGTTATCATAAATTATATATAAGTTGGTTCTAAGGTAACAACTTCAACAGACTCCCACTTTCACGAGACAAAACTACTAACAACCTTTAGTCTGCTAGCTCTCACATGATACTCAAGCTTATGCTAAGATAGGCCTTTAGTTAAGGGGTTTTCCACGTTATCTTTTGTGGGTACTCTACTTACTACAACTTCACCCATATGATAAAAACCCCTCAATATGTGATACTTTCGGAGTATATGCTTTGTCAGTTGGTGTGAAATTGGATCATTTTAAAGAGCCACTGCTTCAGTATTATCACAATATCGTGTGATGGTATCTTTACTACTAGGCACCACCTCAGGCTATTAGAAACATTTATGCATCAAATGACTTCCTTGGATGCATCAGACGTTGTTATATACTCATAATCCATTGTATAATCAGTGATAACTAGCTTCTTTGAACCTTCTAAATCACATCTCCTCTATTGAGACATAAAACATATCCTTATTGTGACTTTAGATCATTCTGGTATGTCTAAAAACCAGTATCAATATAACCCCATATGACTAGCATTGTGTCTCCTCCATACACCAGGAACATATCTTTAGTTCTTCACATATACTTAAGGATAGCCTTAACATTATTCCAATTATGTTCTTCTAGATCTTCTTGATCTCTTCTTACCATGATTAATTCATAGGTTGGATCAAATCTAGTACATAAGATGGCATGAATGATTGATCCTATCACTGAACTGTATGTAATCTTACTCATTATCTCTTTCTCTTGTTGTGTCTGGGAAAACATTTTATTAGACATATGTAAACCAAGTGACACTAGAAAAATTCCACTCTTTAATTGTTCCATGTAAAATCTCCTTTCTATCTGGTCAAGATATGTCCTTTGACTTGGTATAAGAAACCTCTTGGATCTATCACGAATGATCTTAATCCCCAGAATGTAGGCTTCTTCACTTGAGTCTTTTATAGAGAAACATTTGTTTAACTATTCCTTAATAGACTGAAAGACCGGTATGTCATTTCAAATAAGTAATATGTCATCAACAAATACTAATAGGATAATGACAGTATTGCCACTGAACCTCTTGTAAACACATGGCTCACTATCTTTCTTAATGAAACCAAATTATTTTATGGATTCATCAAATCAAATGCTTCAGGACCTGGATGATGGATTCAATCCATAAATAGACCTATGAAACTTGAAAATCTTGTTGGCGTCACCTAGATTCATAAACTATTCTCATTGTGTCATATAGACATCTTTGTGAAGGTTCCCATTAAAGAATTAAATTTTTACATCCATCTGCCAAATATCATAGTCATGGTAATTAGTTATGTCAAGTAGAATTCTGATGGATTTAAACATGAAAAATGGTGATAAGGTTTCATCTTAGTCAATTCTGTGACACTATTTAAACCTTTTATCCACTAGCCATTATTTTTAGGTATTTACTTTACCTTCTATATCCAGTTTTTCTTGAATACCCATTTTTCACCCAAGGATCTTTACATCAATTGGAACATCGATCAAAACCCAAACTTAGATTGGATACATGGAATCCATTTCACAATTCATGTCTTATTTCCATCTTGAATATTCTGATCTCTCTACTTCTTCCTTGTAGGAGAGAGGTTCATCATTGTCAACCAATAATGAATCACCATCTTTGGTGAGTAGAAAATCATATATCTCTGGTTCTATTACCTATTTTATGCTCCTATGTAGTACTTCTGTTTCAGGAACTACTTTTTTCCATAAGGACCTATGGAATCTATTCCTACTCTAACTCTTTCCAATCTTGCGCATCAATTTCATCAAGGTAAATCTTTCACCCACTATCCTTTTTAAGGATATTCTCCCTCTCAAGAAAGATTAATTTATGGCGATAGTCACTTTCTTGTTTGAGGGTTTGTATAGTTAGTATCACTTTGTTTCCTTGGGATACCTTATAATGATACACTTTGCACCCTAGGGAGCTAGTTTGTTTCTTGATAAATAATTAACAAACTCCTCACAACCCCATACATGTGTATGAGACAAAATAGGTTTATTTACACCCTATAAATTGAATGGAATTCTATTTTACTCTTTAGTTTGAAATCATTTTAATGTGTATGTGGAAGTTTCTAATTCATATCCCCAAAAGTATAATAGAATATCTACATGACTCATCGTTTACCTTACCATGTCTAACAATGTGTAGTTCCTCCTTTCACTAACACCATTCCACTATGGTGTATAAGGTGGAGTGATTTGAGATATAATCCCAAACTCCCACAGAAATTTGAAGAACTATTGGTTAGGATATTCACAACCTCAATTTGGTCGAGGCTTATTTATCTTCTTATAAAGTTGATTCTCTACTTCATTCTTAGATTCCTCGAATTTCTCAAAGGACTCAGACTTATACCTCATCAAGTATATGTAGCCATATCTACTCAAGTCATTAGTAAAATTTATGATCTAAGAATATCCACATATAGCTTTTACTAGAAATAGTCCACAAACATCAGTTTGTACCAATCCTAGTAGCTCTGTAGCCCTTTCACCCTATCCACCAAATGGTGATTTGGTCATTTTTTCTTTTAAACAAGAATAACATCTTTCAAGGGGTTTTAGCTCAGAAGATTATAAATAATCATATTGATAGAGATTGGTCAAATGGTTCTCATTTACAAGACCAATATGGTGATTCCATATATGGGTGTTATATGTGTCATGTGAACATATTTTTTTATCAATTTCCAATACTTGGTTTTCATAATTTAATACATAAAGACAATTATTTAAATTTTCCATACCCTAACATATGATGTCCTTATAAAAGAAACAAGTTTTATTTCCCAACATGAAATAAAAACCCATCTATAACTAGGCATGATATAGAAATTAAGTTCTTGGTAACTTTAGGTACGTGATAAAAATATTTTAAAACCAAAAATCATTCTCATTGTAAATGAATGCTGGTAGTTTCCAATGGCCAGAGCATCCATCCTCACACCATTAGCAGCTCCCAGATCCACCTCTCCACTAATATTTTTTTAAATCTACTTGGTTCATGGATTTGGATATAAATGTGAGTACCACAAGCTATATATAATACCCAATGTGTAGATACATAAATATTTCACTCTATAACGAATGCACCTTTAGCTAACCCAAGCTTCTAGGTGTAGTTTCTCTTCTAGTGTCCTAGCTAGCCACACAAAAACATACTAACACCATTTCCTTACCATGCCTTTGGATCTTACACTTCTTGGAAGGATGGTGCTTGGGAGCTTTAGACAGTTTATAGTTCTTAGACCCCTTTTCCTTGTTCTTCCTTTTCTTATTAAACATACTACCTCCATTTCCTTACCTTTTCCTTTACCTTATCTTCATAGAGAATCAAAGTAAGAATTTCCTGAAGACTCTTCTCATTATTTCTCATGTTGTAATTAACAATAAAACATGAGAAGGTCTTGGGTAGTGATGAAAGTATGAGATCTATATGTAACTCATCCTGGAATTTAATCCATAAGACATATAAGAGTTCAATGTATCCAATAAGATTGATAACATGAGGTCCAACTAGAACAGACTCTACAAGATTAGTTGTAAACAAAGAATTAGAGATCTTTTACCTCTCTTATCTCGCCTTCTCTTGATAGATATCCCAAAGGTGAGACATCATTCTATACACATCCACGTCCTCATGTTGTTTCAAAATCTCATTGGACATGGATGATATCATGAAACATTGAACATCTGTGGAATTATTCAAATGTTTCTCATTGAGCTTTAACTCTTCATCACTAGCCTCATTTCCAATCACTTTAGAAAAATTTTCTTCCAGCACATATAATTTTCTTTCATGGTGAAGCATGAAATGTTAGTTCCTTTTCCAATCTTGGAAATTTGTGCAGGTGAGAAGGATGTTTTTCATAAGTATGGATCACAATGATATGTTTGATGTCATTTTTATTGTTGTTTCTACAAATAGGATAAGAAAAATTTTATTACTTTATCTAATAAAATATATAAAAACAAATAAATAAATATTATACTTATTATTCTCCCACTATTTTATCAAAATCCAATATCCCTCACCATTGGCTTTAGAATATCATGTTGCTTGGACATTCTAATGTCAAGGATCTATATTTCCCTTCTAATTACCCCAACATTGGTTCATCAAGAAACTCGAATGGTTTTAGGTAGGAATTCTAAATTAAGATTTCATTAACTCACAGTTATTTGATCTATTGAGTGGAATCCCCAATCCTGAAATAATTAAATTTGATTTCCTCAACCTTTGCCTCTCAGTTACACCAAGTCATGCTTTGGTGGTCAACCCTTGGCATAAATTAAGTTAATTAAAACCAAAACTTCATGTTATAATTAATCTATAATTGAAATCTCCCCAACTTTGTATGTTCAAACACTTTGAACTATGTTTTGATTTTAACTAAAGTAGTGGAAGGATATACCAACTTAATATATATAAATGAGAGATTTTATCCTTTATTCTTAAATTTCCAATTTTTATCTTTATCACATGCTTGTTAATATTAAGTGGATTTAATTAAGTGATTAACCTTGTCTTAGATAAAATTTACACAGAATCCAATTGATTTTAGTTCTATCTTTCATGTTTGTTTATTTCATTAATTCATTTGATCACAACAAAATACCAATAATGAAATAACCATGAAACTTGACAGAAATAAAATAATAAAGTGGTATAATTATGAGATTTTACTAATGGTTAATTTATATAGTAGTTGATAAACTAACTATTGACCTAGGGGAAAACACCTTGAACCAATTAAGGTTCTTGTTAAAGATTTCCTCATGTCCACCAATGTATCATTCTTGGATTGGTTTCAGCTCAGCTCCAAACTTGAACCACCTCTACTAGCTTGGGATGTCCATAAATTATATATTCTTATACTCACACATAGGTGAGGGAAAATGGTTTTCCTAAAATAAACCATGGGCATACAGACCCTACATAATAAGAGGAGAGAAGGAATGCAAGCCAAAATTTTAATTTAATAATAAATTAAATGAAACCAGTCACATAAAAAGGTCTGGTCTATGACTATGATTATCCACAAGCATGAAATGAATTACGCATTTAATTAAACAAGAATTTAATTATTAATCATTCTTATTTAAGATAAATCATTATCAAATCAATTAATTATTATCTATAATTAATCAATTCTTTTATCTTAGTTTTCTTCTGAATTTTCTTGACATTATAATCCATCATAATTTTAAACAAATTAAATAAATTTATTTAAAATTAACTATGTACATAAATTTACCTTATAAAAACATGTTGAATTCATATCTGATTCTACCCAACATGTATTATACTTGTATACTTTTTACTCTTGTAACATATGGCATACATGACTTATCATATACTTTCATTATGTGTACTATAATATTAATGATTACATAAATTACATGATTTTTCAATCATGTGTTATGCTTAAATGCACATAGAGTAATAACTTTATTATGATTTATACATGATATGCAGATCATAACATTACGCAGATATTAATTGAACATTTATATATAAAAATATTAAAACTCATCACATGGCATGTCTGATCAACTTAATGACCGCATTCAAGAATATGTCTCAAGGTTTACATAATATAATAAATATATTTTAAATATGAGTAATTTGGAATAAGTACACAACATGTACAAGCGATCTACCTAGAAAGTACATATTTCACCATTTATCTAAGACACATGCCAAGGGACTTAGCATGTAAATCATACCTTCAAAAAAAATGGATTACATGTCATGTAAAATGGATTACATGGTGTGTGGACTAGAGTTACATGGTCACCATTCAGGTAGGTCATGTATAAGACACATTGATTGTCTGTGACTCAAAGGGACTACATGTCGTGTACATGGGCTATACAATGTGTACTATGGTTGATTATGTGCCACCCTAGACCGATCAACATGTGGTGTAAGTAATAAATGAACCACATGTCATCAATTCACATGGTTTGAATTAATTTCCGAATTAATTTCTAATGCATTAAACACAAGTATATGACATGTAAGTTCAGTTACACATCATGTATCTTGAGCCAAAAGACTTTTTTTTGAATTTTCCATTCAATTTTTTTAATCACAAACAATTAATTAAATACTTAATTACTAGTTATTTTATGTCCAAAGTATTTTAACAATGTTTTTATAGAAAACATATATCATTTTACCATACTTACATTAAGTCTTTTTTACTTAAAAAATAAATTTATATATTTTATCATTACGATATTCATAATGCGTATGCATATGATAAATATTGTACTCATAAAAATTATAAAAATGAAAATTTCCATGATTATTTTACTGATTTTGGATATAATTTATATCATACACATCATTTGAAAATTTATTATCAATAATTCTGTCTAATCTTTTATACTGATAATTTTTTCATAATCAAATTAAAAATGATATCAATATAAATCGTACTAACAATTTTAAAGAATTCCATCAGACTAATTTCAATTTATTTTTCACATCTAGAAACCATGATTGTAATGTAAGGGAAAATTTTAAAATAAAATTATGACATATGTTTAGTTATTATATGACCGTTGAAGTTCTTGGTGTCTAGGTCCTTGTGAAAATTTTGTAGAAACTATGACTTTTGGAGATCAAGATAATCTTTGGAAGAGTTTCCTATAAATAACAAGTCATTTGAAGAGATCACAAAATTTAATAGTGAACCTAAGTGTGATGCTTCTATAGAAATCCCTGAATTTATTCATTCCCAATTTTTCTAAATAGTACAAAGTGTGAATATCTTGTTTCTAGTCTTGGTATTGCTTTTTAAAGTGTCTTTCTTAAGGAAACCTTGATAGGTTGTATCCTTAAGAAAGTTTTATGTGTGTCCGATATTTTTTTGATCGAGGAATTGTGGGGATAGCAAGGAATATTTGTGTCGATCATTTCGTTGATTGAGGTCTTACGAGGGTAGAAAGACTGATTGAAGCCGATCTTTGTATCGAGGGCCCATGAGGATAACGAGACGGACTAATTTTCATAACGAGGGCTCATCCTAGTGTGGTAAGATAGACTTTATTGGAATTATAAATCAAGGTACCTTTATCCTAGGTTAATGGATACCCTTCTCCTTGGGTTAAAATAATTAAATATGAATTTACTTGTTTTGTTAAAAGTTGTATATTAATTCTACTGCATTTAAAATAGAAAGTGAAACTTTTATATTCATCTTTCTAATTGTATTATGATTATCATAATATATTTTATTATGATACTTTTTTATTACACCATAAATATGATTTTCGTGATTACAATTACATCACTTACTTTGATACGATTCTATATGCTTTAAGATAGAATCATATGTTTGGTGACCTGTGACTTCATAATCATATATGAATCAACCTGAATGTGATATATTTATTATCAGACTCAAGGACCCATTCTAATTATTTTTTAAATACATAATAGGTTTTTTTAATTCCATTATTTTAAACTCTTTTAAACTAAATTCTTTAAGGATAAAAACAAAAGTTTTAAAATTTACAATTCACATCCCCATTGTATTTATCCATTTATATATAAATTTCCATCAAACAATTGGTATCCGAGCAGGATTCCACTGATCAAATACTTCTTTATTATCTTTACTTTTACAATCTAGTTTTATTTATTGTTATAAAAAAATTATAAATATTTGTTACACTAACTTTTTTTGTGGAAAATATTTTTTTGTACCCATTTTAAGATGGCAGGAATTAATATCGGATCCATAGACAACCTCAATACAACCATACCCCCCAATATTTGATGGTAATGATTATAAATACTGGAGGGATATAAAGAAGAATTTTTTGATCAACATAGAAATTGATAATTTTTTTATGCTGACTGTTGATTACAAAATTCTTGATAAAGAAATTAGAACTTTTACCAATCAAGAAAAGCATAAATATCAAATAAATTATATTTTATGAAATAATTCGTTATTCTATATGAATAGAAACATATATATCCATATTTTATCTTGTGAAGTAGCTAACAGTATTTAGAAGAAGTTAGAGATTACTCATTTTGGAACATTATAAGTTGTTGAGACTAGAAGAGCTATACTGAGAGCTGATTATCAATATTTTGAACTTCCTTATGGATATCATGCTCTAAAAGTACAATAAAGTTTTATGAAAATTTATAATAGATAAAAACCTGTTGGTGAAAAAGTATTAGAGGATGAAATACTTGTTAAAATGATTATTTATATTATGCCCAATGAGTGGGAGTCAGAGAGAACTACAGTTGATGAATCCATAAAGATTACAAATGTTACTCTTGATGATTTTTTTGCAATGATTTTATAACATGAGAATAGATTGAAAATAGGTTCTGAGAAAGATAAAAATAAGAATGGTGGATCTTCTTTTACTTCTACTTCAAATTTGAGGAAATATCAGACTCCAGAGAAGGTTGTTAAGTCATAAAAAATGGTTTTTACTCAATCAGATTCAAGTGATTATGAACTTTATGATAATTAGTTGGCCAATATTTCTCGAAGAATGAAAAAAATTGTTGGTAAAAATGATTTTAAGTATATTTACAAGAAAATTAACAAAGACGGGAATGAAAATAACGATTCCAAAGTTACATTTTATGAATGAAAAAGAGAAGGACATATCAGACCTGATTGTCCCATGTTTAAAAAGGAAACATGGAAAAGAAATAAATTCTTATAGAAATCATAAAAAGTAATCTAAGAAAAAAAGGGAAGAAATTCATCAAAGCTAATAACCCTTGAAGTGATTTTGGAGGAAATTAATATAATGATTCTTCAGACCATAAAAATTCCAGACAGAGAAATATTGGTCTCTATACCAAAATTCCTTTTGAAAATCAATGTCTTATGGATAAGGTACACACTTCTAGTTGTTTAACAAATATTTATTTGAATAAAAACTCTCTAGATGAGAAAAATTGTATTTCATCTAATGAAGAAACTTCCTCAGCAGAGATAATAATTTGCCTTCTTATGATGGAGTATCTAGATTTTTTGAATTACATGAAAATGAAAATTATAAAATTAGTAAGAAACTTGAAAAATAAAATACTAGAATAAATGTTTTGACAAAATAAGTATCATTTTTTTCAAAATATCTTAATAATAAATTTTTTGAAAATGATTATATTTCTAAAAACCTTGAAAAAACTAATTCTGAGAAGTAAAATCTTTCTAAATATTTTGAAAAAATTCATTTATGAGAAAAATGTTTTAGAAACAAAACTCAATTTTGAAACTATTATACAAGAGTATAAGGATTTAGATGTAAAACTAAAGTCTGGAACTTCTTCTTTAAAGAAACTTTTTTCAAACTTTACATCTAATAAGAAAGGTTTTAAAAAAAAGTATAAACAACATTGTCATCATGGAACTAGTACCAAAATGGGATATACCCATCAAAAACCTATTTTTAGAAACAATTTCATTATTCCTAAAAATGAACCATTTTTTACTGAATGACAAAGTAAAGATTACTGGAATAAAAATTGATCTTTAAATAAAATTCAATCTTTAGGATTTAATAGAGTACATTTTCTCAAAACAAATGTGGATTTCTCAAACTATATTTACTAAAATTTCTAGACCCAAGAAAATTTGGGTTCTGAAAGTATAATTATTTTGTTTTCTGGAAAAAATGAACTACCAAAAACAATAATACATAGTACATGGATAGTGTTTGTTCTCAACATATGACTGGTAACAAAAAAATCTTTGAAAATATTAACAAAATAAAAGGTGAAAGAGTTACCTTTAAGGATAATGATCAATGAAAGATTGTTGATATAGGCTATATTATTCTTCTTGAAAAATATTTAGTTTAAAATGTTTTATTTGTAAAAGGTCTTAATAACAACCTTATAAGCATAATTCAATTATGTGATGAAGGTTTCCTTGTTAATTTTAGGAATGAAAAATGCATAGTACACAATTCCACGGATGAATTTACTCTTTATACTCATTTACATGAGAATGTATATACATTAAACATATAAGACCATAGGATCCAAGATTTACCTTTTCTCAGTGCATTGGAAGATAAATCTTGGTATTGTAATAGAAGGTGAGTACATTGTAACCTTAGGAACTTATGTAAATTGACTAATAAAAAGCTTGTTAAGGATATACCGAAACTAATATTTGATTCTTCAAAACTCTATAACTCTTGTAAATATGGAAAGAAACATAACTCAAGCTTTAAATGTATTAGGGAAGTCTCAAATACTTATGTTTTAAAATTAGTGCACATGTATTTATTCGTTCCCACAAAAACTGGAAGTATTGGAGTCAAGTACTAGGTTTTTATTTTATTTGATGATTACACTAGATATACATGGGTCTATTTTCTAGTAAACAAATCTGAAGCCTTTTGTCTTTTTAAAAAATTTATAGAAAATTTTTAAAATAATAAAAATCTTCCTTTTATAACTATTCATAGTGATAATAGTGGAGAATGTTTAAATTTTTATTTTCAAACTTTTTGTAGTAAGAAGGAATTACTCGTAACTTTTCAACTCCTTAAACTCCTCACAAAAACAGTGTTGTGGAAAGAATAAATCGTATTCTTCAAGAAATAATCATAACCATGTTGAGTGAATACTCAATTGCTAAAAAAAATTGGGTTAAAGCTGTTCGTACTACTTTCAATACTATAAATCGATTTTTAATTTGACATTTTATTAATAAAACACCTTTTGAGTTATGGACCGGCCAAAAACCAGAAGTTTCAAACTTCAAAGTATTTGAATGAAAAGTATTCAACTTGAATATAAAAGATAATTTGTAAAAAAATTCACTCAAATTCGATGAAGGCGTATTATTAGGTTAATATACTACTTCTAAGGCATATGGAGTTTTTAATAAAATTTCTTGTACTATTGAGGAAATAGAACATGTTAAATTTGATGAAACTGGTCCTTTTCTTTTTAAACAAACCCAACTAACATCCTCTGAAGTGTTTTCCAAAACTTATTTTTAACATTTCATAGAATATTCTTCTAATAAGGAAAATACTCATGAAATAGTCTCTAATGTATTCACTTTGGAAGACTTTCTACCTTATGTTGATGAACAGGTTTTATAAATCCCAAGTTAATTGTTTCTTAGGAATCATCCTAGTGATTGTATCATTCATGACGTGAATAAACCCGTAAGGACTAGAAGTTATTTAAGAAACGAAGTAGAACATTTTTTTCCTTCCTCAATTCAAACCTAAAATATTTTATGAAGCTTTAGGTGATGAAGATTTGATTAAGGATATGTAAGATGAACTAA
The DNA here is from genome assembly GCA_963277665.1 of Viscum album. NCBI lineage: Eukaryota > Viridiplantae > Streptophyta > Magnoliopsida > Santalales > Viscaceae > Viscum > Viscum album. Next base: position 1,878,639,809 of record OY728152.1, read on the forward strand.
ATGAATTTGAAAGAAAGAAAGTGTGGGCCTTGGTTGAAAGACCTAAATAAACTTCAAACATTGGAGTAAAATGGTTTTTCATAAATAAATGTGATGAAAATGGAATAATTATTAGAAATAAAGAAAGACTTGTTGATAAAGATTATAATCAACAAGAGGTAATAGATTATGAATAAACCTACTCTCTTGTATCTAGACTTGAATATATTCCTATTCCATTATCCTTTGTATAATTATTTAATTTAAAAGTTTTTAAAATGGATGTGAAGTGTTATTTCTTTAATGGATATGTTCAAGAAGAAGTTTTTGTTCAACAACCACCTGGTTTTCAAGATAAAAAACATCTTGAATACATTTATAAACTCACCAGATCTTTATATGGACTTAAACAAGATCCTAGAGCCCAGTATGATAGGTTATCAAGATTTTTGTTACAAAACAATTATGTTAAGGGAACTGATGATCCAGATCTTTTTATAAATAAAGTTAACAAAACATTATGATTGTTCAAATATATGTTGATGAAATTATATTCATATCAACTCAAAAATCTTTAATAGATTACTTTATAGATCTTATGAAATCTGATTTTGAAATGAGTATGATGAGTGAGTTAATATTTTTTATTGGTTTTTAAATTTCTCAAAAACCAGAAGGTACTTATATATCTCAACATAGGAATTTCAAATATATTCTTAAAAAGTATGGATATGAAAATTCTAAAAGTATTAGTACTTCAATTGGTACCTCAAATACACTTCATATTAATGAATATAGGAAACTAGTTGATCAAGCAACTTTTATAGGTATGATAAGAAGTCTACTATACTTAATATCTAGTCGTTGAGATTTAATGTTTTTTTCTTATATTAAAGATATCAAGCTAATCTAAAGAAATCTCATTTAAAAGTAGTTAAAAAAATTATTTAAAGGAAACTATGGATTTAGGAATTTTTTATTCTTATGGAAATGATTTTGAATTAAAAATATTTTCAGATGCTGACTTTGGTAGTTTTATAATATATAGAAAAAGCATATCTAAAACATGTCATTTATTAAGATATTCATTAGTCTCATGGTCCTATAAGAAACAACAATTGGTAGAACTTTCCAATGGTGAATCCAAATATGTGGAAGTTGTAAGTTGTTGTGCTCATGTGTTGTGGATAAAACACACACTCACTGACTATGGCATAAGTTTTACAAAAAACTCAAATAATTTGTGATAACACATGTTCCATTGCCCTTAGTAAAAACCCTACACACAAATGATGTGAAAAACATATATATATTAGGCATCACGTTATTAGGGATCACACACAAAAAAGAGATATCGTTTTAAAATTTATCAGAATGAAATAACAACTTTCTGATATTTTTACAAAATGATTAACTTCGGATAGATTCAAATATATTATAAAAATCTAGGAATGATCAATATCAAGTAATAATTAATATCTACTTATTGTTTAAACCAATTCTTATATTAAGTTAATCATCTATAAATGGTGTGTATACATGTTTGGTATTTTATAAAATATTTAATTATTACAAATTTTTTGCACTCAAAATTTTCATTCTCAAAATGTTCATAATCAAATTTTTTGTACTTAAAATTTCCATACTTGAAATTTTCATACTCAAAATTTTTGTACTCAAAATTTTAATACTCAAAATTATTACTCAAAATTTTGATACTCAAAATTTTCTTACTCAAAATTTTAGTACTCAAAATTTTCGTACTCAAAATTTTCATACTCAAAATTTTATTAAGAATAAAAAAATATTAAAACCAATAGATCTATCTTGAAACTCTAAAAGATAAACTTTATTATACCTTACACAATTTCTATTATATTATAATTATTGGAATTTTATTTTTTAAAAATTATTTATCAAATTCATATTGAATACGGTAAGTTTTTTATTTCTTATAAAACCTCTATTCAAGTTGATCATTATGAAAGTTTTTATACTCCGAAAAGTTTTTTTTACTCAGGACAGAATCCACTATATCCTCTCCCAAATCAATTCCTCCTAAATATTTCTCAACTATTATTGTCTTCAAAGAAAGTTTAGTTAAGAAATATTTTTATGAGAAGTATGACTTCTCTTTGAAAAGGGATATTAAATTTCAAGGATGGGAATTAGTCTGTCTAGAAGAACCTTAGACGTATCAAGACCTTATTCATGTTGATAAAGTTAGAGAATTTTATAGTTCCATTAAAGTTGATAAGTATTTAAAGATATCTTTTTTCCATGTATGGAATATATTACAGCATATTAGTTAAACACGCTTCTCATTTCCTTAGAGTACCCACATATGGTGACGCTTTTTGTTCCTCTCAAAACTTACCAAAAGATAAGGGTACTTTCAATAAGAAAAGATCTTAAGAATATATTTTTGAAGTTCATGTGCATAAAATAAAAGTCACTCATATCTTTGAAAATAATCATCTTACTTCACTTTGGATGAAATGGTTTTTTATTTCGAGAAAGGGTGATATGGAAACCTAAATGGTTTCATATATCTTTATTCTTCATTATTTGGTCAATATGAGAAAGTTGAAATTGATGGGTTATATCTTTTTCACCATTAACGACCTAAAGATCAATGCTATCAAATATTAGTTGATAATGTTTCTAATCATCATAAGTATGTTTCTAATTGAGAGTTTTATGTTTTTCAATGTTGTAATTAATTCGGTACTGAAGGGAGTGAAAATTCCTCTTATTAGTGATGATAAAATCAAGAGGTTAAAAAAAAATTTATAAATAATCAAAAAATCTTATGAAATAATTTGTTGCAGAACTTTCAAAGGAAGTGGTTGAAGCTAGTTAGAAAGTCTCAAAATAAACTTTATCGACTATTTATGAAAATAAAAGGAAAGATAATTCCCTTTCTCCCAATAATTCAAAGAAACTAAAGAAATTACCTGATGAAGTTGCTACTGAATGAAGAATAAGGAAAGATGAAAGGAAAAAAGGTGAGCCTCAAATCGGTCTTAATCTTGCCAGTGCCTTAGCTGAAAAGATTCATGGTGAAGAATATTTAAAGGAAGAAGTGAATAAAATAAATATGAAAAATAGATAGTTATATTTACTTTTCATTTATAATTTGATGAAGTATGTTGAAAAATAATGTGTTGGAATTGTACTTATGGAATCTGCTAAAGTAGGTATGACTATTCCATCTATCCAAGATAAGGAAAAATATAACCAAATAGTTAACGAAGAATTGGTTCCACTGAAAGTTGGTCATTAAAAATATCTAGATGAAAAAGAATATAGTGAGATGAGACAAATAGATGAGTATGTTTGTGAAGAAGAAAAATAATAAGAGGAGGTGGATGATGAGAATAATAAGGAAGCTATTCAAATTAAAAAAATCTCATTCTGATAAATAGACCCTGAGATCTTTAGAAGCAACTCTTTCAAGTTACCATCCCTAGGATTTCAATCCCCAAAACATGTTTCTTATATAATCGAATATGATAAATTCATTAATATTTCTTATAAATATGAAGATACTAAGTTTGATGAAAACCCAAAATAGACTTTATGAGATGTGGTTGTCAGAACACATTATGGAGAGCTTCCTGATTTCAAGGAAGATACTGACTCAAAAAATGAAATCTAAATAAAATGAGTTCATTATATTGTTCAAGATTTAGAAAGAATGGAAAAGAATATACCATATTTTCCAAGGCTTGAGGAAAAAATATATTTGGTTTCTGATAACCAAAAAAGAAAAATAGGATTCAGTCAGTATTTTAAAGGATAGATTGATCAAGCTTGAAGTTGTTTTTAATGTTTTTGAAGAAACTTCATAAGAACACAATAAGGCATAAAACAAAGTAGTAATGTGGTCTCATAATGTCGATGCAGATATCAAAGATCATGAAAAAACAATTGAAGATTTAATGAAACTTATAAATGAAATCTCAGTTTATTTCGACAAGTTAACCAGTGATACTACTAGAAAATTAAGTTTTTTACAAAATTTCATATGCTCAAAAGATACCTAGTCCAGTGAAGTTAATGAGATAAATGGAAAGTTTAAATAAATTCAATTAGAGGTGTCAAGTCTCAAGAATTAAAAAGATGAAATATTTTAATTTAGAAATAAAAATAATTGTTGAATACAAGAATTGAAGTACAAAAAGAGATCAGTAAGGCTCAGGAAGGAAATATTGAACTTCAAGAAGATAAACTTCATACCCAGGAATATAAAATTCAATCTAAGGGGGAAAGGTTTTTTATTCTAGAAGAAAGTTTTCAATCTTATGAATAATTAACTTGTACACAGTATCATCTATTTCTAGATCAAGAAGAAATGTTTCGGACCAAGAAAGAGTTTCTTGAAAAGCATAAGGAAGATATAAAATAATTCAAAAACTTGAAAACAATCGTGTTAAATCTTAGAGAAAAGAAGTAATTTTTTTAAAATATTCTTTTATTTTTGATTTAAATTTTAATGAAAAGACTTATTTATATATATTCAATTTGATTTAATATCTTCCAATAATTTTGGTTGAATATTCCTTCATTTATATTAGATGATCAAGAACTTTATTATTTTGTATATAGTTTTTCTCTAACCCTTTTCTGGTATTACAAGAATTTTCCCAATTCCTTTTTAAAATCAGAAAGTGGAGAAATTTATATAAAAGGGGGGAATTCTAAAGTTAGGGGGATATGTTTAAAAAAACTTCTAAAGAATATAATATGATCCTTAGGGAAGTCCTTATCATAAGGGGGAGTTAGTTGTATTCATTATTGTATTCAGATGAGTCATAAAATCAAGGGGAGATAATTATAAATCTTTAATTCTGAATATAAAAGTTCTTAAAAGGAATAATGGAACTAAGGTTTTCAAATTTATTTTTTATTTAAGTCTTGTGATTTGTGATTTCCAAAAAAGGGGATATTGTTGATTCAAAAGTCTTTTTTTGAGTTTTCTATTCCTTTTGTTTTGGAAATAAAAAACTCTTTCTTAAATAAATAACTACTAACTCTTTTATGTCCAAATTATTTTAAAAAAATATAGAAAACATAAAACACTTTACCATACTTACATTAAGTCTTTTTTACTTATGAAAATAAATTTATATATTTTATCATTATGATATTTGTAATGATTATGCATACAATAAATATCATACTTGTGAAAAATATAGTAATGAAAATTTCTATGATTATCATACTGAGCATGGATACGATTTATATCATACGCATCATTTGAAAATTTATTATCAATCATTCTTTATAATCTTTAGTACTAACAATATTCTCATAATCAGATAAAAAAGATATCAATATAAATCGTACTAACACTCATAATGAATATCATCAAAATCATTTCAATTTGTTTTTCATATCCGAAAAACTTGATTGTAATGTAAGGAAAACTTTTAAACCAAAATGTTTTCATACATTCAGTTATTATATGACTATTGAAGTGCGGTGTCTAGGTCCTTGTGAAACTTACAGAAAAAATATGATCGTTGGAGATCTAGATGATAGTTGGAAGACTTTCCTATAAATACTAGGTAATTTGAATAGATCACAACATTTTATAGAGAACCGAAGTGTGATGTTGTTGTATCTATCATTGAATTTATTCATTATCTATTTTTATAAAGGGTGCAAAGAATGACCCGCTTGTTCCAAGTCTTTGGTACTACTTTAGAATGTGTGTTTCTTAAGGAAACCTTGTCGGGTTGTCTCTTTAAGAAATTTCTTTGTGAGTCTGATCTTTTGGTGATCGAGGGATTGCGGGGATAGCTAGATAGAGTTGTTCTGATCATTTTGTTGATCGAGGTATTGTGAGGGTAGAATGATAGAGTTAAGTTGATCATTGTATCGAGGGATCTTGAGGATAGCGAGACAGATCGATGTTCATATCGACGGATTATCCTCGTGTGGATAAGATATACTTTCCTGAAAGTATAAATCATGGGATGTTTATCCGAGGTTATTGGATACCCTTATCTTTGGATTAAAAGAATTCAGTATTCATTTACTTGTTTTGTTACAAGTTATTTGTTAATTATGCTGCATTTAAAATATAATGTTAAACTTTCATATTCACCTTTCTATTTGTATTTTTATTATTATAATAGCTTTGATTATGATACTTTTGTATTACTCTGTCAATACGATTTCTGTGATTAGGATTACATCACTTAATTTGATTACGATTCTATATACTTTAAGATAGAATCATTTATTTGGTTACCTATGACATAATAATCATATCAGAATCAACCTAATTATGATATCTTTATTATCAAACCCAAGGGCCTAGTCTGATTGTTGTTTAAATACATAAGATGTTTTTTTAATTCCATTGGATTAATCTCTTTTAAACTAAATTATTTTAAGGTTAAAAACAAAAGTTCTTAAACTTGAAATTCACCCCCCCCCCCCCTGTATTTAGCCATCTATATATACATTTTGATACAACTGTGTACTCCTATGTTACTCAACCAAAATCCTTGGAACCTCCATATGAGATCTTTGATTTTAGTTCATTCATAAAATTAATTTTATTGATTAGATCTATAATAAACAAAGGAATAGGAATAATATCTCGTGAATCGGATTAAAATAAAAATTAAACATGAATTGAAAAATTAAATTAAAATGTTTAAATCACCAACAATCATTAAATAATCCTAAATATTATTGTGACCACTCTGATAAAACTTTTAGGTTTTTGGCGCAGTGAAATCATGTGATGGGTGGTGCCCAACATTGCTTTTTTCATGTTCAATGATCATTCTGAGATCCACATGATGATAAATGTTGTGTTCAATGGAATTGAATCAAAGAAGATAGAAAACGTGAATCATGCCAAAACTAGAGAAAGAGGATCATAACATATTATTTATAATTAATTTAATTAAATAATAATTACATTGATGTAATTATTTCTTAGTTGATGGATCTGGTAATATATTTGTAAAGCATCATCATTGCATTGTAGGAATCAAGTGAAGATTCCCTCTAACAGTGATCCACATGTGTTCTATGAATATCCAAAAATTTTCAAAAGAATATTTGGGTACTAACACGACAGATCCTTGCGCTTGTGTCATCCAATTTTGATTGCTATGATAGTTTATTCCAAAGAATTATCCATGATCTGGTGGAGTAATATTTCTCACTGTTCTTGGGAGCAATCTTGGAGAAGAGATATCTCAAGGTCTTGAGATAATTCCCCAATTATGTTGTGCACAACCCAAACAATTGAAGTATTCTATTGAGAAAATAACATAACTAGGTTTATATATCGATAGGGTTAAAATAAAATAATTTCTCAAGTTCCCTTAATTATTTATTTAATTCTAGAAAAAAAACCCATGTCAAATAATAATAATATTATTATTATTTCCAGACATGTTCTTAACTTGAAAATTAAAATTAAATATTATTTAATCAAATAATACTCAATATTTATTATTTTCTTAGAGAACCATTAAACTTGGTTCACCATTCCTCCTCAATATATATCAGGCCTTGACTAATGACTATTTATTTATTAAATAAATATCACTTTATTATTCTCTAATAAATAAATATATTATTCACTAAATAACAAATAAATATTTATTAAATATTACACTTATATTATACTCTCTCAAATAACAGATGACGGAATATATGTGATCAAGTAAAAATGAATAATTATTAAACTACATGTGGGAATAATATTTATTCTACTTGTTAAATAATAAACATAAATATATATTATTTAAATAAGATTATAGATACACTTAGTTTGTGACCCTCTAAGCCCCTTCCACAGTGGCATTAGGTGAAGTAGCCTAAATTTTTAGGTTAGCATCTAGAAAGATGTCAATTCACCCATATAAAAAAGAATTTAATACCGCAATGACATGTTACCTCATATGCATTCTTACTTTGTAATATAATCCTTTTATCACAATATCTCTAATCAAGAAAGTTGCATGCTGACGCCATCAACCAAAGTGCTCAATGTCTCTTTATTTGATTTCCTAGAAAATGAACTTAGCTATCAAACACCATGGCCAAGGATTTATTTAGTCTATATCATTTCCATCAAAGTGCCTAAGATATCAACTTCCATTAAAATAGAAGGGACAAATCCTTTCTAACATTATTTAATAATGTAATATTACTCGTGAAGTACCCAACGTATCCTACCTCACCATGAACATATGTCATCATGGTCTTCATCAATACATCAAATTACATGACTCATAATATTCATTAATAATAATATTAAAGTCTAAGGATCAATACACATCTCCGTATATTGGGATATCCAAGGGTGTACACCATGAGAAGGTTCCTCAAAGTCCTATGAGTCTTCGCCTTTAATATTTTGTATCATTTGTGTCCCTCAAATGATATCATCTGACTATAGAACATATATTCAAGAATAATGTCATTTCCCTTATGGGTTCTCATCATATTATGGAACTACTATGATCTTTTAGTGTGACGGCTACTCTTAAGACATTATTGCATACTATGTCATGCAGTAGAACAATCATTATGTGATAAGTATTTTATTAATATTCAAAATAATAAATACATGTTATCATAAAGTACCTAGATGTTGGTTCTATGGAGCCAACTCCAACACTATAAATAGTATTTACTATAATTTAGATAAAGTCCTAGAAGGTTACACAAAAAACGTATTCAAAATTATGACTTATTTTAAAGAATGGGAGTTTAGGAAATTGGGGACCCCAGCACAGGGTCCGTGACACATCTAAGGATATAGGATCACCAAGAAAAAAATAAATTCACATTACTCGAGTTTAGAATAATTTGTATTGAATTTAATTATTACAAGTATTTATAAGTATTAAAGTAAATACATTTAATATATTATATGAACAAATGTTATTTTAATATTCAAGGTATGCTTAATATTTTTGGAAATGTTGAGTTGAGTTAATGACTAGTTTTTATCATGTAATATATTTACTAAAAGTAGGTTATAGAAATATAAAGAATAATTATGATTTATAAAGTCAGTCATAAGATGTCGTTTATAGCTTATATAGTGGGAAATTAATATCTGGAGTCCGTAGATATGTTTTTAGGTGTTTTTGTGTCTCCCTATATAAATGAAGATAGGATCTCATGTAATAAACTATTCACTGTGAGTCTATGAGAGCCACTTTCTCCTCTCCTAGTTCCTAGAGAGGGCATCTCTTATACCAAGAACTCGATTATAGTTTTTCATCATGGATCAATGGAATGGAATAGTGGTGATCGTCGAGTCATCAAAGGCATTGTTAGATTATAATTATAGCACCCATAATTCAATGATTGATGCCCCTATATTCATTTGAAGTGTGTTTGGATGATATAGAGGGAATCGAATTTAGTTACTTTGAGCAATAATCATAGAAAATGAACGGATGATGAACAATCAACAAACATGGAATTATATTGAATGAGGTATCCTTTATTTTTATTTTGTGAAAAAATTATTCATGTGATGATCCTTAGGATATGACCAAGTAGCACTTCTTTGGTGATGACATAGTTACAACAATCGTCGATGAATAATTTTCAATTCCTAATTTTTCGAGCTTCTGTTGTGTTGCTGGTAACATAAATTGATATCAGAGCGAGTCACATGATATTTTCATCAAATAAAAAATTAAATCTTCATTAAATTATAAAGAGGGATTTATTTATAGTATCAGTGCCACAGGCGATGTTTCTATCCGACCTGGGACGGTGAAGTTTCGGCCGTTTTAAATTTTAAATCATATTGAAATTTGTGTTGTTGGGTATTAACATGAAGAATGTACATATAAATTTATTTATTTTTTCTGGCAGTGGTGGAAGTTTAAGAAAAGTTTTTCTACTAAAACTCAGGTGTCTATAATATTATTTTATATCTTTCCCCCTATTTAAACTAGTTGTTATTTTTCTTATAAAAAAATATGTTAAAATGGATAATTGAGGTGGGTGGTCACAGGTTGGTAGAATATGGAAAAGACGAAGAAAATTTTCCAAAATCCCAAAATCAAATAGGATTTTTGACATTTTTATATTAAAAAAATTGATAATAGGGTGGTTTCTCCCTTTCTTAAAGACAAACCTATAAAAACGGGTCATTTAATCATAAAAGGGGCCAAGTGGGGTTCAGTCCATGCTAAATACTAAAAAAACTCTAATATTTTGACTGTTTTCCCAAAGAATCTATAAAGAAAATTAAAACAGAAGGTGTTGCACCATCAGTATACCTTCAGCGCCACACAGTAACTCCCACCAACCACCCCTCTAAGTTTTCCACCACCTCTTACACCTAGTGCATCACCTCCCTCCACTATATTCCTAGCACTATCGAGTGCCACTAACCACCCACACCCTTTGTTTCATGCTTTCCAGCACTGTCCACTCCCGAAAGGACACCCCCTCATTGTCTCCACCTCTTTACCCCTACTTCAACCTCTGCACATACCCTCAACAAACCTACGGCCAAGATGGGAAGGCCCAATCTAGGCTAGGCTGGATCAGAGCCTCCCCAACCCATAAGGATATGTTTGGTCCAGTAAAGTCCCAATACCTCTTTTAGTGGTTTATTAGCCTATGTGAGGATCGGAAACAAAATGTTAAATATATATATAGTGTAATTTTTGGAATATATATTTAAAATTATTACCAAGTGTTAAAATTATTTGAATTAAAGTTAGAAAATTTATTTTAATTCATTCAACAGCCCTCAATATAAATTTATTAAAAATTTAATTTTATTTATGAATTTAATATACATGAGTCTAATGTGTATCAATCGATCAGGGACCTTAAATAGACTAGTGCATAGTAGATGTTTTTTTATTTATAAATTTTATTATTTCAATGAATGATTTGTTATAATTTTTTAATAAATGATGATTTGTGAATTAACTTATATCTGATTATTTTCATAAGGGGTCATGCGCCCAGATAAAAGTGTTTTTTTTTCTTTTTATTCGTGAGATTCCATAATTTTCATGTTATTATTGTTGTATAATGTTGAGGATTAATAGTGACATAGTTCACACTAATATTTTACAACACACTAGACAAGAGTTTGATGCATTGGATAGGAGAGCATTGCAACTCAGGTCACAGGTGTAGAGACTCAAGGAGTTTCCCTTATAGTCTAGGTTAATCCATTATTAACTTAATGGATCAACCATAAGTATCAAATCCTGATCATGTTATTTAATTTCATTTATATATGAATATTGTTTTATGTATGGGTAGTTTTTACACACAATCACATAAAATAATAAGCTAGTATGCCCAGATAAAATGAGCATGTGATGTGATGCTATTTTCCTATTTCTCACATAGTCAGTAGTGTGAAAGATCACATAGTACATGAATATAAGATAGAAAATTATTTCATTTTTCAATAAATAATAAAACTCTCATAGAAATTTTATGTCGCAACCACCTTCCATCATTTGAATTTGAATGCAACCAGGTGTATGGGGTGATCTTCATCCATATTTGAGGGGGTCCCCTATTACTATAGAGTTTTTATGAGACCGATGAGTTAACTTAACTAATGATTATAGTAAATAAGTATCCAAAGATATATTGTTTAATATTTAGAGTAAAATAATTGAGTAAATAAATTTTAGGCTTTTAGATTCTAAGACTTCACTCAACAGATCAAGGATTCATGATTTAATGTGGCCATCCAGTCATACACCTACTTTGAAACTCTCTAAGTAGTTACATAGAAAAATCTTGGACTATAAGGAGATGTTTTTGGGATAATTTCCACTAGAATACTCCAGTGATGGAGTATTCCAAATATAGTAGTGAGGGACACTAAAGATCGATAAAATAGTTTAAGACATTTAATGAGTTAATTAATTAGTAATATTTAATTGTTTGTAAAGATAAAAGCACTGATCTGTTAGATTTTTTTTGTATAAAATAACATGTAATACCATAAAAATGTTGCATTTATTATTAGAAAAATAAAATGTCTGTGAAAACATGAGTTTCTAAAGATTAGTAAAGGTTCTTGAAGAAAGTGATGAAATATAGGAAATTAAATATGCTGGAGTCTCCAATACCTATTAAGCTACCTTAGGAAGTGACACTAATAAATATTATTAAAGGAGACTCATTAAATAACATTAGATGGTTACATCATAATGTTTTCACCAATTTACAATGAGTTTCAGATACATTATCTGGACATAGATGGAACCACATGTTGTCTCATATCTAAGAAACATTCTAGGAGAAAATGAAGTAATATATGAATGGTTTAATAATTAAACTGGATGTGTTTAAAATGAAATATGACATATGATCTTTCAATACATCTCATTCTTATATCTTTATCACCAACTAAATCCAGTTTATTTCAGATTACAACAATGAATATTGAATGGAGAAACTGCTTCATTGCCTTTTAGGTATGGTTATACAAGTAAATAAGAACTTGAAGAACAATTAATCATTAGTTCTTATGGTGAACAAGTTAAAAGAAAAGACTAAAATACCAAAGGAAAGTTTTACTCGAAAACAATTGTCATGGTGTCTTTCAAATAAAATAGGAAAGGCATTATACAAGAGGTTATTTTCTTCCCATGTCGTGAGATAAATCTATGAATGTTTAAATGCAATGAACTAAATTAAAGTTGAAATTATTCACTTCTTATTTAGGTATATTCATCAATGTATGTAATGTTTTTGTTATAATTCTTAGGAATTGAATAAAATATTCCTAGTACATAAGTGTATTTAAATATAGAAACCAATTAAAAAAATAAATATAATGATGAGTAAGGTGATTTCTCCAAATAGCTGAAAAAGGGTGATTCCTAATTCATTTGTGATAAATACATTACTTCTATTCCAAGTTTAATCATTCTTGTTGAAATTTTGTTAAGTATTACCAAAACAGTTATCACAAGGGTCCATTGCATATAATAAGACATTATTACATTTTTTGGAATGAATTATTTTTTGGAATCCAATAATTAACTAATATTTTATTAATTCTTGAATCATATGGAACACATGATGACTGAAAATTATTTTTTTATTTTATCAAATCACTTTTAAGGGAAAAGTGTGAACCACTAAATCTAGAAAATTAACCAAAAGAAACAGAACAAGAAAACCAAACAAATTACAAGTTCTAACTCTCCCTAAAAGCAAAAAAATTTAAGACCCTCCACCAAAGCATGAGAACTCAGAAAACAGTTCTGTGCAAAGGTACACAGGCCTAGAACCAATGGCCAAACCATACCCTCTCCGTCATCCACTTCAAGTTCCATGTAAAGGTGACAACCTCATACTCTGAACCCCATCAGAAGAAGAACCAGGTAAAATGTTAGAACTCAAACACCCAGAATCACCTCCAATCACACTAACTAATAATTAGAACCTCATTACCAAGAACATGAGGGAAAGTGAGAAAACAAGCATTATCTAGCAAAGGATATAGTAGAGTCATTAAAGGAAAATATAATTCTTCAAGTGTCTATCTTCCTAAACAACTTCTAGGATATAGATGATACCTAAGAGTGTGGCACTTCACGCAATAGGTCTTCAAATGCGGTAGTCATCTTATCCCAGACCTCTATATATTCATTGAGCCTAATCATCCCTTTATTGAATCCCCCAACCAATATCATGTCATGTTTTTCAACCCAAGAATATTGTTCTTCATTTATCTTCTATTCAATATTATGAACCATCATCTTGGCCACTTCCTCTTCATAGGAATTGAGGAACAACACATGTTCTGTCACCACATCCTCATAACTCAGAATTCGTTCCAAGGATAGCTCAGGATGACCAGGTGATTTCAGAGGACACATACCCTCATTGTTCCTCTTCTCATCCATATTCTTTCTTTCTGATTGAGTCTTCAAGGGGGTGGAAAGGAGGAGTAATCCTTCCTCCTCTCGTTACTCTTGTTACTCCTCGGACTAGTTTCCCTAGGCCTATATAAAGGCTTTTAATAGATTAAGTGATCTCCTCTATACTATCCCCATTTATACTAAGACTATAAAAGTTATTCTTCACTTGAATTAAATATTGATTCTTTGAAGAGAAAACCCTTATCTTTCCAACCGATAAATGGTCAACCACACCCAATAAGGCCCTTGGTTTCCCTTGTGTAGGCCCTCCCTACCCCTGGCCATCTCCACACAGGGATCATCACCAAAATCCTCTTCAACCCCAACCACTTGGGTTCGGGCGATAACACCCACTTTTGTCCAACCATCACTCTGATCACCCTCAACCTATACTGTTTTTTCATCACTTGGATGTGTATCTTCCATATCATGTCCTCCTCCCTTATTTGAGCTATAAATATTCAAACCAAAGGCCTTGGTAGAGCAATCATATTCACTATTCACCTTGTTCTCCATAGCATCCATACTCCCTGACATCTGACTTCACACTAAAGCCGCAACCTATAGGGACGAGCCTTCCTTAGTTCTGGATGATTCATCCACTTCAATAAAATCTTTCCTCTCCGATTTGAATCCATGCACAACCTTATAAAACATATCACGAACACTTTCAGGGTTATCCTCCTCCACTGTTCACGACAACTGATAATCTCTACCCCCTTCACCAGTTTTCATTTGGTTCAGACCAGCTTCCACACAAGCCTTTGATGTTTTACCCTTCACACCATCCCCCTTCCTTACTGCAAACTAAGATCCCCAATGATGAGAATCCTTCAGATGGGGTGGGTGACCCTTATAGAAAACCTCTAAAGTGTGACCCAACCACCTGCATGAGGAATAGTAGTCTGTCTAGTTCTCATAAATGACCCACTTCCTTCATCTGTACTCCTCTCTAATCATAATCCATATATTATCAAAGGGATTCTAAGACGTGTCTAATTCCACAAAAACTCGTGGATTAACCGGATGGGAAAGTGCCTCAATATGACTGTCTAAGAACAAAAACCTACCGATAAGATTGCCTAGCAAGCAAGTAACAGAGGGATTTTAGAACAACAAAGGAAGGTTCGGGAAACTTACCCAAACTACCACAGATGGCTAATCGTGATTCATGTGAAATTCTAAGGACCATCAGAAGAGAAAGAAACGGAACTTGTTGTAGCTACGCGGAGAACTCGACCAGGCCTTGATGAGGTTCGCTTTAGATTCAAATCGAATCATGATGTGTTGACTGTTGAGCAAGCCAACAATCACCCTTTCTTGGAGATCCTAAGTGTCGAATATAAACCTATCAAATGTGTCAAATGAATGTCTCCTCATCTTGAAGTGATTAACCAATGTGAGGTTCAAGAGGGTGGAGGTTTCTGAGAATTCAAAGGTTGATATATGAAGATTAGGGACGCCATGAATGAGGTCTTGGACTTTAGGGCTTAAAGCCCATGTGTCGAAGAATATCTTGACCAGGAATTCAATGATAATAAAAAGTAGCATGCATTAATTCCTAAATTCACATTTCCTTAAACACATTAGATTTATTATGTTAATGAGGATCGATTATGAGTCTTACATGTCCAAACTTCTCAATAAAATATAGCATGGAGTAATCTATAATCCCATATTTCCTTATACATGCCAAATTAATGTTGTAATTAAAAGGATAATAAATGTTAAAATTTATCCATTGCAGATATTTCTATTATTTTTTGAGACATTCTTCACAAATAACTATGTTATCTCAAAACCATATGCCATCTATAATGAAAAATGGATATAATATGAGTTATAGAATGAAATAAATCCATTATGTCATAATCACATGTGTATAAATTCAATGTGTTTGTTAAATATAGAAAAAAAACTTGTATCAAGAAAAAAACAATGTTCATATAAAGTAAATATCCTAAATGTATCATATGATATTACATAAATCTATATCTTAGAAAATTTATTATCAAGTGATAGGCTATATTTCTATAAAATGGTGTACATCTCTATTCGAGAAAGTAGAAGAAAGATTGACTTGGGTTTACTCAATGTTGTATTTTCACATATATTTGACATAGGTTGTAACACACTAATATTTTAAATTAACAATATATTCGATAGTGTATACAACACACAACACTGAGCTTAAAGGAACCCCAAAATATTATTATTCAAATATGACCATTATAACCTAACCGTTAAATTGGTGGGTGTGAATAGTATTAACCAAATTATGAAATATATATATATATAAGAATTACTCAATACAAATTCATTCATTAATTCTTATGAAATAACTACTCAATTTTCAGTAAAGTTATTTTATGATTTAGAAATATTTTTTTTTTCAAAAAAATATTTTTATTTCTTTTTGAGAGAAAATATTATAATTTATTTATGGAACTTATATAAATTTTATTTTATAAAAATAATATTATTTTTAAATAATTATATCAAAATTATATTTGGGTGAATTTTTTATATCTTTTTTAAAAGATTTATTTTCCAGTGAATAGTGAAAAATACTGATTTTTATTGAAAATTGTATTTTTATTTCAACCACTTGAAAATTACATTTTATTTTAAAATTATATAAAAGTAAAATTAGTTATATTATATTACAAATAATATAATTAGGTTCATTGTAATCAATTTTATAATTTATTTTGGTATAAAAACCTTTTTATACGAAAGGGCATATTTAAGAAAAACTATATTTTTCTAAAAAGTGATCTTCATTGCATTTTGAAGACTTATTTTAAAATTAATTTCTATCATTTTTAAAGATTGAATTTTATAAAATGGATTCCATATTTGTAATTAGAAGACTCAAATTTAGTAAATAGGTCCTTTTCATTTTTAGGCATTATAAATAGTAACCGTGGTAAAATTTATCACCTAAGTAAAGGATAAATTAGGTTAATTTATGTTAAAACTAAGTGATAAGGATATAATTGTTCATCCTAATTATTATTGGGTGAAATTAATTATATCATTAACACCTTATTCTCTAAACTGATTTGTTTAACAGGCACTTTTCAATGATAATAACTTATATATTATTTAAATTCAAGGAAGTTATAAAATGTCACTCTCTTTTTAATATCTTTTATGCATCCACATAGGGAAAAATGATGATAAGAATGAAAATAAATGCCTGTTTTTAGATTAGTGAAATTATGTTCATTATATAAATTTATTTATAATTTTTATAAGTTATATAATTACCTAAAATGTTTGTAGAACATTGATACAATATTTATTTATTTAAAAAAAGTAAAATAAATTATTTTAAAAACATAAAGAGTGATATAATTTGAGTGAAATAATGTGTCCCATGAATTTTAAGTATCTATATGAAATTTTAGTGATTTTTAAATGAATTAAATTATAAATAAAACTTTTTCTAGATGCATTTGAAGTCAAATTAAGTGAGTAGTGTAAAAATTGACATTAAGGATATTTTATTAAAATAATATTTTATTAAATTATTTAAAATACATAAAAAATTTATCTTTGGACATGTGAATTTGATATAGTTGAACAAATTATATATTTTAAATGAAATAGTGATTTAAAAAAATTGTTAATAAATGGGTGATAAAATATTATAGGAAAATAATATATGATATGATATATATTTGTTTGGTTCTTGGATATATATATAATAAATATATATATATTATATATGAGGTTTGAAAACATTTTAAGGAAGTCAACCCTAAGGTAAGGGTTTCTTGTCTCACTTTTACTTCTGTGAGATATATGTCATATTCACCACTTATTTCTTTTATGTGGTATATATAAATCCCATTTAATATATTATATCATGAATATATTTTTATTCATGGTATTTAAAGTTTCATTTGATGTTATTACATTCATAGGGATTTCGATTCAAAAGATACACAAGTGGTGAGGGTTTAATTAAAAATCTCATCATTATTCGAGGTTATTTATAGTTCCATTGGGAGAATATTTTATTTCATATACATATGTTTCTCCAAAAAAATAAATAATATTTTTACTATACTATAATTATTTTTTAAATACGTTCTTAACCATATTTTACCTTTTTACAAAATTGTTTTAACAGAATCTTATTGTTGATTTCTGAACAATGTCCTTTTTTACTTTTAACAAATGTGTAGAAGGAATGTTTTCAAAAACTTATACAACATGAAAAAAATTTCCCACTATCATGATGCATCAATGTTTTTAAGCTTCCATTTCAAGTTTATAAGTTTCTTTTCAAATAAATTTTTTTTATTACATAAGTGGTTTTTAGATTTTAAAATTTGTTTTCAAAGTAAATATATTATTTTCCTCAATAAATATTTTAGTAATATCTTTAAAGTATTTTCATCTATGTCAACATCATTTTTTAATCATATATTGATGATGTACACTAATGATACCATTCATCATTTTTATTTTTATGGATTATGATCAGTTTAAATGGGGAAAGTATTGAGATTCCATATGATTAGTTCTTCTAATATGGGTAGTTATTTATTTTGTTAAGGCGCATTTATTTAGTTGTATTATTTATTCATATGATAAATTCATTGGAATTAGTGAGTGATGGTTGGGGACCATTATATCCCCTCGATGTATCGGTAGGTCTCATGAGACAAACTATCTTGGGTTTTG
This sequence comes from Viscum album, assembly GCA_963277665.1. Taxonomy (NCBI): domain Eukaryota; kingdom Viridiplantae; phylum Streptophyta; class Magnoliopsida; order Santalales; family Viscaceae; genus Viscum; species Viscum album. The sequence continues at coordinate 1,878,658,408 of OY728152.1, forward strand.
GTCAAGGTATTACCTATGTATATAGATGTCATGGTACAAGGCCTTGATGGTATTTTCAGATGTCTTGGTTGAGGCCTTGATGGTACGTTTCGGATGTATAGAACTATGCATTCCATAATTATGAAACTAGTTGTCGATTTCCATGTGATTATTTAATTATTTATGATATACAAGGGTAAGTTTCTATCTTATGAGAATATGTAATTATTTGATCATCTTGCATTCTTATCATATTATGCTCAAGTTATTGGTTAAATGGAATGTATTTCTGTTATTTACCTTGTAATATTTTTTATGATTATTTATTCATGATAGATTCCTCTGTATAAAAACCCTTACTAAGTATCTGATATCACCCCTTTCTTATGATTCATTTTCTCAAGATTCTAGGAAGTTTTGTGTGATTTATATGCAAGGATATTCTAAGGGGAATAATGGAATTATCAAAGAAAACACTTTGTGTATTTTATGTTTTTACATTGAAATGTTAATTTCAAGTATGTATCTTGTTTACCAAGACAACTAAATGATTTATTCCTTTGGTACGATATTTCTTTTATCTAGTGTAAATGTAACAAACTAACTAATGTATTTGGTCTATCGGAGTTAGTGTCTTATAGTTTGCATCCAAAGAAGTTTAATAGAAACCTTGGGAATTAGATTTAAGAAAACATAGATTAAAGAACATGACCCTATTAATGAATTTGAGTATAATTAAAATTATAGAATAACATCCTTAACATTAGTAGAGTATATATTATATGGTTTCACACTATAATTATTATTTATCATACTATGATTTTAGGTTTTAGTCAATGGTCAGAACTAAAAGGAATCATGCTAACACCGAATGTGATGGAAGATGTATGGATTATGAGAAACAAAATTGGATTGTGACTGGAGATAAAGATATTTTTATTTTTCCTAATCATGTATGATGAATTATAATTATAAATGTAAGCTTTTTTGAGAAACCTAACATGCCAAATAAGTGGAAATTCTACATTTATGTAAGTTTAGGTGGTAATGACCATAGAGGAAAGAATGTTAAATTTTTTTATCAAGAATATGGGTAAAATCACTTAGAATAATATCTCAAATAGAAGGGAAGATGTTTTCTATGTGGAAATAAATGGAATATAGTAACAAATTTCCAAGTAATTCAATGTGTTATTTATGGTAACTTGTACATTATTTGAGTCAATTCCCTAAACAAATGGTTACTCCCTAGAGAAAAGAAGGACATGTGATACATAAATAGTTGATGTGAAAGGATTAATGTGTTTGTGTTATATAAGTATTTTTATCAATGGTATTGTGGATAAAGGAATCACTAAACATCTAAGGATTTATCCTCAGTGGTTTTTCATTAAGAATTTTAAAGTATATATTGAATGGTAGTGATATCCAAGAAAATTAATTTAGTGACAAGGTAATACTTATGAAATAACATGATTGAGGTACACATAACATTTAATATGTGTTTGATGTTTGGATAAACCTAAAGTTAATTGGGATGATAAGTCTATGGTTGATCATAATTTTAAAGGAATATATACCCATTTTGATTTTTTATGTGATGGGGGTTTGACATGATATTTTGGGATACAATTATTGGAATAAAACCCTTTGGTTTAGTATATGTTTTACTAAAAATGTTATTTAAGGAATAATTCTTTTATATTTTTTGGATATAAGTTTTAATTTATTGATATCCATTAAGTTTAATGTGATTTTGAGGCCAAGTTTTTTGATGGATTATTGGGATAAAAGTTTTTTTACATTTTGGGAATATATCATATAGAAATCCTTAGAAGTTAAAAAATTTGATTTAAGGAGTATTTATATTTTTGAGGATGTTTATCATATTCTTTGAAATGCTATAGTCTTAGAAAAAGGACAACCCGCATGTCGGGTGACAACCCATAGCATCTAGAAAGGCCCCGAGGCTTGAACCCATAATAGAAGGGTGAAAAGGGTGCGACACCTACCACCGGCCTACATTATGTCCTTGTTTGTATGAAATTTTTTTTACTTAAATGATTTTATAAATAAATAATAAGTTGATTTTGTGAATCATTTTATAGGATCAAGTCCTTTTGTTCTTTTTTTTGGGATATTTATATGATTAATGACATTATGGGAGACACTTAATTGGGTTAAAGTATATTTAAAATTTATTTTTAACATAAAGGATTATTTAGGATGAATTATATTATATTTTTGGAATTTCAAGCTTAAGAGTATGAGATAAATATTTATGTTAAAATTTATTTTTTAATATTTAGGTTATGTGTGTTATATGAGATATATGGAATAATAATAAAGTCAATTGTGATTTTGGTTATTAGTATATATGATCAAGGTATTCACATGTTTGGAATGTGACATTATGAATTGATTTATTTTTTCTAAGGATACAAGTTTGATTAAATATTTATGTTTTGAATATGGTTAGTAATATTTTGGAGGAGTCTTAAGGTTAAATAATTATGGAATGGATTTAGTTGAACTTTATAAATTATTGTTTGAGGTTAAAGTATGATTTCTCATATTGGATAGCCTATGATAGCCATTTTGTTTTGGTAAATATTTATAGGTTTAAGGAATGACTTATGTATCTTATGATTCATTAAAAAGGGATTCAAGAAAAAAATTCCCTATCATAATAGATGAAGTGGAAATTGATCAAAGCACAAACAAATGGTGGGATTATGCTTATGAAATTGAAATAAATCAATTAAGTTCATTTCCTTGAGTGATTTATCTATATAGTAAAATAATCCAATTAATTAAGGAAAAGGACCTTGAAATAAAAATATTATCCATTTAATTTTCTTAATAAGAAATCAATGGACTTTTAACTCATTGTAGATTTATAGTTTTTTGGTGTTCAACATTCCCATGACCATGTTATATATCACTCTATATTAATCCTTGAGTGTTAATTTTGTAAGATCCCATCTTTTTATAGGTACATTTATCTCTGAGTTTTTTGTTTGGGCCTTGATGGGTGAGTCGTATTTGGAGACAGATAGATTTTATTGGATAAAATTACCTAAATTTTGGGGATGTATGCTTGTTTTAGTTAATGGAGTTTGAGTATAAATGGGTTAAGTGTTTCATGGGTTCTCGGTGAGTTGAAAAGCTTTAAAAGAGTCTGGGTTTGTTTAAAAGGGAAATGGGATGAAAAATCAACTATAGAACATTTACACATCATGTAAAGAGATTAAATGTCGTGTAATCATTCAAGGGTTAAAATAAAATAAATCTGAGGTGATAGGTTTTTCAGTGTATTCCATTATTAACATTGACATGACATGTAACCACATTACATGCCATGTAAATTCACAACCTACTATTATAAACATGTTGTGAGGATGATTTTCATTATAATACACTACATATCATCTTCTATCAACCCTAGATAATTCTTTAGGAAATTTTGGGGTTCCAACTTCTCTTTTGGATGTCTCGGTTGTGCGTGAAATCCTTGGTAAGTCTTTTTTGTTAGCTTTCTTCCTTTTCTTCCTTCTTCTCCAACCGTTGCAGAGAAATACTTTGACTGGTTGTATTATTGGATTTGATCTTGATCAGTTTTGATCTAGTAAACTCTTTGAAATCATCCACACCTTTTCCTTATGGGAGTTGGCCATTGGAAACATTTTCTGGATCATTAGTAAATGGTAGGGGATCTAAATCTTAACCCTATGGTTTGATATTTCCAAGTTTATTCAATATTTTAATTGCACCGACATAATGTTCATCTAAATCATTTCAATAAATTAATGAGATTATCCCTTGAAGTTCATTTTTTCATTTGGATTATAACTTGTCTTATGGATACCTGTTGGGTGATCGAACCCTGAATATAGTTGAATTGGAAAATGTCTTAAAAGTATGTTTGGTATGACATGTTACCTAAGGAGATTTCTTATTATAGAATCCCAAAATTATGGCTTATTTCTTATTGATATAATTTTTAATAAATTTTGAATTGAATTGAAAGTTTAATTTGAATGAATAATGGTAATTCATATAATTAACCATTGATAATTGTGATGTGATATTATGATATTCATGTTGTAAGACAGAAATTGTGTTCCACGCTATAATTCTAATATATCAGGATTAGCCCTTGTACTTGCACAATTATATGATGTAATGATGATATTGAGTGGGATTAGCCCATTCCCACACTTTAATGCTTATATAGATTGGGCTATGCTCAGTCCCATGATGTAATACTTATAGGGATTTGACCTGGAAATGTTTTAATTCTTATAGGTATTTTACCTGAATTGTTATGACTATACCATGGTTCTATGGTTGGGGTTGGTATGGTCATAAGACATGCTTAGATATATTCCATCATGGTACGGAAGTAGGTCATTTTACTATGGTTATATGTTTGTGGTTGGCATGGTCGTAATATATACTCAGATATATTCCAGCATGGCTTCGAAGAAGGTCATTTTACCTTGGTTATATGGTTGTGGATGGCATGGTCTAAAGACATTCTCAAAGATATTTTGACATGAATATAAGTTAGGTTGTTGATGTATTTTATTAATTATTGAATTATTTAATAAAAATGTTTATCTCTTTATTGCATACACTTCTTATTAGATTGATTTTTTTTAGAAGTGGTGGTGTCAACCTGCTGAGTTATACTCACACACCATTCGGGCTGCCATTTGGTACTCGAGCAAATTATGTAGATGCAGATTGGGAAAAGTGTAAAGGACCTTGAAATTGATTTATTATTTTTGGTTGGGTTGGAGTTTGGAGATGAGACTGACATGGGGTTTAGGACCTGGGACATTGAGTGTTTTATTTGAGTTTCACTACTGGAAATATGACTTTTACCAACGGTTTTGGCCAAACCGTTGGTATAGTTCATTAATTTGGACCTATACCAACGGTTTGGCCAAAACCGTTGGTATAGGTCACTTATATGGACCTCTACCAACGGTTTTGGACAAACCGTTGGTATAGGGGGGGACCTATAGAACCTATACCAACGGTTTTGGCCAAACCGTTGGTATAGGTCCATTATAGAGACCCTATACCAACAGTTTGGCCAAACCGTTGGTATAGGTCCCCCCTATACCAACGGTTTGTCCAAAACCGTTGGTATAGGTCCTAAAATAAAAGGACCTATACCAACGGTTCTCAAAACCGTTGGTATAGGTCATTCGTTTTTTAATCGAATCTTCTTATCGAGAACATTATATAAATCAAAATTTAAAATTATTAAAACAATAAATATATATATTTATGAAATTATGTTCACAAAAGTCATGTTAGGTTAGTGGTTAAGTCATTCAATTATAAACTAGAGGTCCTGGGATCAAATCCCACCGAATGTTTTTTTTGAAATACATATACCAACGGTTTTGAGAACCGTTGGTAAAGGTTTTCATATTACTTATACCAACGGTTTTCCCAAAACCGTTGGTATAGACCTATTGTCACGGCTTACTTGCCAACGGTCCTCCAAACCGTTGGTATAGCCTATACCAAAGGTTTGAGGGCCTATACCAACGGTTCCAAACCTTTGGTATAGGGTATTTTTTCATTAGTGTTTTCTAGTATTTTTCTTTTATTTTTCTAGAATGACATTTAGTTACATTCCAGCACATCCTTACATTTATGGGATTATTCAGTTTGGTTTTTTTATTTTCTTCTACTGTGTGTATAATCTGATTATTTTAGGTTATTATGATTTATTTATACTACTATTAAACTTCATAACAGGGTGTATATTCTTCCCACTATACACTTTACACCTCCACTGCTAGTCGGAAGCCTCTGAAATATAGGGAGGCACACTTTAGGTCTTGTGACCAACCCTTTCTGGCCAGGTGAGAGAGTGTCAGATTGGGGTATGTTAAAAATTGGTATCAAAGGAGCGGATTTTCTTATCTTATGCTTTACTATTTGGGAAAATTTATAAAGGATTCTTGGAAGTGTCAAGACTTGGTAATGATCTTGTGCATTGGAGTACATAACCCATGTACGAGGGGAAATCTAAGTGTTATGGGATGGGATTGATGTTTGTTTTGTGTGCTTGTAATAGTTGATGTTATTTCACCTTGGTTGATTCACATGTTGTGTTTGGTTATTGTTTTATGATTTTTTTTGTTCTCTTATATTGTACTCGTGGCCGGGTACAGTGTGACATTATAACACATACATCATAATAGGCACATAGGGATACATTGACAAGAATTGTTCCTGATAGGGGAATATCTATTTTTACATGTAATATATACTTTCATGTTGAACTATAATTTGATATATTTGTTTCACTGGATAAATTAAATGAGGTGATGTGTCATGTTAATATACTTGTATTCCATGTCTAAAGAAACCAATAATTAGTGATTCTCTATTATGGTCACCTATTGGGATGACCTTATTGCTAGCCAATTTTCTATGGTGTGTGTTTTCTTGTAGATAAAATGAATCTTTCTTCTTCTATTTGAGAATTAGGAGAGTGGGAGTCGGAATTCTCCTAACGTATCTAAACCGGAGATTCCAATAGTTCCTGATAATCATATTGATTTTCAGCTTTGCGATAGCTTCTTGAGGTTCATACTATCCATGGAAAGGGAGACTATTTGTACCATTACATCAATTTCTTAGCTGACAAAATATTTTTAGCTTTAGTAACTACCTCTTTTTATAGGGGAAGGGGGCCCTAGGTATCCGAGTTATGGATAGGGTAAGTCCAGATAAGCTTAAAGCATCTCAAGTCACCCACGGATAGGAGGGTGAAGCTTGTTATGTATATGCTTTTCGGACTTTCCAAGAATTTTTGGGATATTCTGGAGGAATATGGGTAGTGATATGAGCTATCTTGGAAGTAATTTGAGCTCAAGTTCCTAATACATTTATATCCTGAGACCTTGGCGGATGAAAAAACTAACGAGGTTATGCATCTGGCGTAGGAGGGTTTTTTAGTTCTAGACTATGCTAGATGTTTTACTGACATATAGTGTTCTATGCCATCTTTTGTAGATAATGAGATCTCCATAGTGAGACATTTCTAGGATGGTCATCATTATGAGATCATGTCACATGTTAAAATTTTCCATTTTAGATAATTTTAAGATGTAATTAATTAAGAACCCATCATAGAAGGTAATTTGAGAGAGGCCCTAAGTAGTTCCCAGGTTATTTTAGTAGGACGATCTGGAAGTTCTTCTTTAAGTGGAAAGAAGCACTGTTATGGTAGTTTCCTCGAATGTAGTGTTGGGAATAGTAGTCAGGGAAGTGGAATATCATCTCAAGATCATGTTCGATTCTAGTTCTCTCAATGTGGAAATGTTGGTCACAAGTCCCCATAGTGTCCTTACCTTGTAGTTTAGTGTCGTATCTATGGAATATTGGGTCATATTTGGAGGTTTCATGAAAAAATTTCACAGTATACCAATAGAAAAGGATTGAGATAGGCACCAGACTCGGGAAGGGGCTTAGGTACCCCTCTGTAGGCTGGTAATTGGAGTTCTACAGGCTATTCATGCAGAGGTAGGGGTGTGGTACCCCAATCAAAGAGAAAACATACCAATCTAGGAATGTATCTTAGGTTATTCATACTAGAGCCCAGGGTAGAGGGACAGGTTAGTTTCACATTATGCAGACTACTCTAGCCAACGTGGATGCAGGAATACCTACTGTCGATGGTAGGATTCTTGTATCATCTACCTTAGCTTGTGTTTTGTCAGATACAGTAGAATCACATTATTTTCTATCTTCTCTTTTTTAAAAATGGTTTGTACTTGGATTTGGAAAACCTAGATGGTTTTTTAACCATTTATGTGTCATTGGGAGTGTGGTTAGAGAATATCAAACATTGCAAGGTGTGTTCTCTATAGATTGGTGGTTAATGATCTTTTTGGGAACCGTTCATGATGAAAATGAGAGGCTTCAACTTAATTATTATTATAGATTGTTTATTTATATATCAGGATCATATCAACTATTACAGGATGAGAGTTACCTTCTAATCTATGGAATAAAGTAGTTATAGTTACCAGGGTGAGTGGGATCTTCCGAATAATCCTGCGAGACCAATTCAGTGCAAATAGGATTGTCGTGTGGATTAGATAGTGGGTCTTTCTCTAGATAATGGTGGAATGTAGTATGATTCCTTTCCTCTAGTTTTATATCATTTTAAATATGTTTTCTTGACGAGTTCTATGGATTAACACTTGAGTTAGAGATCGAGTTCATGGTCGATTTGGTGCCGGGAGAAGAGCAAGTTTTTATCTCTCCTTATCGAATAACACTAGCAGAGCTTCAAGAGCTGAAGGTTCAGTTATAAGATCTATAATCTAATGGCTTAATATATCCTAGTAAATCTCCTTGGGTTTCTCTAGTTCTCTTCTTCAAAAAGGCTGGAGTATTTTTTCACTTATGTGTGGATTATTGGAAGTTTAACCAGATGAAGGTCAAGAACCGATATCCTCTTTCGTGCATTGATGATCTCTTCAATTAGTTGAGAGGTGCCAAGATCTTCTCCAAGATTCACTAGAGATCAATATATCATCAGTTAAGGGTGAGAAAATTGTACATACCTCAAACTACTTTTAGGAGAAGGTATGGATTGTATGAATTTGTAGTGATGTTGTTTGGGTTAACTAATGTGCATGTGGTATTCATAGAATTAATGAATATAATATTTTTTCCTTTTCTAGATCAGTTTTTGGTGGTTTTCATCGATGATATCTTAGTGTACTCCCAATAAATATATGATCATTCTAATAATCTTGACATAATCTTGAATATATTGAGAGAGAATCAGATTTATGTCAAGCTAAATAAATACAGTTTTTAGATAATTAAAGTACACTTCATGCACCATCTCATCTCAGAGGTAGGAGTGTCAGTGGACCTAGAGAAATTTGCAGTTGTGGTATCATTGGAACATCCCAAGAACATCTTCTAAATTTAGATATTTCTAGGGTTAGTAGGTTATTACCAGCGTTTTATCTGAGATTTATCCCATTTGGAAGCACCAATGTCATGGATGACCCAGAAAGGGGTGAAATTTGTTTGGTATGATGCTTGTGAAATACATTTCTAGGAGCTGAATGGAAGGTTGACCTCATTACCTATCCCCACTTTACAAGTGTCGGGTAAATCTTATATCGTTTACTGTGATGAATCCAGAGTTAGACACAGAGTAGTTCTAATACAAGATGATTGAACGGTTTCTTATGGATCTAGGAATCTAAGACCACATGAGAGGAATTTCCCTACTCATGATATGAAGTTATAAGTAGTTGTACATTCCCTAAGATGTTGTATGAGAGGTTTTTGGTATACACAGATCAAAAGAGCCTCAGGTATATCTTTTCTCAACTAGACCTTAACCTTCGGCATAGGAGTTGGGTTAAGTATCTTCAGTCTTTCTACATTGAATTGGATTATACACCAGTCAAGGGAAACGTCATTATTGATGTTTAGATCCGAAGGACAGAGACAAAGGAAGTATGGGAGTCTTGTGACAAGTGGCAAATAATATACCTTTTTGTAGACATACATCTAGATGTTCAGGACACTCAAGGATAAGTAAATCTAACTTCGATATATGTTATACCCATTATTTTGGATCTAATTAAGACTTAGGAGTTTTCTAATCCATATGTCTTAGTTATGAGAGTTAAATTATGTAGTAGGGAGACACCATCAGGATGGTCTCTCAGTAGTGGAAATTCTCTTTCTTTTTGGGGATGAGTATGGGTTCCTATAGGCTTACATGAGGAGCTGATGAGGAAGTTTCATGCTTCTATATTGGTGGTGAATCTTATTTTAACAAATATGTATCATGATATTCATATATAGTACTCATGGCCATAAAATAATAAAGTAGTTGAAATATTCATGGTGAGATGCTTTACTTGTCAGAAATTTAAAGCCAAGCATCAGAGGATATCTGGGCTTTTATATCCTATACCCATTCAAGAGTGGAAATGGAATGATGCCACAATGGATTTTGTGATAGGATTATCCAGGATGACCCATAAAAATAATGTTTTATGGTTTTTTGTGGATCTACTAACTAAGTTAGAACACTTCTTACCTGTTAAGGAAACTTTCATAGTTAATGATATGGGAAATATTTACATGCATGAGGTTGTTTGGTTTCATGGCATTCTAAGGAGTATCATTTTAAACAGATATCCTCATTTTCCATCACATTTCTGGAAGGGTCTTTAGAAATCCATGGGATTTTGAGTTATTTTAAGAACAACCTATCATCCATAGACTAGTGTTCAATCTGAGTGGACTGTTCATGATCTGTAGGATAAGTCACAAGACTATGTATTGGATTTTGGTGGTTTATGGGAGAAACATATGGCACTCATAGAGTTTTCATATAATAATAGCTTCCCAGAATCAATCCAAATGGAACCTTTTGAGGATTTTTATGGAAATATATGTCATTCGTATCTTTTTTGTCTGGAGGTAGGTGATTCAGTACACGTTGGGCCTAGTCTCGTGTAGGAGATATCTGAATATGTTCAATTGATCAAAAAGTAGTTGGTGACTATGCAGATTAGAAAGAAACCATAATCTGACCATTAAAGGAAACCTCTAGAATTCAAGGTTGATCATCATGTTTTCCTTCGGGTGTCACTAAGGTTAGGGAAACATCATGTTAGTAAATATGGAAAGCCATCACCTAGGTTTTTTGGCTATTTGAAATAGTGGCAAGGGTTAGTCCAGTTGTGTATTTTTTATCCCTTCAACAACACTACAGTTCCATTCATGACATGTTCCATGTGTCTCTACTATGAAGATATCATCGAGAACCTTCCCATGTGATAGAAATAGTATACGTAGAGATTTTTTCTGATACATCCTTTGAGGAGCATCTGATACGGGTTGTGGATCATAGAGAGAAATATCTTCGTGGTTAGACAATACAGTTGGTTTGAGTGTATTAGAAGCATGGTAAAGTTCAGGAGGAGATATGGGAGAGGGATTCTGATATGAGAACATAGTGTCCAGACTTATTCACTGAGACCTCACAATGGCACTTAGATAATCTTGGGGAAAGGCTATTATAAGTTGTGGAGGCGGTAAGATCCCGTATTTTTTTAGGTACGTTCCTCTATAAGTTTTTCATTTGAGCCTTGGTGGTTGAGTCTTTTTTTAGGACAGAGAGTCTTTTTTAGGTAAAATAACCTAAATTTCAATGATGTATGCTTTTTTGAGTTAATGGATTCTGGGTATAAATGTTTTAAGTGTTCTTTGTTAGTTGAGAAGCTTCATAAGATGTTTGGTTTGTTTAAAAGATAAATTGGATAAAAAATAAGCTATAGAACATTTACATACTGTGTAAAGTGATTAAAAATCATGTAATTGTTTAAGAGTTTTAATAAAATAAATCTATGTTGATAGGTTTTTTAGTGTATTCCATTAAAAACATTTACATGATGTGTAATCACATTACACACTGTGTAAATGTACGACCTGCTATTTTAAACATGTTGTGCAACTAATTTTATTTTTAATCCACTGCAGCTCCTCTCCTCTCAACCCTAGTGAATTATCCATGAAATTTTGGGGTACCAACTTCCCTTATGGACATATCGATTGTGTGATAAATCCCTATTAATTCTTTTTGGTTAGGTTTCTTCCTTCTCTTCCTTCTTCTTTAACTATTTCAATAAAATCCTTTGATAGATTGTATTTTTGATTTTGATCTTGACCAATTTTGATCTTGATCAATTTTGATCTTGATCAATTTTGATCTAGGAACCTCTTTATAATCATCCACACCTTCTTACTTGTGGGTGTTGACCATTAGAAGCATTTTTATATTATTATTTAATGGTAGGGGGTACAAATCATAACCATATCGTTTGATAATTTCTATGTTTATGAAATATTGTGATTGCACCAACATAATGTGCATCTGAATAAATTATATAAATGAATGATATTATCCCTTAAAGTTCTTTGTTTTCATTTGGATTCAAACTTGGATTATGGATACCCATTGGGTGACAAACCATGAATATAATTGAATTGTAAAATGGATTAAAAGTATGTTTATCATGACATGTGACCTAGGGTGATTTCTTGTCACTGAATCCCTAAATTGTGGATTATTTCTTATTGATATAATTTTTAATAAATTGTTAATTGAATTGAAAGTGGAATATGAAATAATAATGGTAATTCTCATAATTAAACATTGAGAATTGTGATGTGACATTGTGATATCCATGATATATGAAAAGAATTGTGTTCCATGTAGTAATACTTATATATTAGGGTTGGCCCTGGCACTTGCACACTTATATGTTGTAATGCTGATATTTAGCAGGCTCGGCTCAATCCCATGCTGTAATGATTATATAGAGTGGGCTATGCTTAGTCCCATGTTTTAATTCTTATAGGGTTTTTTCCTAGAAATGTTGTAATGCTTATAGGGCTTTGACAAGGATTGTTGCGACTATACCACAGTTCTATGGTTATGGTTGGTATGATCATAAGACATTATCATATATATTTTGACATAGTTCCGAAGAAGTTTATTTTACCTTGGTTATATGGTTGTGGTTGGAATGGTCACAAGACATGTTCAGAGATATTCCAACAAGGCATTGAAGACGTTTATTTTACCTTGGTTATATGGTTGTGGTTAGCATGGTCATAATACATGATCAGATATATTTTGGTATGGATCCCAAGTAGGTTGTTGAGGTATTTTATTAATTTTTGGAAGAATTAATACACATGTTTATTGATTTATTGCATACACATACTATAAGATTGGTTTTGTTTTGACACAGTGGTGTCAACCTACTGAGTTATAATCACACCCAATTTGGGCCACCATTTGGTACCTAAGAAGATTATGTTGATGCATGTTTGGACAAGGGAAAAGGACCTTGTATTTGATTACTTGTTTGTTTTTGGGCTGGAGTTTGGAGATGGGATTGGTGTGGGGTTCGAGACCCAGAAATTTGAGTCTTTTATTTGAGTCTTCTAGTATTTTTCTTGTATTGTTCTAGAAATATATTTAGTTACATTCCAAAACATCATTACATTATTCCTTTATTGTTTATTGTATTATTTAGTTGTCTTTTATTATTATCTTCCGCTATGTGTATACTTTTATTATTATTTTGTTTATTATGATTTATTTATAATACTATGAAACTTCGTACTTGGAGTTATAGTCTTCTTGTTATACAATTACACCCCTACTTCTAGTCAACAACCTCTAGCGTATAGGGAGGCATTCTTGAGGTCTCATGACCAACCATTTATGGGCGCATGAGAGATTTATGGATTTGGGTATGTTACAAATTTTCTCTTCCATGTACATATTTTCACTTCCCACTGATATTATCCTCTTAAATGTTATTCTTTGGTGACCATTGTACTTCCCTTTCCCTCTTTTTAAGAGGAAGTTTTATTAACCCTTTTTATGATGTGGGTTTACCACAAAATAATTTTCAAATATCAAACCCGTTATTACTAATAAAAACTAAAAATTAAGATGACATAATTTATTTAAGGAGTGGAGATGTAACACCCAAATATATTAAAATAAAACAATGTTTTATAGTGTATACAATATGCAACACCGAGCTTAAATGATCCCTAAAATATTATTATTTTAATATGACCATTATAACCTAGCTATTAAATTAGAGAGTAAGAATAGTATTAATCAAATTGTGAAATATATATATATATATATATAACCTAATCAATACAAATTCAGTTATTAATTCTTTTGAAATAAGTACTCATTTTTTAGTAAAGTTATTTTATGCTTTAGAAATGCATATTCTTCAAAAATTATTTTTATTGCTTTTTGTGAGAAAATATTATAATTAATTTATAGAACTTATATAAATTTTATTTTATAAAAATGATATTATTTCTTAAATAATAATATCAAAATTATCTTAGGGTTAAATTTTTGTATTTTTCTGAAAAGGATTTCTTTTCCAGTGACTAGTGAAATATACTGATTTTTATTGAAAACTATATTTTTGTTTCATCCATTTGTAAAGTTAAATTTTATTTTAAAATCATATAAAACTAAAATTAATTATATTATATTAAAAATAAACTAATCAGGTTCATTGTAATCAATTTTAAAACATATTTTTGTAAAAAACATGTTTATTCAATAAAAAGACATTTTTAAGAAAAACTGTATTTTTCAAAAAAGCATCTTTCATCACATTTTGTGAAATTATTTTAAAATTAATTTATGTTATACTTATAGAATGAATTTGATAAAATTTATTCTATATTTGGAACTAGGAGGCTCAAAATTATTAAATATTCCCATTTCATTTTTAGGTAGTATGAACAGTAACCACAGCAAAATTTTTCACCTCGATAAAGGAAAAAATAGGTTAATATTTGTTATAAATAAGTGATAAGGCCATAATTATTCATAATAAATCTTATGGGATAAATTTTATTCTATCCTTAAAAAATAGTCTCTAAATTGAGTTGTTTAATATAAATATTTTCATGAAAATGACTTATATATTATTTAAATGAAAGGAAGTTACAAAATGTCACTCTCTTTATTTTTAATATCTTTTATGTGTCCACATAGGTACAAAGTAAAGATATGAATGAAAATAAATGTCTATTTTTATATTAATGAAATTATTTTCATGATATAAATTCATTTTTAATTTTTATAAATTATCTAATTATCTTAAATGTTTGTACAACACTAATATAGTATTTATTTAATTAACAAAAAAATTAAATGAATAATTTTATGAATAATAAATGTGATATAATTTTAATGAGATAATATGTTCCATGAATTTTATAGATATATGTGACATATTGATGATTTTTAGAATAATTAGATTATATATCCAACTTTTTCTTGATGTATTTGAAATCAAATTAAATGAATAGTTTCAAAATTGAAAGTAATGATATTTTATCAAAATAATATTTTATTAAATTTATAAAATTAATAATATTATTATATTAATCCATGTGAATTTAATATTTTTTAACACATAATCCTTGGTCCATTTATGATTTTCTTTTCTCTTTATAGTAACATTATGATCCCTTTGTGATTAAAAAGTGGTGACCACGGTCGATATCAAAAATAATTAACCGAGGGGTTAATAAATAAGATAAGGATTAAAATGATATCAAAACTTATCTAAACTTCATTTTATGATTTTATATCAACCATAGAAACTTTGTATTCAAATTTTGGACCACTTGGAAGCATTTGGATCTAAAATAGTACTAATATTTTTTAAGGAATTAAATTGAGCCTCACCTCAATTATAAAGGACACCCCTTCCTTCACTTCATTACACCACTTTATGCCATAAATCTCAAAAAAAAAACCTGAACATTACTCTTATAAACATTCCTAGGCACATTATAGAGGATTTAGTATCCTCAAAATACCAACCATAGGTTCCTTAAAGAATGATCTAAAGGAGGTCTCTCGAAGAAGAGGTAATCATCTTACCCAACCCCTTTCAATTTATTTCTTATTATAAATCTTATAAATCTATGTTATTTATCATAAAATAGTAAAATAAGTATAATAAATAAAATAATATTTTATCATTATTATGAAACCACCATTATCCACCCTCTTTCTTGTCAAATGGGAAGTGAAAGTATCGTTCATGTGTATGTAGGACTTATCGTCTCCACGTAGAGATACAATTCATTTGTCTTAACAAAATTTTATGGATGGAAATTATGATGGGTTTAATATTTATATATTATATTTATAAAATATTTATAATTCTAAAATTATAATATCAAATATACCTTCTTACCTTCCAAACTGTTGGAAAAAGATAACGGCACTTGTGTGTACGTGTGGACTACCACCTCCACGAAGTGATGTGATTAGTTTTTCATTTTGATTTTACTTGGATGGTAATGAGTATGGAATTGATGAATATTTTTTATTTATATGATATAATAAATATTCTAGAAATGTGAATAATTATATACCTTTCTTTCACTACATCTATTGAAAAGTGAAAACAGTGTTCATGGGTACGTACGGTCTAATGTCTCTATGAACGGTGTAATTCATTTTCTAGCTCAAACTTTTATGGATTTCTATAAATGAATATATTATGAATATGTATTATATCTATATCATTATTAAAATTTTGGATATGATTTAACCTTTATCAATTTATAATAACCAAAACTACCGAACCAAACATACATTAAAAAAAGATTTTAGTACCCAAAATAGTGATGTTAATGAAAAATTGTTAATAATTGGGTGATAAACGATTATAGGTAAATAATATATGGTATGATATATATTATTATGGTTCTAAAATATATTTATAATAAATATATATTTATTATAAATGTGGTTTAAACAAATTTTAAGGAATTTGAACTTGAGGTAAGGGTTTCTTGTCTCACTTTTCCTTCTGTGAGACATATCCCATATTCACTATTTATTTCTTTTGTGGTGTATATAATTACACTTTGATATATTATATCATTATTACCCAACATTTTTGGTGGGGTGGTAAGGTTTTGGGTGGGGTGAGGGGCAGTTCGTAGAGTCAAGTCCTTGGGCCTGCGATTTACTGCAGTTTTCTTCCTTGCATTGTGTTATACGGTGGAGGATGAAACCGACCTAGTATATTATATCATTAACCTCTTTATATTAATGGTATTTAATGTTTAATTTTATTTTATTTGTTTTATGGGGCTTATGATTCAAAATATACCCAAGTAGTAAGGGTCTAATTCACAATCTCATCATTATTCGAAGTTATTTATATTTCCATTAGGGGAGAATATTTTCTTCTATTTCCATATTTTTTCTTAAAATGTTTTAAATAATATTTATACTATCCTGCAATGATTTATTAAAGATATTATTAAACAATTTTTACCTTTTTAAAAAATGGTTTTGATAAAATCTTCTTGTCATTTTTTGAACGAGGTACTTTTTGACTATATACAAAAGTGTAAAAGGAATGTTTTTTAACTTATATGGCATGAAAATAATATCCTGAAATTAGTACATATAAATTATTTGAATTTTCCTTTACCATTTTACATGGATCATTTCAATGAGAATTATTTTTTCATGACTTGCAAAGTTTTATATTTTAAAAAATTATTTTCAAAGTAAAAAAAAGTTGTTTTTTTCTTATGAAATATTCTAATAATCACTTTAAAAATATTTTCATATATGTCAACATAATTTTTTGATTATTTTGTTTAGGTTGTACTCTAATAATAATATTTATCATATTTCTTTGGATATTTTATTATTAGTTTGATTGGGGAAAGTATTTATATTTTGTATAATTAGTTCTTCCAATATATAAAGTTATTAATTTTTTTAAGGCATATTGATTTAGTAGTATTAATAATTATTATGAGGAACATATTGGACTTAGTAAGTGGTAGTCAGGGCCTTCTATATCTCATTGATTCATTGGTAGGTCTCAAGAAAAAACTGTCTTGAGTTTTGGTTCAGGATTTACCAATTTATGTAGATTTCATGAGACAAGGTCTTGATGGTATTTTTATAAGTATTGGTCAAGGCCTTGGTGACTAATTTTAGATGTCCGACATTATGGATTCCATAATTATGAAATTATTTATTAATGTACTTGTGATTATTTAATTTTTTATGATATCCATGGATAATTTAATAGCATATGAAATTATGGTATTATTTGACCATCCTTTATTCCTACCATATTGTACTCAATGGAATTTGTTTCAGTAATTTACCTTAGTATTGTTTATGCTTATTAATTAATGATAGATTATATTGTATGCATACCCTTACTGAGCATATAATCTCACCCCTTTCTTATTTTCATTTTCCTCGGGATTCCAAGAAGTGTTTTGTCATTGATATATAGGGATATGATATGTGAAATAATGGAATTATCAAAGAAAACACTTTGTGTATTTAATGTTATTAAAATGAAATGTGAATTTCAAGTATGTATCTAGTTTACTAAGAGTATTAAATTATTTAGTCCTTCGGTATGTAATTTCTTGTATCTAGTGTCAATGTAATAAAGTAACCACCAGATTTTGGCTACTAGGGTCAGGGTCTTTACATAGATACAAGTTCCAAAATAGCATGTGGAAAAGGATTGTTCTAGAGACACATACTACATAGGTAGGGGAAAAATCTTCAAAATGGTTTTTCAATCATTGTGTCTAGTGATACATTATTCATAAAGAATAATGAGACCTATTAGTAAGCAATATATAGAAATTAGCTAATATTTAAAAGATCAATTGACATTCAATAATGGATTCCATGTATCAATGTATAGAGGCTTATTATTTTGAATACTACATTGGGTATTAAAATGAACTGTACATGGCTGGTACAAGAATAGTACCAATAGGGATAGATTAGTTATCCCAAATCATAATGACTAAATTTATTAGAATTTTACTTTTCATAGATAATTTTTGTGATCACTTTATTGAGAATTGGATGTCAAGAACACCAATTTGGGAAGGAGTCGATATGAAACAACTGGAAAGTGATAATGACACCGAATCATTCCAATAAGGGGTGAAAGATAGTGAAATCTATTTTGGATTGAAATAACCAAAAATATCATGTAATAATCATTTTGAATGAATTTTTTCATATTTCTAAATGAGTTTAGTAGGATCTCTACTATTTTCCAAGTAAAATATGTTTAATAACATATGGAAAATAGCTATTGGTCTTACACTTAGTTAAAACCAAAATGAAAGCAACTCTATAAATATTGACTAAAAGAAGCAACCTATGTTCTAGGAAATGAGATCTACTGAGGTAGATCTAATGGTTTCTTATACCCTGTTTAAAGTACATATAGTGAAAAATTATTGGAAATTCAATTTGGAACGATTCAAAATAGAATTTTTTTCCCAATGTCACATAGCATAAATATTTCCAAGAAGACATGCATGGGGAATAAGAGAATATTAATGTGGTGAGTATAATTCCATACACTTTTTGGATAGATCAACCCCATGTTCCATGTCTTGTTATTGACACATATACTTTATGTTAGGAAACTATTAGTTATATATAGGAGAACTATATGGGAAGTAGTCAGAAGTATCCAATTGAAATTGTGTGAGTACAACAGATATGTACCTGGTATGTGGAAAGAAAGGGATACTAGTTTTAAGGGGACATATAATACTCTTCCTTTACATTAATATTATCTAATACTATAGTCAGGATAAGGTGATGAAAAATAGATTATTATTTAATCTAGTGGTATCCATATCTATAAATACCATGTATGTTGTGTATTCTAATGCAGCAAAAGAAGTAGTATATAATACATAATGATTTTTTTATGTTCTTGGAATCACACCTAGTACATAATGTTTTATCATAATATAATTTATGATAATCCGAATATAGGTATTACCCAATATTTCAGGTTTATGATAGTGAACAAAAGTAATATAATCAGGAATATCATCTATTGAGTATTCTTACTCATGGAGTTAAAGTTGCAAATAGAAGATTTTACACACAATGGAGACATGGTAAGCTCATAACTAAATCCATAAATCATTAGAAACATTATCTTATTATGACATAGCTAAAAAGGATTATTATAAACATGTCTCCAGTGAATTGGGAGTGTTTTAATAGTGGGTTATATAGACCAAACTTAAAAATGAATTTTTTATTACCAAATCATGTATACAATGAGGTATGCATGGTGTACTCTTACCATAATAGTGTTGATATTTCTATGTCCACTATTTTAATGGTGATTTTAATATATTATTCTTCATATCAATAAGTTATATTAGTTCCTATTTTATATTGAGAACCTTGAGATACTATGATATTAATCTTAAATATATTTCCTATAGTCTAGATACATCATTATAACTAGAAATATATGATCTTTGACTATTAGGTGTTGGGGGGGTCATAAGCATTGAGACTTATTATCATGAAGTTTTCACTTTGTGATATCGAGTAGATGGGATCATGAGGACTATCCCTCTAATAAGAACACCACATGTTTCAGCAGTTTTAGTGTCCCCAACCTAGAATCCATTAAACTGGTGCCCCAAATAGGGTCGCCACATGACCCCAAGCACACCTCCCCATATTCCAGAGGTCATCAACTAGTAGAGAGGGTATAATGGATCATGTGGGTTGACTATACCCTCTTTACTAGAGTAATACATGGTAGATAACATATGAAATTAAGAAAACAATAAACAATAAACCAGAAACATGCATTACTAAAAATTTACCAAATAGGGTACAAACCACAACCAAATTATAAATATGTAATGTCATGCTAATTGTGCCAAAAGTGAAGGAAACCCCAAAATAAATACAAACAGTTGAGTCCCCAAAATAGGTCTTGACTCTAATAATGGATCCCCATCCATGTACATCCCAATCCTAACTCAACTCCCTAGAATAGGTCCATTTCCCTTGTCCTAACCTGAAACCATGAGATCTACTCAGGTACCTAATGGTGGCCCGAGCAGGGTGTGAGTACAAGTTAGTAGGCCACCACCAATAGTATCTACAAAATATCCAATCTAAATAGATAGTTCATGCAAGTACTAAATAAATTACAAGGTTAAAAAAAGACTACTTGGGTGCCATTATTTAACAATATACACTTTATCCAATTTCATTATTTGATCCGTTAACGTCACTTGTTATATGGGTAAAGAATTTACATCATTTACATAATGGACTAAGCTATTAAATTACTATGCATAAGGGAATAAATCAAGTTACTTATCTCGCTAGCGATAACATTCCATAAACAAATACATCACACTTACCTTGGTTCCTTAGTCCAGTTAGTCTCATCATATCCAACATTTAGGGGAATATATCCTTATTCCCCTTACCTAACACATTAATTATAGGTGTGGTATTTAGAGCCTCAATCGAACCTGACCTTTGGGCATAGATCCTCAAGTTTAATCCCCCACAACTACCAATCCATGTTCATATGCTTATTTATCCATTTACCACATATACTATATCACAAACCATACACAAAACAATACACATGCCATTTTCATCTCCTAATTATTCAACATGAGAGTTATCATAAATCCATAACCGATTAGAACATTTACTAATTAAATTGCATAGCTCATTTAACCCATTTTTCTTTCTCATTCCTTAACCCGTTAACATAATCAACAATTTAAATACTTTTTCTCATTTAATATATTTATAAATTTCACATACATTAACACATTTATCACATTCATAAATTCACAATAATTTACCCATTTAACATGTTCATAATTCTAGATGATTTAACCCACTTATTCATTTCAAGTTCAATGCATAAGTCATTTAGCATAATCAATTTATTTCACCCAACCCATTTCATATTAAGCCAAACAATCCCCTCTTCCATTATCAAATTCTAGAAAAAACTACCAGTATTCCCTTTTTAACTCAACTAACATCTCTACATATTCATCATGGTATATACTTTATCACAAGTCAAATATGTGCTTAACATTACAATTTTCCATGTTCGGGATTATTGGTACACCCCATGGGTGTCCCTAAACCAGTTTAATCATCCTCAATTCATACCATGTGGATCATGAGGGGTTTATTTCATCATTAAGCCAACCATTTATCAAAATCTTATCAAATTCATCAAATTTAAAATAAGATAGAACCAAAAACACAACAAAAAATTACCAAATAAACTTCAAGACTATATGATATAACTTATAGACCACCTACCTTGATTTCGAAGATGAATGCATGCTTAACCTCTGCATTAGATCCTAATTCAAGAATACCTTGACACCCCCAACCTATGATACACTATAAAAAAAGAGTTTTATGAATTTAGAAGAAAAATAGAAAAAACTCAAGTCGTAATCCATAAAAGAGAAGCAAGAGGGGAATTAATCTTACCTAGAGCTTTGATTTGCACCCAACAGAACTCCAAACGGCTTACAAATGAAGGAGATCAACCCTTGGGAAGATTTGAGAATTTTTTATCATCACTAGTTCTTATAGAGGAGAAATGGGGGAATAAATTGGTTAGAACACTTAAAATACTAAGGGGGGATGATAAAAATTCACTTTTAATGGGGTTTATGGTTTGGCCACACCGTTTTCGAAACTGTGTTCTAACCGTGTGTTTGTCTCTATCCAAGTGGGGTCTAAGTCATACAGTGACCTGGGGAGCCCACAAAGTTTGAAAAACTGTATGCAAACTGTGTGGAATTACTCTATCTAATACATCATGGTTTGGTATCCCCTCTTGCATAGTTTTCTTAACCATGCACCCCTCCTCCTATCTAGCATGGTTTGGGTGCACGATTACCTCTAACCATGCGAAAACCATGAAACTTTCATAGGATGGACAAACTCTCCTATCTTACATGTCATGAACCCCCAAAAAAAGCCCAAGTCTCATTGTACGTTCATATTAACATTCCATTAACTAGATTTTAGGGATTTAAACTGAAGTTTAAATAGGTATATACCTCCATGAAGTCTTGTATCTTACAACCGCCCCACATTATAATGGATTTTCCATGAACTACACTTCCCAAGCATCGTTGGGCTTCTGTAGCAAAGATATTTGGCCACTGGGCCCGCATATTTATCTATATCTCTTAAGTTTCTTCATGAACATTACCATGCTTCCAAAATACTCAAACCAAAGGAACTGTCTTTCCCCCACAAGACTTTCTCACTATAATCCACAATACGAACTAGATGCTCCTCAAAGGACACATTAGCGTCAAGCTCAACATCATAAACATTAATCACTTGAGATCGGTCAGGGTGATATTGTTGAAGTTTTGAAACATGAAAAATGACATGAATACCACTATACCACTACGTAAGAGCCAAATGGTACACCACCAGTCTGATCCTCTCCACTGAGTTGTTTTCATAAGTTTTTGAATCAATTGAACTTGTTGTGACATCTCCTACATGAGACCTAGTCCCAACAACTCTGATTCCCCAGCCTCCAACCAACCCAACCAAGATCTAAATTGTCTAACATATAGCAGCTCATATGGTGCCATATAAATTTTAGCTTGATAACTATTATTGTATGAAAACTCAACAAGAGCCAAATTATTTTCCCATGATCCACCAAAATATAGGACACATGCCCTCAGCATGTCTTTGAGTACTTGAATAGTACACTTTGACTTCCTGTCCTTCTATGGGTGAAAATCCATACTCAAAAACAGCTAGGTAGCAAGCGCCTTCTTTAATCTCTTCCAGAAACGCAATGTGAAACACAAATCATGATATAAAACTATCATCAGTGGTACCCCATGTAACTGCACTATTTCTCGAACATACATCTCACCCAACTGATCCACAGTGAAGGTCTCTCGAATTGGAAAGAAATGATCTATCCTAGTCAACTGATCCACAACCACCAAGATATCATCATTCTTATGAGGTGTCCTTAGTAGAACCATAATGAAATCCATTATCACGTCATCCCAATTACATTCTATAATGGTTAATGGTTGTAACAAACCAACTGGTAATTGATGCTCAGCCTTCACCTACTGACTAGTAAGGTATCACACCATGAAACATGCAACCACTTTCTTAATCCCTATCCACCAATACTTTCTACAAAGATCACAATACATTTTGGTCAAAATAGGATGCACTACCCACTTCGATACATGAAACTCACATATCATCTCTTATTGAATAAATGTTATCACAACAACATGACCATGAACATAAATGATCTCATCCTCACCAATAATCCAATCAGAAGGTGACTCCCCACCTTAAAGATCTTCTCTGAGGGATAAACATTTTAGATCCTCATACTGCCTCTCCTTGATTAGACTTAGAAGCGAGGGATTAACTTCTGTGGATTCAAGGTTCATCTTAAATTTACCATCTGAAAACTCTAGATGCATTTCAGAAAATAATGCCATCATCCTCCACTTAGAACTGGATTCCTAAACTACCTGATTCTAAGTCTTCAAACTCAAAGCATCTACAACACTGTTTCTCTTTCCCAGTGTGTAGAACAACTCAAAATCAAAGGACTACATGTACTCAATCCACCTTCACTATTGAAGATTTAGATCATGCTAATAGAAGATGTAATTAAGGCTTTTATGATCAGTAAACACAGTGAATCATTCTCTGAGAAAGTAATTCCACAAACACTTTAAAGCATAAACCACCACGGCCAACTCAATATCATGATTAGGGTAATTTCATTCAGGAGGCCTCAACTTTCATGAACCATATGAAAAAACTAGATCATTATTTTTCAACACTACCCCAAGACCAACACTGGACGCATCCTAAAAAAAGTTATACTCCTTACCCAACATGGTTTGGATTGGGATTGGTGTGGTAGTTAATTGCTTATTCAAATACTATAAAGCATACTCACATTACCCATACCATTGAAACTTGATTTCCTTATTTGTAAAACCCAAAAGTGGAACTTACAAATGGAAAAAGTCTTAGATGAATCTTCTATAATAGCCCACCAAACCCAGAAAACTCTGAATGTCAATAAAATTCTCCGACTACTCCCAAGATACAACAACTTTCACTTTATATGGATCCATGGGCATACCTTATTCAAATATGATGTAACCAAAAAAAATATTCCTTTTCAATCTAGAAATGACACTTGGATATCTTACCATGTAGCCTATTCTATCTTAGTGTACTTGGTATGATGTCAACATGTTTGGCATGATTGTCATTAGTCTTGGAGAACACCAAGATGTCATCAAAAAAGACAACCACAAACTAATATAGATATGTGTAGAAGATTCGATTCATTAGGTCCATAATAATAGTCGGTGCATTTTTCAACCTAAATGACCTAAAAAAACTCATACAACCCATACCTAATTATGAAGGCAGTTTGTAGTACATCAGAAGGTCTCACCCTAAGATGGTGATACCCTAATCTCATATCAATCGTGGAGAACACTTATGCACCTCTCAGCTGGTCAAAATGATAATTGATTCAATGAATAGGGTATCAATTCTTAACCATCGTCTGATTTAGCTTCTTATAATAAACACATAACCACAATGATCTGTCAGCCTTCCTGGAAAACAAAAATGGATCTCCCCAAGGTGATGTTCAAGGAAGATTAAATCTTTTATTCTCCAACTCCTCCAACTAAGCTTTAAGATCATGGAGTTCTGATGGAACCATTCTATATAGAATAATGGAAACTGGTTCAGATCTTGGTATAAAATATATCGTGAACTCAACATCCCTCTTAGGAAGTATCCCTGATAAGTCCTCAGGAAAAACATCCTAAAACTGATCCACCATAGGAGGAAAGACAAGCTGCTCTATTACTCCATTATTAAACACAATACAATACACTTAGGCTATGATCTCACCCAACTACTAACAAAATGGCCCTACATGTCTCTCCCATACATCCCATTCACCATGATGGACATAAGTGTCTCCCTCAAGAGACATGAATGTTACCCTACGATGGTAACAGTCAATATGTTCCCGGTGAAACACTAACCAATCCATGCCCAAAATTAGATCAAAACCTGACATCTCAAGCACAAACAAGCCCCATAAAA
Organism: Viscum album; assembly: GCA_963277665.1. Taxonomy (NCBI): domain Eukaryota; kingdom Viridiplantae; phylum Streptophyta; class Magnoliopsida; order Santalales; family Viscaceae; genus Viscum; species Viscum album. The sequence continues at coordinate 1,878,684,029 of OY728152.1, forward strand.
AATGGTACCCACCAACCTCAAGAGAACACCCTTTACATTGTTGGATATTTTCTTCTTGAACCCCTAAAAGTGTATCATTCGACATAACCCCATTCATATGTTCCACTTCTAGACCCAATTCAATCAAAAACTGAGAAGACAAACAAGAATGTGATGCACCTGTATCAAATAAAGAACTATCAAGTATGAAAGTTACAAGGATTGTACCTTGAATAGTAAATGTTCTAGACTCGCCATCTCTAGGTGTAGTCGGAACTACATGAAGCTATCCCGCCCCTCTACCTTGGTCTCTAGTATAAATCCATGGTGTTTCACTAATTTGCTGATATGGATTATCTCACCCTAGAGTGGCACATCCGCCACCCCAACTGATAAGACCATTCGAGCTCCAACTTCCTACATGATAAGGGGTAAATGACCCCATAAATGTGCTTTCAATCAGCCTCTATCCTTCATTAGTACTTGTTTTTAGAGGGTTCCTACATAACCTCTTCACATTCCCCACCCTACCTCATGCTCAGAAATCAATGGGTGGTCAAGTACACTATCCGCACATGAACCCTGACATGCCACATTGATAGAAGAACACATGGTCACCACACTGAGAGACTGATCCTCTATTTTTACCACCCTTCACACTTCCACCTTGATGGAGATTTATGAAATGATGCTTTTTACCCTCAGAAGTTGCACCACTGGACCATCAAACTGGAACCACAAACCTACTTCCTGAAGCATCCCTTAAGTTCTCATCCATGATAAGGGCTTGATCCACCACTTCTGCAAAACTCTTTAAATTGAGGATTTTCACTTGGGACTTAATCTCATGTCTAAGACCATCCTATAAAAGTCTCATTATAATGGCCACATCCTCGGTCAATGCTAGAACAAAGCATTTCAAGTCTGTGAAACAGACCGCATAATCCAACACCGGCATAGTCCCCTAGGTCAATCTCATAAACTCTGTAGCCTACTCCCATATCAATTTATATGGGTATAAATTCTCTAGAAACTTTTCTTGGAAGTCTTTCCATAACATACTACCATAATACTATCCTTGAATCACAATATCCCGCTAGCACTTTGCTAGTCCCTTCAATATATAGGCTTCCAACCTGACTCCCTTTTCAGGAGGAGCCTCCATGTGGTCCAAAATCATCTTAATGGACTCTATCTAGAATGTTGTAGCCTCTATTCCACCCTCTCCAACAAACATTGTAGGGTGATGCAACTGAAACTCTCTAGTCAGATCAAACATACTCAGAAAAACCTACCCATGGTCATGCTCCATCGTCTGCATGAAACAAGAAAACTTATCATGAAACTGTTTCTCTCCTCTGATACCCTGAACCACTGAAACTTCTTTCCCTAGTTCCAGAGGATCATTCTTAATGATATCCACTTGTCACCCAACCAGTACACGTCGTCATGGTGGAATTTCTCTATAGTACCAAACACGAGTCTAAGAATACAAAATATAAGGTTTCCATAATTTACATAAAAAGGGATCTCCACTATCCATAAAAAACATTTCACATTCACTATCCCAATGGAAATCATCAAGCCTATAACACTAACCTCAATCATCCTTATCGCAGATCATGGTCAAATTTTGAAAAACCAACTCACATAGTCATGATCCATCATTTGACACCCCTTTAAATCCATTTTATCTTGAATGTAAATTGATTTTTTTTTATCATAAACCCCCTTTTAAGGGTTGAGGGAGAACCCAACATGAATTCAGAGACTTAAAAAAACAAAAATGCCCCCACGGTCCAAGAGCCCAAGGACAAAAACAACCAAATTCAATACAAAGAGAAGATCCTACCTAGCATCAATCACGTTAAGACCAGCTTCCGATATCACATCACGGCTCTTCTAGCTATCTCATGCAAGGCTTCATGGTCCTGGTACCGATGGATATTACCATACCCTCTAAAAATTCCAAATCTAAATAGTAATGGATAGTGAAAAATCCCTGCTCTGAACCTCTTCTGAAGTAGCCCCTGTAGGTGAACTGGTTCCCTTGCCTCGTTGACTGCAGACCATGGTGCCTCGGTGAAAAAAATATCAAAATTAATTCCACTAAATCAAAAATATCATTTCCAACACTGTAAAACTTTTACAAAAACAGGTCAATCTTCAACATGGAGCCATCACACCAAGGCCCTATCAAAATATCCTCCACCATTGTCAGTATCTCAGTTGTCGGAGCCAAATCCGGAAGAGAACCCCACCTTAAACTCTAAAACCTTATCCAACACCATAGATGCAACAACCTGAATAGAAAGGCTCGCCGATGAGATATTCTAATCCAATCTAAACTCAAATTGTTGATCTGGCATGGAACTGGTCAGATCAAGAAGAACCCTCACCATGGTCCACGTTAGGAAAACCACAGGTAGAAGAAGTAGGTGAGGAGGGGTATGGGAACACCAATCTAGCATGGGAACCTTTATATCTTTACAAATTGATATAACCAACCTTTTAACTCATTATTAACTTTTCATCTAGTAAAATTCTTCAAAAATTGTTTAACATTATTTACATTTACCCATTTACATCACCCTTATTAGACATTTCTTTCTTTATATTTTTAACGAATATAAAATGAATTATACACTTCATGTCCCACACACCCTTCCCATGTGTTCCTACCATGATGCATACCACCTATATCCCTAGGTTCCTATAATGATTCATGAATGCACAACCTCATTCCATTCCGACCATGAGCAAAATATCATGAAATACTCACATCTCCCAATGGAAAAATATCATTCAATTGTATTGATGTACATTAAGAACAATAATTATCACCCTAGATACTTGGTTTTTCCCTTGTACATGGGTTATCTACTCCCAACAATGTGATCATTTCCAAGTCCTGAGACTTCCTAATCTCAGTTCTACCATTCCCAAATAGTAAGACATAGAAAGAAACCACTCTGATACAACTTTGTAACATCCTTGACTTAGAATCCATTAAACTGGTGCCCCGAGATGGGTTTCCACATGACCTCAAGCATGCCTCCCGATACTCTAAAGGTTTCCAACTAGTAGTAAGGTTCTAATGGATCATGTGAGGAGACTATAACCTATTTATCAGAGTAAGGAATAGTAGATAAAATATAAAATAAATGAATCAATAAACAATAAACCAGAAACATGCATTACTAACCGTTTCCCAAATAGGGTACAAACTACAAAAAAATTATAAATATTCCATGTCATGATAACAAATCCAAAAGTGAAGGAAACCCCAAAATAAATACAAGATTCCCTGAAATGGGTCATGACTCCATGTCTCGATCCCCATCCATGCATATCCCAAGCCTAACTCAACTCCCTAGCATAGGGCCTCTGCCCTTGACCTGACCTACAACCATGAGATCTGCTCGGGTACCCAATGGTGGCTCGAGAAGGGTGTGAGTATAGGTCAGTAGGCCACCACCAATAGTGTCTACAAAATATCTAGTATAAATATATATTTCATGCAAGTACTAAATAAATGAAAAGGTGAAAAAAAAAAAGACAACTTGATTTACACTAGATAAAAATATTAATTCTAACCATTTTAATCATTTGATCCATTATCGTCACTTTTTCTATGGGTTAGGCATTTACATCTTTTACACAATGGCCTATGCCAGTCAATTACAATGAATAAGAGAATAAGTCAAGTTCCCTGTATCACTAGGGATAACATTCCATAAACAAATACATCATACTTAACTTGGATTCTCAGTCTAGGTAGTCTCATCGAATGCAACTGTGAGGGGCATAGAGCCTCATTACCCTTCCCAAACTCATTCATTATAAAGGTGATATTTAGAGCCTCCTTCTAACCTGGCCCATGGGCCAAGATTCTCAAGTACAATACCCTATAACTACCAATCCATGTGTACATGCTTATTTATTCATTTACCACATATACCATATCACAACCCATACAAAAAACAATACACATACCATTTCCATCTCATAATTATTAAACATGAGATTTAACATCAATCCTTAACCCATTAGCACATTTACCAATTATATTGCATAGCTCATTTAACCCACTTTCCTTTCTCATGTCTTAACCCATTAAAATAATAAAAAATATACATACTTTAGCCTATTTAACATATTCATCAATTTCTTATACATTAACCTATTTAACACATTCATTAATTAACAATCATTTACCCATTTATAATGTTCATAATTCTACATTCATTAACCCAATTATGCATTTCAAGTGAAATTCATAAGTCATTTAGCACAATAAATTTATTTCACCCAAACTATTTCCTATTAAGCCAAACAGTCCCTTATGTCATTATCAATGTCTAGACACAACTACCAATATTCACTTTTTTACTCAACTAACATATCTATATGTTCATCATGGTCTCTACTTTATTATAGGTCAAATATTTGCTTAACATTACAATTTTCCATGTTCGGGATTATTAGCACACCCCATGGGTGGCCCTAAACCGGTCTAACAATCTTCAATGCATCCCACGGGGATTATGAGGGGTTTGTTTCATCATTTAGCCAACCATTTAACAAAATACTGAGAAAGGAATCAAATTTATATCAAGATAGAACCTAAAACACAACCACACATGCACAAATCAACTTCAAGAATATAGTATATAACTTATAGACCATCAACCATGATTTCAAATATGAATTCATGCTTAAACTCGGTATTAGATCCGGATTCAAGCACACCTTGAATTCACAACCAAATATTTACTATAAAAAGAGGTTCTTAGGGATTCAGGAGAAGAAGAATGAAACCACAAGTCCTAATCCAGAAAGGAGAAGAAATAGGAGCGTCAGACTAACTCATAATTTCAATTAGTACCTAATAACACTCTAAATGACTTAGAAATGAAGGATATCAACCCTTGGGAAGATTTGGTGATTCTGGATCATCACTAGGGCTTTTGGAGGATAAATTAGGGTAGAAATCAAATATAACACTTAAAATCCCTAGGGGGAAATGTTAAAAACCCAACTATAATGGGGACCACAGTTTAGCTGCACTGTTTTCCAAACCATGTACCAGTTGTGCACCTACATCTATCCAAGAGGGTTCCAAGTCACACTATTACCTAGGGAGCCTGCATAATTGATAGACCATGTGCCAACCATGTGTAATTCCTCTATCCAAGACCACGCAGTTTGTCCTCCCCCTTACACGGATTGCTTAACCATGCACACCTCCTCTTGGCTAGCATGGTTTGGGCACATGGTTACTATAAGAACCTGGATCTTCTTTTGAGGTATGTTTTCCTTTCTGGTTGTTTTTGAGAAAATGATAAGTCTCTATAAATTTCATAAGTTCACACTGTGTACATATATGTACATGTCGTGTACTTGGTTGTCATGGGTATCCATGTACTGGAAGGGTAACGTCCGAGCACATAGCTATGCGCAGTAACCTAGAGACCGCCTAAATCGGGAGCCATAAAGGGAAAGTACATGCCGTGTACTATATTTTTTTTTCATTAAATGGACTGGGGCCGTGTCTAATCAACAGAACCTTATCCTTCTTTGTTTGTCTTTTCTAGGAGTGACCGTACGGCCGTAGATATTCTCCGAGCTCCCGACTCACCGTCCATTCTCTGATTCGACCGTTGTCTATTGCATTGGAATCGCATCGGTGATTTCTCTCTTCTTCTTGAACATCATCTCCTGATTTCTCCTATCTCTCATGTTATCCTTGGTTGAGTGTTTTATAAATTTTTGAAGATCTAAAGTTTTCTAACGCAATTCATGGCCTGAGATTCACTTATATCAATCGTACAACGCCGATATAGGTGGTTTGTGCCTTTCTGTAGATAGTCTTTGAGTTATATGTGAAAAAGTGCCCAATAACCTTGAATGAGGTATTGCGTGTTTATGGTTGTTAGCCCTGATATTTCCCATTATGCCTATTTTGATTTGATAGAGGTTAATTGTTGAGAATATGGTTATATTTTATAAGCTATGGATGTTTTTATATGTTTTTTTATTTTGACCATTTGGTCCAGTTCCCCTGTTAGGATGCTTTGATTTCCATTCGTAGTGTTGTTAGGATGGAGTGATTATTATCTAACATGATATGTTATGTTTTAGATACAAAGTAGTTATTGAGGTTTACTTTGGATGCCTATATATCGTTGTTCTCGATTAACTTACACTGGGTCGTGAGAACCTGGTGTAGTAGACCATAGAGAGAATGGACGTTGAGGGCATCTCTAGAGTGTTTGTTTTATAGTTACGTTGCAAGACCATAGGGGGGATGGATGTAAGTGCTCCCTTAAAGTGTTTATAGGTCCTCGATGTAGGACACAGGGGGAATTGGATGTTGAGTGCTTCCTCAGAGTGCCTATTAGTTACCGATATGAGACTATAGGGGGAATTGATGGAGAGTGCTTCCTCAGAGAGTTTGTGCTAAGCTAAACTATAGGGGTTATACTATGTGTACTTCCCAGAGGGTTTCTTGTGTTTGTTTGGTTGAACTACAGGGGTTACGCTATGATTACTTCCCATAGGGTTACCTATTTGTGATTATCTACTTACTTGATATATGGAATTGAATGCAATTGAACTGTAGGACTATTTACTATTGATTACTTTCTTGTTTACTGCTTCATATTGCTTATTTCCTTCTATATATATTTCACTTATTGTTAGGCATAGATCTTTGGGTGGTTGTCTATTGGGATTCATCTCACATCCTTTTTGGGTCATGCTTTTGGGCCCAAAGAGGCTATATTTCTACAGGTATAGATAAGGGCAAGCGCCCTTCTACTTCAGGTACTTGATTTTTGTGGACCTAGGGAGCATGGGGCCAAGATGAGGCTTACGATGATGTGGATATTTTTACTTACTTTTCCTTTTTACCTTTGTTTAGTACTATATTCCAGCATTGTGATTTGTTTGGTTGTTCTCCTAGACATATGTGTCATGAATCATTTATATATATGTGAGATCCAGTTGTTTATTACTTCCATTGGTTACTTATTGCATGTTTTACTGCTTCCTCTATTGCTATATGTTTTACTTCCATTGTGTTACTCTTCAATGAGGGAATATTTTCCCCACTATCACACCCAAGGCCCTCACTTCTAGTTGGTAGCCTCTGGCATTCTGGGAAATGCGCTTGAGTCCATGTGACCAACCGGGTACGGGGAACCTCTGGGAGGCTCCTGGAACCGGGATGTTATAAAGTGGTGTCAGAGGGTTTCTTTTCTTCTTGACTTACTATTTGGTTCCTATAGCCAGGGATAGGAAGGAATAGGTACTTGTTAATAATCTGTGCTCAGGCGTAGCTAACCCGTGTGAAAGGAAAAGACGATTTTCCTCGTATATTGCAATTTTCTGGTTTTGCAATTATTACAGTTGATTTGATTTCACCATTGGGTGATTCATATGTTTTGTGTTGTTATTGTTGATAATATTGAGGTTCTATTTCTATTGAAACCTGAGGATATGAGGGTATGTCATCTCATGCATCATATAGGCACTTTCTAGAAATCACATACCATGCATTTGTGTCATTCCATTTAGGGTGCATTAGTGATTGCATGTTGTTGTGATAGATGTCATGCTAAATATGCATGTTGTTTTGATAGATGCCTTGATAGAATACCTGATTTTGATAGGGTATTGAATTGTGTAAGGTTTGTTTGAATGAACACCAAACTTTGGTTATTAAGGTGTTATGGGCCCACATGAATCGGAATTTGGTGGATCATTTATTTTTTTTATTTTATATAACATGTATAAGATGCCAAGCTTTGATTAGTGGGGATTATGGGCCCTCACAGATCAGAATTTGTCACTTTAATGTTTGTATCAGTGTTTTTCTGGGTTCTGGAGTAGTTTCTGAAGCTTACTGTCTAGAAAAACCCATAATACACGGCGTGTAATGTTGAATACACGCCATGTTTCCTTCCGTTTGGGAAGGAATTGGTTTTCTTAAGTACATGTTTTGTACTGTATGTACACGTCATGTAGTCTCTAACAGTGCCACTAGCTGTGTGGGCAGAGACACGGGGTTGGGAATTCTTTTGTGGGACACGCCATGTACTGGATGTACACGTCGTGTTGCATATACCATGTGTCCACCCATGTGACTAATGACATAGATGGATAAAACTTAAGTTATATACATTGTGTCAAGTGTGAACATGCCATGTAGTGTAACCCATGTATCCGACCATGTAACGAACAACATGGGACGGTGGAAACCTTCTTGTACATGTCGTGTCTAGAATAAACACATCGTGTATAGTCAGCCATGTGTTCACCCGTGTGACTAACAACACGGGCAATTGAAACCTAAGCAGTACATGCCGTGTCCATTTGGAACACACATTGTGGATTGAGCCGTGTAACTGGTCGTGTGACTAACAACACGGGTTGGTGAAGTTCATCTAGTACGTCACGTGCCTAGCACTAACACGCCATGTAGTCTTGTTCTAGGAGAACCATGTGGCTTAGCCATGTAGAATAACATGGGAAGAGGAAGAGGATTCATGTACATGTCATGTGCTAGGACAACACACCGTGTGTTTGGGGTGTTAAACAACCAGTTTTGGCATAAGTATGTGCATTGTGAAGGCTTAACGGAACACTCCATGTATTCAATATACACTCCATTTATCCATGTTTTGAAAAACTTGAATGCTTGTTTTCTCTTGTTTCCTTCTTATACTTATAAGTTCCAGTCCCTGTTAATATTGATCTAAGGTGTGAGCTTGACCTTGAAGAGTTATTCCACCGAGATGTCCTCTGTTTGTACGCCAGTTATAGGGTAGTGATCAGACACTAAACATGGTTGATCAAGGACTACCAAAAGTTCCTCCAATTGTTCTAGTCTTGGAACCAGCCATTATTTCGGACACAAGTGATGATGCACTATTCAGAAAGGGCTTTATGAGGTTCTTGTAGACCTTCTAAGGAGTACCGCATCATGCCCCGTCTATGGAAGAGTTGATGTAGGTTTTCTAGTAGCAGCATCCTCCCACCTTCACAGGGGATGGAGGACCTTAGGCTATATCATCATGGTTAGAAGCCATGATTTCTATCTTCGAGCATCTGTAGATGCCTCCATAGATAAGGGTGAAGTTCGCTGTGTATATGCTTTTGGATTCTTCCAAGAGATGGTGGGATGTGATCTCATAGGAGGGATGCCAGCAGTTCATGGCTTCAGATGAGTTATAGCATGGATTCTATGACTACTTCTATCCGGAGACCTTGAGGGCCAATCGATCCCAAGAGTTCATGAGTCTAGATTAGGGTACTCTTTCTGTTTTGGAGTATTCTTCTCGCTTCACAGAGCTGCAGCGCTTCATGACCATACCAGGAGATGATGCATTATTCCTGGAAAGGAAGTTTGAGGATGGTCTCAGACACGACATCCAATCTCATGTGAACATCTTTAGGTTGACTTCCATCACTTCTATAGTCAACCAGGCGTTGATCACAGAGTGCAGTCTGAGGGATTATGGAGTTGTGAGCCCAGGTTGATTGGCATCTAGAGTTGGTATCCCTCCTACTGAGAGCAGGAAGTCTCATAGGGAGTCTATGTGTTGAGATCCGAGTAGGTGATATACATCTTCTGGTAACCATTTAGTGTGCTACCTGTGCGGGAAGAGCGTGAATACGAGGACACATTTCCAGAGAGACTTAGTGGAGTGCCAATCTTGCGGAAAGATGGGTCATCTTCAGTGTTTCTGTCAGATCTTCTCACCAGCAGCTAGTGACAGGGGTTCTTCTATGACTCCTCATCCAGGAGCAGCACCACCAGTTTCCCACCAGTCAGAGAACTGGAGTTCTTCTGGACATTCAGGATGAGTTGGAGTTCATAGTCGTGGTAGTCAGTCGCCAGGCATTCAATGACAATAGGGTGGATCAGCTCAAAGTGGTCAGGCAGGGTCACAGGTTTGTGGTACAATCTATACTTTTAGTGGAGCAGACCCAGCAGGAGCAGGATCCCAGACCCTATACAGTTCAAGGTACCATTCTTGTTGCCTCAATTTTAGCTTATGCACTTTTCGATATAGGGGTTTCCCATAGCTTTATATTTGTTGTTGTTGTGGAGAGCCTTGGGCTCTGTATCTTTTCTTCTGTTGATATCTTGATGCTAGACACTACGATGGGGACTAGAATGTCTAGTGTACGATAGTGTAAGGAGTGCCCTGTTGAGATTGGTGGGTGCCACTTCTTATGGGACCTCTATGTCTTGTAGATGATGGGTTATGACGTTATTCTCATAATGGACTAGTGAGTTCCCTTCCAGGCTGTTATTGATTGCTATCGTCGTATGGTGAGTTTCACATCACTAGAAGGCATATCGTTTCTTCATAAGGGAAAATGGTATGTCCAGGTGATCAGAGCGAGACCCAAAAATCATGGGTTGGGAGGAGTTATAACCCAGATTGCTAGTCTATATCTAGATGACCAGGGGACTTCACAAGTGGACTTTCCTCCAGTGGTGGATTGTTTCAGTGACATCTTTCTAGAGGACTTTTCAGGTTTTCCTCCAAATCATGAGGTATAATTTTCTATTGGTCTTGTGAGAGGAGTGGTACCGGTGTCTATTCTTCCTTATAGGATGGATACACCAAGTTACGGGAGCTCAAGAAGAAGTTGGAGGAGTTTCAGGCAAAGGGTTTCATCCGACCCAGCACTTCTCCTTAGGGTTCGCCTGTCCTGTTTGCAAAGAAGGCGGATGGTACCATTAGACTTTGTGTGGATTATTGGAAGTTGAACTAGTTGACGGCCAAGAAACGATATCCCTTACCAAGGATTGATGATCTCTTTGATCAGCTTCGAGAAGCCTAGGTGTTCTCAAAGATTGACTTGAGATCCTGATACCATCAGTTGTGCATTATACCATCAGATATACCTCTTACAGCCTTCCAGAGCAAGTATGGTCTATACGAGTATGTGGTTATGCCATTTGGTCTCACGAACGTGCCTACAGTCTTCATGGAACTGATGAACTGAGTGTTCCATTCATACTTGGATTCTTTCATGATAGTCTTCGTGGATGATATCTTGGTGTACTCTTACACTCTACATGACCATGACACACACCTTGAGATCATTTTGAGTACACTAAGAGAGCATCAGTTATATGATAAGATCTCAAAATTCCACTTTTGGATGGATCAGATTCACTTATTGGGTCATGTTATCTCATAGACAGGAGTATTAGTAGACCCAGAGAAAGTGAGAGCAGCAGTTTCCTAGTAGCATCTAAAGAATTTCTTTGAGTTACATAGTTCTCTAGGGCTGGATGGATACTAAAAACATTTCATACAAGACTTTTCATGCTTAGAAACACCACTGATGGGTATAATTAAGAAGGGTGTGAAGTAATTGTGGTCAGATTCTTGTGATTCAGCCTTTAAGGAGCTGAAAGGGAGGTTGACTTCAGCACCGATACTAGTATTTTCAGAGCTGGGAAAGAGCTATACTGTGTACTGTGATGCATCAGGTACCGATCTGGGAGCTGTTCTTATGTAGGAGTAAGGAGTCGTTGCGTACAGGTCTCAGTAGTTGAGGCCACATGAGAGCAATTACCCGACGCACACTCTCGAGTTGGCTATAGTTGTTCAAGATTTATGTTGTTGGATACATTACCTTTTTGGAGAGCATTTTGTGGTTTTCACCAACCACAAAATTCTCAAGTACATCTTCATTCAGCATGACCTAAATTTGAGATAGCAAAGGTGGGTTGGATACCATTAGTCCATTGACTTTGAACTTGCATATATGTCTAGGAAAGGTAATGCAGTAGCTGATGCGTTGAGCAGGAGGACTCATATACAAGCAATTCAGGACGCCAACCGTGAGTGGTAGCTTATGGATCTATTCTCTAAGATGCATTTGGAGTTGCATGATAGACAGGGGAAGACTTTCCTTTCTTCTGTAGTTGTTACCTCTACTCTTCTGGACCGAGTGTTAATGAGGCAGCTATCATATTCTGAAGCCCTAGTCCTACAAGAGAGTGTGTCAGGAGAGGACCATATTCCTAGATGGACCATAGGCTAGGATGAGATCTTTCATTTTCATGGGCGCGTATGGGTGTCAGCAGACATATGCGAGGAGCATATGTGGGACTTTCACTCTTTATTTTGGGCAGTCCATCCTAGTGTCCCCAAGTTGTATCGTGATATACACCATCAATATTGGTTTCCAGGTACGAAGAGAGATGTTGATGGTTTTGTCATGAGGTGTTCCACCTGTCAGAAGGTGAAGGCGGAGCATCAGCGACCAGCAGGGATTTTTTAGCAGTTACCCATTCCTGAGTGGAAGTGGAACGATGTCGTGATGGACTTCATGAAAGGTTTACTGAGGTCGCCTCGAGGGAATGATGCAGTATGGTTTTTCATTGAAAAACTCACTAAGGTTGATCAATTCTTTCTGATCAAGTAGACCTTCAGTTTTGATGAGTTGGGAAGTTTTTACATCCAAGAGATCGTACGTTTTTATGGAGTTTCACACTCCATTATTTCAGATAGGGACGCCCGTTTTACTTCTCGGGTATGGAAGGGTCTACATAAGGCATTGGATACAATGGTAATTTTGATTATGGCTTACCATACCCAGACAGATGGCCGGTCTGAGCGTACGATTTAGGTTCTTAAGGACATGCTTCGAGCATGCATCCTGAATTTTGGAGGTTCTTGGGAGAATCACATACCTCTTGTGGAGTTTTCCTACAATAATAGTTTTCAAGCAACTATTTAGATGGAACCTTATGAGGTTTTGTATGGTAGGCAATGCCGATCACCATTATATTGGATGGATGTAGGAGAGGAGGCTATGTTTTGACCTCATTTTGTCTAGGAGACCTCAGAGAAGATAGAGTTGATTCAAAAGAGGATGGCTACCGCACAGTCACGTCAGAAGTCTTATGTTGATCGACGGAGATGACCTCTGGATTTCGAGGTTGGGAATCAGGTTTTTCTATGTGTCACACCAAGGTTCAGACATATGGGGATTAGAAGAGAGGGTAAGCTTTCACCGAGGTACATCGGGTCGTTTGAGATTTTGGAGAGAGTTGGGTCAGTTTTCTATCGGTTGAAGTTACCTCAGAGGTACCAGGATATGCATGACGTTTTTCATATTTCTCAGCTTTGAAATTTCTTCTCATTCCGTTATCATGTTTTATAACCTGAGGAGGTTGAGCTCGAGGTGGAAACCTTGTTCGAGGAGCATCCTATCTGGATTGTTTATCACAGTGCAAAGGTTCTCCGTGGCCGGTCTGTTCCTTTGGTACGAGTGCTATGGAAGTACGGACGAGTACAGGACGAGACTTGGGAGAGGGAGACAGATGTATGATCGTAGTGGCTGGAGATTTTTTAGGATTCTTCTTCTACTCCACCTTGCTAGGGAAATTCGGGGATGAATTTCTTTAAGGGGAGAAGTTTGTAAGAACTCGGATCTTTTTTTGAGGTATGTTTTCCTTTCTGGCTGTTTTTTAGAAAAATCGGAGCTTCTAGAAATTTTAGAAGTACACGTCGTGTACATATATGTACACTCCGTGTACTTGGTTGTCATGGGTAGTTGTGTGTTGGCCGGGTAACGGCCGAGCACACAGCCATGTGCGGTGACCTGGAGACCGCCTAAAGCAGAGGCCAGAAATGGAAAGTACATGTCATGTACTTTTAAAATACACATCGTGTAATTTCTTTTTTTCATTAAACGAACTGGGGTCGCATCTAATCGAGAGAAACCTATCCTTCTTCATACATCTCGTCCAGGAGCAACCGTATGGCCATGCATCTTCTTCGATCTCCCAACTCATCATTCGTTCTATGATTCGACCATTGTCGATTGCGTTGGAATCACATTAGTGAGTTCTATCTTCTTCTTGAATATCATCTCATGATTTATCCTCTCTCTCAAGTTATCCTCATTTGTTAATTTTAGATGTTTTTATAGATCTACGGCTTTCTAATGCGATTCAAGGCCTAAGATTCACTTATATCAATCGTACAACACTGAGGTAGGTGTTTTGTTCCTTTCTGTAGATAGTATTTGACTTATATGTGCAAAAGTTCCCACTACCATTGAATGGGGTATTGCGTGTTTATGGTTTTTATCCCTTCTATTGTCTGTTATACCTAGTTTTATTGGATAGAGGATAATTGTTGATAATAGGGTTATCTTTTCTAAGATATGCATGTTTTTCCCATGTTTTCTTGTTTTGACCGTTTGGTCTAGTTCGCTTATTAGGCTTCTTTGCTTTCCATTCCTAGTGGTGTTAGGATGGAGTGATTATAATCTGACATGATATATTATGATATAGATTGTTTATCCAAGTAGTTCTTGAGGTTTTCTTTTGATGTATATATATCACTGTGCTCGATTGACTTACACAGGGCCGTGAGAACTTGGTGTAGTAGACCATAGGGATAATAGACATTGAAGGCTTCTCCAGAGTGTCTGTTTTAATGTTACATTGTAAAACCATAGGGGGGATGGACATAAGTTCTCCCTTAGAGTGTTTTTAGTTCCTCGATGCAGGACATAGGGGGAATTGGATGTTGATTGCTTCCTTAGAGTGCTTATTAGTTACCGATACGAGACTATAGTGGGAATTGACGGTGAGTGCTTTCTTAGAGAGTCTATGCTAAGCTAAACTAGAGGAGTTAGACTGTGTGTACTTCCCAGAGGGTTGCTTGTGTTTGTTTGGTTGAACCAGAGGGGTTAGGATGTGAGTACTTCCCATAGGGTTACCTTTTTGTGATTATCTTATTACTTGTTATATGTAATTGAATGCAATTGAACTGTAGGATTGTTTACTGCTAAGTACTTCCTTGTTTGCTACTTCATCTTGCTTATTACCTACCATATATATTTCCCTGACTGTTAGGCACAGATCTTTGGGTGGTTGCCTATAGGGATTTGTCTCACACCCTGTTTAGGTCATGATTTTGGGCCCAAAAAGACTATATTACTGTAGGTATTGATAAGTGCAAGTTCCCTTCTACTTGAGGTACTTGATTGTTATGGATATGGGGATCACGGGACTAAGCTAAGGCTTGCAATACTGTGGAGTTGTTTACTTAATTTTTCTTTGTACCTTGGTTTAGTACTGTATTTCAGAATTGTGATTTTTTTGGCTGTTTTTTTAGACATATGTATCATACATCATTTATATATATTTTATATCCAGTTGTTTATTACTTCTAATGTTTACTTATTGCATGTTTTACTGCTTCCTCTATTTCTATCTGTTTTACTTTCGCTCTATTACTCTGCCAATGAGGGCATCGTTTCCCCACTATCACACCCAAGTCCTTCACTACTATTTGGCAGACTCTGGTGTTCATGGATATACTCTTGAGGTCGTGTGACCAAACGGGTACAGTGCACCTCTTGGTGGCTCCCGGAATTGGGACATTACAGTTACCTATAATCATGCGCCAACCATGAAACTTTTACTAGATAGAAAAACATCCTTTTATTACATGTCCCAAACCCCTAGAACACCCTTGAGAATCCTTGTACATTTAGATTAACATTTCATTAACCAAATTTAAGTGATTTGAATCAAAATTTAAATAGGTACATACCTCCATGAAGTCTAGGATCTTACAACTATCATTGGTAGTTTCTATCTGTAAGCATGTGTAATGGTCTCCTAACTTGATATTATTATCGATGTGTACCATTTGATCATGTACTTTGATGGATGGGAAAAACTATGGCATTAATATCATAGAGGGGTATCTCACATTGAAGCATCATTGGTGGTATGACATTGATTGAAGAATTAAGAAAGAATTTTTCACTTCTAAAAAAGAAGAGATATCTTGGGCCTAGTTGATCAGGATGGTAGTGCCTTTATTAAATACATGGCCATGGTGGAAGGAAGCTAAGTACATCTTCAAAGGGAAATGTATAATAAATAAATAGAGAATGATGAAACATGTGTGTTTCCTTCTTTAGGAGATATCATGAGATAAAGAGATTATATTAAATGGAGTGTGTTTATAGGAAGGTTATTTTTTCCAAGATAGCTCTTTATCACTTTAGGGGAATAGATGAGTTTCTAGACTCTTCTCATGTTCTATGAATAGTATTCACTTCTATTAAGATAAGAACCTAAAGGTCCACACACTAAGAACATTCAAAAGTTTTCCCTATTATGATTAATATAAGTTTAGGACATAGTGGATCCCACCACAGGGTCCGTGATATGTCCCAAGATATATGATCGCCATGAATTAAATAAATTCATATTATTCATGTTTAGAATAATTGGAATTGAATTTTTTTATTATAGGTATTTTTAAGTATTAAATTAAATACACGGAATATATTATAATAATGAATATTATTTTAAAATTCATGGTTCATTTAATATTTTCAGGAACGTCAAGTTGAGTTAATGGATCATTTTTATCACATAAATATTTTTTATAATAAATAGATAAATATATAAATGATATTTATGACTCATTAAGCTAGTCATAAGATGTTGTTTATAGATTATTTAGTGGGAAATTAATATCCAGGGGCTGAAGGTACATTTTTGAGTTTTTTTATCACACTATATAAATGAGAAGAGGCTCCCATGTAGGAAACTATTCACTGTGAGTTTATGAGATCCTCTATCCCATCTTCTTCTTCTTAGATCGGGAAGCTCTCTTTCCAAGCACTTGATCACAGTTATTCTTCATAGATTGATGGAGAGATATAGTGATGATCATCAGTACATCGAGGGTGTATTCAGATTACTACAATAGCACCCAAAAATTGATGATCGATGGTCCTAAAAGATTTTGAACCATGTGTGGATGATCTATAGGGAATAAACTTTGGTTAATTAATACAATGATCACCAGTGATGAATGGATGAAAATTGGTCAATTAATGCATCTTCATATCGAATGAGGTATCCTTAATTTTTATTTTTTGATTAATTTATTCATACAAAGATCCTCGGTTTGTAACTAGGTGGAACTTCATTGGTGAATACATAGTTAGGTCATTCTTTGGTGAAAATATTTTAATTTCTACTTTTTTGGGCTTCCGATGTGTGCTCAATTCCATCAATATATGCCTATCCACTATTGTGATCAAATATTTATAGATATAATCCTATCAATACCTAGATAGATATACTCTTAGGATTATCTCAAGAATGTTGAGAGATCATCCAATGTTACACTCTCATGTCTAGAGGGTAATGGTGTAATTTCTTCTCATCCCAAAGGATTCTATTGTGATACATTGTGGTCAATGAAAGAGATAAAATCATTCATTATAGAATATAGAAAATTCTATAGTGATGGTCAGAGGTTCATGAAACACGTGTGGATCACCTCTAGTGGGAATCTACCCTTGATTACTCTGATGAAATGACAATACAACAAGAGGTGTAAACTGAATCATCAAAAAATAAAGATTTCCATTGAAACACAATTCATTATATTGACTCAAATTAATTATAAATTATAAGTTATTTTCATATCTCATGGATTCTGAGGTAGATATTCCATCTATTTATGAGGAGAAATCTAAAGGAGTTGATGAAAACCCATTGTTGGGAATAGGTAATACCACTTCCACAACACCCATGAACCTTTAAATTGTATCAATTATAGGTTATATAATAATTTATAATAATCATTTTTTCATATGATATGCATGTTTATTGTTGGTGTTTAATTTATATCGATTTGTTCCATTAATCTAATATTTGATATTAAACTTTAATTCACTGTTATATGATCCAAAACATATGTAGACCAAATTAATAATGACTAGATATTCCATCAGGAGGTGATAAGGGTTCTATTCAAATGACATAGTGACACAACATATAACTAAAAAATACTCTCCATGTAATAAGGTTCACTGCATCTAGACAATCCATGAGATACATGTATTTCCACATAAAAATTAGTATGTCGAGTAATTAATACGCCATATATTGACTATTCAAAGTGGCACATGACTTTAGGGGATACATGTCATGTAACCCTCTTAGATGTCCTATAGACTTATACGATTCACCCAATGATTTTAAAAGATACAAAGTGGTAAATGAATGTGTAAAATGACCCATAAAAACATAAAACTGGTAAACAAATAATTTATGAGATTACATACCATGTATCCTATATACACACCATTTAACTCATTAATTACCACATTTTTAACATGCCCATCCACCTGAGCATATGTCACAAATACATGAAATGTAATATACATGACATTTAGCTTGATAATACGCACCGTGTAATCTCCCAATAGTCAATAAAATTAAATTTTTGGAAGAATTAGTTAATTATATAATTAAAACCAAACATCGTAGCTAGAATCTATGATGTTACTATGTAATAGGGTTTAAAGAGTATTTAAATTCTCAATTAATTTTACACAATTAATTTAGTATAATGGTAAATATATTTACTACAGGAATTTAAAGCGGTACACACTACATGGGTTAAAACATGTCCAATTATCCCAAATAATGAATTTATTATGAGATATTATGGCATTGGAATTTCATGTTACTTAACCACATGAATTGACATGTATGCCAAAAATCCATGTGATTATTAAATATATGACTAAAAAATGGTGAATCTAGTTATATGGTGTGTTTCCTCTAAGTACACGCTATGTAAATTATTTAATTTTATATAAAATTATTTAATTTGATTTTTTAAAATTAAAATGAGGTAATTTCAAGAAATATTCAAAAAATATAAAATGAATTGATTAATTAATTAAAAATATAAAATTAATTGATTAATTAATTAAAAATATAATTAATTGAATACATTCAAGGTGATTTTGTCTTAATAAAATTATGAATTGAAGTGAATTATAACTTTTTTATAAATATATTTTTTTCTATGCATTGATGATGATGATATTAGGCTAGTTAATGTATCTACCTAGTTTTTATTAATTTAATTATTATTAAATGGGTTTTTTAATAATTATTTTATTAAATTAAAATTATTTCTTATGAGTCATCCCCACCTATATTATGTAAGGTCTTTTATTCCTATGGTTTATTTTATGTAAAACCCCATACCTAATCCTTTATTTCTACTCAACTGTTTATGATTAAAAGATTATGTAATGGATAGAGCTCTTAAGTGAGTAGAGGTTGTTCAAGTTCGAAGTTAGGGTAAAACCAACCTAGGAGTTAAATTGAAGTATAGGTCAAATTTTTTATATCAAACCAAGTTATAGTTCAAGGAGTTTTACCAAAGAAAAGGGTTGGTTTATCACCACCTAGATAAACTAACTATTATATAAGATCTTGATCATGGAATATTTATTTTTTAATTTTATTTTAGTTCCATTTTAAATTATTTATAATGTTTTATAATAAATGAATAAAAAAGATTGAAATATCATATTAAAATAAATTGGATTGTGTATAAATTTTATCTTGACATAGTTAATCACTTATGTAAAATCAACTTAATATTAACAAACATGTAATAATTTAAAATGGTAAATTTACACATAAAGATAAAAATCATTCAAATTAAAAAATTAAGTTGGTATAGCTTTCCACTATTTTTTTTGAAATTGAACCATAGTTCAAAGTTCTTTAAAAACCTCTGTTGATGAGCTTTAAATTATCAATAAATTTCTATCTTGGTTTTTTGGTCAACTTAACCTAGTTTATATTAAGGTTTAATTAACTCCATAAGACTTAATGTAATTTTTAGGAATGTTTTGAGGAAATAAAAGTCTAGTATTTTAGTATTAGGGAGTCCACTAAATGGATCAAGGTACTCTTATTTAATATAGTTAGAAAGTTTCAACTACCTAAACACCTTTGAGTTTCATGTCAATCCCCCATCTAGGTTATGAGAAGGGGTATGTGGATCCTTTCTATTAGAATATTCATGTGACACGATATTCTGAACCCAATGGTGATGTGTATTGGATTTTAATAAAATAGTGTTAGACTAATAAATAAAATTTATTAATCCATATTTTTTCTAATAAATAAAAAAATAAAATATTCTTTTAATTGATGTAGTTTGTGGCAATAAAAATCATCATAACACTACAATAAGTTAGGACACATATCATTTCCTTATCGGCGCATAATTATAAGGTTAGTGTGGTGGTTTCATACATTGTACTAATCTAATGAATTTTATAGTCTATACTGTAATTCTCTATACCTTTTTAGCTACCTCATACAATAAGTGAAGGTGACAAGGATGCCTATAGGTAGTGCAAGGGGATGCTCAAACTATCTTTTGGGTTAGGATACCAGTTTTATCTAGAGAAATGATAATGAAACATAAGTATATGGATCTATATACCATCACATCTAATATATTATCCCATGAGAAAGATAAATAGAGGATTTAGATAAATTATATTTTCACAACATATTATTATAGTGTAAACTGGAAGTGGTTACTTAGATATTTATTTGTTCTTCAATATACTAAGTACATTAATTAATTATTAAATTTTGGACAACCATAAGGATAAAAAATTATCCATTAATCTCATAAAATCATATTTACTCTTTATTTTATCCATATACACTTAGTTTACATAATAAAAAATTTAGATGGACAACTCGGGAAACCTTTGACAAAGATTCATCAGGTAAATAAGAGTTGTAGGGAACTCGGTTCTATAACCCTTATTGTGGAAATCATGCAAGGAAATGTTGATAATCCCATGCCTATTTTACAGTAAATAGTGAATTTAGAAATTATTTTAGTAAGAAAAAATATTTTGAGGTAGTATTGTGATCATGAGGCTATTTAATTTCTGTGTGGATAGTATGGTCATTTTAAAGAAACTATAATGAGTTAAAGTAGAAGTGATTAGTTGTATCTACTTTAGGAATATATTCATCATATTTTTTTTCTACCTCACTTATTGGGTATTTAATATATTTTTTATTTTAATAGAAGATCCAAAAAATTATAGGTGTTATCCCATGGGTAGATAATGGGAGATTTCTTTGATTACAATGAGAATCACACAAAAACATTACAAGAATTTAGGTGTTTTTTCTCAGTGGTTAATAAATAAGTGATCCCTATATCAGTAGTGAGAAACACATGAATTCAAAAGTAAGGTGTTTTTATAATGGATGGGAATGGGTGATTCATATATCAATAATTAGAAACATAAAACTTTTTATTTCTCAATGGATTGATTCTATTTGAATTATTATTTGTATTAATTATTACAAATCATTCATCTCAATGTTCTATTGAACATAATGTGACATTATTTATTTTTAAATTAATTTTTTTATGGTAAACTACACATAATATATTTTTCAGTAAAACCTGAATCATAAATATTAAATATCAAAAATAAATGAAGAATATATTTATATGAATCACACCTAGTTTTGGAAATATAATTCTTAGTAAAATTAAACTATAAGTTGTGATGTATATACCTAGCGTCATGTTTAGAATCTTAGGAGCCAAAAAAACTTGTTATATGACATACTTATGATCTATACTAACAAACATTTAGATATAAATGTAATACAAAAAGTTTCTAGAGTTCGTTTAGCTAGATAGTTTGAAATATTCCAAGGATAAGATAGAGGTAAATTTATGTACTTATTAAGATTTCTTAAGAAATATTAGGAATTATCAGTGAATTAATGAATCCACTTGTTGAAGGATATAAAATCCTATGGTTTCATATATCTGAGTACATATTAACCAAGTATTCATCAATATTTCAATGTGAATTGAGTATTTTCGTAATCACATGTATCCTTATTCACATCAAAGTAGAAGGTAAAATTGATCAGGAGTATTATTTATATATTATAGTATTTATTGATTCTTTTCTAGATATGTTATAAAAATAGTAGTGTAAAAAATAACAATATGACACCTATATTGACTAATGGATATCTTATAAAATTATGAAAGCCTTAAGTCTTTTTTATGGGATCCATTTGTAAAGTTAATGAAATATCCAAATATACTTCATGAAAACACAAGGTTCATCTCTATTAATGATCTTATTTCTACTAAGAATGTTAACACTCCCATGATAGAAAAGGTATTAATCATATCAACTTTATTTCTCTGATGGAATTACATATTTTTTGAGATTGTGGTAGTAAGAAAGACTTAAACAGAATCTAGGATCCAAATACACAATTTTCTGTATGAACAATAAATCCCATAAGTGTTAGTTGGAGGAATTATTACAACAAAACGTACTATATAGGATAGTTAAAACTATAGTGTTGATTTTATATTCAAGATTGTGGTTGATATATTATTAAATATAGAGATTATTAAATTGAAACTTTCTATGATTGAATAGTTCTTATGAATTCAAAGTTGGTTTCCATGTATCAAAATTCATTCTTTATTTCTATAATTGATGTAAAGACGTTGGTGTGTACTTAATAGAAAAAAATACATGGATGGTAAAGGAAAGGTATCAATGGTTCTTTACTACTTACACCAATCCATCATGTTTAAATCCATTTTAATTCTACTTTTCATATCTACTATGACCATTATATTAGTCATCTAATGTCAAGGCCACCTCCCTTAGATGTAACTTTATGGAACATGTTTATTTGATGTGACCAAAAAATTGGGTGACATTGATGAAAGCCAATATGGATTACAAGTTTCAAGGATCTATTTATGAGTTAGAACAAGTATAATTATCATATGTATTTATTTTAAATAAAATTTATATATGTGTCTAAAATAGGTAAGTGGGATCACTATAGTTTTCTAAGAAAGGTTTGTTTTGAAATATATGAAAACAAGTTATTAGTATTATAGTTATATAATTTTAAAGAATTTATCCAAAAATTACTCAAGTAGAAACCCGAGTTATAGGGAACATGATCTAAAAGTTTAGATAAATTGGTTGGTTAATCCAATTCATAGTACACAATTTACATGGTATTGAAAAATACAAGATATAATAAAACACCTGAATTTTTTCCAGTGTTGTATAGTATTCTTATGATGTATAGACTAAATATTCCTAATAGTAATTTGGAAAATTATCTCACCTACCATGACATGTACACAAGAAACATCTTCATTATTCATAAATCATAGAATGAAAATATAAAACGATACCATGAAAACTATATTAGTTGGAAGTCAAAACTATCTTATAGTTCTTAAGAAAGTAAAACTAAATGAGTTCCTGGTAATTATATAAATTAGAATACTAGTTTTTATGGAATATAAAAATAGTCTTATTTAAAATAGTTTGATCCATTATCATATTTTGGTAGAGATAATATGAAAAGGGAAAAGAATATTTTGACAAGTAGATTCCATATATACATTATACCAAGTATATTATGTCTTCTGATGCAGTTCAAGGATAAATTTTAGAAACAATTTGTTCCAGATTTTAGAGTTTTATCCATATAGTAAGAAATAAATCATAACATAAAAAAATTATATTTTAGTATCCATTATATTATGGATGATAGAGGGACAATAATTCTCTCTATCGAGTTTAGATCGAGAGTGATGGAAGCGGACCCCACTTTCTGACCTTAGGGGCGATGGTCGTTGCACTAGCCCCCCCCCCCCTCAGAGGGGGAAGGAATTCCAACATCATTTATGGGGGATAGGTCTCATTCCTTTTCTATTTTTTATAACCCAGATTTTCTCCCCCCCCCCCCCACCTCCTCATATTTCACCTAGACCTAAAGTTCCTGATTTTTTCAATGGATTCCTGCAACTCTTTCTCTTGTCCTCAAAGTTTACAAATTCCTCATTACTCCTAAATATGACTCTTGTTTCATGCTTCAAATAATTTAATTTGTCGATGGATTTTTTTGACAATTTTTTTCAGATCTTAGGGTTTATAGGATCGATTAGCTATTAGTATCCTCCAAAATAATCACATCATGATTCGTTTCACATCAAAGAATGATTTGATCCTAGAATAATATAGAGGACCCACATCTATAAAATATTTTGTTTCTACTTATTCATGTAGGATTATGATTTCCACATGAAACTAGACACCCCATCCTTGGAAATTTTGGTTATTTTTATATAAATCCCTTTTCCTTTTTAGAATCCTTCAATTATTCAGATGTTAGGGAATTTAGTTGGATAATATTTATGTTCCAATAGTATAACTACCTATATGTTTCATTCTAGTTCCCCTCGAATTTACATTTAAGTCGATGTTTCAAGGTTTTTCATTGATTATTTTTGGATTGTGATTAGAGAAGAGTTATGTTTTAGGAAACAAGTTGTTTGTAATACATGGGTTGATTTCTGTTCTTCATTAAAGAGACTAGGTCACTTGATGGCAGTGTGTAGGTGCGGGCTCATGATCCACCATCATAAGATGGAATCAATCTGAATAGACCTTGGTGGTAATGGTTTGGTGACTGTTTCTAGTGCATATCTGAAAAAACATATTCAAATTGGTGACTCTATAGACTGAAGTATTATCAACCCAAAATATTCTTATTATTTTGAGTTAGTGTGCATTAGATATTATCCTGTATAAGAGGTTCTAATAAAGTCTATGAGAGAGGATGGTCCTTCTATCAGTGTGTCCTATGGATCTGTGGGCCTCGCACTTGATCATTTTCATCCAAATAATTTAGAAAATGTTGATCCAATCTATAAAGAGGTGATATATATGAATTTTGATCCAAAGGTGGTGTATATATTTGGTATATTGAGAGTGGGTGTGGTTGGTCTCAATTATCCAATGAATGCCATGTCTGGATCAGAGGGGATAAAGGGTGTGTGTGAAATAGATTCTCTAAAACTAAACATAAACATCTGAAAGTCTTCAACTTATGAATTGGTAGTTAAAATTGTAAATGGGGATACACATAAGGCAATGGTTTAGAAAAAAAGTGAGGGAGGTGCACCGGTCTTCATAGCCCATGGAAATTTGAACTCGGACATGTCGGCTATAAAAGTGGCCTGGGTGAATGCAACAAGCTAATCAAGCCCCAGAAGGACTCCTCCGACCATTATTCTATCCAACTGCTTTGACATTCTAGAGGTTGAATTCCTGGTTCTGAAGAAATATGATTCATTATTAGCTGAAATGGGAATATAGACATCAATTATAAAGGATAATTTCAAAGATGTTCAAGGTTTCTCTGAGGTCAAACTTGATTTTGAGATATCATTTCAATTCTCCATAGATAGTGTAAATTGAATACAAGGTATAGGACTTTACATCCCAAGGAGGAATTAGGGATGTAATTTAAAATGGTATATGGGGAGCTGCATTTTTCTTAATGGTAATAAGGATAAAGTGAGTACATATTACTCTAAACTACCCAAGATGA
Organism: Viscum album; assembly: GCA_963277665.1. Classification (NCBI taxonomy): domain Eukaryota; kingdom Viridiplantae; phylum Streptophyta; class Magnoliopsida; order Santalales; family Viscaceae; genus Viscum; species Viscum album. The sequence continues at coordinate 1,878,709,350 of OY728152.1, forward strand.
TGGAATAAGGGTATTCAAAAAGGACCAAGGTGATGGATGGGGAGACCGTGACTCATTAACAAGAATTAAATAAGAGTTTATACCTTCTAAGTGAAACAAAAATGGCCTAGTGTGGTGATTTAAAGGAACATGAGAAGGCGGGTATGATAGTAAAGTTAGAATCTAATAAATAAAAATGTTTGAAACTCATTCTTCACTTTAAGGAATAAATTCTAGAATGTGTATTCTAGATCAATTATTAATAGGATGGTGTTAACCAAATATATGGGAGAATTATTTGGTTTTATATTAATTAATATCAAAGGGTGTGGATAAATAAACAAAATCTCATTTTGGCACATGGATTTAACGATAGGATGATTAATTTGGAGGAATATATCTATATTTGGGATAAGATGGATAATCATTTTGAATATCTAATAAGGGATGATTCAAATACTATGATAATTAATATTTAATAGGTGTTATATAGGGTGATTAGTCCCCATAATCTTAGTCTCATATTTAATATTTTGTAATTTTTTCTATGTGAAATGACCTTTTGGTTTGAACTTTTATGGTTTCCCACCTTCTCCTAAAAAGGGAATTCAGAATAAAGAATAATAATTTTTAGGTCAGTGATGATAGAAGAAAGAAGATATAAACCTAGTGATATCATCTCATGAGGTATCCTCTCAAATATTTGAGTTCATATTAAATAGAACAACCACAGGTGGTGTGGTGGTCTGAGAAGCTATAGTCATATATTAGAAAAATCATGTTTATCATGTGACACTAACCAATTAAGTTATTAGCATATGGATCTAGTGTAAGTAGGACTTTGTTGGAGTTAGTTCCCAATAACTAACTATGATATTATTATCAAGATATTAAAATTTTTTAATATTAATTTATATCTTATCACATGATAATTATTCTTTTACATAACATGTATGTGATAATGTCTCAGGGGTATTTTTCACATGGAAAAGTCATATCAGTTTTCTAGTATGACGAGAACCTTGAAGTGTTATAACAGTTTTTTTAAAAACATTTTGTATGGATGGATGATATATTTGATAGGATGAAAATTATATAGTTTATAAAGGGGGGTAATCATAATAATTTGAGACACTTTCTCATGGTTTTTTTCCTTGGTATTTTTCAGAGTATGAAATTTTGAGAACATGACCCATTGGTAGAAAAGATATATTTATATGTTCCATTTGATTTTTCTATCTGTCGATGTGTACGATGTTCCTTTGACTTTAATATTATTATTAATGCATATAATGAGTCACATACTTGGATATATTATATAAAACTGTGATAACATATTCCTGGGGTGAGGTATGATACGTTGGGTGTGTCTTGAGTGATATTGAATTAATGAATAATTAAAGAAATGGTTTTTACCTTTTATTATTTAATGTAAGTTGATATCTCAATCCCTTTAATGGGAATGTAACTACCTAATTAAATCTATGTCCAAGGTGTTATATGGGTAAGTTATTTTTAGAAATTAAAAGAAAGATACATTGAGTATATATGTTAAAGACATGAATGTGAAACCTACTTGATTAGAGATATCAAGACAAAGGGATTATGCTACATAGTGAGAATTCGTATGAGGTTTTTATGTAATTGTGACAATAAATTATTTCTCTATAAAAAACATTGTTTGTTTTTAGATGAAAATATTTTACTTTGGGTGGGGTACTATAATGCCACTTAAAAAGAGGCTAAGAAGTCCCCACACTATGTGTACCCAAAGCCTTGATTAAATTCAATATGAATTCAATGTTTTGAATAAATATTATTATCATACATGGATTAATAGTTATTCATGTTTGGTTGATCTAATATTCAGTCACTAGTTCTTCAAGATAATATTGTGTGAGTTTAATATTAGATAAATATTTATTCTCAAGGTAATTATTTATTTAACTATGGGAATATATATTATTTATTTATTTATTGTTTATTTTAAAGGTAACAAATATTTATTTATTTGGTTGTATAAAAATTTATTATAAATTTATTCACTGGTTCAATGAATATAATATTTATTTATCTATAGGAAAATAATTCAGTGAAATTTATTTATTAACATAAGTATACATTATTCAAAGTTTGGTCAATATTAAGGAGGTATAGTGGACCGAGATTAATGTTCCGGTAAGAAATGATTTATTAAATAATATTTGAGTAAATATTAATTTATTTATTCAAATAAATAATATTTATTTATATATGAGTTTAGTTAATGTCATTTAAATAATAATAATAATATGATTATTATTTATACATGGGGTTCATCATGGATTAGGATAATAAGGTAACATGTGCCCTTATTTATTCTATATCCCTAGGTCTATAAATACTTGTTTATATAATTTTCTAACCTTAACCAAGCCAAGAAACCATTGTGTACAATAATTTATAGAGATAATCCTCTCAATAACAAGAGATATCTTCTCCTAGAATACTCTTAATAATGAAGATAAAACCTCTACCATTACCCTCTCGAGTCAAGAGAGAACCAGAGTAATTATTTCTCATCATAAAGGATTTTATTGCGATTGACTATGAATGATTAAAGCACTAGAATCATCTATTATAGTTCCTAGATAATTCTATAGAGATAATCGAAGTATTTTAGAACTTGTTTGGATCACTTGTAGATGGAATCTACCCTTGATTACTCTAATAAATCAATAATATGATAGGAGGTCTCAATTAAATCACCAGAGAAGAAATATTTCCAATGAAAGGTAATTCCTTATATTGTTTAAAATTAATTATAAATTATATGTGGTGATACTATCTTGTGGATTATATGGTTTCAATATCTTCTAAAACTAATAATAAATATGATGGAGTTGATGAAAAACCATTATTGGGAAAGGGCCTGACTGCTTCCACTATGGACTTGAATCTTTAGTAAATGGATATATGATGAAAATTCCAAAATAAAAATGGTTTTTAGTATATGATGATGGAAGGAGATATCGACAAATGATTAACAAAATTATTTAATGAATTAATGTATTATTCAAAGGATTTTGGAAGCTACCCATCATAGTTTTAGTGCGGGAAACCTTTTATCACTCAGTGAAGTATTTTATTTAAATAATAAAGTAGTATTAAGATGGTCTTCGCATTGAGATGAAATATTAGAACAATTTTTTGTGTGACATTAATAGGATTCTATAATAGGAAATCACATTTTTTTATTAGTTTGATCAGGTTGGGAGTATATTTTTGGTTATTGAGTTCTAAAATCCTTTGAAAGGTGGTAGAGTTCATGTAATTATGGTTTCACTAGAGCAGCCTCACAGTGATTTCAGTAACTTACAAGCATTATGATATCCTTGTAAACATATGACTATAGCATTACACTTATCTTGGGAAAAATCATTGATCCAACATATTGAATTTTGACTATTAAAAACTACTATATTTATCCATGGATGCCAATAAGTGAATATCAGAAGTCCAGCTTTTCTACTGATTCACCTATACTTCTACCAATCATGAAAAGTTTGTGACCAAGAAGGTGGTTGAAGTCAACTAGTATTTAGAATGTGATGGATTTTCCTAGTGAATGGAAACCTTTAAGTAAATATGGTTTATATAGTTAAAAAGTTTGTACCTATATGTGTTTCCCTATATGTATAAGGAAATCAAAAAACAATCCATAAGATTGATGGTGTACTATAACTATTATTTCCAAAGTATTAGTAATAAATGAGTATAATTTTGTTATAAATGAAAAGTTTATATGGTTTTTTTATTTATTATTCAACCATATTAACTTTTAAATAAATGTTTTTGATTCCTAATATACTATCTTACTAAAATTATATAGTTTTAATAAAAAAGTTTCTTACAAAAAATTATGAAAATTTTATACATTTAGATGGTTAAGGCTATCATATTTTCCCAATAATCTCATACCCCACATGACTGGATGAAGGGGAGACTTATTTGACATCTTAATATCCAGATATCACATAATTTCACCAATGATTTACCTCTAATTTCCATTGTTTTATACCTCTAGTGTGCTGGATTTTATGGATTCATTATGTTTGACTTAAAGTCCATTAATCATCATATGATCACTATATTGGTTTATAGATGGACACTAAAGTCATAAAATAACCATTTTCTTGAGGGGGGATAGTAGTGACTTTAGAATATATATCATATATATTGGGTCTACCTATAAAAGGTTAGGTCATTATGGGTGTTACATCGAGATACTGGAGTGATGTCATGCATCTTTTTCTGGGCATTGATGTTTTCATCCAATTGTGCATCTTTCAGGATGTCTGATTATGCATGGGAGGTCTATATGAGAACTTCTCATTGATTCCTAATAATAAAAATTATTTGACACTTATCCAACACACATGTTCCATATTACACAACCACTCAAAGTATAATTGTGTTTTAACTACTTTAATACCTTCATACATAGGATGTACTTAATGGTACTTGAGGATTTGGATAGGAAAACTACATATGTTTGTGTCTCTAATATATTATCAAATCTGTATAGATTTATTTTTATATAATTTTGATCAAATAACCTAAAAATTCCAGGATGTGTCATTCCTCTAAAAATTTGGTCATGGGAGTGCTTTCCATAGGTCACACATAGATTTTTTTGACCACTTACTCATATCCTTTTACAAGACTATCCTCAGGGATGCTGGTAAGTTCAAATCATTAATTTTATTTTTTATTTTTTTATTAATATCATTTAAAAGTGATCATATATTACATTTTTTATAGGGTGGATTCAAGCTAATTTTTGTGTACATATGTCGAGGCACAATGCGTACAGTTTTTGGAATATCTTTAACTCTCTATAGATTAATGATGTAAATTAAACATTAATTTTTTTATATAAACATTAATTTTTTTCATTTTTTATAATATATTATAATCATAATTTATTTATTTGTCTATATTAATATATTCATACCTTTACGTGTTGTCATCTCAGGTTTGTGTAGATCCCATATAATGTAGTTATCTTGGTGTAGCTTCCACTATTTTGTACAGCTATGGTTGGAGACCATGGTTCTTGGTGCCACTCATCCACTTAAACATCATTGAGTTTCACTAGAAAGATCAATTCATTGTGATAGTTTGTGTTCTTACTACACATCTCTATTTTACTTCAATAATTTTCTACATTGCATGGTTTTAAGCTTACTAGTGGGTAGGATGCAGATTGGTCTCACTATCATGGTTGTTATATACAGTTTTGGGACATTCATGCATGATACAATATCTTTTAACAAGCTATAACATGACAAGAATTCATTAATTTGATCAATGAAAGTATATGTATTAGTATCAATGTCACATTATTATGTTCTGTATGCATCGTGGGATAAGCCTACATGTTTTGGTTTGTTTACTAGATTTTATAATTATTTTTATTTCATATTTGGTATTAAATTGAATATTAGTTGATTTTTTATTGGTGGGTTGAATTCTATTAGAAAAATATCTTATCCTCGGGATGAGGATGTTTTCAGTCATGACATATTTTATAGTGATATAGTTTCCCTCAGATCTCCTCTTTATTACATATATGATATTGTATGTGATGAGAATCCATAAATATATCCTGATCCACATACACCTATTGAGGTAGGTGGGGTTGTTAAAGCACCTATCAATCCCGCTAAGGTGGATGCACAACTGCCTCTAATGTCCCCACCACCACCCCCCTCAATGATGAAGACAAGGACATAGACAAGGACATGGATTGGGAGAGAGACAAAAATTCCTCAGAGAGGATCCATAACTATAGAGTGATGATCCTACATATCAGGAAGAGCATCTTGTACATCATAAATAGTATCATGTACCACATATATTTACTCATGCATATGATATATCATCATCATCTTAGACATGCCCTGTAACTGATGTTCATGGAGCTCAGGAGGGGTGGGACTTGACTATTGTATCATGGTTTCCATAATACTCAAGAGAGATTAATTTTAAGGATATTTTTGATTCCATGACCCCCCCCCCCCCTCCAAAGGTACCCCTCATATGCCAACAATGAAGGTAGAGAGATAATGACCTTTGAGTCTCACCTCCAGTAGACCCTAGTTTTGAAAAAAGTAATGAGGATGTAAAAAAATATCATATATAGAAGGCATTACCATCTATAATAATATAGGATTGAAAGATAGGATAAATAACCACAAAGAAACTCTAACACATAATATAAAATTAAACCCAATCTATCCCACAAATAATGAACAATGTAAACAAATACAAATAGAATTCTCCAAGTAAATACCAAAAGATAGTCCTCTAGAAATGACTCAATAATAGATCCAAAATCTAAGCTAGTAATGTTCAAATCAATCCCCAAATCCCTCCTAGAAACTTGAAAAAATTATATACATGGGGTGATCATTACATGTATTCTCAGTAGGATCATACCCATGGTGTCAAGTGTACATGTGAAAAGAGTATACTAATGTGCCAGTAAACAAAAAACGAAATCAACAAGTACCAAAATAGGTCAACTAATCATTCCAAAAATTTCCATGGAATGATCACCAAATAACAAATCCAATATAGTAATATAATATCAAGAAAATAAATCAAAGGCACCTTTCATTCTCTTTCCCACTATTTTTCCACTCTCATGCTCCAATGAAATAATTATTGTGCTCCCATATTTTCTGTACATATCATGTCACATTTACATTCATCTCTAATGTGGGTCAGGACACATCCCTACCTACCTCACCCTTGCAGTGTCAGGATCTAGTGTTATCATTAGTCGTCATCACATCACAACCTCATCGCAACATATCACAACCACGTCACATAACCAGGGTGGTAGGGTGTTATGAATGTGAAAGAAATCAACCTCATCCCCTCCTCTAACCACACATAACTGCTACAACATATCACATCCTCATCACCACTGGGTGATCTCCAACACCAACTTGTATCATCATTGGGTAATCTATAACACCAAACCATATCACCACTACTATTGAAGGGAGAGCAGGGAAGAGTGGGTATACATCAATCTGTATAACCACCAACCTAGATGTTGGGGAAAACACCTAGAACCCAAAACATTTGGGCATTGGTAAGTTTATCCAACTTTGGTGGGGTGAATATAGAAATAACCTATAAAACATGATAGATGTATAAAACACAATACCCAACCTATGGGTTTACATAAACTACACTAGAATTCACCACTATTACACCATAAAACATCTATCATGGTTACTTCTTCCACTAAATACATAACACCACACAACGACCACACATAACCACACATTCCCACTTCCAATTATAGGTTCCATTATTTTTCAGATTTAATCAGTTTCATATAACTCCCATTTACTAATCCATTTCATTCACTTTAACATGGGTCATTCATTTATCAATCAATTCATTTAAGATAATTAGCACACATCAATTCGAGCCCATTCTTATCCATTTACCAACCCATGTCATTTCATTTAGTATTAAAATTTATTCCATGTCTAATAAGGAAACTAACACAACCACACCATATAATAGATCACCCATCTTACATCAATATTCACCATGAAACCACATCATCCAAACCATATCATCACAATAATCACCCATCTCAACAATCGTACGTCACCACCACCACACAACACAACTACCACACATCACTAATGTCACACAAGGGACCACATCACATCCCATTCCAACCAACCATCACATCATTTCCCCAAAAATATCAAAACTCATCTAATCACCACCATCACCACACAATATCCCACATCACACAAGGAAATAAAATAAGAAAAACACGCATAACATCACATCCCATCATCCACAATTTATGTTTAAGTTATTACATTACTTTAATTCATTATTTAGCAAGGTAATTATCACAAAAAATAAAGATTTCCATGGGAAACCAATTTATAATCCATATATAAATTCTTATACTTTTATTCAGGGTGAAATCAAACAATCAACATAGAAAGGGTCTCACATACAAGTCAACTATAGCATACTCAAGCCTCCCAACTATCATGATTTTTAATAATAGAAACAAAATGAATAAATTGATCCATAATATCATCAAATTAGTAAAAATGTAATTTCTCCCCATTACCATCAATTTAAGATTAATCCAATTCATTATATATATTAATCAAACCCTTAATATCCACCCAATGAAAGGAAAAAAGCATGGAATCCCCACACTTGCACATAAATAGGGAGAGAATGAGGATCCCCTACCCCAAAGGAGATTTCCAATTCTCCATGTGCAACAGGTAAAAGAAGAAAGAATCCAAAAACTAAAACCATTCTAGGAAACCATAGATCAACTTAAACCACATAAATGGATCATCAAAATCATATCCCAAACTCACCCCGTTCAAAAAAACATCACCGCTCTGAATCCCCAAAAGAAGTGAAAAATGAAACAAGGGGATAAATATTAAAACCCACCTCAGATTGTAAATGATCAACTTTGGGAATCCAAGGATCAAATAAGAAGAAATGGGGTTATAATATCCTCCAAAAAACACCTTTCATTTTCCCATGGTTTGAAGAAAATAAGAGAAGAATAAAATAATTTGGGTGATCCCTGATATTTATAGGAAAGTTGTAACTCATTGTATTCATGTCATGAATCAAATATTCATATCATTAGTTTTTTTGAGGCCCCCTATTTCAAGACATGTATGAGAGGATTTGGACCCAGTTCACTAATAAGTATCTAAAAACAGTTGGTCACATGGCCTCAAGAATTCCTCCCCGTACACCAGATATTTACGACCAATAAAGAGGGAGTAATGTGGTACGATGGGAAGACTATACCCTCTTTATTAGAGTGAAGAAAATTAGTAAAGTATAAATATAAATTAGTGGAAGAAGTAATAATGAAAACAAAAAAATCATAAAATCAATAGTAGTGGAAGACAGACCATCCAAATAATAATAAATAAATAGAAGCAATAACTAATGTCATATACAAAATGATGGAATGTCTGATTTTTATAAAAAGTATTGACAATACAAGGAAACATATAAGCACGCATATACAACATACTATACAAAAATGAACAAAAATAACCAAAATCTACCTCTAATAGAATCATAAGCATAATCTTGGTCCTCTAATACCATACTTCATCCTAGTACAGAAAATAATGCATCCATGGATGGATGTTTCCCTTTATCTCTAACTGCATCTGTAAAGTCTATTTGAGCACCAATAGGCATCCTAAATAGGGTATTAGATAAACTGAATAGGTCACCATTAATGTTTTCTAGCACTGTCCAATTTTTTAATATAAAATGAGAAGTGTGTAGGTAATAATCAATGTAAATCAATAAATAAATAAACAATATCGGTCTGGGATCTTCATGGGACACCTGTCTGACACTACTTGCTTCAGCCTAATCCAAAATGTCTCTTATCATTGTACATTTAAAATTTATTTTATCTAATTTTGGGACCTAGGGTGTAAAACCAAGGCATTGATATGTGGTGATAGTCATAAAAGGTTCCATAATTCTTATGGAATATAAGGCTTGAAAGGAAGTAAAACAAGACTATTAAGTTTGTAAATCATTGACTGAATCCAAGTATGTTCTTTAACTTAGTAGACACATCATATTATCAATTAATTTGAATCCTAAGACTATATAAGGTATTAAACATAGGTAACCAAGGCATCACTCCAGGTATACTATAAAATCCCATCACCATAGGAATCCATCCTAGGATTTACATGTAGGAACCCATGTATCACCCAAGTAATTGTGTAAAAGCATTTACCTCTTATCCCATACAAGTTATTCCACATAAGGAATAAAGTATCACTTATGGAATAGTACAATGTAATTTCCCTTTAATCCCATCCATGTTATTATACACAGGGAACCAGGTATCTCTCGTGGCATAGTACAAATACATTTGATTAGTGAGCCTATCCAAAGTATTATATATTAGAATCTGTGTATCACCCTGGAATGATATAATCCATTTATAATTATTTTAATTTATTATGCTCGATGATCCCCTAATAGGTTTTCCAAGTCATACCCCTATATTAACCTTGGAATGACATACTAGATGGTAATGGGCTAGTGATAAACCTTTACCATTTTACAATTCAAATAATTCAATTATCCATTTAATTTACATGAATGACTCAAAATATAAGTAAGAAGAAATAAGGGACTAAGAACATGAACTTTCCATTTTCTCTTCACTTAATTTAATTCACATTTCATTCACATGGGCTAACTCAACACACCGTAATGGGTGGTTAGATTTCATTTCAAAGTGTAAAGCTCATGGTCCGTTAAAAGTGACACATCGTAAGGGGTAGCTTGCATCAAGGTGGTCATCCTTCAATGATGAATTTAGGTTATAAGGACTATACTAAACAAGGTGATATCCATTTATTTAATTAGTTATAAATTTATGAGGCATCACACCGAAGGTATGATGTGCGGAATGACGATGCATAATATAAACATCAATGATTTTAAAGAAAAATAAATAGAAAACCTACCTTATCTTGGTAGGTGACTCCTTATCTGGTATCATGTTTGGATTCGATCTATAATGGGAGAAAATAGAAAAATAAACAAACATCATGAAAATAGGTAATATTAGCTCCCATGTATTTAGATTTTTAGATGGAGAATTAAAAAAGAAAAGAAAAAAGTGAATTGAAGAACTTACTTAGATAGATCCAATGTGAAAAATGGGGAGTGAATCACAATTCATACAAAGGAGGAGCCTCAAATCCTAGCTTGTGGGAGAAGGAAATCATACAACGGAGGGGGAGAGGTGTTGTGTGAATAGAGGAGGAAAGGGGAGGAAGAATATTTAAATAAAGGAGGGTAAGAAATATAAATTCACCCATTTTAAAATGGTACATGGTTTGGTCACACGTTTGGCCAAATTTTTCACCAACCATGTGACATCACTATCTGGTGTGTCACCCACATCACACAAGCTAGGTACACGATATGAAAATTTGTTCACATCCTATGTGGATCCCTCTATCATTTTTTGTTCAACCTGAAAATGTTCATGAACCTCCTTTTAATGATCTAAAAAACTATGTGTCTCCCTTATAGGGTCACACAGTTTTAGGTTTAGGGTTATCACTAATCATGCATTAATCGTGCACCTCAATTGTATCCCCTAAAAACTGGAGCTCTGGGCTCTGAACAAGCACCATAATCTTCTGAACCCTTCATTCAACTCTTATGATTTTTTATTAGAGTGAGAAAATAGGTTTAAATAATAATTTAAATAACCTATATAAAAATATGGGGTCTTACAACCTCCCCAAAAAACAACTCATCCCCAAATTTCTCTTATGATGGTGGTAAGGAATTGTATAAGAATAAATCTGGCCACTTGGCATGTATATAGGCTTCCTACTCCCAATTCTCATATGGTACATAATCATGAATCCATATAACTTGAACTAAAAGAATTGATCTTAATCAGAGATCCTTTATGCTCTGGTCAATGATGTGTATGTGGTTCTCCTTAAATGAAGCATCAATGTGAAACTCAACATCATCAAACTAAAGAACATGAGACAAATCTTAATGATAATGGTGTAACTAAGAAACATGGAAGACATCATGAATAACCCTATATCTATGATTAAGTTTTATCAAATGATACATTGATATAAACTAGTCTAAAATCTTGAAATTCCTGATGAAGTGAGGTGATAGCTTACCTGCCTCTAAATTCGTTGATGTGCCGGTCTATGAGAGACATGTATGAAGACTCGATATCTGACCTCTAACTCCATTAGTCATCAATATTGATTTATATAATTGTTCTTCATAGATTTAGTTGTATCTGTATTATTCATAATCGCGTATACCTTCTCTGAGGTCTCCTGAACGAGATGAGGTCCTAGTAGCACTATCTCTCATGCCACTAACTAGTATAGGAGTGAAGAGTATAACCTATCATATAGGGTCTCATATGAATCCATTAGTATAGTTTCTTAGAAGATATTATTATAATAAAACTTATCATGAGGTAATTCTTATCCTAGGAAACAATAAAATCAAGGATGCATTCTCGAAGCATGTCCTCTAACACATGTATCAAATGCTCATACTGCCATCGGTCTGAGGGTGATAGGATATGCTCAGAAGCACCAGTGAACTAAAATCCTTATGTAAACCCTTCTAGAACCACCATGTAAAATTAGTGTCCCTATCCAAAGAAAATTTATGTGGATCTCCATGAAGGCATACGATCTCCCTAACATGTAGCCTTTCTATTCCATCCACTAAAAAGGTCTCATGGATACAAAATAAGTTGGAGACCTTTTTAGGTCTATCAATGATCACCCATACTATGTCACTACCTCGAGGGGATACTGGTAATCCCATAATAAATTTCATGGTGACATCTCCCTGTTTCCACTCAGGAATGGGTAACTGCTGTAAAATTCCCACTAATGGATGGTGTTCTATCTTCACTTGTTGATATGTGAAACACTGAGTTACAAAACCATCTCTCACCCTTTTCATTCCAGGACATAGATATTGGTGGCATAAATTGCAATACATCTTGGTAATATCATAATGTACTTCACAAAAAGAAGCATGAGACTGTCACATCAACTCCTATCACAAGTCTTCCAGAATCAGGACATTCTTATGTATGTTAAGGATCCCATCCTCATTAATAACTCAACCAGGTAGTGGGTCTTCACCTGAAACTCTCTCCCTTAAGACTAATCCCTTAAGATCAAAAGGTTTCCCCATCTTCATTGTTTCTATAATTGAAAAGGTAAATAATAATGATGCAAGTATAGGATACCCATAATATTCCTTCACCTCTAAGTGTATCTCAAAATACAATTCCATTAACTACCACTTGATAATGGCTTCCTGAATGGCATATGTTTGAGTTTTTTTGCTCAAAGCATCAACTACTACGTTACCCTTCCTAGGAATATAACAAAGCTTAAAGTTGAATGAATGTAGGTATTCCCCCCATTGATTCTATATTTGATTCAAATAACATTTATTTAATTTGAATTTGAGGATTGTTTGGTTTATATATACCAAAAAATACTCTCCCATCAAGTAATGTCTCTGGAAATGAAAGGCATGTACCACAACTACCAACTCGAGATTTTGTATTGGGTAATTATACTCATGAGGTCTCAACTGATAAGAATTTTATTCCATAGCTCAGTATCCTTACATCAAAATGGCTCCCAAACCAATGCCAAAATAATCACAATAAACCATATAACTTATTCATAACACTCAAAGAATCAAGATCAACGCCGAGGTCAAGTATCCTTTTAACTCCTAAAAGACTCTCCCATATTCTTTAGACCACAAAAATTTGATGTCGTTTTTAGTCAATCCTATGAGATGTTCTTCAAGGTGTGAGGAACTAAGAATAAAAATTCAGTAATACCCAGCCATTCCCAATAAACTCTGAATATCAAACATGTTCTTGGAATACTCCCAGGAAACCACATCTTTCACATTTTGTGGGTCAACAACCACTCCTACCAATAAGATAATGTGAGACAGGAAGTAAACTTTATCAATCTTGAAAATGAATTTTGTGATATTATCATACAACCTGTTCTCTATCATGGTACTCAAAATGATTTAAAGGTTTTTATAATGATCATGTCGAGTATGTGAGTACACCAAGATGTCATCTAAAAATACTAACAAAATAGAATGTTGATATGTGTGTAAAATCCAATTCATCAAATCCATGAAAATATCTAGCATGTTTGTGTGACTAAACAACATTACCAGATACTCATACAAGAAATATCTACTACAAAAATTTGTATGTGGTATATCTAAAGGCCTAACTTGTGCTTGATGGTTTCCCAACCTCAAATAAATCATCCAGAAGACCTGATGTTATCATATCTTTTAAAAAAGATTTTTTATATGAGGCGGTGGATTCTAGTTTTTAACCATAAGCTGATTCAACCATTAGTAACCACAAAAATCATGTGGGTCTCATCCGCTTTCTTGGATAAAATCATGGGATAACCCCATAGAGAAGTACTAGGTTATATAAACTGCTTTGATTTGAAATACTCTAACTACTTATTAAGCTCATACAACTTAGTAGTATTCATCCTATAAATAAGAATTCATATTGGGGTTTATTTTCCCATTAGTTCATTAGTAAACTCTACCTCTCTCACATAAGGTAGGCCAGAAAAGCTGGTAGAGAAAATTTCCCAAAAACAATCTACTATAGGATGGAAATATATATGTCACATCCCCTCCTTGTCTAGATTAAGTTTAGAAATCTGGGTTGCCCTCCACCAATATCATGATGCTCGGGTCTATCTCAACTTTCCTATACATATTATTCATGATTATGAATATAGTTACCACCCTTAGGTGATATAAAGTACATCTATCGGTAATAAAAATCAATATGGGTATGATAGGGTACTATCCAATCCATCCCAAGAATTATGTCAAAGCCCATCATATTGTGAACAAAAATTCCCCATTTTAAATGATAGTTTCCAATTTCTAGGGGAATTCCTTACATTGGTATACACTTTCTTATTGAATACCCAGTGGGGTGTCAAGGGATATCACCCAATAGAAATAATCAATCTCTAAGACTATACATTCTTTAATTTTAATGATGTAAAAGACAATGAAGTACCATTTTAAAATAAATACAACACTAGATTGGAGGCTCCTAATATCGTACCTCATACTATAGAAGGTCCATCACTTTTCTCTTCTAGTAGAATTTATACTACATATAGCTAGATAGATCCATATCCCTATGTTATAGCCTAACTACCCTGATCAGACCCACTCTGTTGGAACTGCATCTCATAGGACTGGCTTCCATGGCCATGTATACATACTCAGCTTAATCAGCTTGTAGTAGTATGGCTCCCTGCTTGATGTGTAGCTTCTAATACTACTCTCAAATGTGGAGTCATTATAGATCCCTTTTAACTAGGTATTGGAGGAAAAGTTCTACAAAAATGTTGAAGATGACCCATTTTTTCACAATATCAGCACTCAATTGGGTCCTTGGTACACTAGATTTTTTTATGGACTTACATACTACACTGGTGACAGACCACATAACTATTGGTGTGTATCATCTAACTACTGCAACCCCCATGAGAAAACTCAAGGTGATGCTTCTAGATGCTAGATGTGTTGCATCCCTATATCAATGTTGAAATACATTTCCCACACCGTTATCTTCCCTCATATTCCACTTAGTGATAAAGGATTGGTTAACTATTTTAGAAATGGTAGTTATCCAAAAACATTCACCTAGGATCTGATGGTGTACATGATCTCATCCTCAAACCGTCTCGCTATCGTAAACTCATCACTAGTAAGTTCAGTGAAAAATGCTGGAGCACAGTGAATTGAGATGACTAATCCACCAAATACATAACACCCTGTTGTAGGTGCATAAAATCTCTAGTGTGGTCCTTACTCAGAATCTGTAGAAAGAAGTAATCATAAAATAATTTCTAGAAACCATATCCTGATGATGATCTTCCAAAGTAATAACATCCCACAAACGCTTGTAAGAATCATGAAGCATATTGGTCATGATCATGACCCTCCCCTCAAGAGACATATCTAAATGCTCGAAGATATACAACATGGCCTCTATCCATGATTCATCAACCTAAGGACCACATTCCCCCAAAAAGGTAAGAAGGTTTTTCTACTATAACTCTCATGTCAACTCTACCATAGCATGGGTAGGTCATGGGGATCCATGTATACACTTCACTAATTGCATGAAACCCTCTCAGAACTGAGCAATGGCACCTAGATTAGAAGGATACACCATAGGTGGCACTATAAGAGGTAATATTAGTGGATCAGGTCCCACCACATCTAAATCATATTCATCTACGCCTTCGTGACACTCTTCCTAAGGTCTTCATGGTGGAATATTTCTATAATTTCCAAACACATGCCTCATAATAGAATTTTATAACTAAAACAATCGCATACAAGGAATTAGGATAGGTACAATCCTTCCCACATAAGATTCATCACACTATTTCCTACTCATAAATCTTGGACTATGTGATATAAAATATTATAAGATTCATAATAGACACTCCATACTACCCACCACTAAGTTTGGGTCTGGGTCAAGGTCTCATATCTTATAGTATAGGTCCCAGTATATAGAGTTTCAATTAAAAGGTATATAGAAAAACACCCTTTAAGTTTCAATTGGAATCTCCATTTAAAAGTAACCATTTTATTTAAGAATTTTAATTTAGAAGATTTATACATATATGCATCATATTTCATTTAGATGAGATACAATTACCAAGTTATGAAGTCAGAAGTTTATTTGTTAAAATTGGCACATCATGTAACTAAAACCAGACCCTTAAACCCAGTATTAGGATATAACAAGCCATATAATATGATATTATTATATGAGTCACTATTCCCAATTTATAGAAGAACTATCTTTTTAAATTAAAATTTACATTCATGTAATCAAAATCAACTAACGTTTTAGTCTATGCAGCCAATTATTTATGGATAAAAATGTGATAATTGATTAGTTAAGATTCCTCCATCAAGATATGCTAGAAAAAATTGTTTAGGTTGATGTGGATACTTTAATTAATGAATTATTTATCCCATTACCCTAAGGAAATGTTATTCAGATAGAAAAATATATCAATCAAGTCACTACAACATGTTTTAGGAAATACACACACAAAAAATATGGCATGGCATATGCATGACATGTAAATCCTTATGTGCCTATAATGATGCATGATCAATACCTATTTTCTATACCGGGCAAATAGAAAAAAGGAAATCCATTATAAAAATGATAATAAATTCCAAAAATCATTTACATCACCAAATGGTGAAATTAGTGCAACTATAATAGGAATAATCCAGAACAACAATTCCCATCCCAGATAATTTGGATTTTTCCCTGTATGTGGGTTAGCTACTCTCAGGAACAGGCTCATTACCGAATTCTAACACTTACTAGTCTCATGTCTACCAACCCAAAATAGTAAGACAAAAGTAAATATCTCTGATACTAATTTGTGATGTATCGTACCTTGTTCATTAATAAGTAACCAAACCTATTTTTCCATGTGGCCTCAAGAATTCCTCCCCATATGCCAGCGGTTTCCAACTAGAAGTGAGGGTGTAGGGTGGTATGGTAGGGAGAGTATACTCTCTTTATCAGAGTAGATCACAGTAGTGAAGTATAAATATTAATCAGTGGAAATAGTAATAATGAAAACAAAATAAACAGAAAATTAACAGAAGTGGAAGAATGTAATGTCCCGACCCGGGAGCCACTAAAATGATGCCTCGAGCCGATTAGTCACATGGCCTCAAGAGCACCTCCCCATATTCCATATTCTACCAACTAGTAGCAATTTTATAATGGTAGTATGTTGGGGAGACTATACCCACATTATTAGAGTATCACAGTGGTATAAGAATAAAGAATCAATAAACAAAAATAAAAGCAGTAATAATAAATGACAAGTAACGGAAGAATATAATAGACTAAATAAACATTGTCAATTCCAAATACAACCATGCATGCATGTACATGTGATGATAAAAAATCTAAACCTGAAAACATACAATAGGAATATAAGATACAATACATGTGTAAAGAGAAATAATAAAAATCCTTGAGAGAAATCTCTATGAGCATCCTAAGTACTAGATCAGTCATGTGCTCCTAAGCTCCTATGTACAATGCCTGAACACCTGAAGGCTTGTATATTTTTTTATTAATTTTTATAGTCCCCTTTTATAGGATAGGGGGTAACCTTTACATAGTACATATACCCATAGGAACATAGCATTAATACATGGAGATTATAGGCCCAAGGATAAAACACCCAACAATAATCCCTACCCAGCTGATACAAATTTTTCAACCACAACAATCAACTTGAAAAGTTGCATAACAAGTAGTCCCAATGAACAAATTCATGGATATAGTACATATGGAAAAGTCATACCCTAACATTCATCCAAATCTCAGATCATTAATGGTGTTTGATTCTTGCTCAGACCTTATTTGGGACTGAACCTCGGTATGTGACACAAGTTTATTTTATAATCTCTATCTGTCAAGGCCCTCTCTGTCATAATCCTTCAGATGTAGTATTCCATTGAATCCCACCCAGTTAAGCCCCTACTGATGAAATTTTCACCATGCCTCCCTACCATTGTCTATCCTTCTATCATCCAAGTATTTACCTCCATTGACGATGCCCATTGTTGTCTCCCGCTTATCCTCTGTCAAGCCACCACTCACCTTACCACACACTGGGGTCATCATCTCACCCCAACTGTTGACTAATCCCACTGCCACACACCTTATGCTTCCCTCCCCTACCATCGTACATTTGAGAATACCATTTCTGACCAAAGAACATTCTACCATTAGCACTCCCTTCTCACACCCCTGTAATTTTCACCCGCTGATGTGCATACCGCCTTCGTAATGCACACCCTACAACCCCTTCATTTTGATCCCCAAATTTTTGAGGCTACCTAGATTTGACCACAGGTTGATTCAGTATTATGGGGTCACCTATTACACTATTAAAAACCCCAACTTCTCTATGTACAATGCATAGCACAATAAATAATCCATGGATTCGCGAACATGAGGTATGCTTGGGTACCCCAGTGTAATGGATGTCTGGGCATGGTGTGAGATTTACTCAATAGGCCACCACCAACGGTGTCTAAATCATAATCCACTTCATGAATATAAATTATATTAGTGTGTAGGTATAATAAATAAATAAGGGATAAAATAAATAAATGTAGTACATCAGGCTCAAGTTCCTCAAGAACACCTAGTCGACCATACCTACTTCGACCTAAACCAGAATGTCTCTAGGTGAAAATATATATACATATAGAGATGTGCATATATATTCACTATAAATGTTATATTTTTTATATCCATATATATATAGATAGATATGTAGTATTAACTAGGACCCAGGTGTAACTTAGGCATCCATTCATAACACTACTCATAATAATAATAAGAGTCTCCTAAGAATAAATAAGGGTCATCATGCCTATGGATCAAAATCAATATATTCTACCACACTGAGTATCAAAAATAATATAGGATTCCATGCTGAGTATCATAAATACAATGAGGAGGGTCTTAACCATCCTCCTAATCAAGGGGTTTTGGAATGTTATATCCAATAACCCAAGTGATGTGGAAGTTATGAAATCATTCTCAACCAAGGGTGTGTGACACATCATGGGAAATGACCCTACTTGAGGTACCTTTAGTAATTAAGAAATATAATGGAATCCACTTTCCCTATGATCCCTTATCCCAAAGTTCCATAAATAGGAAACTGGCATCGCTCAAGGTACAATTGATCTTTTTTAATACAACTAATTTAAAATTTATTATCAGTCCATTTATTCATCTAATCCATTAATACCACTTAATTATTAATAATAAAGAAGGTCATATCATTAAAATAACCTTAAAATAAACCAGGTATAAATAAAATAGGACATGTACCTAAAAAAGCCACATTATAAGTCAAGTATACTTAAAGAGAGGTCTAAGCCCATTTATATTCTCAATTATAAAATAATAAGGCCATGTACTTAATCATTCCATTCATCAATTCAAACATCATTATCTAATTTCCCCTTTTTATTTAAGAAGGTGGCACACCTCAAAGGTGGTTTTATTATAAATTTGGGGAAATTATGTCATATTAAGTTTATCTAACTCCATTTAAATTATCCCCTACATTAGGGATCATTCATCACATCTAAATGATAATAAAAAGTGATAAGGACAAAGCATTATATGTCAAGGGTGTGAATTGATATCCATAAGGGTGATTTAATTATGTAAACAATCATAGAGGTCAGTATGTATAAACAAATCTTTACAAGGGGTGTTTTGGGTTAAGGTGAACAACCTCCAATGGTTTAATTCTAAGAATAATGAAAATATAATTCAAGTATTTAAGGTATACTTCACTAATTTCACATTTAAATAGAAATGTATGGAGAATACAGTGTACATAATAATGTCGTAAATTATAAATGAACAATACTTTACATAAAAATCTATAGACCACCTACCTTATACCAAGTATGGTCTACACATCCAATATCAAGCCTTGAATCAATCAAAGTTGAGAGAAATCGAAGAAATGGAAAAACACCCTAAAAAGAGGGAGAATTAACTCACATGAAGATAACACCAAATATGGTGAAAGAAACTAATAAAGGAGGAAATAGGATTCATATACTCATCGATATTCTTTCAATGTAACAAACAACACTCAAAATGGAGTCTAGAAGAAGAACATCTCCCCATGCCTAGAGGAGGAGAGGAAGAGCTCCATGGGAGGTATGTTTCATGTGGTTAGGATGAGAAAGAAGGAAAAATATAAAATTTTATAGGTAGGTGGGAAACCATAAATTCAACCATTTAATGAGGTGCATGTTTTGGGCGCATGGTTGGGAAAACCATGCACCAATAGTGCATGGGATACTACCGAAGCATGGTGGTCTTCATGGCTCATGTGCACGGTTTGAGATAGTATGCACAAACCATGTGTTTTTCATTTGTTAAGGATCCTAAAAAACACATGGATGTGTGGCCTAGTGTGAATATTTAGACTAAAATATGAAACACCCTCATCCACTCTAAACAGGATACACATTTTCTCCTGGAGGGTCTCATGGTTTTAGAAAAATTGTGTGCCTCTGCTAGTCTCCTCTGGATTTGAGTTTCTCGGTCCCACCACTCTCAAAAATTAATGAAACACCTGAGACACCTCTCGAGACCTAAAAGAATTCTTAAAAAAGACATTTGAGTGTTCAAGTTCTCATAATTATGCTTTAAATCTTGTTTTACAATTTGATCTGTCCACGAAATTGAAAATTCAAGTCCCTTCAGAAAATTTCATCCAGTCCAAAAATATTGGATGCTACAATCTCTCCACCTTAAAACTTATCACCCTTGACAATCCTTGTAGAAACAACACCCAAACTACTCAGGTTGTGAATTCTCATACAAATTTCCACATTTTGTTTCTAAATTCCCAATGCACTACCAAGCATCCATTTTAAAAGTACGATATGCAAGCCATTAAAACTTGATCCAATGATCATATTCTAAACTGAAAGATCAATATGGAACATACCCAAGCCCATATATCTAAAGAAATTAATGTAACATCTGGTATGTATTCAACCATCCTATGTCACTCCTCACCATAGGTTCTATCATTTAAAGGCCAATTTCGAGTCATGGTATCTCCACTGAAAGGAAATTGTCTACTTTATCATGACCCTAGAGTTATGATGACTCTCTTAGAATGATCCTTAGTTTAAATGAATGGTCAACTCCCAATAAAACTTATTTTACAAGGTTTATAAAACTTTATATGAAGAACACTGGTTGATCCACACTACACTCACCTCATCCCAACAACGTTCCATGAACGGTTCCTCACCGACCGCATTTAATGAAATAAGAGGAAACATGTCGAGCCCCTTCCAACCAACTGTTCTAAAAAATTATTAGCCTAGATAGATGGTGTATCACATATAAAATAGGAAACCTTATCCTAAGGCACCTCAAATTTACTCTAATCACATCCACCAAAACCCATAATCGGCTTCTGTGGACATCCCATGTGACACATACATTAATGTTGTCATGCCCAACATGAACATGGGTGAATACCTGATCCATCACACATGGATTTTTTCCCTTAAACATCCTATATAAGATCTATTTAAGTCTATGGTGACCTCAAAATTATCAACTAGGGTCGAAGGAGTTCATCCAAGGTATTACATACACCGGCTTTTATAAGTGAGACTTTGATACCCATCCAAACTTCTAAATCTCAAGAACACTGACTGAGCCTAAAGTGGTATCTTACCAGAAATCAAGTCAAAAGGAAAAATATTTTGTTCCCATGAGTTCATCCAAGACATTACTAATTGGGAAGTCATTTATCACCCAGTACAAACCATGATTCCAAGGACAACCATGCCTCTGTAGCATAACTCCCATGAAGTATATTTATCAAAAAAGAAGGCCATTTTGATTTAGATTTTCATATAACTAACACTCTCTTGGTGTGTCCTATATGATATCAAGATAGGTAAAATGATCATCACTAAGAAAAGGTTCCACTAAGAGGACATTAATAATTATCAAGAAAACCTGAGACACTCCCATATTATCCAAGATGGAGTTCTTAGTATGGTTTCAGACCAAGGATATCAAACTATATAAAATAAGAGCAATTGAATTACTATTAATCAACTTATTTTAAAAGAGATCACTTGATCATACCAATGTGTCATCATTAACCAACCTTGATTCCCTTACCACCTGAGGCATTCTGTTTTCACTCAAGAACAACTACTGAATTCCATCCCTGAATAACATTGTTTTCCAATGGTTTCATACACATCCAACCATATCATCATCAAGATTTCTTCCAACCACCGACACATTGAAAAAATTACCAGACCCATGGGAATTCAAAATAAGTAATAACCATCTTTAAATGTTCCTCCTTGGTTGTTTTACTTCTACTTGTAAGGTCACACTTTTCTAAAATCAATTCGATGCTCCCCACCTTAGGAGTGTCCTTATCATCATTTAATGGGTATAAAAACTCAATCCATGGAACACACTCCCTCAACCACTAACCATGGTTCATAGGTATGGACCAAATTCTTTTACCATGTGGTAATAAGAAAGTAGATGGTAACTAGATACTTAAAATCATTCTATATCAGATTTTCCTTCTAATGTATGTGTGACACCCACCTAAGTTATATCCATGTGTTCCATAACATCATGAATAAAATCACAAACAACCCGATAGGTGGTGTTATGACACTTGATCCTTTTACAACATTGTTCTAAGCATTGGGACATGTCGGATTACCTTTAACACTCAAGATACTCTACCTAAGAGATGACTAGTGGCCAAAGCATAGCATCTCAAGGTACAAACAATTATCACTGAAATCACACATATCATTGTATGAGATTTCTTGATAGAACTGCATATATCAACACATACTACCCCAATATTCTACATAAAAATGGCACATTATTGACACTATCTATATTCTTATCAACCTTATGTACTCCAATATCTGATGGCTCATAGAAAGAACTATCCCAGATTCATACTATCCCATATGACTGTAAAATAGGTTGATCACCTCCAGATTCATTCAACGCTGAAGAAGAGAAAGAGGGGTTACACAACCCACTAGGCATCTAACCATGCCCTAGGAATGTCTAACCCAAGGAAAAAGATCATTTATCAACACACATGCCTATAAAAAGGGTCAACTTATCAAATTTACACCTGTCAAGACAAGGGTGTAATTTTAGAGACTAAAAGTCCTACATGGGATAAATGAAAACCAAACAGAACAACGTGTATGAAATGATTCACAAGTTTTTATCAATGTTTTAAAGTTCTAAGGGATCTACCTACCTTAGGATAGCCTCTTAAAAAAGTATAAAATGTCAACCCTGTAGTTAATTTTCACTAAAAAGATCACTAGGCTTTACTGCCTATCATTTAGGTTCAATGTAGCCTAAGAAAAGTTATAGAGGATTGCAGAAAATTCTTGCATTCTCATTCTAAAGAAAGCTCAAGAAAATATTTAAACTGTCCTTATATGAGGTTTATACTAAGAACGCCACATAAATATTCTTTTTATGGAATTTCTATAATTCTCATTTATCTCTTTAAACATTTCAAGGCTTAGATTTTAAAGATTCAAGTACCAGTCATAAGAAATGGATTGGTACTTTGTTTAGCTAAATCCACATACTACCAGAAAAATTATATCAAACTTCATTTCTAAGAATTAATTATTTGACTAACATCCTATCATAATTTGGTAGTTTATCTTAAAATCTCGATTTAAACATAATTTATTTATTTATAAGATTTAAAAAATGGCTTAGTTAAAGAAATTTTCAATTCAAATCTATAGAGTAAAACACCCTTTAGGTTGTAATTGGAATTTTCATTAACTAATGCCTCATATAAGTACCACTCAAAAGAAGATAAAGGGGTTTTTTTTAATTAAAGAGGTAATTGGTCAAGTAATGTGCCACTATACGTCTATATGTGAATCTATATAAGAAGTTGCAGACACTTTAAATAACCATCCCTATATAGCATAAACATACCCCCCATGGGGTTAAGTACTAAAGAATAACAAAATAAATGTGACATATGAGGGTCCTGTTAATTCTTTTAAGATTTAATTTCACCCTTAGTGGGTTTATTTCATAGGAACAAAACACCATGATTGGCCTATATGGGTCTACTGAAGTCTTACTTATAAGAAACATGCCCCAACTGACCTACTTGGGTCAATTTTTTCCTTTATGGATTTATTCATACGAGTCATCATACCCAAGTGATAGAGTTACATACCTTTATATAAGCAACTAATTCATGTAAGGTCAAAATTAAACAGCTTTTATATTTATAAAATGACCTAAAAGTATGTCCTTATCTTAAAAGATGGTTCGATTATATGGTCCACCATTTTCCATTTAATAAAGTGCCCATGTACTTTAGAAAATGAAAATTAGATCCCATTTAAATCATAACAAATATGTTTTAGCCTATGAAACTAATGGTACATGGATAAAATATGACATGGATGGTTAGTTAAGGTGTCTTCATAAATATATGAGGGAAACACCATTTAGGTTTATGTTGACACTTTAATAACCAATTGTACATCACAATTATAACTATACATGCTACCAAAAGTAGTAAATACATGTAAATATGATAATTAATTACCTATCATGATAATCCACAATCAAAGAAAGAAATCACTGAAGCATGGTATATAGGTTAGCATGAAAAACATGGCACAATAATCACTAAAACATGTTGTGCAATCAAACATGCTAAGATACTATGCATATTGTTATACAAACAAGCATGCAGAATAAATCACACAAGGATCTTCTATCAATGAAACTGCAAGGAATGGAATATACATATCATATGAATATCTATGTACCTATAATGATGAATGAAGTTATACTTCCTTTCCATATCAGACCAAGGGTAAAATACCATAAATCAATAAGCAAATAAAATTACACCAATAACCCAAAGTGAAATCATAGTCAACTGTAATAACAAACAGCATGAGTAAAAATCCCATCCCAAGCCACTTAGACTTTTATGCATGTGTGTTTTGATCACTCTCAGATATAGATATTTACCAAGCATCAACACATTCCTAGTCTCCTGTCTACCAGCCCAAAATAGTGTGACAAAGGAAAAGAAACCTTTGATGCCACTTTGTAATGTCCCTACCTGTGAGCCCTTGAAATGGTTCCCCGATCTGGTTGGCCACATGGCCTTAAGCATGCCTCCCCATACACCAGAGGTTGTGGACTATAAGTGAGGGTTTAATGGTAGTATGATGGGGAGACTATACCCTCATTATCAAAGTCTTACAGTGCTATAATAATAAATAATTAATAGAAAATAGTGGAAGTGGTAATAATAAATGACAAGTAGTGGAATAATATAATAGAATAAATAAACACGTCCAACACCAAATACAACCATGCTTTCATGTACATGTGATGCTAAAAGATCCAAATTAGTAAATATATAGTAGGAAAATATGATATAATACATGTGTTTCTGATGCTTTCGTTGGGGCGTGCGCGTCCATCCGCTTGGGCACGACAGGCGCGGCTTTTGTGTTGCCCCGCATTCCCGCTTTCCAAAGGCAGGCGGCATCTGTTCTTTATTCAGGGACGTCTACTCCCTGATCCAAACAGGATGATGGGATGTCGATTCCTCCTTCCATGGATTCCTCCTCGGAACTCGTTACCTAGTCCGGGTCTCCCTCATAGATTTAATACATTTTTTGTAAAACTCTTCCTAGTGCCATATTTCCATGGACGCTGATTAATTACACTGCTTCTGTCAGGACATTCCAAAGGGTCCAGTCAGGGAAGCAACATTCAGTTGGAGGAGTAGTCACGTCTAGGTATCATTAATGTGTCTGAACGCTAGGGAATTGGTGTGTCTGTCTTTTTTCCCTTATCATAGGTCTTCTCGAGGGCGTGGAAGCCCGAGGAATTCCACATCAAGTGCGGGTAATCATATTCCATAGGCATGTATCTGAGGTTTTCCTCAGCTTCCCATGTTTAACACAGGGTATGCTGCAAGTTTAACATCCGGCGGAGATGGATCGGTCTAATCAGAACACTAGTTGGAGTGGATCAGATTGGGGAGTCCCCTTGAGGGAACGTTGATATTGGGGCCAGCCTGTAGGCGGCTTCCTGAATGTTGTGGAGGGGGATGGGGTGGCATGATCTCACCGGGATGTGGCGGCCCGGGTAATAACCAGGATAGATGATGGAGAATTACATGGAGTGGAGGAAGATGAAATGGTTTCATCATGGAGATGACAGTGGTGATGGTCTTGAGTCTCGAAGATACTTCCTACGTATCCCCGTGGCAGGTAATCAAAGTCCACGTAGTTCAGAATGAGTGTGTGGGGCTTACTCTCTAGGCCGCCCAGATGTTGGTGAACCGACGTGAAGGAGTTCGGGACGACCGGGGAAGTGGTCTTGAACCTCATGAGGCTTCCTACGTACCATGTCTTAGCATGGATCAAAGTCCACGTAGTTCAGTTTGAGCTCCAAAGAACTGGCGTGAAAAGGACCTTGGTCTAATGGGTGGTGGGATGGAACCTCAGGAAGGCTTCCTACGTACCATGCCTTGACATGGATCAAATTCCACGTAGTTCGGGAAAAGGGGTGTTATACTAACACGAAGGGGTGTCGAAACAACTGGGTGGTAGGGTCACAACGGCTTACCACTAGATTAGGACGCAGTTTAACGTCATGCGGGACGGGGGTGTGTCAGAGAACCAATGTGAAGAAGGACCTTGGCCTAGGTGGATGGTGGGATTGAACCTCAAAAAGGCTTCCTACGTATCATGCCTTGACATGGATCAAAGACCACGTAGTTCAAATGGGGATGCCAGAAAACTGATGTGAAAGAGGACCTTAGTCCAGACGGTGTGGGGCTTACACTCTAGGCTGCCCAGATGTTGGTGAACCGACGTGAAGGAGGTCGGAACGACCGGGGCGGTGGGCTTGAACCTTGTGAGGCTTCCTACGTACCATGCCTTGACATGGATAAAAGTCCACATAGTTCAGGATTAATGGGGGCTTGGCACACCGACACAGAGACGGTCAGGGCCAATAATTGTTGGTCTTGAACCTCAGGGAGGCTTCCTACATACCATTCCCTGACATGGATCAAAGTCCTCGTAGTTCGGGTTTGAATTTGGGTGTTGGCGAACCGAAATGAGGAAGGACCTTGGTCCGATGGGTGACGTGCTTGAACCTCAGGGAGGCTTCCTACATACCATGCCTTGACATGGATCAAAGACCACGTAGTTCAGGTGGGGTTTCTGTCGGAGAACCGATGTAAAGGTGAACCCATGGGTCCACTGGTGGTGGGCTTGAACCTCGTGAGGCTTCATACATACCATGCCTTGACATGGATCAAAGTCTTCATAGTTCGGGATACGATTTAACATTTTGCTGGATGGGGGAATACATTTTAACATCATGATGGACGAGGGAATACAGTTTAACATCATGCTGGATGAGGGCATATAGTTTAACATCATGCTGGACGAAGGCATTTTCATGGTCAATGCTTACTCTAAGCCCACGTGAGTCGTGCTCGGAGTGAGAAACAAGAGGCAGCAAAGACCTGACGACCACGTCGTGAAGGGTGTGTCCATGAGAATTGAAGAGGGGCATATGCATTAGGCAGCCCATGGTGCTAGGACTTACTCCAAGATGGAGGCCCTATAGCGACAAAGCGCAAAGGGAGAGGGATTTGGGACTGAATAAAGGAGGTGCATCGTTCCCTATCATGCCCTCCGCTGGCCCTGGCGGTGAGGAAGTACGGAGGTTCATGGGTGGTACCTTCCGCAAGAGGGCCTAGGGGGCTTACACCAAGGTGGTTTCCCTACTCACGTGGACATACGCCACTCCGAGAGGGAGGATATCATCCCATGTGAGGATGATTCCATTCCCGTGGAGACGAGCGGCGTAAAGAATGTACGAGACTGGGGGACCATGTGTGTGAGGCACGGGGTCTGGTCACAGTTTAACGTTGTGTGTTGAGGATGAGGTGCTTGGCAGTTTAACATCCTACAACTCGGACAAGGTGGGTTTACTCCGCACCCCTAGGGCTTACATGACCGGTACCCTCTGCTCGTTGTGGTAGGGAAGGCACCGGCAAGGCCGTGGAAAAGGGGGGTCACAGAGCGAACCATCGAGGGGTCCACGTTAGTGTGACTATGAGAAGAAGAAATAGTCGTTAGCATGCCTATGCAGAGAAGCATTAGACGAAGCAACGCTACAGGTGGTGTCATCCAGGGGACTTTGAAATCACATCGTGCAAACCTGGAGGGTCGCACAGGAAGAGGAATTTCCAAGAAAAGGGGTCCACATGCAGGGACCTTTGCGGAGCTTGGTTGCTTTGCATAGTGGAGAGCACTTGCGAAGGGGTGTGATTCGCGAAGTGGAGTGCCTTGGCCTTAGCATGGGGAAGCGATGTGAGTGGGAGGTGCTTCGAAAAGTGGAAGAGTGTTCATGGAGAACTGCCTTGTGAAGCAGAGATGCCTCGCGAAGCGAGGTGCTGCAGAGCAGTGTGCTTTGCGAAGTACAGTGACCCTGCCTTGGCATGTGGATCTCATGTATAGGATGGGTGTTTCGCGAAGCATAAATTCTCCACGACTTCCTGGGTTCTCTTGGGAATCCCCTTCCTTCGCAAACGCCCTTAGGCTTCGTAAAGGGCATCCCTCTCGGAAGGGGGGCTCAAAACGAGACTAGGCGAAGGCCTCTCGCGAAGCAAAAATACCTCGCGGAGCTCATGATTCCCAGAGCGAAGAGTGCTTCATGATTTGGGATTTGAGAAGCTGAAATGTTGGATTGTCTATCTAGGAGGCTCATGGGGAGATTGGTATTTATAGGAAAGAGGCGCTACGAAACAGAGCTTACACGGCGCGAATAGGGCCTCGGTTGCTTCACGGTGGGTTGCGAACGTCAACCAGGTTCGTGGAGGTTACCGCCTCCTCTACTTCACGGAGGGCTCGCGAACGTCATGGGCCTTCACAGAGCTTAAAGCCTCCTCTGCTTCACGGTGGGCTCTCGAATTTCAGGGGCATTCATGGAGCTTACCGCCTCCTCTGCTTTGTGGTGGCCGCGTTGCTTGGGTGGCTCCACGCATTAGCTTCACGGGGCCTCTTTTTCTTCTTTCTTTTCTTCCAACATTTTGGCGTCAAAAAATGACCCCCCTCAGACTTGGGGCCGTGGAGGGATCAAGGTTCGAAGTTTGAGGGAAGTCTCCAAAATCATTGGTCGTTCATGGTGCTGACTTGCAAAGAAGGTGCGCGAGGCAGACAGGGGTCACGCGGTCTGGGCGCGCTGCGATGCTCCGCGCGGACTGGACGCGCCGCGAAGTTCTGAGGGCCGCTGCCTATAAATAGGGGGGATGACCTCTCTTTTTTCCTTTCCCTCCTCCGCGAATTTGTATTTTTGCGCTCTCGATTCATGAAGCTCCGCATACTCCGCGACCGCTCACCGCGAATCGAGCTTCGTAGCGAACCGCGAGTCTCTGACTCCACGACAGCGCCAAGCGAACGTGTTCTTTGCAGGCCAATGACAGGCTCCGCGATTCTGCTTCGTGAAGGAGCTCTGCGAACAGGCTTCATGATCCAATCTATAAAATTTACAAATCCTTTAAAAACAAATGGACCATCAAGAAGCTGCCCAAGGGGTTCTTGCGGACGCCGCCCGGACGGATGAGATGGCCAACTGTCTGGGCTTGGGGGAGCTAGTCGAAAGCCACTCAGACCATAATTATTTGAAGTAACTTTTATTAGAGATCCAAAAGAACTATCCTCTGTTCAAGAAGCTTCCCTTGTATGGCTTCGGGCTGAGGGATGACTTCTTCATTCCTAATGCGAGTAGGGACGAGCTAGTTTGCTGGTTCAGAAGCACATTGTGCCAACGCCAATGGTTTAGGGCGGCTGATGGTCATGCGCGGGAGGACCTCACACCTGTCACTGTCGACTACCTGTACAATCATCTGAACAACATTGAGGGGAATCCATTGCAGTCAGAGACGTCCCCTCCCATGTACCGCACAATCCTGAAGGCAGCATTGAGGGATTAGAAGAAAGGGTGGTCTGATGAGTGGGACCTGCGCTAGGGCGGCAACTTCACCAATGATTGGGCATGGGCCTACTGGGTGGGCACCTCATGTGAAGAATTTGGAGCTGATCTGAGTAGAGTGGGCTTGTATGAGGTGGAATGGGCCTCCCAATTCCACATTTATCAACCAAAACAGCTGATGACAGAGTATTTGAGAAGATGGTCATCTAGGACCAACACTTTTCACCTGCACCATGGGGAGGTTGGCATCTGTCTGTGGGATGTCCATCAGATTTCGGGGGTCCCGATCTTGGGTGCTATGTATGATGAGTTCCCCCCCATCATGAGTGCATGGGAGGATCCGGAGAAGATTCAACGGCTGGCGCTGGCACTGATGAGACTGGTCCCCAGAGAGGATAAAGAAGCGGTGAGAGATGTCCACTTTAAGAAGTGGTTCAAGCAGTTCTTGAACTTCCCAAAGGATCGAGAGTTTCCCCCGAGGCCTCTAACTTTCTCGAAGGGGGATCAATGGGGAAAGGAGCACTCGTATTGGTGGCTCTTGGAGGACATACAATTGAAGACCTCGGGTTTTAGTGTCAGCACTGAATAGTGGCCGATAGTCAGGCTGGCGGCATTTATCGCGGCCCTTATCTGCAGTTGGATCCTACCAGTGAGGGATACAAACATGGGGGGCGCGGCCCAGCTCATTCATCATGGCATCCATGCTGGCCACAGGAAGACGGGTCAATCTGGGGATCCCGATGCTCTTCAAATTGTACAAGATGTACGACATGTTAACGAGGGAAAGAAGTCGCCGAGGATATGTGGGCCCTTCCATATTCTATATGGGTGGATATCAGTGCACATCTGGGGGGTTTATGAATATCTGAACCCCATATTGCCTTCAGGTTCAAACTTCCACCCAACCATTCTGAATTCTACTGAGATCTTTCCAGTTAAATTAACCGCACCACTGGTACAAACGGGGTGTGGAAGGAAGACGAGTTTAATTTCCACCTATTTCCATTGCCGACAGGGGTACTCACTGACGACAGTCAGGGGACTGAGGAGCATCTGGTCTATCTCCTGGAATACTGAGGTGGAGTTTTGGTGGCATGGGTGGATCGTGAGCCTCTTTGTGAGCTGTATAACCCACACCGGTTTGCAAGGCAGTTCTGGTGCCTGCAGTGGCTGACCCCGCAGGTCTACTGGGAGGTGCACCATGAGGATAAACTGTGTGTGATGAGGCAATTGTGTCTCATGTTCACACGGGAAGATGTGAAAATGTGAAATGCATTGCCTCCGCCTACTGCTACCTTTGGACTGGTGAAGGAGTACGCTATAAGCTGGGAGGCGGCTTATCCGGGGGAAATGCTGAAGCAGCCAACTGTTCGAGCTGGTGATGGTGGGCCTCCCCTATCTAGAGGTCGGGGTCGGAGGGCGGCAAGGGCCTCTTGTGGTGGCAGGGCTGCCGTGGTGATGGGACCTGCACCAGCTGAGGGTGAGGCAGCGGTGGCAGATCCAGCAGCGGTAGTGGACCCAGTGGTCCTGGAAGAGCAGAGCCATCCGGAGGGGCGGCTGTTGAGGAGATTTCGCAGGATATCTACTCAGGCTCCGGGGAAACGGGTGCTCCATATCGACATGCCAGAGAATGCTGCTTTCCTGGAGGCCTGGGACATTTTGGACGTTAACCAGCAACCTTAGTCTGCCCGAGATGTGGGAACACCTAAACCATCTTGAGATGGTTTTTTCAGGTATAGGCCCTGTTCGGGCCAGTTTTTTGGTGTCTCCAGCAGAGGCGGAGAAATATCTGGATGAGATGGAGGACTACATACATTCCAGTGGTGCCCCGCGTCCAATGACAGACTGGGTGAGGGTACTAATGGATCAGACGGTTCCCCTAAATTTGTTGGCTTCCGAGCTGAGAGAGCGCTTCCCCCTACTAGAATAATCAGACGAATCCTCTGGGGGAAACGAGGCTGGCGGAGGGAGCCCATTGGAGGAAGGCGAAGTCGGAGATCAAGACTCGAATTTCGATGATTTTGCGGAGGCTCTCGAGGTAAAATCCCAAGTTTCTTTCCTCGGGGTCCGCCATCAGGTCATCATGGATTTCTTACCATCATTTGGACCTTGAAGGAGGCTCTTGTGCACAGACCTCGTTCTCGCTCCTCGGTGGGTGATGATGCAGGACCCTTGGAACCCGCACCTGTGGCCGCTTCTAGTTCTGTGTCTGGTGGGGTTAGGGCACCTGAGGTGGCTCCTTCAGAATCTCCGGACCTACCGACTGTATACGGAGGGCCACGATTCGAGGTCCTTTCAGAATCAACTCAGGAGAACCACCAGGAGTTCGATCTCCGTAAGTTCTCTCCACTGAATTCATTTCTGTCATATGTAGATCGTGCCAACTAACGTCCATTCCCTTCTCTATCACGTACAGTTCTTCTACTAGCATGGGTTGTTGCAGCAAGGTTGGTCAGGATTTCTGGCGGAATCCCTCCCAGGGGCATTCCAGTAATCGTGGAGATAGTTACCCCACCTACCTGAGCTACAGCACTCCCTATCATTAGCGGGACTACCATCAGGGTCGTGCCTGAGGTTATTGAGGTGGAGTCTGATGATGTGGATCAACCGGTCGACCCAAGTCTCGCCATGCCTGATCCGACGCCAGATGCCACACCTGATCCAATGCCAGGTGCAGATCCCGCTGAAGATTTTCTGAGGTCTTACCCTACATATGAGCCCGCCAATCGCACGGACCGGGATGAGACAACCTCTGATGAAGAGGAAAATGACATAGTCGGCTTCCGATCATGAAAGCTGATCATGCGCTTCATTGAAAAGACCCCCTAGGCATCATGGCTGGATGAGATGGACAAACTTCACTCATGGTTGTGCGACCTGTGTGCTGGGGGTGTTGATTCCCAGCACCCTCACCTGCTCATCTGAGATCTCATGGAAGAGAAGATCCGGGAGTATGATCACGGCCTCAGCATTGGCTAGCAGCGGAGGAAGGTGAAGAACATCAAGAAGCTCCGGGAGGCTAAAGATGAGATCCAACAGCTACAAATCCGGGCGGATGAGAACTCAACTACTCTTAATGAACAATCAGAGCTAATCTTACGACTGAAGGCCCAGCTGGCAGAGGCGGAAGAGCATATCAGGTAAGCTTCTAAAGAAATGGTCTTCATTCAGGCTGACATAGAGCGGGCCCAAAATGAGGCTAATAAGCTATGCCCCATTACTGCTAAGGAGGAGTGGGAGTTGAGCTGACAGTAGCAACTCCTAGGTGCCACAAGTCGAAGGGTCGTGGAACTGTAACTCTCTTTTGACGGGGTTAACCCATCCATGGGTGGGATAAACCCCCGAGTGTTGTAAGGATCACAAACTCTCAAATGTACTTTCATGTTTTTATTTATTTGATGATATAGCATCCATGAGTCTCATAATCGAGGTTGGCTACATACGCGTATGTTGTATTCATTAAATGTCCAGTGGTCAGTCCCTAAGTTCACGCGGGTCGAGCCCAATGTGAGAAACAAGGGGTGATCACCATGCTATTCCATCTGAACATAATACGTCGTCCAAGATCCGGGTATCCAGGGTTTAAGTAGCCAATCTGAATATTCCGGGAAGACATGGGAGGGGCCCAATCAGAGGAGTAGGACTTCAGAACAATCAATGATTCATTCTTCTGATGTGCTCTGGTGCACGATTGGGGTAATGCCAGGGGCGTTGGGATTAGTCCGGACATAAGGAAGTGGGAGGTGTGAATCACGATACCAAGGATTCAAAACATTATGGGGGTGGCATGAAAATAGAGGATAGCCGTTGACTGTGGTAGAAACTCAACATCCATATTGCATTAGTCTGAAATGGGGACAACAAATGAGGGCTAACCGCTAACCATTTTCGCAACACGGGGCCTAACTCAAATATCGTCGAGCATTCTTTCGGGATGTTGGCCCAGGAAGCAAGTGGACCATAGTTCGAGCATCCATACTATTAGGGGGTCCTTCCAAACATGACCAATCTTCCAGAACGTTGGCCCAGGATAGTAGGTGGACCATAGGTTGAGCATCCATGCTGTTAGGGGGTTCCTCCAGACACGAAAGAGGACGAGAGTCCGAATAAGGGGAACGCGAAGCATGGGATGCAGAGTGATGGTTTGTTCAAACAGAATCCAACACTCACGAAATTATGCCACCGTGGTGGGAGCATGCTAGACGGGCACATCAGTTTGATCATGGATCATTCCTTCTTTCAGACAGGGCCGCTCTGACGAGGGGGGTTGTCGCTTCCAAATGTCATTTTGGGGCATCCTGAACTTGTTCGGGGTAAGGTCGTAGTTATGTGGTTCCTCATGAGGGATCCAGCCATGGGGCCGGAAAGGGGAAAGAATAGGATTTTATGATTCCTATGGCTGGACCCTGGGTGAAATACTGGGGTGTCTCTACGTATCCCATAAGGGTGGGAATCAAGCTATACGTAGTTCTTGGGGCACAGTTTAACGTCATGTAGGACGATGAGAAGCCTAATTGCGCTGGTAAACATCCTTACCAAAACTACTAAGCCCACGTGAGTCATGCTCGATGTGGGAAACAAGAAGTAGTGGTGGTACTTTCCCGACATAGAAAGGGGCGTGCTAGGGTGAAGGGATGTTCGGTAAATACCGACCTAATGACGCTAACATGTCCATATGGTTCACCTAGACACGCGAAGAGATAAAGATGAGTATGTTGGAATTCCACTTGAACATGAGGAAGTGAAAATGTGTGAATCATGATGCTCGGAATTTGGATCACAATGATGGTGGCGTGATGATAGAGGATAACTGTTGACCGTGGTAGAAACGCATTATCCATATCGCGTTAGCCTGGAATGGGGACAGACAAATTAGGGTCGACCGTTGACCATGTTCGAAACACGGGACCTGTCACAAATGTCGTCCGAGATCCTTAGGGATGTTAGCCCAAAACGATTGGAGATCCCTTTGGCCTAGAATCCATGGAGATCCCTTAAGCCTAGCATCCATGTCGTCTGAGGGTCCTTTTGGACATGGAAGAGGATGAGGATCCAAATAGCGAGCTCACGAAGCTTGGTCATGGAACGAGGGGAATGTCCCCATAAAAATCCCACACTTTGGTCCCTTTGTAAAAAAGCATCTAAATACGACAACGAGACATATTAGATAGAGGGATTCGAGTCCCTTACAATAGGGATATCTTAGTTTAGGGTCGTAGAGTTCGGACCATGGATGGGAGGAAGCACAGGAGGCAAAGGGCGGGTAATTACAAAAAAAACCCGACGTGAATGGGAATCGGGGATGTGTACGGTGTGGTGAACAACCCGACGTGAATGAGGAAATAATCCCATACCACACCGCACAACCCCCTTGGGAGAGGTTTTAGGTCAAGGGATCGAAAATGAGATTTGAGATGGGCCTGAAGCATAGTGAAAAGGTGTTCCTATGTACCCCATGGGGATGGGGATCAAGTTGCATGTAGTTCTTGGAAGGGTCTTAGTTTAAGGTCTTAGAACTCGGACCATAAATGGATAAGGAGAGCAGGAGACACATGGTAAGGTGGTTACAAAACCCGATGTGAATGAGGACATAAGCCCTACTTACCGTGTGTTCTATGGGGGAGTGCTCGTGTCGATAAACTGAACACGAAAGTTAGGATGGGCCTGCGGAGAAGTGCCCAGGTGCTCCTACGTATCTCATGAGGATGAGAATCAAGCCATGTGTAGTTCTTAGAGGGTGGAACTTCACAGTAAGGTACCAGTGCAAAGGATGAAAGGGGCGCACGGGTCTAGCCCTCGCACCAAGAGAAGAGGTATATGATAAATCTTAGTTTTCCTTTAAGGTGAGTGGTTTTTTTGTGAAGCGACAGGCCTAGGGTAGCAAGCCTTGGCGTCGCTACAAGAATCAATCCATAGTAGGTGTTGAAAAATGGTATGGTAAATGACCGATACCCAACGTGATGTCCTCTTGAGTGAGAACATCACAATGCAGCGCCATTTTTCATCGTGCGGCCAGGACGATAATGCCACAGTTTAGGGTCATGTGATAGGACCAAGCATGCATTTTAATGTCATGTAGCATAGACGTAGCAGAGACGATGCTAGTTGTGTAATGTGTACAGTGTCATGCAATATAACCAACGTGAATGGGCACATGATCCCACATCACACCGTACGCAATTCCAAGAGGGAGACCTCAGGCCGAGGGGCCTACATAGAGGTAAGAGGTAAAGGGGGGAGAGACTAGCTCCTAAATGAGCTGGACCCGAAAATGAGATGTCCGGGTGGTCCTATGTATTCCATAAGGATGGGAATCAAGCCACATGTTGTTATAGAGGGTGCCTTTTAACGTCGTGCAGAATAGGAAACATGAGGGATAATTTTTAGAACGGGGTGCACGTGGTGTGGCTATTGCAAACCTGACATGAATGAGGACATAATCCCACACCACGCCACGTGGTCCCGTAGTCAAAGTCCCGAAGGCGGGACAGAAAAGACAAATTAGCTAAACTCAAGTTGGACCCAAAGACAAGAGGTATGGGTGTTCCTACATATCCCAACAGGATGGGAATCAAGATAAACATATTTCTTGGGAGATCTTAGTTTATGGTCTTAGATCTCGAACCATAGGAGCCCCGAAGGACGCCGTATTGCAGCTTTGTCCCCCTGGTGTGCAAAGATACACTGAGGATTAGTGCCGAGAGTGTCGAGATTCCACCTGAACACGATGGGGTGGAACATAATGTGAATCATGCAACCAACATTCAAGGCCTGGAGGGGATGGCGTGACGACGGAGGATTACTGCTCACCATGTTCACAACACAGAATCCTGTCGCATTATCCTAAAATGGGGACAAACAAATGAGCACCGACCGCTGACCATATTCGCAACATGGGATTTGTATCAATTTTTTGTCTGAAACCCTCGGGGGAGTTGGCACGTAACGGTAGGAGAGACCTTGGGCATTGTATCCAGGCCATTATTGGGGGTCCCTTTGGGTATGAAAGATGATGAAAGCCCGAATTAAGGGAAACACAAAGCTTGACAAGTGCAAGGAACTTGACCAAGTTGAATCTGACACTCTTGGTCCTAGACCAGAGTACTCTTAACACATGGGTGAACCACTGCAAGGGGTCAAGGGACTCAACTAGAGGGCGGCCAAGAAATGGAAGGTTCCTGGGAAAAGGGGGGAATAGTGCCAAAAACCTTGTACCATACCTATGTATCCCCCTCTATGAGAGGGATAGGCCAAGGGGCCTAGGTAACCGGGAGATCGGGAGATCTTTAATAAATGGGGCTGGACCCAAAGTCTAGATATTCGGGTGGTCCTACGTATCCCATAAGGATGGGAATCAATCCATACGTAGTTATAGAAGATAACCAGGGGCAGGATACCCTAAGGAGGATGTGTACAGCGCGGTGAGTAACCCGACGTGAATGGGGACGTAATCCCGCACCACACCGCACAGTCCTGTAGGAAAGAACCTAGGCCAGGGGGCCCGAAAAGGTCAAGGGGCCCGATATTTGGGTTTTGGTCAGGAAGGCCTGGCCTACTCACAGTTTAACGTCTTGCAGTGAGGACGAAGGTCGGGGAATAGGGCTCCCTGAACAGAGGAGGTGTATGGTACGGCGAACAAACTGTCGTGAATGTGGACATAATCCCTCACCACACCATACACATTGTGTAAGAACTTGGGCTAGGGCCCGAAAAGGCCAAGAGGCCTGAGGCTGGGCCTCGGTAAGGGAATGCGTACGGCATGGAAAGTAACCCAACGTGGATGAGTACATAATCCCGCACCACACTTCACACTCCCTATAAAAGAATCGGGGCTAGGGGCCCGACTGTTAGCACCACCCAGAGGGATGTTTGTCGCTTTGGGATGGGGAAGAACGAATCACTGCACTCTATGTTTGGGACATATTGGGGTGGACCCGAAGATCCGGGACATTGTTGACCATGTTCGAAACACAGCGTCCCTATGGTGACCTGATATGGGAGAAACAAATGAGCATCGACCACTGACCACGTTCGAAATGTGGGACTTGTATCGGCTTGTTGCTCGACATCCTTGAGGGTATTGGCCCGAAGTGGTAAGAGGTCCCTTAGGTCGAGCATCCATAACATTCAAGGGTCCTTCCGGATGGGGAAAGTGATGGAATCCCAGTAAAGGAGTGGGTGAAGCATAGTTGTATTCATCTATGAAAGAGGCGAACATCTCCAGGGAAGGGGACGTACAGCCAGGTCAAGGCTTGCTCGACGTAAGTTGGGGAAAAAGTGTGCACCCTGCCATATATCTTGAACCGAGGGGAAGATTTTGGATTTTGGGCTGGGCCAATGGAAAAAGTGTCTGGGCATTCCTACATATCCCATTAGGATGGGAATCAAGTTATACGTAGTTCTTGAAGGCCATGCAGTTTAACGTCGTGTGGTGAGGAAGTGGGAGGATAGATGAACAGAAGTGGGAACATGGTGCGACCCTTATAATCTTTGTATGAGCGGTGTTAAAGAAGCATACTCCTCATCATGCAAGGACCCTCCGAGGAAACTATACCCAGGGGGGATGGTCAAAGAGAAGAGTTTGGGGATGGGCTCAAGATGAGACATCTGAGCATTCGTACATATCTCATTAGGATGGGAATCAAGCCACACGTAGTTCTTGAAGCGCATTTTAACATCATGCGGGATGAGGGACACATCTCATCTGGGAATATATACAATACGGTGAGTAACTTGACGTGAATAAGGACGTAATCCCACACCACACCGTACAATCCCGCAGGAGAGTTTGAGTTGGGGAAGGACAAGGGGCATGAGGCTGAGCCTCAGTCAGGAAGGCCTAACTGGCTTATAGATTAATGTCTTGCAGTAAGAACGGGGGCTAGGGGCCCTAAGAGGACAAAGGGCCTGAGGCTGAGCCTTGGTCAGGAAGGCCTGACTGGATGGCAGTTTAACGTCTTGCAGTAAGGACGCGGGAGATCTTAGTTTAAGGTCATAGAGCTTGGACCATTTTACAGTTTATTGTCATGCAAGACGATGCTGCAGTTTAAGGTCCTGCAGGACGGTGGTGTAGTTTAAGGCCATGAGGGACCGTAATGTGCTGTTTTGGGTAATGCAGGACCGTAATGTTCATTTTAATTTCATGACGGACGAAGATGAGCAGTTTAATGTCATGCAAAACTGTGGTGCAGTTTAAGGTCATGAGGGACTGTGATGTGCAGTTTAGGGTCATTCGGGACTGTACAGTTTAAGTTCGTGCAGGACCAAGGGCCT
The DNA here is from genome assembly GCA_963277665.1 of Viscum album. Classification (NCBI taxonomy): domain Eukaryota; kingdom Viridiplantae; phylum Streptophyta; class Magnoliopsida; order Santalales; family Viscaceae; genus Viscum; species Viscum album. The sequence goes on from OY728152.1 coordinate 1,878,748,987, forward strand.
CAGGAAAAGTATTGCTCGAGGAACTTGGAATTGGTGGGAGGAGTTATGTGCTCACTATCCATGGTCACCATAGAGTATGCTCTGTTGGGGTAAACCTTATGAATGATGTAAGGTCCTTCCCATTTGGGCTCAAGCTTGGGTGGTTTTCTACCAGGGATCATTGGTGCTCGGAGGGCCAACACCAGATCGCCTTGCAAAAAAGAGTGAAGGTGATACTTCTTGTTGAAGGCTCTAGCTATCTTATTCTGATTCCTTTCTAGATTGTGCAGGGTACGGAGCCTGTTCTCATCCAGTGCTTCCAATTCAGCTAGACGGATTTCAGCCACCTTATCTGGTGCCTGCTGGTCATAGACTGCAGTGTGTAATGAAGGAAGTCGGATCTCAATGGGTAGGATGGCCTCAACCCCATACACCAGGGAATATGGAGTCACCTGGGTGGAATTCCGAGTCGTCGTCCGATACGCCCAGAGGGAATTGGGGAGCTTTTCCGACCAACTTTTCTTGTCTGACCAACCATCTTTTGCAAAATGTTAGAGAGGGTTTTATTGAATGCCTCGATCTGTCCATTTTCCTGTGCATGATAGTGAGAGGTATGGTTCGAACGGATGTTGTACTTGACGTACAGTTTCTTCAGCTCGGTTGCTCAGAAGTTGGTGCCGTTATCGGTGAGTACAGCGTGAGGGACTCCAAACCGGCGGATGATATTGGAGCTCACGAAGTCTAAAATGGAATGGTCCTTGACCTCTTTGAGTGGAACTGCCTCTTCCCACTTGGAGAAGAAATATGTAGCCATCAGGATAAACCTACACTGACGAGTTGTCGTTGGTGGATATGGTCCCACGACATCGAGTCCCCATACCGTAAATGGCCAAGAGTACTTGGTGGAGTGGAGAGGCTCTGGCAGCCGATGCAGGAAGTTAGCATGAACTTGGCACTTGTGGCATCTCTTGGAAAACTCAATACAATCATGGATCATAGAGGGCCAGAAGTATCCCAACCTCCGGATCTGATGGGATAGCTTGGTCCTAGCCTGGTAGGCACCGCAGGAACCGACATGAACCTCTTGCATGACCTGAGACATCTCGACTCCTTGAATGTAGCGAAGGAGAACACCATCTAAACTCCACTTATAGAGGTTCCGATCAAGGCTGGGACCACTCTAGAGGGTGAACTGCAATGAGTGGCATCGGATTCGCACGCGCTCGGCCCGATCATCCGGGAGGCAACCATTTTGGAGATACTCGACAAAAGGTTCCCTCCAGTCGGGAGTGGCCTCAACCATTGCATCTGAAGAACCTGGGACCCCTGGCGTGGAGGGTCTGGCAGTAATATGGCTTACCCGTAGGTCGTCGTCATCCTCTGGGGTGATGGGGGAAATGACTCTTCGGTGTGCTACATGTATGATCAAATCATCCTGCTCGGGTTCTGTGAGAGATGCATCTAAGACGACAAAAGCATCTTCTTGACCATTCTGTGACTGAGGGACATGGGTAACCTATGGTCGAGAAGGGAACTGGGCCATTAGATGGTGGGTGAATTCCAGTAATGGCACAAGCTCCGGCTTCCTGACAACATAGTCACCATTGACCTGCTTTATGACTAGTTCGGAATCCCCTTTCACATGCAGATGGGGCATGTCAATCTCAAGGGCCAGCTCGAGGCTGGTGATGAGAGCCTGATACTCTGCTTCTTTGTTGGTGAAACCTTCTGACAATAGGAATGAGTATGGAAGAACGGCTTGTGTCGGGGTGATGAAAACGATACCCGGACCCACTCTATTGAGCTTAGGATTGTTGAGCCTCCTACCGGTGGGGCTCTGGGAGGCACCATCTAAGTACATTTAGCAACATGAGACGGCATGATCGATTGAGAGGATTTCCTCATCAGGAAAGTCCAGATCCAGGGATTGATCGGCGGAAGTTGGATGGGCAGCTAGGAAGTCTGCCAATGTCTGTCCCTTGATGGCCTTTTGAGGCACGAACCTGATGTCGAACTGCTGGAGGATCACCGCCCACCACGCTAGTCGGCCAGTAAGCATAGGGTGGTTCAGGATGTATTTTAGTGGGTCTACCTGAGAGACCAACTATACCTCATGGTTCTGCAGGTAATGCCACAATTTTTGTATGGAGAAAAGGAGCGCAAGGTAGATCTTTTTGATATGGGAGTATCTGGTCTCTATATCGAGGATCATGCGGCTGAGATAGTAGAGGTTGTTCTCTATTCCCTCATTGTTCTTCTGGGTGAGAAGTGTGCCAAGGGACCGTTCCAGGGTGGTCACTTAAAGGACCAGCGGATTTTTGAAGATGGGTGGCCTCAAGACCAGAGGTTGGAGCAGATACTGCTTGATTTCCTTAAAGTTGGTATGACACTCTTCATCCCATTCATAGGCAGAGACTTTCTTCATAATCTGGGAAAATGGATTACACTTGCTGGCCAGATTCGAAATGAATCGGCGTATATAGGCTAAGTGGTCTTGGAGACCTCGAAGCTCATGAATATTGCTCAGGGGAGGCATTTGGTTGATGTCCTTGATCTTCTCTGGGTCAATCTCGATGCCTCGGTATCTGACAACAAAGCCAAGAAACTTCTCGGACGTGACCTCAAAGGCACACTTCAGCGGGTTCATCTTCAGGTGGCAGGAACAGAGGAAGCCGAACACTTTCTCAAGGTCCTTGAGATGGTCCTGGAACTGGCGAGATTTGACCACCAGATCATCCATGTAGCATTCCACCAGTGTCTCAAGAATTGGCTTGAATATGCGATGCATGCCCTGCTGATAGGTGGCACCTACATTTTTCAGGCCGAAGGGCATGATCTGGTAACAAAAGGTACCTTGGGAAGCCCTAAAGGCAGTGGACTCCTCATCCTCGGGGGCCATCTGGATCTGGTTGTACCAAGAATACCCATCCATGAAGGAGAGGGCTTGGAACCCATCTGTGGCATCAATCAACAACTTTGTCACTAGGATGGGAAAATCATCCTTCGGGCAGTGGCAGTTGAGATCACGGAATTCGATGCAGACTCTGATCTACCCGTTCTTCTTCCTGACTGGAACAATGTTGGATAGACACCTGGGGTACTGGACTTCCTTGATGAAGTTGTCTTTGATAATCTTGTCAACTTCGACCTCAACCATGGCACCGTGGGAAGGGTGGATCTTTCTCGGAGGCTGTTTGAACCCGCTATGGTTTTTCGGGAGACCAAGGCATTGGACGGCTACCTGGGGATCTAGTCCTGGAATCTCGTCGTAACTCCAGGAAAACACGTCACGGTGATGTTTCAAAAAGTCCACGTACTATTGCTGCTCCTCGAGGGGCATGGCGGCACTGGTCAATGTGGGTCTCAGATCTGCCTCGCTACCAAGGTTCACCTGTACCAGTTCATCAATTGTGGTAGAGACGCCTTCTTCAAAGGTAGGGGGAGCATCCTACAGATCCTCTTCTCCACATGTGGAGGTATATTCCGTGGGGGGAGATGCTTCTGAGTTATCAAACCCTGATGGGTGGTTGGCACTGACTTGGGTGGCAGTGGTCATCATATCGGGAGACTCATGCGCCACTAAGACCATAGCGATGAAGGCAGTTGATCCAATCTCATCTGGTCTTCATCCCAAGGGGCCACGCTTGATGACATCAAAGCAGTAGTGATGCGTCGGCCTAAGCTGGTTGATTCCAGCCCAACGGAAGAGACACATATTACGTACCGCCGTTGCCATGAGCCTGACATCCTGATACCGTGAAGGGGTAGGAGGTTCCGGGATCACCTGAGCCTGGTTGGTGTACGAGTACGTGGTTATTTTCTGTCGTCGCTTGGACATGGGAACATGCCTTCCTCTTGTACCCGAAACAACAAAACACTTCCCCATGTCGGGGATCGTGGCCTCCAAATGATGGATCGGGAAGATTTAGGAATCATCCAGACCTTCCCAGCGATCACTCATGATCGGGGCGGGTTCATCCTCACTAGCTAGAATTTTCTTATCCTTTCTCTTGTAGTAGTTGGCATCCAGGTAGTGGGATTCACAAGAGGAGAAAGGAGACGCATCTCCTTGGAGCATGCCTACTCGACCATTGAGGGAGTATTTGATGCATTGGTGATATGACAAAGGGACCGCTGCATGCAGATGGAGCCATGGCCTGCCCATCAATGCGTTGTACGTGGTGTCTTGGGAGATGACCATGAACTCAGTGCTGGCGATTAGGCCACCGAACTGGGTCTTCAAGCGGATATTGTCAACCAGGGACTTCTTAGTCCTGTCGTATCTCTAGATTCTGAGGTCAGAGGGAGTTAAATCATCCTCAGACAAACCCAGCTTTTGTAGTGTTCGAGTCGGGATTAGGTTAATCCTAGAACCCGTTTCAACAAGACAGCGTCGTACTTCCATGCCATTGAACTAGCCAGTGACGTACAGTGGGTGAATGTTCCCATGTATGGGAGGGTCTTCATCTTCACCCGAGAATGAGATAACTACCTGGAATTAGGCATTCTCAATTTCTTCAGCATGGAAGGCTTCTGTAGCTGCTACCTCCGTCTCAAACTGGAGGGGGATCCTTAGGGCCTCGGCAAGTGCCTCACGCATCTCAGACGATAGGAAAAGAGCTGCAACGATGGAAATCCTTGCTGGAATACCAGCAAGCTACTTCAGAACATCATACTTCTAGGCCAGACGCGAGCCTCTGCTTACAGGAGGTCGCTCTGCAATTGGAGGCATGACAGGCCCTGCCCGTTGGACCGGCGGCTAGCTGGTACTGGGTACATCCCGCTGCCTGCTAGTTGACACCTGAAGAGTAGCTGCCGGATGAGGACTGGACAACTGATATTGTCCTGTAGCATGGAAAGACTGGTCGTGGTACGGACGAGACAGCTCTGCCTGATCTAGTAGCACAAACGGCGGTGGAGGTAGACCTGAGGGCACCAGATGAGGTTGTGCGTGCTGAGCTCTACGTTGGGCCTGCTGTCTGGTTTCAGTAGCATGCACGGCCTGACCAAAAGCGCCCGCTAATGTGCCTCGATAACCCATGTGGTTGCGGTTCTGCTGATGTTGACACTGGCTGGGGATTTTGGGGAGGCTCTCCTGGCGTTCCCCCTCATCGGGAGTCATATAGGGATTTACCAGCTCTACGGTACTAACCGAGGCGTCCCTAACTATTGCCCGAAGAGCAATCCATCACTGGGAGGATTTTGGGAGGAATCCCCATCTCAGGGGGAATGAAATCACCGAGAGTGTGGGATGATGACGGTAGTGGTGGAGCGCGTTGCTTCTTCTTGCGTCATCACTGCTTGCCCTTCTGGGAAGAGGCTAGCTGAGATGATGACGTAGAGGTACTGGTCGCATCTTCTGAAGGCTTCAGCTGATTCAGGCATTCCCAAATGATACCATGGGCGCGAGCGATGGTTTTACGGGCCATCCAGTCGTCGTACTTCTGGGACCCACGGCTGGGAACCTTATGCCACTCGCCTTCGTCGTCACTACCTCTTTCTGATCCTACAAAGACACCTGCCAGTTGTGTTGGGGTCGGGCCCAACCTGACAATTTTGTTGTCGACCTGGTCTTGGAGCTAGTCTTTAAACACATGGCATTTCTTGAGGTTGTTCCCCAGAATCCGATGATAGGGGCATTAGTTGGGGCGATCAGTGAGATTCGCCTCTGACGGCCTTCTGCACTCGGGTATGCGCACAATCCTCTGCTCTAGGGCACTTTGGAAGTAACCGGGGACCTGATTCTCGTTGAACGATTAAGTATGGTGTCTTCTTTCCAGATAGGGGGCTCTAGGAGCCTGGCCCTGGCGAGGGACCAGAGGGGCCTGCCGAGGAGGTGGAGCTTGACTGTCCCGCCTAGGCGGTGGTGGCGCATTGTGCGGGGGAACCTATTGGTTCTGAGGTGGTCACTGATGGGCAGGAGCCTGTGATTTTGGTGGAGGGCCTCTACGGGGCTGTGGAGCCGGTTCCACTGGTAGTAATTCTAGCTTCTTGGGGGCTTCTATTTGGTCCATCGCGGTGGGCTCAGCTCTGGCAGCCCTCCTTACTGCGATCACAGGGGGCAGCAGACATGCCTAACTAGCCTGTTACAGAGCTTCCTCGAGGCGCTGAGCCTTATCCGAGAAGTCCTAGAACCCTCCGGGGTAGTTCTGGGTGATCAGGGAAGGAACCAGTTCTGTTTTAACATTCCTTATTCACATTGTCAGTAATTGGTCCTGATTCAGTGGCATGTCGAGGAAGTATGTAAGCCCCTTCCACTGGGTGATGAAGTCTGCAACTCGCTCATCAGGCCTTTGTTTGCACTTGAAGAGGTCTGTGATGCTGGTCTTTCGTGTGGTGGAGCTGAACTGGTATAGGAACTGCCAGTGGAGATCTTCCCAACCGGTCACCGATCCGATAGGGAGCTCGCTGTACCAGAAAAATGCAGGTCCCTCTAATGTCTGCACAAAACATTGGACCTTGGCGGCTTCCTATTGTGCTGGGGTCCCCAACATGGGGCCACACTTGGAGGAAAAATGAGCCAAGTGTTGCGGCGGGTCCCCAGTCCCATTAAAGGGTGATAAAGTGGGATTCCCAAAACCTGGAGGTGCAGGCATATCATCCACCCATGTGGGATATGGCTTTCCATCTTGTAAGACTTCCACCTGTCGCGTTTCCAAAGCCTCGAGGCGGGCAATGAGTGCTGCTATAGGATCATCCGGGTGGGGGTCCTGTCTTGATAGGGATCCCTAACCACGAGTGTGTTTCCGGGCTCTTCGACACGGTAGACGGCTTCAGCGGATCATGGAGCGACTGGTGGAACGTCCCTTGGGGCGGATGGGGGAACCCGGGCTAGATTCCTCAGATTTCCTCGCCATTCAGGAGGGTTCGTCGAGACGTATCGCGCCCTCTTACTGTGAGTTCCGGCTTCTGCCCTGTCTGTGGGAGTAGTATGGTCAGGGTTGCCCGGAGGCATCTCACCGGGGGAGTTGTTCCTGCCCCTGTTTCCCCGGCTTAGGATCACCATAGTCGGGTCGCCTCTCGATAGCGCACTCGGCTAAGAGTTCTTCGACAAGCCTCTTCTACTCGGAAAGCTGTTAGCGCAACGCGGCCTTCTCGGGGTCTTCGTCCGTCTTCTGCACAGAGGTGGATGGTTTGGAGTGCTTGACAGTTCTGACATGTTCTTTACCCTTACCGGCATTCCGGCTGAGTACCAGTGACTCGATGGGTGCAGGGAGGCCTAGAAGGTTCCTCTGATGGTGAGTAATCCTCCCTTATGGGTCCAGTAGTGATGGTACACCCTCAGGGGGTAAGTCTCCATCGAGAAACTCCATCTCATCTTCCTTGTCCACTATGTCAGCCATGTGGACCATGACCCTTCTTGGGGGAATGTCCACAATGTCGCATAATGAATCGGGCTACCACTGGATAGGACTGAAGAGGAGGACGGAATACTATCCCCATCTATGGACTTGCACATGGGTGGTAGCTTCCCTGATGATTTTGCAGAGTACCTTGAAACTCTAAATGTATTTTTGTTGGAGGGCGGTCTGGCGACCTGGTGACTCAGGGCGCTGGGCCACGGGGAGTGCGGCCAAATCAACCAGACGGCATTGCTCACCAATTTCCTCAAAGTGTACTTGGATCCTAGGGTAAAACACCCGTTGATAGCGAAGACGAAAGTGCATCGCCCATAGGGTTTGACGAAAGCACTTGACTTCCTCCAGGGTGAGGGATTTCGGCACACAAAAGTTCGACGCTGCCACCGGCTAGAACTTCTCCGGGAAGTGGTCTGCTGCGAGAATGTTCCAGAAGCTCCTGGGATTGTATTTAGGGTTTGTCCCCATATTTACCCACTCTTCAACCGTAGGTGGCTGAGCAACTAGTAGCGGTACTGAGGCGGACTGCTGGGACAGTAAAATGGGCGGCGGAGAATACGGCGAACGAGCCGACTGGCCGCCGAATTCCGGGCCATCCTCCAAAGAGTGCAGTGACCTGAAAACAACATCATGATACGATGGGATGATAGCCACATCCTCTTTTGCAAGGATTGTGGTTACCGGTGATGGGTCAACTTGTTTCTCAACCGCCATCATTCCCCAAAATAGCTCTTCGTGATCTCTGGTCAAGGTAGAGGGTGCTTCTGGTGACGACAGTGGTGAATGCACGGTCGGAACCTACGGGATTCCCACAATTTACTCCTCTTGGATGTACCTGCGAAGAGAGGTGGGAATCCGATGGACTTATCATTCTAGAAGTATGAGGCCGACGTTTCTTGTTCCTGACCTAGTCCTTGATGCGGAGGAACGAGGGGAGGTTTCCAATGCCGAGTCGCATTCTGCTTCAGAATCCGAGAAGCGGGCCGGTTTGATCATTGCCCGGACATTCCCAGGATTCTTCTTGTGGCGGCGAAGACCCACCCTCCTGCCCCTAGATGGCTCTTCAGGAAAAGGCTGATTCCCGACATGTATACTTGGGGCCACGCTGGCGCCATGGCGGAGAGGACTTCCGCTTGAGAAAACCGGGGTGCGAGTGGAACCGGGGAAAATGTCGAATGGAACATGGGGATGACCTTCATGACCAACACCCGAGTGGGTAAAACCTCCGTTGGAACCGGCGGGAGCATGGTGAGGACCACCATTCTTGGTGCGGGTGGAGCGAGGTTTACCTTCACCCCTCAGGTTGCCAGGGTGAGGAGGACCTTCGCCAGTTGCGGAAAAGACGTAGGGAGGATCCCCAAGTTGGAGAGGGACCAGATGGGCAATGCCCTCACCTCGACGGTCGGGGGTAGGAGGAGGAAGTCCATACCCAGTGTGGTGGGTGCGGGAGAGGCTTCCGGCTGGGTGTCACTGCCATGGGGTAGGTCTTCATTCGGGTTTGGGGTAGCACGGGGCATACCTCCATGACGAGTTTTGGAGCGGGGAAGGCCCAAGATCTGTGGAGTGGTGGTACGGGGAGGACCTCCGTATGGGGTGACATCACCACAGATTGGTTCACGGCAATCACCACTCGGGCCTGTGACCCGGAGAGTTAACCCAACCCGCTCGTGGGGCGGTTGGGGCCTCAATCCCGGTTGGGCATAGGAGTGCTCTTGCTCAAGGTGTTCAGTGGATTCATGATATAAGTCAATGGTGGCTCGGGCCATAGTAGTTGTCGACGTCAACGCCCCTTGGCGGGCGCCCTCAGCTCGGGGCCAACGTTGGTGTCGGGTCAGGCGAGCCGGTGCAGGTGGTGTAGGGGTATAACCTACCTACTCCTCTGGCAAGGCCGGACGGCAGCGCTGACGCGGACGGGTGGGGTCCCTTTCTTGGAGTCCTTGGATCGGGACTCTGACCGGGCCAAGCTGGACATCACCCACCTCATTAGTGTAAGGCAGGGATTCATCGAGGAGTTCCGGGGACAGGCTCCCGAAACGATTGAATGTTGGGATGGGGAGCAGGGGCTCCCTGCACGGCCCTTGAGGGTGGCGTTGACGGCGAGGCCTGGACGCCTCCAGGTCCAGGCGGGACATATCCCAAGTTGGGATTATGCCCTCCTCCTCGTAACAAAGTATGAGGTCGTTAATCACCATTCGTAGGATGACTTCTGATGAGGAGAGGGGGTGTGGGAGCCCCACACTCATGGATGCAAATGTCGTTGTAGCGACAGTGGAGCCATGCGGAGCGGATGTGCTAGTATTTCCCCTTCCCCTGCGTAGGCGGGTGGGCGGGGATCGTGTTCCTATAGAAACAACCTGATTCCTGAGAAGCAGGGAGATTAACTCATCAACACTGCGAGGAAAAGAAATCGACAACCAGTGCCCCAGCGTCATTCCATCTTCCGTAGCCGGTAAGAGGGATCCACGCTGACAACGTTTCAGAACGGAATTCTCCACGTTCTACTGCCCCAACTTCTAGTGAGTTTCACGCTAGTCCCGATATTTGATTGGCGGTACCCGGCGCCGGATATCTAGATCCGGTGACACGTCAATCTATTGATGTATCGAACGCTACTAATCTCCACATTGAGGAGAATATCTTTATATCGGGTTCACCATTTCTGTTTCTGACGCTTCTGCCGGGGCGCACGCGTCCGTCCGCTTGGCCGTGACAGGCGCGGCTTTTGTGTTTCCCTGCATTCCCTCTTTCCAAAGGTAGACGACATCCATTCCTTATTCAGGGACGTTTGCTCCTTGATCGAAACAGGATGATGGGATGTCGGTTCCTACTTCCGTGGATTCCTCCTCAGAACTCATTACCTAGTTCGGGTCTCCCTCATAGATTTAATACGTTGTTCATGAAACTCTTCCCAGTGCCATGTTTCCATGGATGCCGGTTAATTACACTACTTCTGTCAGGACATTCCAAAGCGTCCAGTCAGGGCATAAACCTTCAGTTGGGGGAGTAGTCGCGTCGAGGCATCATTAACATGTCTGAACACTGTGGAATTAGCGTGTCTATCTTTTTTCCCTTATCATAGGGTTTCTCAAGGGCGCGGAAGCCTGAGGCATCCCACATCGAGTGCGGGGAATCATATTCCATAGGCATGTATCTGAGGTTTTCCTCAGCTTCCCATGTTTAACACAGGGTATGCTACAAGTTTAACGTCCGGCGGAGATAGATAGGTGTGATCAAAACACTAGCTGGAGTGAATCAAATTAAGGAGTCCCCATTGAGGGAACACCGATATCGGGGCCAGCCCATAGGCAGCTTCCCAAATGCTGCGGAGGGGGATGGGGTGGCATGATCTCACCGGGATGTGGCGGCCCGGGTAAGAACGAGGATAGATGATGGAGAATTGCATGGAGTGGAGGGGGGATGAAATGGGGTCATCATAGAGATGACAGTGTTGATGGTCTTGAGTCTCGAAGAGACTTCCTACGTATCCCCGTGGCAGGGAATCAAAGTCCACGTAGTTCAGAATGAGTGTGTGGGGCTTATGCTCTAGGCCTCCCAGATGTTGGTGAACCAACATGAAGGAGTTCGGGATGACCGGGGCGGTGGGCTTGAACCTCGTGAGGCTTCCTACGTACCATGCCTTAGCACAGATCAAAGTCCATGTAGTTCAGGTTGAGCACCAAAGAACCGGCGTGAAAAGGACCTTGGTCCAATGGGTGGTGGGCTTGAACCTCATGAAGGCTTCCGACATACCATGCCTTAACTTGGATCAAAGTCCACGTAGTTCGGGAAAATGGGTGTTATAATGACATGAATGGGTGTCGGAACAACTGGGTGGTAGGGTCACAACGGATTACCGCTGGATTCGGACGCAGTTTAACGTCATGCAGGATGGGGGCATGTCGGAGAACCAATGTGAAGAAGGACCTTGGCCCAGGTGGATGGTGGGCTTGAACCTCAGAAAGGCTTCCTACGTACCATGCCTTGACATGGATCAAATACCACGTAGTTCAAATGGGGATGTCGGTGAACCGACGTGAAAGAGGACCTTGGTCCAGACGGTGTGGGGCTTACACTCTAGGCTGCCTAGATGTTGGTGAACTGATGTGAAGGAGGTCGAAATGACCGGGCAGTGGGCTTGAACCTCGTGAGGCTTCCTACATACCATGCCTTGACATGGATCAAATTCCACGTAGTTTAGGATGAATGGGGGCTTGTCACACTGACAAAGAGATGGTCAGGGATAATAATTGTTGGGATTGAATCTCAGGGAGGCTTCCTACGTACCATGTCTTGACATGGATCAAATTCCTCGTAGTTCAGGTGTGAATGTGGGTGTCGGCGAACCGAAATGAGGAAGTAACTTGGTTCGATGGGTGACGGGCTTGAACCTCGGGGAGGCTTCCTACGTACCATGCCTTGACATGGATCAAAGACCACGTAGTTCAGGTAGGGTTTCTGCTGGTGAACCGATGTAAAGGTGAACTCGTGGGTCCACTAGTGGTGGGATTGAACCCCATGAGGCTTCCTACATTCCATGCCTTGAAATGGATCAAATTCCTTGTAGTTCGGGATATAGTTTAACGTCTTGCTGGACAGGGGCATACAGTTTAACATAATTCTGGACAAGAGAATACAGTTTAACATCATGATGGATGAGGGTATACAGTTTAACGTCATGCTGGATGAAGGAATTTTCATGGTTGATGCTTACTCTAAGCCCACGTGAGTAGTGCTCGGTGTGAGAAACAAGAGGAAGCAAAGACCTGACGACCACCTCATGAAGGGTGCGTCCGTGAGAAGTGAAGAGGGGATTACGCGTTAGGCAGCCCATGGTGTTGGGACTTACTCCAGGATGGAGGCACGAGAGTGAAAAAGCGCAGAGGGAGAGGTATTTGGGACCAAAGAAAGGATGTTCCTCGTTCCCTATCACGCCCTCCGCTGGCCCTGGCGGTGAGGAAGTACGGAGGTGCATGGGTGCTACCTTCCGCAAGAGGGGCTAGGGGGCTTACACCAAGGTGGATTCCCTACTCCTGTGGACATATGCCACTCCGAGAGGGAGGATATCATCCCATGTTAATGTGATTCCATTCCCGTGGAGACGAGTGGCGTAAATAATGTCTAAGACGGGGTGACCCTGTGTGCGAGGCACGGGGTCTGGTCACAGTTTAACGTCATGTGTTGAGGACGAGGTGCTTGGCAGTTTAACATCTTGCAGCTCGGACGAGGTGGGTTTACTCTGCACCCCTAGGGCTTACATGACCGATACCCTCTTCTCTTTGTGGGAGGGAAGGCACCGGAAAGGCCATGGAAAAGGGGGGTCGCAGAGCGAACCATCGAGGGGTCCACGTTAGCGTGGCTATGCGAAGAAGCAATATCCGTTAGCATGCCTATGCAGGGAAGCATTAGATGAAGCAACTCTATGGGTGGTATCGTCCAGGGGACTTTGAAATAATATCGTGCAAACCTGGAGGGTCGCACAGAAAGAGGAATATCCAAGCAAAGGGTTCCACAGGCAGGGACCTTGCAGAGCTTGGTTGCTTTGCATAGTGGAGATAACTTGCGAAGGGGTGTGCTTCACGAAGTGGAGTGCCTTGGCCTTATCATGGGGAAGCGATGTGAGTGGGAGGTGATTCCTGAAGTGGAAGGGTGTTTGTGGATCATTGTCTTGCGAAGCATAGATGCCTCGTGAAGCGAGGTGCTGCGGAGTAGTGTGCTTCACGAAGTATAGTGACCCTGCCTTGGCATGTGCATCTCGTGTACAGGATGGGTGTTTCGCGAAGCCTAAATGCTCCGCGACTGCCCGGGTTCCCTTGTTAATACCCTTCCTTCGCGAACGCCCTTAGGCTTCGCGAAGGGCATCCCTCTCGGAAGGGGGGCTCAAAACGAGACAAGGCAAAGGCCTCTCGTGAAGCAAAAATACCTCACGGAGCTCATGATTCCCAGAGCGAAGAGTGCTTCGTGATTTGGGAGTTGAGAAGCTGAAAGGTAGGATTGTACATCTGGGAGGCTCATGGGGAACTTGGTATTTATAGGCAAGAGGCACCGTGAACCAGAGCTTACGTAGTGCGAAGAGGGCCTCGGTTGCTTCGCGGCGGGTTGCGAACATCAACCAGGTTCGTGAAGGTTACCGCGTCTTCTACTTCGTGGAGGGATCATGGACGTCAGGGGCCTTCACGGAGCTTACCACCTACTCTGCTTCGTGGTGGGCTCGCGAACGTTAGGGGCGTTCGTGGATCTTACCACCTCCTCTACTTCGCAGTGGCCACGTTTCTTGGGTGGCTCCGCACATTATCTTCGCGAGGTAGGCCGCGGGGCCTCTTTTTCTTCTTTCTTTTCTTCCAACATTTTGGTGCCAACAACATGTACAAATAAAAATAATAAAAAACACATAGGGTGATATCTATGATAATCCTGATTACTAGCTCAATCATGTGCTCCTAAGATCCCATGTACAATACACAACACAAGTAATAATCCATGGACCTGCAAACATGTGGTCTACTCAGGTACCCCTGTGCAGCGGCGTCCCGGGAAGGGTGTGAGATATACCCAGTAGGATACCAAAAATAGGGCCTAAATCATAATCTAGTCCATAAATATAAATTACAATAGTGTGATGGTATAATAAATAAACAAGGGATAAAATAAATAAACACAGCAAGTTAGGATCAGGTTCCTCAACGACACCCAGCTGACCATACCTTCTTCATCCTAAGAGAGAATGTATTTGGGTGAAAAAAAATTATATATATAGAGAGAGAGAAAGATAGATGTGTTTTTGTATGTGTGTATATATATATATATTCACTATAAATATTGTGATGTTTATATCCATATATATATATAGTATTGGCCAGGTTTCTGGCATAACTTAGAAGTCCATGCATAATACTACTCCTAATAATAATAAGAGTCTCATAAGAATAAATAAGGTCCATCATGCCTGTGGATAAGAATCAATATAGTCCTCTATGTAGAGGATAAGAAATAATGTCGTATTCCATTTAGAGTATCATAAATACAATGAGTAGGGTCGTAGCCAAGCTTCTAATCAAGGGGGTGTGGAATATCAGGCCTAGAAACCCAAGTGATATGGACATCATGTCTTCATCCTCAACCAAGGTAGTGTGACACATCATGGAAAATAACCCTACTCTAGGTCCCTTTAGTCATTAAGAAATATAAAGGAATTTTCTTGACTTATGATCCCTTAGCCCAATGCTCTGTAAAGAGGCAACCAACATCACTCAAGGTGCAGTGGATCCTTTTAAATACAACTCTTTTAACATTTATTATCATTGCATGTATTCAAAAAATACCTTAATACCATTTTATTATGATTAATAAATGATTCCACATCATAAACATGCTATTAACATAAACCAGATATGAAGAAGGAGGTCCACGAACCTAATAATGACACATTAAAAGACATGTATACTTAAAGAAAGGGACAATACCATTTATATTCTCAATTATAAAATAATAAACTCCATGTACTTAAGCATGAAATTCATCACTTAAAACATCACTATCTAATTTCACCATTTATTTAAGAAGATTTAACACCCCAAAAGGTGGTTTTATTAGAAATAGGGGAAAAATATGTCAAATTAAGTTCATATAAATCCATTTAAATTATCCCCTACATGAGGTATTGTTCATCACATCCAAAAGATAATCAAAAGTGAGAAGAATAAGTCATTATACATAAATGGTGTGAAGATACATCCATAAGTGTGATTTAATTATTTAAAAAATCATAGAGTTCAACACATATAAATAAATCACCCCATAGGTGTGGTTTGGGTTGAGGTGAAAAACATTTAATATTTTAATTCTAAGCATAATACAAATATAATTTAAGTATTTTTGATCTAATTCACTAATTTCACATTAAAAGGGAAACACACAAAGAATCTGGTGTGTGGAACAATGGAATAAATTATAAATAATCAATACATTAGGGAAAACCCTATATAACACCTACCTTATACCAAGGATAGTCCATACGTCCAATACTAAGGCTTGAATAAATCCTATTTGAGATAAATCTAAGAAAAAAACTATAACAACCCGCCTTTTTATCTCATTAACTTTCATTACAAAATACAAAACTGAGGATCTTTAAGGTTTAGTGTCTTGGAAACCAGGAACTTAATACATGAAAACATAAAACATTCTTCTTAAACACTTGAAAGGATTCTCCTTATGTTCATCCTAGTTTCATTACTGCATCTCATAACCTGGGGACATACATCAAAAGAAAGGGTGAGAAGAAGTCCCAATAAGGGAAACAGGGGAAACATTTAACATGTGAACTTGAGATACATCAATAAAGGCATGAAAAAAAACTTTACGGCATGAGAAAGAAATCATGAGGAATATCATAATAAAAATAACGTATTTCATAACATGAAGATGTGGCTACAACATTTAACTTAGACAATCATTTTCGTTTCACCAAGGTCCATCCCCAAGGTGTCATTAAAAAATTACCAAGGTTATTCACCAAGATATCGTTAAAAATGGTCATCTCTATAGATTAAGTCTTTACCCAATGCATTGGAGTGCTATCAGGGTGCACCCTTAAATTTTCCTTTGTTATCATGTGAGACACATATATCATCATCAAACATTTCATAAATAACCCATATAGAATAAAAGAAATGGGTTTTATTTCATAATCATAACGTTTTAAAAACTACTTTTAAGACATGATCTTTATGTCATTTTAAACCCACGGAAAAAGGAAAGCGGGTTTCGTGTGTGTAAATACAAGAATTAAAATAAAAAAAAATTGATATATATGTGAATAAACCTATAGAAGAAAGATATTTGAGTATTCACTTAATAAAATAAAAGAATTTAAGAAAAAGAGAGAGATATTTTGAGATGAAAATTCTGCAGCATAACGGCTATGTTACAGGGTTTTAGAAAACATTGAAAAGAGAGGTGACATGGGTCACCCACTCATAAATGATCCATAGAATAGTATAGGGACAGAATATAAAGGATATAATAACATGGTAATGAAATTTGAAAGACATACCATATGAAATGAAAAACATGGAAGGAAGACAAAAATAAGATTTCTCTTATGAAAATTCGGCAGCCTAACGGCGTCACTTAAAACTTCAAAAAAATGAATTGACGAGATTAAATAGGGTCTCTCATCATATGAACATAAAATATCAGTATGATATATATAGAGATCATACCCAAACATAATAAAAATGAACTTTAAAGACTTGACATGAAAATAGAACTTGAAAATGGGAAGGGTGAAAGAATCCCTTGAAAATTCAGCAGCCTAACGACGCCACTTAAATATTCTTAAAATGAATTGATGAGAAAAATAGGGGGTCTCTAATCATATGAACATAAAAAGGACATTAGTATGAATATAAAATAACATCCACAACATAAGAACATAAATCATAAAAGAAATGACATAAAAGAGAGTACTTGAAAAGAAAGAGAGAGGTAGGATCCCTTACCTTAAAACGTAACTCTTAAAACTCGAAGGTTGGGACCTTGAGAGGCTTGAGGAACCTTGGGAGGACTCCTTGGGAGGTAATGGAACCATATATTTGTTGCGGGGGAGTTGGGAGTGAAAACTAATGGATTAAAGGGTGGGTATTTATAGGGAAAGGGAGGTGATACTTTAATAATTTCAAGGGACACCTCACTAGTGGTTTTGGCAAAACCATGGGCTTGCCCGTGGTATTTGCCCATGGTTTTGGCCACATGGGGCCCTTCATACAATAATTCATCCCCTTTTGTCAGACATACCTTAAAATATCACATGACATCATCATGATGCAGTCATGATGTCATTAAACATACTGAAACCCTAAAACTGTATTTTTACTATTCACTGAAAATTCAACTTTCTCAGAAAAATCCCAAAATTTCACCTTAACCAAATATCGATGCTTTGATTCCAAAAATGAACTCCATTTTAAAAAAATATTTTTCTAAATATTTTTTATTTAATTTTTAAATAAAAACACTATTTATCGAAAATTCATTTTTTCCAGAAAAATCCCCAAAAAATATCTTAACATAATATCGATGCTCTGAATTCAAAAATAAACTCCATTTTATA